>CM072345.1:13360000-16037500 GCA_036874045.1 Cymodocea nodosa
TGGAAGGTAGGGAGATATTGGACCACGAATTGGCATTTTTGGATATGTTGGCAATGAATCAAACAGGTTGATAACCAGAAATTTCTAGATGGATTTACATGAGATCTAGGGCATTGACGGCAAACAATTACTACAATATCATCTCAAGGCCATCTCGGCACTGCTATCATAAAGATTGATTTGGAAATGTAAATAACCTCCTAACGTCTTGCAGATTATGTGGCTACAAATGCATGGCAGGATTGTAGACAAAATAGACAGAAAGTAGATGGGCTGGTGGCTGAACTCTCCTGACTCTTGTGACAGGAGGATGAGGGCATCAATCATCTCTCTTCTTCACTTGTGTTGTCTGTGCCATGGTTTGAAAATATTTGTCACTGGCCGTGATCCAGGATATAGCGTAATTCAATTTCATTTCTTCTTTCTGACAGATTTTTTCAGCTTATTATCAAAGGCAAGATCAACCACACAACACAAAGTGTTGCTACTGTCTAATGTGATCACCCATAAGATAGGGTCATTTTCATTTCCTGCAATGACAATTGCCAATCCATTACCTCCCTACCTCACAAACATTGGCACAAGGATCTGTTGTTCAATTTGGCTGCACAGGAATGCAGCTATTTTTCAGTATTGGCAACATCTTCTCCAAGATGTTGTATCTCAACCAGAAGGACCTTTCCAGAAGTTGGGTAATAGATTTCTGCCTACCCTGATTTGTAATTTTTTTTCTTTGGTTGACCAAATTGATCAAATTTTCTAAGCATGATACTTTTCATTTAATAAGAATCACCCTATCTTACAAAAAAAGATAGCCTTTTTAGCACTTGGTTAATAGATTTCTGCCTGTCCTGATTTCTTTCTTTAACTAATTAGCTTGGCAAATTTCTTTATAAGGATGATATTTATAAATTAATAAGAATCACCGTAGATTCCAGAAATACACCCCAAGCTAGGAAAAAACCTTAGAGATATAAAGGTTGTTATCTCTGAAAAAATACATGATGATGGAGAGAGATCCATTTAACATTTTTTGTAATCAAATTAACATCTTTCGATTGATAAAGTTGTGCATGTACACTTGACAGTAAATAAATCTTTTATCTTGTCATTGCATGTGTTGGAACAAAGGATTAGGTGAAAGTATATTTTTTCGTAAGAAAATATAAAACCTTTATATACAGAGGCTACATAAAGATGACTGATACAACTCTACCATTGTAAGATTAAATCCACATATACCTAAAACTTTAATATATTATTTTCTCTGGTATTCTCTCTCAAATTAGGGCATCTAACTTGCAACAGACTCGTACATAAATAATTTCTAATATACTAAACAATGAGATATATAATAGATAGACACTAACTAAAAATAGTAATAATGTTGTGCAAGCAAGAAAAGTGATCAAACCCTAATTGACTACACTTTAACAAATGTAAACACTAATATATTGTTAACATCATTAAACTCAGTCAATATATGAAAACCTACACATGCTAGGAGGCTGATTACTTATTAACATCATTAAACACAATTAACATATGAATACCTATCATACTAAGAGGCTTGCATACATGGTCTTACAAATACTAATACAATCATCCAATAAAGGTGATAGAACAACATTGCCTAGCATCAAGACTAATATCGTAAAGGACAAATAACTTCGATAGAGCAATATTGCTACAATGTAAAGAGTTATATGACAAAGGTACAACTAATTTGATTATAAATTGATAATGGAGTATTAAACATTTTGTTTCTATCTCATTTTTCTATCTTTTTCTTTTTTTTGGACTTCCACCATGTCTTACTGCAATTGTTATGTAATAATTTTTTTATTTTTTTCTTCTCTCTCCCCCTCTTTTTCTCTCTCTCTCCTGCCTTTTTCATTTTTCCCTCCTTTTTTTGCTTTCCTTTTTTTAAATAATCACATGTGTGTCTCCTCTTCTACCCGCTCCTCTCCTTCCTCTTCTTCATTTCTCCTCTCCCCACTTGAAAATCTTAATGGGTTGCAATGATGGCTGCATAAATGGAAGGCCAATGTTGAAAAAAAGGGTTCGAAGGCTCTACATGCCTGTGTGACCAAGCTTGAAATGATAGTAGCCGTAGTAAAAAGTCTAAGTAGTCAATGCAAGGGAAGGACAAAAATGGACCTTGGTGTAAAAGATAGAAGGAAAAAAGAACTGTAGCGAAGAGAGGAACAGATGACGCAAAAGAGGCAATGATGACAGAAAAATTGGAGGGCACAAGAGGAGGAAGGAAAACAGGAGCCAATGGTGGGAAAGGGATCTAGAGGCCTTGTAGGTGGTAGATTAGGCTGACTGACTAAAGAAAAACATGGAAAAAGGGGAGAAGGTGACAAGAGAGAGGTAGGGTTTCTCTTGTTTTGTCAATGGAGGCAAAACTAGCAAGTGGGGTGAGACACCAAACAATAGCTTGATTGCTTGAATGACCAAAAAAAGACCAATAGCATTGGTGGTAATAGCTTATACAAAGATCAATAATAGTGGTGATTGAGAGGAGGGTGTGATTAGGGTCTCCCTCCTCTCTACTTAAATCTCTCACACTTCCTAAACTCTCAAATTTAAGCTCTAGGACCATATTGGAACAAAGGATTAGATTGAAGTAGATTAATTTTTTCATAAACAAACATATAGCCTTTATATATAAAGGCTACATAAAAAAGATAAATAGAACTCAACCAACGTAAAACTAAACTCATACACACCTAAAACTTTAATAGATTATTTTCTCTAATATTGCAGGTATGTTTACTTATTGTAAGTGTTAAAGACTTTAAAATAAACAACAATTTGAACCATAATCTCACTACGTGAGATTGAACACATGAATCCTTTTCTTTAATGTATTTCTATTTATGGTCAAATCTCCAATTAAATTACATAAACTTCAATCTTTTTTTGCAATTCCTAGATAAGTAATTTAAGTCTCTTTCTACTTCTTTTAATTTCTTTTACATTAATTAATTCTTTTCTCCTAACTAGTGCATTCTTTCACCTCCTAAAAATATGACCAAACTCATTTAAGTCAATTTTCTTTTATCTTATCTTCAATCAAGGCTACTCCTATTATATTCCTAATAAAATCATTTTTATCTTATCCTTTGCGGTATTATTACTCATTCATCTAAACATATGCATCTCTACAACATTAACTTATTACAATATAGATAATGCTTTACAACTTAGTATTTTGAGTAATAAAGTATTTCCTTTAAATTTAAGGGTATCCTCCTATAACATAACATTCTAAAAGTATTTCTCTATTTTATCCAACCTACTTTAATTTTATAACTAACATTCTCTATCATTTCACCATTGTTAATTATTATAGATCCTAAATAGTTAAATATCATACTTTTATAAATCTCATGGTCATCTAATTGTATACTTTATCATTATTTTTATTTTTATTCAACCTACACTTCATATATTCAATTTTTTACCTATTCAATCTAAAACCTTTGAACTTTAAAGTATCTCTTAGTAATTCTAATTTAAAACTAATTCTTATCTTATTTCCATAAATTAAAACTATTTCATCAACACATAACATATACTAAGGTATTTTTCCTTAAATTTCCTTAATTATTTCAGCTATAGTGAAAAGGAACAAATATGAACTTAGAGAGGATCCTTATTATAAACCTATCTATTAAAAATATCCTAATTTCTCCTCCTATAATTTAACATTACTAACTATTCTTTTATACATGTCCTTCATAATACCAATATATCTTATAAAAACTGAAAATACATGAATAAATTAAGATTATTATGTGGCATAGTATGGATAATAATCTTTTACTTGCTAACCTTTATACACATAGAAGTCTTATCTTCTAGGTTATACTTATTTTCATGTGATATTAGGCCCTAGATATTTGAATGAAAAAAGAGGAAAAACCCTAACTATCATGATCAGCTTAGTGGTCATGAGTGATGACAAACCCCAAAACCCTACTCACCATCATTATATTTCATTTTCCATTTTCATTATTTTTAGTGGTCTACTATTTCTCTTTTTTTATTGTAAAACCCTAGTTGTTTATTAGCTACCATCCATCTATGCCACTTCCACTACCAACAATGTTATTGATGGCCGCCACAACTATTGGCTACGCCAACCTTTTTCCCCTTACAAGTGACACTAGTAGCCATTGTCGACATTAACCACCATTGGTGTGACCTCTCTTAAGCCACCAACTATTTTTGCCCATCTTTCTTAGCACAACAAATCCTCACTACTTCTCACCCTCTCCTCCAACATTGCAACCTCCTCATAACTCGTAAGCATCATTCTCTTCCCTTGATGACTCAAAGAGGAGAAAGGAGAGGCACATGCATGTTAAAAAAAGAGGACAATCTATGTTAGTTAGTAAAAAATAGAAGAGAAATATATATATATAGGGAAAAATGTAAATGTAGATGCCCATAGCAATTTTGTTGTAGGTGTCATCTTTATCTATCATGAAGCATCTCCAATCCAAGTTCACTATCATCAACATTCTATGTCATCAAAAAAATGTGTCTTTGTTGACATATCTCCTTTAACACTCAAGTTCAAGTCCTGTCTAGTCTTGTACATGCATCTATATCAACACAAATGTTAGAGCTCTCTCCTTTTGAATCAACATAGACACCAAAGCCTTCTTCCCTTCCTCTATGAACGATGGTCTCTCTGCCCTCTAGTGAAACCACATCCTCTATGTGTGATAGGTGTTCACCTTTATACACCCCCCCCCACCCTTTGTTGAGCCTTGTGCACATGCATCCATATTAACATAAATGTCAGAGCTCTCCTCCTTTGAATAGGCATAGACACCAAAGCCTCCCTCCCTTCCTCTAGAAATGATGGCCCTCCCACCCCTTGTGAAACCACATCCTTCATGTGTGTCAATAAGCATTAAGCATCTACCTCTACCCCCCAATGAATCGCATAAATCTTGATGGACACTATCTCCATCTCTATGTTTGAGCTTCCACATCATTGTCATATGTCAACAGCCAAGCTTGAGCTTTCACCTTCCCCCCTCCCTTCCCTCCATGCAATACATAGCAAGCGAAGGTTACAGTCTTTTGCCCTTGTGCACTATGCAACTCTAGCTTCCTCCTCATTCACACACCATTCACATACACAATCATGCATGTCTATCACCCAACTCAATCAAATTTGGGTCATTGATTACAACACCTACAATAATAAAATTGTTGTAGGTGCCAACAATAACACCAACCTCATATATATATACTATGTATGTATGTATGTATTTATAGGTCGCCATGGCAAAATTATTGTGGGTGCCATCTCCCACAATGTAGGTAGGTCATCAAACATCATCAAGCAAACCTCTATTTGTTGAATCTACGTCAAGCACCAGTGTTTTGTACATTTGGTGTCCCAATTCCCCTCCCCCCCACCCTAAACCTCTCTTACATCCATCGACATCTTCATCACATGTCTATTTGTAAACCACCATGCCCCCCTCTCCCTTAACCCCACCTTGCTCATGAATCCCTCCCATGTCTGTTAGCATGTTCATCCATGAATCACCACACATAATTCCCCTCCCCCTTCATACATGTGTAATTGTAACCTTTGATGAGGGTTGAAGGCATCCACAACAAAATCACTATGAGGGCTAAGGGCACCCACAACAAAATTGCTATGAGTGCCTACAACAACATTAAACCACACACAAACACTTATAGGTGCAAGAAGTTTAAAAAACAAAAATGTTGATACACCTACCAACGATCTCTACAACTTCTTTTTTGAGTCTCAATGTTAAATATTGGAGTAGTATTTATACATCACAAAACGAATCTCAATGTTGGACATTACTGATCCATTAATGTTACTAGATGATTCAATGATAGTTGTTAGTGTTTGTGGTGTTTACAAGAATTGTAGTCAAGTTGTTATATATTTATTTGAATATGCAAGTATTGGTGTTAATGTTTGAAAGAATTTGTGTTTGCAAGTTTTCAATAATTATATCAGAAAATGCTTCTTTTTATCGATTAAATCTAATGATTTCAACAATTTTATTAGTATTTAAGCTTATTAACATCTATCACAATTGTAGTTAATTGAATGTGTGATAAATTGTGTCAATCAACCAGAATTCGTATTTATCTACATGTAGGCAAAATAATTGGTCATTGTTCAAACTTACTTATTGTTATTTTCTACCAACTGTTATTACTATTATAACAACCATTACAATTTCTGTCTATTCTATGCTTAGTGCAACCATGTTTATTGTTATATTGATTATGTTCCAAGTTAAGCAATGCAGATAATCTAATTTGAGAGACAGTTCAAATATATGAATAAATTAAAGATATCATATACCCTGTTGTAAATAATATGTCAAACTTGTATTTATCCTCATGTAACTTCTATATAAAGAAACCTTACCTTTTTTTAATAAATTGATCAAATGAACTTTTGTTTTTAAATAAAATATGATATTTATTAAGGCAAACTCTTTTTCACTACACACTAATCAATGGTTGATGTTAAATATATTAGAAATTTGTAATTACCTGATGTATGAATGGTTCCATCTGGCTTAGTAGTTCATAACCCTAGAAAACAGAGATATAAGAATGTATGCATAGCCCAAATAAATTATAAAACAAAAATTCATGGTAAATAAAGCAAGATACCTGCTTAAAGTACCGTAGGTGAGCATCCATTACAGCACTAATAGATTCCAAAAATTCATACTTTTTCTTTGCTTCAATATTTGCGAGGGCATTAACCTGAATTTCTTGACACGAGAGTAGAAGGTTGCTACCTGAAATTAGGACTCCTCCAGTAAAAGAAAATGAATGTGAAATATAAATAGACAAAACATACATACTAGATTAAATCGGCATCTTTCAAATGCTGATTTTGAGTTGTGAAGATCCTGTATGCATTTATAAACTGATACATCTAAATTATATGTAAAATATGAAAAAAAAAACACCTAGAAGTAAGAAAAATAAATATTTCCTTGAGCAGCAGGAAAATTCAACATTTGAAGGTTAGCAACAGTGGGATTCAAAAATTTTCCTAAATCCATCCTAAAGAATGAAGCAGTGGGATTACCTCCTCCATGATAGTAACAACATCAGCAGGGGTGCCCTTCTTTAATGACATAACCTTTTCTCTTGCCTTCAAAGCAAATTTTTAAATATCTTAAATATAGTGCTTTTACCAAAAATAGGATAAGCAATTACAGCAGATAAGACCCAATAATTGCTAAACAATTAAAAGTAATTAACCTTAACAACCTTGAGAAAGATGTTATGTAACAAAAAAAAGGAAAAATTGAACTCCACCACCTGAAGGTATTGGACTTGGAAACCAAACAACAGCCAAGGAACAACTAATTATGCTCATCCGTTAGTTAGAACTTTAGTGGTCGATAAGTTCAAGTTAATGTCATTGTAGAATTTCTCATATAAGATCATTTTAGAGGGGACTACCCTTATTCAATGTGTCATGCTGTCATCCCAGAATGTCATAAATCTATTGTAGTAGTTTGTTCTCATGAAAAGAAGATATCTGAGATAATAAATCATATCATTGAGCACACTTGAAATTTTACTGCATGGACACAAGAAGCTTTCTATGAAGACGAGTTAGAAAGTAAATGCAATGTTGATCTCTACTCATAGAAGTTCACTTTTGAGGTCTTTGCAGAAGCCAACTTCTGAAATGGTTTTGAGAAGCTTTCTAAATCCCTTAAAAGCTTATTGATTCAAAATGAGGTAAGTTGAGGGATATCTAAATCTCTCCTCTTCATTCTCATGTCGTTAGCTTATTCTTCATGGAAAAAAAGTTTCACACAAATAAAATATTTGTTTTAATAATAGGTGGATGATGTCATAGTGTTATTCAACAAAATTTTTTCTATGTATGAGTGAATAAAATGTGGTTTTTTCTACATTGGGATTAAATACCTCTTAATATATATGCAAATTAATCTTGTAATTAAGAGGATAATAGGAATGAGAATTTTATGCATGAGTATATAAATTGGGATGGAAATTTTGAAACATAAAGTAATAATAGTAAATAAATTGAAACTACACAAATTTTGTAGAAATGTGAGACATCCAACTTTTTTTTGAGCAGCGAGACATCCAATTTAAAATCAATCAATTATAACTTATGAGAAAGTTATTAAACTAGTGCCTATGTGGTGCCAAAGCACCTTGGCATTTTCTAGATAATGCCCAAACAAACTCTAACACCTTGTAGGTAGGAGTTAACTAGATCTTTGTTGGATCTAAATAAGAATCAAAAAAAGCTAAAACTACATAAGATATTTTTTAAGGATTTACAACAAAGATCTTTTTATTTTAGTACCATTTAGGATTTGGGTTTCCTATTTTGTTATTGTATATTGACTTTTACCACAAGTTAATTCATAACTTATGACTTTTAAATATCATATCGTTGTGTTTGTTGTTTAAACATTTTATAAGTTAATTTACACTATTTATTTATGTATTTTTAATTATCTATATGTGTCTATATATATATATATATATATATATATAAACAACAACAATTTAAGTCATAATCTCACTATGCAAGGTTGGCCACATGAATTATTTTCTTCTATATATTTCTATCTATAGTCAAATCTTCAATTAAATTACATAAATTTTTATTTTTTTTACAATTCCTAAGTAAATTTAAGTCTTCCTCAACCTATTTAAGTTTCTTTTGCTAATTAATTTTTCTCTTCTAACTAATGCATTTTTTTGTCTCCTAAGGATATGACTAAACCACCAAAACTGATTTTTTCTTATCTTATCTTTAATTGATGCAACTTCCACTTTATTCCTAATAAAATCACTTTTTAGCTTGTCCTTTATAATATTACTACTCATCCATGTAAGCAAACAAATTTTGATAAAACTAATTTTCTGCATATAATTATACTTTATAACCCAATATTCTGAATCATACAGTATAGTTGGGTGTTTTATAGGATTTTTCTTTTAATTTTAAAGATATTTTTCTATCATATAACACTCTAAAACCATTTTTCAACTTCATTCAATCTACTTTAAATCTTATGAATAATATCTTTTGTACCATTATTACTTATTATAAATCCCAAGTATTTAAACATTTTACTTTTATAAATCTCATGGCTATCTAAGTATATGCCTTCATCATTATTCTAATTTTCATTGAACTTGCAGTTTTTAACCTACCTGATGTAAATGCTTTGAACTCTAAAGTATTTCTCTATAATTCTAATTTAAAACTAATTTCTCCTTACTTTTATCAACTAAAACTATGTCATCAATAAATAACATACACTAAGGTATTTTTCCTTAAATTTCCTTAGTTATTTCATTCATAACCAAGATCAAAAAAATATGAACTTAGAGAGAATCTTTGGGTAAGCCTATATTTATTGAAATTTTCCTAATTTCTGCTCTTATAATTTTAACACTTGTAACTATTCTGATAACACATAAAAATGGAACATATCTAATTTAAAATCAATTTGTTATAAGCAAAGTGATCTCTTGTTATATATATGTGTCAAGTCTCATCTCACTTTTCAATGAAGGATTATTTCAATAGTTCATTGTTGGAAAAATAGCTAGAAGCTCAAGTTTTCAAATAAGATCGTAAAATATGAAGACTCTAGAAGCTTTTTTTGAGTGACAACAAAGGAAGTATATTAAAATAAATGAAAATCAAAGGACCTACACAAGCCAACATGAGTCAATGTATCAAACACCTAAGCACCACATGATCGTCACAAATTAGCTAACATTCACAAGCTGTCACTTACCATTAAGAGGGTATAAATACCATAACAAATGCCTTCATTCAATATATGAAATTCCCATTCTAAACTTAATCTACCGTGCATATTATGCTCATTTGACCTATACATTAAAAAGGATGAGGTTAACTACATCAAGATCAATCTTGTCTGTTGTTTTACAAGCTAAGAATCTAAAAGTAGCAAGCTGTGGGTTAACCAATGACTTGTTGATCCAACCATTCTATCTCAATAAGTGAAAGATCAGCCACTAAAAAGAATCAAAGGTTTACACACACATAAGTAGATAGGGGATTAGAGTTTCAAAGTTTTCAAACCTCCTTCCCATAACATAAGATCAAATTTAAATATGCAAGAATAGATAATGCACAATTTCATTGAGAAGAATATGATACAAAACTAAGAAAGGATGTCATATTGAGTATCATGTTTGAAAGTGGAAAATAAGGCTATAAGAGTACCTGATCATAAGTCTGTTGAGCCTTTTCAAAGCGCCACCGAGAATCCTAGTACCCATATGAGAATGACATATTTAAATATTTTGTTTATTTTCCTTCAAAACTAAAATCCTTACACATCTCTACAAAAAATTGTAAGAGACCTACATTATAACCAGCAAAAAAGATTTTTAGGGAACAAGTTTAGGATACGTCCTTCCAAAACATTGGCATTAGCATTAGCATTGTTATTGGTATATGTATTGTCATTGTTAGATGACAACTAAATATTTCTATTTATCCGGTTAGCTTTTTTGATATGGCTTTAGCTAACATAACTTTTTATCTTCACAAAAATATCAATGTTGCATTGCATACAATAAACACAAAAAATGTAATCATTAAGAGATGGCAAAAATAAACCTTTGCATCTTGTAAATCAATATTTATGAACTCCCCTAAGCGATTGCCCAACATGTGTTCTACCTGCAAAAGAGAGAATAATATAACATGGACATTGTTGGGGTAGGGGACAGCCATGTAATTGTTGTTTAAATGTTTTTCATTGCAATCCATTTTGTTTTTGGAAAATATGGGAAAATGGTTTAAGAAAACAGTCATTTTCTGGCTAAAGGGCCCTCTTCAGAGAAAATACCATCTTTCCTCTTTGACCATTGAAATGGCTTTTTTAATTTTTTTGGTTCCATCTTTTGAGTTGCCTTCAATAATATAATTTCACTATTTTGATATATATTTTGTCATATATAACCTTAATTGTACCTTTTATATATTTAGTTATGTTTTTCAATTAAAGAATTTATTCTTTAGTGACAATTACACATGATAAAATTGTATTACATGATTTTTTATCCAATTATTTTGATTATCATATATTTATTTTTATTCTTTTTATTAATACCATTTTTCAAAAAACCATTTAAACCCCATTTTAGCAACTCATTTTAATTTTCCAAATGCATAATGCCCATTTTCCATTTTTTTACAACATTAAACATGGAAATAATTAGAAGCAAGAAATGTGTTAACATGATTCTAAAATCTGAGCATAAACTCCATGAACATATTATTTTCTCTTAACCGGTATCTACAAATTTCATTTCAATTGATGGAAATTTGCCAACATGTTGAAGGTTGATTCCTTCAATACAATTACATTTACACATATGCACTTGATCCAGCAACACTTGTGAAGACAAAAAAAAGATTTTTTCACTTTTTTTGAAAAGGGAGAGGTAAAATATTATTAATCAATAAGAAAGAACCAGGGTACAAAAGAGACATTGACTAGGGTAGTTGACTGAGACCCCAAAAAACACACCCAACAATAAGCACACCCAGCTTAAGCAGGCCCACCCAGAGCAAAAGAACCACAACAAAACTGAAACAAAGGCTCTTTTCACTTATTGCACTAATACCTCTTAATAGTTATCAACTAGTCTTATAGTTAATCAATTAGGAACCCTTCTCAAAAAGAATCATTCAGGAATAAGGGAATCATTTTTGGGAAATGATTTATATACAGAGGAGATTTCATCAATTAGTATAAATTTGCTAATTTTGTAAATTATATATTACACCATTGCACTGAAAACAATTTATTATTTCCATGATTACATCATTTCAACACAGAATGACCCATCAGAGTAAAAGCCAAATTCCAGTACACATCAATATATGAAAAGATTTAAGAAGAGGGAAAATCACTTTTCTGCAGAGAACAGATTTTAATATTTTAGCAAGTCAGAGAGCACTTTTTCAAACTTTTCAATTCAAGAATATCTGCCAAATACAAAATCTGACAAAACAAGGGTGCATGGAGCTATCAACCATATGAATAATAAAAAGGTAAGACTAGATCCTGTGAATGTACTTGTGAACGAAGAAGTTCCTTGTAGGTACCAAGTTCCTGAAAGGTGGTAGTGAACTTCGACATTACAGGACCTGCACATAAATGCATCACCAGGAAAACAAATCAGTCATGATAAGGATTTGGTAATGTTGAACATAATTGAAAGGATGCCAAAGAGTGATAACAGTACCCACATTGAAACATACTTTATATTTGTTTTGAGGAACAAAACAGACTTTAATACTTTCTATTAAGTGTTGCCTAAACATCACTGTTATTTGCAAGAAGAATTTCCTGATCATGTTATTCTATTCATTTAAGATCTAATGTAGTTTCAGAAAACAAATATCACAACTAATTAACAACACTGGTATTAGAGAATCAAAGGCAAATGTCATACCTCCAATAGCTACACTGATAGGGTCATCACATCCAGCTCCGAATCCTTCCAAGGATTCAGCAAAGGCAATATCTCCATCACATGCTACACCAATAGATGATCTAAGAATATAAAATGAACCAAATAAGCATATGAGAATTCATGTATCCCCATTGTTGACAGAAATGTTAGTGTTAAACTCAACAATTCAAGAAAAATGAGTGAAAAGTGCTGGTTAGAGGATTTGCAGGCATACATGAATCTTTTACTTCCCTTGTGAAACTGCTGACATCGACCTTTCAGCTCATTGGCTGTGTTTTCTAAGGAGCATAACTGCAAAAAATTGAGAGGGTTTCAATAGAAAACAATAAACTGTATCCATGTATTGGTGCTACCAATAAGAAATGCATTAATTAAAGATGAATATTACATTAAAATCTTTCAAGTTTGCTGTTAAAAATCTCATAGATATGTGAACTAGTATTACTATTCATTATTTAATTGATGCCAATGATTTTCTGAGCAGTAACAAGAGTTATACTATAAAAATGAAAATAGGGTCTCCTAAAATTGACGTCAATGATGGACCACTATAATTCACCATCTTTATCAATTGAATATGAGACCCTTAATCACCGATGATGCTCTCAAATGAGTAAAATGCATGGCCCTACAGATTAAAAATATGCTTGAATGTTAATATTTTTGAGAAAGGAAAACAAAATGAATAGAGTGAAGAGAATATCATTAACCTACTATATTGTTTGGTTAATTTATTGAAAAAATGAAAGAGAATATAGTTTCTTTTCTTTGAATTTGAATCACATTACAATAGGAAAGAAAAGAAGAAGATAATCAAATTACAAAATATATGTGTGATGGAAAAAACTGCTGGGAAATCTGCACATATAGGATTGGATACATGGCCACCTGACGTCCCAGAGGGTGACAGACTTGACCATGACTGGTCAGTGTGCATTTCCAAAGGTGAACCCCCAAATCCACTCAGATTGAATATGGAAATATCTTTTGAGGTGGTTTTGGAACATACAACTTAACAACCATTTCTCTTCATAAAAAAATGGTTTAATTTTTCTCTCCATTACTCTATTCTCTTTTTTTCTCTCCCAATTGACACACCCAGAGAAAAGGAAAAATCTTTGTCCAATATATTCTATTTTTTATTTGTATTTCTTTCAATCCAGTAATAGCCTTGTACATCAGCATGCTTCTAGAGAAATAATGTATACCATGGAGCAACTAAGTAGGAGTGAACTGAGTAGATTTGAACCATATAAACCTATATCCAAATCTGTGTCCATTTAATATCTAGATAATCTTAATCCATCCAATTAATATTCGGAAAACTACTTCCATATCCAAATGCATATCTGATGGATTGATCCAAATTCAAATAATATCTAAACTTAGAAAATTAAATCCAAATGTTCAAATCCGAAAACCTGAGTTGAGATAATATCCAAATCTCAAAAAACTCTACCTAGATATTTGAATCCAAAAATTCAAATCCTTGAATATGACTATTTTACATTGATGTACTGTATTTATTTGTAAAAAACTTAATCTCAATATTTGAAACAAAACATTTGAATTGTGATTATTTATATTAAAAACTATAAATATAAATAAAATTATAATGATAAAATAATAAATATAAATTCTCTCAAATTCCTGGATGTCTGATTACATAGATAAACGAATTCAAAGTATATGTTAATTGGTGGATATTATATATATCCGAATTCATTTTGAATATTTTTTAGATGTGAATTTCAAAATCTGATTAAGGTTTGTCAGATTTCGGATTTAGATGATCTTATGCTAAACGAATTTGGAATCGAATCAAATTTTGAATATTCATTAACAAGTCTACGATTGAGATAATGCACCAAGTTAAACACAGATTTGTTCACTTCACATTTAGATTACTCGCATAATTCTGTATACATGTGGTTCTAATCACTTAATTCAGCTGCTACGGGTGCAAACTCGCTAAATCGACGAAAATCTACAGAAACTTTGATGTCTAATTCAATAACCGCGGTCTGATGAAGTAGACGAAATAGTCGACCTGTCCAGGTAGAACGCTACAGAAAATGAGAAGATTGCCAATAATATAGTTACTATGATACCAAACCGCAAGCACGCACCTGCTTCCGGAACATCGGGGTATCCTCCAGATTCGCGAACGCCGCCATCATCGTTCGCTCTTCTCGCCTATCTCCGCGATCCGAATCCCCTCGCCCCTTTTTCCTCTCTCCTCGACTCGTTTGATGGGAGACAGTCGTGCGACTACAGAGCTGAGAAGGGGGTCTCTCTGCAGTGGAAGCTCTCGACCGTCACGCGGATTTAGAAGAAGTCGCCAGCGCGGAAACCGACGAGGAATGGAAATGGTTATCTTCGCAACTACCGGTTGTTTGGTGGGTTTCGCGTCGGTGGTTACGAGCTGTCTGCTCGCGGGGCGAGTTCAACGTGAAGGCGATTCCAGGGTGACAAAATTTGCACTGCATCGAATTATCGAGATAAGAACACATGTACCTGTGGTTTTGTACGACTCTATTTTTCTGCAAAGGTGTAATTGTATTTTTTTTTAATGAGAAAGCAAATGTATTTTAATGGAGTGGACAGAATTAGGTATCTTTTAGGTTACACGTTGTATTTGAAAATAATTCTCGAGATTCAAAGTTAGAAATTATAGATTTGTGCGTAGAAAAATTAGATAGTTCAATAATATATTTTTTAAATAATTGAAAGTTCATTTGAAAAATAATAGAGATAGAACTTAATTTTAGTTTAGTATTCCCAAAATTATATTTTAAATTGGTTTTTTGAATTTTTTTTAAATGAATTTAATTTAACTACGAAGTTAAACACAATTATTAATAGTTAAACATATTTAAGATTACTCGGTAACTCAAAAAAATTACAAAAAATATATTGATTGGAGGAAAAACTGTTAATTGAATATATATTTATAATTATTTAAGATATACCGAGATTATTACTTTTTTACGATAAATAATTTAATGATGTGAAAACCTACGAAAGTATAATTTCTATTATACTACTTTTTTCTGTTAAACTAAAAATCACCAGTAGAATATTTATCTTACGAATGATTGTATGATAATAGATTTAATTTCAACAAATGTAGAGAATATTAACAAATATGTGTAGAATAATATCTCTTAAGAAAATAAAGTGAGAAAGTAGGTAAGCACGAAATATTCATTATACGTGGTTTATATATTCTCACACTTGAAAATACAAAATAGCTACGATGACTTTTGTAGATGATTCACAATAATAATTGTGCAACTCACTCTATTTAATATAGATTTCAAATGCTTTAGTACTTAACAAACAAAAAAATGTTAAAGTATTTGATATTTATTAATGCTTAGATATTGTATAAAATAACCGTGGATAAATGTTGTTTTTCTTCAAAAAGAAAAGCTAAAATCAAAGTTAGTCAATATTACAAAAAATAACTGATGATAACATAACATCTCTAATTAACATCTGATTAGAAATGCCAAAGTTGAAACTGGTGATAATAACTTAAATGTTTTTATGTAGATTGAATTTCGTTAAATACTTCAACGTCATTATCAACGTTACTTGGCTTTTATCATTTCAGTGTTAGCATTTTAGGTTTTTAACGACAAATAAGAGACTTGCAAACTAACTTCTTATGAAAAAGCAAATGTTTTTGACTCGCAATTTTTTTTCCCTTTCCTATATATAATTTATGATTGAGATCAATTTTTTTAACTTTTCATTCTTCACGTAGTCAAATTAAAAGCATGCAGAATTTGTTCACACTTACAGTTTCATTTTTCTACTTCTTTCACTTGTAATTTCGTTTAGTTGTTACACGATATATAATTTATTTACAGTAATTTTCCCTCTCAATTTTAACATTTACGGTCAGCGATGATGGTTTTTTATATCAGGACTTCTCACTTTTTCAAAATAATAAGATTTTTCTCGTAAAATAAAAAACCAGTTAATTACTCTTTTGTTATGAAAGATACGATTATATTGAACGTACTTTTCTCACGGTAGAAGTTGCGATTATTAAAATTATAATAGATGTAGAATTTTCCCACAGCGTTCGATGATGTATCAACTTCGATGTGGTGGCATGGCAAACACATGAAATTTGGTTTGAAGTGTAAATTAATGTAAACTAATTTAACTCGATTACCTTGACTTGGTTTGAAATATTAATTGGTGCGTCCCATCGTATGAACCAGTAACCTAGAGAGAGATTGATTGTTTTTCTTTACTATCATCAGGTAATTATGATGGTAATTAACATTAGACTTCTGTCCAGACAATAAATGATTAAGTGTTCGTAATTAGTTGTTAAACTTGAAGTTAGTACGATCAATGATATTTATTTAAACTTTACCATCAAGGAAGGGTTTGTGCAGATGATATTTTACAGGAATAAAAATAATTTCTGTTTAATTGAAATTTGTTAGTGTTTGTACGTTTAAGGAAAATATTTTTTGATGGAATTTTATTTTCATCTATCTGCAAAGTATCAGAATTCATTTTTACAATCCATCGCTTCTAAAAGTTTTGGAATTTTGACAGAAAATATTTGTGATATAAAGTTATTGATAAATGATATATAAATATTTAATTATATCATTATATAGCTTATTAATTAATTAATTATATTTAAATTAATTGATTTGATTTATTCATTAAGAACTTAATTAATAAATTAATTACAAATAATTATATTATATTACTATTATAAAAAAATATAAATTTTAATTCTATTCAATTTTATTACGTACATAAACATTTAAGTTTTAATTTCTATTAAATTTTTAAGTATGCACGAATACTTAAACTTTAAATTATATTTTATTAAATTTCTTTAAAATTTAAAATTTAATGTGTTAAATTTTAAATGTACAAATAGACCTTAAATACAGATTCATCTAATACACACATAGTTATCTACGAGTTCTATTTTTATTTTAATCAAAGATTAAAAAATATCTAAAATATTCACAGTTGATTTCATTTCAAACTATTTCTATATTAAATTCCTTCCATTAAAATCGAGGAACGACAAATATTCGAAACGACAACTTGTCACGTATATTCATTATTTTCTTATTATTAATCTTAATTTTATATAAATGTAATAATGTCACGTAAGTTATAAAGTTACGTGCGTGTATATTACAATATAACTAACATCATATAATATTTATTAAATATTTAATAAATAATTACGGTTTGACTTAATTTGATTTAATAAAAATTAAAATTATGTGTATGATTTTGTGAGATTTTTAAGCCTAACCAGATCATAAATTATAAAAAACCAAACCAAACCATTAAAAATAGTTTGACAGAATTTAAATAATCAACACGACCGATTCTGATAGCTACTCTTGATTACAAATTACAAAGGACAATAATCAATTATCGTAGATAAATTAATGGTGTAAAAATAATAAATATTTGAGAATCTAACCTTAATTCTGCACTTGTTTTATTTTTCATTATTTTAATATTTCCCTTAAAGATTGTGAAGTTAAAATTTTATTCCCTCTTTGCTTGCGATTGACGAATGCCGTCGTACAGACTCCTGGGATAGCTGTTTACAACCTGCATGTTCGTCAACCGTACGATCCGAATCTGACGTCAATTTTGCCAGGAAGTCCCATTCTCACCCTCCAACCGGAGCGAGATCGTCGGGCTTTTCGATTCACTCGTTGCCCCACTCTAAAACACGCACGGAGAGAGCGTACCCTTCCGCGCCGTCGCTGATCTCAGTCTCGAGAGGAAAGCATTGCCATCCACTGGCGTCGTCGATGCAGAAGGCGACTGGAGTTGTATTGGAGCCGAGGCAGACGACGGCAAGGACTCCCCATACGTAGCCGGAGGGTGCTAGATTTGGTAGAGCCATGACCACCGGGAGCGCGGCGAAGTTGATCGTGGAGGCTCTGCTCCAAAGATACCTTCCCCTGGCCCGGAGGAGGATCGAGACTGCGCAGGCTCAGGTGAAGGAATTTCTCTCGTTTCCGTCGCGGACTGTTGGAATCTACGTGTAGGAATGCGTTCCATTAGACCATTTTTGTTGTTAGTGGATCTGTTGGAATGCAAAGTTGTCTTTTTAGCTATTAGACGGGGAATGGCCATCAAAGATAATTGGAGTTGAACCTTCCAATTCTTAGTTTAATTGGATATGATATTAGTGACTTGACCAAAAAAGTTAACGTGGGATATTTGGTTCTCTTTCGTAGCTCAATTTGTTCAGATGCATATTGCATAAGTCTATCACTAATTTTGGTTTCCCATTTACCCATGATTATGTCCCTATAAAATGTCCGGAATGTGTGAATGATTGTTTCCCTTTGCTTACAATCCATAGAATGACCTAGCAAGTGATTGAACTAGGAGGAAAATGAGTTGGAAAACATACTCGTGTGTTTTTGCAATTCAATTTTGAGATAGGCTGGGTTTGTTTCACTTTAAATCTTCTAGAGTTAGTTTTTGATTCACAACTTTGCACACTGAAAAATTGTCAAATTGGACACTTCGTAGGATATATGTCCAGTGGTTAAATTATAATCCATTAGATATATGAAAGGAAGTTTGAGATCCATCAGATATGTGGGAGGAGGAGGGATGGATGGAGATCGTTGATTACAGTTATGTTGCTATAATAATATCCATGGGATCTTAACGCCAGGATTTTTTCTTGAAGATGACACCTGAATCCTTTTTGTGTCAAGTTAAATTTGGTTTATTTAAATTTACACCTTATGGATCAAGTTTTTAATTCACAGTTATGCACATCATTCCTAGTTCAACTATGTAGCGATCTTGGATTATTTGTGCCATCATCTGTTATTTGTTAGAGTTATTAGAGATATTATTTATTGCCATCTTAATAATAAAGGGCAAGGGAATTAGTGCTAAAGTGGGATTTGTAAACATAACCTTATTTTATAACCCTATTTAAAGGGATTAACACTAGTGAATGGAAGATATCTTTCATGTTTTTATATAATCCAACATTGTATTAGGGTCCACGTTTTGAGAAGAAAAGAGAAGAGAGAAAAGAGAAGAGAGAAGAGGGTCAATGTTTTTATATAGCCACAATCATGATATCATGGCTTCACCATGATGGTGATAGAACCCCTTCTCCAATAAATCCATGTGTGTAAAGGCTGTCCCAAACTGCTTCTTATGCTTTGTCTCTTTGTTGATAGAAACAGTCCTTTAACTTTGACAATCTAGCATTGTTAAAACCTTACACTTTGCTGATTAGAAATTGAGTGAGGTAGCAATGAAACAAGTGTGCACCATTTGTGTCAACATAGTGCAACATCACAAGCATGTGCATGTTCTATTGATGTTCAGTTGGTGATGTTTAGATGCCATTTCTTCATTCACAACATTATTCTTTCTTTGCCTTCTTGGTGATGGTGTACTCTAGAACTGACATGGCATGGTGATTAAAAAAGGGAATGGTTGTGTTGTCACATGTGTGCTACGAATTCTTGATGCCATCATACCAAAAGAAGAAGAGGAGAAGAAAGAAAGTCATTTAAGGGGGAGAAAAATGGTTAAATTTTGATTTTAAAAAAGGGTGATGTAGGAAATGAAAAATAATCAAGCAATAAAAAAGAGAATAAAATAATGGTTGCATTGAAAAAATTTCCACAAAGTAAAAAAGGAGGAAACTTCACAAAAATGAAAGGTTCATGTTCTTCAAGAAGGCATTCAGGTTTTTGTGTACTTGTACTTGTGTTCAAGTTGTGACTTGCAAGTATTTTGTGTCGTGTTTGTAGGTGCTTATGTTAGGGCTTGTTGAATATCTTAGTGTTGATGGTTGAGTTAAATATACTAATGTTGATCAAAACCAATTGATTAATGTTTGTGCCTACTTGTTGTGAAGTTGATATGATTGCCTTTTATTAGTGTCTATGGCCAAAGATTATTGGCAAGCAAATGCATTTGTTTGTTGCTTCTTGTTAGTTGTTGCTACCACTGCTGCAACCTGCAACAACTACTATGATTTTTTCTGTCTTGTGTTCACTGCAACTGTCTACTTTTCTTCAAGTTGTTTTGTTGTTTGTAGATGTGTTTAAGTCTGGTGTGAGCTACACGTCTTGGATGTTTCAACTTGAGGGAATGTTAGAATCATTAGAGATATTACTTATCACCATTTTAATAATTAGGGGTTTAGTTCTACACAGGGATTTATAAACATAGTACCAATGTGTAAATCATATTCAAAGGATTAGCACTAGTAAATGAAAGACATCCCTCATTTTGCTCCCCATTTTTGACATAACTTTCATAATTAAGTGTAAAAAAGTTTGCCCGTTGCTTTGTTGGCATCCTTATTGCAGTTTCCTTTGATACAATTTCAAGTAATACTCTAAAATTTGGTTGTAACTCTTCCATACGTACATCCTTAGTCCCTACATGTTGTCTTGGATCTTATTTGGAAATGGTATACTCTCCAATGCTAACTTACAGTTACAACACATATATGCTGTCCTCTTTACACTTGCTGTAACATGTTTGAACGCCTTTTTATTGCTGAATAAAGAAGCACAAGCAACTACCTACAGAATCCTATATGTTACTGAACTTCTATCTTTCTGAAATAAAAATACCAACTTTATTGTCAATGCTAGAAAATTATATTACATCCAAAAACATGGATTTCATGAAGCTTCAAAGGTTTGGACCGAAACTGTGTGAATTCTTCAGCTTTGGAGGATGAGTTCTGATTATATTATCTTGGTTTTAGCCAGTTATCTCATTTTAATTGCTTAATGAACTTATTTTTTCAGATATGTCGATGCTTTCCTAATATCGTTGATCTAATCTACCTTTTTCATCTTTCTGCTTACTTGATACAGGATGGGCAGTACCTTCGACCTTCTGATCCAGCTTATGAGCAAGTACTAGAATCATTGGCCATGGTGGCACGGCACACACCTGTACCTCTTCTTGAAGCTCTTCTAAAATGGAGGGAAAGGTATTCTGTTCCTTACATGATAATTGTGAATTCATAAGCTGAAATTGACAATCTCATTTTTTAAATAATTTTGTGGACATCTAAAATATAGAATCATTTTTTTTCCTTTTTATCTTAGATGCCACCAAACTTACATTTTATTTTGAACATTTTTTCACTATATAAATAATCAACAAATATAATTTATAGAAAAAAGAAAATTACCTTTAATGGGAGAAATTTATTTCTTCACGAGATTATGATATTTCTTTATAAGATTAAAAATGATACAATAATATATTTTATGATTTAGTAATGGTTTAACACAGTTTTAAACGTGGGTTCCCAAGTGTCACCTCCTTTTAGGCATTATGTCAGTGTAGAGGGAGCTTCCTAGTCACAAATTTTATATAAATTTCTATAAATTTTAGGTATAACAACAATTATCCTTCATATGCTTTTCCTCTTTCATTGATGACATTCACTCTTACTACTTCAAATTACTTTTCACATCTCTATTCATTTACATTAATTCTCTCACAATTTCTGTTTAATTATAAAATTAACTAATTTTTGATTTCACATGCTACATAAAAGAAATGGAAAAGAAAAAACCACAGTTAATTTTTGTGATTTTTGCTTATACTTGGATATGCACGTGTAGTCACCAAGTGTTATTGGAATAGATGGATGTATGATTTAGTGATGGTATAAAATATGTATAGATATACTTGATGATCACCAAGTGTGACCAGAATTGATGGTAGGTAGATAACAATCTTGCATGTGAACTGTGTGACTCAAGTATTCAACTGATGGGGATGTCAAACATTTGTTCTTTGGGTGCCTTTGTAGTGGGTGGGTATGGAGTGGGATTACAATGAAGGTTGTATCGGGTGGTCTATCAGTTCATTGAAGGGAGGGTCTCCCATTGGTGAAAGGAAAGATTGTTGCGGTTGGTCATAGTGCATAGTCTGCTTCTTGCCATACATGCTACCTACTGGAGCATATGTTTGACGAGGACAAAGGCATAAAAGATATTGGGAGAATATTCAATAGATTCATTTGGGAAGGGCATGATCTTGTTCCTCCTAGATTCCAATACACTAAACAAATATTTATTTTTCTTAAAATAATAAACCTTGTTTTAGAATTTGAGCTTAGAGAAGCAGATTTTTTTTGCTTCTCTAGATTTCCATCTTGGAATTCATTAGAGCAGGTTTTGCTCTACTTTCCGAACATACCTTATATAATGCTATTGCTTTAATTTTAAGGATATTTACTAGCTAAAACGGTGATCTTTTATTTTGGGATCTGCATGCAACTCATGTTTATTAGTTTTTGGGATTTGTGGTTGATCATTGCAATCAACTTTACTTCTTTGTTGGTTCCAATAGTTTGTTTTACCCTTTTCATAAAAAAAACTCTTCCCTTTCTACAAATCTTAAAATGTACAATAAAATGGACAATTTTTAAAAAGCAATACAATTCTTTGGTAATTGTATTAATGGATAATAAATTAACATGAAAGTTAGGTGTATAAAGAATATTTTCAAGTGTAATCCAGTAAGAATATTTATAAAATGCTCTCCTTAGGCACTACAAAGGTACGGCCATTGGTAATAAAACAAAAAATATATCAGACATTTGAGAAAGGTGTATAAAGAGATTGCATATTCACATGTACTTAACACATGTCATGTTAGAAAAGGCTTTTGAGTCTATAGTCTAGGAATTGTACCTAGAGCTGAACATGACATTCATACTTGATGTAATAGAAAAAGATGTAATGGTATGCAATTGCAGGATTTAATGGTCTGCAATTGCAAGAATTGCTCATAATCAACATGAGAGATAAAAACTGTCCAAGGAGGCTTGTAGATGATGCTGTTGTAGCTGCATTAATCCATTGTAGTTTTTGAAACTTGTCCAAATACTTCTTTGATCCTTGAGCTAACCTACCATAATCTTCCTCATGGGTTTCCCTCTCCTTGTCAAGTAGCCATTATGACCACAACCTTCATGACCATGGAAAGAAATTGTTATTGCAAAGTGATTTGAGATATAGGTTTGTGTTGGTAGATATTGTCAAGGCCTTAGAAAAGGTAGACTACAATGATCTAATGGCATAAACATCAAGAATCTATGCACACTTATGTGAGATCGACTGTAGAATGAGATTAGACAAAAAAGTAAAAATAACTAACTCCTTTCAATACTCTTACATCTCAAAGATATCAACCACAAATGGTTGATAAACTTCCAACTCATCTAGAAGCACATTATGGGAGAAGTAACCTTAATCTAGTGATCAACCTAACAAAGAGAAAATCTATTCATATATCTCATAAATTTTGGAACTATTCTTGTCATGCCATAAAACTTCATCAATGTATCTTAAATGTTCTTTGTCAGCTTGAACATCATAACACCTCAAGAAATGCTCGTACATATTGTTCACAAGTTTAGGGGTAATTGTACAATCATTAATGAACCAATCCTTATAAGTGATATCCTTTATCCTTGATGTTTAGCAGTCTAGGAGATAATGGGGTTAGATGAACATCAAGGATGGTCTTAGAAGCTTGGGACCATATAAGATAATTCTAGCCATTGAGCTTTATTACATATTGCTCAAATCCTTCATTGGCGAGTCATGAACATGGTATTAAACATTGGCATGTTGGATTTTGGTTTGAATATGAATCATCATGTGTCAAAATTCAATGAAAATGTTAAAGAAAGCTTGTAAAAAACTTAGAAGCCCACAAAAATGTTTAAAAATACAATTTTTGGTATAAAATTGTAGAACAAACTAAAATATTAATAATATACATTACACATTAAGAAATGATCACGTTGTTAGTGGCCCAAATCCTAGTTATTGTCATCAATATGTTGTTTCATTATTGTCATTGAAATCCCTCCTATCATTATTGGAACCATAGTGATAGCTTTAGAGCTATTGGTAGGGTCAACCACACCTTCTAGCAACTCTGTCCATCAAGCTTGTCTAGGGGATTTGTTGCCATTGAGTTGATCTAGGGCATTTGTTATTGTCTTTGAGCCCATCTAGGTTTTCCTTTGCTATCATTTGGCCTATTTAGGACTCTTCATCTCCTCCTTTGTCTAGTACATCTAATGACATTGCCAACTTTCTCTATTTCATCCATCCATCAATATCTGTGCTAGTACCATTGTCATGTTTTGCTCTTTCCAACATCAATATCAATACCAATAGTTGGATTAATGCTTGGGTTTACTGGATATCTATCAAAAAATGTTGTAGATTTGAGTAAAGTGTGATAAATCAAGTGAATTGATCAATATTTGTGCTTGTTTGCTATGTGGTCAAAGTTGTTAGGAACGTATGAATTTATCAGAAGATGGGTGAATGGTGAGTTATGATTGTTTTTAACAATTCTAAATGATTTATATTTTATAAAAGCATAGACAATTACGACTATAATAGTTATAGTAGGCAATGTAGGAAAATAAAATAGATAACAGGAACTCACAAGAAATTTTTAGGTAGTTTATTCAAATGGTTAGTCCACCTTCAATACATAGCTTGAACTTTACTATCACCTTTATTTACAATACTTGTTTTATGGTAGAAGCAAAAATCAACCACAACTTAAAGTTTTTTAGTCATAAATTTAACCAACAAAACTCAAAATTTTCTAGTATAAACTTTTAAAACTCATCAGTTTTTCTTCAATTAGAGTTTGCACATAGGGAGTTTTCAACACTTGAAATTGCTTAAGAATTCTTCACTAAACTTGAGTTGATTGTGAACTGCAATGATTTTGGATTCTCGTTTTTTCTCTTTATTGAGTTGCTCTTATTGTATGTATGAATATGTATTTGTTGACTACATATCTGTCCACAGTTAATTCTTATAACAAAGTATGTAACAATTAGATTTCCTCCAACATTATTCAACCTGTTGTACTTATTGATCTGCTGGTTTCAAAAATGGAAAACTACTATTTGATTACTGTTAAGTATTTTCTAAATTCGATGGTTGTCGATCTTCTTTTAGGTCATTAAGTTATTGCTAACTTAATGAGTTCTACTTTGTTTTGTGTAAATATACATTGAGTTATGCTAACTTAACAGGTTCTGTTACGTGAAGTCTGTTAACTTAACGAGTTATGCACATGATATTTGCTCTGCATATGTCTATGTAACGATACATTACTTATGCTAACTTAACGAATTCTATCTCGTGAAGTTTGCAAACTTAACGAGTTAGACACATGATATTTGTTTTGCATATGTCTTTGTAACGACACGTTGAGTTATGCTAACTTAATGAGTTTTTCTACTTGTATCTTTGTAAATACATATTGAGTTATGTTAACTTAATGAGTTTTGTCACGTGAAATCTGCTAACTTAATGAGTTATGCACGTGATATTTGCTCTGCACGTGTTTTTGTAATGATATGTTAAGTTATGCTAACTCAAACAGTTTTTCTATTTGTATCTTTGTAAATACACGTTGGGTTATGCTAATTCAACGAGTTTTGCAAATTGTCTTTTGACTGATGTGTACTTTAATTCAGCAGCACTCAACATAGATTTACTTCCATCTTTGGTTCTTCATCTGTAATTGTGAAATACATCTTAATTTCTTACATAAATTTTTGTATTATCAAAACACAAGAATTTTAACAAAAGTAATTATTCATGGTTGCAAGTTGTTATCTGTCTTTGTTCCTACTTGCTTAATCAGATTAATGTTTGGGTTTACTAAATTGTCTACTTTTTTCTCAAGTTATTTTATGTATTTTTTTATTATGTTTGAGTTTACTGTAAGTTGGAAATATTAGTTTCTCCAATTTGAGAGAGACTTATTTTTGAAACTACTTGAAGGAAGTATAGGGTGTATAAATAAGCTTGTCATATAACCTTTTATATATGTGGGGTTCTAATATTAGTTAATGAATTAATCATTCTTCTACCTAACCTTTTCTTCAGTTTGAATTTAATTTTTGGACATTTTTGACATTAAAAACACAACATACTTTGAAACTAATTTATTGGAGTACAAGAAATTGCTCAAAATATAATAATAATATTAGAAAAATAAGAAAAGGTGTGGTTAGTGCCCTGGAGATTGTTGGAAAAGTTTGGGGATTCCAAAAATGGTAGAGACAAGAAATGGAGGAATTGCAAAATGCATGCAACACCAATATTGTGTAGCTGTCTTAAAGAAACACATGTTGATATTTTGTGGTTATTTTCTCAATATTAATTGGCAGTTGATATAAAATTATATGCCAACATTTCACTAATGTGGGTCACGGAAGTTGTAAAAAATGATATCGTGTACACAGTATGTTGGTCAAATGAAAACCAATGTATCAGTAACATTTTACTGACATGTGTTAATATTGTATGCTGTGGTCACGAGACATGAAGAATGAGGGCATTGGTGTGAAAAACAATAAAAATTTGCCAAAAGGGTCTTATATGCATAAACAAAGTCTGATATTGTAAAGAAAAATCTAGAATAGAGGAGATGCAAACAATGAACAAATGCTTGAACACACAATTTTAGTTAGAGGCCATAAAAAATCACGAGCAATATGTGTTCAATAACAAACAAGATTAGAAACACTACAACACAACACATGGTCAAGGTGATTCCAATAGAGCTACTGAGATTGCTAGAGTCATTATTTTTAGGCAATGTTGGTAGTTTGCAGACTATTAGGGGTTGGAAATTTGAGCGCTAGAAATCTAATGGCAATGAACACCAAGATCGGTTAGATGACTAACACACATTGCATGATGAAATACAAGCTGAAGTGGGCTTGGATGAGGGCACTGTTGAACATATGCTACCACAAATGTATGGAGTAGTACACCTGGGAAGTGTACAATCCACCATTGAGGTCTTTAACAATTGTCATATTGATAACAATAAGAACAATATTTGGGACTAGAGATTTGGAAAAGTTTGAATCTGCTTATTGACATTGGAAGCTTACTGTGTTTACATGCATTACCATCCATCTTTGGTTCTCTAACCATTTGGCTTGAAGTAACATTTGGAAAAGCTTGGTGCAGCTCACCTTGCATGTGCTTTATTTGCGCAACTTGTGTTAACATGATTAGCTTTTACAAGTCATTGTTCCTTAAGATGCACTACATATAACCCATCTCAATTATGCACTTTGACTATCTTTAACACCAATCATTGTAGATCATCACCACTTGGTTATTGTGGTCCAAGCCATGGTTGTGGAGGGAGGCCGTTGAATATATGCTTGATGTGGAGCCTCTCCCATTGGTCCCATTGTTTCTTAAACCCTTGGAGGGCATGCTTGAATGATTGATGGTCTGATCCTCCATTATTGTTCTCCATCTTGGGTGACACCATTGATGTTATGTAGAAGTGTTCATTGTGGCCAATGCAGTGACACCTTTGATAATCTAGTTATTTTGACAATCCACACTTTGGTGTTTGAGCTTGAGGCATTTAAGGCATCTTTTGCTTACACTTGCACTCCCTAGCTTGACAATGTTTGCTCCAAAGGAAACTCCCAATAGCTTCTTCCTTCATACCCACAAGGACTTATTCACCATCGTGGGAAGAATTGACACCCTTCTTTGGCAACTTCTCACCACTATCCAACCTTCCCTCATTGATGGAGTAGCCCTAGTTGTTGCTGCTAATGAACTGCCAGTATGACTCCCTCTCGACACATTTTCTTGATTTTGGTTGATTTACGAATATACATACATACACACATACATATGGGGTTGTGTAAAGGTATCTTGTAAATTGATATCCAATAACCTAATGTGAATGGCTAGATACACTAATGTTGTAAATAGTTGTTATATTTGACTCAAGTAGAATTTTTTGAAAGGTGACAAGTAAATCTGATTAAAATCAAGAAAAAGGTTGCCACATGAGCCATAGGTAGGTTGAATCCAAACCAAACCATAGGAAAGGATTTCCAGGTGGGGGTTGAAGAACAAGAGAGATAGAGAAACAGGAAAGAAAAGTATAACAAAATAATGGATCAAAGATAACATGAACTCAAATAATGACAAGCCATAGGACTCTTTAAGCATGCTGGTATGATCACATCAGTAAGCATCCTATCCATTCTTTAACTCATGGAAATAACAATTGCCATGGGCTAAATCATCAAAATTCTATCATTTCTTTCAGCCATCTTTTCTATAAAATGTTATGTAGAATAGTGAACCATATTCTCTTTCTAGCCTTATCATTTCTCCCCTCACCTCATCTAGAAGGTTCCATAATAATGGTATTCAAGCCCATCAACACCTCCCACTACCTACTAATGGAGGGGCACCAAAGAATAAGCATCACCTGCTCTCTTCTTGAGCCTCACAAAATCAACAGATACCAGCTCTTGGCCAACTGAGTTATTGCAGTTGGTTGCATACCCCTTTTCTTTAATTTGAGCTAAGTAAGAATCCTTGCTATGCAAATAACTGGATTAAGAATCTGAGCCCAAATGAACCTCCAAGCTCCCACTGGCACTCTACTAAGAGCTACGATGTGATAAAGTGATTTTTTTTTGTTAAAAAACCCTGGTTTATTTAAAGGGTGGGGACCTGAGCAAAAGGATTAGATGAAAACAATGGAAAAAACAGGGAGCAAGCACCCAAAAAGAAGGAAGAGAGAGCACAAAACAGAGGGCGGCTACTTATCACCTCCTACCACTGGGAACACCCAACTTGTCCAGCTGCCATTGTTGACATGAATCCATTGGAAGATCTGCAGCACTGCTGAAGAGTTTCCTTTGATTGTTATTAAGACCTTTCTTAGCAAGTGAGTTTGCAAGCCAATTAGCTTCATGAGACATATGTTGAAGAGATTGTGCGTGGCTAACAAGATCCCTATGATTGGGCCAGACTGATAGAGCTTGTCCTCAGACATATTGATAGAGAAGGTCTTGTCTTTACTCCATCTCCACAACTACAGGCGAAGATCATTATACAAAGGAGGTGATCTAGGATCATTAAGGAGGGTAAGTAGCCTAACAAAATCAGTAGATTCCATGTAAATTTGATTCATTTTGAAATGTACCATACTATCCTTGATGGGGGACACTTTTTGAAACACTCAGAAATGTCCACTTTGGTGGAATATGCAATGTGTTGTAAAGCCAGGAACAATTGGGGAAGGGGAATATTGCCAATCCGTCTATCCCACTAGAGACTAATTCCCACTCGATTACGTACCACTATTTGGGAGTCACACCCCACAGTCCCCTTTGTTTCCAAAATCCCTCTCCAATGACTGGTGACTCCCTGCTGGGTATGCCATTTCCTCTTCCGCATCATTGGGTTGAACATTGATATTTTAATCATCAATTCAAAGTACCACTGCTCAAAAAAATATCATCAATGAGAGCTACTGATTTTCTTTCACTTGAACATATTGACGGTTGAAACAATTCATATGATTTCTTGTTTACCTATTGTCTTAATTTCGACTAATACATCATTATGTGCTATAACATATAAATTTTGTTATCCTTTTGTAAGTGACAATGTTTTTTTTTTGTTTTTCATTTTTCAGTGAGTCCCCAAAGGGAGTCAATGATGCATCTACATACCAAAAAAAGGTTTGCACTTTTTATACTTTTTTTCTTTGCGTGTGATGCTTGGATCAAATTATTCTCATTGATAAAGTGGGGGTGACAATGAATACACGAATTTTCATATTTTCCATTCCCATCTGAAATGATGATGAGTACACAATTTTTCATGTTTGCTGTGTTGATCTGTAGTGACGTTAAAAGTGTATCTGCACTGGAGTCTTGCAAATGCAGATATATATACTATCTTTGTTCCACTCCAGTATCCAATTTAAAAAGGGTTTGTAAATTATAATATAAGAAAAAATAGCACACCTATGAACAGGAGTAATTCTAGTTAGCTAATTTCATGACCTTAGAGAAAGTTAAGTGCCATTAAGAGAATTATTTCTCTATGCGATTGATGTCCCATTTGTCATTTGTTTGTTGTTACAGTGTTTTGATTTCCATGATTCCATCTACCTCATTTTTTTTTTTATAAATGAATATCAAAACGTTGATGTTCCCTTCCGAAGTCCATAACATATTTGAATTCTATCAAGTCCATAGCATCATTGCTTTTCCTTCTAGTTCTTTTTTGTTTTGGCCGTAGGTAATTGTTCAGAAATCCTGTCTTCTGTATTACTTTTTTTAATTTAAAAATGGAAACATTCTCTACACAAGTTTAGTTTCCCCACATTTAAAAAATGTTTTCATTGAAAAATGTTCGACATAAAATAAAAATAAATGAGACAAATTAGCAAATTGGGTGCTAAAGACTTCCTATTGTTTACTAGGGTACTGTCGACTTTCTCAAATCTTGACATTTGTAGATCTTACAAGAGCTTTAAGTCTAACACTAGTCCTCATCATACATGCATCTTGCCACCTGTTTCACGAAATGTTGAGGAGAGAATCAAAAAACCATAAAAGGAGTAAGGAGGATAACAACCTCCTATTGGTATCCATAGCATATTCCTTTCATTAATGACTTGTAAATTTCTCTTCTTCACTCTCATTTTGAATTTCTTCACCATTTTTCTTCATCGCTATATTATTTCTGTCTCCATTGTTATCACCACCGGATTGGTAGGATCAATACTGTTGTGCGTTCCCTATATATCATGTGATTTTGTCCTGTTCTTGTGATCATCACTAGTTGTTGCTCCTTGCATATTGCCACTGCCATCTAGCTTTATATTTTTCCCCTTTTATACATTTATTTTGAACAGGACATGTTCCTAATGTTACCACCTGAGCAATATACCTCAATCGTTATCAGATTCAAAGATCACTAAACTACAATAAAAATCTTATTCATGTTCAAGCATTAGTCTCTTTTCATAAGGCTTACCCTTCAACTCACCATCTTTCTTGTAGTAATTACATGGGCCTCTGTAGTTCTGCAAGCTGATTCTGATTTGGTCTCAAAAGGACATATACATATAATATGCTAGAATAAGAGTAAAGTCACCTGATCAGTCCATCTTGGGATGGACTTAAAAATCCTCATCTCATTGACTCAGGTGGAAAGTGGAAGCTAGGTGATCCTTGCATATCATAGGTGAGGAGAGATTGGTTAGGCTACCGTTGAGAGATGTTGGGGAGGTCTTTACCATCAATAATAGATGGTGGATATGGCAAAGCCACCTCAAAATCCAATTGCCACTAGTGCAAATGCAGTCATATATGATAGTTATTAAGGCATCATTGGTTTTCATCAGATGTTATATTAATAATTATTAAAACTTGAACATTGGCATGGATAGACACCCTTGTGCCTCTTGCCTCTCCAACAGGGCAATTATACTTTGAGGGTGTCGGTAGCCCTCATGCACTTTGGTAGGGTCTCCATTTGTTTATTGTGAGCCCAATGTCTCTCAATTGGGCTTCTCATGTTGTTGGCTTCCAATGGGGCTGATCCTCTCACTTTCCCAGTTTGTTTTTATGACCTAAGAGTTTCTCCTAGTTTGGAAGCAAGCCAACCAGGATGTCAATGAATCTCCTTCACAGCTTCTTTGTAGGATTTGTTGACCTTGCTAGATTTTCTACATATACTTGTTAGGGCATCGGTCTTGGAGAATGGTGAGCTAATCCTCTCTTTTTCTTTGGAAGAGGTGTTGTAGTTGGTTGGTGCTTTCAATTGGACATCGGTTAGGCAATTTAGTGTTTAGCAGTCTGGTATGTTTGACATTCTAGCCAAGATGAAATAGGCATTTCCTATTTGGGAAGACTTTTTTCTGGTAGCCATCATCAACTCATGTTACATCATTATCTAATTCAAATTTAGAGAAGACTTTGTTAGGGCCTATGTCAAGGACTCTTGGATCATTAAAGGTAAACACATGCTCATTTCCAAATGGTCTCCATCCTTCTCCCTAGGTCTTCAATTTGGGTCTACTTGTCGAAACTCAAGTTGTAACTCTAAACCCTTAGGGTGGTCAAATTGATCATTGACATGTTTAGTTGTTTTTCATGTATGCACCAAGATGTTTACAAGTTTACTCGACCTAGACTAACCATCATTTATATGGAGGTGGACCTCTCTGAACTTCTATTGAGATTTGTAAAAATTAGAAATGGGAGTGAGCCCATCAACCAATTGGTGGAGTATGGACCTAGGGAATCTAAATCTTGAACTTAATGCTTTAGAGGGTGTTTGTGCATCTAATAAATGATGGAAAGAAAATGACGGAATACCATAGAAAATGACGAAAAGGGAAATGACAGAAAGTAACGAAAAGTCAGTAGAAAATAAGGGTGTTTGCACATAAAATAGAAAATAACAGAAAATAATAGAATTTAAAATGTGTATTTGTGCATAGAATAGAAAATGAATAAATTTGAAATACATGTATTTGTGCACAGAACAGAAAATGATGGAAAATTACAAAATGCAAAATATGTATGTTTATTCACAGAATAGAAAATGTTGAAATTGATAAATTAAATATTTTAAGTAATTGTCTACAAGATAAAGAATAATAAAATTTACCATAGATAATACAAGATAAAGTTATTTGTGATAATGTTACAATATAAAATACATTTCACATATCTTTATTATTTTACAAGATAGAGTTATTGACAATTTGTTTTCTATAATCTTAACTTGATCCAACAATGATAGATATATCTTCTTTTGTAAAAGTTTGTTGAATATTATCATTTGACATTTCTTCTAATTTTTCTTGAAGGTCTTTAAGTAAATCTGCTTTGTCTGCTTTTTGAATAAAATTGTAAATTGAAAAACATGTTAATACAATTTTTCTTGTATTTCAAAAGGAAATGATATATAACTTCACAAAATTGAGAATCGATATTTGATTATTCTAAATGTACGTTTAATTACTGTCTTTAATTATGAATGTCTGTAATTGAAATTTTCAATTGCATTCATTGAAAGTTTATAAGCATTATAGTCATTCAAATGATATCTTATACTTCGAAATGGTACAATAAATTCTGATATATTAGGAAAACCAGTACTTACTAAGTAATATTTACTTGCAACTTATATAGAAGTTTTGAATATAATGTTAGAAACATCGATTTTGTAATTTTTACTCACAAGTATTTTCATTATTATTTTTAGTATCATACCTAATAGAACCCTAAAAACTTTATGTTTAGAAAGTGCATTTTATAGAATATGAGCATCAGTTGCTGATCCTTCCATCCACTAAAGACATAAATAATTTTTATATCAAAATTATATACTGCCAATACATTTTATGATAATTCACCTTTTTTATTCCTTCAATGTGCAATTTCTTTATCATAAATTATAGCTTTGGCATGAGTACCATCAATTACTCCAATGCAATCTTAAAAGAAAAAAAAAAAATAATGTGTCTAAATGTTAAAAAAGACATTGAAATATAATATTAACTCACCTAGAAATAAAGATAAACGTGACAATCATTCTAAATCTGTGTTGGAGTTGATGATTCTTTCTTAACCAATAGTTTATATATTACTTTCAATATTGCATTCAACATTTCATTGAAGTATATACTAATTGTCCAACCAGATCGACGAAAGTGCTTGGTAATTGTACAATATCTTTGATTTTGTCTAATTGATATTGCTACATTTTCTTCCACATTCATACATTTACTATCTTATATTTCTCCTTCACGTCTTAAAAAACTACAAAAATGTAAGAATACATGTTGAATCATTCTATAAATTTTTCTGCAATTATATGCTTCATTAAGTAAAGATGGATTTAATAACGTAGTAATGTATTTTTATCATTCTTTATTGTATATTCTAGAAGTACTCCTTGCAACATAATTCGCACCACTTGCAAAAATAGATATGAATTTTCATATTTTCATCAAGTACATGAGTATTTGTTCTTGTTCTACCTCTTTGTCTTCCATAAGTGCTTTCAAAAGTTTAATGTTTGCACTTCTATCCATTTGTAGTACGTAAAAAAACCTACAAAAAAGAGAGATAAGCAATAACATTTATATTAAATGATGACAGTAACAATCTACATAAGAACATAATAAAAATATCTAGTATATCATCAACACAAATAACATTAAACAACGTAAAATATTGTATAGTGCATCATCAACATCAACAATATACATAACATTCAACAACATTCATAATAATATCTTCAGTAATAATAATAATGTTTATTGCCTATCAATAATAACATTTTTCATTTCATATTATGTCTTAGCCAAGTAAGTCTCATCTCTAGAGGTAAATCTAAAAATATTTTTCATTTTTGATGATTTTCTAATAATGTCATTGCATTATATACTTCATCTTGATCTAGGTTACTTAGTTCAAGCAATGAAGGAATAATATCTAATTCATTGTGCTGGAGACTTAAGAATCTATTTCTTTCTTCCTCAACTTTGGCAAATTTTTTATCTGCATTCTAATTTTGTTACAATCCTTTATTTGCATTCTAGTTCTGTTATAGTCCTTTATCTACATTCTAGCTTTGTTACAATTCTTATATTCTTGTAAAAATTCTTTCATGTCTATTTCCAAATTTTTAATTGATATTACCATCTTCTTAGATGATTTCGCATAAGGACAAACTCGTTTTTGCTGTTTTTTAGAATCTAATTTTTGTGATGGTGGTGTTGACATATCATCACTAGATAGTATTGGACATGTGATGTTATTGAAGTTACTCAATGAGGATGTCATCATTTAAATTAATAGCTTTAGTCTTATGAAAGTCTATAGGTATTGCACTTGTTTCTCCTTTAGCAACACTATTCTCAAAAATTAACTTCAATTATTTATATATTGTACAAGACTTTCCTTTAAAGGTGGTACATTTAGGATGACTCTATAAATTAAGAAGAAATATAATAAATACGAAATCAAGTACTTGTAAAATAAAAGAAAAACATATGCATTATAATAATTAAAATCACGTTCACAAATTCTTCTCATATTTTATCAAGAATAGATATATGACCATTTACATAGTTTCATCTCCATTCATTTTGATCGACGATCTTACTATAATTTTTATATATTTATCGCCAAGTCTTTAGATAACTATCAACATTTTTTTTCTCTAGTCTAATGTTTATTTTAATATTATAATCATTGATTACTTCATTTTATGTGTCTGCTCTAATATTGTCATCAGGTATTTTAGCATTTTCTTGATTAATAATATTACAAAGGAAAACTAGGATCATTTCATCATCTTTCTAACTTAATATAAAATTTTTTCTTGATGTGACATTCTTTCCTTAAGCACTACTTTCTACCATTGTCTACAAATGTATTCTTTGCATAATCAAAATATTTCACAAGTAATTAAGATTGATAGAAAAGCCTAATGCTAAATATTATGGCCAAATAGATCAACATCAACATAGTTTTGATCAACAAATAGTTAATTATATTCTAGTTTAATAATAGTTCCAAGTAGTATACAGATAAATAACTTTATTGAATGTGCCTTAATAACTACACACTTAGGTCTCTTCCTAATCAAAGTACATATCAATATACAACATCTTTCATAAATGACAAAGAATAAAGTATACAATAACCCTGCATAAATGACAAGTACTAAAACTTGCATACACATGTTGACATGAATTTAAGTGAACTCTCAAATTACTCATTTAAAATGGAACATTTCTTTAAAGTAAGCAACCACTAACGAAACGTCAGTTATACATATTATGTCCATAAGAAATTCATAGAAAAGTCATTTTCATTTTACAACTTTACAAGTCAAATACACTTTCATAAAACTTATTCATGTTTTTTTAATTCATATTAACTTAATTTAAATGAGTTTACACACCATGGTAACAGAGGACAAACACATCTTTAGAGGTCAGAGAGTTCTACATGCAATGTAAGTAACTAAGATACAATATTTATTAAAATTTGCTTTATTTAGGAAACCTCTAGAAAGTTTACTTGTGCACCTCCCACACCAAATTTGTGGTTGATTTGCATACTATGTCTTCTTCAATAGTCACAAATACCATAAAGATTTCTTCAGTTACAATAGGATTCTCATGATAAGAAAGAAATAAGGATAGGTGCAAAGAGCACAGAGAGGCACAATTCACATGGAAAATACAACATCCCACCACATTGATCAACATAAAGTCTTAGAGTAGGATGTCTACAATTAAACAATCAAATGCTCTAAAATGAGTATAGCTAGGATCTTCATGGTATAATGCTTTAAAAAGTGATTTTCCTAGTAACATGTGAGTGGGCAACATATTTATCAAGTAGGTAGTTGTAAAAATGCATTTCTCCTAGAATTTTAGAGGTAAAGATATTTGAAACTATAAAATGTTCTTTCTCCAAAGATCATTTAAGATTTTAGCTTTTAACATTGCTTGCATCTCATAGTTGAAAAGATGGCCGAGAAATAAAGTACATAGTATTGGAAAAACTCACCAAACAAACAACAAGCAACAAAGGGGAATCCTGATCTATAAATCGGCCAAAGAAAAGAAAGGAGTGAGCTTGAACAAAGTCACCTAGATGGCAGACAACGACTAATTAGTGGAATCCTAATCCACGAATTGGTTGTGAGGGTGACGATTGCAATGAGGAGGATTGTGAGGGTGATGACTATGAGGAGGTGAATGCAAGGGTTGCAAGCAGGAAGTTGTCTGTGAGGAGGTGATTGCGAGAGCTATGAGAAGGACTTTGTCGGCGAGGAGGGTTCATTAAGCTATGAGGAGGTGATTGCGAGGGCTACAAGGAAGACTTCGTTTGCAAGGAGGGTTCATGGGACTACGAGGAGGTGATTGCGAGGGCTGTAAGGAGGACTTTGTTTACGAGGAGGGTTCATTGGGTTGTGAGGATGAGGGACGAAAATTTTTTTTGTTGGTTTTGGTGGGTTTAGGATGAGAAAATAGTGGAAATGATAGGTGAAGTTGTTTTTTATATCAAGAAAAATAACAGAAAACACTAGAAAATTTGTTAGATGCATAAACACTTGGAAAATGATGAAAATTTTTTGTCATTTTCCTTTTTGACATTTTCTCTCATTTTTTGGATGCACAAACACCTTCTTAAAGTGGGGCATGTTGCAAAGAAATGTAGAAAGGGCATGCAACCTCCACCCTCTTAAGTTGTCCAAAACACATGTAAGACTTTGTTGAGATGACTAGCTGTCAGTTCAACCATCTTGAAGGGGGCTAGCTTGTCTTATTAGTAATTTATGCCTTATGTAGTGTTTTTACAAGGTGCATCTTATGAAAGGGGATTTGTAACCTCCACAATAGTCACCCCTATTCTCCCTAGGTTTTAGTAGATGATTTCAATTTTGTCAAGAGCCAAGATGATGTCATCAACACTTGAAGTTTGAATTAGATGTGTATAGGTTTCAATGAGATGATATGTGACATCATCCTAAGGGAGTCCCCCTACATAGGAGGTTCTATGTCTTGGTGTAACAATCAAAAAATACTCAACAAACAATATAAAAGATTGGATAAAGTCTTGGTGAACAATCTAGAGGAAGGGTAATGGAAATTCTTAGTGGAATATGCATCAAGGTGGTGTGGTGTCCCTCCCTCCTACTTTCAAAGAATGTGGACTATGCATCAAGACTTTACCAAAGTGGTAATAAATATTTGGGGAAGCATACGGAACTTGTATCCTTTGAATAGAATGATGAAGAAACTATTCATGCTAAGAGCTCATCTTAAGTAGTGGAATAAAGTGGTGTTTGGAAATGTGGATTGGGAGGAGGACCTTCTATTAAAGGAGGTAGGCATGAAAAGTAAGCTTACAAGCTAGGGGGGTTGAGGTTGTTTACTCTAGATTGGTGCAATTAAACACTAAACAAATGAAACACAAGCAGAAAGAGGTCTTCCTGGCTTAGAGGGCTTATATCAAATGGATGTCTGAAGGTAATAGGAATACAACATATTTTCATAGAGTCAACTACAAAAGAAATGTTGACTGGATAGGAGCCCTATTGTCTAATTTAAGCCTCAACTTGTTAGAGGAGATTTGGCAAAGATGAAGGGAATTTTATGCAAATCTACTTATGTTGGAAGGTTTTTTGCCAATAGATTACTTCTTGCATAATATATTTAGAGTGTTGGGTGAAGAGGAAAATTCATCCTTTTGTTGTGTCTCTGATGAAGAAGAGATTAAGGAAGCCAACTTCTCCATTAATAGAGATCATGCCCTTAGACTAGATGGTTTTATAATAAAGTTCTTTAAGGCCTGTTGAGATATTATTGCTACAAATTTGGTTCAAGCTATTTAATATATTTTTTAAGAAGGACGTCTTGATGACTCATGGAAGGCCACCTTTTTCTCCCTTATCTCGAAGGTCGACAACTCATTAGATTTCAAAGATTTTTAGCCCATCAATCTTTGCAATGTGTGGTATAAGATGACAGTCAAAATTTTAGCTAAATAAGTTCATTGGTAAGATGATCTCACATTTTCAAAGGGCTTTTGTAGAAGATAGAAGCATCTTTGACAATGTGACCCTTACATAGGAGTTGGTGGAACATATTAATAAGGGTTATAGAAGTGAAAACTTAATTTGTAACATTGACATGGAGAAAGTCAATAATAAGCTTGAATGATTGGTTATTGTTTAAGTTCTCTCAAGCTTTGGTTTCTTGAATGGTAGCATTTACTTGCTGAGGGGATGTATTAAAGATTTAATGCTTTTTAGTTGTGATAACAGGCAAATCCACCAAGTTCTTTTAGGCATCCAAGGGCTTTTGTCAAAGAGACTCTGTATCACCATATATCTTTATAATCATAGAAGAGATTCTTTGTAGAGACTTGCAAAATTTGGTGATCAACAATTAGATTACTCTGTTCAATTACGATAAAGGGTTTGTGATAGTCTTATGCCTACTCTATGTAGATTATGTCATTTTTTTCCTCAATGATTGAAAGAATGGTATGGCAGAGGTGATAACACTCTTAAGAGATTGTCATTACTTCACAAAACAAAAAATTAATACTAGGAAAAGTTGTTTTGTAGCCTTTAAAAACTTCCTTAATCATAAGGTGAATATGATTAAAAGTATCATAGGTTTTGCTAGGGGGGATTTCCCTTTTTGCTATTTAGGTTGTTTGATTTTCAAATAGAGAGCGAAGTGTATTTACTTTGATAATCTTGTGCAAAAAGTGTGTGGAAAAGCAAATTGCTTTCACCAAGAGTAAGGATCACACCATTGAAGCATATACTCTTTGGTTTATCGATCTACATTATGAGTGTATATGATATCTTGATTGGAATCCTTGCACTTCTTGTTTGTCAAGTTCCTATGAGGTGAAGGTAAGGTCTATTAGTTCCAATGGGCCAAAGTTACCGAGCCTATGAATGAAGGTGGTTGGGCATTAGAGATTTAGAGGAACTTATGTTGACATTGAGAACGAAAATGACTTAGAGATTAATTAGTAAGATGTTGCTTTAGGTGGAACTTTTCTTTACAAAGTACAGATACCCCTTCAACAAGTAGGTCTACATGAAACCGTGTAGATAAACCTACAAGCGACAATGTTTTAAATCAGTATCATATTGAGGATTGATCCTTTGACAGATGGAAATGCATCGAGGATTGAAAATCGTATTGGTGAAAACATAATACTTTTGTGGAAATAGTTAAAAAATTTCAAATTTCAACTTGAAACTTAAGGATAAAATAAAATAAATTATGATAAACATATAAAAATAGTTAGATATATTTTTTAGGTAATTATCATGAATAAAATATAAATTAGATAGAGATATGATAGATGTATGAGAAAAGTTTTAAATCATATACAAATAATTGAAAAGTTCATAATTACAAATGATTAAAAAATTAAGTTAGATTTCTATAAAAATTCAGGTTACAAATAATTAGTTCAATATTTATTAAGTGAAATTTAAATAAAATTTAAGTTACAATTCATACTAAAACACAAATTAATAAGATTATGCATAGTACTAAAGAATCTCCAAAATCTCTAGAATTAAAATTTTTATCAACTATTAGATTTTAGAGTAAATTAAAAATTAAAAATTTTATAATATAATTAATATCTTTAAAAAATATATTGTATAAATTAATTTAAAAATAAAAAATAAAATTTGTGAAAATGTAATAGATAGGTAGAAGAGGAATGTTATTCATAAGTAAACATTAAAAAAATAAAAAAATGTAAAGATTTTTGTAATTTTTTAATACTTTCATTATTTTTTATGTAATAATTTTTTTTCATTTTTTTCTCTTCTGTTCTCTTCCTTTTCTTTTTCCCTTTGGCTTCTCTATAATCTCCATAATAAAATTTTTTATTGATTATAAGATTTTAGGGTAAATTATAAATTTTTATTCATATAATGTATTTAATATCTTTTTAAAAATATCATGTAAATTAATTAAAAAAATTGATAATAAAGTTCGTGAGAATACAAGAGACAGGTATAATAAAAATGTTATTTATAAGTAAATATAATTTTTTAAAAATATAAAATATAAATTTTTTGTTATTTTTTAATACTTTCACCATTTTAAAATATAATTTTATATAATATTTTTAATTTTCTTCTCTCTTCTCTTTTTCTTTTTTTTTCTCTCTCTCCTCCCCTTTTACTTTTAAAATTTTTTCCTTTTTTTTCCTTTTCTTCTTTCTCTCTCTCCTCCTTCCCTTCACTTTTTTTTTTCTTTTCTTCTCACATGCATGGCTCACTCCCTCCCTTTTCTTCTTTTTTCTTCATTGTCACCTGACCCATTGAAAACTCTAATGGGTTCGATGGTTTGGGGAGAGGTGGAGGCTTTGGTGATCAACAATAGAGGCAATGATGTGACAAACAGTTCCATTGAATTAATCAATCTGACACATGAATTGATCAATCTAGTGACCTTCCGTAGCTTAAAAACATCTCCAGTTCCAACAATTTTGTGAAAAGACGATGATCTTGAGGGAAGGATCATTCGAACCCTAAGGATATCCAAAATACATATTGTTTCAGTATCGTTAATCTGAAAATCCAATTTGGATCGGCAAAAAATCACCAGTCTAGATTAATTTTTTAATCCTTGCTTGGTGGGTCACTTTTTTTGCAAGGTGGCTCGGTGGATGTGGTAGTATCAACTTCTAGAGGGAGTGGTTGATACCTTTTAGTGCTATTTCAACTCAGATGGAACTGATGGTTGGCCTAGAGGACCTTATAGTGATTGAAGTCATGGCCAATGCAGATATACTTGAGCGGATCCCCCTTTTGTCTAACGTTGTTTAGGAGATTCATCATAGCTTGCAACCCATTTCTAATAATGATGATACCTTTTGCTAGGAGTTGCCTTCCAATGAGATTCTCTTAGTCAAGATAGTGTGAGGAATATCCCAAAAAAAGGTGGATCTGGTTAGATGGAATGAAAGCTTATGGAATGGATTTATCCCCTTTAAGATATCCTTCTTTCTTTGGAAAAGTTTCACTTCATTCTTCCAATGAAGGTTAATGCCAAGAGGAGAGGCTACCATTTGACTTCTTGTTGTAAGTGTTGCAGATTTGGATAGGTAGAAGATTCTTCCTGACACCTATGTTTTAAGGGTGACTAGGTGATCCTTAGTAGATTTTGGATTAACAAAAAATTGGACTTCAAGTTACACAATCAGAGTGGTTGGAAGTAATTTTTTCAATGCATGTTGACCTAAATGAGTAAGGCCTTATTGATTAATGGGTTGAAGTTCCTAGTGGCCAACATCCAGTGGGAATGCTGGAAGGAGAACCGTTCAACAATTTATGATAACAAAAAGGGTTTCTTTACTAGAATCAAGGAGAGGGTTGAAGCTACTGTAAATACATTCATTCATATTTTCAGTAAGACCCATTATTGGCCAAAGGAAGTCTTGATGCTGTAGCACCTGGGATTCAAACGCATGGATAACATGTCACCCTCTTCTAGATGTTTTGCTTGGAAGAAGCCTTTACCTTCGAGACTTAAACTAAACATGGATGGTACAATTGATCTGGAAGGCTTTGCAATGGGGGAGGTGTGCTTTGGGATGCTAATGGAGCTCTCATTCATGCTTTCCACAAATTCTACGGGTGGTCTAGTGTCCTCAAGGTGGAGCTTTGTGCCATGCTAAACAGTTTAAATTTTTGTAAAGTCTTGTGCTTACCTCTTGATGTCATAGAGATGGAAATCAACTCTCTCTCCCTCTACAATGGGAATAGGAATAATGAATGTGTAGAGAGCCAAGTAGTGTCTGGATGGACTGATCTTTGTTGGTTGGTGTGACTTGTCTATGTCTTTCGGCATGTGCCTTGGGAAGCTAATCGGGTCACAGACGAGTTGGCTAAGGTGGGTCTCATGAGACAAATAGGAGTCTACAGTTGTGTTGAAAACCTCCCTGTGGACGTTTGAAGGCAAGCTTAGATGCTTTGGCTATTCCTAGTAGTCGATGTCCTAACCATAGTAGATGTTTTTGTTTTATTTCTGGGTTGCAATGCCTTACAAAGCCCCTCTTGATTGTAACAATCTTTTCATACTTGTAACAATTTTGTGATTGGGCCCCACCCTTTTAATAGATTGGGGATCTCTTATTAAAAAGAAAGTAGTTATTAAGGCATCAGGGAGGCCTTCTATTGTCTGCCATCAGTGATGGATATGATGAATTCAGCTCCAAACCAAATTGCCATCAGTGCAAATACAGCCATATGTGCAAATGCAGGTGCATAGGCATTGCCTAGTGCCTAACTGCCCAAACATTTTTCGAGCAATGTCGAGGTACACCTAATGCCTTGTAAGAATTAGCCAAATCTTTGTCGGTTGGATTAGAGATCCAAGAAATATTTAATATTATGTAAGATTTTTTTTAATCTTTTTGAATAATGATTTTTTATTTTAGTATCATTTATGCTTTGAATTTCTTATTTTGTTATTGTATATTGACTTTTATCATAAGTTAATTTATAAGTTGACTTTTAAATATCACATTGTTGTGTTTGTTGTTTACTCATTTTCGTAAATTGTTTTACACTATTTATTTATGTATTCTTAATTATTAATATACATAAAAGATATAAGCAATTATGCATATACATATTTTAAAATAAAAAATATGTTAAAATAAGTGCCTTGATAACCTTGTGTCACAAGTTCTAAGTTAAATGGCCTGATCAGAGGATTTTAGCCATGTAAAGGAGCACACAATGCAACATACAATATGCAGACAAGTCAATCATCTTTTGTGATTGACAAGTTACATTGTTTGTTGGCTCTATTTAGTAGAGTTAGGAGCTTAAAAGTTCCACAAGTTGGTTGTAATAGGGATTAACCTTTCTGATGAGAAAGTTCTAGCAGATTCAAACTTTAGGAGTGCAAAACAGAGTTCTTTCTGATCAGGTACTTGACTCTCTCCCTATTGTGATGAGGACCAAAGATCTGGGACTAGCAGCTTGTGATTAGTTGTTTAGAGCCGTGCTTATCAAGATGGGCAGACAGATTCCTATCAATTGGGGGTAACTTACATTAATATTGTTTATCCTTTCTAATTTGTTAATCTATTTCATGTCTGTATTTAAGATCGTTGTTAACATTGAAAATTGCATCGAATGGATTGTGTCAATTTTCATGGAAAGGAGCTTGAAAAGGAAACTCATTTGGATTATAGTTGGTGGCATGGAACAAAGTACATCAGTGGAAATAAGAAGGTGTTTTCAAGCTGTGAAACTTTTGATCCATGAATCTAGCTTTATTGGATAAATGATTATAGTGTCTGAATAAGGTACAAGAGCATACACTGTGCTTGTGGGTAGGGAGAGATGGAAGTGATATGGTGGACTCTTGATGGGTTGAAGGGGGTCAGAGATGGTGACTAGTTTGTGGGAGTTATTGCAGTTAAGGAGGTTGTTAGAAGTTGGTTGAGGCTAGTGGTGGGGGATGCAGTGGGTGCTTTGTTCTAGGGGGATTTAGGGATTGGTGATTCCCCATTGTTCCATCTATTCACGATTTTATACTTGATTACATCTTCCATCAACATGAGTGTGGCAGAGTGTATTGAGCATTCTAAGGAAGAGAGTGTGAGATGTCTAATTCAGAAGGAATCTGAGTCATTTGAAATCATCTGACTTTATTAATCTTTTTTCTTTCCTTCACACTTAAGGTTCACTTCTTGTTACTATAAAGTCTTCTTCGCAAATGGGGAAGTGGAGCAATGGTGGGGTTTATTAGTCAATATTCTCTATTAGATCTTGACATATGATGGTGTTTGAGTTAAAACTTTGAAGTTCATTTGGATCAACTAGATCCCTTCTAAGGACCAACTTTTTGCTTGACAAATCTGGCATGGTGGGGTCCTTATGGAGTTTATGATACAAAGGAGAGGTTTTTATTTGACAAGTGCTTGTAGGTTTTGCTATAGACAATCAAAGGGGGGATCTGTTAAAACTAGAAGCCTAGAAGGAGGGTATGAGGTACCATTCCACATGCTATTTGGTGACAAAAATGGTTGTAGAGGAATGGGCTGTTCCAAGACATTACCCAAGATGAACGTTACTTTAAATACTAAGTGGTGAGCTATGTAACAGGGTGGACTAGGTGCAGAAGTGGCCACTGGTGTTTTGTTAGTTGCAAAAGTGGTTGCATGGATTGGAATCCTTGTGATTCTTTGAGTTAGTGTCGTAGGGGTGACATGGGGCCAATCATCCTCTTGTTTTAAGCAGTTTTTATTATACCTCTATTGTTCCCAATTTACCTTACCTGGAACCCCCTTTTCTTTTTTTGATTTTGATTTCAGTCTTGCCTTTGGCTTGTGTAGGTTCTCTTGTTTTTCTTGTGTTTCAATATAAATCTCATTGCTGCTCAAAAAAAAATTATATTATGATTTTCTAATAACATATTATATAAAGATATTTACATTGTATAAGATAATGTATATTTACATTTCTTATGCATATTGACAATTCATAAATGTGTTACTCCCCTAAATCTGAATTCAACAACTTTAATACTTGAGTTGATAGTTTGATACTTTTCTAACTCAAATTCATTTTGCTTTAACACAAGCCCATTATTAAATGTATTGATGAGTTGAGTTGAAGGGACATGACTCATTTTACCGCCTGGTTTTATAAATATTTCAAATTCTTTGATTCACCATGTAACTTCTTGCATGTTTTTTTTTAGTTTGTTTGTGTGATTGTTTAGTTGTTCAGGCCATGTTGCGTTGCTTATTCTTAGACATAAGTGTCTCCTCCCTGATGCACATGTGTCTTTGGTTGCATAATTCCCCCAACTATAAGATTAGTTCCAATTATATGTCGTGTAACACTGCAAGCAATGAAATTTTCATTTTTCTTACTTCTTTTGTTGTTCATGTCTTATTTTCCTTTATTTTTTCTTGTTCCGTGGTAAAAGCAGCTTGCAGTGGAGTGTATATTTTGTTATGCATGTATTCGGTTTGTTGAATACTGTCCACAAGAGGGAATTACAGGTCTGTTTGTTGCCAACTAGTAACAGCGCATATTTTAAATTCAACTTTTTCTACCTGTTTATCCTTTTAAACAATTAGTGTTTTCTCATCTCAGAAAAGCTTTGGTCTGGGCTAGAAAATTTTGTGTTTGATTGGTTAATCAATGCTGACAGGTGAGTCTACAACATACGGTTCACTTTTTTCCTCTTTTCTTATGAAATTTCTACATGGGCTGCCAAATGGACATCAATATTCTAAAACTTAATATCCATCTTTAATAGTCTACAATGCTATGCACTGATGCAGAACTGAAGTTGAAATGCATGTTTTATATCCATCAATTAATAAAATTCTGCCTATTTTTCTTTTAAAAAATGCATATTTTGATCTATTAAAATGTGAAAATCCAATTCGAAATCAATTAATTAGGAGTAGAAGAATCTTATATATATGTGTAAAAATAATATTATCATTATTCCAATACTCTCCAATAGCATTTGTGATCATTTTTAAATTTTATAAATATCCTTATTTTTGGATTGGATAGATGTAGGGGTTTGAGTTTAGAAGATTGTTCTTGACTTTGTTACCATGTTGAAAATGTAGACATTTAATGCAAAATCAAATGATTGTAGATAAAAGGGTCTCTTCTTATATATATGCAAGTCTTGTCTTCACTTTATTCAATAAGGAAATATAGCAACACAGTCCTCTCTGCATTTGAATAAATTTAAGATTCATAAGAAAAATTGAAAGTAGTGCTGTAACTCACTGCTACATCTAAGTGTTTTACATTGAACAAAATAGTAAAGGGGAATTATTTTAGGAAGGGAAAATGTTTTATAAGTTTTTAAAAGTTTAAATAATCTAAATATTGGAGATATTAAATATGGTGGTAGTGATATGTCATACTCTGCCTGTATTTGATTGTTGCAGATGGATAAGCTTATTACTTTTAATTTTCGAAAATTCAAGTAATTTGCCACAGTATGTTGTTATTACTAATTTCTTTACCTAATGTAGAGTGACTGTATAATTAACCTACTTAATTAAAAGTTGTTGCAGGTTTGTCGGTCGTATTAATTGTTAAATTATTGTTAGAGCCTATTATTGTATGGTCTTTATATTTTATGTATCATTGAGCGAGCGGTATAATTGGGTTATTAGATATCCATTTATATTCAACCCTATGTATGCCTTTTGTAATCCCTCATTAAGGTTAATCTAATGACTGGAATCTTATCTTCTTTCCTCTCCACAAGGGAAAATCTAGTTAACGAGACCTTCCACCAAAGTGGGGACTAGAGAGGATCTAATTACACATGACCTTACCTTTATATTTGGATAAGCTGTTTCTTAAGATTCAAACCCATGACCTCCACTTCATAATGAAATATTCTTATCATTACACTAAGGCTTGCCATCCTATAATACCTAAACATGACACTAAATTTGTGCAAAGCGTTGGTTTCACTTTCATCAGTTGAAACTTGTAACTTAAGGTATGAAACATGAATGCAAGGCTCACAAATGAATAACCCAATTAATTAAAATGAATCTGAAAGAGAAAATTTGGCTTGTTCTTTATGTCTGTAACATGTCTTCTAGTATATGTTGAATACCTCCTCTTTTCTGGTTCATTTCTTTGTTTAAGATTTTTCTTAAAAGCATTGCTTTCTGTATTGCTTGGTTTATTTTGTCCATGCTGCCTAGTTTCATTTTGTCAGTTATTCACAATGGGATTGGGCGAGCCTTGAGGACCCAAGTTAGCCTAGCCTACACATTTATTTTCCCGATCTTTTTCATAATTCAATTTTATCTGCATTGTGAACAGATCATCAAGCAATCAAATCTTACAGAAATTTTTGGGTGAATAAATAAAGTGAACAGTGTTTAGTAATCAAATTTACGAGAGTCCCTGATTCCTATGACATGTATTTGTGGTATCACATTTTCTTCAAGTTATTTAATTGTAGATATTAATGATGCATTCAGTGGCTATCATTTAAGTTCCCTAATAAGTTTACGATGTACAGTGATTGAACTGATGATTAATTTCTTTTCATTTTTCTTTACAGAATTGTTAGCCAGGTTGATTATCCTTCGCTGGTTGATTTGAGAGGGCTGCTATTGGACCTTGTTGCCCAATTATTAGGTGCTTTGTCACGAATAAGGTAGAGAACATCATATCCTTGGTTAAATGGTAAATTATTTATTTTTTATAGCTTTTCCACTTTTATTGAATTAGTTTTTTCTTGGAATTTTTTCTTGCACACCATTAACAAATTGCTTGCAAGACTAATTAGAATTGTTATTTTTGTAGTGTTCGAAGCAAGTTTGCCGATCCTACATAATGAGATTATGATCATAATTGTTATTGTTGTTGTTCTAAGGAAGTTTGCTAAGGTGTTTAGCTTGATTCCAAGTCACCATTAACCTATTGGACATTTAAGCACCTATCTTTTTTATTGGCTTGACTGGGTTGTTTTTTAGATTCAGGTTTAATAATAAGAAACCTACTATATTTAAGTTATGCTGATGTGCAACTTTAGATATTTAGTTCTGTGTGGTTGTCGAGAAACTTGAGATATTTAGAGACTTTCATACAATGTTTCAAATATCGGTAATGTATTGAGGATCGAGAATTGTATCAATGGAAACACAATGTTGTTATGGAAACAACTAAAAAACTTAAATTTCAACTTAAAACTAAAAAATAAAATAAAATAAGTTATAATAAGCATAAAAAAAAATTAGATAAATTTTACAGGTAACTATCATGTATAAAATGTTAATTAGACACAAATATAGTAGTTGCATGTATGACTAGTTTTAAATTATATCAATTATAGTAGGTCCTTTTTTTTGTCAAGTCAAAGAATTTTTTTTTGATTTTTTAATTTCCTTTTTTTAAACATAAATTTTATGTAATATTTTTTATTTTTTCATATCTCTTTCTATTTTTTCCTAAGTATTAGATATCTTGTGTTTCTTTGTTGTTCAAAATTTTTTTTTTCACATGAAGGAGAAATATATCTCCTTTATGTGAATTCCTTTTATTATATTTGTCCTTTTTTTTAAAAAAAAGCATGTTTATCCTTTTTCTTTTTTACAGTAATCCATCTTGACTTTTAAATCAATGCTTATAATGTAATTAATATTTTTAAAAATCTCAAGTGAATTAATGAGAAAACTAGAAAATAAAGTTTGTGAATTAATTTTTAAAAAATAAAAAATAGTATATTTTTGTGATTTTTTATTACTTCCACCATTTGTTAATCATAAATTTTTATTTAATAATTTTTTTCTTTTATATTCTTTTTTACTTCTTTTCTTTTTTTTCATATCCTTCCATTTCTTTCTTCTTTCTCTCTTTCTTCTTTTTTCCTTTTCTTTCTTCTTTCTCCTCCCCTCACATGTGTCACTACCTCTTCTTCTTCTTCTTCTTCCTTTTCTTTCTTCTCACCGGAAATCTTAATGGGTTATGGTGGTTGCAAAGGGTTTCGGCAATGCCTTTGGCTTTATCTTCCTCTTCTAGTAACATCTTTGTCTTCATCTTATTCTTTTGGCCACACCTTTATCTTCATCTTCATCTTTTTTCCTTCTTCTACAACAAAATGACAACCTGCTGACAAAAAAGCTTAATTGGATTGATTGATATGGTGTACAGATCGTTTGATTCAACTTTCCATGGCTTGAAAACCTCCCTAGTTTCAACAAGCTTGTGAAACAATGATGATCTAGAGGGAGATCATTTGAATCCTAATGATACTCGAAATACATACTATTTCAGTATTGTTAATCTGAAAAACTGATCTGGATTGGTGATTTTTTGTTGATATGGATCGGTTTTTTAATTCTTGCTTTCATGTCTAATGCTATGAGCATTTTCAAATATTGTTGTTTATATAGATGTGGAGGTTCCAAACTTGTATATCATAATGTTAACTGTTATTTGGAAGTGATATGTCAAATTGAATTTGGGTTATGTCAAAGTAATGTTTAGTATTCTTTTTCATAGGTTTAGTTCTGTAACCGAACGATTTTTTATGGAGCTGAACACTCGACGAAATGATAGTAATGTTGCCAGAAGTGAGACACTCAACATAATCAATGGGATGCGCTATCTTAAACTTGGGGTATGCACTTTTCTTTTGCTTTTTCTTTGAGAGTTTTTTTGCAGATTAAAATGTCAAGATTCTTTCATGAAATATTGTATTGTCTCAATACATGTTAAAATTTTCTTCTTCCTGATTTCTAACGTATGTTCATGTAAATTTTTTATTGAATAGGTGAAGACGGAAGGTGGGCTGAATGCATCAGCATCATTTGTGGCAAAAGCAAATCCTCTTAATCGTGTTCCTCATAAAAGGAAAAGTGAACTTCACCATTCACTATGCAATATGCTCTCCAGCATATTAGCACCACTTACTGAGGGGGAAAAGGGGTTCTGGCCTCCATCTGGTGTGGATTCTGCTTTGACATTATGGTATGAGGCTGTTGCTCGCTTAAGAGGACAGCTTTTATATTGGATGGACAAACAAAGCAAGCATATACCTGTGAGTTATGCCTTAGTTACTTTGTATTTTCCATGTTGATTAGTGCATTTTATTTTCATATAGCTCAAGGCATAATAAATAATTTGTATCTCTTATCACATGTATGACAGAAAAGAAACATAATGGTCTTGACTGCTTCATTAGCATAGCTAATACTGAGTTAACATTAAGGTTGTTATAGATAAATCTATGTTAGACTTCTCACTCGTGGAAGCCCCAAGTTCAAATCCTTTTTGATGGAAAATCAATTATGATTATATTTTCCTGTTTTGTATTTTATTAAAATATTTAATTTTAATTTCACAATCTTATACATCTTGGAACTAGCTCACTTATAGATATTGTAGTGTTATTTGTTCTATTTTTGTTCATAAATGCATAATTCTCTCTCAATGATGAAAACATGTCAGGTTGGCTATCCTTTGGTGACTCTTCTTCTTTGTCTTGGTGATCCTCAAATATTTAACCAAAATCTTGGTTCTCATATGGAATACTTATACAAACATCTTAAAGTAAGTTTTCAATATCTCCTCATTCGCCAACTGAAATTTAATTTATCTTCTGGTTTAGTAATTTAATAGTACTTTCTTTTAACAATGTGTCATCTTCATCAGTTCACCCTTTGTATTATTTTAAGTTTTTGTTGACAATGAATTAATGATAATGTTTCTGTTTTGGTTCAAATTTCGGTCCAAAGACTAACTGCACTATGCTCTTTGGATTGTATTATTTTAAATTAAAACCTGATTTTGATTGTATTGATCATGCAGGATAAAAATCATCGATCTATGGCATTAGACTGTCTCCATAGGGTTGTCAGATTTTACTTAAGTGTTTATGCAAACAATCAACCCAGCAATCGTGTGTGGGATTATTTAGATAGTGTAACTTCGCAGTTGCTGAATGTTTTGAAGAAAGGGATGCTAACTCAAGATGTTCAGCATGATAAGCTTGTTGAATTTTGTGTTACTATAGCAGAGCACAACCTTGATTTTTCCATGAATCACATTCTTCTGGAGTTACTAAAACCAGATAGTCAAAGTGAAGCAAAGGTTATTGGATTACGTGCTCTCCTTGCAATAGTCATGTCTCCTTCCAATCCACATGTTGGACTAGATGTGTTCCGTGGTAAGTGATTCTTGCTTTTTCTATAAATTCTTATGTCTGTTCCTTGAATTCTTCAGCTCAGATTCAGGCTTATATTGGCAGGCCATGATATAGCACACCATATTCCAAAAGTTAAATATGTGATTGAGTTGATACTGAAGTCTTGCCATAAAACTTACGGTCAAGCTCTTTTAACTTCATCAAAGACTGCAATTGGTATGTAATGCTAAGCTCTAGAAACCACATAGCTGATAATCAGATTAGTAATTTTAGCACGCACTTGTGTACTTATAGTAGTAAAACTCTTTAATAAACCTATTATCTATTTATTCTTCTCTTTCCCAAGCATGGTTCTGATACTCTTTTCCTAGATACCATATAAGTTTGCTTTGACAAGCTAAAATGAAATGCATGTATTTCAGATGCTGTGACTAAGGAGAAATCTCAGTGGGTCCTCTTTAAATCAGTATTGAAATGTATACCTTATCTAATAGATGAATTTGGACGTAGCAATAGAATAACTGAAGTCATTCCTCAACATGGAATAAGTCATGATCCTGGTGTTAGAGAAGAAGCAGTTCAGGTGCTAAACCGAATTGTAATATATCTCCCTCATCGACGTTATGCTGTTATGAAGGGGATGGCAACCTTCATCCTGAGACTTCCTGATGAGTTCCCAGTTCTAATTCAGACTTCCTTGGGGCGGTTAGTGGATCTCATACGGTTGTGGAGGGCTTGCTTGTCTGATGAAGGTTTAAAGACAGAGATCCAGAACCTGAAAGTTTCAGGTATAGGAAGTGATAAAAATGATAAGATATCCCCATTTCATCGCTCTGGGGATCCAGCTGAATTTCGAGCATCAGAAATGGATGCAATTGGTCTCATCTTCCTCAGTTCTGTGGATATCCAGATAAGGCATGCAGCGTTAGAGTTATTGCGTAGTGTTCGGGCTCTAAGTATTGATATAAAGGATCTTACTGCAAGAGAACACACAGAGTTTAAGTTAAAACTTGAAATAGAACCAATATTTGTCATTGATGTCCTAGAAGAAAATGGGGTATGCATCTTATAGTTTTATTTCATTATTAGATGTCCAGTTCAGTTTGCCCTCTTCTCTTTGCTTTTTCATAAGAAATGCATCTGTTTTGTAATTCTTCAGGATGATATTGTTCAGAGCTGTTATTGGGATTCAGGTGGCCTTTATGATCTGAAACGTGAGTCTGAAGCAGTTCCCTCTGATGTAACCCTGCAATCTATTCTTGAAAGCCAGGATAAAAACAAATGGGCTCGCTGTCTCAGCGAGCTTGTAAAATATGCTGGCGAACTATGTTCAAGCTCTGTTGCAGAAGCAAGGCAAGAGAATGACTTTTTCTTGCATATCTTTCCATGCTTCTTTCATATAACTATAATGAGGCGTGTTTAATGCAAATGTAACGATCACTTGTACGTTGGGCAAATACATTGTCTACTTGAAAATTTGAAACATGACACTAAATTTTCTAAAATATGAATGTAGATTCATGTGGATTGAAAGGATTTAAGATTTAAAAACCCGTGTCCTGTATTGTATGATCCCAAAGATTTCATAAGCATTAGTTCCATGAAACAAACCGCTATTTCATTTTCAATGAGACGAGGAAAAGCCCCATCCAAAAATTCATACATTCTTGTCTGTCTGAGCTGTGGATACTTTTCATTGTTTACATAATCACAAGTTGTCATATAAGCAAAACTTCTCTAATTGAAATGCAAGGTCAGATGGGATGGGATTTACGTTACATGTAAGATGATCTAGCTATTCCTTGGGTCCTGGAGGTTTATCAATAACAAGTCTAAGCAATTTTATTATTCTTTTTCTGAATAGGTTTTAGACATGCAAAAAGATGTATTTTCAGTAAAAAATCACTTTTATTCTATTTATTATCTACAGTTTACAACTCTAAATGCACCCATAAGCTTATGGGTTTTGACTTGTCATAGCAGATGAGAAAATTAACGAGAATCATTGATGTGCTAACAATTTTGCATTCACTTATACAAAATCTTTTGAGAATCTCCTTGACATATTTTTTCTACAAGATCAAAATTCTATGATCATCCTAATGAACTTCAAGCCCTAGAAAATGTCATTAATCCTTGATTTGTCATTTCAATTGTCTTCATCATATGCTCCTTGAATACCACTGTCAATTGTGTGTTGCCACCGGTGATTGGTTGATCATCAACATACAAGGATACAATTAATAGCTCTGTTTTCTTGAATTTTGACATAAAGGGTAGATTCATAAAAGCTTCTTCTAAAGCCTATATTCAACAAGTGCTTGTCAATTTTGGTGTACCAAGTCTGAGGGGATTGTTTCAATCTATAGAGTGCCTTTTTTAAGCTATAAACTTTGATGGGTTCACCAAGGATCTCAAAACTTGAGGGTTGTTTCATAAAGACCTCCTCCTGCAGATCACCATCTAGAAAGATAGACTTGGCATCAAGATGATGCATTTTCCAATTGAATTGAGCTGAAACAATCAGCAATAATGTATCCAATCTAGCTACTGGTGCTAATGTATCCGAGTAATCGACTTTGAATTGTTGAGCATATCTCTTTACTACTAGCTTAGCTTTGTGTCTGTTGATTGATCCATGTGTGTTGAATTTAATCCACACCGACTTTACACCAATCACTTTTTTCTCCTTTGGTTGATCCACCAATTGCCATGTGCTTTCCACCACTTACACTAATTTGTGTTGACTTTTTCTTTCTTTGAGATTTAGTCTTGCAGATCACTGCCTCATGACCAATTTGATTGTACTTTGTGCATTTGGCATCTAGTTGTCTCCAACATTTAAATGGTGGATGGCCTTTCTTGTCATAATACTTGCACAGAGGATAATTTTTCTTTTGAAAATTTGGTTTAGATTTGCTTGTACTCCCCTCTTGTTTTTCAACTACCTGCACTTGGTTCTTATACACTTTCCTTTTTCCTTTTTTTTAGTATGATTTTTGGCGACCAAAGCTCCTTTGATGCTTCCTTCCTAATGCATTAACCTTCTTTGTTCTTGTACTTAAAGAGCTTTAAGTAATTCTACCGAGGTGATCTTAGATAAATCTCTTGTATTTTCTAGCGTAGTGATGGAAACTTCATAGTTCTTAGGGACTGTAATTAGGATTTTTTCAACAATCTTGAAATTTGAAAAATCGATGCATATTAACAATACAGAGTAGCTTGTTGGAATACTTCTTAATACTTTCTATATCTTTCATCTTCAATAACTCAAACTCTCTAATCAAATTTAACACTTTAATACCTTTAACCCTTTTATCACTAACATACTCTTACTTGAGATAATCTCACACATCCTTGGCTGATTTTAACAGCATGATTTCAATAAAAACACCTGGAGTGGCAACAGCCAAAAGACTGACCTTAGCCTTGAATTTCCTAGTTCTTTTTTCTTTGTGGGACTTAACTTGAGCCATAGATTATATGGAAGTGGAGGAACCTCATAATCATCTTCTACAACTTCCAAGGATCCATTGTCTCTTTGTATGCTTCTATTTTGATTGCCCAATATTGATAATTCATGTTGTCAAAGACTGGTGGAGCCAACTGATTGAAATTGGCTTTGGTTTTCACGATTTTCATCCTCAAAATTCAATTGTGGCAATTGTAGAAGATGACTTTGATACCAAATGTTGGTGTGCTGATGAAAGAAAGAAGAAGATTAAGAGAAGTTTGAGTTGATGAAGAAGAAAAAGAGGGAGAGGAGTAGACAACCCAATTCTAGTTTAGATAAAATTGAACTAAAGTATTATTTGGACATAACATGGATACAACATAACCCTTTTAATATGTGAACCCACAATTGACCATGACTCCATGTTACACATGCAACTGAAGGAACATAGTTTAACTACATCATAAAAACATGGACATAACTTGTGTAAGTAGAGATTAGGGAAGAGATTTTTTTTTATTACTGATTAGTGGATTACAAACATATATATAGAGTAAGGATAAATAAATCCTTAGTTGGATCTATCCATTTAACCCAAATATATGAACTCACACTCTCTCTCAAGTTGGAGAATATATGTTTATCATTCCTAGCTTGTTACAAATATAGTTGAACACATTATAAGATAACCTGTTTGTAAGGATATCTGCTAATTCTTTTGAGGATGGAATGTAGGGCATAGAGACGAGTCCTTTGAATACTAAATCTCAAATGTAATGACAGTCCACTTCAATATGCTTTGTCTATTAATGGAACGTTTCATTTGACAATGTAGATTATTGCTTGATTATCATAGTACATAGGCATTGACTCCGCTATAGATATACTAATTTCTTTGAGAAGTAATCTAAGTTACACCATTTCACATCTGGTCTCTTGCATTGATCAATACTTGGATTCTATACTAGAGCCAGAAACAACATTTTGTTTCTTACTCCACAAGTGGCAATTCCTCCTAACATAAGTGAGATATTCTGAAGTTATTTTCGATCTATCTTGTCTCTAGTATATCCTACATCAAAATAGACTTCTATTTTTAGGTTTCCATGAGCTTGATATAAAAGGCTTTTTCTTGGAGTTCCTTTGATGTAAGCAGGTATCCTTTGAATTGCTATCTAGTGGACTTGTCGAGACTCATACATGAATTCGCTTAATAGCTCAACTATATATGCAATATCGGGTCTTATAATGGTAAGATAGATTAATTTGCCTGCTAGTCATCTATACTGTTCTAGATGATCCAACTTAGTTGAGATTGTATCTTAGAAGGGTGGATTCTATTCAAGTGGTGTTGCTTCTGACTTGCACTCCAACAAACCTGTTTTAGTGAGAGGATCCAACGTATATTTTCTTTAGAACAACAACATCTTGCCTTTAGGGTAGATCAATTCCATTTTGAGAAAATATCTTTGTCTTCCCATGTTTTTGATAGAAAAAATAGCTACAAGCTGTTGCTTGGTCTTGTCAATACCAACGACGTCACTTCTGGTAAGAAGAATGTCAATATAAATCGTAGGAACAACATAACCACAATTTATCTGGCATATGAAAACTAAATGATCTATTGCACACCATTGGAAACCTCCTTGAAACAACATTTGGCTAAGTCTATCAAACCATGTATGAGGGCTCTGTTTCAAGTCATATATTGCTTTTTTAAGGCAACACATTTGAGACTCCCTCTGAGTAACATACCTAAGATGTTGCTCTATATATACTTCCTCACTCACTATAGAGAAAGATATTTTTGACATCTAACTGGTGTAGTGGCCGCTATTGATTGATAGCAATGGAAGTAGAACCTGAATGAAGTTGAATCAAGCTATAGGAGAGAAAGTCTTGGCATAATCAATTTCAACATAGTGTGAAACCACGAGCTACTAGACATGCTTTGTAATAATCAATTAAACCATCAGGTATATGCTTAATGGTAAACAACTACTTATAGAAGATTACATTCACATCTAAAGGTAAAGGAGTTAGCTCCCAAATACCACGAGACTGCAAGACATCCACCTCTTTATTTATAATTGTTTTCCAATGTGGTAGTCGTAAAACCTCTTGATAAGACTTAGTAATAGATTTAAAGGAAATAGCTAAGGCAAAGGTATGGTAGGTGGTGGACAAATGATCATAGGGCACAAATTTGGTGATTGGGTGTAGAGTCGGATACCTTTCTAAATGGCAATAGGTGTGTCATTAGTGGAAGTAGTAGAAATTTGGAGCTTTGATGGTGCTATGGAATTTACATCTAGAGACGTGAGTGGTGGAGCCTAAGAGGGTCACAGACGTCGTTGATATACTTGTAGAGGGTGAGAAGAATCACTATTGGGTACAGAATACGAGGTATCATCTAGATTTTCAAGAGAGACATCAAGTATCTTAATAGGATTTGACACCAAAATAGACTAGTTAGGCAATGTATTAGCTAGATGGTTTGAGCTAACAAAGAAGTATGATTGATCTTTAGAGAAGGTAATATTAGCAGAAGTATAGTATCATTTTGTGGAGGGACAATAAAATCTATAATCTTTTTGAGTGCAAGAATAACCTACAAACACACATTTTATAGCCTGAGTTGAAAGTTTATCCAAGCCAGGAGTAAGATTTTGAACATAGGCGATACGCCCAAACATCCTAGGAGGGATACTAAAAAAACTCTATCTCAAGGTGAAGACGGGGAATGAGAACTTCCTTACCAAGTAGGGTGGAAGACATATGGTTCACAAGGTAGGCTACAATAAGGATAACATTAGACCACATGTATTTTAAAACATGCATTTGCAAAAGTAGTGTGCAAGTAATATCCTTATTGAGAGGTGTGGGCACAAGTAGTTTAATGAATAGTACCATGAGATACGCAAAAAGTTTGAAATTGAGCACACATAAACTCCAAGACATTATTAGTACACAAACATTTTAGTGTAATAGAAAATTGAGTTTTCACTTTCATAAAGAAATTGTTAATAATAGAGACCATATTTTGACAATCTTTTAACAAATACACCCAACAAACTCTAGAATAATCATCCATAAAGACAATATAGTGCTTATGATCTAAAATAGATGTAACGACTTATCCTTAAACATCATAATGAACTAAATTGAACATGTGATGACTTGGAGTTAAACAAATATGAAGAAATGACACTCGATGATGTTTTCCTAGTTGATAGAACTTACATTAGAAATCAGAGACAGTAACCCAAGGAAGAACTTGTTTGAGTTCCAACAATGAGAGATGACTCAAGCAACAATGCCACAACAATGATGACCTAGTAGAGGTAAAAAAAGCCATAAGACCTTGAGGAGGTGTATCATGAACAAGAATGTAGGCGTCATTTTCCCTCTTACAGTCCAAACTAATCCTCATCCTTGTTCGCAGATCCTTAAAGGTATAATTGAAGGAAAATAATGCTACTAAATGGGAAAGTTCCATAGTAATAACATTGATGAACAAAAGATTAATAGAGAGATTAAGAATAAATAAGATATGGTCAAGTCGAATTCTAGAAGTAGCCTTAATGGTACCCTTTTCTAGCAATTTGACATGAGCGGTCATCGACAACCATGACATTGTGTAGGTTTAAGAGATATTGTAGGTAGGTAAAAATATCGAAACTACCTATCATGTGTTGTAAGACTCTTGAATTTTTAATGTAAGAATTATTCTCCCTAGCTACCATAGCTATATCCATACCTGAAGTGGATGTTAAAGTAGTTGAAGTCAAGGAATCAATAGCTTGTAACCTCATGAAGCATTCATAGTCAGCTTGTAAGATGTGCATCATGAAGGGCCTATTTCAGCCACCTCTAGAAGCAACTGGAACATCCTTTGAAGATTTAGTGACTGCTCTAGCTTATGCTAACTTACCATATTTGTCCTAACATTTATTTTGTTTGTATCCTAATTTTCGACAATGATGACATTTTATGTTGCTATCTTTTTTTTTTTCTTGGCTAGCTCTATGACAATCTTGACCTTGAGTTAGCATAGTAGATCCCTCGGTAGGTGGTGTGTAGACACTCGCAACACCTTGGTGAAAGTATTATCCAAGCTTGGTAGTTGATTAACACTTGTCTGAAATTTCTGTATTGAGTCCAATCAGGTAGATAGCAATTGCAAGTTCCTCTCTATACCATCTATTGACCATAATGTCAGTGGTGTGTGGTTGATGAACTTCAAGTTTCTGTACAATTTCATGAAGGACACTATAATATTTTTATGGTGTTTGATCTCCTTGTCTAACAATGAATAAGCACTTATATGTTTAAAAGGCTTTCGCCCTTGTAACCATAAATCTATCGCAAGGATAACTACATTTGCTTGGCCAGTAACAATTTGAGATATTGCAAGTTCCATAATAGCCAACACCTAGAATATAATGATGGCATCATCGGCTAGCCAATCAACATATGTATCAACTTTATCATTTGGAAGATCATTAGTGGGATGCTTGTTTTGCTGTTGAGTAATGATAATCGTCTCAAGACTTTGAGCTCATAACATATAGTTGGACCCATTTAGCTTTTTGGAGATAGGAACAAAATTTTTAATCAAACACTCCTTCATGGAGGCAGCCATTCCACGTTAATCTTCTCATACAACCAACAATTTTTTTTTTCACAAACTTTCCACAACACAATCAATAGCACCTCCCTCAACATGGAACACAAACCCCAACACCAAAACCAACACCACTTGACCATAAGGTCAATGGATAGTCGACAGTAGTACTTGACCAAGATGGGTTAGTACATGGGTGTCATTGGCAACCCCACACCTTGCATGTAGGTGAGGCACTTGCAATGATGGTGAATTCACAAATAGCCCGAATGCACAGACATGCAAACACACAAACATTGATTGTTGGACGTGTGATGATCAGAAGATGCATGTGCATGACCGATGAGCTAGAGAGTTGGGTAGACGAACGTGAGACACAAGATCGACTGGTTTTCCCTTCCTATTTGTTTATGAGATGAAGCCTTAAACCTTCTGCTCTGATACCATGTGTAAATAAAGATTGGAGAAGAGAATTTTTTTATTACTGATTAGTAAATTACAAGCATATATATATATATAGGGATAAATGGATCCTTAATTGGATCTATCTGTTTAACCCAAATATATGAGCCCACATAACTAATTCACACACTAGTTGGTTTCTAAAGCTTCATTGACCTGCTCTCATTTTCAGGTGTCCAATTTGATTAGGTCCAGTAGTTCAGACTTACATCAGTTGTTTGGGTTGGTGGATTGGACTTCTTTTGTTGGTGGTTTGGACTTCTACTTTGGTGGTTTCTAAAGCAGCATTTCAGTCATTCTTTCTTTGCGAAGGAAAGAATAATCTAAGTCATAATCTCATTATATGGTGCGCGTGAGTGAGTATAGTCAAAAAAATAAAATAAATAGGGGTGCCTAACCACTTGGGTGACCTTGGTTGTTGCCTTAACAACCTTTAATATCTCACTTTTCATATGAAAGGCATAATAATCCAAGTATCACAATAGGCTTGTGAGAGTTTGTCAACTTGTTTCAAGAATTGGAATGAACGGACTTGCTCAATTGTGGTAACTACCAACTACTACATATGGTTTACCTTTAGAAATAATTTGTTGCAATGGGTTATGATGAGATGCTCCCTTCAAGCATTGTGCAAAAGCTCACCCATGTCATCTCTTATCATATGCCACAGGCAATGGTGGATTGAAATTCAATGAAAAATAGTGTCTGAATTTCTAGGAATATGGAACTCCATTAAAATGTTTTTCTCTGGTCAATTAAGCTAAAAGAATGGAGAATACAAGAAACTGGTCAATTTGGTGCGAAGGAAAGCATTCTTGAAAGGGAGATAATGAATTTAGATAAGAACAAGGCCTCATCAAGTGGACTACTTGAAGGGAACACAATTTCTTGTGATGAGTTGAAAAATGAACTCAATGACTGGTCCTCAAGAGACGTCATCACCTGATTCCTAAGAAATCTAGAATTGTGGATATTAGAGACTTCCATGGCCATCAGTTTACAAATTTATGCAAAATGCCTTGTCAAAAGACTGAGACCATTGATGTCTAAAGTCTCGTTGTGGAAAACAATCAGATTTTGTGGATGGAACTGGAGCCAAAGATGCTCTAGTCTCCTATTGAAATTTGATATGGAGACGGCCTTAGATAGTATCAAATGTCAATTTAAGCTGCTTGGAACGTGTGACATGTTGCATAGAGTTTGACACTAAATGATGTAATTGGATTGATTACTGTATTAGCTCTGCCAATTTCTCCATCCTTGTTGGTGGTTCCCTAGTTGGTCATTATGGTTGTGGCCTGTGGGAGGTTCTCAAGACAATGGGATCTATTATCTCCACTCTTATTTGCTTTTATGGCTGAAGTTTTTGGTAGAATGTTTGTTTAATGCACAGAGAAATGATTTAGTTCTAGGCTTAATCCCCCATCATGGTATGGGAGACATTTCCTCTTTGCAATGCGTAGATGACACTTGCTTTTTTGTAGCATCGACATTGAACATGTTAAAAAACTCTTTTGTTTGGTTAGGCTTTTCAACATGGTGACTAGTCTAAAGGTGAACTTTTCACAATTCTTTGGTTATTGCAATTGGAACTGGTCAATGGATTTAGTAGTTGATTTTTTGCTGTGTATGATAGAAAACTTTCCAACCAAGTATCAAGATATCCGTCTTTGGAAATGTCTGAAGTGCAGTGACTGGAAGCTTGTAATTGAACCATTAGAAAGTGGTTCTGTAGATGTACCGGATGATTCATATCCTTCAAAGGTAAATTGACACTCATTTCCTCTTTTCTCTTGAATCTCCTGTACCACTAGTCTGTCTTTGGTATCCTGGTTGGTATGCTTTATCAGAATCAAAGTCAATTCCTTTCATGTGGTGGCAAGAAACAATGTTTTTACATGGTAACATGGATTATGATCTACAAACTAAAATTGGTAGTGAAGTGAGTGAGTAGGATAGAGAATTTATATGTTGACGTAAGGAATTTATGCTCCATGAATTTTTCTTTTCTTGGGGAAATGAGTGTAGAAGCTCTGCAATTTAAGGAAGGCCCTCTAAAACCTTGTTGGAGAATAAATTTGGGACATGGTATTGAGGTAGGTTGTTCGGTGAAGTGAGTTTATATGTTGATAGTGTCTAGCATATGAGGGTGGCAGTAGGTCATGTGGTGTGGGACTTGTTAGTAGGATAGATGGATTGTTTAGGTTTTGAAAGGATTGTTGGATGGGTAATATAGCTTTGGAATTTTTTTTTCTCTCATATGAGTGTAATCGAGTGCTTAATTTTGTAGTTGTGATTGTGTGCTGAGTTCCTTGATGGCTTGGCAGTGAGACTTACGGTCCTCACAATAGTGATCAAGGGTTCAATGCTTGGTGTACGAGGAAAGTGGTTGTGATTGTGTGGGGTGTGTCTTAAGAGGAATCTTAATATCATTGAGTTTGCTGAATTCTCAAGATTGTTAATATTTTTAATTCCTATGCTTTTCCCTTAATTTCTATTGGCTCTAACTCATGGAAACGACCGTGGAGCAATGATGATAGATTCTTGGTTCAGTCTCTGTACGACTGCACTGCATATTTGCCTATTGTGGTTTGAAACTGAGGTAGTAGAGGCATGCATGGAATAGCCATATGCCCACGAGGGTGATAGCAACTTCTCTCTCACGTGGTATTTTGATGGCGCAAGAGCTGCAAAGATGCAGCTAGCAGCTGGCTAGCATATATCACTTCTGCCACTAGCATGTTGAATGTTGGTGCCAATTTTTCTTTGGCTGTCCTTCCGTTGCTTGGACTTGATGGTTCTTCACCCTGAGATTGAGATGATTTAGAAGCAGCATTTTGGGACAGATTACAACTAAAAAGTATTTTGGATGATTCTTATTACATGCCATATATTTGGATTTTGGGATCAATTTAGAAGCATTTTGGATTGTTTCTTCGATTTTGGATTTTGCATGTTGTATTTTGTGCCATTGTGGATGATTCTTTTACATGCCATATAGTTGTTTTCTTGAAACTATTGCATGTTATGTGGTGGTTTAGATTGATTAAAAGGGATTATAGTCTTCTGTATCCCATCCACAGGTTACACAAGTTGAAGTTTATGGTATTTGATAAAGTTGTAGAGTGGTCAAGAAGTGTTAATGGTTTAGTTCTTATGTGACTTCATTCCTTTTTTATTACCCATTAGGCTGACTTCATTCCTTTCTTTTGTAGTTGGCTCCTCAACAACAGTTTTCCGTTTTATTTGCTGTCTACTACTTGTGTAGGACTAATTTCCACTTATTAAATGATTTTAACAAAATTTCCTCTTATCAGTAAAAAATCTATTAAATTATTTGTGGACTAATATATTCATAATTTTATTAGAAATAATTAAAAGATATGTAATAAATTAAAATTTTAATATTTTATGACTGCTTAGGCATTGCTTCAGTACCTAGGCACCATAAATAAAAGGTATTGTTGCAGTTTTTAGTCTCCTTTCATGTAGTTATTATCACAATACTTAATATCATAGACTATTTTAAAAACAGAAAAATAGTTGTTTAAGCGTTTTTATCCCATTCTATTTCATTTTGAAACAATAGAAAAAATGATTTGGAAAAAACGTTTATGTTTCTGTTTAAACAACCAATTTTCCTTTTGAGTTGTTTTCATTGATATAATTTCCGTATTTTGATGCTTATTTTGTTGCTTATAACTTTAATTGTATTTTTATATATTTATTTATGTTTTTAGTTTTAGTATTTATTCTTAGTGACAATTAAGCATAATATAAATATGTTTTTGAAATTTTATTGCATGTAATTGAATTATAATTATTTCATTAATCATTCTGATGATAGTGATGCTTGTATATTCGTAGATATATTTAATTTATTCATAATTTATTTATATTTTTACAAAAACTTATTTAAACCCTCGTTCAAAAAATATTTTCACTTCCAATCCTTATAATGTTTGATTTTCGTTTTTTACAACATTGATTTATATAATCATTCTTCACACTTCGTTTAAGGAAGGCCATATAAAATTATTAGGATCTTGGTGCATCACGTTTTTCGTCTAGTTTCAAATATTATAAATCCTACCTCAAGAAGATACAAATTCACGTAATAAGCCATAAATTTAATAAAGTTGGAGTCTCTTCCATCTCTTTCTCATTCTTTCTTTGATATCCTTTTCCTAAAATTTAGTTTCTTTGAAAACATGATTTAATTTGCTCATAACATTTTAGCAATATTTTGACAGGTTGGAAGTTGTTCAGCGTCTTGCCCATATTACACCTACAGATTTAGGAGGAAAAGCTAGTCAGTCACACGATGCAGAGAACAAATTGGACCAGTGGTTCATGTATTCTATGTTTGCATGCTCTTGTCCACCATATAATAGAGAAGATGGTGGTTATACCACAGCCAAAGATCTTTATAATCTAATTTTTCCATCCTTAAGACATGGATCTGAAGCACATGCTGTAAGCTTCTTTGATAACTTTTTTCTGCATTATATAATGCATATGATAACAACGTAAATATCTGAGGGACTAAAGGATGGTTTTTTGGATAAAATAAGAAATTCTATTGTATGTAAAATTTTCCAAAATATAACAGCATAAACAATTTTTGTCATAATTCTACCATGTAAAGTTGGTCATATGAATCTTTTTCTTCTATATATTTTTTTCTATAATAAAAAATTTAAAATTTTTCTCATAATTCTTAACCAAGTAGTTTTAAGCATTTGTTTATTTCTTTTAGTTTATTATATACTAATTAATTATTCTCTCTTAACTGATATATCCTTTGGCATTCTAAGGATATGACCAAACCACTTAAGTTGATTTTTTCTTATCTTATTTTCAATTGATGCAATATCTATTTTACTCTTAATAAAATCATTTTTTAACTTATCCTTTATAGTATTACTACTCATCCATCTAAGTATTCACCTCTCTATAACATTAATTTTTTGCATATGATCATACTCAATCCAACCCATGACAATAATAGAATGGGAAAATTGAAGATTCTGGTTAGCTACACGGATTTCCCAACAATAATAGGCAAAGATACAATTCTGATATTGTAGGAAGAAATTAGAAGGTAATGTTTCAAGATTAAAGCAACACCTTGTTAGTGAATACAACAATCTCACCAAATGTTCATTGTAAAGCATCCCCTGTAAGGACTCTCCTACCAACCATCCAAAGAGTTAATTGTAGGACTCAGCCACCCAAATGTGAATCTTGAGGTGCTTACGCATTGATGCCTAGGTGTTTTCCATGGCTTTCAGTCCTTAAAAAATTGATGTGTACTTGGACTGTGCTGAACTTTGGTGTAAATGCCAATGGAAGTTTGTGAAAACACATGTCTACAAAAAAACCCAAAAACTATGAATTCCGATTTGAAAATTTAGGACAAGCTCAAATAGTCAATAATTCACATTTGCAAGTAAATTATATTAATTTTTGAACATTTATGACATTAAAAATATACCATACATTAATGCTAATATTTTAATACAAGAAATTATTTAAACAACAATAATAATATTTCATAAATTATGAAAAATGTAGAACCCACTTTATACTGCAGCCTAAATTTAGTTACATCAAAATTCTAAAAATGCTTAGAAATAGAATATGAAGAAATAAACTCTTACATTTATGGGTTTTATCTTGGATCCATGCAATACAAGGCTATCTGCAATTTTACCCAAAATCAATCATTCGACCTTGTTTGACCTCTTTCTTTCCTCCACACTTTGGCTCTGTACTCACGTCAATGGATTAGAGATGGAGCAAGGGTGGAGTCTTTTTGGTCAAGGCTCTTCATAAAGTCTGGACTTGGTGGAGTCAAAGTTAGGGTAACCAAGTTCATTTGGACTAGCCGGGTTTCTACAAAGGTCCAATTATTTGCATGGCAGCTTTAGCACGGTAGTTTACCTAAATAGTGTTATAAGGGAGAGAAAATGCACTTGCAGGTCTTTGCCAATTTTATTATCAACAGGAGGAAAGCATTTGGAATTTCTATGTTGCTTGACCCTCTATTAGTGGATGGTGGAGATCACTAAGAGATTGCCATGTCAGTCTTTTGGGATTTGTGGATGGCTAGAGTGTATGACAAGGTTCAAAGGAAGCTATGGAGAATCCTTCCTCTTGCTATATGGTGGTGTTGGTGGTTGGAGAGGAATAACAGGATCTTTTAGAACACAGCCCGTAACAAGCAAGCTTATGCCCAAGATTGTGGGTTGTGAAGTTGAGTGTTCAAGACGTTAGAGGGCCCATAATGATCTTTCTGATGCAACAACCATTAATTGGCTTGAATACCTTGTGACTTTGTTAGGCTTGCAGGTGTGGATAGTTCTTGTGGTTGTGTTTTGTCGTGAATGTTTTGCTTTTGTTAGTCATTGTTTAGGATGATCCACAAAGAGCTTAAACAAATGTGATCACCACTCAAAATCTTCTTGACTCCTAGGGACACCTTGTAGGTGAGTTCTTCATGCTTTGTAGTTTCTTCACGTCCTTGGCATCAGGCTTGTGCGGTAGGTTCCTTCTCTTATGACAATGGGTCAAAATAAAAAAGATGAGTAAAAGTGTTGTAAATTGAAAAAGAAAGCAATGGAACAAACTAATGATGAATCATTCCTTAATTTATGCTATTGTGTAATGCAAGCTAAAATGAAAGTGAAACCCTTGTTTAATGCTCCACTCAAAATGAAGATAGAGGTAGGAAGAGAGAATTTGTTGACAATTTGGTAAATTTCTGATGTGTTTTCTAAGTATATCATTGTCAAAAGTTTGTTGGAACTCCTTGGGCATAGGGCATGAAGTATGGGCAGTTCAAGTCTATGGGAGATATAGGAGAAATCTCCAAGAGACCCTAGGGTTGTCCTTTTATAGAGAGACTCAGCCAAACTATGATGGCTGGAGTCCCACCATTACGCCATATGATGGCAAACAGCTTACTGTCATATACATGGCAGGAGTGCAAGCGATTGCCTCATTTTGTATGATGGTGGCATTGTGACCACCATACAAGATGAGCATTCTAACAAGAAAGACTGGTTGACCAGGTTGACTGCACCATTTGCAGGGTGCATGATGGTTTCCTTGCTACCATCATATAATATATGACAGTGACTTAGTTGCCATGATACACACCTTGTGTCTGACACTTTATATTATCTGGCTTGGATCTATTCAACTAAAATTTTAGGATAAAATGAGATACTTTTAAGGTTAATGGGCTTGATCCAGAAGTTTAAAATGAGGATTTATGGCTAATGGAAGGTGGTATATCAATGTTATAATTAATTCGAGTACGATTTGAAAAATTATGGCAATGATTATTGTTGAACAGGGTTATCTACAACAGACTGAGGGCCTGAGTTATTTTTCTCTTTCCCTTTTAAGCAGTTTCATTGTCTCTCACGTGTCTTTGTTGCTCATGTTTGCCTACAATTTGACCTAGCCTCCATTGATTTTATTGCTTTTTATATATATAAATTTTTTGCTGCACAAAAAAAATTACACAAAATCTATGTTGTTTAAAATTAATTTCATCAAAATTCCAACAATATTTTAAAAAATAGAATGTAAATATTTAAACTCCTAGTTATACAAATTTTATGTTGGATTGGTAAATCAGTTCATTTGCAAAATTAGTTCCAGACCAACACATGTTGTTGGAAGTTTGTGAAAGACATGGAAGTTCACCAAAGTTGCCAAAAAATTTCAAATTTCAGCATGAAAATTTAGGACAAGCTAAGGTAATCAATAATGCATATCTACAAATAATTTATTTAAAATTTTGAACATTTATGTCATAAAAGCTAAAAAATTAGCTCCAAGCCAACGTGTTGGAATGGCATTAGAAAATGCCAGTTGACATGGCTCCAATCCAGCAAATATTTCATTGGTGTCGGTGTTTCTCTGATATATGCTAGTGTCAAGATACCACTAATGTCAAAGTTTAGGAAACTGGTAATTATACTTTTCAAGTTTTCATTATTGATTTACAGAAAATTATGAATGACCTGTTTTTACTTTTCTGTAGCATGCAGCCACAACTGCTCTTGGTCACTCACATCTAGATGTTTGTGAAATCATGTTTGGGGAGCTTGCAACTTTTGTTGATGAGGTCTCATCTGAAACAGAAGGAAAACAAAAATCAAAGGTTTGTGACTGAATGGGGAATAAACTTTCGTTCGCCAGTGTATCAACCATCTATTAAATGCATTTCCAGTTTATCAACCATCTATTAAAATAAAAAATACAAGGGCGATCAACGTCAAAAGAGCTGTGCTGTGATGAAATAAATGATTATTTTTTCATGCATTTCACTTTTCAATATATGTCTAATTCACGATCAAATGATTTTCAATTTTGTGATGTCAATATCGTATGTTTCATGTGAAAGGATTTTATTTCTCCCAAAGCATCTTTAATTTCGGATTTATATTTTATGAGTTAATTTTGGATTTATATGTTGATATTATTTCATTATACTTTGGAAAAGTATTTGTTTTATTTTTACTTGTGGGACCCTTTTTTGAATGATATTTGTTGGGCTATTATGATACCTAGATTCCATCTCGCATAAGGTTTTCTCAACCTTGCTGAAATTTAATTGCTTTGTTGCACCTATAGTCAAGTTAAGTTGGCTATTGATGAATTTTTTTCATCTTGATTGTTTTAGAGGAACTATTTAAGTAATACTTTGCTCTTTCTGCCAAACATGCATAGATTCAAAAGGCTCGGCTGGAGGAACTTCGGCTCCACATTGCAAATGTGTATCGCATAGTTGCTGATAAACTATGGCCTGGAATGCTGAGTCGAAAACCCATTTTTCGTCTACACTATCTTAAATTTATTGATGGAGCTGCACGTCAAATAACATCTTCAAATGATACTTTTCAAGATTTGCAACATCTTCGGTTTGCATTGGCTTCTGTTCTCAAAGCCCTGGCTCCTGATTTTGTTGAATCAAAGGCTGAAAGATTTGATGTCCGAAATAGAAAAAGATATTTTGATCTTTTGTATTCTTGGTGTGATGACAGCTCATGGGGTCAGGAAACCTTCACTGACTACAGGAAGGACGTTGAACGTTACAAGTCAGTCCAACATAATCGTTCAAGGGAATCCTTGGACAAATTCTTATTTGAGAAAGAGGTGATTGAACAGGTGGAAGCAATACAATGGACGTCAATGAATGCTATGGCATCTCTGTTATATGGTCCTTGTTTTGATGATAATGCAAGAAAGATGAGCGGTAGAGTTATTTCTTGGATTAATAGCTTATTTCTAGAATCTGCTCCAAGAGCACCTTTTGGTTGTTCACCAGCAGATCCCAGGACACCATCTTACTCTAAATACACTGGTGATGGTGGACGAGTTGCAGCCGGACGGGATAGGCAAAAAGGTGGGCATCTCCGTGTTCTCTTAGCAAAGACTGCTTTGAAGAATCTTTTACAGACGAATTTGGAATTGTTCCCTGCTTGCATTGACCAGGTGATTTCCTCTTTTCACCGTATTTTTCACATAATAATAGGGTTTATCGTGTTACACACTGACATAAAAAAAAGCTAAATTGAGTCATCTTATGACAAGCTGGAAGTTCAAGCATGGTAAAATGTCCTTTTTAAAGGGGAATCATAAGATTAGCTCAAAACTTTTGTCATCCACTGAGTTTTAAAATGGTACAAGGGGCAGAAATCTTCAGTGCAACATTATCTGTAATGTTCTAAAATATTTGAACATAAAAAATGTATACGATCTGTGGAATTTTATAGTTCTATGATTTCAATCCAATGTGTTCAGGTTTTCTAGCACCGAGCCATTGAAGCTTATGGTTTGAGTTCTAATGGAAGCTCCCTAATCTCTTGAGGTTTTTATGTAAGAGAATATACATTTAGATGGATGGTCAAATTTTTCTTCTAATCATTGACTAAGAAGGAAACAATCACATTCCGAGCTCATTGAGCCACAATATCATTGTTATGTACCATATGTTCTTATATTATATTGTTATTCTAGAAATTGTTTCAATCGCTGTCAGTTCTGTCACAAAGTAGTCAAAATAGCAATTTTTTTAGAAACATTTATCAATTTTGTCACCTATTAAATTTGGTGATGATTAGTCTGGTATGTCTATGTTGCTTAGGGTGCCCGCATAACTACAATGCAGTTCCCCATCCCTCAACATAGCCTAGCTGTGCCAATGTTACTTATACTGCACCATCAAATATGGTGCACGATAGTCTGCTTAAATAAACTCTAGGAAATTATGCCTGCCAAGACTAGAAAAGAGGGTACAAAAAAGGTCATGCAGGAACCTTTTCCGTATATGTTTTGCCTTACATTTTTGTTGATTTCATCATGGATTTTTATTATATGATATGTTCATTTTTTTTTAAAAATGATTGGCTACTAAGTTTTGGTTGAAACAGAGGGTGTGAGCTGGAATGTGTTGTCGGTAATAATATCACTCTTGTTGCTTTGGAAGACCAATTCTACATGATCTCCCACAATAATAATTCTTCTTTTCCATATTCTGTATCCACATTTTATTTTGCAGGATGCTCCAGAGGACAAGGACGATCAAAGCATGATGTTGAGGTTGGGAGGGGTGGACGTTGGATAAGGAGGTAGGGGCAGATGATAATGGGGTGGGTATCCTAAAGGGGGAAAGAGTGCTGAGGTGTAGTGCTTATCGGTAGGACTGAGGAGGGCCTATTTTTGGAGGGAAGCTTAGTTTTATCATCCTCTAGAGGATTTCAGTTCCAGTAGAGCTTCTGTTTGGCCAGACCATTTCTTCACGGAGGTGGTTGAAAAATTAGGTCTCCAATTTAGTAAGCAATTAAGCCAGTTACAAAAGGAAGTGATTAGAGTTACTCAGTGTCTACGAGGTAGGTAATGACTGACAGGTTCTTTGGTACGAGAAGAGTAGGGTTTAGATGGTCAGCAATGAATATCATTTTCAAGAATATCAAGGGGGTGGGTCAGTTGAAGAAAAGGATACTCATTAGATCAGTATGCTTTAAATCAAAAGTAGAAATTGTCTGTTAACAAGAAACAAAGCTGTAGGAAATGGACCTCTCCACAGCACAGTCTTTGAGAGAAACAGAGTTGCAGGTTTCTACTCAAGTAAGTAGTTGGAGTGATTATATCTATGCGGAGACCGTCTTTTGACCTAGTTTACCAAGAAATCCTAACTTTTGGGGTTTTGATGGGATTTAGAGACAGACAAACTTGTACGAATCGGTTAAGTCTTCAATATATATGGACTGTGTGGGTAAAGCAGGAAGCACTTTTATGGGCTAACTTGAGAAAAGTGGGACAATATGACTTTCATCGTTTAATTGTAGGTGGTACCTTAATATAATCAGATTCTCTTCAGACAGAATGACTCTAGAATTACCATTGGAAAGCAAGAATTCAATGATATGCTTACAGAATTGGAATAGATTGACTTGCCTATTCGAGGAGCTCAATGCACCTGGTTGAATTTATAAGGTCAGTCAATGGCTTGCATTGACAGAGTGTTTGTGGGACCAAACTGGAACGATGTGTATCCAGCATCCTGTCTCTAGTTTTCCCAGAACAACTGCAGATTATGTTCCACTCTTACTGAATGCAGAAGATTCATTTGATTGGGGCTCAGATCCTTTTGTTTTGAAGCATTTTGGTTGCCAACAGATGGATTTGAACAAAAGTCAACAGGTTGGTGTCTTTAGATGTGTAATGATGTTTCTTTAGCTTCTCCTCCAGAATGGAGATCCGTTAGAAGATTCTATGCAATGCTCTAGGCGTTAAAGAGTGGAAATATAAGGAATTGGGTAGATGGGAATCCCATTCCGCCTAATTGTGCACATTGATTAAATAGCTGGACGGTAAGAAGAAAACAGATTGTGGTTTGTCAAAAGCTGAGAGGGATTGCAGGGAAGATCTTAAAGCAAATCTGAAGGATTGGTTAGGCCAAGAGGAAATAACTTAGAGACAGAGGTCCAGGGCGTTGTGGTTGAAAGCCAGATGGGAACACAATTTTTTCATAGAATTGCCTCCCAGAGAAAACACAGAAATCAAATGAGTTCTGTCTCCATCTCAGGCCAAACATTCACTGATAGGGATAGCATCCAATGAGGAATCGAAAATTTTTATACAGATCACTTCAGCAGAAAATGAATGAATGTTTTCTTTGAGCTTAACAATCTGGACTTCCCAAGAATTTCTAACAAGTAGGTTGGTCTTCTTGGGGCAGACTTTGGCGAAGAAGTTGGGAATGCTGTCTTCTCAATGGCAGGTGATAAGGTACCGAGGCTGAATGGATTTTTGATACTATTTTTTCTCAAGTTCTGGATCTCATAAAAGAGGACATTATGACAATCATGATGGTTTCACCAGGGATGTGACGTTAGCTGGGCAATCAAAACTTTTCTTACACTCATACCCAAAAATTTGGATGCTCTGAATATTGGAGACTATTGACTGATAGGCCTACTGAACAATGTATATAAATTTGCCTAATGTCTTGCTAAGAGATTAAAGGGGGTTATTCCTAAACTCATCGGTGATCAACAATCAATTTTTGTCAAAGAAAAACAGATCGTTGATGGGTTTTTGATTGCCGTAGCACTTCTATGTAGGGAATTCTGCCCCTTGTTTATGGGCAGGAGATCGTTAGAACCAAAAGGCTGGATGCTGCCTCATTAGAACCAATAATTGCTTTTACACTCATACCCAAAAAATCGAATGCTCTGAATGTTGGAGACTATCCATTGATTGGCCTACTGAAGAAAGTAAATAAATTTGGCTATTGTCTTACTAAGAGATTAAAGGGGGGTATGCCTAATGTCATCAGTGATTAACAATCAATTTTTGTCAAAGAAAGACAGATCCTTGCTGGGTTTTTGGTACCTCATGAGTCAGACATGTTTGATCTAGAAGTCAGACATGGAAAATACCTGTCTCAAATAGATGATGTTTTGCATGGGATTTGGTCACCAGGTGGTGAGATTGGATTGGTTATTGTGTCAACTTAGCATCTGTCTCTGTTCTAGTCAATGGGTTCCTGATAAGGAAATTTGGATGTGGTAGGGGTCTCCAACAGGAAGATCCTCTTTTCCTCTTTCCTTTCTTCATGGTGGTAGAGGCCTTTGGTAGGATGTGCCATAAGTCTGAGGAAAGTGAGCTAATAAAAGGTTTCAAATCCTGTTAAGGCGCCCTAACTGTCAGACATTTGCAATTTGCTGATGATGCACTAGTCTTCAGTGAAGCCAAGTAAGATCAGTTTGAATATCTCTTATATCTTCTGCCTAGTAACATTGTTTAGGGTTAATTTTGATAAGTCCTCAGTTGTTGGAATAACAGTGCCAGAGGTAGAGATACAATCAGTGACAAAATTCATGGGCTGTAATTCAAAAAAGTTTCCAATCAAATACTTAGGTCTACCTCTTTCTAGGAAGAAGTTAAGGAGTAGAGATTTGGCAACTCTTCTGTGATTGACAGGTTTGAATGGCATCTCTTACGATGTGTTGGCAGTTTCTTACCCTATGGGAGTAAGGTAACACTTATAGCAGTGGTCGTAGCCATTGTGTTGATACACCAGCTATCAATATTCAGAATCCCAGTTTCAATTGAAATCACCTTGAGCAGATACAAAAGATGTTTCTTTGGAAAGGTGGGAGAAAAAGCACTCTTCTGTCCTCCAGTTAGTGGATTGGAAATGAATCACTCAATTTAGTTGTGAGGTTGGCCTGGGCATTCAGAGTCTCTACTCAATGAATTTGGCATTACTGGGGAAGTAGCTGCAGCACTTCTATATAGGGAATTCGGCCCCTTGTTTATGGGTAGGAGATCATGAGGAACAAATGGCTTGGGACAGTGTGAGGTTGGGGAGGGCAGGTTAGGTGTCTAATATAACTAGTGAATGGAGGGATATTCTACAGGTGGAGGAAGTAATTAAGTTTAAGAGAAAGGTGGTTGTAGGGATTGGTGATGTAGTTTTTGGTGGGATGGTTAGGCAGAGGGTGGTCCCTTGGCTTCTATCTTTCCAGCTTTGCTCTCGTGGTATCTTCCACCATAGTGAGTGTTGCTGATAGCTTTCAACACTCTGAGATAGGGATTGTGTGGGATGTCTAATGCCATGAGAATATAATGGTGTGAAATCTTTTGAGCTAATCAACTTGGATTCTTTCCTCCACTCTCATGGTTGTCATTTGTTTTCTATGGACTCCACTTTGCACATGTGGTACTGGAGCAAGGGGGACATATTTTCCATCAAATCTTTGTATTATATACTCACCTTTGCAAGAGTTAAGTACCAAGAGATGAAATTCATATGGTGACATGGGGCTCCTACAAAAGTCTTATTCTTCTCTTGGCAGCAATGGCATGAAGCAATCTCAATTGAGTGCTTTCTCAGGATATGAGGCTTTTCACTCACTAGCATATGCAGACTCTACAGACCTCAGGCGCACTAGTGACATTTGCTCTTCGACTGTCCCTTGGTTAAACAGCATTGGTACTCATCGTTGAATGTACAGGACATCACAAGATGGGAGATTACTGAATTCTGAGAGAGGTGGGGATGTAAAGGAAAATTTTGCTGCATAGAAGAAACTTTGGCTTATTATTACTCATGCAGTTTGGTGAAGGTGATAGTTGGAGAGGAATAGTAGGATATTCTGGGGTGTTCAACATAGCATTCAACATTTATGGGCTAAAGTAACTATATGACGTGGTATGGTACAGATAGTGAAGAGTGCAAGGTACATATGATGTAGCAACAATTGAGGGTGGTTCCACACTTTGGTCACCTTTTGATTTTGCTGTTTTGTTGGTCTATCTCCATTCATTACAAACCCTTGTTTTTCCATCTATATTCTCGATTTTTTTCCTTTTCCTTTTTTGTTGTCTAGTGGTTTCTCCCTGGAAGCTGGTTAAGGTGTGGTTTTAGTTTTCATTTTAGCTTGACTGCAACTTGTTTAGACCCCTTGATTTTACTTATTTTAATATATTTCCCTTTTGTTGCCATTCGAAAAAAAGTTTTGGTTCTTACATAAGATAGCTTCTCTTATTTCTTGTTTCTTATAAAATAATTTCCATAAGATTGCTGTTGCTACAGTTATTTCCTTGCACTAGAGATCATGGCTCTATTTTAGCATTTATACTCTATTTATTGTCCTACTAAAAAAATGCATTCATTGGCTCTCCATTCTTTCATTATTTTTTCATTTTCTACTAAAATCATCCATTGAGATTATACTTGTCAACACATTTCATGCATTGGCAAGGGTAAGGGTGCCTTCGTGTCTGTATGACTCATTGACAACACCTAGATGCCATTTTTAATAAGATATATACGCATTCAGATATTAAGTAATGTGTATAGGTACATGCATGCACGTGCATGTGTTGAGCTTTTAATGCATTTTATTTGAAAATGCTATTTTTAGATTAACTAATTTAATACTGTTAGATAAAAAACTATAAATTATCAAAAATATCATTTTATGCCCCACCAGAGCCATTACGCTTTTTGGAGATCTATGCACACTTTCATCCCATGCTGACATGCAATGATCCCTAGTGAAGATTAAGATCCCCCATTGAGATTGTGGTCGCGATTATGCTTGGGGATCACAATTGTGATCCTAGGTATGGGGCGCTAATAGCAAACCAAACCAGGATCACAAATGCAATCCTAAGTATGTGATTGCCCTTGTGTTCCCATTTTGAAATTGTCTTTGCAATGCCATTTTTGGGATTGTGTAGTGTTTGTTTTATATTGATTTTTCCTGATTGTGTTTGTGATTCTATGAATCTTAAGTCTAAGATATCTTTATTCTTTGTGTCTACCATAAGTGGCTGGAATCTATATTGAAACATTGCAACAATGATGGTGTGTTTGTTGAACAAACAAAACCTAAATATAAAATGTGTAAAAATGTGAAATTAAAATGAAAACTCGTGATACTAAAACTAAAATATATAAAAACATGAAACTAAGCATAAAAATTATAATACCAAAATTTTTCACAAAATTTTTTTACCTCAAAATGCTATCTTAAAACAACTTTAGATGCATCTTAAATGCAATTTGTTAAAATGTGGTGACGATGTTTTAGACATTAAAACCACAAAAATAGTATTAGTAGCTTTAGAAAATCTAAAATGGTATTAACAACAAAAAAATTATATCAATAACACCTGGAAAACTTTTAGAAATCAAGCGAACATCACTGAAGATAACACCATTTTAGATTTTCAAAAGCTGCTACTATTTTTATGTTTTATTCTCTAAAGCATGCATCCAATATGCATCTAATGAAGCTGTGCCATTTAATTAAAATATGATGAGTTTCAGACTAAAGTTACATAAAAATAGTGTTAGTAGTTTTAGGTAAATATAAAATAGCGTTAATAACAAAAAATAGTGTTAGTGACATCTAAAAAAAATTAAGAAGTTTAGCAAAAAAACATTAAGAAATCATTTACTGGTGACTGTTTGAACAATTTTTTGATTTTTCTGAATTGATTGATTCTATTTTCATGTGGTTTTGGTGTGTAAAAAGTAGTGTGCTGCATTTTAACAAAATGCTTCCTTGTCACATTAGAAATCAACCATAATATGTAAATATGAAAAAAAGTCATAATGCATGGATTTAATCATAAAAAAACTTTGTTGTAGTACATGTTAAATATTTTTATATTACTACAGATTAGATGCCAATTTGAAATGTAATGTTGTAGTACATGCTAAATATTTGCAAAGTACTGCAAAATCAGATGTTGATTGCTGTGTTATATAATTAATATGTTGAAAATAGAGAGAACAAATCATATGTAGAGATTTTTCGACAATGAAAAATTATAAAAATATTGTATAGATTTTCAAGGGCTTGTAAAAATTACAAGATATAGATATTTAAATGATTAAAATGCATCAAAAAAGTTCTTTAAACTTGATTACAAGAGGTTAAAGAAGTTGGAGCACTGGATCTGATTAAGATCCAGATGCTTTTAGAAAAAGTAAACATAAAATGTCTGGTTTAGTTATGGTTCCTTGTCAACCTTGGGTTGCCTATGCCTAGGTGGCACATAAGAAGTCTGATTGAGATTGACCAGCTACCGTTTTTCTTCAGTGCTACTCCCCAGAATCTGCTATCTCTGATGGCTACTTTAGTGTGTTGGCTGAAGTCTACATGCATCGTGAGATCCCAAAATGTGAGATTCAAAGGTTATTAAGCCTAATTCTTTATAAGGTGGTCGATCCTTCTAGGCAAATCCGTGATGATGCCCTGCAAATGTTGGAAACACTTTCTGTACGTGAGTGGGCTGAAGAGGACATTGAAGGAGCTTGCCGTTATCATGCTTCTGTAGTTGGGAACCTCCCAGATTCCTACCAGCAATTCCAATATAAGCTTTCTTCCAAACTGGCAAAGGACCATCCTGAGCTAAGTGAGCTCTTGTGCGAGGAGATAATGCAGCGCCAGCTTGATGCAGTTGACATAATTGCTCAGCACCAGGTACTGACATGCATGGCCCCCTGGATCGAAAACCTCAATTTTTTGAAGCTCTGGGATTCTGGTTGGAGTGAAAGATTGTTGAAGAGTCTTTATTATGTGACATGGCGGCATGGAGATCAGTTCCCTGATGAAATTGAGAAGCTTTGGGGCACGGTTGCTAGCAACCCTAGAAACATTATCCCAGTTCTTGACTTTTTGATTACCAAAGGCATTGAAGATTGCGATTCAAATAGCTCCACGGAAATAAGTGGTGCTTTTGCAACATATTTTTCAGTTGCCAAGCGTGTAAGTTTATATCTTGCAAGGATCTGCCCACAACAGACCATTGACCATTTGGTTTGTGAATTATCTCAAAGAATGCTAGAAGACAATGACGAACCAGTCAGGCAAAATGCAGGCAAGGGTGATGCTGCAGGAAACTTTGTTCTAGAATTTTCACAAGTGCCAGTAGCAATCCAAATCTCAAATTTTGCAGATAATCAGCCTCACATGTCGCCATTGCTTGTACGTGGATCAATTGATGGTCCACTTAGAAACACTAGTGGGAGTGTCAGTTGGAGAAATCCAGGTATATCAGGTCGCAGTGTCTCAGGTCCATTGACTCCCATGCCTCCTGATGTCAACCTTGTCACTTCTGGTGCCAATCGGTCAGGGCAGCTCCTTCCAGGGCTTGTGAACATGTCAGGACCATTGATGGGGGTTCGGGGTTCAGCAGGCCATCGGAAGAGTCGTCATGTGTCACGTGATAGTGGGGATTACCTGATCGACACCCCTACTTCTATTGAGGATATATTTCACCCAGGAAATGCCCATGGAGTAAATCCAAGTGAGCTTCACTCAGCCTTGCAGGGCCATCATCAGCATTTGCTTTCTCGTGCAGACATAGCACTGATTTTGCTTGCAGAGATAGCATATGAGAATGATGAGGATTTTCGAGAGAATTTGCCTTTACTCTTTCATGTTACCTTTGTTTCAATGGACAGCTCTGAGGACATTGTGCTTGAGCACTGTCAACATCTTCTTGTTAATCTGTTGTATTCACTTGCTGGTCGGCATTTAGAGATGTATGAAGTTGACAGTTGTGAGGGGGAAAACAAACAGAAAGTTGTGAGCTTGATCAAGTACATCCAGTCTAAGAGAGGAAGCATGATGTGGGAGAATGAGGATCCAACACTCACAAGAACTGAGCTGCCCAGTGCAGGATTGTTATCTGCTCTTGTATTGAGCATAGTTGATTCTATCTTTTTCCAAGGCGACCTTCGTGAAACATGGGGCGCAGAAGCACTGAAGTGGGCCATGGAATGCACATCTCGACATCTTGCATGCCGTTCCCACCAGATATATCGTTCTTTACGACCCAATGTCAAAAGTGATACATGTGTCTTGCTTCTCCGTTGCCTTCACCGATGTCTGGGAAATCCAGTTCCAGAAGTCTTGGGTTTTGCAATGGAAATTCTCTTGACACTACAAGTGATAGTAGATAACATGGAGCCTGAGAAGGTGATATTATACCCTCAACTTTTTTGGGGCTGTGTGGCGATGATGCATACAGACTTTGTGCATGTCTACCGTCAGGTGCTTGAGCTATTTGCCCGGGTGATTGGCAGGCTGTCTTTTCACGATGAAACCACTGAAAATGTTCTTCTGTCTAGTATGCCTCGTGATGAGCTTGATACAAATAATTTTGATTTAGCAACAGAGCTACAGCGGACAGAATCAAGAACTGGTGGGGAGCCATCTTTGCCAGAAAATGGAAAAGTGCCTGCCTTCGAAGGAGTTCAACCACTTGTTCTCAAAGGTCTAATGTCAACAGTTAGTCATGGTTCAGCTATCGAGGTATTGTCACAGATTACGCTACCAGCCTGTGACTCCATATTTGGCAATTCTGAGACCCGTCTACTGATGCATATTATGGGGTTACTCCCTTGGCTTAGTCTGCAGCTGACCAATGAAGCTATTCCAACTTCATCAGCATCTCCTTTGCAGCAGCAGTACCATAAAGCTTGTCAGGTGGCATCCAATGTCTCATTCTGGTGCCGGACAAAGTCTCTTGATCAGCTTGCAGAAGTATTTTTTTCTTACAGCCAAGGTCAGATTACATCAACTGAAGAACTATTCTCCTGCGCCGCACCTCCTATTTGTTCTGAGTGGTTCCCAAAACATTCTGGCTTAGCATTTGGGCATTTGCTCAGGCTGCTTGAGAGGGGACCTGTTGAATACCAGCGTGTGATACTGCTGTTGCTGAAGGCTTTTCTCCAACGAAGTCCTGTAGATGCTGCCCAGAGCCCTCATGTGTATGCCATAGTGTCCCAGCTTGTGGAGAGCACACTATGCTGGGAGGCAATGAGCGTTTTGGAAGCACTCCTGCAAAACTGTAGTGGTTCAGCTGGTGGTCACACAGATGAGTTTGGGTCCAATGATAATGGTTACTTTGCAAATGAGGAAAAGGTTGCACACGTCATGCTTGCTCATCAGTCATCGTTCAAGGCTAGGAGTGGCCCTCTGCAGTTTGCGTTGGGGTCTGGTTTTGGGACTGGCTCAGCAGGGCAAGGAATAATGGCTGAAGGTGGAGCCTCACAGCGTGAGGTGGCGTTGCAGAACACTCGTCTGATTCTCGGCCGGGTTCTGGATACATGTCCTCTAGGTCGGAGGAGGGATTACAAGCGTCTTGTTCCTTTTGTCACAAGTATAGGGAATCCATGAACTGCTCTTGCGAGTCGTGTGGTGTATGTACATGGCGTCGTGTATGTATAGTTTGGGTTGTTGGCAGGTCCATTGTAAATAGTTTTGACTCTGAAGAAACTTTCCCCAGATTATTATTTCCATGCTTCCTCATTATTGTTTATTAACTACCCCTAATGTCAACCCAGGGAGAGTCCTTGGTATCTTCAAATTTTGTTTGGATACCTTACAATATTGTTGGACACTAATTAGAATCTTTCAATCTGAATCATTTGTTCAACCACATAAATGATAATATTTTATATTAAAAAGTTCAATTACGAATCGATAAAGCTACATGTCCCACCTGATTTGTTCAATCACTAATCAAGCTATTACAATTCATTACTAACCAAATTCTAGGTGTTTTAACACTTTCATAACTCTCTGCAAATTAGTGTACGGTTCATTTTGAAAGTTTTCCATTTGGATGACTCAGGGTTCTTTCTTCTTTTGTAATAACATATTACCACATGTTATTGAGAATAGTTCGCGTTCGTTGTTGATCCGGTAAAGACGTCGAAGACAAGAGTTTGGAGGGAAATTCTTGTAATTGATGAAATACAGTATATGTAAACCTGAGTGGCAATTTAAAGAAAATGTACACATATACATGTATTAATAATTTGCTTTAACTGCATGCATACTTTATAAATATAATTATAAACAGAGTGACACTTTCTTTACGTATTTGCATAAGAATTGTAAATAAGGCTCGTTACATCAAAGTAATTAATTAACTGATATGATAAAACATACAGATAAATAAATTAATTTTAATAACTCGATTTATTAAGAGCAGCTAGCTTCTACAAAGATTTCAATCCTAGCGCTTTAACATAAGCACCCAGATAAATATTCAAAAGAATCAATGAAACTTTTGTATTTTCTTCTTTGATTATGGTAATGTTTCTATATTTATTAAAATTAAATTTTAATAAAAATCATGAATATAGATGGCTGTTACAATTTTTTTTAATCTTTTCTGCTCTCCCACTTTGTCGTTGACAACGAGATGCAGGTGATGCATAATAAAAAAATGAGAAATGTATGCCAATTGGGTTTATCAAATCACACGTCCAGGCTGATATACAAAGCAAGGGAAAGTTCTTTCTTGCAGAGAAAACGAAAGGCATGGGGAAAGTTCCGGACATCAATTCGATCTTTCGATGGATTATCAAAATACTTAAATATTTATTTTCCATTTAAATATATAGATAACAAGATATAAATATAAAAGGCAACCATCTGAACCGCTAGAATGATAATTATTCTAACATTTATGGACCACAGATTTTTGTCGAAAACATTTGAAAATTGAACTTCAACTTTTCGTTCCAATCACATTTACTTACGATGAGTTGACGTTTGGATTGTCTCGTACGATTTCTATTTTGTCTCCCTGGTTTAATTTTTTTTCTAACAAGATGGTAATTGGTCGAAGGCTTTTCAATCACCGTCGTTCTACATCGTAAAGTTAAATTAATTAATACCTCAGACAACCACCTCGATAAATATAAAAAAAGTAAAGACAATGCTTTATCATCTGGAAATTTAGAAAAAAAAAGACAAATCAATCACCTTCCGACGCTACCTTCACGTACGACTCCACGTTCGGCGACCACACGATGGTCATGTGCTCCCGCACGCTGTTTTCCCTTGCGATGGTATATCCAGACCAGACGTTTGACTTGAGAAATGCCGATTAGATATTCAATCGCGATGTATTAATCTAATCAACAAATTTAAAAGCCGATCTTACCAAACAAAATAAAAAGCTTGGGAAACACGGACTTCTTTCCGGGAAAGTGAGACGTACCGTCGGTCGTGCACTTGCACCCCACAGAACAACCATTCGTCAGCTGCCACGTAGCGCTCTGGATTCCGTGGAAGTCGCGGAGAAAGAAAGACGTAGATTTCGTGGATTTGCTGCATATTAATTTCCCAGCGTTTTTAACAGACCGACCGTTGGTTGTTGAGTCGAAAAAAGTCTTGCTCTTGCCTTAAATCCGTCCTGGCAATTGCGGATTAATATTTGATATATTGTCTTCGTTGTCAACTGTTGTGACTATAAATACGTAGTATATATATATATACTCAAACCCTGTCCACCACCACCACTTCTTCAAGTATCTTCGTCGATCTCGGTTCGGTCGTCTCGTTCCCTCTCAGGTTGGTTTTTTTACCTTCATTCATTTGGTTTTCCTGAACTAATAATAATGTTTGATGCAATTAATGGTTGCGTTTTTACAGCGATCGATCAAGATGGTGTTCCCCCATTACCGGGTGGCCAGGCCATCGGAGTACTTGGTGATCACCGGCTTCGGCATCGACGATGTGAAGCTCGCGAAGAAGGCGATGCTATGGCCCGGCCAGGCTTGCATCAGCTTCGACATGTCCCCCGTCAACTACACCTTCGAGGTGAACGCCATGAGCGCGGAGAAGCTCCCCTTCCTCCTCCCCGCCGTGTTCACCATCGGTCCCAGGACGGACAACATTGGAAGCCTCATCAAGTACGCCAAGCTCCTAGCCCAGATCGAGAAGACCTCCAGGCACCTGAGCGATCTCGTACAGGGTGTGATTGAAGGTGAGACCCGTGTGCTGGCGGCGTCCATGACCATGGAGGAGATCTTTCGTGGTACCAAGGATTTCAAGAAGGAGGTGTTCGAGAAGGTCCAGTTGGAGCTCAACCAGTTTGGGCTCTTGATATATAACGCCAACGTCAAACAACTGGTTGACGTCAAGGTAGGTGTGTGTGTGTGTGTGTACATGCATGCATACATACATAATGATGATGACGGTGGATCATATATTGATCGACGTAGTGGGCTTGCTGCAGGGGCATGAGTACTTCTCCTACCTGGGACAGAAGACGCAGCAGGAGGCGGCGAACCAGGCCAAGGTGGATGTGTCGGAGGCGAAGATGAAGGGTGCGATAGGTGCAAAGGAAAGGGAAGGACAGACGACGCAGAACGCGGCGAAGATAGACGCGGAGACGAGGGTATACTCGGTGAAGAGGGAGGGGGAGGGGAAGAAGGAGGAGATCAAGGTGAGGACGGACGTGAGGATCTTTGAGAACATGAGGGAGGCAGAGGTGGCACAGGCCAACTCCGAGCTGGCCATGAAAAAGGCCAACTGGAACCAGCAAGCCCAGGTCGCCGAGGTGGAGGCCTCCAAGGCCGTCTCCATAAGGGATGCGGAGCTGCAGATGGAGCTCGAAAGGAAGAACGCCCTCAAACAGACCGAGAAGCTCAAGGCCAGGCATCTCAGCAAAGCCGTCGTCGATTATGAAATGAAAGTACGTACGTAATTAATTTACAAACCTCGAGACAACACGAGATTGGAGAAAACAAATCCGTTCTAATCAGAAATATACATATGTGTGTGTGTTGGTTTACAGGTGCAAGAGGCAAACTGGATATTATACAAGAAGCAGAAGGAAGCGGAGGCGGCGCTTTACGAGAGAGAGAAGGAGGCCGAGGGTCAGAAAGCAACCGCTGAGTCCGAATTCTTCTCTCGCCAGCAGGAGGCGGATGCGGAGCTCTACAGCCAACAGAAGAAGGCGGCTGGTTTGGTGGCGATGGCGGAGGCGGAGGGCACCTACGTCAAGACCATGCTGGAATCACTTGGTGGCAACCATGCCGTCTTCAGAGATTACCTCATGATCAACCGTGGCATCTACCAAGACATAGCCAGGGTAAATGCCGGTGCCGTCCGGGAGCTGCAGCCGAAGATCAGCATCTGGGCCGGTGCTGATGTTGGTTCGGGGAGCGGCGGCGGCGGCGGCGGTGGCGGTGGTGCGATGACGGAGGTGGCAGGGGTGTATAAGATGCTGCCACCTCTGTTGAGCACCGTGCAGGAGCAGACCGGGATGTTGCCGCCGTCATGGATGGGATCGATCCCAGCTTCATCCAATCAATGATCGTTCCAATATTGGTACTGCACTACCCGTTTCAATCGAGTGCAAATAATAATAATAACAAAGTACTGTTACGTTATTGCTATTGTATTTCCTAAAAGGATATTTGAAATTCATGAGGAATCTTTCTTGAAAAGTGAAAGAATAATTTTTCTCGTTTCTCATCGTTTAAAAAAAAAAATCAAGTAAATAACAAAAATACTTTTTACACTTAAAATTGAATACAATGTAATTTAAATTTTATAAAATTTGACGTAAATAAAATTTAAGTATTTATGTATATTTATGAATTTAAATTTTAGATATTTGTGACAAAATTTGATAGAATTCTTTTTTAATAAAATTATTAATTAATGAATTGAAGTAATTAATAATTATTTTTGACATGGTCATTTATATGAGTCAATTTCATTTTCTATTAATTAAGCTTGAAATTTTGGTCTAAGTGATGTGCAATTATTATTTCCTAATCTCAGTAGACCATATTAATTAAGCTTGAAATAGATTTAAATGTCGTCATATCTACAAAAGAAAAGTTTTTATTATGTTTATGTTTTCATGATTAATTTCTCTTTGCATTACATCATTAATTGAAAAAGAGAGACTATCTAGAATGGGTGTTGTGGAATAAACTTTGAAAGATGTTCTTTTAGAAAAGTTTTGTGTAATTTTACGGAAGTCTGTAAAGTTATGTAGATAACTATACGAGGGTCAGTATAATTAGCAAGATAACTATATGAAGGTTTGTATAGTTAGAAGGAGAACTTAAGTAAGAACTCAATAAGTAAACGTACTCTAGTCGAGAGGAACTAATATAAATTATTTGTGTAATTTAATATCTATTTTATTTATGCATTTACTAGATTTAAAAAGGGACCAAAAATACTACGAAATCTACAGTATACTTAATTCACCCTTCCTCTTAAGTATAAACATTTCCTAACAATATTATTATCATTAAACTTATAATGAAATATTAATTATCATAAATGAAAATTTTGAAATACATAAAATTCAAATGCAACTTCATAATTACAAACATTAATAAATTAAAATTTGATAAGCTTCAATACAAGTATATAAAAGTTAAAATATAAGTTTGAGTCATATGTTTTGAAAATTTTATGGATGTCATGATTTTTTGTTATTTCTCATACATTAACAAAAATTATGTGGATTGTTTGACATATAATGACAATCAAGGAAAAGTGTAATGAAAAGAAAGCATTTGCTTAATTTTAAATCTTCTTTAAAATTAAGGAAAGCTAGATATTCTGTAAAGTTAAAAGGACTATACAACATATAACAAAAAATCCACATATAAGCAAAAATGATAAAATTTTTATCTTGAAAAGTGGTATAATAAACAAACAATTAGTTAAATTCAATTAACATTATTAACTTGGCAATCAAGTAACATACAAGTTTGGATAATAGTGAAGCTTAAAGATTAACAATAGACAAGCTCGAAAAGGAAGTGCAAACACATGTTGAGCAAAAATGATGGCTAGAGGTGTTAATGAGTCATGTTAGGTTGACATAATTCAATTTAACCCTAACTCGAGTATTGTTTATGTTAGGTGTTAATGGTTCAACTTGAAGAAGTGTGTGAGTAATAGTGACTCATAGGTATGGGCCCATGTAGGTTGTGTTGATATCTAATAACACGATTTGATCATGTTGTGCCGACACAACACAATCTCCTGCTTATTTGCAACTGAGTCGTAACTTTACCTTTCTACTTCGTTGCTCCTGTAGTCATGTATCCCCTACTATTCATAATTTATTGTTGTTTGTGCCTGCCTTAACCCTCACCTCATTCATTACTTTCATCCAACCAACCTTGGCTAGTCCATTCCTCTACCTTGTTGGTTGTTGCCACTCATTATTGCTTATGATGTTTTGTCTCTTATGCCTCCCTTTATCTGTTATTTGTCTGTTATTGTCTTTCGCTCTTACGCCTCACCCTACCTTACCCATTGTCTGTGCTCCTCCTCCTCCTATTGTGCCATGCCTCCAACATGATGAGTCATACCATATCAATACAACTCAGGAATCATGGCAGGCTATTGGTCAACACGGTCAACTTGTGTTAAGCCAAGCTAGCATAAATTGGCCTAACCTAATTATCATCCATTTGATGATACATTTATGATTGTTAGTAAAATACATTTATCACTATTAAAAAAATAAATTTATGACCACATTGTTATTAGTGTTTAAATCAACATTGTAAAGAAAATGTTGCCTGTGTAACCAAGAAAATGCAACGTTTGGGGCTCCTCGGATTGGCATTGCAAATCTAGATTTACATGGTTCACAAGAAATAGCCATTGAAGGAGGGAAGTATGTTCGTGGATGGTGTAGGGTAAGGACTAAAGAGAGGAAGTAAAGGCATCGGGGACCTTGGCAATTTACGGCATATTCATGAGAAGAGATCGTTTTCGAAGCTCCACCTCTACTCCTCCCAGTGCCAGCCAGTCAAGTGGTGTTTGATCCACACCTTCCACTGCTTAATCACCCACCCCTTTGACTTCATAACACATCTCGCTAACACCACCACCACCACACTTGCAATTATTCCTGGTCAAGCGTAAATCTGCACTGACCACCCTTCCACTTTCCAAGACTTTCATCGCCACTCCCGCAAACTGCAGGGCATCCCCGCTCTACTCTACCCTTCGGGGTGAATCGACATGTTCGTAGAAGAGAGAACAAGAGAAATTGAATATAAGGGAAGGGTTCGAAGGGAGAGGGGCATTGGAGATTGTGAACTGCTGTTCCCAAAGATCAACTGAGGTTGTTAATGTGTATTCTGTTAGGTTTCGGAAATTATTACCATACGGTCGTCACTCATTCAGGTTCTTATTTTAGATATTCTAACGAAATAAAGTGAATTCAATTGAAACACCTACAAAATATCGAAATGGAGCCGGTTTGTTCGGAAGTTCCAATCGATATGAATTTCACTTCAAAAAACATATTATTATTTCGACTACGGTTCAAAACTCTAATGGAATATTAGAATGAGATTGACAATTAAATAATGCCGTAAGTTCTATTTTAGTTTTAAATCTTTTGCATCTTTTGGCTCGTTCGTTTGGTGATTTGAAAATCATCATTATTATTATTTACCAAATAGGGGATAAATTTCTTTTCACCTCCCTTGCCAAAAAATAAAAATAAAAATAAAATAAAAACTAGATGTTATCTCGTATGGTTAAAAAAAACCCTAGAGGAGGAATGAGTTCGTCCCAGCAAATGTTACCTTTTGCAAGTAAACTTCAATTATCTGACCGATATATATACGACTTTTTTAAACTTTAAAAAAATTGAAAACAGTTGAAATGGCTTAGTTTGGTATTGACCTGGCGCACTACGACGCGCACGCGCGCCTCCCCACCTTGAAAACGACGCGCGCGCGCCCCCGGCAACGGCGAGCGGAGCTTTCCGACCCAGCCCGGATCTCCACCGGTGGTCCGCCCACGGCCCACTTCCGCCTAACTAGCCGTGACCGTGGAATTTCCGGATCTCATCGCCATCGCCAGCATGCATGCACATAAACGCGGACGAACCTTAATATAATTAAATAGATGATGTTAATTTGGATTTGAAACAAAATTATGTTGCCTTTAAGAGTGGATAAAAGTATTAATAATGTTCTGAATCCATTCTATATTCATCGCCAGCAACTCTTAAAGCAGCGGCAGCAGTTACATACACTAGGTAGCATCTTTTTTAGTGGTAGTGGTACGGTGTTACGTTATTCTCAAATTTGTTTGTATTGGCGTGCGCTGTAGTGTCAAGAGCTTCAAAAATTAATTCGTTATGGTAACTTGATCAATTATTTATAATTATCACACGATGAAAATGTTGTCGACAACAGCCGTCCATTGACCAACAGCCGACGTCCCGACGTCATCTCCTTGGAAGGGTGTCCGGCCAGCCAATGGCGAGAAGAGACCGTTTCGCTTGGGAAAGCGCAGTCTACCGACCGCTTCTTCTTCTTCCCCGTCATCGTTTCATATTCTTCACATGTTTTTCAAAGCCGTCTACCTTTGGCTCCTCCGACCAAGACGAGCCTATCTCCCCACCGGGAGCTGGATTCTTTATAAGCACTTCCTCCCCCTCGTCCTCCTTCACCGACATCGAAACAGCTCAGACCACCGAAGTTCTCCACCCGAACTGAGAGTTTCCGACGCTTATGGCATCTATATCCCTGTTCTCTGCTCAGACGCCTCTCACAACCACCAAATACCGCCGGAGACCCATCTCGGCCTGTGTGTTGAATTACCCAAAGCAAAATTCCCTTCCGACTGGCTCCAACGGGAACCTCCCGGAGAGGAAGATCCCCGGCGACTACGGGTTACCGGTCATCGGACCGATTAAGGATCGCTTCGACTATTTCTACTTCCAAGGTCGCGACGATTTCTTCAAGACTAGAATTCAACGGCACCAATCGACGGTCGTCCGTCTCAACATGCCTCCGGGCCCCTTCATTGCGCCCGACGCGAAAGTCATTGCTCTCCTCGACGGTGCTTCCTTCCCCGTCCTCTTCGACACGAGCAAGGTCGAGAAGAGGGACGTCTTCACCGGCACGTACATGCCGTCTACGGAGCTCACTGGTGGGTACAGGGTTCTCTCCTACCTCGACCCGTCGGAGCCCAGCCACGCGCTGCTAAAAAAGTTCCTCTTCCTCGTACTCGCCAACCGTCGCCAGGCCGTCATCCCCGAGTTCCGTTCGGAGTTTGGGGCGATGTTCTCCGACATCGAGCTGGAATTGGAGAAAAAAGGGAAGGCCGATTTCGGCGATTTCAATGATCAAGCGGCTTTTACGTTCTTGGCGAAGTCTCTCTACAATACCGACCCTAAAAGCACAGAGTTGGGCTCCGACGGGCCGGGGTTAGTGACGAAGTGGGTGTTGTTCCAACTCGGCCCTCTCCTTTCTCTAGGACTGCCACCGATCGTCGACGACTTTCTCCTCCGGACGTTTCCTCTCCCGACTTTCCTCGTTAAATCCGACTACCAACGCCTCTACAAGTTCTTCTTCACCGCGGCTGGGGCTGTTATGGACGAGGCGGAGAAGATGGGCATATCAAAAGAAGAAGCATGTCATAATCTCCTCTTCGCCACTTGCTTCAACTCCTTTGGAGGTATGAAGATCTTCTTCCCCACCATCATCAAATGGGTCGGACGCGCTGGGGCCAAACTCCACTCCAAGCTCGCCTCCGAGATCCGAACCGCCGTCAAGAACCATGGCGGACAGGTCACCATGCAAGCCATGGAAGAGATGCCGCTGATGAAGTCCATCGTGTACGAGGCCTTCCGGATCGAGCCGCCGGTGCCAATGCAGTACGGGAGGGCGAAGCAGGACATGGTGGTCGAGAGCCACGACCATTGCTTCGAGGTGTTGAAAGGTGAGATGCTGTTCGGGTACCAACCGTTCGCCACCAAGGACGGGAGGATCTTCGAAAAGGCGGAGGAGTTCGTGCCGGAGAGGTTCCTAGGGGAGGAAGGGGAGAGACTTCTGAGGCACGTGATATGGTCGAACGGGCCGGAGAACCAGAGACCAACGGTGGAGAACAAGCAGTGCGCCGGTAAGGACTTCGTCGTGCTGGTGGCGAGGCTGCTGGTGGTGGAGCTGTTCTTGAGGTACGACTCGTTCGACGTCGAGCTCGGGACTTTTGCCCTTGGCACTTCCGTCACCGTCACGTCGCTCAAGAGGGCGACTCCCAGACAACGGCTGCTCGTCTGATATATAAATACAGTACCCATACGAGTGTGTTTTTTTTTTTCCTAAAAAGAAAATATCCTTATTCAGGATTTTTCCGTCAAAAAAAATCCATTTTTTCAGATTTTCCAGGGCTCACCTGCGATCACGATGATATCCTTAAATGCTAATCATTATCATAGTGTATGAAGTTCTATGCGTTTGAAACGTATTTAATGGAAAATTTTCACATTTGTTCTGCACACCAGAAATTTTGATTCATGGAAAAAATAAACCTACCCAAGGTTAATGAAATCTAACCTGTGATTAGAAGTTTATTGGTACCAACAGTCATGGCGTTCACAGTAATTTGAATGTACACCATTAAAATTACATAATTTTCTCTGGAAAAAAGTAGACCCGATAATTTTTGACACAGCATAATAACACAATTATTACAAGATAATTATCCCAGATGTATTTTTTGGAATTCATTTTATCGAACATACTTTTATTTATTTTAACATGATTTGATATAATTATTATTTTTATCACATTATTATCGAATTATGCGTGTTTAATGATTAAAATAAAATATTGTAAATACATAACAATAAAAATAAAAAATAGATAATCTCTTACATACTTTAAATTTATGGCGTCGCCGATAATAAATCGTAATTGTATTAAAAAATAATAATAAATCGTATTAGTGATAAAAGAAATGGACTCTGCAACGGGGCTCTCTCTTTCTCTTCGGCGATTCATCCGAAGGCTTCGACCGATCAACCCCTGCATAAACCCCTGACCGGTCGGCCGCCGTCACCGACCACTTCCGGAGACGAAAGCAAAAATGCCCTCCTTCCTCCTACGCCAACGCACCCCCAATGTCCGAACTCTGGCTCCATTCCTCCTCCTCCTCCTCCGCTCCGCTCACCGCAAGTCCCCAAAGGCCAAGCCGAAACCCCCACCCCCGCCTCCATCCCCACCGAAACCCCCGCAGAGACCCGTCCCCATCACCCTCCACGGCACCACCTGGTACGACCCCTACAGCTGGATGTCGGACCTCCACGACCGGGTTGCCATGCGCCATATGGACGTGTACATGGAGCAGGAGGAGAAGTACATCGACGACGTCATGGCTCCCACCCTCCGCCTCCAAAGCAAGCTCCAGTCCGAGATGTCCATCCGGCTGGCGCCGGACCTGTCTTCCCCGCCGGTGAGGTGGGGGCCGTGGCTTTACTACAGGAGAGTCGAGGAAGGGAAACCGTACCCGGTGCTTTGCCGGAGGTCTGCGAGGCTTCACGAAGAGTTCGTCTCGCATACCACGGCTTGCGGTGGGTTTGATTTTGACACCGGGAAGCGGATTGAGCAGAAGATGCTTGATTATAATTGCGAGGCAGAGAGGTTTGGAGGTGAGTGTGTGCGGAATTCGAAGAAAAAAAAAATCTATACGTCTATCTGCTGGATAAAGACGTATGCCACGGCATACGCTTTACGCTTAGTTATCCATGCTTATGTAGTGGTTTTTGGTTACGTTTTTTCCATTATAGGATATGCTTATGAAGAACTATCTGAAGTGTCTCCAGACCATAGATATCTGGCTTATACGATGTATGACAAGGATAAAGATGCATTCACCCTGTGGGTGAAGGATCTGTCTACTGCTTCGCTTTGCGGTCATCCTAGAGTTGACAGAGTTGCTCAATTATCATGGGCCATGAATGGGAAGGCATTGCTTTACACTGTCAGAAATCATAATAACAGACCATACAGGTTACTATATTCTAAATGCGTAGTTCCCTTTCATTTTTCTCTCTAGCTTCTTTTTTTGGCTGGCATCGCCGTCCTGTTTCTTTGAAAAGTTTTTGTTTATTAGGCTCTATTGTAGCTTGATTGGATGCTCTACGGATGATATCATGGTCATGGAAGAACCTGATGAGACTGTGTATGTTAACATTAGAAACACAAAGGACTTTCAATTTATCAGTGTTAATAGATGCTCAAATACATTTTCCAAGGTATTGATAACCCATAATAGGTTCACTTGTGTGTGCGTGCTACTTTTCTTCTTCCTCTTCGTTTTTTTGAGGGAAAGTATAGGATGATTCTCATTAGACAATAAGTATCATCCTGGAGTTCTTCCTCTTAGTTATCCAGCAAAGCTTTTGTTTGTAGGTTTACTTGATAAAAGCAGCTGATCCTCTAAGTGGAATGACATTAGTATGGGAATGTGGTGAGCATGCCAACTGCGTTGTTGAGCATCATCAAGGACATCTATATTTGTTCACAGATGCTGCAAGAGAGGGCCTACCAGTTGATTCGTATTATTTGCTTCGTACTAATGTTGAAATGTTGGGCCCCAGAATTTGGGAGGTTTGTTATAAATTTCTCTAAACCAATGTTGACTTGATAGTTTTAATGTTTTCATCTGAGTTTACCATTTTTCTACAGTTTATATTTATGCACTATCTTTTAGTCCATTCATCTGGGTGTGCATTGTAGAGGAACGTAATAAAGGGAGGTTTATGGTGCAGCTTTTCAGTGTTTAAGCAAGCGTTTCCACACTCCATTGGATTGCAAGAAAAATATTGCTTTAGATGAACTGATATTAGATGGATAATTTCAAACTCTAGTACGAGAGCAATTCATTTTTTGTTGTTTTGATCAATAGAATGTCGGAGGGATGAAACTAAAACATTTCATTTGTCTCTTCTTTATTTTATTTCTTTGTATAATTTGAATATTTAATTTCTTCAGAATTCTTACTTCCTTTCTTTTCATAATACAGAATGTAATTGTCAATGATTCTGGCATTGAAATTGAAGATGTTGACTTTTGTAATACACATATGGTGTTGGTTCTCAGGCAAGGCAAAGAATATAAAATTTGCTCTATCACTTTGCCTCTAGCTGTTGGTGGAAAGGTAGGCAAGATCTTGTTCATCGCCTTTTATACATTTATCTGTGATTTTCTGTAATATGTTTTCATCTACTTTGTAATTTGGTTAAATCACCGCAAAACATAGGTTTTGGTTGTTGATGGGGTTGTGAATACTTTGGTTATGTTCCATCCATTTAGGTTTGCCTCCCTCCAGTTGACTGGAGAAAACTCGACCTCAACTTATCTAATTTGGCCATGTGCTGGTTTCAAGTGCAATGTGGATGTGATTTCAGATTGGAAGTTGTTTCAATGAGCTATTTAATCATCTGAATTAATCAAATCAATAATCTTTACAATTAATTGGTTTAGTCACCTGATTAGCCAGCCAAATTTACAGTTCAGATGATTAACCATTAGGCCCTTGACAAAACCAACTCTTTATTGACAATTGTGAGAACGTTATTTCCAACACCAGCTATGGAGGAATCTACCGTCATCTGCCCAATCATGAGTAATGTTGTCTGCTATGTTATTATTTTCCAGGATGCCCTTTCGTGAATTTTATTATAATTGCTCCCATTTTATTAGAACTGCTATGATGGAATTATTACATGATAATTCATTCCAATGAAACTCCTGCAATGGGATCATGCAAATTATTGATTGGAAATCCTTTTTTCCCTAAGGCCTTTGCTAATTGCTATTAACATGTCGTATCTGTTTCTTCTTGTAGCTATTGAAATATTGTTTTTTTTGGGTTTTCTTTGGCAGGGGGACTTAAATCTGGCCGATCTTCAACCATGCTTCTTACCTCTTCCCAAACATGTTTGCCAGATCTCACCTGGGCCAAATTATGATTTCTACTCTTCAACCATGAGATTTACAATATCTTCACCAGTGGTATGTAAACATATTTGGATATTTATATTCTAAAAGTTAGCCCTTTTGATGTTAAGTGGATGATTGGTAAGTTTTATGTGATTTGGGAATTGGTTTCTGCTTCCAATTTTGTAACAACACTTCATCAATCCTCATATACACTACTTTTGAAATCTACCAAGACAAGTTTAAATACTATAGATTTTGATCCATTCTCAAGATTTCCTCAAATTTGGACATCTTCCATTCTCAAGTTTGATTATGTGTTCTCAAGTTTGGATATTTATTCTAAAATCTTTAACCTGAAGGTATTGCTAACTTATAGTACATCCTGAATGTGATTCTTGTATGTTCTACTTGTGTTCACTGTTGCCTATGTTGTTTGTCTTTCACAGTTGACCACTTCTCAGAAATTATCTCCAACCTTCTACCTTCTTGTTGAAACTAGCAGATTTTGTAACTGATGATCTGATTTTTCTTTTATTTGTCTAGATGCCAGATGCAGTTGTCGATTATAACTTACTTAGTGGAAAATGGTGCATAGTGCAGCAGCAGAATCTTCTATATGAAAGGACACAAACTCTATATGGCACGTCTCATACCAGTGCTAAAGAAAAATCATTCCTCACAAAAAATTGTACCAGCAATAGCAGAATTCACACTGCAAATAATTTATGGAATGATTTATCAGAGTTCTATGCTTGTGAAAAGTTTGATGTTACTTCAAAAGATGGAGTGCTTGTACCATTGACAGTTGTGTACTCAAAGAAACAAGAGCAAGAAGGAAAACCTGGTTTACTTCATGGACATGGAGCCTATGGTGAGATACTGGACAAGCGTTGGCATGGAGAACTAAAAAGTCTTCTTGATCGAGGCTGGCTGATTGCATTTCCTGATGTTAGGTTAATTATACTTTATTTTTCTTTTTTTGTTGTTATTTTTATTGACAGTTGGAAATGCATAGTTAGAATTATGTAGTTAATTCAACTTTTTAATTTCAAAGTCTAAGAAGATGCTAAATGAATAGAGAGAGTATTTTGATACTTATAAGGGTGACAACCAAATTTGTCATAATTACCATGTATTAAGTTACGAGTCATACAATGAAACTTTGGCAAAGAATAACAAAATAAAGATTAAGAAATATAACCACAATTACTGAAAATCGATGTGGTCTTTGCCAGGAAGTTTTGCAATGGAAATATTTTTCTACATTAGTAGCTAATTTAAAAGTTGAGAGTTAAGAAAAATATGACCTCATATGGGGTTCATTAATTTAGGGAAAAAGTTATACGATAAAGTACCTAAACATCAATCATGTTGAGTATTAGAAAGAAAAGGAATGTCCGATGATTATATAATTTATATTGACATTGTCAAAGATAAGTATGATAGAGTACTATTTACTGTTAAAACTATAGAGTTAAGCAACAAATGGGAAAGTTCAGAGTAAAAAAAATGATCTCCATGTAGTATTCAACTATTTTAAAAAATGTAAGATAAAATACCCATATGCCTATTGTTATGAGTATTAAAAAAAGTAATACACATTGATTTTATTGATATTATTGAAGATATGTATGATGAATCAGTAGCTATTGTTACTGATAGACATAGGCTTATATCAAAGATCAACTCTAAGTTCTTAGTTTTTTGTAGTGATAAAGAAAAAGTACGTAGTGTATGTTGGTTGTTAATGACATGGTCTTAATTAATAAAAATATGGTAGTAATTAATTTTAAATTAGAATTATGTAGAGATACCTTAAAATCTAAAGAATTTTGGCCAGATATACTAAAATTTGATATATGGAATATAAGTTTAATAATGATAGGAATAAAAGCATAAAATTTGTGGTCTCAAGATTCCTAAAAGTCAAAAAATTTAGATACTTAAGATCTATAATAAGCAACTTTGAAGAAGTTACCGTTATAAAGGTTGTTATTCCTAGAAATAAAGTAGGATAGACAAAAGAAGAGAAATGCATCAAATGTGTTGTGATAAAAATATTTTTAAATAAAATAAAAATTTTATAAGGCATCTATTCATTCAATTATACTGTATGATACCAAGTGTCGCTGTTAAACATGAATATGTACCAATGATTAGTTTAACAAAAAAAGAATATTAAGATGGATGAATTGTAATAGTATAATAGATAAGCTATCAAATGTTTTCATCCGAAGTAAAATAGGAGTTGCATCTATTTAAAATAAGGAAAAATTGTGCTAGATTGTTTGATGATATCTATAGAAAGTCTATACAAGTATCTATAAGTAAAGAAAAAGTAATTAATTATGTTGGAATTAAAAGAGGTGGAGAAAGACTAAAAATTACTTGTCTAGAAATAGTGAAAAAAATTTAAATTACTTAATTTAACAACGGTTTAGTGATGGTTAGGAATAAATGAGCATAAAGTATTTATGAGGTTGACCCCACATAATGAGATTAAAACATTGATTGTTACAGATTTTGGAGCTTCATGCGATTCATTCAATTTGACATTTTCTTTGCATCCAATCTCACTCTGCCAACACATTTGCCATCTTTTCCAACCAAACTTTTACTCTATCTTCCATGATCTCTAGGGTTCCATTGTTGTTCCTATAACCTGTTTATCTGCACCAATTTCTGAATGTTGAGGATCTTGGCTTGCTTCATTTTGGAATTTTATTCCTCTCTAGTACCCTTTCTATGCTGTATTGTTTGTATGTCATTCCAAGCAAATGAGATTTACTGCCGTTAATACTAGTACAAGATTTTCTCATGGCATCAAGGTAATGCACTCTTGATGATCCACAGACATGCAAAACCAACATTCCATGAATTGCAATGCTCACTGCTAATGGCTCATATAAGAACATCTAAAACATTAACAAGAAGAAGAAGCAATGTCTTAATCTCACTTTGTGGAGTTGGTTATGTGGATCCTTTCCATAACATTTCAGATATCTTCTTAATGCATATATCTTCCATTCTTCCACTTGAACCCATCAGCAGCCTCATGGTTCCTCTTCCCTCAAAGTGGAAGTGTGGAGCTGAAGTGGACTTGAATGCCATCTTCTGAAGCATCAGATTTCTCTCTTTATCACCACCATCTCTCTGTAGCTTAATCTGTTCGAGTTGCATTTTTTCTTGAATCACTCCCATCATTTCAGTAATTTTGTGTTGTTGACACTTATTGATTGTGGTCTTCACTCATAGGGGTGGTCGTGGTTTTGGAAAAAAATGGCATCATGATGGTAGGCGTACCAGAAAATGTAACTCGATCACTGATTATATCTCATGTGCTGAATTTTTAATCAAGAAAGGGATTGTGCAAGATAATAAATTAGCTGGTTGGGGATACAGTGCTGGTGGTCTTTTGGTTGCTGCTGCCATAAACAGCCAACCAGATTTGTTCCGAGCAGCAGTGTTGAAGGTATGAAGCAGATCATCCTGGCTTGCTAGTTTGTTGTTCTAGACTTGTTTCTGGTAGTTTAGTTGTGTCATTAATTCACTATTGGAGATTTGTCATCATGTACGTCTCAGAAAATAATGCCCATTTCATGTACAAGCTTTGGTGGCTGCCTACTTTCTTTGGCCAATCTGATAACGAGATTCACAGGGTGTAATTTTTTCCTTTTTTGTGAATGACGAGAACACCTTTCTTGTGCACAATTCTAAAAAAAAGGAACAAGGTGGAAACTAGATGATGATGAGTAAATTGGGGTGTCACATGTAACCCACAACCATTGTGTTGAAGAGCCATGACTGTGTGGTAGAAAAATGTATTGTGGCACTGGAACTTTATATTTTGCACCTTATTCTTCTATTTTACCTTTCACCTTCTTTATCCAAACTTGGTTCTTCATTTTCTTCTCATCATTTAGTCATTGTATCTTCAGCACTTGTGTTTTTATTGGATCTAATTTGTCCCTACATTCTCCTTTCATGCTTCATTTAGACTCTTATGTTGTAATATATAAACACCAATAATTTAATCTTTAGGCTCTTGGCTTGTTTCTCTTTGTACGAATGAGATTACAAGTACTCTAATTACTCATCCAGAAATTAAGGTAATTCAAGTTAGAACTTTTTATAAACAATGATAAGTTGAATCTCATTAAATTAAGGGTTTGTCTGTGTACCTAGAAAGTAATAGAAAGATTTGGAAAGTGATGAAAAGAAAAGTTGCAAAAAATAATGAAAAATTAGCAGAAAATATAGGTATTTGTGCACATCTTAGAAAGTAACAGAAAGTAGCAAAAAGTAATAAAAAGTAATAAATTATGAATTGAATAATATTAAAATATTTATATTCGACAAATTATGGAAAAATCCATTAGTTAATAATGTTTACTTTCTTATGATAATACATCATATATTGTGTTCTTCCCACTTATACATCATACATTCTTATGAAATATTTTAATTTTATTTTGAAATATCACTAGGTATCATATGTAATATTTCCATATTCAACCAAAACAAACTTATGAAGTAAAAATAAATGCATAGGGGACAAACTAATGGTGTTTGTCCCCTATTTTGGTGGAGCACGATGGAAGGGGCTTCGATACCTATGGAGGAGCAGTGACTATAGCACTGGAGAGGCATGTGACCTCAGGTAGAGCTTTGGTAGAGAGAGAACAATGTTGTTGTGGGTGCAGGTGGTGAAACAACAGTCCTTGGCCACTTGAGTTTGATAGTCAAAGCTGAAGAAGAACCACATTTCGCATGGGAGAAGCTTTGTATTGACAATAAATGGTCTGATAAGCTTGATTCAGCTCTTGTGAGAACTCCAGATGATTTGTGTAGAGTTTATGGTGGGTGATGTTGGGTAAAAAGCGATGGTCTTGAAACAAGGGAAGTCAGATGTGCGTAGAGGAGAAGTGATTGTGTTGTGCGCATGAGTCTCTAGGCTTTTTGAAGGAGATCAATTGACTATGGTGGTGTTGGAGCTTTTTAGTGCTTTTCAATGTAGGTGTAGGCACGAGCAACGATGGAATTTGACGATGACTGTTGATCAGATGCAAGCGACAATGACTGTCCTTCATAGCTTTGATGGAGGTAGAGGTGTGTGGCGAATCAAAGATCAGAATCAACATTGCTTATAAAGATCAAAATGGAGATCAGAACCAATAATGATGCACAAAGGGTTTGAGAGATGTGGAACTAACGAGCGGAGGACATCAAAATGAGATCTTCACCACAAGACAGAATGGAGATGTATCAAACTTTTTAGAGAAGGTCAACGCTCAGAGAGGTATTGCTGAATGGGCTTGTTGTGAGGTTCTTAGGGTTTCCTCCACTTTCAAAGGGTCAGGGGATAGAACTTGGGTGTGTGGTTATTGCTTTCCTTGGAAAGTTTCGAGATTTATATAGTGGAAAGTGACAAATTTTTTCCATTACTTTTTGATCTGCACAAATACCAAGATTTTCATATTCACCTTCCTTTCCTTCACTTTACCTCATGCACAAATCTCCCTTAAATTTCACTTGAAATTGAAATTAATTTTATGAGCTGACTTCACTCCAAATGAAAAAAGAACCTACCTTGGGGTGGGAGGAGAGCTCAATAAGACAATCAATTATTGACTTATTTAACAAGATCAATTCCCCAAAACTTAAAAGATAACCCACCTATCAAGTTTGGCCTGAGGTTTTGAGTTTGAGATAGAACTTTTATTGTTACTTTTCTAAGATTTGGAACTTCCATTTCATGAATGACCCACCTTTTAATCGAAAAAGCATATTCTAATTTTCATATCAGTATATAGCATATGGTAGTATAAGCGGTGTTATTTATGACAACTCTAGGATGTCCATATCAGGGTGTTATTTATAACAACTCTAGGATGTCCATTTCTATCTATCTAGTTCTTAAAGTTCATCAAATCTTGCATTTGAATATCATTAACATCTTTGATCTTATTAACGACTGTCTCCAAAATTGGAGGAAATTAATATGATATTGGGGTTTTCACCATACTCAATTTTTAGGTTCAAAAGGTATGCTCCATTGACAGTTAGGAATTACTTAGAGCATTATTATGTTTAAAATATAAATATTAATTTTAAATTATAAAGTAATCATTGTCAAGCATTTTGGAACCATCTCTCATCTATAATATCCAAGTATCCTTTGGCACTCCTAGGTGCAACATTACACTGTGCTTCTCTAATCAAAGTCACCATTGCTTCATATAAGGAATTCATTTCAGGTTTCACACCTTCATCAACCAAACAGAGCATCTTTAAAACCAATAATGTTCTCTACCTTACAAGCATCCTCCTAATATTTGTAGCTCTTAATTATGGTGACTTTTCTTCTTTGTCAACTGTCACTGTCATGATGTCTAAGTTGATTGGACATATATTTTAATTTATTTTTCCTGTAAATCATTATTTGAAGTGTTTCCTAATTTGAAGAAAATCTGATGACTGTAAGGTGAACCATATCATCACCAAAACACCGAAGTGACCTTATATATGCAAGTAGATATGCAATTGGTTAAAGAAAATTTGTGATTGTCTATCCGTTAGCAACTGTCTTTTCTTTAACTTCAGCTTCCAAAATCCTTTTAAAGTTTAATCAATGCTTTACATATAACAGTGTTCAAAAAGTGAAATATTTTGACATCATCTTTTCATTTGCCTTCATAAAATTGTTGCCATTATCTATCACTACTTGAAGTCGTGAACCATACTTATTTTGAAGGTTGAAGTTTTGAACCATACATAAGGACCCAACTTCTTTAATAACATCAACAGTGAGCTTGTACTGGTGCTTGTGATTTCTGATGTGATGCTATGCATCAATAGATTGCAGAAAAATTGCATGACCAACACAATATAGCATGAGATTGATAATTTACTTTCATATAGTACTCGTGTATATTCCCAATTTTCCAGAATTTGGTATTAATCATATTCTAACAACCTTTTTAGGAAAATTGATCTTCATGTATCGAAGTGGTTTTTGTCATGATCATTATAAGTGGGTTTTTAGTCCATTCATCAAGCATGATGGTCACTTCCACACTTCAGCCACTCTCATCAGGCCAAAATTGTAGGTTTATAACTTATTCTCAGACTTGAGGCACTTGCTCATTACCTCATAATGAGTTGGTGCTTTTACATACGCTCATTTTCTATTTTTCCTATGTATATGTAAATTGTGTCTTTTTTTTGACGTGGCACTATTTTAACATTTTCTCACTTTTAGCATTTTTATGTCCTACAAATGCCATTATTTTTAGATCAAGTGAATATGTATGCATTTGAGCTTGGAAGACCATTTTTGGCTTTGATGCTGTGTAGAAATGTGATTAGCTAACTCAAAAATAATTTGTTATGAGTGAAGTCTCTCCTTTTGCTGCATGTGCATGCATAAGTCTTATCTCCACTTTTTCCATTGTGGGTTTTTTCCAACATGACTATTGCCTAGATTTTTCTTTGATTTATTTGTTTAAGGATTTTTCTGTATGTTTGCCAGATACTACATATGTTAGCTGTTTGGAATACTACACTATCTTTAAATCTGCATTTACTGTGCTTTCTGTTTGGCTTTCTACATCGTTGTTTGTATAATGCTCTGGAAACAGGTTCCTTTTCTCGATTCTTGTAGCGCTCTTCTTAAACCAGTTTTGCCTCTAGATCCCCATGATTATGAAGAGTTTGGATATTAGCAGTTATATCTGTTTTTCCCTTGATTTATCTGTTCAAGGATTTTGCAGTATGTTTGCCAGGTGTTACATATGTTAGCAGTTTGGAATACTACACTATCTTTAAATCTGCATTTACTGTGCCTTTCGCTTGGCTTTCTACATCATTGTTTGTATCGTGCTCTGGAAACAGGTTCCTTTTCTCGATCCTTGTAGCACTCTTCTTAAACCAGTTTTGCCTCTAGATCCCCGTGATTATGAAGAGTTTGGATGTCCAGAAGCCTTTGATGATTTTCAAGCCATCAAAGAATATTCCCCTTATGATAATATTCAGAAAGATGCCCTTTATCCAGCAGTTTTAGTAACATCATCGTTTAACACAAGGTATTTTTTCTTTCAATATCATTTTTTCTTCACTAGGACCACATGCAGATCATGAAATCTGGAAAGGCCTTTAAATCTTAAATTGCAAAAAGTGCTTTTTAGTGTTGAACCTGGATCAAAACAAATCTTGAACCTGGGTCCCAGGTTGAGATTCTCTTCAATTCAATATCATTGGAGAGGATCCAATTCTATTACTTGTTAATTTGGAACCTACTTTTCCTTACGTCTGTCTAGATTATAACAATCATTCTTTTAGATCTCAAGAAAAAAGCAATCTACTTAATATCTCACCATCCACTATTTATTAAAGAGAATGAATTTGAGCTGTATATGTCCTATTGTCATTTGTTGGAGAGTCCCGAACCCTGAGTCCTTATAGGCTGATCGCTGGTCTGTAAGTAGTTTTTATGATAATAGGTTGTTCGGGAGAACTGAGCGTGGTGGGGAGGCTTGTGGGGGGTCAAAGAGGATGCAGTTCTGCTTGAGGCTGTGTGATGAGTTCGGTTGTGGTTTCAAGGAAGAGGCCCCAGTTAGTCACACTGCATTTGGTGTCGAGCTTGAAGGTGCATTTTTTGGAAAGGAGAAGAGTAGTGGTTGGGGTCCTTGTAGGTGAGGTGATAATGTGTTGCTAGGGAAAAAAATAAATGAAAAAGAAAGAGATGATTTTGTTAAAAATTTTAGGTGGTTCAATGTTGTCAATTCTATTTATGATTGGATTTTCCATGTAAATTACAATTTTTTGTAGTTTAATTTATAAAAAGAAAAGGTAACCATATAAATTTTGTTGTTAAATATCAATAAACACAACATTTATAGTTAATATAACTTTGATTGGAACGAAATAATAACACATAATAGATTTCCTTATAAAATAACTTTATAATTAGATATTATTTAAAAAATATAAAAAAGAGATGTGTCTACATGAAAGGAAAAATTGTCTTTTGAAATTCCTTAATGCCATTATTTTGACTCTTTGTTATAACTATAATACTCTCCTTGAGGCATGAGAAGCATGCAGTGTAGAATGATCTTTGATTTTGTAGAGCTTGTAATGGTAGGCAGCTTTAGGATCCTTTGATATTTTTAATAGAAAGTGAGATTCAAGGATGGGAACTTCTCAATCAATTCTCTTTTATTTGATCGTTTCTTTTAGGAGATTTCAACTTAGGTTTTTTATCAAAAAAGGCTTTGAAAATTGCTAACAACAGGATAATATAGTTGATCTTCCACTCCATGTGAAAGAAAGGATCTGGGATTTGAATCTACGTAAAAGCACTACCATTATCAAAAAAAAAAAAAAAACTTTGAAAATTCAATTTTTTTTCTTGGAAATGTTGGTCCAATTCTGATTCATGTTGTACATAAGAGGCTTATTTGGCATTTAGACGGGACTCCTGTCCAAAGGTTCTAGTGGGAACCTTTTTCCCCGTGTTAAAACAAACTCCAAACGGTTTTGATATTCTTGGAGAATCCTTTTTTGTTTTGAAAAGGGTAAGATGATTCTTATTATTCATAGGATTTGTCCATGTTACACAATGGTTCTTATGAATGATCAGCAAACACAAAAAACGGATTTGAGAGAATCCATTTTAATTTTTAATCATAAACTTTCCCATGAGTTTTGGAATCCAAAATCCAATGAGTGAAATTCTGATGAAAGCGTTTCTTTGTTTTGGATAAGAATGTCTTTTATGGTGTTTTAAAATTTTATTTTTAGGGAAAAACTTGAATTGTTAGGTGGGTATCTGTATTTGTGGAATTTCTATTCTATTCTTCAACTTACAATAAAAGTTGGATTCCTGGGAATTTCTATCAGTCATAAAGGGGCATCCAAATGCCACATTTGGTCTCCAACTAGCTGGCAGATGCCCCTTCTATCACTTCCATCGTTGAGAATTTGGGTCTGATTTTGTCTATGAAGCATCTTTGTTAGTATCCATCAGCTTCCTTGATACTTTCTGGGACGTCTGCTGCCTAGATGGGCTTTCGAAGAGTGCTGCAGGAGTGTTGGGGTATCTCTACATGCTTTATTAGAGATTGGGATTGAGTGAATGCTTTATTATGATGGTACACACTTTTTTTTTTGCCTTTTTGTCTTTGCTTGTTGTCCAGATGATTGGCGTTGTATTTCTCGTGTCGTTTTGATTTCCGATAAATCTCACTTCTCAAAAATTTACCACTATGCTCGTCCATTTTATAACTTGTTTGAGAAGCCTGTCGAATGCAATAGCATGACATATTTTTATGGCAATCAGGTTTGGGGTGTGGGAGGCGGCTAAGTGGATTGCAAGAGTCCGCCAGCTGACTGTTCATGATCCTCAGCATCCTATGCTGCTAAATGTTTCAATGGATATGATGGAGGAAAGCAAGTATTTGCAATCCAAGGAACTTGCATTGGAGACTGCTTTTCTTATCAAGATGGTAACGGGCTCTTAGAACATGTTCCGTCACTGAAATTATGAGTTGCTGTCCTATTTACCTTTCAGGTTGTAGGCTGAGGCAACATACAAAGAAGCACGCCAGAATCTTTACAAAGATGAAAAAAATATCAGATGGCATCAGCCACCGGATCTTGTGCACCCAATCGCTGATAGCGCACATACAAAGAAGCATATGGGAGTACCGGATGCCGCCTTCCTCATCAGAACATGAGCAACCTTGGCGAACAAATTCATTCTGCAAGCAGTGTCTTCTGAGAAGCTCGTGGAAAGAATTCCATATGTATTTATGATCTTTTTCTGTGCATTTCTGACGTATAATGCGTTAGCCCTGTATAAGCAAGCTTTGATGGTTTCATGATTTTCTGACATTCAATTTGCAAACTTATTGTGGAAGATAACTAATGCAGTTGCTTCACCAGTCGAGGTACTTTGAAGATTTCATACTTTTTTTTAGAAAGTTAACAAGGGGTAATGGCTCCCCCTTATCAATGTAATCATTCATTCAATAAAAGTAAAGAGATACAATAAGGATCAGATATGGATTCAGAGGAAATATCACACTGATATCTAATTGTGTTTTGAGCCAAGAAATGAGCACACTTGTTTGCTTATCTGAAGATCTTCTGAATTTTAGTGCTGGAATCGAGCGATGCACGAGCTTCCATGACAAGCCAATCGATCCTTCAATTAAAGGGGCCTGTGCTTGATGAATGAGCTTGTGCCACTTGAAGAAGGCAATCGGCCATTGCCTCTTCCACAACATTGGACCTCCTTTTACCTGTTATCAGCTAAATGCATAAAGCGTCCTTCCTGTGATAATAATGTTTTTATCTAATTGTGTTTTTGTTTTTTGTTATCTACCATTGACGACTACTGTTAAAATTGAAATTTGTGAATGCCAGAATACTAATATTTTTTTTGCATTTTTCAAAATGGAACCGTTGGAAACTTATTATATCAAAACCATCTCATTAGAACCAATAATTGCTTTTTCACTTTGTCATGAGAAAAGATGTGGATTCGAATCATAAAAAAATTATCAATATCGACATGATGATGATGACTGTTGTAATTAATCTTTTATTCTTTTGTAAAACTTTCTATAAAAAAATCTTAAACACTATCAAGGTTAAAAAATTGTGTTATTAGGTTTCACATCTGCAAGTAATTAAATTGATTAAAATTATATGAATACATATATATTTCACATCCGTTCGTGTTCGATCTGTCGCTTTCATGGAGTGCGAGGTGGAGCAGGAGCAGGAGCAGGAGCAGCCCGGGTTGCCGGAGGTGGTCAATAATCCAAGGGCAGTGGCGGTGAAGGCGGAGGATTGGGGGATCTCTCCCTTCTCCACGTTCTCCGTACTCCAGAAGATGGCTTCTGCTGCGGGAGAGCGAATCTCTTGAAATGTAAAATCCCTATTTGTTCCTTTGATATTACTCGAATTAATCTGAATATTCATCGTAATGCAGATGTAAGTTTTTGGGACAGTTGAAAAGAGAAAAGCTTTTACTCTTTTTTCGTTCTCTGTGTGCTTGTTAGTTTGTAACTGTGTGTTTCGCGCAGATCGTGGCTCAGACTGTAGCAATTGCGAAGTGCGCAGTCAATGGTATCTCGGACGTGCGAACTGCTGGTTCTGATTTCTAGTCTGCCGGAGAGGATGCAACTTCCGAGGGGACTGCTCCTTTAGGAAAGAGTGAGGAAGACGAGGATGATAAAATTCTCAAGCCTGCGCTTGACAAGTTGGAGAAAGCTGGAGAGGATTCGCTGTTTGGCCAGGCAAGTGTCGCATTCTTACACTTGTGTTTTGATCACGTGAACATAAACCTATGTCATATGCTTTTGTCAAAAAAAGAAAAGAGCCTTAGGTTGATGATCAATCTGAGATTCTTATCCCTTCAAACTAATGCCTAAGCGGCAAGACATGCTTACGGCCTTAGCCTATCATGAACGATGGTTACAACTGTTCTTGATTTCTTTATCACTATTCGCTGATTTAAATGAAATGCTTCGAGTTTTCAAGTATCTTCTGGAATGTAGTTTTCATGATATGTAGGTGCTTAAGGTTCTTTAAACATTTGCTTCAGGTACCTGGAATGCTATAGGTAATGCCTGGAGAGGCGGTTCTGAATTTAACCAAAGGCTTATACTTCTTATATAGCATGGTCACCATCTGATCTGGTGGAGATTTTTTTTTGAGAAGGTGGTCTGTAGAGGTTAGGTGTTAATATTTTTTTTGAGTGACCGCAAGCAAAGAAGCATTAAAATCAGGAAAATTAAATGAGTACCACAAGCTATAGGAAGTCTAAAACTTAAAAACAAAGTGGTTAAGTATGGATTTTTGGGAAAGGAAACCTGAGTACAAAGAAAAGGAAAACAGCAAGAAATCAAAAATTTTGTTTCCCAATAACTATGTGCAAGGAAAACAACGAGTCAAAAATAATGTTGCCCGATAACCATTTGCAAGGAAAACAACAAAGACTCAAAACTAATGTTGCCCAATATTTATGTGCATGATAGCTCAAAGGGTAACAAGACTTTGCAGTTAAGCCAACACAATTGCATAGAAGATAGTTCCATCCATCTTCTCGCTTCTCATCTATTTGGTCACACATTGAAACACTGCAGAGGAATTGGCTATCATACATTGTTGCAGCATGGAATATTGTTTTGTTTTGTTCTATCTTCTCCAATAGATGATATGGGAGACAGAGAGCCAAATCTTTTGCCTTTCTATGTCTAGCCCCCTTTTCTTATAGTTTCTGAAAGGTGTCCATGTCCTTACCAACAATTCCTAACTTGCCAAAAAGAGGTGTCAAAGGGATTTCCTCCTGAGTGTAACAAAATAGGCAAATACCTAGCAAGGTGGAGGCTCTCTTTTTTGTGGCTTTAGCTCGGTAAGTACTTCACCATGCCACAACTCCCAAGTGGAAAACCAGACTTTTGTAGAATGATCACATCAAGTAGATTCTATTATCGTTCTATCTCCAAACCTAGGAATAAGAATATAAAGGCCAAAGAGATGAAACATAATGATGTAGAACCAAAAGGAGCCTAACAAGATCAGTAGATTCAGTATCAACCAGACTCATTTGAAACTATGGAGAGCAAAAAGGAGTCGACCCACATTATCCCTTCCATGGAATGCTCAAAACTATCAGAAAACACTTGTGTGGGAGATGCAATGCACACTGACCTTGGGGGGCTTCATTGGCCCATATATCCCACTATAATTAAACTCCACCCCCATTTTCTAATACAAATAGTGTAACGAACATTAAGGCTAGATACTCTCCTTGGCACACCTTTATCTGACCCATTATAGTTTGTCCTATACCACTTCTTCCTAATGATACTTGCCCACAAACATTGAGGATCCTCCCAGGCAACAACAAGATGTCACAGCCACTTGCCCAACAAAGTCAAATTCAAGGACCAAAAGGTTTGTATGCCAAGATCACCTTGTCATTTTGGTTCCATCCATCTTCTCGCTTCTCATCTATTTGGTCACACATTGAAACACTGCAGAGGAATTGGCTATCATACATTGTTGCAGCATGGAATATTGTTTTGTTTTGTTCTATCTTCTCCAATAGATGATATGGGAGACAGAGAGCCAAATCTTTTGCCTTTCTATGTCTAGCCCCCTTTTCTTATAGTTTCTGAAAGGTGTCCATGTCCTTACCAACAATTCCTAACTTGCCAAAAAGAGGTGTCAAAGGGATTTCCTCCTGAGTGTAACAAAATAGGCAAATACCTAGCAAGGTGGAGGCTCTCTTTTTTGTGGCTTTAGCTCGGTAAGTACTTCACCATGCCACAACTCCCAAGTGGAAAACCAGACTTTTGTAGAATGATCACATCAAGTAGATTCTATTATCGTTCTATCTCCAAACCTAGGAATAAGAATATAAAGGCCAAAGAGATGAAACATAATGATGTAGAACCAAAAGGAGCCTAACAAGATCAGTAGATTCAGTATCAACCAGACTCATTTGAAACTATGGAGAGCAAAAAGGAGTCGACCCACATTATCCCTTCCATGGAATGCTCAAAACTATCAGAAAACACTTGTGTGGGAGATGCAATGCACACTGACCTTGGGGGGCTTCATTGGCCCATATATCCCACTATAATTAAACTCCACCCCCATTTTCTAATACAAATAGTGTAACGAACATTAAGGCTAGATACTCTCCTTGGCACACCTTTATCTGACCCATTATAGTTTGTCCTATACCACTTCTTCCTAATGATACTTGCCCACAAACATTGAGGATCCTCCCAGGCAACAACAAGATGTCACAGCCACTTGCCCAACAAAGTCAAATTCAAGGACCAAAAGGTTTGTATGCCAAGATCACCTTGTCATTTTGGTCTACGTGTTTTTTCCCAAGACACCAAATGAAAGCTAGATTGGTTGGATTGACAAACACCTTTCCATAAAAAGTAATGCTTAACACCTTTAAGCCTCTTGGAAGTTCTGGTCAATATTTTGAAAAGAGAAAAGTCGTAAATGAGGGGGTTGAGTTGCATGATGGATATCAAGATGAGCTACCCTGAATGGAAACGATATTCAAGCCCAATTTGATAGTCATTGTTTAAAGCAATTAATCACAAAATGTCAATCTCTTGCCCTTAACCTTTTCCCATAAAGAGGTGGACCCAAGTATCTAATTGAAAAGGACTCTTTTTTTCACCCTATGAAGTTTGTAGCGGCTTGAATTTCCTTCTCAGATAGACTAATCACAATGACTGAAAATTTGTAAAATTGACCTTTGAACTTGTAACTATCCCAAATGGGCCCAACAAGCATTGGAGATGTTCTATACGTCTCTGGCTTGCATTATAGAAAATGATGATGCCATCAACATATTAAAAGAATGAAACACTTGTTGCTCTACAAGGTTGAAAACCCTTCAAAGGTCGTTTACCTGTCTTATAGCACAATTGATCAAGTACTTCAGCTACCAGAGCAAAAAAGAAGAGGGATATGGGATCGTCATGTCAAGGACTCCTATCACACCTAAATTCTCTTGTAGGGGATCCATTCACTAAGATAGAAAAGGTGCTGAGCTAACACAGTATTCGATTCAATCATGCCATTTGACTCCAAAGTCCATGTAGGAAATAAGTTGTTCTAGGCAACTTCATGAAACACTGTCATGTGTTCTCCATGTCTAACACACGCACAAAGCTAGTTTCTTAAGGCACAATTATGTCTCCACACATTCATGAGCCACTAGAAAATCATCAAGCATTTTCCAACCATCTGCAAAGGCTACTTGCTATAATCATGTTATCAAGTGGGAGAAGTGAATTGTAAATCTCATTTTGGTGGGTGTCTTGGCCCTAAGCATGCATACTTATTAATTTATGCTAATATGAGAAACTTGAAAAAGATAAGAATATGAGATTAGAACCAGGCATTAGCTTGCTTTCATTTTACAAATACTTTTGGAGAAGATTGATGATTTTGTTTTTCTACCATGTATGAATTAGTTTGTGACTTGTGAAGTTGCTTGCCCTTGCATAGACTCTCCGAACTGTGTTGCTTTGTAATTTCAAATATTGTGGTCCTTGGGAAATCAGTCATTTCAAATGCAAACATGTTAAATAATGAAAATATACGGGAGAATTCTTTTAAAATTGACTGGCCCCATGACACTGCTATGAAGGCTATAAGATAATAAGGCCCAAGTGATGACTGATGATGTTGAAGCAGTTTCAAATCGCTTCATAACAGGTAATTTTCCTGCATCTATTTCTTTGATCACATTTACATTGAGCTTGTTTGCTTCTTACTGATATTTAAAAGAAGGGAGATACAGCTAATTTTTTTTGAAATTGGTAAGAAATGTTGACAGGAGGATTTGAATTCACGTGGGAGTGTTATTAATCTATAAAACTCTGACGAACTCAATTACTTTGAGTTGATCAGAAATAATGTTAACGTGGAAATGGAAAAATGGATAAAGTCGAGCATTCTTTGGTGTCATTGATCAAAACTCTTGTTTGGATAGGCCATCTTGTAGGAAGAGACAAGCGTCGGACGGAAGCAAAGCGTCTCCTTACTTTTGAGATGTTGTAGAATCGATGGTTCTATTTTACATCAGGTGATCATTTTTCCGGGACCATAAAAACTTAAACCTCTATTTTACGATCAGATAATAACATTACTTAAGTTCCTTTTTCTTGAAAATGGCTATTATTTTAGTGTCGTCAGTTTCTATTTTAGCAGAAAAAAAACCTGCGTTTTTAAATGACTAGAAGCAGGTACGTTTTCTATGAAAAAATAGAGGCATGTCATCAATTCTTGCATTTTTTGGCAAATGGATGTGTCGTTGGGTAGCGTAATCGTTGTAATACGCATCCTAGCAAACACCTGCCTGCTGCAGCACCCAGTTTTGTTCGTCATTTCTCTGTGGATGCAAATACAAATACAATCTTGACCGGCGTTAGTTTTCGAAGTTGGCAGGCATCTCAGACATATCTGAAGCCTATGCAACAGCCATAAAGGAAAGGAGCTCCCGCCCGCCGATACCAACGACACCCGGCAGGCATGCCTATGCCGCATCCGTCCAGGAGGAAGCCCCTGTCGCGTCTGCGCAAACGACCTTGGAGGCTTGGACAAGAGAGATCCAGGATGCTCTTGAATACCTGGGACATGTGGGAGTGCTTTCTACTTCCATGCCTGTTTCTCAGGAGGAGGAGGAGGAGTCACGTTACCTTTTACCTTTACCTCCCTCCGTACATAAATGCCATCTCCCCTTTCAGTTGCTCGTAATTACAATACAACCTCCTCTACCTCACTATCACGGCCGAATCGACACGCATATGGATTTATTCATCGCAAAAGACCTCCTCCTTTGTGCTACATCACTGATTCCCGTCTTTCTGTCGACGATGATGATACTGCCATCACCGTGCAAGATAAGAGATAGGAAATGGCAGGGAAGAAGGAGCAGGGAATCGTATGCCGACTTTTTCGTTCCCACTACGCCAGCGTCACTCCACACCACTCACGCGGAACAGACATCTCCACCACGGTGGAATAAAATTGTCATAAACCACCAGGCCATAATGATGCCTGTCACCATCTCTCCTCTTCCATGCCTAAACCATGATAGGAGAAGGAGACAAACCCTGCCGTCCTCTGGGCCGGTCCACACCTTCCTCCAGGAACCAAACCTAATACTTGGCAGCTTTCCTCAAAACTCTCCCACCGGTTGCTCTACCCAGACCCACCAACTCTCGCCGACTCCGTGATTCTGCTGTCCTCGTCTCTCGGTGTAAATTCCCACCATGATGCTGCTTATCTCCTCTTTTCCGTAATGTTTTGGCCTTTTGTGTCGTCCCACTCTAGCAGTAGTACGACAGAGGGGAGTAGAGACCCCCCCCCCCCCCCCCCCCCTCCTTCTCTCTCTACTGAAATCAAATTCTCAGAGAGACATCAGAAATCTCTTGTGACAAGTATGTACAACCAACTCCCCTTCTCTCCACTCTTCTTCTTCTATAAAAAGCAAAGCCCAGTCCAGCAGAGGCGAGAAGACGCGTGGAAGGTCGTAGAGGAGTAGGAGTCGATGACGCCGGAGCGTCCAACTTGTCCCAGGTGCGACTCCTCCAACACCAAGTTCTGCTACTACAACAACTACAACCTCTCCCAGCCACGCTACTTCTGTAAGACGTGCCGCCGCTACTGGACTCTCGGCGGTTCCCTCCGTAACATCCCCGCTGGCGGCACGTCACGTAAAAATAACGCTGCCGCTGCCACTTCTACGTCCTCTTCTTCTTCCTCTTCAACTCATCCCTCCAAGCGCCGCCGCAGTCGCCCTTCCTTTCCTTCCGCCGCTTCTTCTATCTCTCCCTTGTCTCCTGCTTCACCGGTCTCGGACGTGCCCAATGCCGATGATGGCGCGGATGGCCGGATGATCACTGACGCGTCGATGACCGACATGTCCGGGACGTTCGCGGCGGTGCTGGCGGAGCCGCTGCCGTCGGGGTTCTTGGCCCTCGGGGATCCGTTCCTACATGGACGAACTGGGACTGGGTTCGACCTCGATGTTGGCCTCGGCTTGGGTGGGATGCAGGAAATCGGGATCGAGCTGGAAAAGTCGGCGTCGGCGTTGGCGTGGCCTTTTTCTTCCGATGATGGAGGGGAAGTCGTCAGTGACATCGGAGACGCGTGGAAGGCCACCGGCGAAGACCCTCCTCGCGTCGAAGATGATGGCGGTCGCATCGGTTGGACAGATCTTGCGATTTCCACACCGGGGAAAAGCGTGCAGTAGTAGCCCGTGTCCGACTGCAGGCACCGGAATCCAAGACGAACTTGGGCCTGGGCCTTGCACGGGCTTGTGAGAGGGTGGATTTGGACTTGACATTCCTATAAATATCTGATTTCCTTTTCTTTTTTTTTAATTGCAGAGAACTAGAGATATTAAGAAAACAGTTCGCTGTGTTCTAATGGATGGTTCTGGATGTGTAGTATTGAAATCCATTTTGATCTTCCCTAAATCTCAAACACACCACCAAGAACCTTAATGTGGTTAACTCTAGATTTGGTGCGCCATGGTTTCTCAATGGTTGATCTAAAATCCAACCTCGCTATGGTATGTTGATGAGGCGTGCTATTATCTTCATGCACTTGGTCCAATATTATCGAGATATTTCATCTTACTGTTTGGTTGGTGTTGTGTGCAATCATCCTACATTTATGTTTTTTTTTTTTTGCTAATTATTAATAAATATTTTACAATTGGGACTCTAAAAGAAAGAAAATGAATGTTATATAATCGTATTTTGTTGGTTATATGTACAGTTATTTCTGTGTTTTCACGTTTGTTTTTTTAGTCTATTAGCCTTGTTTGAAACCACTACCATTGCCCCAAGAGTTGGACTAGAAGTGCTACCAAAGGCGCACTTGTATGAAATATACCTTGAAATGCGCGATGAGGTTAAAACTAAATCCTGATAACTTGATAAATAAATACTTAATTCGTGATAGGACATCCATGCCAAAATTATCTTCCCTCCATTTAAACCCATTCACAATAGAACGTAGTTGCAAGCAAAAACATTTCTTTCAAAATATGTTAGGGATGGGTTTTCTTGCATGGTAATGTGGAGATGACACAGGGCAATGATGGTTGGTTGTTAGGAGCGTAAAATAGTCAATCCCTTTATTAGAGGTTGACGAGTAAGATGGGTTCAAATATGTTACGGAGATGGGTTTAAATAGACTTGTGCAGATTTGCAGCTGTAGAAACTCTTGCTTTAAATGGGCAAACAGGCATGAAATCAAAACATGCACGCACTCCATTTAAGACCGTCGGTCGGCTTGGGCTAAATTATAACCCATTTAAATAACTAAGGTCCGGGTCAGGTGCATTTAAACGGATCGGATTGGTCCGGTTCACATCTTGCTTCGACAGAGCGCGTGAGGACAAATGTGACGTGCATGTGTACATATTTTCAGAGGTTTATTTTGTTAAACCTTGATGTGTGTGTGCCCATACATACATGTACGATCAAATTATAAGACGAGTCTCGTCTTTACAATTTAAGTCCTTCCGTCTAAATTTGATTTTTTTTAAAAATTAAAACTTCCGGCTTGCTGCTCCACTTGCATGCATAACGCAAGTTGGCGACACACGAACACGGGAATCTACCATAATAAATTCGTCTTCTCTACTTCCTCTTTCTTACCCCTACTGCATGCCCTAGTCTATCGATTAGTTGAGAACAAGCAACAGGGAACATATCTGCCGTGATGTCTAGCCAAATCGATAACAATGTATGAGGAATACTGTAGGTTGCCAGACATTCAGAACATAAATCAACGAGAAAGACGCGGACCCAAAGATGGTTCACATTTACAGGACCAGGGCTTCACCAGCTAAGCATGGTGGTATGGCCAGACTTATATTTACAGGACCAGGGTTTCATCAGCTAAGCATGGTGGGATGGCCACACTTATATTTACAGGACCAGGGTTTCATCAGCTAAGCGTGGAGGGATGGCCAGTCTTATATTTACAGGACCGGCGGTGCTTCATCAGCTAAGCATGGAGGGATGGCCAGTCTGCAACATCCTCTTGAACATGTCCATGCGAAAGGAGGAATCTGAACTGCAGAACAGAAGACCAAGATGATTGTTAACTTCAATATAAATTACACAAAAGCCAAGCTCACTGCCTATGTAAGAATGCATCGGAAGGAAATGGAGAAAGCCATGCAAACCTCGGTATTGTGATTTCATAGGGGTAGGAGACACCCTCGAGATTTGGTACAGGAGGAATATGGTCTCTCTTGTCATTCACAAATTTAATAATTTGAAACAAGACTTCACGAAGAGAATTCTCCAATGCAGTACGCCTGGAATTACTTTCTGATTCGTTCTCTGAAATCAAAGAATAAATAATTGCCACAAGAAACTTACTAATTAGATGTGGGCCTCTACAAATGAAAAGACCACAGCTGAGTCTCTACCTCCTAACTCTGAAACGACTTTTTTACGTTGAGACTTCCCATGGATCTTTTGGTGTAAAACGTGTAGATTTATATACCAGTGTTCCCAATCATGACGTTCAACTTTGTTAGCGAACCATGATGCCTGCTTATTTTTCACTTCATAGAAGGACAAGCATATCTACAGATATCGTGGGATTAAATTGCGAACATTAAATTCTATAGAAACAGAAACTACAGTGAATGCTAAAAGTGTAATTTCAATTGGTTTATATATTATCTGGTGTGCTGATGAAAGCTAGACATTAAAGTTTATGTAAAAAATTGATTGAATAAATCACAGAAGTGCATGTTCAGTAAACCAGTAAAAGCACCTTGGTAGCACATGCATCTCTATATTACAAAATTCAGAAGATGAAACACATAAAAATTGGAAACACAACAGTGAAAAAATGAAAAAGATATTCAGAAACACAAATAGACAATACAAAACAGAAATACGACATAAATACAAGATATCCAAAAAAATTACTTAACTAGACATATAAAAATGAACTTATAAGACTGATAATCATGTAAAGAAATTTCAGAAAAATAGCATCTCAAGGAATGCGAGAATATGCACAGGCCAACATACCTGGCTCTTCTTGTTGGGATGCTTCTCCACCCAAGCAATGAATTGTTCAATTTTTTCGTCAATTTTCTTTTCTACTTCAGTATCCCCACATTGTACCTGCACATCATGTAGAATATTATAAAACTAGCATTGATGACAATATAAACATATTTTCTTGTCTGTAATGCTCTAACGCAATCTATAATTTAATGTCATGTTTATCAACAAACAGTGTAGACATCCCAGAGTTACAATCAACATGATGGAGTTCATTGATTTAGTGTGTGAGCTTGAATGGGCTAATCTGCCCGTTGGTGCTGAATACACCTGATTTTTTGAAGCTCCCAGCCAAGGCTGGGCTGGATAGCATCTTTGTGGATGTCGGTGGTGCAATCTCTATCCACATTCCTATGTATACAGATTTTCACAAATGGTCACAGTGATGAAAAGATGATTATCACATACATACATACATACATACATCTCATCAAACTAATGATCTGATAGTTACTTTTGATCATGTACTACTATTTTTGCAAAATATGAAAATTTGACAACAGAGCAAAAGCCCATTCAGTATCGAGGTTATTTAAGCAGAGGATGCATCCTCAAGAGAAGGTAAGGCGCCAGTGGTACTAATGAAATGCCCCAAACTTAGGGGCGACACGGGATTGTACACAAAACTCAAATGGCACAAGTGTTGAAGTAGTAGAACACTGGAATAGTTGAGAGGCTGGTCACAAAAATGGTAAACTGAAAAGGTTTAAGTGCTTAATTGGATATGTAAGAAACTACAATGGAGGTACTAGCATAAATTGATAGTGAAGAAAGGGACATCCTTAACTTAGAGTTGGATGAATGGCTTGCAAAGGAGAAATTGTTTTCAGAGATAGATCTAGAGCTTTATGGCTGAAGGCTGGAAACAAATACACGATTCTTCCACATTGGGGCAATGAGCAGAGAGTGGGTAACTTCCATATATGACCATCTCTATTGATGGGAAACCACTTAACTAAAAGTAGGAAATTAAAGATGGAATGCCTGCCTTCTTCACAACACATCTCCAAGCAGAACAAGTCTATATCGATCCATCAGGTTTCCAATTTCACTGGATCTTAGAGTACCACATAGAAGACTGGAACTTGAGTTTCAGAAAAAAGAGATCCTTCTTTCCATGATTGGCTACAAAGCTCATGGCCCCAAGGGCTTCCCTCAGTTTCTTTGTATTAGTGTTTCAACGACTTCAGAAAGTGCTTTGTGATGAGATGATGAATATGATACAAACATTTTATGTAGAAGGAAAGTGATTTCAGGGTTGCCAGTAAAACTTTCAAAACTTAGGCCCGTTATCTTGCCCGATGGTGTCTTACAAAATTGTCACAAAGTGTTCCATGAAATTTAAACCACTAATACTGAGTAGATAGTAAGACAGAAGATCTCCAATCAACTTTTATGGATAGATCACAAATTCTTGATGGATTTTTGATAGCTCACAAGTGTGGAAGCCAATATGAGTGTCAATTCAAATTATTTCGAGGTGGTGACAAGTTACATGAGCTTGATAGGAAATTGCATGAATGGATTATGCCAACTAAGCTAAGTTCCTAATATTAATCAATGGTTGTCCTAAAGTTGCAGTCATAGGCTTAGACAAGGTGAAGCACTATGCTTGAACCTCTTTAGACTAATAGAAAGTCTTTGGTTGCAAAGGACTAAAGGCCATGAGTGGATTGATTCATGGATTCAACTTGATATGAAGCAAAAGGTAGGCATTGAAGGTTTTTGGAAGAAATGAAGAAGTGTAGGTGGAATGGAAAACAATCGAAGAAAGATTTGGATGACCATCACATGTGCCCTCTAGTAGAGTAGATGGTTGGAAAAGAATAGGAAGGTGCTTCAAGGGGTTTCTATAAAGAATGGAAAGTGCAAAAAAGTGATTTTCATAGGAAGGTGGAGTGGTCCAAACCAAAATTCAGACTAGAAGTCCTATCAGATTCTACCATGTCTGTAAACTGAATATTTAGGTGGCAATGCTACATCTTATTAGGAGCAATTGTTTGCCATTTCCTTTCTTGTTTTTCCTGGTCTTGTTCAGTTCCGATTGTGGAACCTAGCTACTTATTTTTGATTGACTATCCCCCTTCGTTGATCAGACATTGAACTAAAATGTCATTTGGACAGACACAAGTAAATAGAGAATTAGAGAAGAGTTAAACGCAATGCTATAAAAACAATTTTAACATGAAAAAAAAAAACATTGATAGCAGGAACCACTTACATAGGTGATTTCAAACAGTTCAGAATCAATATCTTTTGGCCGAACAAGACCAAGAGCCCTATGAAACATAACCGTGTGCAGTATGCCTGCAGCCAGTTTGTTCACTTGATCAGGAAAAATCTTAAAATCCATTAAGACAGGTGAAACATTAACACTTTCTAAATTAAAAATACCAGCACTTTGGTAATCCTTTCCGAAAGATTCTTAAAAAAAAAAAAAAACTTGCCAAAAAAGCTGAAGTGCAAGATTAGCATAATGTTTTGTACAACCCTAAATAGTTAATGTGACATTTTGCTTCTGCACCTGAAGATCATTTGTTTTCAATCCAATTTCAAATGACATTAAAATTCAATTGGCTGTTGTGCATAGATGCACACATGCAGAAACTGAAGCTGTTAATGAAGATATACATAGAAGAGGTTACAATCTAAAAAGGGCATGGTCTATAAATTATCATCTCAACCTATCAAAAGCAGGGAAAACATTCCAAATAGTGATAAAAGAACTAAAAAATTCAAGAAGAGATACTTTGGTGCATGTTATTTATTGATGACATAATTGTAATTGATGAAGATAAGAATTGATTCTAAGCTAGAATTATGAAGAGATATTACAGTTATTAGGGTTTGAAGAATGTAGAGAAGAAGAAGTGATTAGCATTCCAATGTAATTAAGGTTAAACACCCATATAAGTACATGAGTTAAATGGATCCTATGATCCATATAACAAATGATCCATCACAATACATTGACACTCCTCAAGTTGAATTGTATATATCAAGAAGTTTCAGCTTGTTACATAAATTTTCAAAAGTTTTAATTTTAAGTTCTTTGGTAAGAATGTCAGTCAATTGATCTTTAGATCACGTAAATGAAGTGAATATAACCTTTTTTAAAACATTATCTCCAATAAAGTGACAATCAACTTCAATATACTTGATTTATTCATGAAATGTGAGATTATTTGCAATGTAAATAATAGTCTGATTGTCACGGAACATTGGCATGGATTCACAAATATTAACCTCAAGTTCTTGCAATAAGGCTTTCAACCAAACCACTCAAATATAGTTTGAAACATGCTCTTATATTCAACTTTAGCACTAGTCTTAGAAACTACACTTTGTTTTTTGCTCTGCCATGTAACAAAGTTACTACTAAGATATGACAAAACCAGTGGTAAACTTTCTAATAGCCTTACACCTACATATCTAACATTTGAGAATCCAGCAACTCGTAGGTGTTCATGTTTCTCATAAAGGAGTCTCTTTCTTGGAGCCTTTTTTATATATGATAGTACATGAACAACACCCAACTAATGTATTTGTCTTGGTGCATGCATGAACTGACTAAACAAATTGACAACAAAGGTGATGTCAGGTCATGTAACTATCAAGTAGATAAGTTTCCCAACTAGTATTCTATACCCTATCTGGATTTTCAAATATGGGAGAGTTTTCATCATAAAAGGAATGATTTTATTTTATAGGAGTACTCTCTAATTGACACCCTTTAAGTCCAATTTCTTTTAGCAAATCTAAAGAATACTTCTTTTGAGATAAAGATAGTCTCCCTTTGGAATAGGCAAGTTTAATCTCTAGAAAATATCTTAGTTTGCTCATGTCTTTAGTGGCAAAGCGTATATTTAGAAAACACTTGATCTCGTCAATGCCCTACACATCACTACTTGTCAACAATATATCATCTACATAAACTACAAGTAAAACAACTCCTCTTGAAGTTTTCTTTACCAAGATAGAGTGATCAACACGACAGTTGTCAAAACCACCACTCTGTATTATGATACAAAACTTCTCAAACCAAGCTTTTAGACTTTATTTAAAACCATAAATGACCTTGTGGAGTAAACAAACCTATAGTCTTTCTCCCTGAACAACATGACCTAAAGGTTGCTCTATGTAAATAGTTTCATTCAAATTGTCATAAAGAAAGGCATTCTTAACATTAAGCTGAACTAAGGGTCAAAAGTGATTCACTGTCATGGAAAGTAACACTTGAATGGAGTCAAGATAAGTCAATGGAGAGAAGATTACAGACTAGTCTACTCCATATTCTTGAGAGAAGCCTCAAGCTACCAAGTAAGTTTTGTATCTGTCAACACTACTATTGAGCTTACGCTTGATAGTGTAAACTCATTTACAGGTGACTACATTCGCTCCTTCAAGGTAAGGTACAAGATCCAAAGTACCACGAGAGAGAAGAATCAACATTTCATCATCCATAGCGACCTTCCAATGAGGAGTCTAGAGAGCATCTTAAAGACCCAAAGGTAAAGACTTTGTAGAAATGACTAAGACATAATGGCGAAAAATAAGATTAAGGTTAGTATAGGCAACAACATTTGATAAGGGATGTTGGGTACAAGAGTGAATGCCCTTCCTTAATGTAATAGGAAGATCATCCTAGGTTGGTCGGTAGGGAGAGTTGGATAGGGAGTTAGGCTCACTATCAGGAGTAGAAGGTGGCACAGAAGCAATAGTAGGAGCCCATGGTCGGCAACTATATACCTGTAATAGTGGTTGATTTGCATTGTCTTGCATATAAGGATCTTCAAAAGGTGTGGCACAAGGACTCTAATCACTAACAACTTTGATAGGTAATGGAGAAGAAAAGGGTGGAACCTCAACAGGAGGGGAAGGATCTACCCCAATATCATAATAAGGTTGAGATTCAAAAAAGATCAAGATCTCATATGATTAGACGACACAAGACGTAACTTTTTGAATGTAGCATGGGTGTACTTCCCAAGTTGACAAGACTCATAAGTAAAAAGAGAGATAGAGGCCCATGATATGACTTGATGAAGTTTTTACCAAAATAGATGACTAAGATGATAGTGCCACAAAAGAGAAAAATTTATACTAAACATACATGTAATCAGACCATGAGATACATAATCACAAACCAACAAGTATGCTCTAAATGATTGTGGTCTATGTCCCAAACCAATCCTCCACCCTATTTGCAAGTCTTAAGAGGTAATATGAAAAGAAAAGAAAGTAATTGAGCATTATAGTTGAATGGTAAGGACACTAATGGACAAGAGGTTAAAAGAGAATCAAGAACATAAAAGATATCGTTCAATTTTATCTGAAAGGAGACTTAGATGTCTCCCTCTCTAGATATAAAACATGAACAACCATCAACTATAGTCACAAAAGTCTTGTCTTGCACAATGGATAGGCAATCAAATAAGATGAAATTACCTGAAATGTAAGAAGATGTCCCAAAGTCTATTTTCCAAGGCTCACTATTAGATGCAATTAAGGCGATGCTTGTACTTGGAAGTGAGGAAGATGCTTAAGCACTCATGACAGTGGAATTCTATCCTTATAACTGAAGGAAACGTTCATAATCAACTTGTGTAATGGATATGGTAGACTCAATTTCCATGCTAACATTAGCATGTTGAGAAGGTCTTAGATGTAGAAATTTGTCTCAACATTTTTCTGATTTGTATCCAAGTTTACCACACCATTAATATTTTGATCATTGGTGATCATTACGTCCTCCTATATTGCAGCCATGAGCATACCTACCAAAAGTAACCAATGTAGATTAATCTGTAATTATTATTGCTAACATTGAAGAAGTCAGAGTTGAGACATGCATCACTTTGGTAAAAGTTCCAGTTAAATCTAGCATTGTATCAACACTCAAGACTTGTCCCCAAATTTGTGATGCAATGTCAAGATTAAGACTAGCCAGATAGACAGTAACAACAAGTTCTCTTGATACTATCGAAAAGTAGCTATGTCAAAGGTTGGGGGTTGATAAATGTTTAGTTCATTGATCAAGCTCCATATTGATTAGCATCTAGGAGTTAATAGCAGCATCATTAGCGTATTAGTCCTTGTACTCAAAACTTTTATATCTGGTGGAGGAAGAGTAAGATGAGACTCCTGACGGTAAGTAGTTACAATTCTTTCAAAATTTTGAGCCTAAAGCAAATAGTTGGACTCATTCAATTTTTTAGAGATACCAGGAAAACTTTGAATAAGTAGGTCACTTCCACTTTTTTCCGATGATGAGGTCATGACTCACAATAGACTTCCATGATATAACTCCAATAGAAGAAAGATAGGTGTGCCTAGCAGTGTGACTCCACCCAACAACATAAGAAAACAAGGAAACACAAAAAAAACCAAGTAATCAACGGGACACAAAATCACAGCCTTACAAGCTTAAGCATGTGCACATCCATCGAACACAAACTTCAACACATCTATCACACCACAAGAATGCAAACATGAATGTGAACACGTGAGAAGGGGACATGCCATGCAACCGCAAACATAGAGCACATGTGCAAGGTGAACCACAAACATAGACCACAGACACATGAGATGCAAACCACTTAGATTTCTGTCTGTTCTTTAGCACAAGACAAAAATCAAAGACCCTAATTGAGAATTAGGCTTTGATACCAAGTTATTAAGGTTTGAAAAAGATGGAGAAGAAGAAGTGATTAGCATTCCAATGTAATTAGGGTTAAACACCCATATAAGTACATGAGTTAAATGGATCCTATGATCCATATAATAGAGGATCCATATAATGACCCATCACAATACATTAACAATTACAATCCAAAAGATATACAATCAAGATTGAATAAATGGATTACAAGTTTAGCAATGATATAAAATAATTGATCATGAGATTTCAAGAAGCATGAATTTTAGGATCTATCATAGAATTTCAATAATTTTATGAATTACGTTAGAAGAAGTGGATAAATATATTTAAAGTGGCATGTGACAAAAGAATATTCCCAAAATTAAAAGAAATATTCACTCAACTATATTGTATGACACAAATGCAAAGTATTAGACTATTAAACATGAAGGCATGCAAAAAGTTAGAGCAGAAAAAATGTGAATATTAAATGAGTGTATAGTAATACCATAAGAGATGAGAAATAATGTCATCTAGGATAAAGCTAGGGTTGTATTAATTGAAGATAAAATGAGAGAAATTCATATGCTTTGATTATATCCACGGAATGTCTATAGATGCCTACAAAAATAAGATTACGTGAAGAGGTAACAGAAGATTAAAAATTATTTTGTTAGAAATATTGAAAAAACTTAAGCTCATATATGCTACGTATTAAGTTAAGAGGAAATCCATAGACTAGACTGACGTTTGACTTAGAAATTCCACATATGCCCATATAAATTAAACACATAACAATTTAAGATTAATGATAAAAAGGAAAGGTGAACATAGAAGAGAGAGAGTTGAAAAGGAGGACAAACACAAGAAAAAAGAGAAGAGAGAGATAAGAAAGGTAAGGTGAAAAAGAAAAACTTGAAAGGGCATACAAAAGAAATGTATTTTTACATTGAATATTCCATGTGCATTTTGCTTGTATAATTTAATGAAAGATTTAGTGACGGAGATGAATAAATAGAAAGAAAAGATTTATGTGACCAACTCAACATATTGGAATTAATAGATTGATAGTATGTTGTTGATTGTTATCTTGAATTTATTTTGACAACTTCTTCACGTTCGGCTTTAGACCATCCGTTATTCGAATAATCAAAGTGAAGTCAACTTATTGCCTCCTTCTCCTATGCTATCCCGTCGAAGCCTAACATCGGATGTTCCTTATCAGCCATTATAGAAAAATAATTAGAATATACTCAATACTGGGAAAATAGCATGCTTAAGTAACGAAAGTCCTTTTTGTTAATTTTAACAATTATACAATGGTGGAAGATGATGAAAACAATTACTTAAGTAAGAAGAAAACTAGAAGCTAAACTTACACCGCAATACATCCCGGATCTCAAATGACTCCACCTCCTGCATTCATAAGACCACAAACCCATTAAAAAAAAACCATTCAAAGAAAAACAAACATCCCCATCAGTAATATGCCACAAGGATAACAATCCAAGAGCCATAAGCTGTTCCAATTTCATTCATCATCGATTCCATCCATGAACCACTAACAGAAACCAACATTCCACAACAATTGACAGCAAAATCAAAACTTCGCAAGAGGAGAACGACACAACTCTATTCGCGATTGACCCAAATCAAAACTTCCACTATTCGCAAGAGACTAACCAGTTCCTTGAGGTGGCACACTTCGCAGTTCATGATGCGTCACGGACAGACCACTACAGCAGCAATTCCGAGGAGAACACTGCCACAACAAATGCATAAAAACAAGGGGAAACATCAAGAGCTAGATCGAAGTTTCAACGCCAAAGAGTTGAGATTACCGAAAGTCTGAGTACAGGATGACGAAAATCGAGAGTTGGAGGAGGTTCCGGCTATTTCCGTAGTGTTTCTGAAGGCTTGCGATTTTCCAGTCCTCCGAGCTTGACGTGCACGCAAGAGAGAGAGAGAGGGAGCGCTCTAAACCAGAGGAAAATAGGCACAGGGACGGAGTTTGGGAAAATGCACGGTTTCTTCCGCTATTAGGGTTCATATTACCAGATATTTAAAGTTCTTATATGGGCTAGATCGGCCCGGCCTTGACTTCGACCCAATTTGACCCGAAGAACTTCAGTTTCTAGCCCGGTGAGGCCCAGCTCGCACGCACTTGGAAAAAAAATGTGGATTGGGCCTGCTAATTGCTGCCGAGACCTAAGGTAAATAAAAAATATTAAAAGATAAAAAATGAAAACTAAATCAGAGCAATCAATCAATAGAAGAATTAATTCATCCTCTCTTCCCCACGAAGACTCATCTCGGTTACAGGAATGGAATGATAATTCTCAACGAGGTCATGACAAAAATTAAAATGTTCGGTGGAATGAATGATATTTCTCTATTGTTGAGTAATTTGAAAAGTGAGGAGAATTTTGTATTAGATTAGAAAGTATTCTTTGGGAGGTAAATTCCATAATCCAAACAAATAGTACTGTTATTTATAGATGACTTGTACCCCACATAGAAATGTTTTCAGTAATCATCCATGCATGATAGAAAAACTCCCCCCCCCCCCCCCCCCCCCAAAAAAAAAGAAAGCTTCCATCAACTGAAATGTGAAAAATTGAAAAAAACTAAAACCTGAAAATAGAAGGCTAAGATCTTATTAGCCTGATTACGTTAATGCCATATCGGTGCAAATGTTTTATTAAAGATTGTTAAAACTTATTTATCAGTGCTTTGTATTTGTCTATCGCTAGAACAAGAATACTACTTCAATATTTATTTGATTAAGATGTACTCCTTCAATTTTCTCTCTTAACCAAAAAAAAATGGTACCCTCCTTCCACTTTCTTCCATCTCCCATCCCAGTGCGCTTGTAGAGGTGAGATATATGTCCAGATATCCAATGGAGTAAAATTATCTTGTATGAGCAGAAACTTTTAACACCTGCGCTGGAGGTGTAAGAGCAAACGCGTCTGATGCAACCACCATTGGAAGCCTAAAGATGATAATTATTTCAGACCATCTCAAAAAAGATGATGATAAAAAGGAGGAACATGTTTTGTTTTATTCCGGGTTCCCTCCTCCGACTCCTTTCAGCTTTAAAGAGTCCCCAGCAGCCTTGACCGAGAGGCGAAAGAACACCACCACCACCCTGAAAACGATGCCATGCTTCTGAGAATCCCATCAGCGTTTCCTCTGTGCTTCATGGTGCTCATCATAGGGAGAGAGAGAGAAGGGTCAGGTGTGTTTGTGTGGATACATGTATGGGTGTGTATGTTGGGTTTCGTGAGGGAATCCCAACAAAAGCTGCATCTGCTTCATCACAGGGAGGCAAAGACAGGTCAGGATGGTCATCACCATCACTTGCATCCCAAGGGAAATCATTGTTTTTTTTGGGCCTCGGAGACCATCTTATTAATAAAAATCACACACACACCTTAATGGACCATTGGAAAATTTAACAACCGTGTCTATCTGCAATCATCAGGCCTCGGCTTGCCTGATGGACGTTTCACGGAAGGCGGGAAGGCCGGCATCGTCGGAGCGGAGGACGTGACGAATATAAATATAGACATGTGCTTGTCGAACGTCGTGCCGGCACAGAGGTGGTGGCGGGGCGACGGATTCCTAAGCAATCACTGTCTTTTGACGGCGACCGGCGTTTTTTTTTCTTTTGAGTTACGGTGAAGAATCTGAAGCGGCGGTGTCCATTTGTCCGTACTCTGTCGCCTCCCATCATACCTCGCCGTCCGTCCAGTCCATTTTCCGATGCCGTCGCCGGACGGCACGCGCGGTTCCAGCGTACTTGCCGTTTTCTGTTCTTCATGCGTGTGCGCTCATGACGTGGGGTTCCACGCTTTTTTTCCCACAAAAAAATAAAATAAAATCATATATCTATTTTTTTATAATAATAATGATAATATTATTATTATTATTATTGTATTCATCATAATTGCGTTCACATCTGACTTATTTGAATTTTCTTCTTAATTATGATTTTATAATTAAAACTTTTAATCTATCGTTTCGCTTCTAAACATCGGTACCGTTAATGTACGATCGCAGTCGCGTGCCGAATATCATGTGTCGTGATCTTTGGTGAGCGTGTATTTAACAGTGCTCTCTTTCTTTTTTTGGCACGATTAACAAATAGATCATTAAATTCCTTCGTTATCACCTTTTTCTTTCCGCACATTCCTCCCTTCCCTCAAAACACGACCATATCTTTCTCTTTTCTGTTTCTCTCTCTATATCTATCTAATCTATCTCCTCTCCTCTATCTATATGTATAATATTGCAAACTCCAGCATTGGTCAAGGACAGAGACGTTCAAACAAGCTTTACACGTTGGTTATCGCCACACATCGAACGATAAAGCGCCGTTGCAGTAGAACATATTTTTTCAGAAAGAAAGACGAGAAATTTATTCATCCGTAAAAACCGATCATTATATGTAAGATTTTTCTTTTTGATAATGATGAATTTTTTTTATGAATCGTAATTATTTCCATCGACGATGTTTCATCTTCTTGCCTGGGTACAAAAAAAAGTTACACGTCGACGACACCGACTCATTCATCATTCACAGACGAACAGAAGGAATGATATCACATCACAGACGAACAAAAGTTTAAGTAAGTTTAAATTTAGATAACAATAAAAAATCTTATAATCATAAAAACTATGGTTTAATTATTTTCTTCTCTTTGTTATTACTGTGATTTAATTCTCCTCTCTTATTTCTTTAATTTTATTTTTAATCCACATGGCATTATATTATTGGACAGTTTCATCTAGAATATAATAATCTATAGCTTCCCAAACAAACACATGAATTAGTGTCGAACTTGTGTTGTAGGAAGTGATCAGTGCTTTTTTCTTTTGCAATTAATGGTGGTGATTTTGCTTAAATTTCAACGAAATTCTCCTCTTTAATAATGCAATAAAAAATCAATTATATTATTCTCTGTTGCTAACATTCACAACCATTGAAGTTTGGACGAGTAATCTAAAATTGGTATGCAGTTAAATAAATAAAATAAGGAAGACTAAGATTTGATGACATATCAATCTTATTTTGTATTGATCCACAGAACAATGTTGCATGACTTCACAAGTCAATAAAAAGGTGTAGAACAAAACTTAACTCTTAATGGAGCTCACGCATACATATATCTTCCAATCCATATTCATACTCTAATTTTACAAAAGTTCTATCTTAATTGTGATAAAGTTGATTATTAGTGCTAGGATTTGAAATTAACTAGAAGAACTTAACTAATATTATGGTGCAAATTGGAAGTTGCATGCTCACTATTGCATGAAGCACTCTACTTTTAATATATATATAGTGACAGATGTTAGATTTTAATTATAATCAAAAAAATTAATTATGGTTTACTTGGTGATGATTATTTTAATCAACACAAAAAAAATTAAGTTCGTATTTAAAAAAAGAGAGGTTATTTAGCGTTATCAATTCAAATTACAGCACTTTTAGTCTTCCGTTAAAAATAAACTTGCATATAAATAATATGTTTAGTGATGATTATTGAATAATGCTAATTAATGATTTGCATATCAAATGCCTGCTGATACTTACGATTTGGTTTAAAGCAAAACACTACTATTATTAAAAAGATATTGGTTGATAAGGGACCAGCCGAGGTTCCTGTTTGGTACATTCTCTTATCGTTGCATACAAACTAAAGCATCATTATTATTCAATAATATCATTCACTAGAGAACGTTGTTTATTAAGCATTAATTATACAAAGTGATCTCATAATTCCTTGATTCCTTCCGACCACTCTATAAAAAAACCCCACCTATCTGTCTTCCTTTAGTTCCTTTCCATCCACAAACGCCAAGCTCCTTCTCCTTCCTTCCTGATCACTCTCCGCGCAAACCCTAGCTAGCTACCTTCCTTCTTTGCTTGGTCGTCGGAGATGATCCAAGAGTTGTCGGGGGGAGGTGGGCTGGTGCAGGAGAGGAAGTTCACCATCCCCGGTGCTCTCCTCTTTGACCATGGGCATTCCACTTCTTCCAGTGGTGCCGCTCCCTCCATTGCACCTAATCATCCTCCGGCGATGTCTTCGTCACCTTCCTCCTCGGCTGAGAACCAGAACTTGAGGTGCCCACGGTGCGACTCCTCCAACACCAAGTTCTGCTACTACAACAACTACAACCTCACCCAGCCCCGGCACTTCTGCAAGACATGTCGCCGCTACTGGACCAAAGGAGGCGCCCTTCGGAACGTGCCCATCGGCGGCGGCTGCCGGAAGAGCAAGAACCCTGTGGGTTCCGTTGGTGGTTCGGCCTGCAAGTCTGGAGGCGGCAAGGTGAGGCCTGACGTTAGCAATAATGCTGACGCCGGAATGGCCAAGCCGAGCTTAGTTGGTGGTGGGGGCGATGGCTTTAGTGCTAACGTCGACCTGCTCACTACTGCTACTGCCCCGATTCCGTGGGCATCATCCAATGGTTCTAATTACCTTCTCTCCCTGTTGAAAGACGGCAATCTAAGCACTAGTTCAGACGCAGTTAGGATGAAGGAAGATGTCTCGCAAGTAAACATCCCAGATGCCGCGCTAGTGGCAAATGCACTAAGTGCCAGGGACCTTGGGCTTGAGCCCCACACGGGTCATGCCCCAAGCACTGCGTTTTGCACTGCTCCTCTCATGTGGAACAACAACCAGTACCAGTACCAACACCCACAAGTACAGCAGCAGCAAAACAACACCATGTTGTTTGGTACCGAGGTCCGAAGCTCTGGTATCCAGGAACTCCATGATCAGAGGCTGAACTCCACAACAACAACAACCAACCAATATATTGGTGATCACAGCCAGGTATACATGGGTAACGTGGGTTCTTCAACTCTTCTCCCTCGTGCCACTACTGCTGCCATGGCCACTGCTACCGCCATTACAACCACTGCTGCAGCTGCTGTTGCTACTGCTACCGCTACAGCATCTGTGATGGAACCCATTCCTGTTACTACTGCTGGAGGGGAATTCGGTATCTGGAACTTGCCAATGTCTTGGTCGGATGTGCCCACCACAAATGGTGGGTTCCCCTAAGAATCTGGGACATTAATGCCTTTCGGTTTATGCTACTTCTGGCGTTATGGTAATATCATGGATATGTGATGGATACTACTATCATATATATGGTTATGCAACAATGTTGGTCATTTTCTTTTTCTTTATCACTTGTGTCTCTAACAAATATGTATTAGCCGTGTGATTATGACATGCCTGGTGCATAGCAAGGAATGAAAAATTTGGGTGGTGCGTTCTGTTGTTGCTAATTATTAATGAAGCTACCATGGGTATATGCTTTGTGCACTTGTAACATATAGTGGTAGAGACTGTGCTTTAACAGTTTAGACAATATTTCTACTAAAAACCTAAAATTAGTGAAAGTCTAACTTATGCAAGTATAGATTTATACTGACGTGAGACTTTATCTCAACACCCACTTACTTATGGTTTTTTATATTTTTTATACTTACAAGTGATCAACAATGGAAACTAGATACGATATCCAATACTAAAAATACAATTAAAAATCAATTAATCAAGACACAAACTTGTATAATGTCAAGTTCTGTTTCTTGAATTACCTGTACCTCCTAATTCTTGTATTGATTGATTCGATATCACAGAGCTAGCTCTTCAACCCAAACGCCCATGTCCATATGCCACCGTCGAAGAAGCACGTACAAGAGCGAGAAACACAAAGAAAGAGACGTCTTTTGTGGGTGCCCAATTCCAAATCCTTGGTAGGGTTTGGTTTAAGGTGCTGTGTGGGGAAGAAGAAGTGATGGTGGTGGGTGGCAGCGATTGGAGATTCCCCATTGTTGTCTAGTGCAGTGGGTGATGAAGAGGTGGTGTGTGTGAACGATCCAAAGTGGATAGTGCAGCCTTCGGAGGAAAGTTCCTATAAGAAGAAGTTTGATTCGATTCTTCACTAGCTTCCGAAGCTGCTGCTGCACGCAGCCTTAAAATTAAGCTCTTGTTCTTCGATCACAACGTGCCCACATATTCATATGGATATCTTTAGAATGATGAATTGACAAGGTTTTATCCGAATGTAAGAAAAGAACTTGAGAGCGCTTTGGATTGTTATCATTTTTCATGCCAGCTACTGATCGTATACTGAATTAAGCGGATTCACAGAGATGTTCTTGCCCTTTACATCCATGAGTTTTATTTTTATGTATGGCACAGATCTCCATTTGTGTAAGTGAATCTAATGGTGAAAAATATCTACCAACGAAAAATTATTTTTTCTGATGATTAATTACATCGAGAAATATGCCAGATCAGTGGACAAGATCATGCATGGGCTTTCGCTGGAGGAGTACAAGGCTTGTTGTCACTGGCAAGCCCATCCCATCCCATGGGCTTGCACAGTTATGTCCATGGACCTCCATGCCCACTCCCTGATCCTCCTCATCATCATCATCAAATAATGTGAATTATTTTACATTATGGGCATCTGATTGTAAGATTAAATATAATCTACAACATGTACTTTTGGCACGTAGATTATGATTACAATCTGTTAACTTTGAATGTAAGGGTGTTAATTTCCACAAACCACTTATTCAAATTGTGAGATTTTAAATCATCGAACGTACAAAATCGTTCATATTTCATGAGATAGAATCGTACAACATCTCGAAAAAATGGATCAAAATTAAACCTTTTTCTGGATCGTGCGATTCTAGAAAAATGAATTGCAAAAGAATTAAATCGCGTCAACGATGTTTACAAAGATTTCCCAAAATCTTATACAAGGTCTTTTAAAATCGATTCCAAACGAAACCGGAATATATATATATATATATGTTCCACGATGTGGACCAATAAAAACGAGTCAAACATTGCTATCAACAATGCAACCAAAATGTTTCCAAAATCTGCTAATTATCGTACGTTAGATTACGTATCAGATGCTGCATATATGCCGGAATCTCTCTTTCTCTCTTCTTGTTCTTTATTGCGACACGTCGACGTAAACGCGGGGAATCGGGTTCTTTTCTTACCCATTATCGGTGTCTGATCTCATGGTCGGATTCGGCATGAGTTAAGGATTCAATAATTGCCGGCGAAGAAGAAGAAAGATCAAAGATGTCGATGCTTCTTCCTTTTCCCATTTATTTATTTATTTGGATGGAATAAAAAAATGCCTTACTTTTTTCTGCAGGGAAAAAAAATAATGCGTTGACAAAATCCACTGGTTATTTGTTGCGCTGCAGAGGTTACTCGCTCGAGCATCTGCTAAAAATTCGAAAAGGATTTTTTTTAAAATTTTTTTTACAGAAGGCATTTTTAGGAAACGGTTATATTCTTCGCTGAATACATGGAATGATAGAATTGGTTCGTATAGATTTTAAGATTACATGAGTATACAAGAAAAAAGGAGTGTAGGTATTAAAATATTATAAATATTTATCCTATAATTTATATATATATTTCTATTTACAATAAAAATTTATCTAAAACAAACAAATATCTCTCATTTGTAAATATTTATTTTAAATACATGTTACAGATCGAATGAACACCTACGTACAATATTGTAAATTATGGATATCTACGGTAACGTTGGATTCTTATAAATATATGGATAAAAGTTTACTTAAATTAAATAATTATTGATTGTTGATGATCGGCCGCGACCAGACCTGATCTAATAAATCACGTCATGTTCCATGTGCTCATCTCGGCATTGATTGTCGGTTTGCCGTATTATTTCCGGGCATAATCTAATATTCGTGCGTGTCCACAGCTGTATGATAAAATTTCTTGTCGCGCGTGAAAATTAAATATTTATATATATGTCAACGTTTCTTTCTTAGTTTTTCGGTACAGTTCATGCTCCCAACCAAGCATTCTTCCAACACTTGGATATAGTCAATAACGTCCAACCATATCAAATGCCTTACTTAGATGTATTCGCCCTTAGGGCTTAGGTATACAAGACCTTAGCTTACTATTGTGAACTAAACGTCACTATTATTTTTTTTGATAATGATAGTATTTTTCCCTGGTATTGAACTTTGATCTCATTAGTGAATAAAGAGATCAATTACGCTGTTTGATTGTTGTTCTAAGAAATGCCTATGCGACAGATTCTTGGTAATGAAAGCATTTAATATATCGATCAATTACACTTTTTTTTATTTATTTAATATATCGATCTGCAATATCCAACGTGGAATATGCGGGGAATCGTAGGCTCGTCGACGACCCCCGGCCCACGTTGCTTCCTCCGGCTCTCCACCCCCGATAAATACGTCAACCTCTCACTCCGTTCTCTTCAGCGTCCACGACGGCGATGGCGAGGATAGATCTGAACTTGAGACCCGCGGTAGCGGCGAAGGCCGTTGAGTGGTGCCGGGAGAGGGTGGACGACGGAGAGCACCGCCGCCAAGTCGAGCCGTCGGAAGATATTGCCTGTCTCAGGGAGGAGCTCCGGAAAATAGAGCCGTTCAGCAGAGAACTGTCGTCCATCGTCGCTGTTGTTACTTACGGTACGACAGATGATAAGAGCTGGTCTCGTCGGGGTTGGGTTCGCTTTTATTTAATTTTTGGTTCACGCGTTTGGGTTTTCCGTTGTGGTTTTAGTCATCAAGCACCTGGAAGAGAAGGAGGAGGAGGAGGAGGAGGAGGAGGAGGAGGACGTGGCGGCGCCGCTGAAGGGCAAGACGGATGGGGACGTCGTCTCGGATCTGTCCAGCGTCGGCGGCGTTGATGGGGATGGAAGAGATAAAGGAAACAAGTGGTTGGACTCGAGCGATCTTTGGAGATTTGGGTGCCAGACGACAAACGGTGCGAAAGAGATGTGGAGAAGAGAGTGCTCCACGGCGCTGGTCTTGAGTCGGACGGTTGGCTGGTCGAACGCAGACGCAAAATTTGCGCTCGATCCCTCTCGCCGTCGTGGATCACTCGACGCACTGGCTACGAACGACGTGGTGGCAGAACAAGAACGACGGCAAGTTGTTGGGAGGAAGAGAAGGCGGTGTTGGTCGAACGAGCTGCATCGGAGATTCGTCGACGTGCTTCAAAAGCTCGGTGGTCCTCAAGGTTAGTGGTTAGAAGTCATACGATGGTGATTAGTAAATGGAAAGACAAACCTGATTCTCCTTATCGATCGATTGATTTTGCTCTCCATATCGATTTTTCTTCTTTTATTGATCGATCGATGCAGCTGCAACGCCGAAGCACATCCGAGAACTGATGAAGGTCAATGGACTTACCGACAACGAGGTGAAGAGCCACCTGCAAGTAATGATCGATCTGGAATCACGTCAGAGTATTGGAGAATCTTATGATAGAAAGCAATTAACATTTCTCTTCTTCTTCAGAAGTACAGATTGCGCATCAAGAAAAAATCTACAGCCAATGTCTGGGCAAATCAATTGGGGTGGAGGGCACAATTCTCAGATCATTGTTCTACCAATTCGAACGAAATTGGAGATTTCGAGATCGAAAGCCGGAGGAGAGCGCAAAACCACTGACTGGGCAAGGAATTTGCAGTATGATCGCAAGAATTTTGAAGCCAAAAGAAAACTGGAAGCATCTGTTGGTGTTTGTGTCTCGGCTACCTTATTTGTTTCACAAGAAATGTATAAGAACTGCATCTGAATCGAGCTTCTGCCGTAGATTTTGATCTGTCTTTTCTATGTGTTTTGCAGAAATGAACACCCATAGCAACGGCAAACAGTAACTACATTAAAAAGAAGACATTGAAAGAGGAAAATTTTGAATTTAAATTCAAACAAAAAATCCAACATCAACAAATCATTTCTTCTTCATCTCAAGAGACCACTGGTACGATCATCACAGATGATTCTCCCTGCGCTTTTGCTCTCCCAGTCCGGCGGACCTGCATCTCATATTTACTTCTTACCCTCGTGGGCATTCATAGATTTCATCAATTTCGTTATTATCAAAAAAAGAAATCCATGTTCCATGGCTAAATATTTTCTGAAAAACAGTGCCAACCATGTAGGATCCGATTAAACCAGATCCCTTTGATTGATTGGTCACTTCACTGAATTGTCAAGATTTTCCTTTAATTTTGCATTTAATAAAAATCTACACATGCATTCCTATAGGTAAGAATTGGATTTACGTTGTGTGGGAAATGCGTCCGCTAACTTAAAGATTTTTGCTCTATAATAAGATACATATATTGACTATAAAATTGTCTAAATTGTAAATATCTTTTATTTTTTGATAAATATTATGTTTCTGCTCTTAGGTTTAAAACCTAAGGTAGAATTTGTATACTTGAAATCTATTAGAATTGAAAAATTTTTTGGTTAAATTCAAAATGATAAGGTATTTATGCACATTGAAATTTAATTTTTTAAAGAAATTAAATTCCCAAATATGTAAAAACTAAGAAAGTGAATTTCCAACCCAAAAGGTGGGAATTCATTTTCCCTCCTGACGGTCGATGCATTTGATGTTCTTGCCTGACCTAACCAACGCTTTTGCCTAACACTCCCGACATTCCCAATGCAACTGACTCTCGCGCTTAATGTAATTAACACTCCCAACATAGTCGAAACTCCCACTCAATGTAGTCGACTCTCTCACTCGACGCAACTAACACTCCCAAAATAGTTGATGCTGTTGACACAAACACATGATGTCGAAGAAGGTAAGCTTTTGGTGGTAAGTGTTGTTATTTTCTCTGTTAAAATTCTCTGGTGGTAAGAAGCTTCTAGTGTTAAGCTTCTTTGTTTCAAATTACTTGAATTATCTTTTTCACATGTTCATTATAAGGATGCAATAGGTAGATTAGATCAAAACTTAAGACTGTTTAATAAAATGTTATTATACATGTGAAACATCTTAATATTGGATTTAATGTAAGTCAATGATAATTCCATAAGCCTAAAGCAAGACATTAGCAAATATGTTTATTAATGTAAGTAATTTATTTATTGATTAATTACATTTTCACTAATTACTTTAATTTGTTACTTAATTTCATTAAAAATCAATTATGTTCAATTCTATCATATGCACAAACACCTAAATTTCAATTTATGTCAAATTCTTGAATATATACAAACATCTAGATTTTGATTTTTTTCCATCAAATTCAATAGAATTCAAATTCTGAATGTACAAATAGGTCCTAATAAGAGTTCATTTATCATCATGATCAACCATGCCATCCCATACTTAATTTAATTATCTATCATTTTTTATTTTTTAAATTATATAACATGCAATTTACAAGTACATTAATTAATAATTTAAAATTTTTATATAGTACCAAAGAGCGTCGTTAACTGGACCTACTGATTATAAAAAAAAACAATGGGCCGATTCAAATGGAAGGCCCAACCCGATCCATCCATTTCTGTATATTATAATACTGTTCAAATTTCGAAACCCACCGATTGCCGCCCGCCGCCAGCCGCCGAGGAAAACAGAAGCTCACGGCGTCGCCGATCTAAGGGAGGAGGAAAAGGCAGAGGAAAACTTGCTTCTCCGTCTCGTCTACCAAATCTGGTGTCTTTGGAATCGAATGATATCCAATTTATTGCTCGGTATTTCTTCGAGAAGTGCACTTTTCCTCGTTATCGCTTTCAGATCTTCTCATCAGGGTTTTTGTTTTCTCTCGTGTTTCTTCCAGTCTTCTGCCTCAATCCAATTTTACGTGTATATACGTCGCGGTAGATTTACTTACCATGTGTTTGGATTTTCGCCTACATTACGCAGATCTGCGGGTCTTCTGTGATCTCTGAGGTAGGGTTCATCTTGGTTGAGTAGTATGGTTTTTGGGTACTACTTGTAGGCTCCTGAAAAGAATTGATTTTCCAGTACAAGAAGAATATGATAACGAAACCATATCAACCCCTGGTGGCTTCTAGATTTGATAATCAAATTGTTCTTTTGGAATCTTCCAAGAATGATAATCTATTAAAAAGTTTTTTTTCGAAAAATCGGAGTTGAGTTAATGTAATCTGAAATGCCATCCTTTAAAGCTATGCGACGAATTATGGGATTATTTTTGTTGCAGATTTTTGTACTCTTTTATAGTGTTGGCTTGGCTTACGTTGTTGGTTTTCATGGCAGTTAAAGTGGATTAGATATGGAATTTTTCCTATTGTGGTTTGTATAGTTCCTCCTTTCTAAATTTACCTTTTTCAGTCTAAAAAGAGCTTGTTGCCAAGTGAACCTAAGCCGAGTAGTAATGGAGCTGGATGCAACTCACAGAGAAATAGATGAGCTGAAGTCTGCAATGGAGAAGCTAACAGCCGAGTACACTGCAAAATCCGAGCTTTCTGAGCGCTTGAGGATAGCTCATGATGAGCAGTCTTTGAAGTTCAAGGAGGCAAAGAAGGAGATTGAGAAACATACCCAAGAACTATACCTCAAATCAGGGGAGATTAACTTGGCCAAGAAGATGTACGAGGATTTGCAATCTAGCCTCCGTGAAAAGGAGTCTGTTGTGAAATGCCTTACTTATGCAAATGACCAGCTTCGGACTAGCACTTCGGAGAAGCTAATGATTTTGGAAAGTCAAAATAGGGAGCTTGCTTCTGCTTTGGATGAAGCAAATTACAAAGTGGAAGACAAAGAGAAGAAGTTAAATTATTACGAGAAGGAAGTTGCAGGACTCCGAAATCTCTTGTCAGATTCTCAGAAGAGGTGCTCAGAAGCAGAGATGAGGACCGAAACATTGAAAGAAGTAAGGCGGCAGGAGGAAACTTTTGTCAAATTGGAACAAGAGTGTGCTAAAATGGAGGAGCAGCTTAAGTGGAAGAATGAGCGGTTCAAGCACCTTGAAGAAGCCTATAAGAAACTCCAGGAACATTTTAATGCATCCAAGATGGAGTGGGAGGCTGAGAAAACAAGTTTGGTTGATGAAATTATTTCCCTGCAGGGGAAGCTGGATTCTCAGACCAGAGTTGTGGAAGATCTCAATTCCAGACTGAAGATGAGCAATCAAGCCCTTGCACATGAAGAAAGCCGAAGAAAGATGATGGAGATTCAGGTATCAGAATTAAGAGCTTCTTACGAAAATGTTGCCACAGAATATGACGAGGTGAGGTCAGAATTCCATAAGTTAATGGAGAAGAGAGATGAGGACATTGCAGCAGTGAGGAACTTGCTCACTTTCAAAGAGAGTCTCCTCAAGGAGACGGAATTTCATAATGTGCAGCTTCAGCAAGATAATAATGAAATGAAAGCATCTCTGAAAGAATTCCAGGTTGCTCAGATTAACGAAGTGGGAGCTGCTGCTGCTTTGAAAGATCTGCGTATGAAGTTTAAATACTTGGAGCAGGCACATGAAAATTGTGCTGTAAATCTTAAAGAAAAAGAATATGAATGGAGTTTACTAGAAGAGAACCTAGAAAATGATTTGGAGGCATGTATGAGAAAATTTTGTTCTGAAAAGGAGAAGACTCACGAGTTGCAGTTAAAACTAGAGGATTGTTTATCCTCAATGATGCATTTGAAGGCTGAAAATGATGAAATGTCTATCATCATTATGGTCATTCAGTCAAGAATTTCTGAACTCAACTCTAGACATCGTATCTGCAAATGTCTTGAGGATGACTTTGAATTAAAGAATTGGAAATCAATTTCTGAACAAGCGAACATGTTCAAATTAAATTCAGAAGTTGATATGAAATATCTAATACATGTGCACAACAATATTAAGAGGGACTTAGAGGTCGCTCTTCTTGCCAAATCAGAATCAGAAATGAACTTTGAGAAGGAGAAGCTGAACTTTGCCCAAGAAATTGAACAAAGAGATAGGAAAGTTGAGGCTCTTCGTGAAGAAATTGTCAATCTCAAGGAAGTTTTTGCACAGGAGCAATTAGAAGCTGTTGCTTGTGTCAAAAAAGATGCAATGGCAGCCTTTGATAAAGAAAGGGAGAGATTTCAGAAGATGACTAAGGAAAAAGAGACTACCATGGAAACTCTTAGTGCGAAACTCAAATTGCTTGAACAAGATCAACATAGGGCGAAAGATGAAGCTGAAGTCCTTCAAAATGTAATTTTCCAGCTCCGTAATATTTCAGCAAAGCAGCAGCTAGAAGCTGTAGCTCATGCCAAAGAGAGAGACGATTTTCAGAAAATTATTGCAGAAAAAGATAAATCTGTGGAAAGACTTGATGAGAAGCTTAAACTGCTTGACCGAGATTGTGCTAGGACAAAAGCAGAAGCTACAAGAGCCCTTGAAGAGAAAGCGTTCTTTTTGAACATTAAGAAACAGAAAGACATGGAAATAGTTGATCTGCAGAAGCATATTTTATCACAGGAAAAACTCATCAGGTCAGTTGAAACAGCCATCACTTTACAACTTGCAGATATGCAGTTTGAACTAAGTGCGATGCATGAGTCTTGGGAGAAGATTGCTGCTTCTCACTTGCTGGACGTGCACGAAAAGGAATTCAAAAGCTCAATGATACACAAAATGGAAGAAGAGTTTACAAACTTGAAGATGAAATTGGCACGAGAAGAAAAGCAATCATCCAATTTAAAGAAGTACCTTAAGGCACTGGAACAAGAAACGATTATAGAGAAGTTGGAAAGGAAGAAGGAGACTTCTCGAATTGGAATTGAGTTTGAAAGAATGAAATCAGATAGAATGGTATTCCAGAACCAAATCACCGAACTCTGTAAAAGTTTGACAGAAATGCAAGAAAACAGCAGATTGTTGATCGCAGATAGAGAAAACCTGGTGGCCCAAATCATAGAGGTCTCTAATGTTCTAGGAAATGTTTGTCATGAAAGTGGGAAACTTATGCAAGGGGTGAAGCATATGGTAAGTGTGGAGGATGCAACAGAATTCAATAAAGGGCAACTTTTTCATGTTAATCAATCAGATCAATCTGTCTATTTGGGATGCAAAGATGCAGAAAGCAGATCACCCTTGAAGGAAAGAAATAGTCGCCTATATAAGCCCAACGGCATCAATTAAATTTATCTTGCATGCAGGAGAAAGCAAGTCATCTTGCTAGATGATATCATTTTAGAAACTTGATTGCAATGCCACATTGTACCAAAACTTAAAAAAGTAATTTACTTGGTGGATCGAAATACATTGCAAAGTCCTTTCATTTCCTTCCCTTTACCCTTCCCACTTATTCTTGCCATGTAACAAATTCTAAGAAGTCCGAGAAAAATGGGTCAGGGCAGAAGTTTGGGCTCCACTTAAACATCCAAATCATAATAGTCCATCGATTTGCTTTGTTACGTTCAGAAACTCAATGCTGTTTTGTTGTGTAGTTTTTTTGGTGGGACCCACTCTTTTGAATAATTGCAATCTTGATGTCGAAGTGAGCATTGCAATGGCTGGATTCTACCCAACGATCTTTGGCAACGGGTACACAATAATATAGTGCTTGTATCTTATTTTGACTAATAGAAAGAAAAGACCCGTACAGGAATTACCGCTCAAAAAATGATGTCCAAATTCTATAATCCGCTGAGGTGGGAATGATAAAAGAATGGTAAATTAGACGTCATAATACAATCGATGATGCTCGTATTGCAAATTTGCAATACACAAGAAAATCAGGTAACCTTGGCATTTGCTCGTCATAGGTCCAATTGCCTTGTACTGGTGGCAATGAAAAATGAGATTTCAGAAGCTATCAGAATAAAAAAAGAAAATGGCAGCTGTATGCCTGTATCATCCAAAGTGAACATAGTTTTGTAGGGTACGCAAAAAGGAGCAATAATGATAATACAATGTCGATTCGCTAATATAGCAGCACTTTGCAGTATAGGGCAAAATCCCAGGTGTAATCCCACATTCTCTCTGGTGTTCGAGAAAAATTTCAGTTCTGCTTGTTTATGCTGGTTGGGCGGCCAGAATTCCTGGAGAAGCTATTGAGACCCAATCTCAGTTTTTCAAGATTTACTCCATTTCCTACATAGACGCTTGTGACACCCATCTTAGACACCTGAAAAAATGTGATCGACAAAAATGGGACTAGTAAATTTTACAACGCTGACTGTGTATATTTCAATAACAGGACTAGCCTGAGATATTTAACAATTACCGCTTCAATGTTTCTGTCTTCATCGTCAAAAAAAAGCATTGATTTAAAAGGCACTCCTGTTCTCCTGTGAATCCTCTGGAAATGTTCGGTCTTGTGGGTCCAACTAGAGAATATTTCCTGAAAGCAAAAGCTAAAACAGTGAAAAGGCCGACTTGCTATGTGTGGCGCTGTACTTTGCCAAGATGAAATGTGCGCATGAAATGCCAACTGTAATCTGTAAATATACTAGGTTGGGTAGACCTGTTAGATAAGCATCATAGTTATTAGGACATCAAGGTGCCGACGTGTCAAGCTTGGATGCCTTATGTATCAATGTAAAAATTTAAAAATATATCTTCAGTACTTTCATTATTAATGTTATATATTACTAACAAAGATACGTATGGTTTAAATCAAATAATTCACAAAATAACATTAAAAGTCTATTTGTACACTTAGAATTTAAATTCTACAGAATCTAACAAAACAAATTTGAAATCCAAGTGTTTGTGCATATTCTGAAATTTGATAAAAATTGAAATTTAAGTATTTGTGCACATGACATAATTGAACAAAATTGATTTTTAATGAAGTAATGAATTAAAATAAAAAATTAGTGAAAATGTAATTAACAAAGAATGAGTTAAAAAGACAAGATTAAGTTAATTAAATGAAATTATAACTTAGATAAAATATAAAAATATCTAAGTTAAAAGAAAAAATTAAATTGAATTGTAACTTTTATGTATAGGAATATCAAAGTTAAAAGAAAGATTTTTGAATGAAGTTACAACTTAGATAAAAAATTTAAGAATATCTAAGTTGAAATACATCTCAATTAAATGGTTACTTAGAGAAATCTTACAAATAGGACTACAACAATGACATGTTGAACTCAAAAAATAACTATTATATTTAAGATATTTTCAAAAATCTAAAAGTATTTTAAGAAAATGTTAATTTAGTACTTATAGTAATTTTTCCTATATTTGAAAATGACATATTGAGTTTGTATAACATTTTGCCCCCATTTGAATTACGTTGTTTTATTTTGCTTTTTTACTTTTGATTTTCACATTATTTTCTTTATAAATCATATATTTAATTTTGTTAATTGATATATCAAAATTAAATTTGATATGTTATTTTGAGCATTCATAATAAAAATACCATGAATGTCTATGGAAAAATGAATTTAAGTATTTTTATAATTGGAAAAAAAATGTCAATGTAGATATTCACATCTTTTGATATGAGTACTTAATTAAAAATAACCTATCAAATTTATTTTCAAAATGTTGTCTTACCCTTTAATGAATTATAATGTTACATCTTACGTCGTCACTTTTGGTTTTATGAAAATCTATTTTCATCGTAGATAATCATAACAATTTTATAATATATTAAATTTGATCCATATATATCATTTATTAAAACTAGATATGCATATTTAACTCCTTATTTAATTAAAATTAGGTGAAACTTACAAATGAAGCTAAAAAGAAAAAAAAAGGTTAAATAAAGAATAATAATAATATTAAAAAATATATTTAGAGGAGGTATTATAGGTGAACCAAAATATTTCTTTGATTCAACCGAATCCCTAAAATAAATAAATAAAATGTTTGAAAAATTGAATTCTGACCTTTTAGGTCGAGAATTCATTTTCCCAACCTTTACACCTGATTAGAATTCAATTTCTCAAGTAATTTAAATTCCAAAATGCACAAACACTTCATCACTCAGAATCTAACAGAAAAAATTTTCAATTCTGTTAGATTCCAAGTGCACAAACCCCACCTAAATTTTATATTGAAAAAAAATATATTAAAAAATAAGATCATAATCATAATAACAATTACATACACACAACAATATCTAAACATATTAAAAACTTTATATTTTGAACTTAAAAAATTAATGCTTAAAAAGTCATGGTTCCTTGCTATATCTGAAGCCAGATTTGACAAGGATTCGATTATTCATATTTGCTAATTGGATATCATAAGTTAGAGATTTTTTTTGGAAAGTTATGCAGCATATCTATTACTTCACTTAACTACAAGTTTCTTGTAAAATCGGATTCTAAAAGAAAATTCCTGAAAGGTACAGTAATGCCAGATTGCATCAGAAAATTACTCAGACAAACTACAACAAGCATTCATATAGATTTATCAGCCACATGGTAACTTAAACTGAAAATACATATGCACCAGTTTGAATTTCAAAGTCAGTACCTAAAATGAAATTCACAGTCAAGTCAAATTGTATTGATACTTGAAATACACAATTTGCTAAAGGTTACAAGATCACTGTTTACCTGTGCTACAAATATGGATTGGAGGCCTAACTTGTCAAGGAATGTTTTTGCAATATCAGGAGTTGGTGATCGAGAAGCAATAGCAACATCAATTCCTTTATCCTTGAATGCATGCAAAATGCCCAAAGCATGTGGGTATAAAGATGGCGTTTCCCTTTTGAAGCGGCATTCACTGGACATCAACAATCTCAATGATCGAGTAAAGCATAATATTATGATATAAAAGTTCTGCAATTCTACAATGATCATCAAATAAAAGCCTGTCTTATTAAAATCTATGTACGTGTTTGACGAAATTGACATTTCAGAAAAGTATAATAAGCATCACACGTTTGGATCCGTATCGCACCTTCAACTCATCGTAAACAAAAAGATAAATTCTCAAATCCAATCCCGTAAACGAACACCAAATGGTGAGATCTTAAGATTTTTTTTTTTTGAAAATATCTAAAAGGTAGCTAACTAGCTATATCAAATCTGACCATATATAAAGCAATTTAGGATTCAGATTAGATCCCATCCAATTGAAAATCGGAGAGGATCACGATCCCTCGTTGTTTGATATGTAAGATCATCTTGACATTCCATAATTGCAGAACGGTGAAAACGAACATTCGATTAGTAAAAACGGTTCGTCCAACGAAAGACAATGAGTTCGATAAAGCATAGAACACTGATCAACCATTGCTCACCAGTAGAACGGCCACAGGGTGTAGTCGAGATCGAAGACGACCAGCTGCGGGAGTACCTGGAAGAGCCCCATGATCTGTAGGGCCTCCTGCTTCACCTTCTCGTGCCCCATCTCCTCTTTGACCAGGAAGAAATTTTCGCGATTTCTTTCTCTCGGCCTCCTTTCCTCCGCCTCAAGAATGATATACTGGACGCGGCCATTAAATATTTCCTCCTCTTTTCTACCTATTTTGGTAAAGGTGAGTTGGTTAGGTTGTAATAGAAACCAACACTTGGGCCGTGTTCAAAGGCTTGGGCCTGGCTGGCCCATTGGAAGATATCCCTGCACTTCTATCTATCTATCTATCTATATATATATATTCTTTTTAAAACTAATTCCAAATATTGAGTTCGTTGAAAATGTGATTTTATATTTTTCGTTAAATTTTTATAATTATACTATTTTTTAAAAATTTTCCTTTTAAGTATAATATTTAAATCATCTTCGCAACGTTAGCGAAGGAACAGCCCGAAGGCAAGCAGTCGTGGAACCTCGAAAAGGGGGAACCCGGCCCAACATAAGTAATGCACACCAAAATCAGTATTAATGATTTTTAATTGGTGCTTACCACACAAACTCTGAATTATTAACCTATATATGTAGCTGCAAAATTATTATCCAGTGTTTCTTGATGACGTCGATTGTTTATGTGGTTTTCAAGACCTACATTGTTGAGATGAGGAAAATGGTCTTGTTGTTATCCTTGTAGTCACTGAAGAGATGCTTGGTAATGATTATTTCAATCAACGTGTAAAAATACATTAATTTTTTTAATAATTATTATCAGACATATTATTTATGTGTCAGCTTATTTTTATGCGCCAACTTTTAAAACTTATAATTTGGACCAAAAACACCAAAATGAGAAAGGCTAAGTTTTCAACTTTTTTAAAAATAGTAACTTGTTTTCATGTATCCATTAAAATGATCATTACCAAATAGACCCAAATATTTGAATTAAAGTGAAGTATGTATAATCACAAACCTCAGTTAATTCAACTATTTTGAGTGATCTTAATGTATATAGAAAATATGTCATACACATTTGTAATGACAGAAGAGTTCTTGGTGACGCCATACGTCAGGTGCGATTTATAAGATGAAATTCTTGGAAGAATTCGAATTCAAATTTTTTGTTAAATGAGATTATAAGTTTTAGTGGACCGTACATGTGATTCTAATTTTTGTTTGAGTTTTTCTTTTCATGAGAAGTTTAAACAGTGTCGAAAAGTTAACCCAAATGGAAATGATTCTTTTAAATTTCCCGCAGACGATAAAATTTATAGAATTCTGATGCGGAACGACTTTGAAAATCGAGATTTTTAGCGTACAGCAAACAGATTGTTGCACTTATCTTAAACACGAGAAAACCACCGCCATCCGCGAAGATGGCCGAACCCGTGCAACCGTTGACAACATGACCGTCGACGAGATCGACAGCAGTTCGAGACCTTGTGATTCATTAGTTCATCAGGACAACGAAGAAGGGGAAAAAAATAAAAAGAATCAAAGCAATCAAAGCACGCTTTCTTATTCAGCAGCTGCGCTTGCAGCGCTCAGATCTACAGATAGATCGACCTCCTGCAACATTGAGAACAAAAAAGAACAATTACCGAAAGGACTCCCAATTGCAATTTCAGGAAAACACTAAAGCTTCCAACCGTTTTTACAAATTTTGATGAATATTTTCATATAACATCATTTAGATTACAGTCGACCTAGAAATCATCCTGAGATGTAGTATAACATGTGAACTATGGTAATTATTCTGAAATATAACCATCATAGTGAGTGATATGCATTTGGTTTTCTTGGATGGTTGACAATGTGGTCATATATTCCTGCTTTATCAGTTATTTTCGATTCCAAAGAATCTGAAAAAACAAATAAAATTTACCTTGCCAGTGATCTTGGTGTACATGGAAAGCACATCTTCTACAGTTGACTCAAAATGAGTTGTTGCGTCGTAACTCTGCAAAAAGCCAGTTTTATAAGAACCAGGGGATGCATACGTCGCACCAAAACATATATTACTTACAGTAGAAATGAAGCATCCATCTTCTTCGCTGTTATTCGTCGGCTCATATCTATCGTAAATGTCAAAATAGGTCTCCTCTACAGGACCAAGTAGGTCAATGCCAGGCTTCAATTCTATTTCCGGCTGATCGGTCTCAGCCTCTGTCGAGACAAATGCCAAGTATTTTCCTTTTGGTGCAACGTTATGAGAATAAGAGCAGCAGGAAACATACCTGTAGCCAACGTTGTGATCCGATCTCAAACATAAAAGGAAAGAAAGGATTTAGTAGAACAAAGCCACGAGTCGACGATATCACAGCAGAAGCAACCAAACACAACATACATGGTTCACGCAACAAATGGCTAGTACACGGGCGAAGTCAATTGAAAGATACTAACTAAACCTAGTATAATGCACTTAAAAGAACCTTCTCCACCATTAGAGTAATGCACTTAAAAGATACGAAAGAAACTAAAATTGCAATGTACCCAAGGATATAAGACAACAAGAACAATTAGGGACATACACCTAACACATTCCACCTTGACCCTAGTCGATCAAAATAGTCCAATGACAATGCATTGGGTGCCCCATTTCAAAAAAAGGAAAGAAAAAGATGGAGTGGGTACCAAAAATAGTCTACGAAGCCCTCCCTTGAGCACTACATCCGACATCATTGTCAAAGTCACCACCTTGCCCACAAACCTAGAGATGAACCACAGAATCCTTGTTATCAATCAACATGATCGCCATGCTACCCAAGAGAAACTCCGAAGCAGCCTGCTGTGGCCCCATGACTCCGACAACTCAATCAACCGAACTTACAATCGTCTCACCGTCAACCACAAAAGTATCGCTGACCATACGACACCCGATTATACGGTGGGAGCCTAGGCAAACTTGACAAGATGCAAAATTCATCTTTACTTCACAGTCCAATTTCGAACACAAAGCACTTACAGAAACAAAGTTCCGACTAAAATTTGGAACATATCTAACACCTGTCAGGGTCAGAATGTCACCAGTACGAGTTCGTATATTCACAGTTCCAATGCCATGTATGTTGCTGCAGCTGCCAATAATTGTCTTCACGATGCCAGCATCCATAGCCGTGCAAGATGCAAACCAATCCCTCTTGAAACACACATGACAGGTAGCAGCAGTACTAACAACCCACTTATTTTCAAGACAATCGTCGGCTGACGTAATTGAGAGCACCTCCTCTACATTATTCGGGTCAACAATATTCCTTTCCATGGCCACTTTAGTTGGAGAAGTGTGCTTCTTCTTCTCCTCCTCCCCTTCCTTCATTTTTCCCTTCATTACTTTGGGCGTCTGACAATCTCGAGCAATATGTCCAATAGCATGGCAGAAATAGCATTTAACATCCTCCACAGATCCCAACTTCTCTTTCTTCTTCTGTTTGTCGCTTCTCGTCTTTTCTTCCCAAACACAAATCTTGATTGGAATCATCGGTGTCCACACTTCTCTTCATCCGATCAAAAGCAAAAACTCTACCAATAGCTTCTGTTAACTTCACCCCGTCCTTCTCGTGAAGCAGAGCAGTGGTGATTTCTTCAAATGATGGTGGAAGAGACCACAACAATATCGGCGACTTCTCCTCCTCATCAAACTCTACCCCGATATCCATCAACTGATCGACGATCTTCATGAAAGAACCAGCATGCTCATGGATGTTCATACCGTCTTCCATGCTCAGCGTGTAGAGCCGATGCTTGAGCAAAAACTGTTCCCTGAGCGTGCGTGCCCTTGTAGATGCACTCCAGCTTCCTCCACAGGTTCGACGCCGAGTTTTCATCGATGACACGTAACAAAACGTTGTCTGCCAGGCAAAGACGTATGATGCTCGCCGCCTTACAGTCCACAACATTCCACTCTTGGTCGGACATGGTGGAGGGCTTCTTCGCCTTCCCGTCCAGCGCACCGCGCAAGACCTGCGCGCCCAGCAGGACCCGAACCTTCTTCTGCCATAGCAAAAACTTGTCCCTATCGCCGTCGAACTTCTCCACCCCGAATGGCGAGACGGAGAACTTCTTCGCCTTTGCCGTCACCAGCAACCTTCTAACCCTAAGGCAAAGCGGACAGAGGAAAACGGGCGCGAAACCCCTGCGCCGGGGTTTCAAATCAAATCAAAATCATCGATAAATAAAATTTCCCATTTGACGGCAAATTGCATGAAGTCCCTTTGAGGATAATCAAATCGTATTCAAGTCCTACGCTCCCCCGCCCTCTGCATGATCCAAATCAGTCTGAGATTCTATTGCTGTTGTTTAATTCTGAACAGCTTCCATATAAGCCATTTCTATATAGACCGAATATTTTCAAGTTTTAGAGTTTTCTCATTTTTTAATGAATTTTAAACTTTTCTACTAGCTAGTAGTAATGTTTCTCTTGATTCTTCATTAATGTCAGTCTTTGTGTTCATCGAAATTCAAATTATCTTTAAAAAATTATTACGATCAAATATATAATATAATACCAAACAATACCCAAAAATCACCAATTTTCGATCTAGAAAAAGAACAAACTTCTTCTGTCAAGCTTCTCTGAGATCGATGCTGCCAAACAATAACTTGCAAGAAGGAAAAATTGCAATGATACTAACAGAACCTAGAAGAGTAAAACGAATTCTCATTAATTCTCAAAGAAGCTGTTTCCATCATGTGTGATGCACCTACCAAAGAAACAAAAAATTGCAGTGCACCCAGGAATCTAAGACGACGACAACAATTACGAACAGACACCCAACAAATTCCACCTTGTTTCTAATCGATCGATGAAAGAGTTCGATTCAGAAGGAGCGCGCTGAGACCCATGACTCCCTGCAACTCAGCCAGTGGTTAGAATCGTCTCGCCGTCCACCACAAGCGTGTTGCAGACGAAACGACACCTGAATATACAGATTGAGCCTACGCAGACTTCGTAAGTCGAACGATTCATCGTCACGTCATAGTCCCATTCCTGAGACAAGGCATTAATGGAAACAAAGTTCCGCCTAAATTCTGGAACAAATCTAACGCCTGTCAGGGTCAGAAAGTCACCAGTATGAGTTCGTATGTTAACAGTTCCAATGCCATATATCGTGCCACAGTTGCCGATCAATGTCTTCACGCTGCCTCTGTCCATGGCCGTGAAAGTTACAAACCAATCCCTCTTGAAGCACACATGACAGGCAGCAGAAGCGCTAAAGATCCACTCATTCTGGAGACAATCCTCGCATGGCGTACTTGAAGGGCCGGCAGTATTTCCTGCCATGGCCACTGAAGATGGAGAAGCGTGCCTCCTCTCCCCCTCCGCCATCTCCCCTTCCTTCGTTTTCCCCTTCATTATCCACATCATCGGACAATCTCGAACGGTATGCCCAATAGCATCGCAGAAAAAGCAAGTAACATCCAGCAAAGATCCCGTCTTCTCTCTCTTCATCTGTCGGTGGCTCCTCGTCGACCACAAATCCTGATTGGATTCATCGGTATCCATCCTTCTCTTCATCCGATCATAAGCAAAAAGTCCATCAATAGCTTCTACTATGTTAATTCCGCCCTTGTGAAGCATGGCAGTAGCGATGTCTTCAAAGGATCGTGGAAGAGACCACAACAAGACCAGTGCCTTCTCCTCCCCATCAATGTCCACCCCCATATCCATCAACTTATCAACGATCTTCAGGAAAGTATTGACATGGTCACCGATGCTCATACCTTCCTCCATTCTGAGCGTGTAGAGCCGACGCTTGATCAAGAAATATTCCATGGGCGTGTACTTGTACAAGCACTCCAGCTTCCTCCACAGGTTCGCCGCCGAATCTTGGTCGGCGACACGGACCAAGACGTGGTCTTCTAGGCAAAGACGTATGATGCTCATCGCCTTGCAGTCCATAACATTCCATTCTTGGTCGGACATGCAGGAAGGCTTGCTCGCCTTCCCTTCCAGCGTATGCACCTGCGCGCCCAGCAGAGCCCAAACCTTCTTCTGCCATGGCAAGAAGTTGTCCATATTGCCGTCGAACTTGTCCACCTCTAACGGCGATAAGGAAAGCATCCTCGTCATTGCCATCACCACCGACCCTAGCGCTGGAGCTCTCCTTCCTTCCTCTAACCGTCGCCAAGAAAGGACAACGACAGAAAACGAGCGCGGAACAGCTGCCTAGTGCCTACTTCCACCCGTCGGGGACCATTTTATGGACCGAGGATTCATTCAAATCAAGATCCGGAAAATTGCATAAAGCCCCTCTGAGGATAATTAAATCATCCTCAAGTCCTAGAAAGCCCGCCAGTTTTCTAGAAAACAACTATCGTCTTACCAAACATTGCGATAAACAAAAGAAACTTGGGTGTGCCTCAGACTTACAAATCGGATTTGCGTTGTAGCTGCTTTTGAGGTAGAATGATCTGCACCGAGTGAGAGTCGTTGGTGTTTGGGATGGGATGGTTCATGATGCAGACCGCTCGAGCAACCTTCCCAACCTTCACCACCTGTGACAATCACGATAGAGTTGAGCTCGGTGGAGTCCTTTTTTCTCTCTGTAATTGCACTGCTGGTGGTTCTCTCTTTACCTTTTCAGGCAGGTAAGAAGGATCGCACACAACTTTCTTGCACCTTGCAGTTTCACCTTCAGACGTGACGCCATTGGCCTTCCCATTTTCATCGAACACAACCTGCATGATTTATTTTGATGGAGTCGCCAGTTTCATCTTGTTAATTTTATTTGAATCAATACAAAAGTAATAAAAATTTCAGTAGTTTTGATGTTTCGCTATCAGGGCCGATTGTATTATGGAGTGGGGGGTTTGCTTGAATTAATATAGTAAATGAAGAGAGATCCCGGTACCCAGATATTCTAACTATTAATTGCCTCAACAATTAACAATCAATCCAAGCTGCCACTAAAACAACAGATGGTCACTGAATTGTTCTCTATTGCGGTGGCTGATGGATATTTTGACATCAAAAGGACTACAGAATGAACAGTTATTTTACAATACAGTTCCATGATCAAGGAAGTTTACCTTGCACTCTGGTTTGTTGAGCATGTAAGTTCCACCATAGACAGCACTTAGGCGAGCAAATCCCTGGGAAATTTTGGGAATTCATATTTAAGCATGTTTTTCTGATGAAGCTTCAATGACGAGTACAAACCTGGGGAAGCTCGCCCAGGCCATAAAGTGGATATATGTAAGGAGATCCTCCTTGGAATCGTGCCAGAGACTCCGCATAAATCTGCTTAGATGAATCAAATTGCCCAGTAACTTACTGAATTAATTATATGAAAACATGTCAGAGATGAATCAAGTCATGTTCTATGAAACACCATAGCTGGATGTATTCGCTCACTCAAAAACAAAGCATTGTCTTAAAAATGTTTATAATTAAGGCCCTTTTTTGCAGGAATCAAATCTAAAAGCCTGCAAGTAGTTTTCAGTTAAGTAGCAAACAGAATTACCAAAATCTCAACTTTTTACCTTCATTCTCTTTACAAAATCCATTGCTGGCTGGTCTAGGTAGCTGTCCTCTCTAAAAAGTGCCAAAGCATGTCCAATGAAATCAACTGTGTTGTCATCCAGCCCATACTTCCTGTATATCATAGATCTTCAGTAGTAATGTGTTCATTATAGTGTGATTTCTTGCTCATGGACATATATATGGCTTGTGAAGATACAAATCAAACATCACATGGTTCATATACTCTGGGGGGGGGGGGCAAGACAAAGACACAGGGAATTATCGGTTCAGATGAATACGAGATAACTTCTCTTGCTGTCACTTTGTTGAGGTCGAGTCCCTCGTGGGATTTAGGATCAGATTCTTCGTAATCTTGGACATAAATGAAGAACTTCCTTGCACGTCGCTTCTCGAGTAACCCCATCAATGGGGACTTCAGAGCTTCCACGTCAGTAGCAGGCACTTTGTGAATCTTACAGTTGCAAATTAAAAGATAAGGGAATGTAGTGATTGCACAACTCAAGCCAATGACGAAGAGGAAAAAGAGAATCAATCAGTGTCTAGCATACCTCTCCCTTGTTGTATACAAAACTGCCATCAACGGCTTTGAAGTTTAGATATTTAGTCACATTTGTGTGTATAAGGACACGGACCAGAGTGCCATTGGCCATCATGAACTGCCAAGGTCATGTGGATAATACATTCAGAGTCACAAAATGTAAAATTGGAGAATATTTTAATCAGAATGGTAAAGAAACCGGCTTAGGAATATAAAGCTGTTGCAAGAATTTGGTCATGGTTTGGAGATTTAATGAATACAATTTTGTGATGACCGCACAGGCACAGGCACAGGCACAGGCCATTTGTAGAAAATCAAAAGGCTAAATCACATAAAGTTACCTTGGGGACCATATCTACATTATACTCCTTGCTGTTGCCCAAATGCTCCGGAGGTTTGTCATCTTTCCTAAATCTTTTCCAAAGCTAAAAACAACAGAAGAATAAAATGAGAACGATGAATGTCATTGCACAACAAATATGATGTCTCACTGGAGCAAGTCATGCGACAAAGATTACACCTGAACAAGATTAAGTGATGTTGATTCTCCTCCATAATAGTCATTCCTATCCATGTGAAGGACCTAAATGGTGCAAACAAATAATATAAATAAAAAAAATGAAGAAAAATGGCTGTAACACTGTAATGTATAATAACAAGAACTGAAAAAACAACTTCAAGGATTCAATTACGCTTTGTAGACTAACAAGGAATTTTGAAAGGGCAAGCAGGAAGATCACAGAAATTTGGCTTCCTTTCCTTGGTGGATCTATAAAATAAGCTACTTCTATCACAATATGAAACAAACAGAAATGATCGAATCAACCAAAAATGGTATTTGATCTCAGTTATGGAGTTATCCTTGTAGAATTGATTAGCAACCCACTCTTACTGACATGAGATCCACATCACTTAAACTAGGACAGCAAAAAACAAACTAGTCCAATCTAAAACATTTGAAACATTTCAATATGTCACATTAAAGATCTTATTATACTAACACTCGAAGGACCCAGGACACGAGACTCTGAGAACTAGAAGATCAACAAGACCAATGGAAATTCATTAGTTGAAGACCAACGATGTATAATATAAACATCAGAAGAAGAAGAAGAAGAAGAAAAATCCAAAGTTGAGAGACACAACTAAAAACAACGTGAAGGAAAAGCATGGCGAAAGCTGCATGTCCGAATCACCAAAAACAGTGTAAAATTGACATAATCTGAAACATTTGAAATGCCATTAAACTCACTTTGAGGCCATCCACAGACAGAAGTCCGCTGAGGATGCACTCCTTGAGCCCCGTTCCGAGAACAATCACATCATACTCTTCATCCATGATCACAGCCTCTGACCCAAGTGAGATCTAAAATAAGAAAAGACAGAGAAGCAGATCTTCTGCAAAAACAGAGAGATAGAGAAAGGAGGGGAGGAGGAGAATATAAATCTAAGGACGAATGTTGGTGACAGTTATATAATCTCATGACCACCATCCTCGGTCCCTGCTCCACCTGGTGGGTCCCAGTGTGCCCAACCCGACGGTTGAGAGTTCGTTAGGTGGTGGTCCCCAGTTTGCCACCTGGTGGGTCCCGGCCACTTCCCCGCGATCACGTCCATCTTACCGGTCGATGGTCTCCTCTCCACCCGCTAACCACGCAGATCAGAACAAGAAGAGATGGGTGAAAAGCCTTCTCTCGTCATTTCTTGCCGGCCACAGTTTCTGAGATTAATTGTTTGGTTTTTCTTTTTTTAACTGTTTAGAAGTTTGAGGGAGGTATAGCATATGTACCGATCAATAATCAGGTGAAGTAGTGTTGGGATGTAGTCAGCAAAGGCCACACTACATGTGTCTTTAGATCATGACTAAGTTTGACTACAAGGGCCAAATGTTTCCGACGTTAATTAGAAGGATATTGCTTCTGCTATAAATAAATTAAGGTAGAGTTTGCTTTTTACGTGTGGATGTTTAATATTTGGCCTTTTTGACCACTCATGACCAAGTTAATTTGCTGGGTCTTTCAATTACGACGGTGAGCAGTGAACCAGTATTCTAAAATCAATAGTTGGCCTAAACTTCCAACGCGATTGGTTGGAAAAATAATATATAAGTAGTTGTAAGCCAACGAGGTGATACAAAAAAGATCGCTCTGGCTGTAAACTTGAAGATACTGCAACAACAATCATCAATCATGTGATATTTCATCACCCATTCTCGCTTATAATTTTGGTTAGACTTTACAAGCGTTTCTTTTCTTTTATTTAAGTCTTCTTTGCTCTAATATTAACATATATATTAAGATGTGAGCATCTAACCCATTCATTTATAACTGTCATGAAGTGTATATATAACGATTTATCTTTATCTTTAAGATGTAAATATCTAATTTGAAATCATTTAATAATAAATAAATTTGTATTTCACAACGTACGACTATTCCATCGTCACCTTCTTAATATATTCCCTTTTTTTTTCTGAAAATAAAGACATACTGGTGTAAAAGAGTAAATATCGTGAGATATTATGACATTCGTGGTTGAACAAATTCTGCTGAATTTTATTTATTTTGTCTATTCCTATTTTAAATTATAATTATTTATAAATTTTCCTAGTCTATGCCATAAGGGGGTGTAGCTCATATGGTAGAGCGCTCGCTTCGCATGCGAGAGGCACGGGGTTCGATTCCCCGCACCTCCACATTGTCAAACATTTTCGCCTTCACGACTTCTTCCACGTCACCACCATGACGAAGTAAATGCTACCTACCACGGGGTTCTTTTTTAATGGTATTGTTTTTTTTCCTTAAAATCTAACGTGGAAATCTCAAAAATTCAAGATTTTTTTACATTATAAGTCAGACAAGTTATTTTGTTCTAAAATCGGTATTTTGGAGCAAAATCGAAAATCTTACTTCTCTACCCATATGCCAAATGTTCCAATGTCACTGTAAGGTCAGATTTGATAACCGACTGAACTAGAATGAAAACATCACTTTGAATCATAATTATATATGTTAACCTCCAGGTGGGCAAAACCCTAATCAAATCCTAAAATAATGGACGTCTTTGTTTATGCAAGAAAAATACTACTATTAATATCTTTTTAATGTTAAGAATAATTTCTTTACCTTGAAAATCTTGTGCTATGCTTGAAATTGAAATTAATTTTACTAACGTGCAAAAGATGACAATTGCAACGAGGGATTTCAATTTTAAGTGCTGTATTTCTATAAAAGCTCCATCCTATGATATTGACGGTGCTATTTTTTAAATTGACTTATTGCTAAGATATTGGTTAAATGGCATTAGAAAATATTCTAACGGATATTACGTGTTTAGTAAATTATCAAAATACCCATCTACAATGTTTTACCCACGTAAATAAATAATTTTTAATGGATACAAGCAGTTAACAAATATTTTAAGGATACGTTGGTTAAAAAAAATCTGATTTCTTGTACCTGAGGATAAGTTTGATTGGATCATGAAATTAACTACTGGTAATAAAATGTTGGTAACGATAGAAATGTCATGGTATAATAAAATTTTCATGATAACATAAGAATTAAAAAAGAAGAATAATATAGACTAAAAGTAGGTGTTCATAAAGAATATATTAAATTTATTTTTAATAAGTTATCTTATTATTATTTTTAAATCTTACTGTAATATTTTGCTTCTTTACTTCTGAGTGTTTTATTACTTTATCTGTGAATTGCATATTATAATATTAACAAATATATTAAAATTAAATTAAATATTTATAATAAAGATATTGTAAATACTGTTGATAAAAATAGATTCAAAAGGAAGAAAACACCCACACAGACCACTACTGCACTCTTCTTGGGTTTGGGGCCTGGGGTACACCTCCAGGTATTCCATGGTTGTGGAGATCCACTGGTTGATGCCTTTTTATGTGACAATGGTCTCACTGCACCCTTCTATTTTATTGCTGCCACGCCTTTTGCCTCCTCCTGCTACTTCACCCTCTGTCTGTCTCTTCTCTCTACCCACCCACTCCTTTTCCCATCTCACCCGGTGTTCTGCTGGGTTGGGGCCTCAAACCAAAATGCTCCTTCGCCCACATACCTTGCATTTGTAGTATAATGGGGTCCGGTGCTTGAAAGGAAGGGTTTTGTTCTTCGCCCTCTCGTTGCTTCTGCGAAGTTGTCTGGGAAGAGCGGGGTGGTGGAGCTGTTTCCTTAGCCATGGGGACCAAATTCGCAGGTCAGTGTGCAAACGGGCTTTCTTCTTTGTGGAAAATGCCGTTGCTTTTATCCACATTTCTCGCTTGCAGTTGTTTTGTTTTGTTTTGTTTTTTTCCCTTTCCGCTGAAGGTATTGTTTGTTGGTTGATGCATGACAAAGGTGTGATCTTTGGGGAGGAGTCTTTGATAGGTGGGAAACAGTGGAATGCAGGGTGTGGGATGTCTGGTTCTTCCATTTCTCTGCATTTCTGCAAATCTGTGATAAGTTAGGTTGTGGAATAATGGAATTTACAGCATTACTTGACTACGTCCATATGTCTGTATTTAGCCACAATAAATTGCTGTAAGCTCACATGTTTCTATTTCTTCACTAGGCTTCGCGCCTATGCCACCTCTATTTTTTTATTTTTTTTTCCCATGTCACCTGTATTTTAGCCTTTTGTCTCGGTAACTTGTAGTTTTTAAGCATCCTCTTGTATTCTTCTCGAGTTGTGTTTTTTTACTCTACTGGTTGATTGGTTGTTCTCCAAGCAATTGTTTACCCCAGGGATCTATATCAGGAGTTTTATTTGATGTATCTTATTATCTTTTTTTTTGCATGTGAAATTATTATATATTGCTATTGATGATACGAAGTGTTGTAAAGGATGATTTTCTTCACATACTATATTTCAATATGCAATATACACAAAATTACAAGTTTGCATAACCTACATCCATTACTACTACACTACTTATAGCACTTGCACTTCAACCGATACTCTCACAAGATCGACGTACCTACAATACTCACATTCTTCCTATACTCTCACTTCTATTCCTGATGCCATATCCATATGCACATGTTCCCATTTTATAAGCATGACAAGTGGATGGAGAAAGGACGTGGAACAATCAGATCCCAAGGTTGGCTATGGAGAAAGTTAAGTTTGGAAAAATATAGATTTTGAGAAGCTATTGTAGAGTTTGAAAGAATATGGATTTCATGTTAGGTGTTGAACCAACTCCATTAATACTCATGTCACCACTGATATTTTTCTTCTTCATCTCTGACCGTAGGTGAAAGAAAGTCTTTGAACTCTGTTTGGCTAAAGTTCTTTAGTCAGAATATTTGCTACCTGCTTGTATCCCTTATCCATTCCTTGCACCTTGATTTTTTTTCAAAGTTGAAAGGTTCACTGAGACTATTTTCTTAGTAAAAGTTGGATTTGATTTGACTTTGTCTCAGTCTTCTTGATCTTCATAGCTCTTGCATATCCTCTTTTTCAATCTTTAGTTGAGTTAGTTCTAATGTTCTAAAAATGGGAATAATATCCCTTAAAGGGATTTTCTAAATGGATAACTCCATGGAGAATTTGTTTTGAGGAAGAGATATTTTCAGTACCTCCTAGTGTATTGCTATATATCACTAGATTTTGACATGTTGTTGACACTTGCCACAAAATGTATCGTTGTTGGATTCAGTTAAGATATAGATATTTTCTTCCTCCTACTTGTCTCCATATTATGATCACAAAAGTTACCTTTTCTTCAGTCCCAACCATATTTTGAGTCATTGCTTCTTTTCAAGACATTGTCATTTTATTATCTCTTGTTAAAACTCTTAATCTTGTTGAAGATAACTTGATTTTGAGAAACAAGATATTTCATATCTATTGTAGGTATATCATTGTCATTGATGACTACTTCAATTGCATCTAATTGAGCCATCCTTGCCTTGACTATAGATTCACCCACTTTAGAACTTGAGCTTCCCATTGTATTACAAAAGTGGAAGTACTGCACCACATCTCTTAACATCTTTAATTTTATGATTACCTTACCCCTTCATTCTTCCCTTTTCATTTCTTTTGAGTCTATTTCCAAGAATTACTAAGAGACTCCTCTTGTTCTCGTTGGAAAATACTCATGGATGAATAAATGGAAATCTTGACGTCTACTAATGCTTAGGAACAAGGAATAAAGTATTGGTATTGTATTGAGGATTGATCATCTAGAAAAAAGAAACGTATCAAGGATTGTGAATTGTATATGCTTTTGTGGAAATGACTGAAAAACTCTAAAATTCAGTTTAAAACTCAAAGATAAGATAAAACAAGATATGATAAACATATAAAACTTAGATAAATTTTTTAGGCAATTATCACATGTAAAATGTCAATTAGATAGAGATATAGTAGTCAGATGCATAAGAAAAAACTTAAATCATGTAGAAATAAAAGAAAAATAGTCCATAATTTCAAATGATTTAAAATATAATTAAATCATACTAAGATCAATTTCAAGTTGAATGCCATAAAGGGTCATAACCTTGTCCTTGTTGCATTAGATGTTGTCAAAATATTTGGTTGCACATTATTTGCTCCTACCACACAATACTCTATAACCCACTGGTAATATTTTGAATTAGATAGATGTATAAGATATCCTATCCGTGGGAAATAATGAAGTATCATGACATTAGGTTCTTTTGTGGTCCATTGTAATTAATTAATCATAGGATCTTTAACAACTGCTTGTCAAAATGGCTTCATTTATAGTAATTTGATTGAATAAATGCTTTATGGACCAATGCCCAATGTATGTTGCCTAGGTAGAGGAGGAGAACCATGTTTTCTTACCTAGGACAGTAATTTATGGCTTGAAATAGAGTTTAGAAATATGGTTTAAAAAATTTAGGAAGGTTGTCATGGACAATCAGTGTTTCAAACAAAGATGACTAGTGGATTTATTATTTTTAGTTGTATATGGTGATAATATCTTCTTGATAAGTAGCAATTCTACAAGGATCACTGAGATTGAGTATCTTAGGATATATTTTGTGACCAAATATATCAGGGGGAAAGTCCAAGCACTTTAGGCTTTACCTATTCAAAAAGTGGATGATGTCATCTCAAAGGGGATATACACTAGAACAATTTAAGGAGACATGTTTCTTAGATTGTAAATTTGAAAGTACTCCTATGGACTAGTGCCCATCATTGTGGGATAGTTCATCAAAGATTCTTGAGTATTATAAAGAATGAAGCCATGTATCTTGACAATATCTTGTTGACAAGTATCTAAGAATGAAGCTACTACATATCCACAGGTGGTTTTCTATAAAACATTGATAATCCACAACACATCTCTAGAAATTATAATATCTGAAGAAGCGTTCTCACTCATGGTATCCATAATTCAGGAAATAACGATGCAACTGTCAGTGAACTAATCCTCATAAGCAGCAATCTTGACAAATGTGTCATGAATAAGGTGTTACATCTTCCAATGTGCTTCAATGAAGGTCTCAATGCCTTGCAACCATAGGAGATAACTCTATCCAGTTACACAGATGTATTGCTCAAAATTTTTGCTGACTCATGAGACATCGCAGATGAGGCCCAGGTCATGGTGTCTCACAAAATACCAAAAGACTATATAAATATGGTATGATTTGCACACCAAAAATATCAAATCTGCACAAATAAACCTGATTAGTGGAAGATGACAATATGCACTAAGAATCATTCAAACACAATCAAGATCCAATGGCACAAGAAAACATGGACATGTCCATGCACAAATAGGACATGTTGGCAGACTAGAATGTTGCAAGGAATACACGGCTGTAGCAAATTCTAACTTGTCCTAAATTCTACATCAGTAGGAAGTAAGACATGTTTTTCATTTTCAATGCTTTTCAGTTCTTGTGCTATGCTTTTGCCATTTGATTTTGTCCTCTGCTTTTGATGCCATCTGGTATGAAATTATTCTTTTTCTTGAATTGGTGAAATTAAACTCTTAAATGAAGTTGGTGAAATCTAAATTTGCAGGATTTGTGATTGATCCAACAAAGTGTAGTCAGCTGAGCTTGGAAGAAAAACGTGAGCTGGTTTATGAAATATCTCTGTGGGCAGATAATGCCCCTGAAATACTCAAATCATGGAGTCGTCGGGAGCTTCGTCAGCTAATATGTGCTGAATTGGGAAAAGAGAGGAAATTTACGGGAGTTACAAAACCTAAAATGATAGCTCATCTCCTTAGATTGATTTCATTGAGGAAAATGAGAAAAAAAAAAGATGATCCATCCAGCAACTTGGCAATATCAGAAGTCAACCAAACTGGTAAAAAGAGAAGGAAGAAAGAATATTCATTGCCATCACTGGATAATGTAGAACATGACACACCAATAAACACTGAAAAGAAGCGAGATGTCATTATTTGTCAAAATCTTGCTTGCCAGGCCATTCTGGTCACAGGTGATGGTTTTTGCAGGAAGTGTTCTTGCTGTATCTGTCATCAGTATGATGAAGACAAGGACCCTAGCTTGTGGGTAATCTGCAGTTCTGATCCTCCTTACAACATGAAGTCTTGTGGAATGTCATTCCACCTAAAATGTGTACTTGATCATGAGAAGGCTAGTGTTACGAAGAACAGTGGCTATGTTAAAGTGGATGGATGCTTTTACTGCTTTTGCTGTAGAAAACTTAATTGGTTACTGAGGTAGTTTAGTGTTCCATTTTTTCGTAGTTGTGCTTTTTGTATTCTCCAGGTTTCAAATCCTGGAGAGGACTATGAATCCCTGACCATCTAAAGTTATTGCAAATTTGCAATTGGTTAGTTTAGTGCTCTATTTATAAATACATTATTACTACAAACAACCATCAGCACATGTTGTAGCCTGCACTTAAATAACCTGTACTTTTGCACAACCAGAAGAGAAAGCTATCGCTTCATTGGTTTGGTACATTTGAGTGTGAAAGGCTTTTGTACTGGTCGTTAACTTTTAGTTAGTGGTGCAGAAGATGTAGCTCTTCTTGGACCTTATTTGGGTCAAGTTCAGAGGAGGTATGCGTTGTATCTCCAGGACTTTACCTAACCAGAACATGTTGCTCCAGTACTCAGTCTGACAAAGTTTGGTCGTTAACTTTCAATCTCTTTTCATCTGCATTTTAAGTTTAAGCAAGGGTATCTTGTTTTGTTCATTCTTATATATCACTAATTCAATGCTATGCACAAACTTCCTTGCATCATAATTTTCTCATGTTTCAATGCAAGAAAATGTGATCTCTATGTTTTTAGTTCAGAAAAATGAACAGCATATGGTCCTTTCTTCTGGCCCACGTTAACTTTGTCTCATGTCCTGAATTAATTTGGTTGACAGATGATAGGAAATTAGGAATTGTTGAACTTGGTTTTTAGCAAAAGGCATTTTTTTTCTTGTATTAAATAATGGATATCTGTTTTTCTGTAGATGCTGGCAAAAGCAACTATCACTAGCCATATGTGCTAAGACAGTTGATCAACTCTTACCACGGCTATCCCTGTGTCAGGAGATCTTAGAAGGTTCTGAACGATACAAAGCACTTCATGCTATCGTAGATACAGCTGCAAAGAAGCTCAAAAATGAGATTGGACCATTCGATAAGGTTCCCATAAAGATGGCACGCCGTGCAGTCAAGCAGCTTGCTTGTGGAACTGAGGTACAAAATCTGTTAGCTTGTGCTGCAACAGCAGAAGTTGATGATGCCTTTATTCCATGTAGCACGCCAGAGCTGGGAGGTGGTACCAAACCAAAATCTCTAGGTATCAAAATTTCCAATGTCAATAATTTGAACTTCCACTGCACATTTGCACCTGAATTGCAAACTTATGCTGTTCACACTCTTCATTGTTTGCCTGATATTTGACACAGGACCATCAATATGTCAAATCCAGTTTGAAAATATTTCTCCTGTTTCTGTGGTCATATCACTCTACTCTGAAGAAAAGATATCTGAAGACACAGTCATTGGCTACAGATTGTGGCATCGTAAGTCTGATGACCCAGAATATTCAGAGAAACCCACATGCATAATATATAAACCAGATAGACGTGCAACGATTTCCCAGCTCATACCTTCGACAGAATACCATTTTCTTATATCTGTATTGGGCTCTACAAAAGATTTAGGGATGTGTGAGGCAAGATATGTCACACAAGCTCCTCAAAATAGCAGTGGCAATCCATCTTCTCAAAGCTCAGACAGCAACCATGCACGGCAAAGTTTCCTTGCGGATCTTAGTGCAAAAAATAAAGAACATGCATGCCCGCTGATTTTTCAAGCTGATTCACAATGGGGCTCTTCAAAGTCTAGTGACAAAAATTGCACATCAAAGCTCCCTAAGGCTGTTCGTAAAAACTTGTCGAAAGTTCTTCCATCACAAGACACAATCAACAACAATGAGAAGATGGACCCTCCATCTTCAGATGACATGCCTTTTGTTTGCTCCAACTCTGATCATCTTGACACCCCAACCAAATCTGATATCCCGAAGAATTTGCCAGATGCAGTCAACGAAAAGGAGTCAAGCGAGAGGGAGTACGAGTATTGTGTGAAAGTGATCAGGTGGTTGGAATGTGAGGGCCACATGGAGAGGGATTTCAGAGTGAAGTTTCTCACTTGGTTTAGCTTGAAGGCCACAGTGCAAGAAAGGAGGGTGGTGAAAGCATTCATTGATGTTTTGGTTGATGAACCAGAAAGCCTGGTTGACCAGTTGATCGATGCTTTTGTGGACGGAATCTGCACCAAGGAAAAGCCTATTTTGCAAAATGGTTTCAGCACCAGGCTGTGGCACTAAATGCTTTCCAATCCATCTAACATGATTTCGATCTTAACCTTCATTAGTCAGCAGATTTCTTCAACCCAAGTAATTATATTTTTTGCTCGATGGGAAGTAACAGGTATATTTGGTGCTTTTAAGCGTTTTTCATGTTTGTTAACTCGCAACTCATGTACCAAAATTAGTATCCACCAGGAAGGGCATTCATTGTATTTATGATTTTAACATCTTTCTAAATGTTTTCATGAAATACTTTTCACAATCTAGTAATGTCACTTTTCCCCTTTTTTATTAGCAGGTGTTCATAACTGACTTGTCTCTGAATGTAATATCTGTGATGGATTGCAATGGTCTGGATGCAGCAAAGATATGTAAAATAGAAAACAATGAAAATATAAAAAAACAGAGGTAACATTTGCAATATAAGTAAAATAGACAACAATGAAAAAATATGGATCTGTGCTTATTGCCTGTAAAAAAAACATTAGGGCAACAATGATGGTTTGATTAGGGACGTGCTACCACAGACCTTTTTCTGCTTCTCCAACAGTGATGTACCTTGCTTGCTACTTGTTCCCCAGATTCTAAAATCATATTCAACAGTGTTTTCTTGGATGATGATGATGATGATGGTATTTTTGCTTTAATTTAAATTATCTCTTCTCTTATTATAAAAAGAGATCTAACTATCAATCCCTCCCTCCCTCCCTCCCTTGACAGTGTTGCCGCAGGAGGATTTACAGCCAATACGACTGCACTCTTTTCTTTACTTGTTTATTTACCCTTTTCAATCATACTTGGTTGAAATTTTATCCTGTGGATTCAACGTAATGTTTCAATATTTATTTCAATATCTTTCACTAATCTTATATGTGATCTTTCTTTAGATATTATATGACTTCCACATTATACTTTTTTCCTTATTAAGAAAACAGCTTCCCCTTATTTTTTCTCAAGAAACCATGGTAAAAATAAAAGATCTTCTCTTCACTCTATTATATAACATTTTCTCCTCTATTCATTCCACTGGCAAAACCCTCTTTGCCTCTCACAACCCTCTCCATTTTGGGGGAAAAATCATTGTGCCTGTCACTCTTGTGGAAAATATTGTTGCAAAAAGTGGAAAAACAATCATTTAAACACTATTTAAAGGCTTTTTTGCCTCTATCCATCTTCCATTTTTTTCTTACAAACCGTTGTTTCCCCCCTTTTTTTTTTTAAAAAGAACGTTTTCCATTTTGGCTGTTTAAATGATATATTTTAATTTTTTCATTGATGTAATTTCACTATTTTGTTACTTATAGCTTGAATCATACTTCTTGCATATTTATACATAACTTGAATTTAAGTATTTATCCATGGGTGCCAATTACACAATAAAAATATAATTTTGAAATTGTACTAGATGTAATTGAATTATAGTTTATTAAAATGTTTTGATGTTTGTAATACTTGTATATTGCAAATATATTTATTTATACCATTTTTTCAAAAAAATACACTTAAACCTCATTTTTTTAAAATCCATATCATGTTTGTTTTCCATTTTTTACAACATTGGTTGGAAACTTCAAATTTCTCTTCTTTTGTCAAAAAAGCCTTCCTCACTCCTAAATTCACTCCTCTTGAGAGTTTTTTTTTTTAAACAAAAACATTCACTCTTGTCAAAAAAAAAGGAAGAAATCCTTTTCTCTCCACTGAAAAAACCCTTGCCAAAGTCTTCCTCCGAGAGAAACATTAAGGATAAAAGATGGGAGTGAAAAACATCCTTGAACGTCGAGGACATGGGGTTGAAAAAGAAAGAGGAGAAATTGATAGTTGAGAGAAGAAAGTCGTTCACCTATTAAGAAGAGATTTACTAGGAATAATACGGCCCATTCACCTATTGAATTCTCACAAACGGATAAACATTTATAAGATTAAGTAGAGCATTGAAGTAAATATTGAAATACAAATGTATTTAAAGAAATATCAGACTTATTTGTGATATTTTATTAAAGAACCCTACGAGTAATGCAAACCTCAGATAATATACAGGTGTAAAAATAGTTTTAACTAACAAGAAGGAATTCGACCTGTATAGGACCCTAAAAATAAAGCATCAACATGAAGAACATCAAGTTATCGCTCGTTTGGAATCACCATCAAAACAATAATCAAATTTTGAATTTTACAAACACAAGTGCCTGCCTGTGACTACGACCGTGCTGCCTTGCTTAGAATGAAAAATACAAGACTCACAAACGCAAGATATCAGATGTTTTTCTTCCCCACTACATTGCTACAAATCGTACCATCAAGCCATCTGAGATTGGGGATGACATCCACTAGTATCATGTGGAATTCCTTACTTGCGATCGCATTTCCAGCAATATCCAACTGCTTCAGTTGCATATCCTGAAACAATAATTTTGCCTCCCAGTAGTCTGCTTCCATGCGGCCATGTTTCTCCATAATATGACAACTGCTTGGAGTAGAGTGAGCCAGAGGGGAGGCACATAAATATCTAGTGGTATCAATTGGATGTGCACCGATTTGATTGTAAGAAATATTCAGTACTTCCAGTGAAGGCACCAGTTTCAGAGGCTCTAGAGCACTGAAGCTACTAATTCTGTTTCCACGCAAATTCAAACAGGAGAGAAGCTGCATGACCTCCAGTCCTGTTAATTGTCAAGATAAAAGTTTATGAGATGGTAGAGAACAGAAACAAAATATACAGAAAATTAAAGATAATCTAGAATAAAACATGTAAACATGAAATGATTAAACAATAACCTTCAATGGATTTAAGCTCATTATTGCTGAGATCTAGAATCTGGACCCATAACAACCGTTCAGCAAAACCAATGCGAGATAATGACAGATTATTAAGCCGTAAGAAGACACAGCTTGAGCATGTTGGCAAATTTATTTTTGTGTTCTGCCAGCAATGCTTTGACAAAATCTCTCCATCAAGAGTAATCTGTATATCACTTGGATATTAAAATATGATACAAATTGTGCTGCCACCGCTTGAAAAAACAAAATAAAAAAAATACTGAAAGAAGAGCTGTGTCAAGATAAAAGAAATTGAGATATTTCTCAAAAGAGAAACCATATTTGACAGATAATAAAAACCGAGCCTTACCTTGTCCATTAGCACTACGCTATGCATATCCTTGTAATACTCAATGTGGTAAGTGTCCGATTCCATCAAGTCCTTGTACAGTTTCAAAACCTCCTCAGAATTGATTTTCGTTTTTGTAGAGAAAGTATCTTTAGATATTATGGAATCAAGTGCAACAAACAGCCGCGCCAATGTAAGCTTTGCAATTTTACTGCCAATATGAACGTAAAATAAATACAAGCTCTAATGGAATGAATCACAAGGCATTAACGAAAAGAACCCAAATATAACAGCAAAGTAGTTAACTGACTAACCAATCCAATAGAGATAATAATTCCTTGAAGAGAGAGATCTCATTTGATAAAGTCTCCATACGCCAATTTGAGGTTGAAGATTCAAGATCCTTCTTAATCTGAAGTTGTTTGAACAAGACAGAACAATCAACTTCTGGAGCAATAGTTATATTGGAATATAACTCATCATTTTCCCAGACAACAATCTCTTTTGATAACCTGCCTTCAATTTCTTTTGATGCTGTATTTCTTACATCCAAAGTAAAATTAAATCTATACAGATTGGTGTGCTTTGAAGCGGACAAGCAGCCCTGATTATAATCTATGGTCACCTCAACTGGAAAGATATTGGAAGACTCACCTTTTACTAGAGGCATTTTAAGATATGCCACCCAGTAACAGGTCTCTTCGGATCTGGTGATTGAAAGGGGCTTCCATTTGATATCTTCATTCTTGGAAAATGAAGATTTCACAGTGATAATTGATGAATTCAAACCTTTAACTGGATGGTTAAAGCAGAGTACAACAGGAAGATATTCTTTAACTACATAATCTGAAATTGTGGCTGAATGATGGTCCGTGATTCTGTTGTTTGATACAACAATATTTGATCCATTAGCTGGCCAGGACGAACTCACTAGTAACGGCTCATATGAAAAGGCTATCTGATCAAGAAGCCAAAGATAGTAAAACCATCCACTTTGATCATCTGGATCTGTGAAAAGGGCATTGTGAACAAGCTCAAACTCCTCGGTCAAGACCTTCTTCAGTGAATAATCTTGAGCCTTTTTCTTTAGTAACTGTGACAAGAGTACACTACAGATAATAATTAGTTTAGACAAAAAGTGTTTTTTATCTTGAACAGCTATATGAAATTTCTATTTAATCTCTTTTGCTCTCTACCCTAATAAATCATCTTGATCATAATGAAAGAAACTTTTGTACCAGATGAATCTTATTAAATGTTAATAAGAATCAATCCAATTTCCTTTGAGAAAAATGAGAACATTATGCGTAGCTGGCGTATGTGGACCACTTTCTAAAGAGGGGAATCACACTCTCAAAAACTAAGAGCACTTCTATAATATCTTCCTTCACTACTAAATCAAATCAAGGTTGTAATATCTTAGATTAAGTCCCACATTATTTAAACTAAAGATGTGGATGAAATAAATGAAGATTAGAATTAATTTCCACAATGACTTAGAGTAGGCATTTCAGACCTAATTATGGAATCGAAGGTGGTTATTATTCAATTAAATCATTACAAATAGTATCAACTATCAAAGGCAAAGCTAGTAAAAAAAAAGTGGGGACTAAATTTTACATTTAACAGGTGAGAGCTACCTCTAGAATTTTACATTACCTATTATAATTGTGGACTTATTATGAGGAAGATGTTCAAATAGGAGTCAACATACATCCAAAATTTAGTCTCATAATGCTAACATTAGAGAAGTAAATCAAATAAATTAAAGTCTAGAATCAAATCATATCAATTTTTTTTTAAACATTTAAGACACAATTGTTAGGTCTAAAGTTACAAGTTGTTTAATTCTGGGTTGATATAAAGCAACTTTCCATAATATTGCGAACCTTAGTAATGACATTTTCTGTCATGACCATATACTCCAATAGCAAGCATGGGTAATAACCATTGATTTCTTCTCTCTTTGTTCCCATATTTGCTTGTAAAAATTTACGATGGAAGCACAAATATCTTCAATTCACTAAAATTATACTTCACCTTGTCTTGCAATCAAACAATACTAAATCAATTCTCCTGAAAAATCCTGTGCCTACAAGGAGACTTTACACTCCAAATTTAGAAGTTGAAGTTATCATATTACTAATACAGATGAAGAATACCAAGTTGTTAAAAGGAACAGATACCATTCAGAATTATGAAGGGGAATGGTAATATAGGCTTCTTTTATATGGTCTGGCCTCATTTTCCCTAGATATATATGATAAAAGGCAAGGGTGAAGAGTGGGAAAAGGATCAGAAAACCACTTGCCAGTATTGAGACTAATTGGATTGGAATTGTAGACCACATGGTATTACCTGAAAATATTAGTCAAGGACTACGACAGTCAAGTTTATTCCAATTTCTCTTTGTCCTTTAACTTATTCCCCAGAACTATTTCTAGAAAAAGAATTCCCTGGTACTTTGTATGCATTTGTTTAAGGCTCCCAAGAGCTAGAGAAGCTCCCACACATATCTTGAGGAGTTTTTGTAAACAAGTATAGGTTGAAGCTCTAGCTCTTAGGAGCTGCAACTCTTGGGGATGCTGTTTACAAAGAATATTTTTTTAGAAATACAAAAAAACAACTCAACACAAGCTACAGTATCAAATTCATCCTATAACAGCTCTTTGAAGAAGTTGCTACAATAACAGCTCTTACTACTATAGTGAGACCAAATTCACACTATAAGAAAATGACCAAATAGGCCACGGTTCACCACGATAAGGATTTCAACTTCCCCTTTCAACCATATGCGCACATTGTGATGGACAAGCCAAGCAATGGACAAACAAATCGCAAGAGAAAGACAAGAGGTCCTCAAAGAGATTATCCGTACCTACGGTTGTACCAAGCAGAATAATTACTGAAATTTTGATTTATCTTTTCGGTCACGAATTTCAATTCATCGTCTTCGGGCACATCCTTCATGGCTGCAACGAATCTAAAAACGTGCCGAGGCATAAACAAGGGAAGGGGGGATAACAAAACAGAAATCAAAAGTCAAGTATTCAACGCCGATAGAAAATCCACCTTCGGTAGTTCCATCCATGGAAGTTTCTAGAATCCAACTTCAACAACTGATCCAGAAGCCGGAATTCAAGCTCGTAATCCGTCGGCGACAACTCCCGCTGCAACACCCACTTCCGATGGTGCCACGCACCGTAACACTTGGGGTTCCGCTTGAGCGCGATCTCGACCTTCAGAACAAAACATGAAGAAGGAGAAACATGAAATTTAGACCGAAAGCCCCCCCCTTATTTTTCATCATCGCAGCTAACCATGACCGATGACCAAACGTACAACTCTGAGCTCCCTATTGACAACGGATTTGATCTCTTCCGGGTCCGAAGTCGACTCCAAGATGCTCTGAACTGCAAGCTTCCTGTAGTTCCACGCCGTGTAAACCTCCGGATTCACCTCCAGTAGCTTCGCACTAATTTCCAAGGCCTCCTTCGTGTATCTGGAATACGAACGATAACCAGACGAAGGAAAAACCTAAACATTTTTTCGGAAAAAAAAAAGAGATCGTGTGCTGTCAAAAGGATGAGTCTTATGTTACATCTTGTTGTGGTGGTTGTGGAGGAGCTGGGTCTGGAAGGCGCGGAGATTTTCTGCCTTGGCAGCGGCGGCGGCGGGGTCTTCCACCTTGGTGGGCTTCCGTGGCCGGCCGTGCATGTTTTGATCTGAGACAGAAGTGGCGGTGTGATCTGCGAATGAGAACCAGTGCGATCCCGACGATGGCAGGTGTGAGGGGGCAACCTAACAATCGGGGTGCGATGGTTCGCCGGCGCTGCTGTAGGCAGGGTTCGTGGGCTTCCGGTAGTTCGGGGTTTTTTTTTTTCCCCTCTCTTCCCCTCTCTCTCTCTCTCACACACACACACACACTCTCTCTCTCTCTCTCTCTCTCTATATATATATATATATATATGAACCTTTGAGAAATCCAAATTAAATGGAGATTTCCATTTTCATAAATAAATAAATATATAAAAAATAGCTGATTGAGTAAACAAGAGATGTTGATTATATCAAGGAAATATTTGTACATTTAAAAAATAGTGAAAAATATCGAAAACAAAAATAATGAATCTTCTTAGGTCTTTGCATTCGTCACCCAAGCGTCGTGTTGTTTTCTTTGTGTTTTGTATTTGAAAGGTTGGTGGTTAATATTTTTCCATTTCTATGTTATGGATTTTCATTTCTGTGTTATGTGTTGCAATGTTCTTGTTGTTGGATTTTAGTAGTCGGACGGTTTTGTAAATCTCTTTCTGTTCAATGTATTGGCTTTGCTTTGTATCGACTTTGTTGAACCATTTATTTGATGTGTCCTATTATTTTTCCATGTTATTTCTATTCGATGGAACGAACATATTGGTCACCATCATTCCTCAAAATAAGATACCTTGATATGATGCTAGCATGGGAAGGTGGAAATAATCTATTGAATGGTAGGATGATAGAATTGCAGGTGAAAATGAGAAGCCGTAGAAATGGTTGATCATTTATGTAAGTTAGCCAAGAGGAATCTTAGCATTGCTATTAGAAAAGGGGAAAAGAAACATCAAAATAATCATTAGTTTACAAATGTACCTCAAAAACACGACCCGCATTCAACTAATACTCGTATACCTCAAAAACAATTCAATCATAATTCAGATTTTCTAGGAGAGGCAAAGGTTGTATTAAAACTAAAATGACTAGGAGAGACGAAGATCTGGATCAACCCATACTAAACAAAAATGTCACAAATGAGAATAATCATAACTTAAAATGAGTCTAGATTCTCGCAAAATATCAATATAAAATTTAGTGTTAATCAATCAGGTTGAGTAAGAATATCTATTCAACCTAAGTCTTTTATTTCAAATTTTCACCTTTAAAATTTTCTGACTTTAATAATTTTCTATTTTCCATCCTTTCTGGACCTGAACTTCTTGAAGCACAAACACCCCCTGAAGGTAAAATGGAAAGAAAACAGTTTAATGCAAATTATCTATTTTATTCTCAAACTTGTACCGAGACAAAACGGTGCCACTTGAAATATTAATGAAGTAGAAACCAAATCAAAGTTCCAACATTAGGTCAATTGCTTCCATAGAACACTAATATACAAGGCTTGTGTTATGACGATCAGGATGGGATTATGGGAACTAGATTTGTACAATAGTTGTTCAGGAAAAGGAGGAATTTAACGTAAACGATGTGCAGCACTTGTACCAGCTGATCTGTCCGCAGCATTTTCCACGTATTGTGAGTACCATGATCAATCAGTTTTCACTTTTCAAATGTTCAATATGGAAGTCTTCATTCATTCATTCATAATTTTGTCTTTGCGTCATCTTCCATTTTTTCTTCTCTGTGTGCATCAGTTGAGATGCCTTTAGTAACCCTGCAGAACGGCGGAGACGTTCAATTCATAGATGATGAGTCATTTCAGTGCATGACTGTTTATGTGTCACACTCACAATTCAGCAGTGGTTCCAACTGCCACATGGTCATTTGTGGTAAGGACGATTTGTTTGTTGTCAGCCAAGTTAGAATTGCTAACTTCACACATCCACTGCAACAAAATCACAGAAGGTGCAAATTATGCAAACACTCTTGCTGCAAGAAATAAGTTTCAGAATTTACCAGCTTTTTTGGCAAATATACCTGGTCATTAGGGTTAGCAGTACTTTGGACCCCCAATTTTGAAGCCTTGGAGAGACACCTCAAAACTCCCTGTTCGGTCAACAAAATGAGAATTAGATTATGCAAGTTCATTCAAGAATTTTCCCAATGGCCTAAGATATATGATCTTGCCAAAAAAGCTGTTTTACCATTGCAAAGAATTGGAATGATACAGAGAAGAAAGACCTTATCATACATGCCTTTTGGAGTGTCTCAACTTGAAAATACCGGCGTTTTTTGTTTCGTTGTTGATTTTATCTTCCTGACAAATCACATTTTATGATTTTTACCTTTGGGTTTTATCTGATCCTAACAAAATGACAAACACAATAGCATGAAACTGCCAGCAAATGGAGAGTCCATTGTACTTAGCTTATCTCCAAAGAGGTTGTTTCTTACTGACTCAAATCAACTTTTAGGTTAGATTGGAACAATCTAATTATTGTATCGATGTTTTCCTCAATTTAATTTCATTATTACCAAAAAATCCAATCAAGAATGGTAGCAAGTTCCAGAAAACCTCATATCAATGGCGTGTAAGAAAAGCAAGCTTCAGCCAATATAATACTGTCAGAGAATACAAGGTGTTCTCAAATATATCCTGATAGAAAGTGTGCTGAGCGATGAAAGCACGATAAAAAATATGGCAATGTCGAATTTCCTTGCACTGACCTTGTTTGCCCACATTAATCCACATGCATTACATAATGATCTTGGACCAGCAGGCCCACGTCGCATTGCTGGTGTTGCCTTTTCGCTAATGCCACAATTTTGGCATCTGCCAATACAAGAGAAGTGCAAAAGAAAATCCAATAGATAGGCTAGAATTTCAACAAATTGTAAAATGTATGAAGACCAAAGATAAAAAATCATGAAAACAAGAACCCACTTTGCTTCTCTAAGAATATCATCCTGACTATAGTTCTGAGCAGGATCACAACTAGGTCCCGTTGCTTGTCCCTCCTGAGGATTAGCCCTCCCGGCAAACTGACCTTTCCTCCGTTGCATTCTGATACAAATGTTATATTGCAAGGATGAATGCACAAAATGGAATAGTAAATAACTTAAAAAAATGGAATAATAAATAGGCATAATACATTACAATAAAGAATACCAGGTTTTGAGTAGTCACAAAATAAAGCAACAATCAATGTCTCCATTCCACTGTTTGGAGGCAATAGCATAGATCATTTTCCTTCATCTTATTCCTATGCATCACCATATCTTATCAAAACGACATTATGTAATTTGAATCTTTTTGCTATATCTCATTACTAAGTAGTTTTGATCTTTCTTTACCTCTTTTAATTTCAACTAAATTTATTAATTGTCCTTCTCTTATAGCAGCAACCATATGTCTTTTTTGGGCATCATCAAATCATTTAAGACAAATTTTTCTCATTTTATCATCAGTGTTATCCTTACTCTGTTTTGAATTAAATCTTTTATTACTTTATCTCTTAAAATATTACCGCTCATTCATTTTAACATTCATATCTTTGTAACACTAACTTTTTTACATTTACATGTTCAATAATGCAATACATGTCACAAGTCATAAGATATATTAGATGAACAGATATCTTACAGAAATTTTTTTCTAATTTTAGAAAATATTATTAATTACATAACAGTATTAAAGAATTTTAGATGCCTTTCTTCTTCATTGAAGATTGTTTAATTCTGTATCTTATGCGTCCACATACATATTTGACATTATATAAAATACATAAATGAAATCACATAAAGCACTAGAAGTATGGTCCAGTTAGGCCATCAATATGCTCTGGTCCAAGACAAAATTTGGTCCAACACCAGTTCACAAAGCAACCCTGCTTCCTGAAGGAGCCTCCAATATGCCTGATTGGTCATCCACAAAGTGATCAAATAGGTTCACCTATGGTGCCGTGTGCTTCTTCCAATTCTTTTTTCTCCAAATACTGGCACCTGACACCAAGTGATGATAAAAATAACTAGTAAATGCCTTCACATGGGTGTTACATTTACCAAAACCTTATCAATCCTCTCATACCGCTCACATAACTTATGCATAAGAAAGTCTTTGACAACCCATATCCAGTTCTTCTTTGAGCTCTCTTCTTTTGCAGGATAGAGTGACTATCTTACCCAATCCAATTTAACCTAACAGAGATGACTAGGATTGGACGAATTGGGCTAATCCACTCAGCTGGATGAAGATCAATTGACATAGTCTGTGGGAATTTCTCTTGCAAGAAAAAGATGAATGGACTATGTGCTAATGTAGACCAAATCCAAGTCTTAAAAACAACCATGGACGACAGAACAACGAACCATTTGTGCCTTGCTACACTATGGAGCCTGACAAAGGTGGAGCAAAAGCTGAAGGAGCATGTCCACTCAAAGGCCCAACCATCCCATTCAATCTCTCCTCTAAGGAAACCTCAAAGGCACATAGCCAACCTTCCACTATCTTGTTTTTTGGTCAAATAATGCCTTAGCATTGACTTTCCTAGTCCCAAACCTATTGGATCAAGAATCCCCATTGTCTGGATAGAGTGGCAATGCTTCCAAAATTTTTCTCCTCTAAATATCTCTAAAATGTGTTTACTGATGGAGATCAACCTTCTCGTAACATTTACTTGACTTAAGCATCAAAGAATCTTTGGTGGTCCATACAGTATAGGTGCCTAAGTCATTCACTTATTTTCAGGATAGAGTGACTACCATATTTAGTCTGAGACAATCATAACCCAACACAAAGAGATTACAATTCAATTTCTGCAGCAAACAGCATCTTCTTCATCATGGCTTTTTTAGAAGGTCCTGATCATACAATTTCACATTAAAATAATTTCTTTCTAGAATATAAGCTGCTCTATGCCTGTTCAAAAGAAAGGCTGAAAATTTGAAACAACATAATTTTATGTAACAAACTCACAAATCTGCAAAAGAACAGAGGTTTCTCAAATTCAAGATTTGCCTTCGTTCTGATGTAAACGACCATTGTTAATTGTTTAATATATGTACAACATACAGAGTACATAAAGTGGAAAACTTGTTCTTAACTATGTATATGCTGTGATCCAAGAAAGAAAAACTTATAAAGAGACTAGTCACACTACATAAGAAAAAAGGGAAGCAAGGAAAAACAATATGTGAAGGGAAGCTAGCAGAGGTGGAGACTTCTTCTTATGCATACTGTTCATTCAGGCCCTGAGTATATTGTTCATGTGATTTCAACATCACGTAAAAGAGTTACCAGTGATCAACATTATCAAAAAATGTCAACAGTATCAGAAAAAGAGTCGCTAGTGATCTATAATTTTTTACCAACTTAATACCTGAGGGCAACCTCTTTCCTAACAGTATAACGGATTTTTTTGTCAAAGCATCGCTCCTTTCGTTTTTCCCGAAACCGAATTAATGAAGCTACTCGCTTTGCTGGCATGTTTGTCCGCTGCAGAATATCATCTAAACCCTAGAGATGAAAATTACTATATTACACAATAAAACATGAGTACAGAATGAAATTTCATTTTCCTGAAAGTACCCTGTTATCATGCTGGCATGTTAATGAAGAAGCTGAACCACCCATTCCAGATGGCATTTCACTGCTTCCCAGTAGCAGCAGTACTGCTTGCACCTGCATTGCAACACACTCATCAAAGTAAAAGTCTTTTACTTCACTTGTTAAAATCATCAGGCATGATTATTTAAACATCCTTGCCAAAACTTAACAACAAAAATTGAGAAATAGTCCTAAATAAATATGAACAGTCAGAAATAGTCCAACCTGTACAAAAAACCTAAATAAATTATAGAGAAACATACTCTGCGAAGAAATTTTGCAGCGTACAAAAAGAATACTTTGATCATCTTGCTATTAACTAGAATAAAGCAGAGAAATGTAGCCTACGAAGCAAAGAAAATGTGGAAAATCCTGACGGGTAAATTTATGGTCATGAGCTACATTACAAAATTGAGGTCACCACTGTTAGGATTCTAGCCACTCCTTGCATAGAATTTTCACTACTATATCTTAATTAAGTCAAAAATAAACAAAAAAAGGAGTAAACAAATAATGATGAATTACAGAATAAAACATAATTAAAAAAGTCCAGAATACAACATGATAAAAAAATACACCAGTTACTTTCATTCACAGGAAAAAATTCCTTTTTCCATTATGAATATGGGAATTTCAAAAAAGCTTCTAATCCCACAAGAAAAAGACAGAAAAAAAAAACCAAGCAGCACAATAAACCACAAGCCAACCCAGGAGGCTACCACACGACAAAAGGCGTTACCTTTTCGGGCGTAACGGAGTCGAAAACATACACCTCCCCTTGGAACAGCAAAGTCAGCTGATTCGAACTCGCACTTGTCAATGGCATAGAGGGATCGACAAGGCCCCCATCCCCATCCTGTTGCGCCCCCGTCGCCACCTCCGTCAACACATGATCTGCCTCCATTCCCACCCGGAGCATGCCGTCCTCCTCCACAGCCTCATGCCCTCCGACTCCATTCCCGTCCTCTATTCCGTGCATTTCCATTTCCTCCACGACCACCTCCTCATTCTTCTGCTGCAGCCGCCGCTGCTCCAGATTCGCATCCGCCATGTTGCACAAACCACCGATACTACGACAATGACAAAAGGAATCTAAACCCTAATCCTAGCGGAACCGGAGGAGGACGGGAACACATCGGTATCGTGAGGGAATGATAAGGCGGAAATCGTGTGCACGGGTACGGGACGATGATCTCTGGTTTTTTGCTCTCGTGTGTTGCGAAGCTCTCGGGAAAAAGCTGTAATTTTTGCTCATCGGTTGTCCTCTAAAATATTGGGAAAGACTGGAGTATGAAACAAAACTAGAAAGCACAAGGGAACGAAGGAAATATTGTTTGAACGGTGACAAAAGTGAAAAAATGAGAAGTAATGCATAAATATGCCAGAAAATACAAGTCAAATGAAATTTCATGTGTATTCTCTCCACTTCTCTTTTACTTTTTTGAAAAGAGTGCTAAATGGCTTAACTTTTGAAGAGAAAAATGCCATGAGGTGACTGTGTTAATCCATATTGATGGGTAAAAATACTTCTTGTCAAAGAGTAAATAAGTTGGGCAAATTTACTAGTACAATTATTTTTCATGGTTTGATTTAATTTCTTAAACTTTACGATTTAATTTAACTTCAAAATCTCTTATAGTACCATGTTCATATCATACTAACCTAGTATCTGGTAGAGTTTTCTCAAGGAGAAAGTGTACATATATCACATTCTTGAACTATAAAATACAAGAAAAATATTCGTAGAATATTATATGTAAATAAAACACTCACAATTTTCCTTCTTTTTTTTTTGTTTTTTCTTATCTTTGTATTTTTTCTCTCTCTCTCATGTTCTTCCTTGCAATCTTTCCGTATTCTTCTTGTCATTTTTATACTTAATCGTAAATAGTTCTTTGTTACATTTAATAAGATATACTTAGAAATCTTCGAATTAAATGTCGATTAAACCCCATCTCCTTTGTCTTCCGTTCCTTCAGTAATAATAATAATATATAGATAGAAATGTTTAATTTTTGGGATATTGATAAATTGACGTACTATATATCAAAAAACACTGATAAATCAGCGTGTAAATAGGGTTTCTTTAAAGTATAATTATGTTAATCAATAGAACAACATTCTTTGAATGTGGAATGAGGAGGCTGGAGCTTCACCACCGCTATGGGCATTGTGTAGTTCATTTTGGAATGACTATTGTTTTGCTGAATTCATTTATTTAATGGGCAACTAGTCCCCCCCTGCAAGAATCGAACATCAAGGTTAACGTGAGAATACCACCTACAAGAGAACCATCAACACCATTCATTCAGTGTCAGATATGCCCCTTTGATCTTCCATTGCACCTGTTTGCTCCTTCTGAGGTTGAGGACGCTTGGCGGAGAAGGGTTTTGGTTGCAGCGAGAGAAGGATTCGGAGGCAACGGCGAAAGAAAGTGAAAGAGATAAGAGATAGAAGGTGAGATGATGAAAATGTATGCGTGCACTGCAAAAAAGAACAAATAATCCAAGGGGAGATTTCGATAACCACACTCCATAGGCTTCTAGATAATGAAAAAGTACTAGTGCTTCTGCAATGCAATTCATCGGAAATTCTACCACTTTAAGAGGAGAAAAGGAAGAAAGTAGGAAGTGACACAAGAGACAAAATCAGTTCATTTTGAACCGCATCAAAAACAAAACTTGATCTTATTGGTTACTGTTTTTTTGTTTTTTGGACAAAACTGCTGTATACTCGTATCTATTTACCGACCTGGATGACTAGAAGAGCCTGTAAAATACATTTCATGTTACATACGACAAGATACAAAAAGCACGTGAATGGAAATCACGACGGCCAAGCACCTATTTATACAAAAGGCTATGCTTCTCCTGTCTGGTTCCAGGGATCAAGGAACGTGGTCCAAGCTAGCTCCCGCGCCCAGGCAACTTCTGACCAAACCCAAGTTACTTCAGTGAGTGCACATGAAATTACCCACATGCTTATTATTGGTAATGCTCAGCATTCACTCTAGTAACTTCCGAGCAGCCGAGTCAATGAATCAGGATGTGAAATTCCAATGTTTATCATTTTACCCATAAATATGTGCAAAATTCAGGAACGTTTCTCTATCTGCAACTTGTAAATAACTAACAAAGCAATATTGTATTTTGAGGGAGACCGTCACTTGTGAACGTCCTCATAGGGAGAAGATGCACCAGATGAATCACTGTGATTCGGTGTAATATCCCTTGGTGAGGTCGGAAGAGAACCTCTTTGTGCCATTCCTGAAGAAAAGTGAAGTTCTAGTTTTAGACACAACAGATGAATCCTGGTGGAGATGGAAGAAGAACATAAGCAGGTCAAAAGTTTCTAACATAAAATCCACAAAGCTACATGAGAATTTCTTCAAGAAAAGCTACTACAGGGGATGCACTCCTATTTATCAGCGGAACAAAAATGAATCCCTTCCCAAGGGCATAGGGTCCTACCATAGATATTCTCAATTCCAAAGTTAGCATCACTATGGTTGCTTTCGCTAAATCAGTAGTTTGCCAAAAGAACAGATGCATCATTACTTTGTAATATAAAGTGACAATTTGTACTTTGTTTTTCTCAAAAAATCCCATAAGATTAGGCCTAATATATTTGTCAGGTTGACTTTTATACTAAGATTACTTCTATATTTTGACGAAACAGTTGAAAGTAACATTACCTGAATTCCTTGGCCCTCTTGAACGGAACTTCTTTAACGGTCTTCTTATTAGTCGCTTAGCTTTTGTTATTGTTAGTTGCCTAGCAAAGGGAGGAGAATCAGCCTCGATTTCACTCCACTCTGCATGGCCACCTTCATTGTCTGGTTCACCTCTCATAGTTCGCCACACAAATGCCTTTGCTTTACGACGCTGAGAATTAAACAATCCCTTGATTGAGATGACAAATCCATCACCCGCTCCATCATTTGGACGTCTAAACAATGTAGGAAATTCATCAGATTTTCCAGGCTGTCCTCCATCACTATCACTGAAATACCCATCAATATCAGGAAGTCCTGAACTAATAGGCTCTTTATGACTTTGGACTTTATCCTTGAATTTCTTTCCCTACATATTTGGAAGAAATAAATGATTATCAATTTAAAAACAGGCAGAGGAGAGAGATAAGCATCAGTCCTTCTTTGACAAGCAAAACGACATCATATAAAATCATAACGTCTAAAGAAGGAAGGTTGATGAAGAAGAACCAAAGCAAATAATAAATTAAATCAAAAAGAAAGAAACACAGTAACAGCTACAGTAATACTCTTTTTTTGTTGACTACGAAAACTTTGAATGTCTTTACTCAAGGAAATTAAAATGTTTCCCACAAAAATTTTGAAAAGGATGGGAAACTTCATTGAATGTGACCATGTTACCGTGGTTATTCATAGATTTGAATTTAAAGGAGAAAATATTGGAACATTATTTCTGCTTATGCCACATTGCTACCCCAGGTGTTCAACACTTGCCTGCATTCCTGTTACTGACTTAAGCACGCCCCAGATAATATGTTTCTTGACTCGTGAAAATAGTCTTCTCCATGTCCCAGTAAAATGGACGCGGTGGAAGGTATCCATCAAAAGCCTTAAATCACTGACAGCAAATCTGGATCCTTCATAAGTAACAAGTAATTCAACCTATGCAATTCAAAGAAAAGGAAAAAGAACATCAATATTGGAAAAACCTTCTTTCTACTTAGCCAATTTCATGGCAAACAACACCAACCTGACTTATCTTGATATTGTGAAATTCCATCATTTTTCGAGCTCTAGATCTTTTCTCTTCTTGTGTTTTACTGACCTTCTTTTCCTCATGAGACAATCGACCAGATTTTACCAATTTAGAATCTTTTGATTTTGTTCTAGAAATTTCCTCGTTTCCAACATATGAGGGGTCATTAGCGGGACTACTTTTTGTAGAAATGCCTGAAGAATGCAAGTGTAACACAATTTCGTTTCCCAGAGTCTCAGTAATATTTTCTCCGCATGTTCTATCTAAAGAGGATGTTCGTTGAAGCTCTGGACTTGATCCGCACATCACATTTGCTTTCAGAGATTGCAGCTTTGATGTCTGATGAAGATATTACAAAGTTAAGACAAAGAAACTGTTAGCAATAACCAAAAAAATTTATTATATTCCTTGATTATTTCTTACAATAAATTCATATGCTCAGATCATATTTATCCCATGTATGGAATATTAGAACTCACGATCAGCTCAAAGATGGGGGGCATAAAAGATGGTTTTTATTTTCAGTGAATTTTAATGTGTCTCAACGATGGCCTATTGCTACTCATAAGAAACTCACTTGAGCAGCATCTGCATGTACAGAAGACTGGTTGAGACCAGGTGTAGATGAAAACATTGAAGTAGCACTGAGTCTTGCAGAAGCCTCGCATTCTTTGGCAGAATGGTTACTTCCTTCTTCAGCTCCAGCAGCACTTTTCCTACCACGTCTTGTACCAGAAGTTGTTGAAACTTTCCAGACTTCCTACAAGTTGGGCAGGAAGAAGATAAGAAGAGAACATATCTTTTTTAGTATACATAGTATTTCCAGTGCTTTTACTGAACAAATTTAATAAAACCAGCAAAATTTATTGAATGACAGAGTAATTGATTTAGTTTAGCATGTAGAAGTGTTAATAAAATTGAATGCGAAAACAAAATTCACATCAAAAAGGAAACAAATGCTGGGATTTTTAAATATAGGCATTGGAAAAGACGTTAATAAATAAAAAGTACATTCATAAAAAAGGTGGCAGAGGAATTGATTACTCTTTGGGCATTTTGTCTATAAAAGGCTTGTGTAGTTTTTTTTACTATGTATTACGTTTGAGAATCCTACTCAAAAAAATTTCCAATGAACCATATGTTGATAAAAGTCCTATCCACATGTTAACCATGAGGGAATATCCTTATGGTTTTGGAGATATGAATGTGCATAACTGAACATGTGTGGACACTTCTTATCTCTAGATATTGGATATTACTCAATAGGAGTAAGAATATATACCTAAACAGCAATTGGCAAATGAGTGAAGTGGTCTACCAACATATCAATATAAGTTCAATCATCATATTAACTGATGCAGTTTATTCTATATTTAAGTAATAATGCATTTATTTTTGAGTAATGAACAAAAATCTACTAAGTGCAACTATATAAATCGGTGGATTTCTGGTGGCCAGTGCCCTCTACTTTTTGGGTCTCTCTTTCTCTCGTTCACTCAGCTCTCTTCCTTGCTTATTTTAAGTTTAGGGTTTAGGTGTTGAAAGTGAAGAGAAAGAAGAAGAGGAGGTTTGAGGGCATCTTTTGGTGGTGGCTATTAGTAGTGATGGATTAGGATTTAAATCATAAATCTAATACAATGCCAAAAAGCGGAGAATAGAAGTTTCTTATTGTGTTATAAGAAAGGGTACGAGCTCCTACATATAGGAGGAATATTAAATGATCAACAGGAAACCTATCATTTAACCTACAAGTAACCTAATTAGGATTCATATAAGGATCTATTCATTCTAATAATATCCATTTACTCTAATAAAAATCAAATTTGATCAATGGAAAAATTACAATGATATGAAAATTCTGTAGTTGATATGAACTACAGATGAGTTGAAAAGTGATTTTCAACTGTAGTTGCTATGAACTACAGTGGTGATTAAGTTGAATTTCTGCTTCTAAAACAACCAATTGATGCCATCAAATGGTCAGAATTCTTTGAATGCAAAACCCAAGAAACAGTGACGTTGCATACTTGCATCTAATTCTAAAAAGTTCACCATTTTTTACAATGACCAACTAACATGACTAGCAAACTATTATAAACTATTACAATTGAAAGGCCAATCCGGAGCAAATTACCTGCCGTCTGTGTGAATCTTGTTCTTCTTCAGGGAAGAAATAGTCCCACATCATGCGGTACATAGTTTCAGTCAAATGTATCTTCAGAGGATAGATTTCAACCTAGCATACATAAAATAACACATCCTTGCTAAGAAAGATAATCCATCACTTGCCAATATCATGGTCAGGCTAAATTTTCTAGCTAAAACAAAGAAATCTCCCATTAATGACAAAGAGAATCATCATATGTACCCTTCATAAATAAAATGCAAAGCATGAAAAAACACATGATATGAAAAATACTTGTCATTTCAAAAGAAATCATGCTTGATATGTGAAATGGTTGAAATTGAATTCTGTCGTGTTATATCAATCAGTAAACAATTAGAGGTTAGACGTTCACTATAACATACGTTTAAACCAAGGTTGTTGGGGCAGGCATCTGGGTGGCACCTTTTAAGTCTACCTTGACCCCAGGCACCCAAGATAAAAAAAACCATATATAAAAGAACCATATAAAAGGGTTTGTAGGATTTTTAAACCCTAAAATAATAGAAAAACCTTTGTGCGCTCTTCTCTCCCCCACCTCTCACCTCTGGTAGCTACCAACCAGAACTATATATTTCGTACATTTTTGGAAATATAATCCATATATATACAGAATTACACATAATTACATAAATATTATATATATAGAATAATAATAATAATAAATGTTATTTTGAAAAAAAACTGATTAATAGGGGCATCACCTAGGCACCCTTGATTGGTTCCGGGCCACTTTGTTGCCTTAACAATCTTGGTTTAAACAAGTAATAATTTTCTCCTTCATTCCAGATATTTAGTAGGGATTCTGAACCAATTTCTCTTATTCAAGTACAGCTATAATAGTCAGGGTACCCATCTCCATCATCAATTTATTGATCAGAACCGTGGGTCTTGGATTTAAACCAATTACTTTTGATCAGAAATTCAATTATTGAGAAAAATTTGATATCAGATGTACGACACACTTAACAAATTTTGGATCCATTCAGGCCTTATCTAGAAAGATCAAGACCATTGTTAAGATTGTGAGATATTTCATACAATTATCCTCAAGAAAATAGCTTCATGTTGTAGAAAAATGAGGGAAGAAAGCACAACCAGAAGCATCAAATGTATCTTGAAATTAGTGTTTTTTTAAAATTTTTTAGGATATAAATTATTTGAAAAAAGAACCCTATCCTGGCAAATCCTTCGGCACTCAGAACAGTCCTTATTGCCTCACCTTAATATGGAAGGCATATGCGTGGCATTTCAAGAGTGCAACTTTTAATTATATGGCTTGCTTATATTCTGTTTTGTGCTCTATTTTATTGAGTTATTATGACAAGAATTCTGGAAAATCTGGAATTTTATCTTTATTTTTTCCTTTTTGCATGAGCTGCAAGCATCTTGTTGTGCTGATGTCATGATCGTCCACTCAATCACCATGTGGTATATCAATCACTCCACAACATTCAAAGGTTTAAAGATTTCTTACTCCATGATATTCATTAAATGATTTGATTCAGTTTCATTTTTATAAATTTGACATATATTCATTTAAGTTCATTTTCGTAATTTTGATATATATTCATTTTTATAATATTGAATACTTATGTATCATACTATCATTTCAAAAGTGTACCATTTAATTATCTGACTTGCTTATATTTTTTCTGAGCTCATTTTAACTGGGTGATTATGACAAATTCTGGAGAACCTGCAATTTGTAGACTTAGTTGGTGTTGAGAACTAGAGTGCATGTAGCTTGTAATTTTCTCTTTTTTTTGTATGAGCTGCAAGCATCTTCTTACCAATGGTATGATCGTCACATCAATTGTGGTTTATCAATCACTCAACAGCAATCAGATGTTCAAACATCTCACTCCACGATGTTCAACAAATGATTCAATTCAGGTTCATTTTTTATAATTTTAACATACATCCAAGTTTATTCTCCATTTCTTATCTTGATCTTACATGCTTGCTTGTAAAATAGGCCAAATGAGCTAGTTTTGGTTGTTTCATTTCAATTTGGAGAATTTGATTTAGACAGCAGAGTGACATGCAAAAAATAAAATTACACTGTTGCCTTTTATCACGTGTTCATTATCAAAAAGAAAACCATAATCATGTGATATATGCTATTGGCTATCCTTCATAAAGAAATCCTTATTTACCATAAAATGAAATATTATGAACAGTTTGATAGGTTCCGATTATAAATCCAGATGTGGATTTTGTTTCTATGCTATTGTTGCAATTAGTAAACATTGGTTATGAGCACAAGTATTTTGGATAGACTCCTAGAAAAAAAATCAACTTTCATGCTCCTTCAGCATCTTTATTAAGGATCAAGTTGTGGACAGACAAGCACCCACACGGATTGAACAGAGGAGGTACCTAAAATTTTCTTCAGCCTTTTTGAGTGGCATGTATAGATTGATTTATCTAAAGGTAAAGTTTTCTATTTTTATGTGCTACAAAAACAACAGGATTATACTAAGATATTGTTTGGTTCAGAACATGGTAATGTTCAGTTATGCATATATCAACTATGGAATGGTGTGTATAATGAAGTACTGTTCTGAATCCACTCAAGACAATACACGAATAATGGATGCCATAATCTGATAATCAGGAAAAAGATTGAGTGTCACTCACGCAAGAACACTGTTGATAATTGTTTAGATTGTTACCACAATCTATCACATCAAAAGTATTTATTTTAAAATATGATCATAATCTCACAACACAATCAACAGATTCATAGTCTGAAACAAAGAGTTGACCCCATAATCTCAAATAGTCCTTTTCAATCAGAACCTCAATAATGGCATTCAAAATATTGATAATAGCATAAAACAAGCAATGGAAGATGAAGTACTTTGGATCTATTTAAAAAGAAAAACAACCTGAAAAAGATCAAGGGGAGACGTTCCATCCTTCGGAGCTCCTTGCTTGGCATCAACACGAAGCATATCCTTTCTGCAATAAAAGTGTGAATTGTTTCACATGGTTATAACAAAAGATTAGCCTACAATCATAATAGCACAATAGCCTTTTCTACACTCAAGTGACTCAAGTCTCTAGCATTCAATTTGCAATAAACATATCAGATAAATACTGATGACCTACAGAGGTAATGGAACAATTGCAAGCAACAATTTTAAAACTCAGATAATTGAGTAAAGCGTACAAGAAAAAGGAACCTTTAGCTCTCCACCAAGATGTTTTGTTCTAAAATTACAAAATGTTCACTGTCAATCAGTAAATGCAGGCGAGATATTGGCTTGGATAAGGGTCATAACCCAAGAATTCAAATTCAGTTTTGACATGTTGGTATAAACATGGCAAAAAATCACCTTTTTTAAGATAATTACTGTCAACAAGTCAAAAAATTGACGTGTGGTTAATTTTTGTCAACATGTGTTGACATTTGGTTCCTCCTAAATGTAGAAATGGTTGCACTAAATATATGAAAAACGATAATCAATATCCACAATAAAGGATTCAGGCAGCCACTCTCTTGGAAAAGCCTAAGGTGCATTGATTTATCAGAATGAACTGGTAGATTTCAATCATCTAGAAGAAAGCTCACTACTATTTCATCTATGCTCTCCAGTCTATATATCCATTACCTATCTTCGGGATCCTTATTGGTGTTGCACAGTGCCTAGAATGCATTGGATGTCATTTCCTTTAGAAGGGTAGTCAGAAAGAAAATCCACTGGGCCGCCACCTTGTGGCTTGGAATAAGGTCTGTCACCAAGGATGGGTGGGTGGTCTTGGCTTAAGGAATTCTCTCTATGATTTTGACTCTTTTGGATAAATGGTTGATGTCTTCGTAATCTAAGTTGAGTGATCGGTGCCTGTGGGTGGACATCATTAAGAGGAAATGATATTGGTGTTGCCTAGATGGGAGTGTGGGTAGACACATGGAGAGGGTCACTTGTCTTTAGAATGAAATCAACGAAGTCGGGGATGAGGAGAGTTGTAGTGTTAAAGCGGTGGTAGGAAACAGGGATGAAGAAAGATTTTGGTGGGAAGTGTGGATTGATGATGGGCCTTTGTGTGCTTTGTTCCCAACATTGGTCTTCATTGTTTCTTTCACCCAAGCGAATGTTAGCAAGTGTTATGAGCATTCTTAGATGGGAATAATGTGAGAAGCTTGCTTTAAAAGGAATCTTGACGATATAAAATCTACTGATCTTGATAGATTTCTTTCTATCCTTTATTGTCATGGTTCACCTCTTGTTTCAATTGGTTCCAAGTCAAAGGTTTGGAGGTAAAGCGAAGATAGAGAGATCTTTTCCAAAACACTGTACCACGTTTTAACTTATGGTGACATCAGGGTGAAGTGCTGGAAGCATCTGAGGATCGGCTCCATCCCTCCAAAGAATCTATCCTTAGCAGCTTAGGCATGTGGACATCCCTAATTCCCTATTGAGATGAGATGAGGATGCAAAAAGGTGTTTCCAGCTAACTAGTGTGTGCTAGTTCTGCCATAGGCATGTTTTTTGGCAGCAAAAGCAAGTATATTAAAATCAATAAAAAGGGAGCCTACACAAGCCATGGGCAAGCAAAAACCAAAAAAGAAAACCAGGAAAAGCAGGGTTGTTCTACCATAGGCATGTTGACAGTTGCTGGCATCTGTTCTTTGGATGTTCAGACATGACTGGAGGTGGATGAACAGGGCTGGTCTGAATCTGATTCAAGAGCCACACCTATCTGAATTCTGGGAGTTTTGGGTTGCAAAAGGTGGAATGGATAATTATATACAAATATAGTTAAGTAATTTTATTATATATAAGAAAAACCTAGTTTAGATCACTTGGATAGTGTTTATTCTCTTTTACTGAGAATTGTATTATATTTCTCCTCAAAAGAAATGTGTAGACGACTGCAGGTGAGGTTAATATGTCAGAAAAAAATTATAAATTAGAATCTTCATAAAATAGTAAAGATTATGAACAACATACATTTAGTAAAGCAATGATTCATGGATTACAGAAATCAATAAGAAAAATGAGTACTTACTTTCCCCATTCAGGAGGTGCATTCCAGGGAGATAGGAGCATATCTGATTTAGCATTTTGTAGGCAGTTTCGTACTTCAAATGACTTTGTTGTGAATTGGGCAATACCAATATCTTTGTAATCACGATCAAAGTCATAGATCTGATGTGAGAAGATTGAAGAACAATTTCACATGTTAAGGTGGAAAGAGAAATAGCCAAGAAAACATAGATAAACATCGTCCACACCATCTTTGCAATCACAATAAAAGCGTTTTATTTGTTGAAAGAGTTTTTGGGACAATAAACTATCAAGGGATGCAGAGAGAAGGGGCCAGAAAGGAAACAGAAAATCATGTCCAGAAAAGCCACCCATGGCATAGTACGCAAGTATATCAATAATCTACCTCTGACATTCTAAATGTTTTTTTAGCAGTTTTCATCGTCCTATATGAAGTCATTGACAAGTTGTTGACAAAAAGTACATGATACTTTAAAATGTAACATAGAGGAGCATCGGCATTTAACTGAGAGAAGTTTTTGAGGCTTCTTCAAGACACTTCAATTCATGACTTTCATCAATATAATTAATTGAAACATGAAAAACTGGTAATGAGACAAAAAAGATCCATATAGCCACTCAAAAAATGTTGGACTACACTCTGAGCCATGAATATGACCAAAAACTCTTAACAAGTAATGTTCATTTACCATACTATTTTTTGAAGGAAATGGAGTGCAATCAAAATAATTAAGGAACGCTTACCATATTATTTATCTCAGCTTCAGCAAAGGATTTACCATCTGCGAGCATGCTCCACACTACCTTGTTGATTTTCATAGAAATGCGCATAGCATAAGATGGACTTTTGTTCTTCTCTTTTTCCATCAGATGTGTTTGGGCAGCTTTCTGCAGTGCCATCCTTAAATCAACTAATGCTGTTCTTCTAGATTTTTGAATGTTCACCAACTCTTTTTTTAGCCATTGTACCTAAAAAAGAGGTCAACATTAAAAAACATTTATGTCACCCTTCTAAAGAAATGTTAGACTAAGGCACAAAAGGTGCCAAGTCCCAGCAGAGGAAAAAAAAAACAGCACCATCATAGACTTGACATTGCATCAAACTCTACAAAAAGCAGGCTTTCCTATTCTCTTTGCGTACTCTTTTTGAGGAGGTTTCTTTTTTGTAGTTTTTTCTCTTTTCTCATGCTCAAAACTTTTTTATACTCCTGTCTCCATAATAGGTTCAGTTTTCCATAGTTACTACATGTGATGTAGTGATTTATATTATTGATGTTTATTGAATATAAATTAATTATTAAATACTATGATATTGTAAAACTTATTAAAATACTATATGTAAAAAATATAATTATGCAAAAAACATAATTCAACAGTAAGGACGACAAACACTAACAAAGACATGCCAATTAGAATCAATATATAAATAAGAAGCAGTTTTAATAGGTATGTTCATATTAAATTTGAATCAATTTAATATGTACAGTCTCAGCCAAATAATTACATTAGGTGTGGATTTATGGTGGAATTCGACACAGGGAGCTAAGAAATGTATGGAGGCACTGGAATCCTACTAAAGCTTAGTTCTTTGCCTGATAGGGATGACACAAGGCTATCCCATTCCCAACAGAGTGTCTTCTTAAGAAAAGAGGCTTCTCTTTGGAAAGTATTTACAGATTTTGTGATGCTTATGAGAAAAATCGGTGGTATCTATTTTTTTATTTGTCCTTCCATAAGTAGTCGTTGGTGCCCATGAATGGGACTAGATGCTCTCAGAATATGGGGCATGCATGAGTTTTGGAAGAGATATGCATGCAAAGGTGGGCTAGACAAATCTCAAAAGAAAATCTGGTGCACTATTCCCCATGCAACTTGATGGAGAAGATGGTTGAAAAGAAATAACAAAATATCTTGAGGTGTACAACATGATGAAATGTACTTCTAGTTAAATGTGTGGCATGGATGAGATCTTGGAGGACCCAAGGTGAAATAGCTAACGCTGAGGTTTTGGCATGGACACATTCTGTTGCCACATTATGATATAACGTTTTTCTCAGTCTACTTGGTTTTTTTATCCTTTTTATATTTTAGTCTAATGTTGTTCTTCTTGGGTCTAGCGGGTTTCCTTTTGAAGCCCGATAGGCTTTTTGGTTTTAGTCTAGCTTGCCAAAATCTTATGTAGGCCTCCTTGTTTCATCAGTTTTAGGGGGGGTTTGTGCACTCGGAATCTGACGGAATTGAAAATTTTTTCCGTCAGATTCCGAGTCATGAGGTGTTTGTGCATTTTGGAATTCAAATTCCTTGAGAATTTGAATTCCAATCATGTGTAAAGGTTGGGAAAATGAATTCCCAACCTAAAAGGTCGGAATTCATTTTCCAAAAGATCGCTCGACGCTTACCCTCCCCTGTTGAAGTATATATTGTTAATATTTTTTATTTAATTAATTATTTTAATATTTGTTTATTAAAAATAAAAATATTAATTATTTTATTATTATTAATATTATTTAATTTTATAATATTAAAATCATAAATATTATTTAATTCAATTATTATTATTATTTTATTTATTATATTATATTATTTAATATATAATATCAAATTTTCAAAAACCATATAATTTTCCTAACTTTCTGTGGCTAACACAAACGAAGTCTTAAAAGTCATTTATGGCTAATAAAATGTTTAGAATTATATTTTTTTATAATCAAAGTATTTCAATAATTATTTATTATTTACTTTCATTTATTCACTTCATAATAATTATATTTCTATAAAAGTTATTTATTATTACATTACAAGGAATATAAAATTTATAATTAACCTTTTGTTGTTTTAAACATGTATTATAACTAAAAAGTTATCAATTTTTGTAATTTTTGATTTATTTTATATAATGATAAATGATATATAAACATTTATTTTAATAATATATTCATTTATTAATGTCAACAATTCATTAATAAATTAATTACATTTTCACTAATTATTTTAAGTCAATACTTAATTTTATTAAAAATCAATTTTATTCAATTCCCTCCAATTCTGTCATGTGCACAAACACATAGAATTCAATTTCCGTCAAATTCCTGAACGTGCACAAACACCTAGATTTTGAATTCTTTCCGTCAAATTCTGTAGAATTCAAATTCCGTTAGAATTCAAATTCTGCGGAATTCAAATTCCAAGTGCACAAACCCCCCCTTAATATATTTCCTCGTTGTCATCCAAAAATAAACTTTAATAGGTAAATAATTCAACCATGAAAGATAAAATAAATGTTCTAAACAAACAAATGGCATATATGCACTCATCCCAAAGAATGCCTCACATTTTTTTATTTTTTAATTGGATCCCAAGAGTATCTAGTAATGAATTCTATAAGGTCCACCATATTGTGTGTTTGATGAGTATTCATTGTTGCATTATATATAAAAACACTTTTGGAATAAATCAGACAAGTGTGTCGCACATACATACATGTGTATAGATGTGTGTGCATGTGTGTGTATAAAATCAAGTTTTAAAATTAAAAATTTCAACTTATTTGAATGTCTTGATAACTATGGTTTTTCCTTGCACTCTTGTATTTTTTTTACATTTTAACATAAGTTTATATTAAACACTCAGAAAAATGGCATTGAATCTAGTCCCGGTGGCATTAAAATTAATAAGAAAAAAAAACCTAGTCTGTCGAGCTATGTGTTCACGTTCTTCTCCATGATACACGGAAACCAGAAAATGTGTTCCAATATTACAATCTGAGACATTTGTGCTGCTTAGTCAAAATCGGTGTGATAGCTGCCAGCACATTGCATCCATTGCAAACTATAACTTAATGGTGAATTAAATAATCAATCTATTTAAGGATATGTACTTTTTGATGTACTTTAATTAAGTCAGTCGCAACATTATTTAGATTCCTTCATTATTTTTAAATTTATTTATCTTTAATCCTCAATAATAGACTTAAATAATTTTCATCTTTAGTTCTCAAATCAATTTGAACAATCATAGTTCAATTGCTACATGTCACAAATTAAGCATTGGAAGCAATAAGCATGTTAATCCAACAAATAAATCCAGAGTGCCAACATAATAGCATACAACAATAATTTGAGTATTAATCTTACTATGTAAGATTGCCCATATGAATTTGTCTCTTCTAAGTATTTCTATCTATTGTCAAATCTTCAATTTTTTTTAAGGAAAAACCCTAGATCTATTGTAGAGTAGGGACCACATGGAAAAAGGAGATAAAACAAAGTGAAGGAGACTAAGCCAAAACCTTAAACAAAGAAACATCAAAGTAAAGGAAAAACAAAACACAGGAGAGTTACAAAACTTGCAGAGTAGGGATACCCCATCTATCGAGCAGTATTTGAGATGTAAAATCTGGTGGCCACTCATTTTCATAGATCATAGGTTTTCTCTTGTACCGCAAACTTAGTTTGACCAACAAATCCACTAACAAGTTGCTTTGTCTGAACCTAAATCTAAAATATCTAGAATTGTTAATAGAGCTAATTATGAAGTTTTACTTGGGTAACTCATTAATATGAGGGCAACAACCCTGTTTGATATCATTAAACAAAATCTTAGAGACCACTTCAATTTTTACATCCACAAGATTCAAGCAAAGCACAAAGCATATTGATAAACTCTCGACCAAAGCAAGTAATTTTGCAATAATGACCTCAATTGAGTCATAGTAATTGTAAAGAGCAGGAACCACATGACCAAGTTCATTTTGAAGAATGGTCCCTCTTGAGAAAGTGATTACTGTATATATTAAAATGGTGATTACAAAGGTATATATATATATACACCCTAGGTTACATGGATATCCATTTATCTCATAATTAGATCACATAAATGGATACATGGATAAAATAACTCTAACACTCCCTCTCCAGCTAGACTATATATCACATAAGTTCAACTTGTTACAAAAATTTTCAAACATTCTAACTCTAAGACCCTTGGTAAGGACATCAGTTAACTGATCTCCAGAGCAAGTATAGAGAGTAGATATAATTTTTTGAAAAACATTATTTTTGATGAAGTGATAGTCAACTTCAACATACTTGGTTCTCTCATAAAAGGTAGGATTACTCACTATCATAATGGATAGATATGAGACCACTAGCATCAACTCCCATATCTTGAAGTAGAGCCTTCAACCATATTAATTTAAAGGTAGCATTGGATGATATTCAGCTTATGCACTAGACTTAGAGACCACATTCTACTTCTTATTCTGCTATGTGATTAGATTACCTCCAAGAAAGGCAAAGTAGTTAGAGGTAGATTTTCTATCATTTTTGTCATCAGTATAGCCAGCATTAGAGTATCCTTCAACTCTAAGATGACTATTCTTCTTATATAGGAGACCTTTACTTGGAATTTTCTTGATATAAGATGGTACACAAATTACTCCTTACCAGTGAACTATCTTGAGAGCATACATGAATTGATTGAGAAGACTAACTACATAACATATATCAAGTCTGGTTACTGTTAAGTATATGAGTTTTCCAATGAGTCTTCCATATTGTCTTGGATTCTCAAACAATGGTGAATCTTCATCCTAGAATGAGTGAAGTTGTTCAATAAGAGTACTTTTAAGTTTACAACTATCAAGATCAGTCTCGTGTAGTAAATCTAATGCATATTTCCTTTGGAGCAAGGACAAATTTTCCTTGGAATATGCAAACTCCATCCCTAAGAAATACCTTGAGGTCCTCATATCCTTGATAGCAAAGTGTTAATGAAAGAAGTGTTTAGTTTGTTCGATTCTTTGACCATTACTTTCAGTCAAAAACATATCATTTGCATAAACAACTAGAATGACAACATCACGTGAAGTATGCTTTATAAAGAGAGAATGATCGACTCTACAGTTGTCAAAACCTTCACTCTACATGATACTATTGAATTTTTCAAACCACGCATTAGGACTTTGTTTCGAATTATAGATAGTCTTATTAAGTACATTGTAGACTCCTAAGCAATATAGCCTAGAGGTTGTTCCATAAAAATTTGTTTATCTAAGTTCTCATAAAGAAAGACATTTTTAACATCTGAGTCAGAGACTATGACTGTTTGACTACTAGAGCAAGAAGAACACGAATGAAATCAAGGCAAGCTACTAGGGAGAAAATCTTAGAGTAGTCAACCTCATATTCTTGAGAGAAATTGCAGGCAACCAATTAAATCTTGTATCTGTCTACAGTTTCATCCACACGTTGCTCTAATACCATCTTGAGAAAGTGATTATTGTGTATATTAAAATGGTGATTACAAGGGTATATATATATACCCTAGGTTACATGTGTATCCATTTATCTCATAAATGGATACATGGATAAAATAACTTTAATAGTCCCAACCACTCCACCTTTATTACAACATACCACATCATCAACATTAAGTTTCCATTTCCATAGGAAGGAGGATACCACCTAATTCATTTAATACTACTTTGAATACCTTCATCATTTAGATTATGAGCCTTCTTGATAAGGATAATAGAGTTGTTGATTTATGCTTTATAATGTTGAAGTTAATGTTGCAACCTCCTTAAATGATAGAAAAACTAACCTTCCAACACTCCCAAAAGATGAGACAATCAAAAATTTACACAATTTGCAAGAATAGTCCTTACCATTAGCCTTTAGAGCATCTAAAACCCAAAGCTACCAACTTCTCACATTGCACATTTGAAAATCAAATAATTTATTGCACTAAGCCCTACATAAAATAGTCTATTCTCCATCAAAGAAAAGGTGTTTGGAAGTGTTCTCTCTGTTAGAAAAATTACAACAAGCAGACATAGAGGTCAAGCAATACCCTCTCTTCTTAAAATCCTCCTCCATTAGTAAGACTCCCCAAAACCATTTTCAAAGGAAAAAGGAAATCTTTGTAGAGATATAAAGTTTTCCAAATGCCCCAATTCTAGTTGAATTTATTATTTTTGCTCTTGACAAACTCTCAAGCCACAGATGTGATAAGGTTCCCATAACCATTATCAACCCAAACAAATCAAAACTTTTAAATCTTCAATTAAATTACATAAATTTAAATATTTTCTTATAATTCATAACCAAGTAGTTTAAGGTTTTACTACTGAGTCTGAGGAGACAAGTAAATATGGTGCATCATGTCTTTAGGAAAGTCAATGGAAGTGTGGATCCTCTAGCCAAAGGAACATGCATAAATCCAAGAGGATATACAAATCACATGTGGAGCTACTTGGCTTGGTCGATAATCTAGTCACCGTGGAAGCAAATTTTCCTATAAACCTTAGGAGTAATCTTGTGGATGAGTTATCTGTTTTAACTGGGGTAAGGCTTAGTCCCCCCCTTGTACCTTTTTTATATACGGGTCTTTGCCTCACAAATAGATCGGAGGTTTTCATAAAATTAAAAAAAAAAACTTCTACACTAATTAATTCACATTTCCTAACTGGTGCATTTCTTAGCCTCCTAAAAATAAGACCAAATCTCCTAAACTGATTTTCTCTATCTTCAATAGGTGCAACTCCTGTCCTATTTCTAATAAAATCATTTTTTATCATATCATTATAATATCATCACTCATCTACCTAAACATATATATCTTAGCAACACTAACTTTTTGCATATATTTATGTTTTACAACCCAGCATTCTAAATCATAAAAGTATAATTGGGTGAATGATAGTTTTATAGAATTTTTCCTTTAATTTTAAGGGAATCCTTCCATCATACAACATTAGAAAAGTATTTTTCCACTTCACCCATCTTACTTTAATCTTATAAATAACATTCTCTATAGCTTTTCCATCACTACTTATTATAGATCCTAAGTATAGAAAAATATAGACCAATATGATACTATAGTAAATGTATTTTAAAAAGGGCTATAGAAAAGAATAATTATTATAATATGGCATAGAAAAATATGCATGAACTCTTACTCAGAACTTTTAGTCAGATTCATACAAAATTGGTATGATATTCATGATAATCCTCTTCTCTAGCAAGTTACCGTATTTTACTCACCAGTGTTGATTTTGGTGCATTAATCATCCAAAAGTCACCATCATTTTCTGCTGATGAAGAAAGAATTGTAGTTCCATCAGCAGAATCCAATATAGATCTTATGTCATCAAGAAGCAACCTCCTCTCCCTTTCTTTCTTCTCAACATTGATTCTCGCCAGTTCTACTTCTTCAATACCATCAGGAACTACCTCATCAATCTCCTCCTCAATATCTTCATCTTCAGTAGGATAAGAGAGACTGCTTTTTCGAGGCCTGTAACATTTTGTATAAGAATATTAAATTTAGCAACTTTTCAGCAAGAAAAATCATTTTATACATAACAAATGCAAATATATGAACTACCTTCATCAGATATTTTATTTTGATTTCAAAATAAATAATCAGTTACAAATAGCATGCATAAATCTGAGAAGGGGACAAAAATATTTTCATTAATCACCGCTAAGATAAATTGTTCGAAATAACAATCATAGTTCAGATAGAGAAATATTTTGTAAAGCCCAATAAGAAAGTCAAAACAACAAAAACAAACCAATCAGGATATAGCTGCAAACAGTGAAAAAGTACCAAGGTTAAAGATTCAGCTAAAACACAGTTTTAAATGCAGGGTATTTTAACACTGCAGTACAAACCACAAAAGGCCATCAATCATTTTGGTTTAGATAAGGATAAAAATTCTCGTGAATCAAAATTGAAAAAATATTGAATATTCCTATATCATGGAGGTAAAGCTAATAGTTCTGTCAAATAGTACATAAAAGCCCTGATAAAAATTTGTATTATAAATGTGACAGATCAAATCAAAAGTTCTATGAAATAAAATTGAAACCAAAATTATCTGAAGAAATTATATGACTAGCAATTCTAGAAATAACATTTTGATAATTGTTGATTATATAACATTTTGATATTTAATCGATGCTCATGAGATTTGACCATACTAAATTTGAAATAGTTCCCAGACATCTATGTTTGTTTTCTTTTCCAGACAAGGTTAAAATGTTATCTAACAACAAAAGGAACAATGTTCTCCTTTCAGCAAAATCAACCAAATGTCCAAAACCAATCACATGGAGAACAAGTAATGCCTTAGTCAACAAGAAGTTTATAACAAGAAACAGGATATTGTAATTAGTAAACATATCAAACAATGAAGTTTATCTCACTTTGGCAATCGGGCAAAGAGAAGATTGCTTAATACATCCAGCATGACCTGAAACTGGCGGGAAGTCATTGTTGCAGTAATATTAGGGGAATTGAAAATGAGCTCTTTCAATGGCTTCACCTGTACAAAAAAATGAAAACAACCTGAAATATGTATTAAACTTAAAATAATAAAATTACCTTTTGCATAATGAAGCATCATAATGTTTAATGCCCTCATCCCATCATTTTACCTTCAAATCTGCAAGTCCACCCTTGTGCCTTGTGTATCTGAAGTACATTTGACATGGCATAAATACCCTTTCAAGTAAAGCACCAGTACGTTTTACTTTTGGAGAATTTCTAAGAATTTCTGGTAGCCACTGAAGACCAGCTCCAGGATCAACATCAGTTGGTGCAACATGAGCTTGTACATGCTCTAGCATTACAGAGTACTCCACACGTTTCCATGTAACTTCTGGGTCAGACTCAGGAAATTTTGTGTGGTCAGCACCAAGAGCTTTTTCAATCACCTCATATCCAACATGAAGAATTGAATGGAAGGAACGAGCTAAGACACGACCACTAGCAGCAGCAAGAAGAAATCTACCCTGGTAGGTTAATAGCAATATGAGAATTTCAATAGTTGATGAAACAAGAACCTTTTTGATAATGAAAACAAGTTCTTTGACTAAAACAATATATCAAGCCTTGTAACAAACAAATAGTAACCTATAGATTAATCATTTACAATGTTTGTCTCCTTAACATATTTATTAAGTCACCTGACTATTTAGCATAAAATAATGCATTTTATTATATGTATTTTCAAGCATAAATGATTCTTTATAAATGTATTTGATATAATTTATGCAAGAATTACATGTTCTATCAATGACAATGGCAATTATGGAAAATGTGCTTAAGACAACTAATTTTGTAAAGAAATCATTATTTTTATATAGTTTTGAAATCATGCATGAAATTAAAAATTTAATTGTTAGAATGTATTATTTTATTTATGTGCAAGATTTTTATTTTTAGGATGTTTAAATACATATTTAAAATTAAGTTTATTATAAAATCTTGTGCAAGGATATTAATGTAATTTCCCCATAAAAATCCTTAATATAAATATCTATAACCCTCCTTCATTTCCCCCTCTCCCCGATTATTTTTCTCTTCTTTCACAGGTCAGCCGCAACATGCAAATGACAAGCAGAAGAGGACATACAGCGATATCAATTTTTCATAATCAAGATAATAGTTGGTTTTCATTTTTCATTTGCAGGTATGTCGGACATGTGCCAAGTGATGGATCAACTAACTGTGTTCACGCTACAATATGGATGAGGATTTATTTTGCAAAATGATTTTTCTTCGATTGAGGATTCATTTTGCAAGATGATTTTTCTTCATGTGTGGGGTGTTCTTGCAGGATGATCATATGGACGTTCTCTCTCGTGCTCACACCACATGAACACTTAAGAGGGAGTTGAGGGAAGACTTATTGTATTATTTTTTTCTTATGTAAATACTTGTTTGCATAGGTGAATATATACATGAGGTTGGACAAAGAATGATCGGGAAAGCACAAGATTGTGTCATGCATATGAGCAGTAACGGCCCTGTTGTAATGTGTGTCAATTCCAAGGGGGAGAAGTATTTGATTTATTTTCTTGTTTTTAACATTTTTATATCTCTTTGGAAGATAGTTCGTAAAGCTTGTTTCTTGGAATAAAAATGATAATTTTCTATTTTTATCTCTTGCAAGCATGGTGAATTGTATATTTTAAGATTGTTCCTTGGTAGATATCTGATTGAACAACAATATTTTCTCAAGAAAAACATGAAATGGAGGATTGCCAAAGGGCAATCAAGTGTAGCAGCTCTTGAATAAAGGTTGATATTGTTGGCTTTTGAAAAACATATTGTGTAGATTACTGCTGAGTGTGTGTCCAAATCCAGGTCATCGTGAGCTATCTTTGAGGAAATAAAGCTACAAGGGCATTTATTACCATGTGGTTCAATCCAAGGTGTGCAACCATCTGAGTGAAAAAGGATAGAAAGGTTGATTTAGTAGTTGTGATTGGCAACACAAATACGAACTGGTGAGAACGTGTCTATGCATAATTGTTGTAAGATGCTCCTGAACTGGAGTTTAATTTGTTCTTCTATAGGGTACAATGCGGACACTGCTGTAAAGAGACATGCGTTTGATTCAAGGATGTCATGAGCTTGCATTGTAAACCATAAAGACACTTCTAGGTGCGTTAGAGGCTAGATCCTAGTGTTCTTTTCTTGGTGATAACAAGAAGGAAACTTGGAAATTGGCAATTCAACAATTCCGATCATGGTGACAGTAAGGACAAATTAGGAGCCTTGCAAATAGTTCTTTCTTAGATGATAGTCAAGGAAGTATGAAGAAGTAGATGTTGGACAAGAAAATCTAATCTTCAATCACTAGTGTTGGCCACATCTTAGGTAATTATTCTTATTTCTTAGCATTTTATTTAGATCTGAGTTATCATAATTTCCTTGTTAAAATTACTGTATATTGGGTATACATATTGTCTATAATGTCCTTGTAATTAGTTATAGATCTTTCTCGTATATTGTCCAATTAAACTAATCAGTAGTGTAGATATAACTTCATTTGGTTATCTTTTTAGATTAGATTAATGCCTTTTTAGGATGCTAATATTGATTCAAGATTTCCTGTGAATTTGACTCGTAATTGTCAACAAACTTCATTAGACATCATGCACTTTAAAACTCATCATACACTACTTAAACGCCAACTAGGCGCTAAGGCATGATTTGCTCTCACCAGGATTGGTCACCCCACCTTCACTTAAAGAGGATCTTCTACTATGTGTATCTATATGTATGTCTATCTATCTATCTATATGCATATATGTATGTATGTTTTTAAGGTTTTTAATTGCAAAAAAAAATCTTTATGTATTTCAATGTTATTTAGAAAATAATATAGCTAAAAGAATAATAAAATAAATAATTACTATTAAATATTTATAAATATATATAAGCATAAAAATTTTAAAAATAGATTTTTATAGGGATGCCTAGACATTTCCTAGCACCACTTAGGCACCCTAGCTTACCACCCAAGCACCTTAATAAGTATGCTCCAAAAGTGAATTTAGTCCCACATTATTAGATTATCATTATATCTTTCATGTAACCTCTACATATAAAGGCTTTGTTCACTTATGAGTATATAAAACTTCCACTTCATATGAAGGCTTTGTTTGCTTATGAATATATACAACTTTCACTCCATTTCTTAGGTTCCAAAATGGTATCAGAGTTTAGGTTTTAAGAATCTATCAAGTGTAAGAGATACAAGTAAGGAGGGAAAACCCTATATTTGACCCTCCTTCCAACCAATACCACCATCAAGCTGCCATTGATGCCCACTCAAGCTCTATCTATCCAATCTCCCTCTTGACATTCCTCTCTCTCCCACAACCAATCTCTCTCCTACCATCTGTCTAGATTTTCAGCCACTGTTGACATCACCACCCCTTTGTGTCAGCCACCCTTATCCCTCTAGTAATGTTCATTGCTATTGTAACTCCTTTGTTCTTTTGCCACATGTAGTTCCAAGTCCTTTGATGTATTCACTCCTTGGTCTCCTATGTTGTCCTAACACACTCACGCTTATTTCATATCCGTTCTAGGGTGCCACTAGCACTTTTGTCTATCAAATCTAGTGTCTTGCTGGTGTAGCTACCACCAGAGCTTCTCTATTTTTTTTCTCTCCCCTACAACATTACCACACTACTACAATTGACCACCTCTCGAACTTTATTCTCATCCTTGTATTCAACAAGATCACCAATGTCAAAGCACTCAGCGACTACTACATTGTCCCTCAACTCTAAAGATTTCACCTTCTCCACCACAACCAACACCCATTATGGTTTTAGAGGGGAAGATAGGTTGCAGATGGATGAGTTGCAGACGAAGGGAGAGAAAGAAAGAACAGAAATGAAATGAAAAAAAGGGAAAGAAGAAAAGAAAAAGAAAAGGAAGGAAGAAAGAGAGAAAAGGATGGAGGTTCACTACTAGCATCCATTCCTACTACTTCCACTTACAGCAATTTGTTCATTGGGTTTTTTATATTTTTCTTTGTACTTGTTATTTTCAATTAAGTTTGTTTGAGTTGTTATTGATTCTATTCCAAGTTGGAAGTTCCAACTTGAAGGGGATTATGAGAATAAATAATGTATTAGATTGTAAGTGAGTCTAGTTCTACATTATTAAGGCTATGGTTGTTTCTTCTATGTAGTTTCCATATATAGAGACTTTGTTTGTTTATGAATATATACAACTTCCACCTCATTTCTTATCTTCCAACATCTAGAATTTATAAGAAAGTAGGCAGGCAAATTTACTGCCTTACTAAATGCTGAATTTAGCTGAATACTACAAAGATGATTTGGTTATAGTTACTTTTGCCCAGAAGGAACCATGGAGCATCAGTCAAATTTCATGGCAAGTAAAAGCTAGTTTGGCATTCCATTTTTGATTTAGGCAGTATTTGGCTACAATTCTAGGAGTCTAAGATTTTCCAAAATCAAGATTCTACTATGTTTCAAGGTAGAAAAAATCATAAGATTTTCGACCACTATAACACCTTGAGTGAAAATCATGTTCAGTATATCAACGAGAGATACTGGATTTTGTGAATAATGGTCTAGTGAATCATGGAGAATCGTAAAAATCATGGAAAATCAAATTTTGCATTGATTCTCTGATTATATAAAAATGAACTGGGGCAGATTTAGTTAAAATCTGTCATGTCGAACCCATTTGGGGCCCTGTTTGGAACCACTTCTAACCATTCACTTCTGGTAGAAGTTGAAAAAGCCTAGGAGTTCCAAACAGTTGATATCCTACAACTTTTGGAAGAAGCTCCAGATATTGGAAAAGGGAAAAAAATACAGACTCTGGGAGAAGCAGGTTAAGGCTGCTTATTGCAGAAGCTGCTATTTCTTCCTTTTGCTCCCTCATCTATTTAGTTTAATTACAATATAATCAATTATTATTTACAATAAATGTCATTAAGAATTAAAATACATATTATACATTTATTACATGATATGAACAATTATCAAAATATATAATACAATAATGTATATGATACATATTAAGCTCATGTATTATACAATATATCATAAAATTGTGTATTACTTAAAAATAAAATAATGTATCACACATGCAGTCCAAGGACTTTCAAAATAAAACTATATCTATGATACATTTACTATTATATTCACTTTATTTATAACTGACAGTATTGTAATTTCAATTGATCTAGAAGTTGTTTAGGAGGTAAACCATTAAAAAATAAACAAACTTCTAAAATTTGTTTCTCAGATGCTAGACTCAACCAATATATTCCAGAAGCTAGCTTCTAACTTTTAAGCCCATAAACTGTTTCTGGGAGAAATGATTCCAAATGGACCCAAAGCATAATTTTGCATAGAATCTAAAGATCAGAGAAACAAAGACCATCAAAATAATAGCTAAATGCTACTTTTAGAATCATAGGAGTCCCAATATCCACCAAAATTCTTTCATAACATGCTGATGTGTGAAGTATAGGAAAATGTAGACTTACATTAGCTTCTTCTGAATGTAGATTGAATTGAGGCTCAATTACATTCACCATGAAATGGCGAGTCCCCTCCTCATCAACATTTCCATTTTTTGCTGATAAAAGAATGAAACTCTTAGCCAAAGGTAAAAGGTCTTTCTAACATTTTAGAGTAGTCAACTAATTAGTATGATACGTAAACAAAAGTAATCAGAAGATATAATGGAAAGACTTTCAGGCTACAGATACCCCCAAATCCCTACCGTAGGCTCTTGTGTGACTGTCAACTTCTAAAGAAAATCGTTACAATATATTAATATGTGATTACATGAAAACAACTTACCAGCTAGATCAGCAGATGTACCTTCCATTTTAGTTAATGGCGAGTCAGATGGATGAGAACCCAAAGGTTCAACATGATGAGTTGGGGAGGTTCCTCCTTGGGGTGGAGGAGGTATTGACTTCAATGAATCATCTTGAGAAACTTCAACTCCATCAGATTTCTCCTCAATCAATTTCCGCTGAGCATATTGCCGAGATGGAGATGGCTTTGGTGGCTCAAATGCTTTGGATATAGCACCAGCCCAAGACCAGACAGCATCCCTATTTTCTATGGTCCACAAGAGTTTAAGACCATAAATAAAAACACGTTGGCAGTTGTCAGCAATCACAACATTGAATCCATCATCATCACTTTGGTCAGATCTTGTATGGTCACTCTCACTTCCATTCTCATATTCAGACCGAACATATGTCATTTCAAAAGTTTTTCTACCAGAATCCTGCCAAGACGATAATCTTGCAGGATCAGCCTTTGGAGCTTGCTTTCGGATTGTGAAATAGTCTGAATATAAGAGAAATCCATCATCCTGGTGTTTATCACATGATGTACTGACAGAGTTGTAGGTCCCAGTACGGACTCCATCAGATGGAACAGACTGTGAACTTTTCCGAGCTGTCTGAGTAAATTGATGTATTGTGCTATTGTCATTGTTGGTATATGCCTTCAGCTTAAACAGATCAAGACCCTGGTAGACAAGATCAAGGGGTTCTCGTTTACAATCAAATGTATATTTCTGCTTGCCACGGCTATAACAAAGCTCATATCTTAGCCTTGATGTTCTGAAAGTCAAATCTCTAGCTGGATCATCATCTCCCAGAGTCACATGTTTAATGCAAGCAGGTGCTACATCAAAACGAATAAAAAACTCTGTCATAACCTTGTCCAATGATAAGTTGCCAGATCTAGTAGCTCTTGGAATTCCAAAACGTGGCCAACGAGAAAAAGAACGGAGTTTATGTGGTGGATTATAAAGCATATTCCAACATTTGAATAACCATACTAAGTCGTGGGCCCCAAGATTCATGGTCGGGATTTCTATAGAAGTATCATTTGACTTCTGTGAGTTAGCATGGTCAGGTCCATGTAGTATCCCACCATCTGTTGTACCAACAGATACACCCTGTTGATCACTTGGAAGTGGACAAGGCCTCAAAGAAAAGTTCCACCTAAGAGATAGTGAAGTTGACCGGAATGGATCATATACTTTCTTTCGGGGCTCTCCTTCTTTTGGAAGGGCATGCAAATAATGATTAAGAGGATGACCTGATTCACACTCCCAATCCATAACAACTTCCAGTGAAAAGGAAGAAGAATAGAGAAAATTCCCAGAAACAGAAGCTGGAATCTTCAGACTGCAGCTCTTCATCAAAGTTTCCAAACTGCTTAAGAAAACCTTAAATTCCTTGGCCGAAACTGATACATGACCATCTGTCTGCTGAATATCCATATATCCAGAAACAATTTGAAACTTGTTTAGCTTTTCATAGGGATCTGTTGTTCCAAGAATGTTCCATATGGTCTCATTAAAATGGAGCACAATCTTCCCATGAATGTAGTATCGTATGTCATCCCACCATGGTAAACTGCGTTCCTTTTTAGGCATCTGACCTTCCAAAAGCTTCATGTTGGTATTCTGTGAATTGGAGCTCCTGACACTAAGGTTAGCCCTTCGAAGAGCTACTGTAAATGCATAACTTATATCAGCAAAAGCAGGTTCATAGCCTACTCCAAAACTAATCTCACCCTTTTGGAAATAAATTGGTAAATCAGAATACATTTTCACTGCTGGAGTTGTGCCACTTGCTGAACGTAGCATACGAACTTTCCTCCATCTCCCAATATAAACATCCTGTTGAATTTGAGGCTGGAAAGGGGTTGCCTGCAGCCAACAAGTAAAATGTCAGAAAAGAAAGAAAGCTCCATCTTCACATGTAAATCGCCATCATTAGTCAGGGATTACATGCATCATGAACACAGATACTACTGGATGTTGCAGTCTTGTAGATTGCTAATAATAGTTGTAGTTCCCAGGGATATGTTCTCAAATCTCAACTGTAATCCCACACTGGAAAATGCCTTAAAGAAAAAGCGACTAAAAACAGAAGTAAATAATGCCAAAATACAACAGAAAGCATAAGAATCACCAGTTCTCTCAATTTCTAGTTATTTGCTTGATCTTCTCACATGCTGTCTAAGAAGAAGCAAAGCAGGTACACAAATTTATGTATTTAAAAATCTCTGTGTATATTTATTTAATCTTGTTTTAATAATATATCTTACATTTTCTAGTATTCAGTTAAGTCTATGGTGTATTATATCCATCACCAAGTTGCCTAGGTGTTAGAGACACCCATGTTAACAAGTGCGCATCCTGACAGCTTGAAAGCTATGCCACTGTTCACCAGTTTGAATGGTCATATATTTTTAAGACGAAAATGTAAGTACTGATTTATCACTGAATTCACATTAAGTGGGCATACTAGTCTTTTGAAATACTAAAACAAATTGCATAGATATTGATGTTGCACAATATTTATACCATGAATTATTTTCCTACCCCTTCCTGTAATCCATAAACATGATAGCAGTATCTTATGGATGGAAGCAAAAAATGAAAAACATGATTCAAAGACAATATGCAAACATGTTTGGTATTGCCCATTACCTGCTGCGCAAGCACAATGCATCCTTCACATTTACCAAGGGTGCCAGAAAAAAGTGGGAAAGTGTAGTTTCTTAGTTGAGCAACCAAAGAGCCCACATGTAAAAACATATTTCTTCCATACAACCGTGAAAATGGTATATCATTATCTAAAGCAACAGCATCAAGCTTCTTAATAAATTCAACCATTCCAGTATTACCTCCTCCAATTTTTGTCAGTGTTACATCCAACTCTGTTGCACAAAGTGACAGAAGTGATGTTCTTGACATACTGGGTCTGAAACCAGCCTGAAATCCAGTTGCACAAGCACCTGATCCTCCTGAAGAAACTAATTTCTGACATGCCAAATAATAACACTGGAATGACTTCCTGTGTATTTTCTCCTGCAACATTTGTATATCTCTCACATCATGGATGTCAATTTCATCTCCATTATATTGGATCTTCTTGCCAGAATTCATTTCATTATGTTCACCTGAATGCTTACGTTCATCTGAGATTATGTCATCAAAAAACTTCAAACGAGCAGCTAATTCACAAATTTCATTCTTCATTAACTGATAATGTTCATCTAACCATCCCTGGATTGGCTCCTCTTCTATATCAGCTGTTAACTTGCGTATGCAGAATTTGATAGACCCAAGCTTGCTTGATCCAGCTTTAAACTTTTTGGTTCCATCTTTCTTCACTGGATATAAAATATTTGTTTTTGCAGCAACAATAAGCTTTAAACCTCGTAACATATCCTCTACAGCATCATCTATAGCACGTAATTGTAACCTGTAAGGCAAACAGATATGAACATCAGGACCTTGAATGATCCAATCCCATCTTGTGGGAATTGGAGCTTTTGCGTCAAGCAAAGGTGTTGTAGACAAAACTGGAAGACGAGATATTTGCATGCGGCTACTTTTAAAAATTCTTGTTTCATTCAGACTAATGATTAATCCCTCAAGCAATAAGCCAATCCTTGCATTCTCAGAAAATATGGACTGTACATGAACCAGAGCTTCCACCCCATCAGCAATTTCAGCAGATACTCTAAGCATTTCTATGTCAACAGCAAAAACTGTGTCTTTCTTTTTATGCTGTTTATCATGTTGTACCAGATCAGACTCATGTCCTTGTTCCACATCTTTACGGTGAAAATGTCCTTCATTATTGGAATCCTTAAGCTTCAAATTGTGCAGAAGAAATCTTAAGCGTAATATAATTTCATAAAGTGCCAAATGCACATCAGGTTCCCATCTTAGGCTTATATCAGTTGCACTGAAAAGTGAGCAAATGGAATTCTCATTAATCCCACCAGGGCGGCGCACACATTTGGCATTCTGTATGTCAAATAAAGTCACTTTGGTAATAGGGCCAAGTTCTTCAGAATATTCCTTATAGACAGACTTGGCTCTTTCAAGCTCCATTCGGGTAGATTGCTTATCTTTGTTGATGAACAGGCTCATATGGAAAATATCAAAAGCTGTAGAGTTTTTCAGATACTTGCTGCCATTACAGATTGTTGATGCTACATGTGCTTGGCGTGAAGTCCCATCAGAAGAAACAGAGATGATAACTTCTCCACCTTGAGATCCAAAATTCACACGCTTGGGATCAGCAACCATTGCATCTTCAACACCCACATCACCAGAAAAAACTACAGAACACTGCTCAAGACTAAGTTTAAAATTTTGTGCTCTTTTTACTGACTTTTTATTTGACTGTCCCAGCTTATTTTCTCTTTTTCCAAAAGATATCTTCTGCAAAAGTGTCTTCAATGACATTGTGTAAGTTATAAGTGACTCAACTTGTTGAAAGTTAAGATATATCCCCATCCCAGTGATGTCAACAGAAAACACCAATTGCCAATTTTTCTCTTCATGTGTCTCTATTTCCCTGTGTCCCCAATCCAAACTTGCTCGTGCTATATGCACCAAGGAACCTGAATTTGCTTCAATACCAAACAGATTCTCGGTATGATATTCTTGGTGCTCATCAGCTACATATAAGTGTAGTTCCCCAAGCTCTGCATGTATTTGTATACCCTTACTCGCAATATTATTTGCAAATAAATGTGACGATTGTGAACAGCCCTGCATCAAGGAAGATATTATTATTAGATTTGAGCTGAGGATAACAGCAAAAAGGGAAAGATGCTGGCCACTAATTACACTATTACAACCCAAAGATATAATTATATCAAAATAACTATATTTATACATCTATTCTCAGAAAAATACATGTATAAATCAACAACATGCTTCTTTTGTTTCTCTTTCTATTTGTTTGCTTGCTCTATCATACTGAAAGAAAATAAGACCAAAAAGAGCTCCCTTCTGGGCTATTGTAGAGAGTGGGGCGAAGGGGAGGTCTATATAAAGCATTGGACTAACTGATTTATGATTGGACCTCAAAAGCATCTTTTTTCATTTGGTAGATCCAAGACAATGGTCTATTTCAGGTTCACCTAAAGATGGAAAAAACCTCTCTACCCTGTGATAACCAAATACAGTAAAAGGGTACTCGTGCAAATTCAAATAAAGTATTTTACAGGTACAAGGATGGAATACATACCAGTATGTACTATAACCTTGTGTCTTTTTTTATTTTTCCTTGGCTTTTTTTTTGCTTTTTTACAATTTGTCTGGTGTGAATTGTAAATTAATAGCCTATGGTGTATTTGTAAATTTGTATCTCTTCATGGAAATGTTGATCAAAAAATAACAGTATCCAATCAATCTCTATATAGATAGTCATACCCATGTCAGTGTGGCAATATTATAAGTAGCAATGGAATAATTATAGAAGATGTTAGAAGATTAAAATAAGGTAGAAGTGGAGAAGCTTTTTGGAGTGTTAGGTGCTAGAAAGATACCCATGAAATTAAAAGAAAATTTTATAAAACTGTTATTCATTCAACTATATTTTATGGCTGAAAATGTTAAACTATAAAGTATAATGATATACAAAAAGTTAATGTAGCAGAGATGTGAATACTTAGATAAATAAGTAGTAATACTACAAGGGATAATCTAAAAAATGATTTATTAGGAATAGAATAGGAGTTACGCCAACTGAAAATAAAATAAGAGATAATTAACTTAGTTGGTTTGATCATATCCATAGGAAGTCAAAGAAAGCACTTGTTAGGAATGGAGAATTGATTACCGCAGAAAAAACTAAAAAATGTAAAGAAAAATCTAAAACTACATGGTTAGAAAAGCTTAAATTTATGTAGTTTAACCAATGATATGATCATAGATAGAAATACATGAAAGAAAAAAATTCATGTACTGATTCCACACAATGGAATTATAGTTCAAATTATTGTTGTTATATCTAACATTTTCATTCATAGTCTTAATCTCATTATTTTTAATCATCTTGTTGCTTTTTTATAATCAAATGTTATTTAGTCATTTTAGAGTAAATTCGGTTTAAAACAGAAAACCCATTGACACAGCTTCTTGGTGTGAAGAAGGCAAGGTCACCATCGTGCATCTTTTCTCTAAGCAATAAGTGGACTTTTGCAAGCTAAGAGTGATCTCCCAAAGAAAGGAAGATAGCTGATTATGGACACCTTCATACCAATGGTGTTGTGAAAGCAGCAAATAATAAAATCAGTGCAAATTGGCATATAACACAATATGCAGTCCCTAGGCAAAAGAAAGGAACATTTTTTTTTAATGGCATCAAGACATCAACTAGAACAACAAGCAACCATGTACCATTAAGTGTCGTGGCACATGATTGTTGATCAGTAATCAGCCCCATATCCAAATTGACTCAGATTACAGATTTTCTGGGCATTGACTTTGTCAATGAAATTGGACAGAACATTCTTAAAGTGTCATTTCTTGGGTGTTTGAACCATACATATTAAGGCACCTAAGCCTCTAAAGAGTTTTTGAAGGCCAGGTGTTACATGCCTAGCCAACTTATTTAATAAATGGATCTTTTGGTGGATCAAGTTTGTTTGATTGTCTATTTTGTATGTTCAGCACTTATTCTTTGCATGTCCATCCATTAGTTGATGGTGGTCTTCATTGGTTTGGATATTCCATTGGTCATGCAGATCAAGGATTTCTAGGTGTGGTAGGCTAGCATCAAAGGGATAGACAGCAATTATAAGCTAGGTACATGTAGATGGTGCTACCACATGCAATTTGTGACACTGGTCAGAAAAATAGGAGGATTTCCACAATTGTGATACCAACTTTGTGAGTTGGTAAGAAGGGATCCCCTCTTGGATGTTTTTTTGAAGAGAAGATCCTCTGTAGGGTGTTGGATAGACAAAAATCAAACACTCCAACGGTAGTGTTGCTTCTGACTGAAGCTGGCTTAGCCATAAATCACTTAGTTCTAAAGTGTTTTACATTGTTGGACTACCCTAGTTTTTCCCCCTGGGCCCCCTCTTTATTTTTTGTACTTTGATTTGATGTAATGACAATTCAATCTGCCATTCAAAAAAATCATTTTTTATGTCATTTTTTCTTACTTAAGACTTTATTTAATTATTTTTCGTTTTCCAGTCTAATGCTCTATTTTTATTTTGCAAGCTACTGTAAGAGTTAAATTTGTGCTCTTTTATATACCATTATTCATGCTCTTTATAGGTTGAAAGATATTTAATATTTAATTATAATTGAAATATCACTATTTTAGCATTAAAGTGATTATGCATGAATATATGTTTAAATAGTTTAAAGTGCACAATGCAACCATTTTTATATGATTGTAATGATTATGGAAATGAAATTTGACATTCTAGGAGTTCCTTCATTATATTTCCATGAATGTTTTAATGTTTGATTTAAGTTTTGTAGGTGTTATAATAACAAGATAAAAGGAGAGAAGTCTTGACCCTTGGATCAAGATGAAGGGTGGAGATTTAATCTTCACCAAGGGCTCTTCAAGGCTTGCCTATAAAAAGCAAGTTATGGTAGCCATCTAGGGGGTCGTCCACTTCATTCCATCCACCAACATAGTGCATTCCAAGCTCCATTTTCTGCAGCCAGCCAAGTCTTCTCCACCTTTCATCGGGATCTCTCGTTAGGATTTGTGGTGGAAGCTTGCAAGAGGAGTGGTGGTTGCAGTCGTGAAGATCATTGTTGGTGAGATCTCTTGCCCAAGACATGGTTTGCAGGTGTGTGGGTAGCTCTTCTCCTCTCCATTTCGGGATCTCTCATTAAGATTCGTGGAGTGGACTTGGTTGAGAGCTTGGTGGGAAATGTGGAAGGTGTTTTGGGAGAATGAACTTCAAGGTACAATGTTTGGTGTGGGCTGATCAATCTTGTCAATATATGTGTGTGTTTGTGTATGTTTAAATTTCCTAATGTAATGATTAACCTCAGTAACTTAGATTTATATTATGTTTTTCCTGTTAGTACGTTGATAGAAGCTATTTTACTTGAGAATAGATGAATATGTGCATATTGTGAATGTGTATATAGGATGTGAATACTTGTGCAATTCTGTTGCAAAGTTCTGTTGACGAACGAAATTTTGCTATATCCTCTTGGTTCCGTAAACCTTGTTTTTCTTTGTATTTTTGCACGATTTTTTATTCATTTTTATAGTATTTTCAGTGTAGATTATGATTCTATCGTTGTTTGATTTTTCTTGGTAGTGTAAAGTTAAGTTTTCAATTTTTGAAGTTAGAGTTGCAGCGATTTTGAACTTCTATTTGAAGGCCAAATTCAGTGCTCAATGCCTGATTGTTGCCTACGCTGCAAACCTTATGAAAAACTGTTTTGTAAATTTTTCATATTAATAGCATGAGTCTTCATTTAAAGCCCTCAGATTTTACAAGATTTCATGAAGTTTTGACTGAGATATGATTTTTGCACTGAATGTGCATTTCTGGAAAGTTTACAGAACTGTTCTGTGCTCCGTCAATAAATCTGATATTTCTAGAGTTTTATAATGAGTTAGTCTACAAAATTACTGTTATTTTGAAGATAACTCAAAAATCTTTCCAACCAATATTTTCTCTGGATTTTTCAATGTCCAAGTTGAATATAAGGAAAGTTAGAAGTTAGGCTTAATTTCTGTAATGTTAGGGACAAAACTCATTGATTTTCTTGAGTTTTCTAGGGTTTAACCTTAGGAGTTTGTTAGATTTTGGGTGATATTTGAATTCTTCCTTGTATTTATGTACTTTTACTTATTAATCTGTGACTAGAGATTTTATTATGACTTTGATGATGTGAATATCTTGCTAAACAATTACTTCCATAAACTCATTAAAGACAAGCTCCTTGTGGATTGACCCACACTTACATATGCTTAATACAGCAAGCACCGTGCGCTTGGAGTTTATAAATGTAAAATTTAGATTTTTCATGTTTTAATTCTACACACAAAAGTACCTTACAGCTACTTTTCATTGTGTCTATATGTTGACTAGTTTTATTTCAGATTTTTACATTTGTCTAATTAAGACTTTACACTATAAGAAATTATTATTCTCCTGCATTTTTTGTTCAATTAAGACTTATTAAAAGTCAAATCGCATTGATTTTAACTTGCTTATATGTTATAATGTGAATTTGGGTTTATTTTGATATTACAATGTTATTTTGGTATATATTTCAATGTTATTTAGTTGTTGCTTGAGTTAAAAATGAATACATGCATGTATACATATAAATAAAAATATCAAAAATATATTTTATTTTTAATTAGAGCCTAGATGCCACCTAGGCATCACACCCAGGCACCCAAGCTTACTACCAGGGCATTTTGGAAACTTAATATGTATGATTTGAACTGGCCTTTCCTTTTGTCATGTGTTGGCCCAAGATAACATACAAAACCCCCAGATACATCAAGTGCTTCTGTGTGTCTAATTGGCATTTACTGAATTACCAGACAAAAAACATATATTGCTTTTGCTGTGATAGGGTTAGTCTGAAATGCATGCTCCAAGATAACGATATGTCACATACAGGAATCATAAGCGACTTGGAGCAAGGATTTTATATTTAATATGAAGATAAATATATTCAGCCGATTAAGCATCATCAGCAAAAATACATAATCATATTCAATCATTTTCGGGATTATCATTATGCATTGCTGGGTTTTCAGAATAATCATATATAAATCATGTCTATGGTTGATGCAAAATGTCAAATTCATTGTCTTGCAAGATCTACAGATCTATAAAATACTTGCATAAATGCCATGCACAATATTTGTACGATATCATGACACTGTATCACGTGTGGAACTCTCATCATCAGAACTCTTTGGAAATAAATATGGATAGTATAGATTATAATTTAATTTAAATCAGCCAAAATCATAATAACGCAGACAGTGTCTTTGGGTGTCAAATATCAGAATCGAACAGTAAAACTGAGGAAGAGCATAGACAAGACAAGAAACAAAGTTAAGCAACAAAGAAGGTCAATAAATATGAACAATAAAAACCATGCCTAAAGAAGTAAAAAAGCATTTGTAGTACCCATCTATCACATAGAAAATGACTTACATGATATAGCGGCAGGCCTTTGATATCATAAAATAAAACAGCCATCTCTGGAGCTGAGACAGTACAAGTCCACATGATAGCTTTAGATCCAGTGGCTGGGGACTTAGCTTTAAGTGAACTACTTTCCCTACTCTGTAGAACCATTTTATTCTTTGCTGATCTCTGAAGATGCAATAACGGCATTAATCTACTTAAGATGACATTACACTGTGTGCCCCCAAGTTTGACATCAATCTCAGACCTAACTGGACTTGCTGGCTGAAATCAAGACACCATGATTTGTTATCAAATTCATGAAAAGAATAAAAAGTAAAGGCATTTCTCGCATCATATAAGAGAAAAAAACTAAATGAAGAAAAAAGGATGGAGCAAAACATCACTGGCCAAATCATTACCTTTGCCAAAAATAGCAAGGAAGCGTGGATATCCTTCAAGATAAAAATATAAAAACTCTAGTTTTTAGAAAAAGAGATCAAGGACACACTTAAACTTAACAAACAACAAAATCATGTCTGAATAAATAAGTTATTCTACTATGTGTGGTTCAGAGCCTTACAGGATAAGACACATGACTGATTAATTTCAGATAGGTCTCATGAATCAAATTTCTTCAGCTATTTAGACTATCATCAACTCACCACATAATATTTTTCTCTCATATATATACATAAAAAATGATGCCAACAGGTCTGACAAAGTGACATGGAAAAATAAAAAATCATCAATTTCTTTCTTGTCTCCCACATTATGGCTTTCTTAATCTTTTGTAGCTCACATGGAACCTCTTCATTAGTCTACTACTATTCATCTGTAAGTTGGGAAACAAAACAAATCATCTCCAATATTCCCAAAAAAGGCCCATCAGAAAAGTTTTATGCTAAGTGTCAAAGAAGGCTATGGAAAGGGAGCAGGAATATGGGAGTCTATTAACTAGTCAACAGTGGGCAGACCTAGACCTAGAGCAACCTAGCTTCACAAGGAGGTCTAAGAATCCACAGGCTGATGGAGTTCAATAATGATTTTTCGTGCAAGTGGTGGTTGTGATGGGCCAGTAATGACAAGGGCATATGGCTGAACATTTTTCACAAAAAATACAGGGTAGTCACTGATCACCAAGGTCCACTGCAGAGGAAGACAAAGGACTCCCATTTCTAGAGAATTTTCTTGCACAATCAGAATTTTATGAGGAAGCCATACTGTATTTTGACAAGATAGATGGTTAGACAAGGGTATTTTGGCAGAAATCTTTCTATCTTCAAACTAAAGGCCTGTATATGCACTCGAAATTCAATGACAAAATTTAAATTCTACAAAATTAGACAGAAACAGAATTTGAAATTTAAACATTTATGTATATTCAAGAATTATACAAAAATTAAAATTCAAATGTTTATGCATATAATAGAATTAGATAAAATTGAAATTTATATTTGTTTATATAATAATGTAATATAATTATCTGTAATTAATTCATTGATTAAGTACTTAATTAATGAATTGAAATAGTTAGTAAAAATGTAATTAATTAATTACATTAATCAATTAACATGTTATATAATAATACAATTAGATCTTTATATATAATTTATCAATAACCTTATGTAACAAATATTAATAACAAAATTCAAATATTCAAATAAAAGTTGACAATTGAATCAATACAAATACATAATTGAATGGATTTTTAATAGGAGGCATCAAGTACACACTGGAGTCTTCTTGTCTTAAAAAATTGAATGGATATGTTACATTCCCCAACAAATGTTTTTCAGAGTACTCCAAACAACAATTTCATTTGCTAGAGTAACATAACAATAATTTTTGTTAGTCTTTGATACATATTGAATACACAAGTGAGGGTAGAATAATTTTTAATAGGAGGCATCAACCTCAACCTCAACAACTACAGACATGATATATTTATAAACATCATTGTCCAATCACAAAAAACAAGAATTCAAGAATAGGGCTACTTCACCTTGCATATGAGTCATGCTATTTTAATATGGGTCATGTTATTGCATTGACTTAAATCCAAAACTTCTTCAAAAGCATTATAATTGAAGACCAAACTATTTACCGTAAGTATTGCAACAACTAAAAATATTCCAATGATACTATCAAGTATGGCCCAAAATAGAACAACTAAACATCTAGTAGTTCAGAGATGCTTCAATAGAATAAAAAGTAACAGTTAATAAAAACCCTACTCCACACTAGCAACAGTTGCTTCGGTGACAGGCAATGACAAACTTTGAGCAAAGTCCAAACAAAAGGGCTGATTGCAGGGATGTGCAAATCACCACACCAAACTGTTTGCGCTGGAAGCAGGAGTGTGCAAGCTCAAGCGTGGAAGCAGTTACATGAGGGCACAACTAGCAAAAGAAGCAAAAGCGTATGAGCTCAGGATGGAAGCTATGATTGCACAGACGCATGACCAAGTGCAAGGGCATGACAAATGATGGAAGCAGAAGCACACATGGATGGTCGAAATCACTGATGGTTGCATGGATGAACAGTCACCGACACCACCAAACTCATGCAAGCAACCTCTCCACCAAACAAAACACGCACCACCACCGACAAAGCATGCAAATGATACTAATAGTCTCCTCCTCACATGAACAGGAAGATGGTAGACACTATCGTTATATGCATGTGGGTTCCAGACTGAAATGATTTGCAGATGTATTTGGGTCTGCATTTCATTTCTGTTGGATTGTAAAGAAGTTGGATGCACAAACACCTCTAGTCTTGCAATTGGACAGAAATTCTTTTTATTTCTGTCTAATTCTGAGTGCACAAACTTCTACTTAATCAAGCACCATGAGTGGTAGTGCTTCAGATCTTCAATGGTAACAATGAGGGTAGCAACTAGAACCCACATCTAAGGAATTTGAAACAAGAAGAGATCCCAGAAATAGCTAATGTACTATAGCATTTACCAAGGACAATGGAGTTTCACCAGCAAGGAGATGATGTTCCCTCCTGGAACACTTTTTTCCGGTTCATCTTTCTCTGTTAAGACCTGTTACAAAGTGCTGCAAGAGTAAGCTCAAATTGTTCCAGCACAGCAAGTCCCCACTGAAAGTGCATGCTTTTATGTGGCTACTTGCACATGGGAGGCTTGTCACCAACCATTTCGGAAAGAAAGGGATTCCTGCAGTTAACCCTGAGTGCTCATTTTGTAGCAACGACATAGAAGAGGTGGGTCACTTTTTTTTCTGGCTATGAAGTATCCTCATGGATATGGACACAAATCACAAGCAAGGTGGCCAGGTGGGACATGGAGGGCTCTGTTTTTTCAGACCAGAACACAGCTGTCGCTGGGTTTCTGGACTGATCAGGGGAAAGATGTCACACAACCAACATCATCATTTAAAATCCATTCAAGCTACTTGCTGGAGCCCTTGGCTAGATAGGAATGGGTTTGTCTTCATCCATGCAGCCATTGGCCTTGATCCTTGAGAATATTCTCAACCAGGCCTTGGGCCTTATTAATAGCTAGGAGGGTCTTTATAATGGGTTTGGGGATTTTTCCCCATCTTGGCTGATCTTTCATGAGTTCATCAACCACTCCTCTTGTATCTTGGTTATTCTAATCTGATAAGATATAACTTTGCTCTGTCAAAAAACACTGAACAGTGATTTCCAGCCATGAACAGTTTTTTCTTAGAGCGATGGCAACTTCTGATAGGCAAAAGAGTGATTTCAAAGGGGGAACATATATCTTAGTAATTAGGGTTCCTCTAATGAATATGTACAACTTGTTTTTGGATTTAATGAGCATTTGCCAAGTATTACTGCTAGTTATGTTTTGTTAATCACAGATTGGAGATGGTTTCATGCTATTGTGTCCATTCTCCAACAATGCTCATGGGTTGAGAGACCTGTTCTTGATGTTAGTGAACACAGAATTCAAGCTAGTGAATGTTTTTCCTCCTTGCATGTGCTGTTGACTTGCTCCAATACCACAACACTTATGTAATTTTGCTCAACTTCAGCCTTCAAGGTGTCATCAAATATATTTTCTTTTGTTTGTGAAAAATGGTTTAGGCTCCCTATCTTGACTAGACATGGAAATCTACCACATGACAAGATAGAATGACCATGTTTGGATTTACCAAAAGGTGTGGGTACTTACTGCTTAGTGGGATCTAGAAACCAACTTTACAGATTTAATGGGCTGATTTTGGGCAATGTAAAGTTCACCTATAAGTAATATGTAATAAATCAAAACATGTTTTATTTTTTCCAGATATAAAAAAAGGTATAAAACAAGAATAAGATCCATAACAAACTAAATTTCATTCTTACTTGAATAGGCACATCAAAAGATGTGATGACAGCAACCTTGAGAATTTGTAAAACGGAAATGGAGCCTTCTTTGAGAAGCTGGAAAGATGAATATTGTAGTTATAAATTAGATAAGAATTATGATGAGGAACAAAAAAATTATAACAAGCAATGATGTACATGAATTTCACTGAAATCCATCTGAACATCAAAATGAGTTGTTGCTTCTCCAGAATCTTCAAGCAAACATGATTTACTGCTTCTCAGATAGATGCCCATGATGTTATTCTCTACAACGAATTCCTGTTCTTGGTGCATGAATCTGAAATCCAGTCTTGGCAAATTGAAGGTCACCTTCCAGAAAAAAGCAACTTCGGTTATCAAGAGCATGTCACTGATAACTTATTGTATTACAAGTTACGACAATGCATTTTTCAGATGCAAACAAAAATGAAGTTGCATATCTCGGACGGATGTCAAGTGAAAAAGATAGATTCTGGTTATTAATATGAAATAATATTTTGCAATACTGTAAGATGTCCTTAATTGATGATCATAATAGATAGGATATAAATGTTCAAAAATTAGCATTTATTACCACATTCCATTAAGCAACATCTGAAGGTAGGGTTTCAAAACAGGTTAATGAGATAGGCTTCAATTCAACTCATTTATGCCCAATTTGAAACTGTCCTGTTCAATAAATAGGGTGAACACCAACTGGAATTCAACTCATTTATAAATAGGTTGAACCAACCCCATTTAACTTGTTTATGAAGTTAAATTAATTCAATGTCTAATCCAATCTATTTAAGCTATTTAACCCATGTTAGACAATATAACCCTTTTAATCTGTTACATGATATAGAAAAATCATATGTATATATTAATGATATTATATGTATATATGCATGTGTGTGTGTGTGTGTGTTAAATAAATGGGTTAAATAAGTCAACCCATTTATGAGTTAAATTTATTTAACATCAACCCTAAGAGTTAGAGGAGTTAGGTTAACAAATCATGACTCATTTGGCCACTCCTATTTGAAGGACATATTCAACGATTATACAGAATAAAAAGGTGGTCATGTGTAGGCACTGAAAATTCTATTTTTGGAAATATATGAATTTACAACAGTGTATTACATATCATACAATATGGTTCACAACATTTTTTCAAGTAAACAAACCTTCTCCGGAAAAAGTGGAATGAGCTTCTTCAAAGATGCAAGTGAGTTGGACTTCTTAGCAGCCATCTGCTCAGTAGTAGCAGCTGCACCTATGTCAGCACCAACAGAGATTTCTGATCTCTTCCTGAGAAATATGTCTTCATTCAGGTTTATAGCGACATCTTCACTAGCCACATCCAGATTCCTCATTCCAATGCCCAATTCTCTGCATGAAAAAGTATTTTACTACTGATTTCTTTATATTAACTGTTCAAAATGATGGAGTTGGGATTTCAACCGATAAAGTTGATACTATGCTTTTAGAAATGTTTGTATTGCCAAAGTTGGAGTATAGATAAGACAGAAAGAAAAGATAGGAAAAGAAAAACTCTCAAAAACCATGGGCTAAAAAATTTTTTAGCTAATGATTTCTTTATGTTAACTGTTCAAAATGATGTTGGGATTCTAACTGATAAAATTGAAACTATGTTCACTGAAACGTTGGGTTTGCGAAAAGAAAGAAAGAAAGGGAATGAGAAGAAAAGCTGTCTAAATCCATGAAGTTGAATACCCTTCATTTCAAAAAGAACACAAGCTCTCACTAACACCTCACTTTCACCAACTCCACATCTACACCCTCTCAAATATCACATCTGGGGGGAATTTTCATAGGCTCCTACTAAGTAACAACTAATAAGTCATGAAGAACCAAGTTCCTTTCCCTGTGGTTAGTTACCCATGGTAGAAGTATTATCAAGATCTAAATGAATGTGATGGGCTTGTCACATCATGCAGGCCTAACTGCCCCTTGTGCAGGAAAGAAGACATTGAGCACTTGCTGCCATGGTACATTATCAAACTTGGTTTTTGGAGCCCCTGTCCTCTCAATGATGGAAGAAAGATTGGTTCCCACATAGATGTCACAGTTTTGGGCTTTCATGATTAGGCTTTTCCAAGAATAAATTGAATATTTTAGGGCATTTCTCTGCAAAATTCCATTCAATTACTTCAAATTCAGTGTCATCGGAATGGAGTTTTTATCAGTAAACAATTATTCTCTAGAGAAGAGATCTGGTTATTTGGTTTGAAAAGCATTAATGAATGCTTTAGACTTTCTGATGCTTTTGTGTTTGTATTCTTTCAATTTCTGTAAGCTTCTAATTCAACTTTGTAATTTTGCATGCTTTTTTGGATGCTTATTAGCCTTAAAGTAAATTTCATTCACTCAAAATGAAAAGTCATCTCACTTATGCAAGTCAAAATTGCAAACAAAGCCTATAAAACAGATCTAAGAACCTTTTCAAAAAAGATTCTCTCGTATCTGGAAATAAATAAAGGATTACAATCAGTCTAATTTAATCACAGTCAAGAAAATATGGAAGGAATATTACCTGTCATGACCAAATTCACAGTCCACCGATAAATCCTCACATACAAAAGCAGCACAGCTCTTTTCTGCATTATGTGGGCACACTTGATTTCCAAGCAAGTACCCTGGTTGGTCAAAATTAACCTTTGGTTCCCCAAGGTGAAGAAGCAAAGGGACAAAGTGCAACTTAACATTCAATGTAGGGTTTGATCCACCAGTTTTAAATAGATCCAACCCCAAGCTTTTGACTTCAATGATTACTTTTGGCATCTGCAATATTTAGAGGACAGTATGCAAAAAGAAGTTAATATTCAATGTCCTATCATTTGATATGGAGTGCAATGGTCACTGGTTCTGTAAGTTATGAGTGCTGTTGAAAGCATAAGTGACAGTTGTCAGCATACAATGAAGAGGTCTATACCTACCAACATACAATTAGTCTAGAAAAATCTTACCTTCACAATCAAATCTGCCACAGAAACTGACAAGAATCTAGCCATATTAGCCAGGACCATCCACTTGCCTCTGCTTGCAGAATGTGGTTTCTTCGATCTACTTTTTGTTGCCTGTTTCTCAGAATGTCTTAATGTGACTTCCAAGTCACTTATTAATAACTGCAACTTAGGATCCTTAGATATAAAACCAAATCCCAGTTTAACTAAAGACCTACGGAGACTTAGTTTGATTTCACCAATTGATACAGACTGAACAGCACCCTGTAAAAATCAATATGGATCATGAATAGTGCTATATGTTTATGAATTATCAGAATATATTTTTGAGCATTATCTGAATCTAAATTTATGGCACACGATCATTTTAGTGGTTAAAGCATTTTCTAAGGATGTTGATGAGCAGTGAAAACAAAGGATGTTGATGAGCAAAAAGATATTACAAAAATAAGAAAATAGCACTCATCAGAAAATGGATGAAGCCAGAAACCAAAATGGTTAACAATATTAACCATCACAACAAAATCCACCAAACACACAATTCATGTGCACAAATGTCCACAGAGAATACCCCAAATCCATCTGATCACTCACTTCCATTGACACATTTCAAAGCCCACCAATCTAAAGACTGTGTAACGGAAAGCAAGCAAACTCTACCTATGAGGTTTCACTAAAAATTGATAGAGAAGGAGATTTGAGTGGTTATAAAATCAGAAAAGATGGCAGTAAAAAAAGAAGATTTTTAACTTCTCTTGTTGGATCCATTTACAGATAATGAGATAAAATGGCATATTCAGATGTATGGAGTTTGAGCTTCTAAGACACAAAACTGACAGAGGTCTTTATGTGTATATCACCAAAACTACCGTATAATAGACAAATACCATTGACTTTCAAAATTTTACATCAATGCCACTAAAATTAAAATTTATTATCATAAGAGCCAATATCATCAAATTTTTGCACAAATCACTGTTACAATTTAAGCAGGCTAGATAAAAAGACCAACTTGTCTAACTCTAACTATCACATAAAACTCACCCCTCTCTTATGTAGGACATCTCTTATTCTCCTTTCCACCAATTTTTCTTTCTACATTGATCAAAAGGAAGAAGAAAGAGAAAAACAAAGGGAAGAAGAAATTTTTGCAGTTAAGCTTAGAGAAGAGAGCTAGCAAGGATGAGAAAAAGGCATTAGCATTGAGGAAGAAAATTAGTTATTATTTTTAATTTTGTATCTTATGTTAGAAGGTGTAACCAAAAATGAAGTTATTAAAGTTAATAACATCTAAGTACTTGACAGATTTTGATCTAAGCATCTAATCAAATGATATCTTTGATGGTAAATTTAAATTTTAGTGGTATTCATGCAAAATAAATGTTGCAAAAAATAGAAAATAGACATTATATGGATTGAAAATTAAAAAAAGTTCAAACACAGGGATTTAAATGGGCATTTTTGAAAAACAGTATAAAAAAATGAATGCATGTAAATATATTTAAAAATATAAATGTAACACAATCATCAAAATAGTTTAATAAAATAAATTATAATTCAATTACCTCTAATACATTTCATAAATGTTTTTTTATTATTATGTGTATTTGTCAGTAAAGAGTAAATATTTAAATTCAAAATATAATTATATATATGAAGTATAATTAAAGTTATAAAAAACAAAACAAGTAACAAAATAGTGATGTTTATATAAATGAAAACAATTCAAAAGATGAAATATAAAAAATAAAAAAGACAATATAAACAGCCAAAAATGAAAAAAAAAAGGTTTTTCCTTAAAAAAGGGGAAAATGACCATTTAAAGGAAAAAACAGTCATTTTCCTGTGTTTCTAAATAATGAAATAAGTGATTCATTAAATCAGTGTGTAAATAAAACTCATTTGCCTGCCTGCACATATTGTTCAATATTTAGTAAGCAGTAACAAAATCCTACAAGTTTCAAATTGAAAACCCATAGATAACCACATCTTCATTGCACTGAAGAAAAGAGCAGAATAAAAAATAGGAACAAGGAAACAAAAACCAAAAGTTACAGACATCGCAAATTGCAGATGTCACTTGTAATGAACAGGCAATAACGGGATGAAAGCAAACCTTTTTAAATTTCACAGTAACATCTCTCAAGGAATTGCATCCAGCAACCCTAAAGCTAACAGATGCCCCCAATACACGGCTCAAAACCAAAGCCACTAAGCGAGCAGCAAACCTGGAACAAGCACAACAACAAGATTGGACATTATTAAGCACCATATTCTCAAAGAAAAATGTTACACGCACATGCACATAGGTACAGCTATTAATGAGGTCACCTCATTTTCTTAAAATGTTGCACACAACCTTTTACAAATCGAAAGCACATAAAAAGAGTACCAATAACTTTAGAAAAATTTTAAATAGTATCAGTGGCATCCTAAAAAATAAGCAAAAATCACTGAAAATCATTTTCTGCAAGATGTTATACATAGGATTAAAGTAGGATGGATAAAGTAAAGATATACTTTTGAAGCATATGTGATAAGAGATACTTTTAAAATTAACAATAAAATTCTATAAAACTACACTTTGCCAAACTATACTTCATGGCTCAAAATATAATCAAATGCCAAAAGCTAGTGTCACCAAGATGTGTATGCTTAAATGGCCTAGTAGTGACACTATAAGGGATAAGCTAAAAAACGATTTTATAAGGAATAAAATAAAAGTTGCAGCTATTAAGGATAAAACAAAAGAAAATTGGCTTAAGTAGTCTAGTCATTCTTAGAAGACCAAGCAAGGCATCATTTAATAGAGACTAATTAATTGATACAGAAGAAATTAAAAGTAATGGTAGGCCTAAAACTACTTGGTTAAGAATTATAAAAAAAAAATTTAAATTTATATAATTTAACCAATGAACTGATAACAGATAGAATACTTGAAAGAAAAGGATTCATATGGCCAACCTCGTGTAATTAGATTATAGCCCAAATTGTCATTGTTATTGTTATGCTTTAATTACTCTTTTAGTTATAATCTTATCACCTACTACCTTTAGCTACTTTTAACATCTTTATTTATTTACATTAATTCTCTAATAATTGATATTTGTTTGTAAATGTGTCCAACTTACAAATCCATAATTATAAAAAAGAAAACAAAGTGAAACAAAATAGCATTTTTGTGATTTTCACATATATTTGGATATGTATATGAAGTTGAAATTTTCAATTGATTTATGGTATGACACTTTTCAAGTAAAATTTATTCTTTACATTTTAGATTATTTAGAAATCACAGATTTTATTAATATATCATTTTCTTCTCATATAAAAGGTAACACACTCTCAAATAGAAATAGGCTTTACTTATTAGAATTATTTTTCTTTTCATTCTTGAAATTTAGTTTGTATTTGTTTGTGAGTAAATTCTAAATCAATTTTTATTGATTATTTTAATATAGAAAATTCTAGATTAATGAGTATATTCTTTTATAATTTTTATCTTATTTACATCTAACATGTACCATAAACAAAAAGTCATAGACAAATGAATATGACTTCATTTAATAACCTTAATAAAATGCTAATGAGATATACTGTTTTATTCAGTAATTAACAATACTATGTCTACAGTATACTTTAAATTATTTAAATAAAATATCAATCCATTCAATGCACATGATTGTTGTTAATGTGTATGTATATAGTTTATTTGAAATATATATATATAATATAAAACATTGGCACCTAGGCATTCTAAACACTTGCAGCCAATGTTGTAATGTCTTGACACCTTGAGAAGTATGCTCTAGTCTACATCCTATTTGCCCTACTCTTGAAGAAGAATATCAAGAATATACTTTGTGAAGATACCATCTTGTGAAATCCATAAGTAATCTCTATGTCGAAAAAATATCCAAGCTTCTCCAAATCTTTTGTGACAAAATGTTAAGCAAGATAGGCATTTCTCTACAATACCAACAGCATCACTCTCAATCAAAAGAATATCATCTACACACACTTCCAATGAAAACATATCCTATTGGTAACAACAAAGTGATCCACTGCACATCTAACAAAGCACTATACAGCATTACCACATCGAATTTCTCAAACCAAGTATGAGAGCTCTACTTAAGATCATAAGTAGTCTTTCTAAGAAGGCAAGCATAGCCCTCCCCTAAACAACACACCTTGGAAGCTATTATATATAAGCTTGCTTTGAAAGGTCATCATAAAGAAATGCATTCTTCACATTAGATTGGTAGAGGAATCACAAATGATTTGCAATAATGGATAGAAGAACTTTGATGGACTTCAAGCAAGGTAAAAGTGTGAAGGTCTTTGCATAATCAAATCCATGCGACTAAGTGATGCATTATGCTATAAGTCATACTTTGTATCTTTCCACTGAACCATTCAATCTATGCTTGAATGTGAATAGCCATTCACTTGCAAAATACATATTTATCAATACGCCCTCTTAAAACTAAACTTTTATTCAAAATACCACCATTATTAACCATCATGGCTTACATCCATTTAGGAAGATGTGTGTGAAATGCCCTTTTTACCCTTCTTTTGCCCAATAATTTACCACATGCACTATTGCACTCAACCCATCCTTTAATCCCGTCAATGCCAACTCCCTTCCTCCACCTTCCCCATAAGAATATTATCACAGAGTTCAACAGAAGAAGAAGAAAAAAGAAGTGAGGTAAGTTAGTCATTTCACATATAGGTTAAAGTAATAGCATGGATTACATAGGAATTGTAATTAAAAGGGCATTTAAAGATAACATTACATTTTGAGAATGCAGATTGATAAATAGCCATTTTATGATGGCATATATGAAAATACGCTATTTTTTGGTTGCATGCAGGTAAAAAAATCCAATAACTACGAAACAATTTAAATTATTATTTTACATTCTAGTCCATCAGCATGTTATTACTAAACCTGTTTTAGGATGTACCAATTCTCAATATAGCACCAAAAGGAAAACTAACTAGCAACATCCAAATTTACCTAGATCCCATAGAATGATTTTGCTAAGATATAACCCTTTCCATCCCAAAGAATTTCAAAATTTCCCAGGATATAAATTATAAATGAAGGTAAAGAAATTTGGAGAAGATGGTGAACAATATGCTTGGATACCTCACCATCTCCACACTCATCTGATTTTCAGATTCTCTAATATCAAAATAAATTAGCTGCTTCAATCAACAACTGGATTTATACAGAAAAGAAAGAAGAACTAGTCATCATTGGAAAAAAGAAGTGATCTTCATTGTAAAGTGGTAGCTAGTCCTTTTAATTATCCAGGCCTATCATTGTCCTGGAAGAAACCTAGAAGATCCAATTGGCTTGCTTTAATTAACAAGGTGAGGAGGAAATTGGACCATTGGAAGAAGAAATATCTTAGCTTCAGGGGGTGGCATTCAGCTTCTGGGTGTGGAAAAAGGGCTGAGAGGAGGCCTCTGGCATTCATTTTGTCAAATGGGACAGGTCTATCGACAAACTTCTTTAGCAAATTTAGGTATCGTGTCCTTGAAGACTTTCAGTAAGGCTCATTTATCCAAATGGCTCTTTATGAGCATCTGTCATAGAATACAAGTATGGTCTTATAAGGTGCCTGATCTCCAGCTTAGCAGTTCCAGAGTGTATCATTTCTGGAAAAGCCTATTTGATACCTCCCAATTCTTCCATAAGAATGTGGATTTCAACCTGGGACAAAGTTCTCAGGTACACTTCTAGCAAGACAAATGTATTTCAGACTGGGAATTGGAAGGCATCTCAAGTTCCGTTTTAATGTCAAAAAAAGTTATGTATATTGGTGGGCTTGATAAAGATGGATGGGGCTGGGATCTGAAGCTTCAGTGGAATCTGAATGATAATCAAGCAACACAAGCTGCATTGAGAACTTGCTATTTCAATCTCCTGGAACTGCCAATGGGATCGCCTACCCACAAAATTGATACAGAAGTGTAAATCACCATTAAACATTCATGACTTCATGGGGCTGCTCCTTCACCATGGAATGTTAACCAGACAATATAGAAGTTGCTGGATGCTGGATGCTGATACAAGATATTGACGATCAGTTTTTTTGCTGTCCAGTCAGTATGACAGCATGATCTAAGGTTATGCAAGCAGTGGTGATGGGAGGGTACAGTTTATCCTTTTTTGAAAAGAGAAATAGGTTGAATCTTATTAAACAATAAGCTTCATCCAAAAATAAAGGTGATGGGGAAGATCACCAGTGCCAGAAAAAGGAAAGTAAAAAGGATATGCAAGGTGCACAAGAATTTAAAGGAAATTTAGCTATGAAACTCCCACCAAGAAAAGAGTCTCTTTGCCCTGAAAATGATATGTTGACTCAGTGTTCTTCCTCACTGCACTAGCATTTCAATCCTTTTTTATAGTCGAAAACCATCCCAAGAAAGGAATACAACCTGGATTGCATGATTTATTAGTGTTTTCAGTACCAGCACATAACCATTTTGATATTATGTATAGCCTCTCATCTCGGAGATGATAAGTTCTACAATCCGTTGGGATAGACACCTCCAAACAATTTCCGATGAGAAAAGAGTGTCAAGACTGCTGACATGGAGATTGGATTCTCGATTGGTTAGAAGAAGATTCGCTCTGGTTGAGTTCTCAAAACGTTTTGCGGTTAAGGGGCTCAAGATTCTTCAACTTTGTTAATTCGTTTTCACTCTCCCCATCCACTAGCATTCCAAACCGTTTTCATTCATCACAATGACAACAATCTATCAGAAGTCAACAAGAGCCTACCCGACCCAAAACCACCAAATTACTGACTTTCACAAAAGACCAGTGCTAAACTCAACCTTCAAAAAAGTCAACAAATCCAAATCTCGAATGAATACCATACACAAACACTCAATCCGGGAATTCATAGTATTTAAAAAAAAAAAAAAAATTCAAAATCAAAACACCGTCCAATCCCTTACATGAAGATGATCCATCCCACAATGCACACGAGGAGGAGGAGTAGCAGAAGCTGCACAGGGGAGCACGCCATCTGATCTCCGATACTCCACAAAATTCCTTCCGATGAAACGAATAAGCCACACTTCAGCCCATCAGAATGAACCACGGGCCAGCAGTCAACCTGAGAGGAACGCCACCACCTCCGCCACCATCCCGCTAGGGCTACCGCACAATTCCCACCCCGTTGGTGGCATTACATGGAGTTGGATAGAACAGATATCCGTCTCCTCCCTAGAAATTCGGAGGGATTGGAGGACGTTGAGGAAGGAGAGGCAGAGGGAAGGGGAGAACGAGGAGGAGGTGATGGTGGTGGTGGTGGTGGTGGTGGTGGTCGAAAATTAGAAAATGCAGCGGTCGAGGGGAACAGTAGATCTGGTAGGTCGCAGGCAGTTCTCTGCCTCCATCCCTCCACGTACGGGGACGACCCGTATTCCCTGTTTCCATTTCCAGCTATGTGACCCGAACTACCCCCCGAGTCTTCCGTAATGCCAAACTTGTCCATCCCATGCTTGACCCCCATTTTGACCAACATCACGGATAATAAATAATAACAATTACTATTATTTACTATATACCATTAAAAAAATACTTTAACATCTTTTATCTTATGTCATCATAAAATTTGGTAATTATTTATACACCCTTCAAATTTTATATTGACTTGCATACAAGTAAAAAAAAAAAAAAACTCTGATTTACTTAATTTATTTAAAATTCTGGTATCAATTTTGTTATCTTAACCGCAATGATATTGTCATGAATTTTTAATGGCATGTGGATAGATATGAATTTTTGGAGGGAGCTAAAGTAAAGAAAATCTAAGATATATATTATCATCGTAGATTATGATTGCTGTGAGATATGGAAAAATTTATTTTAAATTGTTTGAGGTTCAACAACTTTATTTGACAGAACTAAAACATTCATTTAGGTAGGGGTAGGTCACTATTATCATAGTTCCATCAAACAAACAAACAGGCTAACACTCTATAATATAAACAATTGGAATGACGCGCTTTGCATTGTTTACGTATGATCATTTGTGAAATAAAAAGAGTGTTAAAAACGAATTACTCCTTCCATGACAAATTGTTCGTACAAAGATCACCTACAATGCAACATGAATGGAGCATCCAAACAAATGCACACAATGACACAAAAGCTCTTCATGTGTTTATGGAATTAGACTATTTGCTATTTTTGTTTTTTCTTTATTTATGATAAGCAAAATGCATGTTAAATATTTTATATAAACAATGTATTTTTTAAAATTTATTATTCTAATCTATTCTTTGTTATCATTCTCTTTTTTTGTTTCTCCCATGTTCTTCACCTTCTTCCCCTTATTTTTCTCTTTTATACTCTTTATGTTACTTTTCACTCAGCCTTTCCTTTCCAACGCCTAATCTTACATAGTCATGCTGAAAGTTTATAGAAACATATGTGAAATTTTTGAACCAAGTATTGATTTTTTTTTTTCATGTTTTCTCCCTTGGCTTATTATACAGTACAAATATATCTATTTATGTGCAGATACACCTCAAACATATATTATTCTTTATGTCTTCAAAATAATATATAATACCTGTGCACATATCAAGGAAGTTAAATATTCATGGCATGTAAGCAAATATAAATCTTTTAAACTTTGTTAAGTGACGGCCCTGCATACCCACAACATTAGAACATTGGAGTACCATGGACACATTACATGATTAAATTATTATGTTAGCTTCAATTATTTAAATATTTATTTACACGATTAAACAAATGTTTTACAATATTCAATTTTTTCAATTGAAATATTTAAATACATAAGACATATTTAATTATTCATGATTAATTAATTTGAATAATCGAATCATACAAAATATATCCTAAAATATGTACATTTAATTTTATTTTTAATCAGTCATGATCTATTCAAAATCAAACTTAGTTTCAAATTGAAGTGAGAAAAAAAACATGATTTCAATTAAAAACTTAAATTCAAACTAAAAATCCCTATCGCCCTTCTCTCTATCCTTTTTTTCTCCCATATTACCACCATTTTACTATATCCATCATTTTAATAAATATTTTAAATCTAACATGTTGAAAAAGTAACCTTAACACTATTTTTTTTTTTTTTTTTAAGGAAGAAAGTCCATTTTGAACTGAGAGTAATTTTACCGAATGCATCTATAGCAAAAGTTACCGGAAGTCGTCTAGGTGGTAAAAGAAAGTCGACGAGATTAAAAGGAATGAGAATTTAATTCAACCATTCATCTACAGCATTTTATATTTGCATTTACCTTTTTTTCCTTTAGATTTGAAGTACAGATGGCGAAGGTCCGATGAACGAGCGACCTGGACCACGCAGGTCTCTTGCTGCGTGGGAAGCTCCAAACAAGTACTCATGCTTTTAAAAAGCAATGGTCACGCATCGGTCACCAAAACCTAAGGTTGATAGGGTTTAGATAAGATTTTGGGAGTCGGAAATTGTTAAAATCTTAATTTTACATTAGTTCTAAGATATTAAAAATTAATAGATTTTAAATTACCGTGATTAAGATTTTTTCATATTAGCTCATTTCTTGCTAGCACACAAAATTGTCTATAGACAAATCACCTGGAATACAACTGGATAAGTAGCAGCTCTCTTATTCTTTTTATATTGGTAATATTTTGGATTTTTGTGGATTTTATAAAATGAAAGAAGATTAATTATTCATCTATTATTTGTAAAATAGACAATCCCATGTTATCTCAATCGCATTTGATAACGATTATTTCAGCTAACATATAAAAAACATACTAGAATTTTTCAATAATTATTATTTAAACTTATTTCTATGCATTGACTTAAAAACATTATAGTTCGAACTAAAGATGCCGAAAGTAAAGAAGTTAAATTCTATAACTTTTTTGAAAATATCATCTTATTCTCATGCACATCATACATACCTATGTGTGTCTGACCACCTACAAAAGACAAAAGCATCTCTAAGTGCAAATTTGAGGTTCTTTTTTAAGAGAGAGTCATTAGAAATGATTATTTCTATCAATTATGAAATGCATTAATTTTTTCAATAATCATTATGAAATAAATTATTTATATCCCTACTTATTTGTATACATTAATTTTAAAAACGCAACAATTTAAACTAAAAAAGGAACGAATAGAAAAAGTTCATTTCTCTGCTTTTTTTGAAAACGATAGCTTGTTTTCATACACCAATTTACAATAATCGTGCTTCGCATCATACGTACCAAAAGATGGTCGTTTCTTGAGAGAGATTATGGACAGCCTTCCATTTTTTACGTTCCCTACATCTGCATACATGATCTTTATTTTCCACACATCTGCATACACATTCTTTCAAGCAGATGACCTTTCAAACAAAGTAGGCGCAGACATTTTAGTCGAAATAGCAGATGCGAGCATCACCTAATGGAACCTTCACGACATGCGACGAAATTGCACGCAAGGGAAATTATAAATATATCGAAATAGATTTCTTATCTGCGGAACATGCAGATCTACGGTGAAAACAACGTCCTCCATCTCATTCTTTGCGTGATGTTGGCATGGCTAGAGAAATGCCCTGTGTCGGTAGATCTTTCCATTGCTGTGTTACGGTCTTAATCTGTGTGTAGAACTGCATACCAGCTTTCCCTGCAAATCCAGAAAAGATTTTCCTTGTCACGCAAAGATGGTACGAGAAAGCAGATATTCTCTTAATTTCCCTTGCTCCCTCAACAAAAGCTTGATCAAACACTAAGTAAAAAGAGCTAATCGTACCATAGAAATTCAGATCACCAGCAAAAGAAGCCTTGGATCCGGTAAACGAGAAGAATGGCAATGGAACAGGAATTGGAACGTTGATGCCAACCTACGTAATAAATCACATCTTATGTCAGAACATAAATTACACTATTTTGAAATTACTGCACTGCCACCAAAAATCTGCAGCCCCAGCAATTGATTCCTCCCCCTATAGAATCATTGCATGCGTGACTTTGTAAAAGTTGCACTCCAACAATTGTAGAGAAAGTTATCACTGGAAATTAATTTTCAAAGAATGAATATATAAATATATAGTTAAATTAGGGTTAATTGAGATTAGAGAAAAGATTGTTTATTTCATTAATAAAAAACAATATATATATATATATATATATATATATATATATATATATATAAATGGGTATATAGATTCTAAAATCTGACTACTTGAATGGGTCCAACACTCTTCCTCAAGCTGAAACATAGATATTACATAAGCTCAACTTATTACAAATAGAGTTAAAGGATCCAACATGAAGACTTTTAGTGAAAATATTAGTAAGTTGTTGAAAAAGAGCGAAGGGTAGAGTAATAGTATTGTTCTTCAATAGATCACGAGCATAATGATAATCTACCTCAATATATTTGGTCCTTTCATGAAACACATCATTACTGATAATGTAAATAGTTGTCTAGTTGTCACAATGCATGAATATAGGAACACTAATCTCAACTTCAAATTTCGATAATAGTGATTTTACCTAGATGAGCTCGCTCTCTGTTTGAGGCATACTCCAGTATTCTGATTCACAACTTGATCTTGACACCACATTCTATTTCTTACTTCTCCAAGTTACAAAATTTCCTCCAAAGTAAGTATAGTAGCTAGAAGTGGATTTGTTATCTAATTTATCATCAACATAGCTAGCATCAGAATATCCACTAATCATCTCATGGTCATGATTAGAATAAACCAATCATTTTCCTGAATAGCTTTTGATGTAGGCAACTACTCTTAGAACCCTTTGGCAATGTATTTCACTAGGTGATTGATTGCATAAACTGGTTTAGTAACCTTATCACAAAGGATATATCTGATCGAGTTATCGTCAAATATAGGAGTTTGCCTAAGAATCTGCAATATTTGTTGACATCTTCAAGCGGCATTGAGTTCTCATCCTAGAAAGGGGGATTTGGTTCAATAAGAGTGTTAACTGACTTACACCCAATGAGACAAATCTCCTTTAATAAATTTATAGCATAATTTCATTGAGATAATACCAAGTTACCATTGACATAGGAAAATTCAATCCCAAGAAAGTACCAGGGTTTACCAAGATCTCGAATGACAAACTAGCGACTAAGGAACTCCTTGGTAGACCGTATGCCATCTTTATCATCGAGATGATAAAGATGTCATCAGCATATACAACTAGAATAGTCATAAGAAGACTTTCGTATAAAGATGGAACCATCAGCGTGGCACTTGTGATAGCCATGAGTGAGCAAGATAGAGCTAAACTTGGCATACCACACCTTGGGATTCTGTTTGAGACCATATATAGACTTCTTCAGACAACAAACCTGATTCCCCCCTAAGCAACGAACTTGAGAGGTTGCTCTATATAAACCTATTCAAGTAGCATCATAAAGGTTTAATAATTTAATTCATTTAATTTTATGTCTATAACATTTAATTTAGAGTTATTTACAAATATTGTAAATTCTACCATATTAATCACCAAGGAGTAGGAGCCAATTGATGTCTATGAGGAGCATGATAGTCTGAAAACACACTCACAGACGTCAAACTCAGTTCTTCTTCACATTGTCAATTGAAGGTAACTGAGCTTGGAATAACAACAGCCTCAAGGTGACTGTCAAGATGTCTTGGAGCAGTTGACGAAGTAACAGGGGATGACCAAGTAAGAGGATACGTGAAGTAGACACATGAACTACCTTTGATGTTGAGTTGGTGAAGAGTAGTAACAGTAAAAGACAACCAGACTAGAGGGGGCGGCAATAGGAAGTCGATCAGATGACTTTACAGCAGTCAACCAAGGAAGTCTGGAGCTACAATAGAGTCACAACTAAGTATAAGTCACGAACGGTAGTATAGAGAGATAAGGGGCTCTCCTACCTCATGAGAGGCATCGGAGGAGTGTTACCGCAAATCAAACTGAGCGAACGGTGACAATTCCAACTAAGCATGGTGGATTAGAAGGATAGAAGATCGATTGACCCTAGATTAGCTCTGATATCAAGTTAAACTAGGGTTAATCAAGATTACAGAAAAGATTGTTTATTTCATTAATCAAAAACAATATATATATATACAAATGGGTATATGGATCCTAAGATCCAACTACCCAAATGGGTCCAACATATATATATAACTCATACTTTTTGGCCAGTTTAAATACCTGTCCTGCTTCGATCTCAGTTTGAAATTTTCTTGCAGCTATGCCTGACGTTGTAAATATTGACGCCCCATTACCATACCTGCAATCATAGAATGCTCTTGGAATTGATGGTTACAACAATTACAAATTAAAAGAAGACACATACTTATTCTGGTTAACAGTTTTGATGGCCTCTTCCAAACTATCAGCCTGTACGAATAAGTTGTTAGTGCATTTCTATTAGTAAATGTTGTCTATCGTTGGCGAAAAAATTTTCAAGTAGGAAAATATTTACCTGCATGCATGATAATACCGGACCAAAAATCTCTTCCTGTAACAAAAACGTACATATTTGGTAAAAGAATTCAGTAACAGCAAAAGTTAGCAGGAACATGACATAAACAAACACTGGATTCAATTCTATCACTGTTTTTATTACCTAGTATGAAAGGTAATGTGAAAAAAGGTTACTAAAGGCATTTAAAAGAAACCTCGTAGCACTCCATGTTGTTCTTCACATCGGCTAAGATGGTGGGTCCAACAAAATTGCCACCCTCATAACCAGGAACCTGAAAAGGTCAAGAAAATTAATTCCATTATTGGTTGTTGGATCAATAACTAGCAATGAAACACCAATCTCTAAAAGAACCACGACTTTTGACAGTTTGCAAACAACTAGACTAATTATTAAATGGAAATGACGGAAATTGAGGAGGAAAAACAGACTTTAGGGTTCAAACACATGAACAGCAAGTTTAAGAAGATACTACCATATTTTAATTTTATAAATTCTACAAATATCGAACTAAACCGTCTATCAATAAAATGCTTCAAAAATGAAACTGCATTTTTGGGGATCATGAAATCCAGTTTTTAAACAGTAATGGAATGATGAAATTAAGAATTTATTCTTGTGAAATCAGACAAAAGAATATCTTTGAATTGAAAATATTACCACAACATTCCTTCCGTCAAGTACAAGCCTGGCGCCATTTTGAACACCACTCTGAATTAGTCTGTGGATACGCTCTTTCGCCTGTGACCAAGAAAAATTGGAAATTGTGTGTTTGACAATAGAAGATTTTTCAAGCAAATTGCAGTTAATTCATCAAACAAAGATTTGAAAAAGTAACAATCAAGGAACAAAAGTCCAGATTGATTCTACACAAACCACAGGACAGGTGCTTCAATAATGGCTGAAAGAAATATTTATCCAAACCTGCATAAATGTTTGGAAAACACATCTAAATGGTCTTTAAGGTAAATTGTTCCCAATAATCCCATTAATGGTGTGTGTGTGTGCACACACGCATGCACATGTACAAGTGTGTGCACACGTAAATGTGTATGTTCAAATGGGCTGGACTGACATATCACAACCAGTTTGGATGCAACTTGACACTATTTGTGTGGAGTCATGCATTAAAGGATGTAGCCCAAGCATGACCCATGGTCCAACTCAGATTGTACTGGGTTGTGCTAGGCCATGCTTGGCCTGATTGGAAAAAAAAAAATTTGTTAAAATTTTTGAAAACTTACCAGATTATCAAAATCAGTATACTGTTTAACTGTGTGCATGTGCATATGTGCATGCACATGCATGGTTGTGCATGTGTTTTACAAAATCCCAATACCATACTTCCCCCCTATTAGTTACGACATGAGTCATTATTGCATACTTTTGTGCCACATCAATAATTTGTTAATTATGCTCTGTAATTAAATATCGTACTATTATTTAGTGATGAATCATGAATTTAATTCACTATTAACATTTAATACATGTATTCTGTAGCAACATATTATCAATATACTATATTTAGTATTTTAGATTTATGGTACCTTGTGTTTTCTTGTTAACTATCTTATAAAAAATCTCATGGCTATAATATATACAATAAAAAATTAATCATATTTGAATCAATGTTGTGTATTCATGCCATTAGAAATAATACTCATACCCGTATCTATGTAATTTAATTTGAAATTTTAATTTAAATATTTTTGCATCCATGTCAATATTCATAGATTACCCTACCTAGGCATCATAGCTTATGTGCATTCAAGACAAATGTCTTTATAAAGTAGTAATTAGCATATGTGAAATGTTCAAGATGTAGTAACTTTTCCTTTGTAACATGTGATTGGCATGGATCAATCCCCATACCTGCTTGCTAATTACTGGTCCTAAGTCAGTTCCAGGTTCAATGCCTGCATTTACTTTTAATGATTTTGCACGTTCCACAAGCCCATCTAACCTGTACCAAAAAAAAAATCCTAGCCTGAGCCTTCAAAACAAATTATTCATGCAAAAACCTGAACCTAAGGAAGAATAGATTAAAGAATCATGTATAGAATCAATTACAGTGTATGTGATAGAACTAAAATACCATGATTCAGAGCTTCCAACAAAAACAACAGTGCTCAGCGCCATACACCTTTGACCTGCAGCACCAAAACCAGCAGCAACAAGGGCATTTAAAGTAGCATCTGTACTGGCATCAGGCATGACTATGGCATGGTTTTTTGCACCCATATTTGACTAGAAGAAGAAAACAAAAATGCAATACTTTATTACAAAAAATTGTTAGGAAAAGGGTTAGTCTTCAATAACAGGGTTGGATAAGTAGAAGAACTCAGACATGAAATGCAGATGAAGCAGTATCCGAGTTTTTCTTCCTTACCTGAACTCGTTTCCCCTTGGCTGCAGCTCTAGCATAAATATGCATCCCAGCCTAAAAGCACATGGAAAAGAATAAACTAGAGATTAAAACTCACAGTTAGTTCAGGTTTTAATTCATTGAATTATTTTTGCATTAAGCAAAAATTTCACAGGCTCGTGTAAGGCTTCTTGATTAAAATTCCATAGTTTGGTGTTAGTACTTGGTAGGCAACAACCAGAAAAGGAGATATTTAACTTACACATCAAGGAAATGTTTAAAAATCAGCATTAATCTTTTAAAGTTTTTGATAATTCATGGAATAAACATTGAGGTGGGCACTACAGAACTGGTAGGTCGCCCCATTTAACTTAAATAGTTTAAGCCAAGAAGCAGCCCACTCTTTGTACAACAGTAGGTGCACATAATAGACCCTTTCCCAGAACACCATATGAGTAGCAGCTTTGTGTATTTGATTTGTTTTTGAGAAAGTCCTTTTGTATTTGATTTTATACACACTACAGAGAAACCCCATATTTTCCATATGTTTAGTAATTTATATACAGAACCTGGTTACAGCACTGACTATTATCACACAAGTGATATATCCATGCATTACAATAGTTCCATATGCATATGAATATAAAACAATGAAAAAGGCATAAAAAAAGAAACATCTAACCGCCCAACTCACATTATTTGAACCAACAAATGATATAGCCTTAACGTCATCATCATCACAAATGTTATTGACAATATCCTGTTCAAGTCAAAAAGACTCATTAAGAGTATTAACTACCAAGAAAAAAGAAAACCCTAAAAAGAACTGACATTTTTTAGCAGATGATATATCTAAACTATTATCTTCCCACATAGATGCTTACGAAGATCAAAGAAGATGTGTATGTAATAAACAATAACAAGTGATAACCATAGTCACTCAATTTCTAAATTATTGCAAACCTAAAAAACTAGAATGCTAACTGACGTAGTTGGATGAAATTGCTAAGAGTTTGCTAATTATCAAACACTACTAACATTTGTCCCATGAACAATGTTTAAAACACCATCAGGCAATCCTGCTTCCATTGCCAATTCAGCCAGCATCATTGAAGCCCCTGAAAAGACAATAGAGTTGTAATTTATTATTTTTCAGTAATTTTGGAAGTAAAGATGGAACATACTCAAAGAATAGACAGACAAGAGGTAATAATGTTGTTGAAGAATGGAACAAAGGAAATAGCATGACCATCAAGTTCTGAGGAAAGGAAACAGAAGAAACTGAAAGATAAAAAACTTTAGAGCCACTGTTTCTAGGGCAATGCAAGATGTACTAAGTTCTTTTAGGTCAGAAAATTTAATCATTTTAGATGTAAATATTTTATGAGTTAACATAATGTACAACTGAACACATCCTCAATTTTAAGTTGTAAAAATTATATTATTTGCCTATGTACCTTGATAAGAAAATACATGATTTATGATTGTTTTCAGACATAATTCATTGCCACTTTTGGCTACACGGCTAAACAACTGGGTGCAATCCCAAAAGAAACTATTTAACTTTGGGACATATTTTGAAACAGGAGGAGGATGAATCTCATTAGGTAGAAAAATAAGATACATCCAGAAGAAATGATTTACCAAAAAGGTAAATCAACAAAAAAAGAAACTTTGGGGCCATATTTATCTCTTAAATATTTGTTGTGCGTAATTAAGTTCATGTAGACTTAATTAATTTTTATCCATGTTTAAGACACTATCAACACTTAATTATTAAATTTTAAATATTATGGTAAGTTTAAAGCTGAAAGTCATTTGGTGGGAATAAATGAAAGGAAGTATTTTGTGTATTGAGATGAAGAGAGTTACTCTTCCTTGGTCTCATATTGCTAAATGAAAGTGTCCTCTTCGTACTTATTACCTTGGATATCTAGAGCAAGTATTCACAATAACTTAGGTAAGGTATGGATGACCACACACATGAACGCATGCACATCAGATCAGGCTCAGGCTTTGGGTCTTAGAGAATGGTCTCTAATTGCTTTTGTACAAAATTACATTGAGTAATTATAATTAATTAAGTTAAATATTAATTGATTTGTTTTTGACTTGGATGAACAACTTGATTAGTCAAAAATCATCCCTAGATCATTTCCTACTCTAGCCAGTGATGGGAGCATATTATGATTATGGTTAGTGAAAAACATCAATGGAGTCAGTAGCTGTTAGTGTAAAGCCTAATCTAGCCGGTGATGCGGGCATATTATGATTATGGTTGTTAGTGGAGTCAGTAGATGTTAGTGTGGAGTCTAAGGATATTTAAAGGGGTGAGGTGGGGTCAGCAACTGTAGTAATCATTTCTACAAAACGTTTCTCCCCTTCATCTTCCCTGATGTTGTTTACGTCTCTCTCTAGAGCTCTTCTTTCCCATCTCTGATGATGTTTTCTTCTAGTGCTTAGCAAAGAAACAAGGCAAATAAGGTATGGTTGAGGAGTAAATGAGTTTCAACACATGCTCAATTTTCTTCCAATCCATGCTCAGTTCACCTTTTGAGCCGAAAAAAAAATCACAGCAAACTGAGCATCCATCAGTACTAGTTTGCTCCTTAACCACACCTTAGTCACCTTGCTTCTTTGGTAAGCACCAGAAAAAAATGTTGTCAATGATTGTAACTATTCTACTATTTTAGCTCATGCATCAATTTGTTTCTTATGACTTTTCTTGGATCTATGTTTTTGATCAATATCTACATATTACTTGTGGTTGCATATTTTATATTTATACATGTGGATTCAGATTTATTTTCAGCATGCATAACTAATGAGAAAATATTTGGTACACTAGAATCAATTAGTTTACAACGAAATTTGAAAAAACCCTTTAATAAAATTGTTTCTTCTATGGAAGAAAATAATTTCAAATCGTAAGAGCTTCAGATGTGTAATGAGAATCACCTGGATCTTTCTCAGAGGGCTTCAAAACAAATGTGTTGCCACATGTGACAGCCATAGGGAACATCTGAAAAGGAAAATAAAACTATTTCTTAGATAAAGAGGTACTCAGATCCACAAGCATCTTATGTAATTTTAAAATCTAAAATGTATCTAGTGTACTCATCTTAAAAGGAATAATTGCATGCTTGTATTAAATTATGCGTAAAATCTAAATCCACGAGTGCATCATTTTTACATATAGATTTTTCATGCCTTTTAAAAATAAAAAGATTAAGAAGTTATATTACCTGAAAGGAAATATATCGTTTCAAAAAAAAGAAGAAGTTCCTAAAGGTTTTTCCAAGTATAATAGGAAACATACCCACAAAGGGATCATTGCAGGAAAATTAAATGGACATATTCCTGCACATACACCAAGTGGTTCTCTAATACCGTATGTATCTATTCCATTTGAAACATTTTGAGTGAACTCTCCCATTTGTAGACTTGCCATCCCGCATGCATGCTCCACAACCTCTGGATACAAATAAAAAAGTTTAGAATCCAAAAGATATGCAAGACATCTCAGAAACATCTGAGTTTCTTCCAATAAATATTCAAATGCCTATAGATACCTACTCAACAGATTTATAGGACCATTAAACTATTTACTGGGTAAAACTGCTCAATATTTTTTTCCTTTTCCAGAGTAAAAAACTGTGTTCTTTGATCCAAAAATTGCCAATGTATCGATATTGCTGGTCGAACGAACCTAATCCACGAAAAACATCGCCCTGAGCATCACTAAGTGTTTTCCCTTGTTCGGTAGTGATATTCAACGCAAGCTTGTCCTAAAAGAAATGAAAGCCTCGTCAACACTAAGCATTAGCAGGAGTATGGTATTTAAGATATCAACAAAAGTCAAAACAAAATACACGAATAAAATCGGTAAATACCATGTCCCTCCGAATGAATTCCTGAAGCTTGAACATCACTCGCTGGCGCGTCGTGATCGGAGTGCTCTTCCAGGAAGGAAAAGCCTTTCTCGCTGCGCCGACCGCAGTTTTGAATTCCTCGTGAGTCGTCAACGGCACTCTCGACACAACCTCCTGCGTCGCCTGCGTCGACGAACGCCATCTCAGAGGAAACAGTAAATAAAAAATCAAGCAACAAAATCCACACATGCACAAACAGAAGAAATTTTTTTCACACATACAGGATTAACGACATCAATGGACGTCTCCGACTTCGACTCCACGAACTCCCCACCGATGAAATTAGGAATCGTAAGCTGAAAAAAAAGAAGACAAACCAAAATCAGAACAACTACGGACAACGAACCGAACTACCTCGGCTGTGTGTGTGTGGGGGGGGCAAGCGGTGGAACACACCGAAGTGGCGCTGCGAGTAGCCGATGCCTCGGGGGAGGTAGAGAGGCGGGCGATCCCGAGGGCCGACATTGGAAACTTCCACAGACGGCATTCACTTCCCATGGCGGCTGCAGTGGAACCGTGACAGTGAGATCCCCAGACAAGAAGGAAATCTAGGAATCCGTCGGAACAGAGCGAGAGACGTGAACGATTACCTCGCCGGATCACGGAGGACGACCTCAACATTTCTCTCGTCGACCTACTTGCTCACGGCTGACACAGATGGTGGTGGAGTATGATTCTGAGAAATGAGTGTGATTTTTCTAAACAATCAATTAGCCCAATAAATAACATCCGTCCCAGATTATTTTTCCAGATTGATACGCAAGTTTTATATAATAAAGTTTAAGAAGAAAGATGTTCCGTCATAAATAGCTATGATTTTTTTATTCTCTTTAATCACTTTAATAATTCAGGTGCATTCTTTATTTCATGTTTACGGAGAAGGACTACGTAAGCAAAAAAAACTTTTTTTTGTAGTTGTAAGAATTAGACTTAGCCTTCTCACTTAAGTCTTCGCCTCATAAATAGATTAGATTTAGTGTTTTTTTTTTAAAAAAAAAAGACTCTCATAACAATAATTTAGAGAATTAAATTGTAATTTGCAATTTCTATTCAAATTTAAATCTTTGTATTGTAAAAATCATTATTATTATAGAATTTTTTAAGAATAAAATGGAGTTGTAGTTACAACAATATATATATATGTGTGTGTTTATCTTACAATTTAAATAATGTCGATAAAAATTTTATGTAAAATAAAATGATAAATATTAATTATATGAAGTCTTAAATCTTAAATCTTTGGAGTTTTAGATCTAGAAAATACTTGTTTAAGATTATTTTTAGAATTAAAATATGATAGCTGGCTAAGCTAGCTTCAGCGTCTAACATTTGGTTCAAAAGTTAAGTGTATTTGATTTTGATAATCGAGATTGTGCAATTTTGGCAATTTTCTTGGGTAGCATGGTAGTAAGTATTATTTGGTTTAAATCTTAATCCATTAGATTAAGAGATGTCATTCTTTTTATGTCCGTAAATCCTACCATATACCTTAGAGGCAGCCATGCAATGAAATTCCATAATTAGCACTACCTTTCTATAATCCACCAAGGTGTCGATCATAATATTTATCATCAACCATGTACAAAAATAATGTTAACATCTGAACAATCATACTTAAAATCTATCATTTTAATAGTGTTCATTTCAAGTCGCTTGATCTTATAATCCAGAGGAATAATATTTATTTCAAACGCTATCTAAATAATTGCTATTTCAAAAAACTACTATGTACGAGCTTTTGTAATTATGATCGCAAAATAGTTTTTAACAAACACACCCTTCATGTTCTTCAATTAATTACAATTCTTCACCTTTTCATTCTTTTTTTTTTTCACCTTTCTCTCTTTTACATTAAAAAAATGTCATTATAGGTGGCTATAAGATTTCTTGTCTTGTGAGACCTAAGGTATTTAATTATTTTTAACAATAATTACATAGATGATTAACGTCTAATGTAGATTAAAATGGGAACCTAATCCAAGTTCAATTTATTAATATTCTTAGATTTCAAATCAATCGTCGAAATTTAACAATAATTAATCAATTTTAATACCTTTAGATCAAAGCTAGATACTTGTTTAATTTTATCAATATTTATTTAATTTCAAAAAAATACTTTTAAAATTAAAATATATAAAAAAATATATCAAGTAATTATACCCATCTAATGATAACATCACACTTTTACCCTTTCATGCATTTGTAAAGAAAAAATTTCACGCTAAATACTTGAAGGAAATTTGGGCCTCTTATATTCTTCTTCAACTCCAATTTTTTTTCATGTTGCCCTTGTCTTTTTGTCTACTTAATCTCAAATAATTGTTTTTAAATTTAAACAAGTACATGCAAAACCTTCGAAATAAACATTGTTTACCGCATACTGTTTTTCTTCGTTACCTTTTCCAAAATTGAAAAATTATAATAATAGATGTAAAAGCAAAAAAATTGTGGAATTTTACATTTTCTCTACATTGAGATAGTCTAAGGGAGGGTTAGTGCCTGATGAAAAGGAAAATTATTGAATTCCGTCAGAATGCTGTTAGTGTGCATTACACTTGACGGAAAGGAAAGTTGGATTTTACCGTTGTATAGAATCCAAAAATTTCCTTTACCGTCAGAAAATTTCCGATCGCCTCCATTCAGAAAATTTTTCTCCCTCTCTTGTGTTTGACGAAATTCGTAAGACTGATAAGGAAGATTTACTTGAAGACCTGCTAGATGAGTTGGAAGAGTTAAATATTATTGATGACATACAACCAATGGGAGAGATACATATAGAAAACAATACCCAGGTTCGAATGACTCAAGAACAAAGAAAAGAAATGACAGATAAGATGCAAGAAGATATGATAATGATAATGTAGGATGGAATAAATAGATGATATTATTTCGTATTGTAATATTTCAATTAAGATATATTTGTATTTTTTAAATATTAGTTATAATAAACTTTTATCAGAATTTCCATCAGAATTTATTTTCCGTCCTGCACTAAACCCCTCTTAAAATTTTCATTTTCATTTCCGTTACAAATTTTCCATTTCATTTCCATCATAATTTTCATTTTCATTTACGTCAAAATTTTCCGTCATACACTAACACACCCTAAATCACATACAAAAATCGATCGTACAAGGTCGTAACTGAAAATAATCGAAATGTCAATGTCAATCAAATGAAGAAAGGCAGCCTTATTTGACATCATTTCCGGCAATTAAAGGAGAGCCGTTAATAAGAAACATTAGCACGCAAGGAGGTAGATTTGTCAATGTAGAGATCGGATTGAAGGAAGCAGATACGCAATAAAACAAAACTGCGCAAAGCGCAAAGCGCAAAGCAGAAACAGCTGTACAGTAAATGATACATTAACCAATTTCTCTTCATTTCCTTTGTATGAAAAGTATCTACATGACCTTTTCACCACACGGGCTGGCACAATGCGGCCATCAACCAAAACCGAAACCTTCACTGGCTTCATGGATTGCCAGAAGTAATTTCTCCTGCAGCTGCTCTCTTGAATGATACTCTGGCAAATCTAGCTGGTTGAAACTGCATGAACGTGGAAAACATCAAACAAAAAACGACAGAAAGGAAAGTCGCATACAAGTTATGATGGTGGTATCGTAAGTAAAGCAACCAGAAGTTACCATGTGTGAGCTGAAGGTAGATGATCAGCACTGCCGTAAGCCTTGTGAATCTGGAATTTTTGAGAGCCCGAAATTCCTTGAAGGGCACTAAAACCTTCCAAAGGTACCTGAGGACATCAACAGGTGAATGAGCATAATTGTTCAACACAAATTCGCAAAAATTTCCAGGTCGAAAGAGCGAACCATTTCTATAAAGCAACTTGCAGGGAAGATGTAATTTATGTTCATATCTCAGATAAATTAATAAAAATCCATAGACAGGGTTAAGAATGTAATATCCAACGCTTCCAATAAGCTAGAACGCTAGAATTCCTTTGGAAGTCAATCAGTTTTTGTATTGTAAGTGCAACTATTAGTTTAGTAAAGATTATTTGTGTATGGTCATTGATATATTTGGGAATCATGCAATCACACATAGATTAGTTCTTATAAATGAGGAAATGAACCTTAGAAGTGCCGGTAACAAATTGCAGGAGTTGAGCTTTGTCCTCTTTGCTGAATCCTTGAACCACCTGCCAGAACCACTGGATTACAGGAGATGCATTGCTGTACCCAGAGTACTCGGTGTTTGCTCTTAGATCATCCACTGAAGAATGCACAGAGTGAGAATTAATTTAGAATATTAAGGACAACTAGAAAATGAAACAGAAAAATAAGAATGAGGTGTTCGCCGACTCACAGTCTATATCAGGGAGCCCACTGATCAGCAATTCCAGCTCTTTGTCATTAAAGATTGATATCAACTCCTTTGGAATCAAATCATTGAAACCCTCCATGAATGCATTTATCTGGGGACGAATGGCAGTAGTTAGCCGATGCTCTGCCACAAGATCAACGTACTCGTGTTTGTTTTCTTCTGTGACTCTTACATTCCGTCCCCCAGGAATCAACTCATAATCAGTCACCTGAAAATATAAAACATTGTTCAATATCAGAAAGACAAAAATCCATGTTCTCTTCACCATAGTTCACAACAGAAAAGGTTTAATACACATCAGCAAACCTGGCAGTCATAAAAAAGAACTTATATCCAAGGCAAACTAGTGAGAAATATTCCACATGGAAAAATGTTAAAATATACTAAACATGCTAGTGCCTAACATATTTTAACTAAGCTAAATAAAGTTTCAGATATTTGCAAGCACCATACTATTAAAGGCATCAATGTACCTAGGTGATGAGCCAGGCAGACTGCCTTAGGTGTCTAGGCAGCATCTAGGCACAAATACAAATATTTTTTTATTTGAGGTATATATTATATATATTTATGTATAAATTTAACTCTATTGCTCCCTAAATAACGTTCAAAAACATAAATAAGCCTAAGATAACATTAAAATATGTATATTTCTTTAATGTGTATAATTATATATTTCAATAATTGTGTACATTTTAGTACTCCAAGAAATTTATATTTAAGTTTTTTGATGGAAAAACATTTAAAACCCTAAAAACAAATATTTAGCTAATCAGATCTATCAAAAAGATCCACCTAGGCAGCACGTAGGTACCCCTTAGGCACATGCTTAAAAAAGTATGGCAAACATGCAATTGATCTTCATCAATCAACTCCTGCATCAGTATACTTCATGCTTATTTTCCTATAAAATGTAAAACATAACTCTTTTCTGACCATAGAACTATTGTGGGGTGACGCTAGATCATGGGAAACCTAAGAACAAGCAACCAAATATTGTACACAACTGTCAAAAATATAAAACAGCATGAGCTTTATACCTCAGCCCTCTCATATAATATCAGTTTCTCTTCATCAGCATCAATGCTGAAAGTGAGTCCTAGCACATCACTTATGTCATTCTGCAAGTGAAAACAAGGTGGTAAAAACCAAATACACAGTAGATGGTCCAAACTTGCAAGATGCAATGAATATAGAGAAGAAATGAATACAAAAAGTATAGATGTGAAGCAGCCAAACCTCAAGCATCCACTTTAAATTCTTAAAATAATCTGGGTCTATAGCCTCAATATCATGATAAGTGACCTTGACGCCAAGAATGTGCTTGTAGAAAGATCGAGTGAAATGCACATCAAGAAGTTGACCATCAAACAAGGCTTTACCAACCTGAAAAAGGATTTGAATTTCAATACCAAAAAAGCTATTAGGTTAAGTGTGAGAAAAGTACAGATACTGAAGGAAAGCTCACCACTCGTCCAACAAATTTGAAATATGACAAATGTTCTGTTTGGAAAACAGAATTGGGATTTGGCTGAAAAGTTGATTCATTACCAACTGTTGTAAATAGTAGAGCACCCTTGTCAAAAACAACACGGGATAGCAACTGATACCACTCCCTCGTTAGTCCACCAGCATCAATACCTTCCTCTCCTTGAAAATGAACTGTAAATCTCCCCCTCAAATCTTGTGGTGATCGCATGCGCAATTGGTTATATGAGTCCTCAAGAATGTAAGCCCTTCGCACTGAAATCCTCAATGAACTATGATGGTGATCATGATGATGCTTTATTTTAGATCTAAAGTGAGCTCTTTTGTTGTCAAAGTCAATGAAACGTGGGACTTTAAGCATTAGTGAGAATGACTTCTCAAGCAATCCTGGATTTTGTCTAAGGAAAGCATTCAACATCTTTTTGTGCTTTTCTGAAAATTTAACAAATGCTACATGCTTCTCATCTACTTTAACGGCATTTCCTGTTAATTTGTTCCCAGGTCCAGAAGTAGCGGCATCTTCATTGTCAGCAATTGTTGAAACACCATCTTGAACACCAATAAACTGACCAGGATATAACCTCTCACAAGCAACAAAGAAAGATTCTATGTAGGGTAAGATGCTTTGCGTGCCCACTGGTAGTGGAGGTGTTACCCCAGTGCTTGACAAGAGAGCTTCTGTCGATGTAGCATCAGTTGTGGAACCAGATGAGCACTCCATTTTGCTGATACAGTTGCTCAGCTCTGACCATAAAGGTTCTAATGCTGCATTTAAGCTCCATACTTGAGAAAGGGTATCTGTGTGGCCCTTTTCAGGGTGCAGTTTAATATCCTTGTCTTTACTATGTAATGATGTGATAAGAGAACTCAAGGCTTGCAGAACTCTCAAAATGGCTGTTCCATCACTAGGGGATGAGCTAACTAGCTTTTCTGTTTCTTCAAACATATGCAATTCATTTATAGCAGACACTGACAATTTTTTAACAGAATTTGCAAGCTCTGTGACAAACAATTGACAATGATCTGGAACAATAGCTACTAATCTCTTTAATACTTCAGCAACAAGAGAATATGCACTATCAGACAATCTGAAAATAATCCAAATGTTAACAATATTATCAAATGCAAGATTTGTTATGCTATAACCGAGGTTACACATCCTAAAGAAATGTTCTACATATCAACTCAGTTTTGCTATAACCAAAGATAAGCAGAATCCAATTAAAGGAACAAAGAATAACCAGATCATGTTCCATTTTTTCTAAATCAGATGCTCATTACACAATATTCATAAAAAGCAAGCTTAAAAATAATGACTAAAAGCTTCTTCAACTGTGAGTGTGCTTGCAAATACTTGTATGCAACCAGCAATTCAATTCTGTAGACAAATATATGTGCAAGGCAAACCAAACCTAATGTCAATAACCAACTCATACGATACTGAAAAACTAAGATCAATTCATAAAGCTTGAAAAATACTAAGACTACCAAATAAAATCAGAATGAGTAAAACCCTCATACCCCTCACGTGCAAGCAAAAAGCATAGCTGACGAAGGTCGGGTCGAGGTAAGTTCATGAGTAAGGTATATGTATCACTTGCACTCTCTGCACTAGAAACTGAAGGAATATTTGTGGTGCCGGTAGTTGATTTAATCTCCCCTCCAGTAGTATTTCCGGGGACATTTGCACTGGCTGGAACATCTGGCATGGCAGCCTCAGAACCAGAAGTTGGCTCAGAAGGCACCTCAGTTTTGCTTGAAATGCTCAGATCAGTCTGAGCATTGGCAATAACAACCTCTAAAAGGTTCAGTAGCTGAAATAGAACAAAGAAGCAGGTTGGCACAAATTGCACAATCTTTGTAGAAAATTTTTGGCAAGACCAAAAAATGTAATAATGACTTACCTGCTCAAGATGGGCTACACTCCTAAGATACAATGGTTGGCTCAAGAGACTTAAAAGCAAAATAATAGACAAATCACCCTTATTAGCTTCAGTATTATCATCTTCCATAACTGCTATAGCCTTCCCACGCCCATGATCAGCATCATGTGCTTGCAAACTTGGCAGCTCAATATGAAGCAACAGCTTTGCAACATTAGGGTGATTTCGTGCTAAGTATGTTAGAGTTTCTAAAATACGTCTTGACACCAAAGGAGGTACACCTACAGATAATTACTATATTAGAATTAATTAAATGTCATTGAGAGAAGATATTGACTCATTAATTTCTTGCTCCAGTTGATTGCTACTGACTTATTTGGGGGCTATACAAATGTGATAGATTATTCCCCCATGCATTATTCCAGTAAATTTACAAGAGTAATACAGTATATTTCATTTAATAAAACATAAGGCAGATATACAATGATTAAATGCAAAACCCTTCAAACAATTCAACAAGCATACCATTTAAGTGTTGGGGACGAGAATATACAATACAACTCTGACAACCATATAATCGATATAATGGTTCTGCAGCACCATTTGCAGAATTAGAAATATCCCGAACATGTGTGTCAAGCATCAACATATCCATAAAAAGTCGAACTAGAGATGATCTAGTTTCATGATGAGCACATAAATTCAGAAGCAGCCTCTGAAACTGACCCTTGTATAGTGGCTGCAAAAACAGAATAAAGCATTTACATCACAATTTTTTGAAATATCTCTATTGCTAGAAACAAGGAAAAAAACTGAAAAGACTCAAAGGTCCTTGTAGTTACTTGGACAACACGAAGCAACCGAATCATTGCTTTCAGTGACTCCACATCAACAAGTGGAACACCTTCAGCTTCCACCAACTTGGTTCCCAAAGATCTATGTGGACCAGCGGCTCCTGCTCTCTCAAGACTGGAACCAATAGTATCACCTCTTCTGGAAGATTCACCACGACGGCTTCTTGGATACATTCCAAATATTCTACCACCACGATAGCGGTGTGCAAATCTTTCACGAAGCATATTAGCCTCAGCAACAAGGGCAGGTGTGAGGTTAGCCAGAACAGCATCAGGTGAAGTTAAAAGAACCTGAAGATGAAGGCAATATGTGCACATAAATAAACACATAAAGCACAATGCAAACCATCTACAGATCTCAATCTGTCCTACACAGCTTGATGTTTCAAGAAACAATTGCACAGAATAAAATAGCTTGACCTGTTGTATTACCTCTTCTCTCAAATCTGAAGGAAATGTAGCAATTATTGAAACAGTGTCCATTTCAACAGGCTGTCCTTCAAGTTCTTGAGATTGGTGTGATCTTTGTGCCTGTTGCTGTGCCAACACCTCTGCCCGAATATCAGGCGGAAGAGCAGCAAGAAATTCAGGATCAATATCCCTAGAGGCTTGAGGCTGGTCATTTGAAGGTTGTGCTACTTGATTCTGCTGAGCAGAGAGTACTTCGGCTCGCAGCTCTTCAGGAAGAGCCTCTAAAAAGGTTGGGTCAATTGCAGCAGCTTCACTGTTCCTGTTAGTTTGTTGCTCCTCAACTGGACTACCATGACCACATTCCTCACTAGGATGAGGCGGGAGTGGAACTTCACTAACACTCTCAAGAGACATATCTCTGCCACCAAGTGGCAATGAACTGCCTGCTGACCTTCTTGAACGTGTTGTTGGATGAAGATCTCCTTGGCGTTCTCCTCCATCATCATGTCCATCAACACTTCCTATTTCAACATCCAAACTCCGAAGACTCTCTCCTAATGTAGCACTGCTTCCACCACTTTCTAAACTAGCAGCCTCAACATCCCGACCAGATGCATCATTTCGTTCAGATTGCATGTCAATAACTTGCTCATTTGAATTGCCAATAATTGGTTCTTGATGGAAATCATCGGCACTAGCATTTCCAGTGGCATCCATCCCAGAACTTGGTGGTGGAGTAACAAGGTTTCCATCAGTTGCAACATTATCAGTATGGGTCTCATCCTTTGAGCCAACTGCTTGCTCACCTGATTGATTGGCTTCACCTTGATCTTGGGGATGACTCACAGGAACAGCTTGCTCAGAAGTCTGCTGAGCTGTAGGATGTCTAAGTTGAGAGACAAGCAATTCCTCAATGCCCTGAGGTAGCATTGCCGCATTAGACCCACTGCGCTGTCGACTATCATCTATCCACATGCCAAAACGGTGTCTATGCCGTCCACTTCTTGAGGATCGGAAAACAGCATCCAACCGTGATGTACTTTCCAAATTTCTATCTGAGAAAGCCACTTCAACAGTGTTTTCTGAAAATGATGTCATGTTCAAAGAAGGGAAAATATATATTAGGGACATATACCAGGTACATGTATGATGAAATAAAAAAGAACAAAAATAATTCACCTGCTTGTCTATGATGGGCTACATGCTGTGTAGAAGATGGATCAGTGAGAAGTGAGTGCTCAGGGGAAACACCACCCCCATTAGCCCTACCCATTAGGCTCTGCATAGATGTGTTCCGATCATGGCGTCTTGATCCAAAGACCTCAAGAGGCATCACTCTTAATGTCTCGTTAGAGAAATTACTCCCACCATGACCAATTAATTCAATCTGATCAAAAACATTTATGCCATTGATACCTTCTTCTAACCGCAGTATAACTCCATCTTCATCCTCTTCATCCTCATCCTCCTCCAATACATCTTCATCAAACTCATCCATTTCATGATCATCCTGATCTGTCTCAGGTTGTGACATATGATGTGGATCATCCCCTTCCAATTCATTATTTTCATCATCATCGTCGTCGTCGTCCTCATCAACTTCTCCTTCATCTCCAGACATCTCATCATCTTCACCATTCAAATTGTCAACATTATGTGGGATGTCAAAATTGATTTCAACATTTGTAACACCATTATTGCCAGCATTTCTATCCACATCAGATGGCTCATGCATGAAATAATCCCCTCCTGCTGTAACAAAACCACCATCTAAGTCATGATCTTGATCCATATCAGCAGTAACTGAATCAGAACTAACTGAAGTTTGACTAGCATGAGGAGATTCCATGTGATCAGCCATAGTTCCATTTTGATCAGGTTGAGAAGAAGATTCTAATGACTGGAATCTGTTTTCATTGTTGGCTCTTTCCTGATTGTTCTGATCACTAGCAGCATTAATAGATGAATTTCCCTTTGCGGCATTAGGATTTGATGCATTTGTATGTTCTTTGGTTACCAATTCCAGTACCTTGACAATTCCAGTGACAATTTTTGGTGAATCAGGATGATCCAAATCCAAAACTTGAAGAATACGAGTCAGTGACCAAATTAATCCAACATCTATAAAAGTCACTGAAGCTTCTGCAGAAATATATGAACCTGTGGAACTCCATGCAGCAAGTATGTCATTTAGTAAATCAACAAACGCATGCATTCTATCATCTGGGAGAATGCAACTGTCAAGTGATTCAACAAATCCCCTGAAAACATTATGAACTTCACTCAAGATTCTCTTTCGACCCTCAGCAGAACGAATGGATGAGACCACTAAAAATTGTTTTGCTCTAGTTGCTAGTTTTTGCCTCCAATCACTGTTTGTTTTCTTGTCCTTCTTGGGAGTCCCCAAGTAAGGAAGAAACCTATGAAGAATAAATTGGAATATTCCACCAGGAATACGAATACTAAGTTCTGCATCTTTGCGAAGTAGGACTTGCACAGATGAAGGATAAGTTAATACTATCTCAGTCAACAATTTCAAAATAAAAACCAACTTTGCAAGAGATGCTGATGCTTCCTGGTTTGCAGTTTTATTTGCTTCCAATGAAATGGCAACGGCTTTTCCTTTTCCCTTAACAGAAGTGAAATCAACATCCATGTCTGCTAAAGGAGTACCAAGAACACCATCAACTGGAGAATCAGTTTGTGTATGAGGATCAAACTTTGTAATGTGATCTAATAGAATTTCAATAGCATGGGTAAAACTTGGGGGAGATCTACGATGAACTTTATTGTTTTTGATATTTACATCAGCTGACAGCTGCTTGTCCCTTTCAACCACCTTCTCTCTATCCTTAATTTTCTCCTTATCACGATCTTTCAGCAGCACAATATATGGCCTTTCGCCAGTCATCTCTATCTGGCATACAGACTGAGCAGCTTTTATAAAAACTACTGGATCCCGGGAAATAACAAAAGACAAATTTTGAACAAAATTTCGAGGTGAAACTCTACCATTTGAATGTCTACTTGAAGCTGTAGCAAGACTATGCCGTATCTCTGATTCCATTGCTTGTTGAAGGGTTTGGGGATCTTCAAGAATATGCCGAACAACAGCAGAGACAAAATTGTCAAAGCCAGAAAAAAGGCACTTAGTAGGCAGACTAAGCAGAGCAGATAACCCTCCTGAATCAAGAAAACTAACTGCAACAGAATGCACTTTTGTCAGTGTCGCACACAGCTGTAAGACCACATGCATCGTGTCAGAAGGCAACTTGTTCTTCACACAATTGCAAGCTATATCAATAAGCCTTTTTTGATCATGTGCTCCTAAGGTCCCAGAAGCTTCTCCCAAGAACTGTAAATCATTATACTTGTTCTCATTGATCACAAGTGTTGAATGGCTGAGCTCATCCTTTTTCATGTTCTCCGATACAACTACTTCTGGAATTGATTTTGGACCAATCTGCAGCATTAGATTGGTAGCAAGAAATGATGCTGTCACCCACTTTGGAACATTCTTCTTGTCAGATTCACCTGATGCTGGATCCCATTGAGAAAGAAGATCCAAAGAGATATTTACTAGTCCAGCTTTAAAAGCAATCTCACGAGCAGCTGTATCTTCATGAAGGATTAAAGCAAGAACATGGAAAATAGCAGATATAACCTTGATACTTGCATCAAATAAAGAACTCCAATCTCTTAGTCGGTCAATAAGAGAATGGAGAACTCTCATCCGAAATTCACCATCATTTTGTGCAGATATGGCCAAAAGAAGCTCCTTAAGAGGAAATGCAAGGGATTCATTTGCTTGCAGAAGTCGAATGCAAGCAGGCAACAGTTCATCTATTGGAGGAATCTGAATGAGTTCCACTTCCTGGTCAGTATTAAAATTAAGCACATCTTCAATTGAAGGTTTGTCAGTGTTACCCAATGACAATTTAAGAGCACGGGCAAGTTCATCATCTTCTTCAGGTTCTTCTGGATGTGAGAATAACCAATCTGTTGCCAACTCAACACTGTTTGCACCAACCTGTCTCAGAGCTTCTTCTGCCCTGGACCTGGAAAATCCCATTTCTGTGATCAACAATATTGTAGATTCATCTGGAGGTGGTCCACTTAGACGTGTTCCATTGTTTCCACTAATGCTCCTAACTTCAACTCCAGAATAGACATGCCTAATGATAGAAATTATTGTTTTGATAAAATCATAGTTGCACTCAGAGAGATGGGGATGATTCCAAATAGGAAGCACCACTTTCAACACTTTGGACTGAAGTAGCTTAACAAACGCTTCAGCATCTCTTGGAAATGGAATGTCCCCATTGATGAGAGGCTGTTCAAGCAACTGCTTAGTGGAGGAAGTGATGATGAAAGAGGATGTTACCAGGTGGTCCATTAGCATGCCATAGCTGGCTAATGGACCATCTATCCAAGAATTTCCCATTTCATCTATCAAATCTTGTTTCAAATGATCATCATCCATCTCCATAGGAGAAGAGGGTCCCTTGTTAACTGCAAACAACAGTTGACTGGTAGCTTCAAATGTTGTCAACATACCATCAACAACACCGTGATTGTAAAAACAATTCAAAAGAATGGGATTACATGAGTCTGGTTTGTCCAATAGGATACTATCAATGAAATCAATGACCTTGCCAAGATAACGACATTTTGTTGACACTGAGACCTCCATTTCAGATGACAGACATACAGGACCCCTAAAGTTCAAGTGATCCAAAGCAATGTTGGCAAATATGGAAACAAGGGATTTAACAGAAGACGACAAATTTACAGAATCACTACCACGTCGTGAAGAAAGAAGCATTGCCTTCCCCAACTCCAAAAATAGATGATTAATATGATAACAAAGAGATTTCATCATGTCACGACAAGATGAATGATAAGACTTCTGCTTATCAACTTCTTTTTTACTGGTGGATCCCAAATCCGTGAAAGTAGAGTTATCAGCCTGAGGGCCCTGTGCAAGTTGTGATTCTAGAGAAGCATCCATATCCAACCTCCTTATATTGCTAGCAGCATGACCAATATCACGATACATGCTTATAAGCTCAAAGAACTGAGATTCTATACTCCACCCAGATAGCTGCCTCCTGAATAATGGATCGATGTATTGCCGGAGAGAACTAAATCTTTGATGTTCACTAGTGTTTGCACTGGCATCTGAACTTTGTTCTCCACTAGATGAGCACGATCCAGCAGCCTCCATCTCCAACTTTGAATCTTCAAGAAGTGCAATTTGCCACAGAACCTGGCGATGCACCTGTCCAATATCTTCAAGAATATCCTTACTTCCATTACCAAATTCTGTAAGCAAAGCAGTTATCCAACGATGGTCTTTACAGGCACCCAGGAATAATAGAAATTCAATAACAAAAATAGGAGAGAATATTTCACTATCAGGTGTAGTCTTAGGGTCCAGTAGAAATGAGCCACATCTTGTAAATCCACTCAAAGCCTTTTTAAGATGTCCTCTAAGAGCAGAACAGAAGGCAAGTGCAAGTGAAGCAGAATGATGTTGTGTAAACCCCTTGAACACTACAGTACTATGAAGGGCAATTGGCATCCCTTCAGATGACTGTGCAATGCAAGGTTGCAGCAGAAGCTTTATCAAAACTTCAATGCCCTTCCTTTCAACAAACAACCGACAAGTTTCAGAATTCTCTACAGCTCTATGGACCAATACCATCACATGGAAGATGCACAACTGAATGAATTGTTCATTACTAATGCCATCATAATCTGAATCCAAGGAATCCACTAAATTGCAACCTCTGTTTTCCTTGTCTTCATTATCCAGTTCCATTTTAGTGTCCTCATCACTCTTATTGATCGAATCATGCAATTTTCCATCATCCATTGATGCAAGTTTAGTGATAATTTCAATAATAATATTTACACCTGTGCTTCTTAAAGAAGGTGCATGACGAAGAAGCTCCTCCACAGAAGTTGCTAAAAGGACAACCCCTTCATTCATTGCCATCAAGTACTTCTTTGTTGTAAAAGCAACTACCAGGAACCTCAAGGCATCATTCTCCTTAACAGCTTCTAGGCCTTTTGCATTAAGACAGATTGCACTAAGAGCCCCGGGAATACAGATGAGTGCTTTTGAAGATGGGAGCACCCCAGATACAACTGAAAATAGAAATGCATCGGGAAGACCAAGCTCATGCAACATTGAAAAGCATGTTGGGTCCCTATGAATAATTTCACTCATAACTGTCACTGCAGCAAAATATATATCACCTCCAAAACTATTTGCATTACGAAAAATCAGAGATAAAGAATCTGGCAAAGAATTATCAATGGCATTCTGGGGCCTTGTAGAATTTGCAGGAGAATAAGTTGCAGACCCAAGTGCTTTCAGCAAAACCTTAATAAGCCTCTTCCGAGTGTAAATACGATCACCATCAAATTTGCTTGAGTCCCCACAAACCACAGAGCTGCTACCCTCACCATTGGTACCAAGAACTACATTAACTTCAATTTGTAAACGTTGAGCCAAAAGTTCTACTCCCCCAAGATCCTTGAATAAGGAAACAGCAGTATTGCTATATTCCATCAACTTTTGAAGTGTCTTAACAGCAACACAGATGAGGTGCATGTGAACAGACTTTGTATTCTGAAGCAGAGATAAAAGTGGGGGAACAATTCCCGACCCCCTGACTGCACTACCAGAACTTGAGGACAAAACATGAAACAAGAAAAATTGCAGAAGTGACTCAACTAATAATGTAGAAGATGGATCATTCTGACTATTCAGAGATGATATTGCCTTCTGAAGCACTGTCAAGAGTGCCATACGGTTACCCCCTGCAGAGATGATGCTTGAGCCACTGAGAATCCTTGCTCGTTCATGTGAGGACGTATATGCTGCCAATTCAGCTCCTAATGCAAGCATGGCAAGTGCCTTGATGGTGTTGGGTACAGAAACATCTGCACGAACAAGCCTGATTAGCTCATTTGTGTACTCAGGTTCATTAGCAAAAAAAGATACAAGTTCATCATGGGCATCATTTGACTGGATCAAGACTATGAAAGCAAGAATACAAATTCTGCTATATAAACTGCACATCCGAGGTGACTGAAAAGCATGAGCATATCTGATCCTTGTCAGTAATGAGAACCTATTCTCTAGGGGCACATTGTACTGATCAACACACTGCTTGAGAATAGTTAAATCATCCTCCTTGCTATGATGCAAATCTGGTATGTGTATGACACGCACACAGGAGCTTCCTTCTGGTTGTTCATCCTTTTGTGATGAAGCACTGCGAAATTCAAAATGAAGTGTTGATCCAATGCGATACTGACTACTGTTGTAGTTATCTTCCATATCCGAAGGAAACAAGCAAAACCCACCATGCTGACTTTTTTCATTAGCCATAACACAAGAAAACAGGCCTAATCCTTCTTCCTTGCTTCCCCACCCTTGTGCTAGCGACATAAGATAGCTGTTCACAGAGCCACACCCAATTAACTTTCCACTCCCATGTACTTTGGATGGATTTATTTTGACTGAGGCAGATAGAGTCTCCAATGCAGCTATAAGAATCTCTGGATCAGTTGAAGCAAGTAGAAGTTTGATGTGCTGATCCAGGCAGAAAGAATAGAAAACATTGGGATTAAACAAAACAAACAAATATGAACTAAAAATGGCAACAATGATTCAAGCACAGCATCACTACCTCAAGGCCATCAAAGGAACTCTTGTTATGACAGTTTGTCAATATAATTTGCATAACTCTCAAAATTTGCAAGATAGAATGCTTTGGAAATATATTTTCATCAAAGATATTATCAGTTAAAAGAAGATCATTCCTGCATGAGAGATATGTTTTAAAATAGGTGTCAAAATGCAGAAACAATGGCCTCCAGTGATGAAAATTTCCCTGAAATAACCCATTAGGTAGGTTAGATAAAAACAAAGCATCAAATTTACAACTGACAGTAACCACAACTACCACCTTGCCATAATCCCAGTAGAAGCCTGAAAGTGGTATATCAATATCATGTAAGGGGCTCTTGATGACCTTATCAATGAATCCTTTGACAGTGGGAGGCTACAAACATTCATAAAATATAATTAATTGCTAGACAACAATTGAAATAGGCAAAAAGAAACAAAGTTAACAACAAATAATGTACTGCAATAATTACAATCAAACATGGATCCAGAGTACCATTGTTATTGAAATTGCAGGTACAAGTATACAGCATTTAATAAAAATGATGCTGGAAGACTCAGTTTTCATCTTTCTAGAACACACCTTTTTTGAGCAGCAAATTTTCCAAGAACATATATATATAATCTACAACTAAAATTTTTCAAAAATAATGAGATAACTCATTTAAATCAAAATACAAAATGCAGAAGTAATGAACATGTGTCAAATGGAAACATTAGTGATATATCTCTATAATCTTAAATATATAAACATAGTTTTGATATAAAAAGTCCAGTACCCAATTTTACAATTTAATGCACTTTGATAACATCTCCAGGATAAGTTATTCAAGTGTCTCATTATCCAGAGGTTTATAGGCACTTGTTACAATTTTCATTATTTCATGAGAATATATTTCAATAATCAACCAGGTGAAAAGTATGGGCTAAGGTCAATGTCACAGATACAAGATGTGCTCCAGATGTCAAATATTGGGCTACAATACAAGAGTTCCATTTTACATCACAAAGAGATGTGAATAGAAAATTCCTAAAACAATGTAGAATCAATATACAAACATATCTTATAATGTACTATGAAATTACAAATCACATTTTCTTGCATTCACTAACATTAAAACTAAAAGTGAGAAGATACCCATTGCTTGAATTTCCTCACATAAATGGCATCGATGTCCATAAAAAAGTGATTATTTATCACCAACAAAGAGATTTCATTACCAAAGTGGAGGATACTAAATTACAATAACACATTGATATGTGATAATTCTGATAATGTATGATGAAGAGAACATGATGGGCCTAGAGCACAGCATGAACATCAAACTAGATGTAAATGACAGCCAACAAATCTACCATGAAATGTCATAAGACTTCTGTTGTTTGTAATTCCTACAGAACTCATTCTGAAATCAACATATGAACAATGGCACGATACAAGGAAGAAAGAAAGATAAAAGACAAAAATTACAGTATAGAAATGAAAATTGTATTTTTGTTAAATCTACACTTCACTAAATTTTTTCATGAAAAGAAATACGATGTAAACCAAAGTCATCTCCTCCACGAACACCTACAGATTGAACTAGGAGATCTCTGGTAGTCTTATACACTTAAAAATTGGGGAAAAAAATCCAGTTAACTACATAACCTCTATGATTCAAAAATAGCCAGCCAGAAAAACATGAAGGTGGTGACTGCATTACCTCCAATGCATAACCTTTATATTAGTGACATCTTTTTCCTTTTTCACCACTCATGGTATCTTAAATCCTTAGTTAGAAAGGACCATTCATTGCTTGATTTAACTAATGCAGAGTAGAATATACCATGTAAATGGCGTAATCGAACTTCTTACTGCCATGGACTACTAAAATTTTTTGTTAAATTATTGTCCTCTGCATAAAATTGATGTTATAGCAACTACAAGCGGGTTTAGTTCCTGCAGGCATCCCGAGCACGAAGCCCAACAAATTACCTTTTAAGATTTAGACAATACTAGCACGCCAGTGTTACCCAACATACCTCAGAGAAAAAACATACCCAAACAGACAGAAACAGGATACTTACGGGTTCGGACTCCAGCTTTAAAGAGGGAATCATAGCTCTGCCTCCTGACAATATCTGCTGGACCCGAACGGGAAGGTTCGTCCTTTGAAATGCCATCGCATGCCCGTGATTTTCGTTCCACTTCTACCTATTTCTGACGGTCACCGCAAACCCAAAAAAGCAGTCAATTTTACAATCACGATCCAACTCCAAAACCAAAATATGAAACTCGCCGCACCAATAAATAAATAACAATACAACAACAGAAACAACAATAAAATATTGATACTCGCTCTGATAGATAGAGGAACTAGGGTTTCGGACGAGAAAAAAGAAGAAGCAAACCTCAAAAAGAGCCAACCGATGATGCTTCTGCTCATGCGCCCGCTTCCGAAGATCAGAATCCACCCAAAAAAATCCGCTCCGACCGACAGAGCGAGAGGGAGAGAGGGGAACTCCACCCACACCGTGGAAACCCTTCGCTCGCCGCTCGTGCCCGCCGTCTCTGCCCTAAGCGGCGTCGATCGCGAAATAATTGATTCGTTCGACAGACAAGGAAAAGCCGAAGGATGGATTGATGCGAAATCTCTTGATAGTAACAAAGGGTGGAAGGAGAGAAAGCAAGCGGAGACTGAGGAAGCCACGGAAAGGAAAAGAGGAATATATATATACATATATATAGCAAAATTGAAAGTGTGCAACGCCATTGACGAATCTCATATGGTGGGGAAGGGGTCCATTCGCTTGCCGTCCGATTCGAGCGAACTCAACCGTTGTGATGGAGATCACCGACTGGGGAATGGCAGCTCTCCACTGGTATCATTTTAGAGTGGAACACTAATAAGCCGATTTTGTTGATACCTCTGGGGTTTCTTGTACGATAAGTATAAGTATTTTTGATTTAAAAGTAATCTGGTTATTATATTTAGGTTGTATGGGACCTGGTGGAGATGCATTTCTTTTACGGTAAGTAAGTATTCATAATTGAAATGTAACTAAGTGATTGTATTATGGCTAACGTATATTTTATGGAATATTCTTATTATGATGAAAAAAATTATTAATTAAAAAAAAGAAAACAAACTTACGTATATTTTATGGAATATTCTACGTGAATAACTTTATTACATCCTCTCTTTTCTTCTCGACCTTTTCTTCCTCTCGTGCAGTTTTCTCTCGTTCACCGTGCAATCTCTCTTCTCTCCCTCTCTCTTTCTTGTATGCTTTTCTTTTCTTTTTTACTGGTAATTTAAATGATCGTGTATCAAACTTGGATAGATGGATAGATGGATAGATGGATGAGTATGGAAATTTTAGTTCAAATATCATTCTAATCCATAATTTTTCTCTAGATGTAGCAAAGATGTAATGTAGTGATTGTATTTAGATCTCCGTTGGAGCATGCCTGGTGATATAAATGTTCGGCTTTTAGTAAAGCTACCATAACTCAAATTTTCAAAAAGTTGGAAAAAAAAGGTCATATCGTATTTTCATAAATACCCTTGAAATGTTTAGATATTAACTATTAAACCTAAAGGTATTTACTTTCACAGATCTATTCGTGACTCCGTCCTGCCCTTTCCGCTGTAGCAGCCGGAGGTTGCCGACCGAGGGAGGCCAAAAGTTAGCACATCGTGTCCGAGGGAGGTCGATCTCGTGGCACGGTGGACGACCAGCGGGTGAAGGCTTGTCGACGGAGCTGTAGGTGGAGGCTCGTTGGACTGAGGTACATCGGTTGCTTACTCGATCCACATTATTTACGGGCTTCGATTGTTTGTTTGCCTGATTTTCTCCTTAATAAGCCCTAATTTTTCAAAATCTGTTGGATCTACATAAAGCCCTATTTGTTCGATTACTGTTTGTGGATACTTAAATTATTGGATTCTGATATTTTTTTAACATTGTACATGATACTTGAGAATATTAATTTTTGTTTTCAGTCATTCGAGTATTCCACGGTAAACGATCGAGTAGATGCCTAGCATTCGTTCCTTGCCGATGGATGACAATGAACAAAGAAGAAATTAAAATCGACCATCATTCTTGACATTGGCATGTTGATGACAAGACTTCAGGTAAATCATCCTCGTACCGTTGGGTTTTACAGGAAGTCGGTCATTATGAGCATGTTAACTTGATATTGGAGAAGTTTCTTTCATCATTGGCGTATGATATCTTAAAGTGTTTATAAATTTGTATAGGATATTTAAAGAAAGGGAAATGATTAGAGACACATGTAATACAAGTGTTGAATATCAGGCAAGATCTGTTCTGCAAATAATAGGTCATACCCACAAGAATAGGTGTTTGTGGTATACTTTGCAACACTCATGGCAGACCATTAGCAGTCATTTTTGTAAGGTATTAGATGCTTATGTTCATGTGTTAGTAGCAAGTTTCATCTAACCTAAAAGTCTATTTATGTCATTCATAAAGTTAAAAAAAGTTTAAAAAGTTAGGAATTATAAAGTTGTAAAGTAAAATTTGAAAGATTTATATTATCGATGAAAAGTTAGAAAAATCATATAGTAATCAAAATTTTAATATCATATATTAAATAATACTATTAATTAAATAAAATAATATTAAAATAAGTAATTAAATAAAAAATATTAACAATAATAAAACAATGTATTATATTAATATACTTTAATTATATTGACAATATATACCTTAATTATAATTAATTTTAAATAATAAAATAATTATTTAAATAAAGATAATTCCTATACTACTTTCCTAACTTTCGAATGGAAGGAAGTTTGAAAGTTTAAAATCTTTATCCTTTTATATATAAGAAGGTTATGAATAAATTCTTAACTTTCCTATGTGACATAAATTTCAAAAAGTTAGGAAAATTTTCCTAGCTTTCTAATTTCTAACTTTCTAGGTGGTACAAATCTCCCTTAAAGATTCTTTATTGGAAATCCCAACCTACATTGTTAACAATGTGACTATGCTCGTTGGTGTGAGTTTGTCGTCAAGTCTTTTTTGGTTTTGTTTGTAGGGAGAGGATGGACACAATTAAGAAATTTTTGGTAGATTGCACATGTACGTTGTTTGCAGGAAATTATTTGGGTTGTAGAATTTGAATTCTGATGGGAGAGGATGGAGACGATCAAGAAATTTTTGGTAGATTGCATATGTTCGTTGTTTGTAGGAAATTATTTAGGTTGTAGAATTTGATGGAAATAATTTAAAATTCAGGTATTTATATATGTTTAGGAATTTGATGGAAATTAGAAGAGGATTGTAAGATGCACAAACCTCAACTTAGATTGGGAGGTGTTGGGCATCAGGCTCAACTTGTAGAAGTGTCGAGTGCTTGCTTGATATGGTTGGAAAAATGAATTCTCAACTTTTACACTCTTTTGGAATTTAAATTCTCGAGGAATTTGAATTCTAAGATGCACAAACCTCAACTTAGATTACATGAATGCAATTATTATTCTGAATTATGTCCAAATTTCTATGATTCCAAAATTTAAATTGAGTTATGTATTGTATAACGATTTTTTTTCTAATTTATTATTATTTTTCGCATGCTTTTAAATTAAATTTTATAGAATTTCAAGTTTATTTTACCGCGCCAAATTTGCTTTTTAGCTTATGCCCTTTCTTCTGAGCACTTCTACATTTAAAGTATGGAACCTACATTTTGGAAAAATTCCTTTTATTTGCTATAAAAATTGCAGTGATGGTAAAATATATATATTTTTCACGGAAAGCTGCGATCGAACGGCGATACCAAATTCCCCCTTTTAACCACCCATTATACTCTACTGCTGCCGATGCTGCATAACAATTTGCTTAATTACTGGTCTAATATGATTTGGAAAATTTGATTATTTACGGTGTAGGAGTTCCTTGTATGTAACGAGAACGACAGACGTATGCTGTACGCTCCCCATGCATCTAATTTACCGCTACATCTATGGCACCCTTCGTTTAAGGAGTGTATCCGACTCCAAGGTGTGACTGGATTTAGGTACATCTATTTTTTAAAAAATATATTTGTGCTTGGCTGCGTAAATCTTAACACACGTAGTATAGCTTCCCTAGGCTACTATAATTTTTTAAGACGGTATCGATCCGCTCTTGTCGCTCTAACATTTCTTGTTAACAATAGATTAATGATTAATCATGATTTTGGAGAGTACTTCATGGTTCATTTTTGCAAAATGAAGAAATCAAAATTTGTTTGATGCTTAACAAAAAAAAAGTTTGATGGATCATCTTTCGTGGTAGTTGGGAAAGCAATAATATTTAATTAAATTATATTATTTAATCAATTTATAATATTCAGTTATCAGATATAAATTAATTATAAGATATATAAAAATCGTTACTACCATTTAAACTCACTTTTAATTAGTTGAATGATGTCAAAAAACTCAATTTCTTATAATTGAAATTTAAATTTTGTAATTGCAAAAAATTAAATTATCATATTTAACCAAAGACTATTACATTATATTACATTAAATAATTAAACATATTTTTTACGTAAACAACAAAGAAAGGATAAAAAAATCATGTTCTCAAAAAGAATAATGATTTTTTTAAAGATGTGATTATATAAAATCTAATATTTGAAATCTTTTTAAATTTTGTCTTAATTTTGAAATATATATTTTTTTACAAATAATGTATCATATTGTATAATATTATAGTCTCAGCAAAAGTAATTTACAACACATCAAATATTAATTATAATACTCTTTTTATCAAAACTAAGTTAGAGGTAAATTTGAAATTCTACAGGATATCATAGTTTATTAAATAATTACCATTTTTATCTTTCTGTCGTACTCTGTAAACGTTGTTCCTTTCAACTTCAAATTATAAGGTTTGTTTGTACATGTTTCCTGTTAGGAAATGAAACAATAAAATATATAAGAAATTGTGAAAAATAGAAAGAGCAGTACACGATAGAAAATGAAATATTATTTGTGTATATTGGAAAATGATAAGAAATGTAATCTTGTTTTTACATGATAAGAAATGATAAGAATTTTGACATTATGTTTCTATACTTATAGAAAATGATTAAAAATATATTAATTAAGAATTTTAAATGATTAAATATTATAAATTAAATATGAAATATTTAGATTTGAAAAGAAAAATTATGAACAATATATTATATATTAACAATTTATATTACTATTAAGAAAAATTTAGTTGTTAATATATAATATGTAAGTTATGAAATAACTTTTCATCAAAAATTATAATTCATTACAGGTAATTTTCAAATAAAAAAATTCACATATTATAATTCATTATTTCTTGCCCACATTATAATGTCATTTTCTATCACTGTCACAGTCGATGACATTTTACTTTTATTAATATCTATAAATGAAATTGTTTTAAATTAATTGATAGATGGTTAATTTACATGAACATAAGAGGAATATTGAGTAATTATCGGTTTTATTTTTATAGCATGAGGGGAATGTTGGGTGTTCGATTCTAGATTCTTATTACATTGACACTCTTCTACCCAGCTGGGAGTGGACATGGATTACAAAACGATGGTGAAATACCATCACATTTTTCTTAAATGTATGTATTGGTTCGAAGGCTCGAAATTAAAAATGATGATAATTTATCTTATCACCTTATTAAATATGGTTATGTAAACTACTACCCATGCTGCCCAATGTGATCATCAGTCTTGAATTACCGTTCTGATCCTAGCACCGTTATTCTCCGAGACTTTTTGTTTTCCAGGCCTTAACTTGTAACATTTAAATATTGATGGGATCGGTGTGTATATGATCGCCCCTTCAAACTTAGGAGGAAAAGGTGTATATGATCGGTGCATATGATTGTGCACATTGGATTCTTAGGAAAATCAAGAATCCGAAGTGGGGAAATTTTTTTTTCCTGTTTGGCAAATGTAGAAACATGGGAAAGTTAAATAACTTTTTCAAATATAAAATCTTTCAGATTCCTGGAATTCAGAAGGACTTCCTTCAAAAATCAAGAAACCTTCCTCTTGAAAAATCTTCCTTCCACTGTTGTCACCATCACTATTGTCGTTGCTCTCTCCGTTTTCGAAGCCCTCCACCTGAACTCCTATCGATTGTCCATTTTTTTGTGAAGTTTTCCTTGTCGGCGCAAAACACATTGCTGTCGAGGACAACATAGCTTTTATTCAACCTAATTTTCGTTCAATTTATTTATGATATTATTAATAAATAAAAATAAAAAGAATTGATATCTTTTTTTTAAATATAAGTATTATAAAATGAAAAAAAAAAGTAAATTAAAATTAATTATTAGAATATTTTAATTTAAAAAATATATTTTAATTTTAAACATTTTCTCTAACACAAATCTTTTCATATGAATTTTAACTTACACAAACATCATAGATTTTTTCAAAAATCTAAATTCCAAACTTTCTAATATACACAAAAATCCTCTCGACAAAAAGTGATGGTTGGTCACAATAATTTTTTTTTAAAAAACAAAGACAGGAACGAAACTCACAAACCTGAGCTAAATGTTGATTATGCGGTAATGGAATATGCCTGTGATCCTCTCATTTTTGTTCTGCCGTGTCGTTTAGCTCTTAGCGGTAGTTGCTTGCTTTTTCGGTAAGAAAGCCAACCTCGTCCAGCAAGTTAAATGGTGCCGAAGTTCTCACTCAACGAAGGTGGAGTCATTTGTCGATGGGGAGGAGAAGGGCATGTTGTTGACGAGGGAGAAAAGAGGAGAGTTTGTGAGAATGGGAAAAACGATATGACCTAAACCCTTGACGGTTAAGATTGACACTCACGATAAAATATATCAATATTTTTATTTTCAAAAAAAAAAAAACACACAGAAGATGCACCGTTAAGTCCCCGTATTTCTACTTTAATGTTATCATTCATCGTATATCTTATTTCCTTGGTGGCTGAATAATAATATGGCGCCAAGCGGATTACCTTTTCAACGGTAAGACTATTTCCTCGTAGATCACCAAGCTTACGGTAACAAAGCAAGTGTCCATTTGAAACCACTTCTAACAGAAATAGGATGAGTTTAATGTCAGAAACTAGCTTTTAAAATATATTTTGTATAGTTTAGCCTTTGAGAAACAAGTTCTAGAAACCTGTTGTCTTTTAAAGGTTAAATCCTAAAAAAATTTACATCAATTAAGATACAACATCGTCCCTCATAGATAAAGTGAATGGACATGGTATTTTCAGGAGTTCTTGGATGGCATGCATAAAACATTGTTTTATTTTAAATAATACACAATTATGTGATGTATTGCATGATACATACCCTATGAATTACATGTTGTGATAAATGTTCATATCATGTAACAAATGAATAATGCGTGTTTTAATCCTCGATGACATTTATGGTAAATAATAGTTGCTTATGCTGTAAATAAAATAAATAAAGGTACAAAAGAAAAAATAATAAATATCAACTTTTCGACAAAGCAATGTTAAACCAACTTCTCCAAGAATCTTTTTTTTTTTTTCTCTCTCTTCCGAAAACCAGAGTTTCTTCCACAAAGTTGCAGGATAATGCTTATTTAAGACCACTACTAGTCTTTTTCTGCTTCTCGTAGAAGCTGAAGATCATTAGTTAAAAGTGATCTCGAACAGGACTAAAGAAAAGCATCCGATTTTGACATACCCACGATCTCCTATTGCATGATCACTTCATTTGGATGTAGGACTAAGCACTATTTAAAGTGTTCGCCACGTCGATCACAAACCGATATCTGACATCAGCCTTGCTAAGCCTCTCCATGGCCGTGTTCACGTAATCCATTCGAACTAGCTCAATATCTGCTGTTATGTTGTACTTTGCAGCCACGTGAATCATCTCCTGTGTTTCTTTCATCCCACCTATGGCGCTTCCAGCGAAGGTTTTACCACCTGTAAAACATTAATACGATGACAACCAAATAAAGGTACTTTTTTCTCAAAGGTATTCGTTGCTGCTGACCTTGAACAAGTGAAAAGGCTGGTATCTGGAGTGGCTTCTGTGGTAAGCCCACCAAAATCATCTTGCCATGTACTTTCAACAACGCAAGCAGTGGTGCAAGCGAGTGATCAGCAGACACTATCAATTATCCCATCCATGGTTCCGATTGCCGCCTATTAATAGGGTAAGCTAAGTAAGATATGGCAGCCAAGCCTCCAAACAATGCATGAACATGAACTAAGATCGTGCAATTTAACAAAACTATCATCTGAGATCTCTAAGTAGTAGATTTGGTAGAGATGTCGTAATGGTCAGGCAGCTGCACAAGTTTTAAAAAAAATCCGTCCACTTCTACAAATTTTGCCATCCATAATCAGGGAATTGAAAATTAGCAGTCAATAGCCTCCCTAAGGAAACCAACTCCATGCAAGATCAGACAAGGTTATCAAGTAAGTTTATGTAGGATAGCAGGGTACATACCTGCATCTTCGTGGGATCTTTGCTGACTAAGAATGAATCAGCGCCCAAGCGTTCGATTGCTTCAACTTCTTTGCTTGGAGAAGTGCTGATCACTGTGACTTTCATCCCAAAGGCCTTCCCAAACTTCACAGCCATATGTCCAAGGCCACCTAAACCAACTACACCGAGATGTTTCCCTTTTTCATTCAATCCAAAGGATTTCATTGGGCTATATACTGTGATTCCAGCACATAGAAGTGGTGCAGTTTTGTCCAGAGGCAAGTTATCAGGGATGCAAACCACAAAATGCTCATTGACAACTAGTATATCAGAGTAACCACCTTGAGTCGTTCCATGTGCATCATGGGAATTGTAGGTGTATATCACATTTGGGCAGTAGTTCTCAAGGTCCTGGTTGCAAATGTCACAAGAACGACAAGAGCCAACCATGCATCCAACACCAACCCTGTCCCCAACTTTAAACTTCTGTACCTTGAGTCCCACCTCAGTCACAATCCCCACAATTTCATGCCTGCAAAAAATAAATGAACTAAAGAATAATACTGCTAGTACTCTGACTACAAATATCCACAAGTTTTGTTTGGAAACAGGAACTCAAACTGCAGATATTTTATGAGATGGCATCTGATAGTTTGATTTTCTTCTTTAAAATAAGTATCAGGCTACACTTAGATTAGGAATACATTGATGTAAGTCATATTTTATATATTTCCAAAAAAATTCTAAAAAAGTGAACAAAATTAAATAGAAAACTAATAAAGAAACTTAAATCCTTAAAGCACGTACGGTCAATAATCAAGAGATAGAATTTGAGGCTATATCCAGTTAATGGTAAAATACATCACTTTTTGTTCAATATGTAAACTAAACTGGTGGTTTTCAACATTGCCGTGCCTTTCTTGTTGCTTAGGAATCAGGAGGCATACTAATACAATAAATTCATATGAAAAATACCAAAGCAGATTAGTCCACAAAAACTGTAAACATTGTCTATCACAATAAAAAAACTAGAAATGTCAATTAAATAAGACAAAGGCTCATATGAGAGGTTATCCATATAGCTAACGTGAATGAAGTAATTAAGAGAGTCAGATGCATGTTGCAATTTGTAATTTATCTAATGGTTGTTGAGCAGCCAAGTAGGTTGGAGTGCAGCGCACTTAAGGCAGCATGGATAGGACTATCCCACCCACAATAGACAATGATTTTGCAGGATAAATGACCAAGTGCTGGCCCAACAAAGGCTGAGTTTCAATTTAGCTATCCACAAACAAAACAAGTTATAGGTAAAGACGCCTCAAACCCAGTTATTCTGTGAGCTATGATGATCCATCACTTACAGACTTACTAGTGTTGAAATAATAGATATTGTCTAACGGAAAGTTTCATCTTGGCAAGACCACTCATGAAACTAAACTATCGTTCTTGTCTAATACACAATCATCGCTGGCCTAAATCAATGAGAATACTGTTGATAAAGAGGTTCACAGAAATATAAAATTCTAAAAGATCTATGAGACAAAGGCTGCAACTACTTGATGCAAACTACAGGTCACATCTCATACCAAGAAAAACTAGTGATTAACATGGAACAAGACCAATTACCACATATTTCAGTCAATTTCATAATCTATTACAATGAATCGATGACATAAATGCCAACTCAATTTGGGTACTACTAACCCTGGAACAATTGGATAGTTTGTAAAACCCCATTCATTCTTGATGACGTGTAGATCAGAATGGCAGATTCCACAGTATAATATCTTCAAAGTTACATCATCATCTCCATTATTCCTGTGCAGTTGACAAAGGCTCTCATGAACATCGTAAATTCAAGAACAGAGCATGTGAACAAAAATAAACATAACAAAGCAAGAATGATGAATAGGATAGACAACATAATGAGGAATGGATGGTTATCATTTCAATTAACTAGGAATCCTGTCAACACATACATCGTCATTCAAGTTGGAAGTTTTTCACTTTTGATCAACCTAGTTCAAGTACGTGTGTGAATTAGTTTATTATTACCGTGTGAGAAGGGAGGAGAGAAATGTGTAGATTGGCACAAAATAAGAGGATTACAAATCTATACACACACATACAGTGATTAGGATATGGGGCGAAAATGGATTTGTAATAAATTTTCTACCCATAGAACACAAGACGTACAAATCTAACACTCTACTTCAAGCTAAAACATATATATGTAGCATGTTTAATTTGTTACAAAGATGATCATACAACCCAATGCCCAATCTCTTAGTGAAAATATCTACAATTAATCAGAAAACTGAGTGTGCAAAACAAGGGCATTACAAGTCTATATTTATAGTGGTTGAGTATTAGACTAAAATAGATATTCAATAACCCGTCTACCCATAAAATATAAGACACACTAATATAAAAACAACAACCCATACCAACATCCTACTATATAGGGTCAACTATAACATAAGACATACTGATCTAACAATTAAATTCTTTTCTGGATAGAATACTTCAACTAACTCTAGGAAGATTGATACATCTTCTATGTATCAGACATAACTCTGTGAATGTTACATACACCCTCAACAAAGTATGATGTTAATACGAAAATCTTATACTAATCTCTCACTGTTAAACTGTCCTCTGTCTGAGATCAACTATCTTTCATGATTCGCTTAAATGGAATCGATTTTTGTGATATTTCACAGGTGTTGATAAGAATTCACACTGTACATTTAGGTTCATGTTCTTCTTTCTCCATGACTTATTTCGATAAATAGAGGAATGTCCAAGTAGTTAAGATCATAATTTTTAAAAAAAAATCAGACTTCAGGTAATGAAGCGGGAATACTCTAATACTGGGGCACATGTAATTAACTGAACACTATTTAACTTTCTTGTTGCTAAAAGAAGTCGATTTAGACAAATTTTCAGAGTTACCAAAAATAAATCTCAAGTCTTACCAACCAATAAAAAGGAAGAAATTTATTTGGTCAAATCAGTGAAATCATGTATATAGAATAATTAAGAAGTCTCCAAATTAATAACACTATCGTAGAAATAAATATATACCTGAAAATTTTCAGAGTTACCGAAAGAAATATACCGCAGATCTTACCCACTTATAAAAAGAAAAAAATTATTAGGACAAAATTAAATAAATCATGTCTATAGAATAATTAAGAAGTTTCCAAATTAATGAAACTAACATACAGATAAATATATACCTGAAAAATCTCCGTAAATTCTTATGCTCGGTATAAAATATCAGATAAATGTAGATTATTTATGCCGATCTAATGTATACCAGCAGAGATCACTTTTTTCTGATATAATTAGCAAAAATATCCCATCTCAGAAAAGCTGAATCAGAAAAGAAGTAAAAAAACGCAGAAGAACGGGAAGATATGATGGACGGCAATTGCTGCTCCCTTGGAATTTTCGTAAACGATCAAACATCTGGTTGAAGAAACCTGTGATTATAACAGAACAATAACCAAACATCCACCAGATCCGCTGATATGTTATCGTGTGCAGGGAGGCGATCGTCGCATCTCGAGAATCGAGCAAATGAGGCACAAAAGGATCGTCATAAAGCAAATGAGTGAGAAATCGATACTATTACGAGAAATCAAGAAAATGGCATCTGCATCTCTAATCACCAACATACAGAGCAATATAAGGGAAAAAGACTAAAATCTGATACTCTTGTGGAACTCTGTCGTCATGTCACCGTAGACTAGATCACTGTGTCAGTGACGTAAAACAACGATCATCGCAGAGAATAACACAAATCATAAAACAAAATACAAACGGAGAAAGGGAAAGTGAGGCTGTACACTCGCAGTTAAAAATGTTTACGCTACTTTTACATCTGATGAGAGACATCTGTTTCCTTCGCATGCAATACAAATAAATGTTACGCATCTACAGCAACATTGGATTGTAAACGTCTACAACAACTTTGCATCCGACGGAAAGATCAAGCAGGACGATATTTTCAGATAGACGTGCAAACATAGGATTGCGATGCGAAATGAAAGAAAGAAATCATCAACATCATTATTCGTGGAATGCATGCCTTCGGTAGAAGCTGAACGGGGAGAACTCGCCGGAGGCGTCCCTCGCCGCCCATCCGAACGCTTTCTTCCTTGGTTCTTCCGCCATTTCCCTTTTCCTCGGTGGAATGCGTGTCGGTAGCGTGGCTGGAGGGGTTTGTATACGTGGAATCAGACACGAAGGAAAAAAAAATTGAATTAAAATAATTTGTATATTTATTGAATTTACTTTTTAATCCTTTTTAATAAATTTTAAATTTTATTTTTCGAATCTAAAAAGAAGAATAAAAGATTTGTATACGTGAAATTAAATGAAAAGGAAAAAAAATATATCTAATTTCACAAAAAAATTATTTATGTATCTATAGAATTCATTTTTAGAAGAAAAGTAAATTTTATTTCTTTAGTAAATTTCAAATTTTAATTTTTAAATCTAAAAAATTAAAAATTAAATTCCGCCCGTGTTCTCCTTTTGTTACGTTTTGAATAATTACTTATTCGAACGTGCTTTCTTTTTCCAATGCATTAAAATAATTGTTATTTTTGTCTTTTTCTTTTTCTTTTTACAATATTGCCTTGTCTAATCTTTCTTTGCATTGTACCTTGAATCGGAAAGAAAATCAAGAGATCCGTTATTTCTAGATAACTGTGATATTACAGTTTATTAAATGTTACATTCTTTTAATATTAGAAATATTGTCGTCTCTTTATATATTCTATGATTCCTCCCTTCTTTCTTTATTTTATCTCTTTTTGAGTTGTCAGAATGCACGCGGACGATAAGGATGGATCCTCCTCCATCACATAACATATTTGAATATACAATAAAGTACTCTTGCGCATTACTGTTATATGTATAATCATGACGAGGAGAAATACCTGATGGCGTGGCCATTGGGAAAATAATGTACGAGCATTATTGTCACATGGCAATATAACCTTTTGAAAAATAGATGAAAATTTTTCATTCTCGTAGAATGATCTGTCTTGTGAATTTCTTCCATTGGATGAAGGAAAACGTGTAACATAATTGCGACATTTGTATCGATAAAGGCTGCATTTGGTAGAGAAATTGGAGTATGTCCTATGTTCGAACGCATATTAGGAGTACATTTTAAACAAATAGTCAAGTTTTTTATCGATGTTAGAGGTATTGAAGTTGTACCGGCAACCAACAAAGTATATTATTAGACATTTTATTTTCTCAACTTCAATAAGACATCACTGATGGAAAGTTTAAAATATTCTTATTGGAAGATTTTAATATTTTAACTTTATTATTTATATTTGAATGATTCATGAATAATGACTTATATTTGATATTTATGTATTTATAAATTTATTAATGTATTTGAATAATGAATTAATTATTAAATAACGTTGTGATCTTTTTATTTTAATTTAAAATGAAAATATTGATCTAACTGAATTTAAGTTTTGATCAAATCAAAGAAAAAAATACCAAAAATAAAAAATATTAGTCTTACCAAAATTTTAATTTATTTATTTTCTTTTTCGATATGACCAAAGCTCAACTTATGTCTAACCAAAGTTTATGATTTTTTAAATATTTTATTATTATTATTTTTCTTAAATTTGATAGAAGATTAGATAATCTTCGATCTAATCGAAGTATTTTATTTTCTTTATTTTTCCTTTGGTTGGACTAAATCTTAACTTTAGTCCAATCAAAGTTTATTATTTTTTATATTTATTTTTTTGATTTTAAATTAAAATAAAAAATTAACATTAGGCTATTTTACAAAACTCAAACAGTTATCCATTACTATACATAAAACTCGAACAGTTATCTATTATCTATATATAAAACTCGAACATTTATCATAACTCTTCTAATTTTTCAAAGTTACACATGAAAAACACGTAAAAACTTATAACTTTTAAAATACATATGTATAAATCATAACTATACGAGTTTATTATTTTTTATATTTATTTTTTATTTTAAATTAAAATAAAAAATTAACATTACACCTTTTTACAAAACTTAAACAGTTATTCATTATCTATATATAAAACTCAAACAATTATCATAACTCTTCTAGTTTTTCAAAGTTGCACGTAAAAAATATGTGAAAACTTATAATTTTTAAAACACATGTGCATAAATCATAACTATACGAATTTATTAATAATAACCCATCTAATTTTTCATACACTTAATATTAACTATACTACTTTTCACGTAACCTTTTAAATTAATTATTCTCGTATTTCTTCCTTCTTGAACTCTACTTTAATAATGAAATTTGCAATGTTTTCAATTCTTCTTATAAAATCATATAAGATATCTTTTCATGAAGTATATTTTATATAATAATTATCATATATCAATTTATGCATTATTTAATCATTTAAATATATAAAACCATAAAAATCACAATTATCATGCATTCTTCATTAAATCATATATAATTGCCATTATAATCTATAAAATACATAAATTATCATATAAAAAATGTAAACTTTGAAGTCTAAACATGGTACATCAGTATAATCTTATAAATAATGATCATTGTCTATTAAAAAATTAGGTAAGGCTAGGTTAACTTGGCCCAATTGACACTTTTAAATTAAAGTCAAATTTTGAGTTAAGTTAAGATACCTCAAAAAAATTATTTACACAATATTTTCATGTTTTGATATACCATATTTATTTAAATATAAATAATGATAATACAATCATCGAAAAATATAACATTAGTTAAAAAATAAATAAAAATAAGAGCTAAGACATTATAATAATTCTAACCAAATGATTACTAGGAACTCTTCAAAAGTTGAAGTTAAAACCAGCACATCTTCCAAATTTAAATGGTTTCAACTCTTTAGGAGCTGAAAGTTGTGTTACCAAACGGATCCAAAAAGAAATGCAAATGAAGAACATAAAATAACTAAAAACTATATGTTGCTTATCACACTTATCAATGTATCTAATTGGCAAAGGACTTCTAGCCACCTGCGAGTTCAAATAAATTTAACAAGATATACCTGGAAAAAACTATATGTTCCTTATCTACATACTCATTGTACTGCCTTTTTTTTAATTTTTAAAAAAACGTAGTCATTAAATGAAGTTATTACCATAAAAAATGTCAATGTAATGAAGTTGTTATTATGAACTTATGACGATACGTGTATAAGATCAACATGAACGATGGTATTGAAACAAAAATTACTTAAAATATTTCGTTAACAAGAATATTAACATTATTTTGTGATTTAAAAACATTAACATTTGAAATTCCTTTCCCATTCACAAAATTGAGAAGGTTTTTTTTTTGGGGGGAATTCTTATTTTTAAAAATTTCAAAATCGTATCAAAGAAACCTTAAAAAACTTTATCAACCATCATCCTCTACAGTCTCGTACCGTACGTACAAAAAAATTAAAATGGAATTATAATATTTGATGTCCGGTAGTGCGCTTTGGCACGTGATCGAAGTTCAAAAAGTGTGAAAGGTTTTTCCGTTTCGGCTTCGGATGATATATTGCCAAGACGACGTCGTACGCATACGTTTCTACTTGTCGGTCGATAAAGTTTTTTTGTTGTCGCACACGGTTTGATTCATCGTTACGATGCAATTTCAATGTGAAGGCGAAGGTGTGCTTTAGGGTAAGGGAAGGGAAGGGAAGGGAGAAGATAAGAGACTTTTTGTGCCATCGAAAAAGTTATAAAAGTTAAAAAATAAAAAATCAGAAAATTTAAGAATAAAAAGTTTAAAAGTAAAATTTTAAAAAATTATATAATTTTTAAATTTTTAATGTTATATATTAAATAAATATTATATAATAAAATAAAAAAATATTAATTAAATAAAAAAATAATATTTATAAAATTAATATTAATAATAATAAAATAATTATATTTTTATTATTAATAAACATATTAAAATAAATAATTAATTAAAAAAATATTAACAATATATACTTTAATTATATTAACAATAATAAAATAATATATTATATTAATATACTTTAATTATATTAAAGTATATACAAAGTAATTTAAATTAAAATAATAATATATTATATAAAGAAATAAATAAAATATTATATTATATTATATTATACTTTAATTATATTAAAATATATATACTTTAATTATAATTAATTTTCAATAATAAAATAATTAATTAAATAGAGATAATTCCTATATTGTTTTTTTTGGAGAAAAGTTTAAAAGTTTAGAATCTCTAATTTTTTATTATAGAAAAGTTAAGAATAAATTTATAACTTTTTTGTATGACACAAACTTTAGAAATTTAGAAAAATTTTCTTAATTTTCCAATTCCTATCTTTTTACCTAAATATAATTAATCAACATGAAAAAATGCGATTCATAAATTTGGAAAGTGATGGATTTGTAAATGAAAGAAAGCGAGAGAAAGAAAAAATGACGAGAGAAATTTATATGTTCGTGTATAATAAAAAATAACAGAAATAATTTGTTATTTTCCATTTTACAAGATGATTCACTTTCCAAGGATCGAAACTTTCTTAACCTTGATATTTCGAAAGTCGTGAAATCATCTATCTTGCACATTCTACCTGAGGAGGAAAAGCATTGTCATCATCTATGTAACTTGCATTGTCATCATCATCATCATCAGATCATTCATTTATGCATTTTTTTAATTTCTTGACCATCCTTTGAAGATTTCTTCTTGATTTTCTACTCGAAACTAGTAAGCCATTTGAAGATTTTTTCCAAGCTAAGTATTCTTTACCCAATTTCTCACAAAGTCGAGCATCCTCGTTGAGATTTCTTTCTAGAAGATCAATCGATTTCTTCCATAGTTTATTCTTGAAAACTTGCAAAGTCAAGATTTCTTCCCATTGAAAGAGCTAGATCAATTGATTTTTACTTGAATATTCACAAAAAATACTTTATCCATTGTTCAATTTAATCGGATTTATATAATTTACTTAAAAAATTATTATTATCGTGAACTATTAATAATAGTAAAATAAATATAGATATAAAATAAGAAAATGGAAAATTAATAATAATAAATGAGAGTAATGGCAATAATAATAATAATAACCTAAAAATAATTAATAAATAATAAAAATATATAAAATAGGAAAATGGAAAGTTAATAATAATAGTAAATGAGAGTAATGACAATAATAATAATTATAACCGAAAAATAATTAATTAATAAATAATAAGAATATATAAAAAATACATATATATATATAATAAATTTTTACTTAAAAGCAATCAAACAGAAAGTTTGGTCTAATAAAAAAATTTCTATTATTTTTCGTTAATTTCTAATATTTACACAAATACCTATATTTCTTAACAACTTTACGTTACTTTTTAAACTTTCATTTCTCTTACTTTTTGAAACGTTTTGATACTTTATTATTATTATTATTTTGTTACCTTTTAAGTATACAAATGGAACCTTGTAGGAAAAAGAATAGATGCAATCAAAAGGTAAAATAGAGGCGGCGGGGAAGAGCACCACGTAGTTATATCTATAACTTTTTTTTCTTTATTGTTGACATCAACATTTTCATTTTTTTTGTTTCAATATCACATCCCTTTTTTTCTTCCCCGTGTCGTACTCCAACGAGGAGGTGTGTGTAGGTAAGGCAATATTTTAATCTTATATTTATTTTTTTTAAAAACAACTTCCCAATGATTTGCTAACTTGTTGTATTCTTATATTTATTAATATTTGAAACATCGCCAGTGCAGGATTATGCCAATGGGGTTTTGCTAAAATGGCTTGCGATAATTTGACAAATCAGATACATGAAATTATGATTGCTCAAGTATTAGATACCGTTTGTGTTCCACTTTTTGTGGTCTTTTTGTTGGTAATAGTTCAAATCAAATTATTAAAAAATAAGTATATTTATACTTACTATCAAATATTTACTTCTTTAAAAATTTTGAAGTTAATTATATTTAGATAGGATTAAAATCAGGATGGATGATTATCTTAAAAGTTTTTATATAATATCTATAGTTAATAATGCTAACTTTATTTAAGCATTGATAAGTTATAAATATATGTGCACCAATTACCTAATTCACATGCTAACATTGTGAGATTTACTTTAATCTGAGATCATTTAAGATACCCTTAACTAGGATTTAGCAAGACAATCTATAAGTTTTTGACTCATTGTATATTCTTAGCATATACCTTTAAGTATCTAATAAGACTCACATGTTATTAACTTCGTGAATACTTTTGAAGGATAAAAAAAAAAAATTCAATAAAAAAACCTATTAAAAATTGTATATTTTCTAAAAATGACATGTTTTATAAAACATAAAATATTATTAATATAGTATTTGGGAACAAATTGGTTATTTTTCCATGTTTAATCTTAACTTCTCAACCAAATATTCAATACCTTTTACTCTTAAAACAACCAAAACTATATATTTTTTCTATCTTCTCACCAATGAATCTCCCCTTTCGATCTCTAACCTCTTCCAGGCATAATATCATATATCAATACAATACATGTATTATATTAATATTTTATGCAATATAAATACTTTATTGTATCTTATATTATATTCATTACTTTACATTGTTTGTATGATATTACTTTAATATATATTATATTAGATCATATTTATCCTGATGTAAAATATAATGAATTGCATATTATATATAAATTTAATATATATGTGATGAAAAGATATATTATATTGTTTTATAAAGTTTATAATAAGTATCGTATTGCATGTATAAAATGTTTATATCTGTAGAGACTATTACAATATAAGATCTATCCTGTAATCAAATACACAGCACTTTTTACAAGGAGAAAAAAGAAACTACAGCAGGAGGACCACAACGACTATTGTCCTGGATGTACTATAAATACTTTAATGGATATAACATTAAAACATATTTATTTCAAAACTTGATCTATCTATTCTCAACAATCTTTGCTGATTCTAAGCACAAGCTGAGAATCGATTCATGGACGTTAAGTTGGTCAACTGGTCTAGTTAGTCTTCATGTAATTATTGATCATCATTTTTTGGAATTTCTGAGATGACAATACTAGCAACGTGTCAGTTGACCCTCATTCAAGGCCTTTTTGATTCTAACATTTCAATATTTTGACTAAAATCTTATCCCAACAACGGTTCATATAACATATTTCGTGTGAAATCTTGAAGATTTTGCACAATACTCTATAATCTATTTTTTCTAGATTACAGAACAAAAAAAGTAATTTTGTATAATTTCCTTTATTGACTCAATATCCAATGGTAAAATCAAAATAAAATAGAGAATGATTCCAAACATACTCTGTAGAATAATTCAAAATCTTATAGATTCAATCATCCTAAAATTTTCTCAAATAAAAATTCTGCAAAATCTCAAACCAAACGCGTCTCATCAGTGTAAACACGAGAACACCAGGATATTGTGCACACTTCAAATTAGACTTCAATACTTCAAAATCATATTATCACCTTTGCAATCCGTCAACTTACACGTTAATGTCATCGGCCGATTGTCCACATCACAGCTACCGATGCTATTAATTCATCTGTCTTTTATTTAAGCATCGAATAAGGGAATACCATCGTTACATTTTGCTTCTGCTGCTATCTCATGTACAATGCGTTTATTGTAATAGATAATTGGAACTAGTTCAACCAATTGTAATGGTTAAATGGAGATCACCACCAAGGCATTGTATTTAGTTATGCATTTCCTTTCCTTGAAAACGAAAGTCGTGAATGTAAAATTCCTTTGCTCGTCGACGAGGAACTGACTCTACGGTTCTATTACCGAAAATTTACGTAATAATATCATATCAAAGAAAAAGTTGTTATTTGTTTTCTTTCAAAGTTACCGAGATTGTCGTTTGGAGTAAAGATTGACAGGGCGAATATGTCAACCGAAAAAATCAAGAGAAGATCAAAGTTGATTTTTACCCAGTAAAACGTGAAATTTATTATTTAAAATTAAAAATCTTATTTATTAAAAATTATTTATAATTTTAATTATTACTATATTGAAAATACAAGAAAATCTGACCCAACGGAACGACAGGCAAAAGCCGACCAAATAATGGCGTCGAGCTATATTACTGCTTGCGAAACCGTGAAAAAAAAGATAAAAAAAAATAAAAATAAAAATATATATATATAAACAAAAGGACTTGCTATATTATTGCTTGCGAAACCGTGAAAAAAAAAAAAAAAAACTGCCTGCGAAAAATAAAAGAGGGGAAACGAGCTATAAAGAAAAAGACCTGCTCTCCCCTCCGCCACTTCCAGAGAAAGTCTCCTGACCTCCTCCTCTCCGCCCTCCCCCTACACCGCAACCCCAACGCCAGCGGTTCCGGCCATTTCCCAGAAGCATCGTCTGGCATCGCGATAAGACTCGCCGTCCCTAAGGTTTCAGATCTGCGCAGATCCGCGTCGTCCACCTGTAGCATCGATCCGTATCGTGATCCGCAGATCTTAGAACTATTACCTGTAGCATGCAACAATCGAAATCGAGCTGAATCCGTTCTAGAATCGAAGAGGGTGGGGAGGGCTTGCGTGAGGATGGACGAATTCCCTGAGCTGTTGTCGAGGGACTTCGGAATCCGGCCACAGGGAAAGGCATCTCCCATGGCGACCGCGAGAGGATCCGGGAAGTCCTCGTCCGGATCTGTGCCGTTGCCGTCGTTCACGACCTCTGCGTCCGGCGGTGCAAAATCCAATAGGGAGTCGCCGCTGTCTGATGAGCCTGCGGATAAGGGAATCGCGGGATTTGGTGGGAGCAGCTCGGGGGATTATGGCGGAGGACTTGGAGATTTGGATAGGTTTCTTGGTGGTGGATCCTCTTGGAAGTCGAAAAGTGTGCACAATTCTTCGTCGTTTGATTATGATTCGATGTTTGACAATTTCAAGGATCCTGTTCCTCCGAAGGCGAAGCCGGCCTCAGGGCCGGTTTTTGATACGCCCATCTACGATGAGGACGACATGTTTGATGGAGTTCCTGGTTTAAAGACCTCATCTGCTGGAAAATTTGACGATGTTTTTGCATCATTGTCATCCTCCTCCAACCGCCATATTCGTACTAGAGACGATGACCTTCTTGGTGATCTTGGTGGAAAAGGGAATATTTCAAATACTTCTGGACGAAAGCAATCTGGAGATGCTGAGCAGACTGTGCCTGGCTTCGATGACTTGATCCCTGGGTTTGGTGGGGGCGGTTCTCCACAGAAGAGGTAATGGTTTTTAGTCACGAGAATATTATATTCGAGAGACGATAGCATTTTTGAGCGAACCTTTGTATTACAAAAAATTCTAGTGTTCTTTTTCTGCTTTGTGGATTTCGCCATTTATATAGCGGCAACTATTTGTTGTTGTGTAAGCTGTAGACAACAAGTTTCTCCGAGCACTAGGAAGTAGTTTCATCTTCTGTAGAATTTTACACATGCTTAGGACCTAATTTTTTGTGTGTTATGTTCATTGTGTCTAATTTGCATTTTTTATTAAAAAAATACACAAAGATCAGTGATCGAAGGGCATTTTTTATAAAATTTTCTCATATATAGAAGTGTGTATAAATTCCTACATATTTCACGAGGCAATTTAAAACTTCTACCGTTCCTATGGTCCTATCCTAACAGAAATTCCATAAAATGGATATATAATTCTTCTCATAGTTAACAAGATTATTTTTTTTAAAAATTGCTTATGCAGTGGAGAAATGCATTGGTTTATGTTGTTTAATGATGACATAGTTGATGAAAGTAATGTAAGAATTAGTTTTTGATTAGAATTACGGAGAGATGCTTTAAAATCCAAAGGATTTAGATATAGACTAAATAGGACTAAGTCAAAATATATGGAGTGAAAGTTTGGTAACGATAGAAACAAGTTTGAATGCATAAAATTAGATAGCCTTGAGATTCTTAAAAGCAAAAATTTTAAATTCTTAGGTTTGATAATAAATATCAATGAAGAAATTATGGAGGATGTTCATAGAATTAGTAGTGTGGATAAAGTAGAGAAATGCATTTTGTATTATATGATACAAGAGTATCTTTAAAATTAAAAGAAAAAATTGTAGAACATATATTTGTTTATGTATACTATATGGCATGGAGTGTTGGACTATTAAACATTGACATGTCTAAAAGATTATTGTAACACAAATGAGAATGTTAAGAAAAATGACTAATAATTAATATAAAAGATAGGATAAAAAATGATTTCATCCAATAAAAGGTAGGAATTACACCTACTGTGGATAAAATAAAGGAAAATTTTCATAAATGATTTGGCCATATCCGTAGAAGACTTATACATGCACTTGTAAGGAAAGTTGAAATGTAGAATTAATAAATTTAGGTGAAATCATAGTTATCAAGGTGATGTTAAAGCTACACATCTCCTTAAAACACCCAAGGTGAGAGGCGAGGTGATTGCCCAATTGGAGCAAAACAATGATTTATGAAATTTAAATAAATAAATAAATAATAAAACAAACCATCCAATCATATAATGTATTAATAATTAAATTAAATATGTATAAAATTATGCAATATACAAATGTCATAATGATAAGTCAATAAAATAAAAGATAATAGGCAATGTATCTGAATCAAATACATTCAAAATTTCCTCATCACTAAATCACTGACATAAAACATCAAATTTTAAAAATAAGTTCACAAAAGCCAAAGGTACTAACTAGTAATGTACTAATTTACATACTGCAAGAAACTAGTGTCTTCATAAATAGAGAGATAAAAAAATGCAAAATCTTCTTCTTGTATTCTAGATTTAATGAGGTTTGTGAACATTAAAAAAATCGGAAAAATTATTAGAATTTTTTGAAAGGTAAATAGGGTGGTTCTCATTATTAAAATAAGTATAATTCTTATAAAAAATCCGATCAAGAAAAAAGAAAGTAGGATATCAAGAAAATAAAAATATGAAAATGAAAAAAAAATTATATGTTATATACTTAAAATGATAGAAGAGTTATAGACAAAGGGGAGTCATTGGAGGATGAGAAATACCCCATTGGATGATTGTTGGAGTGGAAAAAATCACTGAAAAGCCAGGAAATACTTTCCCTTCACTAACTAGATCAAGATATTCAGGGCAAGAGGTAGTGAGGTGACACCTAAGGTGACAAAGGCAAAGACACCTAAGGTGCCTTACCGAACTCTGGTACCTTAATTGGTCCTTAGTCAAGGACCCTCACTTGAGGCAACTATCTGAGATGTTTTAATAACACTCTAAGGGAAACTAAAAAAGTTAGAAGGTCAAAAATTACTTGGTTAGAAATAAAAAATATATATAAAAATAAAAATTTAACAGAATATTTTGTGAAAGATAGGAAATAAATGGGAAGGAAAGATTTATGTTGCTGACTCCATATAGTTAGATTATGACATTGATTGTTGTTGTAACTTGTAAGAGGGTAGTGCAGGCCCAAGAATTATTTGGTTAGAAATGGTAAAATAATTTTTTAATTGTAAAATGATTTAATCTTACATTATTTAGCATGAGATAGAAATAAATGGAAAGAAACAATTAATGTTTCCAATCTCATATGGTGAGATCTAGGCATTAGTTTTTGCTGCTCATGTAGCAAGTTGCTTCACAAGTTTTACCATAGAAGTTTCCTAACATGCATAGAAGTTGTAACTTTCTTTTTCTTGTGTAGGGAATATTCAGGAACCAACCGTCAAAGATCATCTAGTCAGCCAAATAAGTCGACAACTAGTGTGTCAACTGATCCTTTTGCTGATTTAGAATCAACCTCTGTCTCATCATATCCTTCTGCAGGATCATTTGTAGATCCTCTTGCTAGTATTGGTGTTTCCTCTGGAAGCACAAAACTCAATGCATCTAATGGACTTTTTGATGATGTGAATTCTTTTAAGGGGCTCAACAACTCAACACCCTTTTTTCCATCTGATGAGGATATTGCAAAAACTTCTGATCAAATAAAGCAAACACACCCAACTGCTGCAAAGGAGTTTACTGAAAAAGCCCCAGCTAATATTTCTGCTGATGCTAGACCTACAAAAGTGGCAGGTGAAACTCATAGAGAACCTGAACAATCAAATTTGGGCATACCAAACACAAAATCAGATTTTGATCAGTTTGAAATAAATAACGAACATCCACAGGAAGATGAGGATGTTTGGCTTACTGTTTCTGAAATTCCACTTTTTACACAACCTACCGGTGCACCACCTCCTTCAAGGCCTCCTCCATTTTCAAGGAGGAAAAGTACATTCGCTCATGCAAATAGAAGTGAATCAGCAAATGTAGATGCCAAAAGCATGGCTAATGATAGTGTTCCTCTTTCCAATCATAAACAAAATTGCACATTTTCTGAATCATTTACTGATTCATCCAAGAGTTTTGGTTTTTCTTCGGTAGATGAATTAGAGGATTTTGCCATGGGAAAGCCTCAAATGTGTGCAGAAGAACAGCCAGGAGTTATTTCTAGTGAAGAAGACAATGAAACAAGTTCAGCTGCTGCAACTTCTGCTGCGGCCATGAAGGATGCCATGGATAAAGCTGAGGCAAAAATCAAACAGGCAAGGGAATTAAGGGAGAGAGAAAGGGAATCAAGGACTACTCAAAATAGGGAGTTTGCACATCAAGTGAAAAAAGAGAAAACTGCTTCTGATTTCCACAATCTAGAGACACAGGAAAATTTGGAAAACTTTGATGTTGAGAAGGAACGCAAGGAAAGGGAGGAGAAAGAGAAAGAAAGAAGGAGACTTGAAAGGGAGAGGGAGAAGGCATTTGTAGAGAAGACAGTAAAAGAAGCACGACAAAGAGCAGCTGTGGAAGCACGAGAAAGAGCTGCTGCTGGGGCAAAGCAGAAAGCTGAAAGAGCCGCTGTTGAGAAAGCAAATGCTGAAGCTAGAGAGCGTGCTGCACGAGCTGCTGTAAACAGGGCAACAGCTGAAGCACGTGAAAGGGTAGCTGCTGAGGCAAGAGATAGAGCAGCAGCTGAGGCACGGGAAAGAGCTGGTGCTGAGGCAAGGGAGAGGACAGCTAGAGAAGCTAGGGAGCGGGAAGCAAGAGAGAGAGAAATTAGGGAAAGAGAAGCCAGAGAAAAAGTTGCTGCAATGACACGGGAGAGCCAAAGGGCTGCAGTGCAGAGAGCTGCAGCTGATGCACGGCAGCGGGCTGAACGAGCTGCAGTTGAAAAAGCCAACAGGGAAGCTCGTGAAAGGGCCGCCGCCGCCGCAGCTTCTGCAAGAGAGAAACAATCCAAAAATGAAAATGATCTTGATTCAGTCTTTGGAATGGGTTCACGTGCTACTAGTGAGCCAAAGCACAGGCCTGCGACACCGGTGGGAGTGAATACCATTGCATGAATCATGTTTTACATTGTAGCCTATGCATCCTGTCATTTTTGATATTTTTGATTTCAGGACTTCTCTTTTGATGGACAAATTCCAAGTAAGGGGGGTTCAACTGGGGCGAGGAATGTATCTTCTGCTTCATCATCTAGTGGCATGAGGAAGACATCATCAGCGAACTTCTTGGATGACCTGACCTCTGTATTTGGAGGTATTCCCAATGAGTACCTAAAAACATAGTTATTCCTTTTCAAGAATATATTTTTTCTCCCAATTTTCTTGCCTGCTCTATGTTCTTGACAAAATGGTTCCTTGGGTCAGTCCCTTGTACCTGTTTTCAACACTTTGGCTTATTCCAACTAATAGCATCTTGTTTTCCATCAAAAAAAGAGACAATGTTGTCAAATGTCTTAAATCAATGAAAAGATCTTTATTGCTGGTTTCAATGAGAACTTTTTTTCTATCTGCTAAAAAAAGATCATAGATGCATACATGCTCATTTAATACAATAGAAATTTGAGAACTTGTCTCTTTTGTTGGAAAAAAGCTCCATCATCATCTGGAGAATTTCAAGAAATTGATGGGGAGTCTGAAGAAAGACGAAGGGCAAGACTTGAACGGCACCAAAGAACTCTTGAGCGCGCGGTATGCTTCTGCAAACCATAACTCTTTGAAATTTACAAACAATGCTGGTAAATTCAACAACCCTAATCAATTCTATTATTCTAAATTGATTTCTTTGTTGTGTTTGGTGATGTCCACCTAGGCAAAAGCATTGGCAGAGAAAAATCAGCGTGACATGCAAGCTCAGAGGGAACAAGCAGAAAAAGATGTGAGATTCTTTGATTTGGCACACTTTACTCTCTAGTATCTGCTGCCGCCGTTAGTTGAAACAGACTTTCTCATAGAGATTTTTACATGAAAAGAATAAATAAAACAATATTTAAATCTAAGACAAACAGATTCCTGAATCTCTATTTTGTTTATGTATTGATTGGATTTAGTTTTCAGAAACCAAGGCTTGTGAATGTTCTTTTTGTTTATGCCATTTAAACCGTAGAGTATAATTCAAAGCTAAAATTTTTATTTTACTTTTTAATCACATGCGGTAATGTAAGGGCTGTTTTCTAACATTTTCAAGAAAGACTAGATACACGTGGCATTGGCTAGATAAGTGCCAAGCTATGATGATCTTAAGTAGGTGCTAAGACAATAGAGGAGGATCCAATGGAGGTAATTGGTTAAAGCAAAACTTCTGAGGTTGACTGACGTGTTTGACTTTGTTATTCCTTCCATCTTGAGGTTGCTATTCCCTTGACAGACATAAAACAAGAGAAGGTGAAATGTTGGCACCTTTCATCTCAAGGATTCATTTCTTGATCTCAAGGAAGTCAGCTTCACAGTGCATGTGGCTTTGAGAATTACTAGTATCACCTGTGGTTATGCACAGTGAAGACAAATACCCCACTGCCTTTTGTGGGGTGTTCATTCTGGAAGAAAATTCCATAGACTATAACCAAGCGCCAGAAACTCAGTGGTGCAAAATGCATGATAGCACTACATCCTTGGGTGAAAGTGAAGTTTGGAACAATTTTCCACTATGTAGTTTTTATATCTGTCTCTATCTCAAGCCCACCAATGAAGGGAAATACAAGAATTTCTGGTTGGATCACTTTTGTCATTTTTTGGTGCTTTGGATCTGGATTTGTGGTTTGCTTACCATTGGCCAATGGTTGTGCATGCATGATGTTTCTTGATTGCCAATGTTATTTAGATTACTTCATTGGTAGACAAATAATTCTTACTTACAGTCTATTTCTCCGATAAGAAACAGGTGAACTAAACCAACTCACCCCCAGAATCACAACCTAAACCACCACACACAAACTGAAAGATAACTATGGTTATCTATGACGTCTGCAAGAAAAACTATAGTTTTCTATGAAGCCTGTATTTTGTTGAACTGTTAACTGGTGCTCCAATCCTCAATAAAATTTGAGCTTACATGGTAATGATGTTTGCACTTCTTACAGAGAATTGCTGAAAGGATGGAGGTTGAGATTAAACGATGGGCTGCTGGAAAAGAAGGCAACTTACGTGCTTTGCTGTCTACATTGCAATACGTGCGTAAACACTATTTGCTAATTTTATTGAATTATTTTAGTAAACTCCTATGAGATTTATTTTAGCCCGTTGATAATGCAATAAGTTGTCTAAATTATCATACAATATGATCTATGCATTTCCCTTCTGCAATTCTATTTTAAGCAGGATTCCTTGCTTCTTGATGTAGGCTGGAAAGGCAGAAAGTCACTATTTGTTACATTATACTGTTATGATCTTTCTTTTTACACTGAGGCTTGTGATATTCTTATTGAGGCCACAAGCAATATCACTTTTTTTCAGAGATGCATGTTTATCACTTTAGCTTCAGAACAATCTTCTGCTTACTTCTGCCTGATAGAAACTGAATATTACACAAATTAACTAAATAATGTAGAATAAATTAGAAAATTGAGTATTTCCATTTATAAAGGTAAGGTTGCACACAATTGGATGCTCATCTCAAAGCTTACATTGGTGGGTGTATCGTGCATTGGGTTTGTCCTTTTTTAATTAAATAATATCACTAGAAAATGATCTTGTTCCATATTTCTGGCCATGCATTTTGCTTGCGAACAGCACATATTTGATTGGAGGTTCAAGGTTATAATTGACACTTGCAGATATTCATCTCTCCTGGGAGGAATGTCCTGCTGTGGCTTTTGATGGTTGAGTTTAATAATTTAGTCATCTACTTGACATTCTCTCTAGATTTAAGTTTACAATATTTTTGCGTATCAAAGAAGATTGTATTTGAATTTTATTCTGATTGAAATCAATTTTACCGTGCTTGATTTTGACTAAAAACATTTCATAATCTTATCACGAAAGTGTATTCTTCTCAAATTATGGTTTGGGATGTCATGTTGTAACCAAGATTGTTTTCCTGGTAATTTTGAATAGGTCCTCTGGCCTGAATGTGGCTGGCAGGCAGTATCTTTAACAGATCTTATTACTGCTGCCTCTGTAAAAAAAGTGTACCGGAAAGCCACTTTACATCTTCATCCTGATAAGGTGCAACAAAAAGGTGCAAACCTAGAGCAAAAAATTATTGCAGAGAAGGTTTTCGACCTCCTTAAGGTATATGCTACATTGTTTTATTTCCTTCAACTTGACTCTCATGCAGTATTTTAGTACAAATTTATTATTCAGTGTCTTAAACCTTGGAAAGCAGAAGGCCATTGTTTTCATTTATTAGTTCGTGAACCTTTTTTCCAGAATCAGTTCTTGGTGTTTGGGCTAGGGGTCTGATTATTCAGCCTATAGAGTTATAACATACAGATTCCTATTTAAAAATAAACCTAGATACATGTTACCCTTTAGATATAATAGCCTGAAAATTTACATTCTTCCAAATATTGGAAAAAAAATCAATATTGTCTTTTATTCTATATTGGTAGCTTCTCTATTTTGAGCTTTTGAATTTTGTTAGATTAATTTTATGCTACAATTTATGCTATAAGTACGGTAGAGTGAGTTTCACATGCTTCCAAAAATAGAAAAAATCAATATTGTCTTTTATTTTGTGCCTGTAGCTTCTCTATTTTGAGCTTTTGAATTTTGATGGATTAATCTTTATGATAATATGTTCACTTTATGCCATAAGTACAGTAGAATGAGTTTCACGTGGAAGCCATTGATTTCTCATTTTATGTGTATAGAAGGTGATGTAAATTCTCTTCTAAGACAGAAGTTGGTTTGTTTTGCATTACATCCCCACCTTCTAGCATTTTATATTAATTTATTGACTAATAGGCTAAAAAACCATACACCCAAAATCCAGTCTTTTGTGATGTTAGAGTATGAGTATTATATTGTAGTGGATTTAGTCACATATTGCTAGAGTCTTATTTGTGTTCTCTTTGTAGCCTCTATATAAAAAGTCTTATTTTATGTAAATGAATCGATCTCTTCCACCATCTCATTTGTTTTCACATGGCATCAAAATGAGGTTTTAAGAGTCCAATTTAGGTAGGGAAGAGGAAAACCTTAGCTGCCACCCTCCTCCTCGATCACAATTGTTGATGACCTATTAAAGGCATCACTCTTGTCCATGTCCTCTTCCTTTGACTACTATGGTTGAGAGATCATCCTCCCTTCTAACCATACTTTTAACGACCTACTCTTCCAATCATACTTTCAACTAGAGAGTTGTCTTCGCACATCAATTCTTCTATGCATCATTTACGCATGTTCTTGCTCATGTCGATGTCATCACCACACATCCTTTTTGTGTCATCTCTTAGTGTTGACCATCACTTCCTCTCACCTTTTGTGTGCAGGTGATTCTTCGTCTTTCTCTGTCTCTTCTGTGTGTTGCTTGCATGTGTTGTCTATATGCATCTTTCCCTCTAAGAGCCGTCTATGCATGATTCTTCTTTGTGTGTTTGTGTACGTTGACCTTTAGGAACTTCACTCGCTAATGTCCCTGTTGTTGCTGTTTGAACCCATTAAGGTTACAGATTGATGAATAGATGAAGGGGGAGAAGGATAAAAAAGAAGAAAATAAAAGAAGAGGAGAAAAGGAAAAAGAAAGAGAAAAAAAGGAGAGAAAGGAAAAGAGAAAAAAAATGGTGGAAGTAAAAAAAACAAAAAAAGAGAAAAAAAAGGGGACAAAAAAAAGGAGACCAAAAAAGGACAAAAAAACACTTAGTGATATCTAAACTAAAAAAATTTAGGGTTTTGTGGAATACCCTAGTTAACAATCTACACTAGTAAAATTGGAGTTTTGTAGATATCTCAAAGTTAACAATCTACTTATTTCTTAGATGATTGATAATGTGTGTATGTGTGGAAACTTTCCTTATTTGGTCAATTAGAGTTTGACCATTTCTCTTACTTACACATTATTACTTGTCCATTATATATCTCATTGTATCTCTTTGTTTATCTTGTTCTAGTTTTTACTTATGAGTCTATTTCAAGTTTGATGCTCCAACTTGAGGGAAGTGTTAGAGTATGAGTATTATATTATAGTAGGTTTAGTTCTACATTGTTAGAGTTTTATTTGTATTCTCTTTGTAGTCTCTATATAAGACGTTTTATATTATATTAATGAATCAATCTCTTCCACTGTCTCATTTGTTTCCACATGTGAAAAAATAATTTAATTATTTGTCATAGAGATCTTGTAGGATTTATGCATCTCCTATGATACCAGCCGTCCTATAATTTTCCTCAGACTGTTAAGAAGCTTCCACTTGTCATCTTATGCTTCTGTTACATCCTAACGTCAGCATCTACTTGGATCAAGTGTGGAAAAGCCTTTGGTGGCTTCCTTTTCAAAGAAAGTGCTAATGATTATTTCGTTAATCAATATGAGTAATTAAAATGGTGAACAGACAACCTGAGATGTTTGAATGGCAAGGTTGCTTTATACTTCTTCGTGCACATACTTGTGATAATTTCGTTTCATCATTGTTGTGGTGAGCTAGGTGCATAAGCATTCTCTATCACCTTTGGTATAAGCTTTGTTGAGGATATTGAAACCACAAGAGATGTAGAGGTTATCCACAAATTCTTCAAACTCTTAGACAAGATTATCAAGTATTTTTAGTCATGAGGTACACAATTGAATTTGAATACAATTGGAGTGGAACCAAGATGAAGCTCTTTTTCTTGGGGAAGTCAAAACTTGCAACAAAACAGGGGAAATTTTTGTTGCAATGGTAAATTTGCTTCACTAATCATTATGACTTGAAGGTTAAAGGTTTGAATCTTAGGAAATTCTCTCCTTTTATGGGAGTAAGACGATGTAAGATTGATTCATCCATAGAACCCATATTAGTGTGAACCATGTATATTGGATTTTCCCCTTCTTTTAAAGTTAATAGAGAACCTGGTAGCAAAACACTCCTTCAAACTATGCTACAAAAAAGATGCAAACTAGTGTGAAAACCATCTCTTTGGAACCTTGTACACTAAGACCTTTTGTTTTTTAAGTCAAAAGAGAACCTGGATGGCATAGACTCCTTCAACCTATTGCTGCAGAAGTATACAAAATAGCACTAAAACCATCTCTCCATTTGGAGGTGCTATGGTGTACAATAAACCCTCCCAAGACCTTGTCACATTGAGATCCTTGCTCTAGGCTTGGACTTTTTAGCAAATCTATCATTTACATTGAAGTCTTGTTTTTTTTTTGACAAGCATTGAAGAATTAGTTGAGAATGTTTATCTTATATGGGCACATCAAATCTATGACTACACTTCTATTTGAGTATCCTTTCTTCCTTCATTCTTTTTTTCCCTCCTGGTTATTTAGTATTCTTGTCATTTATGTCATGCTTTTGCTTATCAACCTCGTTATTATCACATAATCACCCTTGGATTTATAGGAGCATATCCAGTATTATGTTCCATCCTCAGAAGATAGTAACATATCTTTTGTATTAATGTCTTAGCTAAGGTTCTTAATTTTTATGTATGCTTCAAACTTATCCAGTGTCATGAAGATTTTTCTGATTGAAAGATTCAACTTTGTGATTACAACTTGAGAAAATGACCAAGGCCTTGGACATATTCCATAATGTATGGCTCCTTCAAATATAGAATTGTCATCAGTTCCAGATTCCTATACCTTCTTGGAAAAGCACTATTGCAAGGAGGAAAATGCTGCCATGCTAGCTGAGCTTTGAGCTTTAAGTCCACTATGTAGGGCTAACAAAACCTTCATCAGTTCCCATCCAACATCAGATTCTCCTTTAGATTATGTAATTTTTGGGATTTTATTTATTTCTTGTTCAAAGCCTATTATTATAGTGCTCAAATTGCAGTACCCCTATGCCTTCTTCCTCCACTATTCTGGTTTTCGAGAATTTCTAATAGAATGATGACACAAGGGCTGTCTTGCTACAAGGACAAAACTAAGCTTGCAGGGTTGCTTGTTGACAAATGCGTGAATCATCTTGGTTCTTTATGTCTATACAGATGGAATGATGCTTTTGACATGCATTTTAGCTGGTTGGTGTTACATATAAAATAAGCATGTAAATCTTTCGAGCCACCTAGTCACCCCTCCAGCTAATGAGCTCCAATGAGCAGAATATCTTCTACTTATGAATTTATCCATTTATATTTCAGGAACAATTGGGCTTGTGATAGAAAATTAAATTCCTTATTTGCTAGTATTCAATTTATATTGCATACTGAAAATGCGGTAGTGTTTAATTACTAATTGTGCATTTCGCATTAAATTATATCATATTGATCAAGGACATGAAAATGTAGTAGTTTGTCTTGTTGACTGCTCTTGTTCCTTCAAACGTGAAATAGGAAGCTTGGAACAAATTTAATTCGGAAGAGCTTTTCTAGGAGAAACGCTGGATCTGTATGGTGAATTCATTGAGGGAGCTTCATTGGCTGGCAAGTGTGCATGAGCAGTAAGTTTTATACGTTTTGGTCAACTTTCGATGATGCTTACTACTATGGTGCCGGGGGCTAGAGATTTATTGCATATAGTTTTTGTGTTCTGAATTTATCTGCAAATGCTATAGGCAAGTAGCCGGTCATTTTGCATTTTGATGGTTGCAATGCTAGTTGCGTTGCCGCCATCTCCTTATGTTGTAAACAACCGTGTTTGTAGCTTTGCCATCCTTAATCAAATTCAATAGTGATGCTCGTGTATTTTCTAGTTCGGAGGTCAGTTTGTAGTTTGCAAATTGCCTTGCGTGCAAGTCCGTTTCCTGTTTTATGTAACACAACTCATAAAGGGAACCTTGTATGTGATTGCCCTTTTGAAATGTTTGTACCTACTACTTAACCGTTCATTCCTGTGACATTTACTTTCTTCATTTCAATTCTTGTATTCGTTAATGTATAATCCATTTTCAGCCTGAGACAGTTATGGTTTTTTTAATGGAATACCTGTTCTGGGAGAGTACTAAAAAGGAAAGGATTTTTTGTTTGTTCAAGTTGATTTCCTTTGCTACGATCCTGGTTACCGCATAGGAAATTGCTTTGTGAAACTAGTAAATTAGTTGAAAAAAAATTAAAAGAAAATTTTAAACAAGGTGAGATATATGATTGAATCCATTAAATTCAAGAAAAGAAATCATACAAAAAGATAATTTAGGATGGAAAATTAAATTGTAATACGGTAAATATTTAAATGGTAGAACACTAGGAAAAGGATGGGATATTATGATTAATTGTTTTTAAAGATCAATAGCGGATGGTATTCATTGTTGTACACATACTTTCACGTGTAGTTTGCCTATGCGACAATACCACTGGAGGCATCAATCATGTGGTTCTCAGAATGAAATAATGGGGAGGTAGAAAATCTCATCTTTTATGAAATCAAAGATTCCATCTTTCGTGCAATGCTAATTTTTGTGGAGGGAAGAAAGGATTAACCCAGAGTGAACATGTGGTTCGAGGTATTCACCTCGGGCATTTCTACGAATGATCATAATCATGTTCTGTAGGTCTTTTCTTTCAACTAGAGTCATTCAGATCAATATGATCCCGCAGAGGTTCGTTGTCTCAGTCAAACATGTGATTGAAGTATGTGTTAGGTTATCAAAATTAACGTCGTTTTGGATTATATATGGCACACCAGTTGATCAACTAGACCGCTACTACTTGGTTTCTATCAACTTTAATTTTTGCATTCGCAGAGTGAAACGTACCTAGTAATTTGTCCTTTAACCTTCAAAAAAGGATGTAATTTACACGGTAAGAACCACCCGGCAAGGTCATGACTGTAGTCAGCTTGTGTTAACATTGTGGCGTCATTGGTTGTTGATTTGTCAATCTAGAGAAAGCTAAATTCGAGGCCAGATTTGTTGTCGATATATGTGCAGTGCTTTTGTTGAACTTGAATTTCCTTTTACTTCTAAACCCTATTGCATCGTCCATGCTGGCAAGAAGTACCATTTTTCTAATGGATTTAAGCTTCTACTGGGCCAGTTCACGTAGAGAATTCCGATCCTCACAGACGCAATGCTACTTACCTTTCGCCAGATCAATTTCACAAATCATAGAATTACCAAATAAGGCTCTTTTGATGCTGTGGTCTTTCGGTCTCTTGACTAACCACCGTGGTAGTTCTCGTTATGCTTATTTTTCATGAAAGTGGGTTCACAGTGCAAGCGTCTGTGGTCCAAATGGGTTATTAAGACGTTTTGCTTGTATTGATCATCTCTCATATGATGGCATTTAGAAGTTGTTTCTGTGAGAATAATCTAATATCGATTAACATGGAGATTAAATTTAAGTTAATGTATAATAAATTTCTTCACTCATTATTAATTGATTTTAAAGTGAGCTTTTACATGGTGGTAGTAGAGTAAGTTTATAAATACGTTAAAAGTAAGAAAAGGTGTGAGAATAATCTTATATTGATTAATACAAAGTTTAAATTTAAATTAATTATGATAATTTTATTTATTTATTATCAATTAACTTTAAAATTGACCTTTTACAGTTTTTCACAAATTCAACGTCGCGCGGGCCCGACTCCTCCCTTTCAACGTTTGCGCGCGGATGGGGCGGAGGGAAGAGGCATCGGCTCCTTTGCACCACACGTTCCCGAGAGAAGAGGATGGATCGTTGAAGAGAGGAGGAGACGACCCAAGGATAGGGGTTTAGTGGTTGCCATTGGATCCAAGGCGGTGGGCCGGATCCTCGAGAGCAACATCCGATTCGGCCCACAAAAGTTCTGCCGGTTTCTACGCTCCCGTCACGACTAATCGACCCCGCTATTGGAATATTTCTTTTTCACGGTGTGAGATTTCCTTTTAATTTTAATTTATATACGGTAAATTGCTTCATTATTTCTGAATTAAAATTTTCTACGATATCAGAATATATATGTATAGAGTTTAAAAATATTTACGGACATAAACTAAACTCTAAGCAAAGATAAGTATCAAAATAATTTTATATTGATGATCAAAGCCTAAATCTAGACTAATATACAGTGAATTTTTCTCACCAATGTTAATTTATTTTAAATTTAAATTGCACACTCTTGCCTGCCAATCTAGTTCCTCGTATGTGGCCGATAACGTCGACTTCAACTTGTAGGCGTGTGTAGGCAAATAATTTCTTTTTTCCCTCCTCTTTTTTGAGTGCGAGTTATTTTTTCAAATCGTGTGGACACACATGTGGTGTGTTGGGATTTGCACTATTAGTTTCCGTCGTTTTGCGAAAAATAATCGAGATTTTTACTTACATGCCCCTACAATTTCATTTAATTACATGCGTAGCAATGAATTGTACTTCTTCTTGGAAAATATATTTTCAGTGATATGTGTGTAAGTTTTAGTTCTATTTAAGCGATTTCGATAAATTTTTCACCGTGCAAAAAAAAAAAAAAAAAAAAAATTTAGGTTAAAAAAAGGTTGGGAGGAAAATCAACCCATCACCAGATTATTACCATGCCTGCACGGCTAGGAGACTTCCTTTTTTTTTTTAGGTTCATGCTTAATTAATACAATGATGTTTTAAAAAAATTATCGTTTTATAATCAAATTTCAAACCTATGATGATAAAAACTCAGATAACCTTAAAAAATAAATCAATTACATCACAATATGCTTAACATGATGGTCAACAAAATAAAACCTTAAAGTTTCAAAAAAAAACTTAAATAAAAACATCAGGGCGTTCCTTTATTGTGATCGAGGTGACGAAGATTTAATGATCGGCTCTCCTTTGAACGGAGAATTAGAATTATGATGTAGATATTTTTTTTGAAAATGTAATGTACGTATATTATATTTATGTGTAAAACTTTACTCTACTGCAAATGCAGAACTACTTTACGTGACGTATAATTTCTTTTTTACTTTTATAATTTGTAATAGCGTTGAGCAGTTAATATTTGTGGATTGCAAAGACTTTGATCGATCGATGCACAACTTACTACGAGAAGATTATATTTGAATCGTAGATATCAACCTTTTTCTTATAATTTTTGTACGAAACTCGTTCCAAATAATTCTATAATAACTCTCAAAATCAATGGAAAGTAAAAATACAAAGTGTCCTTCATCACTTTCTCTGTTGTAGAACGCAGTTATATTTGTTATAAAGAATAGAATATTTAAATATCTTATGGTAAAAAATATTTTTAGCAAACAAACATACTTTTGAATTCAAGCTCTAAAGAAACAGACTTAAATTTACTTCTTCCATTTTCTCTAATTCTAGCAAACATCATGGCAGAAAATGCAAAAGACCCGCCTATTATTTTTCCGTCACGTCCATCTCGTCTCTCGCGTTATCCCACACCGAACGAGAAGCGGAGATTCCACCCGCCATCCCCTGCACTCCCGGCAAGCGACAACGCAGAGCACAACCATGGCAATGGCGACGGCGCTCCGGAGGCTCTCCTCCTCTGTTAGAGAGTCCTCGCTTCGCGCTCCGTTCACTAGGAATTCCCTCTATTACATGGTACTGTCTTACCGCCCCACTCCAGCAGTCGGCTTCTTCCATACCCACGCCTATCTCTAATCTATGTGTTTCCTTTCCAGTCTTCCCTCCCACACGAAGCCATCGATGAGAGATCCGGTGTCACGGTATGCTTTTTTACTTATCATGCATCGCTAAAAATGGGATTTTGTACCCTCCGTTTCTTTTCCATCATTCGGTTGATCTGCGCTCGAGTGTTGCATCTGACTGTGTCATGTTGATATGTTGTTTCCTTTTTCTCGATATGACAGTGGCCGAAGCAGCTCAATGCGCCGTTGGAGGTTGTAGATCCGGAAATTGCCGATATCATCGAGCTGGAGAAAGCGAGGCAATGGAAGGTGGGCAACCTCTGTCTGATCCTTTTTATTTTTTAATTACTTAATAAGAACTACTATCACTTTTCAATGCTGAAACATCTTTTGAGAATTCCCCGGTCAAATTTGATTAAGGAAGCTTTGAAAATATTAGATCTTCTGCAAGTGATATGATCTTGTTGATTGATTTTTTTTTTTCCTTTCCACCTCTAAGTGATTATAAATGTGGTTTTTTTTTCCGTTTTGGGAATTTATTCTATTTTCAATATCGTTATGTATGCGTTGTTTTCTTCAAGGGACTGGAACTCATCCCTTCCGAGAATTTTACATCTGTGTCGGTGATGCAAGCAGTGGGATCTATCATGACTAACAAGTACAGTGAGGGCTACCCAGGAGCTAGATACTACGGTGGAAATGAGTAAGCTTGTTCTTGATTTGTATCTTTCAACTTACTTCCATTTTGTTATAAAAACAATTCTGCTTTTTATAGAGTTTCTTCGCGTGTAATTTTCATGAGGTACTAAGTGAGAAATACTTGGACTTGTACCTTTTTAGGTACATTGATATGGCTGAATCCTTGTGCCAGAAGCGTGCCTTGGAAGCATTTCGTTTGGATCCTGCAAAATGGGGAGGTAGCCGATAACATTCAACTCGAATTAACCTTGTTTACTTGATGTTGGTCTTTTGTCTTTCTTGGATGGTTTTAGCCCTGGTGAAAATTTCCATAATAAGAAAAAAACAAACATGACTACATACATCTAGATTTCTTTTGTAGAAACATCCATTCGGACATTTTATGGTAGAAACATTTTTGCATGCACAAGCAAATACTTGTCAAATACCTTGCGTAATTGATCTATCAACTTGGCTTCATTGGACTCATCTACTTCATAAATTTTCTCAGTGAATGTGCAGTCACTATCAGGTTCTCCCGCCAATTTTCAAGTCTACACTGCACTTTTAAAGCCCCATGAGAGAATAATGGCACTGGATCTCCCCCATGGTGGTCATCTATCACATGGTTATCAGGTATATAGTATTTAAATCTTGCTTCCGTTACATTGGGTATCTTCTGTTACAAAGGACAATTTCTTTTAGCTGATTAAATATGCTTTCTAGTGGTTTTATCTTCTTGTCGCCACTTTTAGATTCAGTGTTATATCTTCTGTTGTGCTTACCAAAAAAATTTGAATAAATGAACTTCATGTTTTTCAATTTCAGACGGATACCAAGAAAATATCTGCCGTGTCCATATTTTTTGAGACAATGCCCTACAGGCTTAACGAGAGCACGGGTTACATAGACTATGACCAGGTAAAATAATACAAGATCTATGAGTTCTTTTTCATGTCTTCCTGTACCTTCAAGAATAGTTTTTTATTAGTCTTAAAAAAATATTAAAACAATTTCTGTTGTTTTTAAACTTCATATATTATTTAAGATGCTTCAAAATACACTAAAGTTCAGAACCAATATCACATCATTTAAATAGAATAATTCTACTGTCATTCTCCATAATTCCACAAAATTCTTGTATTTTCAATGTAATTTCATTGACTAGAAATACCTATAGAGACAAGAAATATATGTTGAAGAATTTCTTTTTATTATTGATATTTTGAACTTTCTTGTGAATGATTTCTCTTTCAGTTGGAGAAAAGTACAGTATTATATAGACCAAAATTAATCATTGCTGGAGCAAGTGCATATGCTCGGTTATATGATTATGCATGCATCCGAAAGGAAATATATGTTGAACTGGAAATACCTATAGAGACAGGAAATATATATTGAAGAATTTCTTTTTATTACTGATATTTTGAAATACATATAGAGACAGGAAATATATGTTGAATAATTTCTTTTTATTATTGATATTTTAAACTTTCTTGTGAATGACTTCTCTTTCAGTTGGAGAAAAGTGCAGTATTATATAGACCAAAAGTAATCATTGCTGGAGCAAGTGCATATGCTCGTTTATATGATTATGCACGCATCAGAAAGGTAAACTTTGATCAGTTTGTACTTGACTGGTTGCATCATTTTCTTATTTGATTCTTTGGAAACATATGTAATATTTCGTGGTTCCAAATATTCTTGGAAAAATTGGCAGGTCTGTGACAAACAGAAAGCTGTTTTATTGGCTGACATGGCACATATCAGTGGATTAGTTGCCGCTGGTGTTATCCCGTCTCCTTTTGATTATGCAGATGTGGTGACAACCACAACACACAAATCACTTCGTGGCCCACGTGGTGCCATGATCTTCTATAGAAGGGGATTAAAGGAGGTTAACAAGCAAGGAAAAGAGGTAATCAGTATTATGAGTTTGCAGTCTATGTATCTTTCCTTTTACATTGTGATCTCATGTCTCTTCTTAAGGTCAGATCCCTGACCTTATCGGTGAGGATCTAGACCTGGGTGGCCAACAACTCAAAGGTCTCAGTGCCCAGGGCTAGGCTGCTTAAATGTTGAGGTTGAGATCTGATTGAAATCATGCTTCCTACTCAGTGAAAGTGTGTTCCCACTGACGACACTAATTTATTTTGCATTCCCTCTCTTAAGGCTAGGTAGGCGATGACTACAAACTGGACATGGTTGACTAATTGATGGTCATTTGGTTTGGATCTTAGCACAGAGAATTGTCTTGCAAAAGTTAATTGTGCAGCCTTGGAGTATGGTTAATGATGATCTTCTATAACAGGTTTATTGGAGACATTAATTATGGCTGTTGTAGCTAACTATGGTGGGTGGAAGACAACTAATTATTGCTGAACACATGGTGCATCACCATCGAAGGGTGCCATGCATATTGGATCAGGCTTATCTAGATTCAACAATGTCACTCACTTGGTTTATTCTCATGGACAACCATTACTATGGTGATCATACCCTGGTCTCGTCAGTAGCAGTGCATGAACAAGGGGCTGGCTGCTAGCTTTGTATAACATGTAAAAGGGTATTCAAAATTTGATTTGAATTCATTTACCAAGAAAAAAAATTCGAATACTGCATTTGAAGAACCAAATTCAAATTCTGAAATTGATATCCGAAAATATCTTAACTAAATTCAAATGTGTATCCTATACATCAATTAAAATCTATCCTAAATCCATTTGGCTACCATTCTGATATCCAAATATTTGAATCTATTTAACTACTATCTAGACATCATCCAGTTTGGATTCATTTAGCTACTAATTCACATTTGTTTAGTCACTATTTAGAAATCTATCATGAATATCCATTTATATTTATTATAATATCCTTCATATAAAAATAAAAGGGTACAAAACTAAAATGGGGTTAGAAACCATATTAAAAATAAAATTTACATTTAGTACAAACACTACTTAATTTATATTGGTGTCGACTCTATAAACTAACAAGCAGAAAAATGTATTATTGATATTCAAATTCAAATGTTTGGATTTGGATTGTCTGATCAAGTTTTTTTAATGAATTTAGGTAAATCCACCGGACATGGGTTTAAATATTCAAATAGTTATCTAAATATCAATTGAAGGGATTTAGATTATTTGACATTAAGTCATTATGAATTTTAATACAGATCTATCTAATTTGATTCTGCTCCATTTACACCCCTAGTATTGTAGATTTGGTCAATGGTTCATTATTCATTATTGGCAGCCAGACTTGGGTTGGGTCCCAATATCATGTCGAAAATTGAGTTTTAATTTGTTATGCCTTGCGGGGTAACATACTAACATCCATGTGCCATGCTTTTGTTCAATCTAGATTATTAAATTCAATATATTGTTCTTATGCTATTAATTATATGTTTGTTATCTCTCTGTATTGATGCTTTTATGCTTAATTTATTTATGACTTGGTGTCTTATTTTCTAATTTATCAGGGTGTTGTGCGAACTTAAAGTGCTAAATTTTTCATTTCATCTTTTTAGATTTTTTATGACTATGAAGACAAGATCAATGCAGCTGTCTTCCCTGGACTTCAAGGGGGTCCACACAACCATACAATTTCTGCCTTAGCTGTTGCACTAAAACAGGTCGTGTATTCTTGCAAAACTCCAAATTTGGTTCTCTTAGAAGGTTTTGGAATTTGGGATCATATGTCTATTGCTATCCTTGTGTTTCAAAATAAACCAGTGAAAACCAAAGAAATATTTGTTCATACATTATCTAGGCTTTTTGTTATGTTTATACGATTCTTTGATAGAATTTCCCACCCTACCTGCAATTGCATCTTGTTGCAGGTAATGATGGGATCATTGATATACAATGTTCTTGAATTGTACTACAGAAAGCATTAACTAAACATCTAAACAATCTTCTTATCACTAAAGAAACCTTGATTCTGTGTTGATATAGTAACTTTTTGTTCTATTCCTGTTGAATTGTTACAAGCAAGGCCTTTGAAGGATCCAAATACAAAATCTTTTGAATTATTCAAAAGAATATTATTTTAGTCGATATTAGCTTCTTTGCATTTTTTGAGGAATTTTACATCAACCTATGTTATTCCAATTTAGTTTTGGTAATTTGATGATACTTTTGTTGTTTGCTTTTGGGCGTGTATGTTGGTAAGATTAACAGTTCTAAATGAAAAAAATTGCACCCTTGATAAAACTCATTGAAAGATAACCATAGAATCACACTTAAATCTACTGCGTATTTAATACATGAATGCACAATGAACTTTGATTAACTGAATGGGTATTGCTTCAGTTTGTATGTATGTTTCATCCATGTTTGTTTTTCTCCACCCATTTAGAGCAATGAGGGTACAATCACATTTAGTAATGCAAAAGAATGGCTAAATTTTCTTTTCCTGATTACTGCAGGCAACTACTGCAGAATACAAGGCTTATCAAGAGCAAGTTCTCAGTAATTGTGCCAAGTTTGCTCAGGTTCTAATACCCTTCTATATAAATATCACTCATGAATACTAACAAATTTACCTACATTTTACTTTGGTGGCTATATATGGTAACTTTCATACAAAGACAATTGCATTTGCAGAAATTGGTGGAGTTGGGCTATGATCTTGTGTCTGGTGGTACTGAGAACCATTTAGTCTTGGTGAATTTGAAAAACAAGGTATTATTGGAATATATATGTGATATTTCAATAATATACCAGATGACTGATAAGATATTAAATTGAGTTTTTAGCTGTGCTTCTATTTCTTTATGCAATTTAAAATTTGAGCCAAAAACACAGTTTCTGCTCTGTTACCATAATTTTCATTTTATGGAAAAATGAAATTATGTTCAAGATCCAATTGATCCGAGCTCATTTTCAATAATTAAATTTTACACCTTATTGTTTTTTATGCTAGGTTACATCTTGAGGAAATTTGATTCTTATGATTGTTGTTCCATATAGGGAATTGATGGGTCTAGGGTGGAAAAGGTGATGGAGATGGTTCATATTGCGGCTAACAAGAACACCGTTCCTGGTGATGTGTCTGCTATGGTCCCTGGTGGCATCAGAATGGGTGTGAAACCATCATCAACTGACTCTCAATTATGTACATAATTTACTGGTGATCGGTTTATTTTCTGATAATGTACTCTATTCTGTTTCAGGAACCCCAGCCCTCACATCAAGGGGATTTATTGAGGAGGATTTCGTAAAAGTGGCAGAATTTTTTGACATGGCTGTTAAATTAGCGGTGAAAATCAAAAGTGAAACAAAAGGTCATTGATTTTTTCTTGTTTATTTTCTAGAAAACTATTTACTTGGACATGATATTTTGCATGATTAGACACCCTTTCTTTTTAATGAATGCTTTGATGAATATCTTATGCTTTCGTCTTTGTTTTGATTTCTTTAAATTAGGTGGAACAAAACTAAAGGACTTCTTGGCAACGATTCAAACAAGCGATGACATCCAATCTGAGATTAAGAAGCTCCGGTACGAAGTTGAAGAGTATGCAAAGCAGTTCCCAACAATTGGATTTGAAAAGGAGACAATGAAGTACAACAACTAAGGAGATAAACCTGATCCTGCAAGGTATAAATGCAAAAATGTTCTAGGCTAAATTTGCACGTTGTTGCTGATGGTTGGGATCAGAATCAACAACCGTATATACGAAGTTATGACAGTTAACATATGCAGAGTACACAAATATTACACAATATATAGAATGATATTGATATATCTATGGTTTAATTTTATATTAACTTCTCCAACAGGAAAAACAGGGGACTAGTTAAAGTAGATAAATGAAATTGTATGAGACCATGCCTTTTTCTACTTTTCTTATTCAACTAAAGCTGAATTTTCTTTGATGCAGAAAATATCAAGGTCTAGATGAGGCAAATAAAGATCAACTTTGTTGTAGCATGGGTTCAATGCCAAATATCTTGTATGAAGTGTATATATTCAGATTGGCTCCTAAATGACGCAATTGAATTTTATATGCAATTTGCAGCATAGTTTAATATGGTTATATCGGCCTAATAGCCTTTTGCATAGGTTACATGTTCTTTAACCGACTGGTGCGTTTTTATTTTGGCAGCTTATATTGTTTGAATGATCTTACATAATAGGTGAGAATAGGACTTGTATACATTTCTAAAGAGGTGATTTCTTCACTAATAATTTATTGGTTTTGAGTTAATATCTGCACGTTTCAATGGTGTTTAGCTAACCGTAATCTTCTTAGACTCAAGTTTTCATATATTCACTTGATCTAAAAATAATACTGGTCATATTTTCTGATGGCCAACATCATGAATTTTTTTGTTGGTGGATAATTTTTCATCATTGGATTTTTTTACATACACCAGAATTTGTGTCCTGTGGAGGGATTAAAATCTATGCCTGTGTGGGGACATTGGGAAATGTTTATGGTAACGACAATAAGAACATTTTTGTGAAATAATAATACTTGTAAAAAAGATTACGAGAAAAAGTGTCGAAAATGGTTTCACACTAGAATGTGAAGGTAGGTCTTAATATAAAGAAGCCTTAACATAATTAATTGATTTTGAATTGAATGCCTTCATGTTTCTAACGCATAAACATATTATTACTTTTTTGACCTTTAATGTTAATATTACAAAATGAAATTATAAGATATTTTGCAACAATGTATTTATAAGTATATTTTGACATGAAATATGAAGATATAACATTATATTTGTACTTACCTTAATGTAGAGATATCAATGGGCCGAGTTGTGTTCGGCTTGGATTCACATCGGCCCAGACATTAATTGTATGGAGCCGACCTGTAGTGCTCGGGCGGTGACCCAACATAGCTCATGCGGATGATGTCGGTCGACAGCATGGTTTGTTTAGACTTCGTGCTTGTCTGCCCTCCCGTTGTGCCCTACCCACTATGTTGCTCGCTTATTGCCCCTATTGTTGGCTTGACTATTTAACGTATGAGTAGAGGATGATCTTGACGAAGAACAGGGTGGTGTTGGTTATCCAAAGGAACTAAGGCGTTGACGCAATTGGGTAGCAATGGTCTCCTCTTCCATGATGTTGTCCAAGTTGATATTCATTCATTTGATTGTCTAGCAGGTGCTGTAGTTGGGTCTGCTCCTCCAGCTCGTGGCTCCCACACTTTTGAGCCTTCAACAGTGAGATCGTATTGTTGATGTCTGCCAGCTTCACGTCCAGCACTTGAATGATCTCCCATGGCGTTGCCTCCTTTGGCACCACTCCTTATCGGAACAGTTGGTGCTCTGTGATTTTCACCTATTGGAGCCACTCGTGTTTGTTGCTTGATGTAGCCCCTAAGGTCTAGCTTTCCGATCTTCTAGGCCTAGGATCTTTAATTGCTCCACAATGTGGTGGATGTCTACGTCGTTCTTGGGCCACATCTCCTCCACATGGTTGTCGGTGCAATAGATGCAAGAGGACGAGGATGACGCATAGCTTCAATAGCTCCATGGCTGCCTTCTTGATTCCCATCGGCCTCTTCATGAACGTGACCCTTCGACGCTGATCATCCTTAATGTATTGGGCTTCCAGGTCATGCCGACATGGTCCAACATACAAGTCGGGGGGCCGATCGAAAGCAAAAATCCAAGGCCTAGCATGACAAGTTGAACTGTGTTGGGACGTTGACCAGCCCAGTCAACTCATATTGGTTTAGACTGGGCCCAGCCCATTAACACCTTTACCTTAATGTTTAAAGAAATAAACTTTCGAAAGAGTACGAAACTAAATTCTAAAAGTTAAAGATCTAAATATCATTCAAACATAACATTTTTAGACTATATATTAAATATATTTTATAAATATTTGTTTTGACAAATAACAAAGATTATAATGTAATGTGACTTGACATCTACATGAAAGGTCAAATTTTAATAAGAGGTTTAAAAAGCAAAAACATATCTACCGTACTTATGCTAGACAGCCTAGACTCTTGTCATTAGTTTACCGTACTTGTCTTCTTGTCCAGATGTCTTCTTTTAATAAGATAAGAAATTCAACTGATTGCATAAATAAATTTAAAGATCCAAATCTACGTAAAAATATCTATATAGTTAAGGTAGACCAACATCTCTAATATAAATATTTATTGAAAAGTATGATATTGAGAAAAAAAAATCTTATAAAAAGATATGCCCACTCCAACCTCATCAAGGAAATTTTACGCAGAATGGAAAGTAACGTAAAGAGATAGAAAGAAAAATAATAGAAATTTAAGATAAAATATAAGAATTTGTGTAAAACAAAAAGTAAAAAAAAGTTTGATAATTTTTTTGAAAATATTTTTTTTTTCAATTTTGAGAGATGTGAAAGAATTAAAAAGTTACAATTTGTTATTGTTATATATTGAGTAAAAATTTTCTTTATAAATTATATGTTATTATTATAAATCATAAAGATCATATTTTAACATCTTTTATCATAAAAATTATATTTTATCATCATAAATTATAAAAATCATATTTTATCATCATAAATCATAACAATTATATTTTATCATCTTCTATCTTAAAAATTATATTTTACTATCATAAATCATAAAAATTATATTTTATTATCATAAATAAAAAATCATCTTTTATTGTAAAAATCATATTTTATCTTATTGAATGTTTATATTTTATTAAATTTATATCCTATTAATTTCTATTATATTGCTTATTATACACAAACACTCATATATTTATTAAATTTGTACACTTTTTTTTCATCATTTTTTATATAACTTTCTATTTTTTTTTATTTCCTTTTGTTTTACAACTAAATCTAAAGTATCGTGTAAAACTTTTAAGATTACAGACATCCTCGCGAACTTCAAGAAGCTTTGTGTCTCTTGGAATTCCAAGAAACGAAGGAAAAGAAAAATCTAAAAAATTTAAGACTCGTTTGTATCTCCTAAAATATTGAAAAATTAGGAAAAATCTTTCCTTGATATAAAAGAAATAAGATTCTCAAGATAAAATATTAAATAAGCAGGGTAGCTCTTTACGTGTGACCTCTCTGCAAATGACCTCCCCGCACGTGACCTTCGATAATTTATGTCGTAAATTTTATTTTAATAAGTATTATTTATAATATTAATTATAAATAAATAAATAAGTATAATTAATAATAAAAATAAATAACTTGTTTGAAAATAAAATTATTATAAAGTAAAAAAATGAAAATAAATAAAAAATAAACAACTAATAATTGTTGAAGTATTTTAATTAAAAATAAAAGTAATCTATTTTTAAACATTACGTTAGACATAAATAGATCTAAGAATTTTAATTTTTTTTGACTTTCCATTACATACATAAATATCTTAAATTTTTTTAAAATTCTGAACTTTTTATTTTCAATTATTCTAAACTTTCAATGTCTTCTTGTGTCGTTCCGTAGAGATAACACGCTCATTATAACCATCACCATTTTTTAACGTTGAAATGACATTCCTGACCTCGTAAGAACATCCGTCAAATGGCCACGGCACAATCGTAGCGTGAAGGGGCATCATGGGAAATTAAAAATGTATGAAAAATGAAAAGTGGCTAAACCCCACCGTCGGGAGAAACCTAGCGCGCGCGCTCTCTCTCTCTCCCTGTATCTTGTGCAGGACGCTGCCGCTCGGTCGCTTGACACTCCTCCGCCACTGCTCTACGTCTCTCCACCCAACATTCGATATGGCAGGGATGGCTGTGCTCAGAGCCATGAGGCGGCGAGATATCTCCGCTCAACTCTCTTCTCTCAGAGCTGTAAGTAGCCCATGCCCCTTTTTTTCTTATCAAATGTTCAAATCCTATTGATTAGAGTGTTTTTTTTTTTTCTTCTTGTTGTTTACGCTTTTTTTTTTAATCTGATACTGGAAGTCGGAACCATTGCGTTAGTTTGTTTCGGTAATATTTTTTCTTCTAGAGATTAATAATTGTAGTAATGTTAGTATCTCTGAAGTTTGTTATTTTAGTTATGTTAGCATAATCGTGCCTTTGGGTGTGTGTGATAACAGAAAAAAATTTCGAAGTAGGCTGATGTTTGTAATTTGTAAATTGGCCTGCACGTTATTTCCGGTGTGTTATCGTGTTTCTGAATTCTTAGATCGTCCAGTCATGTTTAGTCTGTATGTTCTTTATAGGGCGTTGCTTCACTTGGTTTGCTACGACATGATATTTATGTTGGCTTCTTTTTGTCGGTCGTGATCCACTCAATCGCTAAAGTAATTCCAAAACTGTGTTTAAGGCATACCATATGGGTACTAGTCTTTTTGTGCGTGAAGCTCACCATTGTGATCGTTGTACTATTCAAAGGCAATTTTTTTCTGAAGGAATTCTGGGGGATGAGTTCAGCAACTTTGTTGATTCAATGCCATACTAATTTCAATTTTATAAATCTTTTAACATTATAAAAATCTATATTAATCTAAAACTCATCAGGGATGGTATCCCGATCCACAATAATCCCTTTCCATTATGGCATGCCATTTGGATTCTGTAGTGATTTGAAGTAGTTTGATATTGTTGAGACTTGAGAAGATGATAGATCAAAAGAATATCTTTGTTTAATTACTCTTTTTTCATAGACGTGATATTTTGAATACTTAGTCCACAATAAAATTATAATTGCGTATTTCTTTTAACAGTCTATTTGAAATATTTTTAGTCATCTGTTCATTAGTGTTTTTAGACATTTTTTCGTACATGCTTCTGGAAGTTTCATCATTCTTTATTTTTTCTTTGGGTGAATTATTTTGCTTAAATTTTCAATGAATGTTAATATGTGCACTCTGTTCTTCTGCAATGGTTTGTTAATACACTCCCTTTTTCCTTTATCTATAATCCATATTGTTTAAATTTTTTACTTAAATATACACTTGATTATATTAGGTTTCTAGTTTCAAATATCCTATACCAAATTTTTCTTCAAGGAATTAATCTTTTGTTGATGGCAAGTAGCAATTCTATCTTGTTTTAAATTTTGATGTGGAGTAGCCGATTGGACCACCATGGTGTGGGTGGCTAACCAGATTGGCTCCCCTCACAAATATGGAATGTCTTGACCTGATGTGTTGCCTTTATGCCAACTAGCCACCTAAACCAGCTTCCCTTGACATGGTTGATTTGACAAGATTGATCATCCCACTTGTTTTTGCCATCCTATTCATGTGGTGCGGTCTCAGCTACTCTTAAAGGAATGGGCCAATGAGGTTGGACATGTGAGTTGAACTCCATTATGTTATGTGATGTAGAGTCTTGCCCATACAATATAGTTGACATGACTACCAATTGACTGTACAAATGTTGAATCATCACCTACGTGTCTACCATCATAGAGCATATGGTCGGGGAGGATGACAAGGATGAGGATGATGAGGAGGAAGGGTCACGTAGCACCTCCACAAGGGTGAGAGGTTGTGACCAAAGTGAAGGTTGTGCGTAAGTCACTCATGTAATAGAACTTTGACTAGCTAGGAAAGGAGAAATGTCAAGTGTATATTGGCCCATCCCTTCACTACATGCCCTAGCCTCTTGATTTTCCTCCTCATTAGAGACAAACAATTCATCCTTGGTTAGACCATTTGTGTTGTTGGATGATACACTAACTGGTCGACTCTCTTTGTCACTTGTGTAACCTGAGATGGTGAAGGATGCTGTCCTTACCAGCTAGTGGTGGATGAATTGGCTCCTTTGTTTATTGTTTGGATTAGTTGGTCAGTGAAATGAAGGATCAATTAGGAAGCCTACTTGACCTAGTTTGCTTGCTTGAACTGATTAAGCTAATTTGAGGAGGGAGAGTGTGGAAAGGCTTTGCTACTTGGGAGGGCATTCAACCAGTGTGAATGGTCCTCCCCTGCCCACCTATTTATTGAAGTGCTTGTAAGGGATACGAAGTTATACTCATGGTGTAACATCAAAAAGGTTACTACACATACCAAAAACATACAACATGGTTGTCATGACAAGCAAGGCAACCATAGTGCCATCATTATTGCTGCTATTTCCAAGTGATTTTCTTGTACATCACTTTGCACCCTAATGGTCAGTAAGCAAAATAGGAGACTCCTAATGTGGGGTAGTTGGTCAGATTGCCCTGGTGTGGGTAGTTGGATGGACTAATTCCCCTAATTTATATGAAGTGGACCAACCTGATGGGCCACCTTCATGCCAACCAGACACCTAAAACAATTGGTCACACAAGTTGCTTGCATGACTTGCACTTCCCCATTGTCACAACATGGTCAGCTCAACCAGAATGATCGTCTCACTTGTCATGGTCTTCTTATTCACTTAGTGAGTTCCTAGCTACTCCTATAGGGATGGGCCAATGTGATTGGCTAGGTTGAACATGCTTGACGTGCAAGTTGGTTTCATCATATCATGTGGTGTGGTGTCTCACTTGTATGGTAGGACTACCACATAGAGTTGACATGGTTGCTAATCGATTGTACAGATGTTGGATTATCACCAACATGTCTACTGCCATAGAGCCACATGGCTAAGTAATATTATCTGATCCCCAACTACCCTCTCTTATCTCCATCAACTGTAAATACTACAATAAACATAGTATTACATTATGCTTTTTCTATCTCTAAACTTGATCTATCATTGTTCATTATATTTGTTTGACTTATGTATCAAAGGGGACATGATCCACCTTCATCCAGTCAGTCTTTCACTACAAAGTGCCAAATCATCATTCATAAACTAGCAAGTTATTGCTTTTAATTTGAACAATGGAGTAATATGATGTATATTTTAGAGATTTTCAATGGCAAAGTCTAAATTAACTGAACCCTGGAAGCTCAGTTGCAAACAATTTACATTCTTGGCTGTTATTGTGTATAGATTTGATGATGCAAAATTCACTGGATTACGTTTTTCCAAATAAAATAATGACAAAAAATTGAACATCAATAATAAAACTTATCAAAATGAGCAACCTGTCGTTTGAAGGGTCCTTTTTCACCAAAAAAGTATGTGTATATAAGACTAAAAAAATTCTTTCAGAAGGGTTGGAATCATTATAGGCCCATGCCTTGAATGTGGTTAATGGGTTGAATGCTATTTTAGTGAGCTACTGCAATGTGATTTGCTCATTAATAATTATTCATTCTGCCAGGTTTCTAATGCAAAGCCATTGTGGTCTATATCTACATTGGGTGGAAGATTGTCAAGTTTAGCAAGGCCTTTCAGGTGCTTAGATTTGCCATTATTGACTTCATGTGTCATTTTTGAATGAAAAATGAATTGGATGTTTTGATATCAATCAATTTAAAAATGTTCCTTTTCTTCGTGAATAGACAATCAATCTTATTAGCATTTCTGAAATCATAATGAAATTTTGGACATATAGATCCACTCATAAAATCCTTGTTGACAATGTACGTAGGACCTTTTCTTTCTTGCGACAAAGGATTGTTAATAACTTTTACTTTGGTATATGTGGGATCTATTTGTAAGAGGTCCACTGTCAGTATGATTGAGCTTTATACGAGGGAAGTCTGATGCTTTAGGTTTCCAAGATGAGCTCACATCTTTATAAAATCTTGAAGTGAATAGTTATAGCACAATCTTGGCTTAAAAAGTAACACTTGAGTTGAATCCAATTTAACCATAAATTAAATTGCATGGATTTGGTACCCCCTTATGAGCTATTGATTCAAATCAAAGAGAAAATATTTATAATGTTTGATACATTGAACATTTCTTGTCATGTAAGATTGATAAAGGCTGAATTATTATGCAAAAAAATTATTTTGTGGTTTTATTTGCTGTTGTGAGAAACATAAAAAGCAGCTGTTTAATCCTGTTTAAATGTTTTTCATCTCAGTTTTGTTTTTTTGGAAAAAGGGGAAAATGGTTTGCAATTTTTTTTCGTTTAAACAACAGTTTTTCCTGTTTTCCCAAGAAAAATAGCTGTTTTTTCTTTTTCATCCATTTAAATGGCTATTTTAAATTTTTTTAGTGTTGTTCTTTTGGGTTATTTTCATTGATATAATCTCACTATTTTGTTACATATTTTGTTGTCTATAACTTTAGTTGTACTTTTTGTATATGTATTTATTTTATCCAATTATTATGATGATTATGATGCTTGCAAATTTGCTGTTGTATTTATTCTATTTTTATTTGTACCATTTTAACTGTTCTTTTTTTATAATGTGTGTTTTATTAGCAATTTGCTTGCTTGGATTGAAATTTAATATTTTCTATGCCTTTATGCAAGGAATTACAAAAGGAAATTTTTTTGGCAAAGTTGCAAGTTGGAGGAACCAATTAATGAAATAGGAATGACTATATCTTGATATACCTTGAAATAATACATTTTTGCTGTTATGTTATCTATTGGTAATTTTGAGAAACCATATCTCTATATATTGCTCTTGATCACTGATGAAATATAATATAATACTTAAGGTTATATTTATAAGGTGGGTACCTAGCAGCTTTTAACGTCCAGAGAGTTGTGCACCTGGACTATAAGTCTCATAAAATATTTTTAATATTTTTTTATTTTTTACTTTTTTTATGTAATTTTTATTTTGTTGATATAGTAACCTCAATCATTTGCAATCTAATATTTTGCAGTTCTAAACCAGTGGGAAATGATGTCATAGGCATAGATTTAGGAACAACAAATTCATGTGTAGCTGTCATGGAAGGGAAGGTCAGTTCCCCACCATCGGGTTTACTGAAAGTTTTCCTTTATCATTTTATAGTAAATTTTACAATGAAAATATTTACTTGTCAAGGTTGTTTAATTGTTGATATCTACGTGATTCACTCATTTACTGAACACATTTTTTCTACCATACATGCAGAATACCAAAGTTATTGAAAACTCTGAAGGGGCACGAACTACACCTTCCATTGTTGCCTTTAACCAGAAAGGTGAGCTGCTTGTTGGTACTCCAGCTAAACGACAGGCAGTGACCAATCCAACAAACACTCTTTTTGGAACCAAGCGATTAATAGGTCGCCGTTTTGATGATCCTCAAACACAAAAGGAGATGAAAATGGTCCCTTATAAAATAGTCAAAGCGGCCAATGGTGATGCTTGGGTTGAAATCAATGGCCAAGAATACTCCCCTAGTCAAATTGGTGCCTTTGTATTGACAAAAATGAAGGAAACTGCTGAATCATACCTTGGCAAATCTGTCTCTAAGGCAGTGATTACAGTTCCTGCTTATTTCAATGATGCACAGCGCCAAGCTACAAAAGATGCAGGGAGAATTGCAGGTCTTGATGTACAAAGAATCATCAATGAACCAACTGCCGCTGCGCTTTCTTATGGAATGTCCAACAAAGAGGGATTAATAGCGGTTTTTGATCTTGGCGGAGGGACTTTTGATGTTTCCATTTTGGAAATTTCTAATGGTGTCTTTGAGGTAGTTAATGTGTTTTCTTTCGAGCATTGATCTAGTAAATATGTTAATTGTAATATCTGGTGCTTACTTTTGAGATGCTCATGCTTATTTTTATTTTCAGGTGAAAGCAACTAATGGTGACACTTTCTTAGGCGGGGAAGATTTTGACAATGCTCTCTTGGAGTTTTTAGTTGGTGAGTTTAAAAGAACCGAGGGTATTGATCTATCAAAGGACAGACTAGCACTGCAAAGATTGCGAGAAGCAGCAGAGAAGGCTAAGATAGAACTATCTTCTACATCCCAGACTGAAATCAATTTGCCATTTATAACTGCTGATGCTACAGGAGCTAAGCATTTGAACATCACACTGGCAAGGTCAAAGTTTGAGGTTCTTGTAAACAATCTGATCGAGAGAACCAGGAATCCGTGTAAGAGCTGTTTGAAGGATGCTGGTGTATCTACAAAGGAAGTTGATGAGGTCCTTCTTGTAGGTGGTATGACCAGAGTCCCAAAGGTTCAAGAAATGGTTGGTGAAATATTTGGAAAGACTCCAAGCAAGGGGGTCAACCCAGATGAGGCAGTTGCAATGGGAGCGGCCATTCAGGGTGGCATCCTACGAGGAGATGTGAAGGAATTGCTGCTCTTGGATGTTACACCATTGTCTCTTGGTATCGAAACATTGGGTGGCATTTTCACAAGGCTGATAAACAGAAACACGACCATTCCTACCAAGAAAAGTCAGGTGAGTCGTGTTTAATTATTTGTTATGTTTTGAGTTCAATTATCATATTGGATGCACTAAATATATCCGCTAAAAAAATTGTTTATTGGATGCATAATCAAAGTTAATCGTACTGACTTGAAATTGATTCAACTATTCAAGTGATCAAGATTAAGATTCACCTATTCGATGGTTAGAAATCTAGTAGTTTTTTAAATGGAACAACAGTGTTCTCACTGACGTGCAGTTAGTTGTCAAGGAGTGTTGTTTTTAAAGATGTTGAACTCATTTTTGGGAACGTATACAACCTTTTGTAATGCAGAATGGCATGGTACTTCTTTATGTTTACCACTTCTTTTACTTTCCCTTCCATCTGAGCCCAACCTTTTCTCGTCTCATGTCTGCTACCAGGTATTCTCCACTGCTGCAGACAACCAGACTCAGGTTGGTGTTCGGGTACTTCAGGGAGAACGTGAGATGGCTTCAGACAACAAGCTTCTGGGTGAATTTGAGCTTGTGGGCATCCCACCCGCCCCTAGGGGCATGCCTCAAATCGAGGTCACGTTTGATATTGATGCCAATGGAATTGTTACAGTATCAGCCAAAGATAAAGCCACCGGAAAGGAACAGCAGATCACCATTCGTTCCTCTGGTGGTCTTTCAGAAGATGAGATTGAAAAGATGGTGAAGGAGGCTGAGCTGCATGCACAGAAGGATCAGGAGAAGAAAGCCCTTATTGACATAAAGAACAGTGCGGATACAACAATCTACAGCATGGAGAAGAGTCTGGGGGAGTACAGGGACAAAATCCCTCCGGAGGTTACCACTGAGATAGAGTCAGCAATTTCCGATTTACGGCAGGCTACGTCTGGTGATAGCGTCAATGAGATAAAGGCAAAACTTGATGCTGCCAATAAGGCAGTCTCCAAGATTGGTCAGCACATGGCAGGTGGTTCTGGTGGGTCTTCTTCCACGGGTTCCTCAGGTGGTGATCAGGCACCTCCGGAAGCTGAATGTGAAGAAGTGAAGAAGGGTAAATGAGAAGAGGGGGATGATGATGGTGAGATCAATAACTAAGACGCTTGGCTCACGTTGCTGATGTCTCAATTCTTGTTATTAGAGCGATTTATTAGTAACGTGTGGTATCGTTACATGGTGGGAACTAGGAAGGCTTGGGGTTATAAGGTGTAGGTAGGAAGCCTCCATTGATTCATCCTTCATAAAAGGTTCACAACTTAGATGAGCGATCAACATACTGAATTATTCATTTTACATTATTGTTATGTATTCAGCTCGTTGAGGAGCATCTTCTGTATTTATCACTCTTCGGACGTCTGCCTTTACGCGCTCGCTGTTGGTGGACTGGACCGTTGTAGGGCCTATCATATTACACTTTTAAGGCCGCGTTCTGGACGAAAAGCAGCGGCCCATGATTGGCAAAACCATCTTCCTTTTTAATACAAGGCTTTTAAGGTATCTCTTTAATTTTATCATTTCTCACAAAAATCTATCTCGAGCTCTTTTATTGCTGAGGTCTCCCCGAAGACGTTACCGATTTCAGCTCATTCGTCGGTAACTTGGGAAGAATGTGAGAGACCTCACACCGTTGTTTTGATTTCATTTTTGTATCTCATTTAGTCATTGGGATCTATTTTAAAATCTGCTCTATCATTTGCCAAAGTGTAGATTGCCATATGTTGTACGTCACGTCGAGGCTGGTGAATTGGTGTCCGAATAAATTAAAACGCTACCCAATGCAGTAGTTGCTTCCATCTTCAGTCTCCTCCATGGATGGACAAGAAGAGAACAAGAGTTACCGTCCACGGAACCATGCAGTGGTTGGACGTTGGCACCAAGTCATGAAGGCGAAAGAATCGATTCGGAAGAATCCTCGTGGGTGGTTGGATGTAAACGTTGAGGCACCGGTCCTTTACCCCGCAACGACTGTACCTTCCCAGCCTTCCCCCCCAAACCCCCATCATTATGGACATCAGACGGCTAATTGTATTGTGTGGTGTTGGTGGACAGACGATACATGGCATGTGGCACACGTCTGCAAATATTTCCCATCCCGCCCACTGGCCTCACTCCCCATCACCTGCTCCGTCCTTCCCACGCAAACCATACTGTTCTTTCCATGTGAGTGGCACCACCAGATCTTGAGTTGGGGAATCCGAATCAAGGAATATGTGTGACGTGGGTGTTTGTCTTTGTTCGGTTTAGCTGCAAGGATCGTCCTCCGTTTCAATCATGGCCAAGCTGCGCTTTGCATAATGCGGGTATTGCCATCGCTTATAAGTTATAACGCAGGAACAAACATACGTTCCTTCTCCAGTCCGCAACATACGACGGTCCGTAATGATTGTTACAATCATGTACACAACTAATAAGCATATGCGGCGCTTGCATCTGTGAAATAATAATTTATCTTTGACATCGATTTACAATAAGTGGACAGATCTATCATATATTATTAGTTTCAATTTTATTTATGTAAATTTTTTTACACTTTTCTATACTCCTGGCTTATCTTAAATTTATAATTACCTTATAGATAGCTAGCCGTATGTGAACTTACTCTGACATCATGAGAAATAATTTATTTAATAATCAATTATTAAAAAGTAGAAAAACTCATCATATATTAATTTTGATTTTATTTGTATATTTTTTTGGCATACAAGACCTTCTTCTTCTACAACATCAACGTTGGGAGATCGAGACGTAGCAACTAAATAATTGTTCCGTGGGAGAACAAACAACATTTTGGATGGATGGATGGATGGATGGATTCTTGCGTGGCTTTATACGTGACTCCGCTCCAGAAGATGCAACGCTTGTTGATGAATGGTGATCAACTTGTTCTCCCAGTGCCTTAATACCATTAAGAAGAAAATGTCTAACTAACTTATTTTCATACAATGATCGTTACCAACGACGAATCCTTAGACGTGATGTGATGTGGTACTGGTATTGAGTCAAGCGGAAGCTCCAAAACTTGCACATCATTTTCTTGATGTTATTGTAAGTTTATTTCGACGTGCACTTGCATTAGATAATGTATTTTGCTCTGGTTGTTTGATTGCTCAAGCTTTTATGCGTGCCGTTTTAATTTGTACAGCCCGCAGTGGTATCTTACAGTTAAACTTAAATCTTATTATTTTTTTAATACAGTTAATCACCATTATCAAAAATAAACACTATTAAAACGCAATCACTCACGTGACTAACAATCTCGATTCACTCCGTAAACTGACGGTGTACTCAAAACAGTACATCCACCTGCATGTTCCTCACGTAATCAACAATCCACCGCTTAATTAATTACGAGGAGGTATTCCAATGCAAGTACATGCTCAAGTGCTTATCTACGAAATATTCTTTCTATCTTAAAATTAATCAACAATAATTTAAAAGATTTATCATATGCCAGTCTAATTCATGCCCTTACATTTGATTTGAAATTTTTTTCTTCTTCCTTATTTTACGATTTATTTGAAGTCTATCTTACGGTTAGATACATGATATCTTCTGTAACATATTTTATTTTAAAAATAATTGATAATAAATAAAATATATATACTTTCGAATGTAAATCTCAGATTCCGATCAGCTGATTCGGCTTCAAGGCCGGAATTAAACCGTCGACAAACGCCGTGGATTTCTGACTCCAATCAGCCTCCCGAAACACCATCGCTTCCGACGCCGCCCCCACCCCAGTTGTCCGTCTTCCACCATCAATTTTTTTTTTTTTTTTATCGATGGCAACAGGAATTTTTATTTGAACTCAATGTTTTCTTTGCCCATCGACCTATCATTGCCCAGGCAAATCATGCATGTGCTCCATGTACCGATCACCGTGAGAGGTCGATGATGAGTTCAACTCTGTGTGTGTGTGTGTGTATTTTTTTTTTTTTTTTTTAAAAAAATCTGAAAATCTGGCTCATATCTTCCTGAGGCTGCCCCACACACGTTTTCAGCACCGTCCTCTCTCCCCTGCCTGAGATCATCAACGAATAGATTCTTCCCTTCTTTTTTTATTAACAAAAAAAAAAAAAAAAAAAAAAAAAAAACTGGCAATTGGTATGGTCTTAATTAATTGAAGTGAGAGCCATCCCTCTGGTGGAGTGGTTGACATTTCCACCTCCCCACGTGTCCCCTCCTTCGTCCTCGTCTACTCTATCGTTGTAACTTTATCCTATGGAAATTAATTAAGAGCTGAAAGAAGGAAATCATTGTAATATAAAATTCAGATTTTACTTTTAATATTGTCTCCTATTTGTATTCAATCTCATATTGTATCTTATGGTTATATTATATTAAAATTTTATTTTAAAATCAAATGTAGTAAGAAAATAAGACTATTATGAATGACATAAAGTTTAAATTCTATTACGGACCTACGTGGGACCTGTTTTTTCCTTTTTTTGTTTTTGTTTTGAACATTCACGTCCTTCGGAAGGTACAACAGCCACAGGCCTGTTGGCTGTTGCCGGTCATTTATATTGGCGGTTGGTTAATAAATAATGCCCCTGTGCTTGAATCTGCCGCTGCCTGTCTTTTCTTCCCTTCCCTTCCCTTCCTCAATCTTCTATTTATGATGATAGTTGAATTAATATTATCTTTCACAGGCATTGGTTGGTTCTTGAAGCAAAAAGGGGTGAGAGTGTGTATCGGTTGACCTGTTAACTGTACAATTAAATGAGGCATCTATGAAATGATATGGTTTTTGAGAGAACACGAAGATAAAAGATAGATATTATTGTTTCTGCATGAATTTGTATAATTTCGTAGTTGCATCCATCTGGTTCTGTTCTAATTTGCAGCACCTCTTTCAAAGGCGTGGCTTGGTGGTGATCACAGTGGCAAAGATTGATGCATGCACGAGAGCCAGCACAGTTTCCTTTCCTTTCCTTTCCTTTCCTTTCCTTTCTAACTTTTGTGTTAACTTGGTCGTATTATCTTTGATTGTGGCTTAAATAAGCTCGCTTAGAAGTTAGTTTCCTCAATCAAAACTGAAGTTATTTTCCACGTAACATGCAAGTCATGCATTTTCCCGAGAGGTTTCGATCAAATTCATGTTTGCATGCTTAGACGGCAGTAGAAGGATGAGTTAAGGGCATCACATATAATAAAAATGTAGAGTTGGATGAATAATATCGTGAGTCCCATTGATTTGGGTTATCATGCTACCCTTGTATTTTTTGTTGGTTGCCTAAAAATGAATGATTCTGAAGTTCGCTTTGAACCATCTATATATTTTCTGTAGTGAATTCCCTTGGGAAGATAGAGATGAACCTCAACTTAATCAGGCATTACAATCATCAAGAAAAATACGCTGAAGAAAAAGATCTAGGGCATGGAACCAGCTCTAAGTATGTAGTGGAATTGACAGACAAAGGCCGTGGTTATACTCTATCGAGATTCAAATCCCATATGGTCATATATTCTTCCCAATTTCAAAATGAAAAAGGTGTAGGGAATGATGAACAGGCAACTTGAGGGCACATGGAATGATTGTAATTTACTCACTCAAACTTTTGTCCTAACCAACATCGCCGAAGGGTTAATAAATAAATGAAACAAACAAAAATCAACGTCATTGGCTAGTACGTACTGTTGGAATGGTTAGGCTAACCAGCTCATCGAATCCATTAACAATTCAAACCAAGATGATAACTAAAGTATTAGCACTAACTAACATTCATCATCACGATAGAAGATTTATTTTATTCTTCCTGAAGAAGAAGAAGAAGAAGAAGAAGAAGAATAAGAAGAAGAAGAAGAAGAAGAAGAAGAAGAATAAGAAGAAGAAGAAGAAGAAGAAGACATCAAAGAATACCACTCCTAATCAATCAATCAATCAATCAATTAAACTATTATACATCAGATTGAGTAGTTTTTTCTTTCCAACACAAAAGATGGTAGGGTTGGAGAATGTGGAAACGATCTACAGATGCGACGAAAGAGTAAACAAGCATTCGGCGAAGATGCACCACTGCTCATTTTAAGCGAGAGGTTAGGACGTTCATCTCTACTTCTTAGGTCACAGATTTGGTACTTATTTTGCTTGCTAGAAGAAAAAAATTATGTTCAGTTCAGCCCATGATCTCAATGTCACGTGGTTGTAATGTAACCGTCGGGTTACGGCCCACTTAATTAAACAAAAAACAAGGTATTTTGACAGGTAGACGATGATAGAAACGTAGAGTTAATAATGCTAAAAAGGCATAGAAAAATGTGGCATCAACCTGTTAATTAATAGAGTAGAACAACATATACAGCCTGACTTTGTCACAGAGACCCATCAGCACAATAATGAGGAGGGGCTCAAAATTAATTATAATTAAGTCAGATTTTTTATTATATTGATGTAAAACCTCATCTCTTCTATTTTTTGTTTACATTTTTTATACCAACAAGTAATCTGCAAGAATCAACTTTGATATTAAAAGTTTTCCTCAAAACTAATTAATTTCGAGTCACGGATCCTCCCTTTTTCTAAGTGATTCGAATTTGTGACGAAGAGAATGACAGAAAATTCCATAATTATCTCAGTGCGCGATCACGAGAGTAACGATTTATCTTTTGTATATCATCAATTTCTTTTTCTTCCGTCTGTCCAGAGCGTCCCATAACCGCCGTCCCCGGCCCCATGCACGATCGCCGACGGTTGAGCGATGGACGATGGGATGCGCCGGCCGTGAGCTGTGAACGCTTCCGGTCGGCTAAGCATCTCGATCTTCTTCTCGTCATCGTTCGGTTGACACCCACATCTCCTCACCTGCCCCCACTTTATTTATATATATATATATATATCGTATTTATTATTAACTTAATTTTCTGAATGGGATTTTATATATTTATCGTTCACATGCAAACGGATGGATCATGCATGATGTGGTCGTTGGGTTCGTTCCCTTCCTGAATGATATACATACGATTTTGTTACATGCGCGCCTCCAATTAATTGCCTTCGACGTGGTAGTTGGGCTGTTGTTATGGTTAAAACATTTTTTTTTTGACTACAATATATAGTAGCACAATATGCTTTTAGCCAGTTTTCATTAAAGTTTATTATATATATATTTTGGCAAACGAAAAAATCTAAAAAATATTTGTTCGTGTTAACGTAAAAGTTCTACATCGATATAAAAGAAAAAGAAGCAGCATGAAAGAAGATTCTTTGCTTCCTATATATATCAATTAAACTTTCGGTTAGTACAAGAGTATTCATACAAAGTTAAAAAATATAAAACTAAGGGAACGATTGGACGTCGCCCATACATCATCTGCTCGGTATCATTGTTGAGCACATGCTGAGCTTCAGATTGGTCTCTGGTTCTTCCATTTAAGTCCCAAAGAGCTTTGTATCTTGTCGATATATATTAACGTTCACCGTTTCATCCTACGTACCCAAAACAATATCCATCGAGTTGAGATATAAATATTCAGACGTATAACGGCCGCAGATAAGGTAATTATTCTTCCACTTCAATGTATGTTAAAGAAACATTATTTTCATCGACGGCTTATCGTTTATTTTCGATACAAATTTAATTATACATGGACTACGATTGCACCACGTTCCTCCAGGTACCGCAACTTGTCCTGCAGTAGTTGCATGGATGACTGACACCAATGATACACGACTATTCAGAAAAACCAATGATACATGACTAAATATATATATATATATATATATATATATATATATTGATGAGCAACACACACACACACACACACACACCCTTGTCCTATCGCCAACAATCAGAAAAACATATGGCAGAATTCATTTCCAAGAACTTTTAGGCTGAAATTTACCTATAAAGACTGGATCATTAAAAAAATAAACAAACTCACCACGCGTACGTCCGCAATAAATGAGATTTTAAATTCGGTTAATTTAATTGATTCGGTAAAAAAATGACATTCGTGGTATTTTTTTCATAGGTGTTTATGATAATACATCGAACTTCTAGTTTCGATATATCATTTTTGTAATTTACGAAAAAAAATAAGATTATTATAAAATTCATGACATCAACGAATGAAAATAATAATAATTTGTTTGAAGAAAAATCGAGCAAAAATTTATAAGGATATTTACACGTACTGAGACTAAGGATGAAGATCAAACATTTATAAATTCTCTTTTGCTGTTTGTCTGTAATATTTTTACTCCTTAAAAGTAACACATTGGGTTCATAAGAATCACCGTTCTGATCTTCATTCCATGCCATCCCAAATTCCACATTATTATGTGGGTCATTATCCGGCCTCTGCAGACGACGTCAGTGGTGCAGTGGTGGAAGGCTGGGGAGAGCAGACGGACAGGAAGCTACCATTAATTGAAAGAAAATACAGGGGAAAACAAAAACAAAAACGAAGTCTTTTGCTTACTCGTCAGGCTTCAATGCGGGCGAGCTTCCCGAAGCCTCCTCCTTAACAAATGGGCAGGTATTCATTTTTTCCCAAAGAAAGAGAGTTGACATTGCTGTCAAAGGGATAGGATGGGGAGGGAGCGATGCGCACGAGGAAGGAAGTAAACAAATTCCCTCAGCTGTCCTGTGGGGATGCATCTGTAGGCGTGTGAGGTGAGGGAAAGGCACAAGAAAGGTGCCGAAGGAGATAAGCTTCGGAGGGAAATCATGTGATCCCCCATCCACCCCTCCGATGGATTCTCTCTCGCTGGCTGGCCATGTCCCGGTTCCGGCGTTGAGTTTTGTTTCGTCCCCGCCTCTTCTGAATTGATGGTCCCGGTGAGCTTGACACGGTGGGGGTGGATGAAGCAAGTGGTCGGTGATTTTTCTGAGAACGATAATAAGATGTAACATCAAAACAACTTCCACCTGAGAGAGAGAGAGAGAGAGAGGGGTTAATATACAAGATTAAGCAAATAAATCGTGATAATTTAATCGAACAAAATAATGATAATATTTTGAAAAAGGAGGAAAATAATGATTTTTGGAAAAGCAGAGGTCATGATCCCAAGGCAGGATTTTACTACGTGCGTGCGAGGAAATTTCTGAGGCGCGCGCGCGGAGTCCCATGCAACGCGAGGGAGGGACAGCGACTTCTACGCGACGCACTATTTGACCTCGCGGACGATCCATCGCCGTCCCAGCTGTGCTCTGGTGGCGGATGGATAAAAAAAAAAATCTGAAGTTCACGTACGTACCGCTCCTTCCGTGCACTCCGGTCGTGATCTCTCCTCCTCCTCCTCCTCCTTCACTGCCGTGTGCGTTTGCTGCCGACACACCTTCCAAGGAGTGGGAGCGGAGGTTGAGACCATTCACTGCTTTGGGTCCTCCGGTGGCTTCTGCATCATCACCTTTGACTTTGATTACACGACAGGCCTCTCTTTTTCTTATAAATTTCAAACTGGGAGCGGAGGTTGATGCCTAACGTGTAAAGCTCTGTTGGTCTTTTAATTAGAGTATATATTATATCCAGGCAGCAGGAAAGTTTGTCTCTCCTAACTTTGGAAATATCAGTTGTGGGTCTTTGTTCCAGGTTATTTTGATTGATTGAGGTACCACTTACCAAAAGTATTTCGCTATTTTACTTATTTATTTTGTTGATGAATCATGAATGTTCGGTGTTCTTTGACAATGGAAAAATACCGGTGCACCGTCACTACTAAAAAATTTGCCCCCTTTTGACAAATACAGCAGACGCTCCTTTCTAGATGTGAATCTTAATACCTTCTGAATGGTTGCAATAAACACACACACTTTCATCTTGGTTTACGTCTGCATTTAACTTCCCAAACATTTTGTTCATAACAAGTCAACAACTTATAGTCATTATTCAGTAAACTAGGTCACAATCTTATGGCCATTATTCAGAGCTTTCATTTTGTATAATATTATTATTGGCCTTCACTTCAATACGAGAGAAAAAATAGCCGATTGAGGTCAGATTTCTTGTCCTATCTACTTTAGACCTTTTTTTTACTTCAGGGTAGGGGGGTTTTCATCACCGAGCTTAAAAATGTATACTATTACTACTATTCAGAAGAGGGAGGAGGGCAGGATGAAAGCATTGCCATTGTAAAAAGAAAAGACCCAAGCTTCGTAAAGATCCTAGGTGATTGATATACGGGCAATAGAGAGGTGATTGATAATTTACCAAAAAATAAAAACAGAGGTGATTTATATAAATAAGGGAAAAAAAGGGAACCATCAATGCAGCAAGTTGCAGTAATAGATCGAGAGAGTCGTGGATAAACACCTTGCATGAGGAGGAACGCAGTAATGTCATGTGTCGGTGCCCCCCTCCCCACCCGATTTCCATGCAAAATCATTCCTCCTCTGACCCACTGTGGCTTTGGGCGGCGATGTTTGACCAGCCATGCTCATCTGATAACTAGGGTTCTGGGTTGCATCTTGATGAGTTCACATGGACAATCTATCAAACACCTTCGCGGCAGACGGCTCCAGCACGGGCCACCGCTAGCTTGTGCTCCTGAAATGGCAAAAACCCCAGTTCGAGCCAGACCACTACAGCAGTCGTCTCCCAGACAACGCAAAATCCGAACCCCCCAAAACAAGATTCGCATCTTTTACTTTCGAAGCTGGGCTGGGAAGGCAAACGTGTGGAGACCGCGTCGCTCATGGCGTGGTTGGATGGGAAATGGAAGCGGTAAGCAGGTCTTGGATCCCACAGGCATGTCCTCGCTTCCCTCCAGACCCACCACTGTCGAATGCTTGGCAAAAAACATCACCACCACTGCACCAAACGAGTAATAAAAAAATGGAAAATCTGCATCAAAGTGCCCATATGATCCAAGGTACTGTTCTGTAGAAGGAAAACCTTACGGTTTCTTAAGAATCCTGCCGATAACGAGATGGTGTGTTTTTATTTATTTATTTATAGATTCGTGAGATAAGCGACCCATTTATTTTCATAGATAATCATTTGGAAAATGCTAAAAATTTTGAATAAAAGTTTAAAAATCAACAAACAGAGAAAGAAAGCACGGTCATGCTCATCATCGTCACGTCAAGTTGCATTTCCCCATGATTTCCTAATATTCCGTGCTTCAATTATATAACGTGACCTCTGCTGTATTAATAGGTGACGTCCCTTCTTTGGTTCCTGCGTTCGAAGCCCAGAACAAAAAAACCAAACGGAAGGTGGAGGAGGAGGAGACTGGAGACACTCGTCCTGCTTCATCCGTAGCCTTTTTTTTTTTTTTTTTTTCTCTTTCTTTTCTCGCTTCCTCGCCTTTTTTTCCTGTTTTGTCTTCCTCTGCTCGCCACCATCCGTCGAAGGAAACCATCAAAAAGTGAAGTAAAGTGAACCGACCTCGTCGTCTCTGTTTGTTTGTAAGGAAGAGGGGAAGAAAAAGGATGCCAAACTTCTCCTTCTCGTCACGATCCTCCTTTTGAAGAAGAGAGCGAAAAGGTGATCGGAAAGAGGAGACGGAGTCTGGTGGTGGAGAAGAGGCAGGTGCATGATGGGCACAGGTTGGAGGAAAGCTTTCTGCACGTCGGCCCGGAGAGATGCGACGGACACGGCGGCGACGTCAAGATCCCAGAGCCCAAGCCCAAGGACCTACTCCAGATTCAGGCTGTTCTCCTCCTCGTCCAACTCCGGCGGCGGGAGCAACCCATCAACCCCGAGGACGTTTGCGACAACGAGAGAGGAAGACGTTGTCCCACCCAACAACGGACTAAGGTGCCGGACGGCGAGGTCCACGGCTGCAGATGCCGGTGAGACGGCTGGTGGTGCCAAATTGCAATGCGGGTCGGCAAGCAGTGGGAGTCCGATGCCGTCGCCGAGACCACAGGCGCAGTCCCCTGCCAACTCCAATCCTTGCTCTCCGAGATCGCCCTCCAGATTCTCTCTGCTAAGGAGCACTTTTCGGTTCTCAAAGGTAACAGACAACAGCCAAAAGCTTCTTCTTTTCTGACTCAACTCCTTTTGGGAGTTCCCTTTCTCTTCTACTCACAGAGATTCCCTCCTCTTGCTCTTCTTTTTTTTTAAAAGAACACCAACCTGATTCGTCACCTTCCAGAGGAAAATCTTGTTCTTTTGGTTTCTCTGTTCCACTTACGACTTGCCATGATCGGAATTCAAAAGTACCCACATCTCTAGTTCCTAGAAGAACCCAAATCCTAGTGGGTGGTGGGTTGTTGTTGTTCTTGGTTTTGTCGTTAATGGTGGGTTGTCGATGGCTTTTGTATTGCAGAATCGATGCGGAATATGCCTCCAAAGCGTCAAGGCGGTACAGGGAACCGCCATCTTCATCGCCGAGTGCTCCCACTCCTTTCACTTCCCCTGCATCTCCACCCACGTCCGGAAGCAGCAGTCCCTTGCGTGCCCCGTCTGTGCCGCCACCTGGCGTCAGGTCCCTCTCCTCCCCGTCCACCCGCTGTCCGGCCAGGGTGTCGCCGTTCCCGAGAATGACGAGAGTCGGAGGGGATGGACGTCTGCAATAGCGAAGCAGACGGCGAGGGAGATAACGATAGCGAAGGCGGCGACATCCCCAAAGACGAGCTCGGAGACCAAGGGATACAGTGATGACGAGCCTCTGCTGTCACCCGGTGGCAGCGCTTCCCGGTTTAATCCGATACCGGAAGCGGAGGAAGGCGAAGATGGCGAGGAGAAAAGTTCCGATAACGAATTCCAGGGCTTCTTCTCAACCTCCAACATATCCCCTCCTCCACCGGAACGCCGACAACGACATCATTGGCAACAGCAACAAGCGGCCTCTACTACCGAAGTACAGATCACCGTGAACACTGACGTCGCTCTTCTCTCCTCCGGCCGGAACCACGACAAGTACGTCGTGGCGCTCAAGGTGAAAGCTTTGTTGGCATCACCAACCTCCATCTCCGCCGTGAGCTGCCGTGCGCCGATTGATCTGGTGATGGTCCTCGATGTCGGTGGCGCTATGACTGGGTTAAAGATGCAGATGCTGAAGAGATCAGTTCGCCAAGTGATCTTATCTCTGACCTCCTCCGACCGTCTGTCCGTTGTCGCCTTCGCCGCCACCTCTAAGCGCTTGTTACCTCTGACGAGAATGACCATCCGCGGTCAACATTCCGCAAGAAGAATCGTTGACAGGCTCGTCCCAGGCGCTGGAACCGGTAGTGCTGTCGGTGACGCGCTAAGGAAAGCAACAAGAATCCTCGAAGACCGGCGAGAACGGAACCCTGTCGCCAGTATCATGCTCATCTCCGATGGCCAGCAGCAACAGCTGTCTTCCGAAAAGCCGTCGTCGTTGTCCTTGTCATGCAGGTCTTCATCCACGACATCCTCAGCTGGAACTCGATTCGCTCACATCGAGATCCCGGTGATCGGAGCCACAGGCTACGCGGAACAAGAGACGCCGGAGGAGGCATTCGCTAGGTGCATCGGGGGATTGCTGAGCGTCATCGTCCATGACGTAAACCTCCATCTGACGTTGGCCTCCGGCGAAATCACGACCGTGTATTCTATCAGAGGGCAACCGTCGGCGACTATCACCCCGGGAGGATTGGTCAAGCTCGGAGACCTCTATCTCGACGAGGAGAGGGACCTTCTAGTGGAAGTCCGAATTCCCACTTCTGGTAGACAAGCCGCCTTTAAAGCCAGGTGCAACTACCGAGATTCGGCGTCGCAGGAAGCGGTTCAGTGCGGGGAAGTGTTGTTGCCGGTGGTTATGCCGCCGATGGCGGCGGCGGGCCAACGGCAAAGAAAGGCGATAAGCGAGAAGGCGGTGAGGATAAGGAACCTATTCGTGGCGACGAGGGCCGTGACGGAGGCGCGGAGGCTGACGGGGCTGAACGATACGGGGACGGCGCTTCATTTGCTGTCTTCTGCGAGGTCTTTGCTTATGCAGTCGGCGGCGGCAGTTGGGTCAGGTGATGAGAACCTGAGGGCGGTGGAGGTGGAGTTGGCGGAGATACAGAGGAGGCATCATCGGAGAAGGGATGATGGGACGGCGGACGGGATGGAGAATGGCGGTGGAGGTGGGGAGGCGTTGACGCCGACGTCCGCGTGGCGGGCGGCGGAGAAGTTGGCCAAGCTGGCCATTGCGAGGAAATCGTTGAACCGGGTCCGCGATTTGCATGGGTTCGAGGACGCCCGGTTCTGAGTTTTCTCGACCCGGTCTTTTTAGAAAATATCGTGGCTGGCCCCTTTCTGTTATCAATACTGTTGAGATGAAAATGCTAGAGTTTGAACAGAGAAAGGTCGGCTGGTTTCGGATTTTCTTCCAATTTCTTCTCTTTTTAGGGTTGGTTTGTCTAATCTTATTCTGGGGTTTAACTACTATGTAAGAAAAAAAATCAAAAAGAAAAAGATGGTGAAGGTTGAGGGCAGATACGGATATGTTCTCCTAGTTTAGTTGTCGACTAGCAATAAGCAAAAAATAATGTGTGGTCGAACATTATTTGTTCTTTCTTTTCATTTGGGACTGGGCGAAAATGTTTATTCGAGTATACGCTCTTTTGTTGCTGTGCCTGTTTTATGTTCAACACTCTCATCTGTCATGGTGTGAAAGCTTTCAGCTAACCAACGAAATGTATGATTTTTATTTTGGATGTACGAACCACATCCGCGGTCACGAATTAATACGTGCACTTCAGCTAAATCAAGTGGATCTGAATAATTTTTTGGATGATGATAGTATGTTTTATGATTAGGGTGTTAGAATTTGTTTCTCTAAGGTTCTAAGTTCGTATCATCGTAGAAATGTAAAATCTGGGGTCAGTCTTGAAAATAATTTTCAATTTTATCTTAATTTTATAGTTAAATTTCTTGTCAAGAAAATAACTGTGCAAATAAACGAACTTTTTATTAATTCTGTGATTTTGAATTGTTTAAAATCTATTTAGAAAATGCACAAAAATCCCAAGTTCGTAATGTTCCATTCAAGATTAATTCCAAGTAAATGATTAGGACAGGGCAATTACATGTTCCACCACATCAAGTGCTCACATGTAATTCGAAATTAAGTGCTTGCATCATCGATTTCAAATAAATTTATCTACGTATCAAGATTTCCCACGTATCGTGGATTAAACACAGCATTTGCTCCTCCGATTGAAGAGTAGGAATTATTTTGAATGATGAGGTTAATGCAATTATCACAAATGGTGAATCTGTTGAGCAGCGAGGGAATTGTTCCTCTTATTTCATCAAGAAGCTGCAGATGCGTATGCATGAATCAGTAAAAAGAAATCTCCCTGCAAAGGTGGTGTTACGTTTAATGGTGAAGATAAATAGGCTTCGAGCTATAAAATTTCAGCTTTTTTTAACTTTCCCCACCTTGAATTTAATCTTCTCCTCCAAGATTGCCTTCCTGGTGTCAAGTTCAAATATCCTATTCAGTGCATACATATTTTCAAGGGTTTCATCAAGCGATTGGCTGTCATCACTGCCATCACATCTCAAGTGTTGCAAAGGTCCATGGAGAACTTTGTTTACAATGCCCTTGCTTAAGTCATTTACTGCTTTTCGGATTTTATTAGTTAAGGCTTCATCTCCGATTTTCTCTAGGCATCTCGCAAGCTCCAAGTCCTTGATTCCATCCATATACTGTTTTAACTTCCTTATGGTAGGGACAGTCTCAAGAGAGTCGCTCCAAGCCTGGAAGTGCTTCAATTCCTCAGTGATAATTATCTGAGCGTCCTGTACTTTCCTTAGCCTGTCTTCCTTGTTTGCTTCCACTACTTCCTTCAGATCATCAACATTAAAAAGTTGTACCGTTTCTAGTTTTGAAACACTGGATTCCACATTTCTAGGAACAGAAATATCAATAAAGATTCTCGTCCCAGCCATTGATAAGCTGGGTGGACGAAGGTGTTCAACATTCTCATTAAAGAATAATGGTGTTTCCGACGCTGTGCATGTGAAAATAACGTCAGCTTCACCTGCACAGGAGATAATCTCTGAGAAATTCTTATAGACGATTTCAACATCTTCCATCTCTTCCCTGATGGCAGCAACTCTTTCTTCTGACCTGTTTACAACAACCATATTCTTACATCCTTTCGCAGCCAAATGCTTTATAACTAGTTTTCCCATCTTACCAGCTCCAATCACCAACATTTTAGCAGAGGAGCAATAAGACGTTGGTAACTTCATAAAAGCCAATTCAACAGAAGCGGAGCTGATAGACACGGCACCAGATGAAATATTGGTCTCACTACGAACTCTCTTTCCACAAGTAATTGCATGCTTGAAAAGTCGATCAATGTATTTTCCAAGACCACCTTCTTTTGACCCAATTCTCACTACTTGTTTAACTTGAGAAAGAATCTGTCCTTCTCCTAAGACAAGAGAGTCTAGGCCAGCCGCAACCTCAAAGAGGTGACGTGTAGCATCACTATCACCCAGCAAAAACAGATGCTCCCATAGTTCTGAGACAGGGATCCCACTTATCTGAAGCAAGCAAGTGAAATAATATTTTTGAGAGCATTATTATAGACAATTCAACAATTCAATGCAAAATAGCATTTTTGGGTCAAGGAACTATATGACATTTGAATACCTTTGCCATCCATTGAATCACTTCCCTAATTCCTTGATGCCAAGACAAGGCAACAACATATATTTCCATTCTGTTGCAGGTACTGAGAACAGCAGCTTCTTCAATATGGAACAAGTCACATAGCTCTTGAACAGCACGAGACCATTGTGCTTCTGGAATTGCAAGCTTTTCACGCATCTCAACCGGTGCTGTATGAACACTAAGACCAATGACAGCAAGACTGCTTCTTTCTCTGGCATATCCTGATCCATGGTCATAGTAAGATATTTCAATTGTAGGCACTGAACCATTAAAAAAATTATAAAACAACATAGATCAATATCCCATTTGTATGGAGACATTTGCATTGATTGCAGAAACATAAATGCTTATAACTTTGATCTTCATTTTCATCTACCGGAAAAGAGTACGATGGATAACCAATTTCTATGTATATCTATGCAATGATCAACTGGTTTACTCTTCTCTATGTTCATGTAAACTGAATACAGATACTCTTATAGACATGGCAATATTTTTCAAGTTAACAGTGCGAAGTTTCTCTGGATGCATAAGGCAGAGCAGACATCTGGATTGTTTTTTCTTAAATAGTGTCATTCACTTATACATAAGGAGATAGTTCTGATACAAGCTTACTCAGAACAAGAGGCATCAAAAAGTTGTTAGATAGTGATTAAGTTGAACACAGCCAACGACACTTACCATGACCACACTGAGCACAGACGTAGTCTATTTCACACTCTTAGAATGAAGCCAAACACAGCGTTCATATTCATATTTGAATTACATTTTCCACCAACCTACCTAATTCACACATTTTCGTACAGAACATCAAGAAAGAAACTACCTACAAACAATTGACAAACATGGCATCCTATATGTATTTTTTACAACAAGCCTACAGAAAAGGAAAAGTAATACTGCAAATGTTATATGGTATAATTCAGATGCAACCTGTAAAAAAGAACGAGGCAAGGAATTAAACGAACACAACAAGAGAAGGGGTAAATTTCTTTTTCAAATGAAACTGTAGACGGAAAGGTCAATCCTGCAATAGACTCAGCGGAAGAGAGAAGAATAGTACAAGATATGAACAGGAGACGATAAGTACTGCAAATGTTATATGGTATAATTCAGATGCAACTTGTAAAAAAGAACGAGGCAAGGAATTAAACGAACACAACAAGAGAAGGGGTAAATTTCTTTTTCAAATGAAACTGTAGACGGAAGGGTCAATCCTGCAATAGACTCAGCGGAAGAGAGAAGAATAGTACAAGATATGAACAGGAGACGATAAGGACACCTAGAACATTCCAAACAATCATGGCCCTTGATCTATAACAGCCTCTACGCCTAGATGCCCGAATAATTATACACAATTACATTCTTCGCTCGAGCCAAAAATAGCTTATTGTACGAACAGAATCAACAGAGTTATTCCCGACAACAACACAAATGAAAACCAAAAATTTATGCATCGAAGTAATCGGAAATCCCTCGGCACAGCAGAATCATGTTTCCACCAAAAGACGAGAAAAAGGAAGCAAGCGAACACGCAAGGAAAAGAAAAAGAAGTAAACCCTTACGTCCAGCAGATCCAGACGCCTTGAGCTGCTCAAGTACGGAAACGCTAGAAATCCTCGACGAAGGTCCCACCTCCTCCGCGTTCAATATTCCTTTCTCCCCGGCAGCCTCGCACCTGATGCGACCTCTTCCAAGTGCAACTCCCGACGTCGCCCGACTCCCCACCCAACAAGGAGAGAATGCCTTCTCCCCTCTTATCTCTCCCCCCACCTTCTTTCCCAACAACTCCACACCAGCAAACGCAGCCGCAGCCACGCCGGGGTTGAGGACGCCAGACATCGCCGTCAATGGAACTCAAGCCGAGGGCGGGTCCTCTCCTCTCGTCTCTCTTCTCTCCCGACTTTCCCAGCAGAGAAACCGAGAGGAGGGAAGGGATAACTCGGGCTGGGATCGGCTTGACCTTTTACCTCTGCGGTGGTCGTGAATAGCGGCGACTGGGCCCCGTGCCGGTTACTGGCAGGTCAGTTCGGTCTCGGTTCAAGTCATGCACGTGGTATTTGTCACAAATTAGGTTTTTTTTTTTTTTTTCCTTTTCAAAGTTAAGACATTTCTTTTTATGTTTCGAATTTTTAATTTTTAAGAGAGTTGAACTTACAGCTTAAGAGACGGTAAGATTTTTTTACATTATACGGTTTCATGTTAAAACTTACGAACGTAAATGAAACTGGACATTAAAAAAAAAAAAAAAAAAAAAATTTCTACAAATTGATCGCATAATTTTTTTAATATATTTTTATTTATGATTAAATGAAAATGAAAATGGGTTTATCTATATCTTTATTTATATTAAATTGTATAGATAATATCAACAAATTAATCTACCAATTAGCAGATTAATCTAAATGTAAATAGATAATATGTTTAACGATATTCATATTAAATGAGATGAAACGTGCTTATTCTAATAAAAAGCAATCTCTTTTAACAAACGATAACAGTTACATATAGATTTATCTAAAAGTTGTAATTCTTTGAGTGCAAATACAGGGTCATAAAGGAGTAGCAAAAGATATTTTTCGAAATGAACGAAAATATCTGATGACATGGTTACCAACTAATCTACTTTGAGTTTTCCCTTTAGAAATACATGCAGTTAACACTTTTCTTTTAATGATAATAACTTTTGCATTCATCAAGATTTAAATTCCGGTAGAAATTAATTACAAGTATCGTTGGTATAAAAGTCAACGCTTTGAAAGAAATGATGTTCATTTTAATAAATAAAAGGTTTGAATTCGAAGGTAGGAAAAATGCTATTTGAAAAAATTAATACGGTTAGAATTCTAATAAAAACAAAGATTACCAACTTTATAATAAAAGAAAATTCGAGTTCATACGCAGTCGTCGGTTGGTAGGCACGGCCGTACGCGTTTAGGCAGCAGTGGTTGAAAATTCAAACCTGTTCATTTAAAAAAAAATGATACAGGGATTAGGAGGTCCACACTCGGATTCCTAACACCATTCAAAGGAAAAAAAAAAAAACAATGATTCCTAACCCAAAAAGGAGAATATGAGAGGAGGTCCTCACCAACTGGATCGATTGGCATTTCTATAACCATCGCCATTCGCTTTTTCTTTTTGTCAAGTTCTTCCCACTCATGCCCTTCTTTTCAAGCCCGTTGTTGGCGTCGGGTTTGTGCCTGTCGGTAGACAGATGAGAAAGTGGATTGCGATACCAATAATTGCTTAGAATATCGGCAATGTCTGAGAAAAATGTTGATGTGAAATCTGAGATGTATGCTCACCCAACCCACATGGTGGGACGTTGGGGCGACCAACAACACGTGGTCGTGTTTTGAGATCTGTCTTTGGTATCAAGGATTGGAAATTCCCTTCGGATATTTTTCCAACATCAAATGCCAGGCTTCTTCTCTTGGATTTGGCTAACTTCGGACATTCTACCGGTTGAAGTTCCTTAGAGCTTTCGTCAAAAGGTCTGATGTGCTTACGATCTCCAATAAAGGAAATTGTTTTGGTTTAACCACAACTTGGACCTTGCCTCTTTCGTTATTGCAAAGCTTTTGCAGGCGTTGGGGGATTACACCATCCATGTGAAGTCCTGAGCCAGTGAAAAATTGTCAGTGAAACGATAATTTTTTATGGTACACAAAAATATATCTGGTGTTATCATCAAAAACATTTCTTTAATATCTCTTCGCATACATAAATTTTGATTCTTGTGTATGACAAATTCTCACATAAGTAAAGAAATCTGATGGTTAAGAATAGCCACTTATATAAGAAATTTCTTGGTGTTGACCCATGATATATGTTCCTTGTTTAGCAATGAAACTCTTCAATGAGACTCAAAATGCGTTATTGTCACGCTGCAAGTGCTGAAGTTGTGATATGCCTTAATGCATTCAAATAATTGACATTTGTTTCACAATTCAGTTTAATATTCAAATTCTAAGGAGCATTAGCCATGCAAAAGATTTTTAATATGAACGTACCGATAAAGCTAAAAGAAGCATTATGCAGAGGTACATATTTGATGATTGGTCATGTTAAAATCTCGGAAATGAGAGGCAGGCCGGGTTCTAGGTAAAAAGATTACCAGCATTGAATAAAAACAGATCAGACTGTGGTCGGAGAACCTGATACGGGGTTTCTGAGTTATGAGATCATCAAATAGGTACGAACATTCCCGACTTTGTTTCTGTTTCTTCCTCAAAAGACTCCTACGTCCTGCCTACCAACTAAAATAAGACTGGCAGTTTAAGAAGTGACAAACAAGTTTTCCATGTCCAACGGCAAGCCTTGACATTTTTACTATACATGTTGAAAAATTTGCGTGCAAACAAGAAACATGCCAATGGAAAAAACAACTAGGCTAGACTTACAAATCATGAACAAGCCAACCAACAATACATCATAGATACAGGAGGAAATATGCCAGGATCCACAAAACAGAACAAAGCTACACAAGCATGATTCTTGTAGGATGACATTTCAGGCCTAATACCTATCTTCCTACGATGTTTAAAAAATAACGCCTAAGTCATGACCAACTTTGAAAAAAAAATGGATACCTCTCATTTCCAAGATAACCAAGACTTTAAAATGACTAACCATCAAATATGTACCTCTTCATAATGTTTCTTTTAGTTGGAGAGCCTGATATGGGATTTCTGAATTCTGAGACCATCTGATTTTGTTTCTGTTTCTTCCTCCGAGAAACTCCCGTGTCCTGCCTACCAACTAAAATGAGACTGGTAGTTTAAGAAGTGACAAACAATTTTTCTATTTCCAATGGCAAGCCTTGAATTTTAACTGTAAATGTTGAAAAATTTGCATGCAGACAAGGAAACATGCCAATGGAAAAAACTAGGCTAGACTTATGAATCACAAACAAACCAATCAACAATATGCTATACATTCAGGAGGAATATTAGGTGATAGAAAGATACCTTTAAAATTTTATAAAACTGCTATTTTTCCAACTATACTTTATGATTTAAAATGCTGAACTGCAAAACATGATTATACGAAAAAAGTTAGTATTGAAATGATGTAAATGTTTAGATGGATGAGTAGTAATATTATAAGGGATAAGTTAAACAAATTTTATTAGGAATTGTATCAATTGAGTATAAGATAAAATTCACTCAATGCCAGATGATAAAATTGACTCGATGATTTACATAATAATTTGGGTGAATACATACAATCTGATCATCTCAATGCCAGCAATGCCTATGAAAGTGATAAACAGGAATCAAAGTTTGACAATGTAATAGAGAGGACTATTGTTCCTTCTCAGGTACATGCTTTATACTTCTTGTATACCTACTGAACCTAGGACTATGATATCTGCTTTAAAACATGATGGCTGGAACGATGCTATGATAGAAGAATTATAAGCTCTTAAAGAAAACAATATCTGACAACCCGGTACCATAATAATTCCATGTATATTATTAAATCTAAATGAGTTTTTAAGACTAAGCTTCATGCTGATGGTAGTTTAAATAGAATTAAGGCTTGTCTTGTTGCCAAAAGACATGAACAGGAAAAAATAATTGATTATAATCAAACATTTAGTCCTACTGTGAAATTCATTACTGTTAGAATTGTTTTAACCATCACTACAGTTAAGAAATGGTCTCTTAGGCAAATAGATGCTAAAAATACCTTTTTGCATGGATATCTTGATCATGATGTCTATATGGAATGGTCACTTGGTTTTTATTGATGCAATTCCACTCAAGTTTGTAAACATAGCAAGTCTTTCAAAGAGTCTCAACTGGAAATGTAAAGAGTCTTGTGATGCTTTGGCATAGCTGGAAAAGTCGTTGTAATGTTAGATATGGGGACTTGAATGAGTCTTTCAAAGGGGTCTGTGAAAGAGTTTGTACGGAGCTACTAGTCTTCCTGCGTCTACATGGTTTTTCCCCATAAGATGCTGTGAGGGGAGGGCTATGGGTGAATTGGGGTAAACCTGAGTTTAATTTCTTTAAACTCAACACTGATGGGGTTGCTGCTGGTAGTCAAACAGCTAGGGAAGGAGTTCTTAGGAACTGTAGAGGAGATTTGGTTTTTGCTTTCAGCTGTTGTTATGGTCATGTTAATTGTATTTCAGCAGAAATAAGTGCTCTTTATCAAGGTCTCCTTAATTGTGTGGCTAAAGGTCTCAACCTTGGATCAATAGAGGTGGAAATTGACTCTCAAGTGTAATATAGGGTCATTCGGGATGGTGTATGCCTAACCACCATTAACAAATTTGTCCGGCTAAAGATTAATCCATCAAGTCCAAAACTTTGGTCATGTTTTCAAAGATTGCAGTCACCTAGCTGGTTTGCTTGCCAAACTTGGTCTTCAGCATAGACAAAATATTGGATATGGAAATATTTCTCAGCTCCCTAGTCCCATTCAAACTCAATTGCTCTTGGATGCCCAAGGATGCTCCAATTTTAAGAGGAGGTCCTAAGTTTTTGGGGTCTACTATTTTTTGCTCCTTATATTGTAATCTCTTTTTTGTTGGGCCCCCACCTCATTAATAGATTAGAGAACTTTTATTAAAAAAACGTGTATTAGCCAATTTGCTTAATGTTAAACTTGTTTGAACCTTTTTTACGATGGATTTTTAGGCTCTATTTGAGAATTTGCAGAAGCAATCCTTTTACTGTTTTCTGTTTGGGGGTGTCTTCTCTTAATTTGTTGTTTCTTATTTTAGTTTTCATCGTGTTGATATTATTTACGTTGTATAAATTAATTTTCTAGAAGATCTTTTTGTACTTTTGAATAAATTTTGGACTTTAAAACAATCTATCAATGTGTGATATTTGTACTTTATTTCAATAATATTATTTTAATTTTAAAATTCCAAAATGAATAGTAATGTATGAAACATTTTATTTTAAGTAATGCACAATTTTTTCTTCTGAATTCTAACTTTCTAAACTTTCCTAATTTACACTAAATCCTTCGAGAAATTCTAACTTTTCGATACATGTACTAAAATCTTCTAGAAATTTTAGACATTCTATTTTCAACTATTCTAGACTTTTCATTTTCTTTTTATATGAACATTTTGTCGTGCACTGACAAGTCTTCAGTGAAGATTTTCTTAGAATTTGGTTTCATTTACAGCTTTGTTGATGCTTCTCTTTTCATATATGATAGGAACAACAGTCAAATTTTCTTGTAACTGTGCATTGATGACATTGTTTTTACGAGTTACACAAACTTGCTGAATTATTGCATCATTAATTTGAAGTCTGTATTTTCAATGAAAGATTTTGGAAAATAACATTATTTTCTTAGCATTTGAGTCTATCACAATAATGATGGTTTTTCTCTATCAAGCCTCTTATGCTCAAGATTTATACAAAATTTCAAATGGAAAATTGTAAACCTATTAACACTCGTGTTACTTTCAAGCCTTTGAAGAATGTTTTTATCTGACTCGTATATGCTGATCCAACCAAGGATAGAAGCATGGTAAGAAGATTACAGCATTTAGCTTTGGCAATACTAGATATTGTGTAGCTGTTAACTGAGCTTGTCAGCACATGGCCAAACCAACCACAAAATTTTAAAATGGTTCAAAGAATATTGAGAGACTTTCATGGCACCACCACTCTTGGTCTTAGAATTCTATCTTCTAATTCAGCAGAATTTGTCTGCCTATTATGATGATGATTGGGTGATTTGTCCAGCTACTAGATCTCTCTGGGTATTATAACTTCCTTGGTGCAAAATATGTTTAAATGGAGCACCAAGAAAAAGGAAACCATTGCTAGATGCCATACATAATCTGAATATAGATCATTAGCTTTTTGTTATTGCCGATCTAACTTGATGACTTTCCTGCTTAAGGAATTGCATGTAAATCCATTTCTACCTTCTAATTTATACTGTGACAATATTAGTGCCCTGCATGATTGTAAACCCTATTCTATTTAATTTTCCTGGCAAGACAGACACGTAAATTGAATTACCAATTTGTACGAGAGAAGGTTGCCTTGGCCACATCAATATTCCATCTGATCAAGTTGACAAAACCCCTGGCCAAGAATCCATTCCTACTACTGAGATGCAAACTTGGGAACCTGCGGTATGGACAAACCCTACTTCAGTTTGAGGGAGGTTGAAGTTGAAGAAAGACATTTAAGGACTATAGATTAATTCTGTTAAGTTGTTAAAGTTTGTTGTATTGTTTTCTTTTCCACTGGGCCATTAGGATTTTTTTTATTATGTCTGGCCCAATTCCGTGAATATAATTTTGTTGCTAGTTTAGGGTTTTATTGATGAATGAAATTTTCAACCAATAGTTCAGTCTTCTCGACCTCATGCCTCCTTCTCTCCTTCACCCCTTGTTTGTTACACGTAGGTCATTGATGTTCACACTCAAACTTGTATGATGGCTTCATTCTCATAATACCAGAAGAACATGTATATTCAAGACTACCTTCCATTTCCAGTTTCCCTAAGAAATTTTCTTAAACCCATACAAGGTTCTTCAGAAGGAAAAATACATAGAAAAATTGTAAAACCCAAGGCTCACGATAGCATATGCTATGCTAGAATGTTAGCATGAGATCTCACTGATGCTCAAGCTTCATTTACAACCTTCATAGGTTGGAAGATAAAATTATTGGATTTATTATGAGCATCCAGAATGAGCGAATGCTGTGAAATTAGGCATCCCAATCCAGCTCATTTAATGCTGGCCACTTCAAAGCTCTTGTCAGTTCCTCGGGTTGGAATTGTCATTGTTGTTCGATGACACTGTTGCTAATAAGAGTTTCCTTCCTACAAAGGGTATATAGATTGTGTTTTTTAATTTCTATTGGTACTATGTTTCAATTGATGCCGTTCTCTACAGCAGAATGACAACTTTTACCCTTATCCTGCATAACACAAATTTAAGATGCTTCCCAAATTTGCATTCTAATAATAATAACCTAATGGAAATCACAAACACTACAGTTCGTGCATTATTTTTTCTCTCTCTTTTTTCTGGTGGAATTTCCTGATGTCACACCGAGATTTATCTCAAAAGTTAAAATATTCTATGCTGCTCAAAATGTAAAAAATACAAAAGCACCAAGTACATGTTTTTCACAATAATAGTGTTTTTACCTAGATTTGAACCATCAAGTGCCAAAGCAGCTGAATTAGATTACCTTAAGCTCCATACCTAGCAGGTACTCAGAGATCGTAACAAACCACCAACGTTTTCCTTTTGAAAAAGCGGAAAGGATTTTCATCAAATGGTCAATAACTTAAGAGGTGCAAAAGGGCACATACGCAGTATCTGTCTTACGTTTCAAATCTGCAATCCATAGGAAAAATTACCGTATAGCCTTATAGTTACACAAAGGTAATAACAATCCACTAATGTTTTCCTTTTGAAGAAGAAAAGCGATTTTCGTCAAACGATTGATGTATCAAGAAAGGCAAAGCACGAGGTGGAGCATCAACCTCATTATTCGTCTTACATTTCAAATGTATAATTCATAAAAGAAAAAAATTTCTTTACATACCAACCTCTGTGTAAGAAAATTCTTCTGAGAGCAGGGAAAGTTTTCTACAACAAAACAGATGGAGATGCCTCATCGTCTTTGTGCTTCACCAAACCAGAATCAACAAGAATTGGAATCACTGCCACAAGCCATGGAGCAAGACCCAAGCACAGGCGATGGGCGATCCCAACCCAGGACTGTGCACACCAATAATAACAAACAAGACCTGTTCAGATACCAGACCGACTCTACCAGGATCCACGGTAACATCGACTAGAAGAAGAAGAAGAAGAAGAAGAAAAAGTGCACGTAGATCAATAATCAAGCTGCGGCAGTTCGATCTCGGGGGCGGTGGCGGAGATATCGAACCATAGTCCTGCGGTTTGCACGAGATAAATCTGCGGGTTGTGACACGTGACGTGAAGAAATTATTTTCCCTTTCTTAATTAGACAAAACAAAGGATATATTTGTCGTCATGGAATGGATACAAAATTAGATGTTAGTTACATCGCCATTTTTTTAGCTAGGTGTTACATTGCGAAACACCATTATAAAAAAGGGTTCACTGCGAGATTGGGACATCTAAAGGGAAAAATTAACGACGTCAGTTTTGAAAGTGCAATTCTACGATGGGAGAGGAGAAAGCTTACAAGGGCCATGGACAGAGCTTTGAAGATAAATCCTCATGAAGGAAAACATCCATCTACGCCTCAACGGTTGGGAATAATAGAACATCAACAATTGAATGGCTGTCAAATTACCAACAAACCCACTCCAAGGCCTGATTTTGAAAAGAACCTTCCAAAGAGGTGAGCTTTTTAAGAAGCGGTAAGCTATTAAAGAAGCTCAAAAGTACTAATTTTATACCTTCTAAAATAGAACTAGAATATGATTCTACAAGTTCAAGATCATTTTGACATTTGTTTATGATTTCAGCCGAAAGTTTAGAAGCTCACGTCTGTAAGCACTCTCAAAGCTTTATCGAACTTCACCTTAGATCAGGTGCAATGCACTATACAGTATCCCTCCCAAACCTTGAACAAAATAAACCCTACAACATGTATATATAACGAAAAGAATATGAAGCTAAGATTAGAACAACTTTTGCCGATTTCAGTATGTTGGGTGCTATCAGAGTCATCCGGCTGGTAATTGGGTCGAAAAACTAGTCGCTGGAAGACTTCAATCAAAATGTCAGAGTCATGCACTGGAGCTTTTGTTTCCGCTTGCCAGCTGTAAGAATAACAAGTGCAAGTAAATATATGCAAATGGATATGCCTTTTGAGCACGAGTAAATGTGGAACTTGCTAGAACTGTACAAAAGTGACCACCTATGGACAAAAGTGACCATCTAATTGTATGATTAGATGGGAGAAATGTTGTAATTCATCTGACAGATTCAGTGAGATTTAATATAGAGTAATCAAATGAATCGTAGAGTCGGAATTCACTCATGCAAGTCCTCGTTTTCAGCCATAGGACACACTAATTCTTGGACCGCAACATATTTCCAGGAACACCTAACAAGAAGAGCTGTAATATTTCCTGAAGGTGTGAGTTTTGAATTTTTTATTAGAATAATGGAATGACTACGCTTCCAAGGATCAAAATTGAGCGTAAATACAAAATTCGGTCAATCACTTCTCCATTATAACAAATGAAAAGAAAACGAAAAAGAAAAATTATCAACAAAAACAAAGAAATAAATTTCAAATTCGCCAACTAGGTTCTTTCTTTTTCTCCTCTTCTACAACCAGTCTTTTAAGGTTAATCTTTGAAATATATTCTCGTATGAAATAGGAATGTAAGAAGGGAAATACAGTTTTATTGTCCTCATAGATCCAAGGAAACAATAAGAAACAAACCTGTGAAATAAATGTGAATGGCAAGTGCTTCCGTGCCTATAGAGGAATCACAGTTTCAAGGTTCTTTAAAAGTCTCCATCCTCTAGGGTAAAAAAGGCCTCTAGAATCTAGATGAAGGTGCCAGTTCATTATCTTAGAGCAACCAAAGGGTATGGCTTCCATCTGAAATTCATCACGAACTACCTGCTGGATAAACGTTGTCTCCTGCATCACAAACGGTACTCTATCAAAAACGGCAATACAAAAAAATGAAAACAAGAAACACAAAATGCCACAATAGTTAAAAGTTAATGGCAATGAAATTTCATATATTGTTACAAAATCTAATTTCACATTCTTGGAATCTTCGGCATGATTGAAAAAAAGTAGTATTCTCCCGGGACACTCTAGAAAAGTTCCCTCTTTTGCTAGTAGAGTGGTTATGACACTCCTGCCTGGGTGGTACTTTCCTTTATGGCTTTATGCGAACCCTTTCTTTGTGGTCACATTGACCTCACACGTCTCTAGCAGATAGAAAGGAGCAAGATGCCCCAAAGGGTGAAAAAGGTATCATGAGTTTAAAGTTCCAGTATTCAACAACAGCATGATATTATGCAACATTTGGAATCAAAATTTATTATCGTATGGCAATATAAATATATAGATATCAAACTTTCCCACAATCAGAACTGATGAAGCATTGTGGAAAATGTCAAGAGGAACACTGTTTGAGGGGAATTTACAACTGTTCACCGAAAAGGGTTGAAAAAAATTAGTTGCAGTTGGATAAGTTCCCCCTATGTACATACAACATCAATCCCACCCTTGAAGACAAAGATAACACCAGTTATGGAGATCCATAAGGTCCACAAATGACAACACAATCAACACATAAGCACACATGGTGGAAGCCTGCATTTATGGATGATGGTGTTCCAATAAAAAGGACCACATCGACTACATTTGGGAAATCAAATTAACGAGCTTGGAGAATAATAAGAGATTTTATGGTAAAATATGTGAAATTTTAATTCAAAATTAATTGGCGTCGAATGAAGAAATTTATCATATATTAGTTCAAGTTCAATCTCCACACTACCAATGTGGGACTATTCCAACACTCCATACTTATAACTTATTTTACCTTTAAAAGTGGTCTTTTTTTAGATCACATGAATATACACGAACCAACTCTAGTACCATATGAAATTCCAACACAAAACTAGTTGACATTGAGTAAGGAGATTTATTATATATTAATCCAAGTTCAATCTTCACACTACCAATGTGATACTATTCCAACACATGTAATATATCTCAATGGGTTTAAAACTGAACTAAACCGACTGGTTCAACTGTTTGAATCAGTGACTGCCCCACAATGGTTGAATGACCTAAAAAACAATGCATTAAACTAACAAGTGTGAAATTGGCGTAACCATGGTTAAATCAATGGATCAATTAATAAAAAACACTGGTTCAACTGTTAGTAATAAATACAATCCTAACCCTAACTTATCAAAGTCCCACCCAACTCCCCCTGTCACAGCAGTGTCTTTGAATAAACCAGTCTACCTGCCAACTTCTTATCCATTACACTACAAGATCAAAAACTTTAGCTTTATACTGATCTTCATTTTGGGATTCACAGTGGAAAATCCTGTAATTCTTTCCATCCATATACTCCCAACAAACTGTATGTGGAATAATGAACCACACCTTTTGGAAGGCCCAAGGAAATGAATATGATTATTGGTTTATTTATGGTTGAGGATTGATTAATTCATTTGAAAACTAATTTCTATTTCATTTTATAATCTAATTGTTTGATACAGATCATGATATATGTATGATTCTACCTGGAGATTATATGTACAGGCTAATGAAGATTTTAAGTACGTGATAAAACTTCTATATTGTTAGATGAAGTTTGATATATTTTTTATCATCTACATTACACAGATGAAATACCTTGGTTTACACCAAGGAGATGTATGAAAGAGCAATTACCAATATTAAAACCATAGGACAAAGTAAAGAATTTCCTATAAACTGAGGTTCACACCAAGGCTCCTTCAGGGAGAAATACCTTGGCGTATGATATTTGCTGATAACATAATTTTAATTGATGAAAGTAAGTTGAGAATTAATTCCAAATTAAAATTATGGAGAGACACTTTAAAGTTCAAGATTAAGTAGGTCATAAATTAAATATATAGAACATAGGTTCAACAAAAATAGAACTGATAATAAAGGTATATACTTAGATGGCCAAAAGATTCACAAAATTAAGACTTTTAAATACTTAAGATCTATAATAAGTAGTAATGGTGAAATTATAAAAAATGTTAATCATAAGATTAAAGTAGGATGGATGAGGTGAAGAGACACTTCTAAAGTGTAATGTGATAAAAGGATACTCTTAAAATTAAAAGAAAAATTCTATAAAAATCTTGTTCACTTAACTATACTTTATAGCTTAAAATATTGGACTGTAAAGCATGACTTTCTGCACAAAATCAATATTGTTAAGATGCATATGCTTGAATAGATGAGTGGTAATACTGTAAGAGATAACATAAAAACAATTTCATTAAGAATAAAGTAGGGGTTGTACCTATTGAAAATAAGATAAGATAAGGAGAAATAAAGAATGTTGCATTTTTGCAATGTGTTGACAATGTACTCACACTCAATGAATAAAGCATAATGGAATCCCACTTACTTGAAATCCCTCCTTCACGATATCAAGTTGTCTAACAATTGAAGCTGGATGATGCCAGCTCTTAGGATCCCATAGCATTGTGCTATTAAATGCAAATCCTGACATGTCAACATGAAACCTCCGAAGTCTTTTACTCTTTTCATTTGTGTGCCAGCCAATTATTTGACTCCCATTGCATATTGGACCTTCTATAATAGCTTTGTTTTTGCTTTTAGCAAGCATGCCAACAGGCCAAGTTCCAAAGCTCCTGTAAAAATATTTTAAAATGAGCTAACTTACCAAAAAAAAAAGGAAAAAAATGCATAATAGCTACCCTTTTCCACTGAAATTATGCTCCTAATATAAAGACATAAAGTATAATATCAATTTCAAAATTTTGTACAGAAAATAATGCAATGTGATTTATCATGAACAAGACACTAACTTTTTCTTCAAAGAAACAAACTTTTTCTCAAGCAACTGTGATTCTGTTGTCGAAGTCAATAAGGAAATAACACAACTTCAATGAAATTGAGTTACTAAATACAGTACTAATGAGTAAAGAATCTGAATGATAGCCATCATATCCTCATTCAAATGTATAATGAATTAATTTCACATTGTCATAGATGCAGGCCAGGCTTCATTTTTTTATGCATTATCCTTAGCATAGTTGTAATATTTACACAAGCTAAAAGTGGCAAACATAGATACTCAGCTGGCTAACAAACCTATAACATGAAGTTAAAATTAGAAGATAGAAAAAGGTCAAGCTAATGGCTAATCTAATTCTAACCATGTAATTTCAAATCTTTTTCCATATTTCTAATTCCAACCATGTAATTTCAAATCTTTTTCCATATTTCTAATTCCAACCATCAAATTTTCAGTTTTCTCCTGTCCCTTTTAGTTTTTCCTTAGTGCAGAAATACAATGCAAAATTGAGATTAGAAAAGATTTAAGATGCAAGTCTATCATTAACCATGCAACATTTGATGTTAGGCACTAGAATCAATTTCTGAGATCACCAGGAATGAGGATATTAGCTTAGCACATAACTCAATTCATTGCTACATCAAAGGGTGCCCACAGAAGAAGAGAAAAGCAGCAACAATAAGTCTCACGCCAAGGACATGCCCACAGAAGCAAAAACCACAGTATAGGTGATAAGAAACACCTTTCCAAGTATATGATATGATAGGTGAAAATACAGCCATGCGACTCATTTGACAGGAGAGAGATCCTCCAGAATATATGCCGCCCCTTCAAACTCGATATGGATAACAAGGGTGATTGTACATCAAATATTGAGACTATCGCAAATCATCTACAAACGCTTCAGAAGAATGACATCATCTCTTAAGTAAATAAGAAGTCAAGCCTCTTAAAGCCACATCAATCAATAAATGCTGATCTAAGGTGGTTCAGATTTTGAAGTTCATGTTCCCAACTTACGAAATTTATATCACCATACAAATCAAATATATGCATTTGCAGCATGTCACATGGACTTGCTTCAAAATGCATGTCAAAGCAAAAGTTTAGCAGCAAACTACTACTACAATTTAATCCATCCAACACCTTCCATAAAAACAAAAAAAAGGCAGTGCCTATTACCTGACCTCCCTCATTTGCTCAAACAGCTCCAAAGAGTAGATGTTATCATCATCCGCGAAGTACACAATTCCATCCATTCGATGTCGTTCGATATGCTCAAGTGCCACATTCCTCTGATGAACCCCTCTATCCTTGACCTCCAATGTGTCCTTCTGGCACACGAGGTGCCTGTACATAACCCCCGTCTTCCTCAACACATCCGCAGTCTCCATCGACGCTTGGCCCATTTCCACCACAATCCACACCAAGGGCGGCCTCACGAGCCGCAGCACCTGCCCCAACCTCAAAAGGTAGTAGGCCTGCAAAGCCCTGTTATACGTCGGCGTTACGACGATCAGAAGCTTCCTCCCCCCATCCACTCCCACCTTTCCCCCCTCCACCGCCTCCATCTTCTCCACCCCCTTGACGGTCTCCATTACGCGGCTTCCCTGCTTGACGAAGACCAGATCTCGATCGCGCTCGAAGTCATTGTCGACAGCAGGAGCCCGGATCTCGAATGTGAAGTCGTGAGGGGCGACCAAGTCGAAGGCGAGATCGCCGAATGGAAAGAGCCCGAGGAGGAGCCCCAGCAGGAAGAAGAGAAGGTAGCGAACGGCAGAGCTCTTCGAGGGTTGGCGGGGGTGGAAGAGGAGACGGAGGAAGGCCATGAGGGAGGTGTGGGGAAGAGAACAGGAGGAGGAAGTGCGAATGGGAGGAGGAAGAGGAGGAGGAGGAGGAGGCTTCTGTTGATGTGGCCAAGGGCGAGTTGACGGTGACAGAGTACGCCGGATTGACGCCATCGTCCTACGGACCGGGGCCGGGCGGGCGGCAGAGTGGGTGAATTTTTGTGCTTGATTTATTTTATTATTATTGAATTGCCTAATTTCCGGGCAGAAAAAATTGCCTCCATGGGACGAGGATAAGCGATTGACTGGCGTGCGATCTGCAGGAAGGATTGGCGTCTGTGATTCCTATTTTTGTCTTCGTTTTATCTCTTTCAAGAATTCGTGACTCGAATTTGAATTAGAGAAAAAGAATAAAAAGTTAGATTTAGATGGTCGAAGTACTAATCTGATTTTGGATCATAACATTTTAGAAAATTTATTTGTAGCATTTTTGTGGTTTTATGTAAAAAAATCATTAGTACTTTTTCGTAAATGCACTAATACTTTAAAAGCTACGATAAAATCACGTTTACAACGCAACTGGACGTGATATATTTAAATGTAAAGACATGATAACAGAGTAAAATACGATTGGGCTGACCATACGACATGACAAGTAGAGCTTGCTTGCCTCTCAATTAAAAAAGGAATAAATTTACCGTTACCGTCAAACGTGGAATTAAAAATTATTATAAGATGGCGTGGAGAAGCTCCCAAGGCACAACTTTCGGTGGGATGGCACAGCCACCGGCACATGGTAAATTTGTATTACATCTTTTTTTATTATTAAAATTTTAAAATTAGTTTATATTTGATTACTAAACATTCTAATTTGATTTTTTTAAATATATTTGAATTACGTTACGTCTAAGAGCATATATCTGGTCGATAGTAATTCACAAGTAATGTAATGTAATATAATGAATTATATTCTTAAATTATATTATAATATTTTATCATTTTAATTTTTTGAAATTTGATTATAAAAAAGAGGAAGAGTTGTTTGGTATATATCGTTAGATTAATTAAATGATAAATTTGATTTTTATATGAAATTTATTATTTTTTACCGAACTTTAGATCAATAACTCGCCATGTCCGCCGGCATCAATAACCATCTTCGATGGCAGGCAGAATCCACGTTACCTGAAGGGAACGGACAATGGCAGTCCCATCCGGCTCTTGGAGAATCGTAAACGATGGCCGCCGACAAGCCCTCTGAGATTTGACAATTGTCCGCCACCTTCTCTCTCTATCTCTCTCTCTCTACTCTATTCGCGCAGCCACTACGTCAGCCTCCGGCGTTACGAGATGACATAGTATTTGAGGACCCATTTTAAAAGACCAATAAAAAGAACTTAACTTTGTATTAAAATTATATCAAAATCTTATACTTTTTATATAAAATTATTTAATCTCATATTCTAATCATCTGTATCAATCTTAAGGGTTTACCATATTCAAACCCTATCAATCTTACCATATATTTTACACCGATGTCTCACTTTAAACGTTTAAACACCCCCCCTACCTTCAGGTCGCACGTATGGGTCATCTCAGTCGTCAGTTTTTAACTAAATGGGTCAAAGACCTTCGGCGACAAACCAGCCGTTGACCATCTGACGGTTCTCGAGGCAAACCAACGAGAGAGAAGACGACTCACGTTTTTAAGAAGAATCAGAGTACTCTAGTTCGAATGAACTCTCCCCATTTTATTTATATTGGTGTCTACTCTATTACAAAATGCACTAACAAACAACAGAAACTAACACATCTTTAAAAAAGGAACATGTCAATTTACAATTCTGCAACAATGGAGCCTGGCGTTCCCAGCCTAAATGTTTTCCTGTGGTAAATCCTAATTAAATCCTGAAATTCTCAAATGTTTGCTTTTTAGGAAAAGAAATGTGCACGTTGGTGATGGCAAGCATTTTTACTTTTAGACGTGCAGAATGAAGAAAACAAATTGATAAATTTGACGAGAACATAGTTGAATATGGAAAATGAAACTTGAATATAAATCATGGTGCCTATCCGAGAAAAAAAAATTCAGAGTGCACTTGTGGAAAGCAAAAACCCAGTTAGAAATAGGAAGGATTTCTAAACATTTTATAAGACAAAATATGATGACAATCAAACAAGTAGAAGAAAAACAGGCCACAGCATAAACAAAGATTTAAATCACACGATGCTGCCACGGTCCATGGAATTGCCTAAGAGAGGTTGAAAATCTTCAAATATATAGTAGCAGCAAGATAAGAGAAACCTGGTTCTACCCATCTCAAAATAGAGAGAATCTGGCTCCACTTCATGCCTTCCCTGCTGAACCAAAGAGATGCATCTTCTCTGCAATGACAACTTTCATCGAGTTTTTTGCGGATTCCATCATTTGAACAAGATCTTTGTGGGGCTTCCTTAAAGCTTCCAAGTAAGCATTTCGTACTTCAGTATTAACATTAAACTTTCTAACTCCACGATTTATGCATTCCTGTCCAGAATCCAACAAGGTACCATTTATTTTGTAAAATGTTTTCCATTTCAGAGGGCATATTTCTGCACCTTTCAGATGGGATGGAATAGTAGGCATTTTGTAAAAAGACATTCAAGCAAAACTGGTGATGATATAAAAAAAGCTCCTATTCATGTCAATTTTCAGCAAGGATGGTGACAAAGAGCATGAAGCAAAAAATAATTATACATCTGTAAGAGTATCATATAGGTCATTAGATAAATAGGTAAATGGATATCCAATTACATTAAGGTTCCATTATTCATTCTCAATATAATATATTCTCTTTTCTTGCTAATGACAGATTTCATTCTCTCTAATTCTTTTTACCACATGGTACAAATCTGAGGACAACCACCACCACAAAATTATACAAGGAATGAAGTTCATCATAGGAAATAAAGTGTGAAATAGGATGGGCAATGATGGATCTTATGCCTTTCCTCAAAGCAATAGGTAGACCAAGGTCATCTTGTCGTAGATCTGTAGCTACGAATGTGTATCGATAGCTTGTGTGGTAGTAAGTGGAGGCACCTTCTGGCATCGAGTGTATACCTATAAGGGACCAGTGAGCTTTTCCTCCATGGTCACTGGATCAATAGCCTCAAAAGAATCAGGAAGTTGGCTCTTGGTATTAGACCCTATCCTCGTTGAGTACAAGAATACCCAAAAAAAGCACATTTAATTGATCAAGGTGTCAATTTGTCAAGATTGGGAGTTACATCTTGAATGAAAGTAATATAACTAAAGATTTTGGGTGGAAGAGAGAAATTTTCCACATTGGGACATTTCAAAGTGGAACCTCCCCTCAAGTGGAAAGGATGGCATTGTGTTAATTAAGGTAGGATGCAATAATGATATTATTGGATCACAAATACCTTGATATACCAAGCTACATCAAGTAATGTTAATGTTTATGCTCTACAACCCCAATCTACTAAGATGTGTACAGTTATGTAGCTTCAAGACAAAATCCAATATATTATTAATGTAAAGAATTTTTGGTGTAACAGTAAATTGATTTATTATTTTAGCAATTTTTTTTTTTTGGCAACGTTAACAATACTAGTACGAACTATAAACAAATAAACCTATGAAACATGGGAGTAACCAACATAAACACAATCTGATATTGATAACTAGATATAGATGCAGTCCTTACAAGACCCCAAACATCACAACAGCCTAAACCAAAAGGGCTCACTCTTAACCAACGCAGACCTCTAGAGGAAACACACCTATGTTTACTTAATTGACATGACACTAGAAGGGAGACATGATAATCCAAGGTAAAGTTTGATGAAGTTTCTGATGGAATGAATGACCTAATAGAATGTTCCACAGAAAGAATGGCTCAACCGTGGAGACAAGTGACATGAACCCTCGAGGTACCACATCTCAAACCAATAGATAAACACTACTGCCTTGCTAACACCCTAAACTAATACTATTCCCTATCCGCAAATCTTGAAAAGTATAATGAAACAGACAAAAGGTTATTGAACAAATTAATTGTTTGGTAATAATACTAAAGGATAAGAGATTAATCAAAAAGTCAGATACATAGAGAATCTTGTCTAATGTGATCTGAGATGTATGAATAGTGCCTTGCATCGAGACACAAATTCAATCATTAACAGAGGTAGCAAAGTAAATATTAGATAATTAGAGCAATTGGATAAATAATTCAAATGTACTTGACATATGTAAGGAGGCCCCGAAGTCAAATAAACCAAGAATTATTCCGAGAGGCAACCAAGGTTGCAGCACCTGAGGTCAAAGCAATGGCCTATGAAGCTGTAGTAGTCACAAAGATCTAATGCTCTCAAAACTTCAGAAACTAATTATACTCAAGTTAGGGTAACAGTAGATTGAGTCTGTGGATGGGCTTGCTATCAAGGAAGTTGCTATCTCAATGGAAATCTATGCCCATTTTGGTTTTCTAAGCTATTACTAGCAACGATCTGATCTATGGGTTAGTACCTTTACAATGTACACATGACTGATGACTTCCACAAACTCCTGCCCCTTAACCTACAGAACGGCTACCACATCCTCTAGCTACCATGGTTGACTGATCAGTGGAAACTTTCAACACCTTCTAGAAGAGTAGAGGTCTAGAACAAAATCCAACATCCTACTCTAAGTATTTGTCCTCAGATCTAAGAGGAGATTTCTAGATTCAAGCTAAAGAGAAAGACAACTGCAAGTTCATCACAATAGCACTGCAGGGTGGTGAAATCTTGCAACAGTAGTTGATATGTATCAAACTCCTCAACTAGTGCACATAGTGTGGAGAAATTGTCCTGAACAAAGTGTTACCCCACACAAAAAGTGAACTCAAATTTTGAATACCTTGAAGATATTTTTCTTGTGACCATACATGTATTTTGAAGTATCCTAAATCTTCTTGGTAAATTGAAACATCATCACACCACAAGCAAAGTTGGATTCCATACTTATCTCCCAACCATATAATAACCACAACATCATTGACATACTAGTCACCATAGGAACTATTCTTCACATCAGGTGGATCTTGATTCAAATGCTTCACCATCCTATGTGCAACAATGAAGATCTGAAAGCTTTTGACCCACATCAAATAATTCTTTCCATTCAACTTTTCAGAGGTATTACTAAGGCTATTGACTAGAGTTTCATTTCCAGCCATGATTCCTTAGCAAAAAAATAGTCTGATCTGCATGAGAAACGGCCTTCAAGTGTACTTCTAGGTTTCCAGACGTAGGGAGAAATGTGGACAGGTTGAATCCACCCTTGGAACATGCCGTTCAGAGAATACACGTTCATATTCATGAGCTGCTTAGCAGTATGAACCACCAGCCAAAGTGGTTGGTAGCAGAGGATATGGTAGCCGACCAGATGGTGGCTGCAGCAAAGGAGGATGACCCTGTTTTGGGCAATTGATAAGGCCGAATGGCCTGAGAAAAGGGTGGTGATGGCTCCTGTTGCTTCAATCAGGCTGCATGAGCTTCCACGACATTGAGCTTCTACATGAGTGCTTTTACAATCTAGACTCCTATGTTCAAGCATTGTAACAAACAGACTGCAATCTTCATAGCCAATTACTTTAAATTCTATCAAACATATCAACATTGGCTTCCACTACATTTGCAACATGATGATGAAAAGTTTGATTACTACTCCTTGTACCCACTCTTCAGAACAACTTATGGATATCTTCACCAAAAGCTTAGGTACCACTACATTTAAGACTTTGTATTGTAAGTAAGACATGATAGATATATATATTTCAGTTTAAGGGAGTGTAAGTATCATATAGGTCATTAGATAAATGGGTAGATAGATATCTCATTACATTAAGGTTCCACTACTTATTCTCTATGTAATGTACTCTCTTTTCTTGCTAATGATAGATTTCATTTTCTCCCTAATTCTAACGTCATCAACACTAAATTCACTGTGGAAGTGATTTATATGATGCATTAGATTATTGATAGATTTAAAAGAATGAAATGGGTGCATATCATGGATTAAAATGGCACCTGTTGAAGAGCATGGCACCTCCAGTGAAGTATCTAGATGTTTGCACGCAAGTCAGTTTCAGTGCATAACCTCTCCAGATAAACTTTTAAATTTTCACTGGATGTCTGCCTCTGGGGGGTACATATACAGGAAGGAAGATATCTGGAAGTCCGTCTAATGTCTGGTAATGGCTGTTGGGCTCCAAAAGCTATATTTTTCATTCATTATATTTTAATTTGAATTATTTTTGTTCTTCTAGACTTGTACATCACTATCAACTCTAAACAACTTCTCTTGTTCTTGCAATCTCTCCACCAACTCCCTTGTGCACTCACAACTCTCTATAACTCGGTGATTGTGTAAAAGTATGTTCACCCATGAGGCCTTGAAAGGAAGAAGCATAGTGAAACATCACGACATGGTGTTGTAGACGTGTCCAAGCAAGCATACAAAATTGTGCCCCCTCACATTTATTGTGAATGCAACACACTTGGTGAGATCTTAACATTTTTGTTTGATAACAAGAAGAAATCTACCATTTGCGTTTTCTATACTACAGATCCCATTGCTCTGAGAGAAATAAAAAAGGGATTAAGGCATATAAAGTGGGTCTGGAATATGCAATTATTGATCATTACATCCTTTCTCAATCTTTTCTACCTACTTTTCTTGTATAGTTTAATGTTGATTAATGCATAATAATATCTCGATGAGAATCGTTGTCATGTTGACAGCAATATTTACTGTATGCATTATATTATTTTTAATTTAAATTATAGATGACGAGACTCATGGTTCAATTGAGTAATACTTTTCTGACTTGTCAAAATTGATCTGTCACTTTAATTAAGGGATATTGTCCCACATATCCACAATCCCCTCTTTGAAGATCACAAGGATACAGCCATCATGCTTTAATTAAACATGATGGATATTCTCTGAAGTGTAAATTGCTCACAGATACAAGTTCATATTTATCTAAGGCACCAAATCACTATTCTCATGCTCGAAACATGACTATTTTCACCCTTTATTTCAAATTTGTTAAGATTTTATAGTGTCAATACCTTATCAACTTATGAAGAAATATAAATTTCCCTAACTAGAAACGTTTATTTTACCTTTATAAGTTCCCTGGGCAATCCAGATGCTCCATGAAGGACTAAGAAAATTCCTTTCTCCAAAGCTAGCTCATGCAAAGCCTGTGTTAAAAAAAAAAAAAAAACTAAAATCAACTAGAGGACCAAAAATATGTAAGTGAGCATTACTATGCCAAGTATAATATCTTAATCTAACACTGCCATTTTGCACATCAACAACATTGCAAAAATTGTTGCCGGCATTTATCTTTTTTATGTATTAGCATTTGCAGGTATGTAGACTGCAAAATATGGTTCCACAAAGGCCAAAAAATATGAAAGCATGAAGGGCTTTCACACATGCAGAGCAGACAGCAGGACATGGAAGCCTCCCTTTCCCTCTTCCCATTACGACATATACAATGCTATCATGCTGACCCATTCCACTGATACGAGAAAGTGAGGCAATGTATATTGTATTGAGGTTCCAGATTTTGTATTTATTCCATGAGTAGGAATGTAGGATGATAGATGCAAGGAAGCTGCATTTTACAGTAACTGAGTTTTTCCCAATTGGTTTTCTTATTAAAATCATGACATGATTTACATAAAGATATAGAATGATTAGTGGCATACACAGTTTCAAACTGTCAGGAGCAACACAATAACTCAGGTTCATGCATCTTATGATAAAATGCTTATAGCTGACATGGACCAGTTAAATGAATGAGATTTAACCTTGAGCAAGTCAAGCCTCAGAACTGGACCATTGTCTGGGTATTTTCCATGAATATTTCCAATACATACTGCTAATGCATCAATCCCCGTCTCATCAATGAATTCACGAGCCTGGAATGCAAAGAGCTCCTGTTATTCTGAGACTACATGACAGTTATCTGTTATTTTAGTATCTTTTTTATAAACTTAGAAACAAAACCTTACTTGTACAATATCAGTTAATCTTGCCTCATAACCTTCAACTGTCAAGTCATCTTCAGTTCCTGATAACCGTCCAAGCTCTGCTTCAACCATAATTTTTCTGGAGTGTGCCAGTGAGGATATGTGCTTTGTATACTGCAAATTTTCCTCAAGAGAAAGATGAGAACCATCCACCATGATGGAGTCAAATCCCTATATTAGAGAGAATTATAAAAGATAGAAAGTGATTACTACATACAACAGAAGCTAAACAAGATTATATAGAAAAAATAAATTTAGCAAAATCAAGTAAGATAATAAGTTATTTCAACAACAATGACAAGAAGTTCCCATCACTAACCAAATCAAGAACTTCCAACAGCTCATGCTCAGAAGTTCCATGATCAAAGTGAACACCGACGGGTACCTGCATTATACACAGAAAAAGATGATATAGTGTATCTCCCATTTCCTAAATTCTAGAATTGTGGGGAAAAGTCCTTGCTCAAAATTTAATCAGATATTAAGACCCAGTTTGGTTTGAAAAGTCAGTTACTTAAAAATGATTGGATAATTTCTTTCATTAACACAGGAATATAGTGATTTAAGTTAATGAGTCATGCTATGAAATTATAGGAAAGGATAATTAAACAAAGATTAAGACATATAACTAAAATCACAAAAAATCAATTTAAATTTAGGTCAATTAGATTAACAATAGAAGCTATTCATTTGCTTGAAAACTAATAGAAAATTTTAGAGTTGAGAAAAAAAATCTATATGATTTTCATTGATTTAGAAAAAACTTATGATAAAGTATCTAAAAATCAATTGCAATGGGTTTTAGAAAAAAAAGGAGTAGGCATTGAATATATTGATATCATAAAAGACATGTATAAAAGAGTAGATAATAATGTTAAAACTATAGGAAAAAAACTAAGAAATTTCCAATAGATATAGGCTTACACCAAAGTCCTCTCAAGTCCTTACCTATTCGTCTTGGTTATGAAAAAATAACCAAGAAAATTCAAGAAGAAATACCCTAGTGTATGTTATTTGTTGATGTCACAATTTTAGTTAATGAAAGTAAATTAGGAATTATTTCTAAATTAAAATTATAGAGAGATACTTTAAAGTTTAAAGAATTTAGATTAAGTAGGTCTAAAACTAATATATGAAATGTAGGTTCAACAAAAATAGAAATAATGATGGAGGTATACACTTAGATGATTATAAGATTCATAAAAACAACACTCTAAATACTTAGATCTATAATAAGTAACAATGGTGAAATTATAGAGGATGTTAATCATAGGATTAAAGTAAGATGGATGAAATGGAAAAATGTTTTAAAGTGTTGTGCAATAGGACACCCTTAAAATTAAAAGAAAAGTCTATAAATTTATTATTTGTCCAGCTATACATTATAGTTCAGAATGTTGGGTTATAAAATATAAGCATATGCAGAAAATTAACGTTACCGAGATACATACACATAAATGGAGAAGTAGTAATATACTATAAAAGATAAGCTAAAAAATAAATTTATTAGAAATACAGTAAGAGTTGTGACCATTGAAGATAAGATAAGAGAAAATCAGCTTTTATGGTTTGATCATATCTTTAAGAAACCAAAGAATGTACTAATTAGGAAAAGAGAGTTACTTAGTATAGAAGAAATTAAAAGTACAGGTATGCCAAAAACTATTTGATTAAAAATTATAAGAAAAATTTTAAATTTATATAATTTAACTGAAGATTTTACAATAAATAAGAATACTTGGAAAAAAAGAATTCATTAGGTTGAATCCACATAGTGGAATTATGGCTCAGATTGTTGTATTCTAGTGGATTCTCCCTTAAAGGGACTTGGGAAACTATGTGCCTTCTTGTGCAGCAAGGAGAGTTGGGGATCATGTTGTCGAGGCATTTTAATAAGGCACTGCTTCTTAAATGGTTTTGGAGGTTTGAAAACGAATAAGGAGCTCTATGGTGCATCATTTTCAGGTCTCTATATGGCAATATACGGTTTAATGGTGTCAGCTGCTCTTATTTCTGGAAAACTATCCTGCATCCAAGGAGGGCCTTTCTTGGAAAGGTTACTTTCAAGCTGGGGAATGAGGGAAGAATTAGATTTTTGCGGGACTCCTGGAAGACATTGGGGAGTCAGGCTTTTATGGACAGACTCCTGGAGATCCTCTCCCTCTCTTGACTTCAGGATGGTTGAATCAAGGAAGTTGGGAGTTCCAGGAAGACACTGGCTGGTCTTGGAACTTACAGCTTTGTGGAAATCTCAAGGGGGATGAAATCCTTCAGGTTTCTTTGCTCTTTGAGCTTCTGGATCAGTCTGCTCAGCCATCCTCTCAGGAAGACAAACTGTTGTGGATGAAGGGCAGATTCTCAGTGGAAGGATTGCTACAGGGAGATGTGCAGCTCACTTGATAATAAAAGAGAGCATTTCAAATTAATTTGGAAGGCTGCCCTCATGAAAGTGAAGGCCTTCATGTAGTTGCTTCGTTGGGAGAGGCTGATGGGTAAGAAATATAGAAGCAAATAGTCTGGACTTCAAAAGATTGCCTGTAATCTCTGTGGAGGTGGAGGGATTGAGGATATTGAGCATCTCTTCTTTACAAGTATGCATGTAGTGTCAGCGGGAGGATCTGGGTGCTTCTTCTGCCCCTTGTAGTGCAGGATAGTCTGGTATTTTCTTCTATTTTTCAGCTTCTTCAAGAAAAGGCAGAGTTCTGAAAGGAAAGGTATCGGTGACCAAACAAAAACTATGGAAGGTGTTGAAATATAAGAAATAGGGTGGAAGTTGTATGTCATTCATAAGCAAACAAGGTCTCTACATATAAAAGTTACATTATAAAAGTTATAGAGAAAATAAAGACACACAATGTGAGATTAAACTCACAACACAAAACTCTAATACATTATTTACTTTAATATTCTCCCTCAAGCTGGAGCATCAAACTTACAGCAAACTCATACATAAGCAAACTAGAGTAAAATAAACAAAGAGATAATAACAAACAAATATAACTAGAAGTTAAAACAATATTGTACAAGAAAAATAATTAAACCCTAGTTAACTACACTAAAAGCAAATGTAGATGCTAATATGTTGTTGACATCAATGGATTAATCAACATCCATACACCTGTATATGCTAAGAAGACTTACACACATACTTCTACAATACAAACATTATCAATCATCTAATAAAGAAGTGAATTGTTAACTTAAAGGTATTCCACAAATCCCAAATTTTGTGGAGAACACTCAAATTTTGATAGAGTAACATTTCTACAATGTTGATACTCATACAAGAAAAGATATAACTTAATTGATTGTTGATTGATGACGAAGTATTAAACACCTTTTTTCTTCTTCTCCTAGTCCTTTTTTTTTTCTTTCTTTCCCTTTCTTTTTTTTCCTTCTCTTCTCCTTCTCATTTCTACTTTCTTTTTCGTCTGTCCAACTTCCCCTCTGAACCATAATAGGCACAAGTGGTAGCAATGGTGATCGTGGCATCAATGAAGGTAGGCCCACACCACTTTCGTGGAGTTGGGTTGCCCACAAACAAGGGAACTCGAGGCAACAACATCAGCCTTGGATTGGAAGTGGTGCTCATCATTGGACATGATATGCACTACAATTAGACAAAGGAGAAAATATCAAGAGGCAACAATGACAGAGAACATTTAAGGAAGTTGTCAAAGGCTGAAAGAGGATTGAGTTTTGTGAGACAGACCTCAAGATGGTAAATACAGGAGGAATGAGGGAGCAAATAAGAGGAACATTGACGGCCTAAAAAAAAGGGTTGGCCTCAACAAGGGCTGATGAGTTTGACGATAGACAATACTTGGGAAGGAGGAGAACAATGGCTAGGTTTTGTTTCTCCACCTAAACCTTACACATTTTTAAATTCTCGAAACCTAAACTTTGATATCATGTTGAAATATAAGAAATAGAATGGAAGTTGTATAGAGTCTACATAAAGAATACAAAGACACCATAAACAATGTAGGACAAAACTCACTTACAACACAAAACTCTAATACATTATTTATTCTAACAGAAGGAATGGTGAGGGGTTTATGGGAGACTTAGGTCAGGATGCTACTTAGATGTAACTAAGTTCCTTTTTTTTTTTAATTTACTTTTTTGGTAAATCAACCTTATTTATTCTAGAAGTATGTTATTAGTCTTCAATGAAATTCATCATTTTCATCTTCAAGAAAAAAGACATCAACAATTTGTGCAGTAATGTGACATGTCAACAGATGAAGTCTGAGCACATGTACCCTGCAGGTTTGTTGTAGCCTATTCGAGTGCTTGAAGGGGTGTGGGAAGATATATCGATGAAATTTATAAAGAGGCATCCTCAAGTGCAAGGTTATTCTGTCCTCTTGGTAGTAGTATAATTATTCGTCATAAAAAAACCAACAGGGAATTCCCTCAATGGTGAGGCTCATTTCAAGAACCACATCTTTTTCCATCACTTTTTGAGTTCTCACAGGAACAATGCAGCTGTTTCTCTACCATCATCAAACAGTAGCTCATTGGCTACAAGATCTGCCAGTAGCTGCAGGAGACTACACCAGGTAGGAGAGGTAAGTTCAGAAACTCATGCCACCATCCCAAGCTATCCGACACTCAGCTAGGCTGAGGGAGCTTCAGGAACACATCACAGCAGGCCCTCCCATCTGCCACCAGGCCATCAGGCTTTCCAGCCACCCCCAGTTGGCTTCCCCAGGTACCATCCACCCCTTTACAGCTGCCAGCCAGGCTGGCTGGCTATTCTCTTGCTCCCAGCAGCCCTGGTTAGTGGTTCCTATCCTTGAGCAGCCTATGTAGTAAGCTGTAGCACCTTGGAACTCTTCTTCTGAGGGTGGACAACTGCTGTCTGACTGTATCACTGCCTCACATGATCTCTTAGTCATCTGATGGTTGATCTACTACTGTCTGGATTGTGTTTTTTCTCTGGATTGTTACTGATTTCCTCTAGTCAGTCCGGTCTTCTTGAAGAAAATCAATGGCCAGCAAAGATTTCTAATTAAAAAAATCTCAATAGAATGTCAAACAAGCTCAAGGTCAATAACTACTTATTGTGGGTATAGAGTTTTGAAACATTCACTGTGGCACATCAGAAGATTAAGTAAGTAATTGGCATGCCCTGTAATGCAAGGGAAAACACATGATAATTAGTACACCAACCACTTGGCAAATTTTTTTGGCTGATGAACAATATAAAGCCTAGTGTTTATGATGTTTCATCTTGAAAAGAAAATTTGAGATACTTTAAAGAGTATGTATAGTCAGGAGAAGAATATCCCACAAGTCACTGAAATAGACGAGCACATCTTCATATTGAGTATGGAACCACTTTTCTACTCTTTGTACTCTTCTGGATGAGCTTGGCATGCATTAGGCATTAACATCTGATATTAGCACTACGAAAAGATATTGAGAGGAGTTTGTAGTTGTCGCTTATCTACTTAGTCTCAATCTTGATCTCTAATCTCAAGTTCTTGGGAAAATCCTTGAAGCAAATATGATTCTAGATGCTCAGATTACCCTTTTTTAGAGTTTTGCAGATCACCACTAGCTCACCCACTTCAACTTTAGATCAATCTGTCATGACTGCCACCCATGGCAGTTGTCGTAGTTCAGAAAAGGAGTTCAAGGTGGGTGTATAGAGAGTCAGGAGCATCCTCCATCTTCTCTTGGGCATTCTCATGGTGTCTCATTGGTACCCTAACATATTGTATTTGTGTTGGTTTTCTAATGGGTTCCATTCTTGTATTGTTGATGGGTGGCATATGTCTATTGATTATATTATGGATAATATATGTGTTGTGTTTCCACTGTTTTTAGTAGTTAACCTTGTAGGATGGAGTCATCAGTTGTATGTTGTGGATTCAAGAGAGAGGATTGGTTTTTATTTGTGGAATCACAGTATCATGCAATCCTGTGTTATTTATTATTGATTCAATGATTCAGTAGTAAATTTAATGATAATAACCATAGTTATTAAGGCAAGTGCCAAAGTGCCCTAGCGTTTTCCAGGCAACACCCAAGTATGCCCAATGCCTTTAAGACTTAAACGAATATTTATTGGAACCAATTAGAGATCTGAGAAAGATCTAATACTATGTAAGGTATTTTTTATTGTTTTCTAACAAAGCTTTTCATTTTGTTATCATTTAGACTTTGTATATCTTATTTCGTTAGGGTACTGACTTTTCCCCCAAGTTAATTTATAAGTTGTGACTTTTAAATGTCATATTGTTATGTTTGTTGTTAACACATTTTTAAGTTAGTTTACAATATTTATTTATGTATTTTTAACTATTAATATACATAAAAATAAACAAATAACTATACATAAACATATTCTAAAATAAAATATATATGTTAATATGGGCACCTAGGCACCCGGGCACTTTAAGGCATCCAAGGCTAACACTTGGGAGACTTAATAAACTTGTTATAAACCCCATTGATTGTTAAATAAAATGAATGATAGAATTTTGGGAGTGGGGCACTGCAACATGCTTCCTCAGTTCCTCTATAACGAGATTTCCTAACCAACTGCATGGAATAACAGAAAAGAGAACTGTTTTTTCCTGCTATGGTCATGGATTCCACAGGTACTTCAAACCAGTGTCACATATCTTCTGAATCAGAGGGTCTAACCCAACATTCCTACTTTTATTCCAAATGGTCTGGTTAAATGGAAATTACCAAGTGCATATATTTTATTTCTCTGGGAATCTCTGGACCGTCCTACATGTGTATGTCAATAATTAATAGGGTTTATGAAAAAAGAGTGCAATTGTCCTTTCTTCTCTCGTAACATTATAAATGATACTGTCAAGATGATTTTTGTAGAAATTGATATATTAGAAATAATGATGTTGCTGGAAGGCATGTACAGAATGCAGATTCAGCGACTCCACACAAGGTCTTATAATCAGCCTGGAAGAAAATATTTGAATTGTTAAAAATGCTAGCTTTCTAAGCCTTACTTTTTATTATATTGCAATGAAGACATGCTGAGCGCTTCAGGGTTAGCAATGACATCATGATTACCGTACAATTCATGTATAACACCAAATATATCAATTATATTGCTTCAAATTATACTTACATTTGCCTCTTCTGCAGCAGAGACGCAACAAGCAATCAATGGATGTCCACTCAAATTTAAGGAACCAGGATGGATCTAGAAATTAAGTTGTGAATAAAGTATTAATAGCCAAAATTAACAACCAAAAATTATAGGAATGTACCATTAAATTCTAGGACTTAGAAGAGCATATCATTAGATCAGTTCTAACTTTTGATAAAATGTGCAACAACAAAGAACAATAATCCAAATCATAATCTCACTACATGGGGTCAACCATATGAGTCTTTTTCTTCCATATATTTCTATATATAGTCAAATATTCAATTAAATTACATAAATTTAAATCTTTGTTTAAACTTCTAACCAAAGAATTTTAAGTTTTCCTCTACTTTTAGTTTCTTTTGCATTAAGTAATTTTTCTTTCTTGACCAATGCATTCTCTAACCTCTTAAGGCTATGATTAAGCCAGTTTAAGTTGATTTTCTCTTATTTGATTTTCAATTAATGCCACTCCTACTCTATTCCTAATAAAACCATTTTTTACTTATCCCTTATAGTATTCACACTCATTTATTTAAACATTCACATATTTGCAACACTAACTTTTTCCATATGGTCATATTTTATAATCTAGCATTCTGAGCTATAAGGTATAATGGAGCGAATAACAATTTTATAGAAATTTTCTTTTAATTTGAAGGATATCCTCCTAACACATGATACTCCAAAAGCATTTCTTCATTTTATCTACCTCACTTTAATCATATGAATAACATTCACTTATTACTTATTATAGATTTTAAGTATTTAAAAGTCTTATTTTTTGAATATCATGATTATCCAATTGCATACTTTTACTATTATTCCTATTTTTGTTGAACCTACACTCTATATATTTAGTTATTGTCCTACTTAATTTAAATCTTTTAGGCTCTAAAACATCTCTCCATAATTCTAATTTAGAATTAATTCTGGTCTTACTTTCATCAACCAAAACTGTATTATCAACAAATAAAATACACCAAGGTGTTTCTTCTTAAAGAATTTCCTTAATCATTTCATTCATAATTAAGGCAAACAAGTATGTACTTAAAGAATACCTTTGATGTAAACCTATGTTTATGAAAAATTCTTTAATTTCTCCTCTTATAACACTAGTAATTATTTTTCCATACATGTCCTTTATAATATCAATATATCCTACAACTATTAATTTTTTCCAAAATGCACCACAAGGTACTCTAACTTAAGTTGTTTTTAATCAATAAAAAACATATAGAAGTCCATTCTCTTAACGCTAAAATTTTCTATTAACTAAGATTGGCACCAACCATGAAGGAGTTAACCTCGACAGGAGTCAACTTTTGAGAAAATGTTTTAATCTCGCTATGTGAGATGAGCCACATGAATGCTTTCTTCTAATGAATTTCTATTTACCACTAAATTTTCTATTAACTTATGAAAAAAAAATTTCTGTCTAATCAAGTAATTTTTCTAAGAAAATGTATGCTAATAATATGTCAAATTGCACATTACACATCCCATTCTATCCACTTCACACACTTTGAAAACTATGCACATGGCTTTGATATAAAAAAATAGATCTTATTATAAAAAACAGCTTGAGTAAGCAAAAGTGAAAATGATGTAAATATTTTATCATAAAATAGCATCTTTTTCACTGACCTGACTGACCAAGACTAGATTTTGAAAAGGGAAATATATCACTTGTTGTATACTTCTGAAACTAAGGATAAAACATTGCACAGTGTTTGGTGTTTGACCTCTTCCCTGTGTTAAATTTCCCACCTATAAGCTAAGCAAGCCAATCTATAAGGAATGAAATGTCAGGGCCTTCCTCACAACTCATACTAGCATAGAAAAACTTCAGAGTTGTACACCTTATCATCCTCTTCTACAGAAAAGAAAACCTTAGAATTTAGACTTTGAATGAGATTAAAAGTGGATTATGCCTTTAGAAATGACCAGAAATAATTTAAGGGGAATTCATTTTCCCTTTGACTGCCCAAATTTGGCATGTTAGTGCAACCAAACTGGAAACAAAATACAGGAATCATGATTCTTCCACTTTACCAACTATAAAGTCTCGAAGATTTCATTCCCAACCTTTCCCATTAGATTCCATTAGATTTCACCAGTGCATGGCCAAAGTTATGAAGGTGAGTCACCTGGGTCTACCAGGTCTAGTCAAACACGGGGTGATACCTTGACAAGTCTCTCGATGGTTGAATTCAATCAGGCAACCTTAGGTCATGTTGATGCAACTTAATCACTACATGGCCTTGGTTGCTTTAGTGAAATGTGATACTTGTAATAATGTTATGTTTATATTTTGGTGCTTTATAGTCCTCTTATGTTCTATATTTGTTTTTCTTTTTTTTCATTTCTTCAGATCACTTTCTTCGTTTTTTCTTTTTCTCTAATTCTATACCTTATTCTTCATCTCTTTATCATGGTGCTTAGCACTCTTCTTTTTGTCCTCTTCCGTTACATCATCTTTTTTTTTTCAATTTTCATATAAACACACGAGTTCCTGTTCTTATTCCTAAATAAATAGAAAATTTCCTATTTTGTTCTCTCTTCAATTATTCTATCTACACACATGCAAAAGAATCTGCATGTAATAAATTAGAATTTTTAAATATTCAATATTGTAAAGCACAACTAGAAGAAGAAACCTATATAGAAAGTATGTTGACATATATATTGTAGTTTTTAAGCATTATAGTTTTTAGAGAATTTGATTATATTATCATTTAGTAAAATGGATGAATATTATTTCATGTTACATATGCATTTCTTTTTTATAATTTGTCACCTTGCTTTAAACTGTTAATCACTTCACCTCTCACCTAAGTCATTTTCAAGGGGTGTTTCCTTGAGATTGTCTATCAACTTGATTACCCTTCCCATGCCCTACCCTCCCTGTAAAAACCTGAGATATTCTCTTCAAATGTGAGATTTGCCCCTCCCCTCTCATCCAGTGTAACCATCTCCTCTCCTTTGAGAAGATACGTGGAATCCCACACAACCAGATCCAACTGACAGCAACTTTGTCACTGACTTCCCCTGCAATATTTCCTTTTTAATGACAGATATTCGTGACAATTACTTTAATATGATACCAACTATCTATCGAATTTGATCACATAAAGTGCCAAAGTAGTTTCATTTGAAAGGCATGAGGATCACATGGAATATAGATGATAGGGCAAAAACTTTCCCCAAGTTGAGAATTCAGGACAATCAAATTATGAACCTCAATTACCAGTTCTTTCTGAGAACTGAAGACAATGAAGATCATGTACGATGGTTCCTCTACAAGGGAACTGAGGGTTGAAATTCAAGGAGAACAAACAAAGAACATTAAGAAGTTGGAAATTTGCTTATTGCCACTTGTTAAAGGCAAAAAATACTAAAATCTGACTAAATTTGAACGGACGCTGACAAGAAAATAAACCTAACCTGCAAAATAGCAGGACTTCTCTCAGCCTCAGCAGCAGCAATAACAGCTTTAACCCCTTCAATGTTATAGACATTGAATGCACCAACAGCATATCCCCCTTTTTCTGCATTCTTTTCATGGAACACAATTATTAATATAAGAAAATAAGCATTCAACAAGTCCGCTAAGGATCCTTACAATCAAGAGGTCTTTGGTTGTTAATTCTCTCAAAGGAAGACTCCATGTTTGAACAATTTCCGCAAGTGCATGATTGTCACCAACATTACCTATGTACTAAGAGTGTGATTATACAAAGCAGAAATATACATTCCATAAGATTATCGACAGAAAAAATTACATGGGATCACCTGGGAAAACAATGTAAGGAACCCCTGGATGTCTACTCTCTGGGCCTAGCTGCCATAATGGAACACCAGCCAAGGCTTGTCCCATAACATGGGCTCGTCGGGCATCTAAAGCTTTTGTGGCAATATCTGATGATGTGATCCCTCCCTGAACAAGAGAATAAAAAAATCTTTTTGTAATCAATCATCCATAATATCAAAAATGAACAAGGAGAAGAACAATTGACTCACAACTGATTAAAAAGATCACTTCAAAACAAATCATCCACAATATCACATAAATCAAAAAATAGAATCCAAAAATGTAAGATATTGTGAAATATTCTACAGCTTGTAAATCCCAATACACTTTGCTCTTAACACTAATAACTAGAGGCTTCATATCCTTTCCCAAAGAAAAAAAACCATCACTTCTCTATGAGGTAATTTCAAAATAAATACCTTAGCTAGAATGTAACGAGGACGTGTCTTTATCAATCTAACAATATTCACCAATGCAGAACTAACTTTTGAATTGATCTCCAAACTCTCATGAGGAGCTGCAAGTAAATAAGTTAGGGAAATTTTCTCAACAAATATATACTACCAAATAAAACAAAAGAATTGACTACTGTGGTAATTGAGAATAATAATCCCTTCTACAGAAAACAAAACTGAAGAGCTTACATATGCATCATAACCATATATAAAACCCAAGGTGCTTATTAGAGTTGAGGATGCAGGTTGTTGATCATATATGAAGCATTATAAGAAAAATACCAAAATTTTGTTCTTTCCATTGAAAGTTACAAATATTAAAACCATGCATGTTTCCATGTTATGGAGTAAATCACTAAATGTGAAACATAGAAAAACACAAATCAGAATCATATGAAGTCTAAATTACCAATGTATTCCTTAATACAGATCTATCAAAGCATGCTTAAATGGATCAAAAAGTTTGAGTTGCATCATACAACAATAATTCAAGTCATAATTTCACTAAATGGGATCAATCACGTGAATCCTTTTCTTTTATATATTTCTATTTAGGGAAGGTTTGTATTTGGGGGAAAGTAGAGAAATGAAAATAGGGGAAAGTTTGGAAATGTTAGAGACCGTTTGTACCTAATAGAAAGTGAAAAAAAATTTCCCTTACTTTCCTAAAGGGGAGTACATACTACCAGAAAAGCCAAGAATTGAAAATTTTGAAAAGTTTTTCTGACTTTCTTAGTATTTGTATCATTTGAGAAAGTTGGGAAAAATTCCTAACTTTCCAAGGTATAAAGGGAAAATCATTTCCAACTTTCAAATCATCAAAGGTTCAAAAATCAAGAAATACCAAAAATTCTTTCATATATGTTAATATAATGTATATGTTAATATATAATAAATATCATTATAGTATTTAAATATTTATAATTCGTATAAAGTAATATAAATATTAATAATATAGTATATATCAATATTTATAATTATAATTATAAAGTAACATATGATAATTATAATTGTAAAGTAACGTATATATAAATATAAGTATAATTATCATTATTTTCATACGTTATAATTATAATCATAAATATATACACTATTATTTATTTATTATTGTAATTACAATTATTAGATTTCAATTTATCATAATTATGTTGATATTTATATCTTATTTATTATATGTTATTATTTATATGATTATTATCATATTATAATTAGTTTAATTATTAATAGTTCATCATTTATCATAAATTCGATAATATTAGTATTAAAGTTTAAGTTATTCATCAAAACCTTAAACTACACAAATTTCCTAACTTTCCAATGGTAGCACAAACAATTTCAAATTTCACTTTCTTGACTTTCTGTTTCCTAACTTTTTGAGTTCTATCTTTTTTAACTTCTTATTTCCTTAATTTTTGTAATTTCTAATGTGGTAAAAATAGGTTATAAGTATAAAAGCTAGTAGATTTCCAAGAATCTATGCCCCCCCTTGAAAAACTCGTAAAATCCTAACAAAAATCCCTTCTACCTCAACTGAAAACCCCTCTTGCTCACAAACAAAAAAAACTAATGGAAAAGGAAAATAAGAAAGAAATGAGAAAAAGGGGAAGAAAAATGAGGAGAAAATGAAAGAATAAGAGGATAAATAATAATATAATATAATAAAATGAGAGGGATAAATAATAATAACAATAATATTATTATTAAGTAATCCTATAGTCTTTTAATAATAAGAAATAATAATAAAATAAAATGATAGGATAAATAAAAATATAATAATAATAAATAAGTAATCTTATAATTTTTTTCTTAGCATTTCATTAAGCACAAACTTTTCACTCTAACTTTGACTTTCTAACTTTCTGTTACGTACACAAATACTTTTTTTTCTAACTTTCTAGATTTTCCATTTTTAAAAATTTTAGACTTTTCATTTATTATCTTTCTAAACTTTTTATTATAAACAAACAAAACATTATAGTCAAATCTTCAATTAAATTACATAAATTTAAATCTTTTCTCAAAATTTCTAACCAAACAATTTTAAGTTTTCTTCTTACGTTAATTTCTTCTATACTAATTAATTTCTCTCTTAAGTAGTGCATATTTTGATCTCCTAAAGATATAACCAAACCATCTAAGCTGATTTTCTCCAATCTTAACTTCAATTGGTGTAAATCCTACTTTATTTCTAATAAAATTATTTTTTAACTAATCCTTTATAGTATCATCAATCATCCATTTAAAAATTCATCTCTACAATACTAATTTTTTACATATGATCATGCTTTACAACCTAGCATTTTAAACCATAAAGTATGGCAAGGCAAATAATAGTTTTATAGAATTTACCTTTTAATTTTATGAGTATCTTCCTATCATATAATATTTCAAAAGCATTTCTCTACTTCATCCATCCTTCTTTAATCCTATGAGAAGCTTCATCTTCAAAAAAAAAAAAAAACGAGAAGGTTCATCTCTCATGAAAGAGGAGGTTCATCCCTTTATAGTTGATCATAAGTTTAGATAAAGAAGAAATGTTTAGACAGCTAATTGTAAGAACTTGTTAATTCTTCATGAACATAAATCATAAAAATAATTCAAATTTATATTACAAACATATAAAATTAATCTGGAAATTAACAGAAAGAGATTTAATTTGAACCCAGGAATATGAAAAAAAATCTAGAATCTCCAAACAAATCTTGTGTTATTTCACAAGAAATGAAGATGGAATGAAAACAAATCCATGGTTAAAATAAAGAATGCAATAAATATTAAAATCCTGAACATAAAAAAAGGGAACATGGGGCTTTTGTTAAAGTGGTGAACATGGGACTTTTTTGAACCTAGATCATGTGAGCTACAGAACTTCTTTATCAAATAACAGATAAGCAATCTATCATCATATTTTTCTAAACCATATTATGAAGTTCTATCTTGAAAATATGCTCTTCTCCAAGCCAAACCATACAAGCATAGGAAAGCAACTAAAAACTCAAGATTCCAAGTGGAATTTGGCCATACGATGAATGGACCTAACCAATGATGACCAAAGAGGGAGGGCAATGGACAGTAGCAATACACCCTTTCTTTAAGAGATAAATGTTAAGGTATGCATTTGCATCTCACACCTAGTATCATCCTCAAATTGAAGACCTTCGTGTGTACTCCCTCAGGTATCTTAGACAATCACACTTTGAACATAAGTCCCATAGCTAACCATCAACTAGCTACTGAAAAGCCCCTCCCATTCCTCTCACTACCAACTTCAATCATAGAATAATCAAGCTTATAGGGATACCAATAATCTTTGTTCTACATCCATTCATTGCCCAAGCCCAAGACCTCCAATCTTCATAGTCAGTCTATTTTTGGAAGAACCACGTTGGAATGTCTTGAGTGAAGTATTCCAGAAATAAAATGAGCATACCAATGGAAGACCCCTTATTGTATCATATGGTTAAGGTCCCAGGACTCAAAGCCCTCCGAACTAGAGCTAGCTCAACTAAGACCAAATTTTCATGGATTAGATGATGAAAAACCAGCAAGCTGCTTCCTTTATCATCCACTGTCATAACACACCCAAATGGCTTATACAAAGTAAGCAATCACTTTCAGTTGCAAGCATAGGTGGCACATTACATCATGGGGTGCAGTGCACACTGAATTTTGATAAGGTTGGAAGATCTGACCTAAGAAAGTAATAGCCCTGCAGATTAGTTCCCATGGCTCAATTCTTCCCAGTAAACACAGCATGCTATGGAATGAGTTATCCAATTTCGTTTCACATTCATGTTATGCTTGTAAAAGACAGATTTCTAATCACCCTCCCATCACTTTAAAGGTAGTTTAGAACAAGTTTTCAAAATTATTTAGACTGCAAAACCAAGAAATGTTAGCCAGTGATGCATATGTTTGTAAATGCAAAGATAATGATAGAAACAAAGTGGTAGAAATGTACATTTTCCCTTGATGAGATCCCTGCTTGTCATTACAAGTGTATCCTTCCCAGATCTAAGAAAGGAATCTGCCATTTCAGCCACTTTTCTGACTTCCTTGCCCCTCTCTTCCAATGATTTCATAGAAACTTTGGCAACAGATACCTGGCTTAAAAAGTAAGTGTTTAATTAGCATCCACAAGTTCTATACATCACGGAAAAAGAACCTTCCAACTGAAAAAAACATCAAAGACCAATTTACCTCTATGAACCTTACGGCATGACCAACTCGTGATTTGAGCTCTTCAACCTACAACATTTAAGTTTTGTAAATAACACTACAGCTGAGGCATTAAGGAACATACAAAGTCATCAAACAGTAAAGCATTAGAAAAAGGGAAAGTTATTGAGCAGTGCACTACTAAAATACCTGCTTGGTGGACTTTGGAACATATGATCCCACAATGATGAGACCGCCAACTTTTTGGCTATAAATACATAGCTCTTTTGCACTGATTGGAGGCTTATGCTTTATTCCAATTCTAGCAGACACAAAACTTGCAGCAGTGCGGCATAGAAGACGTTTTCCTTTCATTTCTGCCTATAGACAAAAAATCTTTTATTTACAACAAAACAGATGGTTTCACAATTTCATGGCTCATTTTATATGACAAATAAGATGATAACCACTGTCTTGCCTGGATCATTCCAGCAGCAAATACCGCTATATCTCTTGCACTTGCTGCATTGATGATACAAGTTGATCCCTGTCAATGATGAATTTGAAGTTTACCAGGGATTGACAAACTTTCTCAATGATAGAATGACAGCAGTGAACAAGAGAGAGAAATGGTTAAGGGACCGTAACTGAGTTTTCAAGCAAAATCAGGCATACTAGTGAAAGAGAAATACTTCCATTAAATGAAATAGAGGAAAATCTTCACAGGTTCCTATTGCTTTTGAGCCACGTAATCACATAGGAAAAGTACAATGATCAGGAAAGTTTTCTAGATGACAGATAACTAGGAGTAGTGCTTTTAGTTGTTAGCTCTGTGTACAGCATGTATTTTTTATGTTGAATGACACAGATCAAGAAGCAGAGGGGATGGGGACGTCTATATCTATACAAGGAAATCAACAACAAACAATAACAATTTGAACCATAATCCTACTACATGAGGTTAGTCACATAAATCATTTTCTTCCATGTATTTTTACCTATGGTCAAATCTTTAGTTAAATTATATAAATTTAAATCTTTTCTTGCAATTCTTAACCAAATAGTTTTAGGTCTTCTTCTACTTCTTTTAATTTCTTCTACATTAATTAATTTTCCTCTCCTAATTAATGGATTCTTGGTCTCTTAAAAATATGATTAAATCACTTATATCAATTTTCTCTTATCTAATCTTCAATTGATGCAACTCCTATTTTATTTCTAATAAAATTATTTTTAAATTTATATTTTATAGTATTACCATTTATCCATCTAAACATTCACACCTTTGCAGCACTAACTTTTTGCATATGATCATGTTTTATAGCTTAACATTCTTAATAGTAATTTTATAGAATTTTTCTTTTAATTTTAAGAGTATCTTTCTATCACATAATATTCCAAAAACATTTCTCCACTTCATCCATCCTACTTTAATCATATGAGAAGGTTCATCCCGCTTGAAGGAGGAGGTTCATCCCTTCAGAGCTGATCCTAAGCCCGGATAAAGAAGAGCTAGTATTAGGTATACAACCAACTTTAAAAACACATTAATTTCTGAACATAAATCTTAAAAATAATTTAAATTTGCATTATGAGCATATAAAATTAATCTAGAAATTAACACAGAGAGATTTAATTTGAGCCCATGAATATGAAAACAATTAGAATCTCAAACCAAATTGTGTTATTTTGCAAGAAATGAAAGATGAGACAGAACAATTTCTAACCAAGTAATTTTAGGCATTACTCTACTTTTTTAATGCATTAAATAATTCTTCCCTCCTAATTAATGCAATCTTTAGTCTCTTATGGATATGATCAAACCACTTGCTGATTTTCTCTTATCTTATTTTCAATTAAAGCACCTCCCACTCTCTTCCCAATAAAATCATTTTTTATTTATCCCTTATAATATTATTACTCATCCAAGTATATGCATCACAGTAACATTAATATTTTATATATGATCAGGTTTTACAGTTTAACATTCTAACTTATGAAGTATAACTAAGAGATTAGCAATTTTATAAAATTTTCCTTTTAATTTTTAAGATATCCTCCTATCACATAATGCTCTAAAAGTATTTCTCCACTTCATCAATCTTACTTTTAATTTTAAGAATAACATCATTTATAATTTCACCATTGCTATTTATTATAGATCTTAATATTTAAAAGTATTATTTTTATGGATCTCACAACCATCTGAGTATACACCTTGATCATTATTCCCTATATTCTATATATTCAATTTTTAACCTACTCAATCTAAATCTTTTGAACTTTAAAGTATCTTTCCATAATTCTAATTTAGAACTAATTCCTAACTTTCTTTCATCAACTAAAATTATGCCATCAACAAATAAAATATATTAAGGTATTTCTTCTTGAAATTTCTTAATTATTACATGCATAACAAAAACAAATAGATAAGGACTTAAAGTGGATTGTTGGTGTAAACTTCTGTCTATTGAAAATTTCTTAATTATAATTTTAACACTAGTAATTACTTTTTCATTCATGTTTTTTATAATATTAATATATCCTATGGGTACTCTTTTTCTTTCTAAAGCCCACCACAATAGATTTATAGGTACTCTATTGTAAACAAGGATTAAAAAATTGATCCAGATTGATGAAAAGTTATCAATCAGGACAATCTGGATCGGTTTTTCAAATTAACACCAAAATAGCATGTATTTCGAGTATCATTAAGGTTCAATCAATCCCTCTTTCTAAATTGTCATCCTTTTGCAAAGTCATTGGAACCAAAAAAGTTTTTGAGCTATGAAAAGTCAAATTAATTGATCCATGCACCAAATCAATCGATCCAATAAAGCTTTTCTATTGCCAAGTCTCCACTGTTCTATCATAGAAGAAGGAAAGAAAACAAAAGTGTTGTAGGAAAAAGAAGACGAAAACATCTCCAGAAGATGAAAACAAAGACAAAGACATCACTGGAAGCCTTTGCAACTACCATAACCCATTAGGGTTTTTGGTAGGAAGAAAGGAAAAGAAGAGGAGGAGGTGGTGATGCACGTGAAGAGAAGAGAAAGAATAAAAAAGGAAAAGAAAAGAAAAGAAAGATAAAAGAAATATAAAGGAAAAAAATTATTAAATAAAAATTTATGTTTAAAAATGGTGGAAGTAATAAAAAATCAAAAATATATATAATTTTTATTTTGTAAAAATTTAATTCACAAACTTTATTTTCTAGTTTTCTTATTAATTCACATGAGATTTTTTTAAATTATTAATTACATTATAAGCATTGATTTAAAAATCAAAATGAATCGTCAAAAAAAAAAAAAAAGGATAGACATGCTTTTTTAACAAAAATGACAAATATAATAAAAGGGATTTACATAAAGGAGATATATCTCTTCATCATGTGAAAAAAAAATTTGAACAAGAAAGAAAAACAAGATATCTAATAATTAGAAAAAAAAAATGAAAGAGAGAAGAAAAAAATAAAAAATATTGCATAAAAATTATGTTTAAAAAAGGAAGTTATTAAAAAATCAAAAAAAAAATTTTGAACTTGACAAAAGAAAGAGCCTACTATAATCAACATGATTTAAGAGTGATCATACATATGACTACTATATTTATATCTAATTGACATTTTATACATGATAAGTTTTTTATATTCATCATAACTTCTTTTATCTTATTTTTGAGTTTTAAGTTAAAATTTTAAGTTCTTTTAGTTGTTTCCATAAAAATATTGTGTTTCCACTGATACAATCTTTGACCTTTAATACATCTCCTTTTTCTATAGGACTAATCATTGATATGATATCGACATTTAAATCTTTGAACATAAACTATTTCTAAATCAATGAAAATTATATAAAAATCATTTTTCTTAATTCTAAAATTTTTTATTAGTTGTCCAAGTAAATGAATAACTTTCATTGTTAACCTACTAGGCATAAACACATTGATTTTCTATGATTTTATTTACATGCTTTAATCTTTGTTTAATTGCCCTTTTTTATTTATATGCCTTTGCAATTCTGTATGTCTCTATTATTCTTAAATGTATATATTAAAAAAGATTTTCTTCATTCATCTAACATCTTCTTTGTCTTTAAAATTATGTTAAAAAGTTTAGTCAACTACTTTATCCCTATTTCACATAAATAATTTCATAGTTCAATAGGAATACCATAAGGTCCAATATTTTTCCTATATTTCATTGTTTAATGGCTTCTACCTTCAAACTACTAATTCTTCTAAAATAATTATAGTTTATATTCTTTGCACTATTGCCCAAATTTTCATGTAAAAGTTTTTAATTATAGATTCACCAAAAAGTTTACTAAGATAACTATATCATGTATCTTATTTCATTTTTTTACTAAAAGTCTGTCATATTTGTCCTTCATATACTATACTCTAGGTTTCCTTTCTCTAGCTTTAGCCAATCTATATATTCTCTCTTCTCCTTGTTTTGTGTTCAAACTATTATAAAATTTTTTATAAGTCTAATTTTTACCTTCACCAACAATTCTCTTAGCATTTCTTTTTGCTAACTTATACTTTCTAAATTTTCCTCATTTCTACATTTATGATAGATTTCATAGCATCTTTTGTTTGTTAACAATTTTTTGTATATCTTCATTCCAACACTAACTTTCCTTACCTAGCAGTGCTATCCCACAAGACTACCAAAATTTCCCTAATAAATTTTTAATACAAGTAAGCATTGCATTCCAAAGTTTATTATCTTTCAAATCTAGTTCTTATATTCTTAACAAGTTATCTCTAATTATCGGTTTTTTTTTGCCTTTTAGATTCCACCACCTACTTCATTAATTCTTATGTTTGTCTTCCTAATTTTGATATTAACATCTAACACTAACCACCATACATCAAAAACCAAACTTGATCAAAAGCATAATATATAGTTAAATTTGTTTAAGAGAAAGTGTCTCTCATTGAAGAAATATAAGAAGGTGCAAATGTATAGTGTTTCATAAATAATAGTGTGAAATTCAATAAGGAAAGTTATATATTCAAGTGTTGTCTGAACTTTGCTACACTTTTGGATACCTTTGGCAAACTACATAGATGCTCACAAACAGCAATTGGTCCACCTTCTCTCAAAAGTCTAATGGAAACAGATGCAACAGAATTTGCTGATATCCGGCCTTTAGTTTTTTCCTCCACCCACTAAGAAATAACGATGTTTATATCCATGTCATAACACAGTGGTAAACAAATGTACATGTGTCACATAGTTGACAATTGACTTACTTCACGTAGGTTAGAAGCTTTGTAACCAAATGCAGCATCTTTAGAAAATTCAGTATCCCCAGCAGGGACAAGCCTGTCCTAAATTCATAATTTCAGTACAAAATCAACCATTTTATAATTTTATTGCCAAATAAGTTTTATTTGAAAAATTATATACCTGTCAGAGTCTGCAACATAGTGTATATCATCAATCGTATAACGCCCTCCCTGCAGGAAGAAAGGACATATTATCCATGCATCCATATCTCCGAGTACTGAGACAGCAGCATCTGCTTCCTGGAAATGGTTGCCAAACATCAGAAAATTACGAACTTTAGGGGAAAAATAAAGATTTATGGATAAATAGTTTTTTCAACAACCAGATAAAACTGTACTTTTAAAAAAGCTGAGTAAAACTGTAAGGTTTACCTCTGGGAAGTGACCACGAAGAGTTGAATCACCTCTCAGAACTACTGTGTAACTAATATCCTGAAAAGATTTTGAAGCAATATCCAGGTTCTTGCATATATCTTTTATCAAGAAAGTAGCCTGAACCAAAAAAGAAAATTTGCCTATTAAGTTCTAGACAATAGATAGTTGTATTGTATGCTTCACTACAATGTTGGGCTGTCAGCATCTATATTGTGATCCCAGAAAACAAGTGAATTTCTTAGGTATAAAAATCAAGGAAACAAGGAAATATACCTTTTTGGAACTCAAGGAACGTGAGTTAGTCAATATGAAGAAACATATAGGTTGTTTACTGAACTGTCCAATGAGTGATTCAACGCTCCTGTAATAATAGAGAAACAGGAACGAGTGAGGAATTTCAAACTCTAGTGCAAACCGAACACCTTTATATTAAAAGTATAATTTGGAATATAATGCATGGGTCTCAAATTGAAAAGTAACATTGCTATGTTTACCACTCTGTTAAGACTTCTACATCATGAACGGTTTGGGTTCCAGTGGGGTCATCATCTAAAACAACTAGAATTGTCTTGGAATGCTTTCTCAATGATTGAATATTATCAATAGGATCCTCTGGCCATTCAGCTGGAAGAGATTCAATAACATCAGATTTCTGCAAAACCGGTAGCTTTCCTTCAACTTTGACTCCTGTTAGTAACTCATAGACCTGAAGGTGACAAACAAGGAAAATGATATTGTGAAGCTATGATGCCAGCTTATATCATGCATGTGACGGTACAGAGCTCTTAGAAAAAGAATGTACTATAACCGCATGGGACATATGGCATAAACAAGCATCATACAGATGGTAAATGACATAAAAGAAAATTTCATTTCACAAAAGAATAGGTCATGTGACATTTCAAAACTCACCTTTGGATTTTTGAAGTTTCAATACAAAATCATATATATTCATATCAGAAAAAATACTTCATTATAGACTTCAGAAAGATGCAACATAATACCTTCATGGAATCCATGCTCTGTCGTCCATCAAACAAATAAATCCAACATGAAAAACAAAAAGGAATAACCCTTTCAAAAGAAACAAAAACAAACACAAAGAAGAGATAAGGGGAATGTTAAAACACCACTGTACATTTCCGTTTTATGTCACTTCAAGGAGATAATGATTTTGTAGTAGTAAATCGGTAATGAGAAATATTTAAAATGGGAAAAAGAGATGTACACAAGCCAAAGCAAAAACAATAAAGGATTCGAAGTGGAACCTGAAGAGAGAAGCCAAATGCAACAATGAAAAAAAAACAGAAGCTAAGAAGCACAAATACAGTTAGGCCAGGCATGAAACATCCCCAAGTTACGGCCTACAAAGATGCTGTCCAAGCCAGACACTCTAACACTTCCAAGACCATGCATTTCCACTTGATGGTGAGGAAGGCAAGCTGAGAAAAATTTTGTTATTTCTCCCAATCCATTAGCACCACCAAATGACATGGGGGAGTATGACCAAACCTAGAAGAAATCAGCATGCAGTCTCTTATTGCCAACCCATATATCCCACAACAGCTTCAACTCAACCTCCCAAACAAAAGAAAGAATCATGTTTTGCCATCATGGGTAGATCCCAATCAAGAAAGCATCGCTGCCATTGATGAGACAGCATGAGGGATGGCACCTTCGCCCCATTCCTCACCATTCCTGCTTCAAGGTTGATGTTGGAGTTCGTGTCCCAAATCACCTCCCTGAGTCAGCTGAAAGGCTTGACAATCTCTACAAAGGTAATATATCCCAAAGATCTAAGGAGATCCTAATGAGGTGAACCTAGAAGGGGGGCCTACTCCTAGCAAGCCAAGAGGTAATGTACCTCCTCTACTCCGACCAAGATAAAACCCCACCACTACCATACCAAGATTTACCATGCCAAAAGCTATTAAGAAAGCAGACTAACCCCCCCAAACAGAAACTTCACCCACCAATTGATTTTCATCTTCCAACAAGCATTCCACCAGACATGAAGGTGGTTAGAATCAAAAGCTGGAGCCTTGCATACCAAACAACATCAGAGCCTTTGCAGCAGCCCCATTCCTTGGTCACCCACTTCAACTCTACATTCAGCCTCACCAACTGAAGCACCCACAACTACACTACTGCCCTCAACTTTTTCAGTTTTTGTGACTTTGTAAAGAATTTCAAAATTATTGGTGCATAACTGTTATCTCCACATACATGTGGAACAATCTCATCAATGCTCTTTGGATCTGGAAGCTAATCTGAGCAAAGGACACATTAAACATTCTAGTGAAATCCTACTTATCATATTAATCAGAACAAGGTTGTATGACAACAAAGTTCTACAAAAATCTTACAATAGTGAATAGTGAAGAATGAGAAACCCGCTACACTGAGAAATTGTGGATACAAAAAATATCATTTGAGGTATTGAAAAACCAGCCCCAAACTTTCAAACACAACTCATAAACCATACCTTCACTACAGCAGCATCATCAAGACGGCCCCATCCAGAAGCAGATCCTGATACACAGAAAGCACTTCTAGTTTATGGATTGTTGTACATTTTCTAAAAAAAATGATTAAAAATGTACAAACTTCATAAATTTTTCATGCCTGAGGCAACTAGTAAGTAGAAGATATTTGATGAGTGCAAAACTACAGCATGATAAATAATGAAATAACATCAACTAAGGCAGGTTTTGCTGGATCTGATTTCTTAAATCTTTAACAATTTGCAGAAATTTATTTCCCTTCAAACCAAGCATATAGTTCTGCAGGAAAATAACACTAACTCAAGTACTTTTGATTAAGAGAACATCCCATAGTACCTGCAAGAAATTGTTGGTGAGCAACAGCTGAAATATTCAATGGTATTTTCAAAAGGAAGCTTTCATTTGTCACAATGCCCTGAAGGAAACAAACCCAAGCCAAAAAAGGATTGTAGTTACTCAATCCATAGAAATATTAAAATTCATTGTAAACTGAAACTAAAACTGCATACCAAGTCCTTCACAAAAATATCAATCGCAGAGAGTGGAGTATAATCATTATCTAGCATGTGAGGAACACGATTTCCAAACATCCTGCATTAGATGGTGATGTGTTACTTGTCATTTCCATTCTCCAGGTAGTTTCATAATCTGGAGAGATTTAATTAATCACCAGATTGCTAAAAAAATAAGATTTGGTTAAATTGGTTTCTAGTTTCTATTAATAATCGTGACAATAACAAACATGCCAAAAAATTCCACTAACTTCTGTTCATGCCCATGCCGTCCTTTAAAACCTCTCTCATGCCATACAGGATATCTGAATTACACCAACTGAGGTGATTGTGGTTTGAACACAGCAGTGAAGAGATTTTATAAAAGGGACCCATGCTCCACCCACCACCACTATTTAGAAATTACCATATATTTATGCTGGAAATCAATCACACAAAAAATAAACCCAGCAGCAAGATTTTCCTTTCATCAAATGCACGCATCATGAGATCTATTTTTTTTAAAATGCCAATGTCTCATTTAACTCAAATATAAGATTGAGAAATTAAACATTTATCATATCAAGGTTTTTCCTAATCAAGGATAAAACTAAATAGAAAGTAAAAAATTAAAAAATAAAATGAATAACAGATGAATGAAACTAAACTCATAAAGAATATAAAGCAAGAGATATTCAAAAAGTTTACCAAGAACATCCCTCACTATTCATAATGACCTCAAATAACAATCGAGTATTGAGACTCATTCGAGCACCAAAGGCCATGGCTTCAGCAGCTGTAGTAATATGAACTCCAGCAAGCAACTGATTGATCATCTTAACAGAACTGCAGTTCAGAAGTATGACAAATATTGAACTCAGATTCGGATATTCTAGATTGACAATAAGGCATGTGACATACTACACAAGTACACACTCATCCATGAGTCATCAAAAATATCATTTCTAAGTACAAAGGTGCATGTAATCTTAAAGGTGTGTGTAATTTTAAAAGTACCTTCCAGCTCCACATCCACCATTAATTACATAGAGCCTCTCACTTAATGCTGCATATTGATGAGAATCACCATGTCAGAGAGATTGTATTCCAATGTAAATCACAATCATAAGATAAAACATTAAATACACTGGCGAATTACCTGAAAGAACAGAACCAGCAGAGCAGAGAGCCTCTTCTGTTCCCGATGCCATTATCTATTAATGATAAGTAACTAAAACAACTTTTTCAAGAATACAACAGATATATCATAAAGATTAAAGAATTCAATCTACGTACTGTAAGAGTTCCTTCAGCAGCCCTTTTAACTCCACCAGAGACTGGTGCATCAACTAATTTCAAGCTCTTTTTTTCACCTATGAAATGTTCATATTGAAACAATGCCATAGTACATAATGAAAAGTGAAAGTGAACAATATACATGGCAACAACCAGCTTTATGCCAACTGTCCAGGAGTGCATACAATGACAAGGAGCTTATATGTAGTTAAAGAGATAATAAATAAATTCCCAATGGTATTGCAGGTTTTCTTCAGGAAAAAAGTAAGATTCATCACTAATATCTGTAAGCAATGATAAAAATGATAGACTAAATCTAGAAGCAACCCACATTCAATTGGCTCAAAATAGAATTTGCAAAAGAACATGCCTACGACATGAGGGCCCCTTTGTATATGCTTCCCGTTGAGAAATGAAACACCAGAAAATGCTTAAAATAGTGGGAAATGGAAATAGCAATATATGATAGGAAATATAATATTATTTGTGTATGCATGGGAAATGATAAAAAATGACAAAAATTCTAAGGTGTTAGTGCAATTACAGGAAATGACAGAAAATATATTATTTAATAATTTTTAAAATATTATATAATAAATTAACAAAAATTACTACCAATGTGAAAAGTAATATTTTAAATAATATAATATATATTAACAATTTATTAAATACAGATATTTCTATCTTAATACTTTATTAAATAATTTTAATAAATATTAATAATTTATTTAATAAAAGTAATTTATTTAATTACTACTTTAGATATTTATATCTTAAATTCAAAATATTTTTATTTTTATTTTAGATATTTATATTTTATATTTAAAATATTTCAATCTTTTTATTTTAAATATTTATGTTTTCTATCTAAAATAATTTGATTTTTAGATATTTATATTTTCTATACAATTTATTTTTCCTCCCCTTTTCTTTTATTTTCTTTCTCTTTGTTCTTTTTTATTATTATTATTTTTTTCACTACCCGTTTGTCTTCTTCAATACTGGTAGAGCTCCATCAACTACTGCTACAACCGAGTTGCTGCCTGACACCAGCAATCGACAAATGGGTGTGGTAATGAAATCATCCAAATTGCTATGTTCCATAAATTGATAGTGATGAACGTACCGAAGAAAGTGCAAACAACGAGTGATTTTTCAGACAACAAGCAACTAAATGAAGCCTTCTCGAATGGGCAATGGGAGAACGCATAAATAGACTGAAGAAGATGCACGAATGGAGGAAGTTTCAATGGACGTAAGAGGAAACACATGGACGTGAGGAGGAAATACACAAACACTCAAGCGACGGCAATCAAACGAACATGAGGAGGAAATACATGAATGTAAGAGGTTCATGGACATGAAATGGTGAGGTCATGATTTTTCCTAGTGTTGTAGGAGGGGGAAGATCGGAAATAGGATTTAGGGAGGTTTTTATATGGGGGAAATATTTCCCATCATTTCTTCTCACCTCAACTCCTCCCCCCCCCCCCCCCCCCCTGATGTCATGAAAGTAATACAAAGAACATGGAAGATAGGCATTTTAGCTATCTGAGTGTAAGATATATCATTTGGAAAGAAATGTGGATATAGAACAAGTTTAAAGTAATTGATGAAACGAGTTTATGGGAGTATAGAAAACCAAGGTTGCAAAAAGGAGTCCAGTTGAGTAAAACCAGGCCATCAATCATAAAGAAAAATTTACAGCATTATCCAGTTAGCCATCTGATGGCACTGATTTTCCAATGTTACACCATCACTCTAAAGCTATTTTATCTTTTTGTTGCTTATATTATGATAAAGAATGTTTGATATGAAAACCAAAGGATGTACTATAAGGGGCAAGATGGATCAGGAATTAAGAAGATTGAAGAAAATAAATTATGGGAAATGCATATTTGATTGAATAATGAATAATGCATCATTCATCTAAAGAAATGACTAGTACTAAAGTAGAGATCTTATGATGAATTTTCAATATTTAGGGAAAATATTGCTTAAGCAGTTGTCCACAAGAAAACAAGAGATGAAACTTTCTTTTAAAAATTGGAGCTTTCCTTTACATTATACAATCTGTCATGTCTTCCAACTAGAAAGTTTTGATAACTTATCTATTGAATTTATTTCTCATCTTCAACTTAAATCGATATAATTTTGGTAATTTGAACCTATCAAACAAAAAAAAGTACTAAATACCTTTTAAACGCTGCTCAAGTTGAGTGACAAATCCAGGTGAGACTGTAGTTGAAAGAACTATGGTTGCTCCAACAGGAAGAGCTACACAAGTAAAAAGAATTAGAAAGCATAAATGTGTGGATTCCAAAATTACACATTATACCTGATACTGAGCCTTCATTTCCATATAAAATACTTTCTGCCTGTGCTTCATTTGCAACCATTACAACCAGTACGTCAACATCTGATGTAAGTGTTGATACCAAAACAATATTAAGATATCGATAGCTGAATAAGGCATGAGAGTCAAATAATCAACTTGGCAACAAAAAATAATGAAATTTATGGAGGAATTTAGAAAAATATGACCTATAGATACACTGGCTGGACAGTTACCCACCAAACCACCTGCATCTGCAAAACGAGATAATGCTGGTTCATACACCTGCCCCAGACACATGAAAATATTTAATTAGTGCACTATGTAATTTCCCAAAATAAATAGCAAACAATTTAAATTTTAGGGAGATTTATCATGTTCTTTTCAAGTTGCTTACCAAGTGATGCATGTGAAAATCGACTAATTTAATTTGTTGACTTTCTATCAAAAACTTTCTATAGATAGAACCCTAAAAACAACCAACCTTCTCCACATTTTTTACATGACCATCCAAACAAAAGTGTAAGTGAGCTGAAAAAATCAAGCATGCTGAAAACATAAGAAAATAAAAGTAAGTGTATCTACAAAATAACCAACAGCAATACAGGTACATACAACCTAATGACTGGGTGATTGATGGCAATCAAAAATTCATATGAGCAATGATAGATTTTCTTTTTATGCAAAAAGACAAAGAAATATATTTCTCCAAGGTGGAGTTTCTATATACGGAAGAGTAATGAACTTGTGAGGAGAAAAACATAAGGTACATTATTGCCAATGACTCATTACATATTAATAGAGATAGATGGTAAACAGATATCCATTTACCCAATGCCTGCACCCATATAATAACACAATACTACAAAATAATCAACATAAAATACTAACACTCTCCCTCAAACTAGAGTATATATAGCAATCATGTTCACCTTGATATATAGAACATCATATGACCTTATGCTCAAGCCTTGGGTAAAAATATTTGTCAATTGATCAAACAATTGGGTAGAAGGTGTAAAAACAACTCCCTTATCACTATGTCCCTAACATAAGGCAATCCAGCTCAATGTGTTTAGTGCACTTATGAAGGTGAGATTTTTGAAAATAAAAACAGTTGCTTAGTTGTCGCAATGTATATGCATGTGTATGTCAATGGAAAAATCAAGCTCACTTACGAGAGACTAAAGCCGCATTATCTTACAAGTTGTTTGCACTATAGTTCAATATTCTACTTTTGCACTATAGACTTGAAGACTATATTTTGCTTTTTGTTGCACCATGTGACTAGGTTTCCTTCAACGTAGGTGTAAAAATCCAAAAGTAGACTTTTGGTCACCTATATTACCTGCATAAACAAAATCAAAATAGACCTCAACACCTATATGTCCATTCCTTTTATACACCAATATTTTTCCAAGAGACTTTTTAATGTAGGCCAATACTCATACATCACCTTCCCAATGTAATGTCTTCAGATCATACATAAATTGACTAAGTATGCCTATAACATAGGCTATATTTGGACAAGTAACTGTCAAATATATCAATTTTCCAACAAGACACCTATATCTACCAACACCATTAGAGGAAAGAGATGTATAACCTAGAAGTCAATGCTCAAATCAAAAACTGCAAACTCAAGTTTACACCTCTAAAAGGTCTGTCTCCTATAAAAGGTCTACCATATGCTTCCTTTATGATAAGGGCATCCTATCTCTTGTAAAAGAAAGTGTTAGGATTATTAAAGTTTAATTTTGATGATAAAAAATCATACGTTAAGATTAATATACTTAGTCATTTAGTTAAGATCAAATTACTATAGGATAGCTGATCAATCCTATAAAATAACCAAAAATAGTTGAACAATTTGGTAAAGTCTTCAAAGTTTTTCAGACAGTTTGATAAAGTGTTCACAAATTTTTGAAAGGTTTAGTAAAGTGTCTACAAATTTCCATACAATTTAATAAAGTGTTCGTAGATTTTCAAGCAGTTATATAACATATCCACAGATTTCCAAACAATTTAATAAAATGTCCACTGTTTTTCAGAACATATAGTGAATTTTACGCAATTTCTTTATCAATTTTTTGACATTTTTCTAACAATTTTTGTTGAACAAACTGAGTTAAATCTTGCATTAGTATCTTACTTATTTAGCAAGATTTCCAAATTCTAAAACATCTAAATATGTCATATCTTAAGTATTTTGTGTCATAGGTCAAAATCCCAGTATATTTTCATTTTTGAAAAAGATATATTTCAATGATTCTATTTATAAACGATTCAAAGTTTTGCAGAATATATTTTTAGTCATTTTTTTGAAGCTTGCAGGTCATATGAAGATCAATTAACAGATCCATAATTGGAGTTGTTTAACATCAAGAGATTGGAAAGAGAACAGAAATAATGTCGATTACTGAAAATGAAAAATCTTTTTAATGGATATATAAAAAAACGACAATAACACAGAATGAAACAAGTCAAGTTTTGTTGTTCGTATGCAAATACTGAAGGTCATCAACATTACTGCATTCAAGAAGATTGCTAAAAAACAATTCCAACAACTACTATTCAATTTAAAAAAGGAATAAGTCTTCTGCTATACTTCATGTTTTGATTTTCTTTCTAAATCTTCAATTCTATTTTTACAAGAAAAACAATTGCCTTTAAAAGTTTTGTTTTATGTGTTTTTCTTAAGTACTTAAACTATTTTGATTGAGAAAAAGATTTACTTCACTGAGTTGTGGTAAGGACCTTGTTACAAGGATTGTTCCTTGTAACAAGGAGTGTATTTTAAAAATAAAATACATGGATAGCATTTTGTGTTGAAATCTAGGAAAAATACAATATTGAGGTTTTTGCATTGAGCTCTAGTTTAAAAATACGAGGTATAATAAGTTGGATATTGAACTTGCAAAAACATTAAGATTAGTGGAAAATCTCAAGTTCGGACTTGAAAAATAGACTACCCATTTTTGAAAAAACATTGTAAATTATTGGTGTTTATTATTAATGATTTGATTCTTTATTTATCATCCAAGAATTTCATTTTTGAATTAATCATTAATTGCATTAAACTAGTTTTATTGTGTGAAGTAATAATTTATTTTAAAATGTCTAATTATATTTAATAATTGATTTTCTATTAGTTCCACTATTCACCTCCCCTCTAATGAAACATTGATCCCATCAGAAAGCTTAATTCTCAAGTACTTCAAATGACCCATGTCTTTAATAATAAATTGAGTCTACAAATAGTCTCTGGTTTACTGAATTCCTACAACAACATTAAGTGATTTACAAAATAGAGGTGAAAACTACTAAAGATAACAATGTTGCTAAACTTCTCAAAGCAAGCACACAAGCTTTGCTCAAGGCCACACATTGCTTTTCCAAGAGGCATATTTGATCCTCTTTCTAACTAACATACTCAATAGTTGCTCTATAAAGACCTATTCTACCAAATGCCCATAAATAAAAAAAATCACATATAAGTAATTTAGCTCTCAAGACTAGTCGATAGTGATAGATAAATCGTATAAAATTCAAGTATACAACTAATGAGAATACCTCAACCAATAAGTATTTTAAATCCTCATACCACTAAGTTAGTCTTGTACCTATCTACCTTACCATTTGGTTAGTACTTGATAATGAATACTTATCTATAGGTGACTATATTTGTTCTTGTAGGTTGAGACACAATGTCACACATATCATGTGACACTAATGTCTGCATCTCCTTATCCATGATTGTCTTGCAATGTGGAATAAAGAAGACCTCTTGATAGTTCCTAGACAAGGACTCTAAGGAATTGGCCATGGCAAAAGTACACTACGAAGGCTAAAATTTATCATAAGCAACAAAACTAGAAATTGAATATTTAGTAATGGTATTGTACATTTTCAAAGAGCAATAAAAAGTTCTAAGTTTTCAAATAGTAGATTTGTAGATTTCAAGGACAATTCAATTAGAGCCATCTAATGTGCAAGTCTCTATAGTCATTGATATACATGTAGCGATCATTATATGTCCCCAATAGACATCATCATATGGTAGGTCATTCAATAGGAGCAAGCAAAGGAAGTTTGTAGGAGGCAGACTCGTCTACTAAAAAGCAATGATGAATCTCAAAGAAAGTGGCATTAACAAAACAATATACTTCCTAGTAGTGGGAAGGAAACATCTATATCTACACTCAGTTTGCAAATACCCAACAAAAATACACTGCATGCCCAAAGGAGCTAATTTGTAAAGATTCAAAGTGAGATCCTAAAGAAAGGCAACAACCAAATATCCTTGGAGGAAGAGTAAAGTGCTTTACATCTAGCCAAACTCATCCTAGATGAATCTCCTCACCAAGGGAACATATGGTCAATAAAATAAGAAATGGTAAAAACAGCATTAGACTACAAATATTTGGACACATTCATCTCAAGCAAAATTATCCAAACAACATCTAAGATATGACAATGTTTATGCTTGAAAACACCATCCTGCTAAGATATATATATATGGGCAAATGCTTTAATGCAAGATGCTTAAAGTCTCTCAATATGTCTGAATATCATGTTAAATAAATTCCAATGCATAATAGTATAAAAAAAATTTAAAGTAACAAAATACTAATTTATGATCTCTGTAAAAAGTTCTAGACAATATCAAGAATGCTGATGGTGTCTTTCAACAAATACACTCAAAGGAAATGAAAATATTTTTCAACAAACACAATATAATATCTATGGTCAAACACAAGAATCTCTACCTAGACCCTACACATCAACATCACAATGAACCAGCTTAAAAGAACTCGTACCATGAACCAAACAAAAACTACTCAAAATAGAATGTTGACACTTTGGAATTGACATGACTAACACTCAAAAGAAGATACTAAAATGCATAAAAGAGCCTATTGTAACTTCTTATGTGAATAATGACCTAACACTGAAGATAACAAATGATGGAAAACTCTTCAAAAGATGCCAAAGATGCAAGCCCCTTGGGAATATCATTACAAACTAACATCTAGATTCTACAACCTCTACTACACTGCAAACCAATCCTCTCTTTGTTTGCAAACCTTAAAAGGTACAGCATAGTAATTGCTTGATAATTACACTAATGGACAAAGATTTACAGGAAATTCATAGATAGAGAAAGTTTTGTCTAAGATCAACCAAGATGTGGCATGAATGATGCCTTATCCAAAAATCAAATCTCTCATCAGTAATGGTAATAGATTTAATATCAAATAATTCACAAAAATGAGTAAAAGATCAATAGTACCTAAAGTGGACGTAGAAATAGAAGCATAGGAGATAGTAGTAGCAGACAAACACTCTTAAAGCTACAAAAAGTGGGCATACTCATCTTAAGTCAAGGTAACTATCGAAGCACTCATCAAAGGAGAATCAATGGGAAGAGTGGAGGAACTCAATGTTTTTATGGAGGCTTGAGCCCAAGCAGATCTTCAAAATTTCTCTTAACAATGATCAAACCTATGATAATGTTGATTGTAATGCTCATATGGCACTTGTCCCTTGGTATCTATGTGGCAACCATTGAAAGGAGTAGTGCACCAATACCACTCTCATATTAACATTGTAGAAGCACCCACCCTCACCATCACTTGGCAAATGAGAAAGAAATGGTGGAAGAAGAGAAAAAGAATAAGTACACATTATACAAAAAATTTTACATGATTCGACAAAAACCTACATCCATGACAACGCTAACACACTCTAATGATTGTCACTACTCTTCATCATCACAAATATGGTAGGTTACAGTCCTTTATATAAAACGCACTTAGAGTTATAACATCCCTAATACAATTACAAGAATGTCCTCTCCTGAAAGAGCAAGAGTTGTCACAACCACTAAAACTCTTGTCACAGCCACTAAAACACACAATAACTTATCACACATGTGACTCATCACAAACACTCTTAGGGAGCACTAGACAATTTTGTTATCCAATCAGACACCACCAAGCAAATCGCTCTAGTAACATTGAAGTTTCCCACTATCTTCAATGTTGGACTAGCAGAGACTTTGAACATCCATTACAAGCAAGATTGGCTGTCTTCACAACCAACAATCATATTCTCTTCATCCAAATTCACAACTATGCCCTCATGTAGCAGCCATAGCAAAGTGACCTGGAACAATGTCTACACCAAGTATTTACCCCTTGATTAGAGTGGAGAATGTTGAGCAAAGGCTGGAGAAATATGCATCAACAGCAAAGTCCTCTTGATACTAGTACATAGCATCAATGTTGGACAATAGTTGATAGGTCTCCAACTCATCCAAGCGATCACATAGCATGGCAATGTGGTTTAATATAGCAATTTGTCACCCATACGAAGAGTGAATATCTACTCATAGACCCCAAACACCCTAGAGGTGTTACTTCACATGGTTGTACCTCTGTCAAAGTGTATCCTAAATTCTTTTCACCAATCAAAGTAACATGCCACTTCTTACAATGGTAAGTTGCAACCCATTCACCAACCAAGATACAATGGTGAAATCATCAGCATACTAATCATAATATTTATCATCCTTAACATCCTATAATGACTTGGTGAGATAGTCAATCTTGTGATGTATAGCAATTTCAGCCCATAGCAAATAGTTACATTCATTCAATTTTTCACTAGTCCCACACATATTTTTGGTGAGAGAATCCCTTGCTGTGATGAAAAATGATTGGAAAACAGGTTTGATCTCCTAGAGACGGGTTTGACAATAGGAGTTGTTACCATCCAGAGGATTATACACATTCTCTAGTAAAGTAGGTGGACAGCAAGAATCCACCTTCAGTAGTGCAGAAGTAGTGGTACCATAGCCTATATCATAGGCTACTTAGCAGCAGAGAACGCACAAATGACTCCCAATGACAGATCAGAGATTTCCCAACCTAAAAAGGGTCACTGGATAGACATGGAAGCCTGCAGTGATGGGAGGCCGGCCAGGCCCTGCTGATAGAGGCAAGGGGCTGAACAGGCCCTGCCAACAACAAGGAGAGTCTACTGCCCTGACAAAGCAAGAAGCAGTATGGGAGCCCTTCTTTATGGCCAAACAAGGAGAAACCGGAGTTCCACAGGTTGCAGGGGCAGTTGAGGCTGGTGGTTAGGGTTTTGGGGGTGGTGGTGGGCAGCTACTAGGATTTCTCAAGTTTTCTCCCCCTTGCTCTAATACCATGTGAGGAGAAAAATAAAATATATATTATTACTGATGACTCATTGCATATTTATAGGGATGGATAGTAAATAGATATCCATATACCCATACCCACACTAATATAATAACACAACACTACACAATAATCATGAGACACTATGAGAACTTAATGGAAAAGAATTTCATCCCATTTTCCTAGTGTTGGTAATTAGTACAGCTTTTTATTATTTTTCATTTGTATCCTGTGGAATGCAATTTTTTGGAAAGATAGGCATCTACTTGTTTCCAAGCACATGAGATCTTGGTGGGAGTAAAAGAAGCACCAATTCTCATGTTTTATCTTCTTGTGATACCATAAAAGTTATGTACTTATATTTATTAGTTAGGAAATATAATTTTTTTCTCTCAGCTTCCAAGTTCAAGCACTATGACACTCCAAAGATCAGTCCCAGATTACCTACACAAAGAAATATTGATCAACGTACAGATGATGTTAAAAACATTTTCTATTTATTTTTTCATCTCTCTTGCTCTCCTTTGTTCTATAATAATTTTTTTTCATTTTAGACACACAAATAGGCCTTTCAGAGATTTATTTTATTCATATGTGATAGAAAAACATGTAATTATAATGTAACTAAGCTCAAAGCATGACAGCACAGTACCACATTAATGAATCATGAGATATAGTTAAACATGAAAACAAACCTAAACCAAATAACATGAAAGCTAGAAGGTTCTTAAGAAAAAGTACTAAGCTTGTAAGATAGCATGAATGAAAGATATGCACCAATATATATATAGTGCTAGTAGAACTGTCTAATAAGACACATAATGCCTATGCTTAAATTAACAATTTTTTAAGAAAATTAGGATTTTAGTGGTAAGTACATCAAAGGCAAGCACACAGAAGTTTGATCTTAGCAAGTGAAGTGCCATGCCAAAGCCCATTGCTCCAAGACCAATGAATCCAATTCTTTTCACCATAGTTGATGAAGCTATGATTTGATCAGCCAAGAGACAGGGATTGTAAGATTGTTCTTTAGCTGCCTTTCTGATATTGATCTCATATGTTCTTTCCCATACCTAAAGAAGAATGTCAGACCAAATCAGAAGGAAAAAAAAAGGGAAAACCACTTTAAGCAAAAAACAGTTTGACTATAAAATCTACAGAAGGAACTAACATTTATTGGCTGGATATTGTCATTGCCATCTTGTTGAATACATGAACAACCTGAAAGTACCCTTTGCTTTGTGACTATGTACAATCAATTTTTGTACATTGACAATCTGAAATTGGTTTAAAATGATGAAATAATTTGTATTGAAATTGATACCATAAATGAGTAACTGATGAGCCGTAACAGAAAGTGGAAGAGGAAATTTAAGAAGCTTGGCCATATCTCTCACAGATTCCTAGGACAAGACAAAGAACCAGGTCACATGACAGATTTTTTTTCATGTTATTATCAAAATGAAGAAGTTAATAATTAAATATTCTGATTTGTACCAGTAACTGAAAAACCACTTGCTAATAAGGCAATAAATAAATACGTCTGAAGAAGCAAAGGAACATTTTTTTTGAAAGCAAAGGAACATTTTTTTTGAAATTAGTGGCAGTGGCAACAGCCACCTCATGCTAATTAGAGGTCACAAGTTCAAAACTCATGCCCAAAGACCTCTTTCACTTCTACCCTGGATACATCCTAAGGTAAGAAGCAGGGAACCAAGTCAGTGTAATTTTAGAAAGCTGACACTTGATAGTATCTTGTATTCTAGTTCAGCGAACTCTTGCAGAGTTGTAGGTATGACAATCTCCAGGTGCTGCATTCTATATATATAGAACTCAGCACTTCAAACGGGCAAAAAGCTGGCTTCTCTCACATGCATTGATGTTTAATTGTCACTTCAACCATCATACACCACTGCCAAAGATGCATGCTGTCCTTGAAGAGATTCAAGCAAGCAAAAAATAGATAACACAGATCTCATCTAGTTGAAATAAATATTCAACACAAAAACAACCAATAACCCCAAACAAATGTCAAAAGCAAGGTTATTAAGGTGTCAAGGGATAAGGGGATCCTTGGGCCCCAAGGTGTTTAGATTAGTTGAATTTTTTAATTGAGACTTTTTACGTATGTGTTATTTTCAGAATATGTCTATACATACATACATACATCCATATTTATTTATTTAGTGCATCAATATTCATTGATAAACCTAAAATATGGTTGTTTTAGATTCAGCATGTTTCAAGGAAAAATCTCATTAAACACAAATAACATGCTGAGAATTTACAGGATTCATTACTAAATCTGACAATATTTCATTAAAAAATTAAAAAGATATTGCATTCTTCCATGCAAGAGGATTCAGTATTTATGTCAGGTCGCCTAGAATACTTTGATTAAAACATAAAAAAGGCAAGACATTCTTCCATGCAAGAGGATTCAGTATTCATGCCTAAGTGCCTAGGCAGCACATATGGACCATGCCTTAATAACCTTGGTCAAAAGAATTCACGAATCAACCACTAGAACAAGATCCAAACATCCACAAACTCATCTCCACAGCATATACCACCAACACGTTAGAGACTGAGTGTGCCTTGTATTTGAAGGAGGAAGATTAAAATAGTTGATCAATAGAGAAGACTGGTCACCAAAGATAAAAAAGTTTGCAAAAATGAGTTCTACTACATATGACTAGTGACCTAAAGAAGGGATCAGATGCTAAAATTCAGTACATCAAACAACTGTTCAATACTTGTCATGTAATCATTGCTTTTGAAGGGATTGGCTTTCTGATTTGTGTTTTAGATAATATCATGTTCAGAGTTCTGACTGGACTTGAAAGAAGAAGGTGGTGGCTTAAGAGAGGTTGTATCATTCTATTTTTATCATCGATTGTTTCTCTCCTCCTGTGGACCTAAGAACAATTCCAATGTCAAGCCATGTCAAACTTGCCTTTTGACTTGTGGTTGTGGTACAGGTTTTCTTGTGTTTGAGTCTTCCTTGTGCACTTATATATTCTCTAGGTTACTAGTTTTGAGTGGTCATATAGCAATCATTTATTGGAAAAAAAATAGAAATCATAACCAAGGACAGAAATTCCTAGCAAAGTAACCAGTTTTTGCATACCAGTTTCTCAACTAGTGCAAGCAAGCGGTTTCTTAAGATGAAGTCACCACTTAACATCTTGGGTACCATATTGACAAAAGTCCTGAAACCAATAAATTAACCTGAGAAAGCCATTAAAATGGACAATATTTTGAGGAAGATTAAATAATTTTCTATTGCTGCATGATGTCATAGCAAACGACTTGAAGTATTGTTTCTATAGAAGTACTAGCATGTCACGTCCAAAGGATAGTGAATTGTGATGGCAAATATTTTGTTCGTGATGCTTGATGCTTCATTGCATGCCATAATCATACATTCAAAATTTCTAGACCTAAGTGCAATTGCACAGTTCGTCCATAAGTAAAAAAGAAAAAAAAAGTATTTTATTTGAATAGGCTGGCACAATAAGGAAATTGCATGATGAAAGATATTGAGTCAGTACTTGATTATGATCATACCATGAACTACCAGCAGCATTAGAAACTATATCATATAGAATTTCTGGATGAATCCCCACTCTAGTGCCAAGAAACATAGCTTCTATAGAAGCAGCAAGATGGTTTCCTTCAAGTAGTTCATTTACCATTCGGACTTTGCTGCAAAGACAGAAAAGAAAATTCAATGGCCTAAGCAGAAAATACATGTTAAGTTGTAGTTCACATTTTCAAGAACCAAAAAACCTTAAAATTCCTATACTATTACAAAATTTTCATAAATCTACTAAAGTTAGATGATACCCTGGAAATAATAGACGAAGAAATTATTAGGAAAAATCTGCAGTTACAACAAAGTGTAGAAAATGAGGTCATAATGACAAAAATGCAGTGAGAATCCCACCATATGTGATATGCCCATCTAAATAATAGACAGTTTAAAAAGGGCAAATCCAATGCATAAAGTTTTCTCCTATTAAACTATATTATTAGGGTTAGGGTTATGTATGTGTATGTGGGTTTAGTCCCACATTATTTAAATGGTACTTGTCCTGTCTATATAGCTCTATATATAGAGGCCTTTTGTTTGCAAATAAAATTAATAAACTTCCGTCTATCTTTTAACATTTTCACATGATATCAAAACTTAAGTTTAAGAGTTCAACAAGTGTGACATCTAAATAGGAAGGAAACCCCAGCCACCACCTTACTCCCAACTTCTGGGGCAGAAGCACCCCTCCTCCCACATCCAAGTTGCGCCCCCCATTGCCATCTCTTCCTCCTCCTCCAGATCTGACACTTGCACCCACCATTAACATATGTTGCATTGCCACTCCGCCACTACCACTAGTCAAAATGGAGGCAATCATGGCTCCCAAGCTAAAGGAGAAGGTGGTGACTACCACTACTGTTGCTTCCTTCAACATCTTATGTCAGCCCTCGATGACCTTGTGAACCTTGGTCCAATCCTAGCCACAGCTAATGTTGCAGATGGAAGAAGACAAAAGGAAAGGAAGAGGAGATGAGAGTGGAAAGAAAAGAAAGAGAAAAAAGGAAAAGTAATAAAAAATGAGAAAGAGAAAGGAGATAGAGAAAAAATGAAAAAGAAGTTTCATAGAAAAAAGTATAAAAGATGTAGAAGTTTAAAAAAGGAAAAGAGAAAAAATTGCATAAAAAAGTCAAAAAATGGTGGAAGTGTTAAAAAAGAAAATTTTGACAAAAAAAATCCTAAGTATATATCACATCTATCTACTTGCTTCTTGAGGATAAATCATATTTGTCTATCTGTTTTACTTCCTCAAATTGTATCATCAGATGATTAATCTGCTACTATCAAGATATGGTTCCTCCTAAATTTATTTGAAATTATTTCAGTTGCTACCACTACTGCAACTACTACTGCCTTTTGGTACTATACTATCACAACAACTGATTTTTATCTCCTCTATGTATCTATTATTTTCCATCTATGTTTAAGTTTGTAGAATTGTAATTAAGTCTGTTGCAAATTGAATGCTCCAACTTTTTTTTTTTGCATATAATCCCCGATCTATTTATGGGGCAGGATCCCAAAACAACTGAAAAAAACAGAACAGCAGAAACATCAGATCTTATAACTCCCTACAACTAGGTATATTCCATTTATCTAACAAAATTTGACACTTTACATCCTCTGGAATCTCATCTATATTGAGGAAAGCAATTCATCCCTTGGATTTAAAGGCTTCATTAGCTAGACTATCTGCAGCTCCATTGACCTCCCTGTAAATGTGATTGAATGACCCAACATTGGCCAAAAGATTTAATAAGTCATACTAGAAACTAGCAATCTGAAATATGGGACATTTTTGCTGAATGACAGCTCTGTAGATCAGTAATGAATCAATCTCCACATCAATAGTCTCAATTTGAAGATTATTAGCTCTACAAAGGTTCAAACCATCATAAAGTGCAGTTAGTTCTGCATAGGTGCTAGTACAAGTATAACAATAATCCATCTTGGACAAAAGCATGTCCCCTTCAAAGGTCCGGATAATGTTGCCATCTGCACCCAGCTGATTTTTGCATAGTCCATCTGTATTAAGCTTTAACCTACCCACATGGGGTTTAATCCAATGCAGCCATATAACTTGCTTCTCACTCTCCTCAAAATTTTTCAGCTCAAATGTTCTCCTGAAGTCTACCAAAGTATTCATCACTTTCTTCTTGATCTCAACAAATGAGCCTCTTTTTAGAGTTGAGAGAGATTATTGAATACTCCAACTTGAGAGAGAGTATTAAAGTATATTATTAGAGTTGTGTGTGTATGTGGGTTTAGTCCTATGTAAATAGTATTTCATCCTCTTTATGTAACTTTATATATAGAAGTTTTATGTTTGCTAATAAAATCAACAAGCTTCCACCCATCTCTTGTATTTTCGCAACTCCAATGAAAGATCTAGGAATGGTCCAATTATAAAAAATCTTACATCCACAAAAGAATAAATTATTTTCTAAGATTCAAACCTATGGCCTCTAAGTTACAATGTACTAACCTTACTATTGCATCAAGGCTTACCCTTGATAGACATAGCTTAACAAGAAGAAACTTTTTTTTTTTTTTGTGATTATATAGTCAACAGCAACAAGAAGTGACAGATTGAAGTAGGTTCTCCAAGTTAGTAGAATAAAAAAAAGTACACATTGCTTCAAAACCATCATTATGATAAAATGCACAAAGTAAAGTTCCACTGCAATATGAATGTGGTAAAGATCCACCATAGGTACAGCTAACAAATATTGCAACTTTCTGATAAGAATACCATCTTTTTTGTTTTTAATTTGTATGTTGCAAATGATTGGAACAAATAACATATACCTGGAAGCACCAACTTCACCCTCAAACAAATAAAGCTTTTCAGCAATCACTGTTACAAATAAGAAAGTAAATGATGGATAACTTGCATTCCATTCATAGATACCAATATTTAGAATATACAGAAACAGTTTATGATAAGGTACCAGATAGTAGAGGCAAAGCTGCTTCAAATGCTTCTTGCCTTCCAGATGCAATGACCTTCAAATGGCAGTAAAGTACTACTTCAACTGATGTCCTATGGTTCAGTTTTCTGAATACATATAAATTGTACAGATTTTAAACAAAAATGTGACAGATAAGTAGCTCACCATAATTTTGCCTTTCAGTAACTCAGAAACTCCAATGGAAATATAAGTATCTAACAAATTTGTAACCCCTGCCTCCTCTGAAAGATTGGATGAATTTGTAAAGCTGGCTTATTAGATAAAAGATGGGATATGATCCCAAATGGTCTTATTTGCAATAACAGAATCAACTATGTCAAAAGGTATGGACAAAAGGCAATCAAATAATAGGGTCATCCAATATCACGTTTTTTGCATGGAAGTTTCCATTCTGCAACTCCAACTCCATATTAACAGTTAATAGGTGTCTTCCAGAAGGACCAGAACTGCATGGTTGAAACTATAGATTTTAAGACCCTTCATGAGCACAAGCTTGTGTAATACAAATATTTTCTCGATAATTTTGGCCTCTGAAAAAATTCCACCTAAGTATCATTCTAAAAATTAATATGAAGAAAGTCCACAAAACATCAGATATGACTCTAGGATATTATCACAGTCTGAGAAGTTTGACTTAAGCATAAGAACTTATGATAATCAATAGTGGAAAGCACGTGAAATATTGCATATGGTTAAAAATAAATTTAATTTTCTACAATAAAGATTTTGAATTTTGAAAAAAGTGGGAAAGGGAAAAGAAAGAGAGAGAAATGTGAATTATAATAAGATGTATTAGTCACATAACATATAATTTAAAATCAAACTTGAAAAATATAAGTTTTTCTGAAAAAATGGAGGAAGAAATAGAGTGAGAGAAAACATGGGCTGACATCCTTTCTTATCTTTATATAACTACAAAAAAGAGAATGCACATGGATGAAATTGAAGTTCAAAGACACATCCCTAATAGATTAGATGACATGACATACAAGAATTCTATTTTATGAAACCATCATAACAATATATCACATGTTACACATTAATCATGATCATAAAGACAAAACAAACAATATATCATATACATTGTATCATCATTTTAAAAATATCTCTATGAAGCAATTAAAAAATATTCATACGATAATTAAGGACAAATGATAAATAACTACGGAGAGAAGGATGAAAAAAATGACCATTGAGTCACTACATTCTGTTTTGTCAACTGCATTCTATCCATACTTGATATTAAGCTATAACTATGTAGACTTTTCATCCTGGATGTGGCAACCATAATTCATAACCAGGATCCATATAATAAAAAAATTTAACATTAATAAAAAAAGGATGAAGAAAATACACACCTGAAAGATGGTTCGCTAACTTCTGAACATCAACGGGAGAAATGATTGATCTGATCATGACTATTGTCTCTTTCTCCAGCCCTGAAGCCAAATATTTTCATAAATAAAGAAAAAATCAGACAGAATAGGTGCCGTACTAGCAGAAAAGTTCATATTTTTGGGTAACCTCTAAATACATGGGACTTACCTCTGATAACACCATCTTTCCCAAGCACTACACTCATTTGATCCACATCTATCATTAAAATCAATGCTCTTGCATCTGTATTCACACAGAAAGATAAAACGGAAAGCTTAAGAACAATATTACATGTCATGTAGAGGACAAAAGATAAGTGTTTGCGATAAAGTTGCCAAGGAAGCAGGATACCACCAGAGACGGCATTAGAGAACAAAATCATACCTCTTGAAACCTCCAATGGACTTCCACACTCTGTCCCTCCCAACTCCAAAAACCTTTCCATCAACCGTGCATCGGACTTCTGCAGACGTACAAGGTTACAGTCCAACACCACCCCATGAGAGGGAACGTGAATAAAATTCCACAACGTCGAACTATTTAGACGGAAATAGTAACCCAACCTCAATCTCGAACGCCTGAACGCGGAAACCGGCGCTGACGAGCGACGCGGCCGAGATCAAGCTGAATTCGTCGAGGCCGACGAATCCGACTGTACCGGAAGAAGCCATTGCGAAGGTGGAAATCTCCGACTACTACCACCACTACTGCCTCTCCGTCTGTAGAGGATGATCGCCGGGAGCAGGTAAGAGAGTGACGGCAGAGCCGCAGAGGCTATGCTGGCAGGAAGTTCCGAAACCATATCCCTGGGCCCCATCCGGGAAATGACAGGAGTCTGACGACGACAAACGACTTGATTAATTATAATTTTTTATAGAAATGTACGGTATCTAAATATATAAAATTCTGCATAGATACCAAAAAATGTAGATCTTATCATTATTACTGTTATAATATAACTTAAGAGGTTGATATTGCAATTTTCTTATTGAATCCGACCTACCTTTGTTTTTAAAGTCGAAGTCTCTTCGTGTTAGATTTTCTGACGTTATAATTGATAGAACGAAAGGAAAATTTTTAATATAACATATATCATTGGTCATGTGATTGTCCTGAAGAAGGTAAGTTTTTAAATTTGATTGAAATTCTCTTAAGAAAATAACGAGTCTTACACTGCTGTGGTTTTTAATTTCCTTTTTTCATGTAGAATGTGCAACGTTGATATTCTACTCAACAAACAAATTTAGAAAGACACACGGTGTAATAAATTTCATTCATTCATTGATCAAGCAATTTTTCTGCTCATTAGTTGCGAGAAACGACAAAGTGGACGACAAAGATATCCAGACATTGGTTGATTAAACCATTGATAAAATTTATTACATATAGTGTCTGAAAAAGGGTGGAGGATTTTATCATTTTTAAGAAGTAAAATTATTTATCAATTAATTAAACAAATTTTCAATCTATTTAGACGTTATCAAGCTAAGAAGGTATTAGTAGCGATAATAGAAAAAATTTTACGGTTGCATCGCCTTTTATTTCATATTTTATTTTTGAAATTTAATTATAATCATGTAACTGGTTAGCCTGTAGTATTTATAATCTATCATGGATTAATTTATCGGCCTGATGTAGTTATACTTGTCAATAATTTTCATTTAATTGGAATTATTAACTTTTATAATATTTAAACTAAGAGTCAATAATTATTTAATTTAAATAAAATTTTATTATGTATTTATAACTCTATCATTGCACGTGAGGATCAAATTAACATTAAAAATTTACCCGAGTTTTATCTCTTGTCAGTCGTATAAGAATATACCGTAGAAATTTGCTCACATGTAAGGTAATTTCTTATTAATTTTATTTGTTCTTTATGTAACTTAAACTTGGAAAATAACAATCGTCTCTTTGTTGATTGTGTGATGTCTAATATTATTTAAGCAATCTTTTTAAAGATTAACACACCTTACTTGGTGACAACTTTTTTCTAGAAATTTTTTCTGACATCTCTTTGCTTAATTTCTCTTATTCTAAAAACTCTTTTTTCTTTGTTATTATTTGAATCATTTAAAATAATAAATACGATAGTTTTATTTTTTGCAATAATTAATTAAATATTTCTTCATATTTAATAACATATTGAGTATTTCCTCTAGTTAGAAAACTTGGCTTTAGGTATTAGCAAAGAAATAGTGAAAATATAAATTAACCTTTTGACGTTCCTTTTTCCTTCCTTTTACCAACATTTGATTTATCTAACGGTGATTTCATGACCAGGAGTTCGTAATGAAATTTTTTTTAGCTCGTTGTCAAAAAAACGTGTAAAAATGTGCGGATGTTAAATTTCTCGATACACAATGTTAATTTTCCTGGTGTGAATTTTAAACCCTACCCATCGCTGGTCGCGTCACAAACCGCCTCCTTCCATCGTCGACGCCACCACTTTGCTGTAGTCGCTCGATCATCTCTGGCGCCACGGCCGGACGGTGACAGGTCGGTACGATTACATTGGGCGAGAAGTTGGCATTTCATCTCAAGAAACGGAAAGAGAATTTCGCCCCATGACGAGGTTCTCTTTGCGTGTCGCAGGTTCTCTCTCTCTTGTTCTGGACTTTAGAGATACAAGTGTTTTTGGACCGTTAAGTCGTTGATGGCATACTGCCATGGGAGAGACTTCCTGTTCTGCGATGTGTGCGGTACGCAGCTCCTCCTGAGTTCTCCCAAGTACGCGGAGTGTCCTCTTTGCAACTTCAAACGACGGGCCAAAGGTAAGGGCGCTTAAAATTTTAGAACGCAGTTTTTACTCCTGTACTAACTTTAGATTGTCTTTGGTATTCATGTTTATAAAGCTTGCTGTCTACCTAACGTCAAATCCCCTTTTTTATCCGGGCTTGGGATCAGCCATGAAAGGATGAACTCCATAGGCAGAATTAGCACATAAGGTTAAAGTAGCAATGGAAAAATTATACATGATGTTTTTTAGGATTAAGGTAGGATGATGATGTGGAAAAATTCTTATAAACTACTGTTTAATAGCAGGATATCTTTAAAATTAAAAGAAAAAATTTATAAAGTGTCATTTGATGTCTCAAAATGTTGCGCTGCATATGTAAAAAAATTAGTGTCACTAAAATGTGTTTGCTTAAATAGATAAATGGTAACACTATAAGAAACAAGTTGAAAAATGATTTTAATCGAAAGAGAGTAAGAGCTACACCTATTGAAGATAAGAGAAAATCAGTTTAGGTGATTTGGTCATATTCTTAAGAGACAAAGGAATGTATTAATTAGGAAAGGAGAATTAATTAGTGTAGAAGAAATCAAAAGAAGTAGAAGTAGACCTAAAACTACATGATTATGAATTGTAAAAAAAGAATTAAATTTATACAATTTATTAAAATATTTGATAATAGATAGAAATACTTGAAAGACAAAAGTTCACGTGGTCAATCCCATGTAATGGGATCATGGTTTAGATTATTGTTGTTGTTGTTATACTAATTTTAGATGGGAAAATTAAATATTTTACTAACACATTTAAGTGGCAACAGGAAATATATTGAAAGTCATATGACTATCATTAAGAGGCAAGCAATTATGCACAATGAAGATCCATTTGCAACCTAATAAGTGTCAAATAATTTGGCAATTTGTATACAACATTATTTGAATTTATTTATTTGATAATTTTCCAAAATTTAGGATATAACTTGACTTGGATACAATATCAAATAAATAATATATTTAAATATTAAAAATAATACATTCAAATGGCATAACATTGGCATATAAGTTGTACTTGATATGATACCATAACAATAAACATGCATTAAAAATAATAAAATGAGTTATCTTAGAATGTTAGATTGTAAAACACGATCATATATAAAAAGTTAGTGTTGTTTTGATGCACATACTTAGATAAATGAGTGATAACACTATAAAGGATAAATTAAAAAATGATTTTATTAAAAACAGAATAAGAGTTGCACCTATTGAGCTTAAATGGTTTGGTCATATTATTAGGAAACCAAAGAATGTACTAGTCAGGAGTTAATCAGGAATTATAAGAAAAGATTTAAATTTATATAATATAATGAAAGATTTGACAATAAATAGAAATACTTGAAAGAGAATGATTTATGTGGTTGATTCCACATAACGATATTAGATTACAACTTAGGTTGTTATTGTTGTTGTTGGGTTATCTCATATTATTTTAACAATGTGCATCTTAAAATTATATTTTATCAAATTTCTATTGTGCTCCCAACAAGTTCATATTATATACCAAGCAAATTGAAATTATATTTTTGATGGGAATGTATCAAATATGTTACTTCTCCAAAAAGAATATTGGGGAATCCTAAGTGTGTTATATCTCACACATGTCTCAAGTGCAGGTGCAATATATATTTAGAAGAATTTGTACTTATGCTAAAGGATTGTTTTCTTCCATTGGTCCGAAGACACATTAATCTATCTAATAATGGTAATATATTAAAACTACCATTCATCTAGAAATCTTGACACTTCCTTGAGACTTGAGTTTGTTGGCATGCTATGCTTCCGTTAGGTTTGGGGCAAATGTACGAAAAGTTGTTTATTACTTTAATCTGGTCATAAAAAATCTAGGATATTTGTAATGCGAAAATGCTGAATGTCACATTTATATGGGTAACTATTTTCCCCAAATGACACTTATTTGAAACGTCATTTCTTTCACATGAAATATGAAAAGAATTCATATTTTGCTTCCCCGCCTCCTAAAAAACAAGAAATACATTTACATTCTCAAAATTTATCTGATATAATGCCTGTTATTAACTTGCTTGTTACAATACATTGGAATTTTGCTTTGCCTTTTAGAGCTCACATTATTTTTGGAAATCATTTCCTCAGATATTGCAGGAAGAGAAACACGGTACACTATCACAGCTGAGGTATAAACTAAACTCTTGTTTCTGTACTTTGTTTCTTTTGATGTTTTTCTTTCCGTGTCTCTTAATATTCTTGTTGAGACATATATAAGTATCAAATAAAGTCCTAATTATCCCCTCAAAAAATAGGGTAATTACAGGAAACGTGCCTAGCCTCTAAAACTGGTTATCCGGATAGAATTGTAGGCTAAGCATTAAACAATGAGAATATCAAAGCTATCTTGAAGAAAATCAAGGTCCAAAAAATGGAACAGTGATTCTTTATTATCAGAGATCTACAAACTTGGACTTATATATTCTTCTTTATTGTTCACCATGAAACTATTAGCTCTCTAATTGGGATATATCTAGAAGTGAGGAGGAATAGAGTACAACAAGCTATCATTAGAGAAATTAGACAAGATGTGCATAGAATTAAACTAGGTTGAATGAAGTGGAAAAATGCATCTGAATTATTATATGATAACAGTATCCATTGAATTAAATGGAAACTTCTAAAGATGTATATTTATAGACATAGAGTGTTGGATAAGTGTTTTATTGAAGTGGTATTAAAGATGAACAAGCATGTGCAATAAGTTTATGTTGTAGAGACGTGAAAGTTCAAATAGATTTGGGATAATATTTTAAAAGATAAGTTGATAAATGAATTATCTTAACTAGAGTAATAAATACACCACTTTAAATTGTTTGATCATGTTCGTAGAAGATTTATATATGCCAACTTTAGTAAAAGGAAAAGTATAACTAATAAAATTAGACTATAGTAAAAGAAGAAGATATAAATCAAAAATTACTTGGTTAGAAATAGTAAAAAAAATTTACATTATACAATCTAATGAAAGCTAAACTCAGTGATTGTTGTTGTTTTGGTTGTATGTTATTTGACTGGTTATCACAGAAAATAAGCTCGTATAAATCTATTTAATTTAAGAGGGCCCATAATGCTATGCATATCATGTTTATTGCAGGAAATCAGAAGAGATCTGAAAATTGATCCATTTGTACGGGTAAACATGGTTTCCATGGGTGCAGAACAACCACAGCAGAAGAAAGTTGTAAGTTACATTTACTAGTTCACAACTCTTGTTTTATACTTAATACTGAATATTATGGGTCATTTATCAATTTCACATGCTGTTACGTCTACAGACGAACACCCCATGCCCATCTTGCAATCATCCTCAGCTTGAGTATTACAGCAGACAGGTACTTTCTGGCTTCATTTACTTTGTAGCAGACAAATAATACACATGATGCCATTTGATGGTACTTACTGCAAGGACTTTTTGGTCTCCTTGCCAACTCTTACAATCGCAGATGAGATCGGCTGATGAAGGTGAGACAGTATTCTACGAGTGCCCAAATTGCAACCACAAGTTCACGGAGAACAACTAAAAATGATCATAGAAACAAAGCATTCGACATGTGACGGAGCGAATGCTGCAGAGTGGTGGCTTTCACCTCAGAACAAGAATCTGAATATTCTTGGTCCGAGAATTTCTCGGCCTAGAAATTTTACTCGAGTGCACGATAACGAATGCACAGTGCATGCAACCGCAAGTGTCCCGTGCATCATACATTCAACTCGAACAACCGGTCATAAAGGGCAGTTTTTTTAGAAATGGTAAAAACATTTTTTGATGTGTAATGTTTTTTATTGAACCTGAACACTTCTCATCGGTCTTTTTTTTTGCCAAAGTCCTTTTCCTCTGCCTTGAAAATGGTAAAAAAGTTAATAATTTGTTGGCACGAGTTCGAAACTTTTAGCATCCATCACTTTGCAGACACGAGAGTATCTAGTTAAGGTTTTGAATGTAATGTAATTTTCCTTTGTCAAAGGGAGAAATCGCCACTCATCACTGTGCACATGAAGAAAACCACTCTAGTCAAAGTATTGTTGTGTTACATAAGACAGAAAAGGAGTCTCTTTTTTTTTTTTTTTTATCAGGAGAAATACCTGATTATGAGCGTCACCATCATGAGAGTACAACTAGAAATTAAGTTCAACAAGAAGTTATGCAAGGACCAAGGTTCAAAGAAAACATAAACTAAAAGTACCACTCTAGCACTTTCACATATTTAAATGTCCAACGGTACCATTAGTATCCGTTCTCCATCGGGATTTTTCGGTGGTCCTCTTGGGAAGTTATCACGTTATCTCTTCCATCAAACTTGAGTTGACTCGTGTTGTGGAACAAAAATGGTGTTGACATTTGCATCCATCTGCTAGTTGTTAGGTCAATTGAAGATCGATAAGATCGCTTGGTTTAAGTTAAGAGAGTTCATTATCTGTAGCTTGTTGTTGCTGATTTGTACCTCACAGGACCAGGTTCGAATGATTTTGCTAGAGTTCCCTATGTTGAACCTGCATTCATGTTTAGGGTCTACTTACCAAGAACAAGCATAACCATAAGACATTGCTAGTTCAAAAGCATTGAAACTGATACCATTGCTATTTTAAAATGACCCAAAAAATACTTCTTAGAACAAGTGTATTGCATTCTTTAATAGGTGGCTGAAGTCTACGTGATTGAATCGATGTCAAGACTTATTCAAGCACGTGTCACAGCTAAAATTGATTCAATGAATAGACAAGGAAAACGTGCATTGCAACATTTAGTGAGTTCTAGTTTCATTATGCTGATTGCAATAGCAACGATTTATCGTACCCATACTAGCAACAGGTTGTTAATTTTTTTTGTTTTTAAAAATTTTATTATAGATTATCATCCATGCAAAGTATTTAATTTTTAAAGGAAGTATGTTTTCGACAACTATTTCCATTTTTTTTTTTTTACTAATCTGTAGTCACTTTTGACCGTATGTTCTTTTAAGTCGTATGTTCTCTTGCATTCCATCACATTCTATGTCAGGGATGAAGAATGATTCAATGGAAATCTGAAGTCCTTGTGGGGAACGGTTGAGATCCCTGGTGAAGTACTGATCTCTCCTTGATTGGTTCTAATTCTGCAAGAGTAATAATCCATTTTGCAAGAGTATTCTTTTTTTAATTCTTGGCTAGTTCAAAAATACATGGAGGTTGTGATTTTTTAAAATTCCTGTCACCTCGAATCCTTCCCCCTCCATCAAATACACGATGGAATCACTTTTGCAATAAATCAAGTTGCTTCACAATTTTCTCCCAAACTTTTCTTCACGATTAATTGTCTATTTTTCTGGTGGTAGTGTTGCGAAAGCCTCGTGAAAAACACATCTGATGGAAGTTTCCATAATTGATGGACATATGATTGAAGAAACGTAGTTTCTTTAAATGATGCTGATATTTTTGTTTATATTCAGACTCAATTTTCAAGCAAAAGATTTATCATGCTATTCGACAATTGAAGAGATACATTTGAACAAAGGGATTTAACTAGAAGTTAGACGTGATACTATAAATTATAGCATTCTCTCTTTTTTTCTTCAATATGTTCCATTTTCTTTTAGAGTTTCACTCTTGCATTTATTTAGTCATTTTCGAGAAATTCTTGTCATTTCTAAATTCTCGACCATAGAAATATCTCCTTGTTTAAAGAATTATTATATTCATTGTTTTTCTTTTTTCCTTTTTTCTTTTTATTTTTAAAAAAAAAAAGACTTCACGTATCGCAAAAGTACAACTTAGAAAAGTTTTGCATGTCATGGCGCGGTCCGTGGAAATTTCATTTTTCATTTAGAGTTTCGTTCCTACATTTTATTTAGTCTTCGATCTTGTTATCTTCTAGAAATTCTTATCGTTTTTAAGATGATCTCCTTGTTTAAAGAATTTTCTTTTTTTCTTTTTTTTTAAAAAATGAGACTTTACTTATCGCAAAAGTACAATTTGGAAAAATTTGCATGCCATGGCACGGTCCGTGGAATTTTTCTGATTTGAATATAATAATAATAATAATCACAAAATACAATAGATGTATTAAGATGCAAAGACTTTTAGGGATCCTTTGGCATGCAAACGAGAAATTCATAATTAAAGGATAATTAAAAAAACGTAAAAGGATGAAACTTCATTTTCCAACGTGCATATATATATATATATATATTATTTTTTTAAATGAAATTCAAAGAAAAATATTTTCCTTTCCAGTTTTATAATTTTCGAGAGAGAGAGAGAGAGAGACGAAACTTTCGAAAATTACGATGAAAACTAAGACTCTCTCTTTTTTCTTCTTCTTTTTGTGAAAAAAGCAGAATCATCTTATTTAAATTCTGAATCTGACGAAGATTGCAAAGTTAAACCATATTTTTTCGCCGTAATTTCCATTCATCTCAGGATGATGCACGCCTGCGTCGATCTATCATTTTCCTACCCAAGCGTTGTGTTCATGATTGGCTCCGCGCCATAGATTCGATGGGGAACGTGCCAAGCTGTTGATAGACTTCAAACTGCGTGTGCGCGCCGTCGGACTCGTTCAAATCGACGCGCTCTTGACTGAGATTGTTCGAAGTCTTTTTTTTTTTTTTTCTGTCTAATTCAATTCTTGATTTATATTAAGATACTGTTTATACCAAGTTACAGGAATTGAAAATTTGAAAAAAAAATTGTTCTCATCGTTTTGGCGTATAGTAGGTATTTGTGCACAATTTTTGTTGAAGAAAACGACGAAAATTAGTAGAAATATTGTCAAATGAAAATTTTAAGAAATGATAGTAAAGTTTAAACGTTCGTGTATGTAAAAAAATGATAAAATTTTTTGATGTATTTATATAGAATAGAAAATGAAATGACGAAAAATAATATGAAATTTTAACATATTTATATATAATAGAAAATGATGAGAAATATAATTTTTTAAAATAATAAATAATAATATAACTTAAAAAATAATATATTTTCTTAGTTATATTTTAAATAATATAATATACGATTATTTTATTATAAATAATTTTTTCATCGTAAATATAATTTATTACAAATAATATTTTAATTTCTTTTGCACGTAGAATACATAATTTCTTTATTCTAGTCAAACGGTGACGAAATATCAAGATAGCTTGAACAAGATAAATACGTACTTTTATTTGCTCTCGAAAGCAACGACAAAAGCGTCATGCTCTTCGGCAGAAATTTAAGAACAGACGACAGATTTGAAGTGAGGGCGCGTATTTGAGCACACGTCATACTCCTTTTTCAGGGAATATTATTATATATGCAAATATTAAAATAGTATAATCTGATTACGATGACTCCAAACTAAATTAGTATCAATGTCGTCTTGAGATAGAATATGCTTTGAGGAAAAGTAATTAACTCGTGGGCATCTTCCAGCAATCTGATTACGATGAGAGATATTTTTGTTGAAATTTAAATTTCTTTCCGTTACAGTATTATTGGAATATCCACTCTATATATATTATCTTCTTGTTGATGCCAAGCACGGATATATCAATTTAAAAATAAAAATTATATTTGAAATAAATAAATATTTTTATTTATAAATATAATGTTATTTTAATAATAATCGACGCGTCCCGGGAGCGATGTCGGCGGCGAACGTGCAAGCCAGTTTTGCGGTGACAGAGGCAGCCAATGTGATCTTCCACCCACCCGAAGAATCGAACGATCCCGGCAGGCTACAAGATTCACTCGTCGCTGCGTCCATCGGATTCGCCGTTCATAGCGACCGTGGAGACAGCAGCAGGGTGGAGTTCATCGTTTGTTGGGAAGTTGTAGTCAATCCATTCGATCAATGGGAGCTTCTTTGACATGATCGCGGCGTTTGTCTTCGACTCCCAGAACAGCGTCTCCCCCAGGTGTTCTACTTTATTCATCAAATCGCTTCGGTTGGTTGCTTTCTTCCCTCTTTATTATCCTTACTTTCTAGGCTTGAGGTCATTCATTCCTTTTGCTCCAGCTGCTTGTCCCTCTCGTTAGGTTGCTTGTGATCCGGTCAAATCTTTTTAAACGTTAAACGAATACCTTTTTTTTTACCATCGTCGCCACATGTCGTGCAGCAAATTTGACTCAAACCGCCGTCTGTCAATTTTCAAGTAGGTTATGAGGAAGAGGGAGATCTGGAGATAATTTAGCTGCGGCGATGCTCATCAGAACTCTTTTTACTTCTACAACTCTGATGGTGGGCGGGAACAGAAGCTACTGAACCTGGCTCACGGGCTTTTGTCTTGTGATGGTTAAAATTGGTGTTACATAAACTAATACATGGGTAATCTCCAGTTTGACCCTTGGGTCAACACCAACGGATGATTGCTTTGCGTCTGGTTCACATATTTTGTGGAACGACGAACAATTCTCTTTCTGTCTGTTTCTTTTTAGACGTAGCTTCTCTTCATTCTCTTCTTCTTGAAGTTTTTCAGCAACCACTTTGGTTGGGATTTGGTGTGGGGGATTTCTGAGATCGCGGGTTTCTCTTCTTTTCATAATTCAAAGAGGAAGGGGGAAGGAGGGACGAGGGATATTGTCGGTCTCCCTCACGCTTTTTGGGATAAAAAGTCGTGCTTATTTGCCTTCAGTTCCGGATCTCTGGTTTTGATTTTTTCTGCTTTTGAGCCTCTGGCTGTTGGAAGGTTGCAGGTTTGTCCTTTATCCTTTGTGAATGTCTCCTTCTCTGTGGATTTGCTGTTACCGAAAGTTTTTCTCTCATGATCTTTCATTTTCTTATTCTTTCTACTTGCTGATATTGTCTTTGCTATTCGTTCTGTCGTTAAATATCTTTTATTAGTTCAAGCCTAATATTGTGTGGTAGACTGGCAGTTCCCTAAAATCCCATAGCGAGAACCACATGCGCAAAAGAAAATCATAGACCACCTTTTCCACCTAAACCTTGAGTTGTTTCAGATTCGAAGTTCGAAGAATTCCTCAAATTGTAATATTTGGAATCTAGTACTTGTACTTGTCACATACAGCTATTCATTCATGGGTTCATAAAGCATCATTTTCGAATTCATGGAAGTAAGAAACCAAATATTATTACAGAGAATATCCTACACTTCTTGTAGTTCTTTTCCATGAGATGCATTGACAGAACATTTTTTCATCTTCAAAGAATTTTCATGAATTTAACTCAAACTATAATAGTGTTACAATTCTATCATAACCTGATGTGATTTGCTTTTTTAAGTTTTGAAATTGGAAAGTTGAATGACTGTTGAAGTTTCCGCATGCAGGTGCAGGCTACACTTTAGAACATAATATTCTTCACTCATTCACCTAAAAATGGACCACGATGTCGATGAAGAAAGTCCTACAATCGTGGCTGTGGTTGTGGATGAAAACGGTAACAGTCAATATGCTGTTAAATGGGCCTTGCAGAAGTTTGTTCCTCAAGGAGTCAATTTGTTCAAGCTTTTGCATGTCATTCCGAAGACTTTTCCAACTCCTGGTAAGCAATATTTATTCATCTACTCCGACTATTTTTTCTTATCTCAGGATGTTATATCAACTAAGTATTTGCCTTTTTACCATTTTATATCGAGTTGCCACTATTCAGAAATTCAGGGTTTTTTTTGGTCTATGACAGGACCTGTTTCTGTACTATTGTCTTGCATGTTTTCAGTTTTAATATCAAAATAATTCAAAACATATTATAGATATCTAAAATGATTCATTCTTTTAACATCATAAAAAACCTAGTGAATTTCTTATTTTTAATTCGACACTTTTTGATAATTAATAATACTTGAATCCTGGTCCTTCTTGAAAACCTTGCACATGTACAATCCATAGCACATATAAAAAAAATTTGATTCCATACTCTTTAGTCCTTCCTAAGGCAAACAAAATTCATTTCTGCTAATTTAATAGTCAAATGATATTTTTGAAAATGATAAATAAGAATACTTTCTCTAAAATGCATAGATGTTTTACAATCAAGTATTTTCTCACATTTCTGCTGCAATACATCTTAAGATAACAACTTTCTAATGCCTTTTGGTGAGAACGGGCTATGCAATAAAGTTAAGATTGCTTCACCGTGAGTTGTGACTTGAAGGTTGAGTTTGAATCATGTAAGTAGTCCCTTGCAGAACAGTGGGAATAAATCTGTGTAGTTTCTTTTGGTAACTTTACCCCATTAAATTTTTTGTGTTAATTATTAAAATGTAAACATCTAACGTAAAATCAATTAACAGTGAGTGGAGAGGTCTATCTATATGTTAATCTATATTTTATTTTAAATTTTAACCATGTGTCACTATTCCATCACTTTTGCTTAGTTGCAGCTTTCTTCAGGTTTTACAACTATTTTTTATTGGGTAAATGTGTGTGAACCTATTTAGATTTTTTCCGTTTTTATACAATGTTGAAATGTGGAATATTCAACTTAATTAACAATGTTTGAAGAGGTCTATCTATACCTATGTAACACTATTCCATCACTAAGCAATGACCATAGGAAAACCTCGAAGTTCCAGCAATGGGTAGTGCAAACATATATATGAAGTGATACCTTCTATTTTGGCCGTCAAATATTTTTGGACAAAAATCATGGGCCATAGATAAGGCAAAAACGTGGTTATTATTCAAAGCATTACTTCTAGAAATCTAACTTTCTAATATGAGTCAGTTTGGCAGTTTGTTTAGCAATGCCAGTCCTGACTGGAATATAATTAGAATTGATTTTGATAAGGTATAGTTGCCAAGTCCAAATGACAATAAAACATCCCCCCTATATGGTTCATGCATTGTTTTTTTTTTTTTCACCTAGATCGTTCTATGTTTTCTCAGTAAACTATATTCCTATTTTTTGTATTTCAATACAAAGTAGCTGCTGCTCATCGAAAAGATGTGCAATGGAAAACAGATATGCTGCTTCTGCCTTTCAAGCAAATGTGTGCTCAAAGACAGGTAACAACTCAAAAGCTGTGGGAAAGATACATAGGTATGTAAATATTTGAGAAATGGGTTATGGTGTTATTGATATGCAGGTTGAAGCAGAATGCCATATCATCGAGGCAGATGATGTTGCAGATGGAATATCCAAAGAGATTGTGAAATTTGCAATCAACAAGCTTGTTGTTGGATCTTCCTCTCAGAGTACATTATTGAGGTAGTTATAGAGCTATACCCATTCTGATTGAACATGCTACCAAGCACTAAGATACTTCTAAAGTTTTTTGTTTTGTAAAAGATGCTATGACCCCAGTATGATTTATGTTTCTATAGTTTTAATAGAAAATGTAAGAAATGGGATACAATGGTTAGCCCAACACAGTTACAGCATAAGGAGGATTCCCTAACCCACAACAAAAAGGAACCAGTCATATGTATGAAAAGAGAAAACATGTTAAGATTCTGACCATTTGGGAGTTACATTTATTACATTGTATTGATTATCTCTTTAAATTCAATAGTAGAAGATAGAAACCAGTTTCATGTTCTTGGATATGAATTTTGCTATTGTTACCATGCATTATTGTTGTTATCTTTCAAAAAAATGGCAGTCTGAAGTTCTCCATCTGTCAAATTACTTCATAAAGCAACTTGGAGCTGAGAGATAAGGGTCTTTGGATGTTTACCTGATTTTGGGTCAATCAATTATCTCAATAGGGCTAGCAAATTATTGCAAATTGCATGGCTGAAAGTCCCAAGCTAAAGCATTTCTTATATTATGACAAAAAAGGACATTATGTTAGGTTAAATTTGACTACAATAAAATTATCAAAACCTTGTTGTCGGTCATTTTTCAATGCAATGTTGCATGTTTGGTAAGATCATATCTTTGAAAACATTGTGCCTATGGTAGTGTAGTTTGGGTAATATGGTACTTTTTTGGCAAAAATATAATTAAGATTTAAAGAACAGGCATAAAACAACGATTTGAGTCATAATCCCATTAAGTGAGGTTGCTCACATGAATCTTTAAGTGTCCAATAGGTATTCTTTTTCTTTCTAAAATCTGCTATAATAGATTTCTAAGTACAATATTATAAGCTTTTTCTAAATCAATGAAAACCACATGGAGGTCTTTTTTCTTAACTTTAAAATCTTCTATTAGTTATCTAAGTAAATGAATATTGTTAACTTATCCAACATAAACTCAAATTGATTTTATATGATTTTAGTTACATGCCTTAGTCTTTTTTTAATTATTATTTCTTATAATTTTATAGTATGACTCATTAACTTAATACCATGATAATCATTACAGTTCTATATATTTTCCTTATTCCTAAATATAAGTATTAAAGAACTCTTTCTGCACTCATCTAACATCTTCTTTGTCTTTAAAATTATATTAAAAAATTTTTGTTAACCACTTAATCCCTACTTCACCCATTTACTTTCCTACTTCAATAGGAATACCATCTAGTCTAATAGATTTCCTACATTTCATTTTCCTAATAGTTTCTTTACCTCCAAACTATTAATTATTCTAAAATAATTATAATTTATATCTTTTATACTACTAAAATTTTGTATGTAAGAGTTTCCTATAATAGATTCATTAAAATCTTTTATTTCATTTTCTTTCTCTAAAATTCTACCATTTCTGTCTTTAATATAGTTGACTTAAATTTCTAAATCTCCTTTCTGTAGTGTTAGCCAATCTATATATTCTCTTTTCTCCTTGCTTTGTGTTCAAACTATTAGAAAGTTCTTTATACATTAGATTTTAACTTCATTAAAAATTTTCTTAGCATTTCTTTTTGCTAGCATATACTTCTCTAAATTTTCTTTATTTTTATATTTATGATAGATTTTATAGTATTCTTTCTTTTTTTATTATCTTTTGTACATCTTCATTCTATTACCAATTTTCTTTACCTCATGGAGTACCTCACAAAACTCTTCTAAAATTTTCCTAGTAATCTTTTTAATACAAGTAAACATTTCATTCCAAAGTTTATTTACCTCTTCATCTAGTTCTTATATTCTTTTTTTAACAAGTTATCTCTAAATGTTGTCTTTTTTTAGCATTTTAGATTTCACCACTTAATTTTTGGATTCTTATTTAAATTCGTGGAGTCTTTCTTTTCTTAAATTTGATATTAACATTTAATACTAACAACCTATATTTTATAGTTAAGTTTTCTCCTAGAATAACTTTACAATCTTTACACATTCTTTGATCTATTTTTGTAGCAAGTAAAAAATATATTTGATTAGCATTTGAACCACTTTTAAATGTAATTAAATGCTTCTCTCTTTTTCTAAAATAACTATTTGTTATTAAAATGTCACAAGCTATGACAAAGTCTAAAATTAAAATTTCCTCTTTATTTCTATTACCAAAATTAACTCCTCCATGATTGCTTTTGTATCCTATATATTGCTCTTTTACATAATCATTTAGATCTCCTCTAATAAAGAGCTTTTCATTAACAGGTATGTCATGAACTAAATTATCCAAATCTTCCTAAAATTTTGTTTAATAGTTTTTCCTAAACTTATTTGTGGAACATATCCACTAATTATATTATCTCATTTCGTATCACAAGCTTAATCATTATAATTCTATTTTCTATCCTTACTACCTCAACAATTTTATCTCTTAAACTTTTATTAACTATTATTCTAACTCTATTCTTTCATTTATCTTTTCTTGTATGCCTCAATTTAAAACCACTATCCTCCTCAATTAATCTAGATTTTTCTCTCATTTAGTTTATTGCAAGCATACCATGTTAATTTTCCTTTTTATCATTATATCCACTAATTTCATACTCTCACTAGTCATGGTTCTATATTCTAAATTGCTAGTCTAATTTTGGTGTTACGGACTAACTTTTTTACTCACACCTGCCCATTAAAATGTGAGAGCCTTTACCTATTTTTATCTGTTTCTGGGTGCCGATGTAGAGCCCTTGTTCTTTTCTCACGCATAGAAGTATGTAGAATAAGATCCTAGGATTGTTTTGAGCTTTCGTAAAATCCATACACTGCTGCAATAAAAAGGAGCCACAAACTCTGTTAAAGTTTTAGAAACCCAACTCTGTTCAAGTTGAAATCTTCGTGCTTTGGAGATGCATCCTTTGAACCCAAAAACAAGATTGCTTAGTGCAGAAAAGTGAATCATTGCACATCATTTCATCTGGTAGTGCAAAACGTCTCACATTCATGTTATACCACTATTTGATTGGATAAATGAATCTGGCTTAAACCCTGTTTGTATTTTTTATTATATAATTCCTCATCACAAGAAAATGATAAGATCATTGTTTGCAGGAAATTTAGAGGTGAAAAAACATCAACCAAAATATCACAATGTGCACCTGCCTTTTGTACAGTATATGTTATATCTAAAGGAGGGAAGTTATCACATGTTCGTCATGCTTCATATTCAGCAGAGAACATAAGAGATGATAGGAGTAGCACAAGCATATCTTCAAGCTGCCGTTCAAGCCATGAATCTAGCGTACGGTCAGGTATGCATTTGGCATAGCTTGTTTACATACAACTTTAACGCTTAAAATATTGATTTCCATGTACTTTGATATTGTTTTTGTTACTTTATGCTGCAAAATATAAATAAAAAGGCAATCCAGGGCATTCTAAACCTCTTGAACAACATGATTGTTAAAAATATTAAATAGAAAATGATGTTCTTTTATGTTTGTTGTATATCTCATATTGTCACATGAGTTAGAAAGCCAACTCAGAGAACATTAGTTATTCTAAAAAGATCACATGCTTGCAAATATAGCTGCAGGACCTGTTAAAGTTTAATAAACTCCATAATTTGCTTGTTTAATGTGTCAAAATCCTATTTTTATTGGTGCTTAATTTACATTTCCATGTGAATATTCATTCATAAAATAAGATTTCAGATGATAGCATTCTTTTTTTCAATTTATTTTAAAGTTTAGGTTATTCCATGTTTTTCTTTACGTCTTTTTATACCCTGACGTCAGAAACCCCTTTCTGCCTGTTGCAAACATATTATGTCATCATCATCATCCTAAGGACTGTTATTATATATCAACTCGTCAGTTATAAAGGAAAATTTTCTGTTAGTCAATATCTCTTGTTCAAAAAATAGTTTTTTTAATATTTCATCTCTTAAGCTATGGAGATTCATAGACACTAAAAAGCTGCTTGGTTGGTGCTCAACTTGTATTTAAGACGTCCCTTAATTCCAAGTAAAACCAGGACCATAATTACTAGTTGATCATTAGATTCTTGTATAACTCCTATACCATTTTGGGTGCTAGCCATGCGGAAACTCTGTAGCTGCAATACAGTAAAAAAGTTCCTGTCATTTTTCCTCAGTTCAAAAATGTTGTGCTTAATATCTAACTTAACAGTGATATATCTCTCTGTCAAATACATGTTTTCCATGGTCTGATCAATGCTGGCAGAAGACTTTAACCCAGACCATTTCATCTATTTGTACTTTTCCATATAAAATTGCATGTGTACATTGAACATAGTTGCAAGGCATTAAAAAATTGCTGTTGAAGAGGAACTTTGAATTAAATTGACCATTGTATCGTTTTTCCAGAATTGTGCAAAAATTGGTAGTTGATGATATGATTTATTGTTTCTCAGATTTCACAGACCCAGACATGTTAAAAAGTGTCTCCAACATTTATACTGCCTCGTTACAAAGTCAACGCAATCAAGCTCTTAGAGCCATAAATCAAAGTATTAGTATTTCTGACACAAGTTCAAACTCTGAAAGCATTTACCGTACAGGCAGTTTATCCTTCGATGTTGAGGATGCTATCAGCACCACATCAAATTTTATCGATGTTCAGAATGGTGTGGAGGTAAACTCTTGTTATGGGAGCATTAGAGCAGATGACCGGGCCAGAAATTCTGATCAGGCATCAGTGTCAGACAACTCAATGGGTTCTTCAAACACAGAAAAGCAGGTGTAACATTTTATAACCATTCAAGTTGCAACATGAATTTGTCGTTCCAATTAAGGTTTTTAAAATTGAATAGAAACTTGAACCAAAGTTCTTTGGTTTTGGTTTAGAGTGATCAAACTGTTGGTTTAAAATGGTTCGACTATTGATAATGACATCATGACTTTCTGAATCATGACTATTAAACCATCCTGGGCATTTTTTAAAAATCCATAAATGGTTTAAACGGATTTTCTTGATAAATTTTGAATATACGAGGATATTAATTTATTATAACAATTAATAATCACTATAAACTTTTTTAAAGAATTAAGTACAATAAAAATTACTTCATATTTTCTTAAATGTTCACAAGGGATTTGAATTTCCAAATTAAGGTTTTTTTGGTATATACTTAAGGGTTTGAACCATCGGTTAATCAAGTGATTTAACCTGTTTAATTCAGTTAACTTGGTTTACTCTCGTTTAATGGTCAAAATAGTTTTTAACTTAGGTTTAATTCAGTTGAACTGTTTTGATCCAATTCAACTGGCCACTTTACTTTCAAGAATAGTGGTTCCAGTGTTTGAATGTTATCCGCATTTATCTGAACCTTGCAGATGGATTTCATGTGTGCAGGTTGATATCAGTTTTGAGCTAGAAAGGCTGAGGATTGAGCTAAAACATCTTCAAGGGTTATATGAGAAAACTCAAATGGAAAATGTTGATGCATCCCAAAAGGTAGTCTTTATCTTCTTTGGTAGTAATGCTGGCTAGCATTTGATAATGAGCATGCTTTCAATTTTAAGATTTCATGAAACCTTTTTTTCTGTGACAGCTGAATGAATTAAATGCCCTCCGTGTAGAGGAAAGCATTAGGCTGAAAGAGTTACACCTTCGACAAAAGAAGGCAAGTCAATTAGCAGAAAGAGAAAGTGAAGCACGTGAAGTAGCAAAACGGGAGGCTCAGTTTGTTAGGGAGTGTGCTGAGAAAGAAGTTCTTCAAAGAAAAGATTTGGAGTACAATGCCACTCGTGAAACAGAGGAGAAAGAAAGACTTGAGAGGCTCCTCTCCAACTGTGAACGGCATTGCAAAAAGTTTGACTGGGAAGATTTGGTTTCTGCAACATCTTCATTCTCAGATGATCTTGAGATAGGGAAGGGAGCAAATGGAACGGTTTACAAAGGAAGGTTGCATCACACTCATGTTGCAATAAAGCTTCTCCACTCAAATGAGGTCCATGGGAATAAACAGTTCCGGCAAGAGGTGTGTGAAGTCGCAATACATGTATTTAATTGGTTATGCTTTAGTTTCCAATTATCAATGGCATCCATATTATTTTTTTGGTGCTCTTCATATCATGGAATGCTCAAGAATTTCTCAAAAGCAATAATTTAAATGCTTTATAGTGAAAATATATGCCCATCCTCTCATTACTTATTTTCTTTCACATGCTAATGATCAGAACTTTGGATAGTCAACATTAAGTGCCGATCGTTACCTGATGGAGGAAAATATACTTCATAGCTCTCTTAAATTTCCTTGATCCATGATTAATGTTGTTCTTGCATGTATAAGTAACACAATTTGCTCCAGTTGTTATTATAACCTATAAAAATGAAGATGGTCATCTCATATGAACTTTTTTGATTGATTTCTTAGCTAGACATTCTGGGTCGAATCCGCCATCCACATTTACTGCAGCTTGTTGGTGCCTGTCCTGATCGTGGCTGTTTGGTTTATGAATACATGGAAAATGGCAGTCTGCATGATAGACTAAAATGCAAAAATGATGAACCACCTCTAAAATGGTTTCACCGATATAGAATAGCTTGGGAAGTGGCAACAGCTCTTGCTTTTCTGCACAACTCAAAACCAGAGGCCATTGTTCATCGGGATCTGAAGCCCGCAAACATCTTGCTTGATCATAACCTTGTGAGCAAGATTGGTGATGTTGGTCTCTCTACCCTGCTTACAGCCAATTCATCTCCATCCACCATGTGCAAGCAAACTGCTCCTGTCGGGACATTTTGCTACATTGATCCTGAATACCAGAGGACTGGAGAAGTGTCTCCAAAGTCTGATATTTATAGTCTAGGGATGGTGATCTTACAGTTGCTGACTGGCAAACCACCTATGCGACTTGCTGATATCATTGAGACAGCAATTGATGATGGCCGCCTACAGGATGAATTAGATCCTAAAGGTGGGAGCTGGCCCGTTGAGGAAACACAGGAATTGGCTATACTGGGACTTGCCTGTTTAGAATTCAGGCGCAAAGACCGGCCTGAAATGGAATCTGAGATTCTTCCATTGCTGGAAAAGTTGAAAACAGTTGCAGATGATGCCCGTAACCCAGCACATGTAATAGTTGCTCCTCCTAATCACTTTATCTGCCCTATACTTCAGGTCAAGAACTACTCCATCTCTACTACAAACCTGTGGAATTTGTCAATTGTACGTATTCGTATGATTTACGTCCTGCTGAACTAGTTTCTTTTTACACAGGAAGTGATGGATGATCCATGCGTCGCTGCCGATGGATATACCTATGACAGGAAAGCAATTGAGATGTGGTTAGGCATGAATGATAAGTCCCCGCTGACAAATCTGCCATTGCCCAACAAAAACCTCATACCCAGTCACTCCTTGCTTTCCGCCATAAAAGAATGGAGGTCGGCGAGTGGATAGTAGGGAGTGGATATTCGGCTTTGGAAGAAACTTAAGTTGCAACATCTGAAAGTGGTATTCCATTAGGCCGTGAATTATGGTAGCAGTGCCATCATTTGTCAGTTTGTTGGTGTTTTGAAGCTTTCTTTTGTGTTTGGTAGAAGTTGGGCTGGACCTAGAAACTACATGTAGAAGGGAGCATAAGGAATACAAGCGTGAGTGATTACCACGAACACTAGTACTTTGTTGTTGTAGAACTTGAGAACTGAGATATGTCTTATTGGAACTTTTATGCGGTGAAATGCTGTTGTCACGAACTAGGTTTTCATTCCATTGAAAAAGATCATTCAATGTATACTACTATTGTTACCACCACAATTGCTCATTTGAAACCAAGAAAGGCTTATTTTCGTTTCATATCCTGATATCCATGGGGCTTTTAGCTGCGGGTTGTAATTTTTACCGGTACAATTATAAACTATTTTCGTATTGACCAATGGGATGGATATTAGATGATATATCTAAAATTGCTGTACTTTATGATTACAGCCATTTACGTGGATTCCGTGTACCATCACAAGAACAGGTGACAAGTTATTGGCCAATTATTGCCACGATTATGGGAATCACGTGCTGTGGAAAAGTGACTGATCCGCTCATCACTACCATCTGACAGATAAGATGACTACATAGAAGGCACAATTTGAAGAGCACCATGTATTAAAACGAGGGTGATGAATGACGGTAATGATGAGTGGGGATGCCGTGTTTCCTGATGAACCCAAACATGGAGTGAATAATAAAAAAAGAAAAAAGGTGTGTGTGGGGGGGTCCAATTTGGTAGCTGATTATTATTAGAGCAGAGCAATGTGTGATGTTTGGGATAATAATATTGTAAAATACACAAGTTGGGAGAGAGGGACAAGGTACCCCAACCCTATAATTAGTCCCTTTCCTCTGATCATGTCCCCTTCACACCACGTGATGTGCAAGAGCCAAGCACAACCACATCACAACCTCACCATTCAATGTGACGAAGACTCGTATTAAAGAAACCATGGAGATCCCCATGATTGGCAAACATCACACTCCACATTTGACCATTAAATCTTTCTTTTCTTTTGATAATGATGTTTGCCGAAAGTTAAACTTCAACGAAAATTATAAATAACATTACTCTTAATCGATTAAACTATCGTAGTTGGCTTAAAAAAGAGTCTTCTTTATTTTGATTCTGCATCGTTTTAAGATTAGAAAAATGCACGTAATATAATTACTTTATATCACTCTCACTAACAAAATTAAAATAATGTCTATCTTACGGAACAAAATTAGTTTCTCACCGTAATTGAATGGGTCAATCAAGAATAAGAGACAATAGATATCATCTACATGTATCTAATATATCTATAAGGAAGTGATGATGACAATGATGATAATAATAATAATAAGTAAAAAAATAAAAAAAAAATCAAACGTAAAACGTTCGGTTCGGTCGACCGGCGACTGGGCAATCCAACCCCAACCCTCACACATGAGCGACTGGCGTGCATGGCAATCCAACCCCAACGCTTGTGAAAATAAATACATATATATATATATATAAAAACGAAAAGGAAGAGGCCGACGATACGGTACCCGAAACTGGCAGTGGGCTATTCACGTGAGCTGCATGTGGGCTGCATTCCTTCTATGCACGTCATGAATGAAAGATATTAAAGTAACAAGAAGGGTCATATGATGGGAGGGGATCCGACGAATCCATGATGTTGACTTCACGCCAGACCCGAGTGATGAGCGATGCCCCACACGTGGGGATGTTTCGTACGAACGTGCTCGAAACCATCGGGCTTCATTTTTCCCTCTCTTTTTTTCATCTACTTATACGTCACTGAAAACTTGATCGATTATGGAGACCATGAGCGCTGTTAGCACAACGCAAAAAATGTTATACAACGTCTTATTAATTTTTCGTAAAATTTATCACAGTAAAAATATTTAATTGAGATTGTCCGGACAGAACCTCAACGCGGCGTTTCCCAAAAAAAAAAAAAAATTGGGTTCGTGCGATGATCAAAATGGTAAGCAAGGTACAGGTGGGACGATCGGGTTAGATGATAGGAAGACCACTTGCGGCGCACATGGCATGATGGGCAGGGACTTGTACGGCCTGCATAATTGATAAGTTATGAATTATTTTCTAAGACCTTTCAAGTAAATCATTGCAACGAGTTATTAATTTATATTATTGTCGTCCTGTCGGTGAAGAATAAAGAGGAAAAGAAAAGGTCACGCAGCCCTCACAAACTTGTGTGGCACACACCGCTTTATCCATTCGATCGATTCGATTCATCTTTTTATTCGTTCAACCAGTTTCGTTTTTCTTATAGATTCTTTTTTACGATTATAAATATTTTTGCTTAATGTTATACCGATTACTTTTAAATTGTTAATGTTCCTGGTTTTAACCAAATCAACAGTAATGGCGTTGGTCAACATCACGCACGAGAATTCGTATTCTTTATCGATGTTGGAAAATAAAAAGTACGTGATCCTTCGGTCAATTTCAAAAATTTATCTTACTAACAGTAAAATACTATATTAAAATACTATATTAATGTTGGAAAAAAATTATATTATTTAAAATTTTTTTTTTTAAGTTGATAGTAACTTTTTAAAATTTATTATTTAATATTTTAAAAATATATTAAAATACTTTGATTAAAATAATATATTTTAATTTTAAACATTCACTTTAGCACGTGAATCTTTTTTAAAAATCTTGACTTTTCAAGATATACACAAACATCTCATATTTTCTCAAAAATTTAGACTTTTCAATTCTTAAGAATTTTAACTTTCCGATATGTATAAATATTCTCTTTAATAATTTTATAGATACAGGTATTTCTATCTAATTGAATTGTTTTAATTAATTATTTAACTAGAAAATAGATAAATATTTTAATACCATCAACATCAACAAGAGTTATTTGAATCTGAAATCCAACATCATTCTTATTTATGTTTAAAAACCTTGTCTTCCTTGTTACATGATTCTTGTGGCGAGATGATCTCATGCTATGTGCGGATTACTTCAATATTTAAAAATCGAACGAAGAATCTTCTTTTCTCTTATCATAATATATATATATATATATATATGTATATTTGAATGTTTCCGATAATTAATGAAATTACTTATATGCCGCTTAACCTTACATACAATAATAAAAAAAGATATTTTCTAAGAACGTGCAATTGCATGCAAATAATCGGATGAATTCAAAAGATAAATGATATTTCCATAATAATTGTGATCGCGAATCTCTTCCTTTTAGCGTAGAATCCATTGTTGTTTCATTTACGAAGCCTACTCTTGAATTAAACACGATTTTTCCTATAATATCGATCTCGTATCTTCCAACAGAAATATAATCATGATACATTATCTATTTGTGATCTGCCAGCTATTAGTCACATTTAGCCATGGTAGGATGGAAAATTAATCGCACCATCTGTTGTCATTACTGGTGATCTTACAAAAAATTGTATGAACTAAAATTATGACTTTTTTAATCCATCTGATCGAACTTCACAAAATCTTTATCGATAACATTTTTAATAAATTTTGTTTAATGATCCACAGGTAGATGGATCTTGGTTGGGACTCGGGGGAGAAAGAGAGTGGGTCCCAGACGAGATAGTGCGGGTGCCGGACGGGAAGGAGACAGGTCGACATCCACGTCGGAATGGTCGCGTGGGATGCAGCGGTCCCTACGTATCGGTATTGTACTGAGTCGGCACGTGTACCGACACAGGGCATGCCGGGCCACGTGAGTTGATGCATCGCCTTCCCCCTCCCACGTGAAACCCATCTCATCTCCCCCCTGTCCTGTCCAACAGCGTCGACGCTCGTGGCAGATCAAGGTCGGGTCGTTCTTCCCTTTGTCGGTGGAGATGTTCCAAGTAAATATATATATATATATCGCGGAAGATGGTAAGTGAATAATATTTATTCATCGGGCAGGCATTGAGGCACGCCGGTAAATAAATAATCACACTTTTTATATTTTAGTAAAACCAAACAAATCATGATTATACTGAAAGGTAGGCGTCCATGAAGCGTATAGGACGTCCCAGGCGGATTAATAATTGCATGGTCTCAAATCATGATTGATTGTTTTTATAATGGTAATATTTTAACCTTGACTGTGATCTAGCCATTCTCCATTATTATTTAGTAATTCTCTACTTTAAGTAATTAGATAAATAACCAACGGTTAATAAATTCTGCCATTAACGTGGAATAAAATAATATCTAACTGATCAAACTATGGTTGATCATTGACCTAAGGTTTAAGAGGAGTTTCATGATTGGTGTCCTTGCCAGGAAGACCAATCTGATAATGATATAATTGCAGATGTACAGCTCATTAACTCACCCTTATAGGGTTGTAGATGTGGGTATGCATATAAATATATATACACGACAGCCTACTCCTCCTCCTCATCGCCACGTCCAACCAGAGGAAACCCCCAAGGGAAGCAGAGGAGAAGAGGATTGGATTTTTCCGGCCATCAGAGTTGAAGAAGATGGGCGATCTAGGGCTCGGCCTGTGCCTGGGGAACAGCACGACTGCTGGTGGCGGTGGTGCTTCACGCCACAAGCCGCAGTGGATTGATCTGCTTGGGACCTCCGTGGGTGCGTGCATGCTAGGTTTGATGATGGAATGATCGGTTTCGGTTTTTTTTCTCTCTGGTTTGTTTCTAAGTTACGTGGTGTTAAGGTTTCGTTTGATTCTTTGTTTTGCAGCGGAGACGACGGAGCCTTTGATGAAGGGGATAGACGTGAACAGGGTGCCGACGGTGGAGAAGGAGACGGAGGAGGAGGAGGTGGGCGTCTCGTCCCCGAACTCGACGGTGTCGAGTGTTAGCGGGAAGAGAGGGCAGAGGGAAGGGAGCGAAAACGACAGGACTTTCTCCAATGGCGTGCTCGGCACCAGCGACGATGAGGACACGGGGTATGGGTCGAGGAAGAAGCTCCGGTTGTCAAAGGACCAGTCCGCCGTTCTCGAGGAGAGCTTCAAGGAACACAATACTCTCACCCCTGTAGGTTTTCTTTCCTTGGAATTTTCGGAACAGAGAGTATAAGTTTCCTAATGGTCCTCCTGATGGCGGTGATTTCGCTTTTCCAGAAGCAAAAGCTGGCGTTGGCCAAGCAGCTCAAACTCCGGCCGAGACAAGTCGAGGTGTGGTTCCAGAACCGAAGGGCAAGGTGAGATCGAGAGACCAAAACCACTTTTATTCTTTTAGATTTCAGAATGAGATGTGTGTTTTTCCTATCGTTTGAATGAACAAACAATTTTTACAGAACAAAGTTGAAGCAAACAGAGTTAGACTGCGAGTTCTTGAAGAGATGCTGCGAGAATTTGACGGACGAAAACCGAAGGCTGCAGAAGGAGGTACGGGAGCTGAGATCACTGAAGCTCTCCCCGCAATTCTACATGCAAATGACGCCTCCCACCACTCTCACCATGTGCCCCTCCTGCGAAGGCGTTGCCGTCTCCTCCAACGCATCCGGCGCAACCACCGCAGCTTGTCGGCCCTGTGGTACGGCCGCCGCACCAGACCAGAAGGTGTCCAGGCACCACCACCGTATCAGTTCTGCTAACGCTACCAGTGGCGTCAACCGCCAGTACCAACAGCAGCCGTTCTTCCAGCATCGGGAGGTCGGCGGCAGGCCGGCGCTCCTTTGGGCACCGACGCCGTTTCGCACGGTCCAGTTCCTGGACACCCCGGCGGCGCAGAGATCGTGATCGATCACTGTCACATGTCATGGAAGCGGAGAGCCCTTTTTGGAGAGAGGTCGTTTTTTAATCTTTAGTGGATGTCAAGTTCCCGCACCAAAGATGTGGAATTGTGAAAATTCCTTCAGTTTTTTTTTTTTATATTCAGGGAATTCACATAAATGTTTTTTTTTATAGATAATGTATCAATTTAGTCTCTTAAATGCCTTGTCATTTGTATTTCACGTTACCTTTTTTTTTTTTTTTTTGGGTTGTTACCTTTTTAAAGGGAAGAAATAAAATAAAATAAAATAGGAGGCGTAATGCAATTATGGAAGCAGATGGCAACACGAGGGTCTCACGTGCGTCATGTGGATTGGTTGTGATGCTCGCGGGATTCTCTAAGGCCTAGAACAACAGCTGGAAGACGAGATCATGTTACCGTTAAATGTACAGACACGGATGTGCGTGCTTCTCGTCGTTACAATAATTAATTACTGTAGTGTGACTTTTTTTCAATTGTCAAAAATATAAAATGACGTTTTTGCAATGAGATGGTTATGTTATTGTTAGACAGTCGAAAGTCACTGATTATGTTATCACAACTAGTGGGAGAGGACACAAAGTTTCAGAATTACAGTCAAAGGATATACAAAAATATAGTTAACAAGAGAAAAGAAAGAAACGTCGGTAATTTTTTTTATAATGATGTTTGTTAAGCGACACGGATATCAGGAAGTCAACGAGTTTTGCCCGACCCACACAAGCCTCACCGTGCCAAGCTCGGATCAATCTGTACATAATTTAGTTCGGCCTTAATTGGGCCCAAATCTATACTTGGGCCTGTCCAGTATAAAAGAACTCGGACCTAATAAGGCCGTGTGGACTTAAATTTATGTGATCAGAGTTACGAACCGCCGTAGAATTTGATCTACTTGAAAGATATACGATATGCTGATCTAGGTAGATTACATTTCACTAAGATTGTCATCTATTACACCTGAAAATATAAATGTTCCAATCGAAAGTGGGAAAAAGATGAAATATTGTGAAACGGATGTGCATTCGTCGACACTGACGGGAGAAAAACGATTCCTTCGTGAAAAGAGTGAAGAAGGTTCACGAGATTAGGGGACACGAGGAATTCAGCGACGACTGGGGTTTTGGCGTGGTTCAAACGGTGAAGAAGGAAGGCATACGACCACAACGTTAATCACCTGATGAAATTCCATAAAAAAAAAAAAAAAACTTTATTATTCGTATCGATCGGTACATATATATGATGGAAAATAAAGGGTCTCCATCGTCTCCTGGGTCCTGTAAACTGGGAATCATCGGCGCTGAGGAGACGTCCATCGATCAGAAGCAGTGGTAAAATTTAAATAAAAAATGTTAATATTTGTGGTAAATTTAGTTGTGAGTATTCAAGACATGAGTTAATAATATTAGATAGGTATAATTTAACTAATCTTTGAATACAAATATTTATCTAGACATTTTAAGGGTGTTAACAGCGTTTGAAAGTTTAAGAAAGATTAAAAAATTTTAAAAATTTGAATATATTAATCTATGTTCAGAAATTAAAGAAAAGTAAAGTAATATAAATTATAAATAAATATTTTTTATACTTTAAAATATTTTTCAAGATAATAATAAAAGATAAATATTATTATTATGATTATTTAATTATTAAATAATTTATAATAAAAAATTCACAATCTTTTTAAAAATTCAATATTTTATTCAAATATCTTAAATATTACAATATACCAAATCAAATAAAATATTACAATAATGTTCAAATAAAAATAAGTTTCAAATAATTCAATTTCTTTGTTCTTTCCACATAATATTCATAATATTTTCCCGCATTGTATCAATTATTTATTTATTTTTCCTCTTTAAATATTTCAATAATATTCTTTATTTCTTCTCTTTCTTCATTTGTACTTAATATCTCATTAGCTATATCAACTTCTGCTAATTCATTTTATAAATCTTCAAAAAAATTAGTTGAATCTACTTGATGAATGAAATTATAAAGTAATAAATATGCAATAACAATTTTCACTTATATTTAATATGGAAATGACATATAACCACATAAAATTGTGAATCAATGTTTTATAACCCTAAATGTACTTTCAATCATTGTCTTCAATTGTAAACATCTTAACAGTGTTCGTTGGTTGTCTATTACTATGATACTTTGTTAAGTGATATCTAATATCTCAAAACGGATAAATAAATTCTAAACAATTTAGATAAACAACATCTACTAAGTAAAATTTACTTACATACTAACTTTTATTAGTATACACATATGCTAACAATGTAAGAAATGATAATTTTATATGCATACCAACTTTTATTAGTACATGATGGAATTCGCAGTCTATTTGGTCTAGATATTGCATCTTATAATATACAAACTTTGACTGTTGATCCCTCCTAGCTAGCAAGAATATAAGTAATTTTCATATTAAAATTACATGCAGCCATAACATTTTGAGATAATTCTTATTTCCTATTTCTAAACCTTGTAGTTTATTGTTCATAAATAGTTGTCTTGATATATATCCCATCAATTGCTCTAATGTAATCTTATATAAATTAAAACCCTAAACCTAAGTGACTTAAAATGAAATATACAAATTGTATACAAATCTACTATAATAATGATGTAAATATACCTTGAAATATGGGAAAACATTTCTATCACTTTCAATCTAAGCAAGAGTGACAGTTGAATGTTTTGTTAATAATGTATCACTCAAATGTAATATTGCATCGACCATTCCTTTAAAATAAGTACTAACTGTCTACGAAGAACAAGAAAATTACTCTTGTGTTACTCTATACCTTTGATTTTGGCCAACTGTAACAAGGAAAATTTCAAGCTTATCTTCCACAATCATATTCTTCCCATCTACTATTACTCATTTCGTCTTCAATAAATTACAAATTTTCAGGAATACATGTTGACTCATCTTATATATTTTCCTACAATTATAAGATTGATGTGATAAAAAATGATCTAACAACCTAGCAATGTATTCTTGACCTTCTTTGTTAAAAATTATATCTGTTGCAATTGAAGTACTTATAAAACTACTTACAATAACACAAATGTTACTTCAAACACAAATAAAAAATTGTCATCTTGTTTATGCTTCTTCCTATTCTTGCTCAAGTGCTATGTCAAATGAATACATTATACCAATGTATTGAACTTGAGAAGAAAATGCATGGATAAAATGTTTTGAACATACTAAAAAAATTATATACAATAATTTAAAAAACTTACAAAAGATATGAAAGTGCCAACATTACATGTCAAAACATTACTATAACATTAATTTAAACCTTTTCCACTACATAACAAATGTTCAACATACTATAACACAAGTTTATCATACCACTACATAACAAAAGTTAAACATACCATAACATAACAAATGTTCATCAAACTACTACATAACACAAAAATAACTTCAAGTAAACAAGTTAAATTGTAGCTACATTACATACATATCTACTAGATGTGCAAGAAACTGATCCTACATTTTATGATTTTGCAATAACTTCATTGATTGAAAGATTTTTATATTTCTCAAACCTAGTAAGTTAAGTAAAGTTTAAACAACTAATGTTGCTCGTTTACTATTTCATTCAAACTTTCTTTCTTGCACATCACACAAACGTAGCAAAGCTTGAAGTCTTTCAACCCTTTTCATGCCTTTTTTTTCACAATACATTTTAAAAGTGTCAGCCATGTCTCTAATTACTACTGTAATTATTTCTTGAGATTCAACATGTGGCCTTGCCTACTTTGCCCTTCTCTTGTTATTATTATTAATGCTTGGAGGAGAGCACCCTCTTCCTAGATCAGAATCAAAAGGTTCATGTTCAACTTGTGTAAATGTTGGGAGGTCATCCTGTAATGTCTCGTGTAATGTGTCATATTGAGAAATTAACTTATTTACATTAAAGTTTGTATTTTCCATTACTTGTCTATTTTAGCTTCCAATTGCCATACTTAATCTAAAAAGTATATGTAGTTAGTCATAAATCAGACAAGCATTTCCTTTACAACTTTTGCATTCTAGATGTGCTTACACAAAAATATGTCAAATGTTAAAAAATATTGTATAATAAAGTTTCAAAGTTTATTATAACAAGTATTATATTTACAAAGTCTTCCCAAAACTCATTACTAATATCTATATGTCCATTCATATAATTTCAACTTTAGCTACTTTGATTTATAATCTTCGAGTAATTTTTGTACATCAAACGTCAAGTCTTCATTCGACTATCCACATTTTTTTTAATAATATTTGCTCTTGTATGTTCATTATATTTGACTATTATCTTATTTCATGCTTCTATTTAAATTTTTTCATCATAGGTTCTCGCATTTCCTTCATTAACAACTTTAATCAAGATATTTAAGATTTCTTCGTCTACCTTTGCACTCCAAGTGCAATAACTTTTTTCTAAATTGGTCATTATCTTAAGATACTTACACAAATATCAAAACACTATACACACAAAAGCAAGGTATGTTTAGCAACTTATATGCATTTCAATTTATATAACAAGTCATATTGTTTAGCAACTCATATACAATTCAAATGAATTTAACAAATTTGAAAATAGCATACAATCAAGCACGTATAAACGACGATAATTCTACTAGATGTCTCAACAAATATGTATAAATAGAAAATACATTGCTAGTTATTTCTGTAAAATAAATTGTTGTATTACCAATGTATCACAAGATCCACAAAAATAACCATATATTTAGAGTCACAAAGTGAGCCATTATTGTCTATATGAAGTAATTTCTATTTAAACAAAAGTTCAAATAGTGAATCAATAATTGAATCAATATATTGTCCAAGAATTCTTCAATCTTTTCCATAGTTTTGTGATAGAAGAGATGTTACTTGACCATATTTTTGTTCAATAAATCCATCGAGGTTTTCATTATTTAAAAGAGTCATATTGTTTAGCAACTCATATACAATTTAAATTATTTAATAAATTTAAAAATAGCATACAAGCAAACATATATAAACAACAATAACTTTACTTAATTATATATGTATAAACAGAAATATTTTTTCAAGAGTTATGTTTTTATCCACAAACTTTTACATGAGAAAGGGAAACTTAGTTACATATTGAGTACGCAGGTGAGGGCAAGAGACAATGTAAAGGTGGGTAACAACAATAATGTAAGGACGAACAGTCAATAACAACAAGAATGTAAGTATAGGTAAGTAGGTGAGGGTGAGAGGGTAAAATTTTTTAAAGCTTTATCATCTTTGAGATAAGAAAATTTTTTCTTTGTAATTTAAAAAAGTCAAAAATCTGAGAAATTACTTTCGCTAAGTTTTCTACAGCCACCACCAAACACAAGAAATATATTTTTTACCCTAAATTTCCTTTTCTCTTGTTTTCTCCGATTTTCAAGTTTGCACTAATCACTACTTGATGTTATTGAACTTATAATACTATAATATAAACATCTATAATTTAATTTTTCGGCTGTGATCTCAAGTTTAAAATCGATCAATTTCTGGATCACAAGAATTTGGGAAAAAATTAATACAACTATGATTGAGAAATAGTGATGAAGTTTAAAGCGATCGATTACCGACGAAGGTAGCGTACGGTCGCCGAAAGGAGAATCCCGGGCACAAAATCATATCCATCTCCCCACCGCATTCTGCAGCCAATAATTCGAATAACGTTAGTTTAATTTACAACAAGTACGCTATTTTTGGTCACGTATCTTTCTTTCCCTCGTCATCTTACAATAAATAAATATTCTGGGATTTAGTCGTTCCACCTAAATATCTGTGTCCGTCGCACCTAACGGCGTACGCTTGGGTAGTAGTTGGTGGGTTTCACCTTGTTCATCAGACCCACCTTGCATTCGTTCGTCTCTATGCATTCTCGAATTCCAACACTTGGGAAAATGGCTCCCAGATCAAATTGTGAGGACAACTTTTTCCTGAAATCCATCAAAGTATTAATAAAGGCGTGTTTAAATTATTGAAGAAGAGTTTGAATAACTTACGGTATCGTCAAGAGTTATCGTCGTTCAATGACTTTTGGAAAACACTGTTTGGAGATAATTTTCTGGAAAGCTGTTATCTACGTACTTTGGATGAAACCTGATTTTAAAAGCATTGCTGGAAAAGCAAACCCCAGCAAAATGTGGATGAGCATCGTGGCGGGCATATCAGGAATCCATGATCTGATGATGTGAGGAGGCAGAGGCTTTTGAGTCAAGATCCCACCAGCAGTGAAAAAAGAATTGAGGATGTCAAGAAGGTGAAGCTTTTCTTCCATGCAGAGAAAGGGAAAAGAAAATGCTCTGAGTCACCAGCTCCTCCACTTTCTTAGCTTTATCTTCGCTTCCTCAATAAGTCTCCATCTTTTATCCCTCCTCATCCTCTTCCGTCTTCTGTTCTGGTTCCGCCAACAGTAGAGCAGCAACAATCTCCTCTTTTGCTCCTTCCAGTTTTGTTCTTCTTCCATGGCAGAGGGAGATTTCACTCATGCTCCATCACTGAAGAGGGCCGAAGCGAGCCCACTTCGGTTTCTATATGGCTTCCTCTACAAATCCTTCTTCGTCGTTGTACTTGTCTTTCTTTTGCCCCTTTTCCCCACCCAGGCGCCGGAAATCATGAACCAGACCATTCCGTCCAGGGGCTGGGAACTCGTTCACCTCCTCCTCGTCGGGATAACGGTGTCCTACGGCCTTTTTAGCCGCAGGAACGCAGACCCGATGGCGGAGAAAGACTCCCTGCAGAAGACTGACACGTCTCAATCTTACGTGTCCGAGGTTCTTCAGGTGGCGTCGGTGTTCGACGACGACATGGCGGAGGGGAGCGAAGCCCTGATGTGGAATTCTAGGTACTACAGGGGGGAGTCGAGGCTGGTCATGCAACCGGAGAATTCCGGTCACAGAAGTGAGGTGAGCAAGCCTCTGCTTTTGCCTCTTCGGAGCTTGAAGACGAAGGTTGTCGATGCTGAGCAGGTGCTTCATGGTCCCCTCGGGCCTCGTCTCATGTCAAGAGACTTGGGACTTCCAGAGGAGGTCGCAGCGGAAGCGGATGAGGAGGAGGAGGAGGAGGAGGAGGAGGAGGAGAGTGTTGTTCTTCCTTCACCTATTCCATGGCGATCAAGGTCGAGAAGAATGGATGCGAGGGTTGAATCTGGCGTGCCCTCCGCTCCACATTCGGATTCCACTCTTCCGCTTTCCAATACTTCAGTGGTCAGAAGCCGGTCCTTCCATTCACGGCGAACTAATCGGGCATCTTCTTCACCGTCGACATCGCCTTCCCCGGATCTCAGAGCTAAGAACGTAGAAGGCTCCGTGAAAAAGACGAACTTCCACAAGCCTTCTACGCCACCACCGCCGCCGCCGCCACCCCCACCCCCACCACCACATTTTTCTCTTCATAAATGTCGACAAAGTCTAGACCACAACTTACAAACCAAGACAAGTTTCAAGGACGTGAACAGGAGCGGAGGAGGAAGAGATCCGACGCCATCACCGACCACCAAAACAACGACTTCCACAGGGGAACGGATTTCTCTTCGAAACTCCCAGCCGCCTATTTCTCCATTACCGAAGACCACTCATGCCGAGAGAAAAAACGGGTCATCGAGGAAATTCATCGTAGACTCCTCCTCCTCCGACAGCAACAATGCTCCCAACAGTTCCACCGACGGAGAAGAAGAAGAAGAAGAAGAAGAGGCCTCGAAGTCCGAACGAGAAGCGAACGCGAACGAAGTCGACAAGAAGGCCGACGAGTTCATAGCAAAATTCAGGGAGCAGATTCGCCTTCAGAGGATCGAGTCCATCAGACGATCGACGCTCCAGAAGCGAGCCACGAGCAACGCACGATGATAGGTTTCGCCACCTGTCAATGGTCATGGCATGGAGGAGAGATCCTCACGTGACATGAGACATCGATGGTTTTTTTTCTTCTAATATTGCATTTAAATTTGAACGGAATATTTATTATCAAAGTGTAGGAAGGTCGATTGCTTTATCCTCGTGCTTTGTTGGTTACCGACGGTGATCATTTTCTCATCATATCTGTCGTAAATTTTTCTTTTGCATTTCTTAAGCATTATATTACAAATATCATTATTTTTTAATTAGATTATTATATTCGATTGTGTTAGAAAATCATTAGTTTTATTGACGCTATTATTAAAAGTTGACGGTTGGCAGTTTTTTTTTTATCATTGAATTGCATATACATGGAATCCATGTTATGCACGGGGAACATTTTTCTTGGGAGTAGAGATGTCAATTGAGTTAGATTTAAGCAGATCAATATAATTTTGCTTAGTTCAATGATAATATAATTTTTTAGTCCGTGTTAAGTCACCAGTCGATAGAATCAACATATTCTATCAACATGGATCGATTTGAGTATGTAAGTTGACATGGTATGATTTTTATTTTTTTTTGAATCAAAATATTATTTTAAATTTAGATAAAACTTTTTTGTTTTTACGGATTTTAGTATATTGATTTTATAGATTTAATATATCGATTTTGTAATTAATATACTAAAAAAACTTATAATAACGTTATCATGTTTTCAGGATAATTAACACAACCTTGCAAGATTAAATTATATCATTCACTGGTACGACACAAACAAGTCATAAATTGTAGACTGTGCTTGGACCATCACTTTTAATTCTTTTGGCACAACACAGCCGAACATAAATGGTATTAAATTCGACTTGAATGATGTCAGGATATGGTCCATGGACACTTATATTTGAAAGAATGGCAAAACATTTTACTGATATCATAAAAGTAACCACTGGTCTTACATGATATATATAGATGATATTACATTGTTTTCTGATTCACCTTTTTTTCGAATATGCTATTGCCAGATACATACAGATGATACGGTTACGTGAATTGTTGGATCGGGTGGCTTTTAATTTGCAAGGTACACCTTTGGTTCTGCCGGAACACAGCTGAAGAAGTTGCAGTTTAATGTGTGGATGCTTGGAAGAGGTTGATCAGTGGAGTACATATACTCATTTCCTTCTGCTACGTGGAAAAGACATCAAGTCACTCGATCGATCTGCCATAAACCATCACCTTAATTATCTCCGTTTGCTTTTCCACATCTTCTTTGTACGGCTGCATGTACATGAAATATATCCTACGGTCAAGTAAGTTGAGGGGTCAGGTTTCTAACGAGCCTCTGGATCATCTTGTACGTTTCGATGAAAATAGAAAGTGTAAAGGTAAACGATTGATGTCAATTCCTAGGAGAACTACATCAATGTCATCTATTCGTAATTTTTCTCTCCAAGGAGGCATGGAAGTTGCCAAAAATGCGCATATACTCAATCATGTTCCGGTCAAGTCACATGCAAAAAGCATATTCATGCCATAGCTTCCATAAAAACTGAGTTGAGACAGAATCTGGTTTGAAATCATCACGTGACATGAAATTTGAATTCTAATGAACCCAAAGATTATCTATCGTCATAAAAAACAAGAAATATATATATGGCCAGCTAAAGTTACCATCTATATATATATATATATATATACTTGCAGATTGCACCAAACATTCTGAAATGTAGTCCATTTAAAGCACGGGAATCCAAGAATTATTTAGTGCCACTGTAGAATGTAGTCCCAGCCAATTTGTTTACGGTTTTTTATTTTATTTTTATGTTTTTGAATAATCTAAGAATAAGTAGTGGTTTTTTTTTTTTCTTTCTCTCTCTCTCTCTCTCTCTTGTCTTTGGTAATAATAAATAGATTTATCATAGAGACGTTGAAAATTATTCCCTAGTTTGTATGTTAAGGTAGACTAAAGATCGAACGACCTCGTCTCTTGTTTGATAAAAGAAACGGTTTAAACATTGATAAAATAATATCTGTGGATTTAAAAATCACCAGATGATAAATGAATTCCTTGTGTTTCATCCCAGCTAATTTTAAATATTGCATCGATGCAATGTTCCCTAGTGTACCGTTAATAGTAATTCTTTGGTGGCACTCTTTTTCAATCATTTCGTTTTTAAATTTAAAATATATTTACGTAATGAGTAAATTTGTATTGTGGTCTACTAGGTATTAAAATTTCAACTTCAGTTGAGATATATTTGTTATTATTTTCATTTAAAAGTCAATGACTAAAATTTAACAAGAATTAAAGGGTGAATTTTAATGCCTTTAGATCAAGAAACAACCCTGTTTAATTTAAGTAAAATTTTTATTATGCATGTAATTGTTTAGTAATAAAATCTATATAATCACTTTAACCTCTTTGTGCATTACGAAAAAATTAGGACTTTTGAAAAAAAACAAAAAAAACAAAAGATAACAACAGAAAAGCTAAGCTAATGTCACCACGAGGGAATTACTTAATCATCTCATGTTTCATTAGAATTGTACTTTTACTCGTTTAAGTTGTTAAATTTTCCTGGCACATTTTTGCCGATCAATATAATTCCCATGCGAATTTACATACAACACAGTCCAAAAATACATATGTTTTGAGAATACTTGGACCGACTTTTAATCGATCCATTTTCATGTTACAAGCAATGTTTAATTTGATGTACGTAATGACGATGCAAGGTGTGCAGGTTATTAATACTCTGTAATGTGTGTCAGTTCATCCATCGCATCACCGGAAAATAATGGTCTCAATTAAGTTCTTCTTGCAAGCGTAACGTACAGGAGGAGGGAAGAAGGAGGGAGGAGGCTTCATGTGAGCATTGCAGCATGCATCGCCAATAACATTGTGCCGACGAGGTCCTACCACCTGTTCTCTTCCTCTTATCTCCTGACAGATGGAGAACGCGCGCTGCCGCCTCTCAGCCTTTTAATCTGTTCTGTATATATTCTTTGGATGTATCATCTACAGAAGAATATACGGTCATGTAAGCTAAGGACTTGAGGTTTACCTGTCCCGTCTCCTTTAATTTCCAGATAACGTCTATTTCTTTATCTGCTAGATTTGGTCGTGATAAATCTACGCTCAGTCCAGGTATACCGGCTGGTTGATAAATTTTCGAGTTAAGGTTAGCTCTCGAGTCTAATTAATGGTGGAGACAAACAGATCAGTTAGATATTGAAAAATGTAAACAAGCTAACCATATATTGATCATATCATACGAGTCGGCCATTATTATATACGTACGTTTGCATTCATTTTCCAATTGAAGTCCCCAAGTCCTGTTGCGTGCTCCTACCAATACCGTGACATATAATTGATATCCTCTCACCTGTCCTGTGACATTTTATTATAGCTCTTTGATTGGTTTTTCACGCACTTAAAACAATTTTTTTCTACCGTAACTATCGAAGAATCGATGATCACTGACTATCAAAAAAAAACTCGGTAAACTCTAAGCACCTACTTAAAAACTTATTATGGAGGGTGTTAGAAAGAAAATGGATACTTATAGAATATTTTAACATAATAAAAGAACATGCATGCATGGGTGAAAGAGATAATGCGCGTTTAATAGTTTCTCAACTTTGGTTACTAGAATTTAAAAATTGAAAGTTAAGAACCGCATTCAAATCTTTAAGAAAATTTAAAACTTTATTTATTTTCACTATTATAAAAAATATGTATCCTTTGAAATTACATTATACAGATAAATAAATATCAGTGTTAGTGATAATTACAATACCAATAAATATCAACATTTCATGAAATAATTTCATTACATGAATAAATAGCTGGTATTCAATGATATTTGCAAAGGGGAGTCGGGAGATGGAGAAAAAAAAAATATATTTGCAGACATTTGAATTGGAGATATTAGTATAATTTCACACTAGATTTTTAAAAGAGTTAGTTAGGAAAATACGACTCCTTTGGAATTCCTAAAAATAATGGATTGTTACAATAACAACTATTGCCACGAACAAAAGAAATATTCAAAGAAATTGAGTTGAATGCTTGATTTGTACCTTTCAATTTTCAATTCTTTAAATAGCCGCATTATCAAATGTATCTTAAAGGTCATCTTTAAGTTTACATTTATTCGTTATAATTACGGATAAATTAACTAAGAAGTTTTACTTTATAAAGTTATTATTTTCTCAATTATATACTTTATTGCTCACAATGTTGAATTGTAAAATATGATTGTATGTAAAAAGTTGTATTTTTGGGATATATATACAAATAGATAAGTGGTGATATTCTATAAGATAAATAAAAAAATAATTTTATTAGAAATTGAAAAATAGAGGAAGCTTTAAAATTATAGACAAGTGGTTCCATCGTATATTCAAGAGACCAAAAAATAGAAGAGAAGAATTAATTAATATAGAATCAACTAAAAGGAATTAGAGGAAGCTTTAAAATGATCTAGTTAATAATTGTGAGAGAAAAAAAAAAAAAAAAACTGTAAATGGAAAAACACGGGAAAAACGATTCACGCAGCTTTCCTCGTACAGTGGAATGATGATAAGGATTATTGTTATTGTCATTGCAAGATACAGAATTCATAGTTTAGCATTTCCTTGCCTTATAAAACTCTAGAAGAAAGAAAGATCGAAGGACTTTTGTCTCGTTTGGGATTTATTTTAACCAACTGTTTTGAATTTTGCGTACTTACGTTGAAAGGTCAAAATTTGCAATTGATTCGAATCGTTCTATGTTTCGTACAATCTAACAGTTGAAAGTTAGGAAAAACCATCACCGATATAAAAAAGAAAAGAAAATAAGAAATAAATGGTCATTATCAATGTCAAAAGAGGATTTCAATATCCTAAAAAATGTGCCCTGCACTTTTGGGCCCAAGCGTACGCTTACATCCAAAACGAATCTACGGGTAGATCCGACAAATCCACCGTAGTTTTTTCTTTCTTCTAATTTTTAACCCCAGTGGCATTTACCTCAAATCGCCATAAAATGTTGTTTTTTTATTTATAGTGGTATTATTGTTACGTTTATTAAAATATTCACTGATCTGGCTAAATCATCATGAAGGTCCCACCTTTCGCCATTGCATTTCCTCACTCTTCCTTACCCTCCCCACTGTGGAAAAGACCGACGGAAACCCAAACCCTGATAAATTCTTCGGATGGACGGAGAGATTCTTCTAGGGCTCGCATAGGTTGCACTTCGCCACACGCCATTCCTTCCCCGTTCTCCTTTCCTCCGTGCCTCTTCCAACTCTACATTGCGATTCTTGCCAGGAGAAGGAGGTGGTGGTGGTTGGGTTCGGATGGGAGGACGCCGCGCGCTTCGGGTTGTGCTTGGGGTGACCTTGCCGTTTCTGTTTGTGGGTTTGTTCTTGTTTGTAATGTGCTGCTGTAGAGGACGCTCGTTTAAAGCGAGAGGAGGGCGCAGGAGGGAGGTGAAAGGAGGAGTGAATGAGGATTGGGACGAGGAGGAAGAGAGGGAGGAAGAGGATTTGGTGGTTTTTCCGGGAGGGGAGGAGCTGACGGTCCAGGGGATTCTGGATGCGCCAGGAGAGGTGGTGGGGAAGTCGAGCTACAGCACACTTTACAAGGCGTGCCTGCAGGTGGGAGGTTCCGGTGGGAGCAGGACGGTGTTGATGTTATTGCGATTCGTGAGGCCGGCGTGCACGGGAAGTACGAACGAGATCTTCCCGGCGGTGCAGCTACTGGGTCTCGTGAGGCACCCCAATTTGGTCCCGATATGGGCCATGTACGTCGGGCCGAGGGGAGAGAAGCTTCTCGTGCACCCGTTCTTCAAGGATGGGTCTCTGTTCCAGTTCCTAAGAGGTAAAGACTTGTTCTTTTCTTTTGGGGATTTTGCGTGATCTGCCATTGTGCACGTCGTTGTTCTGGGAGGTTTGTGTGGAACTTGAGAATGAATTTTGTCGATCATCTGGTTGTGCATTGTTTGTTTCGTTTCTGACAGCTGTGATTTCGGATTTTTTTTTTCCTCTTTGGTCTCGTGGTATGACATCGAAGAACTATTTCTATGACGTCTTCAATTTTGTATTACTGATTGATCCACTTCTGATGGATATCGTCGTGTATGTAGCTTAAAGTATTGCTCTGTTTCCATTTTTATTTTTTTTAAGAATGCACATGAATCATCGTCAGTCTGTAATATATGGGGAAAATATTGCTATTTGCTGTGGAGTTTGTTCTTGTTCCTCTTGAAATGTTCCTGGCATGTTGCTAGTATGAAAGCTGTCCAGTATGTAGGCTTTTTGTTGTTGTTTGTTGTGTTGCATGCGTTCATGAGAAGAGCCACGTTCTTTACTCATATCTCTTTGTTTTAATTTTTCAAGTGCCAACTTGCCCTGCCATTGCTGTTTTTGAATTTATCGTCTTCTATTGGGGATGAAACTGATGGATCATGTTCTATTAGGAAAGTTGTTTTGCAATGTCACACTTGGGAAAACCGGTTGCGTTCTTCAAGGATAAAAAATCAACTTGGTCTTTTTCCTTCCATTCAAACTTCATCGGCTTAGAAGAATGCATAAATAAATTGTGTTATTATCAACATTAAGTTCAATCAACTAGGGTGTAGATAATTCTTTATTCTACTTCAATTTGTTTTGTTTGTTCTTGTCAACAGATGGGAATTCCAATTCTTACAAGTGGGAGGTTATCTACAAATTATCACTTGGTATCGCTAAAGGAATCGATCATCTCCACAATGCCTTGCAGAGGCCTGTTATCTTTGGCAATCTGAAGTCCACAAACATTTTACTTGATGAAGAATTCCGTCCTCATCTGTCGGACTACGGTCTCCATCTCCTACTGAATCCTACTGCAGCCCAAGAGATGCTTGAGCTATCAGCTTTGCATGGGTACAAAGCTCCAGAGTTGATCAAGTTAAGGGATGCAAGCAAAAAGACTGACATCTACAGCTTAGGAGTCATTTTTCTTGAGATGCTTACACGGAAGGAGCCCAAAAGCACCAACTTGTCTTCATCTTGGGAACTTCATTTACCAACTTCCCTCAGAAATATGGCTCTTGGGCGCAAGCTCCCCAATATTTTTAATTCTGGACTCCTGAGTCAAGATAAGGATCAGAAGTCTTACACTGAAGAGCAGTTACTTGCATATTTTCAGTTAGCAATGGCTTGTTGTTCTCCATCTCCATCATTGAGACCTGACATCAAGGTAGTCCTGAGAAGGCTAGAAGAAATTGGTCGAAAAATGTTCGTCGGTGATGGAAGAACAAATGGTTCAGATGTCTGAATGATGAGCAATGCATGCATCTCACCATGATGATATGATTTGTTTTCTTCTCTGTGAATTTCCCCGTTCACAAGGCACAAGTAATAGGCCATCTTTTGTCGCCTTTCAAAAGCTAATCGATAGACTGTTAATGTCGGGCTGGTGGTTCGCTGTTGTCAGTGAAAGGAATCAGGCTGTATTTGTTTCCATGCAAGTTCCATTGCAGAAAATCACCAGTGTAGTGTGCCTGCAAAAAACCTTCTTGGAGCAGTCTGCTATGCTTCTATTCTACGACCAGAGAATAACCATAACATTGCATGATGGCGCAAGAAATAAATCCAGCAGTAACAAGGTGTTGCAAATGTATCACTTTGGGACAAGACACTTGTTGCTTGTTACCGAGTTGGAAAATCATGGACCTTTGTCGTCTGTTACCCATTTGGATAGGATTTGGCATTAGAATCCTGACAAGAAATTGTATTTTTCTTTTTTTTGGAAATGTGAAGGTGGGAGGGGCCGCATGTACTTTTATTTTCAACTTTGCACTTGTTTGCATCACAGCATTTTGATCGATTAATCGGCGGTGGTAAGATGTACGTGTGTTTTCGAGAAAAGTGAGGGTGGAAAAGGGCCTGGCTTTTTGAATTGCGCTGTAGGCCCATCCAGCCCAATTCTGGAGCGGATAAGTTTATTCGTGGAGACGTTATTTTTATTAGGATGCATTTAGGAAATTTTAGATCAAATAATCGTTGTTTTTATTAAGGAGGTGCTTGAACGATGGAATAACCAGAAGAAAGATTTTAAAATTGATTACGTGTGATGTCTTTGTGTATATAAAGGGAAATTTAGAGAGTGTTATGCTTCGAAATTTAATTGTAATATTAAAAAGAAAAAATTATATATAAAATAAAATGATGTGTGAAATTTTCTTTCTTTCTTTTAATATTATAAGGTTAGATATTTGCTTAAAGAAGTTTGACATACTATACAATATAAAACACCAAAAAAAAACAATAATTATAAAACTACATCTCAAACTCCTTAAGTTATACAACCAAAAGTTCATCACTCGATACAAGTTATACATGACTAACAAAAATATCAAATTTTTTTACCAAAGTCTATAAATCACATAACAAAAAAACTGTCAGCAACTTAAAAGAAGGAGAGTTAACATGTCCTTTCCTGCTCACACTCTATTTTAAAATTCTCCTCATGACCTATAAAGAATAAATAATGAGTTAAAGTTTAATAAGTAAATTTACTAATAATTTATAAACAACAAAATCATGCCAATGCCAATATATAACATAGAAAGTCAAGAAGTCAATATTTATTTAAAGAGTAAAAAGAGATACAATCATTAATATACATAAGCTATATAATCTATGTCACATCGTATGCTATAACTTTTTTACATATGTCAAGATATATAGTATATGACTTCAATTGCACTACGACAAAACTTACGGGTGAATACCTAAATTTATTTTTCCCATGGTCAAGTCATTACATAGTTATATCATAATCATTAGCTCATATTTAAAGAACAATTTGTATGCAACCAGTTGACGACATAAATGTGTATAGTTATGTTAAATACATTTATCATAAACAATAGCTACAAGTGCAATAATAGTCTTTCTAATTATTTAACCATTGATGCATACATGTTTTATCATTTCTCTTGATGGTGCACTTTACATGACATAACTAAATGCCTTTCTAACACTATATGTTAGAAATTTAATAATCATCAATATCATGCAACGATAATCAATTAATAACATGACACATTCGTTAATTCATAATGCATATACCAATAATAACATGCATCATTAATGATATTATGTAATATTTCGCAATCTTGGACATCAACAATAAATACACAAATCAACCTTGTTATGTAGATGCTGATAGTAATGATATGATATATTCTATACTATCATGTAATAATCATCAATATTATGTAATGTTCATAAATAAATATGTATTAATAATCAAAGTGAGACAAATTAATGCATGCTCACACATCTCAATTGCAACCCTAATATAATATGAGTTGATTATGCTTCAGTCATTGATAATCACCGTACTAACTAACTCACATGATAACTGCATAATTGTCTATGTTATGCAATATTCAATACTAATATGACGATAATCAGTATCAACATGTGATAATCAAAGATATTACGTGATAGCCAATGATAATATGCATTCATTATCATTAATTATGCAATAGTCCTAAAAAATTACTAATGTAGGACTAAATTATAAAAATACTTACAACAAGGGCCCAAATGCAATTTTCCGGCTCTCCACCCGTCCGACGAGAGGGGGTTCGTTGATCTGCCTAAAAGATTATTTCTTCTTGATTTGCATGATTATTAGGTGATTATGGCGTGAATATTGCGTATTTACTTGAGTTGAGGTAAAAATGCTTATTTATTAAATTGTTAGCACCTTGCATGTTGATATTTTCCTTGTTAATACGTATGCCTTTGTGCATGACAATTTATTTCATGGAAGGGTTATGATTTGCAAGTATGCATTTATTTATTTAAAATTTTGCTCATCGTGGATGAAGAACCTGGATATGCATGTCCCATTCGGCCTTTTGGATAATTTTTTGCGAGTATTCATTTTACAATAGATCGAGATTTATCATTTATTCATTTTACACTTATACCGTTCTAGAAAGCCCGAAAGGGATACCGGGTTTTTCATTCTCCGCCGCTCTTACTAAAATCACGAGGAGGTGGCGACCGGACGATCACGTACGGCGGCGGCAAGAATCTGGAAGGTACTGACGGCGGCAGGTAGAGGCTGTCATGGGCGAAAGAACAGGCACTCACGAATCTCACACGAGCAAACCATAAGAAGGGAGGCTGAAGGGGGGTTTTGCGGAGATCGGTGCTACGGGGTGAAGGGGCGCTTTCAACCACAATCGAAGGGCCACTGGACGTCTGGTGTTCGAGAGGGAAGGAAGGTACACCCCTTCTTTCTCTTCCCTGTGATTAAAGGTAGACACAATGGGAAGGATGAAGATGCGAATGGAGTGCAATGGAAGAGGTGAAGATTTGTCCTGCGGCATGGAGGTACAGGTCTTTTGCCCTGCAGCACATAATTGCTAACTTATATCGGTTTGGATGGTTAATTATAAAAATCTTATATTCGTGTTCTGTTTGCAGGTTGCTGCCTCATCTGCCCCTATTCTCGCATCAGGCAAAAAGGGTGAGAAAATTTTGTTATTTTGATGTTTTTTTTTCTTGGTAAATATATGATCGTTAACAGGAAAGAGGGAGGCTGAGAAGCCGATAGAGAAACCCATTGCAAAGAAGCAGAAGAAGAAAGTTGAAGAGGCATTGGTTACAAGGAACGCCAAGAATCCAAAGAAGGCTGCCCCACCTCCGCCTCCCAAAAGGAAGCCATTATTCAGCTCGGTGGAAGATACTCTGGAAGAGTCATCTTCTGATGAGGTGAGGAAAAGAGTATATTTCTTATTTATACATGTGCTATTGTAGATAGCAGTTCAAAATTGTTTACATTGCAGGAACTCATAGCAACACCTGTGGTTCCAGTAAAAAAGGCTGAAGCTTCACGAATAAAACAGGAAACAAGTTTGCCCGAAGATGACAGTTCTTCTGGGGAGGTGAGCATTATAACTTTGTATGAACTGTATGATTATGAATTTCTTATCGTTCATTGCTCACTTCGAGCTTTTGACTGGCCTTTGATATTTAGGAAATCAAAGCAAAATTTGCTATTGCAATAAAGAAAATAATATGAACAAAAGTGGAAGAAAAAATGCTCAGGTTGTGCAATACCTTATAGCATAACAAACATTAACCCTAATCCTAACCATACCTAACCTAATATAGCATAACATAAACTTAACATATTATGATATAGATGGGCATATCAAAAATATAAAAGCTGGATTCACTTAGCCACTGATACGAACGTATTGGCTGGAAACGATATTTCTCTCTGTGGTGAACAAACTCAAGAAGGAAAACACAAGGTTTTGGGGAACCCAACATTCACTGGAGCTCAATCAGACCCATGCTTGTTATTTATAAAGTGTCATTTATTACACAATGATTAACTGGCTCAAACAACAAACTTAACAAATAAATGAATCTAGCTACCCTTTAAAAGGGAATATATCAGCCACTTTTATATAAGAGTGTAATTTATAAAAGTGGCATGGGAAAAAGTGGAGGGACTTTGGAATTGGAAAAGATCAAATCATATTTTGTCAAATTGCACCTTACCGTCCTATTAGGTTCTAAATCCTTGCACGAAAGAGGATGAAAGGGCAAAAGAAATTGATTTCCGTGAAAACAGAGATTCTGAAGATGAAAATTACCTGTGTGGTGGTTCTCTTGAGTTCATTTTCCTCCAATTTCTTGCTTTTCTTGTATCTATGGTTCATAAGTTTCTTTCACATGCAGATTTTTCATTGACCAAAAAAATTGATTTTCCCCTTGTAGGAGGAAGATATTGAAGACATGGAAGGATGGGAAGAGGATGAAGAAGATGGAGATTCACAAGAGAAAGAAGATGATGAAGAGGATGGAGATTCACAAGAGGAAGAAGATGATGAAGTTGGTGTTGGAGGTATTGGAAACAAGTTGGTTGGTGAGGAGTTTGAAAAATTGGAGAAAGAGTACCAGAACATTCGCAATGAGCAGCAGTGAGATTTTTGGCTTCATTTCTTTTCTCTCCTTTGTTCAGTGCAACATTTCTTAAATTGTTTCTTGATCAGGGTTTTGTTAGCTATATTACAAGAAAATGGAAGTATCTAGATTTTGCATCATTTGTTTTTTGTTATATTTTCATTCTCAATGGGTGTCATTGATGGTCTGGAGTTTTGCATATCTTTTGTTTTGGTAGGTCACTTTTGAATAATCTGAAGCGTCACAAGGATGATGACATACTGAAGGGCCAAGCTGTGAAGAATCAAAAGGTATGCTATGGGATATGGGTCACTTCCTACCTTTTTAGTCAGAATGGTATTACAACATTTTTCTTTTGAAAATTTTCACCTGGAAATTCTATTATGGACATTTTCATCACAAAAAGAAATTTTGTGGCTTACTTGCACAACAATTGTCAACACTTCACAATAGCCACTATTTGCCATAAATCACCACCAATCCCAATCGTTACTTGATCAAAGTGCCAAATGCATTTTCTATATAAACACAAGTAGAATATCTAAATCCTCTCAACTCCATCTCACTTTGACAATGGGATGCAGGAATGATAGATCTTTTGCCAGCAACTATGTGAAAATCAGCAATGATGCAAAAATCACCCCATGAACAACATTTTTTTCTAACAATGGAAACAAATTATAAATCACAATGATTTAGAATGATTATATGGCAACGTGTGTTGGAAATTATGGTTGGGCAAGTGATATCTACTTTTCTCTTTGGCAGTGATAAGGTTGAATCTTAGGAGATGTGATCAATTCTAGATACAAAGGATGAGCCAGAAGCTCAATCTTCAGATGTGGTGAGGATGACGACAAATGCATAAGATAAAGAAAAATATAAACCACACAAACAACCCTCTACAGTAGCAGGGTTGCCCAGGAGTCATAGTGACTCAAAGCCCACTCCAGAATAGCTGTTGAATCTCTGGATCCATTTTTTTTTGAGGGATCTGGATCCTTCTCCAAAGATCATCTTTTTTTGGACCTGCCAAATAATCCAACAAAAGGAATGAACCACAGGCAGGAATTGGTGCTTTGCTTTCTCTTTAAAAGCTGATATGCAGAATTCGTCAAATCTGATCTAGAATTCTGCTGCAAATCACCCTGCATTGCCCTTTTCATTACTGCTCCCTGCATTTGCTCTGTTAGAGTAAATAATGTCTTAGGGTTGTATATGTTGTGGGTTTAGTCTTATAATGCTTAATTCGTATTTTTCTTCTATATAGTCTCTATAAATAGAGATCTTACATTTTCCAATGAAATCATTGTTCTTTTACTTATTTATTGTGTTTTCTCATGATATTAGAGTTTAGGTTTTGAGAGTCATTTAGAGAAAGTTATAAAGAGGGAGGAGGAAAACATAGTTATTCAACCTCCTCCCTACCCCAAAACCATAGTTGTTGACACAATCCTTGTCAATGTTGAAAGAAGGGATTTTTTCTCCCATTGATGCCTTCTCCACCATCGTAGCACACATTGTGTTGCTTCTTGTACCATCACATCTCCATCTTCACCTCTCATAATGGTGTCCAAATCCATACATTCCTAAATCCAACTCTATTGTTGTTGCTTGTGAAGGATTCAAGACCTTGGACCAGAAGAGATTGAAGCTTGTGGAAGTAGTTTGGATACCAAGGAGAGGACTTCATTTAGCTCCTCTTAAATACTTGTGGTTTGGTGTGATGTTCATTGCATCTTATGTCATTAACAATATGCTTTTTACTCCTTTAGGAGGCAAGATCCCCTTAAATATACTTTATTCCAACATTAATCTCTTCTCCCTTCTTCAAATCTTCCTAGAGTTTTTGGATGTGTCACCTTTGTTTAGGACTTGTCCTTAGGTTTTGATAAGTTAGCTCCTTGGACTTTGAAGTATGTTTTTGATGGTTATTCTCATGTACATTGAGGATATGTTGTCATCTTCTTACCATACATTATTTGGTGTTTGTTGGTATTACCTTCCATGAATCTCAATCTTATTTCAATTTATCAATTAGATGTTAAAAATGTCTTACTTTATGATGTCTTGATCAAACAAGTGTTGAAGAGTAATTGTTCAAGTATATTACTTTAGGGAAGATTGTGCTTTTCGCAAAAGGAAAGCCATTTATAGACTAAAGTAGAGTTCCTAAGCTTAGTTTAAAAAGTTTAGTAGAGTTGTTAAGCAGGGAGGGTTTTAGACATGTGTTGTTGATTACTCTATCTTTTATCAATGGTATCTAACAGTATTGTCATTGTTGTTTATGTTGATAATATCTTGATTGCAATTATTGACTTGGTAGACATTTAGATCTTGAAAAATGTCTTAGAACACACTTTATTATCAAGGTATGAACAAACCACATTATTTCTTAAGCATTGAGTTTGCTTATTTAAGTGGGTGCATAATGCTATCTTAGATGAAGTATGCTTTAAATCTATTGTAGGAGACAAGGCTTTTGGTTGTAAGCCTGAAAGTACACCTATAGAGTAGACTCCATCTTTTTGGGATGATTCCTTTAGTCTCCTTGATGACTTCAACGGATATAAGAGATTGATTGACAAGTTGATCTACTTAACTACCATGAGACTCAATATTGTCTATGTTGTCAGTTTGCTTTCCCAAGTTATATATGAACATAGAATAGTCTGTTGGAAAGGTGCCTTATGTGTGTTTCCATATATCAAGAGAGCTTCAGGTAAAGGTCTTGTCTATAGAAAGAACCGTCCCTCAAAGTTGAGGTCCTTTTTACTTAAACTATGCAAGAGATAAAGGTGATAGGAAATCATTTACAGATTACCACTAGGGCTCAAAACATTTAGGGTGCATTTGGAAAGGAGTGGATTCTACTCCTTACAGATTATGATGCATTAAAAAAATATTTTTTATGTTTTAGAAGGTAATGTGTTTTTCTTTAGAATTCATGCTGAGGAGCAGAATTTTTCTGCTTCTTCAGATTCTCACTTCGGAATTTGGTAGAGGTGAATCTGCTCCATTTACCAAACACATCCTTAGATTTCCAGCCTGCTGGCTTTCTATCTTTTTTATCCAATAGAAAACACCAATCTCTAATTTTTGGCTTCCTGATTGTCGATTGAAGATCCAAATGCATTGGGGGTCATCTATTCTATTAAAATATCATTATATTATTTACTCTTTGGCATGCACATTATTGGTTCTTTTGTGCTTCATATTTTTAAGATGAAATTTTTTTTGGCTGTAAACAATCAAAAAACTCTCAATATTGATAATTTTTTTGTGATGAGTGATTTTCTAACACTAGGCTGTTTGTAATTTTAGTAGTTTACAAGGCAGATTCTTTTTGTCATTCATGTTTATTGATTTCTCTTTTTCTATGCAAGGCTCTATGGAACAAGTCTTTGGAAATAAGGTTTTTGCTACAAAAGGCATTTTCAAGTTCCAATAAATTACCTCTGGTATAGTTTCTTGGTTCGTCAATTCTTAAATTCATAAATGTTAACCTATTTCCTATTTATTTGCCACATGGTTCTGGATTGCAGGAAACCATACGATCCTCATTCTGTGATTATGATGAATCGATTCACCAAGCTTATTCTGATTTGATTTCTTCGTCCAAACAGACACTGAATTGTTTATTGGAGCTTCAGAAGGTGCATCTTCATTTTCCTTGTATGCTAAAATTGTGCATTGAAATCTAGTTGCAAATCTTGTGTTAGTGCTTACATTCATGTTTTGGATATCACTAGATGGGGAGGATGTTTTGGAGGTGATATGTTTTGGAATTGGAGATTAATGATGTTTTAATGAAGGGATTAAAGTCATCATGAGCTTACAAATATAGATACAGATGTGGTAGTACAGATGATGAAAACTTTCTGGTAAATGTTTGCGTGGTGATGTTTTATGCTTGGGTTGTGTTAAGTTAGATCTTGTAGGTTGCTGGGCATGAAAGTGATCTGGCACACCTAAAACTGATGAAGGGTATTGGGTTGTGCCATGTCTTGTTGCAGGGATTGTTGGTAGAAGATGCAGGTTTTGTGTTACCTGTCTCTACACTATCAAACAATTGTTAGGAAGCTTTTGTTATTCCTATTCCTTATTTTGCTGAAACAAACATTAATTTGCATATTAACAACTGAATTTGATTTTTTGTTGATTTTATGAAATTAGTTCTGATTATCGTGTTATTTTGTTTCTTTTTACATATAAATTCATCACTTAGGTAGAGTTGTGACTGAAATCTTAATGTCGATAATTTCAACAAATGTATGTATTATGTTGTTGCAACTATTGTAGTCCTACAAAAGATCCTACTACAGTGCACTTGTTTACTGGGTCCTCTAGACCTTGTGGCCTTGTGTATCAGGAGGTTACAACATGAATACCCTGTGGTTCTCAACCACCCTGAGTGTCAGTTGTCACCACTGGTTGATATGGGTCACCACGAGACTAATTTGATGTCAAATAATATATTGGATCTAGCCTACTGCAAGTCTGCACTCTGAACATAAACCATTATCTTATTCACCTTTTCTAATGATATTTCACAGTTATCACTTCTGCTTATGTTAACTTCCTCTGTTGAAACACTATTTGCCTTATCTCGATTTTCTCATTTTCCACCACCACCAATATCGTGGTAAGCATTTCTATTTAGAGACTTATGCTGGCCCTAATTCCTTTATTAAAATAGTCATTAATAACTTTTGACTTCATTCAGAAATGGCTGCCTCTAAAACATCCTCACTGTACGCCACATGGACTACATGTGTTAACATTATTTACCTGTATTATGTTATTTTTGCAGACTTTAATTGAGAAGAATCCTGCCATTCCTAGTGCTACCGATGGTAAAAGCCTGGATCTTATTTTCGTTAATTTTTTTCTCATTTTGTTGTTTCCTAAAGTTTATAGTGTATTTAATATAGTCTACCTACACATTTCACTAGCAGTTGTGCTAACTTCCATAGGTAGAGTTAGCATTATAATAAAAGTTGTAAATTTTAGGTGCAATGATTGAAGATTGTACTGCTGAAATGGAAGTGACATGTCAAGGTTGCATCTTATGCAGGACATTTCTTTCTAGTTGAATTGAAGTTGGTACTGAGTATCCACTGCCATAATGGTTAAAGATGAGTTCATGTTATAGGCATTGATTAGTTGATCATCAAGGATCATGCAAGTATCCACCTGAGAAATCATGATTCACTAATTATTTTTATATATTCAGAGAGAGAGAGATCAGACTGAAGCTCTCTGTGAACAGTGAGGGAATTCGCTGTTCACAGGGGCATTTTCAATAATACCCTTGGATTTGTTGTGAAGGGGGAATACAGAATTTTGAGAATAGGGTTTTAGAATTTTTAAAAACAGAATTTTGGGATGAGCCCTTAGACTTGTTCAGAAAAAAAGAATTTTAAAAACAAAAAATGAGAAGACAAAATATGGAAACTTGGGTGGAGCTCTCTAAATATGCTCCGCGCTACCATTGGGATGATGACCTGCATTCAAACGTGTTTTGCAGATTTTTCGAACAATGTTGAGTTTCAGGACGATGAAGAGTGGTTAGAAATCCATGCAATGATTAGCAGGTGCTTTGTCTTCTCACTTGTGTTTGCAATGATATAGCATCAATTTCTTCATTCATTCTATCACGAGAGTTTTGAATTGAGTGCAGAATAGTGCCATTCAGAAATTGTTCTGTGGATAAGTGGCACAGAAAAACACAAGTTGCAACTGGTGCTGCTGCATTCAAAGGCAAACTACACACTTTCAATCAGGTCTGTGTAAATGTTGTGGGATGTTTAACATATGACTGGTACTTCTGGTATCCTTCATGATTTTTGTATTTTGTGTCTGTAGAACATAAGTGAGCAAGTAGCTGCTTTTTTGAGGGATCCAAGTAGAATGGTGAAAAGGATGCAACTAAGGAGCTCTACCGTAGGCTTACTTGGAGTGGTGAGTGCTTTTATTCCTGTATTAGATAGAAAATCTATGCAGTATTTTAGATATGGGTGATGTGATCATTCTTCTGACATGCAGGACGATGAAAAAACTGCTGCAAGAGAAGAAGAGGTTTCTTACTTATCTTGTTATTTGGTTCATGCATTTATTTATTTTTCTGAAGATCATCTTTTTTATTCTTGCCTGTTTAAAATGCCAACTGAATATCTATGAACTTGTTCTAAATATATGTTCCACTTGTTCACCACTGTAAATGAAATACTGTAGTCGGTCAGACAATGAAATGATTATCTGGAATTTGAAGCACCATTATGATAAATAGAATAATCATTCCCTCAATGAAATAGAAACTACCAAAAACTCACAGACACATGACAATGTATGATTATCATTTGAGGGGAGAAGTCTATCGGCAACTGCAACATAAAGTGTTTTGATGAACATCATGACAATGCTTAGGGTGTTGATGCTGATGGCAGCAGCCCTGAACTTATCGATGACTCTGAGTTTTATCAGCAACTCCTCAAAGAATTTTTTGAATCATGCAATCTCTTGTCATCAGGTAAGTTCGCCGTTGGATTCAATCAGATTTAACATTTTTTTGTGGGTAGTTTTTTGACCAAGAACTTTCAATTCCTCCGATGAAGGTGGGATGCCTGTACAATCATGATGCAATACCACCAATTAGATTTTATTGTTTGTTTCTTCTTTGCAGAGACTGCATTTTATGCTATGAAAAAACTCCAACCCAAAAAGCGAAAGATGGTTGACCGTCGAGCTTCGAAGAGCCGCAAAATCAGGTCTCCTCATTGTTGTCTTTCTCTTCGTTCATTTTGCGTTATTTGCTGAACAGTCCTTGATCACATGACCTTTTTCGCAGATATAACGTCCATGAGAAGATTGCTAATTTTATGGCACCCAAGAAGATGCATCTTCCTCTGATGGCTCCAAAGTTATTTGAGAATTTATTTGGCATTCGAAATCAAAATTCGGCATCTGTCCTTTAATTGTTTTCAAACTGTATTTGATTTTCCGGTTAAATCAATAATATTGTCACCATATGGTTTTGAGTTATCGAGTTCTTGATCAGAAAGGATCCAGTGATGCGTGACTATATATTATTTGAGGGTAAGGGTGCTGTTGGCATATTTTATTGTGGGTGTCAAATCGGGTGTCCTTTCCATGTGGGCTCGATTCATTGAGGGAGGGGCGATGTGACTATATTTCAATCTTTTATTGTTGGCATTTGCCTTTTTTCTTTGTCTTTGGTGTCTGAGCATGATCTCTTTTGCTGTGTGTTTCAGAATGCATTAGTCTTTTCGTACTCATGTGCGTTGGGTCGTTTTGTCGAGGAAGAAAATATTCAGATATTATAATCTGTGAATGTCACCTAAATTATGCAAAAGTTTAAGTTCATTGAGAAACGATGATGATACGCGAGGTTATTGTTCAAAGAAATGTTTGCGAGAAGAATCATATGGAAGGTAAGGAGATTAATTGTGCTTGTGCTTGTTTTAAGAGGATATTTGTGTATTGAAAAATGATAAAATATCATAGAAAATGATAGAAAGAAAAATAACAAAAAGTAATGAAAAGTAAGTAAAAAATAAAGATATTTGTGTATAAAATATAAAATGATGAAATTTAAAATGTGTGTATTTGTATATAAAATGATGAAAAATTATAAAAGATAAAAAATATATATATTTATTTATAAAATAAAAATATTAAAATTAATAAATTAAATATTTTTTATATTTATCTTTAAAATAAAGAATAAGAAAATTTGTTATAAATAATATAAGATAAAATCATTTATGATAATTGTTATAATATAAATATATTTTACATATCTCTTATAATATCAATTCTCGTCTATTAAAGATAAATAATTTTTATATTAAAATTACATGTTAATATGTTTTGTGATAATTTATATTTTCTTTTTCTTTATTTTTTATAAATTAGAAGGTTAAAAAATGGAAGAAATTTTTTTTTATATATCAAGAAAAAATAACAGAAAATTATTTGACCTACAAATACTTAGAAAATGATAAAAATTCTATTTTTTTAAATTTTTTCTATCATTTTTTTAGATGTACAAATACTTCTTAAAGAAAAAAGTTCAAGCCCCAATTGACCTCCAAGGTGGTGGTCGGTAATAACACACTGCCCGTGTTTCTTGTTTGACTCAAATCATCGACCATAAAATCGTTGAAGAACTACAGATGAGATCAATTAACACCCATGTTTCGATATGCAGGAAATTTTTTTTATCAAATACGCAAAACTAAGAAATCAACAACAAAACTTTTGATGCCTGTATCCCAATTCGTCTCATCATCGTCGTACTCCAGAATGGTCGGTCAACCGGTTCATTCAAGAAGCCTTTAATGGTTCCCCCCCGACGGTCATCTATTTTTGATGGACGAATATCATTGAACTAAACATGACGAACAATTCGACTTCTGACCAATTCGTAAGAATTTCAAAACATAACAGTTCTATAGTTTCCTCTTTTTTCTTCTCCTCTGTGTGGGCCGGCCCATATCTCATCTAGCGGGGGCCCGGACTGGAATGAATACGGCCTTCAAAAATCTCACCCTCGGTTGATTTCTCTCGTCTCTCGTGGGGGTCGAATTGGACGGAAAATCTTGCTGTGAGAGGAGGGCCGTGGAGTAGAAATGTCGGTGTTTCGCTGCCAGAGGATCGGATGTGATGCCACCTTCACCGAGGATGACAATCCCGAAGGGTCTTGTAGATATCACGATTCTGTAAGCCAGTGATTCGTTGGTTCTTTCATGGTCTTGTTTTCTCCTGGTCTGGGTTCGATCTCGTTGCGTTTGGTTGAAAACTTGCAAGTAGAACGCCTTTCTTCTTCTTGTATGGGTGGTGGATGACAACGTAGTCAGTAGATGTAAAATAGGAGATTGGTCATGGTGATCTGACCACTCATGAGCAGAGTGGTTGCTAATAGGCACGGAAGGTACGGGAAGAGAATGGTAATAAGAATCTGCAAATGAATAAGACCCGGGAATAAATAAGAGAACCGTGGCAACCTCGGTTTGCGGTGATTGATAGTTGAAGCTAGGGACCATCATATGTTGATTATCTTAGAAATGACCGAAGAACAATGGCCCCAAGACAATCTCAAAACAGTGATCGTGTCTGAGTTGATCTTGACTCACTTCTTCCTTTGAACATTGGGAGACTATATCTGGATTGTTGATGAGTATGTGAACCTTAAGTGATGCTTCTCCTTGATTACATATTTATATATGATATGTCCCCTTCTTTTAGAGCTTGACGTTTATGCTATGCTTTAATAGAAAGAGCTGATGAAAACGTATTGTGTCTCTTCTTAACTCGTTCGTTTCACTGACACCTTTTCCCTACTTCATAAATATGTCACATTGATAATTCACATCCACTCACAGTTGGATGGATAAATTCGATCAAATTGATTCCTTGTCAACCTCCCCTGGAACGTAAGTATCTTGTGCTCTACATGGTCTCGACAATCCCAAATAGGAATCATCCTCATCCATATTTTCTCGACAAAGAAATAATTTTGTGCGGCAATACTGAAATAACATTGATCGGTTATGTTTGCTTTCTACATTTTGTAACTATTTATACTTTATATTTTCTGTTGTACTAATATTGTTTTACTTTATTTGTGCTAATTATTTACTTCTCTCGCTGACTCACCCACTTCAATATCTACAGGTGGTAAGTCATTCTGCCTTGTTATTGCCAGATTGTAATTATGATTTTACAATCCCTGATGCTTCACGATAAATTGTCTAGCCTTTTTTCCATGATGGCATGAAAGAATGGATTTGTTGTAAGCAAAGAAGTCATGACTTCAGCTTGTTTCTAGCAATCCCAGGGTACGTAGCTTATTCACTCTGAAAATCTGAATATGGAGAAATGTGTCAAGTTCATGTTATTAATGACTCCTCAAAAAAGGTTGATATTATTAATTTGTGGTTTCATCTTATTTCTAAAAGATAGGCTGGCACATTGATTATTTAACTGGTTATGAAAAACAAACACATGTAGCTTGATGACTTTTGCACATCTTGCATCCATTTTGTTGAGAGTACATGTATTGGAAGATTGCCTTTGTTTGTACAGAAATTTCAATGCCCATGCCATATGTTGTTCGTGCTCTTGTCCTTGGAAAACTTTCATCATTCAAATGAACGTTTCATGCTTCTAATGTGAGAAATAGCAAAAGAGGCTTCAGTCCATGTACTTTCATGATGATTTCTCTTACGTTTCTAGCAGAAGTACAACACGGACTGTGTGGAATGATTTCTTGCAATTTTATGAGGAGGGAAAATGTGTAGCAGTATTTTTCAACTTATTCCATGGATTTAATTCAGCTTGCAATTGAAAGTTTTTTGCCAGATTCTGTCTGTCAATGCAATTATACGTTTTTCTTTTTCTGCTTGTAGTCAAATTGTTTTTTCTTTTTCTTTCTAATTCTGGGAGAAACTGCTTCAAACGTATAATTATATATGTATTTATGTAATTCCATGCAAGTGAAGTACTCGCTTTTGAGGGGGGAGGGGGAATTTTATGCCTTCAAATTTCACTTTCAATACTTTTGAACCTATCAAACATATTTGTGTCCCTTATCAAGAAATATTTTGTGCTGAAAAATTATCAGTTTTTCAACTATACAAGATTCTTTTGTTAAATGTCCTAGTTTCTAAGTAACATAGGTTAGTATTAAATGTTAATATCAAGATTAAGAAGAGAAAAACTGAAATACATAGTAATTCAAGGGTTAGGTGGTGGAATCTAAAAGAGGAAAAGAAAATGATATTTAGAAGTAGCTTGTTAAAAACAGTACCATGGGAATTAGATAGAAAGGTGAATAATATCTACGTAGAGGAATTATGATTCGGATTGTTGTTGTTTCCTAATTTATAAGTGTTTTGGAGGCATCTCAAGGGGGGAAACCATTCTCTTGCATGATTTGCACCCTTGAAATATTTCAGATAACCATTATGTTTTACAAACATATATCCTTTTCTTCCATAATTTTTATGGCTCAAGTATTTATTTGTCATTTTAGATGCAAGACGGGTAAACATACTACAGAGAAACCGGTGACTCGGGCTTCTTCCCGCCCCCAGAGGTCGAGTCCATTGATCACCACAACTAATAGACTGGCAGCTGAAGCTTGCTCAAGATGTAAACAAGGTTTCTACTGTTCTGAGCATGGTAAGCTGTGTTCCACCAGATGCCTTCATTTTTGCCACTGAAAGAAAGATAAAATTCATATTCAGATAATACCTGTTTCTCCACAGGTTCGCAAGCTATACCTTCAAAACCAGCCATAGTTGCTGTCACAAACAAGGAACGGACTGAGTCTTCTCCCAAGCCTGTAAGGGAAACGGTTGGTTTGAACGAGCCTCAAACCTGTCGAAACAAGGGGTGTGGCAAAGTGTTCAAAGAGAAAGATAACCATGACTCTGCATGCCAGTACCACCCTGGTCCTGCTGTTTTTCATGATAGATTGAAAGGAGTGAGTTTCATTAGTTAATCTAAGATATTTGTTTGTTTCCCTGCTTGATAATTCGCTAAAATATCTTTGTAAGTCACTAATGTGTGTTTTTTTTTTCCTTTTATTGCAGTGGAAATGCTGTGATGTTCATGTGAAAGAATTTGACGAGTTCATGAACATACCACCATGCACAAAAGGATGGCATAATGCCGATGCAAAGTGACCTGGATTTGCGAATTTCCATACTCTGGCTGGAAGCTTGTTCGTTTCAATAGTGAACTTGGAAGATGGCTATCGTGACAGGATGGAAATGTTTGAAGTCATTTGCAAACTTAGTTTGTTAACTTGCGATCTATGCTTACTTCTCTGGCCTGTTGGGATTTCTTCGGAACCTGGTTTTTCCAAATTGTAGGGAACCTATGTCACTTGAGGCTGCTGCATTCTTGCTGTCTTTTCCATTGATGAAGCAGTACAGGTGATTTTGGAAAACAAAAGTTTGCTGATAGAATGAATGTTACTTAATATATAACAAAATTTTGGCGTACGTTGCTCACCCCTGCATTCGCTAATCTTATGAAGTGCATGATTTTCTCTTCTGTCGCACTGTATTATTAAATTTTGCACTTGTTCAACATCTAATTATATGTTTTCTTTCATTGTCATCGCTTTTCTGTCTCTGTGATGCCTTGGAGACGTTCAAATGGAATGAGGTTGGTAGGGGTGCATTTAAGATTTTTCGAAACTATACTGACATTGACGATGCATATCGGATCCCTGTGTATTTGGAAAATTTTCCACGACCATTTATTAACTTCTTTTTCCTGATATTGGAAATATTTTTATTTGAATTTAAATTACGAACTTTTTTTTTATAATGATAATCGTTTTTGGATTCACCTGGATTTAAATCAATGTACCGTCTTACAAGGCAAGGGAAGATAATTAATTATGTTTCTATGTCACTTAAGTTCGTGGTACCACGTACATATATGTCAATGACATGACATGAGCCTAGATTTCTATAACCATTTCTATGTATCAGTCAATCACATTGACAATTAAAGGAATTGCAATTAATGTTCACACGAAAATAATTTAAAAAGGAAAGAAGACATACATACATTGACGTGGTTGAAAAATAGAATAATCTAGGCTAAATTTGTCTTCCTTGCTGGGAAGAGAGAAAATGATGGCACAAGGAAGAGTAGTAGTTTGTATACTTAATTTTGAAATTAAAAAATGTTTCTACTCACAGTAAATGCATTTAATCATTCTTTTTATCCCTTCAATTGGATTACTTGTTATATCATGATCCATTTTTTTGACACCTTGGCCCATAAATTGTCATGTTGCATGAAAAGGTGACTATTAGGACGTGTAATTAGTATGTAATGATTGGTTAAACATTTATCGATAATCTAGACAAGCAGAAATCTAAAAATTCAATAAAATTTCCACAAATCATCCTTAAATATATAAAAATACTTATCAATCGGACCACAAATATTAAAAAAATTATATATATATATTTATGTTTGGTACCTAAGATCATCCAATTATTAAACGAGATAAAAAATAACACAATAGTAGTTTTGGTTTTCAAGTAGCTGCCATCGCAAGCAACAGGCCTTTCTTCTCTAAATTTGTTCTTTAACATTTATCTTTTCTTAATTACGATCATACATTGGATTATATCAGAACTCCAAAGTAAAACATCAGCCTCTCCATTCTCGATGGTTAGGTTATATAAAAATAAAAAAGGGATGAATTGTTGTTTACTCCTCTGAAGTAATCAAATATATTTTCACCCCCCTACCGCAAGCCTTTTCCATTGCAACACACCCCCTCAAATATGTTAAATCACAACATGCTTTTCCCTGTTGAATAAAAAATATTAAAAAATTTGCTTTCACAAAAAAAAAAAAAAAAAAAAAAACTGACTTGAGCTAACAAATTTACCCACGTTCCATCGAATTAAAAAAGTTCTTATCTTATGTTGTAAAGCATTTGTATACAATTAAATCCTTGGGGAGGGTAGTTCTATCAAAAAAAGGTTATATTAGAAAAATCCAATTATGTTTCAAGATAATTAGTTACAACTAAGGGTTATCGTTAAAATAGTCTCATAGTAGTAGTGTGGAGACTAAATTGATATATGATAGATTTCTTCATTTAATATCAATTGATTTTGATTTAATATTTTACAAAAGATCAGAACTGGATTCACCTGCATTTACTTGATCTATGGTAAAAAGACATTTATAGACATAAAATAAGAGTAAGTAAAGTATAATATTAGAATAGTCTCGCATGGAAAATATGAAGATAAGACTTAAACTAAATTAATTGATTTGAAGTTAGAATTTCACAAATAAAATTTTCGTTCATTGAATCAGGTACAAAGAAGTTTCATCACTACATGCTTATGGGCACACCAATTTCTTAAAATAGAACCAGTACCAGAATCAAAATGATTAAGAAGAAAAGTACACCAACTTAACTCAGACGTACAATGGGGATGAGATGAAACCAACAAGATCTTGAATAAGTTGTTGGAAATCTGAATATAATTACGAGCCAGAGACCTTGGGATGACGATGATAACTTGGTCTTCTTCTTTTTTTCTTTCAACACCACCTCCAAGATGGTTTCTAAGTTCAAAATTCTAGGGATGGAAGTGGTTGCGTAGTTTGGAGTTTAAGACATCTTTGACTTACAAATACCACCGTACGTATATTATTATACCAGACACAAGTTGAAAAAAAATGCTGGTATAATCTTGACTTCTTGGCAAATCTAAGAGTGCGCTTGTTTGAAGAGTATTTCGCTCATTCAAGTGTCGGGCATTATGTTGAAAACTCAGCGAAGAGAAGGATGCAGGGCTCTCTTAACTAAAAACAGCGAAACCAAGCACTCCCAGTACAATTGCTGGTATTAATAGTACTTTTGTGGTTCCATCGTCTGACTTCCCTTTTTTCTTTTCTCTTAGAGAAAATGGAAAGATCACCAGCATTATTTATCCGGCTTTTCTTACATCTTCCCGTGGATGGGACGGCCACGGCGCCTCCTCCACATGCTTCACATGGTTCACGGATTGGTTTCTTTTCAAGAGCAGTAACCGTTCGTTTCCATCGAAGAAAATAAAATGATTAGTAGGAGCTTTGCTTTCATTTCTTATCAGTTTAAGGTCCGAGATATGGCTCTGCGGGCAAAATTAGATCTCAACATGAATAGTGAAGGCAAAGCCGCTGTTTTAGGGCTACATATCATTTACGAGGAGAAAGCAGCCGGGGCTTTCTTTTCTCCCCCTGTGCCTGTGGAGGAGGAAGGAGCAGCAATGAGACACAGCTGTAGACTTGCTTAAATGTTTTGAGCATCTATTGCAGCTTCTGATCAACACCATTTTTCCTGTTCAGGAAAGAAGAACTCTTCCGAACATACGCTGTCGTATATGTACTGGAAAATGAGAGAGAGAGAGAAAGAGAGAGCGGAGGAATGAATAAATGACCACGTGAAATACGCAGGAGTCGATGGACTAAATATTCCTTCCTACTGTTTTCCACTTCACAGGCAGTACTGGGCATTGCCGTTGCAGTTTATACAATAATGACTAGGTTTCCTTCAGGAAGAGATGCATCATGTTACTGTTTTCTGCTCTGCCCTCCTCCTCCTAACCACCCTCGTCACATGTGTCAACCTGCAACGACACTGTTGTGAATGGGTGTTTAAAGACATGGTTTTGTTTAGATTCGAGCTTAAACTCTCTTCTTCCCTCGTAATGGATTTTAAGACAATCGACACAATCTGGTTCTTATCAATTCTGGTAGTGGATGGTATGGTTCACTGCAAAGAAAGAGGTCTCTATTCAAATCTAGGTAAAAAAATATCATCATCATCATCATCGGGGAAAATGAAAGTAACACAGAAGAAAGAGAAGCAGGATAAATTAATTAAGAAACCTTCTTCTTCTTCTTCGGATCCGAAACTTCTTCACCAATATATATATATATATATATTCTCTAATTAATTGTACCTAAAAAGAGTGAGTGTGGGGAAGGGGGACTGAAATGAACAAGGAGACTTTCAGCTTTCTACAACAACAACAGATGACGTAATTAATAATTTAAATAAAATACTAATATTATGAAAAATAAAAATGAGGAAGAAGCCTCGAGATGTGAGAGGGGCCGGGAGAAGAAGAGAACGCACAAGGCTCGATGGCGGACACGGTGGCCTAGAGATCATATTATTGTTGCGCCGAAGACCCAGTGGTACGTGTAATCAAGCCACATGACGATAAGGATGAACGATGGAAAATGGTAAAAATATAAGTTTTATGTATCTTCCATGCATGTGCATATTCATTCAACCATGACCGTTCCGTAAATCTACAGAAAATGATAATAATATATAAGATGGGTGTGGGGGAGAAGGGGGGAGTGGAAGAGATATCAATCAGCTTGCAAACAGCAGTACTGTAGCAGCTCGCTTGTGCGACAAGCAAACAGAGGAAGAAACACACAAGAGTCACGTCCACCTATCGACGCTGTTCCAAAGCGAAGGAGTCATGAACAGAAACAAGAAAAACACGGTTCCGATTGAGAGAGAGAGAGACCTGGTTTTTCTGAAACAATGGTGTTAAAAACTCGTGGGATAACTGAAAAAGATCCGATCTTCTTCCAACTCCAACTTCTGTCACTATTTCTTCTACACCCAGAATTGAATGCAAGTTACTTACATCCATCCAAGATTTGGGCTTTTCGCTTTTGAGAGAATTCAAAATAGATTCTACCCTATGTATAAAATATATACATATGCAAACATCCGGAGCAGGAACATCCATCAACCTGATCATCAGGAACAGTACTGCTATGAATAAGGAGAAAGACCCGGAAGATCTTGGCATTATATACGTACCTTAAGAAAACAAACACCAGCAAACAAGCTGAAAATCTTACAACAATCCGAATAAAAAGCGAAATGCATGTAGGAGCGATGTGATGCATCAGTAAGAACAAGCAAAGGCGTCTCATTAATTCCATCGTAAATCAATCTTAATTAATTAATCTCCATTAAACTAATACGAACGTACTCGGGTAATAATGGACGGTCGATCCAGATAGAAATCAGCAATGCTAGCTCATTAAAATTAAGAAATAACTGTAGCGGTCGAACGGAAGAGAAAGAAGGAAAAGGAGAGTTCTGTGAACCAAAAACCTGGCGGGTTGGTGTTGACAGGTAATCAAGGACTTAATAATATTGATCGATGTGGGAAGAAGTCGAGGCTGACGAGTAACATCAACAGTAGGTGAATGAATGAATGTTGACAATCTCTTGTTGAAGAGTGCTCGCTCCATCGGCATGCCCTTCTGGTTAATTTATTTGTTGTCTAAGGTCTTGGGTGGGGAAAGAATTGCGTGCCGGACATGAAAGCGTTGAGCGGAGTCGGGTAGAAGGAGGACGGGCCGACCACCGACGAAGGGGCGGCAGCAGCGGTGGCGATGGTCATGGCGGGGCTGATGCTTGCGATGACGGCCGGAGAGGAAGACGTCGACGCCTCACCGTGGTGTCCCGACGAGTCGGGGCCTTGGTCGTAGAGAATGCCTTTGAAAACGTGGCCTCCGATGCTCACGGCTGCCTGGTACGCGTACTGCTCTTCCGTGTCGTCCATTGCGCTCACTCGCACGCACCGGAATACGGCCGGTGAGGACACTTCCGAAGGGAAGGTGCCTGCCACCTCCAACCCTGCTGGTCAATGGTTGCCGTCACATATGAATATATGCTATGGTTGACGAGCTAGCAGATCAGGAAAAAAAAAAGGGAGATTGTAGTTGGGGGAGGAGATCGATCACGGACGTCTACGTTTGATTTCTATGTGTATGTATACGTGTATGTACCTGAGGTGGAGGTGCTGGTGGTGGTGGTGCAGGCGAGAGTGGTGATCTCTCTTGGTCGTTTGGACGGATCGCCGCTGCCACGGACATGCAGGAGCTGTTGTTGCTGCATAGCGGCGGCGAGCTGCTGCTGTCGATCGCGGCGCTTGGCGGCGGGGACCCAAGTGCTCTTGACGTGGGTGGGGCAATGGAAATTCCGGCTCTTGCAGCAGGTCCTGCATCTCATGTGCATGCAGTCCTTCTTGGCCTGGTTGCCGCAGTCCTGGCAGCTCATGCCTCCCTCGCTCCCCCTCATCCCACGCCTGCTGCTCCCGGCCGAGGCGCCCACGACGCCGACCGAGGACGGACCAGCGCCGCCGAGAATATCATCGTGGAATATGCCAAGTCCTGGTGCTGCTGCTGCGGAGTAAAGCTGGAGCTGATGCTGGACGTTGTGTCTCTGATGCTGCTGCTGCTGCTGCTGCTGCCATAGCTCGAAGCCTTTGGTGTAGGTGCTGTTGATCTCCTCGTTCCTGCTGCTGCCCCCGCTGCCGCCGTGGTAGAGGAAGAGGCTCTCGGGTGGAATCTCTTGGGTAGGGGGTTGGTTGGTATTGCTGCAGCCGCCTAGAGAAAACCCAGCCATTTGGCGGCAGCTGCTAGTAGTAGTACTAATACCTTCCTCAGCTGTGGCAGTGATGGACGGCACTCCATACCACCCTCCACTCAGCACCCACTTCCTCTTCCAGCTTTGATCGATCTGGGTGGAAACAGCAAAGATCCAACGGCCTGCAGCACAATCATGGATAGATAGGGTTAAGGAACAATCATTGCACCAGCAGAAAAGAAAAGGTGATCAGAGAGCAAGAGAGAGAGTGTTGACATATTGATGGGCAGGTTTGCTTTACCTTGTACCTTGCGGAAATTCTAGCTACCCACAAGGAGATCTCTCCTTCCTACCATGGCAATAGGATGCTGCTGGTAGAGATGATGGATCTGTGAGGTGGCTTCTCCTATGGATGAAGAGGTCGATCTTCTCCTTGATTTGTGTGGAGAATGAGGGGAGGGAGGGAGGGAGGGAGGGTGGCGTGCTTGTTCTCTTCTCTACTTTAGTCCACACACCCCAAACACAAGTTCTAAGACCCTTTGCCTTTTATAATATAGGCCTCTTAAGTACAGATTTGTTACCTCTTTCTTCCCTCTCCTCCTCCTCCACACACACACACTCACTCACACACACACTCTCTCTCTCTCTCTCTCTCTCTCTCTCAGAGCAATAGCGGCAGTGGCAGAAGAACGAACCCACAAGAGCAACCGCAGCGTTTCCTTTCTTCACTTCCCTTCTCTTTTTCTTGTTCCACCTCGAATCCCCACACTACCCTCCTTTCCCACACACACACACACACACTCTCTCTCTCTCTCTCGCTATGTGTGTGTGTCTGTGTCTGATCTGCCGTTGGCTCTGGAGTTGTCTGAGCAATTAAGAAACGGAATTAGAACACTGCAGGGCCGCCGCCATTGACACCTGCAGCAACCAACCCCGCCTCTTCTGCTACTGCTGCTGCTGCTGCTGCTGCCGCCTTTACCTCTTCGCCTCCTCTTCCCATTTATTACTCCAGAAACCTCTTTCTCTTCTTCTCCCTGCTTTTGTAAAGCTCAGATCACACACCGTGAAGACATTTGATGCTCACCCACGAACTACAGGTCTCAACCCTCGCCACTTTTGTTACCTATAAGAGTATATATTGACTAGTGTATAATATAATAATAATAATCAGGTACTGATTAACAGTAAATTGACTGCAATAATATTCATGCGCTAATCGACTGCAATAACTTAACCAAAGATAACGATGATATTTAAATTTTGAACTTTGAAAACTATAAAAAATATTTACATACGCCTTAACGTAGTACACAGTACGGTAATCGCTTGGATTGTAAAATGGATTGGAGCATTGAATTTTGATTTGATCGATGTCGGGGTCCTCTGTGCAAGATATTTCAAGTACTGTATCTGTCTCAACATTTTTTTATTTCAGTACTTACAAATAAATAAAGGTAGTACTGTCAATTTTTTTTTATAATAAGAAAGGCACCATGACAAGATTTCTTGTCCTTACACTTTAATTTAAATAAAAATACCTCCATCATTATCAAACAAATCATGATTAGGTGCTTTAATTGGATGATTCAATATTCAAGTTCCTAATTATTTTATGTATTGTTCGAATTGTTTGTCACGTAACCACGTACTTTGAGAATTCATTATCACGCTGATGTCATTCATACGTGACGACTTACACTCCGATAGTTTACTGTTTACGTTGATGCCGCATATATTTGTTAATTTTTTATAACGGTTGCGTTTTTGTGTTATTTAGATTTCGAATTTTGAAAAAGAAACTTTGGATATCGTTACCATTATTCAATCAAGTTGTCCCACCTTTAATAATCGCTGGCTAGATCAGTGGTTAAATAAACTTTCACCGCAAATCCACCAATTTCTAATCTAGTATTTGACCCCAAAGTCAACCATCACAATTTACAAATGGAACCCACCGATCTGCCTCCATGCTTTTCTCTTGTAAGGTGAAAAAAATGGCCACAAGTATGGAACCCACCCATGAGGTGAATGAGAGGGAAGGGTGGTGAGAACTATCAAGGTAATCCGTTGACGGGTCGATCCACCTCCATGTCAGTAACACCAATGTAGCATTCCAATCATTTGTATTATGCCTATATATATATATATGTAACTAGGACAATAATTGATACCACTTTACCATACCAGGTTACTTTGTCTAGAGGTATTTAGATAACTTCTCAAGATATTTAATTCTTCGCATCATGCAAACCCGTGTACATACCTTGCGCGCTTCTGTGTGGTTATGTCTCTTATTAGATTTGGAGGTCAGTGATGTAGCATAGAAGGAGAAGAAGGAGGCGGGCGTGGAGGAGAGTTGGATGCAAGATTATCTATTAACGGAGAAGGAAGAAAGAATTAAATTGCAGCTTCCTTAAGGTTTATAAAGGTTCTTCTATATGTACAGGATATGTAACCTTAATTAAATCCTAACAGTCCAATGCAAAGTTAGTTCTATGTGTTTGATTCTCTAATGATATAGATTGGGCTACGAGTGTTGGCTTCGACATATATGGTACGTACGTACGTACGTACGTACTAAAGAAATTTGGCGTGGTAGAGCTGGCAATCATAAATATGCTCCACTTTTGAAGGGGATCTTGAAATTGCATGCTGGTTTTCTTGTCTTCCGATCCGGAAAACTAGAGACTCTCACATAAGTAAGCTAGAGTTAAACTTGTAGGGGATTGCTTGTTGTAGCTAGTTCGATCGATCGATGTCACAAAAACATTTAATTCTAAAGATTAAATGACATCGCGTACATCTTGTGGCAGTTGCTTCCATGAAGAGAATCTTTCCGACGAAGGATACTATTTGAAGAACAAAATAGGAGATGCTTTGGTGAATGATTGTTAACTAGTGATTACATTTTTGGTATGATTAGGTCGGACATTGAGACAGTAATCGAACACTTGTCAATCTAAAGTTCAACACATATAAAAAGCCTACGTTGAATGAACCTTCACTTTAAACATGTAAGATGATAATTCCCTGCCGTCGGAGAGAAGATTCCTTGATTTCAATGCGAAACAATGGGAATCAAATCTAGTCTACTGGATCGTAATTCGAGTCTGAACTTTCATCTCAATTTTATCAGAAGAACCTTCGTCCCAGTTTTATCAGATATCTCTCAGGGGACTAGTTTGCACCTTTCGTCTCAATTTATTGGATATCTCCGAAGAGACTAGTCGGTACTTTCATCAAATGTTTAGGATTTTCAAAGAAACTTGACATCCCAGATTTATCAGAAGTGTATTTTTTCCTGTTAACATCCACGGTAAAAATAATTATATCCACTTATTGCACCAAAAGTTTCTGACGACGCTCGTTGTCAACGAATAGATAAAATCATGCAAACCCGTCCGCGTCGCAGAAATAAAGTGGAAAAAATAACGAAACCGCGGAAGGAGTGATGTAACCTTGGAAAGATTGCTTTACACTCCAGTGGGATGTAACGAGCGAGCACCTATTAATGATTTGATTAATCTGATCATCATGTGAAGGAAGTTACAAGTCTTAAACAACGCCACTTTTCCCTTCTTCCGTCGCTGTCCACACTCGGGAACTCAATAATCTCGTCCCACATCCGCCGTCCGTGCTCCATCCGATGGACAAGAACCGGAACCAACCTCCCGACAACACCGCTTAGCTTTTAAATTAATCAACATCAGGAAAAAAAAATTATAGGATCAACGGACGAAGGAGAAAAGTTTGGTAAAAAGAGAGAGAGAGAGAGTAACCATTCTAGATTTGCAGCAACGGTGAGATGAGAAGGGTGTTGTTGTAAAATAAGGAAGAGGAGGAGGAGGAGGAGGACGGCGGAGGCGCGAACAGGAAAGAAGGGCAGAAGTCGACCTGGCGTGTTCGAGTCCCAAGGGTTAGTTGGGCGACTCTCGACATTCCCGATTCGGTCCTTCCTTCTCGGCTCTCGCTCTCCCTCTCCCTCTCGTCCTCGAGCCCCGTGCACTCCCTCCCCGGGTCTTTTTTGATAATCTCGAGGACTTCGCTTTTAAGCATCGACTCTTTTGTTTAATTGTTTTGTTTTTTGTGTCCAAGACGAATGCCGTTACTTGTAATTAATTACTTGTACTGCCGTCCCTGATGTGGTCATATGTCTAACCTATAATTTGAGAAAACGATGAAAATAAAATATACTTTTTTATCTTTATGTACGTAACAACAACAAAAATTAATATTCTAATATTTTTCTTTCTGTCATTTTTAACTGACAGAAATAAGTTCGTATTATACGAACCCAAACTATAAATTCAAGTAGATTTCAATCTTTAATCGTAAGGGTAGTGAAAATGATCGCTCGTATACTTAAATACACATTGTTCTTTTCTGGATGGTAAAACCGAAATAAATAAACTTTAACCATGAAATCAGTACTAGAGCCAAAAAAAAAAAAAAAAATAGATATAGGAATTTGAAAGGTAAGCTTACTATATATGTTGTACCAACAGTAACAGACAGGAGAAGTAGAAAAGTTTAAAAGAATACATCGAGCACAACAAAAATGAACAACAACAGACTTATCATCGATCTTTAAGGTCGGACGAAAAGGATTTTTGAAGATACTCAAGGGTGTGTGCTTTTTTTTTTTTGATGTAGGCTTGCGTCCCTTTTTTTTCAATGAACAGGAGGAAATAAATATAATTTTTATAACCATTAAATTGATGTTTTCGTAATAAAAAAAAAAAGAAAAAAAAAAAGGCGCATGCATATGACGAGAGGGGAGCTAGGTACGTAATGAGCTGCCACAAATCCCAATGCTAACCGCTGCATGTTCATGGGCTGCCGAGCAGGAAACGCCAGTTTAAGTAGCGCCGAAACGCGTAATCGGGTTTTAATTGCGCCGCATGTTCATCTGAAACACACATGTATATAAACAAATAAGCTACGCGTGATGCCTAGCGGTGATGGTCGGTCGGCTTTTGTTCACCGTCCACGCCGACGACGACGACGACGACGATGACTGGAATGGTAGGGGGTACGCCCATGCAAGCCAATGTAACGTTGCAGTGTTTTCAGAGACGATGATTGATTACAAGTAAAAGGAGAATGGGTGACGAGAGAGACAGGATCTTGCAACCCACACGTGCAAAGATACACGTACCCACCACGAAAAATGCCGCACTACGCGCTGCCAGGACAAGACCTTGGCGCTCGTTCCTCCGTCCACGGGCCATTCCTTTGGACGGCATGATTATTCTACGTGGAAAGTTTAATAATAATATATTTATTTTTTATTTTTAAAGATGATAGATGTTAATATAGTATGATTCGTATGCATTATTATAGATTTAGTAAAAATGAAGGCAGGAGAGTATACGAGAGCGTAGAACAATATAATCTCATACTGAAGATGATGTGATCGAATCTATAACCATATCTTTGCCTTTCGTTTCTCAGGTTTGTCCTTCCTTCTTAGCGGTACGTTCTATGGGGAAGAATTTAATCCTTAACGGTAAAAGTTAACATAGAAAATCAAGTAAAAATGCAACGATACGACTCTTTTGCTGGTGTTTTGTAATTGCCGTTTGAAAGGCTCGTGTGTCTGAAATTTTTGACATTTTTAGTTAGCAATTCAAGTTGTATTACTTGTTAAAAGAATCGTTGTCATTATTCAATATTATTTCTAAGAATTAAATTTTAACATTTTTTTTTAAGTCCACCATTTTTCAACAGTGAGATTAAGCAGCATGCACGTTTCCGTAGACATCATATACGTCCAGGACCTCATAAATGTGGACTGCCTACATGATACGATGAAACCTGATCACATACGTATGCCGGCCGCGCTTCGTTGCTTTCTTTAATTTCCGTGGAGTTCCACCTGCACCGGTAGAGGCGACGAGAAAGGGATGCCTCCCTCAACGAATACGCCATTATGATTCCAGTTACGCCCATTGGCTGGATCTGCCACCGACTTAATTGGGTGGAGAGGGAATTCAAGTGCATGAATCAGACGTACGTAGGTACCACCGTCGAACCAGCAGAAGCACAGAAACCAAGCAGAAATCGGAGGCGAGAATGTGTGCATCGACTGGGGAGAGGTATGGTGTTGTCACATGACGATCGGCTGCGGAGAAAAATTAAAGGAGGTTCTTTTGGTTAACAAAGAAATTAATAGTTCGTATATACAAGCACACACAGATGGACCTTGCGGTCGTACTTCATGCGCCACCTCACACCCTCTCTATTTGATCAACCCTGCCTCCTTTTGGACCAACATCAGACGAGCAGTTAGTTAGTCGAATGCCACCACTTCCGTCCCGGCACACGGTGACGGTGATGCCAATTGCCATGCATGCATAATTAAGATGATGGCGTGGTATATGTGTGACGAGATATACAGTCTGGTGCATGCATTAATTGGATTTACCTGATCTAGCATTTGTGTGTTTTAAATTCCTTTTATAAATACCTCAAAATCCCTCTCCATTGATGATGACGACTCAAATAAGCTTCATCTCCTCGCGTGTAACCACATTTAGATTAAGAGAAGATGTAACTTTTTGTATCGATTTTCTGTAATTTTTTTGATATTTTCTTTTTATTACTTTTTGTTACCTTTCGGATGCACAAACAGGTCTTGATTTCTTCTAAACTTTACGTAGAAACCTATTTTGCTTGTTGTGTTTGACTTTTTTTTTACACACCGACACCAGCAAATGTATCTGATCCTTTTCAAGTAACATATTAATTCTTATAAGTTTCAACTATCAAATCGACACCTACTGCAAAGAATGCTGTGAGCGTTAACATCATCAATTTTTTCATCTTTATCGTGATATTAAGATTTATTTTTTAAGATTCGAATGTTATCTAATTGCCATTTTTAAAATCGAGTTTTTTCAGATTTGAATATCATCTAAATTCAAATAAATTTGCTAAATACAAAATTAGATATTTATATAGCCATTTGAATATTAATCAAAAGAATTTGAATGCTAAAATGTTTTTGACGAGATTCAAACTCATAATCTCTGAGAAATTATGAAGTTATAATAACATCATTGACTTACGTTCAAATTTTATCTGAATATTAAACTTTTGAATATATATGGATTAAATACAATTCTACCGAAATGAGACGGTCTTTTTGATCAAAGGGTTTATTTTAACATTTTCTCCAAATTTAGGAGAACATACGTAATTTGCTAAAAAAAAAAAACAAAAACTCTACGATTGCGTTTACGAGAATGAGTAAAACAAAGGATTTCTTTGAAATTTTTCACACGAAAACAGAGAGTGGGGGGGAAAAAAAAAAAAAAACCCACCGCAAACGATTTGGGATAAGGCGTGAGAAGTGGCAAGGAGCGCTAGTGGTTGGCGGGAAGCAAAGCGAGCAATGGTGACTCTTCTCCTTCCACGGCCACCGTTGCTCCCCACCTTCCCTTCCTCCTCCTCTTCTTGCAAGTGCAAGCCAGTAGCTGAAATCACAGGTATTCTTACACTTCACGTCTGTTTCGCGCACTCTTCTCCCGTATCATAATCTGATGATAAAGTAACTTGAGACGTTTAACGTAGTGTTGATCTGTCTCGGACAATTTCACTGTTCGTACCTCTAGAAGGAAAATGTGCAGAAGTAAAAACGAATAACGTTTTATTTACGTACACTTTCTATTCATGGATTTATATCCAACACATGGTTGATTCTCTTTTAGAGGTGATTCGAACAATACAATCTTTGTCATTCGATTCGGTATCAGGGAACTTATGGTCGACGACTCTTTCCTTGAGAAGGAGTGATGGATTTCCAAACAGAAGCAAAATTGGAACAATGGCGTTTTCTGGCAATCAAATTAATATTGATTCGACAAAGGAAAATCAAACCAGTCTCTGTCTTGGGATGGACTTTGGCACATCTGGTGCGCGATACATTGTCATTGACGAGGATGGTCTGATATGTGCGGAGGCCAAAAAGGATTATCCGCATCTTCTTGTGAGTTTTACTTTTCAAGATTGCAGTGGATTGTGTCGATGTTTCATCTCTATTCTATGATTGTCTTAATCTATGAATTGTTGTCAGTTCCTTGGATGTTAACTTTACCAATATGATTTATTTTTGGAAGATCAAATCTATGGAATGATGGTTTCTCGAATGGATGCCAAAATGGAGGCAAAACTAATTATGTTTCTGTCTTACCTAGGCCTGTTCATAAATACGTCCAATCATCAAAATTTCTGAGTAGTGATTTATCACTTTCTTCTTGTGGCCTTTACATTATGATCTCGCTTCTATGAATTGGTGTTAGGAAAACGCACTGGGAGTTTACATGGCTTAATGAAAGGGCTGGTCAAGGTGGTTGGAATGATTCCCAAGTCTCAAGTTGTAGAGAGCTAGAGTGGAGATAAGTATCTGTGAAGTGCCCCATTGTTGATGCACATGCATCAATTGAATAAGTGGATTGACCCATCTTGACTGATCACTTATACTTCTCGGAAGCGTACTTTTACTTACCATAAATAGAGTGGAAAAAGCTCATAATATGGGTACCAACTAGTTATCATGTATGTATACATAACACATGAATGATAGGAACTAATATTCATATTGATGATGAATCCTCCTTCTCTTGGATCTAACATCAATGACCCAAACCCCTCCATTTATATGTAGTTTTCGGTCAGTCCTTGTTAGCAATCACATATTGTCTAACAAATTAGTTTCTCAATTCACAAAAATTAGAATTTAGATAGATTTTTTCCTAGAGTAGAACATGAACCTAAAGTTTAAAGGAACCAAAAGGACTCAAACTATCTTATCAATCTTGTATGCCCTTTTTCAGACCTGGGGTGATGACTTGTAGTCTGTGAACCAGGTTTGAACTAGAGTGGGAAGTTGGCTGATGCAAAGGCAGGCTTATCTCTTGTTTCCTCAGCATACTCTTTGTAGGTTTGGAGATAGAGCAAATATGGAGCTTTTTTCAATCAAGACTCTTTAGCATGTCTTGACATATGGAATCTGCATTAAAGTGGCTTAGTTCATTTGGACTAGCTAGGTACCCACTAAGGTCCAATTCTTTGTGTGACAAACTTAACACAGGTACCCTTACAGAATCAATGCTACAAAGGAGGGGTATCCAGCTAGCAGTTGTTTGCAGGTTCTGATACAGGAAAAAGTAAAGTTGTTGGCGTCTTTTCTTTTCATGCCTCTCTATTATCAGATAGTGGAGGTCATTATTTGGAACAAAAGCCCAATCGACATTGCAACTTTTGGGGATCTGTGGATGGTAACATTTGGTCTTAATAATAATCCTTAGAGGAAGTTATGGAATATCATTTCACATGCTATAAGAACAACAATGTTTTCTGTCAGCTACCCATGATGAGTATTATTTTAAATCCAAGGTTGTTGGAGTTTGTAGTTGAGTGGACAAGAAGCTGGAGGGTCTAAAATAAGCCTTCTATTGAGGAGATCATTGTTTGACGTGAAACTCTTTTGACTTGACAAGGCATGGTTGCTAAGGGTTTGAAGAATTGATTTCCTTTGTATGAAACTCTTTGCCTTTTATTTGGCTTTGGTTTTCAGTTTGCCTATGGTTTGTGTAGGCTTCCTTTGTTTTTTCGCATTTTAATAAAGTTATTGATTCTGCTCAAAAGAAACTTTAAACTTCAAAGGTTTTCTTGCAAATGATGAACTTTTAGGGTCTTTTTTGTGAAATTTCGGAAATAATTTTGAACTAACATGTAAATTTATGGAACAAAAGAAACTCTAAAGCTCATGGCATGCAATTAGCCATGAGATGACTTACCGCTGATGGAGGAGCCCTGATCTGAGCATGGTGGCTACAATAGAGTGGCATTGGGGGGGTGGGGGTGTGTCAATCACTTTCACAGAGAAGGATGTGTCCTGTCTTGTGTTGGCTACTACTTGGGTGGCTTGGAACAGGTGTTGCCAGCATGTCTGGCAACAATGACTGTTGTTGGTGAGCCTGGACAGGAACCCCCAGAAAGTTAGGTAGAAGATACTACATGGGTCCAGAGGAATGAGAATACAAGAGTGGTCGAGCGGAGAAAGGTGGCTGATGGTTAGAGTTTTCCATCTCCTCATTTTTTTCTTTCTCTTAAAATGTGGTACCATGTAGTGAAAGATAATAAAAGAGATTTTGATTATTACTCATATGGAATAATCCCCTATAATTATAAATAATACTCATACAATGAAGTAGGATACACAGCTTCCTATTAACAACTATCCTAATACCCTAACTATAGATCCATAGAATAATTGTTTATTACATCATTTTCTCTTATAATATAAAATTGGATATGAAATAAATAAATGATATGTTAGAAATAGATAAAGAGTTGTATTTTGAGATACATTAATTGAGATGAAAATGCCATCTATCATAAACCTTTACTTTCATGGCAAATTGTCAATTATACATTTATGATTTTCTGTCCATATTTAGCTCTAATTAGTTTTAAACGAATTGATTTGGTCCACTTGGTTTCATAGACAGACGGGAAACTTGACAGACTGGGAAAACTCATGGAGGGAGACACTATTTTCACTTCTTCAAGATATCCCAGATAGTCTTCGTCCATGTGTTGCTTCCATTTGCATTGATGGGACATCTGCAACCACCATGATTATTGACAGGTAGAATTCTTGTAAATGTTTCAATATGATGTTTTATGGTTGTAATTCATTCCTAATACTTTTTGCGAGAAAGACATCTCTTATGTTGCTCTTTTACTGCAGCACCACAGGAAAATTGTTGGGCAGACCCTTCCTTTATAATGAAAGCTGTCCAGATGCTTTAGACACTGTTAAATCGATTGCCCCTGAAAACCACACTGTATGCTCTGAAACATCTACCCTCTGTAAGCTAATTTCCTGGTGGAATTCACATGTTCCCATAAATGATTCAGCAATCTTATTGCATCAATCAGATTGGTTATCGTGGCTTCTTCATGGGAAACTTGGTCTGTCTGACTACAACAATTCACTTAAGGTGAAAAATCAATATCAAGTATTTTAGGTTCAGTGTAACGTAAATAAATATTTGACATGTCATTGAATTTATATGATGAGTTATTTGATCACCAACTCCGATGTAGGACAGGATTTCAATTAAAATAGATATGGGATAAATATGTGCTGAAGTTTTTTTTACACCTATAATTCAATAGACATTTTGAAAAAATTTATGAGTGTTGTCAACAAAGAATCACTACCCATTTAGTTTGATTTCTATGCTATCATTTTGATGGATTTTGGGAAGTGGGCTTCTACCTAGAATTCCAAAAGTTAGGCAGACATTACTTTTGTACCTTGTCGTTGATGATTGATGACATCTGGACAAAAAAGCACCTACGTTTATCTTCTTACTGGAAATTGAACGAACACGACTGTTCTCATTTGTACTTGTTTGGAAATACCAGATAAAATTAGTTATGGCGCTGTATTTTTATTGATGGTCGTCACATGTTTAAGACATTTATATGTCATGGTGAGCCAAGCTGGCTTAAGCTATTCAATGAAATCAAATGTTATCTCCAAATATTCTTTCTTCAACATTACCAACTAAATTTTTCTATAAATTCAAATTTCAAACAAAATTGTGTTTTTTATGTAAAAGTTGACTACAATAAGTGCAGGTGGATATCGTATCGGTTTACCTAATGTCTCTAGAGTTCTTGATTTCTAAAATATTTCTTCCTCACATGACAGGTTGGATACGATCCAGAGGCTGACTCCTATCCATCTTGGTTGCTTTCTCAGCCATTCTCACATATGTTACCATCTGTGAAAGCGCCTGGGACTCCTATTGGTTTTTTAACTGAAGATATCAGATCACATTTTGGTATTTTCATTTTCTGGAAAGTAAAACATCTTTTAAGTGTGTACAGTTCATCAAATCATACCTTCTCTATTCCTTTAAGGAGATTCTATCATATGGAGGGCTGTCTTATCTGTAAAGGAAGGCAAAGCAATAAAAGAATTATAATATTGTGTATTAAACTGAAACTAGGGACTATGTTGCTAGAGACAGTGAAGTTACGAAGTCCAAGTGAAGCTGAATGGTGTTCCAAATACTTACGCATTAAACATTATTATCATCAATGAACAATATACTGATGCACCGTCACCGATTAAGACCTAGATTTTAGAATCAATTCATCATCAAATGCATTGTATTATAAATACTCTGCAGCTGTAGTCTGTAGGCATAGATTTGTCTTGTCAGTTCAGTCATTAGCAGTTGGTGTATAAGTTTTGGATTTTTTGCAGGTTTTTCAAATGAATGTGTTGTATGTGCTGGAACAACTGATAGTATAGCCGCATTTCTTGCTGCAAGTGCTAATAAACCTGGTGAAGCTGTAAGGTTTCTAATAAGCTTCAAATTTCTTTATCCTCTTCCAACTCATTTACATTGTCCATTATAGGTTACATCTTTAGGGTCAACATTAGCAATAAAACTTCTGAGTACATGCCGTGTTGACGATGCACGATTTGGCGTATATAGTCATCGCCTTGACGACAAATGGCTTGTTGGAGGTGCATCAAACACTGGCGGGGCTGTCCTGAGGCAGCTCTTTACAGACAAAATGCTAGAGCAACTGAGCAAACAGATTGATCCTGTTGCAACTTCTGAACTAGATTACTATCCTTTGCCATCTAATGGTGAAAGATTTCCAGTGGCAGATCCTAATATGGTCCCAAGGTTTGGAAGTTATTTATTAATGCAGGCATATTTTTATACAGTGAATAAGAATGAGGCAGTCTGCAACAAAATTAAGTTGTTTTACTATTAGACAGGAAAGGCAGCATTCAGTTAACAGACACTCTTTTTGAAAACTGCTCTAAATATATTTGGATTATACTAGGAGTATAATAATGTTCTTTTTGGCATTAAATAGTTTTTAAATCAAGAGAAGCTTCATCGCTGTGGTTATTGTTGATTTTGATATTTTGCAGGCTTCATCCACGACCAGAAAATGATGTTGAATACTTACATGGAATTTTAGAATCTATTGCTCGTATCGAAGTGAGGACAGCCATATACTTAGACATTTGCATGATGAGCTCAAAAGAATGATACTGATATGCACCTGTGTTGGATTTTAGGCCCAGGGTTACAAGCTATTGAGGGAGCTTGGTGCCACAGAGGTGGAACAAGTGTTTACCGCTGGCGGAGGTGCTAAGAATGAAACTTGGATCAAGATAAGAGAGAGGGTGTTGGGCTTGCCTGTTTGTCGTGCAACGCAAACTGAGGCTGCATATGGAGCTGCCCTACTCGCCCGAAAAGGTGCAGCAACCAAGCGCACAGACAATTGTCGGGAATGATATTTTTTTTACCTATGGTGGATAATTGAAACATTGTCTCCAAAATTTGATCATCTAGAACGATGTTACCTACTTGAGTTATTAACCAAGAAAATTCCTGATTATCGTGTAATCCATAGCACCAAGTTTGAAATCCAATTGAATCAGTCGTTTGAACTAGACAGTATGGGAACCACACGCAAAGTTGGTTTTCTTTTCCAAAAGTCATTTTAATCATTAAATTAGAGTGAATCGGGTAAAAGGGGGTTTGTCACTTCTGGTTTCTCAGCTAATATTTGCTGCGACTTACCCTGTTACATCTTACATTTGGAGAGCTAAGCCTAAGATACCCATGCAAGTAAAATACTTGTCTACAAAATCCGCTCTAACGAAGTCATGAGAGGCTGATCAAGTCAAAAAAATCGCTCATTTTCTAATCAACAGATCTTATATATATAATGGTATAGAAAATTTGAAGGATAAAATGTTGAACAGAAGCCCAATGACGTGATAATGGACGATTAGAAGAGACGTGCCGAAACGGAGGAAGAGACGTGGCATGATCGCCTTCTCCTCTTCCTCCGCCGCCGCGCTCGCCGTCGTTCGAATCTCCGGGCTTTCTGCGCGCCCGCTGCTCCCACCGCGCCTCAAGGGAGGAACCTACATACGCCAACGCGTTGCCGTCGCCACCGTGCTGATGTCCACGAAGGAGATGTCGAAGCCAAAGGACGCGGAGCTATCATCGTTGGAAGAGGTAGGGCTGAAGGACGAGGAGAAGAAGGCGTTGCCGGTGGAATCCACACATTGTCAGTACCCGGAGCCACCGGAGAAGCCACTGCCTGGGGATTGCTGTGGGAGCGGATGCGTCAGGTGCGTGTGGGACGTCTATTATGAAGAGCTTGAAGATTACAATAATCGAATTCTTTCCATGAACCGAAAGCAATCATCGAAGCAGGAGGGTAAATCCAATTGAAGCAATTGGAAACGAAAGGATCGGATCAGGTCCCAATTCAACCCATTTTTTGTTGCATTGATGTTTATCCCATTTAGGGTTGTCGCTATTGATGAACGGTAAAAACATGAAAACATTTTCTATTTTTTTCTTCTGGAAACAGGGGATGTGTGTACGCTAGTTTGTATGATTTATAATCTTTGCTGTTGAATGGATTTAGTGATCTACATTGTTAATGGGTATGCACTTTTGTTGAGAACCGTAAGCTCATCTCCAACTCCAATTCCTGTTATAAGGTCAGTTGAAAGTTCGGTTTTTTGAAATATATGATTTTTTGGCTGTAATTCGCATTGAATGAAATCTGTGATTGTGCACCTTTTGGAAAGAAAAAAAAAGGGATTCCTTATTAGTTGTTACTCAAGGGTGGGTGTTTTTTTCTAGCAACTTGATCAGTTGGTGCCATCGATATTTACATCCTAAAAAGCTTCTATAGTGTTTTAGGCTTTTAGCACAATGTTTTCTATAGTGATGTGAATCTCTCTTTGTATTGAATGTTGTGTAGATTGAAGGATGCTGACAAATGCAGATGGGATGCACCACAGATAGATGTAATATTCAACAAAGGATTTAAAAAACTGGTTCTAGATTAAAATGACTTGACAATAACAAGTAAAATTCTTAGAGACTGTTAGATTGGTTGATTTTAAACTACATTCAGGTTTTTAGGAAGGTCTGATTATAGATCCTGATAGGCATAAAACACTTACAAGCGATTAGCTTTGTTTCATTGAATTGAATTTTCTAGCAACAATTGAATCCTTTTCTTATAAAGTTGAGCCTTGATGTAATGGTATGATTGCTCCATTATAATCTAAAGATCATAGATTTCAATCCTGAAAGGTTGTGTAAGATTGCATACAATTAGACATTCCTTAGTCGCACATTGGTGGGAGTGTTGTGCAATGGAGTTACTTTTTTTTTAATTGCATCATTTTCTTATACACGTAGATGTGTCATTCCTTCAATAGATGGAAATGCCATGAACATTTATCATTTTCGTAAGGGCCATTTAATAAATATCATCTCCGGTAGTGATCTCATGGTATTGGGATTCAGTAGAAACTTGCAATTAGCTACTCATGTTGTAATCAATATTTAGCAAATATGATTTAAAGCATGCTGGAATTTCCACAGCTTCCACAAATCGTATGGCATAGTGGAAAGCCCAGAATAACCCTCAAGTCTGATATTTCCATAGTGTCACAATGTGAGATTGTCGGAAGCTTTGAAAAATCCCAGTGTGCTTTGAATAAAATCTTGCGATCTTTTCCTTTTTTGATCTAAATAATTGATTTCTTTCTGATATTTGGCCAGAGATTCCAATTCAGATGTGGTACCATACAATAAGATTTTGCATTGGCTGCAAATCGAGAGTTTGTAATTGAATGGTGCGAAGTATGGTTGTTGCATGTTCGTGAATACTTGTGAACATCGATGTAAATCAGCTTTTAATCAACTTTTTCATATATAACTGCAGTTTTCAAGAACTGAATATTCTCAGGCGGTTTCTATTGCTGATATACCAAAGCAATATTCTGGTGACTATCTTTTTCCGAAAAAAAGAAGAAACATTCTGGTGATCATCAATGTAGCAATTGTAGAGTAGAGCAGTTACAAACAAGAAGCACTAAACAACTTGCCATTTTCTAATATGCCATTTCTGGTCTACTTGGCCCACCAAGTACGTCTGTGCATTTCACCATTGACTTTATTGAGGCTTTTCACTTTGTACAGCTTTCATGAAAAAACAGGCACTATCTTAAAGGGCGTGGACACTCTTCTCATAAGGCTGAAGCAGCAGTTCTGATGGAACGGAACCTTATTCATGACTCAAGAATCTTGTAATCCTGTGTTCTAAATGTTCAGGCACGAATAAGTTACAAAGCAAGCTATTCATAGTAGCCACTTTTTGCAAGATCTCATGTTTGAGATCGCTGCATAATGGTGGAGTTCAAAGGACAACACAACAATCCCTGTATTGGTGGTGGTGCTTTCTTCACGGAACTTCTTCTGTCGGCCGTATCATTCAAGGCATTTATCTCTTTCAAGCATATATGTAATAATCTCTTTCAAGACAATCACTCATCAATGAGATCAGCTTGAAGGCCCGCTCAATGCAGTCACAGGGAGTGATGCTTCACTTCATTAGAAATCCTTAGCTTCTTCCCTTTCATGCACACAAGCATGGATGCGTCAAATTTGACTGCAATTTGAATGCTTTCTCTGAGAAACACGCACATCATATATTACATTGGCAAATAAATATTATGATTGATTTTCAGAAGATCCATACCATACATTAAAATTGAAGCCGTGCTCATACAAATGTGAGAAATCCAGTGGTTGCAGCAAAAAATTTCAAATTCAAACTTCAACTTACTCAGTTCTATGGTTTTGTCTAAACTAAAGATATGTTTGATGGTACCTGAATTTTAATTCTCAATACTTGATAGTTGGAATTTGAAAATTTAAAATTAGATGTAAATTTTAAGAAGAGTAGAGAACTACGTTTGATACGAAAATTGAGTATATTTAACTTTTGAGAGAGATGTAAGTAAATTTTCAGAAATGTCTTTTAGTACATATTTAAATTTAATTTATTTAATATGATTAAATAATTATTATATCAATGTTAACATTAAAAATGTATTATAATTATTATATAAACGTTAAATAAATAATACGTTATTTGTTTATAATACGTTAATATTAAATAAATAAATAATACAATATAATTATAAGTTATATCAACGTTGACATTAATAAATATGTTATAAGTTAACATTTTAATATTATAAGTTAATGTTAACATTATAAGTTATAATTAAAGTATAATACATTAAATAAATAAATAATAACGTATTATAATTATGTTAACAATATAACGATTTTTAACTATTTTCTTTTTATTTGAAGAAGATAACAAAAAAAATACCCTTAATAATATCAGATATTTATAATTCAACGATTTTAGACAAGTATCCGTTCAATTACAAAAAAAAAAAAAAAAACATACGCGTGTACTGCTGACTTTTTGGGGGAAAAAAAACCTAAAATATATAAATGGCCGATCTGTGAGGAAAGGGGACGACTTCTGGATATAGAGACGGACGATGGTGGGCATGCCGGGTTTCCTGATGCTGCTGCTGGTCTCCTCCACTATCGTCTCCGCTGGTGCCGTGAAGTCCACCTCTGCCTTCGTCCAGAACAGCATCTACTCCAACAAGGTTGCCATCTTCTCTAAGTCCTATTGCCCGTGAGTACTTCCCCCTACCTTGCCGGCCTCTGGATCTTCGACTTTTAATCCTTTCTGTGAATTCGTTTCATCGCCCACTTTTTTCCGTCATTGGAGGTGGAATTGGTGATTTGGAAATGTACCTTTTGACTAAACCGAACGAATCTCGGATTTTAGCATTGTCCTTTTGGCTCCCATCGTTATTCAGGTCAAACACTTTGATTTCTGCGAGATGTTTGCATTCTGTGGCACGAGATTGTACAAAGGAATCTATAATTTTTTCCATATCAATATGAATGTTCGTCGCATCCCGATATAAGTCGAGAACGAAGTGTCGTATAGATGTCCATGAGGCATAAAGGTCGGCTACCACCGTACCACAATGTCGTCATACTTGGAAGTCGTAACCTTTTGCAAGAGGGGGGTTGATGACCGTGCCGTCTTGATGTCCCTGCACGGGCGGAAAACCAAAAAAAATATTTATGTCGATGCCCATGGGACGGATTTGTTGTTTGCTAAAAGACAGCATTCCATGGGTCAGTACTACAATATCATATTTGGAAATCATAAACTTCTGAAAGTGGACAATCTTTGTGTGTTTTAGAATTGGGATACTTGTTGACCATTCACACACGAGAAAATGTGGTTGTAGACATTTATAACTAAAAATACTATAGGTGATTGCTTTACAATTTAGATTTATCAGCATTTATTTCATATGCAACTTTTATCATTGATGGATTTTAAGTCGATGTATCTAACTTTTAAGATAAACACTTGCAACCTTTTTAATTGTGAGTATCAGCAACATTAAACACACACACACACACACATTTATTGTTTAGAAATGAAATATGTAAGATAAGTTGAATTGCTTCAAAGAATATATATTGTAGCAATGTAAATCATTTGATGACATTCCAACAACCAAATATGTGGAAAACTCTTCTTTAGGGGAAAGAAGTGCACAAAAACAACTTCATCTTTGATATTTCCATATTAAAGAATTTGCAATGTGTTAAATACCATCATACCATGGGGGAGACTATAATGTATGATTTATAATATTTTGAAAGGGAAATCCTTGTGATCATTTTTTCCTCTTATTATTTAGTTGCTATAAAAACTTAGGAATTTCCTATTGATAGGTTTATACCAAGGGTCCTCCCTAAGTCCATATCTATTCCTTTTTGTTACGGATGAAATAACCAACGAAATTCAAGAAGAAATACTTTGTTGTATGTTATTTACTGATAATATAGGTTTAATTGATGAAAGTAAGTCAAGAATTAGTTTTCAATTAGAATTATGGAGAGACACTTTAGAGTCCAAAGCATTTAGATAAAAACTAAATATATGAAATATAGATTCAATGAAAATAGAAATAATGACAAAAATGTATACTTCGATGTTCATAGGATTCATAAAAGTAAGATTCTTAAATATTTAAGATTTATAATAAGTAGTTAATGATGAAATTATAGAGAATGTTTTTTATAGAATTAAAGTAAGATGGATGAGGTGGGAAAATGCTTCTAGTGTGTTATGTGATAAGAAGCTATCCTTAAAATTAAAAGAAAGATTTTATAAAACTATTATTTGTTTAGTTATACTTTATGATTTAGAATGTTGGACTGTAAAGTATGATCATATGTAGAAAATTAATATTGTTGAAATACATATATTTAGATGGATGGGTGATAATAGTATAAAAGATAAGCTTAAAAATAATTTTATTAAAAATAGAGTAGGAGTTGCACTTATTGAAGATAAGAGAAAATCAGCTTAAGTGGTTTAGTTATATCATTAGAAAACTAAGGAATGCATTAGTTAGAAAAAAAAATTAGTATAGAAGAATTTAAAAGAAGTGAAGATAGACCTAAAACTAATTGTTTAAGAATTGTAAAAAAAAAATTAAATTTATATAATTTAGCTGAAGACTTGGCAATAGATAAAAATATTTGTAAGAAAAGGGTATATGTCACTAACGCCACCTAATGGGATTATATCTTGGTTTGTTATTATAGCATTCAGTTGCTTGCTTGAAATGGTGTCCCAACTCTTCCATAAGTAAATAATTATTTTGAAATAAGATGAATTTATTAGATAAGTAATTAAATCATAAACTTCATGATCGAGAAATTGAATGTGTTTCCTATCTCATGTATATCTTGATCAATCTCTTTTCCTAAGATTGATTTCACTTAATTTTATTCCTATATGTTATGTACACCTTTTTTTTTCTTGAACATTTCTAGCTGCTTAGTGCTAACTGTATGATGAAGTGTCATTTTTCTATTGGTAATAATTAGTTATTTAATGGCCTTGTTCATATTTAATTTGGCTAATGGTTTAGGTATTCCTTACGTGCTAAGGAGGTGTTTAGAGTTCTGCATGAAAAGCCCTTCATTGTTGAGCTTGATCTTCGAGGTATTCTATTTCTAAGTTTAGTCCCAAAGTAATTAATTGTCATTACAAAGAATGGTCTAAGTGACACTGTTTTGTAATGTTTTTTGCTACTGCATTACACTATCCTGCAAGTTTTGGTGTAGACAATCAGGGGAAAAATAATAGTAGTATGTTTTTGTAGTTGAATTAACATTCTTTGACATTATGATTACCTTTTTTTTATATTAATAATTTTTTCATTAGATTTGAATTAGGAATGTCTTCCTTCAAGGGTCTTATAAGGTATTTGCTGTTGGTTAAATTATGTGTACTTGTTAATAATGAGATACTGTATGATTTTTGCTCTAGTGTCGATTGAATTTTTCTTCTTGGTAATTGTTAGTAACGAGATACTTTATGATTGTTGCTCTAGTGTCGATTGAATTTTTCTTCTTGGTAATTGTTAGTAATGAGATGCTGTATGATTTTTGCTATAGTGTCGATTGAATTTTTCTTCTTGGTAATTGTTAATGAACTTTGTTCTCTTTAGATAGCAATTATTTGGTCGTAACTATTGTTTTTTTGAGAGGAGGTTGTAACTAATATTGTTTTATATTCACAATGTATCTGTGTTGTTGATGTGCATTATTTTTGTAATATGACATAGAACGGTGGAGAAATTCTGGATGTTCTTGATCTTGTTGTTTTAAATTCGTGATATATCTGCATTGTTAATGTGAATTATTTTTGATGTGACGAAGATGATGGTGGAGCAATTCAGGATGTTCTTCTTGATCTTGTTGGTCGACACACAGTACCACAAGTTTTTATCAATGGCAAGCATATTGGTGGCTGTGATGGTATGCGCTATGCATTAGTTTCCTTCGTAATCTGAATCCATCACATCAATTTTACCTTTTCTCTGTTTATTCTGATCTCTGCTTCATTTCTTCTGGCTAATCAGATGTCTTAAGTGCGCTGAGAAGTGGGGAACTTCAGAAGATTCTTGAAGTTGATCAAACACACACACGGGGTAACGGCCATGAGGTTGGATAATTCCCCGTGGAAGCATTCTATCTCCTGGAGCAAGGAAAAGAATCGCCCCTCAGGTCGTGTACTTGCTACTATGCTTCTTTGCTTAATTTAACCAAAAGATGGCTCCTCAATAGGAAGAACAAAATTTTAGTACTTATTCTCCTCTATCGTTTTCAGCTTTGATTGCTTGCTGTAGTAGATGAACACAATCTGTACGACTGGCTGCTCTCCTTCCAACTGCAACTTCAAAGCACTTTGCAAAGTTGAGTTGTAAAAATCAGATATTCTATAAATGTTTTTCAGTAATAATCGTATTTTTGCTTATGTTCGAATCCGAGACAAAATACAAGATAAGTATGTTGTCCCTTGATATTCTATAAATATTGCAACGTAAATTATATGCCCTTGTTTGATAAATGTTTGTTGATTTAGTGAAGTTGAGTTATACCATTACCAAAGCTTCCTAATGAATAACTTGTTCATTCCATCACGCTTCTCCATTCACCTCTATATTATGACTAAAATAATAGTATATGAGGGAGAGAAGAATAAACCAGTGATGTTTTTTTTTTGATGATTTTAGTGTTTCTGCGTTCTTTAAGATTTTATTCTTAAAAATGATTATGAATCTTTAATCAACTACAATAGTTTAGTTAGGAGCGTTGGTACTCGTAACTTCTAAATTTTGATAAACATAAAAATCATCATTATAAAAAAGCTTATTATAATTGGTTAATAGATTAGTGGTGAGTGTTGGAAAGTAAATAGAGTGTTGGTTGCTCTATCGTCCATTTCTAAATGAACTAGTGCGTCGAAGCTAGAAGAGGAGAAGAGGATGAATTGAAAGAATTGTTTTTTGTTAACCAAAGTAATTAAATAATTTTGCAAGCAATATTTGCAATTTCTATTAAGATTTAAATTTTAGTAAATTCAAATATCATCATTATTAAAAAAGTGATTCTTTTCTTTTTCATGCTAAAAGAAGGTTTCTAAAGTGAAACACACACACACACACACACACACAATGAGTAAAGTTCGGCTCATGAAAAAGCTATATTCTGAAAATACTTGTCCAAGAACAGCGCCAAAAAACTAAAAAGTAGCCATAACTTCGTAAAAATAATACAGTGTCGAAGAGAAATATAAAGGAGAATGAACTAGAATATTTTATGCCTTGACGCATTCAGATGGTTTTTATTGGTATTTTTAATTCAAAACTTGCCTAATTAAATTTATAATTTAATGTTAAACTTCCTGTTATTTCCTTGCCTTATTGAAGGTCTGCATTATGGTATTTACAAGTGGTTGGAAGGAGCCAGAAATAAATATTTTTTGAGATATTCCCTGTAAAAGTATTTGATAATGATCACCGGTAGTGTTTTAAAAATATATATATATTTGATGATTTTGCCTCAAAGTCTCGGTATCCACACATGCGCCGCCAATGTTTCAGTAGATAGTCATACGTAACCATCCGCACCATGGAGTTATATTTTATTGCAAAACCTTTTGTAATCAAGAACATCTTGAAATTAAGCTGCTTAATATATATTGAATAGTTTTATACCATCAAAGAAATATGTCCAGTGTAGAGTTGGGACTTGGGGAATACTTTTCTTCTGTGCGACTCTGAGATTCCACAAAAAATAATGTTCCATGATGGCACGAAAGCCTGAATTAAAAACGTTATGGCCAGATGAACTACAACAGTAAAAGAAGAGGGCCTTCTATGACACCTTCCTATGTAATTAGCATTTCCATTAAAAAAATCATAATTTGTAATTACAATGTAATTCATAACATGGAAAAAGAGGTGCATACCACATTTGTCCCTGGAAAATAAGAAGAAGAGTAAACACAAATTGTCCGATGATATAAAAAATCGACCAAATCTGCAAAATAATTGAAAGGTAGCCTTCAATAAATAAAGAGTTTTACTAATCCAACAAAACCGTCGGAGTGCTTATTATTATACTAGTTTCCATTGATATGGCGATATTGTCTCGTCAGGACGAACTAGAGTATGTTTTTGGACGCCATCCTGTCTTTTCTGCACAAAGAATTCCTTCTTTATCTTTGGAGAAGGTTAAGCGTATATGCCAGTGCAGGGATTTCAACATGGTTTCTACTTCACTCACAATACCGGGTTCATCTCGGACAATTAGTTTTCCTCCTGGTCTCAATATCCTATCAACTTCAACCAGCACAGGCAAAATGTCACACCTGGAGTTCACAAGTGCAATGTAAGGAGTAATCAAATCAAACTGAAAATACATAACATAGCAAAAGAATTTTTATCTACCGTTTCCTCAGTCCTGACAACAGGTGATCAGCATGCAGTAGATCATAAGTTCTCGGGTAGGTGCTAAAAGATTCACACCAGTCATGATAAATGCCAAAAAGTCCACGCTCATAGATGATGGGAAGTGTATCTGAAGAATCAATGTTGACTACATTCATCACCCAAATATTGAGTTCCTTCAGGGCAGCAGCAAACCTAGAAAATGAAAACAGCTTTCTCAGTTTTGATAAAATCATGATTTTCATAAAGTAATTAAACAAGTTTCCTCACCCTCCATAAACAGCTCTCATGTCCATTACATTCCTGATTCTAGACCATTCAATGTCCATTCCAGTGAGATATGATTTGTCCACCACTTGCTTCCAATTTTCAAAATCAGTAGCAAAATCATCAATGGGTGGCTTGCCATAAATTCCTACCTCAAGGCTGTTTAACCAATGTGGAGGCGCCTTAAGACGCTGTGGCCAAACTACAGGCCAGTGTGAGCCATGTTCAGAGCTGTGAATCGGTAATTTATGGATGCATGATTGCAGAGGGACATACCTGTAAATTAGTCAATCAAGGTAACTTTTTGAATTAGATGAAGCCATGATGGTTAATACTAATAGCAAAAAGAGCGAGAATTATTGTTGTATAATTAGTTCTGACAATTTCTTTCTGAAAGCCGAAAAGCCCGAAGTACGTGCGAGGAAATTCATTTTTGCTGAAATTCAAAAAAATAAGACCAAGAAACAGTTTTAAGGGCATTCATCACATTCTCCCATTCTAAGAAATAACAAATCAATTGATATTTCTAAACTATTAAATAAGTCCATCATTTGCATATCATAGACGGGTGAAAGATCAAATCTGAGTATTTAGCATGAATGGCACTTTTATTAAGAGAATACAATCAAGCACTTATGAAAAAGAATTCACACTTATTAAATTCAGTATCGAGATAAAATCCTTAAAGGGAAACAAATTTTAGAAAATAACATATTTATGTTTTATATCATTTATTTATCGTTCATCGATTTAATTTCCCTCATCTGAAGCAATTCATCATCTTTTACTTGTGTTGGCCAAAACTAAAATTAAAGAAAATATCATAAATAACAAAACTGATGCACTGATACAACACCTGAAAGTTGAAACATACATATATATTCATTTAAGGATGTGTACCGTTTTTGAAAAAAGACTTGAGAATATATACTTGTTATATTTAAGAAATCTGAATTAATACTCAGGAAAGTTATAGTCTTAAATACTATAGAATGAAACTAACCAAGCTGCATCAGCATCAACTTCTTCTTTACACATGGGGGGTTGCTGAACATTCCTTTTGTCATAGCATTCATTTGACGTAGGCTTACGATATATTGCAGCACCAATTCCATTGATTCTATCTTTCTTGACACCGACAAGATCCCAGCACATGGAGATGGTAAGAGCAGACATAGCTAAAAAGTAAAACAACAAAATTCAGTTCCAAAGAACAAAAAGAATACACAAGGAAATACCAAAAGAAAACAAACCTTTCCAAATCTGCACATCTTCTTCAAGTTTCTGGTAAACAGGAGTAGCGGACCATACAAAATAACCACCGGGGCGTAAAACTCGGTTAAGCTCCAAAAGAAGAGCACCACCTATAAAAACAAAAAAAAAGGAACTTATTGCAAACTAAAATAATAAATGAAATCCAACAAAAAAGTAAATGTTTAGACCATCTCTATGCCACGGGACACGGCATCGTGCACAGTGCACCATGTCAAAGACATTGCTTGGAAATGGAAGACGCTGTGTGCCCATTACGGCAGATATTGCTGGAATTCCACGTTCAAGGGCAAACTGCACTTGAGCTTCATGCTCGTCTTTGGGTGCAAAAGACATAGTTAAAACATCTCTCTCAAAAAGATAACCACCAAAGCTAGCCACCCCACAGCCGACATCAAGTATTACACGTGTGCGCTTCCCCCATGCAACACGAGGCACTGCCTGCATCCAAAAGTCATATTTGGAGGTTCATATATACTCAACATCAAACATGTCCAAGGTATCATATTATGTTGAAAATGCTTCAGATTGAATTATGAACTGCAATGTTGTAAAAAAAATGGATATTATATTTGTGGAAAAATAGAATAAGAGGAAGTAGAATAATCTTCACAACATATAAGACCCCTATGTATAAAGATTACAAGAAAGAGAACATTGCAAAATATCCAATGTGAAACTAAACTCACCACACACGCATGGTATCAATGCATCAACATACTCTAACACTCTCTTTCAAATTAGAGCATCCAACTTATACCATACTCAACAAACATAAACAAGTCGAAAACACTAAATAAATAGAAAACCATAAAAATCAATTGTCGTAGCAGTAGTACTAATAAAAGGCAATAATAATTTCCATAATAGAAGTAGAAACAACAAGAATAATCGGAACTAAGTCTAAGAACAATAGTAAATTAACTATTAGATGATACAATTTGAGGAAGTAAAATAGACAAACAAATGTGATTTATCTTCAGGAAGTAAAAACAAGTAGATATATGTGATCTACCCTTGAGATTTTTTAATTGATTTTTTTACTTACACCAATTTTTTTTAACACACATTTTCTCTCTCCTTCCTCTTTCTCTCCCTCCACTCTCTTATTCCTTTTTTCTTTTTATGGGTAGCTACTTAGGGCTTAGAGGAGGATGAGGATGGGGGAGGAGAAAATAGAAGATTAAAATTCTAATGAAAAAAATCAATGACAGATAGGGTTTAGGGTTACCACTACAGCAAGGTGGCAACAGCAGCTAAGTTCTCTCTCTATTTCTCTTTCTAAAAAAACCGAACTCTTATACCATGTGAAAACAAAAAATAAATAGAAGTAGAATAATCTTCACTAACAATGATAGGATTTCTAAATATAGAGAGTCAACAAGAAAGAAAACATTACAAAATATCTACTGTGAAGTTAAATCCACTACACACAACTTTAATTGGTTTTAAGTTGAATGTCTATATTCCAACATAATATCAAAGTTAAAAAATCCTAGTAAGCTTACACATCTATCTGAAAAAAGACAATTGTAGGACTTAAAAGAAGGCCACAACTAAGGGGAACTATTGAAAAACAGTCTCGCAAATTAAAAGATAAAAATGAGTTATTATAGAAAAGAATATCTTTACTCATTGTCAAATTGAAAATGTCTACATTTCAACAATACCAATTGAAAATCATTTTTTCAAAAAAAGAGTTTAAACTGAATTTTTTAAAATATGGCATAAATTAAAGGTAAATAAATATAACTATACTTACATGCGTATGATCATCACTATTATCAAATAAATTGGATAAAAAATTAATTCAATTACATATAATATAATTTAAAGACTTTTTTTTATAATGAATTCAAAACCTAATTATATATATATATATATATATATATATATATATATATATATATATATATATATTAGTTAAGAATAAGTCCTTAAACATAACTATATAAGAAACTAATAATAATAGTAAAACTAAGAGCCTTTTATGATATTGAGCTTTTAAATCTGATGCTTCACAATGAAATAAATCCTTTCTATTTCTTAATTTGAGCTGAAGATGATTGGTAATAGGAACTTCAGATTTAACAAAATCATAATACTGTGCATCATTTCATGTAGCTAAGATCAGATTTGAAAACATTATTCACTTGGATGCTTGGATGAAAGAATACATATGCCAATATTGGGATGCGAACATTTGCACATTAGAAAAGATAGAATTGAGAATTGCCATTTTTGTCGATTTTCTGTTTCTACAAATAATGTTGTGAACTACTGTTGGGAATTGGTCACATGTAACATAAAATTTGTCATTTCAAGCATGCTTGGCACCAATTGTGATTAGAATCTCAAAATGCCAGAGTCAAAAAAATTCAAAGTTGAAACGAAATGATACTTAAGATTATTTTTTGATAATAATCGTAATTTTTGAATGTACTAGAATACAAATTCTGGTGAGAGTTGAAAGTGTCGCAGCTCTTAACCAAGTTATTGCTGTTGATTATATCTAAGATCATTATACTTTGAGTTTTATCGTCTAGAAAACAAAGAATTGACAATGTGGTAAGCTGTTTCTTGGAAGATGATTGCATCCATGAGCGGTTGGTAAAAAATAAAAAACGTTCAAGCCGAGTACATGTGGATAGCAAATGTGCGTACTAGTATATATAGGGAAAGGGGCCTGGAATCCATGATTATAAAAACAACGTTAGGAAATCGCACCTGCTGAATAAAGTCAATGTAATGAAGTGCTCCATGTGTGAACTGGGTTCCACCACCTGGAAAAATAAGGTACTCTCTAGAAATGTTAACCCAATTCTGATGCCCCTTCACATGAACCAGCTTGGTGCTAGGAACATTATTGAACCATATCTATGGAATGACCAAGAACATGTATAAATTCGAGATCTGAGCACACCATTGTAAATAATAACCTTAACTCGCATCCACTTACCTTGGATCTGCTTTTAGGCCACAGTACAGGGCGTCTGTAACCCACGGGCAGAGGCACGAGACACTTCGGCCCCTCTTCTGGACAATGCCTTTCCCGATGCTCGTAATGCCCAGTGATGCGAACTTTTTTCAGGGCTTTCACGTTATCAAGACAAGGAATGTAATTCGCCCCGGCCGTGACATTGCACAACTTCCAGTTCTGACCAACAACATTCCCAAGTTCACCATCAAATCCATCTCCGTGTGAATGCGAGCTCTCCTCCTTTCCTCTCTCAATCTCATTGTTCGACCGATCGGCCTGCGAAGACCAAGGCCTGCTATTCCCACTCGTCTCCTTTGCGTCCTCCGAGCTCAATCCGTCCTCCTGGAAAGGACCATCGGTAGCATCATTAAGCTTCTCGTCAGCCTGCTTCTGCCAAGACTTCTTCGAGTTTTCCTTGGTCGTACTCCCCTCTTGCTGTTGTTGGCTGCTTTCTTCGCTCTCATCCCCACTTTGCACCTTGGGCGACTCTGGTATTTTCTCTTCGTTCTCTCCTTCGGTTTCCTGCTGCTTCACGCCCCCTTCTCCCTGCAAGTCCCTCTTGTTCTCACCCCCTTCGTCATTCGATTGCTGCGAGTTCTCACTCTTCTCCTCCCCTTCCTTCTTCATTTTCTCCCCCTCCTGGCTCTTCTCACCGTCACCTTCCGCCTCCACCTTCACATCAGATCCCTTCCGTATCTCCTCCTCCTTCTGATCCCCATTCTCCCCACCACCGCCGGATCCGGCCTCCAACTCCACCCGCGGCAGCTCGATCTTCTTCTCATCAGCTGACCTGACATTTTTGTCAATAGAAGCCGAACTCGAATCCAGAACAGCAGGCGGTGGACGCGGCGAGGAGTAGAACACGTACGAGCCGAAGCTCTGACGCTGACCAGAGAGGTGGGTGTGGGCGACCTGGAGTGGTACGAGTGTTGACATAAACTTGAAGAGTCCGAGGAAGCATAATGCAAGGAACAATAACAGCGCGATCTTGAAGAAGCAAGACGACGATGACGACGCTGGCGACGGACGTCTCCCACGATTCCTCCCGTCGAATACCCCCATTTTTGGTGCTACTCTTCTTCTTCTTCGGGAGAAAAGATGAAAGATGTGGAGAACGGAATCGAGTGGAAATGGCCCTTCTTCTTCTCCTTCTTCTTCTTCTTGAAGCTACGAAGGAGAAGAAGAAGAAGAAGAGTGAGATCCAGGAGTGGAAGTGCCAGTGTGGTGGGACCAAGATATCTCTGAGATGTGGGGACTTCAACCGTCAGCGGGGAAAAAAATAATATCACGGGACGCCCTCCCTTCCGTCGGTTTACCGCCACCGGGAGCCGTTCGATTACGATTTCACGGCTGGGATTTACGCCTCCCTTCGAAAGAGGCCAGTCTTGGTTAGCAGAGCACCACACGACCGCGTCGATCGTTATCACGATAAATTGGTCACAATTGATCGTGTCATTTTACCTGAACCATCCTAAACACATTTTCGTTCACGACATGCTCCACTCAACTACTCACATTATTGGACGACGACAAGATTCTTTGTTAATGTCAACTTGAGAATAATTATTTGAAAACCTTATGCTGCAAAAGATTTTATGGACGGACTGTTTTGCAAACTTGACATGCATTTACAATATATATCTAGGAGATGCTATTTTGAATCGGGAAACCTCTAGCCTCTGTCGGTGGTAGGTCTATAATAATATTCGAATTTAGATATTGTATTTATTTATTGTACTCTGATCCATAAAATTCACATCAACGATCAATTGATAGAGGTGGTCCAATTTAGAGCTTGTATTTAATTTTTGGAACCATACCATATTAGCACGTTGTTTGCAGTTTTCTTTGAGAGAGTGATTTTTTAATTGGTTTTAAAGAAAGAAATTTTCCCGATAATAAGTTTTTAATTTTTTCTATGAGCAAGACTTAATGGACCACGCATTAACTCTTAATGGACTTGAACTAACTCAGGTAATGGTCGACGCAAAACTTATATCTGATTGCTTAAGGATCAACAATTGATATGTTGAGTTGATTAACAAAAATAATCAATCAATGTTTCATTTAACCAACCCCACCTGACAAACCAATTCAAATGAATTACTTGTACATCTTCTTTTTCTATTCTTTTGTCGTTTCTTTGATAATAATATTATAAATTTAAGTTCAGATATATTACAAGTAGATAGGTGAAAGTAATAAAGTCTGAAGTTGGACTAGTTGAACGACATGTGAAATTTTGAATTATCAATCAATTTTACTGCATACAATTAAATAGTTAATTATTGATAACTACACCGTCTTTTATTGGAGTGATTAATGGTTAATTTTCTATTTATTATATCGAATAAAAAAATGTTTTCGATGAAGTAATGCTAATTCCGACCTTCATTACCACATGATCGTGCAATCTTAAGGCATACTGAAATAAATAAATAAAACAAATAAACGATGAACTAAAACGCAAACATGTCCAGCGTTTTGGTGGATTATATTTTGCATAAATCAGTCCAACATGTATTGTGAATTTCTTATTAATATCGCAACGATTGTCGCTTGTGTCGGTTAAAAAAAATCTATTTTGAAATTAATTGACTGTAAAAAGCATCCCAACTTTTAATTGGTAAAAAAAAAAATAATGCAAATTATTGCAGTTCCAGAAAAACTTTTTCTATAAAAGCTAAAGAAAAAAGGTTAGTAACTGTTTTTCTTTTACAGTTTCAATTCAAATGGAGTAATAGATGGCAATAATTCCTTTTGAAAAAAATCCGTTAAACCGATAGAACTCATAGTGGAGTTTTTTTTATCTACATAAATTTAATTATCGACTTTGCGTTCTCGCCTTAGATGTCGTCTAATTAACGATCTCGCAGATTTAGACATTTTATTTTATTTTTTCTGCTAACGACAGTACTTTGATCAGCTTATAATTACATTTTATATTCTCCTTGGGTTAGAAATTAAAGGGCCGACACACGCATGCCGACGGAGAATAAATTCTCGCATGAACGAATCAATCAAAAAGTTCAATACATGTGATAGACAAACGGACCACAGGCAGGCAACTGTGAGAGAGATGAATCAGCCATGGGAAAACATTAAAATGTATAATTTCGAAATGCTGGGAATGTCTCGTTCACGTTGTGACGGACGTAGAACATGGTTGTTCTGGGACGACAACAACAGCTAATGTTTACCTGGTGGCATCGACCGATGCGGACATCGATCGTGGAAAACCACGTTCTCCTTCGAATTGCTTGTCTACGTACGCTGCATGAAATTTCACCACTCGTTTCGTGAAGTTTTTATTGGGTCGGTGGAATGTCATTTATGATCTGCTCAAATCGACCATTTAGTTTCAATGCCTCTTGCATCCATCCACACGCAAACAGGAGAACCCCGAGATGTCACCCACGTATATACGCATGCCTGTAACAGAGCCCAGGAGGCGCCATTCATTATTCTGTAAGTGGGCTCTTTCAACCGCTGCCGGCCCAAAACTGATCATTATCGATCCAGTGCACACAACTGGGATTCACGGCCCGGTCGGAAAGAAAAAGACGGGGATTGCGCACTTGCACCGCATTGACGGAGATTGAGAAATACAAAGAAAAATTAATACACGGGCTCCATATGTATTAGGTCGAAAAACCCAATCCATGCCATCGATGGATTAACAGACTACACTACGTCTTAACAACCGAAGGACCACCCAGCTGAAAGCGTCGATGCCCATTAGTTCAAAAGATCCAATCCGTGATACGATCCCCCCACTCGTATCTCTCTCGTGGCCATAATAATAACATAACATAACATTATATATATATGTGTGTATGCATTCATTTCTTAGAGATAGGATGTTAAATTATCTACCCCATATTCATATTTTTATTTGAATTTTGAAAACACGTGGATTTGAAAGAACCATCAATTTACGCGAGTTAGTTTATCTTTAGATGGCCCACCACATGCGGCGCTAGGCTAGGAAAACTGCATTTTCGGAAATCAGTCATTTAAACAATCGCACCACCCAGCATGCGACGTCGCAACGTTCGCAATCATTTTCAAAGACGTTCGTTCACAGATCGTTCCGCAGTCCCTTTTCCCAGTTTTCCGAGAAGGACGTGAATTTTTGTTTTGTTTTTAATTGAATTTAAAAAGATTAATTATTACACCATCTTGTTAGCAAGTAAATAATAATTATACATTTATCCGAACTTAAGAATAAAAGTCCTATCAATCCAAAACGAACATTGAACTCCAACCATTACCGGCCCACGGACCTACCGAATGGCTGAGGGGGTTTCGACTATTTAAGAACGAAGGTTTCATTTATTAGTCAAAGAACAACAAGTGGCTTCATTCAATCCCAGTTCTCTCTCTCTCGCGCGCGCCTCGGATACTATCCCTTTCCAGCTTTCCTCTGTTACCACCCTATTCAGCTGTAACAGCGGCGTAAAGACTGCCCACGCCAGAAATCCCACTCACACCGATTTATTGCCATACGTACTTAAAAAGCGGAGGAAATAAATAATTTATTTACTGCCCTGCTGTAGTGCCCCTGTAACTTTCCCGCTCACCGAGAATATTCAAATCCAGCACCTCCCACCGCCCCCCCCGGCCCCCGTGTTTAAACGCGCGAGGAAAGTTTGAACTTCGAACACGCATGCCACGTCACCTACGGATTATTATGAACCCAACAATAAATGTGGTCCAAAAAGCCACCATCTCCCACTGAAAATATAATAATTCTTAATTTAGAATTTTCCCATTCTTCATCGGTTATTCAAAAACAATAAATAAAAAAAATACGTCAGACGTGGGACTTCAGTTGGGCAGGCGGTCCAACGACCATCATGTGTATTCGTTCCTCCACCGTCGCATGTGCAACCGGATTTTATTTGTTTATCTCGAACACTTCACATCTCAACCGTGCATTGTGTAAAATATCATATGATCCACAAAATTCATCGAACGAGTGAACACACTCCAAGGATCGGCTTAGCTGCGTCTCGTTTTCTTCTTCTAGCTCGTCACCGTGTTCTCTCCTACACGCTCTTTTTGTGTCCCGGACCATGTGATTTCTGACGGATTCTTCCTTCTTCCGCCATTTTCCTCCGTTTATTCCCCTTCGGCACCGCCACTTCTTCTCTTCCGCCCCCTCAAAGTGGATGTAGAGGGCCAGGTGGCTGTAGAGAAGGTGGGGAGGCAAGAGGAGGGAGCATCGGTTCTCGGCAATCATGGGGCCACCGGTAAACTCCCGGGCGAGGAGCAGCTCGCCGTCTCCGTACTGGAACCGCAAGTCTTACACTCCGTCGTCTTCCTATTCTTCCTCCTCGTCTTCGTTCACAAGCGGCAGGATCGTTCCCCGCTCGTCGCCGTCGTCCGTTTCGCCCCATTACCACGGCAATGGCGGGGGGGGGGTTGCCAGATCTGTGACGCCGGGCAGAGGACGGAGCGGCGGGGATTTCCCTCGGGGACGGGCTGTGACACCTGCGGTGTTTGCATCTGCGGATGAGCTGCTTGCAGAGGACGCCTCGAGATCCCGGGATAGTATCTCGGTCACCGTCAGGTTCCGGCCGCTGAGGTAAAATGCTGGATCTGCGATGTCCGGCATTGATAATTTCTGTTGCCGAGGCTTGATTGTGGTGCTGTTGCAGTCAGCGGGAGTATCAGCGAGGGGATGAGATCGCGTGGTACGCTGACAGGGACAAGATTGTGCGCAGTGAGTACAATCCAGCTACTGCCTACCCTTTTGGTAAGTAATGTCTTTTTGGATGCGACATTTGATCATTTCGAATTTGTAGTGATTGATGATTCTCGGATTTCCCAGAGATCAGGAAATTTTTGTTATATGATGTCTTCATATCCTACATCCAAATATTTATTCATTCATATGACCCGAAATTAGTGATTCAATGCTACCTCGGTTCTTCTCTCTGCTCCTCGATCACAACATGAGCAACGATTGATTTCTAGATTGATACGTTCTTCACTTATCCCAGTGGTTTATGCTTTGGCCAGAAGAATAAATTGTAAATGCCGTCAGTCATAAGTATACATTTCCCAACGTTAACCATACAAAAGAGATTTGTTTTTTGATATAATTTACATTGTAATACCTCAGATATATCCTCACGTTACTTATGACGTGTTTATTAGAGATTTTGGGGCCGTATATAAGATTCTAGCATAATCTAAATCGAACAAGTTTTGGGTGATCGATTATTACCCATAGTCAACTCAATTGTGAATTCGTATGCCTCTCTGCGTGAAGCTAGGATTATTGAAAAACAAGTCGAAAACATGAAACTCAGAAGAAGGTAACTAGTTTGGTGCTAAATCTTGACAGCTTCAGATTGCCATTACAACCTTAGATGCAAAAGAGCCATTGGCAACTTAATGAGTTTATCATGGCAGCCTTAGATTGCTAACTCAGGTTGATCAGTTACACAGATGCCAACTTAATGAATTTATTGATTGGTTGTCTAAAGAAAAAATTGCATGGTGACAGAGATCCCATACATTGAGGCTCAAAGTTGATGATCACAACACTAGATTTTCCTGCCAGTGACCTCTAAGCTTAGATGATTATACAAGCTAGGCATGCAAACGAGACTTTCATCACCCTAATTGCAAAAAGGAAATGCAATTAAAATTGGAGCTTGTACTATCTAGATTTGGATTCTCACTTGCCAACTTTTGTCATTTTTGTCAAGGGTATAGTAAGATTGGTGACACCTACTCGTTGCATGTCATTCCTTTGATTGATGGTGGGCATCTTTGATAGAGTTGGATACATCTTTGTCTACATAACTTAACTTTTAAGATCGTTAGTAAACAATAAGTTCAATCGGTAGTTATAACAATTTTGAGTGGATGGTATTGCCTTGTGTGATCTGTTGCCACTAGAAAGAAATAGAAGAACCTTTGACCATTGGTGTAATGTTATCTTCGCTTGTGTATTGGAATGGACCAAATTCAAGAGGACTTTGGATAGTGATCCAGTAGTCTTGAATTGGAACAAGATTGTTTTGATTTGACTTTTGTATACTCTTTCCTTGAATGTTTGTGGAACTTCTATAGCTTCTCATGTCTTGTAGGTGAAAAAAATTAAAAAGTTGAGATTGCTATGGGTTGTAGGTTCTCATGCCTTGTAAACATGTGATGTTTCTCACATTGGGACATAACTGATACCCAATAATCCATTGCCAAACATACTTTTACAAGCTTGGATGTTAATATTACTTTTTGCTGTTATATGAAGGTGAAATCTAAATGACAAATTTGTTGCATTCCTCAAGTTTCTCATGAAGATTCTTTCTTACATACCATAAATAGCTCTTCCAAGTTGTCCCTTTTCAGTAACAACTTATTCTAGCATTTCTATGCTTTATAACTGGATAATTTTTCAAATACCTGCAGACAGAGTTTTTGGCCCTTCAGTATCATCTAAGGTGGTCTATGATGTGGCTGCCAGGCCTGTTGTCAAAGCAGCAATGGAAGGAATCAATGGCATGTTCCTTGTATCTATTGTAATTGAAGATGCGCTTGCTTACCTCAAAAAATTATACTTGAACAATGCCTTACATCTGAATTAGTATCTATCGTTTGTTGAACAAAAAAAATTGGTGTTACTCTCATTGAGTTATATAATATGTACTTTCTGATTACTAATTCAGGGACAGTTTTTGCCTATGGTGTTACAAGCAGTGGGAAGACACACACAATGCATGTGAGCTTCTTGATTTTTGAGTGTATGGAATGCAGCAATTAAGAGATTTGCTTCTTTGGTATGCAGCTAACCTAACTTATCCATTTCCTTTCTTCTTTTCAGGGTGACCAAAATTCTCCTGGGATCATACCTCTTTCTATAAAAGATGTTTTCAGCATGATCCAAGATGTATGAGACTTTGCTTCTCTGGAAAACCATACATCTATTCTCCCATAATAAATAAGCATTTCTTGTTGAACAAATTATTGCTACTCGGTTCTGAATCAAATAAACATGTTACTTTACTGTCTTACTGGTTTACTATAGTTGGGACCTAGTTCATGCTCTTAAAGTTTCTCTCTTAATATTACTATAATGTCTAAAGGATCATCTACTTCATTTCCATATTTATGCTAACAACTTTTGGACTCAGTAGCATTTTTGCTGCAAAAGATTTCATGAAAATTTTAGTTATAGTTCACATTAAAACAGTAAATTCAGTATGGCTGTATCAAAGTTTATGTTTCATTCTTTGATGATACTAATATATACAGTTGTGGTTAATAACTCATTGCAGACACCAGGAAGAGAATTTTTACTGCGTGTTTCATATATTGAAATCTATAATGAGGTGAGTGCAATTTGATACATTCTTGCAGATGCTATAAACTAAATATGGCATGACTTCTCTCATTCTCATGGCCTTACTAAAGGAGAGGATTGCTACTAAATTCTCTGTTATACATGAATGAAATGATCTACAAGATAACTGTATTATTATCTGCACAAGTTCCTTAGTTTGTAGCATAACTTTATTTCAGGTCATAAATGATTTGCTTGATCCTACTGGGCAAAATCTGCGTGTTAGGGAAGATGCTCAGGTGTAAATTCTTATCCTTAGTCACATACTCTATAGCAAAATAGTGATATGGATCATTTTGATTTAATTATGCATTTCTTTGACTGCAAATGCTTTTCTTTGGAAAATTGAGTTGATGCTGATTATGCTATATCAAATGTAGGAAGAGAGGAGTGGGCTACAATGAAGGAGAACAAAGCCATTCTTGATATTTAAAAGCATTTATGAAACAACATACACTCTTCTAACCTTGTGATCTATTTCATTGTGACTATAGAAAAGGAGAATATTTACTTTCTTGTGAGTTTTGAAGCTACTTACATTTTATTGAACAAGGTAGAGAACAAAAATTGATTAAAGGAATAATATACACAATTTACCATGACCATGTATACTTACGGAAACCTAACTGGAGTGGTAATGTTGCTTTATTAACGTGGAAATCATGGATTCAAATCTTGGGCAGTGTCTCTTCACTTATAAAGATAAGGCTATTTATGATTTAATCCTCTTTAGACCATACATTGGTGGGATTTTTGTGCATTGGGCTTATTTTTCCCCATAATATGTCTAATAAGCTATACAAATGGGAAAAAATTCTTCTTGGACTTTTATTTATGCATAGTAACAACAATGACAACAACTTGTATCATAATTTCATGATGTAGAATTAGTTATACCTAGAAAAGTGAGAGAATTCACCTTTTAGATGGCCAAGGGTGCTTCTCGCAAAATTAAAATAGGATGGATATAGTGGAAAATATATAGAGAGTATCCTTAAATTAAAAGGAATTTTATAGGATGTTTATTCACCCACCTTTATTGTACGGTATAAACTATAGAGTGCTAGATTGTTAAACATGAATGTATACAATGCATGAGGGATAATAGTATAAAACTCATTAAGTATTTATATGTATACCGTCAAAATCAGTTGATGGGTGAGCGACACAAGCCTGAATTGTAGGTTATATGTTTGGGTGAAAACTCATTAAGTATTTAGATGTTAACTTTAATAACATTGTTTGCATTTATGCATTAGACAACAAAATACAAATTTATAAAGATCAATAACTACATTTCTTCATCAATGCTCAGATGTCTTTTTTTCATCCTTTGTAGCTATCTTTCCTAAGCTTAATTGCAAAAAACTCTTCTCTCTGTTTCCTCTTTTTTCTTCCTTTTTGCCAATGTAAATAGAAAGGTTGATGGAAAGGAAAATAGGAGGTGATAACCTGCATAAGAGGGCTGGATGGGTTCTTTGTGGGAATTAGTGTTAGAAGGTCAAGTTGGTCTTTTATCTAATCTGCTTAAATTGTACTAATGATTTCTTTGAAAATTGAAAGTAATGGCATATATGATGGTAAATTTAAATTCTATTGGTATTAATGTAAAATTCTAAAAGCTAATGGTATTTCTAGAGCAATTTCAATAGTATACATATAAAACCTCGCCAATGTACCCTTTCTCTTACCATTTGATTTATGTCCATACATATTTTACTTGCATATTACACATCATTTTATCTTATCATACTTCACACTAAACAGTTTTCTGTCATATCATAGATCTATAGTTCATTTTAGGAAAATCTTTTTAATGCCACCTAGCCAGTCTAGCAACATATTCTCTTATAAATTTTTGTGGCCTTCTATTTAATTTAGAGTGCATTTGGGAAGGGCTGGATTCTACTCTTCCTAGACTCTGATGTACTAAATAATTTGTTTGTTATGTTTTAGAAAAAATAATATGTTCTGCTTTACAATTTGTGTTGAGAGAAGCAAAATTTAAATATGCTCCATTTGTAAAACACACCTTAGTAAAATCTGAATCTGCACTATTTGCTAAGTACCACCTTAGTAAAATCTGAATCCGTTCCTTTAGGGAAGCAAAATTTGAATTGACTCCATTTCCCAAACACACCTTAGCAAAATATCAATATGAACTTTAGTATGTTGCAGGGAACTTATGTAGAAGGTGTAAAAGAGGAAGTTGTTTTGTCACCGGGACATGCTTTATCTTTCATTGCTGCAGGAGAAGGTATTTGATTTATAATCAGAATTCTTTCATTTGCACAGTGGTTAGTGTAATCTGGTTCTCATGAAGCACTTATCATTGTTGAGTGTTTTAACAACCTCTGAAAAAATTGCTCTTGTTTAATAAGTTGATATTGAGTCTACTGTTGCTAGTGGAGTGGTCAATCTTTCATGAAAGTTGGGTAATTTGCATTTTCTAGTTTGAAAACTCATATGTTGTCCTAATATCCCTTTTTTCTTTGATTGCAGAGCATCGGCACATTGGTTCAAATAATTTTAATTTGTTTAGTAGCAGGAGTCACACAATTTTTACATTGGTATGCAGTTATTGTTTACATTGGCAGTTATTTTCGCACTATTATTGTTATTTGTAGTACTATGAATCCAATGAGATATGGGTGACTGGTGTTTGCATCGTTCACATGCTTAATCTATTTTTGGCATTCAATTCTTTTGTTATAACAATTTCTATGTCAATATGAATCAAGTAGGTGACTTGCCTTTGGAATTTTCTGTATTTTTATCACGTACAGAAAATTCTCAATACATAATTTAATAAAAAAAGTTAATCAGCCCATGTGCTTCACTGCATTTATTCCTTATGTTCATATGGCTTTGAATGTGTAATTCGTTTTGTATCACAGATGATAGAGAGCAGTGCACATGGTGATGAATATGATGGAGTGATATTTTCTCAACTTGTATGAATGCAATATCTTCTTGTTCTGAATTTTAATTTAAAAGAAAATTTACATCTACATATTTGATTTGTTTTAACAATTCTTTTGTTGTCAGAACCTGATAGATTTAGCCGGATCTGAGAGCTCAAAAACTGAGACAACTGGTCTAAGAAGAAAGGAAGGATCATATATTAACAAGAGCCTTCTAACATTGGGGACTGTATGCATACTTTCCCTTTGCTTTTTGTTATATGATAATGGACGATCATTTTGAAAATTAATCTTGCCTTTATATAATTGGTTCTCGTCTCATTTTGAGGAGGGTAAAAAAGAACTACAGATGAGGTGGAAAAAGCTATTGATGTATACCATATTAATTTCATAAATAAATGGACATTTCTTACTGGACACTCATTGAGAGATTGCGTGATTAGGAAGCTTTGAAAATTCTGTACTTGCTAAATTAGCTTTACTTCTATTGCTCAGTAGCTGATAATGCGCACTGCTAAGAATTCCAATGGTTAATAGAAACAGGATCTTTGGTAAAGTTCTTCCTCACATTCCTATAAGGGGTTCATCAAATTGTTTTTCTTTTAGATCGACATTTTAAAGTTGAAACTATATTTTGATTTTTTATGTTTTTCCCATTTAAAGTCATCTGATGTATGCATTCTATCTTATGGGATCAAAATGGCCTTGCTATTGTTAAAATTAAGAAAAGAGAATAGATTTTATTAATCAAAATGAAGCAATTCTTACTTATATACAGGAGAGGAAGTAATTTCAAAGATAGCCTGGTCATGGTCCATATTAATACAGGAAAGACAACTTATGAGATCTGATATCTAAAGCTACCAAAAATATATCTTATCCTTCTAAAACACTAATGTAAGGAAGGCAATTTAACATACTCATGCATCCAGTGTTTTAAGCATTAAAAATCTTGCATTTCAGAAAATTGTTGAGATAATTTATTATGAAATGTATTTGTATTTGAGTTCTCAAATCATTTGTATTTTTTTACTTAATTGAAAAGCAATATCCTGTAAGCAACGTCACATGTATTTCAGCGGGTTTCTTATCTGTATACATTGAATTTTCTCTTTGATAGGATGAGCTAATATGGTTTCCTTGTACAGTGGAATGCCTTATATTTAATATTACTATGCACCTGTAAGTTATTTTCTTAAGGTGGAATATTTGATTTGTGTTGAAGGGTCTTTAAGGAGAGAACAGAAGATTTAATGTTTTATTTTTAAGAGAAGTCTAAGATAATATACCAGTCCTGAGAAAGAGTTGAAATAACATTAAATCTACTAAAAGGAAATCCATGGGTATGGCTATTTTGAGTCAAAGGGTTCTTGATGCCGGCTAAAAACTGAAATTTAGTTTTGAATGTCATTATGTTGATGAAGGGATATATTCATGTTATATTGATAGTGATTTTGTTCTAAATTTTCAATTTCATAGTGAATGACTTGCACTTCCTCATCAGGTTCTTCTAGTTTTCGAAGCAGTGCTATTTTTTACTTTTTGTTTACTTTGTTACCCTTTGACAACTCTAAAGGTCATTGGAAAACTTAGTGAAGGGAAAGCTTCTCATGTTCCCTATCGTGACTCCAAGCTTACTCGACTTCTTCAGTCATCTTTAAGTGGGCATGGACATGTTTCTGTGAGTAAACCAGACTGAAACTTTTTGATAATATTAATTGTGGCTTCAGAAGTCCTTGTTTTCATTTTTTTAATTAGATTTTGAACTCCTATTTTAACTCAGTTTCTTATTATTTTATGTTTATTTTTAGTTACATAACATTATTAATTTTCAAATACCATATTGATAGTCGTTATTAATCTTATGATTTAACTGAACGAATCCAATGGATAACATACAGCTTATTTGTACGGTGACTCCTGCATCAAGTAATTTTGAGGAAACACATAATACACTGAAGTTTGCAAGCAGAGCAAAGTGTGTTGAAATCTATGCATCTCGTAATAGGGTAAATTTTCCATACTCAATAATGCAGGCATTCAAAGTGGATATTTTGCTGGAAACCTGTGGGTATTGCAGTAATTCTAATGCATTATCTGGACACTCAGATTATTGATGAGAAGTCCTTGATAAAGAAATATCAAAGGGAAATATCAACTCTAAAAGAAGAACTTGAGCAGTTCAGAAAGGGCATGCTTACTGGAGTTAGTAATGAAGAAATTGTGAGCTTGAGGCAGAAGGTACTTTTTAAATTTTTTGTTGTAAAGATGCAAATGTTAATATGAATGAGTATTAATATAATTAAGAGATAAGTTAAAAAATAATTTCTTTCAGAATAGAGTAGTTGTATCAATTGAGGATAATAATAAAAAGTTACTTGATTAGAAATATTGAAAATGATTTAAAATTATATGATTTAATGAAAGATTTAATTATGGATAGAAATAAATTGGGGAAAATGATTTATGTGGTTAGCTACACATAGTTGGATTAAAGCATTGATTGTTTTTATTGCTTCTTTAATTGACTCCATTCTATGTAATATTCATCTTTTCATTTTTTTTGATTTCAGATATAGACCTTTATTGTATTTAAGGTTTCATTATATGTTAAAGTTACATTGTTGCATTACATTTCTACTAAAATAGTTGGAAGAAGGTCAAGTGAAGATGCAGTCTCGGCTTGAGGAGGAAGAAGAGGCAAAGGCAGCCCTCATGAGCAGAATTCAAAGACTAACTAAGCTTATACTGGTCTCATCAAAGAACACAATTCATGAGTGTTTAGGTGATTTGCCTAGTCATCAGCAGCATCAGTCTTCTGGAGATAATGAAGTAAGTTCAGTGGTTGACATCATTGATGAACTTTATCATTTATCATGCTGCTTTGTGGTAACATGAATCTGCTACATGTAATGATTTATTATAACTTCAAACAAATCACATTGCAGTTTCTATAGGAATGTTATGCAAATGTGAAAATTACTAAGTCTCTTTCATTTTCTTTGGTCATTTTTAATATTACAATAAATATGTTGAGTTTGATTACTTCCATCTGTTTGTGTCATCTTGTGACACATTCTACAGTTGGCGTTCTATTCTTGTGTATTGATGATTTTCATTTCATAAGATAGCAGACAATGAGATTTGATTGTGCTATATATAACTTTAGATGATAGTGAAGAGAAGAGATGAGAAGTAGAGATCTATTGAGACTAAAGGAGGAAGAAAAATAAGTTGTGTAAAAATTCCTCACCAAGTATGGGCTCGATGAAAATGAAGTCTAAGTAACACTAGAAGTGTCCTAACCATGATGTGTCTGTGTGGTGAGTTAGTCTAAGCAGACAAGAGCAAGAGAATAAGTGTAAGTAAAGTATGCATGAGTGTAAATAAAGATTTTTATGGTTTTAAATTTAAGAGGAGGATTTTTAAGTTGTTTTAAAATTAGGGGTGAAGATTTTTATAGTTATGGTTTTTTCAATTATAAGATGAAGATTTTTGTGGTTATGGCTTTTAAATGATAAGATGGAGATTTTTATGGTTATGGTTGTTAAACTATAGGATGAAGATTTTTATGGGTATAGCTTTTAAATCATAAGATGGAGATTTTTGTGGTTGTGGTTTTTTAATTATAAGGTGAAGATTTTTTAAGTTGTGGCTTTTAAATTATAAGATGAAGATTTTTTAAGTTGTGAATTTTAAATTATAAGATGAAGATTTTTGTGGTTATGGTTTTTAAATTATAAGATGAAGAATTTTGTGGTTATGGTTTTTAAATCATAAGATGGAGATTTTTATGGTTATGGTTTTTAAATCATAAGATGGTGATTTTTGTGGTTATGGTTTTTAAATTATAACATGAAGATTTTTGTGGTTATGGCTTTTAAGTTATAACATGAAGATTTTTGTCGCTATGGTTTTTAAATTATAAGATCAAGATTCTTGAAGTTGTCATTTTTAAATCATAAGATGAAGATTTTTTAAGTTGTGGTTTTTAAATTATAAGATCAAGATTTTTATGGCTATGATTTGTAAATTATAAGATGGAGATTTTTGTGGATATGGTTTTTAAATTATAAGATGAAGATTTTTTAAATGGTGGTTTTTAGATTACAAGATGAAGATTTTTTAAGTTGTGGTTTTAAATTATAAGATGAAGATTTTTTAAGTTATGAAGGTGATTTTTAGTTGTGAGAGGGATCTCACATTTATAAAGAGGAATTTCAATGATGAGGGATCACTTTCGGTTAAGAAAAAAATTATTATCTATTGATAGTGAAAGTGATGATTATTTTGACTATGAAAAGTGATTTTTAACGATAAGTGATTATGAAGGAGATTCTTACTAATGATTTTTTATTATAAAATTGACTTTTATTGTCTAAGGTTATATTTAGTTATAAAGGTAATTTAGATTACTGTTACTTATGAAGGTGAATTTTAGTGATGAAAAACATTAAGGATGATTCTCAAATGATTAAAATTACTTTTTGGTCATAAAGATGATTTTAAATTATGAATGATTACTTTGATTATGAAAGGCAATTTTTAGATGGCGAAGATTTAAACAAGATGATAAAATTAAAAAATTATCTCCTTTACTTATTGGAGACACCATCGATGGACTGATCACAACCAAATCCATGGTTACACCTCTAGGGAGTTTGAAGAAATTAATTTTTAGGAATAAAGAAAGAGGATGATGGAATAAATGATACTAACGTGGCATTAGGGAGGCTTACCTGGAATTGGTAGTCAGTGTTTCTTCAAGTGAGTTGCTTAGGGTGAAAGTAAACTCATGAGTGTTTGTTGAATTGGAGATGCGACTATTTGTAGTTGTTGGAAATGGTTGACAGAGATGGTTTTGGGTTGCTAGAAATAGCCACCAATCATCAGAAATGGCCTCCAATTGGCCTAAATAGGGGAGTTGGGAGTGTTTGTCTACTTCGATGAATAATAGAGGTGCAGCTAGTGCACTAAGAAGATGTCCAACAGTTGTTCGCATGTGTTGTAAGTTGTCGTGAGTCACCAAACTCAGGAATGATGATCAGAGTTCAGCAATCGCTTGCTAGAGTTGGTGACGAAGGTTAATATCATTGAACTTGTTGTAGGGGTTAGGGATTTGTTGGAGGTTTGTAAGCTTGGGGTTTGGTGCCTTTAACAAGTGAAATAGGAGTTTTATAAGCGTCCTTGCCCTAAGGATAAGAAGGGAGAAAAAAAAAAAAAAAAAAAGATGTTTGTGGAATGTGATTAATTAGGGATTTTAAGCAACTTAATCAAGTGTGACTTAATCAAGTATGTTGGTGATTTTAACAAGGTATTTTTAGATGATTTAATTGAGTGTTTAGTGAAGTATTTTGGTAATTTTAACTATATGTTTTTAGATGATTTAATAAGTGTTTTTAGTGATTTAAATAAGATTTTGGTAATTTTAGATAGGTGTTTTAGATGATTTAATTAACTGTTTTTTGTGATTTAATTAAGTATTGTGGTAATTATAACTAGATATTTTTAGATGATTTAATTAAGTGTTTTAACTAATTTAATTAAGCATTTCAGCAATTTTAACTAGATATTTTTAGATGATTTAGTTAAGTATTTTTAATGATTTAATTAGATGCGATTTAATTAAGTATTAGCTAGTATTTTAGTGAAAGATTATGGAAGAGGGGGGAATAAGCATGCTTGATGAAGGGATACAACCTGACATTCAGCAACTTTTTAGCCAACCAATGAGTCCTAGAGTGGGTGCCAACAATTGTTTTTTTTGTTTTTAATGAAAAATCCATTTTTTTTGTTGTAATTAATATGTTGTAAGTTGTAGATTTTATGTTACAATTACAAAAAATTTCAAATTTTTTTTACAATTTATAACCATTTTTTATAGTTTTTAGTTTTTTGTCACATAATTATACACAACTATAAAATGAAAGAAACAATAACAATTTGAGTTATAATCCCACTACATGAGGATGGTCACATGAATACTTTTTTGCTTGTATTTCTATTTATATTCAAATTTTTGAATAAATCACATAAATTTAAATTTTTTCTCACAAATTCTTAATCAAGTACTTTTAGGTCTTTCTTTACTTTGTTCAGTTTCTTTTACATTAATTGAAAGAAAATTGTAAAAAATAGTTGTAGGTTGTAAAAAATTTTGTAATTACAACTTAGCTCTTACAACTTACAATATATCAATTACAAAAAAACCCTGGGTTTTCTACATGATACGTAATCATTTTCAGTAAAGTCTTCTGTTTTTATGCTTTGTTTTTCTATCTCAAAAGTAATAAAATAATGTTATATTGTTTTCAGAAATTGAGTGTATTTCCCAAAGCTTCTTCGTCAGCACTTGAAAGTGAAGAAGGCCAGAAAGACTCCTTGTCTTCATCATTGGCATTAGACCATCCTTTTGATTGTATAGATCAAAGATCATCAACTAAGCTAAATGATGATATCTCCTCGATAGGCAGTCCCATCACAGAGTCAATCAATGTTGGAGAAAATTCTGGCAGCTTTGATATGGCCATGGTACATTTATTGTATTATCACTTTTGGTGTTTGTCACTTTCCATATTTCGACAGTACAATTCCCAATAGTATGATTAAATTTTCTTTATTAAATGCTGTAAGAGCCAGTTGGTTTGTATATATACTCTAATTTTTTTGACATAAACTTTGTTGGTAGTTACGATATTGTATGGTGAACAAGGAACATGCTGACTTCCTTTTTAATTTATTTACTTATATGGTGTCCTCTTTCATTATAAAATATCAATTTCTTCATATATTGTCTTTGTTAACCATTGCATTCTTAAGTAAAGATCATTCAATATTGTAAAGTGATTAATGAGCAAAGTATAGTGGCAAATTGAATGTTGAGGCTTCCATCAATGTGGAATAATATTTTGTGGGTTTATTCTACATAGCCTTACATTTGTTTTAGTGCAATGTTTTCTGTAGTGATAAAAAATGAATATATTCCCTTAACATTTTTTAAATAATTATGATGTTAGTGTTGAAACTAATTATGATGGAAATCAAGTCATCAACCCAAAACTAATTAGTTATAAGTAGAGAAATTTGTTGTAGTTATAAGAGGAGAACCATTCCAATACTTCTACTAATTTCTGATCCTTTTTTGACACTTAAGTGTTTCTTTATATTTGGATTAGGTAGATGTATGGGGACCTAGGTTCAGATGTTCACTTTTGAGTTTTAACTTCGATACCATGTAGAATATGACTATTCAACTTAAAATTAATTAGTTATGTGCGGAGAGGTTTTTCTTTGTATGTATGTGTGGTTTGAATCATATTATTCATTATATATTGGTATCCTTTCCCATGCTATGAAACTATGAGAAAAGGTAATTAAGTAAAGATCAAGGCATGTAACTAAAATCACAGGAAGTCAATTTGGATCTATATTAGGTAGGTTAACAATAAAAATTATTCATTTACTTAAACAATTAATAGAAAATTTTTGAGTTAAAAAAGAATTCTATATAGTTTTCATTGATTTAGAAAAGTTTATGATAGAGTACTTAGAAGTGTAGTAGATTTTGGAAAGAAAATGAGTATCTATAAGATATATTGATATTATAAAAGATATGTATGAAAGAGTAGTTACTAGTGTTAGAACTATAGGAAGAGAAACTCAGGAACTTCCAATAAATAAAGGTTTACATCAAGAGTTCTCTTCCAATATTTTTAATAAGATTGAAGTAGGGTAGGCTAAGCAAAGAAATGATTTCAGAGTATTATGTGATAAGATTATATCCTTAAAATTAAAACGAATTTTTTATAAAATTGCTATGCGTATGGCTATACTTTATGGTTTAGAATATTACGCTACAAGGTATTATTATATATAAAAAGTTAATGTTGTAGATATGTTAATACTTAAGATAAATCATAATACTATAAGAGATAGGTTAAAAAATGATTTTATTGGGAATAAAGTAAAGTTTGTATTAATTAAAGATAAGATAAAAGAAAATTAGTTTACATGGTTTGGTTTTTTTAGGAGGCCATAGAATGTGTTAGTTAAGAGAAGATAATTAATTAATTAAAAAAGAGAGTAGAGGAATGGCTAAAATTACTTGATTAGAAATTGTGATAAAAAATTAAAATTTATGTAATTGAACTGAATTTTTTACTATAGAAATATGTAAAAGAAAAGAATTTATGTAGTCGACTTCGCACAGTGAAATTGTGGCATTGGTTATTGTATATTAGTATCCCTTTTGTGATCCTTAGTAAAAAGTAATGTGGAGGATGATGAGGATCTATATATGCAGCATTAGTAAATTTCCTTGTTATATATATCAGTAATAAATGTTAGGACACATTTCGTTATCACCATACCTTCTATCATCATACTTTACATTTGAACCTAGAATTGTATAATTTTCTTACATCAGTTGTCTGTGAACTGTATTTGTAATACAGACAGGGATGCTGACTTCTGATCAAATGGATCTACTTGTTGAACAAGTGAAGATGCTTGCTGGCGAAGTTGCATTTGGGACTAGTGCTTTAAAGCGCGTAAAGGAACAGTCTGCAAATGATCCAGATAGCTCAAGTGTCCAGGTGTTTGTTTTGATTATTAAAAATACTTGCTTCAAACAGGCATGCAAAAATTGACACGTGCACAATTTTATGCAATGGAAACCCTTAGTGCTTTGCCAACAATTCTTTATGGAACAACAATTATTTGTGAGAATACTAGAAATAAATCATCAAAATTATATTGTTGTCCTCCATTTGTTTAATTCTATAATTTTCTGATCTAGATTCAGAACTTGGAACGAGAAATTCAAGAGAAACAGAGGCAAATGAGAGTTTTAGAGCAAAAAATTATAGACAATAATAATTCTTCAATTGCCCATGCATCCTTGGTTGAGATGCAGCAGGTAACACAGTAGTTTCTTTTATTATTTCCTTGGTATTCTACATTTTTCTCATGTATTTTGCTACTTGTTAAGCAGACCATCACAAGGTTGATGACGCAGTGCAATGAAAAAGGCTTTGAATTAGAGGTGTATTTTTTTCCAAAAGAAATTATATAGATTATAGCCATTTACGATTAAAGTTATTGTCTTGGAATTTATTTTTACCATGACATTCATTTTGAGATAATCTATTTAATCAGCAGATGCAGTAGTTACTAATGTTGTGTTGATTTATTGTGGTGTTGTAAATGCAGCTAAGAACAGCAGATAATCGTATCCTCCAGGAACAGTTTCAGGACAAGGTTACCATCAACAAGATTACTATTTTTTTAGTGTTATTGATTTCTCTAAATCTTATAGTTACTGTATCTCGGATTTCTCAAGCAGATACATTTTTATAACCTTTTATCCATCTTAGAGATCATATATTGTTGTCTTATTGCAAATTTCTTTCCTTGATTTTAGTGTTCCGAGAACAAGGCCCTGCAAGAGAAAATCTTGAATTTAGAGCAGCAGCTTGCTTCTGCTGAAGCAGACCGATCATTGTTACAATCTGATCCATGCATTTCAGAGCAAACTGAGATTCTAAAGACAAAGGTTCTATCTCAGGTTTTTCTTACTGTCATCAACTAGCAGTGAATTCTGTGTTGAACACCTATGGCCTGTCAATTAATACACCTTTGCCATATTGACTAGTTTTTCACATTTGACATGAAACTAAAAGGGGTTCCTGTAGGTGCCTAGTGATGTTTTCCTGTAGGCATCCATTCTTTAATTTTTATTTTGGAATTTAACTATATGGTTAGTTAATCTGTTAGCTAATGTGGTATGTGTTATAAATTCATTCTATTTTGTGCCATGTTTGCAGTTTTTCTTCTATATTTAATAATTGAAATTTAACTAAAATGTATTGAATTTTAAGCCCTTTAGTTATAGAATTGATAGTTTAATTTAATTAAAAAATTTATCATGTATTTATAGACATCTTATAACAAATATACACAGTTTTTATTTTTTTATTTCTATGTATTTATTCCTAACAAATCTACAAATTTTTAGATATGAGCATCTGTAGGAAATTTAAACTCTTGCCTAAACTTAATATTTATATAGTGTTTATCTCTTGGTGTTTCGTTGTTGAGACTGTATCTGTTAGATCTTCGTATGTAGTCCAGAAGATGCTAACCAGCTTTGTAAGAAAAACAGAAAATGAACATTTTATAGATTGAAAAGAAAAAAAATTTTGAAAATGGGAACTTGTATCAGAGTTATTGAAAAATGATAAAAATTTAATCAATAAAATATAAATATGCTTGTATGTATATAAAATCATCACTATTATAAAATATTAAAATTTAATTATATAAAATAAAATTCAGTTCAACTACATATAATATAATTCAAAAACATATTTTGAGTGTGTATTTATTCATTAAGAATTAAGTCCTTAAAATATGAAAAATTATAATTAAAAGCAGAAAGTGCCATTCAAATGGCCAAAAATGAGGAAAACCAATTTTTCCTCTTCAAAAATGAAGAAAAATGTCAGTTTAAATGAAAAAATGAACATTTTCAAAATGTACCCCCTATTTTCCCAAAATCCAAACGGTCTGAGTTAAAAATTTTAAACACCATTTGAAATATCATTTTCTTCTTTTACAATGACGTCTGTAATTGCATCTCAATGATTGATATCTGCTCATATAAACTTCCAAATTTTCTAAGGCCGCTTCTTTAGCAAGAGGGAATTTAGAATGATTTGAAGAAAGCATTGTGTATATTGGCTTTCCAGTCAATGCGCAACTATAGCATTTTGCATTTTTTTCCCTTGCTTTCTCTCCAAATGAAATTCAGACATTTTGTGATTTTGGTGTCACTTCTGCTTGTCATTTTCAATCTGTTTGATTAATATCATTACATAAACAGGAAATGGAACTTGACCCTATAAGGCTATAACTAATCCATCAAAACTTATTTCATTGAGATCATTTTCTAAACCATTTTCAGTTTAAGGCAAATCAAGTGAACATAATCTTAATGCCTATCTTTGCAAATCTTAAAATAACAATCAGTGTTATTTCTTTTACATGGAGATTGTGTCAAGGACAATTTTCTCTTCTTTTGAATTGGCTCCCCATTTTAACCAAAATTTCATTTATATTAATAAAAAAATATACATAATATTCAACAATGTTTTCAAGTTAGATGACTGTATTTCAACAAGAACTTCCATATTATCTATAATTTCCATTTTCTTCTCTCTATAGAAAGCCGAGAATGAGAATCTTAATATTGAAAAACTTCGGATATCAGAGGAGAACAGTCATCTACAGATTCAGAATCAGAAACTAGCTGAAGAGGCTTCTTACGCTAAAGAGTTGGCTTCTGCTGCTGCCGTTGAACTAAAAAATCTGGCCGAGGAAGTTACCAAGCTTTCCCTGCAAAATGCAATGCAAGCCAAGGAGTTATTGGCTGCCCAGGAACTGGCATATTCCAAATCTGCAACCGTCCAATCTGGAAATGATGGGCTATATAAACATTCTGAAAGCAAAATTGAGGCTACAAAACTGGGGAGACGGAGACCAAGTAGCCGGGGTAATGAAACTGCCAACAGAATACGTGATGTTGGTTACTGGAATCATGACATGGATGATCTGAAGATGGAGTTACAGAATAAGAAGCAGAGGGAAGCTGCTCTAGAAGCTTCTTTGAAGGAAAAGGAGATTTCTGAAGAGGAATACAAACGTAAATATGAGGAGGTGAAGAAAAGAGAGAGGGCCTTGGAAAATGATCTTGCTGGAATGTGGGTACTTGTTGCTAAACTGAAGAAAGGTGTATCGGGGGTCTCAGATTTTAATGTTAATGGAAAATTATGCAATGACGCTGGCCCCATCTCTGATCTTAAAGAAAATAGCGACGAAAATAAAAATAATAGTATTAGTCAGAAGCAGCTATCCAATGGTTACCTGAAGCCAAATGGAAACCAGTATAACCAAAATGCCAGTTTTGAGTCATTGCTTGTGCGTCTTAAGGTAATGCATTTTAGATCTTAAATCACGGCAATTTACATCTCACTTTTTACTTTTTTTTTCTTTTCACTTTAAGCCCATACATGTTTGCTTATCGAAATGTTTTTACTTGAGTTTGAATTTAAGAACTTATTCTTCATAATTAAGAGGATGATTAATTACACTATTTTAATGAGTATAAATTCTTTTTTCCATGACGTGATTTCCCTCCAGACACGAATCCAAGAGACGAAAGAAAATAAAGCAGACTTAATGGGAAACGGAGATACTAATCTACACATGTGAAGTATGTTTTGAACTTTGAAGCATAAATATAGTTCTAGTTTCTTGCTTATCTTTTATTGCTTTCGATATTAATTTACTGCTATCTAAATTTTTGCAGTATGTGAACCTTGCTTCCTTGCTTGTTCTGAATGTCCAGTCTGTCGTACAGAGATTTCAGACTGTACAATTACTTTTACTTCGTGATTGTTGTGCAATCAAGTTGAGGCAACTCTTGTACTGTCGCTTGTTGAAGCTGCTTCATTTTGACACATGCCAACTGTTTTCATCAAAGCAGCAGTTCGTCGTACTCTGATGCATAGTTTTCAGTTTGTTTCAGAGTTGCAGAGTCTTTATCCTTTCATTCTCTTACGTCTTTTTATCTGCCGGTTTGAAAGCATTTTCTTATTTATTACATGCATATCATTTGTATTCCATTTCATCAAATATGTCAACAGAAAGCAGTATAACAGAAAATCGTGTATAGAATACTGCAATCTGTAAATGTTTCAATCATTTTTGCATAGTGATTCCTAGGGGATTTACTTTGTCCCCTTTCTTGTTGATAGATTGCATATAAATATTATTTTCCTCTTCATCTGAAATATTTCGTTTGTAGTATTTCACATTTTAGAGGTCAAAACAAAATCTAAACGTATATAAGGAGATATTTGTCTACTTATACTCAATTAAATTTAAGTTAGATGCTTATATTTTAACATGGTAATAGAACAAAAATGGTATCTTAGGCTTGAATCTGCATATTATAAATTTTTTAAATTGGTAAGAAGACATCACTAGAATTTGAGTCTTGATGAAAAGTATAAAATTACCCAATATTGGTCAACTTAATTACATGATGTTAGTATAAATGTTCATGTATTTATAATTGAAAAAGTAAAGATACTCAATATGATTTAAAAAAGAAATTACAAATGAGAATTGTGAAAATGGTTATAAATTGTGAATGGTGCGACGAGACTTGCGAAAATCTAAGAAGATGTCTCTTTTCTCTTGATTAGTTAATCTTCAGTTAAATATTTATAATTGAACGTGTAAGTTGTACTTTGTAGTGATAACTTTTGCAACTGTAGCAGCAAGTTTCTTGGAAGTGTTGTTATTCATCGTATATATTATAGTTACAGTACCAGAAAATGTTTGGTGTTTTGTTTCACAACTGTCAGAAAATACTCTTCGAAAATAGTGTTCTCAAGAGTTACCAATCCAGTTAAAGAACTTAGTAAATGCAATGAGAAACTAAAGAAGTAATCTAAAAATAGAAATATCTAAGAAAATGGAGAAAAGCAAAAGAATTGAAATTTATGTGATCGTCTTGGATGAATTACTTAAATTTATAATATTTTCTTTACAAGTCTAAATCTAGATGAATGAGATTGAGAGTTAGAAATTGGTGACAAATTTCCTAATTTTTTTTGTGAAAACTGAAAACGTCAAATTTTGTTCTACTTGTTGCTTCCTAGGTAAGGAATTAAAAGAAAGACTTGTCGAAAATCCTTATTCCTAAATTAGTTGGCCTACGGTTATTAAAAAATTCTGAAGCTTTTTATTCCCTATCTGAGACCTCACAACAAAAGGATTTCATAGAAAACCTTGTAGTTAGGATTTGAATTCTGCGTGTTGCAAATGTCATCCCCTCGTACAAACTAAATTATCTCAATTTTTTAACAAATTTCTTGATGTCATCGCTGTAAAATTTGTTTGCCCTATCCATCAATGACTTCCCTCACATATGTTAGGTTCATTCCATGCGAACGTGCGATCACACAAGTATTATTCACGGTAATGATGACATCAGTGGTATATTTAACCAATTATAATAATTTAATTGATTATGGGTAATGATGCCTATGGTTATTCTTTAAGGCTTGAATCCTGAAGAATACAAAAGATACCGTTAATAACCAAAATAACACAAGTGATATTTTGATGTTCGTAATAAATGGAGTGAAAAGGGAAAAAGGAGATGAATCGAAACACGATATGGTGGTGCCGGTGCCAAAAGCACTGCTTTTCCTCGGATTCAACTCGAGTCTGCTGCTTGAAAAAATTGTTCAACTACATCTATGATCCTCACACAAATTCATCAGAAGATTCTCACGCTTTTCACCTTCCCTTCCCTGTATTGAGTTTGCCTGGGAACGACACAGACCTAATTTCTGTGATGTCGGTCTTCGAGCGGAACGTTTCCGGGTATCGTCGTCGTCGAGCAACCTTGGAAGTAGCCGTTGCGCTCCATTAAAATCCTTTGCAAGATCCAGCTCTCGTTCATCTTCTCCTTCCCGCCCATCTCTCCTCGTCCGTTCGACATCGTGGCCCCGGTGACGGACCCCCAATCACATGATTAACTTGCTCTTTTCTCTTCCAACCTTTTCCCTGTCACTTCGCACGTGATGTGTTGTTATTTAGATCCGAAGGTGTAAATCAGGTTGGGAGTTCAGAAGAAAAAAAAATAAAAATAAAAAAGGTTTCAGCCGGAGTCTACCTGACCCAGCCCGCCTTCTCGACGCCAGCCTAGTCCAGCCCAACTAGGGTGTGATCAGCCCGAGTATTGTATGGGCCAGGCCCGGTCGGTCCGATTTACTAGTTGGATACTAGTACAAAAAATACATTACAATGTGTGAGATTGTTTAGCAAAAAAAAAACCCAAGCCGCACTCATCCTCCGTACTTTCTCCTCTCGGAAATTTTTGTCTAAATCCTCAAAAGAGATTGTTCAGTATTTTTCTTTCTAAAATTTAAAATGAATTATTTTATGTATTTTTAAAGTATATTTTATATTCACTAATCGACAAGGTCGGCTCAGACTCAGGTGTGGTCCTCCTCCTGCCGCCCTGCTCGGTTTTTATTTAATATATCTCACCCTCCGGTGGGTCTTTATTTTAGTATATATTTTTAAACTGTAGTGTATTATTTCGGTCCTTTTCCGAACGTGGTCCACATAACTAACCCATCTCCTCCAATTATTTCAATAGGAAGATCGATGCAAACTTTAAATATTAAAATTTCACAATCGACACGCGTCCCTCATTTTAATTTTTTAAATAAATGACGTAGACCAAATGCCTCAGATACTAAAAAAAATGATAAAGCAGAAAATGATAAAAAAAAATTAACCTAAGCATCTTACTTATTTTTTATCATTTACCATTATTTACCACCAATATAAAAAAAAACTTTCCTTAGTTTAAGATTCTGACCGAAAATCCTAAATATTTCTTTAGAAATGATGGTAGTTTTCTTTTTTTTAAAAAAAAAAAAACGATGCATCACCCGACATTTGATTAAATGTACGATGATGGAATTTAATAATGGTAAAAATAAATTAATATAAAATAATACAAAATGAAATAACACTGATAATAATAATAAATATCTAAATATATATATTATCTTTTTAGGCAACTTAGTACGTCATTATATTTCTTTGTTTTGTAAAGGGTGCAATGTTATTTGTGATTAATCTCATTTTCCCATAAATCTTAATTATTTGTGATATATTTTTATACTATTTTGCACATTAGATATATATCAGGTTTATTTTAACTATGAAAAATATGCATACATTTGTAGATAATGACAAAAATCAATGTAAATGAAAAGAATGTTCCAACTTGAAAAAATTTTACATCAAATCAAAAAGAAGATAAAACGATCTTTAACTCTTTTTTATGATGTTATCAATTAAGAAAATGCTAGATTAGGGTGGATACACGAAATCAAAAAAATTTATTGTAGATTATGACTCTTTTTCTTATTATTATTTGAAATCTATTAAATTTTGTTATTTTTTATCACATAGACAAATATAAAAAATCTTAATTTTCATTATTTTCTCTTATACGCATAAATACATATATTTTAGAATTTATCATTTATTGTCATTCTTTGTTCTTTATTCAAACACACATATTTTAAGTTATGTTATTTTTTATTCTATAATAAATATTTATATTTTTTGTAATTTTTCTTTCGTCGCTTCTTGTAATTTTTGAAAACTTTCTTTCCTTTCATGGCTTCTTGTAAATTTCTTTTCGTTAGCTTTTAGACATATAAATGAATCTTAGAGTCCATTTGTGTATCTAGAAATGTGATAGAAAGTAATTAAAAAAAATATCAAAAAGTTGCTAGAAAATATGATATTTGTGCAAAAAAAAAAAAATATAAATGAATAACATAAAAATAATTTTACACATCTCAAGTTTATGAAAAAATTAAAAATTTTCATTCTTTATAAGAATACATTATACATTACGAGGTTAATATAAATTTAACATATTGCAAAAATTTATTATTATTATTATATTTTTTAACATACAAATTTAAAAAATTACATTTATTTTTATTTTTTTTATTTCTTTTTTTCCTTACTTTTCGTCATTTTTTTTAGACCTTACAGTTTAAAAAAAAGAATGATTCTGTTTTCTCTTATAAAATTTTATCTGAAAAGTAATGATTTCATTATTTTCCGTTAGACACAAACATATTATATTTTTTTTATCATTTTATTATTATTATTTTTCTTTACGTAAAAATCCTCATTTATTATAATTTAATTTTCTTTTCATTATTTTCCTTCGTTGCAGAAACCCTCCTTTATTAGTTTAATTTTAACGAAGAGCGTGAGAAATAGATAAATCAAAGAAGTTTTTGACAGTAAATTCCTGTAGCTCTCATTCTGATCCGTGTTGTCATCCTCCGAGATGTACAGAGAACATGAATAAATAAATGATCACGAGGAAGGTTGAGAATGAGAATAAAGATGGCACCTGCGTGGTTCATCTAATACAGACAAAGTTCAATAATTCTGGAGTCGGTTTCCAACCTGGCACCTCTACCTTTACCACTTTCATTCGTTTTTTTGTTTCTTGTGTCTGCGGCGCGCGTGTTGAATATTTTTCCTATTTTTTTATTGGTAAAACTTTGTATTTTTTATTTTCCTTTTCTGTGCTTTCACTCTTTAACGTAGTTCTCGTTATCCCTTTTCTTTTATAGAAAAAGAAAAAGGGTTGATAATGAGAATGATGTTGCATATTGCGTGTTTTCGAGCTTCCATTATGTATCATCCAAGGGACGCTTATCTTTTTTATATGATCTTTATCTTCATCGTTGGAACAAGTCACGCCCGACACGTCAGTCAACGTGGCGACATCAAGGGCACGGTGAATGCCAGACTAGGACGCGTGGTTTTTATGACATGAAGTTAGTTAAATCTAATCTAAGTTAAACAATTTCAATCTACGTACCATCGTTAAAATCCACAAGCGACAAAAACCGATACGAGAATCGGGAAGGAACGGAATCTGCTTCCAGGCATCTGGTGCGATCGGGACTAGACAACCGATAAAGTTTTGTTGGTTCCGTCTTGTGAGCAAATCGGCCGCGGACATAGATTGTTGGTGGTTGTGCCGTCACTAACGTTATCGTTCTTTGCTTTTAACGTAGTGACTGATTTGACGTTCCCTCGTTCATATTCTGCCGAACTCGGCAAGAACTGAGTGAGTGCCTTCCATGACACACCCTGCAGCCAACGCGATCCAGCCGAGGAGGCTCCCCCAGCTTGTATAATTTATATATGATTAATTTCATTCAAGGACGGAGAGGAGAGCGGCCAGTTTCCACAAGGCACAAGGCACAAGGCACCCCCCACGTACATGGTGTACTTCCTTCACCGCCGCACTCCTTCGTCGGTTCATTCTGGTAGATATATATGTATATATATACGTGCAATGTAGTACATGTGCCCCCATAATATTCACTATTCACGGGAGGGGTGGGATCGGAAAACATCGAGTTTCGAAACAAAAGGCTCGCTCGATCGATACACGTACATGGGACTCCGACCAAACACAAGCAGCCGAAAATTAAAAACTCCACACCGCACCCCCGTCGACCACGACACGAACAACAAACAATGATAGGAACGCGTTGTAGATGATGAATAATGATGTTTCGGTGGTCAGGCGCGGCACAAGCCCCTGGATCTCTTGTTGGACGGCGAAGGCTGGAAGACGATCTGTGGAACCGTGAACCCGTCGTCGCTTCTCCAACTATTTTGCCCGACGGTGGCGGCTGTTGCGTCGGCGTGGGTGGTCGTCTCCGGTAGAACCTGCGGAACTCGCGGGACCCACCAGATTGGGGAATCTCCGTAACGAGTGCCACCACCGGAGTCTAGATCGGCTTCAGCGAACGGGAGCAAGTCGTCTCCTCCGATGCCCATCTGCGAATTACGTCGATCAGAGAAAGTGTGGATGGGAAGAGAGACGGGAGTGAGAGGTTAGGAAACAGACCTTGCAGAGAGCCGGAGAGCTGAGGGTGGGGAAGGCGAACGTAGATGCAGGGGAGAAAGTAGGCGAGGGGTAATCCAGGAGGAGGTCGTCCACACGCCATCCTGGCAAAGTGTTCATTAAGTAATCCGAGATGCTGCTGCTGCTGCTGCCGTCCACGCAGGCAACCTCTAACGCCGGCGTCACCGTCTCGTCCTTGTCGCTCGTGATAACACTGCCTCTACTGCTTTTAAAGCCCTGGTTGCAGCTCTTGACAGACTTGGTCGTCACCGGATCCGCCGTCTGCTTCTCAACCTTCTTCTCCTTCCTCGTCTCTCCCTCCTCCTCCGCGACGGCGTCTGTGGCCGCGGGTGAAAGCTTGACGCCAGTGAGGAGGAATCTGTTATGCTTCCTGGTCAGGTCGTTGGCGGTGTGTATCGAACCATCACAGTCTATGCACAGGATCGCCCTATCCTCCTGACAGAAAACGAACGCCCTCTTCTCCTGCCGATCACAAACGACAGTCAGAATCCAGCAGTTCCGGCGAACAGCACATGACTAAGATCATCACAATTCGGAATAATTAATTAACTACCTGGCAGAGGTCGCATCGAGGAGCGAGAGATGGGGACGTGGGGTGGAGGAGAGAGAAGCGGTGGTGCTTTCCGGCGAGCTTGTTGGCACGGTGAACTCTCCGGTCACATGCGTCGCAGAGGGCAGCCTCGTCGGCGCAGCAAAACACAGACGCCTCCTCTCCCCCGCACACATCACACTGTAGTTTCATTATATCTTCTTCTTCTTAGATTCTTGTGATGGAGGCCGGAGGTGGTCGATGGACGGGGAGGGGAAGGAGGAAGGAAGGTGGGGTTGGAAACAGGGGTGGATGTGTACTGAAAATTTCATATTCCTTGCACCACTATGCTTTATGTATTCATTGCCAAAAAAACAACTATGCTTTATTTATTTATACGTCATCGCAAACAAAAAAAAATCAATGGCAAGGTAAAAAGTACCAAAACTACCAAAACAAGAACAATATTCAAAGATTTAGAATAGAAAGTAGGAGGCAATAAAAGATGCTAAATATTTACTTTAGTTTCAACCGTCACATCTCGAATAAGACTGCAGCTATAAATTTTTTTAAAAAAAATCACATATTTTCAAATAAAATGTAAAAAATCTCTTTTCTTCTTATTTTGCTGGACAGAGTTATGCAAATCTAGAATTTAACGATGGATCACGAGTTATACATTTATATAAATAAAAATTTCATTTCACCTCAACCCTCTTCACAGGTAACGAATTTCATTTCACCGCCTCAGCTTTATTTCACAGGTATTTCTCTTTCTTTTTCTTTTTTTTTTTGCAATTTACATAAAAATACTTAACTTTAACTTATTTACATTTAAGTCTAAATATTAACAATACTTAACAACAAATCTAGCATTTAACGATGGATCAAATTTTTCCCCTTGGTCACGCACGATAAGGTACCACCTATAATGGAATACCTACCGTGACGAATCTGGTCATCTGTTTGTTAACCATAGAATTCTCAGGTCTGCTGCCACAAGAAAGTACCTATTTTGACAGATGCAAGCAAGATTTACCATCACAATAGGTATCTATCATCTGCCACGATAACCTTATGGACATAATAAGGTTTTGGGGATGTAAGATCCTCATGATAGACTTTCTTATGTCTGTCCCAGTAAGAAATATATTGCGAGAGATCTTATATCTATCATAATACATGTCTTACGTTTATTACAATATATACGTTATTGTGATAGATTTAATAAGATCTGTCATGGTAGGTATCTTATGTTCGTCATAATAGTAGAGTATATGTTGTAAATAAGAATTTATATTAATTACAGGTAATTATATTTAAAGGATAGTGAAGTTGCTGTTTGGCGCCTGGCCCCGTCACCTCGTACGAGGATTAAAAATCCCTCCCACCATCACTGCATAAAAATCTGGTGCTTATCCATTGGAAAACGCTTGCACTCAGTCAGCCCCTCTCCCCTTTTGCCTAACAGTCAGTCGTCCACCTTCATGCATGTAAAAGAGGGATGACCCTGAATGTAAGCAAAAGCAGGGCAACCGTGAATAGACAAAAGAAAGGACGACCCCGAATGTAAGTAGAAGGACAACTTCCAACGGATAAGGAAAGGACGGCCCGGCCCCTCTTCGTTGTCAAATATATATATATATATATATCCATAAGTACGATTGTCTGTAATCTTTTAGCATTCGTTATGTGTGCAAAATAAGTTCTATGCCCCCACACAGACTTACATCCTGTTGGCTTTATCTCTTGACCATCTTAGCTTAGTGAGTTAGCGAACAACATTAGCCCATGCATGGTTACAGGGTGTAACATCTACCCATCTACCCCCGTAACATGCAACCATATGCCCGCCGAAGGGCCCATGATGGTAGCCTAACTAGCCTAATACTTGGGATTAGCATCTCAAATCCCTTAGATCTTGTCGACCTAAGTAGTCATGTGCCTCCACGTATGATTTGCCAGCTCCCTCCCCATCGATAGATGGTAAGGTGGTCAACCGTCTTGTTCGATCGATGTTGGGTCCTAGCATGCTAAACTTAGGTCCATATATAGTCTAGGTTCATCTAGTATCTGTCCTCGCACGGTGGTAAAGGACATTACATGCAACTATCTCCTAGTTTTTCATCATCTTAGGCTTATTATCCACTTACTCTTCTTCTTTGGATTTATCGATATAGTTTCTCTTCTTGTATCGTATATATAAAGATACATTGACGTCTATCATATATACACTGGTAACTATTAAGCATTTGATGTTACTTGCATGTAGTATCTTACGTCACATTTTAAGATTTTCCTATTTTACTCGTCTATTAGGTCAAGAACATGAGAAATTTTCAAAACCTGCAAGTTAGGTGAGGACCAATTCACTTAGCCGTAACGTCACATGAGTTACCGCCACTCACCTCTCTTATTCCATGATTAAATTGTCTAACTCAACCCATGCACAATTTAGCTCTCGGTTCCCAAACTCAGTTTGATTGTACTAATAGTTTTGTTTGAAGAATTTTGTTTTTAATCATCACAATTGTCCCATACATTATTTTATCGTACATTTAATGTAACTTTGTGAATTATAATTTCAAAAAATTATTTCCCTAATTAAAGGACTTATGATTACAAAATTTACGTTAAAATTTGTGATAACCTAACTTAAATATTCGTGTGCTAGTAGAATCATCCATCCAATCATTATATTTCATCTAAATATCGTCGCATTCTAATAAAATATAATGATTGAATAATAGATGATTTGACTAAAGCAAACGAATGCTTCAAATCTGTCATCTTAAAATTAAATGTAAATTATGTAAGGTAATTTGTATTCATCTTATACATTCTTTTGTAAATGATGTAAATTAGTAAACGTAATTATGATTTTTCATTTAATTTAAAAAATGATGATTAATAATTTATTTTATATAAAAAATAATGTAAATTATGTTTGAATTTTCGACAATCCAAATTTCCTTCACAATTTTCAGAAATCACTTAACAAGTAAGTAAGTAAGTAAGTAGGTAAGACTTTTGTAATTAAAAAATAATATGATTTTAATGAGATTCAAACTTATGGTTTTTTATGAATCTTAAAATTATAATACCATTCATTTACATTCAAATTGTTATCAACTAATAATATTTAAAACAATAATTATCATTTATTAAATTAAATGAGAACTGATAATTACATTTATTAATCATTTTATGAATTATAAAAAATAAGATCATTTATAAATAAATTTAAATAAGATGAATAAAAATTATATTACATAATTTACATTTATCGTATATATGTTATGATAAATGAATATTTTAAGAGCGTTGTCTCAAAATTAAATATAAATTTTTAATTATAAATGTAAATCATGTAACATAATTTTTATTAATTTCTTAAAAAGTGACGTATGATTTATAAAATCATTAAATATAATTATGATTTTTCATGATATATTATTATGCAACGCACCATTCCGTCACACCACATCATCATTAGATCGATCGAGCAATTTCTTTAGTGACAAATGTTCAATCCTGATCAAATAAATATTTGATGTATGTAACATTACATTGTAAAAAAAAAAATTTTAAATATTCTGCTTATGTCAATGTAAAACTAATTTATATGTAATATTTTTAATTTAACCAATACAATGTAACGAGCATTTGAGATGAAACTTATTGGCTTCACAGATTGACGTAATTTCTTTAGCTACGACATCTCCGTTAACTGTCGTCGATTTCTAACATTTAAATTTAAGTGTATAACACTTAATCTCGTAAACTACTTTTTATTCGTTGAGATATTTTGTTCACAAAGTTAACAAGCGAAAATCGGTAAATTTCAACCCTTAGATCAAGGATTGTCTGAAACGATAATTTCACTTTTACCTGTTCACGTATTTACAAGGAATGCATACGCATCCTTAAAGAAGCTTCTTTAAAAGTGTCTCCAAAATAAAAGGTTTACTATGAGGTCATAAATTAAGAACTAATTTTATAATTAAGCTGGCATTTGATTAATCAACGAAAGATTGCTAAAGAGATGCCCACAGACTTGATAAAGTGGAAATCTGTGAAGATCAGATGCCAAAGATTTCCATTTCAAAAAAAGGGGAGGCTGAAATGCTTCCAAGGATAGTGGAATCTATTCCAAACGAGAGAAAAATCGCATGGGTTAACCAAGAACAACTACCTTACTGTTTTTTTTTTTAATCAATAAAAGAATAAATTGCATTAAGATTTGAAATTTTTTTAAAAAAATATAATATTATATGGTCTTATGCTTTAAGTGAAGGCTTTCAACGATCGCCAAGTTTGTAATTGCTTGCAAATTTCCAATGGACGGACGCAGTTGGGTTTAAATTTGAAATTTCTTATAAATAGATTGAAATTTTTCTTAACCCCTTATTGTAAATAGATCAAACATGACAAAATTTAAAAGAAAAGTTCCTGCATAAATTTACCATCGTCGGATGTGACTTTATTTTCCAAAAATTATTTTTGGATCGATTAGGTTTCAAACATGCATTGCTTTCTTTCTGTATTATTGTTTCACTGAACGAATTAACTATTTAAGAATAATATAATTGATTAAAGAACTGTGACTCATCGGGCTCCCAAAGGGCACGGGCCGGGCCCTAAAGCACGATGAGAAAAAAAAGAAAGAAAAAAAGGTGAGTTTTGTCCTCGTCAGAGCTGCGAGCCTGGCACGTCACTTGTCCCCAACAACTTTTGCTGACCGGGATGTGATGTGGATCGCCACTCGGATGGTGCGGTGTTAAAAGGCGTAGGAAATGACACGACCATGTCAACGGCATCATGTCATCTTCGTAAGCCAAATCTTATGATATAACAGATGTCATGTGAGGTGGAGATTTGGAATAAACGGCGCGAAAATTATTCTTTACCGTGATAAAGAAATTTTTGCCATCATTTTTCTCCGGTAACCCGCACATTCCAAATATCTAAGTTCGAGGTGAAGAAAATCTTTAAATCTCATCGTTAAGTTATATCATCTTTAAATATAGGTTTACGTCAAGAAACCATATATTTTTGTCTTAATTATAGATAAAATAATTTTAAAAATATTTTGGTATATACCATTTGTTAAATGACAATTTTGATTGACAAAAGTAAAGTAGAAATTGGTTTTAAAATAGAGTACTTTAAAATTAGAAGGAAAATTCTATAAAATTAGTCTTTACGCAACCACACGTTATGATTCAAAACATTAGAATATTTAAATGAATGAGTGATAATACTATAAATAACAAATTAAAATACAAATCAACTTAACTAATTTGGTTACATTCTTAAGAGGTCAAAAATCTATCGATAATAAGAAGAGGATTAATTAATGCATGTGGAAGAAAGTAAGAAAAGTAAAAATTTTAAAATCACCGGGATAAGAATTTACGCATGTGAAAGAAGATTTAAATAAAGACTAGATCATAAATGGAAATTCGTAGGGAAAAATATCTATACGGTAAACTTAACGCAGCGAGACTATTGTTCGAATTATTATTATTTGTTATATGTGTTGTTACTGATATATATACGAGAGCAACGACCAGACCTAGGCCTGGCCAATTCGGGCCCAGGAATGGGCCTACGGTTGGCAGGTTGACGAGACCGGCTCCTTCGGCCCGGCCCGACCCAACCCACAACCTTTCAACACTCATCCTGACCGGATTGGGCTTTGTGCCGAACTGGGTCGTCGTATTGAGTTAAAAGCCCAAGCCGGCCCGACCCGACCTAATATATAGCTCTTGGTTAGGAAAGTGCTTTCCATTGCGTTCAAGATTGATTTTTTCCCTCTCTTTTTTCGAGTAGATGAATTAATCTTGCCCAAATTAGTTCTACTACTAGATCTTATTTTCTGCGGAGTTTAGCGTCGATCAACGAAAACAGCAATACAATGAGAAAAGATCGAATTATATGCCTTTGAAAAGGTTCCTTTTGTGACCAAAAAGAAAACCATTGTTTTTCCTATGCCATAGAATAAATCCTATTGCGTTCTCAGCGACATCATGATTCTTCCTAATCTTAAATATTGTTCATACCACATGCGTCTAACCTCGTGTTGCCTTGCGTGACACATATCATTCATATGTATTTTTCATTAGATTATTTGCAAATATAAGATAAAATCAATTAAATGAATATTGATCAAAAGCACTAAAAATTTGACAATCTTCTCCTAATTTTTAGCCATTGATTTTATAGGTAGATATGTAACGATAAATATAACTCAAATTTCCTAATAAAAATTCAATACGTAGTAGATCGATTATGTCATAGATTAATTAATTAATTATACACACATCTTAAATTTTTAATATTGCATATTAATAAAGACCAGTGGTCCCACCAGGAAAGTTTCCTGGTGACACCACTGGGAATATAATATGGTCTAAATTAAAAATCCATAACGAAGAATGTCCATTAAGGACCACTCCCAACGATAATGGTACCGTATATCGAGAAATTATCGATCAGTTGATTTATTTTTTCCAAAATTTTAATTCGATTTCCATAAAATCTCACATAGGTTGTTTATTGGCTATTGAACTGCTTATATATACTGGGGACCACGTTTATAAAGGAAAAAGTTAATTACAAAGTCCTATTGGTTATAAAAAATTTTAGTTATTTTCTCTAAGTACTTTGTTTAGTTACCGTAAAGTCACTTTAATACGTACCTTTTGATTCTTTTTGAAATATATAGATAAATATAGACAATTTACACACACACACAAATTTGAGCTAAACGAAAAGAACTTCATAATTACGAATTTGATTTCAAACGTTTAAATGGTGAAATATTTAAAACCAATCTATAGACGTCATGAATTCAGCCCAATTTAATCATACCTGTCTTTAAACTTATCTCTTTACTTATAAATATTTTTAATTATCTCTGTTATGAATTGAAACCAATTTATTTTTGTATAATTTTAGATTACATACATACTCTACTACTAAAGGTTTTAAATTACTCGTGTTCTTTAGCAATATATGCATATTCATTGACATTAAAACTCAAAAATATTACCTACATGCCTCATAGTTAATCCTCGTTTACATGTACTTGTGTGACAGATTTGGTTGTGCAATCTATGACAAATTTAAATCATCATCTCTGTTATTTACGTAGCTCGATCTTATCGGTAAGGCCCCACCACCGCCGAAGGTAAACCCCTGGTGATATATTCTGATAACAATTGAAAATTGGAAGCCGCTAGAGGTAATTAGGCTACAAGAGCTGATGCCAAATGTGAATTTATTGCAAATTGCTATGACCGCCGTAGAAACGATTTACTTTACAAATTAAGACTTACTGTAATGGTGATAATTTTAGGTGTTTTATTTCTTTACCTTCTTATTTGTTTGTTCCATGCAAATTTTTGCTTATTGCTTTTGAAATTCATGAGTTCACGATGTGGTTTATTTGCATAATCAGAGCGTTCTTAGCGTCAGATCAGAATTACGAAAGTTCTCGATCAACTGGAAGGAGAAATAAAGTAAAGTATGCATACGTTCATCACATATTTCATCATGATGGCCGCTCTTACTGCTGTATTTTTATTATGTTGGAAATATGTCGACCGCTCCGTGTATTTCTCATCTTCCTCTCTTCTTCATGATTTCACCGACAGACGATTTCAGAGGGGCAGGGAACAGAAGCATTTCCGAACCCAGTGATTGATAACCATGCACCTGCGCCTCCATCTTACGAGGCAAATGGAATGTTCTTTTTCCACCCACACTGACGTGTTGACGACTGTCTTTTAACTTCACAGATCGATGCTTGTTAGGTTCATCGTCTTGCAACCTGCCATGTGGTGAACTCGGTCGCAACAAAGCCAGTGAAAATGTATATAAGTAAGGTGCTGATAAGTACGCCAATACAAAGGAATAAAGATATAAACCAGACGGGGACGCGATCACCAGCATCCAAATCAATACAGAAATATCGTTGAAATGTCGATCTAGGGAAACGTACCACACATTGAAACCCGGTAACGGCCCATCCGCATCGAGATAGACCACAACCCACACTGCAAATCAGCTGAATGAAGAAAAGGGAGCAAATGAAATTATGTAGGATATTCTCGATCTCCCTTAATATAGTGGATGCATGTTGAAACACAATAAGCCCAAAGAATGATACGTCGCTAGTTTCTTGGTTGTGATCATTACCCTTCGAACAAACATCGGGGTTTTCTTTTCCTTCTAGAATGAAAGCATTTAACAATAACTCCATTTGTCTGGTTGGATTCCCATCCACCATTACGAAAAATATGGAAAAGCTGCATTACTTATCCACCATATCAGGGTCGCCAGTTGAGCGACATTCAACAATATCGATCAGTCCTTTTAGTCCCTTAGGCAAAATACAACTTCTCACAACTAAATGAATCATAGGCATGCAGAAACATCGAGAAAACTCAAGTGTCCATGACAGACAAAGAAGCAGAAGTTTACTATTTTAGCAAGAAGTGAAAGAAGGACCAATGTTGGATGTGGCGATGGAGAGGAACATGAAAAGATGCCCTTGTACGCATAGACGAGAAAGGAAACAAAAACGCACACACCACAGAACAGTCCACACGCATACATCGCCCAGAAAACTACACAACAGCAAAGCTTCATGGCGGGCACATGGGCGCTCTCGCCTATGGTGGAAGAAGAGAGGACGAAGGGGAAGGTGAGTTGGAGGAATCTTACCTTGAGAACTCCCACGGCCAATATCTAGGACTGATCTGAATAATCAAGTCAGAACGATAGATTTTTGGGGCCGGAGAGAGCTGCAAGAGAGACTCCCTTACCCCCTACCATCTTCGACATCCATTACCACCCCTACCTGCACAATCAAAGTCTGCACAATCAGCGATGATGTTAATTTTCTTTCATAAATCCGGGACGGGAGTGGAGGCCATCCGAAGTAGTTCAGGGTTACCGCCGGACATCCGTCAGTCTGCTTTGATCACACCATTGATTTGACAATGCAGCTTCCTTCTCTAGCAACTTACTCTTCAGGATCAGATCTGCCATTTCCCAAAAATTAATTTTGCAGGGAGCTTTCCGCAGGCACCACATGGTGCAAGCTACGAGACGATTTTTCATGTTCTCCGATCTCTCCCCATTATCGATCTCCTACCTCAAATTCGACGTTCCATTTGGCATGCATCTTTAGGACTTGGGGCAGCGCTCCTTGAACGCATCTCCGCGAGTAAATTGTAGAAGGAACGAAAAGCCCTTCTCATCATTCAATGATGATAATATTTAACGTCGGCGAAAATTTCTAAAAATTCTAATTGTCATGTTCGTTCTCCCGCCACGAAGAAAGACGATTGCTAACCTCCGGACGTGGATGCATGAGAGGTTATGGTTGCTGACGGGAAATGTCAAGATACACGTATGATACCACCTCAGATTACGTGATATCGAATTTTTTTATTCGCATAATGGGAACAATTAATTTTGCATTTTTCCTCCAACGTATCATCGATTTAGAAGATAAAGTCCGTAAGATTAATTTTATTACGAATAACCCAGCCAGAAGGGATGGTGTGGGACCAGGAGTGGGTTTGGGGAGCACATGGCCCGGGAAGTGGTGTTTGGACGGTTCCCACCGGTGCCATTTCACTAAGTCCAAGTGGTGGCGTGCGTATCATGCAGGATTTTCTCGCACATCGCGGTCCCACCCGGACGCAGGACGTGAGGAGCAACGGACGGATGGTTTCCAACGACGGACGACACCGGACTTGGGAAACGGTCAGAAGAGGTCGGCTTCCTGGGGCGTAAAAACGTTGAACGGTCCCACGTGGAAAATAATTTAAATTTACGTAATGATAGATTTTTTTTTAATCTTTTGTAGATCATTTAACTTTCGATCTTTTCTTCTTAAGCATCGATAAATTTGGTGAAGGTTTCTTTCAGTCTATTTTCTCCTAGGTTTCTTTTCTTAATTTTGCTTTTCCTATATCTATCTGTTTAATATCCTTTGCTTCTTGTTTTACCGTAGAACCTATAAATTAGTAGAAATCATAAAATAACATTTTTTGAGAATATCACCCCGATATTTAATAAGTCGGTTTATTTTTCTTGATCTTGGTTAAAAAACTTAACTATTCGTGTTGATGTTGACTTGATAAAAGAAGTCTAATTTGTTTAACTGAAATATGTATATTGATTTGAACAACACTATCCTAAAAGGGTGGGTGGGCTAATGCTGCGAAAGTAAAAGATGTTCGGATTAAACTTTTTATCTGTAATTTTAGTGAATTCTAGTGTTTTTGATTCTTCTCCTGCTTATGGCTTCACAGAGTTTCCTTTTCTAGTATATTATTATCTACCTCGTTGTCAAAAGAAAAGAAAGATATATATATATATATATATATATTATCCATTTATTTTATATTAAAATTAAATTTTATATAATATCAAATTAAATCGTGGCATTTATTCATTGATAAGTAAGAAACGCTCGTGAGAAGTGTTGAATAATCTTTTTGGGTGGTAAACGTTGAATGGTCTTACGCGGAGACAAAGGACGTAGGGTTTCACAGGATAGCACCAAGGTGGGTCTACAGTCCACCAGCTGCTCCACCTGTAACGCAAGCGATGGAGGAATCGCTGTTAAACTTCCAACAAAGTCTTATCTTCTTCTTCTTTTTGGGTTTGGAAAGCAACTAGGAGTTAAAGAAATGGGAATCAGGGCAGAGGCGGCCATGGTTTGGTAAAGTGGGTACGACTGAAAGAAGAAGAGATAAAGATGCCCTCACACACTTACTTCGTCGGCAGGATTCAACCCGAAAGGCACATGGGTTTTCTTTACGTTGATTGGAGGATTAATAAACACCATTAGGTGTTTATTCATCCCTCGAGTCCATAGGAGTTCCGTGCGTGCGTCGAATTAGTCCTACATCAAAGATAAGACGATGATAACCACATGATATAAAGTTAAACATCCGATATCGATATTCTCAACTCGAATATCTGCAGCACATCCACTATCTACCGGAAGATGTTGATAATCGACAGAAAATAAATGACAAAGAACCCCTCCATCATGACTGGCTGATTTAAGTCAGTCAGTATAAGTTATGGACGGCGTGCGATGAACCAACGGCAGATTATTGCGATTAATCTTTTTCTTATTCTGATAGCACTGAAAAAGTTCAGAATTCAAATTCACCGAAAAGCATTATCTAAGGTAAAAAGAAGAAGAAGGGGTGGCGTGCGACCTAAAGGAGGCTGCTGCCTCATCTTCTCGCCTACGTTTTGGTCGCCTTTATCAATGATGACATCGAGAGATGATATCAATGGATAAAAATAATACTACAACTGATGCCACAAAGCTAACGGCCAGTGATGAATGATGATGCATCATAAATAAAAAAGGTTAGTGATGGTAGTGGTGGGGATGGAAGGCCAGCCCAATAATAGACTTGCACTAAAATCTGCTCGGTGGTGCATGGAGGAACAGGACACCGCTGTAGCCGTATTTACACGCTCGGGTTTCCCAAAATAAAAACTCGCATGACGGACAATTCAATCCACTGACTCAAGGATTCAACGTCTGACAAGTGTGTCTGCAAAGAAAATCCGAGGTAAAGGAGTCTAGTTTTTAAGATAATCGTAATTTTTTCAATTCAGATTTCGATAAGATTTATGAATGTCGAAGAATAAAAACATCAAGTTAACAGAAGGGCCTGTAATCCAATTCGAGATTCATTTTTTAAATAAAAAAAAAAAAAAAAACACCGCCAGGCGGAGAAGACTCTAAAAGAAAGTCCTGCTGTTGCAAAAAGAAAAGGTTTTGAAACATACAAGTCTCACGCCCAGAAATATGAATATACGTAGTGAATGGATTACAATTATCAGCCCTACAATTCCATCTTTTTTCTTTTTTTTTTCCCTATTTGCTTCCCATCTGCTAAAATAACAGGCAGTCAGAACTTAGAGAATTAGCACAGCGAGGTCTTTGAAGTCTTCACCCCCCGTCATTTCTCCCTTACTTCTAAAGAACTACGAGCAAACTGAAAAGGGTGGCACACGTACCAACTAATATACTAATGTAATCTAGTCCAATCTCTAGATAAACCTACTAAGCTGAAACCTAGAATAGAAGAAGAAAGAAGGTAAAATCAGAGAAGCGCGCAGGGCTTGGCTTCACGCAAACCTACCACTTTCCACAAATCCGTTAATTGGTGAATTAATTGCTCAATATACAAACGAAACGGCCGAATCGAAGGTGAACCGGAAGTAAGACCGGGCCGGCTTGGCTTGCTCCCTTCTCAAAATACGCGATGCAGGTGGCTAACGTGGGCCGGTGGCCGCGGAGTCACCGATGTCCAACAACTGTCGCTGTTGCAGCTGCTGGTGGGCCAGGAGTTCCTTCTTCCGACGCATCTCGAGTACCTTCCGGTGGCTGTTGGAGTGAACGTGGTCGAGGAAGGTGGGGCTGATTGCAGGGCGATATTCCGGGAGGAGGCGGCCGGACTTATATCGGACGCCACAGGCGTTGCATAAAGTCTTTGCGCCCAGAGGACCGGCACGCCATTGAGGTGTCTTCTGGACACCGCAGTGGCTACAGCGTCTACCCATGACTCCATCGGCGGTCGCCGTCCCATGGTGCTCTGCTGGCATGGGCCGCATGGCTTTGGGTTTACGACCTTTCTTCTTGTGTTGCTTTGTCGGGAGAGCTTGCTGGTAGATATTGGTGGCGGTGGTAGCCTCGCTTTTCTTCTTGTGGAGCGGTGGCCTCCCTCTACCTCTGTGAACAACGACAGGGGCAGCAACGACGTCCTGGTTTGGGGATTTGGGCTCGAATATGAGGCAGGAGGATGGGGAGGAGGCGGACGAGCAGGAAGACGAGGAGGAGACGGAGGAGCAGCTCATGGGCTCGGGAAGCTGTAGGTGGTGGAAGGACCGCGCACGGCCTCCAGTACGGGCACGCTTGCTCCGAGCCTTGGAGGGTACTTCCACGGTGTTGTCGGAGAACGTGAAGGTTCTTTTCATGGAAGTGAAGCCAGAGGTGATGGAGACGGAAGAAGGGGACCTGCTATGGTTTTTGGTAGCGGTGGTGGTGAGATGGTGGAAGTAGGCAGGGGGCATAGCGGAGCACGGGGGGTCGACGACAAAGCTGTCGTCGACGATTTGAGACACCCACTCCAGGTCGGAGATGTCTCCCGCCTTTACAAAACAACAAACCGAACATTAAAACCTAAAAAAAAACGGTGACTTCGTTTCGGGAAGGATATGAACGAAAAAACCAGAGCTTCGATTGCTTACGGGAAGGATGGGTTCGTCCAAGGAGAAACCAGAGGAAGAGTTGGAGTTGTAGCCGTGGTCATCCTCTTCCGCCTTTTCTTCTCCGAACTCCTCCTTGGACGGAGGCTGGTCCAGCGCTTCGTCCGGCATGCTGCTGAAGTTTAGCAGGTCATCGATAGAGAAGTCTTCTCCCACAACGTGGCCGGCGCTTTTGTCCAAACTCCACACGTCCTCGTACTGGTGCTGGTAGTAACCCGGTGTTGACAGGTTGTGTTGCGGACTACCTCCTCTCCTCAACGCCGCCGAAGATGCCGGATAATCCATTTTGACCTCCTCCCCAACCTGGAGGTAATCCAGCCCCAAAAATACGATTTTTATACATAGGAAGAAAAAATGGAAAATCCAGACGGCAAACAGGAGACGAGTGTGGAAAGGAAGGAAGGAAGAAACATGGAAAACCATCGTATTCTTCTCTATTTTCCTCCATTCCCACTGCCCCTTCCGACCATTTGCCGTTGGTTATCTCTGTTTGTTTACCTGAATGACCTCTTCTGCTGCTGCAGCTGAAGAAGGTAGCAGTGACGAGGGAAAAAAGGAAGAATGGGAGAAAAGAGGAGAAGGTGATGGTGGAGAGGAGGAGGAGGAGGAGGAGGAGTTGTGGCGGTGGTGGTGGAGATGAGAGGAAAGAGGGAACGTTGGGTGGAGAAGCATTGAATGGCTGGAAGAGCCCACGAGCGAGAACCTAATGCCTCGTCGTCTCTTCCACCCTTTTTCGGATGTTTCTTTTTTCTTCTCACAAAAACGAAAATCTCTCTACGGTCTATGGTATGTGGCAAGTATAATACGCGTCGGTCCATTGTCTACGGTCTAAGCCCGGCCAGCTTCGTTTACGTTTAGAAATTAGAACGCTCGATCGAGCCCGTCGGGCGCCAACGTGAGGCGTTCGATTTGGATGTCTTCCCCCAGCGTTTGAATTCCATACTGCAATTATAAAATTCATATTTTCCGTTCAGGACAAATTATCTATGACCCACCAAAAACGTTGAATGGAGACGATGTCAGAAACGGAAGGCTCGCCGGCTGCAATGAAGCCGGATCCGGTCCAAGAAAAGAGAGAAATAAATAAAACCCAACAGAAAAAAAAAAAAAAAAAAAAAAGGTAAACGAACCGGCCAGGCGGCGGGCACCTTTCGGTCCTCACGCCCTTCTTTCCATTCCCAATTCTGCCCCACCTCACACATCATTATCACGAGACCAGTCACCGGGCGACTTCTCTGTTCCTTCCCGGAAGAATGTCTTTTTATCTTCCTCCTCCCTTACGCGTTCCCGTGAATACATTATAGATCGCCCTTTATTTCTGTGTGGTGGCGTTTTTCTTTCCATGAGGTCATAAGAAATAGAGGAGGAACGAAGGGTGTGGTGTGAGCGAACTACCGTGTCACGAAAGGAGTTTGTGTTGCAAAAGCACACGGAATGGCCCAGCCTTTGTCGGATGGCAAAAGCAAGGGAGATTTGATTTATGTGCAGAGGAGTAGCGGTAGTAGTCGAGCAGAGAGAAGAAGAACAAACGCATGACATGATTCCACTCGCATGGCTTGTCTTCTTTCCACAAGATATGCGTGTTCGGAAGGGTGGCGTAGTAAACGGAGCAGTGCGTGGTCTTATCATTGCTCATGTCTGCTCCACTGCGTCCTCGTTCTCAATGCATGCTTTCAGTAAGGGCGATAGAGAGAGGTCGGCCATGGCGCAGGATTGACCAGTGTGTTCTTCCGATTGAAGTCTCCGGTGTTACCAGAAATTATATTTTATTTTTACCATGGAAGTCAAAGTCTTCAGCACCGAGTCAAAAGTCTTGGGCTTGCTGTTAATCTACACTGCGTTTTTTCTTCCTTATTTTATTGGTACTACAAGAGAAAGATGGTTTAAATTTCAAACCAAATACAAAATACTGAAAAAATAATAAGTTTATGCTTATTAGTTTCGGTAACTCTTATAGACAAGAGTTCATTTGGATTACGACAGAGATAAATCCCAAATAATATGGTGATTCCCGAGGACTATTAAATCAGCGGTACTTCTCCTTCTGAAAATTTTAACACGATTTTAAATGAGCCTGTACTTGCCATCGACCAACTTAAATTCGGAGACCTCGGAATGATTCTAAATCAAGTTGGGGATTTCGTGACGTGCGTGGGCTTGTCATCCGAGGGTCGGTTTATTTCAAACCGTAGGCTATTCAAAATGAGCATCATGACTGGCTAGGTTAGCAAGTCAGAACTTACCACCGCACATGACCCTTTACTTTTTCACCATAAGATAAAAAAATTCAAACAAACATAAGCGTAAACTTAAAAAAGACTCAAATCCCTCTATTTACAATGATGGTCTATATTTCAAGTGGCATGCTAGGAAGACTCTTTTGATGTCACCAAGCAGATGAATTTCCTACGTTAGGAGCCCCCCCGTTGTCATGTGAACCCCATGAACTCTCTCTCCTTCGGAATGCAGAAGATGCCGATTCCTTTTGTACAATCCAAGCATACGAAATCATAAGTGATTTTTTCAAGATGCCCAGAGCAAGTCGGTTTATTTTGAAGGGTATGTAAGCGAAAATAAAAGTTGTATTCGTCACCCCTCCTCTCCAGTTGAGTGTACTATTTATTATACCGAAATACATATTTCTTTAAAATTTACGGAGAAAATATTCAAATGGAGTCAATAACTGTAACATACTTACTAATTTGACGGGTAAACACTTGGTTTAACTTTTGACTTTATTTTAAGTAAAAAACCTTGAAAATGCCATTATATATAAGTCATGGTAATAATTAAACTTTGGGTTTGTTTAATTAGTTGTCTGCGATCAGTTTAGTTATATATTCAGGGAAGGGAAAGTGAAGGAATTGCATTACTCAATTAGATTATAATACATATTAGAGTTTCTATAATTACATGCAAGCTTCGAAAATTGATTACAATAATCCAATATTTTTTTTTTTTTAGTATATCACATAACTAAACGAGCGTAGGCTTAATTGGTTTGTTCGGTTAGGGTTTTCCAATTTGTCGGTATTTAGAAGGCAGTGGCGATCGACCTTGATTTATCGTCGTCGATGGAGACGGACCACATGTGACTCCTTCGGACGTAGGAATCAAAGTTGACGGAGACGGGGGGAATCACAAGATTTTGGGTCGTAATGATGTTTTGGATTTTTTGCATTAGGCCTCTATCGCTGTTGTTCACAACGTCATTAAGAAAATTTCTTCTTAAAAAATTCAATACGAGTAAAGATAAGATGAACGATTCCAACAACGAAAATGCTGTACAGTTGTAGAAACAAACCACTGTTGTGGATTAAGACTCCACGTAACAAATTAACACCATCTATGCCATACATTACTATTCCAACGGGAATTTTGGCAATATATAAATTGGTCCTACCTATGTATGTATATATATGCAAGTATATGACAGGTTGTATTAACTTCGCGTAGACGTCAATTTCATGGTTGCCCGGGATTTTGTAAAAGTCCTCGCCAGAATTCGAATTTCAAATATCCGCAGAGTTTTAAAAATATATATTTTCTTCGTGAACTTCTTTTAAGAGATAGAAAGTAATTTTTAATCTTCTTAATATTTGTGTGTTTGAAAATAATTTTTTTTACTTTTCAACCTATAAAATTAAATATATATTGAATTTTCTAAACCTTGAGTGCAAAAAAAGCAAAAATTCTTTTAGTCAAAAAAATTGGATATTCATGTAATATCAAACTTAGCAATTGTTTATGTCATGTTTTAAAAGAATAAATAACAATCATCGTAATATTAAAGAAAAAAAAATATACTTAAATAAAATTAAAAATATGTAAAAAAATTTCTTTTTTAATATTACAGTGTGAATATCTAATAAAAAAAATATAACGAGTAAAAGAGGATAAAACGTAAACCAATGAATAGCATAAAAATATTATAATCAAATTCTAATAAGAGTTACACACAAAAATGAGGTATAAATCACATATTTAATCCTATTTAATTTCAAAAATGCTGTCACTACAGTCATAAGGTGACTAATGCAACCTATGCTCATGCCTACCTAAAAGGTCTACTAGTTATATTCTAAACATAACAACAATAACAACACGTAAATAAAATCCAATAAGTTAATTTATATAAGTCTAAAAATAAAATAACAACAAAGCTAACAAGTAACAAGAAGACTTTAATCAAATTAACATAATAAAATAAAGAATACAATTCCGACATAATAAAAGTAAATCCTATAAATTATAATAATAGATTAGACTGTAACGTCAAATTTATTTATAAATTTTATTATTTAATTTAACGTCTAATTGTTATATATCGCCTGCACACTCAACTGCGACAGTGGACATTCGCCGCATAGCACGCGAGGAATCTGCTGACTGACTGTGTCATCTCCTTCTTCGCCAAAGCTCACAGAAATTATCGCTCTTCACCGAACTCCTTCCGTGCTCGCTGGACCGACCGAAGAATGACCGACTGCGACACCGATTCGAGGGAGAAGGCAGGCGGAAAACGGGGGCGTCGCACGTAAACCGGAGGTCGGGAAAAATAATCTTACTCATAACCAAGAAAAAAAATATAAGGGAGATTTTACCATAATGCCCCTGAAATATTACAGATTACACCCACTTTAAGGTCATACTATTTTGGTAAAATCAGATAGAGTTGAATTATATGTCAATTTCTACGTATCAATTTTATGAACAGCATGTTAAAACTTTTTATACAAAGATCGATATGCTAAATGGTATGTCAGTTTTAAAAATAATTTGACATACCCATTTGCTAAATAATAAGTTGATTTTAGATTTTTTAAAATTCTAAAACAAGCATAAACGTCAAACAAGTAAAGTACCTTAGTTACTTTTTGTTTCTCCCATATTCTTAACCTTTTTATCTTTTCGTCACTCTTCTGAATGTCCAAACAAACCTCAACGTACTTAATTAGATTTTTCTTAAACAAAAAGAAGAAGAAATCTCTTCTCACCTTCAAAGAGAAATAACTAAAAAATATCGTACGCATCTTTAAGAGGTAAATTAAGAAGGCAATTTGGTAACTGAAATATGTTAGAAATTGAACTAAAAACGTCAAATAAGAAAAAGAAAGAAAGACTAAATTAACAACTTTTTTGAAAATATCGATTTATTTTCATTTGCTACGTTAAAATGATCGTTATTAAACAAACACCAATTCTTTAAATTTAAGATCTGTCTACTGAAAATTAATATCCAACTCCCATCTTTTAAGTTAGAATTCCCCTCTCTTCTACCGTATTACGAGTCTCAATTCTCTCGCGACGGAGAAACGATGAGTGGGAATTGGACTCCTATTTTCTCGTCCATCAATCAAAATGATAATAATATTGTCGGCAATAGCAGACCGCTCATCTTTTCTACTTGCGTGCGAGGTATACTGGAGTTATAATTCCTTCACGTAAATATAAATAACTTAAAGAATGAAGCAGTTAATATGTTCCCCTTTATAAATAAATAAACCATCGAATAATTAATGCAGGTGACGTTTAAGTTACAAGCATAATATTCCATGTATTGTCATGATGTAACCGTGATTCGATTTATTTATTCTGGAAATTGTTTTCCGTAGAAATATGCCTGTATCCTTTTTTATTATTTGATTTATTTTTGATAATTCCCAACATATTCTCTCGATTGTACCTTACTATCTACATTATTTTGAAATTTTTTTTTTTATCTAAATACGTTTGAATTAGTTTAATTGTTGATATCGTTCAATATTATTATTAACCAATAGTGAAATGATCAAAAATATGTGGTCTTCTTTTAGACACTGGTTGACGTAAAATAATTAAAATGTAAACATACAATCTAAAAAGCAAATGGTTTAGATAATCGGAGTATTGCGATAAAATCAAGAATAATAATAATGACATGTTTTTTAAGGGGATCACGTTTTCCCTGCCGTCCACCACGCACGACGCGTCGCACTTCTAACTAAAGGCCTTTTTCCTTCTTCTAATTTTTAAGTACTCTGTTCGTTCAAGAATTCGAAATTGTATTTAAAGATGACGAGAGGAATTTTCACCGTAAGTAATCAAGTCAAACTAAAGAACCAAATGTTTACATCTTGGCATTAGAAATAATGATACTCGTAATTTTTATCAAAATTTGAATTTTAATAAGCACCTGAAATACCATATCGTCAAAAACTTGATCACGTGAGTTAGCTCTGGCTACATTAGGCCATTTAAAGAAATTAGTATACTGTACGTACGCGTGGATATATGATTTAAAAGATAAAAAGCAAAATATTACGAGATAACCATCGATTTGAGAACAAGATGGAAAATACTCCAAAAGAATTTGTCTGGATGATTGACTCCAAAGGAGACGAAGGAGAAAGAGGGGATAAGAGAGGACGGTAGACTTAGGGAGAAGTCGAGGAAGAAGAAAATGTGAGAATGTTACATGCGAATAAAATCTCAGTCACCTATAAACAATGCGTTGAATTTTTACAATCGGTGAAAGTGATGGTACGAGTAATTAAAGAATTAATCACACCGCCACTGGGACCATCAAAATGGGTTATTCTGTTGCAACTTAAACCAACAGTTCATTTTATGTAACACACTAAGTTGTATCATGATGCAATGGGTTTTGCAGGGTGCTTCATCATCTCGGCCCAATCCATATACGATACTCACGCGACCCGACCCAACTTACCTTATCCGATTGAATCATGGACCGACGTCTGGAAGAATAGATACCGCGGCCCATTTAGAAGAAATCGGTTAAGTTACCGCGAACCCGTTTAAATCGTTACGGATCACTCTCTTAGGATCTGCTTGGGAATCCATGTATCATATCATCTTCTTTTTTTTTTTTAATCCTCCAAGAGTATCCGTATCATATCATCTTGATTATCACCTTTTATACGAATAGTCTACGTCCGCTGATTTAATACCATGTTTATTAAAAAAATATAGAAAAATAAGAGAGAGAGAGAGAGAGAGAGACAGAAACAACTGACTATGATTACCCCGTTATTTTTTTATGATGATTGCATCTTTTCTTGAATTTGAACTTAAAGACTTCTTTTCTTGTAATTGAAAAGATGAAGAACTATAGTATCGTATTACGAACCTAAAGATTTATCTTGATGGTTGACGGTTCTTCCCTAGTCAGATGGGTTGTTTGTTCGTATTACTACACTTGTGATTTAAACATGAGATTTTCCAAAAAGTAAAAAACTATAGTAGAGTATTACAGAAAATATCTCTATTGGACGACATAATAAATTTAGTTGTAGGTATATATCTTGTAATGTAAGATATATGACTAAATAATATTACATGATTACAATTCAACTAACTTTGAATAAATAACTACTCAGTTATCTTTCGATTGCAAACTTTCAATGTTATTATGTAGCAGGACAGGCACCTGTAGGTTAGCAGCTTAGGGACTACAGCTTCCCAGATCTGATTTTATTATTACTACAAGCTTATTAGATTATCGCATGAAGGATGCCATGTCAGAAAATATTCTATCTGACCAGTTTTTCACTCAAATCGGCCCATTGTTACATACGAGAGACTTCTTCCAAGGCCCACTACAACAATCAGCCCAAGTTTAATCCAAATCAATTCGGTCGAGCCCAGTCTTTTCGGTTTTGCGTTGAAATCCTCACAAATTCGTGAATGGGTCCAACAACGCGAGCCACATCTTTCTCTCCTCCGTCCACGACGCCAAACGGAGCAAGGGAACGAGAAGGAGGGGGTAGGGAGAAGGAGTAAGGATCGATCTCGAGCCGCGAAGATGTTCCTCCGCAGGCTGTTTCTGACGGGAGGCCGCAGCACGGGGATGCTGATGGCCAGGATGAAGGAGACGACCGGCATCGTGGGGCTCGACGTTGTCCCTAACGCCAGGGAAGTACTCATCTCGCTCTACACCAAGACACTCAAGGAGATCCAGGTCGTTCCCGAAGACGAGGGATACCGCAAGGCCGTCGAGAGCTTCACTAGACACCGGCTCCAGGTCTGCCGGGAGGAGGAAGACTGGGAGCAGATCGAGAAGAGAATTGGATGCGGCCAGGTCGAAGAGCTCATCGAGGAGGCGCAGGACGAGCTCAAGCTCATCGCCAAGATGATAGGTAAGTAAGCGGAAAGCCGAAAAGGTTATATTTTTTGGTTTGTATTTTTTTCCCGTTCTTTTGGTATTCGGTGGATTTGTGAGGGGTTGGGGATTGTCGGCATTGCTGCCGGCCTGGATTTGGATAGTGGCTTCCTTGCAAATCTGGTAAATTTTTCTGAAAAAAATGAAAAGTTTCGACTTACGGGATTTGGTTGTTGTTCTATTCAAATTCGGGTTTTGAACATTACTGGAACTTGAATTTGACTTGGTTCACATAGTCTGGTGGATGGTACGAATAGCTTCTATGATGAAAGTGGTTTTGTAGCTTAGGCTGTGATGTTTCCAAGGTCCTAAATTTCTAGCGGTAATGATTCTCCAATGATTACCATTAACTATACTTTGAATATTAGTTAGAATAGGAGAATAAAATTGTAGTGTACTGAGAACGACATCCCTGATTTTTGTGATGAGTTCTATCAACCACTTATATGCCAAAATTTTCCTGGTTACCAATAATTGGAGACTTTTGTCATTCTATTCTTCTTGAACATTTTTGCATTTTTTTTTTAAAATTTCAGTATAATGTGATTCCAGTGTAATGCAAACATGGAAGGATAAACTATACATCTGGCTTCTTTACATGAATTTTGTAGACTATAAGCTATTTCACACAAATTTTCTTGCCTATAAGCTAATAAACATATGGTATTTGTTATGGTAGCCGTCTTTAGTAGAGGACATCGGTTTTGTTTTTCTAACTAGTTTTGAAGGCTTATCCTAGGATCTGCTTGAGAGCAACTTTACATTTAGGCTGTAGCTGATCCCAATAGAAAGTAGTGTTTGCATTTGTCATCTGATGCCATTCAAAGCACCGGTATGTTTGTCCTTCGAATTTGCACTTGATTGATGACAAGCCCAGCCAATTGGTTTCCTCATAGCCCAATGAAATTATTGGACGTGCAGAATAAAAGTTCTGCAATACTTGAGCCTCTTATTGATAAAATATCATATTAATTTACGCAATATCTAGGCAACATCCATCTTTCTCCTAAATTCTCTTCAAATTTGTGTAGTAATTTTTACATATATTAGCTCTGTCTTTAGTAAAAGAACAAAATAACAAGTTATGTCCATCTACATGCTTCTCAGATCAGAGTTTCTGCATAATTCTAATAGAATACTCTCATAGGTATCTACACTATAATGCCATGATTTAAGGTACAACATTACAAGGAAACTTAGTCAAAGTAGATCTTGCCGTTGGTATTCTCTCTATTATGATGGAAGGAGGCTTGGGTTTGGCAAAAAAAACCATGACAGGAAATTTATCTCTGTTATTGCTTGACTTAGAATACTGCTGGCTTCTCAGATCAGAGTTTCTGAGCGATGTTCAATAGAATAATCATACAGATACCTACCGTAATTCCATGATACCTATCAAGTTTCTAATTATAACTAGAAATCGTGTTTTGTAATTCACGTTAGCTTGTAGCATATGTATTTTCATCTCCAATCACAGCATAAATATCACAGATCGTTAATCATGTTCCATAAAATCTTCCATTGTTTTCTGCTTGAGAGGTACGTACCCTCTTGATATAGCTTTAGTACTCTAGAGTCATTATTGACAACACCGTTCAAGATTCCTAATGGCCTTTTTTTGAGAATTTATCAGGCTAATAAGTGCGTTGTTTTTCCAATATGCCACTAGCTGTGGAGTAAACATTTATCACACACATGCTGCTTTAGAGCTTCTATTCTTGCACTTAATTGGCTGAACTGTGCTTCTCCTACTAGTTTTTGTACTTTCTCATTGCAGAATGGGATCCCTGGGGTGTTCCTGATGACTATGAGTGCGAAGTGATTGAAAATGATGCTCCTGTTCCGAAGCACATCCCTCTTCATCGTGCAGGTCCACTGCCAGAAGAGTTTTACAAGACGCTTGAAGCTGTTACTTCAAAACCAACTCCAAAGGATGAAGCTTCCGTTCCTCCTGAGGCCAAGGCTTAATCAGGGAAGGACTCAGCTCCGTCACTACCTGAGCACAATCAATGAATTTCCACCAGTTTGTTTAGGAATTCAAGTTCCTTTTTTTCTGAGAGTGATTTAACATGAAGACCCAAGCGCAAAGCTACTCCAATAATGTTAAGTATACTCCTTTTTTGCTCTTTTCGTCTGTTGAAGGAATATGCTTCTTTTGCAACTTGCTGGAGGCTTTGAAGGTTTCACGGTAAATTTGCTCTGATCTTGCACTCTCGTAGTGTGTTCTTATATTGAAAAGTGAAGTGGTAGGTGAACTTTAAAAAGGGCCTCTGTTTTTGAAACTCCAAAAAGGGTCTAGTTTATGATCCATTTAACACCCTTCGGACATCAAGTGTCCACGTTTGCAGCACCGAAAGATGTGTTAAAGGAATATGAACAACCATTGTTTCTATTTGACGTTAACCATCAAGTGTTTAGCACATCTTGCGACCACTATCTACATATTTCCTTGTTTCCTATTGGTAGTCTCCAGCTCAGTTAGGGCTTTTCAATATGTGGATGACTTATCCATGACTGAAAATGATTCATGGAGATACATTGTCTATGTGTTCATCCATCTACGTCTATCCTCAACATATTAGAAGCTTGAGGCGCAAAGGGGAAGTTGGTGTTTCTACACTGATGGTTTTGTCACCATCTTTTTGGTAAGATATTATGGTTGGTTTCAAATAAGGAGATTATGATTAGAATTGTTGTTGTTGTTTTTAGTAAGTTTTTAAACTATCATTTATTTCTATTTCCTAGTGTTAATACGGTGTCATTGTGTATTGTTGAACTAATTGGCCCTTAGTTTCATGGTAAATGTCATTTGTGTGTTTCGTTGTAATTTAGGTGTCACATGGGATGCTTATTATTTCCTATCTTTTTTTGCCATTTACCTTTCACTAGGGTGTCTCCAAGCTATCATTTTTTAAGTGACGTCATTATAAATCTCCAATCAATTTTCATTAGGTAAATGTCAGGTGTTTGGTAAATGCCAAATAGGGTGTCATTTAGGTGTCACTCGAGTGTGAAATAGTTTCATTGTTGTATCATTACTCATTTATGTTGTGGGTGTTTTTTTTTTTTTTTTTGCAAAGCATAGGATTTATGTTGTGGGTGTCATTAATGTATTTATTTTCTTGTATATCAAGTTTTGAAGTCAGAATTTGTTCTTTTTTGTATATGGCATTTGTAGAAAGAGATTTTTTAAAAAGGAACATTATAAAAAGTCACCTATTTAATAAAATTATTGATAGTTTCACGAACAATTATGTAATTGAGTGAAATATAGTTGACGAAATTCAACGAAATGATTATCATGGAACAATCTCAACGCATGCAATATTGTCGTTATATTTCCATGGATTTTTCATAATTTTAACGTAATTCATGTCTTTTTATTTGAAATTTATTTTTTCATTTGTTGGTCTTTAATTGAGTTAGCTACCTTCCATAATGTTCTAGCTCCAACTATGATTTCACTTAAATCTATCCCCTGGCCATCCTTTTCTTTGACCATTTGGTAATTGTTGTTTTCATGGTGAGGAGAGGTAGGTACTTACGTAGTTATGATTTGATGGACGTAAGCGAAAGCAACCAATGCAAACTTGCTAACAACTGTCAATCATTGCTTTAAAAGCAATATGCATAATATTAATTTACCATCCATCGTTCAAATCCAAAACTTACTATTCACCCATAGAATTATTGTACGTAGTTGTTGTTGGGCACTCATGTCAAGAAATGTTCCAGAACGTGCAAAAATATTTTTCATTACTAAGATATTAATTCGTTAAACTTAAAAGTACGCATGTATTTCTGCGATTTTTGGACTAAATTAATATGAGTTATTCTCGGCTTAATGTATGGTATGCCTACATGGCCGTATAGTTTAATTTCCCAATTAAGTCGATCAAACGACGACTTCAAATTGAATCCCACGTAATAAATCAGAGGTCATGTCATCCTCCACTTCTTTCCACAGTTCGCCGGACTTACACACATATATATATATATCAACAGCTGGAATTAATGACATATGTATACAATGTTCGTTCCTCAGCTGCTGCACGGCAACAACACACTCAACAACTTCACCAAATTTGTAGAAGTCAAGTTGCTTCCAGTGCATGAAAGATGAAACCATACTCGATCGGCAACCCATCTCCTGATCATGTACGTACATGTACGCTTATTAATGTTGCCGCGTGCCTCAACAATATATATATATATATATATATATATATATATATATATATATATATATATATATGTATAGCTCACGGAAATGGGGAACTAATTAACCACTTGTCGTCTCCAAAAGGGAAGGAAGAAGGTAAGCATTCAAAATCCTGCTCCATCTTCTGTACGCAGGGTTAAGTTAATTAAGATCATGTACATATATATGTATGCAATTAACCACACTTGCTTTAGATATATATATTAACCAAGAAGAATAGGGCCAACTGCACTACCGCCTCCATTGACTTTACTCGATCGATCTCTTTCTTCAAATGGAAATTAATTGGACGATATATATATGTATTGCATGTGGACGGCAAGAAAAAGATAGAAGTGGGCGCAAACATGCATGGTGGTGTTTTCTCGTCCGATCCAGATTGGTAATATATGACATATGAATGAAAGTTAACTAACGTACGTTTTCAAAAGTGTTGAACATTTTTTAGTTTCAATTGCTGCTTTTTTAAGTGGACGTATATATATATAGATGAGCTCATAATGCATAAAGATAACACGTGCGTTTAATAATGTCTATTGAAAAAAAAAAGCAACCATATATCATGTAACGATCCTAACTTGCCTTCATGCATGCTTTGAAGCTTAACTATATATCATGTAGTAAGCTGAGCGTTGAACTAATAAGAGTTCTCAAAATTAGCCGTGTTCTACCAAAAAGGAATTCTATTTTTTAGTCTACTTTTATGGTACTACAAACGCAGCTTACAATTGATCATACGTTTCATATTATTTAAGATCTTGAGTAAGAATTCGAGCAAAAATACTGTTTGTTATTATTATCGAAAGATAGACATTATTAATCTGTAACAGCACTTTAAGGTAAATTAGCCACTAATGATTAAGTTTAACGCATAAAAACCGTTAGAATTGAAGTTAAAAATACCCCTTAAAAACCATTATATTTTTCAAACACCTTTAAGAGCGTTGTTCTTTTCATGCGAAGTTAAAAATATAAACTTTAGATTAAAACATATGGTTTCAAAACTTTCTCACATCCAAGAGCCTCCTAATCTTTTCACACACACACACATATATAATTTCATATAATGGGTGATTTTAACTTATCTTTGTTTCTTTTTCTGAAAAGAAAAAACTGCGTGATGGTTACCTTATTTGACCACCTTCCCAGTTCCTACCAACCAAGTAGGTTGCATTGAAAAATGTTTTTGGTTGTGGACCAAAACAAGGAAGCCGCTACTTTCTTGCATTAGTGGAATACATGAAAGCAACCATTTCTGTTTGTTTCCATTGTTTGGGGCCAAGATGTAAGAGAGTTGAGATAGAAATTAATGATCAGGTCAATCCAGAATTTTACTTGCCGCCTTGAGATATATGGTAGGTGACACTCTAATTAAGCTATAATCTATTTCTTCCAACATTCACCCTTAATCTGAGCCAACTAGATTTATAACAAAGCGTTACCGTCAAATATACCAACTTTTAAAGTTAAATTTATTCCCTTTTAGATCGTCTAATTTTTTTTTGTTGAACTAACTAACTTATACCAACAAATTGATGTAAGTATGTCTAATTAATTCATGCGGTTTCACTAAAAAACGGTAAAGATAATAACGTTCTATATAGATAAATATCTAGCAAATTAATAAAGCATTTCTAATCATATATGGTATATTTAATCCTTAAAATACGCTACACTTAACGTATCTAGAATATTGGTTGATATTTCTGAATATAGGGTTAATCTGTGAAGTTAGAGATTTTTTGTAATCTCCCTGTATGTGTAATGTAAAACTATGTGAAACTAATGCAGAGGTAACAGGTATAGCCTGTGTGTATAATGCGTATCTTCACCTGTTAAAAATGAATTAATGAGTAACGGGCTATACTAATCCATTTGTAACAATACACACACTCAGTCTCACTCACTGTTGATCGCCCATTCACTCTCCAGTACTGTAGACGCTCAGAAATTGCATCCACAAAAACTATTGCTAAAAAAGAAAAAGTTGATTCAGTTTCTTCCCATGTACGATAACTTGTCGGAGTTTTTGTTGGGTAAGCTCGTTTGGTATGACAATGATCAATTTATTGATCGATGATTAATAAAATGAAATATCAAACAAGTAGTACTCTAATAAATCGCTCCTCACTTTGGACAAACAACCATGTCTATGAATTAATTATATAAAAGATATCATCGACCTTAGCTTCCCCAGGGATCTTCTCCAAGAGGAACCCAGCACCGACCGATCATTGATATCTCAACCTCTTCTTCTTCCTCCCTCGGCTTCACCCCCCCCCTCCCTTGGTCCGCCTCCTCTTTCCAAGCACCGGCAAGAGGGAGTCGATTGAGAGAAGGAAGACCTGCGAGGCGTCGTGTACATCAGTTAATTAAGGAGGAGCGTAATCAGTATCGGTCATCTACTACTGCTGCTGCATTAGCATATGGCTGCAGCTTCGGTGGTGGAGGACTTCACGGAGCCCAAGCAATTTTTCCTTCTCTTCTTTGTTCCTTTGATGCTTCTCGCGGGCCTCGCGGTCCGGCGGAGGCGGAGGCGGAGGCTCCCTCTGCCGCCAGGGCCACGTGGCTATCCCATCCTCGGGAACTTGCTTATGATGAACCAGCTCACCCACCGTGGCCTTGCCAAGCTAGCCGAGCGTTACGGCGGCCTCCTCCATCTCCGGCTGGGTCTACTCAACGTGTTCGCCGTGTCCACCCCCGACGTCGCCCAGCAAATACTTCAGGTAATTAACTAATCATGCATCATCGCTACGGCTACCCGATTCTTCACGTACTTCGGCTTGTATCGCAAAGAAGTTATAATTATACATGAGATCAATTAATTCAGTTACCAACGTGTAGGTTCAAGATCAGGCGTTCTCGAATCGGCCGGCCGGAATCGCCATCCGCTACCTGACATATAACCGGTCCGACATGGCTTTCGCTCACTACGGGCCGTTCTGGCGCCAGATGCGCAAGCTCTGCGTCATGCGGCTCTTCAGCCGCCGTCGGTCGGAGTCCTGGGCCTCGGTCCGGGACGAGGTCGACGCGTTGGTCCGGTCGGTTGCCACCAACGGATGCCGTCCGGTGAACGTGGGGGACCTCGTCTTCAAACTCACCATGAACATCATCTTCCGCGCGGCCTTCGGGGCGACGCCCGTCTCCAACCGGGCCAAGTTCATCTCCATCCTTCAGGAGTTCTCCAAGCTCTTCGGAGCTTTCAACCTCGGCGACTTCTTCCCGTTGCTGGAGAGGATGGACCCTCAGGGCATGAGCGGTAGGCTGAAGAGGGCTAGAGGCTCTCTGGATCGGTTCATCGACGACATCATCGAGGAGCACCTGGCCAACCCCAAGCCCAGGGATGCGGGGGAGACGGACATGGTGGACGACATGCTGGTGTTTCTCGACGGTGGCGGTACCCGGAAGGAAATGGGTGGTAATTCCGACGAACTCCGGGCCACGTTGAAGCTGACAAGGGACAACATCAAGGCCATAATCATGGTGCGTGCTTATCTCTTTTCTGTCTAATTAATTCCTACTTGTTAATTAGTTACGATTAATTACATACCAAGTCAGCCATTTTGAATCGGCGCCCGGTTGCCTGCTCGGTGGTAGCCTTGCTTGTGTAACCAATGAATCGGCTTTAATTAAATAAAAACCATGTATGTTCACTATCATCTATCTAACTCATTAATATATCTGCAGACGCACGCATAATTAACCAAAAGAACCTTACAAGTGACGAAAGTAGTGGTAGTATGGCAGTCAGTAGTCACGTCACAGCTGCATGAAGGCACCAGGCGTTGGCGGAGCCACGTAATTATGTCGTCAAGGCGGGTCATATATACGACCCTCCCAAAATTTAAAAAAAAAAAATGTGAACACACAATAGCCTTTTCGATGTGTGGAGAACAGCGAGGACTCTTGCCTTTTCTTCCACAAACTAAATCTAAATTTGCCAAGCAAGTAAAGTCGCATATATGGTTCCGTGTATGTCTTGACTTTTGTTTAAACATCAGGTGATTAGACCTGTCCCAGAAAAATCGAACGCACTTCACCTAATCCCACGAACAAACCACAGGCCATGCAAAATCGGCCTGACGTGGTGAGCAGTACAGATTTAATTTGATTTCTACAAAATCAATAATAAATTGACAGCGAAATAAGATTATTTACACTACTGCTGCTGCTGCTGCTGTAGTCTATAGTCCAGGTCTTTCGTTTTTGTTTTATAATTAGCGATCATTTTCATATTTATCTTTTTATAATCTCTATATACCATAAGTGTTTTATTTAATTACATATATAACATAATTCGTGTCAATTAATTCGAATCGCAGGACGTGATGTTTGGAGGGACGGAGACCGTGGCGTCCGCGATCGAGTGGGCAATGGCGGAGCTGATGAAGAGCCCGGAGGAGTTGAAGAAGGTGCAGGAGGAGCTCGCCGACGTCGTCGGACTTGACCGCAAGCTCCAGGAATCCGACCTCGACAAGCTGCCTTACCTGAGGTGCTGCATCAAGGAAACGCTCCGCCTCCACCCGCCCATCCCCGTCCTCCTACACGAGACCGCCGAGGACTGCGAGGTGAGCGGCTACTCCGTCCCCGCCAAGTCCCGCGTCATGATCAACGTCTGGGCCATCGGGCGCGACAAGACAGCGTGGAAGGACAAGGACGCCGACGCGTACCGTCCGTGGAGGTTCATGACGGAGCAGGCTTCCCGCGTCGACTTCCGAGGTGGGTGTTTCGAGTACATTCCGTTTGGGTCCGGGAGGAGGTCGTGCCCCGGCATGCAGCTGGGGCTCTACGCCTTGGAAACGGCCGTGTCCCATCTGCTGCACTGCTTCACGTGGGAGCTGCCGGACGGCATGAAGGCAAGCGAGCTTGACATGCAGGATGTGTTCGGCCTCACGGCGCCCAAGGCCGAGAAGCTGGTCGCCGTGCCAACCCCAAGGCTCAACTGTGCAATCGTCTGAGAAATTAATATATCGTGCGCGGTTTATTATTTTCTTCGTTTATCTGCAATCACTTTACTCTCACACGGACGCCAAAAAGAGATCTCCTCCTTTCTTTATTTATTCTGCTACAAACACAGACATAAGGTACTTATCTAGCTAGAAAACCACAATAAGGTGGTAATTATGGCAAGGTAAAGCAACTAAATAAGGCAGATTTTTTATTTATTTCAAAAAAGTGTACACAATTTGAGTGAAGTTGACTCAAAATCTTGTCGTTGTGCCAACACGATCGAGGATCAATCAACACTGCTCGCTAGCCAACCTTTGGATTAATACATGTGGCACCCACCATATGCATTTAATCGTTATAATTAATCTCCAGTCAACATTGTTCTCTCTACATAAGTCCCGCTATATATACGGGAAAGTCTCCTCATCAGTTTTGACTCAAATTATTCTCATGCGGATCAATCAACATTCACTATTGTCATTGATTTGGCCGTCAGAAACAAACAGGTCTTGAGAATTCATAATGCATATATGAAGAACCAAGTCATCGAACAACATCTACAATTCGAAGGTGCGGTGGAACAATACCCCAACTTTGAAATTGATATGGCAAACATGAAAACAGAGATGAATATGAATCGGACTAATTTAAAATTGGCAGCACTTACTTACGAATACAAATTTAACCATTAATTATAGCGTAATCTAATCAAAAAATATGACGAGAGAACGCTGTAAATAGAAAGTGACTAGCACAAACTTATATATATAGATATATACATATATATACACGTTGATCGCAAACGGTAAGCACGTACAAGGAAAAGTGGCACCGGCCTCAAAGGAATTTTGTTGACATTGGTACCGATTGTAAGAATGAAGAACAACCAACAAATAGCATCTAAAACCTTAATCAGTACTCGATAACTACTGTATATTCAAAAAAAAAAAATCACTCACGATGGTCGAATTGATGTTATAGAATCTGTAAAACATGCATGCTTAATTACCTTACGAAAAATACCTGATCGGATGGGAAGAGGAGAAGAAACGTGTGCAGGCCAACGACGACGATGAACAGCACCGAAGGATTGCCTGCGTCGATTAATCCAATACACGGCCGACAGACGTTGCACCGCCGATCTAAATCCAGTTAGGGCAAAAACTGCGTGGATGACAAGAAAAGAATTTTTTCGGGGAGCCGAGGCACGGCGGCGGAGTCGATCTTGCAAAAAACAACAGTGTCAGAGTTGAAAAGAAGGAGGGTGAATAATGATCGATGGCAATCCTGAAAATATTGACGAGTGGGTTTGTTTGAAGTTTCAGAACACGACGAGGGGTGCTACCGTCAAACAGTTGTTATGATTGAATCGATGAATGATAACCAACAGCGTCAATTGTCTGATGATTATGGGAAGGCGGTTGTAGAACATTGTTTTTACTTGGAACACGATCTATCCTTTCACATCATTTGTTTCAGATTAATTACTATAGGTCTGAAACATAAAACAAACAAAAAACCTTAAATACATATTCATGTAAAAATGTTAACAGAATAAGAAAAAAGGAAACTTGAAACTACCGTACAGCCTAACATTTCATGATGCAGTCTATCAAAGTTGTAATTCCATTAAGAATCTCGGAGAAAAAATGGGCATTATACCATTATAGCAGGTTTTGAATGAGACAAATTTCCAAATTTGTTATCATCGATATCCCCAACGAAAGGAATATTTCTTTCACTTTACAATCTTCTTTGTATGAAAGTAGCAAAAAATGCTTCTACATCAGAATGCGAATGGTGGCCAGACTAACGGCAGCTATAGAGACCAGCGAACCAATGCAGTACTTTATCACGTCATATTTAGCAGCTTCTAGGTGAGCCCTTAACGCGTGGATTTCCTGTAAAAACAACAATAAAATCAAACCCAGGGCATCAATTCCATTTACGTTATGCTTCATTGCTCACCCGATCAAGCTTGTTGGTGAGTTCACTAGTCTCAGCATTTTGCCTTGCCAACTCATCACGTGCACGTCTGCATTTGCATGAAAATATACATTATGAACAACTCCAAAGTGAAGAAGGATCAGGGCCAAAAAAACAAATAACATGGAAACAAAGGAATGGTAAAAAGATGGTATATGTAGATCATCTCAACAAACGTACACCGCATGCAAATGGTTCGATTTTGGAAATAAAAACAGCAATGGTTTCTTTTATTCATATATTAGGCAAATACGCAACAGAAATATAATACAAAAAGTCTCTTTTTTCCTCGAGAAGATTGCAATGAAGTCATGTAGACATATGTTCAGTTAGTTGCTTACCCCCTTTCAAGATTTAGGTCCAAGCGCTGCCCAGCGGTGACCTTGTCTATTTCATATCTTCCATGAAAAAAAATAAGAGCGCAAAAACATTTAGCAAAGAGGAATATTAATTAATCATTTTTTTTAATATACTGAGACAAACCTCAATTCGCTGCGCATTTTTTCAATATCATTTTTCAGTTTTTCAGTCTCATGTTGCAGCAAAGAAAAATGGTGTTCCTGTATCAATGAGACAGCTCTTCAATTATAGTTAACATCATATTCCTGCAATGAACTGGCTAAATTACACAAGAAATACAAAATAACCATATTCAACTTGCTGAACCTATTTAACGGTCGAACACAAAAGCTGCAAGATCAAATTTCACAGCACATGGAAGAAACCGGATTCAGTTATTTAGTCTAGAATTCATCATTGTTGTAAAAAAAAACAACCATTTTCACATCATCCGATTAATTTGAAAATATGGACTGTATGCATGTAATTATATTTTCATTGATTTATTTTTAATTTATACCAATTTTAAAAACACCTCTTTGAATCCCCATTTTTAAAAACAATTTACTTTCTCATCTGTGTAACATTGTTTTTCCATTTTCCTTCAGCATTGGTTCTTATCTATGCTGAATAATCTTCAGAATCAAGAGGATACAGAATAATAACAACGACATAATTCAATTGATCATCTACTGCATTCTTAGAGAAGATGTTATGGGTTCAAACCCAACAACACTACCGTTATCCAAAAAAATAGGATAAAGACTAATATGGGCATTCCATAGAAGGTTTTTGTTGGCATACTATTCAAAATAACATGCTGGTAAAATTACAAGTTCCATACAATAGGAGCAAACAAGAAACAAATTATCTAGGGTATCATAAAAGTATAGGAGCAAACAAGAAACAAAATCGTCAGGAGTATCAGTGTTAAGTCTTACCGAAATCCCTAATAAAAAATGAATTGTAAAGTAAACTACAAATGATTATTTTGTTTTTTTTTTCTCTACAAATGGAGCTGCTCCAGAACTATTCCCCTTCTGGGATCTTGCTTTCCAGAAATATCATTGGTATCCGTTTGTCCTACATTGTCTCAGTAATCATTTGGCACCCTGCCACCCCATGCCGTCTCTATCATGGTGTTAGAACTTTGAACACATCCATAATTTAACAAAAAAAGTCACTTTTCATATCAAAACAGTCTTTCAAAAGTTTCGGCCAAAGAAAAACCAACACAATGTGGAGCAGCATCCATATCACCCTGTAGAGATTCAACTATGGTATTTTGAAAATAGTTGACATTGATGGTTTTCAACATAAATTATTTCATCGTGGAATGAGGAAAAACCACTTGTACCAACCACTGGTGGTGAGATTTAACCATGGTTCAGATAGGCTACTAGTTCCATTGAGCTTTTTCATGGGGAACAGTCCTTAATGAGTTTATCATCAATTAACTAGGCGCTTGTAATTCTTAACATCGGATTTTTTTTTGCTAAACTCTACTACGGGAAACACAAAGAAGAGCTGCATCTACATCAAAATGTATCTCTTTCATCACATTACACTTTCCTAAATCATCAGTATGTAGGTCCAATTTATTGTATTGATCTCAATGATTCAAACCATCATCAAGACATATCTGATACTTAAACAGTATACGTAAAACCTTATCAAAAACATTGAAAGAAATAAATCCACTCCAGAATACTTAGTCCCAAATAGAATATATTGCACATCAAATTCATTAGATACATAATGCATGATACATGAAATGTATAACGACTTTTGTAAGTTCCTTGCTTCAAATGCATTTCAAATTCATCTGTTTCTAACAAGATTACCATACACAACTTTGAATTATTGGAGGATAAAGCCAATTTATGTCATGTTGTATTTATTATAAGAAGTTTATCTTTTCACTAAGATGCAAATAAGTCACACAATGCTCTTAGCCAACTTGGTCCTAGACTACATCTGCACATTTGATGAATTTTAACATTGCAATATGATGTGTTGTTTGACAAACATTTTACCCATGCTTCACTTGATAACAAACATGTTTAAAAAATGCTGGTAAGAAACCATATGTTGTAAGTGACTTCACTTGCTGCCCTAGCACTGACTAGAATGAATTGCAGCATGTTTTTTTTTTTGCAAAAGAGAACTGCAGCATGTTAAATCTATGAAGGGTAAAAATGGAGGAAGGAAGGGGGATTTTTAGTAAAAGCTTCCTACTTGCATTAGCATTGGTAGAAACGATTGACCACATGAAATTAGAGATTTTGTAGGCTATTTTAGATGTTATGGAATAATCAACTACAGGTACAACTCCAAAAGCTCAGAAGGTACTGGAAATAAGATCTTTCATGATCTCAAATCATAAGAAAAAATGCAGTAGTCTTAGTACAAGATGATTCCCAATTGATTCAACCCTGTTTATAGTTGCTAAATATGTATTTGACCATCTTACGACAACAATAACAACTTGAGTCATAATCCTACTACATGAGGTTTACCATATGTATTTTTATCTATAGTCAAATCATCAACTAAATTACATAAAATTTAATTTTTTCTCACAATTTCTAATCAAGTAGTTTTAAAATTTCCTCCACTTCTTTTAGTTTCTTCTACACTTCTTAATTCTCTTCTTCTAATTTGTACATCATTTAGCCTCCCCATGAAATGACCAAATCATCTAAATTGATTTTCTCTTATCTTATCTTCAATTGGTACAAGTTCTACTCTATTCCTAATTTAGTTTGTTCCTTATAGTATTACCACACATCCATTTAAGTATTTGTATCTCTACAACACTAACTTTTTACAAATGATCATGTTTTAGAATTTAACATTTTGAACTATAAAGTATAATTGGGAAAATAACAATTTCATAGAATTTTTGTTTTAATTTTAAGAGCATCCTCCTATCACTTGACACCTTAGAAGCATTTCTCCACTTTATTTATTTTACTTTAGTCCTATGAATAACATTCTCTATAATTTCTCCATTGTTACTTGTTATAAATCTTAAGTATTTAAAAATTTACTTTTATGAATCTCATAGCCATCTATTTATATACTTTTACTGTTATTCTTATTTTTGTTGAACATACACTCCATTTATTCAATTTTCAACCTACTTAATCTAAATTCTTTAGGCTCTAAAGTATCACTTCATAATTCTAATTTAAAACTAACTTCTACCTTACTTTCATCAATGAAAACTATGTTATCAGCAAATAACATACACTAAAGTATTTCTCTTTGAATTTCTTTAACCATTTCATCTATAACTAAGACAAATAGGTATGAACTTAAAGAAGACTCTTACTGTAAACTTATGTTTATTGAAAATTCTTTAGTTTTTCTTCCTATAATCTTCACACCTGTAATTGTTCTTTTATATATGCCCTTTATAATATCAATATATCCTATAGTTACTCTAATTCTTTCCAAAATCCACCACAATAGGTTTTTACAAATTCTATAATAAGTTTTTCCAAATCAATGAAAAGTATATAAAGGTCCTTTTTCTTAACTCTAAAATCTTTGATTAATTGTCTAAGTAAATGAATAGTTTCTATTATTGACCTGCCCAAAATAAATCCATATTGATTTTCTGTAATTGTAGTTATATACCCTAGTCTTTGCTCAATAACTCATTCTCATAATTTATAGTATCACTTATTAACTTAATACGATGGCAATTATTACAATTCTGTATGTCTCTCTTATTCTTAAATATAAATATTAAAAAGCTCTTTCTCCATTCATCTAGCATTTCCTTTGTTTTTAAAATATTATTAAAAAGCTAAGTTAATCACCTAATTCCTACTTCACCTATGCACTTCCACACTTCAATAAGAATACCATATGAGAATAATTTTCTTAATAGCTGCTTTTACCTTTAAACTACTAATTCTTTTAAAATAACTATAATTTATATCATTTGTACTAATACACAAATTTTGCATGTAAGAATTTCCTATGGTAGGTTCATCAAAAAAATTTACTAAAATACCTACACCAATCATCTTTTATTAAAACTCTACCATCTTCATATGGATGGCTACACTTCACTAGAACTCTATCTTTTATTTCACTTTCCAACGAAATAAGTTGTGACCATCTTATTATTAATGGAAAAAATCCTGTAGATGCCTACATGAATTTTTTCTTGTAGACAGACATTATTTTTTATTATTTTATTTTTCAAAAATAAATCTGATTATATATTTAGTCAGTCTATAATATAATCTACTATGTACTAAATTTCATCATAGTCAGAGTTGATAATGATCATTAATTGCAATGCAACATTATCAGGGATTGTGTTTTGAGTAGATTGGGAGCCTGTTTGAGTGATGCCTGGAATGATGTCAAAACTTATGCATCCCAAGGCACTGAGTTTTCTTTCATCCCCTTTCAACGACTGCATTGCACTTTTGGCTTGCTTTCACTATTTGATCCATGTACAAATTCACAAGCTATCACACTACATGAAATTAACTATTAGATGCTATGCATGAATAGCCTTCCTAAAAAAGTATACAGTGATGGTTGTTCATGATATTAACAAATTAAATCTAGTGAACTTTGTGTCGATATATATCAGAAATATTTGGAAGGTGCTATTTTCCACTGAAGATCCACATCTCTAAGCAAGCATACCTTCTGCATCTCTCCCTGAGTCACGAATGACTGTGCCACATTCTCCAGGGTGTCATTCAGGACCTCGATGATGGCCGAGGTGATGGCCTCCGCATGTTTGGACTCAATACCCTGAGCTTCCAACCTCCTCGTCTGCACAGATGAAATCCCTTTTTAATCACAAAAAGAAGACGACCTGTGCGGACAACATCCAATCAAAACCTACTAGCGCCAAAGTGTCGACAAGAAACGCCTTCTTGGCGTTCGCTCCCTTTACGAGGTGCGACACATGCCTGACATCGCTCCTGCGGCACTGACCGAAGCCAAGGCCAACGACCGACGTGCTCGACCCCAACGCGATGGAGTTGCTGACCAAAACGCCACCTGAAGACGAAGAAGCGTAGGAAGAAACCGCGGCCGCCGTCACCGCTCTCGTGTTCGTCATGCCTAGCAGCACGCCTCCTCTCCTGCAGGCTGCGGCGGCGGCCATTCCGACGGAGAAGACGGAGGAAGAGAGTCGGAGGCGCGGGGCGATCTGCGCGGGGTTGGTGCGTTAGGACTCCATATCGGACAATGGCGTGTTGAAGGGGAGAAAGGGAGGGAATTTTCGAGGGATCTCTGCGATTTCTCCGGTTGCGCGCGCCCAATAAGAGCAAGGAATAGAGGAAGCGGGAGAAGGAGAGGTAGGGGAAGAAGTAGAGAAATTTTGTCACGGAACTTGTGGTCTTTTATTTTTTGGGGAAATAAACCACTTTTGGTAGTTGGTTGCCGACGGCGAACCGTTCCGGCACCCCAGGACCGAGTACAGAGAACAGAGAATTTCGTAATTATATAAATTTCTTAATTAGATGATGAGTATACCATAAGAGCCGCAGGAACTCACAACCGGCCCAAACAAACACACCGTTGCTTTTCATTTGATGTGTGATGCAAAGGGATACCACATCACTTGTGGCTTCGATGGCATCTCAAACTCTAGCGTCAAAGAAATGCGGCACGTCAAAAGGCGGCTCATAAATATGACTGCAAGCTCCCCAAGTGATGACGGTCATAAAACATGTATGCCTCATCGCCGCGTCTGCTACTTCCACCGTCTGCGATGAGGGCAGAGCATGTCGTCGACATTGTCTTTGACATAGTTGCCCACCTTATGCAAGTTCCTGGCAACTCCAGAAGTTACAAGACCGGCGTTACTGATGAACCTGCACGCAGGATAGATTTTTTTACTTGTATACCTGCACTTACGAGAGATGAGCATACAAAGTAACAAAATGAAAACAAATTGCCTGAGATAAGCATACGAAGTAGCAAAATGAAAACAAATTGCCTGTTCAAAAACTCTTGTCCAGCAGAGTTTGGTGGTCCCAATCCCCCAGGTTGAATGCGGATGTCTACAGGAACACACACAACCTTTTAGAAGATGAAAACGTAGATTTTCATTTTGCAGGCGAAACATCAAGGAAATTGTACCATGGTTCCCATCCAAAAATAGAAAGCAATAGAAATTTGACAAGGGATTTACAAATAAATTCAAGGGAAAAAATGTCATCCACAGAATGTGTGTGCAAATAGAATAATTGCGCATATATATATAATGTATTACCATAAACAACAATGTTCAAATAAAGCTCCCTCCAATTTTCTCATTTAGGGCGTTCTAGAATTTTAACGTAGTAAGCTACTAACTTGTTTTTGTCTGAAATTTCTGTGTCGATGGCGAGCCAGGTTTGCTCTTTAATGATTGCTTGGTTATGACAAGATAAGGATTAGTGTGCACGTGTGCCTACCTACATGTGCAGGCACACCGGCTTGAATAGGAAAGAGGCTCAAAACACAAACTAGGAAATTCTTTCACAAGTAAATACCTTCGCAAGGAAAGAAATTACCAATCTTTAAAGCAAATATGGTTCACTTTATATAAGCTCACATGATGATTCTTTTATGCGGGAACATCAAAGAATAACATTTGTGAAAGCAAGTATAGCTATTTGTTTATATAGTTTTAGATGATTATTCTAAATGAAGTTGATGAAAAAAGTTTCAAAGAATCTAAGTGAATCAAAATGTATGAGCTAGTGAACTCTCTTTTAAACCAAGGTTGTTTTACTGCAGATAGAAACTGACTTTTGGAAAATTGGGAAAATGCAATATGATTATATACCCCCTTTATTGTGAGCATGAGTAGGAATATGGTTGGCGTCCTCAACAGCCCGTTTATCCATCAGCAGCTGAAAAAAAGAAAATTGTCATATCTAGATAAAAATCAAGTCTTTAAAGTGCATATATATACCTCCTCGGCTTGAAAAAAGGAAATTGAAAGCACGGCTGAGTACTTTTTTGAGTGGTGGAATGAAATTCATTCAATAAAAAACATAAGTACGAAGACACCCAAGGGGAAGAAAAGGTGTTCCATATCAGAGCAAACATGTCCACTGTCATAGCGTTTAATATGCAGAGATTTTTTTGTTTTTGTTTTTGTCAAAACAAAATAGAACCGTCGTGAATGAAGAAGCGTAATAATTCATCTGGTCATAGGCTTGCAATAAGCTCCGAGTATAAACCAATTTCAGTGCATTGGCATAAAAAATATATTCTCAGCAATTTTTTTGACAAGTAATGATGGAATGCTGGTTCACTGTTGAAGAATATCATTCTGTCAATGGGAAATGTATGGCAATAGTAATATTAAGAGATCGTGTGTTTGCTTTCAACTTGATCATCAAGTAATACAAATGGGAAGAGCAGTTAAGGCCTGAGGGTATACAAATTTGCAGTGCAATGATAATTTTGCAAGAAGGAAAATCATAGCCATACATGTGAAGAGTCAAAGCGCTTACCCTCCATTCCCTATACCAATTGAAAACAACTAGCTTACAGCCAATGCTGAAAACGTATGAGAAGTGTATTTTAGGATAAATTATTTATCATTGGCTCACGGTTCAAACCAAAATGCTACTTTTTCTAGGTAGATGTGCATCATAACTAATTTCACAAATTATTGACAAAATGTGCTATTGCCAAAAAAGGACAAAGTTGGATAAATTACCGTGCCTTAATCATCATGGTAGTATATTGATATGTATGCGTAAACCTTGAGTTCTTACTTAGCCAATTTACCTGAAATATATTGTTTTGATAGGCACCCTATAATTGATGTATTGGTTGTTGGAAAATGTAAAATAGTATTTACTCATAACTTCATAGTATCTGATCCAGAGAAGCATCTTGTTCCCTAAGCAAAGATTATTGCACGCAAACACAACTCAAACAGAAAAACTTTTAATCAGCTCTTCTGTGCAAAACATGATTATTATAGTGCTATATCTTCTTGATAATCATCATAAAAAACAAAGCACTGCCTCACCAATGTTCTCTAAGCTTTGTTATCTCATGATTTACAATGTTTCATGCATTGTTCCTACTCATTACAAACCACTAAAAATCAGTGCCAAAATGTCCAATTTTTATGTTTCAAAGACAAGTAATAAAATGCTGTTAACTACACCTTCCCTACTATAATAAGAATAAAATAAAGCTATAAATGAAGAGTATAACCTCAATGCCAAGACAAAAGGGCAATTCTGCAGGTTTTACTTGCTTCCCAGTAGGATTGTCCTTGTCCTCTGCAAATACTGAATAGCCAACACAGACATACTTAAAGTCTGGTAGATTCCGACCATCCCTTGATGCTTCCATCTCAAACTCTCCAACTATGTATCCAGGGACTGTTTCAGCATATCACATAAGAATAATATTCAACAAAACAACAAATTATGTTAAAAATATTTTAAAGTCATGACTACAGGGCCTTCCCCATCAATATTAAAAATTCAAGATAGTTTCAAGTACATTTTTTCCTTTTTCTTCAGTAGTACATATCCCTTTTTAATACCTTTTCCCTTTCAAAACAAGGCATATCAAAAATTTTACAATTGTCTGCCTTACCATCAGCAACATACCACCAAGTTCCATATATGGCAAACAGTGCATATCAGTGACTAACCATAAGGTCCATGGGTGATAAACAAATATCAATTAATAGGTAGGGTTTACCTAATTAGAATATCCTGAAAAAATTAGACTTAGATCAAGGGGTCCTGTAAAATGAAAAATGAATTTTAGGAATAAAATGTAACAGATTCTGTTGCCAAAAAAGCAACAGCTGTTCAATTCCTAAGAACTTGTACACACACCCACAAAGTTACGGGTCAGAGTTTCCTCGTCTTCCATTTGAGCAGGTATTACATGCATCTCTTTAGCTTGACAGTTTGATCAAACAAGAGTTACCACCCTATATCTCTTCTATGACTTGAGAAACCACACACGAATAACAACTTTCGTTCACAACTTCAATTGACAAGAATGGATCTCTCTTTTTTACAATAATGGTCCATAATCATATCAGCAATACGAAATAATAACGCCAAAAGTATTACATAATTATATCATACAAATACTTACTACGACACCAAGACACCATGACAGTGTAAGTGGGCACCTTAGAGTCTAAAACATTTGGGGCCCAAGGGAACAAGAAAAATCACAAATAGAACAAGTGCATGCGCAGATAAAACGATTCCTTTCATCCAAATTCGCTAAAAGTAAACAACAGAGCCCACCAATACAGTCAAACAGAAGGTACCGGTGAAGACTCTCCTCGATAAAAAAAGAAGGAAAACAAAAACAAACCTTGTTTGAGGCTTCTGGGCACGCCGACGCAGATGGGCTTCTTGTCACTGTCCTGGCGAATAGAGGAGAAGTAGAGGCACCCCTTGCAAGACTTCACCTTGTTCCCCTCCGCTGCCGCCGTCACATCCATAGATGTTCGCTGCGGAGATTCACCTCCGTTGCTGTCTTCCATCATTGCTGCCTTTTCCGACGAGGGAGGAGGATTTGGTTTCCGTTTTCGTCCTTCTGGAGTTCCTGGCGGTGCCTGTGCTCGGCCAATATCGGGCTGGGGGGAATGTTCGAGGTGAGTCCACTTCGTCGGAGACCTCGCCGCCGTCCCACCCGCTCGCTGGTTCTCTCGTATTAAATGGTATCCCACCACGCCGTCGGCGACGCTTTTATAATTTTTTAGGTGGACTTTAACCTAGAATTTTTTATTTTATAGAAATTAGAATTAGTATAATTCATAAAAAATCTATTTATAAATATGTCACTTAATTTGTTTTTGCAAGAATTTAAAGAGTGAAATGTTGGAAATTTATATACCTTGAAAGTGAATTTAAAGGAATTGAAAATTATAAAAAAAGTTGTTTGTTAGCACTCTACTCATTTCCTGCGTTCGTCTCCCGCGCAAAGCACTGCGTACTTCCCGCCGCCTTCCTCCCCATGAAGCTGAAGCAGTCCTCCCTCCGCACCTTCCTCCTCCCAACCCAAACCGCAGCCGCCGTCGCCACTTCAAACGGACTCGTTTCAAATCCCACACCACCCTTTGCCGTGGCATTGGATTACGAGCAGGAACGCGAGAATAACATCCGCCGCAACCAAGCGTTCCTCCGAAACCTCGGCATTGTCTCCACCATCGCACCTGCCATCCCCAAACCCAAGCCACCTAAAGGGACCAAACCCCGTTCTCCTCCTCCTCCCCTCCGCCGCAGCACTCGGAAACGGCCCCTCAATGCTCACCCTCAACAGGACGAGTATTCTTCTCCCCCGCGTCGCCGTCCACCCTCTGCAGATCCTTCTGTCGTCCAGTACACATGCGACGGGTCCTCGAAAGATCGCGTTTTTTCTTACGGTTCGCCAGTCTTGGGGTTCAGGATCACCGGGAGGACCATGCGCGACCCGGCCCTTACCAAGATTTATGCCATGGACGTGTGCCGCGAGAGGGAAAATAGAGTCTTGGTTGCCGCCGGCGGTCACGGAGGGATGGTCTCCGTCTTCACATCGGAGATTGAGCATGATGGTTGCGATATTGATGGTGATGTCGACGGTGAAAGCGAGGAGGTGGGTGGACCTCTCATGAGCTGGAAGGCGAGCAAGAGCTGGGTTTCTGGGGTTGCATTTGTGGAGGACCAAACTCCAACGCTTTTGCTGTCGAGTTCTAATAATGGTGAACTTGTTATCTGGGACGCCAAGTCTTCGATGTCGTCGTCGCCGTCGTGTCGGTCTCCCACTGTCGTGGCAGAGCTGAAGGGTTTGCATTCTGGTGGGATATTCTCCATGGACCGGTTCGGCTGCTCCGTTGCCACGGCGTCGAAAGATTCGTCGGTTGGCGTCTCGAGAATAACGAGTGCCGGAGATTTTGTCATCGAGCGCAACATCTCGGGCCACCACAAGGGAATCATCAGGGGAGTACGCTTTGGGTAAGCTGGCATTTTCTTTTGCTTCATTCAGTTGTCTCTCTACGAATTCAGGTGGGTTTTTAATTTTATGTTTTTATGATTCCATTGCTCCAAAGTTTCGTAGCTTCATATATGATTATGGATCTCCCTTTAATATAATCACTAAAATTTGCTGTTTTGTTGTTTGTTTAGACCTGTCTGTGCTGTTAATTTTTTGTCGAATATATGCTTGCACAAAGGTTTTCATACTTTACTGGGTGAATGTGGATAAAATCAGTACAAGTCACCAAAATCAGGCTAGTGTCATGGAATATAGGATTAAGAACTTTAATCAGTTTAATGAGTAAGTATATGGAAATAATTAATATGATGATAAAAAATTAATATAATATGTTTGTGAGAGACTGAGTGAAAGAAAAATATGTGTTAATTGAAAATAATGATCATAAATCATGGTAAATAAGAAAAGATGAATGTAGAAATGAGGTTGGAACGGTAGTCAATCAAAATCTGAAAGATAAGTTGTTGAAGTAAATTGAGGTAAAAAGAATAGAAGATGGAATTAAAATGATTAAATTTGTAATAGGTAAGGAAATTATTATTACATATGCAGCATGCCACATAATTATGTTTAGAATAAACTGTTAAACAAAACACTTTTGGAAGATATGAATAATTTAGTTCAAGGTTTACTGGTTAAAAAACATTGTTTTCATAAAAAGAGATCTAAATGGACATGTTGGAAAACAAAATATAGGTTAGAATTTATAACAGGAAGCATGGCAGATTTGGATATGGTGACAAAAAACTTTATTTTAGATTTTACCATAGCTTGTGACATTTGAATAGAAATTGCATATTTTAGTAAGAGAGAAACATTCAATTACATTTGAAATTGGAATAGATGCTAGCCAGATGGGTTTTTTTTCCTTACCAGAAAAATAGATCAAAGAATGTACAAGAATTTTAAGATTGTACTAAAAGAGTGTTTAAATATACAATATAGATTGCCGTTAATAGATGTTATATTTAAATTTTGAAAGAAAAAGAATGAAATACATAGAGATCCATGAATTAGGTGTTATGATCTAGAAGGTGAGACAGATGATTTTTAAAAACAATATGTTAAAATAAGGAAGATAAGAACTAGATGAAGAAATAAATTAAGTTTAGAATGAAATAACTATTTGTACTAAAAAGATTGCTAATGAAGTTTTTACAGAAATAAGCGAATAAGATTACTAGGTAAAGAAGCTTGATGGTAAAATGACGATGCATAAAAATAATAAATGGTAAGAGAGAATGTTGTAAGATCTATTATAAATGCAAAAATATTGAAAATTTTAGAAGTATAAGTTAACAAAAATGATGCTAAGAAAATAGCCAATGAAGTGAAACATCAAGCTAATAATGAGCTCTACTATAGCTTGAACAAAAAGTAAGTGAAAAATGATTTTATAAATTGCCTACAATTAGAGAAAAGGGAACTACAGATTTAATTTAATTGTATTAGGGACAAGTATGATAGTCTTAGTAAAATATAATGAAATTAAAAATCAGTAACGTAGACATTTTGATATGCTTTTTAATAATCCTAATATAGAAAATTTGTGTGAAGTTTGGATGGCCACATTAATAATAGAAGGTATAGTTATTTTAAAAGAATTAGAACATTTAAGGTAAAAGAAGGTATAAAAATAAAATAAAATGTGAAAAAACTGTTAGATCTAACGGTATAGCAATTGATGTTTGGAAAAGCACAGGTGAAGTAGGAATAAGATGTTTAACTTTATTTTTTAATATGATTCTAAAGACCAAGAAAACGGAAAAAAGATCGTTTTGATACCTATATTCAAAAATATGGATGACATCCAAAATTATTATATTTATTTGAGGTATTACAGGAAGTACATAGATCATCCAGAGATGTGCAGGCAAAAAGAAAAAAAGCGTTCTGCATTTACGGAATGTATTGAAAATTAATACAATGCGTGTTCCATTTGAAATTCACAGGGGAGCAACATTTAGGCTTGCAGATTGCGGAAGTGATGGCTGCCTCTGTGTCCTTGACACAAGACTACCAGAGCCCTGTACTCTGACAATGGAATCCCATCACTCTACTGGTGTCAACAAGGTTGAATGGAGTCCATCAAACGAGTTTCTTCTTATGTGTGCCAGTAAGGATCCCACGCTGCTTCTGTATGACATAAGAAACTCCTCCGAGCCATTTCATAAGCTTCAGAGTCCCATTGATTCAAATTTCTGTTCACCCAAACAAATATACACGCCTACTTTTGTGGACAACGGGTTGGCCGTTGCCACACCTGACCAAAGTTTGGAAAAATTATCGGTGTACAGTGTGATCACAGGGAAGCTACTAAGTCAAGGTTTATTACGGTACCGTGCTAATATGGTGTCCTTCGTGACAAAAGATTTGAACCATCCTAGGCTTTGGACGGCGGGAAGGCAAATCAACCAACTCTGCAGTCTTAAACTTGTCAAGTAGCGCTCCCCTCTTTTTCCGATGCTCTGGGCAAAGGATCTTGTTCGCATTTTTATGTTAGCTTGTACCTTGCTTGACTAATTGGGCATACTTTTGGGCGGTAGTGCAGTAATGAAATAGTTTTATTTTTCAGAGATTCCTGTTTTGTGGACCGGGCAAAGTGTGCATGTCTCACCCGATCAAAGTACAGATGTTAGAAGGTGAAACCTATATCGGAAACTGCATGCATGCGTTTTTGTGTTATTTTAGCAGCCAGAGGAATCATTTGTATCGAAATAAATGCTTCTGCAAAGTTAACTTTTATGATATCACCATCGATGAATCGATACTGCGTTAAGCATCATCTAGGTGCCGCTGTCGTTTCAGGTTCTGCATAAATTTAAGAGTCTGGCTTGCAATCTAACTGAAAAGGTTGGTGTTTCTTTCATCTGGCAAGGCTTGAATTCAGCGGCTACCAAGGCTTTGGGCATATCTTGGGCAGCGCATGTCCACGTTCAATTCTACCCAACAAAGACAACAAATCAATAGTTGAGGTTTGGGTAGGAAAAATCGCAGCTAACTTCCGAGCAAGCATCACCGAAATGTTAGATGGCAACCAGCAATATGCATCATGTATCCGCCATTTTCCCTAAAATGTTTGCAGAAAATGAAATAAATTACAACAAAAAGAGGGCGACCCATGAGATTTCTTTCATTTTCCCAACTGAACGAATGTAAAGAGACTAAAAGCATCCTATATACGGTAACAGACTACCTTTTCATCATTTTCGCAACGAAATACAAAAACATAGTGAAAACAAAGTTAAAACAGTTATGTTTTGTCTTTTTCCTTAGCGAGGCTGCACGGAAAGACTGGGTAGTAGTTATCCAGCTCAAGTTGATCAAGAATATGTTTCGAAGCCCAAAGATAGGAAGAATGACCATCAAGATATTTGGTAACATCAACCTGAAAATAATTAAATATGAAGCTCTTGTGTAAACCATATTATAATCAAGCGATGATTTTCTTGCATAGGAGCTTGTGCATGCGTAACATACATTTTCAATGCCAGCAACGTTGACAGGTTGAATTCCAGCTAATCCCTGAGTTAGTAGGCTGCAAACCAAATCATGGAAAATTAAATTATGAGTTTGCACATTTGCAGTGGAAATTGTATGTTGTGAAAAAGCAGATAATTTTATATAACACTCTTTTTTGAAGTTCTTAATAATTTTACATAACACTAGTTAGCAATGAAAACAAAAGTTCGTCTCCCCTGATTTCATTCAGAAATCAGCTGTTTTCATCAGCCATGAGGTTATGTTTTCGTGTGATAGCCAATGTCTGTACAAATCCTTAGAAATCATCTACCCAGCTGCAGAAAAGGCATAAAGATAGGAGGTTTCTATTATTAGTATTACCGAACCGGGAGATTAAATGGATTTTGGTGATTAGTAGATAAATGCTTGATATATGAGAGGTTTGCAAATCAAAATGCTATTTCAGACAATGTCTATGCCTAGCAACCAAGTTTTCTCACATCACGTGCTATCATCTACTTCACAATTTGCGAAAGATTTGATTATTTAACGTTTGAATTTTTATGGTGTCAAGTTCGTAGGGTACATAATACAGGCTATCTTCAAAAAAAATGCAATAGATAATCCACATTTTATTCCACTCAAACTTTAACATTTTTATTTGGAGAATAAAGAGGTGGCTTTTCTAGACTATATACGGGAGACTTTGATGTCTGCATAAAAATGTACGGTATTTTGGTCTAGATGATAATGTACCTTGCACGAAAAGCAAGTCCTAGAATCCAATCATTCGTGGAATAAACATTTACAAATCTCCCAGCTACCATCTGTGAGCAAGAAACATCAAGATTTTGTTATTTCTGATAGCAACTTAACAATAGCCTAAAAATCTGTTTAATATGAATAAAGAAAAGAGGAATCTTATCAATGGGAGTCCTCTGTATAGAGAGAGGATTACATCTCTAGAATAATACTGATTACAAATAGGCAACTACATTGTGTTTCAGTGTACAAATAAGATAAGAACACTTCTTTTGTAGATGGGAGGTAGAATGGCTATCTAAAGAGTGTCATGTGTCCGGTGCCACCATAATTACTTTCCAGGCTATGAAATAAACTATGTTAATATTTCCATCACTGTAGACCACTATTAAGCTATTAACAGAATCATTGCACCATGCAACATTTGTAGACAGCATTTTTTCTCTTGGCTGTAAACTATTGACCAAATCATATTATATTATAAACCATTGTTATATCCAATTATATCATACCGTTGTCTAATGATCACATAATTTAGTAAGATTTTAAAAGCTAAGGAAATTGCATTAAATGAAACCCACCTTGGCTTGATCCGAAGTGATAGTGTCTGAAGGTGTATGGCGGAAAAGAGAGAAGGGTATGCCCTTGCCTTGCAGTAGTGGAGCCAGAATTTTTATTATTATGGGGCAATGTAAAATGGAATATATTCTTTAGATATATACTCCTTTTATTAATTTTTCTAAAAGAGAACTTAATACTATAGTTAGTCAATCTTGTTGATAATTTATGTGTAACTTTAATTTGAAGATGGATTATGTTTACTATTAATTTTTCTTCTAAAATTTAATGGCCAAAACTTCAAATTTAGTGGTGAATATTTAGACATTTAGATCAACAATTAATAATTATTTAATACAAGTGAAAAATTTACCATGAATTTATAGATGTGACAACAAAATTTATATAATTACCTTTTTCCTCTATTGTTACGAAAAAAGTTCCTACAACTATCTTAGGTGTATAAACTTACATGGAAAGATCAAGTTGTATAAACCATTTTATCTGAAATTAAAGAGAGAAGAGGAAGTCTTTGCCTCTTTGGAAAGGGTAAATAAGATTTTAACAATTCATGACATTAGGAAATACTTTATTTTGCATTTAAGATATGATTAATATTTAAGAATTTTAATTTTACTTGGTATCAAATTCTAAATATAGGAATAAATGTTTGATGTTTGATTTTATTCTTATAATTTTGAAGTCTATTGATTGATTGATGAAACATTGTATACTTGGAAATAGATTTGTTTAGAGTGCATGTCATATACATGCTACTATATATATAGAAGAAAATTCAATGGACTTGTTTGCACCTTTCTAAGGAAAACGAACCACTCATTCCTTCACTAGTGAATTGAATTAATGGAATCTTGATCATGAAAAAAAAAAAACTTAATTTATAAGGAGTGCTTTAAAACTTCTTGGTTTAACATGCAAATCAAACACAATCTTAATTGAGATTTTCCGAAACTTAAAATAAAAAAGAAGAAATTTTTTTTTTTTTTGCAAAAATCATTTACTGGAAACTATATATGATAAAATATATTATATCAAAAATACACTATATTACAAGAAATTTTTCAAATTTTGGAGGGGGCTTTTCTGGTAATCTCGGACATCTTGAGACTAAGGACTTGCACTTTCCTATTATGGTTCATATTTAGCTTTTGTACTATATTGGCTACAACATAGAGGTAAATTATGAAGTCTTATTTTTCTTTGTAGTTTTCCCACTTTCACTCCATTCTATCACCTTTATGATGCAAGGACAAAGAAGTCGTATCTAGGTTCTTGTTGACTACTGGTTCTATGGTCTCATTCTTTCGCTAGACTTTGATAATTTTGTCGAATTACTTTCCCTGCAGCACTGAATTGCCATGGTAGAAAAACAATCATCTTTTGTCTTACCTTTTTATCAGTATGCAACAAAATATAAGGGACCTTTTTTCCTCTACTCAGCCATCATTGAATGAATCCCAAATTAAAAATTCTCTTTTTCTTTATTGCACTTCCATTAACATGATTAAAATCCTTTTCACTATTTATAAACATGTATTAAGACTTCAACTCCTCTTAGTTTTAACATGCTAAGACTATTTAATGTTTCCTAACATTTTATAGTTGTTGATTTAATCAATAGTGAAAACAAATTTTTTTTGAAATAAGGCTATTAGCTTTACTTCATGATTCCAAAAATACTCTGTGTACAAACTAGGTTTTCATAGATAGAAAGGAAAAGATAACAAAGGTATAAATACCTTAGACAAGAGGAAGATCCATTTAACTTAAATGGATCCTCCATATTACAAAGAACATAAATACTAACACTCCCCCTCAAGTTGGAGCATACACATCAAATATGCTCAACTTGTTACATAATTTATCAAACCTAACCCTAACTCCTTTAATGAAAATGTCAGTCACTTGTTCTTCAGAGTGGGTGAAGGATGTAGAAATAACTCGCTTGAGCACACTGTCTCTAATGAAATGGCAATCCACTTCAACATGTTTAGTTCTCTCATAAAAAGTGTAGTTACTGACAATGTGGATAGCATTTTGGTTGTCACAAAACATAAGCATTGAAGAGTGAACTTCAACACCAGTAAAGCCTTAAGCCAAATCAACTCAGAGGTAGTTTGGGACATGACCCTATATTCGACTTCTGCACTAAACTTAGAAACTACATTTTGCCTTTTGCTTCTCCATGTAACCAGATTTCCTCCAACATAAGTGCAAAAACCAGAGGTTGACTTCCTAGTTGCCTTGTCGCCTGCATATTTAGCATCCGAATAACCTTCAACTTGAAGGTAACCATGCTTCTTGTATAGAAGTCTCTTTCCTGGTGTCTTCTTAAGATAGGCAAGAACTCATATCACACCTTACCAATGAATGACTTTAGGATCATGCATGAATTAACTGAGGAAATTGATAGCAAAGGTGATGTCTTGCCTATTATTGGTGAGATAAATTAGTTTTCCCACAAGTCTTCTATATCTCGTTGGGTTTTCGTAAGATGGAAAGTCATCTTGCTAGAATAGATGATCTTACTTAATGAGAGTGCTCTCAGGTTTACACCTTTCAAGTTTTATCTCTTTAAGCAAATCAAGAACATATTTACTCTAGGACAGAAAGAGAGAACCTTTGGAGTAAGCAAACTCTATACCTAGAAAGTATCGAGATTTGCTCATATCTTTGGTAGCAAAGTGAGCCAGAAGGAAATGTTTTGTGTCTTCAATGTCTTGTATGTCATCCTCTGTAAGAAGTATATCATCAATATATATTGGTAAAATAATCATGCCATGTGTGGTCTTCTTGATGAAAAGTGATAGGTCAACTCGACAGTTGTCAAACCCACCACTTCACATCACACTGCTGAACTTGTCAAACCATGCATTGGGACTTTGTTTCAAACCATAGATAAGTTTTGTTTCAAATCATATCCATAACACTCTGGTCACGTGACTTGCAAATACCCTTTCTATTAATAAATCCTTACAGAAGTATTGTTTTATATACTACCCAACAATCCCATCTGTGATTCAGAGTTCATGATTACATTCGATTTCACTATGTGCACTTTATTTTATCTGCTGCTAAGTCAACAATGGACTTAAAGTAAACTTAAAGGAGTGTTATTCCGTTAGAAAAAAACTTGCAGAACGATCTGCATGCTAGAAATTCTATATTCTGAACAATATTTCTTAAATAAAAACTATTCTGAAATATAGAGAGATAGATGAACAATATGCATGTTGAAATGCAAAAATCCAACTTACAATCAATAAGCTCTGAGAGGAGGGACCTCTGTATTTGTAAGTACATCTTTTCATCAATTTTTTAATGTAGGACTATTCTAACTCCCTCACTTGTGGCTTTTTATGTCTTAGAAGCATTCTTTTTTTAGGTTGTAATACAATGCTGAAATGTGAACATTTAATTCAAACATAATCCGTTATGAGTAGAAAATTCTTTGTAATTATGTGCAAATTGTCTTCCTTTTCCAATGTAGAACTACTCTAACAATATACACTTCTAATGATATTAACCATTGTCAAGAAAATGCCATCTTATATATACCTTTCGGACAAATTCCCAAGGTTCACTGGTGAGAGAAATCGGAGCACCAAGTAGCACAACTCTTTCTACAAGACCCACTGCAAAAGCAAAATGATGAACAAATAAAAGTTCTTACTGCAAGAAGGCTAGCTAGTTCACCCAATGTAACTATACCAACATTGCTGAAAATGCATATCATGCTTGAGGTATCTTGGTTAAGATACTTCCATAAAGTGGTTGCATAATACGTAAAGGATGATATGTGAACTATAAGTGCATAAGAAAACATTCATAATTTAGAACAGGAAGAAGTTCTAGAATTTTTAAATACAAAATCCGTCCCAAATAACAGGGTGGCACAGAACAACTAGAGTAAAATTGGAAGAACTGAAAAGGCATGACATAAAACTTACTGAGTTGGTACTCACAGAATACCTGGATAGTCAATGAAATGTGGTTATACTCACTATCCAAGTTATCCACAATATCAAATTTGATAAATAAGCAATATTTAATGCTAACAAGTTACAACACAACGTCAAAGAAAGAGAATAAGAGATCATGATATTTTTTAATTACCATATTCTCCAGACTCAGATAAATGCTGCAAACATTTGAATATGACTCGAGCCCCCAGTGAAAACCCAATGAGGGTCACAGGCCTGAAAGCTTCATATCACACCTAAGTTATTATTAAATCAAATGAAAAAGCACTGAAGATAATGCAATAATATCCTCAATTTACATGCCTATTTCCTTGTAATCCCTTTGATAACACTTCAGCGAGCAGCTTTCCTGCTTTATCCGATCTGTGAAATCAAATAAATTGTGAAGATAAATGCCTCCACACTGATGACTAGCCACACCCCCCCCCCCCCCCCCCTCCCTCAAAAAAAAATGCTTCTGTTTGCTTTCAAAAACCTGTCAATGGCAATTGTCCATTGGCTATCTATGAAATCAATAGCAGCGAGTAATGCAGCTGGCCAAGCAAGTGCCGTAACAAGTGTCTTCAACACAGTCAACATAGCACCTTGCTTCATAACCTCATATGTGAGCCCTGCAGAATGGGTAAAAAAATCAGCAAATGGTTATTCTAATATGCAAAATAACATCAAGGGGGGCTGCAGCTCACTTGATGTGATCCAATCTTGAATTGCATTGCTCATTGCAATCAAATTTTTAGACTCCCACTTTATGATATATCTGGAGATCCAAAAAAGAAAAAAACTAAATACAAGATAGTAGAGAGAAATTGATATACTTCTATAACTATGAAAATCGGTGTATGACACAATCACAAAAAGCACCGTAAGTCAATGATAGAGAGGCATACTGCATGAAACGATAACCAATCATTTATTTTACCCTTCTATATTAACCATATTCCTGTCAAATAACATCATGATAAGTGAAAATTCAGCTGCTTATTAATAGCCAATTTCTATTCTACCATATTCCTATCAAATGGCTTAAGTAAACCTTAGCAATAACCAGCTATGTTAAATTGTTAATATTCGAGCACCTATGTTGATCATGAACTTTGTTCATGTAATAATTAGTACTTCCTGCCAGGTGCAAGGGTTCCTTTTTTTGTAGTTTAGAAACTTGATTCTTTTACAACGTCTATAACAGTAGTTCCTCGGAAAGAGTGCAAACATGTTGAGAAACTGCAAGTATTACTTAGAGAATTGCCATAGCAAAAATCTCACCCTTTCTAGGATTTAGCATGCAAGAGATACATGGTGCAAGGGATGCAAACAAATTACATTTGGACCGTGTTGGACTGAACTTCACAAATAATCTTCAAGAAAAAAATGACCATGAAAAGCAAGCAGCATCATCTATTGTCATATTGCTTTTCCAGAATAAAAGCAATATGACAACAGATTCCTTTATAGGATTTTGCATGCAAGAGATACATGGTGCAAGGGATATAAACAAATTATATTTGGACTGTGTTGGGTTGAACTTCACAAATAATCTTCAAGAATAAAAATATGACCATGAAAAGAAAGCAACACTACGAATTTCTTAATTAAAGTTGATGTATCCAACACTACAAATTATGCTGATATTATTTATTTCATGAGGCAGCCTCAAAAATAACATCAAAGTCAGCCTTCAAATAATTCAAGATGATATAATAAAGGATATATTCCAGAGCATTTCTAAACTATAACGTGAATTAAAGGGAAAATTTACAGAAAAAGAATTTCAATGCATGGTCAAATGCTTTTAATATATGGTCAAATGACCCAGTAGAATACAAGAACAAGACTCAAGCATGCAGTCATTCAACAAATATAGAGAGTTCTTTGAGGGGCAACAAAGAGAAATATATTAAAACTGATAAAAAAAGGAGCCTACACAAGACGTAAAGCTAAAACCAAAACAAAACATGAACCTAAAGGTTTTGGAGGAGAAGCCCACTAGAACTCTAAGGAAAGACCAAAACTAAAGAAAAGGAGAATTTCAACACATATAGAAAGTAGGAAACATACATTGCATTTTCAATTAGTTTCACATCTGCTCTTATACCAAGGAAATGCCCATGATTTCCATGTGGATTCATCTTTCCTTATTGAGGGAGGGGGAGGTCTATATCTTCTGATAAATTTAGTGCATATTTATGTTGTGACAATGATAGTTTATCTCTTTTGTAGGCAAACTCTATCCCCAAATAATATTTAGGTTTATTTATGTCTTTGATAACAAAATGTTATGTTAAGGACTTTGTCTCCAGTATATCTGTTGCGTCACTACCCATTAGTAAGATATCATCTACATAGATAGATAAGGTTAGGAATCACCCTTAGCTATTGATACCATGTTAAGAGAAGTGGTTAACACTCATAACTACATTGATACAAGCATATATATACAAATAGTATTGGGCTGTTATGGGCCCAAAACACAACACATTATCTATACACTGAGTTTCATTCATAACCAAAGCAAATAGATATGGGTTAAGAGAGAATCTTTGATGTAAACCTATGTTTATTGAGAATTTCTTAATTTCTCCTCTTATAATTTTAACATTAGTAAGTGTTCATTCATGCATATCCTTTACAATATCAATATATCTTATGAATATTTGTTTTCTTTCCAATACCCGCCACAATAGATTTTTAGGCACTTTATCATAATCTTTCTCTAAATGAATGAAAACTAAGTATAGGTCTTTTTTATTAATTCTAAAATATTTTATTAGTTGTCTGAATAAATGAATAGTTTCTATTATTGACTTATCTAACAGAAATCCAAATTGATTTTCTATGATTTTAGATGTCTTAGCCTTTGCTCAATTACTCTTTCTTATAATGTCATAGTATGATCCATTCACTTAATAATACAATAATTATTACAATTTTATATGTCTCCCTTGTTCTTAGATATAGGCATTAAAAAGTTGTTTCTCTATTCTTCTAGCATGGTCTTTGTCTTTAAAATTATAGTAAAAAACTTAGCCAACCATTCAATCCCTAATTCACCCATACACATCCGCACTTCAATAGGAATACCATTTCCTTTAATAACTTTTCTATACTTCATTTTCTTAATAGCTTCTTTTCCCTCCAAACTACTAATTCTTTTAAAATAACTATAATTTACAGCTTTTGTACTACCATCCAAATTTTACATATGAGTTTTGTATACCATCAAAATACCTATACCATCTATATTTTATTTCACTTTCTTTACTAAAGCTCCCCCATCTTCATCTTTTATACATTTGACTTAATTTCTAGATTTCCTTTCTCTATCCTTAGTTAATTTGTTTATTCTACTTTCCCCTTATTTCATATTCAAACTATCATATAATTTCTTATAGGTCTGATTTTTAACTTCACTAGCTATTTTCTTAACATTCCTTTTCGGTAGTTTATATTTTTAAAATTTTCCTCATTTTTACATTTGCAAAAAGTTTTATAGCATTTTCTTATATTTTATTATCTTTTGGATTTCTTCATTTCACCACCAACTTTCTTTACGAGAAAAACTATTCCATAATGTTCTCCTAAAATTTACTAAGCAATCTTTTTAATACAAGTAATCATTCCATTTCAAAATTTATTTACTTTTCCATCTGGTTCTCATATTCCTTCTTTTAACAAGGTATCTCTAAATATCTTTTTTATTCCTTTGAGATTCCACTACTTAATTCTTGGATTCTTATGTACTTTAGTCATTCTCTTTATAATTTTGATAATAGCATTTAATACTAATAACTTATGTTGTGTAGTTAAGTTTTCTCTTGAAAGAACTTTACAATCTTTGCACATTCTTTGATTTATTTTTCTAGTAAGTAAAAAAAACTATTTAAATAGCATTTGAACCACTTCTAAATGTAACTGAATGCTCATCTCTTTTCTTAAAATAAATGTTTGCTATCAAAAGGTCACAAGTCAAATTAAGGACTAAAATTAAATATCCTTCATCATTTCTATTACCAAAACCAAATCCATCATGATTTCTTTCATATCCTCTATTTTATTCTCTTGCGTGAACATTTAGATTTCTTCATAAAGCTTTTCATTAGGAGATAAATTATGAACCAAACTATCTAGATTTATGATTTAAAGTATGAAAAAAAAAATGCACCGATATTTGTGTATTATAGAGTCACCCTGTTTTATTTGTATAGGAAGAAAGTTAGGGTATGAATGAATGTTATTTCCAAGTAATGAGTGTACAAATATATATATATAATGTGTAATGGACCCTTAATGAAATTGGATATTCATTTACCAACTCATTTAATCACCTATATAATACTGTCACATTGTCCCCCATGTTGGAGCATATATATATCTTTCTCAACTTATTACATAAAGTCTCAAACACCTTGCCATCTAAACCTTTGGTGAAGATATTTTAAGGATTAAGTATAAAGAGTAGCATTCAAATCCTTCAATATCATGTAGTGGCAATTAGCTTTAATATGTTTGGTGCACTAATGGAATGTAGGGTTATTTACTATAAAAATAGCAACTTGATTGTCATAGTACATAGGCATAAGAATCTGGACTGCAAAATCAAGCTCATGTAGTAGTGATATGAACCACATCATCCTACAAGTGGTTTAGGCCATGAATTGGTACCCTACTTCAGCATTAAATCTAAAAACCACATTTTGCTTCTTATTTTATCAAGTAACAAGATTCCCATCAACATAGATGTAAATCCTAAGAATTGATTTTCTATCACCTGTCATCTGCATAACCAGAATCAAGGTACACCTTGATTCTCAAGTGGTCATGTTTGATATATACAAGGTCTATCCTAGGTGCATTATTGACATAAGCAAGAACACAAAGACTTCTCTACCAATGAATTCTTCTTGGTTCATGTGCAACAAGCTAAGAAGGCTAACTACATAGGCTATTGATTTCATGACTGTCAAGTAGATCAACAGTCTTCTAAATCTTGGATCCCCATAAACTTTGATGAACCATCCCAAAAAGGGAAATTGGGATCAATCAAAGTATTCTTAGGTTTACAACCTAAAAGTTTTGTCTTCTGTAACAAGTTGAATGCATATTTCCTTTGTGTTAAAGTTATTCTTCCCCTAGAATATGCAAATTCAATGTCTAAAAAATTTAAGTTCACTCATGTCCTTTGTGATAAAGTGTCTCCTTAAATACTTTTTAGTGTTAGCAATTACTACAATATCGCTACCTATCAACAAAATATCATCCATTTACACTATTAGAGTCACACAACCACTATCTTTCTATAAAACACAGAATGATTTGTCTATCACAAATTCGCAATACTACAAGATTTTTCAAATCATGCTCATGAACTTTGCTTGATTCTATAGATCACCTTCTTTAATTTACATACTAGATTTTCTTTTGAACGTACTTCAAAGGTTGCTTCATAAGCACCTGTTCATTTAAAAATCCATATAGAAACGCATTTTTCACATTTAGTTGAATTAGTATCCACTAAAGGCTATGAATGGTAGTACCTAGACAGAATTGAAACAAGTTATTTAGAATGAAAAAGCGCATAATATTAAGGGTTAAATGATGGTTAATTGCATAATATTTAATTTATCATATGAGAATTAAACTATTATGTTATAATTACACTGTTATATATTTTAATGAAAGAATCTGCATAATTTTAGAAAATTAATGTTAATTTAATATATTTTTGAACTGTCGGTGAATTGTAGGCTTTAAAATTCTTAGTATTCGAATTTTCTATTATTTCGAAGAGTTATATTGTATGTACCGAACAGTTATGTTTTTAATGATAGAAGAATATTTTATTATTTCCTGGAGTACACGTATTGAAACTATAATGCATGACTTAAGTGGATTTTCAGTAAGTTATCTATTAACTATCTAAAATGTATCTGGGCATCAGATAGTTAGGTTCTTAAGTGTTCGAAATATCTAAACTTGTTAAGTTAGAATTATGCATGTGTTGAATTTAAATGCTTTAATATATCACGTGAGATACACATGTTTAACTCGTTAAGTTAACATAACTGTACACATTGAGTTATATGAATATACACTAAGATAACGCATTATGTTAGCAGCTTATTTCTTTATTGCACGTGTGTTTTTAATGTTTTAAGTTATCATGTATTTTTCATATGCGTTCGGTAATGAAAATCAAAGAGTTAGATAACTGTTCGAGTTTTTATACGCATGAATAGATAACTGTTCGAGTCTTATAAAATGACTAACGAACAGATAAGTTTTCTTATTCAATCACGTGTTTTGCAAGTGCAAAAACTAGAAGAGTTATAGATAAGTGTTCGAGTTTTTACAGGACTTAAAGGATAAGTGTTCGACTAAAACGAAGACTAATATATCATTATAGCAGTTACAGAAACAGGACATTTGAAGAAAAACTACGATTGAACGTATCACGTAGGAATTCACTCGTAAAATGAAGAAGAAATCACCATCATTGATATGAATGAAGGAAATTCAACCGATCATCTAAGCAAAAATAGTTACTACTAAGGAAATATAAAAGAAGAGGAGAAAAAACGAAGAAAGGGTGTTTGGCGGTGTGTGGTAGTGTGTGTAGAGGTGTAGGACATTGCTAACTGTAGGCAGCGTCGGAAGTTCACTAAAGCATCCACACATCACCAATATCACTAACACCACCATAATCACCAATTATCGGAGGTCTGTGAATATACTTTCCTGATGTCGGATCGATTCTGAGCCAAACACGATGTCTAACAAACACTGTAAGAAGTGATCGCGTCGCAAGAAGGAAAACCATTTTCACCAAGTACCAACTTATATCTCAGGAGATCGTAAAACTTCTAGCCTTAGTTTTAGGGTGATGCCAGTATGCTAAAGAAGAGATCATCTTACAATTCTGGACTAGAGATTCTATAGGGAGAGGAGACAGGATTGTAAGTGATTAAGTTTTCAGTGGTGTAATCGCATCGCATGTAATGATGGAAATATTTACTGTCAATAGAGATTTTTACATTTCACATTTCACCCATTTTCATAAACATATCAAAACAAAAATATCAAAAACAACTTATCTGTGTTTACATTTAGTATTTAAGTGTTATACTGTTTGTTTTGTATCGTGCTTAATATTATCATTGTCAGTATTGTGAATGTTTTATATTTGTTTGATTTAGAAAATAGAAAATAATTTTACAATTTATTGAAATTGATTCATTCCAGATACTTAAAGATTTAATGGTTACTATTTGAAATATCTGAATGTTAGTGTTACTTAATGATAAATCTAATATTAACTAGTATTAAAGAACTTAATTGATGTTATTTACAAATTGTGGAACCGCCTAATGGTTGGCCGAATTCTTCTATAAATAGTAGTATTAAACTGAAAAGATAGGCTCGTAGAGTTAACTCAAGTCCAAGAGGTTAGTCCGTTGAGTTAGCCATAACTCCACGAACTTGGTCTGTTGTGTTAACTGTAACTCAACAGAGTACTTACTGAATACATAAATTTTATTATTAAAACTGGAACAGTACACAATTCTTACTCAATCTCTGTGAGATCGACATATACTTGCATACAAATACAATATATATTGTGCACTTACAGTTAAAATACAAATTAAAATTAATATCTAATTTATGTGAAAGTTTGTTAGATTACTTCTAAAAGTAATTATTGATTTAAGCCTAAAGACAAATTAAACCAGTGTCTGATCTAACCTTTCATATCAAATAAGTTTTCTAACGTCATTGTTGGGAAACTAATCAAGTTCTCTGGTGCCGCCTAAAAACCCAAACACAAGTAATTGGGAAAAATGTTTCTACATAATCAATGTCAAAATGGACACATGAAAATAGCAATAACCCTTTTGTGTGTGAGATAGCTTCTCTAAACTAAGAAAATGATTTTGAATAAAAGCAACAAAATCAAACACCTTGAGAAGTAGAAAGAGCAACTTTGAATTTAGATGAAATTGACGAAGAGGTACCTTGCCTCCTAAGGAGGTTAAAGGTATCTTATTAACAATAAATAAGATAGGAAGAATAGCATTAAACCCAAAATATTTTGAAACTTTTATTTACAACATTATAGTGTGGGTAACATCCTAATATGTCAATGTTTCCTTTTATCTTAAAACATTTTATTGTAAAGTATGCACACACATGGTTTGATGTAACACCCTAAGGGAGGTGCAAAACATGTGAAATTCAATTTTGAAAAGCCTGAGAGCATTATTTGCATGTAAACACTTGGGAATGGCAAAAAATTGAATTTTTTTAAAGCAAAAAATTGCTGAATAACATCTAAAACAAGTTGACAATATTTCAACAAGTAGACTCAAAACACTCTAGAATAATAATCAATAAAAATGATATAATATTTGCAACCAAACACTAAAGTAATGCAATTTGGACCCCAAATATCACTATGAGCTAAATTAAAAAGACCATGACCAAACATTAACTGAAGTTACTTAAAGCTAGCATAATAACAACTTGCCCAACTAAAAAGACACGCTTAAAAGGTAATATAGAAATCAAGGAAAGAGCCTATTGTAGTTTTCAACATAAAGGGTGTCCAAGATGATAGTACTATAAGATAGAAGGTTCAGATGTAGACACTAACCCACCAATCTATGTGAAATTTCATCTCAAACTAGTAGTTATACTTTATGCTTACAACCTAAATTAATCCTCTACTCTATTTGCAAATTCTGAAAAGTACAATAAAAAGGGAAAAAATGCACCACAACACATGACCTAAATCATAACAGCACTAATTGAAAGTAAATTAATTGAAAAGCTAAGCATATAAAGAATGTTGTCTAATCTAATCTGGGAGGAGACCTGAATGATGTCTCCATTAGAAAGAGAATGAGAACAACCATCGAAAATAATAACAAAGGTAACATCTAATAGACTAGTCAAATGGATAAAAAGATCACAGGCACCAAATTAGAAGGAAGTTCTAAAGTTTATAATCTAGGAACTTTTCCCAATAGCTACTATAGTTCTACCTGTCCTTAAAGTGAAAGCAAGAGCTGTAATGATAGAAGACTTAGCGACCTAAAGCTACAAAAACTACTTTTAAATGTAACTGTCAAAACACTAGTAAAGGCAATAGTAGTAGCCTTAGGTACTGTAATGCCAACCTACGCCCAACCTGACCACCCAACCTTTCTCAATATCACTTGAATCTGTGTTTTGAACATCCATGTTTCTCACAAGGTGTGCATCCTCAAACATTTGTACAACCACTACAACCTCCTCCATGTCTTGCGTCACAACCACAACCTCAAATGGCAAACATGGCTAAATGATCAGTATGTGTATCAATGCCCATGGAAATTTGTAGTGCACAAGCAAAAGTAGTTTCCAGATCTAAAAGGGTATCAACTCCAAGTATCTGCCCACAAACTTCAGAAGAAAACTCCGAATTCAGACTTGGCAAGTAGGCAACAACAGCAAGCTTCCCAATAACACCTCATGATTGCCACATCTAAGACAATGGCTGATAAATTTCCAGCTCCTCTTGTAAGGTGTGTAGTGTGGCAAAGTGTTCCTATACAGGCCTGTCTCCCATGCATAATGTGAAGATTTGCTCATATATCTCAAATACCCAAGAGATATTCTGTCTATACATTAGTTTCAATCTATCCCAAATCTTCATTACAGGTTGTAACATCGTAACTCCTCTATCAACCCTTGGCTCTTTGTTGTTTTCCATCTATGTCACCACCACCAAGTCATTAGCATACCATTCATCATGGGTGCCATCCTTTGCATCAGGTGGTGGATATGCAAGATACTTCACCTTCCGATGAATAGCAATGAAAGTCTAAAAACTTTGTGACTAAAGCATGCAATTCTTTCCACTGAGTTTTTCAGATATCCCACTAAGAATCTAGTGATAGGCTCTCTTACAGCAATTGTTGGTCTTTGATCAAATCTGTCTCAGTGAGAAATAGCAGCTCGAAGTATCACAGAGGTAGTATGAGGCCTTCACAGGTAGAAAAACAGGTGGAGCAAGAAGATCCACCTTTAGTTGCAGAAAATTTAACAAAACACAGCCCTGTAAGAGAGCCTAGCAGTGGAGTCATCCCACTTTCTGCAGTGGCAACAGCAGTCAAGGGGGCTTTCTCCCCTTGGAAATGGGTTTTGACCTGGAGAGGGCTTACAGTAGTGAGAGAGGGTTCAGAGGACAGGCCAGTGGTAGTTTTGGGATGGAGAAGGTGGTCAGCTGTTGGTGGTGGTGAGGAAAGGTGGATGGCTGTCCTAGGGTTTCAACCTGGAGTCTGGTACCACATGGAAAGAAAAATAAGGGTAAGAATGAATGTTATTTTCAAATAATGAGAATACAAATATGTATATAGAATCTGTAATGGACACCTAATGTAATTATATATCCATTTACCTATTCATCTACTCACCTATGTAAAACTCTAATAAGTTGAAAAGGAACAAAACATTTTCATTCACAAGTAAAAAAAAAGAAAAGATCAGCCTATGTAGGACTGTTTGTGATTTCGTTTTACTTTTTCCTAGAAGAATGAGGATCTTAAGTACCTTTCCAAGTTTTCCTCAACGTAGTTCCAAGGCTTTATAAAATCGTCCCCCTCAAAAACTAGTCCCGAAATCAGAATACCCACAGCTAGGTGCTGGAAGAAAAGAATAATTCATTTGCAATTAATAAAAAAATATGCAATACTAGCACGCACTGCTAAACAAATAACACATTCAATCTTCTACAACAATCAAGAAAAAAATAAAAAAGTACTTACACCCTGATTATGGTTATTGCCAATAGCTTTGAATTCAAATTCTTCAACATCTCCGATTCTTCTGGCCATCTTGCTTCCAGAAAGCCCAGCTCCAGCAGCTTTTTTCCATGTAAAAAATATGATTAAAAATGATTTGTCTATTAGTTTTATGGAGTAATGAATATATCCTACCCACTAAACTACCGTATGTGATGTTATTTACTTATTTATTAATTATACAGTACCGCTCAAAAAAATATTTACATATTTTCTTAAGTGCTTATACATTGTAGCATGGTTTAAAGTTACCTAAAATTACCAAGTTTGAACTGCAATGACATGATTCCACAAAACCAACAGCCATTTTCCATGTTCCAGAACAAATTTACTGATAGTTTTCTGCTTAATTCATGCCAAATGATGTCAATAAGATTAATCAAGCACCTAGAATCCTAGAGATAGTCCACTCTTCCTTATGATATTGTTTAGGTAAGGATAGTGTCTTTTTCTAGAATGATTTGCTCCAATGTAAGGATAGTGTCTGTTTGTAAGTCATGGTTACATGGTATAAGAAAAAATAAAACTAAAGTGCAACATCAACTCACCACCAAATGATGCAGCAACAGCAACAGACCCTGCAACTGATCCAGCAGCACTTGCTGCTGCAGCAAATCCACTTGCACCTATAAAAGGAAGAAGAGTCCCCAGAGTTGGAGCAAGAGCACCAAATCCAGCAGCAATTGCTGGAGCAGCAAGACCTATGCAGAATACAATCAAATGAAGTATGTGGATTTTTATAGGAATCTGAAAATATTTTCCATTGCCACAATGGGAGAGAATAATGCAATACCACCAGTAACAGCTAATAATGTTCCCCCTGTCAATGCAGCAGCACCAATGATACCACCACGCTTCCATTTATGCCATGTGGTTTCAGTTGCCTGGCTTTTCACAGATTTTTCATCTGCTGCCACTGCACCCATTGCTGAGAAAGCAACCATTACCTCCATAGCTTCCTACATGACATTAATATTTTATTATCCTAAAAATATATACAAGTGAATACAAAGAAAGAAATGTAAATTGGAAGAAAAGTAAACAAGCCTACATATAAATGTGGTATTGAGGAATAGAAGCTAGCAAATGCACACAACAGAAGCTAGAAATGTGGTACTGAAGTATAAATATAAGTGATCTGGCTGGAAATTGCAAGTGGTTGAAAGTGGCCTTCATAACAGAGGATCACCATAGTAAAATGAACATCCTATATTTGCTTATCCTATAGTATATTACAACGGCAGAAAACAGAACTTAACTGGAGTTGTATGCATGTATTATCTTAAGTTATCTTGTATTAGTGGATTATCAGATATTTGCTTATCCTATCAGATATCCTAGTAGACTTTATAAAGGCAATTGACAACCTAAATTGGAAGTTTCGACTGCATATTTTAGGATGTGGATGTCACATTCCACTCAACCAAGGGTTCTATTCCTGTGAATGACACTTTCCAGAGGTCACTTCAGTCTTGGAAGGGGAGTTGGTGGTTTGATGATTGATTGCAACCAAGACTTAGACTCAGTACTATAATATGCAGATGTATTTTGCTAAGGTGTCAAGAAGTAAATGTTTAATCCTAAGTTCCTCAAGAACTTTGAGATGCTGTTTGGGCTGAAGATTAATTTTGCCAAATGCCCTATGATGTGAGTAAAATTAGATTGACTTCTTACAAGTGGCAACTTATGGCTATATTCTTCATTGCAAAATTGGGTCAATATCTAGGGAGGGATACTATTAAGAGTATATGAATAAATAGATTCTTATATGGATCTTAGGGTTCGGATGAGTTAAGGTTTCTTGTAGATTGAATCCTACATTGCTTTATGCTCACAATTAACTTTATAAAACCATGGACTTGAAGATTGAATCGGCATTTCCTGGTGGACAGAATTGTGAAGTTGGAATGATGGAAAGGATGCTACCTGAGCTTTGTGTGTGGGTGGGGTGACTCTTGAAGAGAGTGTTTCAGGGAGTATAGCAGTTTTCCATGTCACAACCTTCTGTATTCCACTGGGTGTCATCAAGCTGCAAAAATGAAGTCTAGAAGGTGGTTAGAGAAGGAGAATTACCCAAGAAACTTAGGAACACATCTGCTTAAGCAGTTACAGACTCAGCAGTATGTAAACCAATGAAATAAGGTGGTTTGAATATTAGGCCAATGAAGATCTTCAACAAGGTTCTCCTTTAAAAGTGGCTCTGGAGGTGGCAGGGGAGTGAGGAGGAACAGTGGATCAACATTGTCAACAGCAAATACTATCAAAGATTGGTGGGAAGTTGAATCCTTTGTACATCAGGAAATAGGTGCTGTCTTTAGAGCCTTTGTCTACCACACTGACTAGATTTGGATAGAGAAATAGTCAGCAAATCAAATTCTGACAAGATAGATGATGCAGGGATCCCATTCCCAAAGAAAAGTTGCCAAGACTCTTCAACTTAACCATGATCAGAGAAGCAATGGCAATAGAGGTTGGTCGCTACTCACTCCTCTGGTGGCTGCTGTTCATGGGATATGAAGGTTAGGAAAAAAACAAAAAAGATGATGGGATCAATGACTTGGACTCACTCCCTTAATTCTCCAAGGTAGGGGCACCCTCCTCACTTCCTCAAGGATCAAATTATTTGGTCTCTTGACGGCTCAGGACAATACACAGACAGTAGCTGTTTTGAGCCTCTTACCCAGAAATGAAAGTCACAAAAAATTATCTGGGCCTGCAGATCACCTTTGATGGTGAAATTGTTTATGTGGTTGTTACTGCATAATGCATAACAGGTTAGTAACATGACTATAATGTAGCAAATGGACCAGAGGATCAGATGTTCCTTGTACCATCTGTCAAGTGTCAACAACTGCCAGAGGATTCTCATCATTTTTTCAGCTTTTGTGTGAGACCGTGTGTAGGAAGCTCTGGGAATCTTTCTGTCCAGGGTGGTCAAGGATGTTCAGTATTCATCTGTGTGAAAGTTTCCGGAGAACAATGCTGAGCTTGATTAAGGGGAAGGTCACAATCAACAATGTTCTGACAGGGAAATTGAGCTGCAAACCTAGAATTTGTTTAAATTCAGGGAATAAATTTTATTTTTCTTTTTTGTCATTCAGAACTTTCCTGTTGGATAAAGATTATTTTTAATGAGATAGCCCATTCTCCTTTCGAAAAAACCATAATTATATTTTCATTGGCATGTATCTTTCCTATCTCATAAGAAATAACACATTTATTTACGTCAAAAAACATATATAGAATAGTTTTGCATATGTTATCAACTTATATAAAATGTATGTCATATATTACACTCGGGAATTTTGCACAGGTGCATATGCATGCCTCATAAATAAAGGAAAAACAATTACTTCTCTCTCTCTCTGTGCATGTTTTGCCACTTAAGACAAGGAACCCACAAACATGATTGTTCCCCCATCATTCAAGAATGTAAAGAAAAATCAGTCTGCATTGAATTGAAATGAGGAAAAAGGTGCAAACAAAAGCAGCGTACATACCATTTTTGTCCATGGGATGTTGAACCATAAAGCCAATAATCGCAGGGCTGCACGATGCCTAGCATCATACCCTCTTCTTAAAGGAGATTGATTTTTATCTTGTGCTGAATCAGCTATGCATGCAGAAAGAAGCTCGTATAAAATTGTCACTTTATGCTTATTGTCCATCAAATCCTTCATTGTTGGCTCATCCTTGAAAATGCTTTCAAGATTATTGTCTTTTGAAAATGTCTTTGCATTTGATAAATTGGAGATATCAGAAGTAGCTAATGCCTCTTCTGAAATCGATTTCTTAGAGGTACTTCTCCAATGAACTTGTTCATATTCTAATTTCTCTTCACTAGTTGGCTCACTTGAACATGATTTTTCAGAACTCATTTCCATATCATCAACAGCTTTGATTAAATCCATTTTCCGATCTACTTTTTCAGAGGAAGTATTGTTGGTTTCTTCAGAAATCATACTGGAAAACTGAAATGGGACATAAATCAAATCAGGGTGTTGCTTTTTTATCTTGTGGTGAATCAGTTAATGCATGTAGAAAAAAGCTTGTATAAAATTACTTTATATTTATTGTTGATAAAGTTCCTTACCATTGCCTCATCCTTGCAATCTTTTTCTGGTTTATTGTCTTCTGAAAGCGTCTTGGCAATTGATAAATTGGAGATCTTAGAAGTAGTTGACGCCTCTTCTGAAATTGATTTTTCAGTAGCACTTCTCCCACGACATTGCTGTTCATATTCATCTTGCTCCTTCCTAGTCGGTTCACATGAACTTGATCTTTCAAAGCTCATTTCCATAGCATCAACACCCTTTACTAAAGCCATTTGTTGATCTAAAATTTCAGAGGAAGCTTCATTGGTTTCTTCAGAGACCATTCTCAAGAACTGAAATGGGGCACAAGTTAAATCGTAGTTTCACAAGCAATTAGGTTTAGCAGCACACTATTGCAGAAATACTAGTGACTACATAGAATATCATATAAGAAAATGACCATACCAAACTTCACACGAGCGAGAGCCTCATGCACTGAATTTTCCTTTTTTATTCTATGAGAAGAAAAGAATTTGGGGTGAAAATGTTAAAATTGTAATTTTGAAGGGAAATGGATTATCTTCCTCTTGCCTACGTAACTGATGTTAGCCATTAAATAAGACGGTCTTCGCTCATTGCATCATGTTAAAAGGCATTAAATAAATGATTTAATCAATATCACGAAGCAAGGAGTCAAAACACTCAAAGGTACGTACCAATCGAACATTGCAAGTTTAATTATATACATGATTAGAACACAAAAGGCTTTCAGGATGAATGGTAAATAACTATTTCACATAGGGGAAATTTTCTGTCACCAAATTGTTGAAATTTAGCATGCAGAGTTTGAGATTGAAGAAACTCATTTTTCCAATACACAAACCAAGCACATCTTCCATCTCCCAACAAAAATAAAAATAAGAAGGATGAGAACGAAGGAGAGTAAATGACTAACAGCTCCAACGAGATGATTAGATGGCGACAACGCAGCGGTCTCCTCGATTCCAGACCAGGCTTTAGGGTCGATCTCCATAAACCTGCGAAAACCAGCTGCTGCACCGTCAAAACTTTAGGAAACACCCGATTCTTAAATTCAGCATTGCAACTTAACACCAGAAAGGAAAAGAAAAGGGGAAGGAAAAAAAAAAAAAAATCACAGAGACCCGAATACGGGACGAAGTAGGCCACAGCTGTGGTGCGTCCAGAGCTGGGGATCACTCCCCGAGTCGGCATCACCTCCTCCGCCCCCGCCGCCGCTGCTGCTGCCGTCGCGTACGGATTCTTCCTCGTCGTCAAAGTCCGATCCGAGGGGGCGGGTCTGGTGGATCTGCGCCTGGCGGAGGGCCAGCGCCAACAGAGCTCCGGCCCCGTAACTCTGAGTCGGAGTCAGCAACAGGCGCCCCATGAAGACAACTCTGCCGCGCGCTTTGCCGGGTTCGGCCTTTATATACGTGTCCGACGCCCTCCGTCGCAGAATTGTGGACTCGGGTTGCCGCCGACTGGCCTACCGCGTAGTTACTTCGACGTTGAGCGCACGTAGTAATTTTATTACTTGACTTCAAGGTTGACCGATACTTTAAATTACATGTGAAATCACACACGATTATGTTTTGTAATGGTTAAGAAGTCTTCCATTATTTCTTCGACTGTGAATTTAAATATTCAAAAATTAGAATTTGAAATTCCTAGGATATTTTACGAAAAAAAAATTACTATAAGTAGATGTAAATCATGAAATCTTATGATATTTTTAACTTTAAATGGCTCCCATCTTATTTTTACATTTTTACTTTTCTGTATTTTAAAAATAATAAATTAACCATTTTTCCCTTACAAAATGAAGGGTACGTTGTATTTTAAATCAAATCCAAAGTGAACGATGAAGATTATAATTCGCAAAGCTTTTCTTTTATGGACCAAAGTTGTGCTTGATAGCATTAATTTTAGCTCCTTAAGAGTTAGGAGTGTTTAACTTTGAAAGATGTGTGAAGAATTCCTAAAGGTCGTTTGACAACGTCTTCAAATAATTAAAAAAATATAATATCTAAAAATATATTGTTCAACATTTACGAGAGGTTAGATTGTTTATTTAAGTCGTATTTATTTAACGTTGATGCGCTCTTAACATGTATTACAAGTCGTACTCCAATACTTCTATCAAACACAACTTAAGTTGCCCTGTTGAAAAAGGAAGATGTATTTTTTTGAAAAATGAAAAAACAATATTTAAACGTTACGCCCTCCTCCTTGTATAATTAGCACGTTTGCACGTGCATATGTAAATAAATTTTAAAATTATAAATTAATAAAAATTCTATAATTAGAATCATAATAAAAGAGGTAGAAATTGTGTAGATTCATTTTGAACGGATATCATACATACATGCATGGTGAAACTTTTTAACTCAATTTGAACAACTAACTATTAGTCTTTACCTAAAAAAAATCTTAAAACTAAAATCACATTTTGAAAATTTTCAGTTGTTAAATATTAAATGAACAATTAATTAATAACGAATGTAAATCAGATTAATATGATAATGGAATATAGAATACATTACATTACATTATATTATAGATTCACCAACAATGTAATTGGATTTTATGTTTAAGAATATAATACAAATCTAGACGTGATTGAATCTATGAAAATAATTTCAGCTTTAGAGCTGGTTCCTTGCATATTCGTCTATGATCCCCTATTACGATATTTATTAAAATACGTATTATAAGAACCACAATTGTAAAGCCTAATTATAACTTCAAGAAAATCAAGATATATGCGAGAATGGAAGGTAACGTAATTATATGGCAGAAGATCTTATCTACGATTCCTTAACTTTTAAAATGTTATATATTGAATGGAGGAAAATTAAAAATATTAATAAGAACATTATAATTGAGATGTTACAAAATCAATTATATATTTTTACATCAAAGTATTCGTGAAAGAAGATCAAGAAATGCGCCACAATACTATTCTTTTTTGTCATCGAAACACATAATCAAATACATACATAAGAAACATACCTGAATGACATCCACCATTCTCAAGAGTCAAAACCGTCGATAATGCCACCTCGCACGCGGATAACCTGATCCATTCCAACATCGACAAGCACCTTACATCAGATATTGCAATGCAACCAATAATGAATTAGCATTGTAATCATTCGGAAGAAGGGCTTGAAATAAGAAAGAGAAATATAAATACAATGCGAGTGATCGTTGCTTCACACAGACTTTGAATGCTCGATGGCTACGATTTTAAAAAGTTATCAACTATTCCGGACATGGAATAAAAACATCTCCATATCTAAAGATAAATTAACCACGTGGTAACTTACCGTCCAAATATTATTCGGCCGAGTAACACACAGTAAATCCTGGCAATTACAATAATTCAAGGCAAGCATTTTGACAGGCAAGTCATACGCATGTTGTTGGCCCAGCGCAAAACTTGAACAGGGTTAATATACAGATCATCATGCTTATAACAAGGAAATAATTGTAAAGTATTATCAAAAAGGGAGTTAAGAACTACTTTTGGCAACACTACAGCCGAAAGAAGAAGCCCTTCCTACATGATAGCATCTCCAAAAACAAAAAATTGCTGTACATAAAATTAAGTTATACAGTGATCATGTATGAAGAAAATTACAAGAAGAGCCCTTTCTGCAGTGACCATTTTCATGAAATTTGCATACTCCTCTTGGGCCTCCTTCCGGTGGCCTAGAAGGGCCCCCGCCACTAGGTTGCACTCTCTGCCTTCCGCCACCATGCCCGTATGGCTTACCCTGAAAGCCTCTATCGCCATGGCCGGAATGCCTCTCCCTGTCTTCTCTATGGTGGGAGCCTCGGGTATTTGAGTTTTTACCGCCAGATGAATTCCAACCTGTATTCACATTTCCATTACCACTTCCGTAAACAGCATTTCCATTTGGATTTCCTTGTGTTTGTGCTCCCCACCTTGCGTTTGTGTTCGTGTTTGCCGATGCTGCCCAACTTCCATTTGGACCTGCATTTTCTTGGGTTGGTGGCACCCAACTGGGATTTACGTTGGGATAACCTTGTGCTGGAGCTGGCCAATTGCTATTTAAGACTGCATTAAGAGGTGCCACTATTCCCCAGCCAGTGTTTGGGTTAGGGTTTCCCTGAACAGCCGTTCCTTGTCCTGCATTTATGTTTGCGCTTCCCTGTCCTGGTACCCTCCAAACCATGCTTGCGGTTGGATTACTCTGTCCAGCTGAACCCCAACCCATGTTCACATTCGCACCTCCTTGCGCTGAATTGATCCAGCCCAAACTTGCATTTCCCTGTGCCAATGCTCCCCAGCTGATAGCTGCATTTCCTTGTACCGTACCCCATCCAATATTTGTATTATTTTGACTTGTTCTGGCATCCTGATCTCCAGGAGTTTGTGGCGCTGCTTGAGAAGGGTTAGTTTGCCATTGATTAGACGCAGGGTTATGTACTTGAGAAACTTTGGCACTAGTACCCAGTCCCAATGTGCCGGTACCTGGTGTTGGGGAAGGCATAGACCATTCACTACTGTTTGTAGCTACAGAGCTTTTCATGTCACCAGAGGGAGAATGTGGTATCTTTACGGTCGGTTCTTGCCTTTGGAATTGACTTTGTCTCATTCCATCTCCTAAATCTGGCAACTTGTTTGATATCATTTCACTGGTGCTCACCGCTCCGGTATCAGTTCTCACATTCTGGCTGATGCTTGAAGTAAAACTCTTTTGCTGCTCACTATCCATGGGAAAGCTTTTTGACTCTTCATTCTTTGGAGTTGGGCTAGGACATACCAAACTATGGTAAGTGTTAGCACCAGCACTGCTTCTCATTTCACCCTGGTTGGAAACCTCAGGGTTTAGACCATGATCCAGTGCAGCACTTTTCTGGGAACGACAAAAGCCATCTGTCTGCTCCAGGCTTTGAATTGAACCAAATTGTTTTGCATGATCCAACGGTTCAGTTGTTTTGACAGCAGGGAAAGAAGACACATTTGAGGTCCATCCCGATGATGAAGTGCGAGACTTATCAACCCAACCAGTGGTAGTGCTGTTGGGTTGAAAAGCTGCGGGAAGAGACTGGTATGCACTGACATTTTGACTAGAATTAGCATCCCAACTTGCAGACATGGGTTGACCAGCAGCCAAATTGTTGTCCACGACATGACCACCAACCCAACTCCCCGTGACTGTACTTGGCTTTGGGGTGGTGGACAAATTATAGGAATTATTTTCTGAATTGTGCAAAGAACCATTTGGTACCTGAACTTTCCCAATCTCACCTGATATGCTTTGAGGCATGCCATGGCTATTTGGATCATATGCTGGTTTACCAGGATGTGAAACTGCTGAGAGGGGGTCACTTTGAGCTTGTTTCAGGCCAAGGGTGGAACTAGAGTTTTTTGCTAAATTCCAATTACTGCCTGTAGAGATAACAGTGCTGCTTTGAGCAGACATAAATTTGTCCATTCCAATGGCAGTTTTTGGCAGCTCTTGGATATTCCCATTCAAAGCATCTGTCAGCAATATAGAATCTTCTTGATTCTCAGATGTCTTCCATATTTTCAGGTCACGAGGAAAGTATCCAGTTGAATTCCATTTTCGTAACTGTACCATTGAAAATGGCCCTTGGATTTTTCCAGATGGATCTTGGTAATGCCAGATTTTTTCTGCCTCATTTATGCTAGATGCTGTTGAAAGCCCGGTTCCCGCAGAAACAGACGTTGATGTTGATATTGTAGACTGCCCAGTTCCTGCCACATTTTCGCTGTTGCTCCAAGCATTAACTACACGTGATGCATCTGCTGGTGCTTCTACAAGTTCATGTCTTCTATCACCAGTGTAGTTATGTGCATCTCTAACATTTCTACCAGATTCCAATATGGCAACCGAACTGCCTCTTCCAGCATTCCAGCTACCAACTGAAGCTAGATTTTTTCCTGAAGACATTAGTTCCCTTCCCTTCCTAGAAGAAACAGAATCTCTCGGTCTAAAATAATTATCTGTATATATTCCGAAAAAATTAATGAGAAATCCACATTAGCAAAATATATAAATTATAAGTTGACTGTTGAAGCAAACATAATGGTACATCATGCAAGCCAAACATACCTCTTTTCCTATCATCTGATTCCTCCTCTGCAGACTCATAAGAAGGATCCATTTTTGGATCGGCATGTACCCCTGGAATCTCATTTAGTCTTCTAGTATGCTCTTCAGGTGTGTTCAGTAACTGCAGCTTTTCCACACACTCTCGAAGCGTAAAATGAAGTCAAGGAGAACAATCAATTCCTTAGATGCAAAAAATGCTAAAGAAAGCATGAACAATTGAGCTCATATAGCCACCAGTAGTGATAAAAAGAAGCTAAAAATGCTATTGGCATATATGAGTGAAGACAATTACAAATACGACATTTGTTTACTACCATCCCATCAACACTGAAGAATATTCATTTGTCTTTACTGGATAAAGACTCAATGAGGTTCTCCACTTCTGCAGTACATTTATTTAATACATCAAAAAGAAGAAAAGTAAAATAATTATCTGTGAAATTGATGCAATGAATACACAGAAATGCAACACAATTAATTTCCATTAGTAAAGCAGAAGATGATTAGAAATCATAGACAAATATCACGTTGGATAAATGAAAAAGTTGGAAAGATGTAATGAGAATGCAGAAAAGGATATTCCTTCCGACGTCCCTTTTCACTTGCTCGATCACGTAGATGTCCAAGACGTAGCTTCTCGCTTTCTAACCACTGCAAAATACTGATGTCTTAGAACCACAATTCCATCTGAAATTATTCAAATAAATGTTGCATAAAACCATTGTTACTATGACAGATGCCTAGGCACCCAGCCAATTTTACATTGCTGGTCAGTTGCATACCTATTCCTCTAGGAGGATGATACCAAACTGAATTATTTGCTTTATATGTATATTTTTATTGTGTTTAAAGTAATAGATCAGTCTCATATTTTTTAACAAAAGGTAAAGTTAATTCTTATTAGATAAGAATAACCAAGTATAGAATACTCCAGCAGTCTAGATGCAGTGCTGCAACTGAAGCAATTGATCCATGTACTCCTTGCCTCAAAAATGGGCAGTTCACATCATCTCCCTGTGCCCGTTTAGATTTGAACACTTTGGTGACAAGCTGACCATGAGTCAACAGTCACATAAACGTCCTGATTATCAATGCGGATTTGCATTTCCAAACTAGCATACAGAAAGGTCAATTACCAGCATTCTCATGCAACAGATTATGGCAGCTCTTAATTGTAAATTGTCCACCCAAGAAGGAATGTCTAACTCATGTTGGTCCAAGGAGGGTACCTTGGACAACAAATCAAGAAATTCAGTTACATCAGAAGCTTTATCATCGTTTATATTCTTCTCAGAATGAGATCCCATCCATCGGCTCCAGATAAGTCAACACTAGCCACCACAGCCCCTGGCATCTTAGTGGCTGCATATAGAGGGCTAAAGTTCTAGCAAAGCACCTTTCTCTAGCCATTTGTCATTCAAAAAAAAGTGTGGTTGCCTCATCCGACCTAAACAAAACAATGATTCTTCATGAACTGTTGTTTGAGCCAAAGATCTTCCTAAAAATGGGAGTCTGAAGAGTTGGCCTCAATTCATCTGTGTATGAGCAGAATTCCTATACTCACTGTTCAGAATCTCCACACTCTTCTCATCCTTATACGACCACCACCACCACCTACACAGAAGTGCACGGTTGAAATGCTCCAAGTTTCTATTTCCATGTCTGTGTCTAACTGGTCTGCACACATGATCCCATTTGATGAGATGGAAGAAAAACTCCCTATTGTCCTTCCAAACCAACCCACAACATCTAGCTTCAATTATGGTAAGCATGCCTTGTGGCAACCGGAACAATGACATATGGAACACAGGGATACTCAGAAAAACTGACTTGAGCAAATTCTCCCTCCAAACTCAAATGTCTACTCCTCCAGCCTGCCAATTGCCCATAAATTTTGTCAATCAATAATTGAATGTCAGAAATCTTGGGGTTCTTAAAATGCAGTGGCAAACCCAAGTATTTCACAAGGAGCAGAGTCAACGTTACAATGGAGTGTTTGAGAAATTGACAGCTTGCTCTTTACTGATGTTCATGCCTATCACCAAGCTCTTGTTGAAATTCACCTTCAGTCTAGACATCATCTCAAAACAATGGACAAGGAATTTAACTCTGTTGGCCAGGTCTACAGTGTCCCTGACAAACATTGTGTCATCTACATACATGCAGAACGGAAAGAGGCACATTTGCATGCCCAATAAGCCAACAGTCCAGCCATTTACCTTTGACTGACTGAAAGGACATGAACGACAGCACATTCACCAAGTTAAGCAAAAGCGGTGAAAGGGGATCACCATGTCTCACTCCACTTTTGTGGGGAAACTCCCATAGGCCCCGCCCATTGATAAGAATATGGATCCACTAGCAGTAGACAGGATGTTCTAAATCAAACCAATCCATTTCTCTGGAAATTATAGGCATGAAGCAAGGCCAACATGAATTTCCAATTGACTACATCAAAGGCCTTAGCAAAGTCAATCTTAAGCAGAAGGCCCTTCCTCTTGTGATTATGATAATCAATTAGGGATTCCTGGGCATCCAAGAAGTTGTCTAGAGGCCCTTGCCCAGAAGGAATGCTAACGGCACCAAGTGCATCAATCTGTTTGCCACCTTCAGAAATCAGTTACATAATGCCTTGGTCACAATCTTAAGAAAAGAATTCAACAGTGAGATTGGCCTAAAGTCAGTGGCACTCATTGCTACTTAAACCTTAGAGATCAACAAAATGAAGATGCTGTTAAGGAAGTCCATCCTGAGTTCTCCCTTCAACAAAGATTCCAAATCAGCATTGACAATGTCATAAAAAATTTGAAAAAACCATCAGGAATGTCATCAGGTCAGGGAGCCTTATCCCCCTCAATCTTTCAAACTGCATGTCCCATTTCTTCCTTCTCAAAACCGGCAATCAGTATGGCCTGGTCTTCTTCTGTTCAATGTGGGAGGAAAACAGACTACCAACAGGGTCACCAAGCCAATGAAAGCAAGAACAAGACTCTAAAATAATCAGCAATTGCCTTCTGCACTTGACCCCCTCAATTTCCTGACCACATATCTGAGTTTTAGATATAGTGTTTATTCTCTTTCTGTCTGATGCACATCTGTGGAAGAATTGTTGCTACCTCCTTTCAACCAAATCTCTAGTGACCTCAATCTCCATAGTGCGTCCTCTCCTTTTCATGTAATTCACGACTCTTCTTTGGCAAGCACACAACTCTTCCTCTCTGTTTTCAAGTAATGCATCTCTTTTTTGTCCTGCAATGGTATCCAAGTATCTGCACTTATCCTCCTTTTTCCTGCTATTCCCATCTTCTTTCAACTTATTGGCCTTAACCTTCAATTTTTTTTTGTTTTTGTAGCAATTAAAACCACATTGCCTTTGACTTCATCTCCCACACCCACTGCTCAAGATCTTGAAAAGATGGGCCCATGTAACAAACCGCCTCCAATTTGAACTGACCTCTGAACTCAGCACCGCACATGTCCACAGCCAAAGGTACATGATCTGAACATGGCCCAGGGAAGCTAGTATCCTGAACTTTCAAAATTTTCAGACAGTCTACATCTGCTAAAAATCTATCTAGTTCTGAGAAGGAAGGATTGACTTGAAAATTGGACCAACTGAAATGACAGTTCTGGCAATGCACCTCTACCAACTCCGAATCATCTTTTGAGAAAGAAGGTTCCAAGTTAGTAGAGGGATTGCCAGAACCCAAAATCTTCCATCCAAGAAGAAAACACTCACATTTCTTCTGTCATACTCATACCATTAGATCTCCTTCCCAGGCGTCAGATGCAGTTGAAGTCTCCCACCAAAAAACACAGGGATGCCCATTTGAGCCTGGCATTGCTAATTCTTTCAGAAGCTTTGACTTGTCTGAGCTGTTAGTTGACCAGTAGATATTGGTGAGCATCCATCAATAGTCCAAAGCAGAGTCTCTGAAGACCACAGAAACTAAGTAGTCCCCAACCAAGTTGTCATCCAGCTGACAGAGAATGTTGTCCTAGATTAAGGTGTTGCCCTCTGAAGCCCCAACCACGTCTTTATGAACATAGCTGCTGAATCCTGAATTTGCAATTTGTCTAATGAAATGAGACTCGATATTGTCCGTCGTTGATTTTGGAATGCAAAATACATCAATTCTGTGCTCTCTAACTCAATCTCCAATAAGTTTGGTATTCACCCAATCCTTACTGTCTCTCACATTCCAGCTAAGAATCTTCGTTGGAGACATTGTGTCACACCAACCCCATCATCTTTGTCCATTTTGCATCATTATCTTTTGAAAACGGAGACTTGATTGTGCAATTCAAATCCAATAGCAGCAGCACACCACCATAAAAGCTCATCACCCAAGATGAGAATCTCTGTCTCTGAGGAGTGGCGGATGTGAAAGAGAATATATCAGATCGCTCAAACTATCTTCATTGCCCCCATTCCCTTCATCACCATCTGACCTGGTTTGAAACAGCCTGTCACCTTCTCTGGATGTCATAGGTCTGTCCACCAAACTTGTCTCCCCTGATTCCTCAGCCCTTGAAGAATGCTGGACAGACTGCACCTGGAAAGTCACACAAATTGACTCCCTGCCCTACCACGGTTCCAACAGAGGCTTGGGTAATGGAGCTGACTTGCTCAGAGAAACACAAAGGTCCCAACTCGAGTTCTCACTACCCTCTGAATCCTGGACCGAATCAGGAGACATTTGCGGACATGCACCAGAGGCTCCTTTGGTGCTGGGACACACAGAAGAGTTGAACGACACAGGGGAAGTGGATCACCTTCTAAGTGATGCACAGTGAATGGACTGCAGAAAAGTTAGGGAGTTGGGCTGTGCGGAAATATTCTTGGACCTCAAAATTTGACCAGTTCATCAGTTAACTGGTTCAAAATCAGATGGAGGAGCTGATCATCAAAAGAAAAAATTGAAGAATTTGAGGTGAGCCATTTCTTTCAAACGGAGGACAGCCTGGTATTAGGCTTGCCCCCCAACAATTTCCACAATTAGAAAAGGCTTGATGAAGGGAATTTTGAACGTCATCAAACACCACATCCTCAATCAAATACCAAATCTTTTCTTACTCCTCTTCCTACAACTTACCTTCTCCAAAGTTTGAAAACTTTCCATATGCACCTTCCTTATCTCCTCCCAAATTCAAAATTTCTCCATTTGCAGCTTTCCATAACAGCCCTTGCCTCGTCCACTTACTTATTAGGAGTTTCTATAAGTGCCCCCATATCTAACCCTTGATAGACAGGACCTACCACCCACTGGCTAAAGCTAACCACGTTGTTGACCAAGAGTTCCATGAATGACAGAAATGGCTGCCTGATTACTAGACATTGGTGGTCCGATCTAGACTAAAGAAGATGGAAAGAATGCTAGAACAGACTTCCGATAACCAGTTACCGAAGATTTGGCATCACTAAAGACAATCAAATCATGTCATTGACTAATACAATACGAATGACAAAAGACTATGGGTCATGCCTAGGCCCTCTCCTTTCACTCATGGCATGATACAACCTGACATGAATGGTAACTAAGCTCAAAGCCAAACGAGCCATGCTGGTGCCTTAATAACCTTGTTTATAATTGTTCCTATTTGATATATTACAACATTTTTTGAATCACACTTAATATCACTTCTAGTTTGAATTTCAGTATACCTAGCTCCTGTAACATTAACATTGTATCACAAATCAATACCATGTAATTAACAAAGTATGTTTTCAATAATTAAAATAATCCAAAATTTGATGAAATCTACCACTGAAAAGGGATTAAAATTTTATACAAATAACTGATGCAAGGAAATATCTGGGATGCTTGGTTAAGTGAGAAAAAATTACATTTTGAATTTTAGTATAACTTAGTGAACTTTTGATAGCAAACACCTACCTTAGGAAAAGAGAGGAGCATTTAGTTACATTTACAAGAGGATCAAATATTGTCAAATGGATTATTTTACTTATTAGAAAAATAAATTAAAGAATGTGTAAGTATTGTAAGGTTATTCTGAAAGAAAACTATATAACTTAGGTTGCTAGTATTAGATGTTAATATCAAGTTTATGAAGAGAAAAACTGAAGTACATAAGAACCTAATAATTAGGTTGTAGAATCTAAAATTTGAAAAGAAAAGGATATTTAGAAAAAACTTGTTAAAAGAAAGAATATGAGAACTAGATGAAGAGGTAAATAAACTTTGAAATAAAATGACTACTTGTATTAAAAAGATTACTAGGGAAATTTTAGAAGTCTTATAGGGTAACTGTACTAGGTAAGGAAGGTTGGTGATGAAATCAAAATATACAACAGATAATAAAAGAAAACAAAGAATACCATAAAACCTATCATAAATGTAAAAATGAGGAAAATTTAGAAATGTATAAGCTAACAAATAAGAACGCTAAGAAATTTATTACTGAAGTTAAAGAACAGGCCTATAAGATACTCTAAGAGAAAATAGAATATACAAATTGACTACAGTTTATTGAAAACTCTATAAAGTTGTCATTTACCCAACTATATTTTATGGTTCAATTTTAGAATATACAACTAGTTTATGGTTTACAAAAATTTTAGAATTAAATGGTTTTCATTGATTTAGAAAAATTTTATGATAAAATACATAGAAACCAATTATGATAGGTTTCAAAAAAAAAGTACTGTTAGATATATTGATATCATAAAGGACATGTATAAAAGAGCAGTTACCAATGTTAAAATGATTGGAAGAGAACTAGCAAAATTTCCAATAGATGTACACCAAGAGTCTTCCCTAAGTCTATATTTGTTCATCTTGGTTATGAATAATATAACCAAGAAAATTTAAAGAGAAATACTCTGACATATGCTATTTACTGATGACCTAATTTTAGTTGATGAAAATAAATCAAGAATTAGTTCTAGATCAAAATTATAGAGAGATACTTTAAAGTCAAACGATTTAAATTAAGTCAAAAATTGAACATGTGAAATGTAGATTCAAAGAAAATAAGAGTAATGACGAAGATATATACTTAAAAGGGTCATGAGATCCATAAAAACAAGACTTTTAAATACTTAGATCTATAATAAGTAGCAATGGTGAAAATATAGAGGATATTATTTATAGGATTAAAGTAGGTAAGATGGAAAGGAGAAATGTTTTTGGAGTATTGTGTAATAGACGATATTCTTAAAATTAAAATGAAAATTCTATAAAATTGTCATTCACCCAAATATACTTTATAGTTTAAAATATTAAGCTATAAAACATGATCACATGAAAAAGGTTAATGTTAGTGAAATGCACATATTTAAATGGATTAGTAATAATGCAAGATGTAAACTAAAAACAATTTTACTAGAAATAAAGTAAGAGTTTTACTAATTAAAGATAAGAGAAAATCATCTTAGGTAGTTTATTTACACCCTTAAGAGATCTAATAATGCACTAGTCAAGAGAGGAGAATTAATTAATACAAAAGAAACTAAAAAAAGTAGGTGAAGGTTAAATACTACTTAGTTAAGAATTATGAAAAATGATTTAAATTTATGTATTTTAACTAGAGATTTAACTACATATACAAATATATGAAAGAAAAAGATTCATATGGTCAACCCCATGTGGTGAAATCATAATTCGAATTAATGTTGTATCTAACATATTATAGAACTTTTTTATGCTTTTTCATCATGTGCATCATCATGTGCATCATAACTCGCTTGTCATATATTTCCAACAATATTGTATAGTATATAGCAATTAGCATGATTATAATCTTTATTAAACATTTAATGGAAAAATCCATACATTGTGACTTACACTTCATATATTAATATTATAACACTGTACAGAGCAAGTAATAGTTGATTTTACAATGTTATGTTACAACCTATGTAATTGGGTATACGGATCCTTATATGGATCCTTCTCCCTATATATATATGTAACCTACCCTTATATCAAAACATATAGAATTAGAAATCAATATTCTCACATGGTATCAGAGCTAGGGCAACAAGAATCCTCCATACGCATGCTCGCAGAAAGGTGTATCGCATGTGGAGATACACTGCGTGCTTGTGACTTGCAGCATCATGTACGTGTGATCGCACGCTCCCGATGAACGAACTCGCAACGGACAAACTCGCAGGTTTGGCCACATTCGCATGATCGTGTGCTCATGACCAGGCGACAAAAGATCTCGTTTGTGGGAATGACGACTGAAGCTCCAGTGACCACATGCATCAGCAACGTGGATGACCAGCTTAGGACTCGCGATTGACAAGTGGACTTGTGATCGGGCGACTGGAGTTCACGATGGACGAACATGCGAACAACCGACATGGACTCGCGATGGACTAGCGACCTCGTGACGTGGATGACCAACGTGTACTCATGAGTGACCAACGAACTCACGACAGGCAGGATGTCCGACAAAGGCTTCGTCAGGTTGGATGGCAGGCAAGATGTCCGACAGATGCTTTCTTAAGCCTCCACGTGTATGGTGCAGCAACAAGGCTGTTAGGTCAATGTTGGTGCAGACAGTGACTGCTGAATCTACCGATGTTACAGATAACAGTTGTTGAACCTGTTAGTGTTAGTTGTCTTAATAAAAGTTTTGATGGCTTTCAGAGAGAAAGCAATCAGACAATTGTCTGAAACGACAGTCAAGCTCAATAAGCTCAACTACCACACAAGATCATTGAGCTTTCTCACATTTATGGCAGCACAAAGGAAAAGTAAACACCTCACCCAACTGCCTCTAGATGTCAAGGATGGTGCATATGATGATTGATTTGTTGATGATACTGTTGTTATTACTTGACTAGAAAATAGTACAGAGTCATCTGTCGCTAAGGACATGATGATGCTATGCCTTGCAAAACTTATATAAGACACTTTAAAGCAAATGTATGTTGAGGAAAGAAACATTTTAAGAGTTTATGAGATCTATGAGCAGATATTTACTCTTAAAATGTCAAGGCAATCAATGCAAGAATATTATGGGACTATGAGGTCTTTATTTGAGGAATTGAACATTCTTCAATCACCTACTATTGATCTTGTGACCCTACAGAGGTATTAGAATGACCTACAGGTGGCTGCTTTCCTGGCTGGTCTTCCACTGGACTTAGTGTCTCAGGTCCACAGGCACCTTCTAGGAGGAGATACTATGCCAGATTTGGAAACTATATTTGCTAGAGTTCTACACATCTCCAAAGCAAACAATGTTACAAGTGTGGAAACACAAGAGACTTCAGCCTTAGCTGATAGAAACTCTCAGAACATGTAGGATAGTTGTCCTAATCTTGGAACTGGTAGACATAGGATCCCTTGTTCCCACTACAGGAAAACAAACCACAGATCGGAGAAATGCAAGAAGCTTACTTGGGCTCAGACTATGATAGAAACAAAGGATACATCGGACGCTACTTCAAAGGCATCAACTATGACTATCACTCAACAAGAGTATGAGAACCTAAAGCGAGCACAAGGATTCAACACCCCAGCCGTCGCATCCCTAGCTTCTACCTTTAGCATGGCTATGTCTACCAATGAGACTCAACCCTAGATTGTTGACTCAGGTACATCTTAGCATATGACAAGAAGTCCTACCTTTTTCTCTCGCTTACAGAAAATTACAAACCTACACAATGTCACCATCACCAATGGGCGATCATGTCCGATATCAGGACGTGGCACAATTGATGTCACCTTTGATATCCAACTTGAAAATACCTTATATGTTCCCCAACTCTCTATTAATCTTTTATCTATTAGTTCCATTACAACCCAATTGTCTTGTTGTGTGACTTTCTTTCCATTTCACTGTATCTTTCAGGATCTACAGACAATGAGGAGAATTGGTTTGGGCCATAAAAGAAGTTCTGGGGAATAAGTCCTTGTCTATGATACTCCCTCTAGTGGACTTGCAACTCTATCGTCATCCACTGCTGTGTCTTTTCTCCTTTGGCACCATCGATTGGGACATCCTTCTGCTCACAAGCTTCAGTAGGCGTTGCCTTAGGTTACTTTATCAGATTTTGAATGTAAATCTTGTCAACTAAGGAAATATAGTCGGTCTATCTATCCTCATGTATCTCTCCCTAAGAGTAGTACTATGTTTGACCTGGTTCATTGTGATGTGTAGGGTCCTAGTCGTGTTACCTCACCACATGATTTTCGTTATTATCTTGTTCTTGTGGATGATTTCTCGAGGGTTTGTTGGGTGTATTTACTGAAAGATAGAAAAAATATTATAACCTTTATTGAAAACTTTGTTAATGAAATCAAGACCTAATTTTCTATTACTCCTAAGTGTCTTTGTATTGATAATGCACTAGAATTCGTTAGTAATATATTTCAGAGTTTCTGTTTGTCCCAAGGAATTATCCATCAGACAACATATCCTCACACCTCCCAACAAAACGGAGTTGCAGAGAGAAAGCATCGTCATCTTCTGGATATCACTAGGACTCTTCTTCTTCACATGAAAGTCTCTAAGTATCTTTGATCTGATGTTGTCCTAACTGCTGCCTATCTTGTTAACAGGATGTCTTCCTCCCCATTAGGAGGAGAGATTTCCATTCATCGCCTTTTCCCTTCTAAAGAATTGTTTGGTCTCATCCATAGAGTATTTGGATGCACTACCTATGTCCATGATCTTAGTCCTGGTCGAGATAAACTTGATGCTCATGCCATCTAGTGTGTGTTTGTAGGGTATTCTCAAATCCAGAAAGGTTATAGGTGTTACTATTCTCCAACAAAATACTACTACATATCTGTTGATGTTACCTTCAATGAAGATCAACCTTATTTCTCTGGTAATATTGGTCAATCTGATCCTTCCTTATCTCTTCTACCTCCTGTCAATCAAAGTGAGAGTCTTTTGGTTGAGGATCTCCAAGAGGATAGGGGTCCAAAGTCCTCTGCCAGTGGAGATGACCATGTGAATGAGGAAAAACCACTACAGGTGTATCACAGGAGACGATGTTCCCAAGCTGATTTCATGGCCACTCCAAGGATCTCCTCAGATGCAAATTCCTCTACTAACCATCTTCAACAGCCATCAGCCAACTTTGATGATCTTCCCATTGTTATTCGAAAAGGTATTCGCACTTGCACACACCACCTCATTGCTAACTTTGTTTCCTATGATCACCTTAGCCCTTCCTGCCGTACCTTTGCTTTAGTTGTTATGTCTGAGAATGTATCAGCAACATATCAGGAAGCTTTATAGAGTTCTACATAGAAGCATGCCATGAATCAAGGAATGGAAGCTCTATGGTCACATAGCACTTGGGAGCTAGTTTCTTGTCCAACTGATGCAAATTTCGTCTCTTGTAAATAGGTATTCACAGTGAAATACAAACCAGATGGCTCAGTAGAAAGACACAAGGCACGATTAGTGGTACAGGGATTTACATAGGAATACGGGGTTGATTATATTGAAACTTTCTCTCCTATCGCGTGTCTCAATTTTATCAAAGTGCTTCTGTCTATAGCAGTCAACCAATAGTGAGAACTTCATCAACTTGATATCAAAAATGTCTTTCTCTATAGTCATCTGGCAAAAGAGGTGTATATGACACAACCTCTTGGATATGTCACCTAAGAGGGACAGTTGGTTTGCAGATTGAGAAAATCTATCTATAGACTGAAACAAAGTCCCCGAGCTTGATTTGACAGATTGAGTGGAGTATTGGTTGCCGGAGGATTTAGGAGATGTGTCATTGATCATTCTGTATTTATTCGTAGTTTTGATCGAGACTATACTGTTCTAGCTATATATGTTAATGACATTCTACTTACAGGTAGTGATAGTAAAGGGATTACCAAGACCAAGGAACATCTTGCCAATACCTTTAAAACAAAGGATCTGGGAAAACCAGGATATTTTCTTGGGATTGAATTTGCTTACTCCAAGCACAGAATGATGTTACCTCAACAAAAATATGCTCTTGATTTGCTTGTACAGACATGAAATTTGGGCTGAAAACCAGAAGCTACACCTATTGAATAGAACCCACCATTTTAGGATTCATCATCTAAGGAGTTGGCAAACCCACATACCTATAGGAAGCTAGTCAAGAAGTTGATATATCTCACTATTACTAGGCCTGACATTTCTTATACTGTGAGATTGCTTAGTCAATTCATGCACCAGCCTCAATTGATACATTAGATAAGGGCCCAAAGAGTACTAGCCTATATCAAGGGGACTCCAAGAAAGGAGTTGTTATATCAAATACATGGACACATGAAGATTGAAGTGTTTTCTAATGCTGACTTTGCAGAGAACAAAGGAGACAGAAAATCTACCTCTGGATATCTTACCTATGTAGAAGGAAATTTGGTTATGTGGCACAGCAAGAAATAAAATGTGATGTCCTGTTCAAGTGCTGAAGCTGAATACAGACATATGCAACTTACTAGTTGTGAGTTGGTGTGGCTCCGATCACTACTAAAGGAACTTGGGATGACTATGAAAGAACCTATTACCATACATTGTGACAACCAAACTGCGATTTACATTGCACAACATGAAACATTTCATGAACGAACCAAACACATAGAGATTGATTGTCACTATATCAGAGATTTGGTAACAAAGGGGATTATCCACACTCCTCATATTTCATCTTCTGAAGAACGAACAAATATTCTCACCAAGGCGTTATCTCGTAGGCTTTTTGATTACGTTTGTAACAAACTAGGGATGCTAAATATATATTCTCCAACTTGAAGGGGAGTGTTATGTTACAACCTATGTAATTGGGTATACAGATCCTTATATGGATCATTCTCCCTATATATATATGTAATCTATCCTTGTATCAAAACATATAGAATTAGAAATCAACATTCTCACATACAACATTATACATATATTTAAAAATATTCCACAACATTATAATCATTATGCATTTTATTGACAATATCTATGCATCGTGACTTGTTTTCCATATTTACGTAAATTTTAGTGACTAACATCTAATTTAGTAGCATTATACAGATATTAAACATATTTTTGCATTATTGAAAATTTAAATAAATATATGAAATATACATATATTGTTAAATATGTGCCCATCTTATTAAAAATGATACCTATGCATTGCCTGGGTCGATGCCTAGACAACAAGGCATATTCTAAAGGCACCCTTCGCCACTGCTGGGGCAACTTGATGCCTTGCGAGTATAACATAAATTTCTATGTATCATGTGTTCCAGAATATTCTAGACCATAAGGTTTACAAGTAAATAATTTACTATTTGGTAAGGCTATTTTCACTAAAGCTTTTTATCAAAACAAAAAAGAAATCAAGTGAGTCAGAGAAGAACTTACGGTAAAAATACCAACACAAAGACACAGTTCATGAAATATGTAATAGAAAAAAATAAAAATAGCAAACAACCACATGATTTTGTTTTTTCTATTTATTATGATGTTATGTTGTTTGAAAAAATTTCCTGACTGTACATCTACAGGAAGAGCATGATTTTTGGAGTTCATGAGCCTAATAATGACTTGTTTCAGATTGCCAAAGCACTAAGCTGCAAGATGGATCTTCTACCTACCAAATATTGGTTAAGAAAACCAAGGACGGTGATTAGAGATTGTTAATTAATAAGTTTAACAGAACTTGCTGGTAATTGAATTGTCTTAAGCTCGGATGGCCAGCTGGTCCTGCTGAAATCTATGTCAAGTAGCTTGCCTATCTTCCTTATGTCTGCTTTGAAGTTTCCCAAGAACAGGATCAACGCATTTGGGAATAAGTGCAAGCACTGGTTATGGAAAAGTACGAATGATGAAGGTATGCATTTAATTTCCTGGGACTACGACTTTACAAGTAAGAAATCTAGCATACATAAATGATAAACCTAACAAATAGCTGTCATTATAAGCAAAGCTTGAATTGGGAGGGAAAAATAATTATTTGTACATAAATATGGGTAAAAATTTCTTTCTTACAAGGTTAAACCATACTCACATCATTCACTCTAACGGACTGCAGAGTCATTGCTTTATCTTGCAGTTCACCCTGAGTAAAAAAATTATTTTAATGCAGGTAAAAAATAGGAAAATTCTTAACTTTAAAGAAATACATTTCATTTGAAAATACAATTACCACTGTCATGGGGCAGATAAGTCCACATTTGATGCTCTGGCGTAACCTTTTGCATTCCTCCTATCATAAAAAGGACAACATCCATAAAAGCAAGCATACATTTTTAGCTAAACACTGGAGTAATTAGGCATACCATTGACTGTGGATTAAAATAAATGGAGAGAGAAGAGACGTGTTGTCAATCCCATATATAGGGACTGAAAAACGTTGATTGATTGATCAATTGTTGTGTTGTCTGGCATAATCATAATCAAAACAAAAACGAATATGCAGACCTGACAAACGTAACAACATAGCAGGACAGAAACATGCAAAATAGAAAATTTAACCACCATACTGCTTCTGCAGTTTGTTCTTGTATTCTATCAGTTTTCTTAAACTGATAGAATACAACCATCTGAAAGCATTCAAGTTCAAGCAAGTTTAAGAGAAATAGTTTCTTCCGTCATCTTCTTCAAACTTTGTGTCTTAATATACTTAATCTTTTGCTTCTGTTTCTTATGATTTCAGCACATCCTTACTGTCAGATATTCAATGAAATTTTCCCATCCCCGGTGGGAGAAAATTGTAAAGCATAACAGTCTAGAGGGCACTCACGGAGCCATGCACAGCAGTAGCACACTCTTGACTGATTTTACAACATATATATGCTTGAATATAGGTTTCTTTGAAACACTTCCGACTCATCTATGATTCCTCAACTCAGCACTGCTCATGGTTTTATTTGATTCTAGTATCAATGTCGGATTCACTTGAGCATGATAGGAACTGCATTTTAAAGTGCAAGTGTGCAATTTTAACATGAAAGAATAGTATTTGACTTTTTATATATTACAGAGTTTCTATCAACAGTTTTATTAATTATTAGTTCAAAATCATAAAAAATGCTCGATATTTCCAAAATTATGGAATAAAACTTGACCATAGTTGACCACTCTGCACCTAACAGCTTGCCCAAGCCCCAACATTCCAGAAGATAATCTTCGATGACCAAACAAAACACCCCTCACCCTCTTCCAAGAACCTCTTTGCCCCTTTAGCTGCCATGAACCAACTAGAGTTTCTTTTAGATATGACCCATATTGCTCTTTTTTATGAGCAGCAACGGAAAATATATTATAAAAATGTGAAAATAGGAGCCTGCACAAGCCGTATGATAGCTAAAAATAAAAGAAACAAACCAAAGGAGAAACTAGTTACAGGGAGAAACCCCAACAAGAAGAATAAAAAAAGTGACAAACAAAACATCAAGGGAAAACACGGCCAGCCAACTCACGTATATCTAGCCACACCAAAGTCTTTGCATTAGGAAAAATTGCATCAGCATGACAGGATTTTGTCCACTCAACCATGCATCCAATCATGGTGGACCAGTACCACCAATCCTCAAGGGAAGCATCACAAAAAATCTTGACATTCCTCTCTAACCAACATCTCCACCAAATAACATGAGGAATTGTATACCATAGTTTCCAATTGACCTTGTTCGGGCCAGCTTTAACTGCTTACAGCTTACAGAAGGAACTCATATCCACTTTATGTTGACTATTAAATTCTACCCACAAATGCCAAACTCGAGTTGAAGACAGGCATGGCAAAGAATACATACCATGATTTTTCTTCTGGACTCCCACAAAATCTGCAAATGCTAGACAATGAAAAATCCCTCTTTAACCAACAGTCTGTAGATATCCCATCATGCTACATTTGTCATGAGAACTGCACCTTGATAGATATTCATCTTCTTTATAAGAAACTTTAATTTTTTGCATCTCAAGTTTCTGTGTAAGACACGGTAAAGAGGCTATACTGCCAAAGTGCCTTGCCCCATTGCTAAACCTGTGTGTGTTTATAGTTATTTGAGGTTATTGTTGTTGTTGTTGTTATTGTTATCATTAAAGGTTATTATTAGGTGTCTTATTAAGTCTATTGTTGTAATTGGATATCTACTACACATCCAAACTCTCTCTCTCTCTCTCTCTCTATACACATATATAAGGTAAAATGTAAATGTAGGCATCTTCCCTATGTGCCATCCCCATCTCCGCCCATTCAAACTGCTTCCCGTCCATCTTCTTCACATTCTCATCCGAGCCTCCATGCATGTGGTTGAACTGCATCCTCGTCAGCTGAACTTCACTGCTAATTTCCCGCTAAAGCATATCACCCACCATTTGGACCCTGTATATGAGGATTGGTGCATTGTAGATATTGCAGTCATCTTTGTGGATGAAAAATAGTATGGAGCCCACAATTGCTCCAGTATTACGATGTTGAAACCAGCCACGAAGATTTGGGGCACATTGCGACTCACCTAGACCACGAGAAGAATATTTGTCTATAATCTGAATTTCGCATACCAACAAGGGGGAGGAACAATCCAAAAGCACTTCACTGCATTCCATGAACTCATCAATGAGATCAAGATTATCAGTCCTTGATGATCAATGTCAACAAATTAAGACAATATGGAAACAAGTTGGCAGTCATAACCTACCTGCATAGCCTGAATCCAGAGGTTTCTAGTTAGATCTGTGGACAGATACGGGGCAATGACACACTCCTAATCTTCCAAGGTGTTCAGGACCTCATCCATCACTTCATGTCTACTTACTGATAAATCTACCATGGTTGCTCATGGTTATGGTCAAGGTATAAGCTAAGGAGAAGGTAGTGGACAACAGTCTTAAGAGCACTACGACCACACCAACCATCAATTAGATAGATGCTAGGAAAGTATGGCAAACAAGCTTGGGCAAAACTATCTACATGGGTAAAAGAGTCTCCACTCTCCACAAGATGGCCAATCTGGTGAGCCCAAGTCCACTACAACTCCCATATTGACACTTACAAGGCTGAATATGTTGAGCTTCTACAGCTCTGATAGTGACAAATCCCAACCACGTCACCACATGCTATAATATCTACTTTAGGTACTACAGCCTTGTTGGCATTTAAGGAAAGCACTTGATTTATACACTAGTGCATCCTCCTATACGTTAGTTACACAAGGTTTGTTTACCTGTCTATCCCAATTATCCAATATAAATTGTGCTTCTATTGCAAATGGCTAAGCATGTCCTGGCTCTAGAGGAGTTGTTCACACCACTTCACAAATCACACTTGATAGAGTATTTTATGTACCTAACTTTCTTATTAACTTATCATCAATTAGTACCATAACTGAACAATTATCATGTTGCATAACTTTTTTTCCCTTTAATTGTATTGTTTAGGACCTACACCTATAGATAGGGAAGACATTTCATTTGGGCCATAAGGAGAAACCAAGCATATACCTCTTGGCTCATGATAAGATACCTCATGAACTTGCATATTTCACATCTACATCTAAGTCTTCCATCCTTTAGCATTGTCAATTAGGTCATCCCTCACACCAAAGGTTATAGGAAGTCTTACTCTAGTTCACTATCTCTACCTTAGATCGTCAGATGTATCAATTGGGTAAGTGTTATTGTGCTACCTTTCAACAATTGTGTCATATATCAAGTTAGTACTTTGTGACATTTAGGGTTTTGCTAGAGTTTCATCTATCTGATCATAAATATTATATTCATTTCATTAATGATTACTCTTGTACAAGTTAGGTCTATTTATTGAAAGGTACAACTTATGTATTAGATGCAATAACGTTTTTTTTTCAATAAAATAAAAAATCATTTTTTGCTGCTCCAAAATTCTTTTGAACTAATAATGCTTTGGAGTTTACTTCATCCCTAGTTTAGTCTTATTGTGAGTCTTTAAAAATCATCCATCTATCACAACATCCATCATGTTAGTGTAGTTTGCTATTCAAGCCTTTGTCCATATTGGAAAATCGATGCCTTCCATCAAAACCAATAAGTCTTGTGCATCACCCACCTTTATCATCATAATAGCAGCCCAAAGCCAATACTAGTGATTTTGTCTCCCCCTCCCCTTTTTAAGTCTTAATACACCATTTCAGATCCTTCATAGCCTTGTAAAGAGCATCTCATCCAAAAAAATGGACTCAAATACCATCCACCTTGTCGTCCTCCATAAAGAGTATCTCCTTCATTGTAGCAATGGGGAGGAAAACATCCTTGTAATGGACAAAGCAAATCAAGCTATTTCCATTACCCTACCAAATGTGTTTTAACGCATTCAATAGACTCCTAATACACCACCACCAGTCATGAGCTCTTTCATCAACATGTGTTTGAGTAACATAGACCAACACATTGTTTGTATGAGGACCTACCTCTACAATATTTTTCCACATGGCAATTGGTTCCTTCTTTACCATTGGCAAGCTTTTCTTCCCCATCCATGGACACACTTTCATACATAGACACTCTTTATGACAAATTTTCATACATCATCAACAAACCCAACCATTCTTGCACTCTTTACTTTGTTGACACATCCAAAAGCATTCAAGACATTCCTTACTTTTCCCTACCAAACTCCCTAACACCATAGATATTTGCATTAGTGGCCATCAAGTTTCCATTAACCAACCTCCTCCATTTCTTTCCACATCAATTCAAAGTGGAAAGGGAATAGTCTGCCTACAATGACATGCAATTGATAGAGGTCACTAGGTATCATGCATTTTAAGAAGAATGCCTAGGACTGCTTCACCTAGGTGCCAAGGTGAGAATTGTCACACTGTCTTTAATTGACCAAATCTTTTGTCAAAAACATTTTAATATCAACTTGTAAAAAATTTAAATATAATTTCTTTGATAGGATACCATTAAAATATGCATAATTACTCAATATATATATATATATATATCAACAAAATATACATATTAGTATTATTGCATCATATATTTTGATGGTTTCTTTGAATTATTTACATATTTGAATGTTATTTGGGAAATAATAAAGTTAAAACTATACATAATTATTATCAAATATGTATAAATATATATATAATATATACTAAAAAATAAAAAATTAAATATTGTAATGGGCATCTAGCCTACTCGTCACCTAGGCAGCCTAGCTTATCCCCAAGGTGCCTTGAAAAGTATGTTAGGTATTACCAATCAAGCTCCCTAACATTTCAAACTAGGATCATTAAGGTAAAAATGAACTTGTACCAATAATCTTATGACTATATTGTTTTGAGATTTTGATCAAAATATTTTAAGTCAACTAGGCGTTAAGCCAGGGTAGCTAGGTGCCTATTTTTTGAATATATAATCATTTATAGTTAGCCAAGGAATAAGGTATCAATATCTTATCAAAGATTAATCCAACAAAAAAGGAAACATATTAAGGATCGATGATCATATCAGTCAAAAGTGTATGAGACATCTTATCTGAAGGAAATGATGAAGTATCATGACGTCAAATTCTTCCAAGGAAGGAGTTTTCCATGGAGTGCCACCATAGTCTTGTCTTTGTGCCAATTGTTCTCTTAATAATTGGAAATGGTTGTATACCTCATAATTGGATCTTACATCTCTTTCACCATAATGACTTGAAGTATAGTAGCTTGGTTTATGTGATGATAATGGATTTGTCCATGCACCAATAGAATACTAATTAGATAGGTCATATGATCTTTCATAGGAACCATACATGTAAGGATCTTCACATTAAAGTAGAAATTATGGTTTAAGATCATTCATCTATAAATGCCTGAAAATATGTGGCAATAATAAACTGGATTCTCCTCCCATTGCCTCTTATTGTATGTCATCACTAATTCCAAGTATTTTTCTTGTGTAATTATATAGCAATGATTTGTAATCATGTCTATAAATGGTCTGGCTCTATAATTTTAATCTTGAGTAGTATGTGTGAAGAATCTGTTAGGACCTTAGTATTTTGATAATGCAAAAACCTATGTGAGGAAACCAAATTGTATTTCACAGATATGATAGCTCAACAAAAGATCAGAAAGCAGACGAACAGATGGAGAAAGTTCCAGAAGATACTACTATAGAGCTACAGGAAAATCGAACAGTTACAGATCTAAGTATCCGAAGAGCAAATTTAAAGCAGCAGCAATACTATCGGATAGTTAGAAGAATAACTATCTGAAATTATAAAGCCTTCAAAGAATTATGAAAGGCAGTTGGTTGAATGATCGGAGAGTTAAAGAGTTAACTATCCGAAAGCAAAAGGAAAATCGAAAATTTAGAAAGGCTAACTATCCGAAACTTAAGTCATTTAATTAACCACGTGTAGAAATTCAGAACAGAAGCTTAAAGGATTTTTCGGAGAGTTAGGAAGATAACTATCTGACTTTTTCGGTGAGTTACAGGTATATTTTTACGGAACTTAAGTTAACCTATTACGCACGTGTAGAATGGAGAAGACGACAGTTAAAAGCTTAAAAAGAAAAATCGAATAGTTAGATAACTATCTGAAATTTCAAGAGAGTTTCGATGAGTTACAATTTAACTATCCGAAACTTAAGTCATTGAATTTCCCACGTGTAGAAATCTAAACATAAGCTTAAAAGGAAAATCAAAAAGTTACTGGAGATAACTATCTGAAATCTTGAAGCGTTTCGATGAGTTACAGGTATAACCATCCGAAACTTAAGTCAATCTTTTATGTACGTGCTGAATTGAAGCAATCGAAAACTTAACGGAGGGTTACTGTAACTAACTATCCGATAGTTAAGTAATAGTTTGGTAAGTTACAGCTAAAAGTATCCGATTGAATGACAGCTCGCATTGTATGATCTGGAATCCTACATGGTAGAAAGACTTAAGTGATCTTTCGGTGAATTACAAACATTCTTCAGAGAGTTACACAACTAACTATCCGAAAGGTTAAGAAAATCGGAAGAATATCTTGAAATATCTTTCTGAACGGTAACTTACCGTATTTAGAATTGAAGTCAAATCAAGTACAGTAGAATAAATCCATTAAGGAGAAAATATGATCGTTAGATATTCAAGCATATATACAGTCAAATCATTCAGTATTCAAAAAGAGCTTACAAGTGAGATTACAGATACAATTACATACAGAGATACAGTATACATTACAAGTCAATTACTGATATAGAAGAAAGCTCAAATTCAGTTTAATAAAGAATTGATTGAAAGCTGGATTTACAAGAAGATTCTTAAAGCTCTCCATGTGCTGAAAGTCTAATCTAAGAATGATCATTTGGTTCGTGGCTTCAACCTTAAAGCTTCATTCAGTTGTTGGTTTAAGTTTCGACCTGAAAACTCAAGAGGTTGATTTTCTGGAGTTTATACCTGAAAACTTCTGAGTGTTGATTTTCTGGAATTTATACCTGAAAACTTTTGAGTGTTGGTTTCTGGAGTTTATATCTGAAAACTTCTGTGTGGTTGGTTCTTGTTTCGACCTGAAAGCAAGTGTGTAAGTGTTGAGACACTTAATGAAGCCTAAGTGACCCTTGAGAGTGGACTAGCCGAGTTGGTGAACCACCTAAAATTCTTTTGTGTTTCTTACATTTATTTCCGCTGTGCATGATATTTTTATCTGATTATTACTTGTGCAAACTGATTAATCAAATTAGTTAGTAAAGTGAAAAATAGGCTTAAATTCACACTGTTCTCCATTCACCCCCCCTCTGGTAAAGCCATTTGTTCTTAACAGAGTCCCTCTCCGGTAAATGGGCTGACTGCCTTTGATACTCAAACTAAAGAATATTACCACCACCACCACCATCATTGTCATTTCTATCATCATCTAGAGACTATATATAATCATCATCATCAAGAGTTTGTACTTAACCTTAAGCCTAGGTTTCTTCCAACATTACAAGACTGAAGAAAAGCTTACATATTTATCAATATCAACACCTAACTGCTCTACAATATTTGGTCTGGCCTCCCACCCTCCTCATTAAGAAATGGTTTACCATTCTCTTCAATCAATTCTACAATAGAATCCTCAACTCTCAAAGTTGTGTAGACTTTTAGTGACCTCATGTATAAAAGCAGGAATGATCAATTGTAGATGTAGTTGGTGACAAGTCAAGCTGATTTTATGATCTTTCATATGAGCTTCATCTTTCCAAAGTCCTTAATATAAGATCTATATAATGTGTTGTGCAAGGTATCCAAAAAATATGGTACTTTTCCATTATCTTCTCATCTTTCTTGAAGTTAACATCATTATCTGTTACCACCTATACAACATTTGATAGCTCAACTTCCTAAACAACATCAAAAATCAATCCATATAGATACTTGTAGACTTTGGCACACTCTAATGCATGGACTTGAAGAAAATAACCTGCTCATCACAATATAGCATGAAGTTGATTATCTACTTCCTCATAGCAGACATCCATCTATTGCATATGATGGTGATACCATAAATGAACAACTACTTTCTCAAATTATTAATTTAATGGTTGAACTCAAGTACTTATTAAACATCTATGAATATGTCGATGCTCATAGGCATGACCCTTCTTTCATGGTTACATCTACCATATGTTGTAGATATGTTCCTTTTGTTGCATTTACAAGAATGGCACTATAAAACATTAATTTTGATACAATAGCTCTAACTTTTCCTCTACCATTTGTCCACATCCCTTTGTTCTTTGCTTGTATTTGTCTCTTCTCACAACTGCATAGTCTAACCAATCAAATCTTTGATTGTATGTTCAAAACACACCTATAATTTCATTCCCTATGTGCACCAAATGTACTCCCCTTCACAAAAGAGTCTAGATCTTGAAGCATCATGTGAGGGTCAGAATTATTCACTCTACCTGTGTTCTTGTTTGAACCACATCATGCCTCTATAAAATTGTCACTCTTCTCTATTCACTATATCAAGTAGGTAGTCAATGTCCCCGTTGTTGTCATTAACAAGAACATACATTGAGTATCTTCAACTTTGCACTCCACCATGACATAAAATTCCTTCAACCTCCTGCTCCAAAATATTTTTAAAGCATTCATCCCTTTTGCTCTTTTCACTCTTCTTTGTACTTGTATTTTTTAAAAACTATCTCATATGATTTCTAACGATGGCAAGATATAGACACTTCGACATTGCTGTAACCATCAACCAAATATTCTTCCAATCTAAACATGCCACCACCTATTTTCTTCATAGTCACTTAACTTTGATTCGATCTGCTTGACATCTTAACTACAAGACTGACCAATAACTTAAAACATCATCTTTTTCATAGTTGATCAAATAGAATCAATGCAAGTCACTAAATATATTAATTGAAAATAACCAATATTCACTGAAAATCACTAATATTTACTGAAAATAACTAATATTCACTGAAAATCACTAATATTTACTGAAAATAACTAATATTCTCTAAAAATAACAAATATTTATTGAAATTTACTAATACTTACTAAAAATAAAATATATTCTCTAAATATAACTAACATTTAATCACCAATATTCACTAAAAATAATTAATATACATTGAAAATCACTAATATTTACTGAAAATAACTAATATTCTATGCCAAAAAAAACTAATATTCTCTAATATATTCACTAATACCCATAGAAAATCACTGATTCAGAAAAAAAATTGAAAAGTGTAAAAAAAAAACTTAAAACATAACACAAATATCTTAGATCTACTTTAAAATGAAAGAAATGGAAAAGGGAATCCACCTTAAGATAAAGTTTTGGAAGAGAAATCAAGTGTTGATTTGATGCCTTCTCCTAAGAAAAACACTTTTGCAGTGTAGATTGAGGGCCTTTAATTTCATAGACACAAAGATCTACCTAATTGGAGTGAAGATCAAGAGGACTGAAGAGAAAAACAGGAGATAAAATCACAAAATCACTTGCAACTGCACTTACCATCAGCAAGTGAAAAATCATTGACCAATCCTTTTAAAGGATCGATCAATTTGATACTCTATAATACAAAAAATCCTTAGATTTGATGGATATATTGATTTAGGGTCCATTGATCCAAGGGAATTGGTACTACACCCAATTATCGAATCAGGTTCCCAAAAAACTAATCTGGATATATGAAAAATCACCAATCTAAATCAATCCAACCAACATTGGTTTCAACTTTATTACTTCATCAATAATCAAATACATATATACAAAATATATGGTGCAATAATACTAATATGTGTATGCCATTAACATATGTAATTATAAATTTAAATAATTGTGCATATTTTAGTAGCACTCCATACAGAAATTATATGTAAGTTGTTTTCAAGGAAAACCACTTAAAACCTTTAAAAGCATACATTCAAGTAAATAGATCTGCTCAATCAAAACAAGACAAGCAGCCAAGGCATGACCAACTAACGCATAGGCACATGGCTTAAAAAGTGTGATTCTGATATTACATATATGAATGTTTTGAAGATGATAATTGAGATAATGGTCTAATTGGAAATGATAGATTCTTCAAAACATGCAACGCATCCCTCACCCATGACCTGACATGTTTTAGAAACGACATGGCTAAGATTCATGGCACATTCAAATCAAAATGGATAGAATATGTGTTGATATGTTCAAAATATTCATGGAAAAAAAAGTAGATTTTCTTTGGTAACAATACAAATTCATTAGGGCCGTAAAAATGATTTGGCATGTTACATTTCTTTATTGCATATTACAAAAATATATGGCATAACCCTTGATATTTTTAATGAATTTTGTGTTATGTTATGCATAACTTATGTCTACTTCATGTAACTTTATGTATTATTTTAAATTTTTAAATATTATCGTAAATTTCAGAAAATTATCAAATCCAAATTGTGTTGTATTGAAATCTAAAATATACAAAAACCACAATTTTTCTTTGAAGGGAACACACCAAAAAGCTGGTCATTAGGAAGCCATTGTGCTATGCTTTCCAACGTCTGTGAGTACACCAGGATTCACTTTTCTGACAATTCTTCTAACAAAAAAATTATATTTTTAAAAATAAAATGGGCTCACTAAACCTTGGCTTTGTCTAAAGCCCCTTTTTTTTTATTAAAATATGTGATCTTTGGTTGCACATTAGGATAGTTGAAGTGAGAACAACTAGAGGAAAATAAAGAAAGAAATGTGACTTATGTTTCATATCAAATTCAGCATAAGAGGATGTATCAAAACATAAGCTAAACATGTAATATTAAAAGACCAATCACGTTAAGAAAGATAGAATCCATAAAGAAGTATTGAATGTTAGTGTTTCTATTATGAAAAGATTATAGAAAAGTTAAACCTAGGGCAATTTTTAAAAAATAAATAAAACTTGTCTATGTATAAGTAGGAACAAAAAATGCTAATGGAAGTAGGAAGGAACATCTTCCAATGATTACCTCTGTGAACTCCTGATTTGATATTGAGTCTATGCGTATGACCTCGGTCTTGTTTAAATTCAAAATCTCTAATGAAATATCAGTTGTTTTTTTGCCAGTTTTGTATATTTCCGAAGCTTTTGTGGACCCTGTTCAGAAATCGCAACTTAAAAATTGACTACATTGTAAAAGTAACTTAGGCCAAAAATTTACAAAGGACTAAAAACCATGAACCCACCTACTACTTGCACAATCCGATACATATCTTGCTTCTGACCACTGCCAGAAATCCTTATTCTTACAAAAGCACCAACAACCTTTTGGTGAAAATTTTCAGAATCATCAAGCAAATCTTCCATCAGATTACGACGAAGGTACACTAAATTAATATTATGAACATCCACCGCTGCATAATCATTGAAATTATTCTGGAGTCCTCTCTCTTCTTTCTTACGAGCTTTACGTCTCTTGTCTGAATTTTTTCTTGCAGCATCATTACTTCCATCAAGATCTGTTTGACCAACATCAGTATCGCCAATTGTCCCTTGATAATCATCTGGAGAAGTCTGAGAAGTCTCTTTAATGAGAAAATGTGATTCAAGAAGTTTTAACATTTCAAAATGGCCAACACGTGCTTTCCCAAATAGACTTTTCAGTCTTGAATCACAAATTATTTGACTTTTTCTTCGAGGATCACGAAGGTTGTTCTGTTTTATGTATTCAAGCAAAAGTGCCTGAACATCAAATTGAGATAACATAGTAGCATCAGCACCTCTCATGTGTGAGACAAATTCTAAGAGCTCTTTAGAAGCCCATTCCCCATCTCCTGGCATGGAAGAACCTACACTATCCATCATGTTAACTAAAGTTTCATCATTTCTATCTGTTCTTGATTTCCTTTTCACTTTTTTCTTTGCAGAGCTGCTCCTCACATGATGCCCAGAAGAGCTGTCCGAGCTGGAAGCAGCAGCATCATTAGCTTCGTATATTTCATCAGATGATTGGTCATTCTGAATCAATGATCGCTTTGATGGATTTTTAGCTTGAGCAACCTCATCTAAAGTGATTGACAACTTTGCTTTTAGATCAGACCAATAATCCTTAAATAAAAATTCCCAACTGCTCTTATCATCAAAATTTACCTGCATATAGATATATATATCAAAATAAATAAAATAAATAGCACATAATCTAAATTAGCATAAAAAAAAATTAATAACAATATATATCATCGAATTCAAACACATAAAACTACAAGCAACAACTGGATTTTGATCCATATGTAAGCATAATTATTGCTTTTTAATAATGGTAATGTTTCTATCTGGGTTTGAACCTAAGTTTCCTTCCTCATAGTAGAATGGAAGACCAAATGTGCTACTCACTATTGGTTGTAAGCATACATATTGTCGATGAGGTATAATGGTATACCATAGGTAATGGAAGCATTTTTGCAAGCAATAGCTAAAGAGGAACCACAATAGCTAATGGAGCCATTTTTGCAAGCAACATACTAGGTCCATTTTACAGGATTTTGGGTCCTTTGGCATCCCATCTGAAGTGCCTTCAAGTTGCTTCATCAAGGAAAGTGTTCGATGTAGACAGATTAATAGATTAAATGTCAGCCAGTAACAAGTCCTCCAAGTTATTATCGTTTGAGAAAAAATGAGTCCTTGAAGTTAGGGTAACGTTTGGCATATTTACCAAATAAGAGACATGGGAAGGTATACACATTAACTGCTTTATGGAAACTCAGGGGCATTTCTTGTGTTTTGTAAAGCTTAAAGTAAATGGATTCATATTCCAGTTTTATTTGTGATCAACAATAAGTGTATTTTATCTTTAGTAAGGCAATATGCTCTTTTGCCCAGAAAAGATCAAAATAGTCACCTGCCAACCAAAATGTATATTGCATCAGTTTAATAATCTATAATACTCTAATCAGCAATAAAATAATCTTCATAGAATTCTGATCTTTATGGTAAAAGTGCAAAACACAAGTAGATTAAAAGCACCAATGTTTCTCACTGTTTTGTTTTCCTGCTCATTTGTTTCTATCAGCATCACCATGTTCCTGCAAGTTCCACAAAGACCTTGATTCCCTCTAATGCAAACAAAATCAGTTTCTTTGACACACCCTCTGCACAATGAATGTGTGCAGGTATAGCACATGTACCGAGCAGACTTCTCACATATACTACATATATGCCAACCTGACATGCACAAAATCCAAAGCATTATTCAATTAGAAATAAAAACTTCCATGAACTGACTATTAAGATATAAATGAAAATGTTTAGTGTTTACCTTAATTTCTTTATAATGTGTATATACAAAAAAAGTATCATTTTGTAATAAAATCTACAAAACTTTTTCCATTCATCTAATAATTAAGATTATATTTGTAATAATTTATTACAACCACTACCTAATTAGTTTTCCCAAATTCGTATTAAAACACCACATTGAACAATAAAACAAAGTTAAGAATACCACCACCTAGTTTGCTTAAGACCCCAGTATCATTTGATTATAATTGTGGACATTAGAGTTTGCAAAATCTTTTTTTTTTCAAGGATAAGCATGTCTCATTAATGAAATAAGAAACAACCAAAGATGCACTAGGTATAGATCAAGAAGATCAACCCCCCAGCAAAACAACCCCCTAGTCCCAACAGACTTAAATTTGAGCTCCCACAGTTAGAGAAAAGAAAGAGCTTGAAAAATGACTTCTTGCTGTCACCCCAATAACTGTTCTTTTTTTATGAAGGAAAAGCCAAATGCTCCGACAGACGGCATGGATCACCTGAAGATGCCTGTACCGTGCAGTTGGTTTGCCCCCAAAAGCAATGAACCCTACTTATCAGTAAATCAACTCTAGAATGAACAGAGACACTATCATGGATTGTTTGAATAATAAAATGCTTCTAAATTTGACAGCACATCAAGTATCCAAAAAGAGTGATTGACATTTTCCACTCACTAATTGCAATGAGTTCCAGTACCCTATGCACAAGAAGAAGCCACATGAAAATCTGGCCTTTCGTGATCATTTGCATTTCCAGACCAAATGAAAAGGCATCCAGGTTTCATCAGGATGGTCAGCCAACATCCAGCAGCAGTTCCAGACAACCATGAAATGGTAGTTTTTTAAAACATTTGCATAAATGTTGGTTATGTATTTCATTACCAACTTGCCTTCCAGCAATCTTCCTCCTCACTCTGAAAACATCCTCATTCAGGTTTATTCCTCTTCTTTCCCATCCTTCACTAAAAACTCCACAAATCTCCAAACTTGCCTCCCTAATTCCTCACTCAATCTGTCTCCCTCATTGTGATGAGTTAATGGAAGCATTTTGTTTACCTTCCACATGTATTCCTAATTTTAAAATCAATATGCAAGTGCACAAGTCATTAACTCCATTTCACACAAGCACAGGTGCCTACATAAAGCACACACTCCTTTTCACACAAAAAGGGGTCACAGTCAGCATCTAGCACAAAGGAAATATAGGCAGCTGGAAGCACAGTAACCGCCCAGTAAATCATGACACTGGATGGAGAATTTCCCATTGTAGCCACTTAAACACAAGGCTGATCACAGACAACTCATACTGATGGCATAGCTTCGACAACTCCAAAGTATTTGTGTTTTGTGAAAAGATTGTTTTTATGATTGTTGTACAAAATGACCAATTAAAATTTTAATTTTTGTTTAAAATGGTTTGGAAAAATGGCTGCCATTTAAGCAGCCATTTTTCTATTTTTCTGAGGAAAAAGAGCACTTTTTATTTTTCTGGGAAATATTTTTTCATTTTTTATATTTAAATGACCATTTTTTAACAATAAGGTACTCCCAGGTACCAGGGGTTAAGAAAAAAACCCAAACCCCAAAGAAAACAAGTACACTCAAAGTTTTTAAAGTTACAACTACTAACTCTTCCCTACAACTCAACTGACCCTTGAAAACACACGTGTTTCTATGAAGCCCTATAGACCAACAGGTTGCATGGAACGCTAGAAGAACTCTGTGCTTGGCTTCAATCAACTTACCCTTGACTGTCGCCATAATGTAGTCCAGCATCCCATCAAAAGATGCAAGGGAAAGACCATCACAGACCACTCCGGGCTTGAACTTACTCCATAAAAACTGCACCATGCTACAATTGAAAGAATAAATGATCTCTACCCTCTTCACATTGGTTGCAGAACATGCAATGAAGATCCTGGATCCTGGTCCACATGGCACACCTCTTCCTAGTAACCACCAACCTATTATGTAACAAAGACCACAGAAAAATAATGACCTTATGAAGAGATTTACACCTTCACAATAGCTGGAAGTGCCTCCATCTTATCTCACATAAAATTCCCTACTTTCTTCTCCTATAATTTTAACATCAGTAACAGTTATTTCCTACATGTCTTTTATAATATCAATATATCCTATGAGTACCCCTTTTCTTTCCAAAACCCACTACAATAGATTTCTAGGTAGTCTATCATAAGTTTTTTTCTAAACCAATGAAAACTACATGAAGTTCTTTTTCTTAACTCTAAAATTTTCTACAAATTATCTGAATAAATGAATAGCTTATATTATTGGCCTACTTGACAAAAATCTAAATTGATTTTCTATGATTTTAATTGCATGTCTTAGTCTTTACTTAATTACCTTTTTCCATAATTTCATAGTATAACTTGCTAACTTATTACGATAATTGTTACAATTCTGCATGTCTCTCTTATGTTTAAATAGTATTAAAGAGCTTATTCTACATTCATTTGACATCTTCTTTGTCTTTAAAATTATATTAGAAAGTTTAGTTAACCACACAATCCCTACTTCACACATGCACTTCCACACTTCAATAGGAATAACATCTGGTCCAATAGTTTTTCCACATTTCAGTACAGTAGTCTTAATGGAAACCCTTTCAGTACGGTACCATCTGGATCATTTAATTTGAGTAAATGGGAGCTCAGGAGGATTTAAAAGGGCCATAGCAATCTTCAATTTACTAGATAATCCTTGTATCAAATAAAAACAAAAAAAATGCAAGTACAAGATACTGAGATATTTATAAAAAGAAAGTGAATACCAAATAATGAGCAAATAAAAGATTAAATTCATTGCAAAATGAGATGAGGATTGTAAAGATGATAAATATGGAACCATCAATTGTGGACAAGATGCTAAAACAAAAATCTAGAACCTCCCAATTTGGAGCTTTAACCTTTTAAATGATCTCACTTTACAAATCTCAGAGACCTAAATACTTCCCAAACTCTTGCAACTTTAACCTATTGATGATCTCACTTTTAATCTCAAATAGCTGAGAAATAAAACCAAGACAAGATTTTTGTATTTTTTTGATTCACAACAATGTTTCAAAAAATGGAATATGGCCATATATGTATTGAATATTAAAATATTTTAAAAATAGTTTAAATGGCCAATTTTAAAAAAACAAATTACACATAAATATATTTAGATATGTAAAAGCATCACAATTAAAAAACTAATAAAATAAATTTCCATTGAATAATATGTAATACAATTTCAAGGAATATATCATGAATACAGTTATCATTCAGTCACAAGTCATCCAATTGAAAAACGTAACTACATATTAAAACAATTTATGTATTAAGCAAAAAACAAGAATCTAAATAACGATACAATGTCAATAACAAAAAATCAGTAAGTTAAAAAATTAATGTCTTGGAATCATTTTTCTTAATTGGCATTGGGTAAATAAGTGTCCAATTTATGATCCTTTTCCCATTTTTAGTAGGAAAAGGTCTACATAATAAATAACCTTTTATCAACCCATTTTTCTCCGTTTTATTCAAAAAAATGTGATGTTTGACAGCCAGAAAAGTTTTGACATTTTTTCCCATTTTTGAAGCATTGATTTGCAATAGTATAGGTGTTACAATCATATTTTGCCATCTAAATGTGAAAACCAGTAATCATATTATCTTGACATACATTATAAGCATAATTCTTGTAATCAAATTCATATAAAAATTTACCTATTTAATACTGTCCAGTGATCATGGTAAATATTTAGCAATCCTTAGCACTTGTAAATAAATCTCCTTGTTGCTGCATCTCCATATCCTCCATATGAACTAGAAACACATAATCAAATTGTCTCTTCCTCGCATTAGTTTCACTTTGCAACACGGCATTTTTAATATGCAACTTAATTTTCTTAATTGGGCATGTCTTCTTAAATTGCATAGTATACATTTTGATCTGTTGCATGGCCCATATTCTCAGAATATCGTAGGCATTCCTGTTGTCAGCTGTTTTGGGCAATTCAACTATTATGAACTCCCTTTTTTAGGAATCACCAGATTTCACTTACTCATAAAGTTTCAGGTAAAAAGAGGAAAACCATAGGCATAAGTCCAGAGAGAAAATTTCAATTTCAGTCAGCAAACTGTTTTCCTCACTAATCAATTGTATTCTCAGCGTATGTTGTCCTTCTTGAGAATCCAACCAGTATGGTCTCCTTTTTTAAGAAAGATAAGAATATTTACTTAATTATAGAAATTTTAATGTAAAAAGGAGAAATACAGGGGAGAATCCTAAATGAATAAAACTCATCACCAACCATGCAATCTGTTGGAGTTCTACCAACCACCTAATGTCATCAACTTGCATTGTATAAGAGAGGGAAAATTATAAACAAGGGGGACCGAAAAAATAAACATTCCAACCAAGCTAATCATAAACCCAAACCCCGGCTTAAAATCATAAACATTTTGAAGAAATCAGATGGAGTGGCAGCCCAGTGATGAATCATGCTGGTTTGCTAGCATCACTTTTTGTTTTCAGTTTTCAGGTATCAAGGCTCAAGCCTCATCATGCAACAACAACAAACTAAGTCATAATCCTAGTACGTTAGGTTAGTCAGATGAAACCATTTTTTCCAAATGTTGTTTCTTGCCTCATCATTTAAAAAAGACAAGGACCAATCATCTATCAGAACCACTTCTCAAAGCAGCATTTTCCCTGTATAAGATACATAAACAAGGCCAAAGTTCATCTGACTGTAAAGTTTTGGTAGTAACAGGACACTGGTTGATTCTAGCTGCTTTGCATGGCAAACAAAAAGGACACAGCATATCAATTCAGTATTTGCTATACGGGGAAAGAAACATAGTATATCAACTCGGTATTTGCTATTCAGGCAAAGAAACAAGAAATTTAATCTCCAAGGGACTTTATTTGTTGAGTGGTGGCCTCCAAGGTCTTCTAAGTAAATTTATCGAGAAGCCACTAGGTGCCATGGCATTGTAAAGAAGCTACGTTTTTTACACCTAGCTTTTTAAAATATATGAAATCTAATCAGATCCAAAGCTTCTCCATCCTCTCCAACGGTCCAACCTTAGATAATAAATGTTATATGATTTTTGGAGTATTTTAAGCATTTAAATTATTTTTATTTTATTTTAGTATTTAGCATATTATCAATGTTCCAAAAACAGAAAATGATCATTACGCAAACAGAACATAAAAACATTGAATGGTTGTTAGACTACCTATTAAGATATAATAGCCATTTATGGCAATTTCAAAAAATTGGATGTGTTGAAATCCATTTAACAGCCATTTTTCAACTTTTATACAAAATTTTAATATTTTTATAATGCATTTTATTGACAAAATATGCACACCACAAGTTCATGTATTATTCTTCATATTTTCATAATATTACATGATACATAACAATTAACATCCAATTTTGTGTTATTATAATATTATGCACATATTTAGCATGTTCTCAACATTATTATGATTTTCATTGTACATTTTATTGACAAAATCCATGCATCATGACTTGTTCTTCATATTTTTCATGATATTACATGGTGCATAGCAACATGTGATTTTGCGGTATTTAGCATAAATAACATAGGTAACACCAGAATAGTTGAATGACTACTTTCCATAGACCTAATCATCATATAGTACATTAATAACTATGATAGAAATCACTAAGAGATAAGAAGTTAATGGCAAACGTACCACAATTCCAACGCCCCTTAGCACGGAAAAATGCTTCATCACGGTTTACACATGATGGATGGTATACTTTTGGGCAACCCCTAGAACAAACAGTTACAAAATGACTATAATGTCAGATTCATTTCAATGAAATTTGAAATTTTCAATATTGTAAAGGAGACTCACCAAACCTAGACACTCACCTACGGTCACAAACAACAAGATCTCCCCCGTCAAAGCATATGAAGCAGACATCCTCCTCCACCTTCTTCTTTGTTTGTGCTTTAGATGCCTGAGACCTTGGTGGTCGGCCTCGCTTCTTCCTCCCTCCCACCCTGACAGGCATGTCAGTTGATAATTCCTTCTCCTCGGCCACTGTCACATCCTCCACCATGGCATCCTCGTCAACAGAAACAGGAGGAAGTGCAGCTGCATCTCCTTCTTCCTCAGGAGTAAGTGTAACAGAATTGTCTGCATCATGAATCATCATTGTACCCACCTCCCCACTTGCTGCTTCTTCCTTGACATTAGAACGTGGAGAAGCATCCACATGCATCACTTTATCATCCACAATGGGATTGTTAAATTGCTGGGGCCCATAAGCATCCACCATCTCTTCTTCAATTGCAGGTGCTGCATCCAAACTACCAACCATATATTCATCCATGTCATGAAGCATAACTGACTTCAGTTCCCCTGCATTCACATCTGCATCCTTACCTCCAAATCCATTTGCATTCCCAACCTTGTCCTCCTGCCCGGCTTCACATCGAGAACTTATCCCGGCTTCTTTGTTGCAGCACATTTTCATTGGGTTGTCTTCCACTGTCTCTTCAATTACAGGAGCTGAACTTGAAGTACCCCCCATGCATTGATCCATGTCATGAAGCATCACTGAATTCAGTTCCCCTGCATTAACATCTGCATCCTTGCCTCCAAACCCATCAATGTTCCCAACCTTGACCTGTTGCCCAACTTCACTTTGAGAAGTTGTCCTGACTTCCTCGTTACAGCCCACTAGCAATGGGTTGTCTTCCAATGTATCTTCTTCGATTACAGGAGCTGAACCCAAAATACCACCCACGGATTGATCCATGTCATGAAGCATCACTGACTTCATCTCTCCTGCATTCACATCTGCATCCTTACCTCCAAATCCACCCACATTCCCAACCTTAACCTCTTGCCTAAATTGACAAGGAGAGCTTGTCCTGACTTCCTCGTTACAACCCACTGGCAATGGATTGTCACCCCCTGTCCCTTTTTCAATTACAGGAGATGAACCCAAAGTACCACCCATGGATTTGTCCGTGTCATGAAGTATCACTGACTTCAGCTCTCCAGCATTTACATCTGCATCCTTACCACCAAATCCATCGGCATTCCCAGCCTCAACCTCCTTCTCAATTTCATATTGAGAACTTGTCCTGTCTTCCTCGTTACATCCCACTAGCACTGGATTAACGTCCACTGTCTCTTTTTCATTTATAGGAGCCGAACCCAAAGTACCGCCCATGGATTGATCCATGTCGTTAAGCATCACTGACTTCAGTTTCCCTGCATTCACATCTGCATCCTTACCTCCAAACGTGTCCAAATTCCCAACTTCAACATCCTGCCCAGCTTCACATCGAGAATTTGTCCTGACTTCCTCGTTACAACCCACTAGCATTGGGTTGTCATCCCCCAGATGGGCATCGGTTTGCTGACCTCCATCAACCACCTCTTTTTCCCAGGGGGACGAGGGCGGAAACCCAAGAAGCGAACTACAGTTTGCGTATTCCAACCCTGAACCTATTGCCACGTGCACCGTCTTTTCCTCCAATTCTTTTGCTGGCGGTGGACTAGAGACCACTCCCTCTACGCCACCCACAAACGCATCCTTCCCTTCCTCAACTTGCTGGACCCCAAAAACAGCATGTGCCATCCCACTCTCTTCCTCGGCATCGACCAGCTGCGAACGACCCATATCACCAATCCCCGCCCCCACTCCTCCACCTGCGAAATCCCCACTTTCCTCTCTCCCCAAGGCTTCACCTTGCGGAGCACTTCCATCGTCCCCGTCCACGACACCTTCATCCACCCGAGTGCCAGCGGCCTCCACCACCACTCCTTCTCGGTCCCTCGAATCCGCAAACCCTAACCGGGAGTCCTCCATTCCATCTTCCGGTTTGACAAACTCCACCCTCCCACTATCCACGTCCCCTCTGGGAACGACAGTCTCTTCCCTCTCTGGCGGTGCTTCCCCCTCGATCACGGCCGGCTGATCCAGTCGAGAAAGGGGAAGATGGTGGGAATCAACAAGGTCGTCTTCTTCGTTCATGGGATCGTTCATGGGAAGAGGAATAAAACCCTAGAAACAAAGGGCGGAAAGGGTAATCGGAAACAGATGGGAAAGGAAATGTAGCGCACGGAGGGGACGCTTTTCTTTTGGACAGGCGACTAGGCGAAGCCGCGAGTGGCGCGACGCGGGTGCGGAGTGGGCGGGTAGGGGCGTGCGGTCACGAGGAACGAGGGTTGGGGAGCTGGGACCTTTTACTCTCGAGATCTGTCTGAACGTCATACCCTGTGAGAAATTAGGTTGACTATTTTTGTAACCCTCGCACGGTAAAATTGTTGTATGATTTTTTATTTTATTTTTTTCCATTTTATTATACATAATTTAGGTTAATAATACTTGTTAGAAATTATAAACATATTAAATTTATATAACTTTCTTTAATATCTCATTGAAATACTTTGAAATTTTTGGTTCATATAATTAACCCGTAAAATTACAACTTTGACTTGCTGTTATTGAATTTGATAACATCAGAATGTTTTCTATATTGTCAATTAGTCGTCTTTTTTTTTTTGTTTCCGGTGGGTAATTCTTTTTTAAGAACAAATGCTAATGCTGTTACAGAGGTTATCTTTATTTAGGATCGTGATGTAACTTACCTTTCCTATGGGTATTTTCGTAACTTCATTTTATCGGAATTCTTTTTTATCTGTAATTTCTTTATTTTATTTATCTTTTAACTTTGAAAATAAAAATTATAATTTATCTATAGCATCATCATTTTTATTGGTATTTTATTTTTTAAAATTTAAAAATATTCATATAATCAGTTAATCCGTGGTGCAATCTATCGTTTATTAAATTTTGTATTAATCTAAGTTACATCCGTTATTATGTTTTTATTTCAAAAATCAACGGCTAAAATTTAATAGAAAAATTGTTGAATACCAAGACATTTAGATGAATGACTGATATTTATTTAATTTTATCTAATTACGTTTACCTCTCTTCTATTTATAAAACAAACAAACAAAATGATATTAAAAACTTTACCTTATATCACCGTACCATCCACCATCATACATAAATTAAGATTAAGATTAAGATTAGTCAAAAAAAATGTTGATCAACGTAGCCTACACTAGAAATACGTATAATTTTTCTGGAATTTAGATATTGATGGACATAAAAGACATTATCATTGTCGAAAAAAACTCCCCTTCCCTTTCGATGCTGGTGTGGCTAATTGTTCATTATCTCTGCTTGTTAAGGTTGATCATTGATCTTATGATCATCTTAATTAGACCGATACAACAAAATTTGAATTCTTCCTGTGCTTGCACGCAATGAAATGGAATTGTGTGCTCGTGATCCATACCGTTTCAAGAGAAAATGACAATTTATTTGTGATAGGTAAGATGAATAAGATGCAAAGATCCACTTCGACTTAAAAGAAATATCTACATCGAGTCTTACCAATGATTAACGAGAGATGATAGCTCGCTCGGCAAAAATTATCACCCTAACATGTTCATAACAGATTTGTAAATGAAGCCTGATCCAAGTTAGCTTAGGTTGGGTCAAGTTGGGCCGAACCATGTCAGGTTTGTTCAAGTTAATTAAGTTTGGTAAGTTAAAGTTAGAATGGGAAATAACAATTGATGTAATATTAAATATATATATATATATATAATTGAAATAAAAACGTTAAAAAAAATTCCTTCTAATATTATACTATTAGACACCTATTAAAGAAGTTTAACTAACTGTTATAACTAAAATAACTACCACAAAGTCGAATTGTAATTGTATTATCGCTAACCATAAACAAAATCCAGGTTCATATTTCAATTTCACATTTACGTAAAATCATAAGATTCCAAATACGAACATCTATCCACAAATCGCCAGAGATTGTCATTACAACCTCATAATAATCAGCGAGTCCTTTCCTACACACACGTCTTATCTAAGAATTTTCTTAAATACCTAAAATAAATAAATTATACTTAATGAGCCATAAGTCAATAAGTAACGTATTAACGGTACATAAATAAAAAAATTATGCGAAGCAAAGGACAACAAAGTCAAATCACATCAATTAATTCAAAAAAATCGACTAATCAAAATAAATATACAAATCGAGGAGCAAGATAAAATAATTATATATGTACCATACATGATAAATTATAAATAGTGAGTTACAATTTATTTATATATTTCAAAAATTATGCTATCTATCTATAGTTTCATGTAATTCTTACAGTTAAGTCTAGTGACCTATTTATATACCTAGAATTTGAATTCCTACAGAATTTGATGGAAATAATTCAAAATCTAAGTGTTTTTGCACGTTCAAGAATTTGACAAAAATTGAATTTTAGTTATTTGTGCATATAATAGAATTAAATGGAATTAAACAGATTTGATTTTTAATAAAATTAAGTAACAAATTAAAGTAAATAGTGAAAATGTAATTAATTTATTAATAAATTATTTACATTAATAAATGAACATATTATTAAATTAAATATTTATGTATTATTTATCAATTAATTAAATATATCATTATATAAAATAAATCAAAATAACTTTTTAGTTATATTACATATTTAAAACAACAAAAGTTTAATTATAAATTCTATATTCCTCGTAATGCTCAAAAAAATGTATATTACAAAAAATCTACTCATTATGATGTTTGTAATATTCTTATTCACGAATATCCCACATTATATACATAATATTTTCACAAAATTTATCTACAATTTCTTTTCTTTGTTCTTGCACATTATTTTGAATAGTGTTAACTATTTCATATTGTAATTCTACATTTGTAAAGTCTTCAACTTGTATATTACGTTTATCTTATTGTACTTCATCTTCAAGATTTTGACATAAGTATGTTTTATCTACTTTACAAATAAAATTGTAAACTAAAAAACATGCTAACAATATTTTTGCACCATAACATAGAAATGGACATTACCATAAACATTAGATTCACAATATACACTTATCTACAGATGAGTATACTTTAACAAGATAAATCACTAGCTTGCTAAAATTGTAATCTTTATAAGTTTAGATTTGAGTCTCCACCAAGAATGTACACAAATCTATCAAGAAAGACCAAGATTGATGTTAAAAAGATATATGAAAACATTTAACTCATATTTGTATTGTGTCATTTTGCTTATATCAGATATTAATGATTTTAAATCATGTGAACATTAGCATTACCTTCCACCAAGGAGGGTGTCGGCTGAGCGTCTCGCACGAGGGTGCGGGCGAGCATGAGAGTGAGGTTGAGCAGGAGGGCAAGCAAAAGGTTCGTACTTTCCATCGACGAGCGCGAGGGCAAGCGTCGACCGTGAGGGTGTTGGCAAGCACGACGGTGCAGGCGAGCGCAAGGGTGAGCATCGAGGGTGCAAGTGAGCAGGAGGGTGCATGCGAGTGCGAGGGCGAGCGCATGATGTAGGCGAGGGCGTAGGAGGTGAGACCAAACGCAAGGGGGAAATCGAGCAATCTATTGGAAAATGAATTCCGACCTTTTAGATTAAGAATTCATTTTAATAACATTTACACATGATTGGAATTCAAATTTATTTAGAATTTGAATTCCAAATATCATAAACACCTCATGACTCAAAATTTGATGAAAAAAATTTTAAATTTCGTCAGATTTTGAGTTCACAAACCTCCTTTAGAAATCACATTTAGCCTATGACGAGGCCTGCGTAGTGCATTTAGTTTTGTAATGAGATCCAAAAATCACATTTAATACATTGATAAAGCCTAAAAGTCATATTTAATTTTATAATGAAACCCAAGAGTATACTAACCTTATAATGACACAGAATACCATAGCTTAATTATTTATAACCAAATACTAAACGTAATCGTATTATAATCATCTACTCGTATATATGTTACAATTGCATACCTTACGTCAACAATAATTATATAACATTTTATTAATAATGTATCAACCATAATTTAAATAATCGCGTGTACAACGAGAAAACAACTCTTCCCATTGTTGAATCATTTATACAAAAATATACTGAGATCTCTATATAATAAGTAAGACGTCTAATAATGTATAGATCACTGATAATCTTGATAAAAATGTCATGCTTAGCACAAATCAACAATGATGTACATAAACCAACAATGATATGTAATAGTCTATAATAACATACATTAATAAAGAATAAATATGTAATAATCAACAACAGTACTATTTCTAGATTAATTAATAGAAAACTTACCATAAAAACTGATCAATAATTTTTCCAAAATATTATTCTCTTTCTCCCCTCTTTTTTTTGTCCTCCTCACGTTCTCCCCCCCGCCCCTCCTCTTTCTCTCTTCTTCGTCTCTCCCTTTCAAAATTTCGCAAGCGGTGAAACGAATTCATCGGCCTAAACTTAAATATATATATACAGTGGAGAGGCGGTAAATCACCGTGTCCCCCAATCATTTGTTTTTATTTATTTGTACAATTTGCATAAAAACTCTTAAATTTAATTTATTTAGATACAAGTCCAAATACCAAAAGTTGGATCTGTCAAAGTTGGTTAGGTTGCGTTGGATCAAACTGCAGCCGAGTCAGGTAGTGTCAACAAGGCATTATTAGGTTAGCAGAGTTAGGCCAGTTTGGGTGGTCCAATCTAGTTGGGTTCGTTCGAGCCATGTCACATTGCTCTCCATATATATAGAGAGATTCATGTTGGATAATGATAGGTCAATCCAAGTAGGCCAGGAGAGATGGATGAGGTTGGATTAAAGGCATTCAATGGCCTTCATCATTTTAGTATTTACAGATTAATAAGGTATGCGTCCATGACGATAACATCGTAACATATTTAACTAACATCTTCTTCTTCTTTTCTTTCCTCCTCTTCGTTTTGGTTTTTCTGTCGACGGCACCATGTGAAGTCACAGTGTCGACTTTATTTAAAAGATCGAGAAGCAGGAAGGGGTACACTGCCAATGCCAACTTTATTTACTTTGATCACTTGCAGCTGCAGCTTCCTGCTCCTGCTCCCGCCGTGGACGCTGGGCATCCAAAGCTTTCGCCAGTGGCAAGCAAAGCTCGTCCTCTCTTTTTCCTGTGCCCAGAGGATTGAATGCCTGTGATCCTCATCTGTAGCTGCAAAATAAACACTTTTCTTCCTTCCATGGCACGGATTGTTCGGTGATACCTTCCCTCTAACCATACCTTTTATCTGGAAGCTGGTACTTAATTATGCTTCTATTTTTCAGAAAAAAAAAAAAAAAAAAAAAAAAAAAAAAAAAAACTGCACAAAGATGAAGTCTGGATATTATTCTATTTTTCCTTATATAGACGGTCGCCGGTTCGAAACCAAGCAAATACATAAGTCCGAAAAAATGGTTTGCAAAGGAACGGAGCAGAGTGCTTGAAAGCCCGTGGAATTGCCAAAAGAGCAAAGGGGAGAAAAAAAAAGGACCATCCAAAAATATCAAACCTTGCCATAAAAATCGAAACTTCATGGTAAACTTACGTCAAGAGGAAATGTTAGAAAATATTTCATATATACGTGTGAACCGACCAGATTAAGTGCGTAATATACAAATTTCTTTTTGCATGTGACGGCAATGTTTCCATTTATATCTGAAATCAAGTCTCTTTCTTTCAAAGTAATGTAAATTAAAATATTGGCTTTGGTACTCCACCGTTTTATTAAAATTTATTCTCGACCAGCTCCTTCCCAATAGTCACACATTTCCGTTCAGACATTTAACGAGGTTTCGTGACCAAATAACATGCTTACATCGTATATATAATAATTTTAACTCTCATAATTTAATCACTGGCCAGGTGTGTCAGTTGTCGGTGTTAATTTTTACAATTGGAATGTTAGAAAAAATGGTAAATTTGTAATTGTGATCTCCTCTGTCTATCGTGACGAGCGTCATTTCTTAGATGGGAAAATTTTCTCTTAAGTCCTTCGGATTTTTAACATCTTCCATTTTGGATTGACTTCGTAATATTTTCTGTTCCGTAGAAGTAGTAGTTTAGTTTGCATTTTCACGGACAAGTTTATTTCATTGAGTCTCTCGCCGAGACGGTAGTGCTCAGATTTTTTTGATAATAATAAAACTATCAATTCAAAAACATGATTAAATCTACCAAAATCTTTAAAGAAAAAAACACTAGCGTTCATTTGCAATACATGGCCTAAGTGAATGATTCTAATGATTGCGAAACTCACGCGTAACAAAAAAAAAGAAGAACGTCCAGCTTAGAGAATGTGCAAGAGATAAATTCATGTGCTACATACATAAGTTGATTTCACTCATTTTGATGCAATTATTAACTTAAAGCATCTGACAAAAAATCGACGTTAACTATCAAGACAACACACTGATTTATTTTTGTTGCTTTATTAGGAAATTTAGCGTAAACTAGCAATGCTGCCATGGCATGTACTTACCTGTGAATAAAATGCGTTATTGCAAAAACTAAGTGACAAAATAAACAAACCACCCATCGGCTCAATCCATTATCTATTATAACAATCAAAAAAGAAAATTTACTAGAATCAAACCTGCACACACTGGTATTTTTCAATACCGGCGAGCAACGAATAAACATGTTCTGGCATAATTTCTTCATGGAAGAAGACTCATGCCTAAACGCAGGCGAAGTCGTTTCTACGTCCATATAATTAATGCTCGACGGAATCAAAATAATCTCCTCGAGAGAAACGCGTACACACTTTCCAATCGTCATCCGATAAAAAATTCGTCGTAACCATCAACATATATACGTACACTGATCTTTTAAGTATGTTGGTCGTAATCATTAAAGAGCGCCATAAGAAGAAAAATAATTTTCGTTTTTCAGTTTTCATCATTTTTTCTATTAGATCGAATGCATGTTCTTATTGTTTGCTTGATTGAGTCAGTTTTTTTTTTTCTCTCTGCTCGTACATTACTTGAAATATTTCGTCTAATCATGGGCAACGAAATGTAAAAACATATAAATAAATGGTGGCGTTTTATTCAAATGTATACGAGTTTTATAGTAATTTCTTTATGGGCAAATTGTCTACAAAAGAACGACGATATTTGTTTGACCGCTTCACGTCCATGACGTTTGACGCCATCATTGTGCTTGGTCGTAGTTGAAGAGAACATCCAACTTCCTTAATGAGAGTGATCGGTAATCATTTTAACGTCGACATTGAAATCAGTAGAAAATTATATATCTCATTGTATGCATCAAACTCATCATTTTATCACATAAACTTCTACCACTTGGATTTCCTTCTTGAACACATCATCACTGTTGTTCGTTAGATTTTGAAAAGATATGATTAAATGGGTTTTGAATGTCGGGAACAGGTTATGGAAGATCTTCGATGTCACGATTATAACGAAGATAAATAAAAAGTGAGACAGATCGTCGATAAACTTTCAAAACGATAGGTGCTTAAACAAAAGACAGAAAGTATAAATCTTATGCAAGCATTCTCGCTCTCACCGGACCTTGCTTTTCTGTAATTTTCTACATTATCGCACTTTTCGAGGTAAATAAATGGTAACGAACATTGTTCCAAATTCTCGTCAATGCAGAACATTATTTGTGTTTCTCCGTGAAAACGCAAACTCTAACATAACTCTCAATAATGCTCCCCGCCTCATAGATGACAACAGCAGCTGTGACCTCTCTCTGTTCCCCGCCCCCTCTTCCTTCCGCATCTCCGTTTGCGCTCACCCCATCCGGAAACCAAACCCTTATTCCCACCCACCATTCGTTTCCTTGCCCTCCACTTCTCCTGATTCCTCCGAATTCATCGTCCTCTGATAGTCGCCATAAATACCACGCACCACCCCCCCGCCCCCTTCCAACAACACTTCTCCATGCCGAGCTCGCCAGTGAGCTGAGCTCCGCTACCGGCTACCTCCCCCCGCCGCCACTGCCAACCAAAATGGCACCGGCCCCACTTTGGTTCTTGCTACCAACCATGGCCTTCGTGGCGTCTGCTTCCGCCCACGACTACCGCGACGCGCTAACGAAGTCGATACTCTTCTTCGAAGGCCAGAGGTCCGGGCGGCTGCCGTCCGGTCATCAACCGCTAGGGTGGCGTGGCGACTCCGGCCTCACCGACGGCTTCCATGCCGGCGTCGACCTCACCGGCGGGTACTACGACGCCGGCGACAACGTCAAGTTTGGGTTCCCCATGGCGTTCACCACCACAATGCTGGCGTGGAGCGTCATCGAGTTCGGCGGTTCCATGCCACCCGAGGACCTGCGCAATGCCGCCACGGCCATCCGGTGGGCGACCGACTACCTCCTCAAGACCATTGCTCAGCCCAACCGTGTGTACGTTCAGGTAAGGCCGGGGTGAGTCGTGTAAAGTGTGACGCAGCTAGGGCAAAGGCTGTCGACACGTTTGCTGCTCTTCCGTGCCCCTTTTTTTCACGTGATGCTCATCGTCGATTTCATCTACCGGAGTTATTTACTGATATTCCTTAATTAGGTGATCAGAATTTTTATATTTTTACGTATAATATCAAATAATTAACATATCAATCAATCGATCAATTAATAGTGAACCACAGGAGATCCTTGCCTCGCCTGACTCCCACACCATTCGGATTAGGACAAAACAATTCTCTCCGCCAGAGGTAGGGGGGTACATTTTTTACCTGTGACATTTTCTTTAGACTAGTCTTGTTTGATAGCGGATGGGGTACTTTCTCCTAAAAATCACATGCCTATCTATCAATTAAGTATTGATTTAACCAAGTATTACAGCAATATATGTTATATTGTGGTCGTTGTTGCACAGATATAATGATAAGCATGAGAATACGGTTTTTTTTTCTTCCATCATTTGTTTTGCCATTCGGATGCAGTAGAAGTAAGATCATTTGATTGTAACTTATACCAATGGATTTCATTTTATAACTATTTTTCCATTATTAGAAAAATGCATCAATTGAAATTCCACCCTTTAACGTGTATTTAATGGTTCAAAATTGGAAATAGGAACTCTCTTATTATAATATTATTAAATTGTACGATAAATTTAATTTTTTTTTAACAATGGAGAATAGGACGATCGTTGAGGTTAACGACAAATTAATGAAAACCTATCCTTCGGCCTATGTGCCAAAAAAAACAGTGCTTGTTCAACAAAAAAATTACGTAGATCTGTCCTCTCCCACTTCCAGTCGATAATCAACCTCTTTTGTCATGCATGCATGGTACTTGATTATTTTTGGGGTGATGTTCTGGATGACCGAAAAGACACAACCAGGAAAGCGTACAGATCCAGACCCCGGGAATATATCTAGTTGACAATTAATTTCACTGTTGGAATCAGCGATGGCAGGGGTCTGATCGTAATTTTATTAATGATGGGGGGGGGGGGGGACTGCAGGTGGGGGATCCGATAGCGGACCACAGCTGCTGGGAGAGGCCGGAGGACATGGACACACCGAGGACGGTCTACAGCGTCACTCCCGACAGCCCCGGCTCCGACGTGGCAGGGGAGACCGCCGCGGCGTTGGCAGCGGCATCCATGGTGTTCCGGACGATCGACCCGGGGTACTCGAATACCTTGATTGCCGGCGCTGCCCGGGTGTTCGACTTCGCCGACAGCCACAAGGGCGCGTACAGTGACGATCCCGTGCTCAACGCCGGCGTCTGTCCTTTCTACTGCGACTTCGACGGATATCAGGTCCTCGATTTCGATTTCTTTTCCCTGTTTTGATTCTGTAAACGAGGCAATCGCGCGCCACATCAATTCGTGTCCGAAACCTGCGATGAAATTACAGGACGAGCTTCTATGGGGTGCGGCGTGGTTGAGGAGGGCCTCCAACAACGACTCCTTCCTCAACTACATCACCACCAACGGCAAGACGCTCGGCGCGGAGGAGAATATCAACGAGTTCGGCTGGGATAACAAGCACGCCGGAATCAACGTCCTCATCTCCAAGGTCCATCGACACAAAACCCATTACTTGGTTTTCTCTGTTCCGAACTTGTTTTCCGTCGACGGTATATGTATTGATCATTACGCGAGTGTCCGTTCAGGAGTTCTTGGAAGGGAAAGTGCTTCCGCTCCAGTCCTACAAGGCGTCCGCCGACAGATTCATGTGCACGTTGATACCGGAATCCTCGTCGTCCCACATACGGTACACACCCGGCGGCCTGATCTACAAGGCTGGCGGAAGCAACATGCAGCACGTCACGTCCATCGCCTTTCTCCTCCTCACCTATGCTGACTACCTTTCCCGGTCCTCGCAGACCGTGAACTGTGGAAACGTCGCAGTCGGACCTTCTTCCCTCCGCCGCCAGGCCAAGCGGCAGGTACGCCCTACCTCCGTCCAAATTAATCCCACCAACCATGATCGTTATCGATTTTACCAATCATTTAATATAATGCAAACTATCGCAATTCTCGTTGGCGACTTGCAGATCGATTATCTACTCGGCGACAACCCCATGAACATGTCGTACATGGTCGGATACGGCAGCAAATACCCGCAGCGGATCCACCACAGAGCGTCGTCGCTGCCGTCCGTTTCCGACCATCCGCATCCTATAGGCTGCAAGGAGGGCTCGCCCTACTTCAATTCGGCCGGTCCCAACCGTAACATCTTGGTGGGCGCGGTGGTCGGCGGGCCCGGAGAAGACGACGTCTACGAAGACGATCGCGCGGATTTCCGCAAGTCGGAGCCCACCACTTACATCAACGCACCCTTGATCGGTGTGCTCGCCTACTTGGTTGCTAATTAATTAATCTTGGAACATTATTTACAGGATATAGGTAACCATAGATGAAGTAGTGACGAGAGCAAGGTTGATTGACCCTTGTGAGTGGTGTGAGCTGTGGCCTTTTTCTTCGCTTTTCCATGAGGAAAATGGTGATGGATCTGAGGTTTCCTGTTGCCAATAGTTTGTTTGTTTGTTGGAATAGGACACAAGCAGAACGCTAAGGTGTTGTTTTTGTGAATTCGAAGATCGTTTTTGTTCAATATGTGACACCTTCGTATTCAAAATTTTCACTTCAAGCTCATCGGTGTTGGGTATCTAATATCGTGATGGTTTTCGTATTTTTAAGAAGGAATCAAGAAAATTTTCAAAACTCAAATTTCATGATTTTTACTAATTTAAAATTATGTTAAAAAATATTAACTTCAATAAAAAATAATTGAAATTCAAGAGTCTTGTAAAATGATATTATTTATATATTTACAAAATTATCTTTTTTTTAAAATGTAATCTACCCTTTTACCACAAACTTCAAATTCTTCACAATGTTCTAGGTCAACCCTTACGAAATCTACTAATTAATTTTGAAAATCACAAAAAAAGTTATATTAAGGGGGTGTTTGTACATTTAGAAAATGATGTAAAATTTTATGCCAGGGTGTTTGTGCACTAGATGATTTTCTGTTATTTTTCCTTGATATATAAGAAATTTTTTTTTTCGTTTTCCTAACTTTTGATATTTGAAACTGATGAAAAATGAAAGAAAAGAAAATATGAATTATCACATAATATATTAACAATATGCAATTTTAATATAGAAATTATTTGTCTTTAATAGATGAAAATTGATATTATGAGAGATATGTGGAATAATAAAGATGTGTAAAATATATTTTATATTGTAACAATTATTATAAATGACTTTATCTTATATTATCTATAATAAATTTTGTTATTCTCTATTTTATAGATAAATATAAAAAATATTTAATTTATTAATTTTAATATTTTTATTTTATAAATAAATAAATATATTTTATATTTTATGATTTTTCATCATTTTATATTCTATACACAAATACATGTATTTTAAATTACATCATTTTCTGTTTTGTGTACAAACATATTGATTTTCTATTAATTTTACGTTAATTTCTGTCATTTTCATTTATATCATTTTTTATGATATTTCATCATTTTCTTTCCGCCAGATACACAAACAACTACTAAGATTTAGAAGTAATTTGTGGTACAAGAGAAATAACATGATTTTCACCTGTTACCTCATATATAAAATCCTTTCATTCTCACGTTTCCGCCCTCCCCCCGCTCGACAATGCCCAGCATCTCACCTCTCGACTCGCGTTTTCCTTGAATCCTGATTTTCTTTTCCTCCCCGTCCCCTATTCGAGTTTAGTCGGCCGAGGGTCCCCTGTCGTCCGCACACCGTGAGGAGGAGGCTTCGTCGCTGGCGAGCCGCAGGTGTGGTGCACCTCTAGTTGTCTGTGTCCGCACGTGTGGAGGAGCTTGGTTGTGCAAGCTCAAACTGGGTGGAGGGGTGATGTACTGCAGGCATTGGTTGTGGTCATCGAGCTCAGCTCTGTTGCCGTTGGGTCCCCTTGTGTTGGCCAACGGTAAGGAGGAAGGAGGAGGAAGGGAAAGAAATTTGCGAGCTGCACGTGTGGTGCACCTCTGATGGTTTGTGCCCATGTGTGTGGAGGAGCTTGGTTGTGCAAGCTTGGACTGGGTGGAGGGGTGACGTACTACAGGCGTTGGTTGCGATCATCTTATGGATCTTATGCGTGTGGAGGAGCTTGGTTGTGCAGGATCTAATGCATCTGGAATGATGTAAGTAGAAGTAAGTTGCATACATCTTCTGGTGATGCAGCTCTCTCTTATGGAAAAAAACCTTGAACACCCCCCCCCTATGGACATTCGTCCTTAATAACAAAATCAGGGCATCGATCTCTAACTTCCAATAGAGATCCCTTCAAACAATGATTGCACATAAGTGGCGTGCGACCAACTTGCATTGCCACTAATCTTCTCGCTCTTTCACGCAACAGAGGCGTAGGTGAGTCACATAAGTTTGGAACGACGCGTAGTTAGAAGCAAGGCAAAAACGTATTTTTCTCTCTTTTTTAAGGTGGTAGCTCTCATGCAACGTAAGCGTGATGCAATGCTTATTTTATTTCGAAAATATCTTGTGTGAATAATAACAAAAGAGAGAACTTCACTCTTGATATTATAGGTCTCGGGGGTACGTTTGTATGCAATCACTTCAACATTACACGCATTGGAGTAGTTCCAAACGAACCCAGCTTTGGTGGGATTGGTTCTTATTTTGACGGTGACTTGGCGGGATTAGTTGGGACTTATTGATATGGCATATTGTGATTGGGCGAGAGGGAGTAGTTTTTGGAGAGTGACAGAATTTAATAAAAGGCAGAGAGAAGGCCATTTAGCTGGTGCGCGCGTGCGAGAGAGATCCGAATGTCGGCAACTTCGACGATTCCCTCCTGCCGCACCCCCTTCTCACTTCCACCTCCTCCAGCATTGTGGCTTGTGTCGGAGCGTCGACTGTGGCTCCGGTCCAGCGACGGAGGCGACTTTCGGCGAGCGTCAAAAGGTAGTCATCCTCTCTCTTCTCCCCTCTCTCACGTAATCTCACGGGAGGGACATCGATTTATTGCCGGATCTTTGTAGATATTGCTTCCTTAGTGAATGTTCTTGTTGGCCTTTTTGAGATCCGTGTTGATTAAGGGCTGACGAAGGCGACGCCAAGGAACTCTCTTTGGTCGGCACAAAGGAAGATCCTGGAAGGTGAAGAGAGCTGATTTAGACACTGAATTGAGGCATTCGTGTATTATTTGGAGCTTAACCTTGAAGGCCAGTATGTATACTTTTAGATGTGCATATGGGGATATTTTCCTACTAACAATGATAATTATTGGTCATCGATACATTGACATATTTTATAATATGTCCAAATTCGTGGAAAATCGATATTTGTAGCCACATATGGCCACTATAATTCTGCAAAGTTTCATGTTAAATGGCTACATTTTGATGAGAATTTAATTGTTTAAGCGAGACTACTGTTAAGGGTAGAGCTTTATTGTATTATTTCATGCGCAATTCAATGTCTAATAATTGTGACAAATTCATGATGACCTGATCATATAATGTAGGTTAAGTATTGAGAATTGGTTAGATACGCATTTGTTAAGTTTTGAATGTGATAAATCTTGCCAAGTGTGTTAAGAACATGATCAAATGATGCATTTTTAAATAATTATTGCAAAAAATAGAATCATGATAAATTTGTGAAAAGTTACGTTTTAAGTTGAGACAAAATCTATTTTGAAAGTAAAAATTGTCATGCTTAAATACAGATTTTAGAAAGCCAAATATAATTTATGTTATGTTGATACCAAAACAGAGTCTGACTGTGACACCTGGTAATTCACTTATGTCTATATTTTTTATTACTAGCATTGGTTGAAACAAGGGTAGTTTCCCATTTTCATGTCATTAACACTATTAAGTACAAATTTTGAGAATTTTTAGATATCATTTAATTCCTAGAATTTTGTTACATGCTTTTAATTCCAGACAGAAAGTAAACTCTTTCTTGGAAATGATTATGCATGGATTCTAGTGTCCCCATAAAAATGGTGACCTGTCACAATTTTTTTTTGCACTATATCACAGTTTTGTCTTAACCTTTTACGTAATCTAACTTCTTGGAGCAACTAAATGAAATTGATTGTCATATTTATGCTAGATAGTATTTTGATTTGGGGAGTAATACACTCTTTTTTAGAAAGAGATCCTGATCCAGCTTTTGCAATGCTAAATTTATGAAAATTGTGCTGTTTTGTGTGTAATGCTTATGTAGGCATTTGACTTATGGCCAGGAAGTGTCCTTCCATTGTTTTACTGGAAACAAAATCTGATGGTGCTCGATGATAAGCATGTGACTTTACTTCCTTAGATTGGTATAGAAAGGTAACAGAGATCATCGGCAATGAAGGATAAGCAAAGAAGTGTTAGAATTTCCAGGATGGGCTTGTCTCATGATTTCCAGGGAGATGATTCACCTATTCAATTTCCAACTTCCAGAAGTGATGATTTTGATCATGATTATCAGATTTTCTTGAAAAATCTCCGTGTGGATGGGACATCTTATGTATTTGAAAGGAAGGCTGAAAAGGGTAGACCAGCTGTTTATTTGAAGTATGGGACAAAAAATCATGAGGAAAGCTTCAGAAAACCAGAAAAGCTGGTCAGAACAAATGCTGGAAGACACTATTCCGGTTCAGATAGGCTTAAGAGCAGTAAGAGAATCTTGGGTCCTGTATCAGAAAGCGTTATTGATTTTGATTTGCGTCGAACACAGCCCAAGCGAAAATTGTCTGTCACTAGTCAAAATGATCAGACATATTCTAGAGAAGCCAAACAGGATCTTGAATATAAAAAATTTCTTGAACATCTCAAGGAAGATGGAACGTCATATATGTTTGAATTGTTAAATAGCAATGAAGCACCTGTTTGTATCAAATATGAAGAAGTGAATCACCTGTCTTGTGATTGCCAGGAATATGATATTTCTATTAAATTTCCCACTTCCGGAAGTGATGATCTTGATCCTGATTATCAGATTTTCTTGAGATATCTTCGGGTGAATGGGAAGTTTCATGTATATGAAAGGAAGGCAGAAAAGGGAAGACCAGCTGTTTATCTGAAGTATGGGACAGGGAATTACAAGGAAAATTTCAGAAAATCAGAGAAGCTCACTAGCATCACAACTGGAAGATGCACTTCAGGTTCACATGGGCTTAAGAGTAGAAGAAGCTCAAGTCCTGTATCTGACAGGGACATCAATTTTCATTTGCATCCAACATATTGCAAGCAAAAATTGTCCATGCCTAATCAGAATGATCAAACATATTTGGGAGAATCTGAAGTGGATCTTGAGTATAAAACATTTATTGAGCATCTAAGGGAAGATAGAACATCCTACATGCTTGAAATGCTAAATGGTATCAAAGGGCCACCTGTTTGTATCAAATATGAAGGAGTGGACCACTTAAGGGAATCATGGTCATGGCAAAACGCAAACATGTCCACTGAAAGAGAATGTTGTTGCTTGGACAACACATATGCCAGAGACATGAGACCAGTGTCTCATCACATTCCACATGAGGAAGAATCCTTTTCTCTAGACCAAAGGTACGAGCCTAGTGAAAGAGAAGAGTGTTATTTGGATAAAGCAAATGTCAGAAGTGTGACACCAGTGCCTTCTCATGTGTTGCATGAAGGATACTTTTCTCTAGATCAAAGTTATCAGTTTTTTTTAGAGCATGTAAGATCATATAATTTCCATATGATACTGGAGTTGGATAATGGTGTCTCCATCACATACAAAGAAGAAAATGAATTCCATGAAATCGAATGTCCTCTCTCTTCTCACAAGTTTTCAAAATCAGATAAATATTCTCAAGTGGATTCCAACATTTCTGTAAGATTTTGCATGGCTAGGCATGTCTCCTCTTTTCATTTTCTCACTTTTATAATTTTCTCATCCATTTCTTCTCTATGGATGTCAGGTACACCAACAGAACCATACCATAAAGGAGTATGGAATGTCAACATGTTATGAAAAAAGACTTGCTGTTATTTTGGCCAAGCCATTCAACTGGAAGGAATACCGTGATCTTTATTATGCTGCATATATTCGCAAACCATTGCAGAAAGAGTTGCACTTGCGTGGAGGAACTAAAAGTTATGACACAAACATTCTCAGCCCTTCATATTTAGATCGTTTCCCAGGTAAATACATTCAAAAACTGGATGTTTGGATTCTCATCTAAAGCTACAATTCTCGACTTCAATTTTCTTGCTTATGTTGACCATACTTTTTAAGGTAGGTACCTAGGCATTGCTTCAGCTCTAAGGCATGAATTGGTCACACCTTAGATGCTTGTTTATATATATATGTGTGTGTGTGTGCATGTGCGTGGCTGTGCACACATGCCTTGGCTTACTGCCTTAGTGCCTTCCAAAGTATGCTCACATATATATTTTCCACCAAGAATATTATAATTATTTATCATTTTAACCAAAAAGAGCATTAAATACAAAATTTATAAATTATGTTGGATATCTAGATATCTGATTGGAAAAGTAAATGAATTTGAATCAAATTCTAAATGTTAGATATCATATATGTTTGAATTTGATCTGATTATTTTTGAATATGAATTTCAAAATCAGAGAACAAGTCTTGACACAAGGGTAAGGGTTTTACTCCATTGTGACTTGTAGGTAATGAGTTCAAATCCTTAGAAACATTCCCTCCATTTATGGGGATAAAACTTCTACACCTCTACAATCCTCACATTGATGGGGGCATCATACAGTGGGTTTGTCCTTTTGAATTTCAAAAATTGGTTAAGGTCTATCAAATTTTGGCTTCAGATAATTCATAATTTCATGATAAATGCAGTTGAATTTGAATTTCAAGTATCTGTATATAGATTTAAACATTGAGAAGATGTTTCACTCAAAAATGAGTTGTTGCAATGATAAAGTTGTTCCATGCCTCCACCGTAATTGGAATATCATGGCTCAAAATTTTGAATCTAATTCTTTATCTATCTATGGAGGTAATTTTGTAGAAATGGATCATTTGTAGGTTCTATATGGGTAGGAGCCCCTTAGAATTGTCCCTTTTAGAAGTGTTTGTCACAAAAAAAGAAGCATTGTTGTAGGTTTACTTGGGCTTGTGCAATGAGGAGTTGTGAAAGACAAACGTGATTTTCAAGTTTATTGGTAGATGGAAACGTATTGGGAAGTTAGATGCAAATAAATTTATGTTTTGAAAGAAAATGGTAGGAAAATAAGTATATACTTCCTTGAGAAAGTGGTGAATATCAAATATTTAGTTGGAGCGGAGACTGAATTTTCCTAATTGTCACACAATGTTGAACATACGCCATATACATTTGGTCAAAGTGGGCCATCATCCGATATTTCCAAATGTTTTACGTAAAATTCCATGATGTTTTGAATGTTCTAATATTAGAATTTTGATTACTTACAAGGGCCCATAGTGATTTGGTCACATCTAGGAAGTTTGCCTTACCCTCTTTTATGGATTTTTTAATTATACATAGATATGCTTGAAATTCTTCGTATTACTATTGAAAACTTAAATATATGTTTTTGATGAAATTTTATTAAAATACATAATATATATCCTACTGAAAAATATATAATAGTATTATTAAACTAGATATTTTGATGATATCTTAGGATTATTTATGAAAATTACATATTACTGAAATATACATATTTTATGGAATAATAGAACTAAAAGTATGCATATTTATTATTGAATATTTATAAATATATAATGTCTGCATGAGAAAAAAAAGAAAGAAAGAATATTTGAATGCCTTGGTGCCGGGGAGCCTTGTCTCCTTAATAACCTTGGTGTTGATATACGTACTTAGCAATATGGCACTAAAATATCTGTTAGAGTAAATAACATATTAATATATCTCTTTTGATTTGACAATATCCAATATGGCATATTCTAGCTGTGAGTAACCTAAGAAGTAAAATATCTGATAGTTGTCTACTTGTCTTGATCATGTGAAGAATACTTAGATTTATTGTGTTCATATCAGATTCTGGTACAGAAACAACAACTGTAATCATTATCTGGAAAAATGATGAGAAATTGAGTGAATATTGATTATCCGTACACATTACTCTTGCATGCCATAGAGTTAATATTGTCTGTTATTTGCAATACTACAACAAATGAAACAATGTTTTAAAGCACATGACAAGGACACGACATGGATTGCATCTTTACACATATAATCAAAACACGGGTTTAAATGGACGTGTAATGAAAACACGGGATGAAATTTAAAAAAGGTGTGTGTGTAACATCCGTAAAACGTATAATCAAAATCATTCTTAAATTTCTAAATATACAAAGAGAAAGCAGTTTAAATCCTATGTTAAGATTACAACATGAAGATGAAATACAACATTGCAAAAAACATTAGTAACAAGAGAAAACAATTTAAATCCTGTCACATCAATTTAGCAACAATATTGCAGCAATAAATCCGATGAGAACTATAAAAAATCCTATGTCATATCATTTAATTTAATCCTCTGTCAATATTTATAAAAAATCCCATTGCAGTTGTTATTTAATACTTAGAAAATAATTTAATACTAAGAAAATAATTTACTGCCTGGAAAAAAAAGAAAAAAATAGAAAACTGGAGGAGAAATCACATTCACAGCTGCACAATAGAAACCACTTTCACTGTTATTAAAGGATTTGTCACCATCGTCATTGCTATTCATGACATTCTAACCTTTTTTTAACCAATTACGTGGCCTGTGTCAAGCCCAAAACAAGTCTGTGTAAACGTATTACATTGCCGGGTACATGGAATCCCTGTAACAGGCCATTTTTGTCCAAACAAATTGACATCATGATTTACCTGTGTAATTCATGTACACGGCCATGTTTTGTAACACTGAAACGAACAACAATGTATAGTCACAATTTCTCTAGCCATGGTGTAATCATACATGCACGAATGACATGGTGTAAGCTGGAGGCCAGGAGAGGGTCTATCTTATAAAGGGAAAATAAGATTTTCTGCCATAATCATTTTCTACAGAAGGATGTTATTGATCGCCGTAGAGTTCATTGTTATCAAAAAGTGCTATTCCTGGCTGACAAACAGTATTCTCAACTAGAAGGCATATGTTTGGAAAACATGAGTAACTGATGAAAACACTGTTTATGATCATGAAACTCTCTTAGAAGACTCTTTCAAGGAGGGAAGGGAAGAAGAACTATTTTCCGAGGAAATCCTGCATCTTAAATCTTGCTTTCGATACCATTTTAACCATTTTGATTAAGCTTAACAAGTTTCACAACAAGAAACCCAAACATGGGAATTATTGTCAGTTTGTACAAGTTGGAGCTTTGTTTACTGATAGGTACTGTGTATGCAGCTGCTTCATCTCCACACTAAATTATCTTTAATCTTAGAACTTGCAAGGAAATTGGCGGTTGCCGATCCTCAGCATCGTTTAACTCTCTTACGTGGCTTCTTTTTCTGGTTGAAGGTAAACATTCTTTCTATACAATCATTACCAGATCGTTCTGACATTTTACATGTACCAACAAGGTGTTTTTGTTTGTATTTAACATGCTTTGATTGTTTGGAAGACTAGTTTGCATTTTTTATCCTTTGCTGTTTATGGCCAAATATTAGGATTTATCGTAGCCAATAGATTCTTCAACTTTGTTAAGCCGTATTGTCCTTATTGGATCAGTTCAAACACTTCGTGTGGTGGTGCTTCTGTTATAGATAGTTATAGTTCGTTAGTTTTCTGGTTGGACAAGTTTTCCTTTTTCATGCCACATAAGTTTGGCTAACGGTCCATGTGTATTTTTTGAACTGCTGAGAATAATCCTAGTTCATAATTTCAATCGACGAATCACATCACGTAACTAGGTTTTATCACATCATCTTCTTTTTATTACTAAAATCTATTTTTATTAGTTGGATCACTGGAAGATCAAAAGAAATTCTATACAACATGTGTATCAAATGCGTAAATATCAAGCGGAAACAACCTAAGTTTTCTGAAATTTGTTATTTCTTAAGGGCAACATCAACTTGTACATTTTTTTTCTTTATAAAACGAAGGAAATTGTGCCACGTGTGCTAATATGGTATCATTCAGGTTGGGATTCCAGGAGATTAAGTCTGTAACATTTATTTATATTAACCGTTTCCCGAATCTCTGTAGAATTTGGTCCACGAAGGTGCATATATGCCGTGGATAGAAAATAGTTCAAGCCATGGGTCAGATCATATCACATTGGATGATTAATCCCAAGTAGCATTCGAGTTCTAAGCGAAAATGATTGCCTTTCACTTGATACTTCAGGTAAATTTTTGTTATTTTTAATGATCCGCCAAACTTATTCATTTGCAAAGCAAATGCATATTGCGTATCTGATTTTCTTGGTCTGACTATTATATTTGTTTTTTTAATATTGCTAATATTTCTTTGTTTGAACTTGTTAGAGTTTATTGATATAATGAAGTTGTGTTAGAATAGGTTTAATCTTACATTACTTTTTATACTTATTTTCTTTACGTGGCTTCTTCGTACAGAGATCTTTATGAATTCTTTTACTTCCACCCATCTCTTGTTCAGTGACTTTAGAGTACTGGTTTTGAGAATCCGTTAAGTGCGACATGCAGTTAGAGAGAGGGAAACTTAACTACCATGCTCCTCTTAACTTAACCACCAGCAGTCCACCCATCTACCAGCGGCGTCGAGGCTCTAGGTGCTAACGCCCCTCTCAGCCGACGTCGCCGGGGCATTCGGTTCAGCCCCTCTCTCACTGCATGGCCTCCCTTTGCGGTCTCCAACTCTGTGATGGCTCCTTCAACTCCTCTTCTTCCCATGCCCTCCTGTTCCCGAAACTCATCATCTCCAATGCCCACGGGAAGAACTTTCGTCGCGTAGCCACACCATTCTCGGGCGCGCCCGCGAACCGCGTCCCCGCAGCCAACAGCGTGGCTGCTTCGTGGAAGAAAAGGGAGGAGGAGGTCTCGAGGTCGCCGGATATGGACCAGTAGCCGGCGACGGTGGTCTTGTCCTTGGACGCAGCGGCGAAGCCAAACTTGCAGGACGGCGAGGAGATGAACTCTGAAATGGTGGTCATCCTGGCCGCCCTCCTCTGTGCTTTCGTCTGCATTGCCGGCATCGGCCTTATTGCTCGTTGCGTGTGGCTTCGATGCCGCACCACCAGCACTGCTAATACCGCCTCCCAGTCGATGTCGCCACTCTTCGTCTCCCGCACCGTTACCCACCGTTAACCCTTTTTTTCCCGTTTCACGTGGTGGACCAAGGGGAAGGAGTAAGGGAAAGGTGAAAGTTTGGACTCACGTGCGTTGTTATTTAAAAAAAAGAAGAGAAAAGAAGGAATATAGGCACGGCACGGCACGTGAACGTAAGTAAAAAGAACGGGAGAGTCGTAATGACTGTCCCAAAAAAAAGAAAAAAGGGTAAGAAAGGAGGGAAATAGAAAAACTTTTAAAATAAAAAATTGTTAAGAAATTTAAAGAAAAAAAAATCTTAAGCTTAGATCATATCTATCTAGCCTTTACCTTTTGAGATAAACCATATTTGTTTATTTTATTGTATGAGATATAATTTCACGTAGATTTATCGTAGATTATCCTTATTGCTACTTCTGCCATAGTAACTACTAGTGTCTTTTGATACTATTACTAAAACAATTGATTTTTCTTATATTTCTTCATATATCTGTTTTTAGTTATATTTAAATTGTTGAGTTTTTGTTGAATTAGTTGAAAACTAAATATTCTCGTGGGATTGTTAATGTATTAATGTTTAGTATCACATTATTTATGTTATATTTGTTTTCTCAATGCAACCTCTATATATAAAAATCTTATATTTTAGAGTTAATTGTCTAAATACCCTTACTATACCTTACAATTGCTTCAATATTCAAATTATCACAAAATGACCTTTATATCTCTCTTATATAAAGATCTTATATTTATAAATGAACTATTTCACTCTCGCTATTTCTTATTTCAGCAGGACTTAAGACTTCTTTTCTTATTGTTTGGTAAAATAGAAGACTTACTGCGTTATCTAATGTTGGTTGATTGATGATTATAATATCTGATTATAGACTTACTGCGTTTTTGAATAAAGTGCATTGCTTTTCACATGGATCATTCTATTTTCAAACGTATAGCATAGTGGGTTTGCTTCATTTCATTTCGTTTTCCTCATTTGTTTAACTTCGTATTCATCGAGGTTCAAGATTCTGTTCATTCAGACCAATAGTTAAGGCTTAAAATTTATGCTACGTGATTCTTTTTAGGGGTGCACAAACCAACGGATTGGGTTGGTGTGTTAACTGATTCAACCTAATTCCTGTGCTTAAATGGTTAACCAACCTATAGCTCTGATTAATTGTCTCATTTGATACGGAAGGAATTTAAATTCTCGTTGACCACTGAAATCACGCTATTTGTATACAGAAGAGGAATTGATTCATGAAAAATGAATTCCTTTAATTTATAGAGTATTTCTAAACCTAATGCAACTTAAAATTTCGAAGAAATTTGTAGAAATCTTTAAACAAGAGATTATATGCTTATTTTCATTTAAACATTTATAAATAAATTAATAATTTCTATGAGATGAATGTTATAAATTTTTTTGTATTGGTTAACCTTTATGAGATGGATGCTGTAACTAACAGGTTATATGCTTATAAAGTTTGGATAAAGGAGGATTAACATTAGGTAAATAGTGTGCTATAAAACTTTATCAATCTTTCATATTTTTATCATAGATGGAAATATATGAAGGAAAAGAATTCACAAGATGAACTCTATATAGTGAAATTATGACATTAGTAGATGTATAAGATGAATGTTATCTTAAAAAATTATTTTTATATTTTTATAAAATTAAATATGATATAAATTTGTTTTAATATTATAAACAAAAGTATAATAATTTAAAATATTACTTATCTAAAACTATTACAATGACAACATTTGTTCTCGTTGACCAAATTATATTTTATTAATAATATTCTTATAATTTCTGTCGTCAAATAACTTGCATATGATAATTGTTTTATCATTTGATTCCGACTTTCGTGAAATATGGTCCCGTGCTATATTGTTCCAGACATGGACCACATAATGGAACAGTTAAAAGAATGAAAATTTGGCTACAACTGCCGGAATTTAAAAACGGCAGTTGGAATGTGGATAACTTGTTAAATTTCAAAAAAAATCTTCCTTATTTAGTTACTATAAAAATTCTAAAAAAATTTATAAAAAAATGAAAGTGCTTTTTACGCAACTCAAACTCCAGATTCATTTCAATTCCTAAATAGTCATAATAATTGAAAAGCTAATTAACAGCATTTTATTTCCGATGCTTTCTTATTCTGACATATCTCTTTATGTCTAATTCACATTCATGCCAATCTTTGTGTACAAATAAATCCCTAGGAAGATCCAAAATATTTAAAATCCCTGAATTTAAAAAAAATTCATGAGCATCTATTTTTGTGTTTTCAACATTGTTGTTATCATTGTTAAACTTATGCTCTATTTACTTGATTTTAGTCATATTTAGTCTATGATTCTAAAATACTTTCAATCGTTTGGATTGTAAAATATCTTCCTATGATTCTAAATAATTTGGAATTAATTCTTATTGTACTTTCATTAAAAAAGATTATGTGACCACCAAGGTAAGTTTCTTTGAATTTATATAGTTATTTCATCAATAAACAAGACAAAAAGTAAGAACCTAGAATCAGTTGTTGATGTAAATCTTATGCTTTTTTTTTATTATTTTCTCTCCGAGAGGAGTATTAATTAGTGCAAAAGAAATTCAAAGGAGTAAGGTAAAGTTAAAAATCATTTGATTAGAAATACTTAGAAGAAAAAAAAAATTCGTATGACTAATCTTACATAGTAGAATTATGGTTCTAATTGTTGTATTTTGTCTGCTATTATGATTTTTACACTAATTAATATTTGCTTTCTAATCGTTGTATTAATTGTTGGAACTAACCGCACGTATTAGTGTTGTAATGCTTTTCTTTCTGACATTCACTCCAACAAGTATTTAAGTTTCTATGATGAGTTTTCTAAATCAATAAATACAATATAAAAGTTCTATTTGTTAACTTTAGAATATCTAGTTAGTTAACCGCACGTATTAGTGTCTGCTATTATGATTTTTACACTAATTAATATTTGCTTTCTAATCGTTGTATTAATTGTTGGAACTAACCGCACGTATTAGTGTTGTAATGCTTTTCTTTCTGACATTCACTCCAACAAGTATTTAAGTTTCTATGATGAGTTTTCTAAATCAATAAATACAATATAAAAGTTCTATTTGTTAACTTTAGAATATTTAGTTAGTTAAATAGATAAAAACCTTCCATTGTTCATATACTTAAAATTTTCTGTATGGTTACATAACTTAATTGATTAAAATTTTCTTTCCCAAAGGTTCACATAATGACTTGTTAGTTTAGTATCTCAATGGTTATATAATTTTAGATGCTTTCTTTTTTCTTAAATATTTGTATCAAAGTGACCTTGCTCCATTCATTTGACATCTTTATAGTCATTAAAATTATATTAAAAAAATTAAATTAACCATCTAATTGTTATTTTCCTATGCATTTCTAAATCTCAAAAGAAATACCATTGGTTCCAATAATTTTACTACATTTTATTTTCTTAATAAATTTGTTCATGAACTTTTAAATTTCTTTTAAAGTAACTATAATTTTTATTATTAGTCTACCTAGCCAAATTTCACTTATTCCAATTTTCTATGGTAGGTCCATTAAAAAGCTTATTAGAGTATGTAGTTCGTCTAACTTTAGTTTCTTTATCTTTTAATAAGACTTTATCAAATTCATCCTTTATTTGACTTAATGTCTTTCAACATGCAAAAGAAAAAAGGAACAGAGAAAACAATGATACATGTTAAAACATAAAAGTAACATTGTTTATTTAAACCTGCGTAGATGTTGGAATCTTCGATGAAGACACCAAAAATCCTACAAAATCGAAGGAGAAGAAGAATGCTATATATGCGGCGGGGCCAGTGAAAACTTGCAGGACGAAAAATACTACCGTCATTTCTCCGCGTCGCTTTTGGAAGAGTCTGTTGGAACTACACTGACACCATCATTTCTGCCATCTGGCTCCTGTCGCTTTAGATGAACAAGGAAAGGTTGCAAATAAATGAATCAACATGTTTAGCAGAGAGAGTTCAATACGGTATGCGATTGATATACCTGCAGGTTAGAAGATAGTCCATGAGCACGTCTGGGTCTTGCATTCAGATCAATAATTTTAGGGTCCATGCTTCTTGTGCCATTAGCGTTTCCATCCAGCATTGCAACAGAAGGTAATCTATTTGTCTGGATCTTATCTCTTACAATCTGCTTCGGTACATGATTCTGCTTGTGATTATCAACATCCATGGGCAGTGATGTCTGGTCATTGCCAGGTTTATCCCCTAGAAACTGCAAAGAAACCAGTTAAAATCTTCATACTGATCTATCGATCAGGTAAGCATGACATAGAAAAGTTGGCTAACCTCAACCCTCTGCCTCAGCATAAGATATCTCGAATGGGTTCTTTTGCCCCCAACATGGACAATCATATCACATTGCAAACAGAGGGAACTCCCATCTATCCCACAGTAAAAGAAAGCTGCATCCAGACAGAGAATTAGAAACGCAAATTACAAAGAACGAAGCCCTTAAGATTGTACCCACCAGGAGCGTTTTCACATATATCACAACGAGGAACTTCACTGGGGTCGGCTAGTCCCACTCGAACATGACGACTGGCAAGCTTATTGCACCTGTGCACCTATAACCAGTACAGAGGTAGCATCAACCCTAATTACAAGCAACAAACGGAAAATCAACTAACATATAATGGCGGAGAGCTTCAAATGCATGGTATTTTGCCCTTCTAATTTAAGACAAGCAACAACCTTTAAGACAAATGATACTAAATTTGGTAAACCGGGTCTATGGCACCAAACAAAATACCGTCTGCATTCATCCGTGTCTATGTCTTATGGTTAGAAATGCCTAATGGATGTAAACCCTTTTTCATGCGGTGATCTGAATATTGGCTATGGAGAAAAAGTATTTAACAATCTGGATCATAGGCATCTCACGGAAACTTTATTAAGAGTGTTATTTGGAACAGCGAGGATTACGTTGTTGGCGATGACAATGGCGTATGAATGACCGGATAGCATAAATTCTTTTTGATTGATGAATGGATCACTGTACATTCTATGTACGGATTTGCCTATATGTACGATTCAAACAGACAACGCAAGCAAGAATCCCGTGACCGACATCCGATGATGCCATAGGATGTTCTCTCTCTCTCTCTCTCTGTTCTAATCAGAGAATTCCTTTCTCCACTGATGTACTTCGCTAGTTTAATTCGAACCTGCGATCGGTGAAAAAATTCGAAGACTTCTCACCGCCCGGTTTGTAAGTGTGAGAACCCCCTTCTCTGTCAAAATTGACAACTACGAAAAGGATAAACCTCGATGTTAACGGCAGTAAACAACAAGAAATAATGAATTCGAGGATGGTAAAAGCACTTAGGCTCAGACCTCAAGGTGGCCTTTCACCGTTCCGGCCACAACTTCGGTGGCTGAAAAAGAAGATTATCTTAACTCTATCTCTCTCTCTCTCTTCCTTCGGCGGTCGAAAAGGAAGATTATCTCACGATGGATGCTGTTGAGAAAACGCAAGCCGGCAGAACAGCAAACTTCCCCCATTGGCGATGGGAAGAAGAGGCTCTTCACTTCAACCCCCATACACAACGAGCACGCCCATCACCAAAAAATAGGTTCAAACATTCAATTTCCGGGACTAAATCCACCCGAAAGACTTCAAATCAAGCAAACGGCAGCACTTCAAAATCCAAAATAAAAAGAAAATAACTCATCGGTCCGCAAAAGTGGAGAAGAATACTTTCCTGCAACCTGGATTATTGCAATGGTAACCCATCGAATCTTAAACAAAATCTCCCCTGAAATCCATGCCGGGAAAGGAGGACAGGTAGAAGAGGTGAAAGGAGGAGGAGGAGAAGTAAAGAGGGTTACCTTGTCGTCGCACGATCGACAAAGCGCCGCCTCGTCCGCGGCGCAGAAGAGAATGGCGGGGGCGCTCTCGCAGACGTCACAGATGGTTCGCATCCTTCTTCCCCTTTTCTTCCAGATCAACGGAACCGGTCGCTGCTATCGCTGTTTCTGTCAGGCCCAACACTGATATCATCTCCTCCTCTTCCTACTCTCCCTGAACTACTCCTCTCCCATCTGCAAACACAGCACTTGGAAAAGGATGAAAAAACCTTGCGATTTTGCAACCAATACCACCGGAGATGGCAACAACCGCGCACCAACCAACCTTTGCCGCAGGGCGTACGAGAAGAGAGAGAGAGAGAGTCTGATTCGGAGTTGCCAGTGAAAAATGGATTCTTGTCCTGTGCTCACGTGTCGCATGATTTGGACCTGTCCATCCTTTGTGTAATTTTGATAAAAAAAAAAGCACACGGAATTTTTTTACGTGAACTCGGATCGGACGGTAATCCTGGGCATGGCCTGGTGACGACGTCGTCAGAATTTATAACATCTTGTGGAGAGAACAAGACGCTACTAGCGATTAACCCGTCCTAACCTCGTTTTATCAGAATATGCGAACAATATGTTTTCTAATCCGTCAATGATCAATCGATTGTGCTAAATTAATCGACAAAAGTAACGCAAAATCGTTAGGTTTGTCTGCGAGAAATGTTAGCTGGACGGTACTTTAATTGAAAAATTACTAGGTCAGCATTTCAATTTGTTTGTTGTAATTACATCTAAAATTCGGTTTGTGTTTAGTTTGATAATAAATTTAGAAATTACGGCAATTGTATTAGGAACTTTATCAAAAAATTCAATCGCTATTGAAGGTATTTATGACGAAGTACCTTAACCAAGGATTTAAAATTTTTATTAATGACTATCAGTGTGTGTTTAATAGATTAAAAAATAACAGCAGTTAATTAGAAATTTTTTCAAATATTTCAATTGCTATTAAAGGAAGGCAATTAAAATTTTCATCAATAACTATTAGAAAGTATTTAATTAAAAATTTATTTTTGGTAAACCACAAAAGAATCTGTCCGGCTTCCTTTATATATGATAATAATAATCTTATTATTACTATTATTATTAAATATATTGTATTGGCAGAGAGGGGAGGGTTTGAGCTGCGGGCCGATAGGTCCTGGTGCGCTCCTGGCCACGAGCAGGGGAGTGGTGGAGGTGGGGGCTCACGTGCGTCTCTCGTGCTAAATCCAACTTGGATCATATATTCCTTCAGCTCCGGCGGTAAAGCACAGAAAATACTTGTGGTTCGGAACGGCCGGCCGCGTGCGTCCGTGGCTGTGGTGTCGACACGTGGCATTCAACTGTCGATGTATCTATAATTTTTTAATTTTCATTAAAATCATTATAAAAATAATAGGATACTGTAATGATGCGTTCCATACGATAAGGTGCAAGCAATACACACTCTTATTTTTCGTTACTTTTGGAATGTAAAAATAATTATCATTGTAAAAAGAAAGAAAGAAAGAAAGAAAGAAAGAAAGAAAGATACGGGTTTGGTCAAGTTTAAATTTCAATAAGATACGTTTTGGTTCAAATTCAATGCTTTTCAAACAATTATTGACTGGAGTTGGTTTTAAAACAGTTACCACGATATTGTCCTGAGTTTTCCAAATTAGCTTTATAATTTTTTTATATGTACATAAAAATCACTAAAAAAACTGTAAACAGTGATACTTTTTAATTTGCCATCTTTTTTAGAATCGTCTCTCTCTAGAGACTTGGGATTCCGTTAACGCCCGGTTCCCTTTAAATACTTCTACATGACACTCTGGGGGAGATTTTTAAGTTAATCTTTGATTAATTAATGAATAATAAAATTTAATATTATATGTTCAGCAATAAATTGTATAATATTGTGATATCATCATGTCACTAAAAACAAGTAAAAACATATGTATTTTAGCATATGTTGTACCTTTTACATATATGTATAGATATATTACGAAGTACTTTTATATTTAATTTGTCAACCGATTACGTGATTCAAAATTATATGTAATGTAAAATAGCTGCACAGGTCTTAACTCAAATGGGTTTATGAATCTGCTTAGGCTCGATTGTAGTAGAGATTTAAAAATTTTCAAAATCATAATTCCACGCGGTATCTAGTGAAGACAAAATTTGCAGATTTCAAAGCACTGCATACGGTAATGTTTGGATCGCACTGGAGATCCGATGATTTTGGGACGAGGCTGGTCAAACGAGCTAAGAAAATCGGTCTCTACTTGGATTCTATAGCTTCTGAAAATTGACAAGTCCTCTGACCTGGATAACCACCTACCGTTGGGTTCACATTTACTTGATTTAGCAATAGGCCTTCTTGACCCCAAAATATATGGGTCAAGTTGGTCCACTAATAGGCCTGGGTCTTAAGAAATGGACCCCGTTAATATTTGGGCCGAATCCGCTGACCCAATATGAAACGAATCAGGTCCACTCTAAATGGGTCAGGTAGGTAGGGGCTACATATTAATCTAAATTTTTAATTTGGTTTTCGTGCATATATGTCTATTCTATTTAGTATTTGGCACCTATGACGTGGTTCACCTGACTCACGTCCACGTCATCGTTGATGGCAAGAAACCTCTTACTTTATTAAGATCCCTTGCGATACAAATAAACTCAAAGCCGAATTTGTTGTCAGGAATCTTAGGTGGTGTTTTAATTTCTTCCAGGTGAATGTAATTGATTGCGATGCTTCTCCACGTCACAGTCTTAACTGTCACCTCTAAATTAGGATCCGTCGTGGCCTCTCCCGCCGATAAATAAATAAATAAATAAATAATATGCACCTACACTATAGTGGTACGTATATATATTCAGGAAACGGCCCGGAGCAGCTAGATCGCAGTAGATACATACGTCTGGCGGCCTCACGTGGTTTGCTTACTCTTGGAGGGGAGGGGAAGGAGGGGAGATGAGATATTGTTGCATCCAATGAAGGTGGCAAAACCATGATTCAATTATTCGGGAAATTAATTGGCCGCAACAAAGCTGCGAGCGCCATAAATCTTGAATTAAAGGATAGCGTGAACTTTAAATTTTTTATTATTATCATATACACATAAGTGCGTATGGAATCAAAGAGACGCGGTAAAGCAAATATTTAGTACACGTAACGGTGGTTATGGTGATGGTCCGCGCTGCGTGTTTGTGTCTGATGGACGTCCAGAGATAACTACCACCTGCTCGCTTTATTTTTCGCCGTTCGAGGTAAAGAGAAAAGGTGAGAAAGCCCCGCTTTAAAAGATAAAGAAAAGATTCATCAAATCTGAGACAGAAGTAAAGTTTTCAACTTATTTTTATTTATATTCAACAATTTTTTAATAAAAAAGATTTAATAGAAGTTTATTAAATAATAGTAATTACTAATTTAAATGAAGAATTAATCCTGGTTTCTGTCTGCGGCCAGGAACGGCAAAGTTATCGCTATATTAGTCGTGGTTCCTACGAAATTCATCAGGGGTGTCATTGTCCGTCAAAAATTGTGAGTAGGTTGCATTTCTTTTTTCAAAGTTCAGTTTCTTATTTCTTTCCGTTTGAAAATAACCGGGAAAAAGACCAAAACCTGCCGAACTGATTGCTAAAAAAGGGGTGTCCATCTTTTTGATCTGTGCCATAGAGAGGAAGAGCTCGGCACCGACCATTGCGGGGGTGCGCAGGCTGTGTGGCCCGTAGGAGGTGGAGGAGAAGGTCGGTCGGTGTCTTCTCCTCCGTTATCACGCTTGCTTGGAGCGGCAATGATGGATTGTTGATGTCGTTTGGGAGGTTGGTCTCTGGACCCTGCTGCCTTCATTGCTGGTTCTGGTTTTTTTTTTCCCCAGTGCTTGGTTTCTGTTTTTGTTCTCTCTGTGTCGGTTTCGTTCGGTGATTGGGCTTTCAGGTGGTGGGCGGTGGTTGCGTGAGGTCCAGGATGTGGAGGGAATTGGATAGCTGTGGCAGGTGTCCTTTGTCTCTGTTGGGTTGGTTGGTTCCGAGGTGTCGGAGTCGGAAATGGTGGTCTGATGGGTCAATGCTGGTCGCTTGTTTGCTCGTCGTTTTTCCTCTGTTGCGAGTCTTCTCCTTCTTCTCCTTCTCCTTCTCCTTGTTCTGCTGTCGTTCTACAAGGACTTATTTTTCCTTCCATTTCCAAATCTCATAATTCTCAATGATGATGCTCGACACTACAACTACCAAGTCAGGTGTGGGAAATGAGAATCATCTGCTTGGCCTAAGAAGGCAAAATAAATGGGCCCTTTCACCACACCCAGTGGTTGGCAGTAACATACCCCAACAACTTCATCTCTAACCAGAAGAATCCCTTTATGAAGAGAAATCCCAACCCATAACCCCGATAAGTGTTTCAGCTTCCTCCCATTCCACTCACCGTCTTTCTTGTACGTGTATAAAATACAACATCACAGGATCTGCTTTAATGCTTGTTTTGCACTCGCCAATTTCAATTTCAGGTGCAAGTATTGATTTCCGAAGCTGTGCAGGTGTGGGGCGGCCATGGGTGCAACTGGCGGAGATGAACTGCCACGATGGGGGATGATGCAGGACCACGGAAGGGATAATGGCATTGGCATAGATAATTGTGGAGGAGGTAATGGTGGGAAGGAGGAGAAGATACTTGTGTCTGTGAGGTTGAGGCCTCTCAGTGAGAAGGAGATCATGAACAAAGATTCCTGCGACTGGGAATGCATCAATGAGACTACTCTTATCTTCAGGAAAAACCTCCCTGAGCGGTCCATGTTTCCTGTTGCTTACTCTTATGGTGAGACCACTTTAATTTAATTCATAATTTATTTTTCGAGGATGTCATATAGACTAGTATTAAAACTGTAGGTAGAGAGACAAAAGGACCTCCCGTAAGCAAAGGCTAAATCCTTATATTTATATATCGATCATAGACAGAATAGCTTAAAATATTCATGAAAAAAAATACCTTAGTGTGTACTATTTGTTAATGATGTCATATCTAATATATATATATAAAGCCGAGATGGTAGTGGGTCTGTCCGGCAGGCCTTTTTAGTGAAAAGCCTGAAATAGCCTTCCAAGGAAATCTTAATATTTACTGGTAAAGAATGGTTGATCGCCATTTAAGGTTAGTTTCGATACAAAGAATTCCCAATCAACAAGAAAACCACCCAAGTTAATTTTATACCATTGTTTGTAATAGACACGTAAAATAAAACGCATCGAGATACAAAGTATGAAACGTGAGGTTAACTGTAATAATAATAATAATTATTATAATTATTATTATTAATATAAAAAATAAAAAAAGTCCTTAGTTGTTAGTATTTGGACTTGTTTGCAAATAAGTTAAGTTTGAGGGTTTTTATACAAATTAATATAAGAAAAGAGAAAAGGGGGGCGGCGGCTGGGTCGGAATTTCCGATGGTAAAAATAAAAAAATTAAAAAAAGAGAGAGAATGGAATTCCCAATGGTTGGTAAAAAAGAAAGGTTGGACTTGTGATATTAGGAAGATGTTTTACGTATATTTTCTTATAAATGTGTATTTTTTTTTCTAATATTACTGTGATTATCATTTTCTGAATTAAATGATACATATTAAAAATATTTAAATTTTTTTACTACATACTATATTTGATTTTATTATATAAAATTAAATATTTTTATAGATTATACTTTTACAAAAACTCAGATATAAAAATTATTTTTCCAAAATTTCCTTCTTTTCCTCCTCCTTTTTCTTCTTCACCTCACGTTCTCTCCTCCACTTTTCTCTCTTTCCGAAATTCTCCCCTTCGTCACCGCCTCTCCCATCCACTTATTTATTTATTTATTTATTATTATTATTATTATAAAAATACAACCGTCTCACCCCCTCCATCGCAAATTCCGTACAGGCCCTTCTCTCTCTCTCTCTCTCTTTTTATACAATCTGCAATAAGAGCCTTCAAACTTAATTTATTTACAAACAAGTCTAATACCAACAACCAAAAGACTTTTTTTTCAAAAGAGTTCTAATATTAATGATACTATTATTACATTAACCATATGAATCATTTTCTTTAAAGTATTTCTATTTATTGTTAGATTCTTCACCGTATAAGGTACATATTGTCACGGTTCCATCTGTCTTTTCTTCTCGCAGATAGGGTGTTTGATAGTGATAGCAGTACAAGGCAGGTATATGAGGAGGGAGCACGGGCGGTTGCCCTTTCAGTTGTCAGTGGCATCAACTGTGAGTCCATTTATAAAACCTTTACCTTCGTCCCTTTGTTTTATCATAAAACTTTTATTGACAGTTTTTGTTGAGATTGTCTCAGCAAGTATTTTTGCTTATGGGCAAACAAGCAGTGGGAAGACTTACACCATGTCCGGAATTACCGAGTATTCTGTTGCCGATATCTTTGACCATGTAGAAAGGGTATCTGACATTGATCTTATCTTTCTTTAGTATTTCTTTCTTTGAATTCCACTACTTCTTTTCTGCCTTAAAGTCCTCTTATACGACAAGGTTTCCCGATGCAGCAGCTCACTAAGCTTGGTTTCATTAAAGTGAAAGATGTTACCAAAATTAAGCCCGGTATTTTGTTTCTCCTAACAGATTTAAAAAGAAAGTTCCAGTGTGGAGACACTGTTTCTATGAGCCTTCAGGTTATACTGGAGCTTTCTTAACAGCAAATCCTCAATGTTCAAACTTGTAGTTGATAAGAAGATATTAAGAACACCTAGAGATAGGGCCTGATCTGTTTAATATGGCTTGGTAACCATCTTGGTGCTTGAAACCTTTGTCTTTATATGGATTTTATATTTTCAACCATACCAACAACTACCTCGACAGTACAATGTAAAATAGCTAGTTCATGTTTGCTGCATGTCTTATCAAGGTTCATTGAAAGTACTGCCGTACTGGATTGGATACGATACATTTAAATTTATATATGGCTGAATCTGGTTCATTTCCGGTGAAAGTCCCTTAGATGGCCCAAACTCAGGCACATTGTTGAGATACGAGTAAGGATTAGAAAGTCCTAAGCTCATTTATATAGCTTACTCAGATTTGTTTAAGAAGGTGGCATTTGTTGTTTTAGTTTTCTCTGTTTAATATCTCTTACGCATGACATGCTTCGTACCTTTGTTCTTGTTCTACAGCATCGGGAGAGGGCATTTGTTCTGAAATTTTCTGCATTGGAGATCTACAACGAAGCAGTCAGGGATCTCCTCAGCAGTGATAGTACTCCTCTGAGACTCCTTGATGATCCTGAGGTGAGACGAAATTCTTTAACATGGATTTTATTCAACACCTTTCTGTCTTATTTCTTAAAGTTGAACGTGCTGCCTCTCCTTTAACGAATAGAGGGGAACCACTGTGGAGAAACTTACAGAAGAAACGTTGAGAGATTGGGATCATATGAGAGAGCTCCTTTCTATATGTGAAGGTAAGGTGTATTTGATGATTGAAATGTCTTCTTTACTTTTGTGATTTATGCATGACCAACTCCTATTCTGCATTCTACAGCTCAAAGGCAAATAGGAGAAACCTCCTTGAATGAGACTAGTTCCAGATCTCATCAAATTCTTAGACTGGTACGGTCTCTAGTCTTTGGATTTAATTCAACACTTAGTCTAGATTTCCATACACTTGCCAAAGCAATAAGTTTCATATTTATGAGATTTTCTCTTTACTGTATAGACAATCGAAAGTTCTACTCGTGAATTTTCCGGAAAGGACAGACTGGGCACTCTTTCTTCTAGTGTGGTATGAAATCATTGAATTCTCCTCTTTATCAGCTATTCGCTATCTTGAAGTAGGTGAAATGATACCAACTTGAGGACCGTTTGGATAAAGAACTTTGTAGATCTGGCTGGAAGCGAACGTGCGTCTCAGACCATGTCTGCTGGCACAAGACTGAAAGAAGGATGCCATATAAACCGTAGCTTGCTTACGCTAGGAACAGTTATTCGCAAACTAAGGTCACTGCACTTCGTCCTATCCTTGTTCATTTAATTGAAAAGTTTAAACCTTATGCTTGCTCAAAATATACAAATAGAGAGTGGAGTTTTGGCACGAATCATGTCATTCTCCCAAGTCAAAAAGTTCTGCTGTGTTTGAACGAATCGTTTATACACTTTCCTAAATAAATTTTATTTCAAGTGAGGATATTGCTCTCAATCCTGGAATGGCCCTTTAATTTTGTTTCGTTGTATTTTAATGTTTTTTCTAGGATTTAAAAATGTGGATTCTAAACACGAGGATATTGTTTGCTTGGGAGTTCTTTTTACCTTTGTTAGCTTATGTGGTGTGCAGCAAGGGAAGAAACGGGCACGTCCCATATCGAGACTCAAAGCTAACACGCATCTTACAAACCTCTCTGGGAGGTAATGCAAGGACCGCCATCATCTGTACAATGAGCCCTGCGAGAAGCCATATTGAGCAATCAAGAAATACCCTTTTGTTTGCAAGTTGTGCAAAAGAAGTGGTTACCAATGCACATGTTAATGTTGTTATGTCTGACAAGGCATTGGTTAAACACTTGCAAAGACAATTGGCTCGATTGGAGGGTGAGTTGAGATCTGGTGGTCCACCATCAACCACTCACGCCGAGGCACTATTAAAGGAGAAAGATAACCAAATACGAAAGGTAGCTGACATGCTTCTTATATCTCCACATTTTTAAATAACTTGCTTCAACTAACGCATTAAAGGATGAAGATGCCTAGTATTGAACGACTTGCAGTTTTACTCTCTACCAAAATGATTCTAAGGGTGGAGTGCACTCAACGACTTGCCTAGTATTGACCTTTAGTGCACTGGTAATGTTGCTACATGATGATTGTCTAGAGGTCATAGATTCAAAAACTGTAAATGGCTTCTCGTCTTGTAAAGACACGTCTATTGAAAATAATCTCTCTATTGGTGGTGGTAGGAGTACCACAATAAATTGATCTTCTTCCACTGACTTCAAATTGGTGAAAGCCCGTACAAGTTTTACCCTTAAATAGCATTACCTTATGAAAAATACTATTTGGTTTCATGTTTTAAGGTGTTTTAGTACTCGTATATCGTCGGTAGCAAGTGAACAGATTTCTTATGCAGATGGAGAAAGAGATAAAGGAGCTCATACAGCAGCGAGATCTTGCACAATCTCGGATTCAAGATCTGCTCCAGTCCATAGGAAACGAACGGACATCAAAGGACTGGGTATCTATTTTCTACAGAAATCATAAATACCTATGCTAAGAACCACGCATCGATTCTATTAGTTTTATGCAGTAATTACATTTTTTACAGGCAATTTGTCAGACCCCCATGGCCTGTGTGTTGGATACTAGTGGAGATGAAGGTTCAGTGTCAGAGTCAGAGTCAATTTCTGTTTCTCATCGTGGCCATGATTTTTATGTGACAAAGATTAATTCAACTCCAGACTCAGCAAATGACAGTGATAATTGCAGTGACCAAGATGTCCAAAATAATAAATCACGTAGGAATCAAGTCATATCGCCAAGTCTTTCAATCAACAGTCTTAGCTTTCTTGGATTGCTTCAACAACATGGTGAGGAGGATGCCAAACCTGGAAACAATGGAGAACTTGAAGACCTCTGCGAGGAAGTTCGTTATATTGAAATGGATGAGACAAGCATAAACAGAAATAACGCTTCTGTGTTCCAAACTGATGTTTTGCCACATCTGCCAGAGGACACTGCCAATTATGGAGATCAGTATCATGTTCAAAATTTCCAGGAGGACATATACTCATCAAGTTCAGAGGTTAAAGAAGATAAGTACCCCGACAATCATGATCCAGGGATTAAATTTGTTCCAGAGGTAACGGTTCGTACATTGGAGGAACAACTTCAAAATGCGAAAGAGAGTGCTGACAATCCAGTCAAGTCAAGTTTTGATGAATCATCTCCATTGTCATCATTTAGAAGCCCAGCTCTAAGTAGAAGCAGAAGTTGCAAACCAGCTTTCATTCATAGTTCACCGTCTCCTTCGTTTCTTACTGAAGAGCAAAGTGACGGTACACCACCTAGCAGGTCGTTGAAAGGGTTTTCTAGACATCCTGGTGAAGGATTTCCGACGAGAGTTCGTGCATTGACCTATGGTGATAACGTGGAAGCACCGCCCGGTAAAGGCTCACAACAGTTTGAATCAAAGATCTCAAATGATGCCCGTGAAGTAAATATTGTCAACGATACGTCAGAAGATCTCACCGGCCATTGCGATTTTGTTGTTGGTAAGAAGGAGATGCCTCGAATACTATATCAGAAACAACACGATGATGAACAGGTGCATACAATATTCGGAAATATCATGCTAGATGTATATCTCATGGAATGCATCACATTATTATTCTTCTGCATCCAAATTTAGATAAGCAATTTTACCATCTGCTTAATAGCTCATGCTCTAGCGTGTAGGGATGCATGCAGGAATTCTAACATTTATTGGCAAAAATAGGCCTTTCTTTTTGCATGGGTACTACCTTGTAATCTTTGTTGATATTCATCTTCCAAATTTTTTTAACGTGTGGTTTATTTCTTGGGTAAAATCTCAGAAAGCTGAAGAGAAAAATGGTGAAAATCTTCAACTTGAAAAAGCTGTAAAAGATGCTAGCGTGGATCCAATGCCAAGTCCCTTGAAATCTCCTTCAATATCGCCCTTTGAATTTGAAAAGCAACAAGAGATCATTGTTCTTTGGCATGAATGCAACGTCTCATTAGTCCACAGAACATATTTTTTTCTTGTATTTAAAGATGATCCTGCAGACTCAATTTACCTGGAAGTAGAATTGAGGAGGCTTTCCTTTCTAAAAAGGGTGTCTGAACATGGAGATATTAATAAACCAATGGTCGTAGATGGTTGCATGCTAACACCGACGTCCAGGTGATCAAGATTTGTACCCTTTCCATGGCCTTTCCAATTACATTTAACTTGTGCATCAAATATTGCTAAATACTGGTTCAGAAAACAAAAGGGCTCTTATTAGCCTACAGTTGATTTGCTGGTTGTCTGACAGAATCCTATCTTAAAATTTTTCAACAAAAAACTATATATTAGATATAATGCTCTTTAATTTCATTATTTTCGAGTTATTTCTCTGGTTGACCTATACATATGCGTTTTAAGATTTCAACAGTTGGAATGCTGAAGGAGTTCGTTTTTGCAGCAAGAAAGCCTTACGCCGTGAAAGGGAGATGCTAGCAAGAAGCATGCAAAAGAGACTATCTTCGGAGGAGAGAGATGCCATCTACCGTGAGTGGGGAATTGCATTGAACTCAAAGCAAAGGCGTCTACAGCTAGCTGAACTTCTATGGAGTGAGACCAGAGACATGTTGCACATAAAAGCAAGTGCTTCCATTGTCGCGAAGCTTGTTGCTTTCCCTGAACCTGGACATCAGGCTCTTAAAGAGATGTTTGGTCTCTGCCTTGCCCCACAAAGAACCAACCACAGGTCCTATAGTTGGAGGAGCTGAAGGTCGTCTCAAATCTGAACCCAACTAATGGTTGTCGACTGCGATCTTTGTCACCTGATGTGGCAGTGAGCATTATGGTTCTAACTGCAACATGACGATCCTCATGGTTCTTATTTCCCCAGGTAGAGATTGGCTTTGATGGCCCCTGCATTGCCTACGCCCCCCCCCCCCCCCCCCCCCCCCCCCTCCTTCCATGAGTTCAACAATAATTTGACAACATGCACTTATTTTCCGTTGATTGCTTTTCTGATCTGATTCAGCAGTGTAAGGCTTGTTGCACGTGTAAGCTACCAGACACACATAAAATGGCAATCCCCTTCTGATGACGACTTGGATTTGTGTTCCATTATCATTATTATTATTTAAACGATACCCCACAGGTTCGATGACTCGAGCAAGCGAATTTTGGGTTCACCACGTGGGTACCCGGTTTGTTAATAAAATTCTTTATCGTTTTCTTAATTTGAAGTTTCTCATTTATCGCTTTTAATAGAATCTAAAATTCAGAATATTTCAACAAACAATAAAATGTAGGGTTGAAAAGCACGCTCGCTAAAAGATACAAATCATGGCAACCCTTCATGGATGGTGTGGTGTTACCACAAACCTGCGCTACCTTGGATGAGATGAAACGACATAACCTAAGAAGAACACCAAGAAGGAATGATAAAAAAAAGAAGAAAAAGCAGTTAACATTAGCCATTAGGGTTTCTTGTGATCATAATTTTGTATCACATGAGAACATCTGAAGACTTCAAAGTCCAAAGAAGGATGCCACCTTGTCATCGCAGAGGAATGTATATTTATATTTGCATTATTAACAGACGTATAACGAAAAAATAAAACCTTACTTGTTTGGTTAAAGACAAAATAGAGACGAACAGCAAATAATGCAATTGATTGTGAGGAATGTAATCCCTAAGTTCTACGCGACAAAAGTTACTTTCAAATAATTTGACATTTGAGCACCGCACCTTATGTTCTATGCGACGAGCGAGGTTTGGCAACTCGAGCCTCGTATGCTCGCTCTACGCCATCTCCCATGAAATGCGAAGAAGAGAGCGACATCTTCCTGATAAATTGGAAGAAGGATGGCAGCTGTGCTGTGGTAGACCTGATAGCAATGGAAGGAAAGGGGGGAAGGGGTACGCTCTTGGGGCGGGGAAGATCGTTTGGGGGTGGAAGAGGACGACGGAAGTCTAGATGGATACTCGGTTTCGGGTCTCGTGGTTAGGGACCCGGGTTCAAGTTCCAGGAACCGAGGGTGTTTTGCAAGTTGCTAGTTTCTTTAATCTCCCATGATTTTATTGTTAATAAACATGCTTCCAGCAGTTAATCGGTTTTAAGTTCTTCAAAATATTATGCGTGTAAATGCAGATGTGATTAAATCTAATGACGATAGTTTTGCAATGCCGTATAATTTTTTTCTGAGTTATGGCAGAGATATTTTCACAAAAAAAAAAAAAGCCCCAAGAGAACGCAAAAGAGGGAAATAATGGAGATGCGGGGTATCGATCCCCGTACCTCTCGCATGCTAAGCGAGCGCTCTACCATCTGAGCTACATCCCCAAGTGATGTAAGGTATTTATATTTGATATAAAAATTTTAATATTTATTTTACCCAGTCGAAAAAATAATGGGTTACGTAATTCATCTCGATCCGAAGATACAAAATCTTCACATTGTCCATTAAAGTGGAATGATACTATTATCATTTTTATCAAGCATGCACATATTCAAAACTGAGACTCGATCCAACCAAAATTTAGGTTAAGTTTGTTTAAGTCTAAACTGAAGTTGGATTTGATATGATTTTCAAATTATGTAATTAGAGTCTGATTATGGATCCATTAATAACCATGGTTGTTGCTTGATCTTATATATTATATATCTATAGTATTTTTTGTGAAAGAGGAAAAACGAAGAATGGAACGAATCAACCTTAAAACTCCTAAACATTTATTAAATTTAATAAATGGTCATTTAAAAATTAAAAAAGAGAGAGAAAAAGATAAAAAGTTATCATATATCAAAACTTTTTATTGTTTACATTTATCATCTTCCACGATGGAGTGAATTTATTTCGCCTTTCGACCGGGCTCGTTTGTTTATTTATTTATTATGTTAACTCAACGTGGCAGCGGGGATAAATATGCGTGCTTATTCCGGGGAGCACGCCCACACCTTTACGCAACGAAAACGTGAAGCTTCGGTTCTGTACCACGGCGCCGAATCGTCGTCGTACACGCCATGTCCGGCTGCCGCTCAACGACCCCTCCAAGATGAATCACCGTTTAACTAAGATTGACCAGTCGCCCAATTTCTGCAGCGTTTTTCTTTCCCTTTACTTCAATCATTAACAATAGGATCATGCAGTTTAATATTCTATTTCATGCCCAAGGAATGGGTCTTCGGTTGGGTCGTCAGTTTGCGTCGCATCTTCAGGGTTTTACTCCAAAGAACCGAGTAAAGTCCAAGCGGTTGGGTGGAGCATTGTGGGCAAGTGGCCACCGGCTGGTATGGTACACGTTGGAATCGACAATTAAACCAGGGGTCCACACGGCGCCCCGTCCTTCTTCCAGGTCCCACCCCATCATCGTCATTATTTACGACCGAAGGTGACGTGCCGTTTGTTGGAAAATAAATGCCAGGTTCGCAATTCACGAACGGTTTTCTGGTTCAATGCGATGGATGGATGCATTGGAGATGAGACGTGGCGTGGAAGAAGAATAAGAATAAGACCAGAACCCATTTCTCTTCTCAACCCCCGGGGACCGGAGTCTGAACATGAATGGGTTCGATCTTGTGTTGACTTGTTCACATGTGGAAGGTGAAAAACCAAAGATTAATAATAGTCAAAAATCACAAAACCGCGTGGAATTTAAAGAAATCTCACACCTTCGCGTGGGCTTCTTCTTTCTGTGGGGCGGCGGTGGATTAATTAGGAGGCAAGCATAGCATTTAATCGTGGAAAGATCGACCCAGCAACTTGAGCAAGTTTTTGCCCGGAATCAACGAAAAAAATAAATTTCCATTCCTTTGGTTTTTTTGTTTTTTCCTTTTTCATTGACACGAACGCAGCAGAGTCCCGTGCCAACGTCCAACTCCAAAGGGGGGGGGGGGGGGGGGGGGTGTCCCATGCTTTAAAAGAAAAATATATATATTATTTGGGTAGAAAAAAAAATCATAAAGGGCTTACATCGACGTTCCACCTGGGTGTCCACGTAATCAATGATGTAATCACTGAGATTTGAACTACTAATTAGAATTGATTCTAATTTTGTTCCTTTTTCTGGTGAAGTGAGCCGAGGCTAATTTAGTTACCTCTGCTTGGTGGCATGTAGGTGACAGAAGATTTTATTGGATATTAAGATTGTATAATTTTATTCTATGGAGGATGTAATTTTTCCAAAAAATAGTGAGCGGTTGGTAACGGACCGAGAGAATTCCTCACTTAGTCCTCCGTGGGCATTTTGATGAAATGATGTTTCAAGATATCATTGATTTTGTTAATAATAATAATAATAATAATGATTTTTAAAATTTAAATATTAATATAACTTAGTAGTAGCACTGTTGCTAACTTATTAACTAAATTAAATTATGGTCTTCGATGTTTCGAGACGAGAAATTCATCGGTACATGAATAAAAAATTCAGGGCATTTAAAACCCAACTCTCTTTTTTCCTTCCCTCTTTTTCGCTTTTTTCCATCCACTGCGCTGTTGCCGGTGGTCCTTTTCTCTCTCTACCTCGGGTCTTCTCCCTCCCTAATGAGTCTTAAAAATCCCTTCTTTATCTCATCTGCTTCCACTCCTTTCCCTCTCTAGAATCCATCTCCCCGTTCCTGCTCCTTCTCCTCCTCTACCATCCCTTCGTCCTCAGATCCACCGCTTCCTCGCAGCCACTCCCCTCTCCAAACCCAGATCGCAGAAGCTGTAGTAGCCACCGGCACGGCCGGAATTATTCGATTGGGGAGGTGGAGGCCCCGGGATTGTCATGGGTCTGTGCTACGGCAAGCATGCTGCTGTGTCCGGCGAGGAGAACCATCGCAACAAGTACCCCGCGCCGACCGTCTCTCACTCCGTCAACGGGGTCGGAACTGGAGTAGGTGCGTCGTCGTCCACCACAGCCAGCGCCACCAACACCAACGTCCCTTCCGAGAGGAACACGCCGTCGCACCATTCTTCCTCCAACCTATGGCCCAGTCCTTACCCCCAGGGGTCGGCCAGTCCACTCCCTGCCGGCGTTTCCCCTTCACCTGCAAGGTCCACTCCCGGGCGCCGGTTCTTCCGCCGCCCCTTCCCCCCGCCTTCGCCTGCCAAGCATATCAAGGCGGCGCTGGCCAGGAGGCAGGCGCCGCCCAAGCCCAGAGAGGGGCCTATACCGGAGGAAGCTGGAGTCAATGGCGGGGCGGAAGAGAGGCGGCTGGACAAGAGTTTTGGGTACGAGAAGAATTTCGGAGCGAAGTATGAGCTGGGCAAGGAGGTGGGCAGGGGCCATTTTGGGCACACTTGCTTGGCAAAGGCGAAGAAGGGAGACGTCAAGGGGGAGATTCTTGCTGTCAAGATCATTTCCAAAGCGAAGGTGCGATGGTTTTTCTAGATGTAATTGTGTGACTTTATCACCCACTCGTAAACTCCTGACATGCATATCTGCTTGAATCGGTCGGCTGTCATGACACCACCTTCCAAGGTATCGTACGAATTTGATCTCAAAAATATCGTGCCCTTGGGCCTATTTTTTACTTTATCTTGTCCATTTGGGGGAAGAATTTTTGAGCAGTGCTGATTCTTGTTTCATCGCGTTAATCACTAAATCAAGGTGGCTCCGGCAATACATCACCTTAAATACTAATTAGTTCCCTCCTCTTAGTGATCTGTGGGCTGTTTACGACGTCATTGAATTGCTTCCATCAACGAACTTTGCATTGGTTGAGCAGTAAAATTTCAACCTATAGTGAGACAGTGGAGTTAATTTTTCACTTGTTGTGAGAGTAAAGGTCTTAGATTCAACAAAAACACTACCATTATCAAAAAAAGGGACAGCAAGGTTACCAGAGGAGTATGTGGTATGGGGATGGACAATCAATTAGGCATTTTTGATATCCTTTTTCTGCATTTCAATTCAGAAAAAGTTCGAAATTTTGTTTTTCTTTTTTTTTCAGAATTTTCTGTTTTTATTCTTATTTTTTATACAAAACAAAAGTGTAAATAGAAATTATATCACTGTCTAGGAACACTGTATCTGTCTCAACCATTGATGGTCCGGATTGCCATGAATCAAGAGGGTGCATTAGTGAACCTTTACTGAAGATCATTAGAGTTGATGAACTTTCTGCATTTGTTTTTCACATCTAACTCTTATCCTCCATTTTCTCTCGATAATTAGGATTTCTCTACTCATGCATTTTATCCTCTTCCATTTCTTCTTATTATGTAAAAAATCCTTTTTCCTTCACTGATGTATTTTTCTTTGATTCCAAAATTTCTAGTCGTAGCAACTTCTTTCTGCATTCAATAATTGCAAGCTCATTCATTTGGCTCAATTTCAGCTTTCCAAGTACTCCATTAGGATTTTCTAACAGAAAATGGGTACCATAGAAAACATATTCCTTAACAGATAACTTCAAGCCCCTTTTTTTCATTTTAACATCATCCAAATGTCACACAAATATATAAACAAAAACTTCGTGCTGGACCAGATATGCAACCACACATGCACCGCGTACCACATGTATTTACAAAGACCCTAGGCAACATAATTGTTGCATATATTATCAGAAAAAAAAGAAAATGTTGCATATGCATTTGTGATATGTGAGCTGTGACTAAAATGGTAACTTTTATAAGCAACATGTTGGATGGGATATAGATATATGAAGTTGACAGTTGAAAACAATGGAGCCATAGTTCCAGCATTTTCTTGATGTTGGAAGAAATCAACTCAATCAAAAGACAATGTAAAAATTAGCCTGAGTTGGACTCCTCGCTTGGTGTTAATACAATTTTGCCAGTTGAGTGACAGCAGAACCAAGTGCCCATTGCTTTCTTGCTATTTTTACTGGACATCTTGCAGATATTTTATGCATTCCAATTTCCCTGATGGCAGATATCTTGCCCATTGACTTTAGTCCTGCCCAAAAAAGACACTGACTGCAATCGTCAGTGCCAAGCTTTATGTCAAGTTACCTTTGAACTTCAATTGTGTTTTTGCATTTGAAAGTAGTAGAAAAAGAAAAATCCTTTGCTATATTATTACAAATAATATAGCACGAAAATAGTCTTGTTTGTTTGTATCATTTCTTAATGTTGATGGCATGCAATTGATTGGGAAGGTGACCCGACATTGTCCTACTTTTCGTTGGTTTAATACTTTCAAGACGTAGAAGTACTTGTCACACATACATCTTCAATTTTTTTTGATTTATTCTATTATGGCAGATGACAACTGCAATATCGATTGAAGATGTTCGAAGGGAGGTCAAAATACTGAAGGCATTGTCTGGACATAAAAACCTGGTTAAGTATTACGATGCCTGTGAAGATGCACTTAATGTCTACATTGTCATGGAGTATGTTATTATTCTTTCCTCTTACTGGTCCTGAATTCCATACCATGACGTGGTCCTTTGATCTTACCAAGAAAGATATTCTCAATTGCATATTACTGAACAAAACTTTTAGTTAAATTGGTTTTGCCATAATTATTAAAGCAGGCACCCAGACGTGATATCTACTCGCCTGGCAGACAATTTTTTTTTTTTTAATTTTTTGACTGGATCCTGATTAGATTTGGTAATGAACCTATAAGATTTCAGCATATTATTTGTGTTTAATGTTTTTTCCCTTGGAAAATACCAAAACTTTAATGCCACTATTTTTTTAAAAATACCCCACTAAAATTTCAAGTCCAAAACACCCATATTTTAATTTTTTAACTTTTGACAAGCAATATTGATGCATTATATATAATATATACATATACATATAAGCATAAATAAAATATATACAATGAAGTCCCAGAATTGAAAAGAAATCAACTAATTTTGAACGGCTAGACATTACCTAGGTGCCAAAGACACCCAAAGGTCAATTTCTTGGTACCTTAATAACCTTCACTTTTGCATATTATTGCTAAATGTATAAAGGTTGGTATAATGCCTTATTTTAATACAATTTTTGTTAATTTTACTGTATGCTTGCATTTTGGATCTGTGATGTCTTCAAATTTTCATCAACCTTCTGGCATCATATGACATTAAAAGCAAAAGATATTTCAACGGAAATGTTTAGCCTTTTTCTTTCTACGCTTACCCTGGCTTTCCTTTTTCTGTCAGATTGTGTGAAGGTGGTGAACTGTTGGACAGAATTTTATCCAGGTAATGGTATTGTCAGCTTTCTTTAATTATTGCTTGACAGAATGATGTTCTTCTTTGATCAATAATTATTGCCTGTATTCTAATCAGAGGAGGGAGATATACCGAAGAAGATGCAAAGCATATCATTGAACAGATTCTTAGTGTGGTTTCCTATTGTCACTTTCAAGGTGTTGTTCATCGTGACCTAAAGCCGGAGGTTTGTGGTTCTAACTAGTAAACTCTTCTAATTCCAGCATATAGAAGTTTCAAGTTTGCTCAAGTCCTTTCTTTTTTTCTCAACAGAATTTTCTCTTCACCACTAAAGAGGAGAATGCTACTATGAAGCTTATTGATTTTGGTCTTTCAGATTTTATCAGACCAGGTAATGGTTGACCAGAATATTATTGTCATTGTCTTTATTCTTTTCTCTTTCTCCTGGGATATCCCCATGCATTTACATGTCTCAATTAGTGACAGATGTAGAGGCAGTTTCCCTTTTCCAAAACCAAAGATCAGCTTTTCATCCATTGTGAAGCTGTGAAGTGTTCAATCTATTTTTTAATCCGTTTATTTGAAACATTTTGATTCTTGATTTCTCTTGTAATAATGTTAACAAAATCTTCATTTATGGAGGTAATGATACAACTAGACCCTTTTCAAATCCCACATTAGTGGGAGTCTTATACACTTACTTTGCCTTTTTAATCACGTGAGAACGTTCTATTGCTATTTGATTTTTTTAATCTTATTTTAACTCAGTTTTATGTAAAATAGATTAGCTGCATTGAACTTTTTGTAGGTACGTATTAGAGATTATTCTTTTTCAAAATTTGTGTCACAACCTGTTGCTAATACCCTGTTCATTGGTTTTTGACCAAATTTTAAGGTTTACTGTCAACCTAACAGCTCCTTTTTCTGAACTTGGACTAGTAGTGCCAAGTCTCTCTAAGAGTGGTGTAGTGCATTGTGCAGAGTTGACTCCCCAAAGGCATAGTAAATTTCAAAATATTATTTAAGAAATAGTTCTATAAAAAATCAACCATCTATAAACACAAACAATAATAGCAGCTATACATTGCTTTAATTTTTGCTAGTTGGCTGTTATACATGGCTAAAACAGACTGAGCTGAGCCCTATCCCACTGTTTCTTTGGATTACTTCATCACCTCAAATGTTGGTCTTTGTAATTTGTGATAATCGACAAATTGGACATTTTCAGACACCAGATTGGTAGGAGTTTCCTGCGCAGTTTATTTTTTTTAAGAAATTTGAAATAATGGACAGCTTAAAAATACTTATTTTATTTCAGAAAGTTTGCATTTGTTTAACAAAAAAGTGCTCCATTGCTGTTATGCTATTCTTGATTGAGACTGCTGCCTGCATTACTTCTATTTCTTCTGATTTCCTCTTATAGATGCAAGATTGAATGACATCGTTGGCAGTGCGTACTATGTTGCTCCTGAAGTTCTCCATAGAACATATAGTTTGGAAGCAGACATCTGGAGTATTGGTGTTATAACATATATCTTGCTATGTGGTAGCAGACCATTTTGGGCACGCACAGAATCTGGAATTTTTCGTTCTGTACTTAGGGCTGATCCCAACTATGAAGATTCTCCCTGGCCATCAGTATCAGCAGAAGCCAAAGATTTTCTGAAAAGACTTTTGAACAAAGACTACAGAAAAAGGATGACTGCTGCACAGGCTCTCAGTAAGTAGTTACTTCCTTTTTCTGCCAGAAAAAATAACATCATCTGTTCTCCTTGGTGGCCTCATTAAGCAATCTATATTCAAAATCAATTTTCGTTTCTATTTTAAAGAGAGAAAGTGGGTGTTTGCACATCCATATACAACTGTCTGCCATTTTTTATTAATATTTTTCTGTTTTACAGCTCATCCATGGTTGAGAAATCAACAACGTCCGGTCCCTTTAGATATATTGATCTATAAGTTAGTAAAATCATATCTTCGTTCCACACCCTTCAAGCGCGCAGCATTGAAGGTATTATTGTTTCATTCTTTCATCATAAGCTTAGGTTGTCTATTTTCATATGCTTCAAATTCCCAAATGCGGGTTAACTGTTGTATTAGTGATTGATTTCAAATCATTATTTTTGAAATATTTCTTGTTATATGCTTGGAATACTTCATTCATGGCGATGCAATTACAGTTGAAGGATGATATGCTATCGTTAGATTAAACTGATTAAGGATATTTATATTTTGTTTCCCGATGTAAATTACTTGTATTTCTTAGGGAAAAATTTTCAAACAAAAGAAGAAATGGGTGGTTTATGCCCCCTGCTTTTTATTCTTTTCAACTTCTTTTTTTTGTGCATTAGCTTCATCGAAGTCATCATGTGCCCCACCAAAAACTTTCTTCACCAATTTGCCACTTCTTTCTTAAATATCAATTTGTAATTCTTGACGGTTCTTGGTTCTGGTTCGTTCTACAGGCTTTGTCAAAAGCATTGACAGAAGATGAACTGATATATATAAGGGCTCAGTTTAACCATTTGGAACCTAGTAAAGATGGCCTTGTTGATATAGAAAATTTTAAAAGGGTTAGTTTTAACAGCTTACAATGATACCCTCTTGAAGTAAAGTCCAATATCGACATTGACTTTGCTTGCTATGTGAACAGGCTCTCTCAAGAAATGAAACTGATGCAATGGTAGAAGCTAAGATTCCAGATATTATGATTTCGGTACGTGTCATACTCTCTCGTCGGTTAATGAAATTAACTGGAGGCTGTACTTTTAATTGGGTTTGCATTTTTCGTGTAGCTTCAAAACGACACATATCGTGTTACTAAAAATGTATGTTAACATGGGTTGTGATTACTCATCCAGCTTGCAGCACTTGCACATCGAAAGATGAACTTCGAAGAGTTCTGTGCTGCCACAATCAGCCCATACCAGTTGGAGGCGTTGGAGTTGGGAAAGTGGGAGACAATGGCCAACACCGCATTTTATCATTTTGAAATGGAGGGAAACCATGTAATTACGGTTGAGGAATTGGCTAGGGTAATTGATCAAACTGATTCATCCATCCTTGTGTTTGTCTCCTGTTAACATCTGACTTTTATAACTCTACCTCTTCAGGAGGTGAATCTTGGTCCTGCTGCATACTCGATAGTTAAGGAATGGATCAGACCTTCAGATGGAAAGCTCAGCTTCTTAGGCTACACCAGATTTTTGCATGGCGTGACAATAAGAAATACAAGGCGTCGCTAGACGCTTCATCAACATTCATGTAATCGTTCCAATTATTCATAACGGCATTTTACAAGTTCTTTCATTCTATATTTTCCTTCTTCTTTTTTCTTGTTTTAGAGATTGCTTGTGTAAATGAACGGGGGTTGGTGGAAGCCCTACCCACCGAAATATGAGGTTTCTTTGGGCAACAAATTCACCTCTTTTGCCCAGCAGGTGCATATTACTTACCATTTAGCTTCATAAAGAAACACTTGACAAAAGTTCATTTCTGTTTTCTGATGAACTATTTCATTCTTGCGCCCAGCAGTAATACACACACATGCACTCTTTACTATCGTGCGGAACTGTTCTATGCACTTTGGGTCATTCTACCGAAATCTATTTGCAGTCCATGGTCCTTCAGAAGTATCATGACTGTTGGAATATTCTCGCATAGACTAAAGTTTCGTTTGTTTAATGGTAGTGATAGTTTGGAGTGACATTACAGTAAAGAGCTGGAAAAAATAACACTTGCAGAGTGTGATGTTTGTTCAATAGATTTTAACAGTGTGTTGGATTTTTATTTTACTCCTAAGAGCATTGTAATTAATATTTGGTGTACTGTAAATTATTTTTGTTGATAATATTATAAATTATATGATATGATACATTGTTTGTAAAAAATTATATATTTCAAAATCAAGATAAAATTTAAAAAGATTTCAAACATTAGATTTTATACTATCACATCTTTGAAAAAATCATTACCAAATATCATCGCAACTTTCCAAGACTTTGAATATTATTGCGTAGTTTATTTTTTATAAGTTATAAAATTGAATAAAAAATTTGATCTACCAACAACCAATTTTGCATGGTTTTTTCCTTTTTTAACGTTACCAAACATATGATTTTACGTTTAGGGGGTTTCAATAGAAGAAGCTAACGCCTGTGCTGTGCTCTCTCATATCTGCGCTAAATATTGATGCTTGACGAAGCCCACGTTTGTATGATTTTACATATTTGCTCTTTGATAAGAGGTCTCTGGTGGGTTAAATAACAAGAGCGTAGTAGATTAGAAGGGATTGTTGTGTAAAAATGTACATATATAGCATTTCTTTGGATGATCACTTTGATTAATGTTTGATAGTTCACGTACGCCAAGTTTTGTTGTGTGGTCTTGATCTGCGAGATGATTTGTCCGCGAAGATTGTATGTCATTTTGATTCAACACACTGCGTCCCAACAAGGTTGGGCACTGCAGTACAAAAATTTATTGACGAATCTGTAGTATTTCTTCAACATTGTGTTATGGACGATAATCCCCGTCCGCTGAGAGTTTTAAAGCATCTCTATGCTGAGCATCACAAGCCAGCAATTAAGAGTACGACCTCCAAAAACCCTAACAGTAAAAGCTACCATCAATTCCCTTCTCACATGTTAGACACACACAATCATAGATTCCCACGTTAGACACAAGGGCATGCAATGAGAGTCGAATTCGTATAATTATACAAGAAATTTTTTTTTTTTGATTCATATCGACAACACGACCCACACCACAAACCACAAATGAAGAGAAAATAAACTATAATCAAATCAATCGAATACAAAGTATGGAATATGATATATCTAGTGCACATGTATAAACGAAGTATCCTCCTCGCTTTAAATATGATATGCATGCATAACAATTCACAAGAATAATAAGACCAATATATAAAGTCAGACCGTTTCATGCTTTTTTCTGACTGTTTTACCCGGATGTTTACAACTAACAATGCCTGCCAGTTTCTTGCTTAAACATGCTTGTTGTCCTCTCCTGCACCGCCATATATATTCAAGGTCTTCCTCCCTAAGAAATGAAACAGTTTCATCATGCAAAACTTCATTTACAGTCCCGTGTATTTTCAGCAATCACACACTGGCAAAGCGAGGTTCAGTCAACAACAACATGCAGTGCGCGCTCACTATAGATTCGACATGCAAGAAGTTAATATGAAGTCTCAAATGATCATTTCATTCGTCTCTTCAGAGACTTCTGATAAATAAAAAAATGATCATTTCATTCATTGTCATAAACTAAGATAACAATACTAAAAACTGTAATGAGGAGAAGACGACTTGCACACCCCAACAATCCAGCACGTCCTCCCTTTTCATTCAAGCATCATTTCTTTCATTGAAGCGTTTCATTCAACCATGCATCCATAAAGTAGCATCTGTTGTGCAATGTAAGTGTAGTAAATGATATTCAAGGTCAAACTACAGGTAACGAAATTAACTACACTACCATTAGTTAAAAAAAGTCTAAAACTAATTGTACACAGCTAATAAGACATTTCAGCGGTCAATAGAAGCGCATTAACAATTCACAAGAACATTATTCTACCATTTGCCAACCTTGTTGTGTGCTTCTTGAACTTTTCTCAACCATTTAACTTTTGCGTGCTTTGACGGTAATTGTAGGAATATTGACCTTGAATTCTTATTCTCTAATTTTAGTAATACAATATCTCATAATGGATCGTCTACTATAATTTCATCTTCTTCTAGTTTTGCAAAATAATCCAATATAACACTGTAGCCCTATCACATTGCAAATCATGGATAAATTCCCCCCCCCCCCCTCCCATTTCACTTAGGAGGGTTTAGTGCCTGATAGAATGTATAAGTTGGAAAGGAAAATTTTTAAATTCTGATAAAAGAGGTGTTAGTACAAGATGGAAATATGGAAAAGAACGTAGATAATTCGTACCATATAAAAAGCTTTCATTTCCCATTGCTTGACATTCGAAACTCGACAAACGCAACAGCGACAAGCCCTCCAAATCCCTCATGCAGGACCCTCTCCAGAATTCTCTTCCTCGTGCACGATTCCCTCAGACGAAATCTTGCCACCAAGAAAGAGCTCGTCGGAATGACCTAACCCTTCGTATCTCACTCCTCTATTCTCCCTTTGAACGCCCCTTCGTTTAATCAAAATCGTCACTTGTTTCAATCACCCGTGTACACCACTCCCTCATCCAAACAACATAGCATAGCGTCAACGCCTGACGATGTCGGCCACGCGCAGACGAAGCAAGGTGGGTCGTCGAGTCATCCTCCCCTTTTGTCGATCTGAACAACACGCGAATGAACAGAATCAAATGAAGATCTCGTACGACAATTGCACATCGTCGGACCCCTTTGAGTGCTTGGGACGTCGATTGTTTGCCTTCTCTGGCGTTGACCAAATCTCCTTTTTCCATCGAACGTACAGGCTTCGACCTTCGTGTGTGGGTGTGTGTGGTTCACCGCGTTATGCTGCCCTAACTGGCGATCCTCGACAACGATGGTGCTAGGGTGCCGATGGTCCGATGACAGCGCACAGTGGACGATTGGCGCTGTTCACTAGAGAAGATAAAGTATAAAGAAAAGAAAAGAAAATACAAAATGATAATAATAATAATAATAATAATAATAATAAAGAGAAATAAAAAAAAAAGAACGGTAGCAATGAAATAAAATAAATAAAGAGAAAATTGAAGTAAATAAGAAATGAAAGATGACTATTCTGAACATGTATTAAACATTTTTAAGAAATTTAACTTTTCAGACTTTTCGACGTATGCATTAAACCTCAATAAAAATTTTGACTTTCTAAACATTTTATTTTTAACTATTTTAAATTTTCTATTTTCTTTTTATTTGAACATTCTGCCATTCATTAATGACCAGTTGTTTCTTTATTTGAGTAGGTATGTTTATCTTTGAACCATTCATTGATATAACGCTTCCCATCTCATTTAGTATTGAGAGGTTGACCTTTAATGCAATTACCTTCTATTGTTGAAGAAGTTATTATATTGACCTTCATGTTATTTTGGATTTGATAATGATCTTGGAATAAAACAATGCTCCTATGTTGCCATAGAATCATCAAACAACTTTTTTAAAGGATTTGAGAATTTAATTCTCTTATAATGAAATTTCTCGTATAAAGGCTTATCCTACAAACCTAAAAAAAAACATAAAAGGAAAATGCAAATAAGGAAATAAGGAAATTTTTTTGCTATTAGATAATTAATGAAATAATGCAGTTATGTTCCATCTTAAAGTTAAGCCATCGGTTGTCATCTACTGCTTCCCAAATTTTGGTTGTGAGATTCCAACAAATTTTTGTTTGAACCTCAATTGACTTCCATTTTTGTTAATCTTTTTTAGTTGCAAATGTGTCATTTTAACTCCTATGCATTGCAACAAAGCTTTCTTAAGCAATTCATAGCCTTTTGATGTTAAATGAGTTCTTAGCTTATGTCCTAAAGTTGCTAATTCATTACAGATGATTAGATATTCTTTTGTTAATTTATCAATCCACTCTATTTTCCCTCTTAATTGAGTAGGTGGCTCCTCTCTTGGTTGGGACGCTTCTTCTGGTAGGTTTTCTAGCCCAATCAAGTGACCTGACTTCATGTTCTTTGATTGTCCATGTGTACCTATGTCGTTAAAACATCATTCATCAATATACAATATAAGAGGAAATCATATACATCTACTCAATGTAATACATAGAATGAGAGACATCATAATACATGTAATAATCCAACAAAAATTAAATAAGAACAAAATACATAAGATACATCAATATCCAAACACATGAGAATAAGTCCAATTACACATTTTTTAAATAACATTTCGAACAATGAGAAGTACATTTCATTTCAACAACATAATATATACATAAATTACCTTTCAGTAATGTTGGAAACCTAGAATAAAAAGGGAATCAGTAGTAACCTGTGGGAAAGATCTGGGAATGGTACATATCAAAAAAAGGGCATCACTTCATTGTTTCATATCTAAAGCATTCATTTTTTTTTTTACGAACATACATACATACATACATATCGATTTAAAAACATCTTTTTACTGTTTTTACATACAGTTAAAAACAAAACAATCCCTTAAAAACATTGAAATGCTTCAGGCTACAGAAGAAAACCACTATTTTTAATTCCTTTCCTACAAGAGATAGATAACCCCAATTTTTGATTCTATTGTTACAGGAGATAATTGTTCTTACATACGCATTAGAATATAGTTTAGCCAATTACAAATCTTCTACTAGAAACAAACAACTACTATCCATCTACCATAAGGAAAAATGTAATAAGCATAACTAGAGACATCTAACCATACACAACTGTTGGGTTTTCAAAAACAAGCTCTCACAATTGTTTCCCATTGGAGTGTGTGTGTGTGTGTGTGTGTGACGGAGATGTCAAATTCTGCTAATCATCACCTCATGTCTTCTCACATGGAGACGTAAATCAAACAAATAAAATACAGATGCAGATAGGCAATGCGAAAACGTTACGGGTGAGAGGAAGATGGGTTTCTTTAGGGTTTTTGTTCGTATCTTTCGAACATGATGATAAACTTCCCCAAGCTCTTGCAGATGGGCAACTTGAGATGACCACGCATGGAATCGTCCCAACCGTGTGTGTTGATCGACTTCCCCAAGTTGCTTCGGCTAATGGAAGAAACAGTGGGACGATGGCTGTCGAAAAGAGAAACCCAATCGAAGAGGATGATGCCAGTCGATGAGATGCTTCGTTCATCGACGATGGCAGTCGGGGAAAGAAAAGTTAACACGGGGAAATATTTCGTTAAAACAGCTAGAGTGGGTCTGGTATCGATTTCAAAAATTGTATTAAACTAGAGTGGTTAGAGCGGGTAGACTAGGATTTACGGAGCTAAGTACAAATGTGTTTGCTAAAAGAGTAGATCCTGTCGTACCTTGAAGTCAAACACATCGTTTAAACAAACGTAACCTAAAAATAAGATATTGATTAATTAATATAAATGATTTTTTTACTTAGACATATTTTTATTTTTTATTTTTTAAATCCTGTATCGCAGCAATATTGCATTTATTTTAATTCGGAATTAAATATCATGCAATTTTAGATTTTTTTTTAAAAAAAAAAAAAAAAAAAATTGTCTGAGATGGGTCGGCTGCCCAACTTTGTTTTTTCAGAAGTGGAATCTCAACTGGTTGAACTTTTGTGCTGTTGCCCTTTTCGTTTTTATTTTTTCCTTTTTTTTTTATCGGAAAATCTTTTCGCCGTCGACCCAACACAGTAGATGATCGGGCACTGGAAAAACAAAAGAGAGAGAGAGAGAGAGAGAGAGAGAGAGAGAGAGGAAAAAAGAAGAAGAAGAAGAAGGAACCGAGGACTGGAAATCTGCAACAGAAGATGCCAACGCTTGATTGGAATAACAACGGTCGTAAGAAAAAATAGGAGGTGGATTAATTTTGCCACCCATAATCGTCATCGCACGAAGGAAGAAAAGGAGGAACAAAGACCACCCATCGGCCACCGCACAAGGGGGAGGGGGAGGAATCATCATTTCGCCATGGCGAAGAACTAGTGGTGGCCAGGCTTCCAAACCCCACACACCAACGATGATGGGGGGAATGGTGGGATGTCTCTTCTCCTTCCTTCCCTTTTCCAAAAGCAAACCCATTTGCCACCTCCTCGATCTACTGCGACCATTCCGGGCTTCACCGTATCTACCTTTCTTCTATCAAATTGGCGAATGCAAAAAAAGGGTCGCTTACCACTTCTTATCAGTCTTCGGTGCCCCCCGGCAAGAATGAAGAGGCACCCAATAAAAAAGGCAAATGTACGAACAAGCAAACTCCAGGGCTAGGAAACGGGTCGTAACTGAAATCGTAAAATGATCCTAAATTTTTTTTTTTTTGTTAAGATTATTTAATAATAGTACATCAAATTTATTTTTATATAGTATTTTATCTCTCCTTTCAATTATGTAGACGCATTTTGTATGTCTAATATTATAAAAAGGCATATCAAAATTATTATTTATTGTGATTGCTTATAATGATATATTAAATTCAATTTTAAGATATTAGATATGCGATTCAAAGAAGAAATAATAATGTAACGAAAACGGGAAATCAAAAATATCTGCACGATTTACAATAAATAAAGAATAGTTACGCCCTTACGTTTATATTTTCTTTAATGATAAATCCGAAAGCGAAGTTCAAGTTGCATATTCGCAGGAATCAACTCACTCGGGAGGAACGGACGCCTTCGGAAATAATTTATATATGTCCATGAGTTGAATTGAGAGGGGACGGCGTCGATGTCATTCACCAGGACTTCCAGAGCAAACGGTACGTATTTAACTTCGATCTTATCCACCACAAGGGAAGATACGTGACGGTTGTTGCAGATTTCATTGCTAAATTTCCACAACCGTGCATTTATTATTATTTTTTCCCTGTACACAGTAATTATTCTACGATTGTTGGATGAAAATTTGGTCGTGGTACGTAATTATAGGAACCTAAAAGGTAAAACATTTCCCTGTTTAACCATAACCCTTCTAATGTATTAAGCCAGAACCAGTAGAATACACATGTAAAAGGAATTAAGAAAGAAGTGTAGAGGATGCGAATGTATTTTCTTGGAAATGTAATGCAATTATAATTAAAACGAATCTTTTTCCTAGATTTCACGGTTGTCGTCAGTTATTTCTTGATTCAGTTACAAACATTTCTGTCAATTACTTCAATATATAGATGTTAAAGGGCCATACATAAATATCATCTAGATAGATAATTTAAAATTTTCACATGAATATATATTTATATACAACAACTAAAATTCTATAGATAGCAAAAATTACATACGAAATAAATGTATATAAAAAAGAAAAATCTATTTATTTGAGATATATTTTTAACTATTGATAAAATTTAAATTAATATATCTATAATAGAAATGTTAAAAGTTTCCGTTTTCTTCTTGATTTTCCAAACCATTGACGTGACATCTTGACTAATTTAAAATAAATTCCACATTAAAAAAAAAAAAAAAAACCTATTTTATCATCTTTGTGTCTTAACCGACGAAGAAAAGATGTGTACAGCAAGCTTTCGTGACTTATTGACATGAGAGCTATTGTGATCGATGAGTGTGTGGGTTTGGTTCTTCTGCCTGGCGTGGAATTGATTTTTCCATTCTTATTTTATGTATGATGTCTTACCCGGCCTTCGCTTTCTGCAATTCCATTTGCATCTGAGAATCTGAGATCTTTGCTCTAATGCTGGTACCGTAACTCGATTTGTTTATGGCAGCACGAAATAGAATGAAAAGGAGGAAGAATCTTTTATTTGCAAGCAACGTCTCATGCAAATCTACGCATGCGCTTTCCTCATCTGGACCAGGTATTAATTAATTAACATCACATATATTGAGGAAAAGTGTTGATTAGATCGATACAGATCGAACAACATAAAGGTACCGGTAACCGCGTCGATCCAGGTGTTCCAGACTCATAATGACAAGTTCCACCTCACGTAACGTGTTGTCTTCCATTGCAAAATTAAAGCATCACGGGAAACATGGGAGGAGAAGAGAAGTGGAAGATCCAACCAGGAAGGAAAGGCATGCATATAGAAGAAGAGAGGGAGGAAATAAAAAGGACATATTAATTCTTTATTAATTCCAAGGTTAAACGGGAAACACAGTTGTTGTCGTCATCATCATATTATTACAAGAAAAGAAAAGAAGAGAGGAAGAAGAAGGATCGAATTCGTACATCATAAGTCGCGATCGATCCACAAGGGTCGACGAAATCTAAGAAAATAATTAATTGCTGGGTACGTTCATCGATCTTCTAAGCTTTGAAACACCCAACAAGAGGCACAACATGGCTGTGACTGTGGTGGTGGGCGTGGCCGTGGCTCCCGCAGGAATAATCTCTGTCGATCAGGCCCTGGATGTTCCTGAACTCGGTGACGTCACATGGAAGAGTGATGGTTCCTTTGTGCTCGAACCCATACTCATCCTCCGCCTCCTTGAGTAGTTGCAGGAAGAGAGGATGGCTGAAGTAGAGGATCGGAATGACGAACCTCTGCTGCTCCTCTCCTTCATGCCCCACCTTGATGGCCAGACATCCCTTGGGGACGTCCTTGGCCCCTCCATGGCTGTTGCTGCCCATCAGATGCGGTATGTGGAGGTGACCCATCACCGACGTCCGTTCCCCTTAATTGTCACCACAGAGAACCTGGAAGAAACCGGAGAAGAAGAAGAAGAAGAAGAAGAAGAAGAAGAAGGAAGAGAGACGTTAACCGAGAGAGATCGACGAAGATCGCAAACTCGCGATTAATTAGATGGAGAATTAATTAGGGTGGGTGGGAGGATCAGATGGAGAAAGGCCAAGGGTCAGAGCTGGAGATGGTCAGACGGAATAAGGTTAGAGATGAATCGCGGAGAGACGTGGGCATATTGGACATGGCTCGTCTTCCTCCTCGATGATGCTGCAACAAAACATGGGAACTTTAGGGTTTCTGAGGAGAGAAATGGAGGGGGTGTATTTATACCAAAATGAATGGAATATTGGAAAGCGGACGAGAGAGATGACGGTACGATCGGACAGGAACGGCTGTGATCTTCCTGTCGACCGTGTTATATTATGTACACAACACGGAATATATAATCTAATTTCTACGTTTTACGTGCACCAGGCGGAGTCTGACTTGTTCTACTCGTCAGAAAACCTTTTCTTAAGGATTAAATTTTTTTTTTTGCGTGTTTTGAATTTTTATTTCTACGTATTAAAATTTAAGATACGAGAAATTTCTTCACCGTGTCGGCGGCGGTAAAAAACCTCACCACGGAGAAAATAGATATCGATGGAAGGTGTCGAATCGCTATCACCCATCGTCGCAAGTAACCGAGATTTTATATTATCTATTAAAATTTAAATCCCAGTGATAATAGTTTTTTAAAACGTTTAAAAAAATACTCGTACAATATTGTTTCATCTGTCAGTCAGATAATCGGAATCATTTTAGTTTTTTTTTCCATGCTACTTACATTTGAAGTTTTCAACCAAATCCAATAAAAAAAATTTTATGGTGGCCCGTCCAAGAAAAACCTTTTCTTTTTTTTTTTAAAGGTCAAAAAGTCAAAACTTTGAACATTTCATTTCATACTAAGCAACTTCCCTTCCTCCTATTTGCTGGCGTTGACTTTGTGTTTAATTAATAATAATCGTCATCATCGATCATTTTTGTAAGTTACGTGTGTATTAATCTATTAAATTTAGTCTTACTGAAATTACTATTATTACGATTATCGAAATTATTATAGAATATAAGAAAAGATAATTCACCGACCGTTGACATGTCAAAGTGACGTGCGTATCGTAAACTTCTCCCTGTCCTTTAGGGACACGTGGAGATATTGCAGTTTTGACTTTGATGCGGACAACGTGTAACGTGTTCATTATAAAAAAAAAAAAGAAGGAAAATAGAAGAACGTACAAGATGATCGTACCAACACGCATGGTTCACTTTGGACTTTGACCGTGGAATCCTCCCGTTTCAATCACCCCGTGATGGGCGCCGATTTCTCGGTTATGCTTAGGACCACTTTCAGATTTCGGACGGTATCGATTTTCAATCATTTTCAGATAGAAAAATTTTATGAATTGCAAATAGTACTTCGTGATTTATTTCTTTGACCAAATTTATTAATTATGGATGTATAGTTCTCTCTCAAATCATATCCAAACCGTACCTAAACTATTAATGGGGTTGGAACATGAAAATCGGAGATCCCTTCTCGTGGACTAATAATGAGATGGTATAATTGGTCTTCCATTCCAATGTAAAGTAAAATCACCGTTATTATAAGAAGAAAAAACAAAATCAATTGGCTCTCTTTTTGATTAAAGAAAGAAAGCACCTGTGACTAACTGTGTATACATATCTGAGAGGTATTGGGCCTATTCGAGTCCACTGGATGAATAGGCCCCACCATAATAGACAAGCCCATTCTCAGGAATGAAAAGAGAGATTAGGCCGGGGAAATAGACAAGCCCATTCTCGGGAATGAAATGAGAGATTAGGCCGGGGACTATCTTTAGAAAAAGGTTATCTCTTCCAGACCACAGGCGACGACGAACGTGAAACCGCCTTTGCCTTCTTTGATCCTCATGCAACCACGGAGAAAAAACCAGGGAGGAGGTGGAAGAGGAGGAGGAGGAAGAGAAGGAAGAAGAGATAATTTAACACATTAACATTGTGGATCCCATCCAATGGGGTGTGAATTATGATGATCGGACAGAGAAGATAGATAGATGGTCGTCGACGCAGCCAACCATGACATTGGTCGCCGACAGATGCCATGCCACGTCTTCCCCATCACCGACATCGTCGTCGCGGTTCTGGTCGCCACCGTCCTCCTTACTTCTCTCACAGCAGTCTCCTTCATCCTCCACTTCCATCTCTCTCGCCGATCCCATCGCCTCCGCGACCTCAACTCCCTGTGGTCCGTCCGTGTCCTCCTCATCCTCTTCTCTTCCCTGTGGGCCCTAGCCGAGATTCTCCGCCTCCCTCACCTCCTCGGCTCCGCCTTCTTCCCCTCCCACCAGCCCCCCGTCTACGTCCTCTGCCGCGCCTACGTCCTCATCTCCCACGCCTTCGCCGAGCCCTGCTTCTTCGCCACCCTCCTTTTCCTCCTTCAGGCCTCCCTAGACGACACCCTCAAGGTCACCCATCCCGACGCCTTCGCCTCCGCCCTCACCGTCGCTCTGGCCACCTCCCTCCCCTTCTTCGTTCTCCACGCCTTCCTGCTCACACCCATCGCCGCGTGGCTCCTGGCTTACGTTGGTCTGGTCCCGGAAGATCTGGGAAGGGTGGTAGGGGGCATCGGGGAGGGCAACGACTCGCCCACGGCAATCAGGTGCTCCTACCCACTGTTCAGTACCGTTCTGCTGACGTGCTTCGGGGCCCTGTACGTGCCGTGGTTCGTGTCGGTGTGCTGGAGGGCCGTCTCCGTGGTGATCAACAAGAAGCTGAGGGTGAGGCTGTACGCACTGGCGGTGTCTGTGGTGTTGGCGTTGTCCGTACAGGTGGCGGCGTTCGCCCTGACAACCTTCTGGAATCCGAACGACGGCGTGTTTCAGGGACTGGGCTTGATCGCGTTCCTGGCGGTCTTGACCTCTGCAATGGTCGGACAGGGTGTGTTTGTCGTTAGGCCCATCCACGACGCCATGGAGGTCGGCAGCTGGTGCCGGGGAGGCTGTCGGAGCTCCGGTGGCGTTGAGACGTGACGGGAGGCACCAGACAGACGACGAGGTGGCAGAGAAAGTTGAGGGTGAATGGATATTTTTTTGATATTTCTTGGTTTCGTCGATTTATGGGCCATTCGCAGAAATGGATTAATATTTTGTTTTGGGCCATAATTTATAATTATTGTTGTCAACCAGATAATTAGTTATAGATAAGGGATTTTTACCAATAATTAGTACGGCTTAAACTGAACGTTCTAGATTGCGTCGTTCTACAAGAAGAAAAAGTTGCAATCGTATTCAACTTTTTTCTTGGCAAAAATGTTACGCGAACAGCAATTAACCACTTTACAATTTTTTTTTTCTTGTTTTCCAAAATATTTTTTCCATTTGACCATTAACACTATTAACCCCGAACTCTAATTAATAATGAAATGACCAAAGAATAAATTGAAAAAGTATAATGATTGAAATGCAAGCATTTAACTTAACATTAATTAACTACAAGTAGAGAAATTTCACTTTAGAACACAAACATTTTCTCTATTTTTTCTAGTGTGACACCATATATTCAGCAAGATTATAGATTCCCCTTTCTTGTTCCTTGTCTTCTATATGAATATTTTTTATCATTTCACCATCATCAACTAATCCTAAGAATTTACAGTCAAACTAATCTAAGAGCATTAAGATAACAAACTTGAAGCACTGACTGATGGCATTAAAATAAAATTAAGACTAACAGGGCATATTAAGAGTTGTGAGAACTAATAAGGGCATTGCGACAAATTCAAATCTTGATATGATTACAGTTAATAGGTAGGAAGATAAAATGTTATTAATTTTGTCGTTCCAGACAAATTAACAAAAATTACTAGAAATCAGGCTCTCCATGCATTGCAGCTTGCGATGCTTCTTCTTCTGTACCGGTTTCAGCACCACCAACATCTTCTTAATGGACCACATCGCCATCGTCCTCTCTCTTGGCTTCGTGTACATGGGTAGCATCTTTCCCCTCAAACCAGCGGACATCCTTCGTTTAACGCTTTCCACAAGAGTATCTGAGCTTGACGACGATCAAAATACATGTGGGGGAGGTGAAACCGTGAAATCACATGCGTGCATTGGGAAAAAGATAACCTCCAAAGAGAAGTGTTTGTGGTGGATCTCGGACCATTAGGAGATGAAGGCAAGAGGCATCAGAACAAAGTGAGAAGAATAATATATAAAGAGAGGAAGAAGTTAAAAGGAGACAGCTGCGGCTTGGAGAGAATGGTTCGTCCTCGAGTTGTTATTCGAACACTCTCACTCTTTCACATGCACCGGAGCCACAATTACTTACTTGTGTAGAAACACAACCTACCTAGTCTTACATAGATGAAAGAAGACATTTTACTTATTATCAGTTGATTTTGAATTAGAATTTTATTAATAGAGAGAACCACATCGTCCATATATAATTAATAGACTGTTACAGAGATACAAACCCTGAACCACATGATTCTCTTCTGGTTCTCGTGCACGCATCGATCGATCTTCAAAAACACAATGCCCTATTCTCGTCCCTGGCCTTTTCAGATTGTTGGGTTTGAAGTGTACCTGCAGGCACAGGTTTCCAGACACAAAGGGATTCCAGTCCTTGTTAAAATAATAAATCGCAGTGGTTTAGTTGCAGTCCATTCTGGAAATATGTTCCTCAGATTCCATTCTCCATTAAGAGGTAAAAAGATATTGGATAAAGCAAACGTTAACATATTGACACCAACAACTAGACGACGTAGTTGAAGAGTCATCTTCTTCACTGAAGATAATAAGCAAAAATACCATCATTGACTTCAGGGGAAGAGGTTCTTCGGAAATCTGGGTGTGGATGTCCTTCAACACATGCAGGCATGGGGAGAGAAGGTCGATGGTCGCCGCCGTGCATTAAGTGCGAGTCATGGAATCTGCCGATCAGAGACGCAGCCTATGACATCTTACTAAACGAGTTCAGCGGCTCATCGGGATGGGAGCAGCAACCCTAGATAACCATCAAAAAGAAACCTGCCTGTGCTCTCGCACTGGTGCTTTACGGACGCTTCTGATCATGTCAAGCTGGGTTAATTTGTACTCAGGCCTTGTATCGTTTTCTTCGTCTACCCGTGTTTTTACGGGAGGTAGGGGCCATCTAATTTTAATTCACAAGTTTATCAGAAGAAATGGTCACAGGAGTGATGTGACTCAGTCTTGTTCTATCTCTCTCTCTCTCTTCTCTCTCTCTCGAGTGTATCACCTGTGTCTTGCACTAGAGAAAACATTTTCTGCCTCCTCGTCTCTTCCTTCCTCGTGAAGTCAAATGGGTAAAACGTGTGTGATGGATGGAAAGAAAACGAGTGAGACGTATTGATGGATCGGAAATGAGAGATTTAAATGAGGGGGAGGGGAGATAGAAATGGTGAATGGAAGGAGAAAGGGAATGACAGTGGAAGTACGTCACTGTGTTATATGCAAGAGAACTAGAAAATAAGTGAATCTGAACTCCATCCATCCCAGTGGTAAAAGAGAGGAGAATGGAACAATAGCAAAGCTGAAGAACAAAAGGTTTTCAACAGCCACACAGATCAATGCGCTGATCAAGTCACGCTTAACATGAAAATAGAGAAAACAAACATTTATAGGTTAAAGTTTTTTTCTAAGAAGATAATCTATGTGCAAATTGATACCCGAGCAGAATTCATGAGTAGTATACGAGATGGTAGAAATCAAGAGCTAGTGGAGATCAATTATTTTCTGCGTGCTGGACTAGAAGCTCAAGGTGGATTGGATATTTTAGGTTTGCACAGGCGCCATGAACAGATCTGGATGTGATGAACAAAAAGAAACTTCATGTCGAGCTCATCAGTGCAAGGTGGACAACAGAACTCTTGGAAATTGTAGGGGAAAAAGATATCATGCAGAAAAGCAGATAACCATGTCTGCAACAAAACTAATCAAGAGCAAAGCAGATGCTAAAGGAGCTCACCGTTCCAAAGCACAAGCCCCGCGAGAAGGACGTGGCTTGAGAATAGTGAAACAGAAAAAAGTGTATCAGGATTGGTAGAGGATTATTCACCTTATCTGTAATGGTCTGTTCGATGGTCCTCGAGCCAGCAAGTGTAGGAATCTGTAATCATTATACGTTTGGATTCACAAAGGCATTGTGGCCAGATCTATAAATTGTAGGTAACTGTCACAAGATTAAATCGAAGGAAACAGATGACAGATCTTCATGGAAGCGCAAAGATAGAACAGCAATGACATTTATATGCATGGAAGACAAAATCATATGCAAATCATAGCGGTAGAAAGAAGGACGCGTGCATATGCTTCTGAAAAGGAGCTAGTCATGACGAAAGACCTTTTCTGAACACCAACCCCTTCCTGTGGCAGTGCTGAGACAAATCATGAACCATAAAACCTAGGGATATGTGGTCTCAATTCAAAGGGCTTATCATTACATACATCAATATATATATATATATATATATATATATATGAGATTTTGATAAGAGGCAGAAACAAGAACAAACCTAGCTTTGAAACGGAGTGGAACCCATGACAGAAGGGAAAGGAATCGGGCGGCCTGGCGATGGAAGCTGCGATTGGGGGGAATGAAGCCTGGTCCGAGATCTCAAGCCCAAGTCCCGCCCGTCCTCCTTCCCTTTCCCCTCACCAGCGCAAAAGCCTGCGAGGATGGAGACTGGGAGAGGCCGGAGAGAATGGAGAGAAATCTTTGGTGCACGATGGCGGCGGCCTCGAGCCAGACAACATTCCCCTCAAAGGAAAAGCTTCCCGATATCCTTCTCTCTTCTTCTGCAACCTCCCCCAAAAGGCCCGGCTTCTTTCACGGTGGTTTATAGAAAGAGAACGAGAGTTGTGCAGAAGCAGAAGAAGAGGGGGAAGGTTATGATGATGGAAATCATTACTTGAATGGTGACAGAAAGAAAAAGTCCAGAGACAGAGAGAAAGAGAAGGGAGGGGCTGGTGTATGAATTTACCGTAGGAGTGAGGTAAGAGCCGTCCTGCAGTGAAACCCTAAAAACTCCCCAGTCAAAAAAAAAAAAAACAAAAATTCAATGGACATACATACACGAGATCTCGTATCCAGGGAATTTTTTATCATTCTTTTTCGTAGAAATTAGAAATTAAGAGAATATTGCAAAACAAAAAAAAAGTCTAAAGATGATGACGTAGGAGATGAGGTAAGAGAGGGAAGGCCACGTCGGCGGGACACCATCCCTATGAAATGACCACGACCCTGATGCGTCTGTCAGTTTCTGTTCAGACTCACCTTGGTTGACATCGGACATTGGATTCCGAAGCAACGGTAGGGATGACGTATCAGAGATTTTTTTTTTAACAAAAAAAAAAAAAAAAACAGATGAAATCGAACCCCGTCGCGGGTTTCGAACTCCAAGTTCGAACACGCGGAATATATTAAAATCCACCTCAGTATAAAAAAAAACAAAAGAGATAAAAATTTCTCTGATACTGATAAATCGATCGATCCCACCACGGTTTTTTTTAAATTTTTTACAAAACATGTAATAGAATTTAATTAAAAAACTGCAATGGATTGGTTTTCTAGTTGATTAAAAAAAATGTTAGTTGTAACATTGGTGAACACAAATTACGACTATATATCATTATCAAAAAAATAATAGAAAGTAGTAAGTTAGAGATTTGAGTCCTCTTAAAAACTATAAAATCACAAATATTTATGCAAATCAACTATTTAGCATGATTTTTTTTTTCAAAAAAAGTAGGTTTTCAAAAGAGTGAAATTTCAAATGCACGAAATATCAAAGTATCAATCGATTTCTTTAAAACAAACATGTATATGCCCCCCGAGTTTAGGGTTAATTTGAATCAAACTGAAGCATTTTCTTTAAGGATATGTGAAATGACCAAATTACCCTTCCGTCTTCCCTTTCCCCACCATTGTTGAAATATATGTGTTTTAGGCTGTCCATCTCTGATCTCTCCTTTGGTTCATTTGGAACTCTTTCGATTCTAATGTCATATATGTTTTATGTTTAAATACTACCGGTGAACGCTTCAAAATGAATTGATAAAGAACAAGGAGTTGTTTTTACATGTATCCTTACTTTTCTTCAATGTGGACCTATATATTATTGGTAGGAATTGATAGACAAACTTGCCAAATCATGAAATTAGTATTTAACAACTCTTATCTTTTTTGGCTTCTTTTGACCAAGATCTTTGACCTCAAACAAAGTCAAACAAGAACTACAAGATGTGCTCGAAAGGATGATAACATATGTAACGCAACAAGATCCTTTTCTTAGTTAATCTATATATGATGTCGAAATTAGGAGATCATATATGGCAATGCGACAGTAACGACGCTGAAAGTTAATATCAACACCACATATTACGTAGAAAATTAAGTAGATAGTTTGTGGTAACACTTTGTTCATTTTTTCGTAATATTACATCTACGTTTTCTAAAATCATGGATTGTAGTTTAAATCATGATGTCTTTTTGTCCTTACGATCAAATGTCTATAATCAATAATAATTCATCTTCGGGTATCTTAGCGGTGGAGTAGGTTTCTGTCGTATGAGTTTATAAATATTTAGATTCAGTCCTGTGATTGAATTTAATATTTTATGGGTAAAAAAGTCTAATGCATTAAACGACGAAAAAAATCATTTTCCATTGGTTTGAATGTGTAAATGCAGCGTTGGACCCAGCGGTTTGAAGGAAAATATTAACCAGCGGGAGGAGCAATGCAACGCCGGTCATCGAGAAACGGCCCGACCAGATCTGACGACCAATGTCCGTTGCAGATCCGGCCATACGAGAACCCCGTGAGCTCCTCCCCCATGCCGTCGATCTCTCGCTGACGGCGTCGATGGTGGACAGCTCGAGGCCATCGACAGACAGAACCCATAAATGCTGGTTGGCATCTTCTCCCTTCCATCCGTCCATGTCTTTCAGTTGTTCTCGATCGGATGCAGGTTGACATTTTAACTACTATTACGAAAAATTACGTGAAAATTATTATTATTATTCTTAATAGTGTTGTAGAACGACAACAACAATAATATCAACTGTAGCATCTATTCATTGCGTCCTTCCTAACTTCTAACCACTACCACGTACTAAGATGAGATGGTGGACTCAGATTTCTGAACACCTGCCTGCTCTTTTCTTCTCCTTTCTCCTTTCTTTCTCCTTTTCAAGGCTAGCTGGGGATGAATTTGAACAAATGAACCCGAAGGGCAGGCAGGCACTTAAAGAAGAGACAGGGACGACAGGTTGGCACCACATGTTTTTGTTTCTCGTAATCATAATACATATATATATATATACATACATACATACATGCATACATCTTTTTGACAATGGTGAGATCTAAACTCTGATGAATAACGATATTTTAGTCAAACGAATTAGTTCAGAGAAGTATTTGAAAAAACCCAAATGGTACTGGTTATCGTCTGCATGCAATTGCCCACCACCACTGTTCTGCACATTTCCCGGGCGGGCTTCTTCCTTAACCACAATATATATATAGATTCCGTAGCTGCACAATGAATTCAACCAAACCCACCACGTCTGGTCTCTTCAACTACTGCCGGTACTCTAATCCCGGCAAACCCATCACAGCTACCTTCTGTTTTCTTTGCAGTCAGTACTGTTTACGTGATCTTGAATCAAGAAGATGGTTTAGAAGTTTTCCACTGTCTTTTTGAATTCAAAACTAGGATACCTGAAAAAAGACTGCTCCACAGCCAGTTGGTGCTCGCTCTTTCCCAGCCAATTCCAGCGCGCCGATCATTCATATTTCATTCCACGGATGGACGAACTCTTGTCCCTTGACGGCCGGGACTATATATCGATATGCCTGCGACAATATTAATTTGGGAATGGATATGGATCGATTGCCCTCACTGCCCGATCCATTTATTACTCTTGGGCGGTGGCAGCTAACACCAATCGTACAGTTAATTAAGTAATAAACTACAATGATTTGATTCAACAACAACAATAATACTCGTAATTTTCGTGATTTATATCTCGAAGAACGTACGTAAGAACCAACGTCGTCGAGGGAAAAACACCACATGTGCGGCAACTGCCACTCTTATTTTATCAGACAGATCATCTTATTTACCCTTTCTTTCCCTCTTTCTGCACACGTCCATCCATCTGCTCCCTGACAAAGGAGTAGACGCTACATGCTCCAGATTTCGACGCAAGCATTCAAAATTATATACATATTACCATAAACAGTTACAATACTTGTATAATAACGAGTGATGTCCTTACCTTTTTCTATAAGTCTTTATTCCAGACAATCTTTTTTGCTTTGGTTTTAAATTGATTGTGTAAACTTTCCTCAGGTTTTGCATTCTTTCCTTAACGTAATTTTATGTTAAAAAATATAATATGTCTTTCTACCTTTAACAAAAAAAATAACGAGTGTTGGTAAATGTGAACGACATCACTCATTCACTCGATAATACAAAAAGGCACAGATCAACAGGTCATGCACTGGTACCATTGCCAGCAAGGAAACATGGCGGAGCAGGTGTTCAGTTCGGTTGGGTAAAGAACTAATAAAGTAGTCGCGTATGGATTGTTTTCTTCATGGCCACGTCCTTTCCCTCTTGGTTTCCACCCATTGACATGATTCTACGTGCGTACCACTCGGCCGGAGCTGCGTCCCTTCGGGCCATCGAAATCTGTTCCCCTCGCCGGCAGCTTCCGGTGTCCGAGTCAATTAACGATGGGCGGCTGCGGTCCTCTTCCCGATGCATTCGCGCAATCGCACTGGCTGTTCTCTAATCCGCACCGACCGTAGTTGAGCTAACCGAGGTGTGACGGAAGACCTCCAAGAGACGATCGATCGACGTTAAACGACCCTCCTAATTAGGAAGAAGAACAGGCATGCTGCTGTTCAGAACTTGAGAGAACTGACATGGTTTTATGATATGCAATGAGTGATGGATTTTGCTCTATATAAGGTCAAGTTTTATTTCTTTTATATAGACTTCATTTTAGCATATTTTATCCCTTTTTATATTATTTGAAATTTTAATTTAAAATCAAGATTCTGCTTCATATAAAGTTTACTCCTATTTCTTTTATATTAACATGAGACTTTGTCTTGATATTGTGGTCATCGCCATGCATGTGTTATGGAAGAAAAGGTTAAGCTAGCTTAGCTGTTTGGCTGGGAAGAAACGCAGTTAAGCCATGCAACGCCCACCTTTAGGGCAATTATTTTGATTTTTTCGGTTCGGTGTTTGATTGAACCGCATGCATGTTTGAAGAACCCACCAGCGGCGACCTCTGCAGTTCTGCCGACCTCGATTGATTCATTATCTCTTCTCAAAAATCTCATCTTTGACTACATTAAATGTCAATGCCGCTGTGGGTCCGGCAGGGTAGGATTCAATCAATGACGACCATGACCACCTTCACTTCAGAGAACTACTTGAGGGAAAGATTCATATGCCATCATTATCAAAAAAAAGAAAACAAAAGAAAGAAATCATCTCATAACAGCATACCTGGAGGATGGGTTTGATGCAATATCTTATTTAAGAATGGTCAATAACTTCGTTATATCAATCCAAACTGCGATAACCACCGCGATGCCCCTATTTTATCATATCATTGCGGAAGGAGAATTTTTTTGATGGGAAATAGATGATCCTTCAGCGTACATAGATAAAAGTACGTTGTAGTGGTTTTTAACCACGTATTAAGCAGTGGCTACTTGCACCCCTCCAGGTGCTTATGAGAAGTCTGCGAGTCTTTAAGGCAGGCCCAAGAGAAGAGCAATTATATAGAAAATAAAATTGACAATGAAGCCCAGGCCCAAAAACAAGGTTTGTGCTTATGACAAAGGCCGGCGCATAATCGGCCCAGTAATTTTCATATTTTCATTAACCCTGCAAATTTTCAAGTGAAAACGACAGGAGCACATCATACTTGGGCCTCGTCCTTCCGGGGACGATAATCCTCCTCATCCTCGATATTGAACTTTATGCTGTATCACATACAGGGTAAATAATTTTTTCGTTATGTCAATAGAAATAAGAAAAGGTGATTTTCTATTGGTTCATTCCGTAATAAAGAAAATATTTTTTGTTATTTCACACGCTACCTTTTTGAAAACGATAGAAAATGATACAGACTTATAATATAATAAATAATATATAATTATTAATATAATTAAAATATGATACTTATAATAATAAATAACATACTATAATTATAATATATTAAAATAAATAATATTATTATAATAAAATAACATATTATAGTCATAATAGACTAAAATAAAAAATAATGTTGAAGAATGGTACTAGATTATAATACATTAAAATATAACAACATTAATGTTATAAGAATAAATAATACATTAACATATTCGGCAACTTAATAATATGTTAAATAAGTATCATTAATTCCAACACAACTTAATAATATTAAATAATGCATTAAGATATTATTTCTGAAAAAATTTAGATTATAATGAAAAATGTTATTTATGTTAATTACAAATATATTATTTCACATGTTACATCTATATTTAATGAAATCTTAATATATACTATAATATTTAAGATATTACTTTTCAAATATAATATTTATTAATTTATTATTTACTTTTTTAAAAATTATTAATTTGTTAATTTCCTATCAATTTTATCAAAATAATAATAATTTTTATCAATTTATTATTTAATATTTTAAAAATAATTAAATAATACACTTCTTGTCATTTCCTCTGGTATACAAACGACTTTATATTTTTTTTGTCATATCTTACCATTTTTATTTTCCACTATTTCTATCATTTTACGGCGTTTCATTTCTCAAATGGGTATTAAGTCTAACAAGATAGGTATTTATCGACATAACTAACTTGTATATCTTTCCCAAGTATAAGATTGGATTGTTAAAACTAAAGCCAAACGTGGATTAATATACATTGGTTTTAAGTTATATGTATATACATTTCAATACGATATCAAAAAACATCCGAAAAAACCAGGCCTTTCTTCCACCGAACAAAACACTACTGCCAAACCAAATAACATGTCATATGATTATTCATAGAATGAAAAAACAAAGTTAAGGCATCGTCTGGGAAGCCTAAGGTTTCAGCTCCAATTCCAAACTCGTAATTTTTATTTTGTTTTCGTTTTGCTTGGAGGAGACGCCTGACTAGAACCACCCGTTCTATATTGTAAAACTACTGATATACCCATCATGATTCAACAATTACCATTATTTGTACGTTTTACCCTTCGAAACCAGAGGACACATCTCCGTACGTTTCTGCGTGATGATGACATACCATCATCACTTGCTTAAATAGTGAACATTACATTCATTTTAGATAATAATTATAAATATTTTAAATAGTATTCATAAATATTTTAAAATCATTGAATTCATTTTAGATAGCACTCATAAATATTTTAAAATCATTGGATTCGTTTTAAAATATTGAACAAACCATTAGAGGACATTCTTAAAAAAATATATTAAAATTAAGTTCCATCTCTAATATATTCCTAACGTAATTCTAAACTCTCCTGAAGAATCTGCTAGGCCTACATCATTTTTCGTATAAAGACCCAGAACTTCTGTCTCGGAAGAACAAAGGAGGTATGCTTTGAACTATCCATTTAATACACTAAACGACAAGAGAAATTTTATTTTATTTTATTTTTTGACATTTTCAAGATGCCCAACGCAGTGGTTTTTGCCTTGCGAGTGCATTTTATAATACATGTATGTAATATTATAATATTCATAGAAAATATTTATGCATGTTTAAAAAATGAGATTAGTCGATTGTGAAATAAATGATCCACCCAAGATGTAGTGATTTCCAATGGTACACGCAGGAGAGAGAAGAAATCCTGGATCAAAACTCCATGCGCCGGGGCCAGAAACCCCCGTTGCAAAGCTTTAGAAAATTCAACAATTCCATGGTACCACATAACAATTCAACAGCAACTGAAGCTAAGGCTTCTTGAAGAAGAAGAAGAAGAAGAAGAAGAAGAAGAATAAGAAGTAGTAGTAGTAGTAGTATCCCAAACCTGAGCTCGACTGCAAGCTCGGAAGCATAAATATAATGAAGCAACAACAATTGTCCCCTGCTAATATACGAACAAGAACGTGAGAGATTGGCCAATTCCGAAGGAGGAGGAAGAAAAGGGGGGCGGGGAGGTGAGGAGGAGGAACCTGAAGTCGATTGCAGAACAACTAATCGAGAAAGCCCGTCTGTTGGAGAACGGCGTTCCTCACGCGCCTGAGATCCCTCCCCTTGAGCGTCCTCCCCACACCCTCGAACACGGAGAACGTCGTCACCTGCGACCTCGCCACCATCACGTGCGGCGGCACCATCTCCACCTGCTCCTCTTCCTCCTCCTCCTCCGCCACCCCGTGTGTGCCCACGTCGTCGGTTCTATACCTTCCACCCACGCCGTCGAACCGCTTCTTCTCCCTCTCCCGCCACACCGGCACTTTCACTGGGGCCGACATCTGCCACAGCCTCCCACTTTCGGACCTCACCCCCGACGCCTCCATCCCCGAGCCGGATCGGATCAGAACCGGCATGGCCCTCGCGGCCGAGATAGAGGGATCGACCCCTGGCTTCCTCTGCTGCACAAACCCCCTCGGCTCCTCGGCCAGCGCCGCCGAAAGCCCCGAGCGCCCCAGCTCGTAGGGCCGCTGCTGCGGATGCCTGCGGTGGTAACCACCTCTGCCGGGGGAAGGGGAGATGGGGGACTTCGTCACGGATGGGGATGGTAGGGAGCCGTCGGATTCGGAGGGGAGGGGAGACCAGACGACGTCGCTCTCGTCGAGCTCGAGGAAATCGTGGGCATCAGGGGATGGAGAGGTCTTGGGATGTGGATCGAGGACGGAGAGGAATCGATTGGTGGTGGAATTGGGGTGGTGAGAAGGGACGGAGAGACGCCGCCCTTCTTCTCCTCCTCCTCCTTCCATTTCTGGTGGCTTCGACACCTCCAGTTCTATGGCTTATATAGGGAGGCGTGGGGTTGGGGTCGAGCCCTTAAGGCGGGCTGTTCCGGTGGGGAGGGCTGCTTCGGACCACCGGTGGTGGTGGTGGTGGTGCGAAGAGGGGGATGGATTTGGATTCTTCGTCGCATCGCTCGCTTATGTGGTGCGGTATCGTGAATAATGACGTGATTGTCTGCTGTTTACAGTTTGCTTTTGGCTCGTGTGATCGTGTTTACCGGTACTAGTGTCATTATGGTGTGTAAGGGAATCTAATTAATACTGCAATGCTGATTCCTTTGTTTCTAATCAACAAATTGTTGTCCACCTTTTTTTTGGTTTTTTCCTCTTGATTCCCGTTTGCCATACGGTCGAAAGGAAACGTGCGTTTGCGCTCGGTTGATTACTAAAAAAACCTTCTTATCTTTACCAGATCCAAGGGCGATCTGATGCTTTCAATCAACAGCGGAGTATATTCCCTCCAGTTAGTTTAATTTAAGTCGTTGTCGCATCATCAAGATCTTATATTCAAAATTTAGAGATCGATGATTTGCACGTGCCATTTAGTACTTCCCGTGGGAGACAAGTCCGAGATGAATCTTTAGGAGTGTTTAATAATAATTAATCAGGGCAAAACACTCTTTTTTGACGTTTGAGTTCGTAACTAGAACTTCTGGATTATAAAATTCTTTAAGTACATTTGCAGCTCCCAAGGCGAGAGAATGTTTTTTTTTTTTAAAAAAAAAAATTTGCATAAAGAGAAGTCTATGAAATACTACCTACTTAATTTTATAAATATACATTATAACAGTCGTTGAAATCCTACCCACCCCTTGTGCCTTTTATGGCTAAAGCAATGATAAGAAACCGGGCCAAAATTTGATACGATTCCTATTGACTTTTGAATGAATAATGGACTAAGTTCATACAATGGATTAAATAAGTTTCTTCGGGCAATTAATAGAAACCGGCTGCCTATGGACATGAAATTCCAGTTTACGGCTAACTGCAAAAGCTAACAAGTCCACAGTCTATTTTTTCAGCTCCAGGCTTCCTTTTCGATATAAATTTGAGGTCCCAGAGACGTAAGGCCTTTGGATGAATCGAAACACGTAAAAAAAAAAGTCCCGAACGCTTAAAGAACCGAAAAGTCATTGTCGTCCACCATCCCAAGCACGTGGGCAACGCTGCCAAAAAGAAAACTTGAAAACAAACTCCGCACCAACCTCTAAGATCTACGCTATTTTAGCACAAGGAAACGATACACTGGGACACCCCCAGCCACACTTCTCATTCGCGACCCATCCATCCATGGTCGATTTCACTTCTAAACATGATCCACGACGATAACTCACGGATCAATGAAAAGGCCTTCCTTTCCATCACTATATTTTAAGAGTAAACTTAGCCAATAAACCCTAATGTTATTGACCTTTACAAGTAAACCATGAAAAAACATCCTAATTTCAGGTTAAACAAAAATACAGCGACATTAAAAAAAAAGCTTACGCTATGTTCGTAACCAATGATGCTAAAAATGAAATGCTTACCGCGATAAGTTTTCAAGGTTAAGCCATCAACATGAAATTAATCCTCCGAAGTCGTATTGTTTCTCATTGAATAAAAAAAACCTTAATACCGCATGCCTTTCACATTAAATAACAACGTTACAAGAACCCGAGTCAAAAAGTAATAGGGTAGGTTCCTTACATTATATTTAATTTTGTATAAAAAACTACACATATGTAAAAATCGGGTACGTTGATACAGACCATACGGCACAAACGGTTCCTTCGCGTATATGAGGATCAATCAACTTCGTGATCACCCAGTTATGACACCTGCAAGGACGTCACTCTTACCACGCGCATGAATAGTATAGACCAGACGAATAGCGTCCAACCAACCGTCAAGCAACTCCCACGTTTCTGCAACCTGTAAATAGAGAAGAACTTTCGGAAGCAATCTTTCAAAGTACTTCGAAGCAACGGAAATGCAGAATACATCGTAAACGAGTGTCTAGATCCCATTGAAGGTTTACCTCATTATTGGCATTAAACTTCAAAAGCAATCTTGACTATAAAAAGTTTTAGAACATTTTGCAGTATTGCATGGACAACTCATGTTGTCCGTGCTTTTCTCTTTTTTTCTTGTCATCCCTTTTAGATAATAGTCTTATATCAATTTTATACGCATGTTCAACCAATAAGTTGCCCAGTTATTAAGTAAATCCTGGTTGCACAACCACACCAGCACAAATTCCACGTTGCTGGATTCGACAAATGCACTAGCGTCAATGAGGAAAGCAGATAATTACCAGAAACACTGGTCCCTGAATGGTATCAATGCAAAGGCCTGCACCCGGGGGTAATGTGAGATCGGCACAAGCTGAAACAGAGACTATGTCTTGGACATCAACCTTGATCAACGGCCTATCAACATGTTGGGAGCCGTGTATGATGCCAGGAGTTTGCTTCGACTGCTGTTCGGTTTTATCAGCCTGTCGCGTATAAAATTTAGAAATGGCATGCACATTATAACTAATAATATTTGCTTAGAGGAATAAAAATGAATTACGAATTCACTAATATTTACAGAATTCTTCAGGTTTGAATTGATATCATGTACCCCACAGAATGAAACATTACTTCTATGTTTTTCATTTATGATACGTATGGATAAAGGAAATTTACCCAGCAGTTGCCATCACAACTAGCAATATAGCTTGGCTAATAGAATTTTGTTGCAAAAACAAGAAAACAAAGCATTTGCAAGACAAATGCCTATCCCTGAGTTGATGTGATAAAGCACCAAACCTGGTATGCAATATATACGTGAAGTTTTCTATAGATGACGAATCACAGGAAAAATGCAGGAAACTTTAGATTGAAATATAGATATGTTATGTAATTTAGTATCACGTGCCAGAACCTTTCTTTTGGTGGGAAAAAATCAAGAAAACAAAAAAAAATCATGCAAGGGCAAGAAAGCACTAGAGAAGATTATGAATCATTAATAAATGGATATAAATGAAGATCTACGCCAAATATACCTGTTGGAGTCCTTCATGATTCAAAACAAACTGAGACCTTTCCCAATCGGAATGTGGTGCAATCACGTCTCTTGCAGGAGGAGCAGTCAAATAACCCACCTTAAGATACGGTAGTGGAAGCTGCACGTATACATCATTGTTGTGAATTGTGCAATCATCTACACTAAGAAAGATTACATTCTATTCCACAAATTTGGGTATTTACCATAGACCGAACCAATCTCAAGGCACTGGTATAAACCTGTTTACATCAAATCAATCAAACAAAAAATAATAATAAAACGAAAATGAATACCAATTGTATTACTCTGACAAAACGAAGAAACTAAACAAATTAACTGAACTGATGGTAAGAACAAAAAAAAACGTAAAACATGGATATCATCTGCTATATATATATAACCTAGAAATGGGATGGTAAAGATGCATCCATGACATCGATAATAAACAAGATAGAAAGAAAAAAGATAGGCAAAAAAGCTTGCTTGACAACTTTCAGAAAAAAATCTGGAAAATGTAGAAATCCATACCGAGTAATTTGGTTTTAATGCGTGAGAAGCTGCAATATAAATAGCAGACTGGCTGTAGAGTTCATTTGGAGATGCTTCTTTTATTTTCACTGGCCTTCCAGACCTTAATGTATCTTCAGCTAGACCATACTGAGAAACGGTACAAGTAAATGAAGATCTACTAAATGGGTTGAACCCTCTTCAGGAATATGGAGAGAAGAGTAGTGACAAACCAGTACAGTTCCCAAGTTGTAAATAGCTCGATGAAAATCAAATTGCAACCGAATGGCTGCACGGAACTGACAACAGAAGAAAACTCAATTTTCGTTATTTTGGCAAAAATAAAATCTGAATCACTTATCTAATTTTTATTTGCAAGCCTCCAATTAAATTCATCTGTTCACTAAGAAAACAAAGCTTGCAAATCAACTCTAAGAAGAATGTCAAATTATCCTTTCAATCATTTTACCTCTCACAGGCATCCAGAAAAGAAGAATACCAACTGGAAACTCCATTCCAAAAAAAAAAAGGGAAACTAAGTGTACCTTGCTTATAGCGGTCTTTACAATATTCTGTTTTTCCCTAACAGGAACAATGGCGCTAAGTTCCTTGCACATGGTTGGAAAAAGTTACGTCATGCTAAGCATGATAATTATATAGGATAATAAGAATGAAAAAGATGTCTACACATTAGTTAAAATGGGAAAAAAAGGAAGAAATAGCTAAATATTAAGAATCTGAAATAGGGTACCTGTAAAGCAAGTCCCCAGTTGTTCAAAGCCTACAAAATCAAAATAGAATAAAAGTTAGAACAAAAAGAGAACCCCTTTCCATGATTGCAAGTGAAAGGTCGAACTCAATTGAAGACTTCAAAGAAATGAATACAGAATGACGGCTTTGCCATGCCTGAGGGCTGTTCCAGTTGAGCTGAACGGCTTTTTCATACTTTTTTGTTGCCTGGAAGAAAGACATGAATTGTTTTTAAATTTTTTGTTAAAGTGGTATAAACATTGTAAGAAAAACACTGTATTTTTTATGCTTCTTGCAATTCGAAGTAACCAAATTTTCTGTCTCACATAAGTGCAATATCTATATGTACATTTCTTAACCCCTTGATATCAAGCCTTTTCCTAGAGTGCCTTTCCAGTCAAGACTCGTGCATGAACTATCTTAGCATTTTGACTGGAGATATCAAGTCAAGTAAATACGTTTTCTAATTGGTTGCTTGTAACATCCAACATCATAAGCAGTTCAGAACTGTCACAACAAAAATATGGACACATGTTACTAGGAGTTTTTCAGGGTTAGGCATGTCTTCTAAAAAATATTAAGGGCATACTTCATTTAAGAGAACATTATCATATCTTCTCCAAGTGCAAATTCAATCACAAGTATCTTGGAGCTTACATTTCTTTAATGACAAAGTTCTTTCTAAGGCATTTTTTCGTCTCTAATATACATATAGAATCACTGCATGTCAGAATTATATCACCCATATAGACTGTAATAATAACACGTCCTTTATTATTTTGCTTGCTGAAAACAGAGTGATCTATCATGTATTGTCTAAAACCTACCGTTGGCACAATCATGTTGAGTTTTTCAAGCCAATCACAAGGGATTGGATCAATGCCATATGTAGCCTCTCTAATACTTAAAATAGGAAGGTCCATCTACACCTAAAAACATAACTAGGAAGCCACTTCATAAGTACACAATCATAGAGCTCACCATATAAGAAGGCATTTTTTACATAGTCCATAATGACAGAAATTGATAGTACTACCAGGAAAAAATTCCTACATAATCAATGCTATAGGTCTGGGTAAATCTTTTGCCACAAATGAATTTTGTATGTCTCCATTGTCCCATAGACTTCTATTTGATGGTGTAGACCTCATCTGCAACCAATTACCACAATCATCCTGTCCCATAAATAGAATTTGTTTGGATGGAATAAGGGCATTGATGGATTTGGCTCCTTCCCTCGACAGCTAAACCCATAAACCTCCTCTCTGCAAATCCACCTAGATCTAACATACTGACCAGAGAATTTAGTTCCTGGGGAATCCTCCCTTGTTTGGATTAACCTGCATTGAGACTGCACCAGTGAGGATGTGGAAGAGAAAGTCAGCAGCTGGAAGGAGACCAGAAGGACCTGCTGATGGCAAGAGCAACAGCTGCAAGGGATGGAACAACTGGCAGCAGCCATTGGAATGACCAACAATGGCTGGCGGCAGTGGCTGACAGCAGCCTTAGATGACCCTGATGGTGATTTCTGTGGGTAAAGAGAGGACAGATATTGGCATTTGTGCGGATGAAGAAAGATTTGGTTTTGAAAGTGGAAAGGAAGCTTAGGGTTTCTTCCCTTCCCCAACCATGATTTGATAACATAGAGAAAAATAGGAGATGATCTCTTTTGGTTAAGGTTAATCCCGTAAAAAAGTGGTTAGGAGGCACAAATTTCCAATGTGGGACACTGGGACTATTATCCCACTATTAAACAATAATATTATCTAACCCTACGAAATAAAGACATGGAAATTGCATCTTGACAAAGGATGAATTTTCTAGGTTCAAAATGTCCAACCTTTTACTTATCCTAGCAGTGGATTCTGTGTGTCATGATCTTTGCAACATTCATCCTTTCAGAATATCAAATTCAAAGCACCTCTTAAATACTCTTGCTTAAGGATCAATGCAAAGCACAATGCAAAAGCACCTTCAATTCTGTTAATTGGTCAAATATCAAAATCACTTGTTGCAGATCATAAAACAATATCAAGGGCAGTCAATGTTCTAGTAGGCAACTAATGATCAGGTTAAATACCATCTGAAGATGCATTAGAATGGAAATTTAGTGAAAACTGAAAACTAAAAAAATCCCACCAAGATGAAAGCAAAGCTTTGCAACTGTTGAATAAAAAAAGAGCAACTCTACCAATAAAACAGAGTTCTGATTTTGAATAAATACCTTTTCTCAAAGTAAAATTTAAATAATACCTGCATCCATAGTTCCTCTGCTTCTTTAGTTCGGCCTCGTAGCTTTGCCCGATCCGAAATAGCAATAGCCCAATTATAGAATGCCTGGAAATGGAGATTTTGAACAAAGAAGCACCTCTTAAATACTCTTGCTTAAGGATAGATTTACATTAAAAATTTCATATAAAAGACATTGCTAAGCATACAGCCAGACAACAAGCCAAAAATAGAGAAAGTTGGTGTCACGTTGAAAACCCCAAACATCTTAATGCTTGTAAAAAAGCAGCAAGGAAAAGACATATGGGATTTCTAGTATTCAAATTCCAAATTAATGAAGACAAGCTTTGGAGCAATACAGCTACTTTATTGTGACCCTACTGTCACAACTTCAAATCCAAAGAAACATTTCCGCTTGTGGGTATAAGACTACATACAATTAGACCTATGATCACGTATTAAAAGAGCATCGTGCACTGATTTTACGCTTATAAATTTTCAAATTAATAGATTTGAATTGAGTTTCCTACCAGTGACATAAAGAAAGTTTCCCGCAAGAAGTTTATGCATTTCCACCAAGATGACATCCTAATTCATGGCCTAAAGATAAAAAAAGATGCAGGAGAAAACCAAAAATCATTTGACTTCGGGTTTTGATTTGTGTTATGAAGTTAGAATAAACAAGTTAATAAGCATCAAAATGCCAAAACTAATTGCAAAAAAAAAGAAGGCTAGAGAAAAGAAAGTAATATATAAACAATCCCTTGCCAACATGAGAACGTACAAGCCAAGTATTTTCCATATATCATTGAAATGGCAAAAAAAATAATGACAATGGGAGGATAAAAAAATATTATTTGTGAATCATTGAAAATGTTTATCTATCATTGTTTACTGCAAAGACCAGGACCAAAAACATGCTCAACAGTTCTTCCAAAGTCAAATAAAAACTGTACTTACAGAAAATTTCGATAATAAGAAATAAACAAATCAAACTGGAAAGAATTGCTTCTTCACTGGATAATGTAACATACATCATGAAGTGTAGGGCAAAGTTGTGTAGCCTCATCATACTTTTTGCAAGCTTCCTCAAGTAATGCATCTTTTGAAGGGGAGGTAGAATCTGGTGCAACATTATCCGCACTTTCCTGAATATCATTGTGACATCAGGATAATATGATTAATAAAGTAACATCAGATTTAGGTATATGCCCACACTAAATAAGGCTGCCTATTTTTTAAATTAGAATAAGAGTTATCAAGGCATCTGACAAGGTCTGCTAGGAGGGGATCCTCATCTGCAGTCCACCACCTACATCATCCTATCATCCTACTGTGCAGAAAGTTTGAAGGGTGTCACATTTTTATTGTATACATCACATTTTTGTTATCTGAGTACTACCATTTTGCCTTTGGAATTGGTCAATTGATGCAATTAGATTTCTTTCCAAGAAATGATTTTCTTTTCAAATTATGTTTGGGTTCATCTCATTAAACACAACTCATAAAAGAGAACGAGTTAATTGCAAAATGCAAACTAATAAGAAATGTGAATTGCTACCCCTTTAGACATCGAGGACTTCTACTACTGTGCCATGGACAACTTCCAATGGTACTTTTAGTGGTGTCTTACAATCTTCTTAGTACAATTAGCTATTAGTCATTGCATGCTTTATCCTTCTATGTTCCACAACAGTGTCACTCTAAAACTTTTTTTAAAAATAACATAAGTGACTGAAATCTAAGTCAAAATGCTGATTTATTTTCAGGAAAACATACAACACAAGCTACACTATTAATTTTCTAATGAATTAATACCAGAAGAAAAAAAGATGTATAAATTTGAACCTGAAGGACAAGGGCCCAATTGTAAAATGCATCATGATCGTCAGGATTCCTATCTATTGCAACAGCATACCTGCACCACATGAAATATTTGAATTTTAAAATACTCAGGCTTCTAGTTTTCTCATGTACTGGTGTTTCTAACTGACAAAGATAAATGACAAATATTTCTGATGCACTGGTCACAGATTTTGGACTACGAAAGAAAAATGACACATGTTGTATAGATCATGAGGTGATTACATACGAATAGGGATTTAGATTAAATGAATATCCAATAATCTAATAACACACACAACCACCCATATAACTTATTGTATATATAAGTTTAACACTTTTCCTCAAGCTGAGACATCCATATGATTTCTTGGAGTTATATGTATGCCTTAGAGTTCATATCTTATATGTGCTAATAGGTTATCAGATATTCATTTATCATAGGGTATCCCTAATCACACACATGTACGTGCATGTGTGCATTTTATGTATGCATGTGTGCATGAGCTCATCCTCTCATTAGTAATAACATACTTTGCCACTCTAATCTCACAAGCTAAACATGCACTAATGATATTCATATGAAATAATTTCTCTTGTCACAAGCCTTATTCTAGAATAATGGGATCAAGTGCGTTCAAAGACCAAGTTCAATGTTTGCTAAATTTGAAATAAAATAATAGCACGAAAAACTAAATTTTTCTATAGTCCATATGCATTACAGAAAAAAGGAGAAATATGCTACCTTCTTGCAGCAAATGTGAGAATTTTCTGTCGAGACCTACCCTCCTCGTCCACAACATCGACATTGTTGATCAAATCCATGGAGATGTCATTCTGGCCCACATACTGATGCTGCAAGCCATCTTGACTGAAATATATTAGAGAGAAAAATAAGATCAATGAACTACTTGTAAGATTCAGATGATTTGATTTAGCCCGGTACATAAGCATATAAGGTATGGAGAAATTATATGTCATGAGTGATACAATTTCTGCTTTGTTTGCACATCGTAATAGTAATTATCTCCAATCTAGTTTAATTGAAAGAATGGTCGTCTTAATGAAAAGGAAAGAAATCCTAAATGGATCCATGCTCAGAAGTATGATTAAGGACCAACATATATTGATCTACTTACCAAGAAAAATGTGAACCTTTGGGTGAAGAGGTCGTGAATGACTGGGATAATGGAACGAGATTGAATTGTAACATTTATTCTTGAGAGATGGGACTGAAAAATCTAAATAATTAACATTAAAAAATTTTAGTCCTTACATTTCATCTTTGGTGATGTTCAGGATAGATTTTTTATTGTATTTTTAAACACATATTATAACTCAAATCACCATCTGTTTATATTGCTTCTGGTTTGGAAAGTCGTTTTCCACTAATAGATAAATAAATAACAAGCGATAAATTAGAATCCCTATTCCCCAGGTTATACAATTATTTCTACCCTCTAGATGTTTCATATGTTCATAAGTTGTTGATATTCTTGTTTAGATAATCATATGTCAGCTCATCTCACCCTCGCAAAACTTTTCAAAGAAAGGTGCTTCAGAATGTTGATAAACACATTCCACCAATCTCAGCATTTTCAGCCAAATGCATCAAATCTAATTCACCTTCTATCATATCTGCCCAACTGTTCTACATCAAACATTATAAAAACAGAATGATACCATATTAACAAAAACAACAACAACAATCCAAGCGGTAGTGAAGCCATAATTCCACTACGTAGAATAGCACCGTCAAACATGCAATATAAAATGAAACCTAATAGTATCCACATTTTTCTCCGTTCATCCCCTCTCGCATCAATAAAACTTTTCGAATGAAGCGTTTCAGACAGTTAACTCCAACTCGCAAGTCTCGGCATTTTCAACCAACATGCATAAAATGATACAAATCATTTTCACACAGTCTCCAATGTGATCAACTGATCTGGGACAAACAATATCCGCATTCGTCTCAACATAAAACATCATACCAATGGTAGGACAATTCTCATTTTCAGTCAGAACGACCTACGGAACATGAACTTCTCCCGCAGTCCCAAGTCTCTCCAGCCAGAATTGACAAAACATAACAACATGCACATCATATTTAAGAACACAATCGTGACACGAATTCTACCGAGATTCCTAAAAGATAAAGTGCAGGAGAAGAATAGCGGCTCACCCGTATATCGCACTCGCGGTTCTCCTGCTCCCCTCTGACTTGCTTTCGAGCAAATCAGACCCTCCGCTAGCAACCGTATCCCCTTTTCCCTCGTCCAGCACGTTCAGCAGCTCCCGCATAGTAAACGTACGGTTTCCGTTCGAATCCAGCGTCTTTTCTTCGCCGGACTGGGTCTGAGGCTTCTCCAAACTCTCAGATCCGTTCTCCCCCTTCTTCCCCTTCTCCCCGTCACGGGACACGGAATCATTCGCCGCTTCGGTAAGGTCCCCGGTCTTTGAGACCTCCCCGCTGGACTGCTCCGCTTCAATCGTGATCTCCGTCATCTTCAAGTGATGCTTGGATCTTCTCCCACCGGTCGGAGATGGGGATGGAGAAGCGAAGGAGATCTGACCGAAACGAGGAAGCGGAACAAGCTTATTGATTATGCTGGTTTGTTTGGAAGGGTGCCTTTTGTAATTTCCGTGTGTAAAATACATGTGACCATAAATACATGGCAAGAATTTTATTTAAATCATTAAATATCCAAATTTAGAAGTTGAAAATTTTATTGATTTTTGTTGACTAATCACGATTAAAATGTCTCAATGAATGAAAATCAAATTAAATTTATATTATAATACATAATATTATACCTTCTACTAAATAATTATATAATTAAATATATATATATATATTTATTTATTTATTTAATAATAATAAATTTAAAAAATGTCGCTAGAAATGTTAGCCAGAAGTACTTTTTTAAACGTATTTGATTAAAGAACAAGATACTCTTTGAGTACACCGAGAGAGTGTTTATGTTAGCCAGAAATCAATAAAAAAGAAAATGATTCATTTAAGGTATAAAAAGCAAGATACTCTTCAAATAAGAAGGATGAAAAAGTGTGAGTTTCTTATCCTCTTGAATTCTTAGAATTCACAATTAAGAGGTTGTCAAGCATTGGTTAATAACTGTTAATGATTATAATTCTCTAATCCTACATTTAGCGTAAAAATCAGTATATTGTTTTTATAAATAGTATACTAATTTTGAAAATAATTAAGTATTTTAATAGATAAAAATCTTGTACTGATATTTTTATATTTTTTGAATTTCGAAACAAACACAAATGAAAGTCTTTTATTTCCCATGAACTCTTTTCCTTTAATGGACGAACATCAAAGTGCAAAAGAAATGGAACGTGCATGCACATGATTCTTTTGTCGCCCGCGACTTGTAAGAATCAAATGATGTCATCATGTTGGAATAAAACCGGTAATTCGATTTCAGTTAAAATACTTTTCCGAAACTTATTTGATTAAGATGAGGTACGAGAAGACCTAAGCATAAGGATGGTGTCATGCGGAACAGTGGGAGTATGGAATGGTCCAACTAATCGATCATGTACTCACGTCAACTGCAAGACGTATGTAATGTACTTGAACACTAGTGTTTACATCATCACGTATTAAAATTTGATTATGTTCGATGAAGACCTTTAATGGGATTGAAGGCAGCGTTGCTGGTCTTCCCGTAGGGAATTACGTGAAAAGAGATTAATGGGATTGATGGGACGCATGCGCAAAGGAGGACTCTTGTCCTGAAGCAGCCATGCATAATACAACGATGGATGGAGTGACCGACACGGGACGACCTGCCTACCTTCCTTCGTAGGTGCACGTTCTAGCCTTGCATAGGCGCTTGTCGACGCGTAGGATATGTTCACGTGACAGCCGGTTGTTCTCGTAGGTCTCAAGGTTTATTAGTCTGGTAAGTAATAATTTTAAGTTAAATCTTAAGGAAGGAGACCCAACTCGGAAATACCAACCCAAAGGGTGTAGGAAGCCGTCAGTTGATTACGAACGATCGATAAACTTGTTCGTTAGCGATGTGGGAGGTCGTACACCGGCACATGGGCAAGTGGGAGCGCTTTCCCTCACTCCACTCCGCCAACACACCCACCCTCGTCCTCCTCCGCCTGTCCGCTGCGCTGCGTCCGAATCACGAAATATCCACCGGTGGGACGGGGGAACCCCGGCGGTGGGTACCGCCATGTGCTATCTGTCTAGGGGCATATCATTATCCACATTCACCTCCCCCCAACGCGACGACGGCTGGTTTGGTCTTCTCACCCCCCCTCGGGATTACTATAAATTCTTCGTGTAGATTCTTTGCTCCCTCCCTCCATCATCCACTCATTCATGATTGATCGCCGAGGTCCAAGTTCCTGAGTTGGAGCTCCACCGACCGACCGACCGACCGACCTTTCTAGCTGTTGGTCGCAGAGAAGAAGAGCTGGGTAGCCATGAAGGTGAGGAGTCCATGTAGTTCTTAATTCTTCGACTGGCGCGCGACTTGGTAACATATATATATATATATATATCTCTCATCTCTTTTCTTCTGCAGATCTTCAATTGGATGCACTGGAAGTTGCAACGCAGCAACGATTACTGCAAGGTGTCGCACATGGAAGAGAAAGGTAGCGTGCGCCCTATTTAATCCTGAATCTTTTCTTTAGTTTAATGTTCCATTCAATCAAGGAGAACAACTACGAGCTAGGACTTTTTGTGAGAAAGCTGAGCTTTTAAAGGAAGAAGGGAGTAATAAGTAGCGTTGAACAGCTAGCATTCTGCTTCGTACCTCCGTCGTGGAATGTAAACATGTAATAATATTGCAATGCAAGTCAAAATAATATAACGCAATAATTCTTGTTCTTCTTACGTACATCATTAGTGTAGATCAATAATTAGTCCTATGCCAACAGTGTAGCATGATACAAGCTGTTTTATTTTATTACCATGGTACAAAAATGATACTAAATGATGCAAGATGTAATATCACAACCATCAATGTGAACTTTTAATTTAAAATTAATTAATAATAAACGGAAAGAATTAACACATATAAGTCTCAGTTTAATCTCTATTTAAACAATGTAAAATTATTTTCAACAATCATCCTCACTTGTAATTTATTTATATATCTATCAGTGAATATGGGTAGGTGATTCTATTTTGATGCTATCTAAAATTTTAATTCAAGTTCCCCCAGAATGAATATATATAAGTTCAAGTTTAATCTCCTCCTTAATCGTTATAAGATTTTTATCACTACAATACAAATTAAAATTACTTAATGGTACGAGATTGTATCGATTTGTCACAAATTGTTAGTGCAACCATACATTCCCTGAAACCCTCCTCGAGTGCTCATCTTATTCTTGAAAACCATGTCAGACTGTCACAATGATGTATAAATTGAAATAAGATTTGTGTATACAAGTCATGGGTTTTTTGTGTGTAATTAATTAGAAGATTTACTTGTTCAGCAGAAATAACTTAAATAAATGGCAATCTTTTCTCGCTTCAGCAGCAAAATGGTTTATACTTTATCTCGTTGTTTCTCTTCTTCTGCATTTTCTTTCCACTACCCTTCTAGTTTTTTCTTCTCAGAATATTTCCGAAGCATGCCAATATCACGTATTTCATTAAATCCTGTCGATACATGTGAGTCAACTCCCGTCTAATTTTCTGGTTTATGTTTTTCAAATTCGTAAGGCGTTGTTAAATTTCTCATGGATCGACGAGGATAAAGATATATATATATATATATACATGATGCATAAGAGAGAACATGCAGATAAATTCACCAACTTTGAGCACGAGACGAAAATGGGGGAGATAGAAAAGAAAGCGCTTCTTTTGGAACCAGGCGACCTGGCCAACCTCCATCAAGCTTTGGACTATACAATCCTCAGCATTGGCACGCTCGGCTGTTACCATGACAACTTCTACAACATGGAAGAAGAAGATGATGATGATGAAGAAGGAGAATGGGTCTCTGAGACACATCACGGCGCTCCAACCAGCGGGGAGTACTGCTCTTCCGAATCACAAAAGCAAGAACAGCAAGAATCAACCCTGGGTCGAAAACCGAAAGCCGGAAAGAACAACGACAACAGGAAGAATGAAAAGCCGGTCAAGCCAGCGGCGATGATGGACCCGGCGGTACAGAAAGTGCCGGATGCTGCAGGGAACGAAGAGAAGCTCCTTGAACCGTTGCTGAAGAAGAAAGTGGATCACGTGGGGAGGACCACGCTGTTGGATCTTTTTCGCGAATCCGATGGTCTGACGCGCAAGAGGACGACTGCTTCGTGTCACATCCAAACTTCTAATGGGGAGACGAAGGACGTGGCCGTGGACGGGATGGCGTCGTCGTATGCGAAGAAGCTTGCGTCCCGGAAGAGGAAAGATAAGAATCCATCCCCTCCCATTTCCAAGAAACTGCGCCAGGTAATGTTTCCTTCTTACCTCCCCCCTGGGTTGTTTTATCGCTTCCTGATTTCTTGCTTCACGCGTATGTATGATTTCGATCTAAAACTAAAATAAAGCACCAGCCATGATCGATGATATATCACAGTAAAGTGGATCCACTCGACTGTATTCACGAATTCGACAACAGGTTTTGAATCCACAGTTGACCCATAAATTTCTTCGTCGATCTGGACTCGGTCAGGAAGAACACGTAAATTATTAGTTGCACAGCTGGTCGATCGTCAAGTTAATAATTCTTTATCGGTTAATTAAAACTGTGGGAATGCGCTGCTCCACGAATGAACTATATATAATCTTCCCTGACATGATGATCCGTGCCATGCACGCACGCAGCTGGCCACGAAGATGATGCGGAAGAAGATACATCCGGAGGCCAAAGGCGAGATATCCCCGGTGCAGAAACAAGCTCCCGAACGGCTGCTATTGAAGCATGAAAACAGTGGGTCCGACGAGTCCACCCTTCTTCTCTGGTGCGCATCTATCCTAATATATAGCTAGTGATCAACATAATACCCGATTATGCATGATGCCAAGAAATTAATTAAAAGGTTTGAAAACATACATCCTTCTTGATGAGGGATCTATGATCTTCAGTTAATTTTTTAGTTTCTCTTTCCCACTTTGCAGAAGCGAGGCATTTATCTGCAGTCGGCAACTGTGGGCCGAATGAAGGGAATCCGAAAGGCCCACTCCTTGTTTCTTGAGTTAATTACTACGCGCCGGTCCAGTGATCTCGGTACAATTCTCAGATGCCCCGATGGATATCAATCAAGTTCGACATATGTATTAGTTTAATGTGTTCTGCATGGACCACCCGAGGATATTAATTAAATTCCAGAATTTTTTCGTTTAATGCATGCTTGGTGTTCAAAAAAACTCCTCTCTTTTTTCCCGAGATAGCTAGGGTAGTTTTTTATAAGACAAAAAAGAGCATGTGAGCACTCACGTGAAATGATTAAGATTATAAAGTTTGGGATTACATTTTTTATTATCATTTACATATTTTGACATCCCGTTATTTGCATATTTCGTTAAACAAAAAATATATTTTTATATCTAAAACATTTACCTTCTTTTATATCTTATGTTTTAAAATTTTATTTACTTCATGTATTTATGACTGAGATTAAATGCCAGTCATACATGTGGGCACCTACAAAAATATTGTTGTAAATGTCTACATACTTCTTGCCCCCTTTTTATATATGGTAGTAGATTTTTTCTTATCACGTAAAAAAAAAAGATCAATTTTTTAAGATTAAGGTTAGAAAAATACAATAGAAGATAGAGAAATATCGAAAATGAAGGACGACAATATAGGAGAGATAAAAATAAAGAATAATTTAGGAAAAGAGACACATATGTATTTTAGCTGTTAAAATAATGACATTGGAACAAGATTCTGCAAACCTTCTTTTTCAGATCACGCAGTAGTGTTTTTGGTAATGGTAGATTATCCTACTTTGCTTTGAATTTAATCAAGATTCTCTTATTTTCATGTAATGAATTACAAAATGAACATCGTTATTTGACGAATGTTAAAAAATAGATGTAAAATAATTAGGGTCTGCTTTTTTTATCATACGCATGGCAATCGATCAAGGTCCGCCTCCGTCGGTCTAACGGGGATTAGAACGGCGTGGGAATGAAAAGAACTTAATTGGCAACTTGACGGTTGGAATAAAAATTGAGAACGTGAATTCGTCAAATACAACGGGACGAGAGAAACCTTGGATTCCAGCCAGCCCACCGTTTCGAATTAGAACACGAGCCAGACTCCAATCTTAATTTCTTAAAATCCTGTGGTTGTAAAAAAACAAATAAGAAAGAAAAAACTGAATTCTTCGGCGTCCAAAAGAAATCAGAAAATTTGTACGATAATCGATCAAACAAGTGAGCGGTACTTTCGAGCTAACTCCCCCGACCTTCCTCGAAATCCAAATGCAATTTCTCCCGTGATTCCGCTCTGCCACGTGAAGCGATACTTTCCAGTCAACTCTCGCTCGGAATCGATTTTTTTTTGTTTTGTTTCCTTCCTTTTTCATGTTGGCTAATCTAAAAAATAAATTTACTTTACTTTCAATATTAATACTCATTTCGATATCAACCTTGCAATATTTTTTCTTCGACTTTTACCTTGATTTTGTTTGTACACATTTTTCGATGAAAAAAACAAAATAACTAAAATGACGTTTATGCAGGAAACGACAGAAATTTAAAAAGATATCAAATAATAAATTTAAAAAATAAAGTGAAAAATATTATATTTGAAAAGTAATATATTATTTAATGTTATTAAGTTGTGTTAAAATTAATATTACTTATTTAATATATTATTAAATTGAGCCGAATATGTTAATGTACTATTTATTTTTATAACATTAATGTTATTATACTTTGATGTATTGTAATTTAATATCATTCTTCAACATTATTTTTTATCTTTATCTATTATAATTTTAATATATTTATTATTATAATTATATTTCTTGATATTACATTAACATTATTATTTATTTTAATATATTATAACTATAATATGTTATTTATTATTATAATTATAATTACTATATTTTAATTTATTATAATTATATTAATAATTTATATATTATTTATTATATTATAAATCAATATCGTTTTCTATCATTTTCAAATAAATAAAATAAAAAGGATATAAAACGTTTTCTTTAATATGAAAGAAGACGAGTGAAAAATCACCTTTTCTTATTTCTATTGATACAAATATAAAAAAGAAAAAAATTTCTCACTATTTACTTTTCACTCATTTCCTTTAATTTCTTGATCACACAAATCTCTCCTTTAACATATTTGATTTTAAAATTATTAAGCGTTAGAACAAAGGTAATGCAATAGAATGACAAAAATTAATCTTTTATTTTACATCTTTTTATTTGCCATTGTTCTGTGTATTTTGTTATATAATTCTCTATAAACCTTACCTCAGATGTGTGTGTGTGTGTGTGTGTGTGTGTGTGTTTTTTTTTTAAAAGTGTTTCTACAATTTAGATTTTCTTTTATCTGATGCTATTTTAATGAAACGAAATAAATGGTCAACTTATGGTGCCGGACCTTGAAAGAAAAACATATTTTCTGGCGCCGGTCATGCGTCGGTACCTCACCAACCGAAAGCAATCGTACGTGATAAATTCCAGTGCCGGGTCAACTACACAACTGAAGCTCAGACTGCCGCTTATAAGATCTCTCCAACCAAGCACGGAAGAAGATTCGTGGTACTCGAGTCGAACAAAAGGGGAAGACGAACGGAAACCCTCGCGCGCCGGATCTCCTCCTGCATCCTTTCCAGCTCCAGTAGGTATGGAAGAACAGATTAATCCGTCCTTGTCCCCCTTCTCTCTCTATTTCGTCTCGTGTTTTGATTTCTGGTGTTCGTTCAGAGGAATGGCGACGGGACAGAAGATGTACACCTTCGAGGAGGTGGTGAAGCACAATGGAAGCAGGGACTGCTGGCTCATCATAGACAGGAAGGTTGATTTCTTCTCCTTGTCCCTGTTACTTTTTTTATCGGGAAATTCGTACTGTGCAGTGTGCTATTCTGCCGGGAATTCTTCACTGTTTCACCTCGTGTTGTTTCTACGACGAATTTCCTGCTATTACTTTTCCTTTTTGATTTTTTCTTCCGTTTGATCTATCGATCCGGCGTCCTTGGATATCGGGGGGGGGGCGGGGGGGGGGGGGGGGTTGTATTACGAAACAACTACTTGCTTCAAGGTCTTGAAGAAAATGAGTTCGGCTTCAGATGCCACGTGGTCCTGTAGGTTGATACCTAAATAATGGAACTTTTATTGGTGCATAGAAAGTAAAACGTCCATGATGTTCCTGGTAGCATTTGATAATAATTATCATGACCGGATTGCTCCAAAAAAGATTTTCTTGCTGAAATTCGGTACCAATCTTTTTTCGCATTGCCTTATTTTAATTCCCTGGATTCTCTTTATGAATAGAAGTTGCTAGGAACGTCCATCTCAAAAAGCTTCGAAGAATGGTATTCTGAATTATTTCAGTATCTTTTTCCACATATGTGACTTTATTAGGATCTGGTTTTTCATTTCCTTTCGAGAATTCTTTTTGTTTTTGTTTCCCTTAGGTGCTGGGTTTCTTTTTCGAAGCCCATAGTTTTGGGTTTTGTTTTTGTTTTCAAGTCTGTCTACGGGCAGTGTTGGCCCCCCATGTTTTCGTCATTTTACTATATTTACTTGTTGCTGCTAAAAAAATATGTATTCTGCATATGCGTAAACAGCATCTTAGATTCTGCCAATCAAATGAGCTAATATTAATCAACACACACAATTAATTTAGAAGAAATCATGCTTTCTGTTCCTTGCTTGCACATGTCCTTTTTCATTTTGTACATATCCTGAAATCTGTTTTCTTGCCTTTCTTCCATTTTTTATCCCTGAGTAACATGCAGTTGTCATGTGATTTCTAGTCCTTCACATGAATTTGTCACGTATGCTAGAAACACAATTTTTATGTAATCTGAATTATGTCAGTAGGTATGTTTTTTCCTGGTTATCTCATAAAATCGTTAAAAAAAAATAATTTTTGGTTTCTCTCAATATAAATTGTAATCAACTGATGAATAGTGCTCCTCTACTCTTTGTACTTTCTGCTTTGATTTTCCTTTTTAATGATGCAACTAAGGCTTCTAAGACAGCCTGTATTGGCAGCATGTATTTCTGAAATTCTCATCTAAATCACTGAAAAGGAAACCTACTGTGTTGGTGTTTACTGATTTTATGTATAGTAGGATTGGAGCTCAAGGAAATCTCTTTTTTGTCCTTTTTCTCATATGACCACTAACTTTTAGCCAGGATATTCTTTTGTGATGATTAAACACTTTTTTTTTTGTGGTACTGAAAACATTTTCTCAAAAACATCTTTTATTTTTTGGTCTAAAAAAATGTGTTTATATATCTCAGCAATGCCAAATGTATCTTATAGATTATCAAAGAATGCTAGAAAGAAATTGCCTATAGATTATCAAATAATTCTAGAAAGAAATTGCCTATAGATTATCAAATAATGCTAGAAAGAAAATAATTACATGTTGGACTTAATAAATTAATTTAAGGCTTGAGTGACAGCAGGAGTAATGTTAGATGAGAGGAAAAAAGAGAGCGTCTATAATAGACAGACAGGCCTTTTTATGTTCCTACAATTTTTGACCTGATTACTAATGAAATAGTGATACTATTGAGTATCCAAGAGAAAAATCTTCAGTATATCAAGGAAAATTTATCTTTTTGTTGCCTCCAAGAAGTACCTTAGGAGAGTTTTTTAATATTTAGAGTGTTGAGAAAAAGTCCCACATCAGTTAAAGAGTCAATGGCTTATATGATATTAGACCCTTCATTCATTATCAATTAGTTTTGAATTGAACTTTTGCATGGTATTAAAATTAAGTTTATGGTGTAGGAACTTATAGGTTTATAAATAGGTCATACATGAAGGGACGTGTTAAGAAAAAGTTTTACATCAATTAAAAAGAGTCAAGAATTAGGGTCTATTTATGCACAATGGAATATTAGGAAAGATAGAAAATAGAAAGTTTAGAATAGTTGAAAACAGAAAATCAAGAAAGCGAGGAAAAAAAAGTATTTATGTATGTGACAAAAAGTCAAGAAAGCTAAAGTTGAGAAAAAGAATTTGTGTCTAATAGAATGTTTGGAAAATGACTGTAGGATTAGTTATTTTTTATTATTATATGTTTATCCTCTCATTCTTTCCATCTCTTTTTTTATTCTTTCATTTTCTCTTTATTTTTCTTCCCTTTTTTCTCCTTTCTTTCTTATTTCTCTTCTCTTTTTTTCTTTTCTTTTCCATTATTTTTCACCTTATTTCAAAGAAGGGTTTTGTACAAAGGGTTGAAGGATTCCCAACTTTCTCAAGGAGAGAGGCAGGATTCCTGAAAAAGACATTCCTTTTATATTTGGAAAAGTTAAACTTTCTTTTCCTAAGATTTCGTTAGGCACAAACAGTCTAAATTTATTTATTTTTTAACTTTTAATTTCTCCACTTTCCGTCAGATACAAATTCTTTTTAGGCTTATATGTTTTGAACCCTCTACCCACTATCAATCGACTTTGAGTTGGATTTTCACATAGAGGAGGTTACACAATATACATGGTGAAGGATGACAAACACATTGGTAGGATGGATGTGGAGAGTTAGGAGTGATTGTTGGTAGGAGGAAAGGAAGGAATGCTTGATGAAGAAGGGGGAAGAAAGAAACCGTTCGATGAAAATCCTATAATTTCCATATAAGTGTCTACAGAAATTCCTGCAGTCACCTATAGGCTATAGCAACATTCTATATAATTGGAAGTTTGGAACGTGTCAAACTTCTTGTTTATAACGAAGAGCATGGACCACATCTATGATAGTTACTGTAAAGTCGGAGGGAATATCTCAGATGGTCTGAATCTGTTCATGTTCAAATACATCTAAGAGGCTAATTTTGCATATCGTAATTTGTAAAGAAGAGTGATTTGAAGCTGGAGCAGCAGAAAATAATTTGGTTCAAATGGTTAGAAGTGATGAAGTCTTTCTAATGATACGACAAAAAATACACACACGATAAAGCTTAAATGCAGGCATCTATTTCTATGATTCCACACATGGGTTGTAAGGGTTATTTACATTGTTTCTAATATCTTTTTTTTTATTAATCTCCTCCTGTATCACACATTTCATTTTTTTTGAGAAGATTTATAGTCCACTTCTTAAATATAAATAATATTAGGCTATAATTAATCATCATCCCTCCACAGCTGTTTCATTGATGTTAATTAATTGCCACCAGGTATATGATGTTACTCCTTTTTCGGAGGAACACCCCGGAGGTGATGAGGTTTTGTTAGCAGCAAGAGGTGACATACTCTCACTTTGCATAATTTACTTATGCATGGCGTTAAAATTTTTCATTCATTATTTGGCCGAGAAAAAGGTTGAAGCAATGGAAATACGGGATATGAACATATGTTTGAAATGTTATCATGTTTAGCAAGAATCTTGTAAAATGGTTCCTCAATTTTCAGTCTTCCTGCAGGTAAGGATGCAACAAATGACTTCGAAGATATCGGCCATAGCGATTCTGCCCGTGAATTGATGCACAAGTATTGCATAGGTGAAATTGATGCTTCTACTCTTCCAACAAAGCATAACTACGTACCGCCACAGCAAACCTACAATCCTGACAAAACTACCGATTTCACGATCAAGATCATACAATTTCTTATACCTCTCTTGATTTTGGGTTTAGCGTTTGCGGTCCGGCACTACACAAAATCAGAGTAGGTTGGCTTTTACATCGATTTTAACTTACCATATTTGTTCTAGAACTATGATAATACACTTTTATTACATGATGCTGAAGCGTTATCAAAGATGCAAAAACCTTTGGGCTTCTAGGTCCGCCAGAGGGTTTGTTGCAACAATAAGGTTGGCTTCATTGTGACTAGTTATTCGCTAGATCACAAAAGACTACTTCCTCGTGTAGTGTCTTTCATATGGTGTTTGAAATAAGTTTGTAATATTATGATTGGTACACCGGATTTTTGCTTAGAAATTTAGTACGATAGATGGTACGATTTTGATATTATTTTTGGAGATCAGTGGAAATGAAACTCGGTGAAATTTTGTCTTTGATCAAATTTTGGATGACTGTGTTTGACATAGATAATGATTAGAAAATACATTTTGTATGTTGTGCATGCTAATGATTTCAAATCAAAATGATTGTCTTTTAATTATTTATCAAATGGTTAACCACTTTGTGACATATATCCCCGGTGAAATTGAGATTGATTAGAGGTTTATAACACACTCTTAATAACAGATCACAAATGTTCGACTTAGCTGAGAACATCTCTTTTAAGGAGAGAAATCATGCGAGACAAGTCTATTTTCATTCTTACCGGAGAGCTGTTTCAGACTAGTCAAAATCTCTCCACTGGAATTTAAGGATTACAAAGAATACAAACCCCCTCATTCTCCCCCATTAAAGGAATGATGAATACATTACCGTCGGCCCATTTGCTTTGAACGAATCAAGCATTTCAACATCTTCTCTCAATGATAAGAAAATATTTTAGGTCAAGAAAATCGAACCGATGGAGCATGACCTATCGGCCTAAATCCAACGCATCCGCACCACAACACAGGATGTTCAACCACCACCCAGAAACTCTATTAATAAAAAACAAACAAACGACAAGGCAATCTAACCGGTTAGCAAAGCTTTAAAACCCAAATCACGGTCCAATACCATCCAACTCTATAACAAAGCTTAAATCGATCGATCAAGTTATTTGCAATATCTTTCCAGGTTCACTAATTGGGCATGGACAATGCGCAGGCCCAGGCCGACCGTGCGCGTTTTGACGGAGAGTACGCCTTCAAATGGAAAGAAATGCATTATCTTTCTATTTTAGAGGTAGGGTTGGTGACCAACTACCTGCCCACGGTAGATCAACTTCCCTCCTACTCTAAGGAGTGGTGCTCTTTCCCACCTTCGAACTTGGCACTTTAAAACCCAACGGTGAATCGACCGGCAGAACACGCGCATGAAGACGTGAGACATACGTACGCTCAAAGAGAAAGAGAAAGAGTAAGAGCTTCTAGGACTAGCTATGGGGAGCCTTGCGATGGTGTGCAAGGAGAAGGAAGGAGCAGAGGTGGTCCACGGCGAGGAGGCGTGCTGCAAGCACTCGGTAGAGCTCATGGAGGAGCTGGGCTTCCCCAAGGGCGTGCTGCCGCTGAAGAAGCTGGAGGAGTGCGGCCGTGTCCAGGCGACCGGATTCGTGTGGATGAAGCAGAAGGAGGCCAGCGAGCACTTCTTCAAGGGGACCAACACAAGGGTGAGCTACGCGCCTGAGGTGACGGCCTACGTGGAGAAGAACAAGATGAAGAAGATCGTGGGCGTCAAGAGCAAGCAAATGATGTTCTGGGTGCCCATCGTCGAGATGAGCATCGACGACCCCGCCAGCAGGAAGATCCATTTCAAGACGCCCATGGGGATCGGGAGGTCCTTCCCCTTCTCTGCGTTTGACGACGAGGAGGAAGGTGAGGAGGCAGGAACCGGGGGTGATGTGGCTGACACCAACCTGCACAAGCGTCAGGGGTCTTAAGCTTCGTCATTCGATCCGAATCTTCTCTCTTCCTGGATTACTTGATCATCTGCAGATGCCAACCTCGTATGGTATATATATGTCAGTTTGTTTTTCTTTCGAGTTATCATTGTGCCTGGTGTTTGCATATTCGTGTCGAATCTTATCACATGAAATCTAAAGAAAAGACATTTCATCAAAAAAGTTCGTACTGCATTCACCTGTTCTATATTCTAACTACCATCAAAGAACAAACACGTAATTTTATGATGATGGAATAAAGAATTTAAAGAAAACAGCTTAAACTTCCCTAACTATTTACAATATTGCGTATGCAAAATCATATGTTCTCTTTGCATATGCATTTTCTCATGTATAATCAATCGAGGATAAAAAGAAGAGAGTATTTTCGACTTCACCAATCTAATCCCCCACTCCCAAGAAAAGTTAAATAATAACTAGTGTTAAATGATGTAGAGAAGAACCGTAATCACTTTACTCTGAGAGACTTATCTTTAGGTTTTGATGATCACCATGATGAACAGAAAGGGCAGCTGGTACTTCTGAAACTGTATGAATACACGGAAATATGAAAACAACTATGTTCTTCAAAGTTCAGGCCACAAACCATTTCAGTATTGAATCAATCAACTTGTCTTTTCCAATATAAAGAGAAGAGTCTCCAAAACAATGTAACCAACTTCATGTCGTGTCATATAAGATAGCTTGAAGCATGGCCATCATCAATAATAGCAAGAGATATGATGCATTTTGTTACTCTCGGAAGGATCATCAGCAAAACCGTTCAAGATTTTCAATTTTCAACGTCAAATCATCAAAATTTCTGAAACAAACATTAATTAAAATAAACTTACCGGACCAGGCTCAATCAAAAAGAAGCACGGGATCCTTTGGATGATGAAAGGATAAACACTTAATGATCACAAAATTCTGATCGTCTGCGACTCTTTTGAGTGATGTATATCATTCATAATATTATTGAATCATACAGTTCTCTCAAGGTGACAAGAAAAACACTTTTTCCATCTGGTGGCTTACATGCCAAGATTTAGGTTTATTGACCAACTATTTCACGTCCACAACAAAATAAAATTATCCTTTCATCCCCAGCTAAATATCATGATCGAAAAATCCCATTGACGCATAAGATTCCAAATGCAGAAAGCCTGAACACATTAGAAAAATAATCATGAGCCAGGAAAATTGCAACAGATTCACCTGACAGAGCACAATATGATTGAAGAGCAAATTCCAAAGAAATTACTAACCAGGCAATGCAACTACGCAATCAGAACAATATTAAAGACTTACATGATGAGAACTACAGCTTTGAAGCTGCATCTTTGTCAGTAAACCATGTCAGTTTTCCATCTTTAAGTGATACCATCTGAACAGGCAGTGGCTCAGAAGCTTGTTCACTTGAATCACTTCCTAGGGCCCTACACACGGCATCAGCTTTACCAGCTCCAGTAACAACAACGGCAATATTAGCAGATGCATTAATTACAGGAAATGTGAAGGTTATCCTCTCAGGTGGTGGCTTAGGCGAGTCTTTTATAAAAGTAACCCACTTTTCTTTCTCATCAACAAGAGGATGCCCAGGGAAAAGAGATGCAACATGACCATCAGGGCCCATTCCTAAAAGCATGAGATCAAATTTAGGAAGTCCATCAGCAGGTGATAAATCCACAACACGTGTTTTGACAAGTTGCTTCAGACAAGTCTCATAGTCATCAGCAGCACCCTCTGCAGGGAGAGATTCATTGATTGCATACACCTGACCAGGTGGGATCGGGACCTGCACAAGAGAAGGTTTCACAAGGCACAACCACATGCAAAAGCAACTTAATGGGGCAAATGTGATGAACATAAATACTACTTGGAATTTCATTGGTTGACAACGTGATACACATAAATTTGCAGTATCTAGTCCTGACTCTGACAAAAAAAGGCAAGCAGTAGAACGATGCCATACACATTAATCATTCAACCACTCTTGTGGCCTCTAAGCAAAATTGCTTCACAATGGTGTTTCCCTTTTGTAAGCTAGATCACAATCTTAACCCCATTACCAGAATACTTTGTAGAAGATTTATCACGCAGCCTTAGGTTTTTTGTAAAATTATGATCTGATCTGAAGAACATTTGTAGATAAAAAATATATTTCATACAAAATCAAGCATTTTAACCCAGGAAAATAAAACTAAAAAAATCTTTAACAAAAACCATGTATCATAAACATAAAATATGAAAGTGTTTATGCATACTCAAAGACACTGAAACAAGCATATTTTCAGGGGAAAAAAGAGAGGCAAATTTGTAGTGTCATATATGGCACATTATCCAAAAGTATCCAATTATCAAAAATACACAATCCAGCAAAAAAATTTACAACTCCAGTAAGGATGATATACATGGTGTACCTAGAAATATGAGATGAGCATCTGAAACCCAAGACACAATTGAAAGGGTAAAGGATCATGGAATGAGAACACAAGTAACAAGACCTTTAAAATAAACTCTCATACATGACCTCATAACCAATTAGGTTAAGTTGGCAATAGCATCCATAATAAGGAGGGGGTCATTACTTAACGGGCGTTTGGACAGCAGAATTCTTTCAACTTCCACTCCAAATCTAATTGATTCATGGGATTCTTGTTGGCAAATGGTTGATTGGTAGGACAGGCGATGCTCTATGTAGCAGTTGATGGGCGGAGGTGGGAGAAATAAAAGAATAATGGGAAGCTGGCATTAGCTACTTGCTGTGGATTTCACCTTTTGTGGAAGTGGTGCTACTGTAAAATGGAGTGTGGAATCTGAACAAAGTCAGCTTCATGGAGCGGAGTGGTAGTAGCTCATACCAAATGCAGCCTTAGTTGATGCTTCCACAAATCCATGTGGACAAGTTCAAGTGCTATGTCTAAATGGACTATTTGACAAAGACCTTGTATATTTTATTTAAGTATCAAGCTGAGTAATTTCTTGAAGTTTGACTAGGTGTTAACCTTAAATGTCTTTAAAGAAAATTATTTGTGATCAAGGTTGTTGTAATTAATTACTTTTCATCTGGTTGTTACAGCCTACTGTTACGGTTGTAACAAGAAAAACAAACTTTTGTACATCATACGATTGTATACATACAGGCCCAGCACACCAAATGAGATAGTTCTGGGAAATATTTTTCATCTTCTCATTTTATGGTACCAGAGCAGGACTTTTTATTTTTCTCCCGCTGCCAAGATAAACACTGATCATGAAACCCTCTAGTATGCAAGTTAAAAAATCATTACATTGTCTTAAACAGGCTTCTACACAATGGTTTGCCAATGTGGCAACATGGTTTCAAACAATCCATGGCAGATTGTCCACTTTTCACTCATAAAACAGGAAATTCTTTCACAGAAATACTTATTGTGTAGATGACCTATTAATATCTGGGAATGATGCAACCCATATACAAAATCTTAAGACCATATTATGGCAGAATCTTAGAGTAAAAGATTTGGGACACTTGAAATATTTTCTTAGAATGGAGATAGCGAGGTCTCCATCAAGCATTTACTTAACCCAAAGAAATACACTTTGGTTTTAATATCAGAATATGGGCTTCTAGGAGCAAAACCAGTGACCAATCCTATGGATCCCAACGTCAATTTTAAGGATGAGAAAGACCCTATGACAAAACCAACGAATTTGCAAAGAATAATAGGAAAACTCATCTATTTAACTTGTAGTAGGCCTGAAATAAGCTATGATGTATAGTTTCATGCCAATTTGAGCCTAGGCCATCAAGAGAACACTTCACAAAAGCACTCAGGAACCTAAAGTATTTGAAGAACGCCCCTGGACAAGGGACATTCTTTCATGCAAAAATGATCTGAATCTTACAGCATTTTGTGATGCTAATTGGACAAGATACCCCTGTACACGAAGATCTATTACAAGATATTGTGCTTTCTTGGGAAAAAAATCTTTAAGTTGGAAATCAAAAAAGTAATGAAGAGTTTCAAGGCCTTATGCAGAAGTAGAATACCAGTCTATGGCTAGTGTGAATTGTGAAATACAACGGATGATATATGTTTTGAATGATTTCAGCATTAAACCAATCATGTCAGTGAAGATTTTTTCAGATAGTAAGGCAGCCATTCAGATTGCTTCTAAATTCTCACCTCGTCTTACATGAGAAAACTAAACATATAGAAATTGATTAGTCACTTGATCCATGAAAATGTACAACACACAATCATTCTTCCTGCATATGTTTCCTCAACTAACCAATTGGCAGATGAGTTTACTAAGCCTATTCTAGGAACGGGTATCAATGAATTATTCAGCAAGATGGGCATATAGGACATCTTTCGTCCAACTTGAGGAGGAGTATTGAAGTATCAAGCTGAGGAGTTATTTCTTGATGTCTGATCAATGCTGACTTTAAATTTCTTTAAAGAAAATTATTTTGGGATTAAGGTTGTAGTAATTGATTATTTTTTATCTGGTCGTAACAGCTTATCATTATTGCTGTTGTAAAAAGAAAAACAAACTTTTTACATCATACATATATACGTAATCCCTTCTGCTGAATGACGGCCCATGTATAGCTCTAAGCAATTGGTGCCAACACAGAAAAGGTCCTTCGACTATATAGCTCCTCAAAAATATCCCCTCTTTTACTTTCGGGTGCAATGCCGACAGCAACATATATGTTTGTACCGTATTTGAGCAAACAAACAGTATCTCGAGTCTTAATCCATCAAATTTAAACTCAGAGGTGATACCATATCCCCAAGGAAACTTGCTTAAAAATACTAGGCATCCAAAGAGTCAAAATGCCAACCACCAAGAAAGAAAACTAATAAAAATTCAAAATTTTCCAGGGAATGTGGCGATGATCGCCGGAGTTGAGCGTATACAGAGCAAAGTGGAGTGATCGAACGAACAACGAAAACTATTTATTTCTCACCTTACAGAGAAATCCATCGTAAGCAAGTTTGTAATTGCTGTCAGCGTGATCCCTGGGAACGACCCTCTCATCGACCCAGAACACATGCCACTTCGCCCAGTCCACGGAATTCAAGTAGGGAGAGTCCACTAATTTCCTGAAGTCACTAAATCTCATCACCCCACTATTTATATAATAAAACCCCAGACCATGCGAGCTCAAACCACATCCATACCTGAGAGCCTTGACGAGAGAGCCGCCGGATAAGACCACAGTGAAGGCCCCTCTCTCCTTCGCGAACTTCTCCGACAGGCCCGCCGTGTACTCCGCCAGCGAAACCGAGAGCTCCTCCTCGCTCCCGAACATCAGAAGCTCTCCCCCGCTTCGGACGGGCACAGAGTGTCTTCCACTGGCCATCGCCTGAGGATAGTATCGAGATCGGTCCTTCAGCGAGCACGTCAACGGCGTGGAGGTAAATGCCGCTCCACCGTGAGAGGTGGGCAGAGGAAAGGAGACCTGGAGATGGGAGATCGGCGGGGTTCGGTAGGGAGACGGGAGGGGAAGAGAACTGGTGCAGACGACGGTGGCCGAAACCCCCATCCAACTTCCTCTCCAAGTCGTCAATTTTGGCTACAAAAATAAAAACCAAAGATGAAAACAGGCGTTAAATTGACGTTTCTTAACTTCGTCCCTACATTTCGATGTATTAACGTTTCCGCAAACCTTTGAAATATGATAATCGATTAAATTTCTTTCAATATGTTAACATCCATTCCTGCAGCTAATCAAAATAAAATAAGATTCGTGATATTAACGAATAGAAATGAAACCAGACGTTTTGTTGAACTGAAAGACATTCGAGTGTCTAAATTGAAGATGTTACTCGGCTTCATGGAAACTTATTTCATTATCCTCAAAAACCGATGCAATGTCTATTACTCTTATGTCCTGTTTAAATTTTATATGAATTAAAAATAAGATCACGGAATACTACTAAGATTTTGGATCGTGTAAAGAGAACCGAAGGGTGTAAATTCTGGTGTGCGGATCCGGATCCGGATCTGTATAAAATAATCCGGAACCGTGACTTCAATGACGTGGGACACAGAGAGCTGTCCAAGCGTCCGCCTCCCACACCATTCCTTCACGTCTACCATTTCCCAAATTATTTCGTTTTAGATCGATACCTTGACTTTATTTATTTATTTATATTAATTAAAAACTATTTTTTATGATAAAAATTGTTTATTTAATACATTTAAATTTTAACCTTGTATATTTAAAGAAAGATTGATATTTAAGAATTTTAATATTTAAAATGCATATGTCTCACTTTTGATTTCATTGGTGGTTCTATTCGAAACACACCTGCCAACCGCTGCCACTCCAATGTCGATTCCGCTCCCACGCCCGCCTCCACTGCCTCTCCTCCGAAGCCACCGCTCGATTACGCCACCGCCACTGGCCGCGTGCTCCACCTCCGCCTTCCACCATGACTCCAACGATAACGGCAGCATCAGCAGTAGCCGCGTCGCACCCCAGTTCTCGTCCCTGGAGGTCATCGGCGCCCGCCAGTCCCTGCTCTCCGAATTCCACACACTCCGGAAGCCCTACACACCATTCCCCATCCTAGGGTGGAACCGGCACCTGGAGACCATCTTCGCTGCATTCTTCCGCTCGGTCCCTGACGTCACGCTCAGGAGAGAGTGCATCCGCACCCGGGACGACGGAGCCGTATCGTTGGACTGGGTTTCAGGGGACGACGAGAAGCTCCCCTTCGATGCTCCCGTGCTGATCCTGCTGGTTCGGTTACGTTTTCTCCACGACTCTGGTGCTGGAAGGTTTCCGTTTATAGTTGAATTTAGGTTTGTGAGTGTTTGTTCTGCAGCCAGGCCTCACGGGGGGGAGTCACGATTCGTACGTGAGGCATATGCTAGTACGGGCTAGGAGGAAGGGATGGCGGGTGGTTGTGTTCAACAGTCGTGGCTGTGGGAATGGCCCCGTCACTACACCTCAGGTATGCAACGTTCTGCGTTTTTCTTTTCTTTTTTTGAGATGGTGGAACGTTCTGTTCGAGGCAGTGATTTTTGTACCGCCGGCTGTGCCGGAACTTGAATGTTTCTGGTACGAAGCATTCGCTCTTGATTTATAACTAAGCAATACTGGTTCTGTAGGCATGAAAATATTCGGGTGATAGTTTGGCGGTTGAGGTCATCATGATTGGACAGTTGGCAGTTCTTTCTGCAATTTCCACATACATTGCTTGAACATGATAAAGAGCTATATAGTGAGATGGTGTGACATTCAAATCGTGCTCTTTGAACCCTTTTGATCACTGGTGTGACTTTGGATTTTGATTCCACTTCGTTTTGTTGGTCTCTACTTTTGTATGTTGATCTCAACACATTCTTGATATACATAATCATTAAAATGAAACATTTCTGATGTATGTAAGAGAGATTGAGTCATTGAGATCATGTCTTTTTCTCCAACGCTGAGGAATAAATAATGAAAAGTTGAAATGGAAAATTTGTTACATGTTTACCAGAAACTTGATCATTGTTTTCTCCTTTTTTTCTGTCATAAGGACATTGGATTTGAAGCTGGCCCCCCATCATGTCTTTCCATATAAACAATCATGTTGTTCTTAGATTAGTAGGGGTTGCTTGGATCTGGTAAGAGAAAGTACAAACACTTTGCTACCATTTTTTAGAATTGGCAATAATCATCAATCTCCAATATGGCACAGATTTATTAAAATTTTTGGTAATCTTACCCACACTTCAGATCCACAGCAATGTTTTTCCTTCACAAATTTACATGTCTGAAAGTTTCATTTATAGTTCTTTTATCTGAATATTGATTTATGTTAACCTTGTTTGTTACAGTTTTATTCAGCATCATTTACGGGAGATCTCTGTGAAGTGGTTGCTCATGTTGGGACACGTTATACGAAGTCAAGAATATATGCCATGGGCTGGTCTCTTGGTGCAAACATACTTGTTCGTTATTTAGGTCAGGTTGGTCATAGAAAATTCCACCTCTTTTTGGTTGTTAGTTGATACAATATCTTTTGAGCATCCTGATGACTCACATAGCAAAAAAAAGGCATCCTGATAATTCATGTTGACCAGCCTACAGCCTTTTACCGATGGAAATGTTGCATATAGTGTATGCTTCATGGATTTATTTACTATAAGCCCATAACTTTATTCTTGTTTACTGTTGGTTATAATGTTAATCTTTAATCATAGAAAAATCGCTGTTTTTCCAATTTAAATTTCAAGCATCCATATACGCTACTTACTTTGCATATCATTTGTCAAATATTGAGTATTCAGTATACTATAATAGATTGATAAGACTAGAAGATCTATTTGATAAGGTTTTTATAGAGTTCAAAACTGATGCAACTGGATGTTGTGCTTATTTATTGTTTATTTGGATTCTTTTACGAATTGGAATATTCCAATGCAAAACAAGAAAAAAAATGATCCAGTTGATGACTTCTGATTAAATGTTCATCAGCAGAGACCATTATTTACATTTCACCGTGCATTGAATGAAGAAAATTTGTTAGTAATTTGTATTGTGTGAAGCATATGCAAATGTGTCATGTAACTTCATCTTCTCTGCAGGAATCTCAAAGCTGTCCTCTTTCAGGTGCTGTGTCCTTATGCAATCCCTTCAACTTAGTAACTGCAGATGAAAACTTCCACAAAGGATTCAATAATATTTATAACAGATCTCTTGCAAGATCTCTTTCCAGGATTTTTAAAAGGTATAAACATGAAGCTTGGTTTTCATTGCATATAAATGATAAGGTTTAATGAAATCTTATAGGCATTTGTTTTGTATATCATTTCAAAAATCACATGGTGTGAATAAAACAAACTAGCATCTGTCTGACAAGTGTAACAAAAAAAATGCCATCCATGATTCAGTTTATTATTTTCTATAGGCATGCTTTATTATTTGAAGGTATTGGTGGTGAATACAACATTGAATTGGTAGCTAAAGCCAAGACTGTCAGGGAATTTGACGAAGGATTGACTCGCGGTATAATGTTTTCATCCATTAGAACTTTTCCATATTTGTGTTACATTGTTTTTGCCTGCTAATAGTGTTCACATCGTTGGCAGTCTCATTTGGTTTTAAGTCCGTGGATGACTATTACTCCAATTCATCCAGCTCACTTTCAGTTGTACATGTGAGAACGCCCTTGTTATGCATACAGGTTAGAAATTTTCATTTTTCAAAATCTAAACTTTCACAAGCACACATTCACACACCTTCCCTCACTTAAATCCGTGACTAGATTAAAAACCATTGATTTGAAAATGAAAAAACCTCCAATTGCTGCAAAACCAGAATCATATTCTGTAAAACCAATTTAGTGTATTTAGTAATAATACTATAAATAAGCAAGCAAAACTGGAAGTTGATCTCATTAAAATTCACAGCTGACTCAAGTTACCATTCTTTAAACATATTTTGAATGAAGTTTTCAATAAAAGAAAATGTCCACTTTCATATCTATTCTCCACTCAACCCCAAAAATTGGAGTAGAAGAAGTTGGCATCAATGATTAACGAAGGATTGCCTGGTGATTCATTTTGAAAGCATCTGTCTTTGGTGATCAATGATGAAGCTTGAAAGAGACCCTCTCCATCATAGATGTGGTGCATTTTTTCAGAAAAAAACCTCTATTTCAATATGCCCCCTCAAACCATCCCCAGCTTGGTATCATGTACATTATTTTTTAATTAATAATGGATGCTATTTGAATTTATATTTCTTAGAGATTATTTAGGCATGTCAAAAAATGATCTACCTAAGATATATAAATAATCGATGGTTTGGTTTGAAATATTCTTGGAAATAGAAGGTAAAGTTGGAAAAACCAACTGCGTTTTTGGATAAGCTACACATGACCGATTATCCAAAGGTGCATTACCTTCAACTCCAACGCACGAAAATGCTTTTTTCTTTCACACGGCATATGAGCTCCATTGTTTGGAACGCACATCTGCGTTCTTGAGCTTTTTTTGCAAAAAACGCACACACACCTCAATACTTACATCACATCAAACAAATCCCTCATGCTATTAACAAAAAATGGTTATGAAATATTCAAAAGTTCTGGAGATCGAACCTTTTATTATTTTATAACCATCTAGTTCAGGTTGTTATATTATCCGATTGAAATATTGAACTTTCAAAAAATGGGCTTTACAATTTCTGCTAACCTTTTAGAACTTCCTTGTTACTAAGTGTTGATTTAAAATTAAAATTAAACATTAAAATGACAAAATAGGCATTTGACTCTTGCCTAATATGACTTAACCGTTAAAATAGAAATTTGAGCGAATGGAATTATTAGTTGAAAAATTACTAAATTTGATTGTCATAGACAATGCAATAGATAAGAGGGATCTTTATTCTGATTTATATATTTATATTTTAGAAAAGATTGAAAAACATGTCACTTGCAGGCTTGCAGCCATGTTACATGTAGGCGACTCATGTTTCATACCACAATTTTGCATTGTGGAATGATGCATGACCTGAGTCATCTTATGTCATGATATGGTTAATCTGAATCTTTTTGCCATTGTTGTTACATTCTGATGTTAGACAGACATCTGCAGCTGCTTGTTATCTTAATGAATTTATCCCAGGATTCTTGAGAATTTCCATGTTGATTGCCCATACTTGAAAATTTAATTTCATGTATGAATTCTTACAGTACAGTTTACGTTAACACATTGACACTTCAGTAAGTCCATTATATTGATATTTATCAGTATCTAGACTCTTGACTTTGTCAAAAACCTTCAGAGTTGCACCATTCACTGAATATTTGTAAAAGAGCAGTTTATTAGTTCCCAATATCAATGATTTCTGTCTTGTTTAATGATTTACAGGCTTCAAATGATCCTATAGCGCCATCTAAGGGCATTCCTCGTCAAGACATCAAGGTATTTCGTTGTGTATAAGGCTATAAGAAATATTGTGCAGACTAATTCTGGCTTCTGTAACTAACATGTTCTTAAACATAGTGATGATGATTGTTTTCCTTGTTTGTAGGAAAATCCGTACTGCTTGTTGATAGTCACTCCACAAGGTGGTCATCTTGGCTGGGTTGCAGGTGATGAAGCTCCCTTTGGAGCTCCATGGACTGATTCTGTGGCCTTAGAATACCTTGAACTTCTTGATAAAGAAAAATTTCAAATCACATGCCCTGATCTTGAGAATCTCAGGCAGCTGCCAGAGTCGATATCGGCACATGTTCCACAATATAATCATTCTTGAAATTTTCATGCTACCTCACGGACATTCTAAACAAAGCCAATGATTTATACCATGCAATTATAACTCAGGCCAATCCAATTTGGGTCAATTGGTTCAATTAAGATTCAACTATAAGTTGGATAACTTAAATCAGGGTGTAACCACATGAAAATATTTCCACTCATAAGTAAACCGATGGGTTGATCTAAAGTAGTTTACTGGTTCGGTTTTTAAACATTTGATTCTTTTCTCCCCATTCTCTCTAAAGACGATGGGGCTGTTAGTAAAGTCTTTTGTTTCTACATCATATATGTAATTATTTAATAAGCGGCATCTTGGATATCATGTTTTTGCTTAGATGGAGATGTTTGTTTCTGTTACTATATATTATTTTAAAAAAGGATGTTATGTATATTATTATCGAGGGATGAGAGTAGAGGTGTTAATGGGTCGGGTTAGTTTGGCCCAACCTAAAAAGTGCCATACTATTTGGGTTATGGGTTAGGTCAAATTTTTTTTGAGATAGTTTGGTCTAGTCTGAAATTTTTATAATTTTTTATTTTTTTATTTGGTTTAATCGAAGATCAACTTTGATCTGATTGAATTTTTTTTAGATTTTTATTTTTTTAATGGTATGATCGTAATTTTACTTTGGTCTAATTGAAATTTTTATTTTTTTTATTTTTTTTTCAATTTGATCGAAGCATAACTTTGATCTAATTGAAGTTTTTTATTTTTTAAATATTTTATTATTATTATTTTTTGATTTGATCGAAGTTGAACTTTAGTTTGATTAAAGTTTTTTATTTTTTTTGATTTAACTAATATTTTTTAATTTTTTAATTTTTTCCTTTAGTCAAATTGAAGAGTTTTTTAAATTTATTATTTTTTTCCTCAATTTAACCAAAGATAATTTTTGATTCAACTTAAGATTTTTAAGTTATTATTTTTTTCTTCAATTTGATTGAAGATAAGTTTTGGTTCAATCAAAGTTTTTTATTTTATTTATTTTTTCATTTGGTTTAATTGAATCTTAACTTTACTTCAATTGAAGTTTTTGATTTTTTATATTTATTTTTTTGATTTTAAATTTGAATAAAAATAAAAAAATTTATAATATTTTTGATAATCAATTCATCATTTAAACACATTATTTTATTTATAAATACATAAATATCAAACATAAGTCATCATTCATAAATCATTATTCATCATAATAATATCAATATCAAGACATCATCAATGGATCATTCATAATTCATCATCCATTAACACATTTAAACATAAGTCATAAAGTTAAAATAATTATTTTATTTCTAAATTAAAATTAAAATTACATTATTTTTGTAATTACATCAAATATTTTTACATTTAATGTATAATGTACAAAATTATATTTAAACATTTAAATATGTAAATTTATTAATGAAATCATATTTTTGTTGCTATCCACAAACACAAGTAAACTATTAGTCTTTAATACATATTAAGGTTTCTAAAATATCATCTTTTAATTTTATTCTTCTATCATCTAGTATATTACTACTAATACTAATTGTCTATTCATGTGCTATAGAAGAAATTAGAATTATTAATAAATCTATTGTCATTAATAATAAAATAAGAAATGTGCATTTTTGTGTTTTCCTTCAATTTATTATATTAAAATCTAAAAAATCAAGATTATCTCTTATTAAATAGTTATGATTAAAATTATTTAATTCTTTCCTATTTGTTATGATAAATCTCTTATTTAATTCTTTCCATATTTTGTAACATACATATCAAACATTATTTAAACTTTATTCTATATTTTCAATTGTTACATCAAGTTTTACGTTTAAATAAGTTTATATTACATTTATTAATTTTTTAACAATTTTTACTTTAACATTTATTAATTTTGTATACATTAACTTTTACATTTATGTTTATTAATTGTATTATATTTATTAATGTATATAAGAGAAGTATCATATTTCATTTTTTATTTTTTATTTTCCATTGATTTCAACCTGACCTAAATTGACCCACAGCTCGATCTAAGCTCGGCTTGAATCAAACCATGGGCCAACTCAACTCGACTTGAATCGACTTGTGGGTCAGTCCAATCCAACTCATAGGCTAATTTTTTAATTTATTGTAGTCCAACCTGATTCGATTTAAAAAATCAAACCTAACCAGGTTGACCCACAATGGCTCAGTTCAATTGACACCTCTAGATGAAAGAGAGAATAGATGGATTAAATAGATATTTATTCAAAAGTTTTGTATCTATCTAAACCCTTAACCTTAACAAAGACTAAAATATATGGGTGAGAGATTAAAAGTAGATAAAAGTATAAAAGGTAAAATGAAATAAGTGAAGAAAATATTAAAAAGAAAATGTGTTGTTTATATGAAATATTCAATGTATATTTTATTTCAAGGATTTTCCTTTGATGCCTTTTGATTTTGTGTTGAGAAAGGATTCCCTGGTCATCAAAGAAATTAGATTGGAACTATCACACCATAGCATCTGCATGTTTTTTTTCCCTATCTATTCACAGGAATAATTCTAAATTAGAATTATAAGGAAATACTTTAGAGTTTAAAGGATTTAGATTAAGTAGGTTAAAAATTAAATATATGACACGTAGGTTTAATGAAAATAAGAATAATAGTAAATGTATAAATTTAGATGGTTATAAAATTCATAAAAGTAGTAATAGTGAAATTATAAAGAATATTATTCACAGAATTAAAGTAAGATAAATGAAACAAAGAAATATTTCTAGAATATTATATGATAGGAAGATATCTTTAGAATTATATGTATATATATAATTATTATTTGTCTAACTATACTTTATGATTCAAAATGTTAAGTTGTAAAATATGAACATGTATACAAAATTAGTGTTGTAAAGGTGTAAATAATTAGACGAATGAGTACCAATACTGAAAAAATGATTTTAATAGAAATAGAATAACCAATTGCACTAATTGATGGTAAGATAAGAGAAAATCAATTTAGATAATTCAGTTATATCCTTAAAAGGCCTAAGAATGCATATATTTTAGGAGAAGAAAATTATTAGTATAAAAGAAATCAAAAGTAGAGAAAATCTAAAACTATTTTGCTAAAAATTACAAAAAAAGATTTAAAGTTATATAATTTAATTGAAGATTTGTTTTCAATCAATGAGATTATGATTTAAATTATTTATTTATTTACAGGAATGTGAATGAACATTACACTAACCGTAATGCTACTCCGTTGTAACTTTGAAAGTTACGTACAATAGTTCATGTTCATCTTCTCAGAGAAGTAAGACCATGCACATTCCTTGACCTTACATGGGTGGAAACTTCGTGAAGTACCTTAAACTTTTCTTATCTTTCACAATCATGCTTACATACGATGCATTGCTCAATTTTCGGCAATAAAGTTCGAATTCGAGCCAAGATCGAATGGCGTTCAGAAGCGTTGCAACAAAACAGACCTGATAAAGATGATGAGAACTTGTACGCAACCAAGGACTGCCACGTAACGGGGGTATTTCTCTTGGTCATCAAAAATAAATGTCTATATTTTAAGTTCCCTGAAAATATCTTATTAAACACTAACTTTTACAAAAAAGATTGCAGTTAAATATTATAAGGTACGAAAGATAGGTTCAGGGAGAACTCCGGAGAATTTGGAAGGTTCTCCATCTACAAAAAGTCATGAGCCCCCCATCATCATCTGTTTCGTTGCCCAAGGCGTATGCATCATCAACTGAAAACCAAAATCCCAGCATGGAGTACACTAATATACTCAGCAAATGTGCATGTTCACGAAAATTCTCGTTGAATCGAGAATAATATTTTCCCGCAACTAATCCAGGACGCCAGAGGGGGTTGCAAGATCTGTTCCATCTTTCTCAACTTCTATCGGCACAGCATGGTATCACTAGCCGCATGAGCTAGCATAACATCCCGAATCATGGTGTTTTAAGCTCCCTGCGTGCCAGCATCATTTCTGGCAGCTTCAGATATTTTCCCGTTTCCTTTTCCACCTTCGTTTTTTGTTCCCACTTTTCCATCATTCGTGTTCACGTTGCTGGAGTATTTGGCAAAAGCAGCAGCAAGCGCAGACTTAACTGTGATAGCAGGTTCATCATTACGCTTTGATGAGCTTGTGTTAGCCTGCTGAACCTGCACTCCATCATCTTCAATGCCACAAGGCTTATCGGGATTTTCATTTTCAACTGGAACATCAGGACTAATGGTTGGGTGGCGAGAAACACGTCTAAATGGTTCGTGAAATGTATCATATAAGCGTTTTACCTGCAATCATCCACCATGTAAAATTTGATTAATCTGGATAAAGCTACACATTAGTCAACAGTCAGCACACAAACATCTATAACAGACGATAATAATCTATTCTGAAGTAACATAAAAAGTCTGCAACGCCCAGAGAAAGTACCTTCCGCTCACCAATGCCAGGACAGCGAGCTAGCTCTTCCATGGAGGCATCCATGATGCAGGAAAGTGACTGCACAACAAATAAGGGGGAAGAAAAAACCACCACGTGAAAATTAAAAATCCACTTATGGAAAATTTCATGCGCTATTCTGAGTAGACGATAGACACAAAAACACTACTTTCCTCGGTAAGAGTTCATTCAAAACACAAAACTCATTTAGCACACATCCAGAACAATCGACAACTTACCCCAAAAGTGGAGCCAAGTGTAAGAACGTCCGTCTTGTTAACACGTCGAACTGCTGTGAGTGCATGATTTAGCTGCGAGAATGAATTCCAACAATGATGAGCAAAGCATGTCTCAGTTCTATTTTTTAAAGTTGAGAAAAAAGAACAAGTGTTTATTAATCCGTAAACATAGCTTGAGCATTACTCAAATAAGGAGATTAAAAAAAAAAAGAATATTCAAGCACAAAACCCACCAGTTACTATACAAACATCACTAGACATATTAACACCTCTAAGACACAAATGCCACAGTCTGATCTGTATGTTCATTAGGTCACATCAGTCAGATATTAGATCATGATAGATATTTTATTATATCAAGCTACAAGTTACAGGTAATGACAGGATCCAATGAAAAGTGATGCCATAATTACTACCATTCATATCCATTCATATAACACCGTATACCAAATTCTTTGAGTGAATAACAAATTTACAATGGCGCCATAATCATGCAGATATAAAAATTAAGTATTGGACATGCAGAGAAGCATGATTTCTTACAGGAAAATATGCATTATTTACTATAGATAAAAGCAATTTACAAATATGATACCCGAGATAAGTAGTCATTATCCATCTGTTCTCGTATATTGTCTGCAGATTTATTCTCATAAACTTTTATTGTCTCCAAGTATCGTCCACATTCCTCCAAACTGGAAGTAGAAAGGCTTCCATTGTTAAGTAGAACTTTGGAAATTAAAACTAATCTTCTAAATAATCATTTAGAATCTAAATAAAAATATACAAATCCTTCAAAGACGATGGTGATTCAAACTTTCTGAATCTTGAACATGTCCAAAAAGAGAGATTATCCAAGCATTAGAACAGCAGATGTATGACACTAGGCACACTTTGTTGCCAGATCAAGTCAAGTATACCATTCTGATGATAGTTTGAGTTTTAGATTCTAGGATTAAATAAATTCACCTAGAACCTAAATTAGATACCCCTAACATGACAGATTTTAGGTAAAAGATTCATGCATAATCAACTATACTTTTACATGTAAATAAGGAAAAGTTGGATTCTCAGATAATTTGAATGAAACCTTATTCAAAATCCACCACTATACTTCATCTTAAATAATGTGTTAGAATCTCAATTTGCAAATGATGACTCCTCTATAACTTGAACCAAATTGGACCCCTAAATATTATGTCTTAGCAAGAAGAGTGGTAGAGGAGGACAACCTGGCTGATAGCATGAGGCTGGGTACAATTGCTACGAGTGTCACTAGATTTATAGGGAATGAGCACATTTTATTATGTAGTCAATCCTTTTGGGAAGCTACTCAAGGTCCATAAGAGCACTATGTGAAGGGCTAACTAAAAGAGACAATCAATTTGGTGGACGTCCAATCATCATTTTTGTTTTTTTGCAGATGTCCAATCATCATTCCTCAAAGGGTCAAGATCACACATGGGTTGGAATACATCTGGTTCAGAAAGTGTAAGGGAGAGGTGTGAGGAGAGGAGGATCATGGGTTGAGGTGGTCTTTAGGGGTGCTAAGTGATGGGAGAAAGGGAGGCCATGAAATGTCCAACAGCATGGAAAGTAGCAGCAAAGCTCGAATGGCGGAGGCACAAATGGATTGTAATAACCCATAGTGAAGCACTGAGGTAATGAGGACAAGGGGAGAGGCTAAGGAGATGAGAGCCAAATTTGAAAGGTTAAGTTCTTCACCAACAAAATAAGGGAGACTAGGGAGGGGATTCCTTTTAAATGCACCCTCACCAGGAAGGGGGTTCCTTTTAAGTTAAGGAACTTACTGGGAGGCTGACCTAATACTTGACTGGCTGAGTTGCAGGACATTCTTTGCTAGACAATCTTTGATTCAAATATTCACTCAATTGGGATCAAGGCTCAATAACACTCCAAGCCCAATGAAGGAGACAGAGCAACCAGTAGGACCCAAGTCTTTGAACTTACATGCAACTCATCACAAAGCTGACACGTACGTGTCAATGTTGGAGGCTGAGGCTTTGGCAGAATTCAATGTTGGCATCAAAGACTTGAGGAATCTGCAAGGAAGGTCATGTACAACACACTGATGAACTGTCAAAAGGGGTGTATACAAAGGAACTAAAGGGCATGTACAAAAGGGAAGTCATGTAAAAGACAGGGATACAAAAGGGAAACAGCAACATCTAAAAAGAAGTTTCAGATGAAGGCAAGGAATGTTGGGTTTTTTTTGGAAGATTTCCAGGCTTTTTTATACCATCTCCTCTGAAATTTCCATTGATAGTTGGTATCTCTTTTTTTCATAGGACTGAAACCTGATATGATACAAATACTAGATACTATGTTATGGATTACTGTATTTTATGGCTGAATCCCATGCTTAAAAATCATGTGCAACAGAAAAAGGCACAGCTAATTATGACAACATAAGTACAATTGGATACCTCCAGCCACAAAGGAGGGTGCAATCATGAAAGAGAGCTGTCCTTGTAACTTCAAGTAGGGGCTTAACAACATCTTCCTGAAATAAAATTTAAATTGAAGAATGAATAGAAGGATCAATAAAATAAATAAACAATTGGAACCAGAGCTAATCTATATATTTTCTGATCTAGATACATCATCACACCCATAGCATAGTAGAAGTCACCGTGATAAATTTGATATCATGCTAGTTTGAGTAAAAAGGGCACCACAGATAACAAGGATCAAGGGAGGTCAGTCTGTTTACCACATCAACATGGCAAAGCACAACACGAAGTTTAAAGTTCTTTTGCAATTCTCTTATCCTAAAATACAAGTAGTCTGGATGGAGTAGATGATACCGGAGACTGCAAACAATACCCAGGTAATCAGACAAATCTGAGAGCAAATAGAGATTCCTTATTTCATTGATAAAGTTGATTTGAATAAAAGATTGAAAACTGGGTAGCAATCATTGTTCTGCCATATTTCGGCAGATTACTTAGAATTTGGAATTTAAATATCGTGGAAAGATCCATTGTTCATGCAATAAAACGAGGAGGTAAGAACATGGTCCAGCCAATATTATAATTTACAAATAGGGGATATTACCGCGTAGCCAGCAGTTCTTATATATTTATAAAACTATTGTGACAAAGATTTTCACTCTGGTCTACAATGAACTGTAGAAATATTATACTTATATTGTTCATGCAAAGGGTTTAGTTTCTCATGGCAGAGAGATTTTTCCAAAAACCTCGTATTATGTGTCTTTTCCTTGTGGCCTCTATATATAGAACATAAAATCCTGTAATTTAAACGCCATGCTAACTAGCATCAGGACTTAAAGAATATCAACATAGAAATCACAGCTACAAGAAAGACAGCTAACAAGCACCTCAAGTACAAGGCACACGAGTTCTGTCCCAGCAAGTAATCGCAAACCACATCTGCAAACACCCACTTGACATTTCTTATGTGCTTGAGCAAAGGATTCCCTTTCTGCAAACACAAAAAACATGACAGAGTTTCGTCAACTCTACCAATAACTAGTTATAGACGAACAAAAGCAAAAAAGGGGTGAGAAAGAGAGAACCGGACCTGCCTATGGCTCACAAGGATAGCATTGCGGTTTTGACCAGTTATAGACCCCGATGACGAAGCAGACACGGTCGCAGCATCGTTCCTGCAAAATCGACGCCTTCAGCTTACGTTCTGCCAAATCAAGATGGAAATGAGATAATCAATCACCTCTGCTCTTGTTCGTGTTCCGTTGGTGGCGTCGGAGGAGGAGGAGGTGTGTAGAACTCTGTGGACTTGATGTAAGAGAAAGCTTGAGCGAAGGAGCCCGCGGTGGCAATGCCAGTGCCGGAAGTTGAAGGTGACGCAGACGAGGAGAAAGAAATACCGCTGCAGGAAAGATCGCCGATGGATGGAATAGTTATCGTACTCTTCTTTATGTTCTTCTCATCCTGCTTCTCCTGCTGCTGCTTCTGTTGGCAATCCTCCATTACCGTAGGCGTGAAAGGAGAAGACCGTTTAGCGCGAAAAGATCGAGACGTTTATCTAACGGGCAGTTAGGGTTGTCGTCCTCAAGTCTGCCCGATTGTTCGTTGGAATGTTCTATCCGTTTTAGGTCGGGTTTGGGCCAGTGGACTCGGATCAGCCCGCTTCAGTCGGATGTAAACATAAAGTACCCGGTTTGCATCAGTCATGGTTTTTTTAAGGGAAAAAAATAGATTAAATTAAGATAAAATATTTGAAATATAATTTTCCTTTTAGCACGAGAATTTTTATTTTAAATATAACTTTCCATTTCTTTTTCAATTTTTCAACCATCCTAAGATTTCAAGTAAAGCGGTACACTCATTCTTCTTAAGCAAGAACTTATAAATCTTTTTCAAACACCTGCAAAATGTAGCATATATCTCTCGTATGGTCCGAAATTTTTTTTTATGGTATTTACTTTGTTAAATCTTACCACGATATCCTTTCCGATGATGATTTCAAATTTAGCCTTTACAAGGAAATATTGAAAGAAAGAACTACTATTAAAACAAAAAATTTAGTTTGAATTTGCAGTCAAGATAAATTATTTATTAAAGAAAATCGAATGAAAAAGGAATGATAAGACTACTACTTTTGTTCCCCTTGTAATTATGTTTAGAAAATAAATAACAACTATATTTTTGTTAATTGTTTTAATTCTTCATCATTTTGAAATATTCTTTTTAAATATAGATCTATCATTTCTCGTGAGTATTTCCTCTCGATTATTTTTAAAGATACTTCTCTCTTCTGTCTTTCAATTTTATGAGAACATCTTAGTTCTATTTCTTATGGATTAACAAAAGTCATATTATATTTAGACAGCCTTTTGAGAATATCTTCTAGATTTTTGTTGTTATTGGCTAGAGAATTTGGTTGATGTCATTGAAATAGATATTCTTAGAAAAGTTTAATCTACTTGGAATATATATCAAGTAAATATTTTCACTGATCCTGACCGTGTTATTTTTAAGCTGACGTTGCAAACGTGGGAAACACTAATTGAAGCTTTTGTGTGACTTTCTAAGTTTTTAGATCTCCTTTTTTTTCTTTTTCCCTTTTCCATTAGTTTATTTTTGGATATATACTTTTATGTTCTTTTGTTAACTCCTCTCTCAGTTGTATAACTAAGGGTTTACCTGTAATTTACTTCTTCCATGGTATTACCCAAAAAAAGAAAAAGATAAAATATTTGTCTATGAAATCATAATCAAAGGGAAGATCTAAATAAAGTTCGACAAATAGTTAAAAAAAAAATACTAAAACAGGTGCAACCCATCCAAATAACACAGCAGATTAGATGAGACTTAGATATCGATTTTTATTATCACCTTCTCTGCAGAATTGACCTAATGCCAATAAGCATCATTATCATTGTCAGAGTCTTTATTTGCATCATTAGTGAAATGAAAGCGGAGCTATCAAGCAATTTAAAATGGGTTGGGAAAATAGAGTGTTTTTTTTGGATGATGTGATTTTTGCGATTCGAACTTTAACAGAACTATAGTTATCGCTGTTGTGAATAGAACTAGGAATATTAAATTATACGCATTGTCCAGCTCCAGCGAATAAAAGATGTAACGAGCGTACGTGCGAAATGACAGAGGAACGAACAATCCCCATGCTGCGGAGGTCGCCCGCCCACCCACGGAGCCGTGAAAGGAAACAAATAAATTTGGTGGTTCAGTTGCACCCGACGGCCGGTCAATATTATAGCTCAACCCCAGCTCAGCTAGTTTTATAGATCGGCTGGCGTAACCATTTTTTTTTTTTTTTCGAGACATATGGCGCTGGCATAAATATAAAATTCAATGCGTGCACAGCAAACCGGCGCCACTCTCACCTGCCTTAATCTAATCAAAATTGCGTGGCTTATTGACTTCGAGACGATAATTGAAAGAAAATCGTGGAACGTGACATCGGCGAGGCTTTAATTTAAAATCAAACTTTCGAATGCGCCATCCTTCTGGATTTTATCAGCGATAACCATTGCTCTCGATTCCGTCTCGTCGTCGTCGGCCAGGTACGAAGAGAACGACCGAGCCAACTGGATCAGAAAAGGAGGGGCAGCTTGCTGTCACACCCACACCCTCCATATAATTGCAGATGCCGATATCTGTGAAAGATTCATCTCCGAGATCCACCGGCCAGTCGTCGGTGGACCAGCGTAGCCCCCCACCATCCTTCCGGTAACGGACAGTAGAGTCCCTGCCAAACCATTACCAGATACATTACCTTCCCTGGAGGGCGCTTTGCTTTCCCCAAAGGAGCTTTTGGAAAGTCCTGTTCCCTGTCGTACGTCACCCGGATCCAAATACGCGTCACCGTGCATGGAAACCCATCCCGCCGTCTACCGGAAATGCTAAAACCAGTCGGACTCGAAGCGTGTTTTTGGTGAAAATGTTTGGCAGAGAGTGTGGACGGCGAGAGAGCGAGTTGGGAAATAAACGACGATGTCGTAAGACTATTTGAACAAAAAATATTATTATTATTATCAAATATTAGAAAATATATATATTGTATGCGGATCGGCTGTAGACCGAAGAATGATCGTGCCCACTGAAACTAAAATAAAAATTATAAGAATTTGGCGAAAATGTAATCGTTCGAGTCAATGTTCGCAGCCTCATCAGGAACTTATGCTAACAATGGTGAATTATAATACAGATCTAATGGGTAACTACTACCGATTCCAATTTAAAAAGTTAAAGGAAAAAAATGGAAAAGGGTTTTTTTTTTTTTTTTTTCATTTTTGTTCTGTCAGTGCATTTTTCACGCCGCGCAGGCGCTTTCTCCGGCACGGAAATCGGCGAACGGAACCTACTACCACGGCATGGCGAAACTTCTACATCGTCGGATGATGGCTGCGCCGGGAAATCTAACGATGACGAGGACAGCTTCGGACGGTGGCACGGCATCGACGATGGGGGTTTTGTTGGCGTCGTCGGAAACGGTCCTGCCTTCCTACACCCGCCACGCACTGGAATCAACCATTGTGACTGCCGGAACTCCTTGTTCAACGTCCCGTTAGAAGTCAACACCCCTTTCCATCTCACGCGTCCAACAGGTGAAATCCAACCTTCTACGATGGCGACGGCGAACTTTTGCAGTTGTCGGATGATGGCTGCGGCGGGAGATCTGACGACGAGGTGGATAGCTGTTGACGGTGACGCGGTAACGGCGATGGCGCGTTCGTCGGCGTCGCCATCGCCGAGGAGTGCCCTTCCTTCCTAATTCCACTGCGGACTCGAATCAACCCATATAACTTCCGGAACTCCTTGCTCAACATCCCGTTCGAACTTAACGCCCCTTCCATCTCACTCGTCCTTGGCTCCATATCTTCTCGACCGGAACCGGGAGCAACGATGGAGTTCTCTGTGAAAGTCTTCTTCTTGGTAGTGATGTTGCCCAGCAGCCCACCGACCCTTCTGGCCGCCGACGATTGTTGCAGGGCGTTGAGGAGAGTCTTCAAGGCTCTGCTTGGAGAACCACGGTTGGCAATCATGATCTCCCCAATCTCCGCTTGGCTTATGCTCGCTCCATTCTGAAAAATCTCCTCCACGGCAGGGTAGAGCTTGTGATCCTTCAACCCGAGATAGCTACTGGCCATCGTCTTGAATGCCGTAAAGTTGCAGAGCGGAAAGAAGAGATGCACGTCCAATCTGCCTGGCCGCATCACGGCCGAATCTATTCCGGACACGGCTGCATCCCGCATCGTGAACACCATCACCCTCTCCTCACCGCAGCAGGAGAAGATCCCGTCCATGAAATTGAGCACTCCGGTCAGGGAATTCGCCCTGTTATGGAGATAATGATCGAGGTCCTCTACGACGATGACCGATCTAGGGCTGGTCTGGACGAGGAGAGTTTTGAGTTCCGACTCATCCGAGACCCGACCAAGGTCAACGTCGTAGATGTCGAAGGAGAGGAATTTCGCCATGGCGGCGATGAAACTCGATTTCCCCGTTCCCGGCGGGCCGTATAGGAGATAGCTTCTCTTCCACACACGGCCCAACCTATGGTAATACATCTTGTTCTTAAGAAAATTCTCAAGATCGGTCTTCACTCTGTTTTTGAGGTCCGGGTCCATCGCCAGCGTCTCCATCGTCGACGGGTGCGTGAAAGGCACGGACTTCCACCTCCTCCTCACCTCCCTTCCATCATCACCTGCCACGATCGAATTGGTGAACAGCCGAACCTCCTTCTTCCTCAACTCCACCTCATCCGCCACGGCTTCGATGTGCTGGATGTACGGCCGCAGAATCCTCCTCCGGTCCCTCTTCCTCACCCGGAGCACAAGCGCCTCGCCGGCGTGGTCGGTCCAGGTGATCCTCGCCCCCAGGAACGTGTCGCGTACGGTCTGGTTCGCATCCATCTGGATGTAGAGATCGGACCGGATGTTGGGTTTCTTCGAGAACAGCAACACGTTGTTCGACTCCTCCAACGATGGGAGGGAACCGATATAGATGACGGCCTTGCGGTAGAGAGGATTCTCTTGAAGGCAATCGTTGTACATGGGAATCTTATAGCACTGGTGGGCATAAAGCTTGTCCTCCGCCGCCCTCCACCACCGTACCAACAGACCCAGAATCTCCCTGACGGAGAAGACGAACCGGAGAAGCACCAACCCACCGGCAACCCAGATCAGCGGATTCCACCCCATGCCGCGTACGCACGCACTATGACGCCTTCGACATCACAAGGCCGAAATATGTGCCCTCGCTTGGTATTTATAGGTGGGAGTTGTCGGCCCTGAAGATCGAGGAGAAAGATAATTATTGTTATGAGTTGTTAAAGATTTTTTTAAAAATATATATATATATATATTAATAAATTTTAAGTTAATATAAAAGCTAAGTAGTATTTATAACATTTTCAAGTGTAAATGACTACAATTTCTTCTTCTTTTTTGTTATATTATTTGTTGTTAATTTGTGTTCGGTAAGGTGTAAGGCAGTCGTGAGGTTCTTTGACTTGTCATAACGTTGTGGACACGATTATTTTTATTTTTATTTTTTTTTACATTTGCAGTCTTCGACATTTGTAATCGTCTTCGAGATTAGCGCTGGGGACTGGATAGGAAGGAGAGGAGTCAATTTTGGTTGCATATGATCATAATACCGTATTTATTTCTTGGAAACCGCAAAGGTGTTGTATTCTCTAGACTAACACTGCACCAGTAACGTCTAGGAGCAGATAAAGCGCAACATTTGTTTCAAGCGAACGAGCTTCCTTAAATCTGTTCTCTAAATTTACCCAGACCCTCATGTGGATATCATTTTACCACAATGTTGATGACGATAACGTCATCGACATCCATCAGTCTTTCAAGCCGTGCACAGCATATGGTCTTCATCTCCAAATGGCAAAAATGTCGTAAGCAGAAAATTAGATTTCATTTCTGCGTGGGGGCTGTCGTTCTTGTTCCGTTCCAAAATCATCGATGAAGAAAACGAAGAACAACGATTCGCTCCCTCCAACATGTGGAATACATGCATTTATCGTGAGAAGCAATCAACCCATGTATCACTCGAACGCTGTGCAAACGGCGGGTACATCATTTCGAACAACCAAAGTCGTCGTTTCAAATCGCAGGCGACGCACCGACTCAGTCTTTGGTTTTCTTTCTTTTTTGTTTTATCCTATCGGTGCGAGACTTTTTCTATAACAGACATTATTTTCCTGGTGTTATGATATCTTGGGTACATCGTCGTGCCATTCATCCACGTTCCGTGCCTAAGGAAGAAGAAGGCGGTCGACGAATCTTTGACCGATCACAAACCCGAACCCCATCCATCCCCCGTCGCTCGCCCACACATGACAGGAGATGGGCAAGAAAATCGCATCGCCAGGTGTGGTGTTGAAATCCGACTACCCGAAACACGCAAACGGAAGGAGAAAGGACTATTAATTCATTATAACTCCGTCAAGGACAATCGACAGATCCAACCACAGCTGATCAACTATAATAGCAGTGATGGACGACAATTGCAGGTTGGCCATGAAGAGGAGCAATTGCGGCTTTCAATGTCACGCTTGTGTCACAGATGCCCGTGTTTTTACTTACCATAAAGAGCCCATTTATTCACTCTCCCGCAATTTGAAGTATGGCAAATTAAATATGCCACGCACACATTCAATTGCAATTCACAGCCAGCTCACTCGTCTTGTATATCTTCAATGTGCCTGGATGTATCATGTATGATGTATTTATTTTCTTATAATGATCGAATTCATTGACGTGCATGTTCGTTTTTCTGAAGGTAGTTGTCATTGCTGTGTTTTGTATCAAAATTTCATATCACGTATATTTCAGAATCAAACACTGGTGGTATTCAATAAATGTTTTTGTATTTGATGCTCGAGAAACACTGGCACCGAAATGTTTTGGAATAAATAAAAACATTATACACCAATGGTGTTCAAATGCAAATTTAGCGCAAAAACAGGTTGTGTGTTTTCATTTCATTTCTAGGTAAATGATAAATGCAATATTCTAGTTTTCAAACATAGAAATAATAATAATAAAATCCTTTATCTTTTTCGATCTATCGTCGACTGGACAATACAAAAGAATACTATTCTATCATAATCTCTTGTCTTTTAGTCTATGATTTTCACCTGTCTTTCATTAATACATTTCCATGAATACATTCACAACACCAAACCTATTTCTTCACATGCAGTGTCTAATTCATTAAAGGTCCAAGTCTTTATCAACTCGAGAACTCGGATTGGTAAAGAAAATAAATCGTGCTCGTAATAATCAATAATAAAGTATTAAATCATACCTTAACATATGCCAACGACAGTAAACTTTACCTTCATAGTCGATTGACGTAAATCATAATCATCCCGGTGAAAATCTTTTACCCACGTGCACCTTTAATGACACCCATGTCATGCAAATTCCAACGCAACGCAAGCGTTAAGTCTTAAATATGCATGGTCGGCCGGGCCAAATCATGTAGCCTAGCCCGGTACGATCAAATCATACCGATCAACAGCACAACACGGTCTATCAGACCATTGTTTGACGAAATGGTGTCATGTTGTTAGCGTGACATGATGTGGTAGTTGCGCCTGACTCGACGTGATTTGCCCAACTCGACGTAAATTGGGCGGGCTTGTTTTTGTATACTTTCCGACAGAAATTAAAACAACAATAAATAATTAAAACAGTGAAAAATGAAAGTAACAGGACATTATCAGAAATGTTACTGTATATTTTATTGATAATAATTAGAAATTACAAAATGATTTAGGATGATTATTTATCCTCGTATTATTAAAAATATTTTTTCAAAATTTATGAAATTTACTTATTCATTTTGTATTAAAGGTAAAGTAATTAGTTTTACTTTTAATGATGCTTCAAATAATACTACAACAATTCCTATATTTAAAAGTAGACTAAATCTACAAAATGATTTTAATTTACGTCATCAGAGATGTACATGACACGTAATTAATATTAAAATTTAAGTTAATATTGTAGAAATTAAAGATTACGTAGAAAATATTAGATCAATATTGTCTTGTATTACAAGTCTTGGAAGAAGACCAAGAAAAGTTTGATTATATATGTGATTCATTCAGTTTATTTCGTAAAAAATTTACTTTTAATATTACTTATAAATTAAAATTTTTATATTTAATGTTAAATAGTTGTATTCCTTGTAAAGAATCTATGATAGCTTATTATAATCGTAATGTAAGTAATTATAGTAAAATATTAAATGATAATGACTTCTAAATAATTAATTATTTTGTTGAATTTTTAAAACCATTTTCTAATGCAACAATAGAATTATCTAGAATATATTATTCAACTATTATTTATGCATTACATCATCTATATCAAATTACATCAGTTTTTAATAAACATGGACAATACAAAAATTTTACACCAATTGTAGAAAAAATGAAAAAAAAAATACAAATATCAGCATGATATTCCTTTATTATACGCGTTATTGTTTAGATCTATGGCGAAAATTAATAATAGTTAGTAAATTAATTAATAAGATACAAAAATGTTTAGAAGTACAAGTAGGTTTAATTCCTTCTACAATAGAAGTTAATTTAAATCAAATGTTTGATTTATATTATATGAAATATAGAAATGAAATAAGAATAACACAGGTTTCACAACTCAATATACCTTCTTCAGCGTTATCATCATCGATGATGACATTGTGAAGCAATAGAAGATGAAGAAGATAATTATTCCTCATCTTCCACTTTTAAGTTGTAGACAAAAATTAATTATTTTTAATCAAATTAGTCATCAATATTTATGAAATAAATATATTGATGATTTTGATGTAATTAATTTGTAGAGAAAACAAAAAATGATATTTCCTATTTTATATTTAATGACTAGAAATTTACTAACTATTTCAATAGTTTCTATAGCTTGTGAGTAAATTTTTAGCTTTAGTAGAAATATCTTACTTAAAAGAAGATTTTAATTGAAAGATAATATTCTTGAAGTATCAATGTACGCCAAAGATTAAGAACTTATTCGACATCGCATTCAAGATCAATATAATGTCATGAAGGATGATTTTATAAACATGAAAATATAAATTTAAATATAATTATGTAATTTCTTTTAAATATTTTGTAATTTTTATTATTTCCATTAATGAAATATAAAATTTTTTTGTAACAATATTTTGATATTCACCATTATCATTAATTTGTATTGATCAACCACAAATAGCCCACTGCCCATGGTCTCCTTTTTTAATTAATTTTTGGTCTAATAAAACCATCTTTTTTTATCTGACCAAGGCCCTTTGATCAAACCTGAGTTTGGTCTAATCAAATCCCAAGCGGTATAACTGAGGAATGGTGGGTGCTCGACATTTGATTTAATTGACCCTTTAGTTTGATCTGATTGATTTTTACAAGGACATTGCCTCCCTCTCTAGTGCAACTGATTTTTACCAGATATTTGTTTTTTTATTTATTTAAATTATTATTATTATTATAGATGCAGTATAATCAAATATAGTTACAATCTAACTGAAGTTTTGGTTCAATCACACCAAGCTTTTGATTTGGTTAAACTGAATTTTTGTTCTTATTGTTTAATTTCATTTATTTATTTATTTTTACATGACCTCCTTGTTTCCACCCTCGTTATTTTTTTATGTTTTATTTTTTTTTTACCCTTAGGCTTCTAAGTTTGGACATTTTCAATCTACCAAAGATGCATACATGAGGATGAAGAGTACAATCTGTGATATAATTAACTGTACTATCGCTGAGCACAAGCCATATGGGCCCATGTCAATGAGCTATGCTCGAGTCGCACCTGCAACCTATGGTGTTAGTCTAAACCAATACGAATGGGCTGACGACTTTTTGAGTTGTGTTAGCCCGGCATGACCCATATGCATCTATGGTTAATCTTGATTTATCACCTATTGTATTTTATAATAAACATTATCTCTTTATTTGTGTCCAACGATACATTTTAAAAAAAAAAAAAAAAAAAAAAAGTTGGTATGCAGTGGCTGCATTGCAACCCCAATGATACACTTTTAATTGAAATTACCCATATCGTGTTTACGTTTCACTAATGGCTCAACATATCATTTACTCTTTTAGTTGGTATTTTAAATGTTCATCTTTCACGATCTTCGACCATTCCATCACTTGAAGGACACGTTGAACCGCTAGCCTCTAGTTTAAGACCTAAGCCCATCTCTCTTTAATCACCATTTTTGATTAACCTAATCATATAGTCTTTCTGTATTAGTTAGTTAATTGCGTCTTTTACATATAAATTTCTTTTTAAATTCTATCGATAATCAAACTTTAGAAGTTTTGGTACACATCAATATATACCATTACCAATACATGGAAAATTATATGAATTTTTAAATAATAATGAAATATATATTATTTTTTGTTGGTCTAACTTTTTTTTAATGATATTATTAAAGTAAAATAAGAACAGTAAGCCAGGAGTCCAATAAAGTAACAAAATGAGGAGAGTCTAAAAAGATTCATGAAACGGAACTAAACAAGAGTTCAAACAAGAAAACAATCAAATGTTGTTATCCCTGGTCATGTCAATCCAAGAGTGAAAGTCCAATTCAAAAGGTACACGTTCTTAAATTAAAGATACTTCTTTGGTAACATTAAGGCCTACACCTAGAGGAGAGTTTTTTAACTGAATAATAATAATATCAGACACTTTACTGAACATGAAGTTGATATCACGATAAGGTCATTCAAAATATATTTATTTTTATAAGTCTAAATAACCTATAAAAAAAAGCTAAAAATAAAGAACGCCGTCGACCCTTCAAAACGCCCACTTTACACTTTACACCACCTCATTTTTCTTATTTCTTAGTTTACTACTCTCTCTCTCTCTCTCTCTCTCTCTCTCTCTGCACATCCTCCGTTTCCGTGGTCTTCAGCGCCGGAACCGTCGTCCGTCGACCCGACGGCAACGTGAAGAAATTCCACCTTCATTGACGGTCGACCTCCACACGGGCGTCGACGTCACTTGTGTAGTCTGATCTTCGTAAGATCGCATCTCCCCTTCTCCCTTGTCGTCATCGAGATTTTTATTATTTCGTCGACTCTGGTTCGGTGTTTCTATCGATTTCATCCGCAATTCTTGAAAATGTAATGGCAGGAACTTTTGGATTGGTGCTATGATATTCGGTATTCGATCTTCCACGGTCTTGTACTGAGTTCTGGGAAAGAGAGTCAAAGGGTATGGAAGGAATCATGGAAGGAGTGGACGAGGTGCTCTTTGAGACCAAATATCTTGCCAAGGAAAGGGAGTGTCTCTCGGCTTCTTCTTCGTCTTCTTCCTCTTTTTCTCCACCATCCGTACAGGTGATGCTCCGGTCACCTGATTTTAAGTTGTCAGTTCCGATTCAATTCAGTTGATGCAAGTCTAATTTCAGTAATGTGGTTTTCAGATCGACAGAGGTGTCAAGAGTGGTCTCCTTTCACTTCTCTCAGTTGGAGGTATATTCTAAACAAGTGACTTGCTGGAATTATAGAAGATAATGAGTGTAGAGAACTAGTAATATCACATATATAATTGTTGTCTGCCGGAGCTGGAGTATGGTTGTTGTTGAGATAACTTTTTCTTTGAGGGTTGCATGGTCATGTATTTGTATACGAGAAGGTTGCGTTGTTATGCATTTGTACATGACTACCATAAACCTTTTCTCTCACGTCTTCACATACAAATTTTGCTTCAATTTGTCTGGACAATTGTTCACTTGATATTGCATATCATGCTTAGCTCACTTATTGTTTAGGTGATTTCTATATGGTAATAGTTACATAAAATTGGCCTTTGTTGATAGCTAATGATCTGCATGCTGTTTCTTTTAAAGGTCTTTACAAGCTTAGAGAAAAGTGGACTGAAAATAGACGACCTAGAACTTCCAAGAAAACGACATCTCTTTTTATATCTCCCAATGGAGAACATATTGCCGTAGCATCCAAGAATCAGATAATAATTTTGCAGGAGGAGGATGAATATATGACTCCGTGTGGCATCTTTACAAGTATAGTGCTCTTGATTGTATGAAAAATGTTTTTCCTAATTTGATACTTTCAAGATTTATCTGTTTATTTCATGTTTTTCTGTACTTTGATTCTGTTGTAATAGTGCCATGTTCAATGTTCATCAGTCAATTTGGTAGAATATGGAATTCCATTATCCTTGTGTCTTAATTCTTGTATGTCTTGTTTGACTTTGGTACCTAGAATAAAACCACCTTCTGTTGCAATTCCTGCAAACATATATAATGTAGTATGGCCACCATTGCCATTTTTCTTGATGCAGATGCTACTGCTACCGGTCACTTTAAAACTAATCCTGCAGTTAGCTTTTATAGAAATTTCATTGCTGGTTGTAATGAATCTACCAAGATTATGGTTTTTTGTGTGTTTAGTTAGGATTCTTTGCATATATATGACAGTGTAATCTTCAACATCCCTTGTAACAGCCAGTTAGACAATCTCATTTCTTCAGCATTCCCTATCGTAGTTTTTTTGGGCAACATCCTGGCTGGTGCCAAGACACCATTCAAGGCTGAGGTGCCTAGACATCCTGAGTTGATTTTTTTTCCCTATGATTATTTTTTAATCTTCGATCATCAAATAACATCCATTGATGAGTATTATTTACCTTTTTCTTAGTTATTTCTATTTGCTACCGAATATTTGATTTAGTGCTGTTAAGATTGTTGCTTTATTATCAAGGATAAGGACTCTCATCATAAAATAAGCAATCTTTGTTCCCATGTAACTTTGAGTAGCAATCTTGGACAGAAAATTGTCATTTGAAGGACTCACCCCAGATAACAGTGTCTACTTCATGGTCCTTAAGCAGCACCTTAGACGGAAGAAGATGCAACAGATTTAGCAACTCTGGAAGTTCCTCATCTTTCACATTTCTCCTAAGGCTTAAATCCCATCCATTCCCTGCATTATTTTGCTTTGCTCCACCCTTGATAACTGCCATTGGGGAATTGGAAAGCTATGTCATTCTTGGAAAACCTCACTCATTGCCCATCCATTGAAGCAATTTTCCACCTTGAAGAATGCCCTTGAGCCAAATACCACCACGAAAATGTGTTTGCCCCATAAATTCCCAGAGCTGTAGTAAACCCTTTCAGAAATGGGATGTATGTGCATTTGCCTTTTTGGTTCCCCTGACATTTGTTGCTTGGTCGTATTTGTTGTTCAGTACAATGACCCATAGGGAGTTCTCATTTAGCAACCATTGCCACCAAGACTGTTGTTATTATTGACATTGTTATTGTTATTTATTATTCAATTTATTGTTTTTTGAAAGTTAACTGGATGGATCCCAATGATAAATAAGGTTCATACATGAAATTTCAAAAAAAAAAGGGATTGATGAGACACTGAATCCAAGGAATAAGGAAAAATTACAATTCAAATGTTTAGCACCCTATTCCACAAGTTAAAAGGACCCATCCCAAGTGTAATCCTATCATCAACAGTTTTGTCATCCTGTTCAAGTACCAAAACCATTTCTAATCAGCCAGATGACCAGAAAAAAAGTGCATTTTGTGTTTAACCACTATAAGTTTTCCCTGTATAAGGTCATTCACACCATCCACCATTTAGCCATTGAGAAAAATTGCAGGCTATCTAAGACTACCTTCCTGCTCATAATCCCAGACAAAGGTTGAAGAATAAGTTCTCCACATCCTTCTCTTTGTCCTTGAAAAAAGGGCACATGAGATCCAGGTCTCTTGGCCATTTGCTTCTTTCTATACACCTTGGTCACCATCCTTTTTGTGCATGAGAATCCATTTGAAAGCTTCCAAATCATCTTACAAAGCTTCCACTTTTCTCTTGGATAATGTCCTCATGGCAGCAGAATCATCTTACCTGTCAGAGGTGATCTACTCTTCCAAATCATCTTACAAAGCTTCCACTTTTCTCTTGGATAATGCCCTCATGGCAGCTCTGAACTAAGATACACTTACAGCATTTGCAGGCCATTGTACCTAGCCTGCATTGCAGCACCCGCCCTGTTTAAAATTTGTTACCTGTGTGAATTCACTGTCTTTTAAGTTAGATCTAAATGGGAAATGCCAGGAGCATTGATTATTGTCATTCTCATATGTTCACTTCTGTAATAAGAATTATCTGCCAGCATTTGAGTTGCATTGTCACTGTTCAGATAATTACCAGCGTGGTTAGGTTGTTATTGTTAATTTTAGAAAATTACATGTTAAGTTATTAGTAGAATAGTATATTTATAAATCAATTTAGAAATATCTGTAGTATATAAAAATGGTTTTTTAAATATTTTTTTTACTGGTGGTGTCTAGGCATCATCAAGGTGCCCAAGGCATCTCTGCTCGTCACCATCATGCTTTGATGCCATCATAAGTTCATAACTATGCTCCCTTTTGATAATCAACACTATTTTCATTGGCTTTCCGCTTTTATTCATAGTATAAGTTATCACAATTATATTATCGTTGAAGATAATTTATAAATTGTATACTTTCATATAAAATATTGGTATTTATTTACAATTGTTAAACACTTAAACTTTAGATTATTGATATGTACGAAATATGAGCTTAGTTGAAGTCTGTGACATCAATTCACTAGTTATATAATTTTTATATTTCATCCTCTTTATTCTGTAAAATACGTAATATTTTTCCCAGTTTCTCCTGTTTAACAATTTCAGATTCATTTGCATGATTTTCCTTCCTGAAGTATGATATGTAGTATTAATGTGCTTCAAAAGTTATCTCTTTCAGCTCACAATTACACTATCGTTGAAGATAATTTATAAATTGTATAATTTCATATAATATATTGGTATTTATTTACAATTGTTAAACACTTAAACTTTAGATTATTGATATGTACGAAATATGAGCTTAGTTGAAGTCTGTGAAATTAATTCACTAGTTATATAATTTTTATATTTCATCCTCTTTATCAGTAAAATACGTAATATTTTTTCCAGCTTCTCCTGTTTAACAATTTCAGATTCATTTGCATGATTTTCCTTTCTGAAGTATGATATGTAGAATTAATGTGCTTCAGGAGTTCTCTCTTTCAGCTACTACTAGCAGCACTGTGGACATGTTTTCTTATTAGATAAGTTGAATGTTACCATTAACTCTAACAAAGATTTGTGTCTAATCTATATTGTGTGGTATAAAGGAACTGAATATCACAGGCATAAATAAGCATCAATTTCCTTGATAATAGGTACAGACAAAACAACCATTTTCAAAGGTGGAACTTGGTTAGAACCTGCTGGGATACTTGGTGTTGTTGACGACATAGACACACTTTTTATTGTAAATTCAAATGGTGAGATGGTATCAAGGACAACATCAAGACAGCTAAAGCTTCCTCTCCCTATTTCTGGCTTGTTTACAGTTGATGATTTTAATGCAGAGCATTCCATGTAAGGTCTATTTCATTAATATGACATGTATTTTATGTATAACAACTTTTCATCTTGGTAACTTTGTACATTTTAGTGGCAGTGTGCCATTGAGAGTCTCTTTTGAAATCTCAGATTGTTTATGCAGGAATGGTTTTTGCATTGTAGCAGCAGATGGTTCCCTTTATTGTGTTGAAGTCACTCAAGAATCAAGTGCATGCATTTGTTCCAGCTCAACCGTAAAATCAAGACCAAAGGAAAGCTCTTATGAGAGTGTTTCATGCTTAGATTTTTGTCATGACATGTCCTTGTTAGTTATGGTTCACAGTTCTAGTCTAGCTACAGGAAGCTCTGTTCAAAATTCTGGTAAATAGTTTAATTTTGAACTTTTTTGCATTATGTCTAGCTTAAGGCTTAAATGTTTCTTCATCTTAAAGTGTTTTTGGACTGAGTTATTCATTAGTCTTATATCAGTAAGTTGAGAGAGAAATTCTTTTCCTGAATACTGCTTATGGTTTTTCTGGCAGGATTCTTCTCTATTTGTTTATGGCATGTTGCAAAAAACTTAGAGCTAAATTTACTTTTTAGTAGTCCTAGGTTTGAAGGACTATACTCATCACCAAAGAGCCAAGTGGAAATCTTTACAAGTCCAAAAGTGCTGATCTCACCTGAAGGAAGGCATATTGCGACTCTTGACATGAAAGGGTGGTTGCGTATTTATTATCTCAAACAGAATCCTTATTCTATTTCAATGTTTTCTTTTGACAAAAAAAATTGTGTCAAGTTTTCTGATGGTTCCGAACTGGTTGAAGGAAACTTCTTCACAAACATAGTTGATTTTGCTTGGTGGTCTGATCATTGTCTTATACTTTCAAGGAGTGGTCATGTTGTTATGCTCGATATAAATAATGGTTTAAAGGATATGGAAAATGATCTAGAATTCTCTGTGTCCTTGCTAGAAAGAGTGAATGGCCGTCAAGGATATGTTTTTGCTTTGGACTGCAGACCAACACAGGAAAACTCAGCTTTGAGTGAGCATAAGGGCACATCTGAAAATGTCCCTCATGAAAATTATGAAGAAGAACACATTGGTGAATCAAGCTGGAGCTTAATTTCTCTTTCAGCTAAATCTGTAACTGAAATGTATGCTATCTTGATCCGGAAGCAACAATATCAAAATGCTTTACAATTTGCCAACCGTTTTCAGCTAAATAAAGATGAAATTTTTAAGGCACAGTGGTTATATAGTGATCAAGGCGTTAATGAAGTAAATAAGTATTTGACAAACATTAGCGATCAGAATTTTGTACTTTCAGAATGCCTAAAAGTTGGATCAGCTGAAGATACAGTTATAGGTTTGCTTTCTCTTGGTCTTCATATAACTGATCAGTACAAGTTTCTTAGTCTGGAAGATGAAACAGATAGTATAATATGGAGGTACCGAATGATTAGGCTTCAGTTGGTGCAATACAAGGATCTGTTGGAGACATTTCTGGGGATCAATATGGGCAGGTACAAGTCCTGGATACTAGATTGTTTTTGTAGCTCAGGATACATTTTCAGACATTTATAATTGATCATTTGTTCTTGTTGAGTGGTGTTCCATTTAATCAACGCATCATGGTAAAAACTCTAAGGCTGTGTATCTATTGACCTTGCCAGTTGTCTCCTTCATAGGAGCCTTGTGCGCTAAGTTACCTCCCCATCTCAAGAAAATATTTCGATACACAGTTTTCTTTCATACCTTCATCCAGTGTCGAGTTTCTCACTTAGATGTTTATAGCTTTGTCTATTGCAACATTCTTTAGCTTTGACTTCAACACAAGAAATTTTAGCGATGATAAGACTTAAGGGTCTATTTGGAAGCACTTCTCCCAAAAACAGATTTAGTCTCACGTTTTAAAAGCTAGCTTTTAGAGCTTGATGTTAGAATCTAGTTTTTAAGAAATAAGCTCTAAAAGCTTTTAGTTTTTTGGTGACACAAAGCCAAAACAGCTTTTACATTGATGTAGAAAGACAATGTTGTCCCTTTGAAAGTCAACAAGAGGAAATGTGTTTCACTATTTATGTAGGCTGAATTTATTTGCATTATTTCTCAATGATAATATAGACGATATTTACACAAATAATTTCTGTAAGAAATATTCATTGTTTTGTGATGTAGTTAATGACTTGTATATGATTGTCAAGATTAATTTTTATCACAATTACCTAATAGGCTCTTTGATTTTTGGTAAGTATTGTCTTTTCAAAATTTGATGGCATTTGTTGTAATTATGTCTTGGTTTTATTGTAAATTGAATAAATGAACAAAGACAGAAAGGAGAAAAATTATGATTTGGGAGAAGTGGCCTTCACACATCTTCTCCCAGAATCCACAACACTATTGTTTTTCTGTGTCCTAAATTACAGCAGATTTTCCTAGAAGTTACATGTTTTGTACTGTTTAAGGCAGTTCCGGCACTAAGACTGCTTTTGGGAGAAGTTATGCCTCAAAATCTCTCCTGAATGGACCCTATGATTTAAACATTTATATACTTCAATATATCTGCAAGTCTAAACTAATAGATTAGTTTGAGACTCTCATACACTCTTCTATGTTTTCTGTTTCTCCTTTTTAATCACCCTGATGCTTTTATGACAGTAACACTTAAATATTTTGTGTACTACTTCTTAACTGCAAGCTTTTCAGATTTTCTGCACAGGAATACAGCAAATTCCGTACATTACCTATTAAGTCGTCTGCCATAGATCTGGCAGAAAGTGGGAAAATTGGAGCTTTAGATCTTCTGTTTAGGCGTCATCCATATTCTCTATATGGTAATATTTTGGATATTTTATCTGCCATTCCTGAAACTGTTCCTGTTCAATCATTCGGGCAACTCCTTCCTGGGGCTTGCCCCCCTAATGTTGTTATTTTGAGAGATGAGGATTGGGTTGAATGTGAAAAGATGGTGTCTTTCATGAATGAAACAACAATTGATTTTGAGAACAATTTTTCCACAAAGACAGAAATCATTTTGAAGTGCACCACGGGTTTGGTTTGGCCTTCAATGGCTGAACTGTCTGAGTGGTACAAAAATAGGGCTAGAGATATTGATAACTTGAGTGGCCAGCTAGACAATTCCCTCTCTTTGATTGACTTTGCCTGTCACAAGGGTGTGGTTGAGTTGAAACCATTTCACAAAGACATGTCATATTTGCATCAAATTGTTTATTGTAATGATGAAGAAACAAGTTTCTATGTGAGCCTGACCTCATGGGAAAATTTGTCAGCCTATGAGAAGTTCAAGACGATGCTTAAAGAGGTCAAGGAAGAAAAAATTGTGGCTAGGTTGCAGGAGAAAGCTATCCCATTTATGCGTAATCATACTTACTCTATGAAGGATTTAAAACATGCTGTCAGTGGGAGCCAAGAAAATGAACATTCTGGAAGTGTGGAGTCCTTTCTGGTTTCATGGTTGAAGGAGACTGCTGCCAAGAATGAGATGGGTATATGCTTGATTGTGATAGAGGAAGGATGCAGGAATCTGCACACTGGAGAAACGTTCAGGGATGAATCTGAAGTGGTCCATACAGCCTTGGAGTGTTTATACTTGTGCACTTTGACAGATTGCTGGAATATGATGTCATCCATATTATCCAAGCTTCCAAGAAAAACTTCAAAAGAGATCTTAGCCATGCATGGAAATGTTTCAAGTCCAAGGCAAGGTGTTAGAGGTTTTGGATCTCCCATACCTTCTTATTGGGAAAACCAAAAAAGTAGTTCAGAGATGCCAACCGATTTACAGATCCGGGACAAGGAAGCTTTGCCACAACATTCTGTAGGAAATTTGAAGGGGGCAAAGGCTGGGTTGATTGAGAACCTAGAGAAGAGGATCAAAATTGCAGAAGGCCATGTTGAAGTGGGGCGACTTTTGGCATACTATCAGGTTTTAGCCTCTTCATCCCAATCTTTGGCTCTTGTTCCCATCATATGGTATAGTTATTGTATCAGTCATCAGTTCTATCTTGTTTGTTAAATTTATACTGAATTTAATTTTACAATACTACATTATTGAAGATCTAGCAAGACCGTTCTGAATGCTTTGCTTATTTTTTATAATATTAAGAACTATTGTTGTGGTATGCCATAGTTCTTAACGTTGTGTGTGACCCAGTAACTGTGGGGAAAGTCATTATTCAGAAATTTAGATCATTAACCGCTAATTTGCTATATTTAGGGTTTAGGACCTTCTCTAGTCAAGACAAATCACATGTTCATAACCATCTAGCAACTCTGGCTATCAAAGAGTACAAATCTTTATGAATACTTTCTCTTTGCATGTGTTCTTACAGAGCTTTACTTTTACTATATGATGTCTATGAGTGGACAGGGCCCATCTATCCAATGGCATATGTTTCCATCTTTCTGATTATGATTTTGACAAACCGTAGTTTATATCTCTCTTTTTCTAAATAGAAATCATTTTTATCTTGTTAAATTTGGTAGAGATTTCTTTTTGAACATTCATTAGCGGGGGTTTCTGGTATAGAAATTGATGTATCTTTTAGTATCTTGATCAATAAGGTGTGAGTCATATGCCACAAGTTAATGCCTTTAGTTTTCACTCTCCAGCAAATGTTTTGTAGATTTTGCCTGAAATTTTGGCCGACTAAAAATGCTTGGGATCATCTTATAGTTATATTGCACTTGACTTTTGTAAAAATTCCAGTCCATGCTGAAAGCATATTAAGCACCAAGGTTAATTGAATTTTAGATGCTTAGCTTTCTTGGTTTATGATAGACATAATCAAATAAACATTGGATGGTTGATAAAGGTTTATAAAATATTGAATACTCATGCTTAATGTCAAGATTCAAAATTTAGGATGTTTGAAAAAGTGCCATCCCTTCTATAGCTGATTCTTAATTTCTGGATATCAGATAAGAAATGATTTTTTGGTTTGTACTTACTTATCACAACAGCAATAGAAGGTTCTTTTGTAACCACTTTATAAGTAAATATAAAGCTAATATTCACTTGTTTGTGTGAGATTCTTAAGGTAGTTGAATCTACTATAAAATCATCACAATCCTTCCCTGCTTGCAAATTGAAGGTTTCATTCATTTCTAGGTCCCAAAACCAATGAGCTTTTTTCAAGGAGCTCATTCTGACGAAAAGAATGTAAAACAACTTATACGCCTTGTTTTGTCAAAATTTAGTCGTCAGCCAGGAAGATCTGATAATGATTGGGCAAATATGTGGAGGGATTTGCAATGTTTTCAAGAGAGAGCCTTCCCTTTCCTTGATAAAGAATATGTACTTACAGAGTTCTGTAGGGGACTGCTAAAAGCTGGAAAATTATCTCTTGCAAGGAGCTATCTAAAGGGATCTGGTGATGTTTCTTTAACAACAGAAAAAGCAGAAAATCTTGTTATTCAAGCTGCAAAAGAGTACTTCTTCTCAGCTTCAAGTCTTTCTTGCTCTGAAGTGAGTACTTCTAATCACTCCCATATGACAATTGTTTTGATGCCTGTTCTACATGAAAAATCTAAGTTTTTACAACATCTCTAGCTAGAGTGGCATATTTGCATAATTTTCAAATCGTGTCATTAGCTTTTGTTTTTGAACGTTTCATGTCTATCTATAATTGCATAGGTATTAATGAAGCATCATCACTTATAAAGTATTCGAATTTTGGAGCACATTGGGTGAGAATGGTAAGATAGCGTATCATAGAATGGACATTTATTCTAGTCATGCATCATAAGATTAAGCTAACGGCTGTTGAGAATGTGGGAGATTCAGTGGTTCCTGTATTATTAAAAATTTATTGGCTTCTAATTGTTCCTTTCCTTAAAGTTCTGATTTCTACAGTAACATTTTTGGAAATTGTGCAGATATGGAAGGCAAGGGAATGCTTAAATGTATTTCCAAATAGTGAAAGTGTCAAAGCGGAGTCTGATATCATTGACGTTCTAACCAATAAACTTCCAACATATGGTGTGACTCTCCTTCCAGTGCAATACAAGCAAATAAGAAATCCCATGGAGATAATTAATACCGTGATCACAAGCCGAACTGGGGCTTATGTTGATGTGGATGAGCTCATTGAAATTGCAAAAATGTTGGGACTGAGATCTTCAGATGATATAGCAGCCATCCAAGAAGCTGTAGCAAGAGAAGCTGCTGTTGCTGGTGATCTCCAGCTTGCTTTTGATCTTTGCCTTGCTTTGGCTAGAAAGGGTCATGGACCTATCTGGGATTTGGCTTCAGCACTTGCAAGGGGCCCTATCCTTGAAAACATGGACATTACTTCCCGAAGGCAGCTCCTAGGTTTCGCACTTAGCCATTGTGATAGTGAATCTATTGGGGAATTATTGCATGCATGGAAAAACATCGATATGCAAATTCATACTGAAAAGTTAACGATGTTGACCACCACAGGTCCTCCAGATTTCTCTGTTCCAGATATTGGAGATGTACCACCTCATGCACAGAATCTTCAAGAAAATTGTATTGCAAGAGTATCAGTGGAAGGTGATGCAGACAAAGGCAAGAATGCTGACATGGAAGTTCATCTTAAAAATAAAGGTAGCCTACTTTCTAAAGTTGTGATGAAGACACCCACTGATGATGGAACCATTTGGGATGATATATTGAGAGAAAATGGAAAACTTTCTTCGTTTGTTGTTTCTGAACTTCCTTGGTTACTAGAGTTGAATAGCAAAGCAGAATATGGTAAAAAAGCATCTTTTGGAAACAAATCTCCAGGAAAATGGTTCATGTCTGTGAGATTGCAAGCAGGTTTGTGCATATTGTCCCAGTTGGCTTTGAACAATTTATCTCCTAGTGACGATTTGATTGCATCTATTATCAACTCTGAAATGGAACCCCCTGCTACTAGTGAACATGACATTGTTGGATGCTCATTTCTACTAAATTTTATGGATGCTTTTCATGGTGTAAAAATTATTGAGGAACAACTCAAAAAAAGGGAAAGTTACCAAGAAGTTCATAGCATCATGAACCTTGGAATGATGTATAGCTCTGTGCAAAGCTCTGCAAGTGAGTGCTCAAGCCCTAGTGAAAGAAGGATGCTGTTACTTAACAGGTTTCAGCAGAAGGACAAGTCATTTATTGCAGGTGATTTATGGATCTTATATTCTTATATGCAATTTTCTTTCATGTTTCTTTTGCATATGAAAAATCGTTGAGGTACCTCTTCTGTAAAACTATGTTTATTTTCCAATATGTTGCCTGTTCAACATGCCATTGCCCAAGTTCAGCAAGGTTCTGCATAACATCTTTTCATTAGGTTGGTTTCCTGAATTTTTTTTTTTCCTATGGTATGATTAGAATAACATATTTCAGTATTCATGATTAGAATAAAGTAGTCATGATTATGTTTTTTGGCACATGATGATCTCACTCACAAGTCACAAGAGACCACAGAAACACTATCTATATGAAAGTAACTAAGATCACCTTGACCTTTTTATGTAAATTATTTCTGATTTACATCCTCGTCTCAATATCTCTCTTTATTTCTCAGATCAATCAACAAAAATTGATGAAATACAGTCTGCATTCTGGAGAGAATGGAAAATAAAGCTAGAAGAACAAAAAAGGCTTGCTGAGCATGCTAAAGAATTGGAAGGTGTGATTCCTGGAGTGGACACTTCACGTTTTTTATCAGGGGATATAAGCTACATTGAAGGAGCTATTCTCCAGTTTGTTGATTCAGTAAAGTTGGACAAAAAGCACGTTGTCCATGATGCTGTGAAACTAGCAGATGCATATGGTGTGGATCGCAAAAAGGTGCCTTTCTTCCCACCCTTTGTCTAAGTGGGTATCTATATGAATCCTTCCTTATGTAGTCTTTGTATATGCAACTACTACATTCAGTACAGCTATTGTTAAAACTTAAAACTATGCACTACATTCGGTACATATGTAGGGTTTTTTTCTGTATCAGGTAAGCAAGAACCATAAAATCACACAAGACTAACTTCCAATGCTGACTGACTAAAAATTCCCTTTTAAAAGGATGAGAGAAAATACAAAGCATAAGGTTACTCTGATTATTTTCACTACTGGTTTCCCAGTGATATTCTGTCGAAATACACTTTCCTTGGGCCGTTTTCTTTTAAAAATGTCTTCTTTCCTTCTAGCATTATTTCTACAGCAAAAACATCTGGTAGCTTTGCACTCTGGATTGTTTCCCTTTATTCAAAACTTTACCTTTTGTATCCTTTCTACTTGTTTGTGACTTTTTTGCTGAATCTGGAATGGTTCATTCTCATTTAATTTTTTTTCTGATCTTCATATTATTGTTGCATTGATTTTCATAAAGACACATTTTGGTTTAAGGATTGCTCCACAAGCTTTACAACTTTAAATTTCTGAGCTTTTTGAAGTAATTGTCACCTTCTTTCCTTCCAGCATGAATATCAAGGGGCTTTCTATGTTAGTCATCTTCTGATTCATCTGAATGTTCCCAGGCATCTGAGCTTTTGCAAAGAATCATCTCCATGCATATAGATGAAATAAAGAACCATGGCTTAAATGATCTGTGTGCTATTAGACCGTATGCATGACTCTTTCAATTTTTTCGTTCCACTTTTTATGTTGGATGATGGTCAATTGTTGCACCCCTTCCACAAAATGTGTTGCTTAGTCTGAAAGCATTGGCAATGCAATATTTGTTTACTTGTTCGAAATAAATGTTTGAGAGAAATGGTTTAATTACTGTTGGATGAAAGATTGTAATAAAACCTTTTGACAGCAGTCTATTACTTAGCCATCACTAACATCATGCACTACTTTCAGCAATATACTTGCATTTTATTTCTCTGAATTGCTTTGATGATTGCTGAAATTTAACATATATTGGAGCTTATCATGCATTTCAAGGTCAATGACTTTTCCTTCTTTATATTAGGTACTTCTGTGGTATCTTGGCTCTGCTCTTGTTTCTGAACTATGGACAAATGATGAAATTTTAGTTGAAATTTCAGAATTTAGAGATGATATTTTCACTTCTACAAGTGACATTGTTTCCATGTTATGCTCGGTTGTGTACCCTGAAATTGAAGGGCATAATAAATTGCGCCTTTCCTATATGTACTCTATTCTTTCTGCCTGTTACTTGTATTTGAAGAGAACCAACGGATCAGCATTGCTGTTAAATAAGAACCCTGATCATGCACACACTCTTGAGTTATTCCATTATTATAAGGTTCTAGAACAGGAATGTCAAAAAATTTCCTTTATTAAGGATTTGAACTTTAAGAGAATAGCTGGATTGCATGATTTGAATTTTGAGTGCTTCAGTGATGAAGTTTGCAAGCATATTTGTGAATCTACTGCACAAGCTCTGGCAGATATGGTAAAAGTCCTTGGTTCTATTTATAAAGATCCACAATCTTTGGGTCTTATATCTTGGCAGGCTGTTTATAGTCATCTGATTACAATGACACTAACTGAGTTAGAGACTGCAAGCAAAGGAAAACTTCATTACATGAATACTGACAACTTTCTTGCCTTCATTAATGAAATTGAAAAACGTTATGAAGGCTGCAGAATTTATTTAAGAGCTTTACCAGGAGAAGAGACACTACATATATATAGAAGATATTACACACTCTGTGTGCCAACTATCTTTTCAAGTAATCTACCCGATGAACCAGGAGGCCAATCTTGTTTGGTCAGGGCTTTGGACTTTTGGGTCATGTTAACTGATGACATCCAGGAGAGCATGCCTTATGAAATGCCAGAATGGACTTCTGGGAACATTATTGTAAACGATCTTTCCAATTGTTTCAAGGTACTTAAGAAGTTGGTCGTGGGGGGTACCATCTCAACAAATAAAGGCTGGAGCATTGTCTCAGGCTATGTCAGGCACCAACTTACTGATCAATTGGATGACATAATTTCACTCTGTAAATCTATGATCTTTTCAGGTTGTGAATTAGAAGAAATTGTTGAAGTTTTTTCTGCAGGAAAATCTGAAAATTTAAATCTTAATTTTTCTGAAGATCTTTTAGAGGTATACGCAGGAGCAATTGATTCATGCCTGAAAGAGCTAGTTGATGGCTCGGGAAAACGACAGAACTTGCACATGCTGTTGACATCCCTGAGCAAGTGCAATAGTTTGGAGTTACTCAAGGAGATTAGGTATGCAATTTGGGAAAGATTGAGTGCATTTTCCGATGACATGCTGCTACCAAGTTCTATACGCGTTTATGCCCTTGAACTGCTGCAATCTGTAAGTGGGAGGAACCCACAAAGTAATTTCGTTGAATTAGTAGCAGATATTGGGAAGTGGGAAGGCTGGGATGAGTCTTCCAATGGAAATGCAACTTCTCAACAAAAAGACATTGCAAGCAAGCTTACAAGCACTTTAGTTGCCCTCAAATCAACTGACATGGCATCCTTGATTTCCCCAAGCATAAAAATCACTCCAATTGATCTATGTACAGTGGAATCTGCAACATCTTGTTTTTTTCATTTATCTGAAGCATCTATTTCCAAACAGCATGTTGACAGGTTACAGGTCATTTTAGAAGTGTGGGAAGAATTGTTCCACAGCATGAAAGAGGAGAAGATTTCTGTTGTAACTGAAGAAAAGAATGATTGGGGTGCTTTTGAATGGAGTGATGAATGGGAAACTTTACCGGATGAGCCTGTTAAGAAATTGGGTGATGCAGATGTCTCTGCTGCTTTTCATCCTCTGCATACCTGCTGGATGGAGATCATCAAGAAGCTCATCAAGCTTTCCCAGCTTACAGATGTGATTGAATTATTAGATCGGTCACTATCAAGATCAAAATTTGTTTTACTGTCTGAAAATGAAGCCCAAGAACTGTTCCAGCTTCTAATTTCAGTCAATTGTTTTCTTGGCTTGAAGGTTGTCTTGCTACTACCGTATCAAACACTTTGGTACTCATCTTTGAATGTCATTGAGGATAAACTGAAACTTGGAAGATTTCAGACTAAGTGTGATGAAGAGATAGAGCTGCTGGTGGTAATATTAGGATCAGGAATCCTGCCATCTATCATCAGTGATCCAGCCTACCGCAAGACATTTTCATATTTGTGCTTTTTAGTAGGGCATCTGTTGCGGCTTTGTCAGGAAGATTTGCTCGAGTATCAGAAAGACCAAAGCAGAACAGGCAGGGCTGCTACGTTTCTTTTCAGTGGTCTTGCCCTTCCGTCTTTTGTAGCCGAGCTTGTACTAGCTGGACAATATCTTTTGGCGGGATATATTGTTTCTAAATGGATGCATACACACCCTTCTTTCAGTTTGATCAATGTTGCTGAGGTTAGTCTTAGAACATATTTGGACAGATTATACCAAAAACAACAGAGTGGTCGCTCAGATCTCGCTGAGTTGGCTTCAAGCAAGTTCCTTGTGCATACCTGCTCCAATTTACGGAGAAAACTTGGAAATTCCCTGCAGTCTTCGTTGTTGGCCCTCCAAAATAACTTGAAATGAGAAAAACTCTCACCAAGCTGAACGACTGGTGCTATTTATTAGTTGGCTAAATTTCAATGCCAATTCCATTTTCTGTGAAGCGCCAAATCTAAAACCAAGATTTTCCTTTCTGGTGGCTGTGGTTTCCAATGGGAATTTTATTGAATTCATTATGGTTTTTTACACATCACCTGCACAAACCCATGTATAGTTTTGCATTTACCGATGATTGCTCTTTGGTTCTGATTACTTCCATTTGGAAATATAGACGATGAATGTGTTCTTGCTGATTGTCATCGAGCGGTTCTCGTCCGTTTTCCTTTCCGCAAGGGCGTGAATTTCTTTTGATGTGCGGAGCTTATTTTTTAACTATACTAAAATGATGGGGCTTCCAATTGTGTAGCATAGAGAATGCTTCATTTTTGTAAGAAAATACTTAGTCGAGTGAAAGTTCTGTTGGGTAACTTATCTTCATTTTTGGAAAAGCTTGCGTGGGTGTGTGAATTGGACGTAGACATTGATTGAATCAGTATAAAATCATTGTATCTGCTATGCTTTGCTTGTGATAAATATACTTATTTTATTTATTCGTTTAGTCAATAAAAATCTACACGTACGCAAATAATTTTATGCTTTCTTTCCTCTCTTTCACTAGCTTTTTATTATTTTTCTTACTTTCTGGTGCAACATTTGTTGTCAATATGTTTTGATGAATGACATGGAAAATCATCCCTAAAGGAGGAATTTGAACGGATAAATAGCTTGAAAAAAGAGTATTCAAAATTACTTATTTCAACTACTACTTTTCAGCAATTGGAAACTAAAGAAATCATTATCAAAGTATAATTGTGGAATTACTTAATTAATGATTATGGAGGCATTTTGAAGATAGGGAGCATCTGTTTCTAATTGTTGCCACAATAAAAACTATTTTTTATGTGAGTTTTATGACATTATTGTTTATACATAAATCTTGACGAAGCATTTGTAGTAAAGGACTTGTGCACTTAATTACCATTTTTTTTTAGTTCTTTTCTCTTCAACAAAGGTTGAGGATTAAAATTTGTACGCAAAAGTTTGCGTAAAGATAATTATCCACCTATAATAAGAAGAATATGATGGTAAAGTAACGTAAAGAAGATGATAAAAAATCTCACTACGTGTAAATCAAACACAGAGAAAGATGAAAGTACAAATTTCTTGTCCAGTACAATTCACATGTAACAGATACGTTTGGTCCTTTTATCTGATTAACAGGTAGGTATGTAATCTTGGGTGTTCGGATCTTTCGATGAACCCGATCTGTCTCTCTGATTTATGTACATAGATCATTAAAATCCGAGAGAACCCTAAACATGTGGCCACGTGAAATAAAATGAGAATGACAGTTGGCTGATTCAACCAACACAACGACAGGCAGACGGAGAAGAAGCTGATCTCTGATCTCATCCCCTCAGCATCCACACAAACCAAGCATGGACAGACTGCCTGCAGAATTGTGGCTCAGGATCCTTGGCCTCTTGGATGTTCCTAACCTTGCTAATGCTCTTCAAGGTCTCTCTCTCTCTCTCTCTCTCTCTCTCTCTCTCTCTCTCTCTTCCTCCCATAATCTGATGTGAAAATTCACAATTCATGAATAGACTTGTTGTACCATCATCCATTTTCTAGCTTTAGGAAAATTAGAACCTGCCATAATCCATTTCACTTCATTCAGAAAATTTCCCAGACTGCTAGAGTTCTGTCTGGGTCTTCCCCCACCTGGTAATTGATCTCTCTAATGGGTTTCTGCAACTCAGATCTTGTTGATTCTGTCTATTCCTGAACTCGAATCTTCAGGTCATTGCCAATAACATATATTACCTAACATAATCACACTTTCCACCTTTGATATCTCTCCGATGCTTCACCATTAATTTAATCCCTCTGAGACCTGAATTCTAGATCTTGAGGCCACCAATGAACGGTGATCGTCCCACTTGTAAATTTGTAAAGCATTGTTGGTTCTCCTTCCTGCCGTTCCTCGTGTATCTCCTAATGGTGGGCATGTGGATCTGGGTCTGTGATTTACCTGATTTGTGGGTTGACGAAACCAGTGTGCAGGAGGTGGAACAATCTGGCCTCCGACGACCTTCTTTGGTCCAAGTTATTCCAAAGCAGGTGGGGAGGAAACGCCATGGACACCTTTTCTCCGGTACAAGGTCCTGTTTCTTCATCTCCTTCCTCCTCCTCCTCCTCCTCCTCCAAATCGTGGAAGGATGTTTACGAAGTGCAGGATCGGCGCGACAGAATCGGCTTGTAAGCACCCCCACACCACCACCACCACCACCACCACCTCCATTACCTGTTGGATAAAATTCGGGCTATTCACTGGTTTATATTTGTCTTTTATGAATGTATCGAGGCATCTCCTATTTTATAATACATATAAATATAATTAACAAGTGCAAATCACAAGAAAATTTTACAGATAAATAAACTTTACAATCCAACCTTGTTTGTCTCCAATTTACAAAACCATTAAACTTGTGATACGATGATTAGCACTTTCAATGCGATACATTAGCATTTGTATTGTTATGCATTAGTATGTGTGATAGACGCATTATCATTTGCAGCCTGATCTGCAGCATTTGTGATATGATGCTCTTTCATTTCAAGAATATAAATCACAAATGGTGATGCTTTCTATCACTATCACTAATATTATTTCCCACGACAACTGCTAATGCATCGTTAGTAGTTGCTAATGTATGATCATATCACATCACATCACAGGTCAAATGATTTTGTCAGTTTGAGATATATAATTCCGTTTTATAAATTAGATTTTTTTTTTTTTGACTACATTTATATGTACCCTTGCAAAATAGACTTACACTTGTTCACTGATATGCACATCAAAACCCAAAAACACTACTTACATATCCTACGTTTAATTCCCATGTACGAGTCTTTTGTTCGTGAAAAAAAACAATAGCTTAACTTTACTGGATCCTTTATATATAATAAAATTGCAAGATTTACGATGATCCTAGGGTGTGTAGAGATGTATGGAAATAAGGACAAACAGAGGATGTTCTCTCTCTACCGTAATGATGATATACTGCTACTACTACCAAAGGGGTTGTGCGTCGTTTCAGAGGATCGAAGATCACAAGGGAAGGCGATGAGTACTACCTCGTTTGCCATGGCGAAATACGTCGCCGCTTGGGCTCGACCGGCAAAGGTGGCGGCGACGGTAAGGAGGAGGAGGAGGAGGACGACCATCGGCATGGCGTGTCCGACAAGATCATCTTCTTCATCGGCGACCTGGAGAAGGCCTGCGCCGACGCCAAAAGGATTCGGATGTAAACCTCTTTTAACTTTTTATTTTTTTCCTTTTCGTAAACGGAATGTTGTCTTTTTTCTTTCCAAGATAATAATTTAAAAAGTACATTTTGAAATCACAACCAGAGTGAGTGAAGAAAAATCAAACAAAGTTGCAGAGAATTTAAGAAAATACAAAAAACGTATGACAGGATTTAGCGAAGTCCATTCCTTCCGGAAGCTCTCGGTAAGACTTGTATTTTTAGTACCTTGCAGTGGTTCATGACCGACGGTGTTTAACATCTTAAAAATGTAATTTTCTTATTGAATTTGGAAGGGAAAAAATTACAGTAGACAAAAAAGAAAAACTATGGATAACAGCTATTGAAGGATCGTTGGTGCTGCGTGTCGCAGAGACGCGTCCTCTAGTATCCGTCCGTGGAGTTGAACGTAAACAAATCAGCATCTCCCTGTTGTGTCGGCAGATTACTGGCTCTGATTTGCTAACTAATTCACTTCCGCACACTTCTCTACCATTGTATCAGCATATTTTCCTTATTCAATGTCTAGAAACCCAAATTGGCTTTTCTATAAAGATGAACGTCACGGTGGTTGAGGCTTACATTGTTGCAATTTGATCTTTTGGCATGTCTGCCTCTGCATCCCTCTCTTTCAATGCCATGCCCTCTTCAGGTCTTTCATGGAGACCTGTTATTTAAAGCCAGGGGTAGTTTAGACGCGTACCAAAGGGTGATCATTGAGAGAGAGAGAGAGCAATGGGAACAAGTGTAACTCTACATACGTGTTTTATGATAATCAGTTACCATCATCAGCCGGCGTTGTAGGACAGAAGCCAGGAAGAGGAAAATAGAGCACATGCCAAACATGACAGTGATTGGGAATGCATCCACCTACATGTCACCCAATAAATTTACGAACTGTAAACTGATACGAACACTAAACAAGAAATAAACGTTAAGGAATAAGGATACCAAGGACATGAGAACACCTACACCATCTACTTGTCAGACACTTCAAATAAACTTCAGAGGACACTTACATTGTAAAGAACGATGCAAACAAAAATGTTGAGGGGTATGCGGAAGAAGTTCATGATTGTACTCCTTGCTTCCTCAGGGATGTACTGGGATCTCATCTTCATGATAGATGGCCAGAATATCCCAACACATGCCTCGAAGGTACAGAAGCCAATGAGTTGAATGCAACCTGCAAAAGAGATGCTTCCACCTTTTTTCCCAGTAGGTGCAACAAAGTACTGTTCAATATATGAATTGTATTAGCTTAAATTCATGAAAGGTAATTGAGTGTCAGAATGAGTTGGAGAGGCTTACACTAGTGAGAACAGGAATGAATAGACTGGATGCTGAGATCAAAAAGACAAGCTGCATGTAGCTTTCAACTTTAAGTGTCACACGTGCCAAGAGTCTCGATGCAGTTGAACTTCCCAACATTGATGAGAGCATAAAGGTTGCAAATATGAAACCATGAGGAATCTCCTCATCATTTGGGCTCAAAGCAGGTGTCCATAGGAAAACAAAAGTATACATAGAACCTTCAAACAGTGACTGAATTGCACCCAACAAAGCAATCTTCTCATCTGGTTGAAACAGAAGTAGCGTTGTGAACATGGTTGTTTCTGCAGAAAAAAGAAGTTAGCTTGACGCTGAAGAACATTTTACCAGAAGCAATGGCAACTGCAGCACCCTTGAATTGGGTAAGTAGATCCTTGCTATCAGAAGAATCTCCATAGTTTTCAGACCAAGTTGACAGGATTATTGCCATTCCAATGGCTAGGAAACATGCTGCTGCATCAAAGGGAGCAACAGGACCAAAACCCAAGTTGTCCGCCAAAATATTTGCAAATAATCCTGACACGATAGCCACTAGACCATTGCCAAGGAATATAGCCATCGAGAATGTAATAGAAAGCCATTGTGGCTCAAAGCCCCTCTACATAACATGAAAAGTTCAAACATAAAGTTATCTTCACGATTTGATCAAAATGATTCATACTTGTGTCTTGACATTGGAAATAAGTGAAAAATCTCAAGGTGCATAGAGGAAGCACTTTTGAGGAAAAATATCAATCTTCATAAAAGATACAACTTAGAAGTAAGCTTGATAATTACTCTAATTTGTGAGTTTTGCAATAGTCTCAGATTAGAAAAAGTAAGGCCAAAATTTTCACACATATATAGGGAAAAATCATTGCATTCAAGTCAAAAGGCTTTGCGTTTGATGCTCATATTTCAATATGGTATCAATGCTCAAAATGGTCTACTAAGTCTAAATCTTTATATATGCATCCTTTCAAAAGTAACACATGTAAGACCAAAAAAATCACTGGTAAAGGAAAGTGTTGGAATGGTATACTAGAAGACGATAGTTGCATTTTTATAAGGACAGACTTCTCCACCCACATGATCAATTGATTTTAAATTAGATGTCTTCATTTCAAGAACAAATCACATAGAAAATATAAAACTAAGATGTGGTGGCACCAGTTGTTGAAGAAGTATCTCCCCCTTTCCTCATTTAAGCAGATCACATAAAACATCCATTAAGCCGAGTTTATATTCAGAAGACAATGGTCCATTTTATGATTTTAAACAATGAGAAAAAAGGCTGGCCGATCATTACCTTATTGTGCTCTGCCACGAGCCATGATTCAAAGGCAGAGAAGAGGAGAGAGGTGGCAATTCCACCAAGAACACGTCCCACCATCAAAATCTTGTATTCGGGAGAGTGCTTCGTGATGCAGCTCAAGATGTACGTGATGCAATAAGTGACGCATGCTCTCTTCCTACCCCTGCAGTCACCAAAACAAATGGCAACAAGTTCGGATTCAAACCTCACAGATTCCGCAACACAGAACCATCAAGTTGAAACTCTTACTGTTTGTCCGCCAGTGAACCGACGATTGTCCCAAAGATCATAGAAGAACCAAATCCAGCAATGAAGAGCCTCCCAATCTCGCCCTTCTCGAAACCGTATTGGCTGTAGAGGTAGTAGACGTAGGGGCCCTGCAACCAATCACCGGCTGTGGCAGCCAAATTCAACACACAATTAAAATTCACCACAGACACCAAAAAAGATCACCATCCATAACCACCCTTCTACGAATCTAGTAGTTTGGAACATTTGTTTTCTCTTCAACTAAACGAGAACTGATGGAGCTCCACAATACGCACAAGATCCAAAGCAACTCACTCCATCAACCCCGTCCACACAGCAAATCAGCGAAACGAACGGTGGGAAAGGAAACACGGCGTACCCATCATGAGGGAGTAGACGAGGAGGTAGTTGTTCTTAAACGAATTGAAGACGGACGTGGTGTTGATCTGGTCCACGCCGATCTTCCTCACCTCCATCTCTAACACCACCACCGACAGCCCTCCGAACAACAGGTAGTAGAACACCTCCATTGCGATATTGGCACCGGCGACTCCACCACCAGCAAAGGAGCAGAAGGTCCCTTAACTTTGTTGTTGTTTAGGACTACGACCTTCGCTCTATTGTTGTTGTTTAGGCTGTTGTAGAGAATTTTTTTTTTCTTTTTATGATGTCTTTGTTGGCATTTTTTTTAAGAGAAGAATTTACGTCGTGATCTGCACGTATTGGAAGAATGATCAAGAAACTTACATGCATCATTCATTTTAAAAGAAAAAAATGAGGGCTGGAAAATACTCGTCGCCACCGACGATCTCACTTGACCATGGGCTATAAAACCGAGGGAGCGGACGAACGAGAGGCATCTGGAATACCGTTATTGCGACGAGGGCTGTGAAGGATTGTTGAAGCTGCGACCAAGCAAGAAGGAAATCAGCGAAGAGCACGTGGAGAACCTCCTCGTGCTCGATACTGAATCATTTGGCGACGTCTGTGACAAGGGGGGCGGCATGACACCGAAGGATGGTGGCTCGATCTTATGAGCAGCCAGTCCTCCAGTGAAATCTCGATGGTGCTTAAAGTTTTCATGTGGCCATGAAAATGGCCGACGGAAGCAGCCTCCCCAGGCGGAAGGGGGGCGAAGCAAAGGAATAATAATAATAATAGTGAGTGAGCATAAAAGGAAAGAAGGAAGGAGAAGGAAAAGAAAAAACGAAACAAAAAAATGTGTTCTTGCGATCCGCACCAGTGCGCAAATCAACGCATATGCCAAACCGATCATATTGGAGGAAGAATGAAATGAAAAAAAAAAAGAAGGAAAGAAAGAAAGCGTAGAAAAGGAGAGACGTCGGTAAAAGAGGAAGGAGGAAGGAGGATCCCCCTTGCCACAAACGTAGATATATATATGTGCCAATCAATACATATATGCGGAAGGGGGAAAATGAAACCAAGAGAAAACGATGGGAACAGAAAGGGAAGGAAGTCAGCTGAGGGAAAAAGAAAAAGAAATAGAAAAGGGCGAATGAACGAAGGGAAGAAGTGACCGTATATGTCAATTGATGCATATATGTGAAGGAAATAATAATAATAATAATAATAATAAAGAACATGACGAAGAAGTCAATCGAAGGAGACTAGAGAGAGAGAGGGAAAAGTTAGTTCTCTATGTATTTTAGATATAAAATATAAATATTTAAAATAAAATCATAATCTTTTAAATATAAAATATAAATATTTAAAATAAAATTAAAATATTTTGAATATGAAAAATAAATATTTAAAATGAAATTGAAATATTTTAGATACTCTAAAATATTAATATCTAAAGTAAAATCAGAATACTTTAGATAGGAAGGAAAAGAAATATTTAAAATGAAATCAATATAATTTGAACAAAAAAATATATATATAAATTCAAATATTCAAAAAAATCATAGATGCTAGATATAAAATCTGTAAATATTTCTTTTGAACATGAACTTAAACTATTTGACATAAAAATATACGTATAATGTCAAGTATGCCTACACAATATCTCTGATACACGTGGCTAAATAATCGAAATGCCGCTACCACAATACCGACGATTCACCCTTCCCGAAACCGTATCGGCTTCAGAGGTAGTAGACGTAGGGCCCTGCAACCAATCACCGGCTGCGGCAGCCAAATCCAACACAATTAAAATTCACCATCCGTTACCTCTGTTCTACGAAACCAGTGCTTCGGAACATTTGTTTTATCAAAGACTAAACGAGATCTGACGGAGCACCACAAAGTATGCACAAGATCCAAAGCAACGCGAGATCCAAGTAAGCAGCAACTCACTCGATCAACCCCGTCCACACAGCAAATCAGCAAAAAAAAAAAAAAAAAACCAGGACATCAGGCAATGCAGAATTCGAGCAGAATCCACTAAGCAAAGCTCGAAACAACCCTAATATCGATCCAGACAACCAAATCCGGGCACCAATGCGCCGTCCCCACCTCAACACCACACAAACAAGGCAAATCTATCCCCGACAAACTTAGACTGAGATCTAGATAATGGATTCCACGGGCACGAGTAACAGAGACCGTAGGGTAAGAACGAAAACCTGGAAACCGAAACAATCGGTGGGAAAGGAAAGACGGCGTACCCATCATGAGGGAGTAGACGACGAGGTAATTGTTCTTGAACGAATTGAAGACGGATGTGGTGTTGATCCGGTCCGCGCTGGTCTTGCTCAGCTCCATCGCTGCCACCACCACCGACAGCCCTCCGAAAAACAGGTAGTAGAACACCTCCATTGCGATAGCGGCACCGGCAGCTCCACCACCACCACCACCAGCAGAAAAGGAAGAAAAGGTCCCTACCTTTCCTGTCGTACGGGGCTACGAGCTTCGCTCTTCCCTTCACCAACCTTTCTCTGTATGACGGCAGAAGGGAGAAGGCACCGAGATGGGTAGCTTTTATAGTTTTTTTTATAACGTCATCTTTGTATTCATAAATAACAATAATTAAAATAATAGTTAATAGATTGACCGAAAGAACTGAACCGCCGTCGTCGATTCACATAAAAAAAAAAGGTTTGTTTTAGCAGGAAAGTTCAGAATTAAAAATTTTAAAAAAAAATTCTGACTTTTCTAGTGTTTATATTACACGAGAAATTTATTCTTAACTTTATAAAATACAAAAAGAAATTTATTTTTAACTTTTAGATCATTAGAACTCTAAAAATGGAGAAACACTAGAGATTCTTTTGTATATGTTAATATAATATATAATAAATATCATTATATTATTTAAATATTATATGATATATATAAATATTTATTATTTATATAAAGTAATATAGTATATATCAATATTTATAAAGTAATGTATTATAATTATCATTATTTATATAAGTTGTAATTATAAATATATATGCTATTATTTATTTATTATTATTACGATTATTATATTTCAATTTATCATAGTTATGTTGATATCTATATATCATATTTATTATTTATATGATTATTATCATGTTATAATTAATTTAATTATTAATAATTCATGATTTATTATAAGGTCAATAATATATATTAAAGTTTAAATTATTCATTGAAACTTTAAATTACACAATTTTTGACTTTCTAATTTCAAATAAACAATTTTAAATTTCACTTTTTTAACCTTTTATTTTCTTTATTTTTACTTTCTGATTTTTATTTTTTTTTTGAACTTTTTATTTCTTTAATTTTTGTACTTTCTGATGCGACATAAACAGATCTTAAGAAATCTTTTACAGGTTCACATTATTTTTATAAACCAAACAAATTGTCACATGATTTCTGCCTCTTCTTGTTGGAAAAAAAATGTAAATTACCATCATACCGAGGGTCGTATTGAAAAAATTGCATATAAATTTCTGGATAGATGTAAAAGCTTCGAAATAATATCTAAATGATAAAAGAAATAACAAGCATTCCAAATGGTGTGATCTAGAGTTAGCATCTAGTAATCCAAAAGAAATTTAAATAATATCCCGACGCGAATCCGATACATCTCATCCCTTTACTCTTTAGTATATGCGAATTAATTGACTCTGATAATTCGATTAGTTAATCGTAATTGATACTCATATGATTTATGATAAAGAATCGACACTAGGGACGTACACAGACATGTGCACAGATTCGATCCGACGATGGAGATTCCATGAAGTACCGGTGAAGGAGATGTTGATGTTTTCGGATCATTCCAACGGTTGGGTGGTCCGAATATTTAAAAGTCGATCCAATGGATCAAAAGAAAAAAAAAGAAGATAGCTCGACCTTAAAAAGAAATATGGGCCGACACTGCCCGATCATTAAAAATGGGCGCCCAACATGGTTCAAATGATCGGGCCGTACCGCTTAATGGTACGATCCAATCGTATCGGACCGTATCGATCTGATTCGACCCGAGTACCCGACCCAACACAAGTATAGATGAAACATGAAGACTTTCTCGAAGAAAATGTGTACAGACCACCGAACACTTTATGGATTAGTTTATTATCGTTGCCATCACTTAACGTAGATAAAACAGATTATTTCTGTTGGTTGAAATTTATCCTAGAAAAAATAGTTGACCAACGGTGTCAATATTTTTGTAATATTTCAAATAGTAAAATATTGGCTCTCAAAATCTAAAGCGTAATCTTCAAAAGGTACAACGATATACATTTCGCTGCGAAAATGTTTTCTTTTGTTGGAGAATCAGGGAAAATAGATTGAACTAGCTCCTAGCACTGTAGATTTTAGTGAAAAGTAGTAGCAAATTTATGATTCTCTTCTGAGATTGAGTGTTCGCTTGAAAGATTAAAAATAAAATTCACGAAATCATCGCAAAGTAATAAATCGGCAAAATTTCAAGAACGATAAAGCAAAGATTTCGAAAATATAAAGAATGCCGGGAAAACGCTGCAAATTTGCAGTCCCGCGAGAGAGAAGGGACGTTAAATTTAAAACATTACTAGCTCCACGTGTGATCACTTATTACACACCACCACTTGCCAGCGACAGTGCACGCAGAATGGGGAGCCTCGGCTGCGATCTTGCCGGGCGACCGCCAGTCTCGGCTCAGGCTCTCCCGGAAAAGGGCGTGGACTACGTCTTCAAGATCGTGGTGGTCGGGGACTCCGCGGTCGGGAAGACGCAGATGCTTGGGAGGTTCACGCGCGACGACTTCGCGTTCGACTCCAAGTCGACCATCGGAGTCGAGTTCCAGACGCGCACCGTCTCCATCAATGGAAAACTCGTCAAGGCTCAGATCTGGGACACCGCCGGCCAGGAGAGGTGAGTGTCCTGACCTGCACCGTTTTCCTTCGTCTTCCGTAATCTCTGTCGTCGCACATTAGAGAGAGATAGAGGAATTTACCTCATATTTAAATCGGTTCTGTTGACGCGTGCCCTACATTTTGAGAATTTGGAGTCATGAACTGATCATATGATTCCCTAGCCGATTGGAACCGCTGGTTGTAATTCTACACGCCACACTATCATATCATGTTCTGCTCTTTCTAGGCGTATTTTGAGCTAGAATTAGTTGCAGAATCCATGGTATTTTCTTGTTCATCAATAGTATGCTCATCATGTGATGTTTCATTGTTACCTCAAAAGCTAAACTAGAGGTTTTGTTAACTAAACCATTGAAGTAATAAAATTCAGATGTATTACTTGTAGGAGTGAAATGTGCTACCAACTACTACTCCACAGAGGGAATTGAATCCTGTGATTTATAACAATGGCCCCATCGTTTGCCGTTCTGAATCCTGACCTAACATGCCATACCGAAGTGCCAAGGACGACCATGACCATTAGGAAGGAAATGTTTCACCCAAACTGTTGGTTTTTCTGTCACATAGTCGAAGTGCAGGAGGCTTCTCAGTTCTTCCTCATGTTGGTTTGACGTGTAGGTACAGAGCAGTCACCAGCGCATACTACAGGGGTGCCCTGGGAGCAATGCTGGTGTACGACATCACGAAGAGGGAATCCTTCGACCATGTAGCCAGATGGGTTGACGAGCTCCGCGCTCACACCGACAATTCCGTCGTGATCATGCTCGTTGGAAACAAGGCCGATCTCAAAGACCGGAGAGCTGTGTCGACGGAGGACGCCATCGAGTTTGCGGAGGAGCAAGGCTTATTCTTCTCAGAGACGTCTGCCTTGAGCGGCGAGAACATAGACTCTGGGTTCTTCACCTTGCTGGAAGAGATCCATGCAGCGGTCTCGAGAAAGAAACTCCTTGGCGGTGAGGACGAAGAAAAGAAATCTGGGAGCAACGATGGCGGCGGCGGTGTTCTGGTTCTGAAAGGGACAAGGTTGGCAGTTGCTCCCGAGGGGAAGGAGATGGAACTGAGTGCTTTCAGCAATGGCCACTCTTCTTGCTCTTGCTAAATATAGTCACTTCCTTTGCTCCGTTTGTTGAACATATATGGGCGGGCTTGCTTTCTCTATGGTTGGGTATTCACCATTCACACTCCAGTCATTGATGTGTGACAAGAAATCTTGGTGGTGGTGTTGCTTTCTTCACTTCACTAATAATCCACCACATTATTTGACAAGAAATCTTCACTAGATTCGAAAGAAATCCCAACATGGAATTGGACCGGGACCAAGACCAAGACCAAACAACAACAGAATCTGAACATCAATGACAAAAGGCAAAGAGGGCACCATTTATTCCCATGACACAGAAACCAAGACAAAGAGGGCAAAGGAGAATAAAAAAAAACCATCTCGAATCTGTTCATTACTCGCTCCAGTAGCCGTCGTCTTCCTTGTCGTCGTTGCCATCAATCTTCCCATCGTCATTATCACCAAAAGATTTCTTGAAATTTACCACGTCTTGGACCGCCGCCCGCCGGAACATCCCCACATCTACAGCCCCCGAAACCATTTGATATCCTCTCCTCCTTATCTCCTCTGGTGGATCATGAGGCATGGCAAAACCACCCAAGTACACCTTCTTCTTCTTCTTGTTTTTGTTCTCTTTCCCACCGAATTCCAACACTTTCCTCTCTCCTTCCATCAACACCTTCCTCACTTCCTTGTGCGCGGGCCTCCACAGGTAACCAAGGCTGGCGCTCAAGTCCAACGGCCCCATCTGCACGCAGTCCACCCCATCGACGCCCATGATCGCCTCGATGTTCGCCATGGATTCCCCGCTCTCGATCTGGACCATGATGAGGAGCTCGTCCTCGTAGTTCTGGAGATAGTCCTCGTCGATGCCGTACGCCGACGCCCGGACCAACGTGTGGGCGGACCCGCGGATGCCTTTAGGTGGGAACTTGCAGAAGGAGACGGCGCCGGCAGCGTCGGCGGCGGTCTCAATCATTGGGAACATGATCCCCTGGGGACCGAGATCGAGGGCTTTCTTCGCCCAGGCTGCGGTGGACTCCGGTAGACGGAGGACGGCAGCGGTGTTGGTGGCGGCGAGGGCGTGGAGACAGGGAAGCGCGTCGGAGATGCCGGTCGGGCCGTGCTCCATGTCGACGACGACGTAGTCGTAACCGGCGAGGCCGGCGATCTCGGCGAGGGTGGGGGAGGAGCTGAGCAGGAAGAGGCCGTAGAGGGTCTCTCCTGAGGAGAGGCGGGACTTAAGGGAAGTTGGTCTTGCGGTGGAAATGCTGGTGGTGGCGAAGGCGGAGGAGGGGATGAGGGTGTTGGTGCGTTTGGAGTGGAGTGGAAGCGAGGGCATGGAGATGATGGGGCTCTTGCGTGGTTTGGGGATCGGACATGTGACTGGGGTCGTGGGTCTTGCTAGGACTTGGGAAAGGTGGGTGGTGACGGAGGCAGTGGTGGTGCGGTTGCAACCGACGACGACGGGGGAGGAGAACATTGTCGAGAACACGGCGGAGGAGAACATTTGTTGAGAACACGGCGGAGGAATTGTCGAGGTGTCAGCGTTGTCCACGAGGTGGACTTGAGGAATGAAGCGTGTAAGGGCAGGATTCAGCCATTCAGGACAGTGCGATTCCCTTTTTTTAAGTAGTGTGAACAAATTCTGGACTTTCGGGACGATGCGAGCTTCTTTTTCCAGTACATTTTTCTATTCGTGCCTAGGGTTAGGGCACGCGCCGCGACCTTCCTTCTTCTCTCGTCATCGCCTCCGCCGCTTGGTCGGCCATCTGTGGGAAGATGATCCAGCGGTGAAGATCGAGCCTCGGACATCGTCGATCTGTTTTCCTTAACGCTTAAGTAAAACGATTACATGAAAGAGATAGAACTAACTGGTCTTGAAGGAGGTAAAACAAATCACATTTACTATAATATTTATATTCGATAATGATATGCGCAGAATAGTTGACGATTGACGACTTTTAGTCAACTTGTAAAGCCAATGTGAGAAACATGGAAAACCTACCTGGTGGTCGTACGATACAAACGACTATTCACATCGACGGGCAACCATCGAAATATTTCTTACGAGAAAACAATAACGATAGAATATTTTAAGTTTTTCTTATCATAAACTTCAAATTTTGGTTATAATACATTAATCAATTAATTACGTATGAACTTAAACGATAGAGTTAAGTTGTTCTCTCCATATCCGTACCAACTCAAAACCCCCCCGGTTCGACTTCGACAGCCTTTTTGCCCGCCACCGCCGTCTTCTCGTCGCCCGCCTCATGGAAACCAACCCCGTCGACGACGTCGCCGCCATCAAGGAGATGCGGAAGCAACTCCAGGATCGCATCGAATCTGGCCGGGCTGCGCAGCACGGTATCATCTCCTCGCTCCAAACCCTAGTCCCTGACCTCGTCTCCTCCCTCGACCTCTCTCTTCAGCTCATCTGTGCCTTCAACCGCCGCTCCTTTGTGCCCACCCCCAACCCCAATCCACCCAACACTTCCCCGACCACTCCCCGCAACAGCAACCGCCGCCGTCCTGCTACCGCCGTTGAGTCCAAGGCCTCCTCGGCTCACACGAGGCTGTCGCCTGACTTCCCTCGCCTCCAACAGCCGAACCTCGACGAGTGTGGTGGTGAAAATCGGCTCCTGGTTGTTCGCACGATGGTGGCGGTCTGCCTTCTGGAGCGCGTACCTTTCACGGCGATAGACTCCGCAGCTTTGTTGAGGAAGATCGAGGGGGAGAGTTCCTCTGCAACGTTGGCAGAGAAGGCGGCTCTTATCGAGCTTGGAGGAGAGTCTGGGACGATTTCTGCAATCGAGATGGCGCTTCGTTGCATTGCCGAGGAGAACGGGGGGGTGGAATTGGATGAGTTTATGGTCAGTGGGAAGTCGAGGATCATCGTTTTGGGGATTGATCGTAATAGGTTGCTGAAGGAACTACCTGAGACTTCTCAACAGCAACAACAGCAGCAGCAGCAGCAGACGGAAACGAATGCTAACGACGGCAATACCCAGAATCAGCCAATGCCAGGGGTTGATGCAAACGGCAGTAGTGGAGCTTTGATGCCTAGGCCGCCTCTGGATATGTGGATGGGTCCTGGTGGTGATCCGCATATGCCTGGCATGATGCATATGTACCCTGGGGCCGGTCCGCCAGCACCGATGGTGGGTGTGAGAAGTGGACCCAGAGGAATGGGTCTGATGGGCATGTCGAGGATGATGGGCATGCCTCCTCTTCATAGGCCACCAGTGGCACCTAGTTCCTCTAGTATAACACCACCAAAAGCAAGGTCCGAAGAAGATGACTTGAAGGACTTAGAGGCTTTGCTCAATAAGAAGTCTTTTAGAGAGATGCAGAAGTCAAAAACTGGGGAGGAGCTTTTGGACCTCATACATAGGCCAACTGCAAAAGAAACTGCTGTTGCAGCAAAGGTTTGTTAATTGTTAGGAATTCATCCTCGTTGCATATAAAGCATTCTGAAATTTCGAATATGGTTATTTATTTTACTAACATTATGTCAGCATTACAGATTTATTGTTCATTTATTATTTGAGATAACAAAAGGAATGCGATAAATTAAATGCTAGGTGGAGGAATCTCTTCTAATTTCTTATCATTTACTCCTTTAATTTACATTTGTTGCTCAAATTGAAATCATTATAGTTTGATGTCATCGTTATTTCTATACCTTGCAAGTGTATATATATATAATCCAAGTTTTTATTTGTTTCCAGTTTAAAACAAAAGGTGGTTCCCAACTAAAGGAATATTGTTCAAATCTAACAAAGGAAGATTGTAGACGTCAATCAGGTTCCTACATTGCATGTGAGAAGGTTAGTGTGATTAAAACACTGGTCGGTTTTGTGGGTACTGAGCTTTTCATTATGTAGTCTGAAACATATGCTCATATGCCTTTAAATGTTATGCGGTATTTCCATGTGTTTAATATGCTGTAGAATTGACTCATAGGCGGTTAGCTTCCATTGAACTGCCAATAAACATATAATCATAAACTTTGAACTGTCACACAGCATTTTCCTTGTTTTTTTAAACTACCAATCTTCTATCATTTGTTCAGAATTTCTAGTTCATTGTTACTTGAGCACACGTCTATCATCCATCAAATGTCTTATTCATAATTCATTCTACAAATATAGTGACTTTTGTGAAAGATAGGAGAGATGATGATGTGATGGCACCAAAATGATACTTCTTTTTTAGTTTTTGTATTATTATTCTACCATGTGCATACCTTAAATATACTATTGTGATAAATGGAATGTCATCATTCTATATCGACTATTAAAGGGTTTTTTGACCAGAAAAGGAAAACTTTTCATCATGATTTCTTTTTTACCCATACTAATGGGGGGTTTGACCTTGGACTTGATTCTCCACCACTGATGAATGAATTGAGCAATTGGTTCAACTAACCTTCCTTTGACCTATCACTTGGATGTTGCCTAATCAATTGATCATGCCAATGTCAAACTATTAACATCACTCAACTAAACAAGTGAAGCTAAGCCATGTTAGAGGAGTAAATTGCAAGAGTCATGCCCATCAAGAGTTGTGCATTGTATGCTCATTGATAATGGGATGATATTCATCTATCATTGCTAGCCATGTGGACTGTTATAAATATCCCTTAATGTATCTCTAATTAAAGAAAACAGGCATGGTAACTGATTCTTGAATTCTTAGTCTAATTTTGATCTCCCACTCTCATCAAAGATTCTAATTGACACCTGTATGACTTGGATATCAGAGAACCTTTGGGTCCTTGACATTGAAGACTAAGTGATTGCCTTTAGCATATTGAGCACCTTCTCACTTTATAGGTTCAATGTCTAGGTTTTGGTTATTGTTCAACTTGTTGTTAATGAATGAGCACCCATGAGGTATTTTATAAAGGGCACACAAGATTAGATGGTGTCATTTGTGGGAATTAGTCTTCAACCAAATGTGTAAGAAACATGATTCACATGACGTCTGAAGCACATCTTTTTAGCAAACCAATGTAGTTCTATGATATGTTTGACTTGGTAACTTGAGGGTTTGTGAAATCATGTCACACATTCAAATGATAGGATATGAAGCTTTTAGGGATAATGTTCTTTGTTTACACGCATAACATAACTCACTCATATGGAGTCAATTTTATTAATTAGTGAAAGGGTAGACAAACTTAGCATGCGTTGATTCCAGCATTGACACATGTCAATGACATCACCACAATCTGTTGATCATACAATTATTGTGATTTTGAGTATTATATTTCCATTTATTTGCTATGCATCCATGCCATAAAATATACAAACAAGAACATATAAACTTTACATAGCTTAATGATTTTGATAAGTTGGCAATCATCTTCATGGCGTCATGCCCAAGTAACTCACTTAAAATGGTTGCCCTTACCCTTGATTGTTTCCTTAGTAGTGTTGTTGCTACTTGCTAGGACAACCACATAAATAGATACAATTTCATCGTGATGCAATATGGAAGATACATTACAAGGAGCTACATTATTAATGCCATGAATTTATGATATTTTATGAAAAATGAGTAACCTTCACCAAACTACCTAAGGCTCCCAACTAGTTTGTGATAAATCATTTCTAAATGAAATTATGAGAAGACTTGGATGGTTAAATTCATGGTTTATCTACTAGTGAAAAACCCATTTATTGGAAGGGACCTAAATGGTCATGTAAGGGAGAAAAACGACGCATATGGAAGAAACCATGTTAGATTTGCTTTTGGTAAAAATGAAGACAGAAATTTAATTTTAGACTTTAATGTAGCTTATGACCTTTTAGGAAAAAAAGGAGCATTTAATTACATTTAGAAGTGGTTCAAATGCTAGTTAAATAGATTTTTACTTACTAGAAAATAGATCAAAGAATGTGTAAAAATTGTAAGGTTATTTTGGAAGAAAGCTAAGTATATAACATAGGTTGTTAGTATTAGATGCTAATATCAAGATTAGGAAGAGAAAGATTAAAGTACATAAAAACCTAAGAATTAGGTGGTGGAATCGAAAAGGTAAAAAGAAAATGATATTTGAAGATAACCTGTTAAAAAAAGTTTATGAGAGCTAGATAGAGAGGTAAATAAATTTTGAAATGAAATGACTACTTGTATTAAAAAGATTATTAGGGAATTTTTAGGAGAGTCTTGTGTGCTAGTTCCACTAGGTAGAGAAAGTTGATAATGGAATGAAAATGTTTAAAAGATAATAAAAGAAAAGAAAGAATGCCATAAAACCTATCATAAATGTAAAAATCAGGAAAATCTTTACATCTTAAGATAACTTGATAAACTATTGTTGTTGTTTACTTAATCATTCCTTCCTTGTAGTTGCAGTTATTGCCCTTTTATGGATACATACAAATTATATAAGATGATTTTCTCTTATTTTATCTTTAATTGGTACAACTCCTATTTTATTTTGCATGAATGATTATCTTTTATGATATCATCACTCATCTATTTTAATACTCACATCTTTATTACACTAATGTTCGGCATGTGCTTATATTTTTCTAGAAGTTTTCTTTTAATTTTAAGGATATTCTTTTATCAAATAACTCTATAGATGCATCACTAATACCATACTTTAAAATTTTATTCAGGTTCACTTTCGTCGTATAATTGCTCCTCATACAGACATGAGTCTTGGTGACTGTTCATTTCTAGATACTTGCCGTCACATGAAGGTACTTCTCACTTTATATAGATTCACTATTTTTAATAGAACAATGTGATGCTATTAATGAAATTCTTCTCATACATTGTTGCTAAGGCTGTGTTTGTAATGCTTTATTATGTTTTCTTGATCTATTTGTTTCTGGATGTTTCTTATTATCAATTAATAATAATCACTCTATCAACTTTTCAAAGAAAAATGATGTAATGCTGGTTTACATATTTTTGATGGACATGCAAATATGTTCTTTTGAAATTGATCCTACCCCAGAAATGTCAACGTTTCAAAGAAAAATGACGTACTGTTGGTTTGCATCTTTTTGACAGACATGCAAGTATGTTCATTATGAACTTGATCCTACCCCAGATATGCCTCCTATGATGATGGGGGCAGGGAATGGTCCTCCAAAGCCAATGAAGACTCAAAGGGCTGAATATTGTTCAGAAGTGGAACTTGGTGAACCACAGTGGATCAATTGTGACATCCGTACTTTTAGAATGGACATTTTGGGGCAGTTTGGGGTTATTATGGCAGATCCACCTTGGGATATTCATATGGAGTTACCTTACGGAACCATGGGTGATGATGAAATGCGGAATCTCAATGTCCCTGCCTTGCAGACTGATGGATTAATTTTTCTTTGGGTAACTGGACGAGCTATGGAACTTGGGCGTGATTGGTATGTGTTTCCTTCTGCTATGGTTTATGACTTCATTTTTTTAAACATGAATTGCTGGACTATTTTATATGGAAGACCTCAAGAAATCGGGGAGGATATTATTGCTTTGTTGATCAGATTATAGTGCCTTATCTTGTGTACCATTCATTATCATTACTCTTTATATTTGTGACATTGTTTATTCCTTTGGTTTCCTACATTTCATTATCTCTTCAAACATTAGTGTCCTCTAATCACAAGTGATTATGATAATCTTGGTTATGCCAATTTTCTTTTTTAGGAGCCTTTTCTTTGGCATGACACATTCTATATTGGCTTGTCTTTATCATCAGAGCTCATTTCATGGTTGGCTAGCACATTGATTACTTGCCTATTCAATATGCCTTACATGCCATCTAACTCATATTCCATGTCATCATCTTCTTTGTTGTGGACTTGAGTACTTTTAAACTATGAGAGTGTCATGTGTTAAGTAAATTTCTTTTCTCCAATGAAGTTGTAAACATTCACTAATGGGCCTTCTTGAATGGTATTATCTCTAATGGTGCTGAAGTGGTTTCCGTTGATTCCAGTTTAGAGCTTTGGGGATATAAGCGTGTTGAAGAGATAATATGGGTGAAAACCAATCAACTGCAACGCATTATAAGAACTGGTCGCACTGGCCATTGGCTTAATCATAGCAAAGAACATTGTCTTGTCGGAATAAAGGGAAACCCTGAGGTAAATCGGAACATTGATACAGATGTTATTGTTGCTGAAGTTCGAGAGACAAGTCGTAAACCTGATGAGGTAAACTTGATGTCCATTCTAAATTGTCAGATCCATTATCATGAAAATGTGGGTCTTTCTTCAATTTATTCATCTAATACCTTGTATTGTGGTGTCAAGCTTCCTGAGGGCTGAAGTGGGGGGGGGATTGTAATTTCATCTTTCTATCTCATTCCATGATTTGGGGTGGTTTATTAGGATAATAATAAATGTCAATGCTTGTTGATGAAATTCATTTAAATATATATATTTTTTCAAATTTCCAACTTGTCAACAATGGTTGCTTCATTGTGACCTGAAAGTCACAGGCTCAAATGTAAGGATTAGTTTCTTCATTTATAAAAGTAAGATTGCATGCAATTGGACCTTCAGGCCCTGCAAGATGAAGACTCAGCTGAGATTGAGACACCACAAGAACCAAGCAGAGCTAGTAGAAGGGAACCATTGTTGGAATGATGCCACCCAATCTCTGCATATTTATATTCATCACATAATATGAGGATAAAGTTGTTACAAAGTTCAAATAAATCTGACAAGACGTAGTGGACTAGGTTTATAGCAAATAACATCCCAGTTTAATAAGGCACGTAACAATAATCTTCAACTATAGTGGCCTCCTATAACCCCCATCAAACTTTGGATGATGAGGCCAAGTTTGGCTGGGTAAGGACTTTGTGCGTTGTTGGAGACAATTGCTGTGAAGATGTCTACCTACAATTTTTTCCTAACAACATGATAATCAATGGTAATGCGTTCAAAAGAGTATCATAAAATAAGGTTAATGGTTAAGCGTAAGGTACTGATTATCAAAAAGAGTTCAGGAGTTTGGAGTAATGGTGTAGATATTTCCCTAAGAAGATGGGTAAACTATGTTAGCTGAGCTGCTGTGGATGCCACAACATGATATTTAGATTCAGCGCAGCTTCTGGAGACTGTCAGTTTTTCAGACTTCCAAGAAACATGATTTACACCTAAAAAGATAGTAAGCACTCACAAAACATTGTGGTATTGGGCAAGCAGCCCAATCAGAATCAGAAAATGCATAAAGATCGATGCTAGAGTTTTTAAGGTTATTCATATCTGTGTGGAAAGTACCATATACAAGAGAAAGAGTTTTCTTTACAAGCATAAAATTGAGATTCTAAAGGCTTGTGCGTAAACCAACAAACACAATTCAGAGAAGTTATGCTTGGACAAGTAGAAGTAAGGTACTTGGGAGAGCCCACTTAGCTTCCGTAAAGATGAGGATCAGAAAAAGGTGGATTGGAGGACTGAAGGACAGAACCGAGTTTGATGGGAAAAGGAGTGGGTGCATGCTTACAATGAGACGTATTAGCTATTTCTATAGTGGAATAAGGCATATTGTCATCGAGAGAGAAATGCCAGAATTAAATTTGATGATTTCAACTCCAGGAAATTGGTGAATCTGTTTCAAGAAAATAAAGACTGATCAGATAGTGGCCATGAGATGATTATCATTGATTCTTAAGAGAATTTGATCATCATAGAGAAGAAATAGCATTATGGAATTCAAATTTTTTATATAAATAAGGGTGAATCAGTAGTGTTGCAAACAAAACTATAGTCAAGAAGAAAATGAATGAGTTTATTAAACCACAATATTAGGGCTTATTTAATACCATAAAGAGCTGTACATGGGAGGCAAACATAATCTGGTTGAGTTGGGTCAGTAAAAACTGGAAGTTGTTTTGCATAGAAAGGTCACTTAAGGTCTCCCGAAGAAAAACATTTTTGGTGTGTAGTTTTATTGGCTGAGAATTTACGGTGGCAATATAAGCACAATCCAAATGTTACTAGGACTCACAACAGGAGAAAGTGTCTCAGTGGAATCTGTCTTCTTAGTGGTGGAGCTAGAAAATTTGGAATGGTGGATCACAGATCTAATGTATAAAAATAGATTATTAACAAAAAATATATTTTACGTTACGTATATGCCTTATATAGTTCCAATGATCCCACATGGAATTTTGAAACATTTGCTAATCAGTCAAATCAAATGATGTTAGAAATTATGTTTTATTTTGGTTTTCTTATCACATATGCTGCCAAATCACCGATTATATCCCTCCATAAAGGTAAAACTTATATTGCAAAGTTCAATGATGAGTTCATAATCTCTAAAATCTCTCAATGATGGTTTTGTTATCAATTTTATCAACTATAACATGCTCAATAAAAGCAATTGGGCGATCATTCACAAACCCATCTCTTATTTTGTTATGCAAGTGTGTCCAAGGTCAAAAGATTTCATAATTGATGATAATTCTCATAATCAGCCCTCATGTCGATTATTAGATATATGGGAAATATGATCATTTTTACTGTTGAAAATCAGTGAGATTTATGTCATAATCTTTCATATTACACTTTGGTTGTTTTATATTTATGTCATAATCTCGTAATCATTCATAAATCCATCTCTTATTATGTTATGCAAGTTTTTAGTTTTTCCATAGATGCAGGAGTGATCGAAATAAGCAATGCTAGCTTAAAAAGCGATACACAAGGAAATAAAAGTAATAGAAGTTTATTAGTAAGCATGTCTTTCAGATTGAAAGATTGGGACTGATCACTATGAACCTCAAATATATTTTTTCCTAATTAATTTTTAAATCTATTAAATTCTCTATTATAAAAATCAAACGAATGAAATTCTATAAGGTCAACTAAATTTTCTTTATCAAAGGGGATAAAATTGTTATTTAGATCAAGACATGCAACAAATAGTAGTAATGCGGTGCTTTTCTAACTAAAAATGATCATTAGGCTTATTGATTAACAATTAGGCTCAGTGTTAAAAATTTAACTCAGGCATGGTGTTGAAGATATCAAATTAGTGACAATATATGAATTTAATCCTGTCATCTTAGGATAGATCACATTAATTTTTTGTAGGGTGATGAATAGATGTTAAATTAATTAAGGTCAAATATCACATAGGTATACTCTTTAGGGTGTTTTCCACAAATGGTGTGAGCCGTATGACCCACCTTGCTTTTATTTAGCTTCGCCACTGCTTCTAGTTTGTATCATTTTGGCAACAATGTGAGCTTTCAGCCTTCCAAGAGAGCTAAATGTTTAAAGATCTATTTTGTGCCAAGGACATGCATAGGAATTTAAGATACGCAGAAATTTGATAAATGTGAATACAAGAATGTGAAGCTTTCGCCATCATATTCTTCCTTCCATTCAAACTTTCTATCTTTTCTTTAATGCCATTTTGTTGAAATCCTCTTTGATATGCCGTCGGTGAATGCATTTGTATGGATGAGACTGATATGACTGCCGTCAATTCCAGTTAGTGGAACCGTTCTTTTCTCCCCCTGTAGCGTTACATGTATATTCCATATGTATTTGGTATGCAAGAGACTGAAGTGACTAACTTCAATTGCAGTTATTTAGCTGTTATTTTGTCCATTGTTTGTTGTTATATGTATTTCTTTACTCTGTTGCTGTTTGCATGTAAAAATAACTGGACAAAATTATTTCTAATTAGTAAATGTTTTACTGCAGATGTACCCCATGCTGGAGAGAATTAGTCCAAGAACAAGGAAACTGGAATTGTTTGCTCGAATGCACAATACGCATGCTGGGTATGCCTTTTCTTCTCTGGAATTTGTTTTTCTTTTTGAATTGTGAGAACTAAAAGAATTCCGTTAAAACAAACTATTTTTCATTATTCTTGTCAAATCATATGTATTATGGGTGCATTGGTTTGTCCCTCGGTAAGACTTTGTGATTTGGTTCCGACGTTCCGATCTGTCTTTTCTGTTCTGTGCATCTTATTTCTCCACATGGAAAATGTTCCTCATTCTTAAGAGGAAAAATAAAAATAAATGTGCCAAATTTTAGTTTAATTCTCTTTACACAGAAATCCATACCTTCACGATTGTTAGTTTTCCTTTTTCACTTAAGTTTGCCTTTTTCAACTATTTGGCTGATACGAAGTTCTTGTAGTTTCATTCTCTACTACAATATTTCTTTTCCTGTAAAGCTGACTCCTCATCTATTTCTCTTTCTCAAGGTGGTTGTCTCTGGGTAACCAACTGAACGGAGTACGATTAGTTGACGAAGGTCTGAGGGCAAGGTTTAAGGCTGCGTATCCGGAAGTTGAAGTGCAGCCACCCTCCCCTCCCAGGACCTTCTCTTCCATGGATGTAGATCCTAACGCAGCACAACAAAGGAGTCCATTCGCCAACATGGATTCCAAGCAACTCTCCCAGTATATTGAACAATCACAACCCGAAGCATACGCATCGGAAGACAAAACCGCAGCTGCTCCGGATGTCGACATGTCTTGATAACAGGTTTTTTTTTCTTTAAAGGATTTTTATCTATTATCAAACCTTCTATTAAATTATATAACTTAAAGTAATCTACTTTCTTGTTTGACGATGCATTCGTTTGGTTTCTACAGAAGTGCGATTCATGACACAATGGAGGGTTTCCCAATAACAATAGAAAAGGAGATGTTCATGTTCATGTTCATCATCATTCATGATACGTATATCGTTGACATGTAACATGGGTTTTCCTCCTAGAGCAATGCATTTGCACTAATCACCCATGTATCTTAACATTCATGTATGTAATTGATAACTCATTTAGATTTTGGTAAAGTTGTACTCGCCGTGATAATACAAACAAAATCTCCAACAACTATTGTTATTATAATTAAGTTTTTTTACATGTAGGTCATCAAAAAAATTGCTAATTGCTTTTTTGTTGTTTGAAAATTCTTGTTTACTTGCGTTGTTAAAAAAATCGTCATTTTATAGGGATGTCCCTTTCGTTACATTACCTATGGTTAACTCATTAACTGTAATTTATAAATTTTTAATGATACATAAGTAAATATAGATTTTTCCCGAAGACCTGCAATTATTATCACTTACAATTCACACGGCTTACACCGGACGAGGGCCACGACGAACCACATGCCTGACTTTGACCTTCACGGCGCCGCTCATCCTCCTTACCTCATCGGCGATCACCTTTAGCTCCTCCTCCTCAATCCTCTCGTTGGAGGAGACCAGAACCACCCTGGTCCCGCTGACCTCATCACACAACCTCCCGAATTCCTCCATCACCTCCCCCACCAACCCCGCCTTCCCCTTCCTCGCCAGCATCCTCACCAGCACCACCACCTCCCTGCACAACCCACCTCCTCCTTTCATCATCCTACTTACCACCTCCTCGGCTCTCCCGTCTCCCCGCACCGCCCGGAGGATTCTGCCGGCGTCTCTCTCCACGGCGGCCGTGGCGTTGTTGCACCGGGACACGTCGAGGAGCGCTGCCGCGTAGCCGGTGGAGGCTCTGCGGTAGGTTGTGGTGGCGGGTTTTTGGCGTGGGAGAGGTGGACGCGGAGGGTGGTATGGGGCGGCGGTGGTGGTGGTGAAGCTGGAGGGTGGTTGGCGGGAAGTGGAGGAGGATGAGGATGGTTTGGTGGAGAGGCGGGCGTGTGATGGGATAGGGGTAAGGGTGGTATGGAGGAGGAGTGGTTCACGAGAAGCGGCGAAGAGGAGAGGGCCGGCGGAGGTCACCGATGACGCCGGCGAGGATAGGGCATCCATTGTTTCGTGCGACGGTGAAAGAACCGTTTCTTGCTGGTAGTGGTTGTGAATCAGAGGAAAGTGGGCAGGCTGCCGTGGACTGATCGTTCTCCTCGACGGCAACATGTTTGTTTTTTTTTTTTTCAGAGTTTTTAATGTTTATTACAATTTAATATTTTTTTACATTTATTAAAATTTAAATTTTGATGTAAATTATAACAGTATCAAATTATTGCAATTGATTCATTAAGATTCGTACATCATTTTGATCAATTCTTATACTACATATAATAATCCATTCATCTTACAAGATATATACTCAGGAATAAAATTTTATATTTAAAACTAGGCGAAAATATTATCATATTCTTAAGGGGAGGAAATATATATTAAATTCAAACAAAAACATTATAAATATAAAAAAAGTAGATAATATAAATATTGCGTTTTTTTTTTTTTTGTAGCTCTGACGTGATTTTTTCCCGTCAATTCCTAAAATTTTTTAGTCATTTTTGTTTTGACCCGTTAAACCTTCCTTTCCATCGACGCATTAAATATTATTTTTTATAAGAGCAATATTTTTGCTTGGATTAAGTTCAAGACTTTTTTAAGGAATGATTATCGTGTCCCGTATCATCTTAACATGTAATAAAATTAATGTCATTTTAAGCGTCACATCATATTTCACATTATTAAATAACATTAACTGTTAAAAGTATCGTTAGTTTCATCAATTAAACTGTTACACATTTCAACGTAAACATCCAAATTTTGCATTTACGAAAAACAAGAAAATGATTTCCTTTCACACAATGGAAAATTATTACACGACATTTTCCTTCCCCTTAGTCTTTATAGATATTTTATTTTCCTTTTTTTTTTTTCATTTTACTTTTATCTTATGTGAATCTATCTATTTCATCTTTCCTTATTTTATACTTAGGTTTGTACTTAGTTCTAATTCGACACATACCATACATTAACAATCAACTTTAAGAAAAATCAAGGGATCAGATAATTTAGGTTACAAGGTAAGTATTATTTAAATATATTAATTTAAAATTTATGAACAGTTAGTATTATATTTAAATTAAATAAGTATTTTTTATAAATATTTATTTTAAATTTAATTTTAAACTCTAAACATTTACTATATTTATTGCAAATAAAAATTGACATGAGAAGAGGAGATGAGGTGTTGTGGTCGGCCTAACCCTAGAATTTTCACAACACCGCTTGTAAGAATTTTCCTTTTTTTGGCTTCTTTCGGAGTGGTCGACGGCATGCCTCTGGTGGATTACGCCTCTTCTTCCGGCGAAGAGGAGCAAGAAAAGGAGGAGGAGGAGGAAGAGTGGGACAAGCAAGATTCGCTTGCCCAACCACAACTGCCGGTACGAGGAGGAGGAGGAGAACAGGATGCTGACACCGACGACTCCGGTCCCGAGCTGCACCGGAACGAGTGAGTTGCTGCTGTTGACGCATGTTTATTTTCATCTACTTTGTGTTGTCTTCTTCGCCCGGAGCTCTGATGTGGTAGGGAGGTGTTTGATTCCACAATCGATTTCGGAAATTGCAGTGGACTTTAGCAATTCTCAATTTTCGCCGCTGTATTGGATTGGGATTTTCCCGTAGGGGTTTTTGATCATTCTTTCGAAGATCATTCCTATCTTAGGGGTTTTGCAATGCTTGATTTTGTTGGGGGTTTTTGCTCATCAATTGTTATTTTGATGTAAATATATTTTTCCTAGTTTGTCAGCAGAGTTCTATTGGTCTTGGAACTTTTATTTAAATGTGAATATCTCATTCAAAAATAATTGGTCGTAAGTGAAGGAGTCTCGAAATTTTGGTTATGAGTGGGGACTTAGGTCAAAAAGATTATTATTCGCTCTGGTGCTATGTACAAATATAGACATCTAACTCAAAATTGATTAGTTATGAGTGGAGATATCTTTTATTATATATTTTTAAGTCATTTCTTTATTTTCTATTGCGGAATTTTTCATTTCTTTCGATACTATCCTTTGGGATGAATGGTTAAAGTTACGGAAGCTTCATGCCCATGCCTCTTTATTGGAATTTTCATCTGGAAAGGTTATAGCAATTATAACTATTGTTCCAGGAAATTCAAGCAATTTTACTACGATTATTGGCTTGGCACTTCTGTAGTTTCTCCAATAAAAAGAAAAAGAAAAAGTGGGCATCATTGATTGCCCAAGTAACCTATAGAGCCTGTTCTGGTTGGTTTCTATCATCAATACTCCATTTTATGCTTAGGAAAACCAATACAGTGTAGTGACCTTAGTAAATCTGTATGCAGGAATAGAGAGGCACCAACCAATATTCAACCAGCTGGTATTCCATCTCCGTCTGTACCGACTATTTCACTCCCAGATGCTTCACTTCTTTTCGATTCACCATCCTTCTCATCTCAGCAAATCACTGGGAATGATCACACTTCCACAGCTGCAGCAGCCATGAGCCAATGTGCCTCAAGGAAGAGAGAGGCAAATGGTTCTGCCTTGCAATTTGTGCATAACAAGAATCCTCGAGTAAGCATTCCACATTCAAGGACTGCACCAGCTAGATCAAGTGACTTGCTTCCTCCTCAGCTTCTTGGAAGGTAAAGTGAATTTCTTGTGTGCTAGCTTTTGATACCATAAATAGGCCTTTTCCTTAAAAAAAAAAGTTGGAAATTTTTTTTACTTCTTAAATACAACATATGGGTTTATCATTCGTTACATATGGTCACCGAAACCATAATTGTAGTATTTCTTATTCGATCCTGGTATAAACATCATGTACTTTCACTAAATAATTTAATAGTGGGATATGCTATGGCAACAAAGAGTGATGAACCTGATAGTCGGAAAGAGATAAAATTAAAGATCTTTTTAGAGTAAAAGATATTTACGTAAGCAAGCATCATCCATGATGGCCACTCAAAAAAAACTATCATCCAAAAATGCTATTAGATGATTGCATCCCTTATCGTTTTACTGCATCAGTTTTAACCCATCATTCTGCTGACAACCACAAGACAGAATGACATTGACCTCCTTTTTCTCTCCATTTCCTAGCTCTTGCCCTTCGTGTTTCTCTCTTATCTATCATCTGCATCAATTTCTTTGAAATCTAGACATTAGATTATGCAAAAATGAGGTTTTGCACAATTAGATGCCTTGATCACGAGGATTTGGTAAGCATATAGCCATTCACTTATTCATATTTGAAGATTTCTTTAGGACAGCCGGTACTCTACGTCCAGTGGCACAAAACTTGCGGTGCTCAACCACGACCCCATCTTCACGATTTGGGCCCAGCATTCTACTCTACGTCCGGCAGCACAAAACATGTGGTGCACTCTCACGGCCCCGTTTTCCCGATCTTGGGCTTCTACCATTTCCCTCGGGGAATCCTTTTTCAACAAGACGAGGCTTTTTTTTTTTTTTTTTTTTTTGCTTCTTACATATTACACAAGTAATTTATCCTCTCGCATGCTTCGACTTAAAGATCTCATGTAATTATGCAGCTTTCCTCAGCGGACATGGGTTTTTTTTTTTTTCATTACTTATCCCGGGACGTGGTGACATTTTTGTGTACTTTGCAGGAGCAACGTGGTGACTGAGGATATAAGCAAACTTTTTGTGAATAGACGCGGTGGACGGTGACCAACCGCTCGTAGTATAGTTGCCGTGTTCACGTAGTTGTAGCATGTACTTGTGTGGAGCAAAGTTGCTAGTGTTTTTTAACCTTTAGGACAATAGTGAAATGGTCATTTATCGTAGCTTTCTATTTTCCATATGCAATTCAGCAGTTGTTCATGTGCGCCCCATATTTTGATGCTCGTACTTGTCTCCTTCGAATCCCCAGCTCTTAGGTTCTTGTGGATGGTCATTTGTTTTAGAGTTCTTTTGCCTTTACTGGCCATTATGTATGTATTTTGCGTAACATCGTTTCTACGTGATGACCTTATCACAAAGGCAACGCTTGTAGACCTCTTCATTAACATGTATTAGCAAATCATGTATTGACATGGGACGTTCATATTTTGATGGTAATTACTCATCTGGTTATTTTGGCTCTTGTAAGGCGAACCATCAACTCCCAAATATCGCTAGACACCATCATTTCTCGGGACGGTTGTCTCTGAAAACTAGTAGGGCACTCACTCTTAACTACGGTAGAAGGATATGATGTATCAGCAGAGGGATCAATGTTTTGGGGATGACTTGATAATCAACTCGAGAGAATATGAGAACCGTTTGAGGATGATACGGTAGTTCTTGGTAGAAGATCAGCCGTGTTGATCACTAGTTGAAGAGATTCTTCCAAAAACAATCACAATAATTGATTTACATTAAGACAGGACAGAAAAAATTTCGTGGAGAAGGATGTAACCTAGAAATACTTGCATCTCTTGTGTTGGTAGTATAAGAGGTAGAATTAACAAACATATCGTTCACAGTGAAGATCATGTGATGTGATTTCACAAAAACAAAAGATTAAGGGTCTGTTTCTTTGCAGTTTTTTGGAATGTTTTCTATTCAGATTTGATAACACTCCAGAGAAATATGTATACAATACGTTCTTTTCAATATGTAAGATCATAGGATTTCACAACGTCGTTTGCTTATTGTATACATATTGCTCTGGACTCTTACGGTCTTATAAGTGTATTATTTTTCTTCCATAAATACATATGGGATAGAAATAATTGTATACATATTGTAATTAGATGATTATAAATATATTATTAATTTTTTATTTAAATTAAATAAGTATCTGTCTTTGATCAAAGGTATTAAAATTGGTCGATTTGTGCTATATTCAACTATTGATCTTCAAACTCAATAAATAAATTGGAAATAGGTTCACACTTTATTCCATGATAGATCATATTATAGATTATCTATCTTATAATTATTTTTATTTTTGAAAGTAAAATATGCAAAAATAAGGGCACCTATAGGAAAAAGTTCTTTTTAGGTGTCTACCGCATTTTTGCCATGTACATGTATAAAATGTGCAAAAACAGGTTAACGTGTGCGTATGCACAGGCATTAAAAGCTGGCATATTTTCGCACACTAGTTAAAAGAGTAAAAGAGAAAACAAGTTTTGTTCCAACTTTTCTGAAAATACAAATTTATATAAATGATCGTTGCCAAATAGAACTATTTCGATTTTGGGAATTCTATCTCCACACGCATATGGACATCATATATATAAATAAAGTAAGTCTTTTTGGTAATGATAATATATTTGTCCCATTGGAACTTATCATCATTTCTTCCATTACAACACAGCAATAAGACAGATGTATAATCTCTAATCCCTCCATATGTTAAATTATAAGGTACAACATCGATCGTTACAATCCCACGCTTCGGATATTGTCGAGTACCGTAGACAGCATCAGCTTCTTAAATCAAACTATGTATCATCCCACCGTGCTTCCCTCGATCCTCCGGCGAAACGAGCGACATGAAAGACAGAACCATCCGTTCTTTCCATATATATAATTGCAAATTTTTCAGAAGATCAAATATTACGACGGACCAGATGAATAAATAGCGTACACGAACTCCTCTCAACGCTGCAACAACTTGTTGCTGTTGGAGGAGTTGGTAGGTCCCTCGAAGAGATTCGACAGGTAGCTCTCCAGATCATCGGGGGCATATTTGACGTACTTGTTCCGGTGCCTCTCACCGTCCAGAAGGCCTCCGAACAGCCCCATGAACGACCGATACGCCTGCACCACCTTCGTTGATATGGAGATCCTCATGTCTTGCCGAAGTTGGCGGTTGGGAATCAACCACGACGTCTGCGTCTTGCACGCCTCTTCGAAGGAATTGTTGAAACTCCGGAGTCTCTGCTTCAGGATCCTGGTGGAAGGGGAACTGGAACCTGAGGCGCACACGCCTTCGTGGCTTAAGAAAGCTAGCAACGGTCCCCATGAAGCCCTCTCGCAGCACGTTGCATGCAGACGGCATAGCCTGGCGCGCTTCTTCTGCCAGTCCTCCCCCAGCATGTGGCGTACACCGTCGTCCACCTTGTCCACCATGTAGTTCAGGTTGTTCATCATGAACAGGTGCAGCAAGGACTCGTCTCTGTACGACGCCGATTCCGTGTTGAGACGTGATTCCAGAGCAGAAATGATCGACTTGAAGACAGAGGTCGTGGGGTCGGAAGAAACGTCACAAAGGGTATTCTCTTCACTGTTATCTGCACCACCGAGTACTGAACTAAGAGTTCCACTGTATTCGGCAAGCAGATTCACGTAATTCATGACGTATTTTGTGACGTGATGAACTCCACCTCCCACGAATGGAACGGCCGATAATGGGACGTTCTGGATCCCATTCTTTAACTTGGAGATAGCTCCCTTCGCATATCTAATTTGCATCTCAAGTAGTTCATGGCATACAATCATAACGTAAGAACCAGAGTCCTCTGGGAACAACTCTTTTATTTCAGGGATAAGATCCGTTAAGTCTTCATACATATCAAGAATTTGAATCAATCCTTCTGGAGAGGGGTGTCCCATAGTCACGCCTTGGCCAAAGTTAAGGAGCTGCACTAAAGAACCCTGACAACTCTGCACAAAGCAATTCTTGCAGGCGGTTTCTGAAAGTTCCGCAAAAATCTTGAAGCAAAGGTTCTTTTCATTAGCAAGATACGTTTGGATAAAGTCCTTCATGGCCCACCTCCACCTTGATACCTTTGGACATAAGGCAACCCAGTTCATCCGTGAGATTTCTTCGATACTTTGTTTCTCAGCCTGGATATTAGAAAGGCACTCGTCTAGCACATCTTTTCTGGCACTAACGTAAGCTTGACAACATTCCCTGTCATACTTCGATGCAAACATCAGTTTTGCAATGTGTTTAATACCATGAAGAGCATTAAAACTCATAGAAGACACAACAGGTTCTCTGGAGCCGTAATCATCGCACTTCTTATCATGCCTTTCCAAGGAAAAGTCTTTTCCGAGAGAGACCATCCTCTGGGATTTTGTTGAGATGGTGGAGTCCTCCGCAAATGAGCTCTCACTGTGAGAGTTTCCAAAGGTGTCATCTTCGCTAAAGAAGCTACTCGAGAAATCTGAAACATGGCCTATTTCGGATGTAACAGATGGCGTATAACTAGGCTCAAAAGTTCGACAATTCTTCACTAAAAGTTGCGTGAGTTCCATCTCCAGCCTCCCCATTGCAATCTGAAGAACGTCGTTTGCGCGACTTAAAAGCTCATTTTCTTGCCAATTTGCTTTAGTCCACTGAAACCTATTTAGACATTCAACTGTACGCTGGACTTCATCTACCGCATTGAGGAACTTGTTGGCATCAACTGGATCACCATCCCAAATCAATGATTCATCAGATTCCCAGACAAGGATATCATACTTCACAATGTTGAAGCGCTTCTCCATATTAGTTCGCTTAATGACTTCCGAAGGTCTCTGGTCCACCATGTACGGGAAATTGAATGCTGCCATTTGCACAATATCCCAAAAAGCAACTGAGCAAAACAACAAGCAGATGATATGCACCAGATTGATTCCCTAGTTGTATGAATAAGCTTCGACAGTTGATAAAAAACAGACAAATGACACAAGATGCATGTTCTCTCACAAATAATTTTAAGATTTCAAACGGCAACAAGAAGTTCTATTCTCCCCCTCTAATTTTAGGTGAAAAGAAGATCACCACGGTGGGATGTTCGATCCAAGAGTCTAGCTCCACAAAAGTAAATCCTGTCTTCTCCAATCTAAAGTTTCCGATAGACGGTAAAAGAAGTGAAATGGAAAGCTCCTACAAGACAAACATAAGGAAGTCATTCAACATGAAATGTCAAAAAGAAAATTTTAAAACTTGCATACATATCGAGGAATCAATCAGTCACAAACTTGTTGGTAGTAAATATGGAAACAAATTTAGGAGTATTAGAATAAATCACAATTGTATCTTTCTATCTCCCAGAATACGGAAACATGCACCGATGAAATAGATTAAACACTGGATTCAAAGCAGTAGCAACTTATTCATGAATGATCCCAAAAATTCAAAAGAGGAGTAAAGGACAAGCTGAAGCTGCATCAAAATTTAGCCTAGACAGACAACCTCAGCACAAAAAAGGAAAATAAGGCCTCCTGCCTCCAAATTTCTAAAACATGACAAAATCTAAAATAAAGCTTCACATAGAAGGAGGAGGAGGAGGCGAATTCTCAGTCCAGCGAAAAGAAAGGGAGCAACAGCAAGTCTGGTTTAAACATCGAGGTCGTTAACTTGCAAAAAATGTGACGACAACGCCCAGATGAAAGGTCCTATATGAAACAACAGCAAGCGTATACGTGGGAATTGCACAAAATTGGAGAATCGAAACTTTTCTTCTTCAAACAAACCAGGAGAGATGGTTGATCCGACCTGATCCTTGCAGTTGTAGAGCTGTCGGTAGAAGACTCGAAAGAACGCTAGGTTTGTGTGGAGAAGAGGAGATGATCTTCCTCCAGCGCGATCTCCAACACCAGCGATTAGGGAATCCAGAGTTGAGGACGACTACAGAAGTCTCTTCTCTCCACATTTGTCAACAAAACCACATCCCTCCTTCCATGCCTGGAGAGTAATGGCGTTTCCAGTCTTAGAGCTGTGGAGCCCAGCAACCTTTGAAATCTCCTCTTCTAGAGTTTTAAATGGCTGGTTTGGAAGACGTGGGTTATTTGACTAGATCACCTCGTCAAAACATGATATATCCAGGAAAAATATCCGAGAAGCCCTCAACAAACAAGGGAAATTAGCTACGATCTTGAATCTCCTCTGGTGATACATGCCTTTCTGCCTTTGAACAAAAATGTGAAGATGACGGAATCACGAACGACGTATGGAAAATTATAGAATTATCCATGTACGATGATATAATAGAATAATCGACAGGGTGCTGTGCCGAAAGAAACCCGTAAAAAAATAATAAGATATATTTTCACTTCTGTTTGACCCAAAAAACTTATTTATTACCGCATTAATGTTGGAAGTTGGAAATTTTCTTGTAGAAGACGACAACTTATTTTTTTTATTTTTCCATTCGAATATATGAATCGTTCAACCATCTGCCTTAGACAAAAGAAGGAAAGAATGTGGACATCGAGATCATTCTTCTAAGGCCAACACGGTTTGGTTCAACCACGCGGAGCAGCGTGTGATCTTTAACCATGGTTGGTTGGTGATAATATTAGGATTTGAATTTGAGTATTTTTTGTAGCAATGATGAAGATTAAATTAAAACCCCAACCACGTCACCACAGCTGTGACGAAATCTGTACTTCTTCGTTTTTCAATGTATATAAAGCAAATAAAAAATAAAAAAAAAATTGTTTGCTTACCTGACAACTGGTGATCAAACATCAAATGGTACTACCATACACGTTAAAAAGTCTCTTATGATTCCTTCGACCATACATTCGAATTATCTGAAAATTACATTTCCAATTAGGTAGTAAATTATTAAAATTGCAAAAAAAGTATTAGATGGTACAATAAACCTAATCTATCTACCGGTGAAAGTACCGACATATATATTAAAAGAAGAAGAAGAAGAAGAATAAGAAGAATGGCTTTTAAATTTAGGTAATATATTATATTAAAATCAATTACAATAAATTTAATCCAGGACATTGACAATTCTATCAGATTTTGACTTTGCACAAAGATCATTATCGTGTTCATCAGAGGCTCTCACTTGGACCTTGTGATGTACACGAAGATGTGAGGACCACAAGAATGTTGGACGATGAGTTTGGCGGAAGAAGCACCATGGATGGGAAGGAAAACTCAAGCAACATCATCCATTAAAGAGATGATAATAATTTCCTATTAATGATTCTAACAGAACTGTGACTCTTGGTGTTCATTACTCTCTTATTGTCTCTTTATGATTTGTTAACGTTTCAACTGGAGAAGGCAGGAATGACCTCCTCCCCGCTTTGGTTGTTGGGGGGCATCTTCTTCCAAGTTCAAATATTACGATTATATCATTTCCAAGCAACATTAATAATGTTCGTAAAATTATACCTTCAACAAATCTGACTGCAGAAGCTCAACTCTGCAATATTACTTCTTGCAGAAAAATTAACAAGCTAGGACTGCAACCACTTGGCAACCATTCAACGTTCACAATTTGTTTGGAATTGGAACAGAGAAGGGCTCATGTTTGAGGGATCTGAACATAGATTACGGCAAGAATTTCATCTTAAAGACTCGTAGTTGTTAACAAATAAAAATACCATACATTCTTATTCTTATCTTAAGATTTAGATACATTAGTTTAAAATCTGTAGATAGTAAAGATTATATCTGAAATAAATAAATATTTATTTTAGATATAATGGTTTTTCTGATAAATTTTAAATTATTTTAAACGAAGTTTCTTGGTTAGGGACTATGAGATGGGATAATTATCTGCCCCATACACATTCGTATTTTTGGTATTTTCTAATATTGATCAATTATGTTTCTTTCTTTATAAAATGATATAATAATACTGTTTCGTAATTTAAAAGATAATCAAATTTGACATAGCGGCCGCGTTACGGTTACCACATTTTTTTATAAATATCCAAGCCGCAAGCGGTAAAATTTCGGTACACACAAGGATATTTTTGACATCGCACAAATATTCAGTTCCATACACGCTTTATAACCACAAACACCTTTCTTGATAATAAAGATAATAATGTTAAGTGAAATACCAAGAAAACGTCCCTACTCCACTACGTACCGATAATGAAGAAGAATTAGATATGTAAATAAGTCGCGCTGTGCTAGTTTGATATGATTTAAATTGTATTTTACGTTATTTGTGTTGAAATATGTCATGTTAAGAAAAATAAGTTGTTAAGTGTAATTCATGCTTTATAATTCGTTCATGTTAGAATTATATAGTTTAATTATAGTGAATTGTGTTGAGCTATATTTTTCAATTATTAATTATAAAATAATATGCTAAATCTATAAAGTTTAGAAATATACATTAAAATTGATATATCATTTACAAAAATAGTTATTAATTTTAGTATACATTTTTAAAATTTAACATAACAATTTTATAGTAATATATCAAAATTATGTCATATTAACTCACATATTCAAATTAGGTTATACTCACATAACTTAATTTCACTAGATGGTAATAATCTTAACATGATTTGAAAAATTATATCTTTGTTGAGCTTAAGACTTAATTGATATCTTTGAGAAGAATTTGGTGTTATTAAGGTTGCATGATTTATCTTGTGTTCTATGATTTTCTTTTTTAGAGTTTTTTTTGTATGCTTAGAAAACGATCGGGAAAGGAAAATGAGGAAAATAAAAAAATAATGGAAAAATAAAATGATGATAAATTTTTCTTCTAATATTTGTGCATTTAACAAAAAATAATATTAATTAAAATTTAGATATTTGTGAACTTAGATGGAAAATGATGGAAATTAGTACTTGGATTTTTGTGCATATAATAAAAAATGACAAAATTTTAATTTTATGCAATAATTAATTTTACAAACTAAAACTTACTAAATAAATAAATCATTAACCAATTTTGCTAGGTGATGTACTAATTAAGCACATGACAGAAAATTAAAACTTACATATAACATAATAAAAACATTGTTTATAATATTCATCCTTTTAATTCATTTCCTTGTTTTCTTACAAAATAGATTTTTTTTTTATAAAAAAAAAGTCATTATTTTATTTTTATGTCCTTTGTCATTTTGTTTCATCATTGTTTTATTTTATTTTTTCCTCCTGCTATTTATTTGTCTCTCTCTTTTTTACCCTCGTTTCTCTTTACATTTATTTTTTCCTTTTCTTTTTCTTATTTTCCATTTTCCTTTCATTTTCATTCTCGTATATATTTTTTCGTCTTGCTTCTTTCCTCTCTGTGTGATGTGAGCAACTGACGCAACAATAGTCGACAACATCAAAAGCAGGAGGAGACGAAAAGAGACGATGCAAGTGGTGAAGGACGAACGATGTATGGGCAGTAGTGGACAATCAACGGCAATAGCGGTGGTGTAAGGATGATCGAGAACGATCGACAATAACAATGACAACGGTAGAGACAAGTGATTAAACTCGTTAAGTTCAGATGATCGACAGTAGTAATCTCAAAGGATGATCGATTATAGAAGATTTTTCAGAAATAGTAAGTTTTTGGAGAGTTCACCTTTACATGCTGGAAATTGTTGAAATTTCTTTTGACTTCGCACCAATGCAGCGTTTTCGGGGCATAAATTCCCGTTACCGCAAAAGATGATGGAACTGTAGAGTTTTTATTATGATGGTGGTTTCACAAACAATATTGTACTTTTATCCAATCCATCCATCATTTTGCAAATAAGAATACTATAGATGATTATTTCTGTTGGAGTACACATGTCTGTACAATTTCAGCAATAGACAATGAAGATCTTGTAAAGAAAAAAAAAAAAATATATATATATATATATATCTGCCGCGTTATAGACTACAGACATGATATATTGATATTTCGTACATGTCCGTACCATTTCTTAAGTATTATTTACCTTCTTTTTCCAGCGAGCAAGCGTGACGACCGTGCCGGGAAGAGGAACTGACGTCATCATCCACCAACATATATTCTACTCGTAAATAATAATTTAAAGTAGCCTTTACTGTTATTAACATCTTCTCGTTAATCATACATCTTATTGTTAATTAAAAAATTTACATTCTCTGCATCCTACATGTGCGCATTAATTGGAATAATGCTATTATAATTACCAGGATGCAGCCACATGTATACGAACACATATATTATTATTCTCCCCGATCCATATGCTTTATTATTAGATATTAGAGAGTTATTCAAATCGTCTAATATTATTAAATCATATTCCATTTAATTTGTTATTCATACCTTTCGTCATCTGTAATAAAATGAGGGGAAAAATAAAAGACGGGGGGGGGGGGGGGAAGCACACAAGGAAAAGGCGAGAAGAAGCGCAACCACCGCAGCAGCAGAAGACGTGATTCTCTTTTCTTCATCGGCAATCCCCCCTCCCCCACCCCACTTTTTCTTCCCCTTCCGATCCGCCTAGGGTTCGGGAGTGTTTAAGTCGATCCAGTGGAGAAGGGGCAACGCCGCCGTCTATCGAAGACGCTGACCCTCAGTCTCCTCCTCCTCTCGCCTTCCACTGGCGACTCTGTTCGACGGAGCGGGATCCAGAGTTTCCGCCGAGGGTGAGATCGGCACTGCTGCAGTTCAAGGGCGCCATCACCTCTGATTCCTTCCGGCCTCCTCTCCTGATTGACGGACTTTCCTGCCTCTGATCATTGCTGGCAGCAGGGGGTTTCCTGCGACTCCGAATCTAGGGTTTCGTTTCTGAATATCTCTGGCTTGGGGTGGGTCGGTTCCTACGCTTGCCAGTTCACCCGGTCGGATCCGTTCCGGGACGGTCGTTGCTCCGATCCGGAGGTGACATTGGGAGGGAGGATTTCACAGGCGATCGGAGGGGTTAAGGGGTTGAAGATTCTGGTCTTTCCGTTTCATGGTTTCGAGGGTGGGATTCCGGATGGGCTTGAGGAATTGGAGGTGGTTGATCTCCAGGGGAATGGGTTGTCGGGAGCACTTCCATCGAGGCTTGGGGCACACCTGAGAGCTGTTGGACTTGGGTTTAACCGGTTCAGTGGAGAGATCCCGGCCAATACCTTTGAGTGGCATCACAGTCCGACGTCAGAGTGCCATTGGGAATCCAAGGTTTGATTCTTGACTTCTAGTTTCTCTATCTGGTCCACCAGCGGATATGCAACGCCTTGACGGAGGATCTATGTCTGATAGTGCATCTCTACCTGTGAACTCATCTTCCAATTATGGCTCTACTAGATTTACCTCTATCGAAATTGCTTCCATAGCTTCTGCAACGGCCATTGTGTCTGTTCTTTTAGCTCTAATATTTATCTATATATACACAAGGAAATGTGCTCCAAGTCCTAGAGGTCGGGCATCTGGAAGGAAGGTCACGATTTTCGACGATATTGGAGTCCCTGTGACCTATGAAAGTGTTGTACGATCAACTGGGGGCTTTAATGCATCAAACTGCATTGGAAGTGGAGGCTTTGGTGCCACTTACAAGGCAGAGATTGCACCTGGTGTTGTAGTTGCCGTCAAGAGGCTTTCTGTGGGTAGGATCCAAGGTGACCCACAGTTTCGTGCAGAAGTGAAGACACTCGGGAGATTACGTCATCAGAATCTTGTAACTCTTATTGGATTTCATTGTAGTGAATCTGAGATGTTTCTAATATATAATTACCTTCCTGGAGGTAATCTAGAAAGGTTTATACAGGACAGGACCAAGAGATGTGTTGACTGGCGGATGCTTCACAAGATTGCTTTAGATGTAGCTTGTGCTCTTGCTTATCTGCATGATCGTTGTGATCCTCGTATACTTCATCGAGATGTGAAGCCAAGCAATATTTTGTTAGATAATGAATATAATGCATATCTCTCAGATTTTGGATTAGCTAGACTTCTTGGCAACTCTGAAACACATGCCACTACCGGTGTTGCAGGAACTTTTGGCTATGTTGCACCTGAGTATGCAATGACTTGTCGTGTTTCTGATAAGGCTGATGTATATAGTTACGGTGTTGTGCTGTTGGAGTTGATTTCAAATAAGAAGGCCTTAGATCCTTCTTTCTCTCCTTATGGAAATGGTTTCAACATTGTAGGTTGGGCTCATATGTTGCTTAGAAGGGGCTGTGCACAAGAATTTTTCATGGAGGGGCTTTGGGATGAAGGTCCACATGATGATTTGGTAGGCATCCTACACTTGGGTATTACTTGCACCGATGAATCTTTATCCACAAGACCTACAATGAAGAATGTTGTGCAGCGGCTCAAACAAATTCAACCTCGGGTTTTTGCCAATACCACACTAATGGTTTAATGAATCCCTTCCATGGAAAACGTAAGTTTTATGTACTTTTCATTTCAAGTCTTGCCCAACTAAATAAAATCTCATTTATGCTATAGCCCAAATCACCAAAAAGTTTTCACTGTTTGCCATATATTTTGAATTATCAAAAATTTTGTTTCATTTTTCTTGTCTTTATTTAATTCTTTCTGATATCTATTTTCTTGTAATTTCTTCTCGATTCTAGATATTTCTTGTAAGTTAAGAAGGATCTATTTACGTGTGTTCATTTAGAAATTTCATGTTTCCTTGTAACCTTTGTTAGAATAGTGTCACATTGGTGGTGTAGGGACTAAATTTGAGATTAATATATAAAAAATCCTTTCATTCAATGCTAATTGATTTTGACTAAAACTTCATATGGTATTAGATTAGATTCATGCATATCTACACAATCTAAAATAGAAAAAGAATACTTGTAGTCATATGATAAGTCACAAGGAAGAATGTTTTAGTAGTCTCAAATCAGTGTAGGGACTAAATATGTGACTAATATATAATAAATCTCTCCATTCAATGGCAATTGACTTTGAGTTAGAATTTCACAGTTTTCATTTTCATATATTTGAACTTTTTTTTTCAGTTTCTCTGATGAGAGAATAATTCATAAAAAGCATTACATGTATCGCTACTATGGAAGCAATGTCTATCAATGATATTTGGCAGGCTATTATGTGTTCCATAACTAACTTCTGATAGTGAGAAGTTGAAATTGTACAAAGGTGAGTTGTGGTCAGAACGCTCAAAGTAACATCTGGATATCCTTGTTTACAAATCACAGGTTGGAAGCAGTGTTGTTACTAGAGTTTGTGTTACCTGGTGGTGTCACTAGGAAGTTTTCTTGGTGATACCTACACATATAGGATATTTTCCATTCTTCTTCTATGGTGATGCTACAAGGGGGTGGCATGGTGACTAGAAGAGGCACATAGCAGGGCACAATTGTAAGACACATGAGGGACGGGTCCACATGAAAGTGGGTGGTGGTGATAGAGAGGGCAGTTGAGGTTGGGGGGAGGGGGGGGTGGCTGGGTCAGGATAAAGGGCTGACTGATGAGAAGTGTAGGTTTTTAGGGAAAATCTTGGTTAGACTCATAATGCCACTGAATATAATATGATACTAAACCATGAACATATATATATCCATGTCCATGCACATTATAGATGGGTGGAGCTGACAACAATTGGGCCATGGCAGTGATCATATGCAGTATTGTTTATATTATTTAATGTTCCTAGAATATTAAGTTGATATCTGTCTTGGTCCCCAATATCCAGAACTGCAATCTAGTTGTGCTTGCTTGCAAATTGTGCTTTGCCTTTGTTAGAAGTACTTTTTCAGTACCCTCGTATTGTTTTGTTTTTCTAGTTACTCTGAGCTGACAAATCAGACAATTATATTTGTTCTCTCTAAATAATTTTTATTCTTTCTTTTTCAATAATATCAAGTTGGTTTTTTCTGCTTAGAAAATATCAGGTTGATTTCTTGCTCTTTCAAAAAGGTTGGTTTCTTCTTCTTTTCGATTTCTTGACAACATGAATAAACCAAAAGAAATGGTGTGCTTGGCCCTTCCTCCTTGTTTTTAGAAGGAAAGGTTTGAATTCTTATTAACTGAAAATAAGATACATCCAGAAGGTTAGGTCTAAATGGATGCACTACGCAATGGGTATCTAATTCGTGGTTTTTTAGTGAGAACTTTATTTCGTGTGAGATAATAATCTGTCAGGAAAATAACTGGGAAAATTGTTGTCTGCAGGCTGAATTGGTCTGTTGCTTTCTGCTCGAGAGCATTTGCAAGCGAAATTCCATTCCCTTTTGTCTCGGGGGAAAAAAACAACAGATATGATGGAATGGTTGGTATTTCTTAGGAGGGTTCTCTGCAAGGTAATTTTGAGAAATATAGGCTGCTCCTGCCATAAGCTGCTGCTAGCTTTCCATTGCATATGGCTTGACACAAGTATATGCATTTCGAGGAATTCGAAATGGACTTTATGTTAGAATGAAAAGTATTTGGTGTGATGTCTTATAGGTATCAACAAGATAATGCAGTTAAATTTTTTTGCTTCGTTTTGAGAAAAGATATCGATCTAAGCAAAAATATTATTATTATACAAAATCAAGTATCCTGTACCTTCCTTTTCTGCTACATGCGTCATGAGAAAAATCAATGGTGAATCATTTGGGTGATTGATGGTTTCTTCATAGATCTGTGCCCCTTCGCTTATCATTTGGGTTTGCATGTATTTCAAAAAAATTCCAGTACTGTTGCTTCGTTCCCTTGATGTTTTTCTTTTCTCGGTTCAGATCTACTGAATTCAAGATGTATAGAGTCAAATTATCGGCGGTACACTGGATTTCTCCATGTGTTATGGGGGAAGGTCCTTCTGTCCCAAAATCATGGTTTCCAATCCCACGGACTGAGTTGAACCTGCGATCTCCGCTTCGCCACTAAAGCCATGGCCGAGAAAGTACTGGAGTTTTGTCTTATTTTTGGTCATAGGTTAATGAATAATGATTACAATGGTGTATTTTCACTTTTTTTTTTAAAGTTTTTATATTTCAATTGATAAAAATTCCTTATCGTGGTCTTTTAGAATTATTCGTCGATGATTTTTTAGACTCAGGAAAATCATTCTCATGTGAACATTGAGGTAGGTCTAGACCGTTTCCGATCGTAATTCCCATGTGAAAAGTATTTGATCAGATGCGAATCATTCCCATATGAACATTGACGATTCACATCTGATCGTAATGCACTGCTTCATTTATAATGGTCCAGTAATTATCAAGCTGGTGAAAGTCAACGGTGGTACGTGATCCAGGTCTGAATCTCGTAAACGAAAGATTTTTGACCTTGGGCTTCACCGTTCCAAATAAAAAATGCGGCTATGTATATAAGAGTGCGGTATGGCAAATGGAAGCGGCTGATGTTGTCATGTAAAGGCAGTGAAAAAGAAATATCGGAATGGATGATATTGCCCCAAGTACATACAATGACTCGTATCATTCTTGTGATTTCCAGCACATTTCTGAGTTCCGAGAATTCTTACGCCTTTCTGTCTAACAGTAGATCTCAGAGTCAGGCTATTATCTTAATTTAATACCATTATGCCAAAACAAATCTTACATCCTATATAAAAAAGGGTATATTCGTCCATTTCCTCCCTTACAAATTCTATTATTTCCTTTTGCAATTAAACTAAGTGTTCATGTAGTACTTTCATCATTATGAATATCATCCATATCAGATTAGGAGCTGAAGACGTTTGACATTGAATAATAATAATGATAATGAAACCAAATTCAAAGTTGTCATTAAAAAACTATAGAATTTATAAAAAAACTATAGAACAGTTGAACTTTACCTCTCCTATAAGCTAAAGATAAGAATGTTTCAGGTTTATGTCCAAACAAAAATAATATTTTAGTAATCAAACAAAAACAATGTCAATATCAATATCAAAAAATGCATTTAGAAAAACAACATGCAGTCAATGAAACCAAATTTGATCCTTTAACAAATGCCAGTAGACAATGCCAAAACAATACAAAACAAGTGTCTAAAGTACACCTGTAACAGCTTCAGTGACAAATGCCATGCAACTCTCTAAAAACAAAAATAAGAACTAAAAGTGGTAACAGTAGAGCACATAATCCTGTTCGAGAACCAGGAAATAAATGCAAATGACGGGGCATAAGGTGAATTTCAAGAAATCAAAATCACCAACAGAGATAAGAGAGCAATTAGCTGACAAAGAAAAGGTTCAAGTCAATAAGAGAACTTATGACAATAGAAAACACTTATTAGCTATCGAGAGGGCAGATGCACTAAACGTCAGCAAAGATCCTTTTATACAGCCATTAGATCACCAAAATTGCGGAACAGCACAATTGAACCAGCAAAAATTCCCAGGGCGCGCAGAATCTTCTGTAAAGCAACAAAGAACAATCAGATTACTTCAAATCCAATGCTAGAAGAAGAAATGGTAACTCAGCAAAATTGCAAGCATATCAGAAAAAAGTTTTGACCATATATAAACATTAAAGCAGAATAACAGATATGTCACAATCATCTACCGTAGAATAGTTTCCTTTTTCCTTTGTATATATATCGACGCATATGCATATAATCATATGAAAGTGTGAAGTGCACTTTAACTTAAAATAATATTTCGAAGTAAATTTTTTTTGTACCGTTGAGGTTCATTCCTTCATGCTTGATCCCATAGAGAAGTGTTAGCATTATATAGATAACTACTTTTAAAAACTTACCAACTTCTGGTAAACATGAATCTTAAAGATGGCCGACTTGAAGTAGTAGGATTATATCTTGTATTGTTCGTTATTTGTTGTTGTAGGGTTTTAGTATCACAAATCCAAAAGAGGCATAAGACCTATAATATCTATCGGTAGAGCGACTTATTTCAAAAAAAGGGTATCTGTAGGGAGGGTACATAGGTGGAGTGGAAGATTGAGTCATTGACTTGCGATGCCACATGGTAGACATAGGGGGAGGAGGGGGATTATGAAGTGTTTGGCTTGTGGAGAGGGGTGAACTCGTGAATGGAGAATAAAAGCCACAGGCAAGGGTCGGTGAAATGATAAATAGACATTGAAAATGTTGGATACATTTTACAGGAAACATGAGTCCTGGTTTAGAAAAACACAAGCAAGCAAAGCTTCCTTTAGTTCAGGTATGGAGAATGGACTGAGGAGGCAAACAAAACACAACAAGGAACGGAGTGCAACAACTCTGCCAGAAATCATGCACCCATAAAGAAGAACCGTTGTCTCCTTTACCACAATTACAGCCAAATCAGATCAGGCTAAGAAAGTAAGGAAATGCCACAGTTTGCAAAGCTGCAGATCAACAAGAGTCTCCATTTTCCCGATGATCTAAAGTTTGAATTCTACGAGCGACAACGACACAGCACACATAATTTCCCTTTCCAAAACAACTCAGATGAAGTCACAACAATTCCATATAGAACCTCCCAACACGACAATAATTTGCAAAGAGAAAGCCAAGATAATAGAGAGAGAGAGGATACCGAGTTGACAGCCCATTTCTCGTCGTCCTGGACTTGGGAGTTCCAGAATTCCTTCACTGCTTCGAGGGAGACCGAAGGCTTCGCCATTGGGAATTCGTTTGAAACCTCGCTTCTACTGCTTAGGGTTTACGCTCTCGTGGTCCTCGACTCCTTACCGCGCTCGATGGAGATGGGTTTTCTATAACGAGTTAAAATGGGCTGGGCTCGGATGCACTGGGCCAGGCCTAATTTTTTTCTCGATTATGATAGTATTTATCGCAAACATCATCAAGAAAATCATATAATGGTAATAATTTTATGTTGATTTGAATTGAATACATTTTTTGGCAATCAAATAGAGAACCAATAACACTATAATAGATTATGTAATGTTGATGTGAAAAAAGTTGAAGCTAAACATTAACCTTTTGCTGGTCAAATTTTGATAGGATTATAAGGAATATAAATCTAAAAAAAAAAAAAAAATGGCTCACTAGTGAAGCTAGGGGCATTTCGAGCGTTGATTGAACCAATCACGTTGAGACACGTGGCGCACAACACGTCTCGTCACCCATATCGGTTCTCCTCAATCCCCACATTTCCATTCTTGCGCTGGACTTGGAGGAAGGAGAAGGAATCCCCCATCCATGGAGACCATGCCACTCTGCAGAAGCTGTGGTCCACTGTTCTCGAAATCAGCCCCCCTCCTTCCCCTCCCTCCCCCTCCTCCTCTTCTCCTCATCAGGGCTATAGCTGCTCCAAGAACTTCAACAAGGCCCATGGCTACCAGGAAGGTCAGAAACTTTTGATAGAATTTTCTGGTTCAAATGTTGATGGTGGTAGTTAAATCTTCTTCTTCTTGATTATGCCCGGTTTGATATTTTTGGTATGCAATTAGCTACACTGATGCGCATAAAACAGTATTGGCCAAGTGCAGCACCATGATTTGAATTTTCCATTTGTTTCCTTATTCTCAGAGGGAGAACATTATATTTTCCTTGGCGTTTAAAGTCCAGATGTCAATGCAATAAACCAATGTTATCAGGGGGATTTTTAAAATGAACTAGCCTGAATGTTACCGATCCAAATTAATCACTTTTGTGGAGAAAGAAAGAACAAATCCATGGCCATGCTCAGAAAAATCACATTAACCACACCCCCTTACTTCAAGAATTACTAGAAGATTGTTTCTTTATATTTTAGATTATGGTCAAATCCCAGGGCAGAAGATATATATGGCAAACCCTTTTTCCATCTTTGACCAAAGAAAACATAATGCAAGCTTCCAAAGAGAAGAGAATGTTTAGACAAAGAGAGGGGAAGGAGAACAATATAATCCCTATCAGGCTTTTTTCTTGTTTGCAACTGATGATCTCTCTTGAAAAGAAATGCTTGTGATAAGACTGAAAAATTATCACTGATGACCAAATTTTACAAACTTTTGAACACTAATAAACTTTAACAAATGTAATAGTTTGATATAACCGACCTTTTGGTTAATTTGTGTTTTTCTAATCCTTGCCTGATTTTCTTGACTTCTTTTTTGACGTGTAGAGTTATGGCTTTTGGAAAATCTAGTTAATCTATATCAAGCCCAATTGCTTATTTAGAAATTTTCTAGTTGCATCGTAGAAAAGAAATTAACAGCATGACACCCTTGGCAAGTTGGCATGCTCACATTAGTACCCACGTTTAAATCAGATACTTCTGAACTTTGTGGTGAATTGAACTAAAAAAGTTGGCTTCCATAATCACATTTAGCTCAGATTGAGTCTCTTCCTTGGTTCTCTATCTATCATACCCAGATGTTAGTGAAGCATGATCTCTCTCTCTCTCTCTCTCTCTCTCTCTCTCTGTCAATGCAGGGAACAGCAGTGTACCCTGTGGGAGAGCCTGGCCCCCGGGAGATAAGCGACGGTGCGCAACCAGTAACGCTCCTGTCCAACGTTGAGAAGCTCAGGCTACTTACAAAAGCAGAGAAAGCAGGTCTACTATCCGCAGCCGAGAGCTTTGGGCTATCACTGTCGTCGGTGGAGAGGTTAGGCCTGCTGTCCAAGGCCGAGGAGCTTGGGGTGTTGTCGGCGGCCACCGACACATCTACGCCAGGCACATTACTGGGTTTGAGCGTTGCTTTGCTGTTGCTGGGCCCTGCGTTTGCCTTTGCTGTGCCTGAGGATTACCCATGGCAGGTTGCCTTGCAGCTTGCCGTAGCTTTGCTCTGTGTCTTGGGTGGATCGGCTGCCATTGCTGCCTCCAACTTCGTCGCAAGGTTGCAGAGATCCGGCCGATGAGCCATTCATTGCTGGTTTTCACAAATTTATGGTGTGTTGTGACATCAGTTAAAACCGGCTTTGTTGGTTTTGGAAGGACTAAATATTTATATGCTTCCATTCATCCCTGCAAGCTTTTCTTCTGTTTTTTGCCGGTAATTTTGTTGCGATTGGGGGAGAACATGAGCAGATCAATCATCGTCCTAATAAAAAACGTGATTTTATTATTTATTTTCATTTGACCGCAATTACACTATGAAATTATTAGGTAAATAAGTCATATTAGGAAATTAAGCCGTACATTTAAAATCATAGAAAATAGATTTGAATTTAGATAAACAATGAAACCTATTTATTTGGACAATTAATAAAAAAAATTTAAGTAAGAAAACTAATTAAAAATACACTTTTTTAGGTAAATAAGTTGGTAATACCATAAAGCATAAACTTAAAAATAATTTTACTACGGAAAAATGAACATTGCCCGGTGGGGGAGGGGGGGTCAAGAAGTAAAGTCACTACAAAATAAAAGATCAATGGAGGCTCGTTTCAGTTGCAAACATTATTATAACAAATACGTTGGGCATCATCTTAATTCAAATAAATGACAGTTACAACATTAATACCACTGCCAGCCAAAAAATGAATCAGTGCCCAAAGCTTGTTCTCGTCGCAAATTAGCATTCCTCGTGGGAAGAAAAGAAAACCCTAACGACTAAACCAAAGCCACAAATGCCGATCTAGATTCTTGCAAAAATCATGGTTACCATTCTACCCTAGAAATTAATAATAGTATTTAATTCTATCATGCCGAAACCCCTCCAGGGTTCACCACATCGGCGCGTCCGACACGGTGATGATAGCCTTCACCACCGGTTCTGGCAGGCGGCGGAGGGCGACCCCTGTTAGAAAACTCGCCTCGGCTCCGGAATTCGATCCTACCGCCGTATCCACCACCCTGCCCCCCACCAAATCCTCCACGGCCCCTGTAGTTGTCATTCCGAAACCCACCCCTCGCCGGTGGAAATCGGCCCCTGCCACTGAAAGAGCCGTTGTCATCGTTGTTGTTATTGTTACTGCTGTTGCCAACTGTAGAAACAAGAGTTGGGACTAAAAGGTTTCAGAATCTGTTGACAAGTATTATGCAAAGACAACCATACAAATGAAGGTAAACTTGCCTCGTGTTCTGGTTCTCTTTACCTCCACCACAAGTTGCCGTCCTCCCATTACAATGGATGAGAACTGAAATTTAAGAAATAAAATTAGCACAGGTGATCCTTGTTTGGATCAAAACAAGCAGCACAAAAAGGCGTGCACCACACAATGCTTCTTACATGGACCACAAATATCTATCTGCACGCAATGTTTCAAGGACAGGAAACAGACAACAGAGATTGGCTTCCAAATATATATATTTTCTATGAATCTAGTAGAACCAGGAGAGAGCACTCACTGGACGCAAAGCATCAACAACCAAAAAATATGTTTACTGATATTCCTCAGAAAACCCATGGATGATTCTCTTCAAATCATCGATGCTTATGATTCTTTTCCATTGGAAAATAAATTTTCGTTGATTTCAGAATAAGCCTAACAAAATCATTTTCCACCCATTCAAATGAAATTTGAAAGAAATAAAAACCTTTGCATATGGTTTTATCTCCTTTTATTTCATAATACTTTCTCTTGATATCCTTAGCATAAACACTAAACAGGTTCTTGATTGGCTCAAAAGGTGGTATCCTGATGTTGGTCCAATCATGAGACGATGAAAGGTGATTAAATGGTCAGCTACATTTTATGTAAATGAGGAAAGTTGTACCTGATAAACATGTTCATGGAGCAAGAATAAAACACAGTTCACAAACAACGATTAGAAAAAAAATCTATCTAATTAGTATGACACATAACAACCTTCAATATTGCTGAAAGGAGGAAAAACAGAATCCATGTAAGAGTCGGGATTCATTTCTGGCTGTCAAAGAACTAAATAAAATTGTATGAAGAGCATGTATCATAAAAGACTTGTATGCGCTTTTGCAGCAAATTTTGCACACCATTTACGGTACAAAAGCTAGTAAAAGCATACCATTTAAATACTGGGTGATTAACAAGAATAACACAATTAATTTAAACGATTTACACACACTCAATACCTGAATTATAAGAAATAATTTACATATGCCAATAAAAACAAAAAATCAAGTCATGACTGATGAGCAATTGAGAGTCGTACACAAGTACTACCAACAAAAAGTTTTAAATACACCTACCTCAAGTGCTGATCGCATGGAACTCAATGACTCGAATTCAACAAAACCAAAACAATAATTATTTTGCTGCAAAAAACAAAATGCACAGGCATATACAAACATTAATACGGATGGCATAAATTTGTTTAACGGATAGAACACCAACACTATGTAAAGGACCTTATGGTTCCTAACTTGGACACCTCCAGGCTTTATGGGTCCAAATTTCTGGAATTCTACTTCCAGCTGGGAAGGTGTTGCATTCCGAGGCAAGTTAGAGACATATATAGAGTAACCCTCTACTGCAAGCATAGAAAGGAAACAAGAAATTTTATCGCACAAAAAAGACCTGAATCAAGCTTGAACAATTACAGGAAAATGCCAAACAAGAAAATTCATATGCAGAAAAAAGTTCACCTTCTTCATGAGGATTACTGTTCTCAAGGGCACTGTTGCCATTGGAAACTGAGGTTTCAGGTGGAGAAACTACTGCTGACGCAGCTACTTGTTTTTCAGTTGCTACTCTTGTCACTTTCACCTTGGCAACAGGTGCAGAAGCAGTGGTTGTGCCACTTTCTTTGACAACTTTAACCTACCAAAATTTTTGATGATGTGGATAAATGAACAAATTCCTAGATAGAATAATCAGCAGATATTGTGAAATGTAATCAGCAAAACAGAGTGACAAACAAGGAACCAACAACTCACAATAGATGCATAAGATTTCTTAGGTGCATCCACTTGAACCACAGGATCAGCAGTTATCACTTCCATGTCTGGGGGTACGATACTAACATTAACTGTAGCCCCAGCATCATCTGCTTGGCTGTCAGTTTTGATAGAGTTCTTGATTTCTTCATCAATCTTGGGTTGGTCCTCGGGTAATATGGTTATGGGATCTGGTGTGTGGCTGATATTATCCCCAGAAGATGCTTGAACACATAGGGAAGGATGATAAATAGATTTGCAATATTTTGACAGAAAGAATATAAACTATAAAAATAAAGAATGTACCATATGCTCACCTGGAACCAAATCAACTGGAACATCCATGACTTCAGTTGTGCCATTTTTGGCTGCATAATTGATTTCAACAAGCTGACTATCGGATACATACCTAAACACATCATTAAGGACAAAGAAACCCCCATTTTCCTGTGGAGCAAGGAAGAATGACTGGGCAAACTTTTGCAGTGTCTTGTTCTCCTTTCTAGTCAGGCATCCGGTTACCAAAACAATCACACCATCTTTGTAGGAATGTTGTGCATCAACAGTACCTATCACAACTTTGTAGCTTCCATAGTCCAAAGACCTAATCATCTCATCAATAGTCTGAAGGAGACAAACCCATCCTAAGGTTTCATACTTCAAAGTAAAAGTCCAAAACAAAAGATGGCCATCTAAGATAAAAGCTTAAAATATGATTTTAAATTTATATAAAACCTTTTTTGGGCATTGTTAATCTTCCCAGTGCTTTTCCATATCATTTCTTTTCAACTACAATTTTTTGATAGAGAATACGGTGAATCTCATTAATTAATGAGCTTCTCAATTACAATTTACTCCTTTTGTTTTACCACACAAACTTTTTTACCATGCCTCTTTGTGAACATATACTACTAAGTATTCAAAATATGAAATCTTTAGTTATTCTATGTTATAAACTTTCAATGGACATGTAATTAAGGATCATCAATGACTTTCCCATTGTACAAACTAGGTTTTGGTATATTGTGAAGACAAGAAGTTACAAGGGTATATAATACCCTAGACAAGAGGAGGATCCATTTAACTTAAATGGATCCTCCATATTACACATAACATAAATAATAACACTCCCTATCAAGTTAGAGCATACACATCAAACATACTCAACTTGTTACATAGTTTATCAAACAACCCAATCCTAACTCCTTTAGTGAAAATTTGATCTTCAAAGTGGGTGAAGAGTGTAGAAATAACTCACTTGAGCACACTATCTCTAATGAAATGGCAATCCACTTCAACATGTTTAGTTCTCTCATGAAAGGTGAGGTTGCTGGCAATGGTTGTCACAAAACATAGACATTAGAAAGTAGACTTCAACACCAGGCTCTCTAAGTAAAGCCTTGAGCCAAATCAACTCAAAGATAGTTTGAGATATGACCCTATATTCAACTTCTGCATTAGACTTGAAAACTACATTTTGCTTTTTGTTTCTCCACGTAACCAAATTCCCTCTAATATAGGTGCAAAAATCAAAGGTTGACTTCCTAGTTGCCCTGTCTCCTGCATATCCATCTAAATAACCTTCAACCTAAAGGTGACCATGCTTTTTGTACAAAAGTTGCTTTCTTGGTGCTTTTTTAAGGTAGGCAAGAACTCCTATCACACCTTACCAATGAATGACCTTAAGAGCATGCATAAACTGACTGAAAAGATTAACAGCAAAGGTGATGTCTGGCCTAGTATTGGTGAGATAGATTAGTTTTCCCACAAGTCTTCTATATCTTGTTGGATCTTCATAAAATGGAGTTGTCCTGCTAGAAAAAATGATCCTACTCAATGGGAGTGCTCTTAGGTTTACACCATTCAAGTTCTGTCTCCTTGAACAAGTTAAGAATATATTTCCTCTGGGACAGAGAGAGAGAGCCCTTAGAGTAAGCAAACTCTATACTAGAAAGTATTGAGGTTTACCCATATATTTGGTAGCAAAGTGAGACTAAAGGAAATGCTTTGTGACTTCAATGCCTTGTATATCATCCCCTGTAAGGAGTATATCATCAACATATACTGCCAATATAATCATGCCCTGTGTGATCTTCTTGATGAAGAGTGATGGGTCAACCCGACAACTATTAAACCCACCACTCCACATTACACTGCTGAACCTGTCAAAGCATGCCTTAGGGCTTTACTTCAAGTCATAGATAACCTTGTTGAGTAAGCACACATCGAACTCCCCCTAAGCAACATCTGAGAGGATGCTCTATGAAGACCTGCTCCTCAAGATCACCATATAGAAAAGCATTTTTCACATCAAGCTGGGAAACAGTCCAAGACTAATTGATGGTCAAGGACATGAGAACTCGAATAGAATCGAGACATGCCACTGAGGAAAAGGTCTCAAAGTAATCAAGGCCAAACTCCTGGGAGAAGCTACAAGCAACAAGGCGAACCTTGTAGCGTGCCATACTGCCATCAAGATGTCACTTGATAGTGTAGACCCATCAATAGGAAACAATGTTAACCCCTTGAGGACATGGAATAAGATCCCATGTACCCCGAGAGAGCAAGGCCTCCATCTCCTCATCCATAGCTAACTTCTAGTGAGAAAACTAGAGTGTCTCATGATGATCCCTGGGTACAAACTCAATGACAATGGAAAAGGCAAGGCTGTGAAATGTGTCATTGAGACGAGCATAAGAAGTAACATTGGATAAAGGATGTAGAGTGCAAGAGCAAGTAACTTTTCGAAGGGCAATAGGTAAGTCACTAGAGGTGGTGGGGGAGGACTCACGTACGAAGGCTGAGGAGAGGTTGGGAGCAACTGGGGTCAGGGGTGTCTGACAACGATAAACCTACAAAGGAGGTGGCACAGTGACATCTAGCACAGACAACTCATTAGAACAAGGGAGATGATCAAGCTCAACAGACATAGGAAGAGAAAGAGGAGTTTACTCCATAAGAGGGGAATCCAAAATACCAAAGGAGAAGTAGGACTCGCCCTCAAAAAAAGTGACATCCATGAAGATGAAGTACTGATGAGAGAGAGGATGAAAAACTCGATATCCCTTTTGAGTGCGGAAGTAACCAACAAAGAGACACTTGATGGCACGAGGAGATAGTTTATCCAAATTGAGTGACAAGTCCTAGACAAATGCAATACAACCAAAAACTCGAGGAGAGAGGAAAAATGTTAGATGTAGAGAAGAGTCTGTGAAGAAGAATGACATCACCCAAAGGAGTGGAAGACATGCGATTTATGAGATAGACAGCAGTGAGAACTGCATCAGCCCACAAGTATTTGGAAACATGCATATGAAACATTAGAGTGCGAGCAACATCAAGTACATGACGATGCTTGGGCTCAACAACCCCATTCTAGGAGGAGATATGAGGACAAGAGGTTTGATGAACAATCCCAAGAGAAGAACACATATCTTGAAAATCATGCTGAAGAAATTCAAGAGCATTATCAGTATGTAAGATCTTAGGACAAGTAGAGAATTAATTTTTAATTTCAACAATACATCACAACAAGTCTTCAGAAGATAGACCCAAGATACACAAGTGTGGTCATCAATGAAAATAACATAATAGCAATGACCACTAACAAAAACAACCCGACTGGGACACTAAACATTACAGTGAATGAGATCAAACGGAGAGACCGAGGAAGCAAGACGTACACATTTGAAGGACGTGCATGTATACTTTCCAAATTGACAGGACTCACACTAGAAGGATGAAACACTAATCCAAGGAAGAGCTTGATGCAGCTTCTGCAAAGAAGGATGACCAAGGCGTGAGTGTCAAAGATGAGATGAGTCTGTAGATGTCATGTAAGCTATTAATCCTCGAGGAACATCATCGTGGACTGGATAGTACACCCCAGATGCATGTTGCTTATACCCCAAACCAATCCTCTTCTCCGTCTGCAAGTCTTAAAATGTACAATGAAAAGGAAAGAAACGAACTGAGCAAGACAATTAAATAGTTATAATACTAATGGACAATAGGTTGAAAGATAACTCAAGAACATAAAGGACATTGTTCAACCATATTTGAGAGGAGACTTAAATCTCCCCTTGACCAAATACATGGTATGAACAGTCATTAACAATAGCAATAGTGGATTTGTCATGAAAGGTAGAAAGTCGCTCAAATAAAGACTGGGTACCTAATATATGGGAAGAGGTGCCAAAGTTGATAACCCAACTATCATCACCAATGGTAGCAAGGGCAGTAGAGGAAATATTTGAAGGGATGGAGGCCTAGGCTCTTAGAGCAATGGACTTGGTGTCACAAACCTGAATGAGACGATTATAGTCATCCTGTAAGATAGTGATAGTAGAGCTAAATACAGGTGGGGGCTTAATGCTAGAAGCCACAATAGTGAGATGGACAGCAGGCGGCTTGCCAAATTTGTCCCAGCACTTCTCAAATCGATGTCCCAATTTACTGCACCACTGGCACTTGAGACGCTATTGAGTAGTGGACTGTCCACCCACCTCTTGGCTAAAGTTGGAGTCATGCCCCCCCCTAGTAGCAAGGGTAGACTAATCAGAAACTAGAGTAGACAACTTGGATGGAGTAGAGACCCGAAGAGCATGAGAGAAGGTTGCATCTAAATCTGAGGGAGTGTCACCACTTAAAATGGAGCCTCAGATTTGAGAGGTAATAGTGAGTTCAAGGTTGGTCAGATAGGCAACAACAACTAACTTCTCACGATAAGGAATGAAGGTAAGTGTAGTGCTCCTGGTAAGTCTGATTACCTTGTTTAGCTTGAAACAACTACTCATAGATCTGAAAAATCTTGGAGATGTTTTGATGACCATAGATACAACAGAGATTGTCCCACATACACTTAGCAAGACGTAACATGAAAACTCCTCAAGCAATAGAGGGTTTCATGCTAGATATCATCTAGGAAACAATGGCAGTCATCTGCCAACCAATCCTTATAAACTGCATCCTTGTCATCAAGCAGTAGGAAAAAAAGATGGCAACGTTTGTGGTGTGCCATCACTATAGTCTCAAAACTTTGTGCCCAATATAAATAGTTACTACCGTTTAACCTTTCAAAGATGCCAGTGAGTTTGATAAGGAGAATATCTCGCATCACCATGAGATTTGGAGCTTGGAGTTACTATTGTACCTTGGAGTTTATTCACCAAGAAAGATGGTAGAAGGAAGTCAGTGTGAGTCACAAAGCCACAAGTTCAAGGGAACCTACGTTAACGAAAGCAACTGTAAACAGGTTTGCCACACTGAAAGCTTCAACGAAGGTGACTGTTGTGGCACACGCTGCCATTGCTTCTGCACAAAACCATGTTAGCACTTAAGCAGAACTATCGATGATGGAGTTTGTTGCTATTGTCCGTAAGCACCGGATTGTGCTGCTTGTGGGTACGTAGTACTACTTGGGACAGACTACTCAGCGTAACTTGGTTGAGTCTGTTGGTATTGTCTGTGCATCACTATACTGTTAAGTTGTCGGAAGAACTCACGACCAACATGGTCAAAGGGGCCGTCACAGAAGGTGACGAACGAATCACCACATGAGGACGCCTACAACTGGACCAACGACGGACAACACTAGTTGCAGGAGAACGGCGAAGCACTAGCAATAGGTGATGGACGCCAACAGTGGTGGGCGGAAGATGGTGGTCGAAGAAGGAAGGTGGGGTGGTGGAAGTTAACCTAGGCTTCTGATACCATTACAAACTAGGTTTTGGTATATTGTGAAGACAAGAAGTTACAAAGGTATATAATACCCTAGACAAGGAGGATCCATTTAACTTAAATGGATCCTCCATATTACACAGAACATAAACACTAACACCCATCAATGGTTATCACAATATAGAAGCATCTGATACATCAAAATATTTGTACAAGCAACTGATAAAATATACACATAAAATGTTTGTATAATCATATTCAAGAAACAATGTTAGATCAACAACTAAACTACTGTGAAGGCACATTATCTTTCCGTAAAGATGATTTGCAATTTTCTAGCTTAATGTAATGGTCTCCCTGATATCCTCAAACTGCATTTCTTACTTGCATGGTTGTTACAGAGGTCATTTCCCCATTTAGACCAGGTCGGCTAAGAATGCTTGAATCCTTATAGAACTTGTAAACTTCTTCCGGTTTATGGTGGAGAATAGAGTAGTACTGTTCAACGAACATATTTCCAACCTGAGAAATCAGTTTAGAGTGTCAGGTATGACACAAATAAAAAATTGAAGACTATGAGCTTTCGTTATACCACATGTGGACTGGGGGGGGAGGCTGGAGAAGCCATCTGCAATCCTATATCAACAAAACAAGTAGAGCTGCAGCAGGTCCCAAGATTGGACAAGTCAGAATCCACAATGGCATAAAAGAAATAAAGTGTCATAGTGAATATTAATAGCTAAGATGATCATCTTTCATAATCAAAAACAATCCAAGTCATAATCCCATTACCAAGGGTCAGCTATATGAATTTTTTTTCCATGTATTTCTATTGATGATCAAATCTGCCATTAAATTACATAAATTTAAATTTCTTTTCACAATTCCTAAACAAGTGGTTTTAGACCTTCTACTTTTTTTAGTTTCTTGTGCACAAATTAGTTCCCCTTTCTTAACTGATGCATAATCAATAGTAGGAGATTTTTTATTGAACAATGCACAGTACAGAGTCTCCTCTGTGAGGAAATTTTGCTATTGCAAAGTCTACCAGAACTGCAGGGGGGGAGATCAGCCGAAATGGATAAAGAGCTGGGGCAGTTCTTGGAGCAGTTAAATTCCTCACAAACTAAGCTGAAACTGCATTAAGAGAAGAAATATGGGCTCATATAAGAACCATCATCCTCTGGAAAATTTATAGTTAATAGCTGCAATGCCAAATCAAGAAGGTAGATCCTCCTTGGCCTTCCCATAAACTCACCAAACCCCCACTTAAAGTTCATACAATTACTGCACCACAGAGCAATACATCATTATGTTACACATTAGAAGCCACATAAACAACACTTTCAATGGAGATGTACACTGCCAGATAATTTTTATGCCTTTTACTTCTTGAACATAAGGACTCAAGAAGAAATCATTAGTTACAAAGTTATAACTTCTAAATGAAAATTGCCCAGAACCTTCTAAAGATGATGCAGTTGTGTTCTTTAGTCATTGTAATGATGTTATCTTTAATTATTGTAGGGTTTCTAGGGAAGATATTAAATAGAAACATACTGTTGTGCATCAGTTGCATGTCCATGGAAAATAGAAACATAAAATATTAAATATAAACATACTGTTTTGCAAGAGTCATGAGACTAATGGCCGTATATTACTTTTCAATTTCTGTATTTTATTTTTGTTTGTTTAATAACTTTTCTTTAATCTGTTGTGTTGTTAGAACAATGTCTAATAGGAACAAAAAGATCCATGCCTTCTTTGGCAATATATCACCATAATATTTTGTTGCATACTAATATAATCAAACAGTATCATTCATTTGATATTTTTCATGTACTATTAGGTCATGCATGTTGTATGCCTTTTTGTCACTAGAATACATTATTATTTAAAATTTTTAAATATTTTTATTTAAATATATTATTTATTAAATGTTGTATCCTACATTTTAGAAATTTACTGAATCCATATTGTGTTGTATTCATATCGTCAAATCATATAAGTGCTTCACAGGAGTTCATTGTTGACAGAGACAAAAAACTATTAAAACCAGTATAGCCTAGCAAGACAATGTAAAGATAGGCGGGCAGCTTCAACAAGTGCCGAGGGTACCTCAATTATGGTAGTGGGAACAGAAAATCTTTTTCTAGGTGCTTTTTTTCATCCATTACCTCTTCTATTTCAGTGCTTTCTCCCATATTCGTAATTTCTTATTTTCATATATCCTCACATAAAAGAATTACAATTTTAATGCTTACATGCAAGCAATCAAAGTCTCCTCTTTTCAGTTCTCTTAAGTTTTTTATTTGCACATAAACAAGTCAAATGATGTATACTGTTCAAACTTCAAAGCACTAAATTCTTCTATCAAATGACTTGAAGGAAACAAGCTTGGAAATATGTAGGCATCTATGCTTTGTTTGAAATTTCCTAGTTTACAAGGAAATTGATTTTCGATGTGAGATGTCTGGTTAGAGCACTTGATTCAGCCCAACATTTGCCCAAGGAACAGATCAATCACGCCAAGACCATAGTTGAGATCATTGCCACTCATCAAGTGCTCTATGCTTTGTTTGAAATTTCCTAGTTTACAAGGAAATTGATTTTCAATGTGAGATGTCTGGTTAGAGCACTTGATTCAGCCCAACATTTGCCCAAGGAACAAATCAATCACGCCAAGACCATAGTTGAGATCATTGCCACTCATCAAGTGGCTCAACCAAACAAGACATAATGCGCATGGATCAGGTATTCAGGTCAATGGCCTCAACTAGTTCATCTCAAATTCCCTTTGACACGCAAGATGACTAGTCAGATTAGTGGGATTAATCTAAGCATTTTGAGGCGGCCAACTAGTACCATGAGATTATAGACACTTCGAGTAGAAATCACATGATTAGCGTGATAGTGAGGACAGCAATAAGCAAAGCAAAGGAGTCAGCATCAAATACTTTAAAGGTAAAATGACAAAAACAAACATGACTGCGACAGTTGAGGAGGATCTACCGAATATACAACAGACCGTCAACCAAAGCGAGTTCAGCGACTAGGCAAGGTCATTGACCATACTGATGCGAGTCAATGGAAGCAATGTGGTGAAATTTTCCTTACTTCTAAAACAAGTATTCCAACATTTCAAAGTTAAGATGATTTAGCACCAAATGAAAAAAAAACGGTAGTAAGTAAACTGGATGTTGCAGAAAAAATAGCTTATGAAAGTATGGGGACCAATGGAATACAATCTATTTGGAGATCATGACGATTAATTTTTGAAAAATAGAACTACACGACTAGCTGATGTGTGTTCGTTATCATTTAGCTAATGCATTGAAAATAGCAAGAAAAAGAATAGAAAATAAAATTAGTGAATAGAAAACTGCAAAAAAGAAATTAAAAAAATCGAGCTTTCACGAAAAATAGGAAGATGCCAATATCAGAATAACAACAAAAATAATGGAGAGAAAATTGCTCTGGGAGGAAACAATAGACATTCGTGTAATTCCCCAGAATCCGTGCAACTAGAAAAAATGCATTGCTTACCAACATAGTTCAAGCGGAAAAACCAAAAATTTATGAACCTGACGCAACGTATAATAATACATCCCCGGAGCACGATAGTGAAGCTGTTGTGTTAGATAGCAAGCATCCTAGTACCGCCAATAAAAAGGCCACTTTCATGGCGAAACACACTAATAGCAAAAACAACACCACAATATCAGCATCAAGGAGAAAAGTTGAATCAGATAACACCTTACAGATTGGGAAAACTGCAGAACCACGAAAGAATGATCGTCTAGGACCAAACGGGAAAAAACACGTTCCACCCAAATCAGATCGAGAAAACACGCAGTGGCATGAAGCCACACTAAAAACAAGGACAACGGAACGAACCACGGACCCGTCAGATCAAAGCGACGACGGGAACAAATGGAGAGGGTCAACACTAGGGTAGCGAAAGAGTCTGAGAAGGGTCATTCCGTACTTACCCGATGATCGTAGGCAATGTCGGAGCCCCCCTCGCGCAAAACAGAGTCCCCCGCCTTGCGCGGAAGAACTGGGAGGAGAGAACGCAAGGAAGAAGGGAAGAAGAGCGCGCCCTCGGCCGCCTGTCGCCGACGCCGGTGGTGTGAGGTTGGAGTGGTGTGGTAAGAAGGGAAAGGTGGGGAGAGTCGCGGAAGAATAAACGGAACGAAATATTTACTGTTTCTTTTTGTAATACGTGAATTTCTCGCCGTTGAAAGGAGGAGATGCGACAGAACAGAGAGTGTCTTTTCTGTCATTTTACTCGGGAAAAAAATATTAATTTTCAATGATGATATTTTATTCCAATTTAAATATATATAATTTACAGGACAGTAAAAGATCAATTCCTATAAGATTTGTTAAAACATAAACGTCAACATTCAAATTTGAAATTTGTATATTAAAATTTAAAATCTGATTGTCATCGTTTATATCGTAGCTTTGATAGCTTTTAATAAGTGACGAAAATTGTGCGGTGAATAATTAAATCAACGGAAGGATGTTGAGATCTAACGTCGATATTTAGATCTAATCTAAGATTTGAATTTGTTACCTAATTTGAAATTAGTTATTGAATATTAGATGTTGTCGAAATTTATTAATCATTCTCGTGCATGAGAAGTTAATATATAACCATTTGTATTTGTTGATAAAAAAATAGTTGTTCTAAAGTTACGTTAAAGATGAAGATGCAATGTCTGCATTTTGTGGTTGAAGATTAAAATTTTAATTTAGCATTATAATAAACTTTTATTTGATTTTAAAAAAAAATATTATATAATTTTATATATAATTCGAAGTTTAATAAGTATTTTCAACCACATACTTTGCATCATCGTGCATGTTGGGATAAATTTTGTTAGAAAAAAGTTGTTTTTTCTTGAAAAGTTTTGCGATTAGTCAAAAATAAATTCGTGAACGTAAAGAAAATTTCCACGACACCCACACAGAATCTGATAATTGTTTTTTTACCCAAAAGTCCAAAGACAAAAATTCATTTTCTCCTTGGGCCTCGTCCAATCGTCCTCTGCTCTCCCCACATCATGGCGTCGTCGTCGTCGTCTTCCTCCGCCAAATCCCTATTCCAGATATTGGGGAAGTTCTTCAAGAAGCCGTGGGAGATCACAGGACCCTGCGCGTCCCCGGAGTACCGCAGTGCGGTGCCGGCAGCCCTCGACTACCGCCGCCACGCCCCCGCTTCCACCCCCGCCCTCGCCGTCGTCCCCACCTCCAACCCCGAGACCGTCTTCGATATCAAGTACCACACCCGCGACCAGCGCCGCAATCGCCCGCCAATTAAGAGGACCATCCTCAGGAAGGCAGACGCCGAGAAGATGATGAAAGAGAAGAAGAGTTTTGATGTTGGGGAGTTCCCGCCCGTGTACCTCACCGCTGCTGTCATCGAGGATGAGAATGCCAGAGGAGGTGGCTACCAGTGAAACTCATCAAGGTACCCGAAAACTCTCGTTTTCCCCTTACTGTAACAGGATTTCTTGTTTCATTGGAGATTTTTATTTCATCATCTCTTGATTTCCCTTTGGTCGGTGAATTACCTAGTACGAAAAGTTGATTTTGATTTTTCTGGGCATCGTCATGTGAAAGTAAGAACTGTCAATTAATTTATATAATAGTTCAACAATCATGTGAAGGTAAGAATAAATTCTTACAACAAAATGGTAATAACTTCAAGTGTTCAAGTCATTACTAAAAATACAAAATAAAATACATATGCAGGCACAGAAGAAAAAAAAATTTCATTGTTCAGTATTATATATATTAAGAACACCTTAATAGGCATGTTATTGTGGTTCAATGTATGGATAAGGGGGCACCGTTTCGGCATTGTCCTAAACTTAACAGGAACCATGCCAAATGGTGGAGGGAACGAGGTGCTCGGCAAAGGTTATCAAGGAATCGAAGAGGTTTAGGTGCTCTTTGATGGAAGAATTTCAAGGCTAGTTGCACAAATCGGCATTTGTTAATAATAAATTTGCATATGATGGGATTTTATGAAGAAGCCGATAAGACATGAAATTTGATTGCGAAGCTTTTTTCGGTGGCAAGGTGAAGCTATTGGTAATGGGGAGCTTGTAAAGCTCGTGGTAATGCCTTTAGTTTTTGGATCTGTTCCTAATTTTTTTGCATATTGTACTACAATGATTTATGTATGAGGAATTGTAACAAAAGATTTAAATATATGTAATTTAACTAAAGACTTGACAATTGATAAAAATATTTGAAAGAGAAGGATTCATGTGACCAACCTCACATTATGGAATTATGGTTCAGATTATTGTTATTGCTTATTATATTCATTAATGATAAAAATAAATTGATGGAATTATATGTTGTTGACTCCTTGTAACATGTGTGATTAAGGCTTTCAGTGGACTCTATTTACTTTTTAGATAATCGCACTTTTAGGAGTCTTTTGTTGATATTTGGTGTCATTTATGAAGTCTAGGCTGCCAACAACCTTTCGATTCTGAACATGTTTATCGTGTGCCTCGACTAATATCTTAAAATAAATGGCAATTGGTATGTATTAGTTTCTGTAGGTATCTTTGTTCATCTAGCATCAGCATGGTGTACTTTTGTTATGACAATATGAATTTTCCAACTTTTCCATCTCCGAACATTTGGTTGCTGTGTTTTATCTATGTGAAGGCCTACTGTTGGCCAGGACTTAAAAAGGGTTATTCTTGATGGTTGTACTTGTATCCATCATAATGTTTATTACAGTCATGTGTTTGTCTATGGGATATTTTTCTATAACACGTTTACTTATTTCATCTCAAGGCAGCTAGAAAGTCAGTCCCCTTGAGGTGACCAATAATACATGTTATGGTGCATTTTCATTTAATCGCTCTTTCTTTAGCAGTATGCATCACAACTTTCTCACCAATCCTTTTTTTTTTTGTTCTTTCTAGATGTTCTCTAAATTTCTTGCCATAGTGTTAGATGCATTGATTGGATGTTAGAATTACTAAAAATATTTTTATATTACAGGGATTTTCAAAGTATCTTCATATTCATGCTGGTGTGGCTACCCATTGCTTTGTCTATTTTCCGTACGGAGCTGGCTCTCCGTTACCTAAAATATGTGTAGTACTCTTTTGGTTAGTCCAAGCATTCAATTTGGCGACCAGGTGTTCCTTCATAATGTTCCTTACAGAAGGCTTCTGTTACAACTTTCTTTTCATTTTAGTGGATGATCCGTAATCCCAGTGGCAAAAGCTGGTACCATTTAAGCTGATGATTTCTCATGTTTGTGCATTATTAACAAAAATCCACTTGGTTGCGGGGATTATATGCTTATTTATTTTATTATGCTAGATTGTTCTCTGCAGTAATACATCATCCGGTAGGAACGGATTCTGTCTTTAGGGTTAAGAATTTTATTTGATGTTTGTTAAACGGTTTGTGTTTGACTTAATAAAGATTTACCTCAAGCCCGATTATAAATGAGATAAGTTCGAGCATAATTCTAGACTCAAATTAAATAAATAAATCACGTTTTAAATCACGAACGTTGTGGGTTTGATTCTGTTTGAATGACTAATGTTTGTTAATTTGATATTTATTTTTTATAGTATATATTTGCAAGATCGTTTTTACAAGGATTTTTGCTTAAATTCGTAAGATTCTATATATTTGTTAGAGCGATTCTGTTTGTTAAATTATTAATTAAATTCATTATTGTTCATATTATATGTATACAAATTTTATAAAATAGTTGAACATTCATGTCATGATTGAAGAATCTTGTATGTACTACATTTTATCATTTTATTTCCCTTGACTGCAACATTGTTGATATTCAACCCAATAAAATTTCATTCGATAAAGATTCAATTAGTTTTAAGTTATAAACAAGTTAAACCCAAACACACTTGTCAGTTCTTTTGAATAAATAAGCTAATCTTGAATATTATTTCCACTTTGATTATCTCCTCCACTGGGTTATGTGGTTAGGCTTAAAACGAAGTATCCATTCAGGAATTGTATAGATCAAGGCCATTTTCTATAATTTTTAGTTCTTTACACGGTGATTTTTCAATGAATCTAAAAAATATTCATAAATAAGTACACCTTCTAGAAGCATTCGCGTAATTGTAATAAGCTATTTGAATTTAGAAAAAGAAAGAGGGCATTGCCGATCACAATTATAACTTAAAAATAATTTAAGCATATTCTCATCTCAAACATAAACGTTACTGTTCGATGTAGCAACGGATAAAAGAGTTGCTCTTTTCATGTTATAAGAACTATAAATATTGGGTTTAAGAAAATAGGCCACAATGAAGAATAACAAGTGAGAAACCCAACTGGCATCTATAAATGAAATGCATAATTCATTTCATAAACACCGAAATTGTGTAGCCACTGTTGCTTCTTCTTAGCACATGGAATTCAAAACTTGATATCATGATATCATCACCGGTGAAGCAAACCACCGAAGGAAATTTCTTTCAGTATGTCCATGTCTTTGCAGCACATTCGGTAGCGAAATATGAGAGTAACTCACTGGCTTTTCTTTAAATGCCTTCGCATCCTTAGTACCCATCTCTCTCCCGAATTGCTTCGTAGCAGTACTTAAGACTGATAAGGCCGAAGAGAATCACATACCAGTACCTGTGGAAGTATGGAGCCTGTTTAAATCGAACCAGATCCCTGAGGAGCTAACATGGGTCTAATGTGTTGCATCAAATTAGTACTCACCAATCACGACACTGCCTGCAGATGCTTGATTGGCTGCACGGTTGCTCCCAAAGTTCTGCCTATTTGACTCCCTTGCAATTCTCGAACCAAACTGCAAGGGATGCCGACGACAGAATGCAATTCCATGTCATTCACGGAATTAAATGTGGAAATATTATAAACTCATGATCTTAATAAATTTTACATTTCTTTACGATGAAAGGTGAACAAACCAGTTGATAAATGCCTAGTTGTTCTACCATGTTGGACGAGTCCTTACCTTTTAGAAGAATTTTTACAAAATGTCGTTGCATCTTATCATCTGATAAATTCTATTAAATGTTGGAATGAAAAATGAAGAGATGATAGATGATAGAGGATAAGGCACACCTGGATAGCTCTTTTTGGAAGAACAGCCGCTCCTTCTAAGCCAAGCAACTTAGCAACCTTCAGATAACACACAATTTTAGTGTGCTTGTGATAATCATGTCATTTTGAGTTAAACAAAAAGAGCCTTTGAATGGAAAAGACGTGTCACAACATGGATTTTTTTCATGTCTATTTATATAATCAATCAAAAAAATGAAATCCCAATATATGTTCTAATCCATCTAATGGCCATCGAACGTTGATTCAAATCTAGTAAATGTAAAAACCACCATTGTTCAAAACAACCTAATAGCCATCAAAAATTCATTTTACAATGATTGGAATATTTCTTTACCATAGATAAGTGAGCAATTTATTTGGTTAGAATTTACTCAAATCTGAAACCTTTAGACCAATGTGCTTAAACTATCAAGTCATGAAATATCTCTCACATGGGTAATCACTCCAACCATAAGGGCAAAAATGACACTAGGGGACTGTTTGAATGAATCTAAGGATTTAAACTATAGTTTTAAATCCATGGTTTTTTATTTTTCTTTCACATGATAAAACTATGTTTTTACAGATGTTGGTTGAAGCCACTGTTTTCTAAAAAAATGGTCTTTTCATAATGTTTGGAGGGAAATGTGGTTTCCAATAAAACATACCAGTTCAAAAAAAAACATAGCAGTATTTGAATGTTGTTTCTTTTCATTCTCAAATAAATATAATCATTTGTATATATCCATTGATAGTATATTTATGTATATGTATGCGTAATTTAGTATCTCCTCAAGATATCATATATAGAGTAGGAAACAAAAATAAAAGGATGGCGGAAAACAAGAGTTTCTCACATGCAACTCCTAAAATATGTTTTCTTTTGAAAAAAGGTCTAACCTCTCTTTTCAAAATAGAGTTGAGTCAAAAATGTACTTTTAAAATATTCTTTTGTAAGCAACCAAATGACTAAATTATCTGAAAATGTGTTTTTGAAACTATATTTTTGAAAATAAAATGGCCAACCAGGCTTTTTTTAACTAAGAGTAGAATGATTCTCATTAATTTAATAAGGAACACTCGTTAAGGGAAAAACAAGACACACGTTAAGGGCAAAAACAAGTTAAAGCTGAAGTTTAAACAAGAAAAAAATTGCAAGTTAATCAGCACCATTTCCTATTCTCCTAAAACGAAATCTACATGAAAGGATCAGACGACCAGACAATTTTTTTCCAGACCAATTATATAAATGGAATCAGCACAAATCAACAAAAAATAACAACAATCTGAACCATAATCTCACCATATGGAATCAGCCACATGAATCCTTTTCTTCCAAGTATTTTTATCTATGTCAAATCTTCAATTAAATTACATGACTTTAAATCTTTTCTTATGATTAAAAATACCCATATCAGTAGGCAAAGACAATAAACAAAAACTAAAGACACAGCTAAAAATAAAACAAACCTCTCTTAGAATCTTCTTGTCACCTTTCCCAACAGGCTCATCAAGATTAGCAATTTCCCATAGAGGCATTTCTAATAAAGTATTAATTACATCTTCATCAAGAAATGGAAATCTCGCCTGCAATATGCAGACATTTCATAAACATAAAAGCATATATTGCAGCATTTAGGGATAAAAGAAAATGATTAAATCACTCTGGTAGTGACCTCCTTTCCATGATCTGAAATGCACCTATCATCTCTGCCTAAATTTCTTTTCCAAATTCTCTGCATGTCCAATTTCATTTCTTTTTCCAAAGAAGTCCAACTAATTTTAAAATGATATGGTCAATAAAGGTAAAATATCAAATTCAATGAAAACGCAATATTATGAGCAAACAGCAAAATATGAAATAGTTTCTGTAGTTGTCTACATGATTTTTTAATCTTAAAAAAAGAATCTAATTATATAAAATTTAATTTACAATATAATATATTAAATATTAAAGTTTCATCCTAATCTAAGTTATATCTATTATTATTGTTGTTGTTTCATCAAAAATTTAATAACTGAAATTTAATAAAATGTTTTGAATCTTAAATTATTAGATCAATGATTAATAATCTTGAATTAAATGAAATTTCTCTATGTATTACAACAACCCACACCATAATTCCACCATGTAAGGTTGGCTACATGAATTCTTTTCTTCAATATATTTTTATCTATGATCAAATCTTCAATTATATTATATAAATTTAAATCTTTTCTCGTAATTCCTAACTAAATAGTTTAGAGTTATGCACTTATAGGTATCTAATAACAAAAACTACATGATTATTTTTTTCATCCCATGTACTTATTTGTAGAAGCTGAAAAACAAGAGTTCCTAGTTCATTAATAAAAATAAAAGATGAGAAGTTAGACAAGAATGCCCTTCATGGTAGGACCAAACGGGTGATAAGAAAAGCATGAGAAGGGTTCAAATTCCCGTCTTTATCATTACTTAAATTTGATGGACAGTTTATGTGAAATTCTTTGCCCCACATTGTCAGGCATGACATATAAACGTAACTTGTTGAGACACTGCCTCAGCCTCAACTTGGAAATGTTGAGGTAGGAGATTCCAAAAGAAAGGGTTGTCTTTCCAAGGGCAAAGCAAACAAATGGAAGTTTAGCAAGGTACCATAAAGATGTCAATGTTACCAACTTACCATAGGCACCTGGCTACAGAGGCTAGGTGCCTTAGGTGTCATGAAATGGAGTTTTTCCTTTATTATTTAAATAAAATAATATAACCACATAAGTTATTGAACTTAAACAATATTAAGTACTCACTACAAATATTTGGAAACATAAAAAATATCACGAGCCCTAAGCATGGACTACTATCAAAAAGTAACATGGACATCAAATGTGCTCTACGTGCTTAATCCAACAAACCAATTGTGCAAGATGCTTTAGCCCAAGAATGTGTTGGCCCGCCTTGATACCATGGAGACAATTGGCAATGAATAATTAGCAATACGATCAATACAAATCACTGGAAAAAAATCCACCCGATTTTCAGGCAGCAGATGACATATATCCAGTAAGCAGCATTCTTAGCCCAGAACTAGGTAGTTTCTTGCATGATTGCTAATTCCTATCAGGCTTTGACTTGTATACTGCAGTGTATGCCTGTTGACGTAGAATTCAACCACCTAATAGTTTGCTTCATGAACTCAATAAAGGGATATTAGGATGACAGTATGACATGACTAATTGGTCTCATATTCCTTGTGTGGGCCACTTGTCTCCATAAAAAGAAATCAGATCATTTCAAAAAATGTGTTCGGAACAGTGTTAGCCTATAATCCTGATCCTAAATTTGAGCATTAAGTCAATCTTTTTATCCAATATTACAGTTCTGTGAGGATGCCTGTCAGGTTCTTAATTGCACTGATAGAATAGGAACATTCTTATTGGATTGCTATTTTAACAAAAAAATTTGAGTGCCTAATCATGCTGTAGACTCCCTGTATAAAATGCATCAAGGGTTCCACAAATGGACAACAATTGATCAGGCAAGATGAGAAAACATGGTAAAATTGGCTGTTAAACCACTACCTGCCAGATTTATAGCTCGTTCTATGTCTACCATAGCCAGCACATTGCTCATCTGCACCAGACCCAACAAGCAGAATCCTAGCAGTTGATTTGTATTGATGACAACAGTTGTCCGTCTCCAAATCTATAAAACCTTCCCCACGAGCAGCCAGCCATAAAGCTATCCCAATATTTAGATCCTATAAGGATTGGCTCAATGAGATTCTTCCATCAACAAGGAGGATGATAGAAGCAAGGAATCATCACTAATAGTACATTATGTAAATAACGTCAGAGTAAAATATTTTTTTATTTTTTGCTGAACAGCACAATTAATCTCAGAAGAAAACCAATTCTTCCAATAATTGAAAGAAAAAATCAGCAACATAATAAGCAAGATTTTTAATCTTTCTTATTAGCTTGTAGGAATTTTATGTGTTCATCTACACACTCTAAAAAATTAGCATATAAAATATACCTTTTCATGTAATTCTGTTATTCCTTTTTTTTCATGATTCATAGTGATAGTAATAAGCAAGGCATTTAAGCTTTATTGTGAACTTGCAAGAAGTTTGTGTTCCTTACAAATAAAGGCTTACCTTACACTTAAAAAATTAGCATATACAATATACTTTTCCAGTAATGCCACCATTATTTTTTTTAATGATTCAAACTGTGCATTTACTTTAAGTAAAAAGGAGCATTACCATGTAGGTCTTTGCAGGATGTATGAGTGTCATTAAATGCTTAACTTCTAATGCCAAATTGGATAATTCTGCATCAATCTGTACAAGTTGCCACCTGTAAGGATCACCTTCCAGTTATGTCAGTAGATCACGAAGATCCAACAGCAGAGAAATGGCAGTATCCAGCAGATAAAAAGTGCAATAGATGTATGCATGCATAGAAGTTTAAATATATAACAAATAGGAATCCATTTGGAGCATGACAAAAGATGCATGCTGGCATTTGAAGGTATTATTCCATGTATTGGAGATTCATTTTGAGTGATGGTGACCATAGTATCTACACAAACAAAAGGTCCCACCAAAATCTTGGATAGCATGCCACAAAGAAGCAAGGCATTTTATCTCGCTTTTGAACAAAGAAATGGGAAAAAATTCCAATTTTGAAAGCACTTCTGTTATTCTAGCAAATCAAATTCCATCAGTCTAATTTGAGAGTCCATGTATCATTATTATATTTGTCCTCAAAAACCAATAGATGGTACTTACTTTTTTGGAAAGGGTAGGGTGATGATGGCATTGAATTAATGGTACCATCAAACCATTTCTTACGTTCATTTGTAGCCACATATGAGTTGACAGTCAATGGTTAACCTATCGGGTTCTTGAATAAAGGGTGACTTCATTCTTTATCCTGCCATCCAGTTAGGAATGGAGAAATAGACAATACTTCATAGGAGAATAAAGGTCAACATGCATAAAGCTTATGAATACAATGAATGAGAAGATCAATTTGATATCGTGGGCAACACTATATTATTGAGATTAGTCATTGAAAAGAAAAGGTGCAAAGAGAACATAACCATGAACACATAGGAAAACAAAACTATTGCACGCCTAGAATTCTGGTTATGTGACACTTTTACACCCTTTCTATAGGCATAAAACTGCAAAATACCTATTAATGGTGCAAGTAAAAGCCACTGTTTCAATAAGCAAGAAAAAACAACTTATTCTGAACCTATTGATGTCATTTATATAATTTTTTACTGGCACCATTTTATTTTACATTTATACAGCATTTGAACATTGACTTTAAATTAGCTGTTCAAATGGAATTCAACAATTTAAACAGCCATTTTTAGTCAAAGATGGCCTCTTGTTATATTAGCCAAATGCCAATTTCTTTACACTGACTTAATTTTGTCATCTAGGTTTTTGATTGTTTACTCATACTTGCTATCCATACTGTTATTTAATTTGTAAACAAATGAGTGCACAAATCTCCTAACAATTTCTTATGGTTGCATAGGAATATTTAGTTAATTAGTTATGTTTTTCTTTAATTTTTCAGCAACAGAGGCAATTTACTTCATCGATCAATTTAAATTAAATTACTCAAGGTTGAATTTTAACTACAAACTTGTGTTAAAAATAAACTACAAGTATTCTAGTCATGCTTATTGAACTCAACTCAATGTGTTTCACTGAAAAATTGCATGTTAAGATTGTTTGATGAATATTATTGAGTGGATGAATGTCACTTATTTATTTTATTTTATTTTTATCTACACCCTTTTAGACATTCATTTAAAAAATATAAAAACTCATTCATGCAGACGTCATTCCCTATTTTTTGAAACATTTGGGAAAAAATAAATAATTATGCAAACCAAATTGCCTGCAATCATACCAAATTCAAACTGTTATAGGATGATTATCGCATCATATATAAGTGCACTGCTAGAAGGGTATACCTTCTAGATGGAGACATTCTTTGGAGTTCCTTTAACCCTGCCTTGGCAGAGATTCTGTCAGGAGCATTAACACCATCGAAGCTAACATTTAAAAGATCAATTGCATCTGTCATTATTTAAATGCTCTTGTCAGCATTTAAACGTGTAAAAAATGAAACATGTGAATTGAGGGCTATACCCTAATTTTTTAGAAAAAAAGAATACAAGGTGATTATTAATGATGCCATCTTAGATTGACGGTTTTAACTTTTATATGATTATGAATTAATCATGTTTGATATTTATTAGTTACCTTTTCAACAATTGCATTCGAAGGGTGCACCTTGACACAATGGTAGGATTATTTTGTTGTAACCTAAAGATGAAGATCATAGATTCAACTATTAACAAACATCTCTATTGTGGAGATAAGATTGTGTAGAATTAGATCCTCTCCATACCTTATATTGATGGAAGCCTTGTGCATTAGATTTATATCTCATTTAAGCAAATACATATTACATTGAAAACATCAAACTTTGTATGCCGAAGCTCACCAATGGCAAATTCTAGGATAAAATCTATGAACATGTTATTGCATGCATCTTCCAATACATACATGAATTTAGCAAGAGATCAAGACCCATCTTGCTCAAACAATTCTTGTTTGATATGTTTTAAGTTCTAACGCATAGAGTATTGTATCCTAGTAAAAAGGGGACCCCTCACCTTGATTGGTTTCAACTACTTGAGACCTATTAAGCAACCCTCCTGTCTGGTTTCACCTAATAGTTTGAAGATACAACACGATTCACATTGATGGCTACAGGTCCAACAATCTATACAGAGCATACCTAACAACCTAAGTCTATCCATAGTTATTAGCATTTAGGCACCAAAGCACTTTTTCAGTAGCACTCATTCCCTTTTGGATTTAATCAGATCTTTGTTTAATTTGACTACGGATCCAGCAAAAATCCAACATTATTTAAGTAATTTTTTAGGGTTTTTAACCCTAAACCACCAAAAATAAATAAATTATACATATAAATTAATCTAGAACACACACGTAAAATTATAGTCACACCCTCTTGTACAAAGGAGATGTCCATTATTTTGTAAAGGAGATGGAGATCGTGGTTAAATGCAATCAATCATCCTGTCACGCACATATACACACTCTTTGGAAAAATATATCTATTAATATGGCCACCTAAGAAACCACGTCTGGTGCCTCAATAACCTTTTCCATCTGCCAAGCAAACCTAGCATAGAAACTTTTGTTCCAAACCATCAGTATGCCCCCTAATGCTTCTTTGCCTCCTCTCTCTCTCTAATTTATGCATCCCCTCGTGTATCTAAAGGGTTCCCACTTGGGAAAATGTCACCTTTCGCCCCCTCCTCTCTTGATGCCACCACCCCTCACCATTGTTATCTCCATCATCATTGTAAGAGAAGTGGAGGAAAAAAGAGAGCAAAGAAGAAGAGATGGCTGTTACAAAAGATATGAGTCTAAGGAAATGATTATCCTCTTTTGATCCAAACCAACCATGATGGTACAATGTACATCTCTATTTAGGTGGTCACCATGAAACATACCCACAAGGAAAAGCAATCTGACTGTATATTTCTTTTTCAACATAATGTCCTGTTTCCATATGTTTCATGGTTAAAATAGATAAAAGTAATTTATAGGAAAAATCCTATCCTCTCTCAGCATGCATAGAATACAGTTTTCAGCTAGCATATCAGGTACACCCATACGAACAAGACCAAAATGTTTGCTATAAAGTATAAAGAGCAGGTTAACTTACACATAGAGTTCAAGCATTCATTAACCAATGCAGCCATTATCATAGAATCTAGTCCTCCAGAGAAGAGTATTGCAACTGGAGCAGGTTCTACTTTTCCAGCAGCCTGCAACTACAATAAATACTCGTGAACAAATTATCAAACATGCTAAGAAGATTTTTACTTGCTAACTAAAGATTCATAAAATTAATGTCCACCCTATTCTAAATTGCTATGTACCTGCTTGAAGAAAAATGAAAAATGACCATGAAAAGACATAGGCTGTTTTAGACTTGCTCATCAAACTGCAACTTTTGTTAAAAAACAATTTTCCAGAAAATAAAACAGTTCCAAAAAGGTTTTCTTTCTTTTTCCATTTGAAAAAAATATGATTTTTATCTGAAAATCTGTTAGATACATGCACCATGTAGCTTTTGGAAAAAACTAACTTTTTCACAGTAAGCTGCAAACCAAAGTGCAATCCCAAACACAGCACTACGCAATCACATCTTTGTGAAATTTCCCTCCTAATCAATCTTATTCCAGAACCAATTGCATCCAATCTTTGTCTCCATGGCCTCAAATTATACTTTAATATTTGCATGACACCCTTGTTTCTTTACGGTACAAGCCAGTGCCAAAATGATACCAGCTGGACCCAGATCAAATCTATCCAATATAACCGTCTCTACATGATCCCAACCATCCCAAATCATCACCATCACATCATCACCTATTTAATGCTTCCACTTCCACTCTGTCTCCGTTTAAAAGATGAGTTGAATAGTTGAAAAAATGAATAATTGACTACATGTACACATTGGATCAATAATCTGGATTTGACTATCAATGGTTGTAAGCAATTGCTGTTGCTGAAATGTGGGTGAACCGTACTCAAATATTTTTCCTATGCAGAGAAATATCGGCACATCAACCAGTCATGCATCCACCACATACAAGCAATTTGGGTTTCCTATTTTTTGAAACCAGATAGGATGATTCTCATTAATTGATCAGGTTCCCTAAAATATCAAACACTAAAAACTGGATGCAAGATACTAGGTTGAGCAGATATGACATTTTCCTTACCAACCCCCTAGAAATGTCATAACCATACCCAATGCACCATGAACTAGATTCTCCATACCCACTCCAGGCATGCCAAGGTAAACAGGTATCCATACTTCTAAATTTCTGATATAGCCTTCAATATTGTGCATCTCCCAGTGAGGAGTGGATGGAGTGCCTCTTTTCAGTTGGGATCATGTGACTCATTTCACTGTGTGAACTCTATCCTTCTTGCTCACCTACCTAGCACTGCTTCAGTTTGGCTTTTTGTCAGATTAAGGAAATGCACATTGTGTTGGTTGTCTAGCTGACTTACAAGCCTACTTATGATAACTCAGCACCGAAGTTTTGATGAGACTTTTTTTGGTCACACAAGACCATAAGCTTTCTTTGCCTATTTTCCCTTGAATCGGTACGCCCTTCCCAGCTAGCCACTCAGTCTTGCATGTTGATTAGTGACCTATTTATGAATCATGATTCTTATTGGTTCTTTTGGTGCATAGGCATATTGCAAAATTTCTGATATAGACATCAATTTTTTCACAACAAAAACTACAATCAATACCTTAATCTTATGATGTGGGGTCAGCCACATGAATTCTTTCCTTCAATTTATTTCCATCCATCAAATATTTTTACAAAATATAACAACAATCAATGTCTTAAGCTCCTTACGTAAGGTCAACGGTACATGCTCGTATTCAATTGGTGAGTTTGCTGTCAACCTAAAAATATTTTTACAAGAAAAATAATTTAGCATTTTATATAAAATATTGTAGAAAATAAATAATGCTTTTCAAATAAAAATAACAACAATAAATAGGCAAAATCATTAAAAAACCCACCTCAATATTGTTGAAATACTCTGGTGGGTAACAAGAAATCATGTGTTTCTTCCTAAAATTTGCACACACTAGCAATATTGGCAAAGAAAAGCTTGTCGCACATTTGTCCAAAAAATTATAGAACATTTTACATGTCAATATTTGTGTACGAATTTTGTCCTACACCCATACAGTGATGCAAGTACCTATATCATAAGGTTTTTCATCCCTTAATTTCTCCATAAGATTAAGTAACGGTTCAAGTTCCATTGATACACCAATATCATACTTTTCATCTATTTCCTCTAGGTCCTCATGCTAAGCAAAAACTCAGGATATTGCAATACTGCAACTAAACTGAACTCTTGACAGGAGAGTTTCTTCTTGCTTTAAATTTTTATATCTGATGGGACCAGAAATGCCTCAAATCACAGAAGGCAAAATGAAGCAAAGACACAGTAAAAAAAAAGCACCACAGTGGAAACTGGCAGATAACATGGGACATTTTTTAGCAATAAAACTTGGTGATTGGCATCTATGAAAAAGAATATCATGTACATTGAATTGTAAAAGTATATACGGCTTGAGCAAGCATCAAATATTTTTCCTAAGCCAGTAACTGATAGGAACTCAGACCTGGAAATTTGAACATGAAATAGTTCTGTGCATCACAGATCCTCTCAAAGCCATAAGAACCTTATGAGCTAATTGATTATCCCGTGCATCCAGTAATACCTATTGGGTGCATTACCATCATGTTATCTCATGATAAAAAAGGCCTGAAATCACCAAATATATAGAGCTATACCTTTTCCATGGAACAAGTCAGGATTGATTCTTTAGAAGAATTGTGTCCATCTTCTGCATGAAAAGTTGATATTATTCCAACATATTCACCAAGTCCACTTAGTTTAAAGGGTATCTTGTCTGAATTAGATGAAGACATACCCTTCATTGCTGTATGAGAATGTGTTCGGCCCCCCATCTTACAGCTGGGCACCACATGTGTTCTATCCCATTGTATTAGTTTCTTGAGCAAAGGATCAGTCCATTCATGCTTCCTTACTGTATGAAACAAATTTTGCATGGCATTCTTCGAATTGGATTTCAAAGCTCCTAAATGTATACTGTAAATCCCACAGGGAAGTTCATCCCAATAACAGATGTGATCCATCATATCCAGTCCATCAACATGTTTGATAGGCTCAAAGTTGTTACTTGAAGGGGATCCTGGACACATCATGAAAGGTTACATCATGCATTTGTAGGGCATGAGAGCTAATATGGATATGCTGGCCTTTCCACATTTTTCTAGTAAGTGGAAATACATTTGTGTTGATAGAAAATTCACATGTAAAAAAAGAGAAAAAAATCAATACATATTTCCAGAAAAAGAGAACAGACAAAAGAATTAAAATTACAATAGAAATAGCTTTGAACTGGAACTTTGAAATATAAAATGCATTAAGAGCAAATCTTTTGAAGGGATCCTGAGTCTAGATTCTATAGATTTCAAAATTCCTTGACAGAATGATTTTTTTTCATCTTCTCTGTGGTAAATAGTCTTTGAGGGAATTAGAGAGGTTCCAATATAATGAAAACATGTGTGCATATGCAAGTTAAAATTATTTCATTAAAAACATTTCTGATTTTAATCAATATGGAGCAAACTTCCCATAAACAAATAAAAATTGTTATATTCAAAAAGAGTCAGCCAATCCAAATATGCATTTGACATTAAATTTGGTTCTACTTATTAATGTCTGGGTAGTTACCAAGAGTATTCACCTCATAAGGAGGTGACACGGAAGACAATATAAAGTTTGGCTCATCAGTTGTTGGCCAATGTACAAGAAGGCTTCGTCTCCCAAATGCATCTCGTCCAAACCACAATGTTCTTGACTTTTCCTGTGAGCCAAAAACAAATGGAGAAGATCCATGGGCTAAAGAAGATTTTAGTCTACATATTAATTATGATAAGACAATAAAATCAATGAAAAAGGTACCTGCCAATAAGCCAAAGCCCATGGACCTCTTATTGCAGAAAGAATATCAGGTACAAGTATCTCTCGGTTGGAGATACAGTCACAATCTTTTTGATGCAAGTGGCAATTGCATGGATGACAACCCTCCAGAGCATTCAAAAGAGCTTCACCATCATTTTTATGGATATCAACATGAATACCCCCAAATATTTCACCTTTAAATGGAATGCCCATGAGTAAGTAACAAATGATGCCAGTATATTACAGTAGGAAAAGAGAAACTGTCAGGTATTAGTAGAAAATTACATTCCTATTGTACTAGTTTACTAGTGATCATTCTTTGATGAAATTTATTTCATTAAAAATACTATACTTGACTGGAATAAGTAACAATTCTGTGTTATAACTTAAAGGGTACTTAGGGAGACCCAACACATGAATGGTCCTATAAAAGAATGTGTCACAGATGATAAGGATCGAAATATTCCAAATATATGTGATCAACTGTCATACTGTTCTTAGAGGTTGTAAGTTGTAACCTACCAATACATGAAATGAATTAATTAATTAAGTAACAAAACATTTAATGCTTTCATGTCACACATAAAATGGCTAGATGTTTTCCATTGCTGCATGTAAAAAAAGGAGTACCATTGAAGATTAAAATATTTGCAGATGCATCTACTAAAGGTTGTGCGATGGGATTTATTCCTCTAAGCTGCAATGTTGCACCAATGAAATGTAGTTCCATGGCATACTCCTGTTGGTTGGCTACGTTGTCCTCTGGGAAAACAGCCTGAAGCAATTAAGTAAGCACTCTATTTTTCTCAAGTAAAATAAACATAAATGTTTAATTCTATCATTGGGATCACTGGTGATAGAGGACATTGATTTACGTATTTGAAGTCCATCTGAAGAACAAATGGATGTTGGATGACACTTGTTTAGGCCAGCACAACTGAATGATTCTACACTGGGACTTGACAATTCATCATCTTCCTTGGTGATACTGGAACATTTCAAGTTAATAAGAACTTTTTTTCTACCCAATGAATCAGGACCACGTCTTTGCAAAACTGCATCTAGATCATCCACAGAAAAAGGCAGCTTCTGCACTTGTGTCTGAACAACAAAAAAACAATGCCTTAAATCCCCATACATGTGGCACCTATTTCAAAAACAAGCTAACAAGATCAACAGATGATTGATACATAGAGACAGTCCCCTGACAAATAGAATGCTTGATAAATTCTGACTCCCAGCCTTTAAAATTAAGTTTTTGTTTGTTTAACATTACGGGGAACTTAAATTATAGGATTATAGTGATTTGATAATTATTTTAAACAAACAATAATGAAATAATAGATTACAGTGAAATTCGAGTAGGTTACATGTGGCAACTCATAATTTTAAAATGCATAATCTCATAATCCACTAATTCATCTGATTATTAGATTGTTGCTAGTATTATTAGTTTTTGTTCCCATGATTGAATGTGCATAATCTCAACTAAACATGATATTCTACAGTGAATCTAAGTGCTTCAAAATCAAATCAATTTTAGTCACTTCATTAAATGCACATTATCTTCATTGTTAGACTCCTAATAATCCAAACCAAACAAAGCCTTAGTATCCATAAACCGACTGAAGTAGATAAAACTAACAACGTAGTGATCACCAACGTAAACTCCATATTATACTACTCAATGGGGAAAAAAAAATACAGAGTTCTAATCCTTTCGCCTGCGAGGGCCAAAAATGGCAAGCATCGCACCGTTCTGATTGCAGAGATTAATGAACGGGACGATGCCAAGCAAATGCAAACTACACATGAAAGCAAGAAGACGAGTGAAATCGTACGGGAAAGTAAAATGAAACAAAAAAAAGACGCACACGATGCGGTTGAGGGGATGAGGGACCTCCATCATTGGAATCAGATGGAGCAATGGGAACACCGTATAGCATGACGGCGATACCGCACATCGTTTCCAGGCGTAAAACCCTAATTCGATGGCCGAGAACGAGGAGGTCTTCGTTTCCCACCCGCCACGGGAACAAGCTCGTCGCTCCACCCCGTGGGAAGCGCAGCAACGCAAGGTTTTGACGTTTTGTGTTTGTTCGGAGACACAAAGCTATATGATTTAATAATATTAAATAATTATAATTTAAAATTAATTAAATAAATATTTATTCTGCACTTAAAACTAAATTTATCAACATAATATTTTTCCGTTGTTTACGAGCAGTCAACGATCAACTTTTCTAATTTAATTGAGGGCAAACAATGCATATATATATATATCGGGCAATATTACTGTGAGAATAATTTTGTTGTAGGTATTTTTAAGAGAGGATTAATATTTAATCTGTACGTTATAAAACAGCAGAAGCACGATGTCGAAGGAAAATATATATAAGAGGGAAAACGTAAATGCCAGCAAACGTTCTGTACTTCCTTCTCACGAACACTCCATATGGAATGAATCAGAGGAAGACACATGAAGATGACGACATTCATGATAGTTATTAGAAATCAAGTACGAAAGAGGAAAGGAAAACACGCAAGAAAAAGGGAAAGACTGAGAGAAATAAAAAGAAGAAAGTGAGACAAAATTTAGAGAGAGAGAGGAGAGAAAATGGAGATAGGATTATGAGGAGAGAAAATGTGTGAAAGTTGTTTAATTAAAATATTTACACTTCACCAACACGGGTGTTTTTGTACTTTTTATATAATGTGATGCTGGTTGCCATGTCTTCTTCTTCTTCTCTCTGTTCAATCAAATATTACCAACAAGATAATCATAACCCCAATAGAATTTAAAAAGGCTATGTGTTACGTATCAGTGCTCTGCTTCTACGTTACTGAAATTCTAATTCACAATCAATTAATTATTTCTTTCAACGAGATTCTCTCGATCAATTGGTTCTTTCCTCAACGTGAGTGTGTAAAATCTATTTTGACATCAAATAACAAATTTTAACACAGATTGGAAGTGTCGATGATGCCCCCAGGTAAAAAGATCGAAGAGCGGCGATCCTCCGTACATAACACAGAAGGGAATGTGACCGACGGGCCGTCTGTGCTCCTCAACCATGTCTATGCCTGCCCCCGAATACGATAGAGGAGGTTAACAAGAACATCTGCCGTGCATGCAAAGAAGATTTACAAAAACGATGCAAGTGTGATGATCTACTCGGTGCCCTAGCTGTTGGGAACTTCTAAGCACCGGTGTACGTTTGACGTAGATACCAAGCACCGGTGTACGTTTGACGTAGATACCAAGCACCGGCGAAGAGCGGCGAGCGATTAACCTTCCATCGGTGGTGGTAGGTTTTTGTCTCCCACGAGGAGAATTTCTATGGAAAAAGCGTCGGGTGGGTAGAGTGACAAATATCAAGAGGTGTTGGAATTCCTACGTTTCAATGTTCCTGTAGCTTCTCGATCATCTCAGCAGGAAAATAACAGGCAGGGCCACAAACACAACATCTAAAAGTACATACTTTTAAGTTTTTTTTATAACTAGTCGTTGTGATGATATCTTTTGTATTTTTTGAGTTATTATTGTAATATTAAGTAAAACCATTAGGAACTGTCTGTAAAAACCACAAATCACTATTACAAAAACAAATCCAATCCAACCAAAAAAGATAACCAAGACTTAAATACCAAGCTCCTAATCCTAGATGCAAGTGCACTTAACAAATAACAAGCAACGCTTGTTACAATCCAACAAAGATGAACCCACCGGGTGTAAATGTCAAAAATAGAGATGAAACTGAAAAGCAAGCTCCAATATGCAACACAAGGATATATAAAATTCAACTTCAAAAGCACAAGCGCCAGATTCCAGAAACAAGTGAGAATAGGGTCCTTCAAAACTAATGACACTGAAAAAAAATTTAGTACTTAATAGGGGCTAGGATGTCAAGTTGCGAGCCAAGCTTCTCCTCAGCAGACTTCTCTGCCTTCAGCCGCAGCTTGGACAACTGCTTCCTTCTCTCAAACGAAACAAGAGCCTTCTGCTTCCTCTTCTCCTCAAGCTCCTGTTGAGAAAAGATAACCATTTGTTGGCGTTACTTAAGCCATTCAGAAGTTTGTTATTGTAAAATATACTTTGGAAAAATCTGATGGTAAGGTTAATACAATAAATCCTTAGTTACAACAAAACACTAGATAGCCCCGATATTCTACAACCAGATAGATCATACGTTTTTCGTTAATTAAAAATAGATATATATATAAATTATAGTGGTGTGTAACAAATACGTTATTCTCTTTATTTTCCATTCAGTGCAGTTCCTCCTTTACGCACAAAGATGGTTAGCATCTCAACCTACCTTTTATGATATAACAAATCATATATAAGTATGCATATTTCATTTTTAATTGCAAAGTGGCACTTAGACTAAAATGATAAAACTAAAATAAAGAAGACAATTAAATAGCAACAGGAAGTCATCATGCACGCACAGAGGACAATACAGCACCATCAATAATAAATTCTACAATATAACAAGGTAAACATTTTTTCGTGAAAACTCTCAAAAGTTGTAAAGCTCGAATAGTTTTTGAATATAATATTATCTTAGATACCCCTAAAAACTTAAAAGCATAGCTATAATACACCTCTCACGATCAATTCTGAAGAAAATATGATTTAAGATTTTTAAAGGCATCTAACATAATATTATAATTTATCTTCTATTCAAAGGGTATGCAAACTTGAGTATCCAAGCAAAAACCCCAATAAGAAAATAAGTTTAGACACCAAATAACCAACAATAGACTTGAGAGTCCAGACAAATGAATTACATAAAAAATAATAATAATGAAGCCAAAAACAAACCTTAACAGTGTCATAGTGACCCCATCCAACCTCCTTTGATAGCCTTCCAAGCACACAATACTTATGCCCCGGTTGCAGCCTCAAAACCCTAGCAACAAAGCATTAAGCCAACGTGATATAATGTTAAATCAAACAGGCCACAAATCTAAAATAATTAAGAGTCTGAAGCCTCACTTGAGTGCATCTGGGACAACAACTCTCTTAACCCTAGCATATGGTGGCGGGACACCCTCAAAAACCTTGAGCCTTCCGAGTGCTGCAGCACCCCTCTTTGTCTTATGTGGAATCATGCTAAAAAAGGTATTAAAATGTGAGGTATTTTCAGCAGACATTTTTGGAAAGAACCAAACATTTTTATTTGATAAATTTTTCTATCCCTTTAATGATGAATAAACCAATGAGACTCTAAAAAGAATAGACAGAAACCTGACATCCTTTCGACTCTTCATGGATCACTTAAACATAAAATTTAACACTGGGATTTGTAATTACAACTTCGTTTGGTGATGAAGGCATGAAACTAGGATTATTAAGAAACAATGATCAATTGATAACAGGATATTGCTTTCTTAAGAAAAAAAGAATAGAGAAACCAAAGATGCATCACATGTGAAGTTTGAACTGGCAATCTCACATGAAGATGAATTTGTTCTCAAAATCATATAACTACCATAATTATTAAAAAAGAAATGCAAAACTGAAAATTCAAATAAGGATCATGTATTTCATTTCAAAACCTTAGAATGCATTCCCTAATTAATCACTACCGCATTGTAAAACTGAGATTCCACGTAAAGATGATGAATTTGATCTTTAAAGCACAATATAACATCATAAAAAGCAAACAATGTATAAACCTGAGATTTCCAATGAAGATGATGAATTTGACCTAAAACATTAAATTAACTTCATTAATCACTACTGAAGTCCAACTCTGAGGTCTTAAACGAAGATGATGGGTTCGATACAAAAAGCTCAAAGTAACTGAGTAACTTCATCAATCAAAATGTGATGTAAACCTGAAACTTCACGTGAAAAAAGATGGATTCAATCTTAAAAGTTTAAAATTCAAATATAAATAATAGGTTTGATCTCAAAAACTTGAAATAACCTCATTAATCACAATTCAATCAAATAACAAATCTCGGAATCGGCAGAAGACATTCCGATGAAGCCGATGCCACGTTTTCTGATAATGATAGTTTAAAAAGAACACAACGTGAGGAGGTAAATTTTCTTCCATTTCCATCGATTTCCATTTCGAAGAACCAAAACAACCAACATCATCAAATAAAGAATGAGTGCATTTCCCTTACCCACGGATGGTACGCCATAGGATCTTTGATGGAGCGCGGAAGTGGATTGGACCATGGGAGGGCTTGGTGTTCATACGCTTACGGAGGAAGCGGAGGTACTTCATCTTTTGCCGGACAAGGCCGCCGGAGAGGCAGATCTCCTCGCACCGGACGACCACGACCTTCTGGCCGTTGAGAAGCTCCTTCGCGATGATGGAGGACAAGCGACCCAGCATGTGGTGGCGACCGTCCACCACCACCCTCCGTGCGCAGATCCCCGACCCGTTAACCATGTCGGCAGCGTTTCCCTTCTCCGCTCTTCTGCTGCAGCCGCCGCTTGTTCTGCTTCTACGCCCCGAGCTGTTCGTACTCAAGGGCTAGGGTTTAGTATCGTTATTATACGTGGGAGATGGGTTGTATGGTTTGGATTTGGGCCTGGATGCTAATGAGCCCACGGTCCAAATGTCTAGCTCTTTCTTGCATCGTGTTTTTTGTGGAAAATTTACTTAATGACACCCAACGTTCTCAACATTTACAACAACAAAAATGTGTCAACCACACTTACCTAGTTATTTAATCACTATGGATTGCTTCATGTAGGAGGCAGTTTTTTTCCCATTCCATGATTGAGTTAAATGTCCAACAAAATCAATCATCTTCAAAGAAAAATTACCTAATTACTCCCACCTCTTGCCTTATTAATTTTCGATAGATTTATTCCTCAAACCAGTAGCAAGTAATATAATTGATTCAAGCAAAAAACTACCGTTATATATAAAAACATAGTTGAGTGGAAAAGAAATGTTTTGGGAACTAAACTTTTAAAATATCTATAAAAACAAATTTAACCTTCCATTACATATATTTATTAAATATTGCATTATTAGTTGATTTTTATCTTAAGTTTTTCCAAATTAGAACACCATTTTCTAGAATTTTTTCTTAAAATTTAACATATTAATTTTTTTTACTCTAATTAGTTTTTTCATAAAAAACAAAAATTTGTGGAGTTTTTGCCTTATTCAATCAAGCAAAACCTAAGGTCAATTGCCAATGATCTCAAGTCACCCCACAAGACCATCATCCTCTATTTGCTTCTTTGTGACCCCATTCTACTCCCACGGCTGACTCCGACTTCTACCCTAATTTCGGCGTTTGTATAATCTCCGCCATCTAGTACGACACTTTCTAGATTTGAATGACCCTTATTTTTCGAAAGACTTGTGAATTTACCTTGTGTTTCGAATCTCGTCGAATTTGAAGTCTTGTGGAAGAAAACAGTATGGCTTGTGGAAAAGTTAGCTTATCATATGATAAACACATCCAAACATGCCCATAGCTGTTGCTTACCACCATTCGCATCTATGACGGTATTACAATTTTGAATGGGTAGGAAAGTTCACTTGCAAAAAATAGCATTAATTGATGAATTTTAAAAAGTTCTTTTGTAAGTACAAAAAAATATGAAAACTTTATTAGAAACGTAACACAATATTTCCATAACTTTTCCATATGCTGATTTTCATCGATTTTTGAAAAATATTGTGTATGAAATAAACCGCAAAGACTACATTTCCGGAAGAAAGTCAAAACCATTAAGTATGTTTGAAGATATGTTTTAGTAACAAAACATCCTTCCGCAAATACTAGGACAAAACCATAATTCCAAGCACAATCTATACCCATTTTCAAATCTATTTAGTAGTAATGGTCATGTATGAATATCAATAGATTCGAGTGGACTTCTTAGAAGTGATTTTGCTAGCACAATTGGAACATACTGTTTCAAAGAAAAGGGGGGTCATGTTAAGGCCCCTTCACCAAAAGGAAAGTCAGCATGCATGATCCTAAATGTTCATGCTAGATTGCCTTATCCATGCCAATCAGCATGCTTCTTCCTAACCATTCAAAACAAAACATACGCAGACAAACAGGAAGTGCAGCTACGAAAAGAAGATAGGCCAGTTGGTGTAGTACGCATCACGAGTCGTCTGATCCATTGACTTGTTCCACTGATGCCACAGAAGGTGAAAAAAAACAAGTTCAGACAACACCAAGAATGCAAATATCACTTTATGAACTGAAGTGTAAAAGGTAATTCAAGAAAATAAATAAAGTATTTACGTTGCCGTTTCAAGAAAAAAGCTCAAAAATGCCCTTTTAAGAAAAGGAATCACTAACCAGGAATTCATATTTCTGTTTCTTTTCCTTTGCTTTCTTCCAATGGTATTGTTCGTATAGCATTGCTTTGTCATGCCAGCTGTGTAGAAGGAATCCAGTATGTAAAGCGAAAAAATAGCATATTGTCCAAGTAAAAATAGCTGGTAAATATTATCAGAAATGCAGCAGTTCAAACTATAACCGCATATGGCGCTAGAAATATGGAGTCTGACAATTAATATGAGGATGACATGGCTAGAATTCCAAAATGCTACTAATTTCATTTTTTTATGATCAAAGGAAAACCACTTTTCTCATACGTGTCCATATGACGTAGAAAAAATGCAAACAAAATAAACTGAAAATGCTTTGGCAATCCACTGATACCTATGAAGTATGAACCAATTACTTCAAATTACTTAAGACTTGATGTGACACAAAGTATTGGGTTATTAAGCATGAACATATCCAAAATAAATTAGGGTAATAAAGATATAAATGTTAGAACAAATGAATGATAATACAATGAAAGATAGGTCAAGAAATGATTTCATCTAATATAGAAGAAGAGTTACGGCAATTAAGATAAAATAAGAACAAATCATCTTGGTTAAACCAATAATAATATATAGAAAGAAAGGATTTATTTAGCAATCACCACAAAGTGCGATTCAAAACATTGATGTAGTTATTTTATTTAACACTTGATATACACAAATCCATATCAAACTTGACTTGATTAGTTTTTAAATCAATAAAAAGTGAATCTGGACCTTCTCACGGCTCCACTAGGGATCCAATAGTTTGCAGTGCTATTGGAACCAGCCACTCGATGCAATTAAAGCACAACTTGTTCAGAATCCAAAGCTCTAGCCATGGTGGAAATTAGCATGCCAACAGAAATTCAAGGGCCAAATTATAGTTTGCATTTCCACAAGTAATAATCTCACAATGCAGCAGCAACAACAACGAAAATCTAAGTTATAATTTTATGACATGAAATCGGTCACATCAATCCTTTCTCTTCTTCTCTTCCCATGTATTTCTATCTATGATCAAATCTTTGGTTAAAATATATAAATTTAAACTTTTTCTTGTAATTTCTAAGTAAGTAGTTTGAGATCTTCGTTTACTTCTACTTTGTTCTACACTCATTAATTTTCCCTGATACCAAAAAAGCTAATGTAAATACAAGGCAATCCTAAAAACAACATCAAACGTGAATTGGTACGATACAAGCAATATTCCATATTCCAGTAAACATGTGTACGTGTTAACGAGGAAAGAAACAAAACAGGCATCTTATCTTGGGTATTGCTTCAAGATAAGAACAATACGTAGAGAAGATGATAAAGAGAAAGAAAAGTTTGGCTTTGAACTGTTGGTCTCACTTGTACTGGTTGGATAGCTGCCACAAGTAAGGGTTGAACCAGGTGATGGCGGAGAAGGCGAAGGCGCCGACCCAGATGTTGCCGAACCTCTCCGGGTTGGCATGGGGAACACCTGGGTCTCCCCGATACGGATTCCCGAAGTACTTCTCCATTGCTCTCGCCTCTTCCCTCCGACGCTCCCTCCTTTGCCCTCTCCTCTTCTCTTCGGAGATACGATGGCTGTTACTTTATCCTTTCAGTGCAATAATGAAAGGAGTCAAACAAGGGCTGGACATTTAAAAAATAATAATAATGCACTAAAAATATAAGACTTAAATGACATTAACTACAATAATCTTCTACATTGTGCGAACTAACATTTTATCTAAATAATATAAAATATACATTGTGCGAATTAATTATTAATTTAAATAGTTCTTTTATAAAGTTCAGATATTTCTGCATGTTTCAATTTCCACTAAGCTCACCTCGCCACCACAAGATCTCGTGTTAAATAACGTTTATTTGTTAAGAAGAAACTTGAATCAGATGACACCTTACAAAAAATGATGATCAAGGACCAAACGAAAAAAAGACGTTTCATACGAATCAGATCGGGGGAAAACACAAAGCAAGTAGCTGGAAGCAACACTAAGAACATGGGCAAGGGAACGAACAAACCACAGACCCGTCAGATCAAAGCGACGACGGGAACAAATGGAGAGGGACAACCCTAGGGTAGCAAAAAAGTCGAAGGAGTCATTCCGTACTTACCTGGTGACCTAGACGATGTTGGAGCCCCCCTCACGCAAAAGGAAGGCCGTCCGCCTTGCGCAGAGGTCGCGGGAGGAGAGAAATCAAGGGAAGGGAAGGAGAGCGCCGCCGCCCTTTGGCCGCTTCCCGCCACGCCGGTGGTGTGCGGTTCGAGTGACGGTGGGAAGAATGGGTGCGAGTTGTCTTGTGGAAGAATAAATGGAACGAAATATTTATCGTTCCCTCTTTTTTTTTCAGATAAAAAACATTAATTAAAAGATACTAAACCTCAGTTGCCCGATTGCAAATACAATAAAAAAAATCGGCGGCTCCAAAAAAACCCAAATATAAGAAGAAAGGTCGATCAAAGTAAACCGCCATTTCCTTGCCTTTATTTGCCCATCTTCAAAACTTAAGATTTATAAGATCACTCGAGATGTTGGTAAAATACTGATATTAATTTCATTGAAAATTTATTCAAGCTTTTTCAAAGTCAAAACCTAAATTTTTTTTACAAAATAAATTTTGAAAATATTTTACCTGTGAAATTTTTGATTTTCAATATTTTAATTGCATTGTAATAATTTTTTCAGCAACTAGATTGCATCGAAGAATATTTATTTAATTTTTTATAATAGTAATATTTATTTTTTATAACATATTGTGACACTTTTCTTATTGACTCTCAATCGAATCCAAGGTTTTAAGGGAACCATCGACAAAATAATATTTTTTTTTAACATCGTTCAAAAGGTTGGTATGTAAAATGTTGATACTAATTTGATTCAACAGGACAATTTTATTAACCAAAAATAAATAAGTCAAGTATATTGAAGAAATTTTTTTCTTTTGACACATAATTTTATTATGATTTTTTATTTCTAACTCTCATGGTCAAAGTTTCGCAATAATAATTATGATTGATGATTAATTAAAAAAAGATGTCTTGAAGCTTTTTCAAAAGTATAACCTAAAATTTTTTGTCAAAATTTTGATTTTCAATATATTAATTGTATTGTAATAAATATTTTTAACAATATTGCTGCATCTAAGTATATTTATTTAATTTTTTATAATAGTAATATTTATTTTTTATAACATATTCTGACACTTTTCTCTTATCTATAATAACACAACTATCACTATAAGTATATATTTTATAATATTTATATGTTATTATGAAATATAAAAACATAGTTATAGACAATGGTCTATCATAATTATAGAATTTTTGTGACAAATACGAAAACCTATTATAATAATCAAATTAGACCATTGCGGTAACATCATTTACGAGAAACTTTACAAAAACTCTATCATAATAAATACAATAACTCAATTTTCTTATAGTCACGATACATTAATATTCAAATTAAAATTCAATAATTTTTCATGATGTACATAAAGATTCAAATTTTAAATTTTATCTACAGAATTTAAATTTTAAATGTAAAAATAAACCCTTAAAATAATTCATATCTGTACATATCTTATAGTCATGTGTTTCTGGAATTTAGATCTAAAACAATCAGAATAAGTTAAAATCTAATAAATATAATTTTATATCTTAAAAATAGAAACTACTTATGACAATAAATAAATAAATGACATTATATTATATCTAAAAATAAAGTACGACAATCCTCTTCGCCAGTCTTATTATATAATTGTTATAACATATTCATTTTTAAGTATTTACACACAAAGATAAAAGGGTCTCATGGTGCATTCCCAATTACATAAAAATAAGTTATTATGATGCCTCCACGCACGTTTGCATTTTTCATTCATGTAATAATTAAAAAGAATAGGCATACTTCACTTTTCATTTAAACAATTATTTCACTATGTAATTCAAAAGTAAACCATAACGTTGTTATAATTCAAGCCTGCATATCTATTTGAACAAATGAATAAAATAACCATGCATGTCAATAATAAATCAATTGACATAAATAATATTATGCAAAAATACTGAAAATAACTCGAACATGTATGATATGAACAATAATACAATTGTATATTTCAATAACCAATTACGTAACACAATCAAAATTAAGCAACATACACTATAAATAATTATTTTTAATACAACTAAAGAAAATACTTACGGTTAATTTTAAATCTAATATCCTTTATACTTTTTTTTTCTTACCGTAAAGATGTCGCTTAATGGACGTCAATGATTGCGACAGTACCCAGTGGAGGGAGGCGATCGAATTTGCTTATGTACGACGGTGATGAGATTGAAGGTTCCGACTGTGAGTCTTTTTCTCGATGATTTTTGGATGTTTTATTTTCCTCTAATCACCTTATATATATAATATCAAGAAAATTATAACTTTTTTTCAAAATCTCCGTTTTCATTCAAATTCCTCTCTTAATTGAATTTGGGTTTAGAATTCAGTATTATCGACCAATTCTTACACTTCCTGAAGCTTACACAATCACGTCAATAAAAATCCTTTAAACAAGATCCAATTTTATATTCATAAGTACAATATAGATTAAGTTTAATCTATTATTGAATTAAGTAGATAAAACTAAAATCTTACTTTAAATATTTTGCATGCAAGCCACTCTCACACACGAACACGTGCGGTCGGCGTTCTTTCACGCCAGTGGAATCGTCCACGTCGACGTCGTTGCCGACTTACCTTACGTGAGGCATCGCGGTGGAGAGGTTTTTTTTTTTTTTTTTTTTTCATAACCACCGATTTATTTCACCGTCCTTCATTTCTCTCTCTTTTTTTTTTTGTTATTTAAAGTAAATCTTCACGAAAACCCTAACCCTAACACCATTCTCGTAATCGTTCCAAATCTCGCCGCGACGCTCGATCGGAGAAAGATCGTAAGATTCACTGCCGTCATCGTAACATATGGCTACAGTCATACCAACCTCCGAGGACGATCCCGTCATGGCAGTCGTCAGATTCACTGCCGAGCTCGCTTGGGACGATGCCGGCCCCGAGGTGAGAAAGTCTATCTCTTGCTTCATTGAATCTCCTTTACGGGGTAGCGATTTTTGTGTTTCTTTTCCATCCACTGTAGGAATCCTTGCAGTATTAGTGCCCACGAATTTGCTGTCTTCTTTCTCGAGTTGATATCCTTGGCAAGCATAGGAAAAGGGTGCACCTTAACCTGCTATCTTATATTCATGGTTTTCAACCTTTAATCTCTTGTACAACAGTACAGCCATGAAGAAGCTTTGTCAAATCACTGCAGGCAATCATCATCATTTTGCTATTTGACTTATTTTTCAAGTTCCTGCTAGGATGCCGCTCAAAAAAGTATATATTGGCATTTCTTATCTATCTCGACGGAGAAAAAGGCTTTTTGAATGAACCATGAGAATTGACTTGGTGGATTTTCTCATAAATGGGGAGAGAAGCAGATGATAATATTGCGTTTGAATTTCATCATGAAGCTGTTAATGACATCCTTGATTTTTATGTTGACTCCTTTTTTAACATCTATAACAGGTTGCCGAACCTCATGTCAGTAGGCTATGCATTGAGGCTGAAGATTGCATTGTCATGGAAAGATGGTTGGATCTAGCCTCTCTCATTCTTACCTCAGCTGACTTGATTTATTCACGGCTTACAGAAAAGGGTAATTTTCACGTTTTGTAAGCATAACTTTCTTGTACAAGGAATACAGAAAATTTCCCATTGATGCATCTCATAATATAAAATGGTAACAGAGATCAAATAAATAAGATTTTATTATGTTCTTTGAACTCTATAATATACAATTGGACCCTCCTTAAATCCGACATTGGTAGGAACAACTCCTACCAATTATATGATTTCTCTATAATATACAATTGCATTGGGTTTGTCTTTTTTCTACGATGGGGGTAAAGTTTTGCATGATATGGTAGACAACAACTCCTACATGGCTACATCAAGTTCATGCGATATCTATGATTAAGTATTGATATTCAATAATTAATATATTCCTCAAAACACAGAGATATCAACTTTTTTCATATCAATTCCTATCAATTATATGATTTATCAAATGCTTATTTTTCCGACAGTTAGGTTGCTGAATAAATTCTACAATTTTCTGTTGATGTCATTTTCAATTTATTTGATGTTTGATTTAAAATCAAAATGTACTCATTTTTATAGATTGAGATAGAGTTGATTAAAATTCTTATTTTAAGAAAATTTTACCAATTCAAAATTGCTAATATATCTGCAGTGACTTATGAAAAAATGAATCATATTTTATTCTGTTATTATCTTTCAGATAATCATGCAATATGTCAATGCTTTATCGTTTATGTTTGGTAGATTTGGAATGCATCTTCACTGTTATATGCAACTTGGTGACGAGGACAAATTCTCTGGATGAAGTAATGGAGATGGCAAAGCTTATATCCACTAAAATAGTCCAACAGCCAAATGACAAACCCACATTGCGCTTAAAAATGTATTTGAGTAAACTATTCCAATTTTTTCTTTGTTGTTTTATGCTTAACTGTTGCTTTAGGAAGACTGAAATTTTCATTTACTGCATCCAGCTTGTTCAATCTGTACAACTTTCTAGATGATCCATACAGTAGGTTTTTCGTCTACAAGAAGGCTATAGATTTGGCTGTCAGTGGAAATGTGACTGAAAATATCATTCCTTCTTTCAAAAAAATAGACAGTTTTTTGAATGAATGGAAGGTAGACCCACTGGATCAAAGAGAACTCTTTCTTGCCATCTCTCGTGCTTTGAAGGATAATAAAAGGTAGCCTTAAATGTTGAATAACTCATCATTTTTTCTATGTTTAGCCTCTTAAACTCTGGGTTGCAGTTTCAGCAAGGATTCATTGTCTTTCCTGACCAAGTATTTGGCTACATTTTCCGTGGAGGATACAAATGCCATGGTTGAAGCGAAAGAGGAAGCTGTGCGAGCTATTACAGAGTTTGTGAAGGCCCCTGATGTTTTCCAGGTTTCAATTTCAATCTGAAGGATCTTTGATGGCCAATTCTCAAAACAAGACATGTAGTTCATTTGATTTTAATACTTTGTATCATTCTCTCCTTTGTGTAGCTATAATTGTCCTAGTAAGTTTATATTATCAATTATTGCTTGAAAATGTTTATTTTATCTTTTTTTAAAAAAAATTGATGTTACTCATTTTATTAATAACCATCCAAAAAAGAAATATTACCTATTTGTCTATAAGCTGCAGCATTATCTATTCTTATGTTCAAAAATGTTTCAAATGTGTAATACACATCTTTCTGTTTCAAGTTATCCTTATTAAAACAGAATGTCATGCATTTCGTGATTTAATGGAACTACTGTTACTATATTTTCAAACCCTTGAATGGAAAACAATGTACAATTTTGCAACAATTGTTTTGTTAGTGATGTGTGTCCTTAACTTAGACCTGGTTCTTCCATTTCATTATTCTTAGTCAACAATTGGTTCATTCTAATCACCCAATGACCATATTCTATTGTCTTATTGGTCTAAATGATCAACCTACCATAATCGGATTTTAAAGGCTGTTCAATATAATTTCCAAAATCAGATATTAAAATCTTGAATCTTTGTTATGGTGTTCATTGTGCTTTTGTCTTTTGACTGTTATGTTGTGCTTATGGTTCTTTTTATTGTTTTTCCCAGTGCGATTTGCTTGATCTGCCTGCTGTTTCACAATTAGAAAAAGACAGCAAACATGAACTAGTCTACCAGTTGCTGAAAATATTTCTTACTCAGAGGCTTCCTGCTTACCTAGAATTTGAAGCAGCTCACAGGACTTCGTTGGAAACCTATGGTATGGAGTGTTTGGCTTCTGTTCATTTAAAATTTTTGGTAAAAGGACTTATATGACAATCTGCTTTGTTGCAGGTCTGGTTCACGAAGAATGCATAACAAAGATGAGATTGATGTCATTGGCGGATCTTGGTTCGAAATCCTCGGGAGAGATCCCATATTCTCGTATCAGAGATTCTCTTCAGGTAACTTTGCCATGCCCTTATCTCCTAGTTTTGTTTTGATATTTCTCACTGATCTGAGTTGATTCTGAATAAATTTTCTGCAGATAGCTGATGAAGAGGTGGAACTTTGGGTGGTTAAGGCAATAACTGCCAAGGTCCTTGATTGCAAGATAGACCAAATGAACCAAAAAGTATTAGTAAGGTAACCATTAAGGGAGATTGCCATGTGCATTTTTTTCCTGATTATTTTGCCTGATTGATTTAATTAGTAACTGGAGTTCTGATAAACTCAAATATCTACATATCATTGCAAAATTGATGCGTGAAAATATTGAATGCAGCCGATGCACGGAGCGGGTTTTTGGATTAGCACAGTGGCAGGCACTTCGAACAAAACTAGGATTATGGAGGGTAAGAATTTTCATATAACATAATTTACTATATCAACTGGGAGGTTGGGCATTATTTCTCTGAGGATGATTGCTGATACTTGCCGTTAGATGTTCCACGTATGCTTTGTCCTTTTCGTTCTTGAAATTAGGGCTTCCACAGATGGATATCAGGACAATTACAGATTAACAGCCGGTCTAAGCTTTTGGTTATTACAAATATATAAGTTATGCACGTACATTTCTGTAAGTAGGTGCCGCAGTAATTTCGTATTCCACAACACAAAATCAATCATCGGCTCATTGCCTTGTACCACTTATGTAACATCGGATACGTGCTTTAGGTGGTGTTCAAGTTATCTTGATACATTGTTAAAAACTTAGTATAGTTATGGGGTATAAACCTTATATATCAATTGAACTGGGTTTCACGGCACGCAATAAAATTGATTTTAGCGGTTAACTGCAATATGCGATTGTATTTTTGTATCAAGTGGGTCTAGATTTTTTAAAAACATATTTCTTACATAGCCATTTGCTTTCATTTTATTGGTGCGTATGTCACGCTGTAGTTTATTCAGCTCTCATATTCTGAATTTCTTGGGCTTACCATTGTCAGGATAACATTGGGGATGTAATCAACACCCTTCAAGCAAACAAGGTAGCTGACGAAGTTGCGGTTGCGGGACAGGATTTGTGGATACGTTGAGAAGTTTAGAGTTCTTATTAATGAACAGATTTTGATTACGCTGTTAAACGTCATTGATTTTTTCCCAAAGACGTTATGTTGGAAAAAAAATTTCTTTCACACTTCACACCCTCTGTTGAGTTATTCTAAATATTCTCAACTTTCTAAAATAGGGTTACGGCACTTTTTTTTTTTTGGAGTCATTGTTGCACTTATTAACGAGAGAATGGTAAGCCATTGCTCCTTGCTGGAAGTGCAAGCATCGCTTTTTAAGACGTGGCGAAACTCTCCACTTAATTTAAAATATTAAAAAATCATATTTTACAATTTTTGGAAAATGCCAATTTTTAGAAAAGGCTGTCCTAAGTAAAATATTACCAAACGATCCCTTGGATTTCGAGATTAATTAGGAACCCATCACAGGTCTTATGTTGGTATCCCGTTCCCTGCAAGTGTTTGACACCTTACATTCGACAAATTCGTTTCGGTAAAGTAATATTTTCCTAATCATCGAGAGCAAAACGCCTCTGGTTTCAAACGTATGTATGATCTTTCGTCACAATTGTTGATGCTGTTGTACTAGATCTTTTTGGGAAGGCTTAAGATTTCACCACATTAAAACAATGAATATCATTTGCCAAGTAAACATTTGAAATTACCCAGAAGATGTCGGTGAGCGTGACGAGGAAAGATTCGGATGCTCGGCTCTGAAAAACCCTGTTGAGTACTACATTAAGTTATATTTGTAAATATGGGTACTTTTTGCACACAAAAATGGTACCTGATGTATAGTTTCAGTCCTATTCTGTAATCATACTAAAGAACCCAGACGATTCATTGGCCTAAGTATCAAAGTTGACATCTTCAAAGTAAACGAAAAATCGCTAATATTGTGGTAAAGGCAAGCCATCTCCTGTCAGAATCCTGAGGCAAATGCACAGAGGCTGGCTATATGTTCAAATCCAGTGCTTGATCATTCTCGCCCACACCAGGGCAGCAACAAGAGCACCACCCAAGTGAGCAGCCCCTGAGACACTTTCGTCTCCCTGCATTAAGAAAGGGAAATTTTTTAATGCATTATCTTTCTTTATAAACTTCAATAAGAAAAAAACAGTCATCTTCCTAATTCAGAAGATACCTTCTTAACCCTCCAGAAATCACTTCCTATCAATATTGCTCCCTATGATGGTGGGAAATCGGAAACAGTCAGGCAATTAATTCTTTTCGAAGTTAATTATTACTCCATGAAGTTTCACTTACCACCAATGCAGCGGGAACAGGTATAAAGAACTGCAGATAAATGGTGTTTCTCGGGAAAAGAAATATATAAAACAACATGATAGAATTAACTGCTCCACTTGCACCCTGAGTCATCGTAAGCCCAAAAGAATCAGCATTGCGAATTACAAACGAAATCGGTTTTCCAAGTTGAAATCATATAGTAGAGTACTCAAACAGGCTTCAAGTTTTTACCAGTGCGGGAGTACCCAAATAATACCTTTTCCCAATTCCCTGCAAGTTTACAGAGAATAGGTTTCTTTTGTTAGTCCAACTGGTAACACTCAAATGAAATCTCCAAAATTCTAGAATAAATGGTATTGGTCATTCAACTTACAGAGAATCAGTATATCTTGATTAGTTTCACAATACTAAAAAAAAATTAAATTTCCAAAATTCTAGAAAAAATGATATGGTTGTCCAATATATGATTTAATATGAACACACCTTCTGAAAGCCTGAGCTGAAGAGCAAAACAAGACGGAAGCATAGAGGCTGCACAATCAATTACAACACATTCCCAATGCCAATTACCTTTAATGGTGAAACAGATAAAGCCGTATGGACCAAGTAGAATATTGATCCAGTGACTGCTCCAGCAATGTACATCTTCAGCAGAAAATGAGGTCCAAAGAGTTGTCCGATCTGATCAACACAATGAAATGTATAAACTTTTACTCCTTGAGCAAAAGGACTTTTTTGAGATCTATTTTCTAGTGATTTTATCATAACAATAAACAAATCACAATATATATTGGAGTAAACAGAACTTTTCAAGCAATCCCCGTACAATTCCCTCGTATTGGACGGGACCGAGAGAATAAGAGTTGTCTAATCCTTTAGGATGCCGTTCAATGATTCAAAACCTGGAAAACTGAATATATTCCAATGAGGAAAAAAAGCTTACACTATTTCCAAAAACGTAAAGGCCAATCATGTTTGTGAATATATGATCAGCGCTCATGTGACTGAATGCACTTGTGAGCAATGTATGCACTCGCCAGTTCATGATGTTGGACAATGAAATCTGGCAAACGAAGGAAAAAGAATATCAGCTATGATGACACAAAATGTCATGCATGATATGCCAATTATATGTAAGGAGAATGATTATGATGTTTCACTATGACTGATGCTGGTAACATTTAACATTTTAATGAATTAGTGACATATTGACCGTGAAGTGTTTTGTCATAAGTGTAGGATCTACAATCCTCCACAGAAAGAAAACAGCAACATTAGCTCCAATCAACCCATAAAGTACACCATCTGATGTTGACATGAATGATCTCCTACAAACAAATAGAATATTACTTGTTATGAGAATATAGCATAAAGTGTGGATTTCACAGCATCAAAACATGCACCTAAATCAAACAACAAATTAATATTGGCACTTCAACTGTTGTTGGTTTTGATTAACCAACAACAATGGTATGATTGGCTAGGAGTAGTGGTGCTCATGGCTCTCACTAGAGTTAGAATTCAGGTAAACGTAAAAACCATCATTATCAAACTTGTTGTGGGTTTTGTATGATCATGTAAAACATGCTCATAAGCATGGAATTAAACAGCAATATATTCCAGTGAAATTTTGCCACCATGTGATGATCTTTTGACTTATCAACAAGTCATTAAAAATGACATCAACATGGTAACTTGTTAACAAAAGGTGATTTTATTTACTACGTCTCCATCCAAATGACTTCAACATGTTGAAATTTTGTTGACATGCCAGTTTTAAACTAAACAAAGTCTCACTTAAAATAAAAGATGAATCAGTCGTTTACAAGTGAATCACAAGCAGGGGGATATTGCAGCAAAATCAGTGTATCTGCTAGATTCTTTCAGAAATTTCTCAACCCAGCAATCCCTGTTATCATGATTCTCTAGAAATTCCTGTATGCTTTTCTAAACTAATAATTATTCCTAAAATTTTATAAAGAAGTTAGTCTCCCAAATGCAGCTTGAATAAAATCCTGAATTCCGAAATTGACAAATTAACAAAGAAATTTGCTATAACAAGTTGACTGTCCATTTTAAAATAGATGGTGGCATTAAGTTAACAAGAAACTTTCCATGTGGCCTGATTTTCACCATGGAAGTTGTTTCTTAATAGCAACTTATACACAACTTACTGTCACATCTATAGCGACCAGCAGTTCCTGTGGGGTCATTTCTTAATAGAAAACTTATCCTGGGGCGACCATACATAACATACTAAAGGAAACAAGTAGCCAACACTGATGCATGACTTATAGAAACACACGGTACCTCTCAAAGATCATCTGCAATGGATTCCATGCAGCAGTTTACAAAAACGTATGCATCAACCTTACCTACAGCTAACTTTGGGCAATTCAAATGGTTATCATTTATACCTGTTTCAATTTTCCACGAAGTATATGGCAGAAATGTTTTGTTTTGGGTAATCATTCACAAATCACAACTAACAAAACCTTATTATAGTAATTTTTACCAAGTCCTAAACATATTTATCATCTAGACTTTGCAAAGAAAATTAGTACCTTCCCATAAAAAGGGTGAAAAGAACAAACATAGAGAAAAAAGAAATGAAGAGATCAAGAGAATAGAACATCATTATCATTCTAATATTTGTTTGGAAAAGTTATGGAGAAATGGAAGGCAATATAGTTTCTCTTGTTTAAATGGTAGAATAAGAGGAAAGATAAAGTAAAAAAAAAAAATTATGAATCCATTCCTTAAGTTAAAAATCCAATTTCAATAATAAAAGTTCACTTAGGTCTATATGGATTAAGAGAAAGCAAAGGAAAAGAAGAGAACGGGATGTTGTTTGGACATTTAAGTCACAGGGGATGAAGAGAATAGGATAGAAATAAACAGAACAATAAATAAATTACCTTCTCTCCAAAAGTAGAGAGATTGAGATTAGAGAAAGTTGTTAAATTATACATCTTATTCCAAAGATACCTTGAATGAAAATTTTTATTTAGTGTAATTTTCAACGTAAGGTTGTATCCATAAACAATCTTATCTTATTTTATTTTCTTTCTTATTTTTCTAGAGGACAATATGCTGAATCCCATTAAAAACAGGTTCAATTCGGCAGTACTTAGGGATCGATGGGAATTTCAATTTAAAAACTTAAAATAAAGACTAGAAATCAAGGAAGCAGCACCCTCTCCCACAGGTGGAACAGCCCAAAACCAATTACCTTCACTTCTTCAATGGTCTTCGCCACATTCTGAATTATAACAGCATTCCCAGAGAGTCAAATGGACCAGAAAAAGGAATGGATCATGACAAGCCTATGATTTGCAGCTGACGTCTTGTCCTTAAAATAGCTGGTTATTTCCCTCAATCATCTCAGCCATGGAGTTGAAATAGAGACCATCCATTGCAACCATTCTGCTGGAGTCCCAAACAGCCAGTGAAAAGCTGCAATTGAAGAAGAGGTTCTCCACATCTTCATCATAATTCCTGCACAAAGAACACGAGGTCTGAGTACCTTGTCCATTTGCTTCAATACACTTCAGTTACCATCCTTTGTGCATGAGTGTCCAAACAAAAGTTTCGATCTTAGGGGAGATTTGCACTTCAAAATCATCTTCAAGGTTTCCACCCATCTTCCATGGATCAGGGATTATAGCAGCCCTGAACAGAAAAAACAACCAGTTGTTCATCTTCATCCATCAGTGGGAGAACATTTGGAACCTCCAGCAGCTTTGTCTCCTGTTCAACCAAATTCTCTTTCAACGGATGTTTGAACTGCAGGCGCCATGAACTCCGGTTATTATCAATAACCCCCGTACCTTCTACTTTTGCCACAGAACCGTCAGCCAGTAGAAATAATTCCGGGAAGTCATATTTAAGAACCCTTCCATTCAGCCACTTGTCAGTCCAGAAGTGCATCTTGTTACCCTTTCCAACCTTAAAGAACTGCACTTCTCCAATGAGGCATCAAGATGTCTAATGCATTTCCTAAGTGGGAACAATGCAAGCAAAAATTTTGCTGTCTGTGCTGCCAGGTGGGATTCCCATACTTTCTGTGTAGAACTTTAATGACCAAGCCATCAGATTGATGTTTCCATCTCCACCATAATTTTCCCAGAAGAGCTCTGTAAAGGTTCCAAATACTGTATGCCCAGATCCCACTTATTGTATGGTTGGCAGACCATTTGCCATTTAGCAAGATCAAGGCCTATAGGATTTGCATCCCCCCAACCTCAAATCATTCCAGAACCAACACCTGAATGTCTTCTCAGCACATGTAACACTCCCATAGGCATAAGGCAGGCACTCATATTGAATATCAGTATGCTATGAAGACAGTCTTGAGTAGAATGATTCTCTCCTCAGGCTCAAGTATCTCTTCTGTCACCCCTGTAGTTCCCGTCTATCAGCCTATGCCAATGCTGTTTCCTTTGAAATTTGGTGGAGAGATGGAGTCCAAGATAAGACAATGACTATTTCCCCAACTTGCAGGTCAGAATAGAAGCAAAATCCTTTTCTCTCTTGTCAAATATCATCATTCAAACTAGAGAAACTATATTTCTCCTCATTTCTTCACAATTAATCAAAACATTCTAGAAAATTGGTTATTTTCTCTTCTCTTTTTTCCTTTCTCTCTATTCTTTTCTGTTTTCTCCATCCATAGTATACATTTCTCTCCATTTTGGAGAGAAAGTAAATGACTTATTTTGCCTCCAGCTGTCTCTTAATCTATTCTTTTCTCTATGAGCTTCCTCTGGTACATTGACTTGAACATGTCTGATCCAATTCAACCTAGTGGGCTTGTCTGGACCTAATTTAAATATCCAAATAAGATAAGCTTTCCCTCTATCAATTTCTTTTCTTTTCTCTTTATTTATCTCAATCCGAACAAAATTAAGATAGCATTTGGCTACAATTCTGGGAAAAGAAAATTTTGCAAAGTCATGATTCAACATCAATTTCAAGGTAATGAAAATCGTGAAATTTTGGGTTACCATGAAAAATCTGTTTGAAATGCAAAATGAGGGAAAATGATTTGGTCATAAAAACAAGTCTCTCCAAAATCACTGGAATCAACTAATATCAAGGTTTTTCTTGATTCTGTGATTATGCAAAAATGAGCTATAGAGCATTGTACCAAATAAAGGTGATTTTGAGTAGAATATATTATTTCACTTCCATTTGGATATAATTTTGTCTGCAATCTTAAAATCATAGAATCAGAGGTATGAAATCATACCCAAATGCAGCCTAAATTAAATATCACAAAAATGTTGTTGGTGTCATCACTAGAAAAATTTCTTGGGGTTAAATCCAGTGACTCAAGTTGAAAGGACATTAGTTGTATGGTCATGATCAAGAACCATTGTCCTCCTTCCTCTTTGCACCGAACACAGCCCTTCCATTTTGCAGCTTTCATCACACAATCCTCTCTGCTCCTTACCATCCACAACATCATCATGTCAGCCTCATCTTTGCAACTTCCCATTGTGTAGCTTTTATTTGTCTTGTCCATCTTCATAAGTAACTGCCATCACATCAACTTCATCTTCACATGTATCATGCAGTCAACAACCCTGATTATTTGCAACCCCCATCACTCTGATCTTGTCTTCCTCCAAAGCCTCACATCAAGTAGCACCAAACAAGCCCCCATCTTATTGAAGATCCCTCATTGAACACAACGCCCCCTTATTTGCTACATTATGTAGTACCAACTAGTTCCTCTTCATATGGAATCCCTTTGAATGTAGCTTTACTTTAAGTCAGCACGATCCTATGTTGTCCTTCAGAGGAGAAGAAAATCTTTAGGAAGAACAAAACCCTTCATCATTGTTAGGAGGGGCTTTTGTAATAGGCTGGGAATGATTTGCTCTTTTTGTTGATTTTTCATCAACCATTGTTTATTCTAATTTAATAAGATATAACTTCACACTTTGTCAAAAAAAAAGGAACAAAACCCCTTATGCAGCAGCTCATATTGGTCTCATAGGGAACAGAAAATCCATTTCCCCTGGCCTATCCCTTTCGTTAATTGCATCCAAAGTTTGTAAGATCTTATAACTTGTACAACAGGCAAGTTCTCTGGGTGTGCCATCCCCAGGAACCTGAACCTGCTTAAATATTCAAACAAGAGAAAACGACTGTCGGTCACATTCTGTTATTTTTCCTCCATTATTTCCAATCAAACGGAATTGTTCCACTTGAACAGAAAAGAATGCTTGAGTAATAAGCAGTAACGCTCATAACATGATATTCAAACAGTTCCCTTGTAACAAAGGAACTACAAAGAAATACTGAGATGGACGTGCCAGGGGTGCCAGAAATATTCTTTAGCTGCTTATGTCCACCACCATTTAACTTCAGTGAATACCATCACTACATCAAAATCAAGCGTGTTTTCTTCTTGCGTTTATGGCAAATGCAAACAATAGAAACAACACTCGGAAGTAGTAACATAACGAAAGAAGCTACAAGAAAACAAGTAAAGAGGTGACGGGAGGAAAAGAAATCCGAATCGGGAAGCAGAAAAGAAGAGAAGCAAGACACATTACCACCCATTCGACTGACGGAGAAATGACCGATAGAACCGGCCTCTTCTCTGAAGTGAGAAGCGCAGCATCAGAACCCCCATGCGTGGAAGTTTCCAGGGGGAACCGACCGATGTGCCGAACATCCGTTTCAAGGCCATGGATGACGAAGTAAACAGGCGAAGACCACTACCACCGGAACCAGTAGCAGAAGAAACCCCGCCCCGCAGCTGCCATGAGATGGAACAGAAGGGAGAGGGAAAAGCGGTGTGAGGGCGAGGAGGAGATGGGTTGTGGATGTGTTGGCGGTGATTCCTGAGGAGGTTTCTCAGGGGGAGCAGTAGCTTCCGCATTACGAATTGGATACCTCCCTCCGCTGGTGCGGGGGGCAGAAGGGCAGGAAGGAGGAAGGATGGGAATTGGGAGAGAGAAAAGGCAGAGAAGAGAGAGAAAGAGCGCGGTCCTCAACTTGTTGTCAACGGTAGTATAAATATTGCAGGAGGGTTTGTGCGCCAGAAGGGGGGATTTGCTTGTGTTGAAATGTGGTTTTATCAAAATTTAAATTTTGTTAAATGCAAACATCAATAAAATATGTGGAATATATATGGAAAGTTTTTTTAATAGTTAAGAGTATATTTCGATTAAAATTCGAGTACAAGAAAAAAGTATGCAAATTATGCATTCCTCCTCTCTGCTCCCCATTGATTGACCATCAATTGTATCACACCACCACCAAAAATTATGGCTGGTCACCGGCAGAAACATAATGCTGTCCTTTGTAATCTGTCAATTACATTTTTGGTAAAAGACCTAGAATAAGATGGATTCTCTTACCATGTATAGCACCACCACGCCAGCTGACTGGAGCTCCTAACGTTTGGGAGAGTTGTGGCTTATCCGTATGTGTCTATAGAAATGAGCTTTTGGTTCATTAGATTTTGTCTAGTGAACCGCAGTGTTCCTGCCATAAACTCCCGTGAAGGCAAAAAAAGATAAGGCAAGAACTGCCTCAGATGACATTCTGCATCACATGCTTTGCATTAAAAGTCATACAATTTCAAAGTTCCTGTTCTTGACATTAAAATTTGAAAATCTATTGTTCGAACATTGGTGGTAGAAATTCAGGAAAAATGGGCTATAATCTTAGAAGAGGCCAGATTGGATTTGCTTTAGACGTCAGTTTTACTTTCTTGCAACTGCCTCTTTACCAGTGCAGTGTACATCCCATTCTTCCGAAGGAGTTCATCATGAGTGCCACTTTCAGCTATCTGCCCATCGGAAATCACTGCGACTGTGTCTGCGCTTTTTACTGTTGAAAGGCGATGTGCTATCACAAGAACAGTCCTTCCCTTCATCAAAGAATCCATAGCGTCCTGTGCCAAAATAAAAATTGAATGGATTACGCCTTCGTGTGTGAAGAGGGAGGAATCAAAACATTGCAATACATATTATCGTAATCATCTAATAAATTTAGTATTCGAACGAACCCTGTGATGGCAAATATTGCCCAAAAATACAACTTACCTGAACAAGATATTCACTCTCAGCATCTAAAGCACTTGTTGCCTCATCGAGTAGTAGCACACGAGGATTCATCAGTAATGCTCGAGCAATTGCTATCCTCTGCTTTTGACCTCCAGAGAGTCTTATCCCTCGTTCCCCAACATGAGTTTTGTATTGTTCAGGAAATTTTGATATAAACTCATGAGCATTAGCCATTTTCTGCGAAATTCATCAGCCGTCTAGTCAGATTTGCTTTGCCATAGAAGGTAATATATGTATACGGGATAAAAGCAAATAAAAAAAATTACAGCTGCATTTTCTATCTGATCCCGGCTCGCCTTGCCATCAATTCCATACGCAATGTTCTCTTCAATGGAGCAATTAAAAAGAACAGGTTCTTGGCTAACAATGCTCACCTAAAAACATGAAAGAAAACACTGTGTCATCACCAATTAATAAGTCATTGAATATGTGCCGGATATCTTAGCATAATCGAAGTTATAAAAATACTTTGCATTTGGTTTTAAATCACAATAAATTTTGTTATCACCAAAATTGCATCAGTTAAATGCCTAACAGACAATATTAGGTAGAGATTAGATTCATATTGGCCTAGGGGAATGGGTCAGCAACTTGTCCTATGGCCAGGTGGATGATATTAGTGTGAACCGACTATCTAGCAACAACCGATAAACAATGAAAATTCTTGACACAACATAATATTCTTTTTGAAAATAATATATAAACGAACACCATTGTGTGAGTCATCATGAGCACTCTTCTTCAATGACTTGGCTTTCTGCAATTTTTGGTGCTTGGTCATTAGTAAGGGCATGAGCGAGAACATGAAGAATTATGGTTATAGGCCAGTTCGTGTGAAATAACAAATGGGAGACAAGCAAAATACCAGGATTAGTATAAGAAAAATTAATTTATAGTTAAAATAAATTTATTATTTGATTATTATATTTATCATTTAATTATCATATGAAATATTTGAGTTTTTTGTCCCTTTTTTAGAAGCGTTGAGCCAAACCAAATTCTAAAGAAAGGTGTTCATCAAGAAGGTAAGAATGGACTGTGCCTTCGTTATTGTGGAATGAGAAACCTTGATACCTTAATGAGTATATTTAATTTATTCATAGGCATTAAAGTGGGATTCATATTTTGGAGAATGAGTCATACTACTTCTAATGAAACATCTTTTACAATCCCCAGAGAGATAGTTCACCAATAGATCAAAGATTGATATGACTTATCCACGAATGGATCATGAATTCTTGGTATCTATGTTACACAAGGAGACATTTCTTTTGTGAGTTCAAATTGAAGTATGGTAGCAAATTGGTCTATTTTCAACATTATATGCATAGTGGTTCATCATAACGACTATCAATGCAGATAGATTACCTGTTTGTGAAGATGTACATGTGATATTTCCATTATAGGTACTCCATTTAAACGAATCTGACCTTTACTGGGATCGTAAAATCTTTCAAGCAAGTTTGCTATTGTTGTCTGCAGTAAGCGTGAGATTTGTAAAGAGGATAATTCACAGAAATCTTGAGAAAGCATCGAGTTATTATTTTTGTGGAAGGCAACAAGCAGAGACAGAAATTACTTTTCCACCACCACTAGGTCCAACAAGTGCAACTTTTGAGCCAGGTCTCAACTTTAAAGTAATTCCCTGCAGTTTATGAACACATGATCAAATAATATCCAACAGGTATACTGGGCATATGTGCTACAACTAAAAGTTTAGTCTGATGTTGGAGAATTAACAATTGGCCATGGTAAATGCCTTATAAAACGGTGCAAACACATAATGAAGTGTGAATCCACATGTATCATGGCTTCTCAAAATCTGAGGAATATAGCAAAGATAAAATGTCCTACATACAAAATGGAATAAATAGTGACTGACATGCAAAATAATGCATATTTCAACTTTAATGAGTGAAGCTCCTAGATAAAGACATGAAAATTAAGAGAATCATTTTGATGTGAAAAGTATATGTCCAGCTTATGACATATCATTGCTTGTGATCTGCCTCCAAATGACAAAAGATGGATAGCTAATTTTACCTTAAGTATAGTGTGGCTTGGTCGAGAAGGATAGGAAAACCATACATCATCAATTTCAACGTCTCCCTCTAGCTCACTGGAAAAAAATTCATGTAGCTTAGAAAATCTGTACTAACACACCAGAATTCATTTGATCTATACTTGTTAATTAAAATTTTGGATAAATATTAAAGACAGCAAGTTTATATCTAACATCAATACTTTCAATTCTTAGCCATAGAAACGTAATTTTATAACACAACATGGCACACTTATTTTGACACACAGAACATGTTACTTCAGCAAAAAGAATGCAAAGATAAATATTTACAAGGAAGCATGAATATGATTTGAATATAACTGAACAAAAAATCAGGATTAAGCCATTTCATGAAGGATGATTGTTGGTGCCTCAGCTCAAGCCACAATCAATAAAGCTTAACATTTTAATAAATCAAGTAAAACCCGTCCAAGCAACACACTTACATAGAATCTACGTAAACATATTAATTAAAGTAAACCAAAAGGGGGAGTACAGTACAGTGTGTATTCTTGATTTCTTGAGGCCTTGTAACATGCATTTGAAACCTCCACTGATGACTTACTATATGAACATAATGTGGATCAAAGTGCCATGAAAACTAACCCAGAAGGGCATTTATTTCCAGACTCTGGCATGGTAGACGTGCGATCCAAAAGTTGAAAAACTCTTCTGCTTGCCCCTGCTGCTTTCATAGCGGTAGTGTATAACCCTGAAAGCCCAGACACTGCTCCACCAACTGTACGAATGCAGAATAATAGAGAAAGTTCAGTGGTGATGCAAAAAAGGAAGGAGCAACAGAAGTCCTGCATGTTGGCCTATTTCATGAATCTTTTGCATTGTACTAAATCAGCAACATAGGTGTTAAGTACACACACAACCGAAAGAGTACCTGTGAGGCTATACAGAATAAAGGACGTGAGAGCCCCAGCGGTCATTGAGCCAGTTATAGTTAAGTTGGCACCATAAATCACTACAGCAACAACAGACAATGTTGTAGCAGCATTCAACCCACCAGCAAATAGCCCAATGATTTTCTGTTGTCAAAGTTAGAGGATTTACATAAAAGACCTTTTTTGCTATATGACTAAAAAACTTGGAAGCAACTCACAGCTTGTTTGAGTCCAAGCTTGAGTGTCTCATCAACTTTTTCAGAGTAACGTGAAATTTCAAAATCTTCCTGTGCAAATGATCTTACAGTGCGTATAGCTCCAAATGATTCCTGACACAAAAGAAGTCATCAATAAGATACATATATCATTCATCTTCCAGATAAAAATTAAATTATTTGTAACAATTCACTTGGATTGGTTAGAAGGAAGTCTGCTAAGGCAGCATGGACGTTGTCATAATATATGATTCTCACTCAGTAATACTAGAAAAATCAATTGTTATATATTTAATGTAAAATTTCCCAGATACAGGACTCAAAAAGCTTGGGTGAAAGTGACCAAAATTTGGTAGTAAGATATAAGGATGGCTTTTTGAAGGAAATGTTCTGCAAATAAGTGAAAGAACTAATTTGACCACGTAATGTTCTTATGTGCATGAATAACTTTGTCCATGAGGATGAGCTTATTAGTATTATCAAATTTATATACACAGTGGAAAATAGCATCAAGGGTAAATTGGTAAATTCAAACCTCTGCAATGGATGAAGCTACAGCAGCAGCAGCTTGGGTCTTGTGTGAAAGTTCACGAAGATAACGTCCAAACTTTCGTACAGCAACAGATAAAGCAGGAACAACAGCTAGAGATAAAACTGCTTGCAAATCAAACAAGTAGCTTCAGATTGCTAAAAAATGACTCTAAAATTGTATACCGATTAACTTATCTAAAAAAAGCATGATAAAAATATTATTGGTATGAAGCAACATGCTAATCTTTGGCTTCAAAACATAGTGTGATATTGTGGCTTCAATGTGATGCAATAACATGCCAGAAATATCCTACCATTAACCTAGTACTTCTTTGTACTTACCTAAATAATAAAGCAATTTTTCTTTTATTTCTTGAGCAATAATTTTCCTTATACTGATTGCACATGAAAAATTTGAACAATTATAGGAGGTTGTTCACTTGATATATCATCACTTTATCTGTGTAAAAAAAATAGAAGATCAAATTTCCTATTCCATATGTTGCTGAAAGTTAATTTATAGAATGGATGATACATTTAATTGATCACCAATTTATTACAATAAAACAATTGAGGATCATTTACAACATAGACTCTAGCAACATATGGTGTGGATTATGCAACAAGTGTCAAATCCTCATGCAATAACTATTAGAGCAAACCACTTACGTGTCAATTTCCATGAGGTTTCAAACATAAATCCAAGGCCAATGGCTGCAGTAGATAAATTCCGTAGTGCTTCAGAAAGATTGGTTGTTGCTGCATTCTTGATAATCTGTGTATCTTCAGATAACCTGCTTAGAAGCTCTCCTGTTCGAGTAACATCATAGAATGCTATTTCCTAAAAAATATGTCGGCAAGCTTAGTTAAAAGAGAAACCTGGTAAAATGACAATGGTAGTATCTTTTATGCTCACTTGGTGAACAAGGTGTGTGAATACATCTTTCCTCAGTCGAGCAACCACTCTTTCACTTGCAGAATTGAAAAGCCATGCTCGTAATACCGTGCACATGGAACTATAATCCAAAAAATAATTCAATAATTTTAAAAGGTAATTAATTTTTTTTAAGAATATGTTTGAAGGAATAAATATTATGCAGAAAGCACAATAATATTTAGGCTTCTCCCTACAGGAAGACAAGGCATCCTATGCTTCAAATGGAAAGATTGCAGAAGGAATAAAGTAGCAAGATGGATATTGTACATGACAATCAGCTTAGGTACACAACAAATGCTGAAAATAAAGATTAGCATGAGAAAATTAATGTGGTTGAGCTGGGAAGGGGCTCAATATCAGGCAGAAGACCTCTGTCAGTACAATTCCAGTCTTTCAATCTCTTCCCAAATGGTTTATCTCCATGATTTTTTGTCCTATACTCCAAAGAGAGAAAGAGATGCATGTTTGAAGCTTATAATTTATGTAAGGCATTAAATCTGAAGCTAGCTCAATAAAAGAACAACAGGAAGTTACAAAACAAAATAAAATGACAGGTCACATTGAGAATACAAGGATCAATAACTATCAGAATATCTCTATGGATATAAAAATTTTAGTAGAAATGCAAGCAATGCAAGTAAATAAATGATTTTCTTTATGATGCTAATGGCAACAGGATTTAATCATACCCAATGATAACGATCAACACGATACCTAATACGGTATGATTGACAGCCTGTAGAGCTTCAGCTTGTTGTTCAGGCTGTCTAATGTCTCTTGATACAATATCTATGATTTTACCCCCAAATTTTGGCTGAAAAGAAATATCAAATGAGATTGAGCAATGATCCAATGTTAATTGATCAAGTTGACAGACTACAAATAAATCACAACAGAATCATAAATTTAGTTAATTTCAAATATTAGTATAAATTATAAAATGGATAAAATAGCAGGCACAGAGCAACAGCATGAGAACTGATGCATTGTCTGTAACCTATAAAGAAGATTGGTGACATAAATCCATGAAATTGACCGAGATTGCCCCTTTATATTTCTTGTTGAATGTGGTGATTGCATATTTAAAAGATTACTGATACTAAAGCCTTTTTGAACATATGCATATGATCGGGATGTTGTTAAGAATTAAAGGAAAGAATCCTAAAACTTCGAAGATATGAACATATATCCTAAACGAGTGAATGAAATACCTACAATCAAAATGCTTGCAGTGGACGACAAAAGCAATGCTATAGTGCCTATCACCAACTTTCCCGCTTCAGGCTTTGCCTGCACGTTAATAATTGTTACTCTAAATCAAGACCATAAAAAAATAGTATTCTCACAAGAGCAGTGGTTTTCATGGTAATATTCGCTAACCAGTGATAGAACTCGTCCAAACCCAACATTAGGCGGCTGTAAATTTCATGGCATGTCATCGTTGAAAAGTTAGTGCACAATCCGCGGTAGTTAAGATCCAGAAAAAGGAAAACAGCAACACAATGATTGAAAATAAATCATTCACCTGCAATGTACTACCGTGCTCAAGATCCGAAACCTGGTCATTCGACACTTGGCCGTTGGCCTCACCGGTTCCATCCTACAAATCGAGTAACGTTGCAGAATCGATCGATCAGCGCATGAGTCGCTAACATATGATGGATTCCTAAAGTAAGCACGAAAACCAGATCAATAACCAAAGCGGACAATTGCTGCTCACCTCCCGGCTCAAGAGAGGAGTCTTGTAGCCACTGCTGCTGCTGCTTCCAGTCTTGATCCTCAGATTCTTCCCCATGGAATTTTGTTCTGGCAGAGACGGGGATTCGTGCGGGGCGATGATTTAGTCGTGGTGTGGGATTTAGATTAGGCCGATGTGGAAGAACGGACACCAGTCACCTGCAGGATTGACGCTTCCACACGAAAAAGCTGCACATCTGGAGCCGAATCGAACACTCCTCGTACGGTCTTAAGTTTTCCAAACATGATGCTCTGCGACTTTAGTTATTTTATTATTTTAAATTTTCAAATATATTATTTAATTTGATCTATGCGTAATTAAATAAAAACATAAAGATTTTTATTAAACAGCACGCGTGTCGCTCCGCGTGCTGGATGGACGAAGACGTCGGCGATAGTTATGATTATTATTATATTTGAACTTATCATAAATTTATGAGGATGACGTAGGATGATTTATCATCCACTATAGTTGATATAACATTTTCATCGAATATTTATTTTTTTGCAAAAATATTTTTAAAATATAACATAATACACTATCAGCTGGGCGGCCAACAATTTCACAGCCAGACCACATGCAGCCTGTTAAAACAGATGCACATATGGCTCATATGGGGCAGCCTGTGAAGAGGACAATGGAACAGAGAAGACCTTCCATTGCACAATCAACTGCAGCTCATGAAGATTCAACCGATTGCTCAAGGAGCACTAGCTAGCTCATGAAGCTTCATAATTTGTCATTACCAGGTCAATGCATGGCATTGTCAACCAAATCCTACTTATGCACTAAGTGATGAGATTGCCACCACTGAGCCAAACTTCTTATATGCACAAAAGCTTCAAAATCTGCAGAATAGAGACCATGGTGGCACATGAATATAATGATCTCTTCTCAGGACTGCTAGATGGACACCAGTACCACCTACAGCTGATCAAGGAATTGTTGAAAACGAATGAATTTTTTGCTTGAAGTTTAAACCAGATGGAACAATTGAAAGATATCAGGCAAGACCATGTCACTCAAAGATGCTCTGGAGAAGTATGTATTGATTATTTTAAAACATTCAGCCTCGGATCAAACCAGTTGCTGTGAGGATAATTTTAAGCATTGCTCATTCATATGGTTGCAATATAAGACAATTAGATATGAGTAATTCTTTTTTGAGTGGCAACATAAACGAAGACATATACATGAAATAACCGTTGGGGGTTAGCACATTCGTATTTTGTGTCCAAAGTAAGTAGAACCATCTATGGTTTAAAACAAAGTTCCAGAGGCATGGATGGTTCCATTGATTAAAACAATTTCTGTTCCAACATGAATTCACAGAAGATACGTCACTGTTCTTTAAAAGTAAAACAATTAAAAAGGTATTTTTCTATGTTGGTGAAGATCTTGAAATACATATACTTATAATAGAATTGACATGCTGATGTGGAATATTTAGGTATGAGACTAAATAGTCCTACATGAATGGTCTGAGACACCATATAATCTTGATATATATAGAAGCAGATTCTCTTCCCTATCAAATTGATATTTTAAGGTGGATTTTCCCAAACTATATCAATTGATGTCAAAGTTAGCATAATTTGAATTTAAGTCTCACATGAGTGAGGGTCCACCCATTGGAAGAGACGTCTAAATGTTCAAAGTAGATCATCGATGAGGACACCTGCATAAAAAGTGTGGTAGGATTGATGGAAACTATTTAGGTATAAGACTAAATAATCTCACATTAATGATATGAGACATCATGTGGTTTTAATATAAGGGTAAACTCTCCTCTTTATATTAGACCAATTTTTTTTGGGTGGGTTCTCCTAAATCATATCAGCCACAACAACACCACAAGGTTTTCACTTGTCTCAAATAAAATATTTTTATGATTGTGGCATAATATTAAACCATGTAGGACAAGGAGATGGGGGCAGGAATGCATATGGGGCAGGAGATGTAGTTCATTACAGATTACAAGGTAGCTTTGTAATTTATATGAGATCAAATAAATATCATGTTGTTCAAAGAAGCACGAAATTCAATTTCAAGATCAACAACTGAAGCTCGGTATCACCCTCTAGCTTTAGCAACAAGTGAGATAATGTAGATACAAATGCTACTGATCAAAGAAATAGAAATTCCAAAACTTCAAGTATCCATCATTTGGTGAGATACAAATCCAATATTTAATGCTTATACAAAAAATATTGAAATAGATTATCATTTTGTTTGTGAACGAATAGTAAAGAAGCAATACTTACACAGTTTATAACTTCAAGAGATCAAACGTATAGTCGGTACTCCACCAAAGTAATTGAGCTCCACTTGTTATGAACGGCCAAGAACCAAGCTTGCAGTTCTTCCATCACGACAATGGGGAATGAGAAGGCACCATTAGACAATGGCTGAGGTGCTTGAGCCATGGACCAGTGCTACTTTGGATTTTATTGTAACAAGTTGTGAAAATGCATGTGTATTGTGTAACGACATTTCCCTAAATGTTTCCAACCATGTATTTATAAATAGTGCACTCTATTGATGGTAAGAGAACGAAGGACAACTATTATTCTTCTTCCTCATCATAAGAACATGACGAAAAAACATATTTTTCATTAACATCACTAGTCCAGTTTAGAGGTAAGTAAATATCTAAAATGAAAATTTAAGATACCAAAGGACACATTTTATGATTTGTAATGGTAAAGAAATATTAAAGTAAAGTTTAAATTATCATCATGATAATAACTCTTCTGAAAACTTGAACTCATTAGAAGAAAATATCATCTGTAGCTTCTGGGTGACTTTTTGAAAATATAAAAATGATAAGAATAGTCTCACAAATGCATCGTAATGTTTCAACATCTTTTTCCACTAGTTGTCTCCCATCAATTTTTATTGAAAAATACTGGATTTGAATTGAAAGACAAAATCTTATTTTCAAAAAATTTTAAAACTATTGAGTATGCTTGAAAACATATTTTGGCAAAAAAACACACTTTTGTAGAAATCTAAGATATAATTGTCCTTTCAAATGCAATCTTAAACTGAGATCAAATCGTCTCTCCTTTCCAGAGATTCATGTATCATATGAATTAATTGATATAATACCAAAACACTTGATCGCTATCTATCTATCTATCTATCTATAAATATATATATATATATTCTTACCCACAAACACCCTGAAGTAGAATGTCTTGTCAAGGGTTTTAATTCTAAAATGCAAAACTTACAGTAGTAAAAATGCAATTGACACTCGTTAATGGGTTTGGTTGTCCGTCTCTTTCAATCCCAAGTGGAATCGCCGGCTCTGCCCCTCACCACACACCACCGTCACGGTCATCGTCGTCCTTTATAAGGAGGTAAGAGCACGAGCCCAAGACCTACCATCAGAAGAGAGTGAGAACGTTCGATGGTTACAATGGAGGGGGCCGCCGTATTCGCTGGTCCGATCAGACACCTCTTTCTCACATCCTTCCTCGTCCTCCTCCTCCTCTTCCTCCTCCCGATCGCCGCCTCCACCGCCACCGTCGACGACAGCATGTTCAGCGTCGGGATCTACGGCGACTTCGAGGCGGGCGGGTCTCGTCCGGCTTGCAATGGGACGATCGGAGAGTGCAACGAGGAGGAGACGGAGTGGCTCATGGAATCGGTGACAGGCCGGAGGCTACTAAAGCGAAGACGGCGAAGGTACGTAAGTTACAGGTCCCTCCGACGGAGGCAACCTGCGTACAGAAGACGACGAGGCAGACCGTACAGGCGTGGCTGCAGCAGAGCGCATCGCTGTCGAGGGCGATATTGACGTCATCGACCGATGAGTTACCACAATCAACTCCACGTTTACCCATCTTCTCGTTTCTTATCATTTCTACTAATACAAATAAGCCTGAAGTGTGCATCATCTGTAACCTTGTGTTTATCTTATCTGCGTTTAAATTTATGGTAGTAATTTTGATAAAGAATGCTCCGCTTTTTTTGGTAAAAACCCTGTTCACTTGTACTCGAAGGTGTAGGGTTTTTGTAAGCTGTAATTTGATTGGCAGTGGAGGTTCCACTTGACTATCTTATTGTATCGTAGATTCTGTTCTACATGGTATTTAAATTACATTAAAATTAAAAAGTAAAGAATGTAAAGTTGGTGGAGTAAAATGTTATTCATATCCTGCTTGTTAAAATATACGAATAAGCTTTTCATTCTAAAATGTTTCTTTCTTGAAATGTAGAGTCTGTCTTTGGAATCATCTTGGTACAAAATGTTAGAAATATGTTTCAAGATCACGTACTAAAACGATTAAGAAATTTTCCATTATTTGGCTTATCCGTCCGAATGTCACATGCTGCTGTTGGGTGATCCGGGCCCCACTTTATGTCCCATGACACGTCGGCATGGTCACATGCCTTCTCAATGGCCTGTCCTTTTCTTTAAGATAAAGAGCAAAGGTTCTTGTTATTGAAAAAATAAAAATACAAATAAATTGTCAAGGTTAAAAAAAGATAACAATCAGCCTACTTACGTGATGGTTGCCACACGAAGAAGCTTCCATTTATAACTTCAATATCTTCATAAAAACAAGAGTAATTAATATTAAAAAAAAAGAAAGATAACAAACTTTGTTGAATACCAAGTGATATTTACAAAAATAACCCCATTTTGAGTATTCCCAAGTCACGCGAATGGCCTCGTCCTTTCTCGCGTCGATGTCCACCGACGGCCCTAGCGACAATCATCGATCCACGCGCGCCATCAATAATGCAATGCCGTCGCCCGTCGGCGCTCCGGCCCTTCTTTGCCCGACGACGACGATGACGATCACAACAATCGGTGCTGCTCCCCATTCCCACCACTCCGGCGGCTGTCCACGCGCGCATCGATGGATCCCGTCGGAGAATGCTGCGACCACCGAGTGGACAAGCCATCCAGCCAAGAGCGCCGTACACATTCAATGGCAAATTCGAAAGATGTGGAGAAGATTATTCGTCAATTACATATATGAGATTTTACAATACGTCTTGTATATGTAATGATAATGACGATGGAGGTACATTTAGCAAACCAAATGCTACAGGCATTTTAATTTTTACAACCAAAAATTAACTTTTTCCGGGATTAAGTAATAAGTGGTGGAGATGTAGTGTAAAAAAATCTGTCATACAGTAAAGAAAATTTTTATTTGGGTCAACCAAAAAAATGAAGATCAAAAAGTAGTGCTGATTGCAATTACTTCACATGAAATGTCATTTTTTGATAATAGTAATCTTTATATCACTAATATTCAAATTTTATTAAAAAATTCTAAATATCTTTACTTTTGACCGATTAAATCATTACAATTGATTAATTTTTGCTAGTGATGGAGGTGAGACAAATTTTGGTGAGTTGAGCTCTCTTGAACTTGATCATGGCTGAAGGTCATGACTTGCATATCTGTGGAAAAAAGAGTGACAAGCGGTAACTTGCACAAGAAAATCTACGGAAGAAAGAAGGCCCATAGAAAATTCCATGCATTGTCAAGGAACACACAGGTCAAATTTTTACAAACCCTAACCCTAACCACACCACAAGCCCTGTTCTTCTTTTGGGAAAATTCTGCTTTAGCGGTGAACTCAATAGCGTGCGGAACCGTAGATCCTGAAGTTTTTCCTGGTGCGGTGATTGGAACAAGAACCTCCAAGTATCAGGCAATAAACAGAGACATTACAAGGATAGAGTAGATGATGATTAATATGGAAAACAGGGCATAATTACCAGTGTCATCATCAAAACATTTCTTGCTGTTAGGTGTTTTTCACCGTTACATCTACTCACGTTCATGAGAATTTGTACCATACACAAGGCTTAAAATCTACACATGTGAAGGAACGTTTTTTGTGTATGTAAAATTGTGGGTGCAGAATTCCTGTTACTCATAGAGATGTCATCCATGAAGAGAAAATCTCACCAACTTGCATGGCCTAAACAGCAGTTCCACGAGAATGGAGAAAAACACCCGCATGACAGCAACACAGGCCCTGGGAATGAATCCCAGACTCCATTTTTGTTTTCTTTGCTAGTATGATTCAAGAGGTACAATTGTACATTAATTTGTCCTGAATTCCTTCTTCTCAACGAAAATCCACATGAACTTATCAAATTTATTCCTTCATTGACTTGAACAAAACCACTGACACATATTTTGCCTGAAACCTTCGAGTTTCTCCAAGTACCACAAAAGGTTGGCCATTCTTAGGTTTCTGGATGTAGAGATGATTTAGGCCAACATGTTGAGGCCGTGGGAGAGATGCCAGGTTGTTCGGACCAGAAGCTGTGTTTAGAAGTGTGAGATTTAAGTGGGAAGGTGCCATGGGTGGCTCTTTAGCAAAGTCCTCGGACGTAGGTGAAGAATTATCATAGCTTGCTACTGGCGACTGAGGTGGCTCAAAACAAGCTATACTTTCAACTGCATCTGGAACATAATCCTGCAGTCAAATGATAGAGGTTCCAAAAGCCTTGAGTTAACATGGCAGAAAGACTGACTTAGGGAATCTGATGTATAAGAAGGATAAACAAATCAAGATGTACTACGGTGTCATTATTGTATGGTAACAGTAAATTGCTAACAACATTGTCCTAACAGTTATTTTTCAAATATATCTTGCAAGCAAAAATTATTCCTAGTTCTAAGGGCAGATATGAGCACATGACTTTATCATGGAATATGATGTTTGAAAAAGATTTCATAAATCCAAATGAATTATGGTGTCTCGGTAACATGGTAAATGGTAACAATGTATGAAGCAAGCAAAATTTTGATGCCAATTAAATTAGTAGCAAGTGGTTCTGATAAAATGATCAAAAAAGGTATCGGCTACACCAAGAACAAATTTGATAGCTTCCTCTGTAAATAACGATGACACTCTTTATTTGCAGATGCATTGAAGAGAATTATATGCAATAGTAGTTTCTCTATACTTCATTTGTAAGTTTCTGTGCACTTTCAAATACAGGAAACCTGACGTTATCACTAGAAAAAAATTTATGCAATTATCCAACACAACTAGAGAAGGCTGTAAAGTAAACTTTTCCAGGAGGTCAATATAAGTATGACAGATATTTAGAGAAATTGTGAGTTTTGTTTTCATTTGTGGTCCATTGAAACGTAAATATTTAACTAAAAACTAATTGATTATAAGTGACCATTTCAACATTATCTCTCAAAATTGATTAGCTAAGTTTCAGTCAATACACAAGCATGTGCAAGTGTTATCCCTTACTTTTTTTTCAATTTGTGGTTATTTCAACACTCTCACTTGTAATCACGTTAGGTCTTACAAGTGTCCTACTTTTAGATCGTGGGAAATGTACAGATGAATCTGGTAGATCATTTTTCACATTGATATCATGATAAAATGTAGACATTTAACACAAAATCAAATGATTACGAATTGAGAGGTCTCCCCTAGATTTGCTGTAGCTCACAGATCAATTGTAAGTACAAGTATTTTGAAAACCAGATTGGACCGGTCTGACCATGAACTGACAGCCCGGCCAGTCTAGCCACCTGTTGTTGGACGGTTTTTACAGTCCAACCGGGGTGACCAGTTGGACTGGGCAGTCCAACAGGTAAAACCGGAAATTTCACTACTAAGTTAATGGTGATTTTCTAATCAATATTAGTAAAATATCCCACAATGTGTATTCATTCACTATCATGGAAAGTACCTTCTACTGGTGAAGAGAGATTTTCTGACAATGAACATTAAATACAGATGGTGATCGTTGATTCCTTGTAGAGATACTATTCAATATGGAGTCTATGGAGAAGAAAGATTATCTTGTTGTCAACGCATTGGTAATTAGGTATCTTTCTAAGAATGATCCTTTTAAACCCTCCCCTAAACAACCATTTCTTTGTATTTGTAAGGCTTGTGGAAGCTTTTGTCACAATCCATTTAACAGTATTCATTTTTTTTCCAGTAGTACATTCTGTCACAATTCATTTTTTAGTTTGGGCTAGCCATGCCTCACCTATTCCTATATGATGGTGATAGTGATATTATCTAAGGTAGATTTCACTTTTTGAAATGAGTAAAGGTGTATGGACTTGGCTAAATTGAAACTTCTTTGAGTTAAATACCTGCTAAAATATGAACACTTAATTCAAAATCAACTGAATACAAATAAGAAGTCGATATGTATATGATTATAAGTCATATCCTCACATTTTTCAATATGGAACTACTCCAATAAATTTCAAATGGTTACTACATTATATATAGCAATTTTAATAACGTGTTTTGTGAACAAAACAAACAAGGATGACTATGATATATTATTACCCTCTGTGTTTATGTTATTTTCATAAAAAGAGTAGTTCAGTCCATGAAGCTCCTACTGATGGGGGTATTATAGAGAATCCATTAACTTTTGGACCACCAGGTCAATAGCATATCCACATGCAACTGTGGTCTACTTTTTCATCAAGTAACCCATCAAGTATCAACAACAATCATTTCATGGAAAAACTCAAAATATGATGATTGGTTTAATTGTTTGTCACCTTGAAGAAATTTACTAATAAATAAGCAGAGAAGCAAGGGAAAAACTTTTATATACCTTCAAGTCCAAGATGTTATAAGCAGTCCCTGTTTCATCAAGTATCCAAGGAAAATCAGGGGAATACCTCCACTCCCCATCAACAATGAACCTGAACTGATAAAATCCGGGGAGAAGAACTTTGATAATAGTAAAGTCTTTACCGGATCTTTGTAGGGGTTCCCTGAAATATTGGGCAATTATTACATGAATCACCATGTTTCAAAAAATTGGAGACAGCCCTCAGCAACATAAAAAAGGTACATGGGACTCCCGAGATGAAAAACTGTATTCCACACTACAACTTTGGCAACTTATAAGAACAGGAAGGCTGGATCAAAAGACAAATATTAGTTGACACTTTTTAGGATCTAATTGATGGAGATATTTTTCACAGATTTTATTTTCCACCTCCAGCATTTCTTTGATTTTTCTGTTGTATTCTCTTTTTCTCCAAGGAAAAAACTGCACTTTCGGCATATTACTTTTCTGTAAACATAACGTCAGAAAGGTAAATTTAAAAAATATAAAATGTCCACACCTTGACTTCCAATCATCCCAAGATCCTTCTACTTTTACTTTGCTTCCACCATTGCTCCACGTAATCATTGTTGGAATTCTTTGCTTGTGTGGAGAATCTTCATATTCAGGTAGACTTTGTATTCGTGATTCACTTTGAATGTTGACATCATCAGGTCTCTGTAATGGTTCTACAGGAGTCTGAAAATAAAGAACAGAACTTCAGCAACTTCTAAAAACTTGAGGTCTGCTTGAATAAAACGACAAAAAATTAATGATTCACAACCTAAACTTCCTATAAAGTACTTTGCATATATTACTAAGATATAAGTGGGAAACACTTCTACAATTGTAAACATGGCACATACATACAATCGTCAATGAAGTGTAAAGACAGAAAAATTGTTTCTAAGATTTTTTTCTGTATAAAATACGCAATACATTGATTAGGATGAACACTTATACATGGAAACATAATCTTCTTAAACAAAGATTCATTTATAATTTTAGCACAAATCATGATACGTCCCTTATGTAAAACAGATCCTACTGCTGCTTAAGACTGCCTCAAAAGCAAAAGATAATTTACATAGATAACAATAAAGAGGACTGAAATCTATGATTACAAACTTTAATGCCAATAATATAATTCTTTCAAATGACACTGGAAATAAATATTGCTTCTTAGTTCATTATTCAACTATCAATGCAACATATCCAAATAGTGGGAGAAGTACTGAATGCTAGGGTTAAGAGATACTCTTTAGTAAAACACCTATGTTTCACACATATTGTAAGCTTTTTTCCTAATAAGTAGAAGAAATATATGGTTTCAATAAAAAGATAGATAGAATAAATTAAATTTGGTGTGAAACATGGGTGTAAAAAGATAAATACCTTCTATATGATTGAAAAATATAACATAAATCATTTCCAAAAAACAATTAATTAGCAAACGATGGTATAAATTAAAATGATTTTACATGGATGAATAAAGTAAAGAGAATACAAGAAAAGGGTTTCATCATGTGAAACTGTGAATATTGTGTAGTGAGTAGTGACTATGCACAGTTGGTAATATTTTGAAAAGGACAAAGTTGGTGACATATAAAATAAATATTTGCTCTCCATCACAAAATATCCTAAGGCCTAGTTTGGTAGATTATAAGACATCTAGATTAGATATAATCAAAATGATCCCAATAATTGAGGTTATGGATTTTGTTGTAATGTATGTGACAATCTTGTTTGGTTGAGACTTGGGATTGTACACGTAAAGATCATGCAAGCATTTTTAAGGAAGAGCGGATAATCTAACCCCAAATCAGCAAAAAGTTCAATCGTGCAGAGTATTGATATCCTCTAACACGTTACTGCACAAAATTGGACAAATTATAAGCCAGTTGATGTCCCATCAATTAGCAATTTAGAAAGAATAAGCAGGTAACATTCAACATCAAATGAAACAGTTTATATACCCTTTCTCAGTTAATTACTGAACCATTCAAGCATGTTATTTATGTAAGCATTAATTTTAAAATGGAAAGGTTCGCATTTCTTTTTATGATAAGTTCAGAACGTCAAATTGCACAGGATCAAAACAATTGCCATATTGTTATCATGCTGAGATCATTTGGCACAATATTAAACAATTTTTAACCACATTGATTATGCAGGAAAATTCAGATTATAGAAGACATGAACAAATAACCATGATGAAAAATACACACTCTTATTCTGAACTTTTAATTTTTTAAGCAATGTTTATGAAAACAACCAAAAAAGTGTTGAAAATTTCCAGCTAACAACAGAAACTTTTATTCCTATAGTAGAAAACCTCAGGGTACAGTTACATCTATATATTTTCCATTGAGTGCCGGTCGCAACCAAAATCAGAAATGCATTTAAATAGATATAGAAAGCCCAATTATAACTGTTTAACGGCGGATCATGCACAAACGAAAATAAACTCTGACGGTGACAGACAACAGAGTTTCATGCAAGTGAAACACCACATAAGTTAGGCCAGCCAGAGAGAGGCATGGGAGAGAGAGAAACCTGTGGAGTGAAGAGCAAAGGCGATTCTGTTACTCTCCTCCGGGGACTCCGGGGAGGACTCTGCCTCATCAAATCATGTGAATCTCTTAGTCCATCATAATCGTCCTCCTGTACCTCACCCATGTGCCGCTGTTGCCCCCATTCGCCATCTTCCTCTCTGATACTACTCGCATTGCCCATCGAAATCACCCCTACTTTCGCAAACAAAAGAATGTAACAAAATAGAATGCCCTAAATAATTACGACGACTCGATCCAAAAAAATAGCCGCAAAATTTCCACTCGCAGAAGATGTTCATGTGAACAAGGCAACCGAGTGGAAACCATTTTCCTGCCAATAACACCCACAGGCAGAAGTAAACACTAAATAAAAATAAGAAATCAGAGATGGTTGTATAAACAAAATATAATAGATGGGCAGACAACCAGCGGCCAAAACGGGACCACTGATGTTGATCCTTCCCGTGAACTGGCAAAAATGAGACAATCAATCCCAAATTTGCATCAAAGGGACCAATACTTGTACAAGACCATCGAATGGAAAAAGGAGAAGGGAAGACCGTTCGTTTAATTACAACTTGAACTAACAACAAAAAACATGCATCGATTTTTCACAAGGACCACCGACCGCAAACCCATATACAATTCATACCCAATGAACAATCTTAGCCATCTCAGCTACTCGCGAGAAATCAGCCAAACCCAAGTGTCGGAGAGAAGCGGCCATCAGAAGAACCACCAAAATCAACAGATTTGACAAGAAAAAAGGAAACCCACTGGTCCTTCTGCTCCGGAGGGTCTGTAAGTGCTCAATCGACGAGGAATCTCGCAGACCACGACCACTCCGGCCGTTCTTCCTCCGAACGGGGGAGTGGAACAAGTAGGGGAATGGACGGGGTAAAAGAAGGAAACTTTTTCGGTTGCGAAGCTAACAAGAGATCGCCACCGTCCAGACCGATCGGACCAGGAATTGACGGTGATCGGAACGCCCTAAATCGGGACAATATGAGCCCGTATTTTCCAGGTACGAGAAGTGGCGGAAGGCCCGTACGGACATTGCAATTACGATCCCATTCGCTTACGAAAACCAACGTCTTCCACTCAAGAGCTCCCCCACTCTGTGTTCGATAAATTTTTATTTTTATTTTAAAGTATAACTGATTTAGACGTATAATTTTAATAAATAAATAGAAATTTATGAGTAATATTTATTACTATTTTTTTTTTTTCTCTTTAAGGTAGATTTTTTTTTTTTAAAAGTGTAAGCTGATATGGTATTAGTATAGATAATGAGTAATTAGTAGTAGTAATTAATCTATATATATATATATTTATTAGTAATATTAATATAATTTGTAATAATAAAATTAATTATTAAATATTATAATTATATATAGTTAATTAACGTAGTTACGTTAAGATACATTTATTTAATATAATTTCGTAATCATATTGAGTTTAAATATGGGTCGGTGGTTTCATAACCTTAAGATTACTTAGAGATTATAGGTTTAAATCCTTCATTCAGTATATTTTGTACAATCATTTTAGAGAATACGTTAATAATTTCATAGAAAACTAGATGAAAGTTTTAGTGGAGTGTTACGAATCCAAGATAAGAGTAGAAAAAACAACGAAGCTACAAAAATGTGAGGTCAAATAATAAGATATCATTCATTTCATAAAAAGTTTATTTATTGTCGTAATAATATTTTATTTGATAAAAATTAAAATTTAAGTATTTGTATATCGTATGAAATTTGCTAAAATTATAATTTTATATTTATGTACAATAATAATGTAATATAATTAATTATTTAACATATTGTATGATTATGTTATTAAATATTTATATATCATTTATTAATAATTAAAGGATATATAAGAATTTTTCGAGATGAAATTCAATTTCACATTTTTTTGAACGAGAATTTACATTATAATTTTAAATTTTATTTATTTACAAGATTAAAAATTCAAATACACAAATATTTTTATTCAAATTCATGTCTAATTCTAAGTGTACAAGAAGATTTAAAAATTTTCTTTTATCTAGAATAGTAAATATAGAAAGAATCTAATTACAAATAGACGTGATTTATGAATACCATTTTCTTAAAAATAAAGTATGAATATTAGAGTAAGCTTGCAGTGTCCGCCATTTATAAACTTATAAAATATAAAAAAATCACAAACGAGAAGACGTGACAGGTAAAAGTCTCGCATCGGTTAAAAGAAATGAATGTTCGATCGACGTTTTACCGGTAATTAATTTTCAGTTGAACTACATTTGTTCGTTATAGGTCCACTTATAAAATATTCATAACTGAAAATACATATATTTTACCGTGTAGTTATCATTACCATGATTTTATCGTATTATTTACATAATCATGATTAGGTGATATTACACAAGTAGATCATATAATTAAACAAACACGAGCACGCCAAGGAGAAGGTCCGGTTAACAGGTGAGAAAATCGTAGTTCAAAAATGGAGTGAGGTGGGAGTTGGAAAAAGTCGGTTTTTTCAAAAGATTTAGGCAGTTTTTACATTTTTACCCCTATTCCAAAGACCATTTCTTTGTGCAGTTATTTTTCTGAGGTAAATTTTTGTGCCGAAAGTCGCGCGTTATTTGCGCTATTTTTTACGTATTGGTGATATATTTGCATTATCTGCGTTACGATGTTGTTGTAAAGTTTTGTTAGTTACGGTATAATTATTATTTCTGATCAAAGAATAATATAGTAAATTCATTCCTTATATTTGCAAATATAACTTCTTAAGAAAATGTCTCCGACAACGACTTCATTGTTATATTTCTTCATTTGTTATGTATATATATATATATATATATATATATATCTTATGTGCAGAATTCCATTTATTTTATGCTTGCAACTTTTAATCGGCAAAGGCGAATGGGTTTGAATTTGCATTGGTTCATAAACAGGAGGTTATATATTCGTGCGTTTATCTTAACCCAAGCATTATATAAAATTTATCATATAATGTCGTTAATGGACACGGATTATTGTCGTGGATGGTGGGTGAACAGTTGGGCATGGATAGACTGGTAAGTCTCTCATTTTCGGATATTGACGTGGAAAATAGAATTGCTTGCTGGTCGATGAGGGCATTTTTGTCACAAAATAAAAAAGTATTTGATCTACGCTAATTTCTTAGAACTTTGGTAATATTTTAAAAAAGAAAGGTATAACAATAGTATGCATCGGCGCACGCACGGATCGCGCTCTCCACGTCCAAGCAGCTTCTTCTCTGCCACGTATCCTCGGGAATGATCCAACGGCTGCCGCCAACGGGTCACACACCACAGACGCAATCCAACCGTTCATTCACACACTATAACAGCACGGTGGAGTCCGGGCTTTCGAATCCGCCCACTATAAATTCTAATCCGTCGCGAAAGACCTATTTTGCCCTTCTCCGAGCGGGGGAAGAAAGTGTGGGAGCCCGGAGGTGAGCAAAAAAGGGTCGGTCGTTTTTTTTCTCCACTGCTTGAGCTGGTTTCGCAGCTGTGGTAGCAAGTGGCGGATTTGTGCGCTTCTTCTTCTGATCTGGTGACCTGCTGCTGTCGTCCAACTTGTAAGCATGCCTTGTTTTTGTAGTCTCTGGGAGCGGAATTTTGGGTGGTCTGGGTTTTAGGGCTCTGGGACGGATTGTCGAAAGGCAGTATTCTCTTGCGTCCTAGGGTTTTGGTGAAATTGGAGAACTCACGCGGCCTTTGTGCGCTGTTGGGTTGGTGTGTGAAATTCTGGTTTCTAGCTGGCTGCTTGCTTGGTCTAGAGAGGTTTTCTTCCTTAAAGGTGCCGCTTTTCTTTTTCCTTTTTTTTCATTTGCTGCTAAGTTATTGCTTTCAACAATTTCGGTTCTATTTTTTCTCTTCTGGTAAGCTTACCTTTTTCTCCTTGGTCTTGTGACGCGTCTCATGTTCAATTGTCCGACTTTTCTTGCTTTTTAGGGCTGTCTTATCATTGGGGCGACATTATTGTCGTGATTGGGTATCTATAGTTTGGCTTTGGGTTTAGTTCAGGTTTCATCGAAACTAGACAACTTGAAAACTATTGCTCTCTGTTCCTCACGTTAATTTAACTTAAAGTACTTGATAGTGCATTTCTTTTGGTCTCTGGCTCCTGTTTTGGGTACTGATCTAATTTTCTCTGTCTCTGCCAATATAAAAGTGGTGGGAAGTTTAATTTTCTCTGTATTTATTGACAGGGATATCAACCAGAAATGGCTAAGACAGGTGCAGCTTCTGCGGTCGAGGCCCCAAATGCAGCGAATGGAGATGATCCTACCAAACATGCGAAGATTGAAACTGCTGATGCAAAAAATGAACAGAAAGAAAACGGTTTGATGGAATTAGAAAACCAAAAAAAAGATGGTACAGAAGTGAGGAAGGGTGATGATACGAAGATGGAAGATGTGAAGTATGGGGCCCTTGGCGATAGAAAGAAAGGGCTCCAAGAAGAAAATGAAAAGGAAGCAGACATAATGGACAAATCTCAAGATGCTAAAGTTGAGCAGAAGAGGGCAAATGAACAACAACCTGAAAGAGCACGGGAGGTCAATGACATGGACAGTGAGGACAAGAAAGCATCTGGAGAGAAGATCGAGATAGTGGGAAAATTGGAAGGTGTGAATATTGCAGGTGTGGGAAGTGAATCTGAAGCAAAAAAGGAACATTCAAAGGAAGTCGAAGAATGGAAAAAAGTTGAGGATGGAAAAGGAAGCAAGAGTGAGGGTGATGTGGAAAAAGAAAGGGGAGGAACAGAACCAGGAAAAATAAATCAAGAGAAGGATCCAGATGGTGAGAGAAAAGAATGTGAAGATCAAAAAGCTGAAGGAGTGGAACATAAAGAGAAAGTTGCAGGTGAAGCTGAAGATGCCAAGGAAATTGAACATACAAGAGAGGAAGGGGATGCAGAGAAGAAAATCAGACACAAGGAACGTGAATTAAAGGAAAGGAAAGATGTGAAGGAGAAGAAAAAGGAGAAAGATATAGGGCTAGAGAAGAAAATAGAGGAAGAGAAAGAGATCGACGAAGATGTTGACAAACAAGGTAAAGAAACAGGGGATACTGGAAAAGAAGAGAAGGCAACTGAGAAAGAGTTTGACAAGGAAGGGAAGGAAGTAAGGGAAGAGGTTAATAAAGAAGAAATGGATGTGGAGGAAGAGGCTGAAAGAGAAGGTGAGGAAGATGTTGAGAAAGAAGAACAAGAAAGGGAGGATACTGGAAAAGAAGAGAAGACAACTGAGAAAGAGCTTGAGGAAGAAGAGAAGGAAGCGAGTCAAGATATTAAGAAAGAAGAGCAGGAAACAAAGGAAGATATCAATGAAGAAGAGAAGCATGTGGAGAAAGAGACTGAAAAAGAAGACAAGGAAATGGATGATGAGATTGAGAAAGAAGAAGAGGAAACTGAGGGAGAGATTGAGAAAGAAGAGGATAAGACTGAAAAGAATGGTAGAAAGAGGAAATGGTATGGGGAGAAAGGAGAAGTAGATGAAAATAAGGAAAGAAAAAAAGCCAAGGAACTTAGTAGTCCCCCACATTTTTCTATTGATCGCCCTCAACGTGAGAGGAAAACTGTTGAGAGACTGGTAGAAGTTATTGAAAAAGGTTCAGAGAAGAGTTTTCGTATTGAAAAGGTGATTATTTTTTTTATGCATAAGAGTCACCCTTAATCTTTTACCATTTTTTTTGCATAATTCCAAATATTTTATCATCATTTACTTTTTTGGATATCCATTTTAATGATTTCCATTACAGGGCCGGGGGACTCCACTTAAGGACATACCCAATGGTAATTTGTCTTTTCTACCGGACGTGCTTTTGACCATTGGGTCTAATGCATCAAATAGAAGTTCATGCAGTCTGTCTTAACTTGTTTATTATTATTTTCCTTCGTGCAACTAAAATTGTTTGTCATTTATGGTTTCTTAGTTAGTAACTTTATAATTTGTTAGCACAGAATAGTTGTTCATTGTGGTTAATACCCACTCTCATTTTCTTTACTGAATCTCTCTTTTTTATTTGTTTCCTCCTATGCAACATCTTAAGGACATCATTGACCTGTTTCTTTTGAGAAAAATGGATGTAGTGTTTTGTAGGTTAATAGTTAAATAACTACTTTTTTTTTAGTTTTTCTGCAACTGCTTCTGTGAAGCTAGTCAAGTTTGGTGTGCTCAAATGTTTAGCAGGACTGAATTTTTGAGTTCTTTGATTATTCTTGTACTTTTAAGAATTATGATTGGCAGTACTTCTGCTAAGCATCTTAAATAGTGCCAAATATTATTATAATTTTTTATGTCTATAATTGATTAGTGGCAAGATCTTCATTTTTCCTTCGTTGCATTTAAAGCAACTGATAAAGTATTCAATCTATTGTGCATGACCCGTCCTTGGTCCTGTCAGAATCTAGATAATACCAGAAGCTTTTCAAGTTGGCCATAATATTGTTTTTTTGATTGGATGCAAATCCATTGGCAATGGAATGCATGGTATTTTTTATCGATGGTTTTCACTGCAATGGTGATCTGGACATCTCTTTGGCATTCAGTTGTTTACGACTCTTTTCGTTTAGGCAATTTTTGTGCATTTATTCCTTTTCAGTTGCTTACAAGCTATCAAAGAGGAAGCCTGATGATATTAAATTGCTGCATAACCTCCTTTTTGGAAGAAAAGGAAAGGTGATCTTCGTGCAACTATTTTGTCTTATGTTTCTTCCCAGAATTGCATTCTTATTGGTCTTATCTTCAAGAGACCTTGTTATCTAAAATATGACTTCCATGTCATGGAGCATGTCTGGTTTTTCTTTTGCAGAGTAATCAATTCTTCATTTTGGTGCATGTTGTCCTCCCCATCCAAGGATTTATGCTATTTTAAATTATCATTTTTATGCCTTTTGTATTTCTTTTGATTGTTCACACTTCACATTTGCATTCTTAGCAATGATTGAGCTGAAACATCTTATTAATGAAGTGTAAAAATCTAGTAATGATTCATATCATAATGATGACTGGTTCCACTTAGTAGGAGATTCATCCTGTTCATGAGGTTCTGGTACTATTAAGCACTTTACTGTTGTGCTGTAGCTCTCTGTAAGATATCTCTTGTAATTTACCAAAAAATTTCAGCCATAACTTGAATTAATAAGATCGGGGGTTTCACCAAAAAAAAAAAATTGAATTAATAAGAGTGGACCAGAATGATATTCACAAATCTAGAATCATCACAAGCATTACACAATTATATCATAAAGTGATCCATTATTGTAAAAAGGTAATCAATTCTTGTTAATTCAAATTATGAATGAAATTTTCTTCTATTACTCGAATGTCTTACTTTAACCTCTGAAGTCTTTTCTTCCATGCACATTTACAGATTTGCTTCTTCATGTGGGGTCCTTTTTATCAGATGCACTTTCCTTGCAATTGTGCAAAATTTTGTAATTTGTATGACAGGAATTAATCGTCTTTGGATTTTTTTCATTTTGTTGAGCATGAAAGTTTTGGTATATTTTTTTGATTGCTATATACCATATATATAGAGCATTCAGGCGAACACTATCTAATTATTTTTCCACACACTATTTATGTACTTGGATACAATTGAGCCCTCTCTAAACCTTACGTTGATGATGGCCTTGTGCATTCAGTTTGCATCTTTTAATTTTCTTTTGTCAACAATCTTGCTATTGCAAATCCTTATTTTCTTTCTATCAATCGGAATTCTTGGGAATACATTGTTCATCTACCCAATTTTTGCAGTTCATGTTACCCATTCTTTGCTTTTCCTTTGTTTTCTTTCTGATTGGGACATTTCTGCACTTGTCATCTCATGTATCACAATTGAAAACCAAATAGCAGTGCCATTTTGCTGTCTAATTGTTTATAAGAATAACAACTTTGGGAAAGAAATGGTCATCCATATTCTGAATTTAAAACTCAAATTCTCTCTAGTGCTAACAGAACTTATATGCTCTCACTTTCCACTTAGTCTTTGGAAAAATATTTTTCATCATCTGTACTTTATCCAACTTTATTGTTCAAATCTTTGGGACCATATTTTGTTTGTAGATTTTTACACTATTTTAATGATAGTCAGAAAACCGTGGTATCATTTTTCACTCCCGAAAATATTCTGCACCTTACTTTGTCTGGCTTTTTGCCCTATTTTGATGATAGAAAAAAAAAACTCTAATATCAATTTTCACTTTGCAGGCAGTTGATTTCAAGAATCACATCTCACAATTTTCTGGTTTTGTGTGGCATGGAAATGAGGCAAGTGTATAATACGTTCACTATTTACATACCATGAATGATTAGTTAAAATTTTCTTCCTTGGTTTTAATCTAATCAGGATTCAGATTAACTTGAAATGTGTATGTTCTGTCTTATTGTCTAAACTCAATTTTTTATATTTGCTCCAGGATAAGGAAAGAGAAAAAGTTAGGGAAAAACTTGATAGATGTGTCAAAGAAAGGCTATTAGACTTTTGTGATGTATTTGATATACCAGTTTCAAAGGCTGCTGCAAGGAAGGTTCGTTCTTCTACTGTAAATAGTGCATGTCTTCATTGATCATTGCTGGTCACCACATTATTCTTTTGGCATGAAACTGTAATACTATGAATTTTCTCTCAGGAAGATCTGGTGAATAAGCTACTTGACTTCATGATCACTCCTCACGCTACATCTGAAGTTTTACTTGCAGAAAAAGAACAGGTTACATTTTTGCTATTTTTGGCAGATGTTACCTTCTATATGAATCACATTTATAGTTTTTTTCTTTTGCAATTTTCACTCTTAAGATGCTGTTTGGCAAATTGGAAAAAGAAAGGTACTTAATGCTTTATCTTTTCCTCTCACCCATTGTGGATGACTGTAATAAACGAACCAATTTCTGCATGAGGGAAGCAAATCAATTACGTGGATTCTTTTTGACATTTTATTTTCTTGTTCTGTAGGATTCATCAAGAAAGCGTAAAAGAGGTCCTAGAGGAAGTGCATCAAGATCTGGGGGATCCTTTGGGAAGCGCTCAAGGAAGGTATTCATTAAAGATATCAATCTATTTAATCTTCTTCCTTGGGTTTCATTTAGTTTTCCTAGATTAATCTGCATTTACCATAGCCAGCTTGATTTTAATCAAAAAAATATTTTAAAAATGGCACACAAGTTGCTCGTTTTCTCTTGTGCAGAGATTCTTAACTGGTTTGCTGTCAACATGATATTATTGACTTTGAATGGACTACAGCATTTTTTCTGTTTTGATTTTAACGCTTATGTTTAGTCAAACTCTGACATGATATCTTGGTTTCTTGAGTAGTTTCGGCATCTACCTCTTTCTTTTCAAATTATTTGAAATCAATTCTTCACTTTCAAAAAATATTTTAATACCTCTTTGTTTGAAGTTTATTTTTGAAATTCCATCTTGAGTTGGATTCCATTAGTTTAATCATTAATATCATTATTCATGGACGTAGATATACTTGAATTGAGCATTTAAAACATTCGCTTTATTTTGAAAACCCACCACTGCTTATGGAAAACTGCAAATGTATATATTAGTCATTTTCAATTGATTATTTTGGTTTTTGATTTTAACTTTTGTATGAGATACATAATCTTGTTAAAGTGTCATTGTAATGTATGTTCTTAACCACTTTTAGTATCACTCTCAAAATCCTAATTTTGTTTTTTTTTTTTTCATTTATTAGTCCCATTACTTTTTAACCTATTAGTATTACTATTGTTTGCATGGGTATTATTATATTCTTTTCATTTAGTTAACATTATCATAGTTTTTGTTCTGTATTTCTTGTGCATTAGCAAATATTTGCCGTTCAGATTCTGTTTAATATCCTACCTGCATTGGGTGTCTTTTTTGTATTATTGTTTACTTAGATGAACAATTAGCCTTGTTTGTCCTTTCTTTTGTGGGTTGGCAATGAGGGAATGCAACAATGGGTATTGATGTACATGTGTGTTAACTAATGTTATGGGTGGATTTCAAATTCACATCAAGCACAGTGGTGTTTTGGTTGACGAAGGGCTTTCTTCTCACTTTTTTTTTTGTAATCAAATTCTTAGCGACAATAAATATGGGAGCTTGTGTTGCTTACGGATTTTATTTTCTTTCTTCAGATTCCTTTTTTTTGACATTTTTGGAATTAGGGCCTTGTAAACATTTCTTAACCTTTTAATAGCCAGTAACATAGGCTTTCTGCAGAGGTTAGCAAAAGGTGAGGATACACCAAAATCAGCACGGAAGAATGTATCAGAGACTGAAAGTGATGATGACGACGAACACAAGGAAGACACTGACACTGACAAACATGATGAGCCTGAAGATGTGAAGCATTCTGATAGTGAGCAACATAAGGAATCTGTAAAGTATGAGGGCAGTGATGATGAGCGAGATGAAGCCACAGAGAAAAGTATAGATGAAAAGATGTCATCAAAGAGAAAAAGCTCCAGTGGAAGAGGGAAATCCAAGAAGGTTACAACACCAACAAAATCCACCCCTGCATCAGCAAAAAGTACGAAAGCATCATCATCATCATCATCAAAACAGACCAAGGATGAGAAGAAGATTAATGATTCAAGTGAAAAGGTTTTTTCTAGAAAGAAAAAGGTTAATGAAGTACCTAAGAAGTCAATTCCAAAATCTGCATCAAAAATGGAAAATTCTGGTAATTTTTTGCCATATTTTCAATTTTCTTTTTGGAAAGGATGAAGAAGATTCTTATTAAAATTAGAGTCCAATTACAGCAGAGATTGTTCAAGAAGATCAATCAAGGGAAAACCTCAAAAAGTTGCATTCAAATTAAAATAGACTTGCAAAATTTGAACTCGGTGGAGGCTTGCAAAGTGATATCATGCCAATTCCCCTTTTCTTTAATGTATAAAAAAGATCTAGAGTTGTATTTTGTAAACATTTCCAGTTGTACAATACATGTGGTTCCATTGATTGGCATTAAAGGTTTTGCTATAGCCTATAACAAAACTAATTAATGCCTTAACTCCACTATGCTGGGTCAGATAAAAAACACTGTACTTTCATTGTACGGATCAAATGTCAGGTAGCAAATGCACGTTAAATGCTAAGGAATCTGGCAAAGAAAAAGCACCAAGCTTTCCTTGATATGGATTGCATGGCAGCAACTTGCCTGGTTGTATGCCATTCTTCTCCATGGTATTACACTATCTTGGATGTATCTACATTTTGTCAATGTTATTGACTTTTAAGGCATTAGAGGGTCAGCGTTTCTGCTTTTTTTTTTCATTGTATAGGTTATGGTAGTATCGTAGTGATGTGAAAAACATTGCGGTATGCAGGTAATCAGACGAGGTAAACTAAATAGAATGGCGATAGAACGGATCTTTCATTTCTGTTCTCCAAATAGTAATGTTTAACCACTACTATTGCTTTAGGTATTTATGCTAGTGTTGCCTATTTAGAAAAAAGAGATCTATACCAAATTATTTTTTGGAGAATTTCTCTGCCTCCGTTATGTAGGTGTTTAGAATACCATGATATTGGAAGCTCATTTGCGTGAATTACAATGTTTTCCTGTCCTCTGAATTATGTACATTGCTCAATTGTGCATTTTTTATTTCTTATGCCAAATAGAAATAATTCTGGTTGAAGGTTTTGTCTGGATTTTCTTTTAAAATTTTCTATGTTTTTCTTTTGTGTGTGTGTATGAAGCTAGCTATTACTGTCCAGGGAATAAGCCATAACTAGTTATCTTCTATATTCAAGGTGGCAAAGAGGGAAGGGGAAAGGCCAAAACTACGAAGGCAAAGGACTCTGGCCCAAGTAAGGAAGAACTTCGAGAGAGAATCTGTGAGATATTAGAAGAAGTTGATTTTAGCACGGTGAGTTTGGTTTCTCCAGTAAGCTTGATTTTTGCTTGGTCCTGCTTCATTTGAAACCTCCTAATTATATCGATTCCTGCTTTTCTTTTGGTCACACCACTGATCTTTGGATGTTTATAATCTTTGCCGCATCTATTTTATTAGATTCTGACCGCTGTGTATGATGGTCTCAGTTTCTTTTGAAATCTGTTGTGGTGTTTCATCCATATATAAGTTTCTCGCTGCAGTACTGATCTCTGGGTGTTTGTATTCTCTCCGCATTCGTTTTATTATAATCTGTACAACATAAATCTCTCGTTTTGCTTCATCCAAGCTCTATCTGTAGCGACCGTTGCCCCACCTTTTCTCTCTGTACGATTATGCAATTCAAGTAGGCCTTCGTCTTCATCATTTGAAGATTAATGATTTTCATTTATACCCATTTTTCATTTCAGGCTACATTCACAGACATTCTCAAGCTGCTTGGTATGCATACTCTATTGGAATAATGTCTCAGGCTTTCATCTTTTCATGCACTTTTGCCGTGCGGTATTTGCTTTGACATATAATCATTCACATGTGTGCAGCTGGTCATTTTAAGACCGATCTTACTGCCAGAAAAACGTCTATAAAGCTTATGATCCAGGAAGAACTGAGAAAGCTTGCTGATGCTGACGACGACAATGAAGATGATGAGGATGAGGGGGATGCAGGGAAGGACGAGAAACAACCTACGAGCAGAGAAATAGAAGCGTAGTGGGACTTTGAATCCATAGGCATTCAGATGGAATCATCTCTCCTCTTCATTCTGGGTCCCTTAAATTATCATGTGAAAATCTGAGATGTGTCCATTGTATAAAACCCGCCCGTACGGCCTAAGGTTTGATCGATCAACTTTATCTGACTTGGTATGGAGTTTTTGCTAGATTCCAGCTTTCTTTTTTGTTGGATTCAAATGATCGACCTAACCCTTGCTAGATTTCAGATTTCTCTTTTTAAGTTAATCACATTTGTGTTGAAGATGCTGAGGTATTGTGCTATGACAGAAGTTTTATCTTACAGACGTTAAGGATGCGATGAGATGCGATCATCGGATTATGTGAATCGTTTCCTTTGATTTTTGTTTTTAGATGTTCAATGCCATTGGGTTTGATTTCTCGAACTTTATGGTTTGTTTCGTTGAAGGCCTTTGAAGTGTTTATGTTATGTGGTGGCATCTTGTTTTAAGATCCGCTTACTTGATCAGTTTTTCTTGTCAAATTCGAGAACCTCAACAAATGGTATTTGAATTAGATTTAAATTTTAATTCATTATTAAATACCAAGTTTTTGTAATATTATTTTTTAAAAGTAAAATATGTTAAAATGTAAGCAGTTGCAGGGAAAATTTGTTGTAGCCGCCTACCAGGGTATTTCGGCCAATTTGATATTGTATGTTTAAAACGCATTGGCATTTTATTTTTAAAATATGATATAAGATCTGTTAGATTAATTTTAATGACTAAGTTTCTCTATAAATGGATCACTTTAAATATATAGTCTGTCCAATGTTCTCTCTCAAGTTGGTACATGTATGTGTTTTTCCTATCAATTTGTTATAATTAGTGACTTAGATCCTTTTGTAAGAATATCAACTATCTCCTTTGAAGATGAAACATACGTAACAACTTAATTGTTACAGTGATAATTAATTAATTTTAATTACAGTGATAATTAATTTTAATGTACTTTATTTGTTCATGAAATGTATCATTCTAAGTTATATGTATAACAACTTAATTGTTACAATACATCGGTATTGGTTCTTGAATTGTCACACCAAATTCTTGTAGCAAAGATTTTGGCCAAATTACTTCACACCAAATTCCGAGATGGATTTTCTATCCTCCTTGCCACTATAGCCTAAATTTGAGTAGACTTCCATTTTAAGTGACCATAGGCTTGGTACATGAGTCTCTTTCTCGGAATACCTTTGGTATAGGCAAGTACATGTTGAGCACCTCTTTAATGTACTTGTATAAGTTGATGCATGAATTGACTAATAGTACAATTAAGTAAGCAATGTTAGGCCTTGTAAATATAAGGTAAATGAACTTTTTTATTAGCCTACGATACTAATTAGGATTGTCTAGTCTAACCTTGCTAATGATTCATCCCAAAAAGGTTGATTTTGTTCTATTAGAGTACTTTTAACCTTGCATCTAAGACAACTAGTCTCTACTAGTAAGTCAAGTGCATACTTTCATTGTGATAGTACCACTTACCCTTTAAGTATGAAAACTCAATGTCCAAAAAATAGTCTAGTTTTCCCATGTCTTTAGTGTAAAAAAATTTGGAGAGATGAGCTTTGATTTTGGCAATACCCACATTGTTGCTCCTTGTTAAGATGAGCTTTGGTTTTGGCAATACTTACACTATCGCTTCCTATCAAGATGATATCATCAACATAGACAACCAAAATGACATAATCATATTGTGTCTATCGAATAAAGATGGAGTGATCAACCACACAACATCGGAAGCCCCTTGCAAACATAACCTAGTTGAATTTCTCAAACTAGGCTCTTAGACTTTGTTTGAAATCGTAGATGTCTTTCTTCAACTTGGAAACTTGGTTCTCCTCCTAGGCAACATACATATGATGTTGCTTCATGTAGACTTCATCGGTAAGATCAACATAGAGGAAGAAGTTTTTGACTTCAAGTTGATGTAACTCCCATTACTTGTTCACAACAAGAAAAAGTAGTACTCAAATTGAGTTTAGTTTAACAATAGGGAACAAAGTCTCGACATAATTAATTCCATACTCTTAAGTGAAACTACATGCAATAAAACAAGCTTTGTATCTAGCAATGGTGACATCTGGTTTATATTTGACAATGAGGACTCATTTATAAGAGACCACATTTGTATTTATAGGACAAGTAACTAGCTCCCAAGTACCTTAGGACATCCACTTCATCCATAGCTATAAAGCCTCTTGATAATTACGTGGAAGTGACTTAGAGGAAATGGTGAGGGCAAAATTTTGGCAAGAGGAACTCAAATGATCATAGGAAACAGGTAAGATGTAATAAAGAGTACATCTGCCCAAAGATATCTAGGAATATTCATTTGAATAAGAAGTGTATGAGTAATATCCAAGAGATGACAATGCTTTCTTTTATCAATCTCATTTTGTTGAGACTTATGAGCACAAGTTGTTTGATGAACAATCCCAAGTATGGAGCACAAATCTTAAAATTTTAAACTAAGAAATTTCAAGGCGTTATCAATATGTAAACATTTTGGAACAATAGAAAATTGAATTTTCACTTCATTAAGGAAACGTTGAATAACTAGCACAATGTTTTGACAATCTTTCAATAAGTAGACTCATGACACTCTAAAGTAGTTATTAACAAAGACTATATAATAGCAATAGCCACTAATAGACATGACATGACTAGGCTCTTAGATGTTACAATGAACTAAATAAAAAATGTAACTACTAGAGGTAAGATCAACACTAGAAAAAGAAGTGTGATAATGTTTACCTAGTTGACATGACTCAAGTAAACTTAGAAATAGAAATCTACGGAATAACTTGCTAAAGCTTTTGGTAGGAGGGGTCACCCAAACAGTAATGCCATAAGGTAGATGATTCTGAAGAGGATAGCAATACAACAAGCCCACTTGGTGGAGCATCACACACTAGGAAGTACACACTAGAGTTGTCTTTATGACACAAACCAATCTTCACCCCTATCTACAAATCCTAAAAAATACAATGGAAAAGGAAAAAGGTTATAGAACATGAAAACTGGGTAGTAATAGAACTAATAGATAAAAAGTTAATAGGAAGTTTAAGAACACATAAGGTATGATGTAGTCGAGTCTTAGAAGTGGCTTGAATAGTGCCTCTACCAGAGACCTAACAGGATCGGCCATTAGCTACTCTAATGCTATGTATGTTAGGCATATAGTTTAATCGATGGAACAAATCAGAACTACTTGTCATGTGTTTGGAGACCCTTGAGTCAATAATCTAAGGACAATTTCTTGTAGCTACCATAGCCATGTTCATACCTGAAGTGGATGCTAGGATTGTGGAGTCACTAGTACTAATTGCTTGAAACTATAGAAATTGATCGTAGTCAGCTTGCGAGACTTTCACCATAGCAAGTTCCTTTGAAGCTTGTTGTATTCTATTGAATTTGTAGCTACTGTTGCTCATGTCAATTTTCCAAACTTCTCCCAGCACTCAGATCGATGATTCGTTTTTCCATAATGAATGCAAGGGGTTTTCTTCTTCCCATTTAAGTGATTTCCTTGAGTTAGATGTCTTGTTGTTGGGGTAGATGACTCAAGTTGGAATTATGGTCTAGTTATAGAAACTTGTAGAACACATGCAAAAGTAGTGGACAAGCCTAGAGTTGTGTCACCACGAATAAGTTGTCCTTGTACTTGTGATACTAGGTTAGATGAAGGCTCGCTAAAAAGGTAGCTACCTATAAATCATTTCTATATTGTCGAAGAGTGGTTGGTTTAGTAGTTGATGGTTGGTGTCCCTCAAGCTCCTCAAAGTGCTCACATATTCCTATAATACATCTAGATGGGTTGATCCCCCGTTTGGAGAGTAAAAATTTGCTCATAAATTTCATAGACACGTAGAATGTTCTTTTCCTAGGTATACATTTGCTTGAGAGTTTCCCAAATTTCCCAAATAGTCTTGACGGTACATAACATCATGACTCCTCATGCAACACTTGGTTCCATACCATTCTCTGACCAAGTGACAACTATAGAATCATTGACAAACTAGTCATTATATGTGAATTCTTTAACATTTGTTGGATCCTTGACCAAATGATGGTGTTTTTGTTTAGATGTAGCAAAAGTATAAAAGCTTTTAGACCATATAATGTAGTTTCTACCATTTAATCATTCTATAGTAACTAAAGCATAGCGTACAATAGTTTCTTTCGATGTCATTGAAATCATCTTCAAAGTCCAAACAACCTAATAAGAGTCTTAAAGAGATCTTACCACAAATTCTAAGAAATTAGTGCAGATTCAATAGTTGCACATCTGTAAGGGGGGTGTGTGATTCCACATACTAAGTTATGATGGCTATAGGGACTACCAGTAACGCATAGTGCCTTATGCGATAGAAAACACCAATGTTGGGAGGTGAAAGTGGGGGACATGGTGGGATATTTGAAGAGTAACAAATGAGTTTACAAAAGTCTTTAAAGGAGAAAGCCTTCATGTGCTCATAAAAAGCCGTAGGTTCACTAGTTCACATAAGTCATGGTGGATAGAAGAGAACAAAATAAGACGTATGTATGGTTCAAAGATAGGTTAGCTTTGATACCATGTTAGATTAACCCTAATCATTGATTTTCCCATAATTCCATTAAGCACAACTAATACATATATATGATTCATATATGAATTCTAAATGGATCTATAAATGGATTCACTTTAAGTACATAATTTGTCCAACAAGATTGTATATCAAAATAGTTAAAATAATCTTTCAACACCTTTGAATTAGAATCTTTTTTTAAAAAAAATTATCTAAAAATACGTAAAACTCTTCGACCATGTGTCATTAAGAACGTTTCATTAGACTTTTTTAAACATATAAATGTTGAAAATTGAAATGATGTTTTTGAAAAAATAAAAGCTCAAGAAAATGTTAGAAAAGAGCGAGTGTTTTACTTGAAAAGTTGTAACTAAAAATGAGTTGGTCAAAAGAGTTGGGCAGCAAAATATTTTTAAAACTACTTTCAAAACTTTAACTTTTTTATTTATTTATCTTATCCTTAAAAAATCACATAAACAACAAAAATGTATCAATCATTATTCAACCGTTTCATGCCATGCCATGAACAAAAAAGAATATTTCTCTTTCCATATATCTTTTTTTTTTTTTTTTGCTTTCCCATCTCTTAGTGATATCTTTCCATTTCTTTCCTTGTAAATTAATTACACACAATTTTCTTTATTTAAATATAAATTTATATTAATCTTAATTATTGTATTTTGATAAGATCATAAAAGTATACCGTGCGTACTTATTTAGAGACATAAGTGACATCTAAAGACGTTTTTAATTTTTTAAATATATATGTTTTATAAACTGGCGGAAGTGTCGAATATTAAGCCGAATCCAACCGACCGACCGACCAATTTATATTATTTTTGTACGATCGTAGTTAAAATCGGAATTCCTTAGAGCTAATATAGTTGGTGTGATGTGTAGAAAAAGAAAAGGAATGATATGGTAGGAATTTCCCACAATTATTGGTTATGATCAACGGCTGAGGATGAGTCATCAAGTAGGACCGTCATGAAACAGACGGCCCAGAGGCGGCATCCACGTCTCCATCACCTTCCCATTTTAGAAGGCAGATCCAATGGATTCGGTCCTTTGTCTTCTTCTCTCCATCACCGGCGAGGATAATCAATCCTCTCTCTTTATTCTTCGTTCTTATCTTTGCTCTGATATATATATGTACGTATAAATGGTATAATAATTGCTGTCACTCGCGCGTCTGGGTGCTCTCTCACTCAATCAATGGCCGACTCCGACAATGAATCCGGTGGAGGACACAACGCGGCGCACGGGAACGGGGAACTCTGCTCCCCGCGAGAGCAAGACCGGTTCCTGCCCATCGCCAACGTGAGCAGGATCATGAAGAAGGCGCTCCCGGCCAACGCCAAGATATCGAAGGACGCAAAGGAGACGGTGCAGGAGTGCGTGTCCGAGTTCATCAGCTTCGTCACCGGAGAGGCCTCCGACAAGTGCCAGAGGGAGAAGCGCAAGACCATCAACGGAGACGACCTCCTCTGGGCCATGACCACTCTCGGCTTCGAGGACTACGTCGATCCCCTCAAGGTACCAGCTAAGTGCCGTCCACCATACACATATGTATCGTATCATCGCATCACATGTGACAGAGATTGAATTCCAAGGGCCGGGTGTTGTGTGTCGCACAGGTGTACCTCCAGAAGTTCCGGGAGATGGAGGGAGAGAAGGGCGGCGGCGGCGGCGGCGGCGGCGGCGGCACCTCATCTTCCAAGGACCCTGGCGGGGGGGGAGCTGATGCAAGCCTTGGCAGCAGCAGCGGAGGAGGGTACGGTGGTGGAGGGGTGTACGGAGTTGGAGGTGGCGGCGGCATGATGATGATGAACCAGCAGATGTATGGGAGGCAAGGGAGAGTGTGAAACAATCACGATCATCAATCTTTTCACTTACTTGTTCCTTTACTAAGATCCATGGTACGTAAGTAAGTCTTTAGTTTTACAATTATTCACACGATGATCTTTGCGATTTCAACATCCCAAATATTTTATCTTATCTTATCTATCTAATCCATCCTTTGCGAAGATGTTGGATGGCTGTGGTAGCGGGTTCGTCCGAATTGATTGATTTCTACATCTGCCCCCCTCCATACCTTTTCTTTCCTTGTTTGTTTTTTTCTTTTCCAGGGGCAATTGGCAATTTGGCGTAATTGCTAGACTTCTCTCGTCTTCTGCTCTTATGCCTTTGGATTTCGATTTGTTATCAAATGAAAAGGAGTCCTGGAATCCATCATTCATCCCAGATAAATTCTATCATCGTGGTTTTTTTTTTTTTTTTAAAAAGGGCAAATGCTATATATATCACGGTGCTTTCTACGTGTGCCAAAATTTCTACTTTTCTACTTTGAGGCTAAGATACGTTGATGATAAGGTTTTTTTTTTTTTTGATGAACCTAATGTGTGGACGACCTAGCAAAGATTCGATCATTTGATGTGACGTGCAAGAGATCAATTTGGGTGGAAAGCGGCGCCCATCCATCTCCTTTCCTTGCGTTGAACTGATACCTGAGGTTGTCCTGCGAAAAAAAAAGAAAAAGAAAAAGAAAAAGAAAAAGAAAAAGAAGCAGCAAACGAAAAAAAACAGAGACCTCAGGCTGCCCCCCCCCCGGTCTTACCACGAAGTCAAAAGAAAAAGAAAAAGAAAAATAATAACCATTACAAAAAGCAAAAATCTCTTTCGAACGGAGATAGTGGATTGGGTTTGGCAACCTGTTTCTAACTCCTTTCTATCGAGGATGAATCCAACTTTTTCTATTTTTCCACAATATGGTCTCTTTAAAAGGGTATCATATTTTTTTTTTTTACTTTAGATTCAGAAATATTATCAAAATCAATCTTACTACCACTCATCTTACATTACATTTTTAAGCCAATGATATTTTTCCCGTGTTTCAGAATACAGATAATCAACATGTTAACTAATCAATTCAGACGTGTGATGCCTGGGCATTCATACTTTATTGTTTAAACAGTCCAAAGAGAAATGTAAATTTATCAAAAAGACCTTAATTGAGGACAATCTAGACTCTTGGATCGTAATTTCCAAAAATTTAAACATTTGAAAATCATAATTCGGATTTTCTCCGTTGTGGAAATTTTGACCTCCTCTATTTCTGAAAAAGTGACATAAAGTATCCAAGTCCAAACTTCAACAATCGTAATCCACTACAGAGAGGGAGACGATGTCTTCTTCACAGCAAATAAAAGAGGATGCAGATAAAACAGAAGGGCACACACAGCTTTTGAACATGAAGACGTTGAGAAAATGCAACACCCATCCGCTGTAAATTTTAATTACAATCTACAGTAACTGCAACATAATTCCTAAGAGGTGGGTGGGCTAAAAAGCTGAACTCCAATGCTCAACAGTAAAAAGTTGGAGCACAACTTGCCAAACGCAATCATTGATGAGATCGATCCTCATGGACCGCCTCATTACTTGATGAATATCATTGCTTGTAGGTAACTAACTTTTTACACTTACCATGCTCGCAATCAATTAAAAATAAATAATAATGAATGATGATAGTTTAGGCCACCATTTTTCTAACCGTCCCATGGGTTATTAGTCTACATGTTACCTTTAGCTTGCCTGGCACTTTTTCGTACGACATTCACGTCAACCTATATCCTCTAATTAACCTTGTAATCTTTAAGACCTATTTTTCAAATAAAAAATTTATTTGATGAGCATGTAAAATACTCCTAAATATAATTAAATGTTTCTCTCTTTTCTTAAAATAAGTATTTATTACAAAAAGGTTACAAACTATGTTAAAATCTAAAATAGAAATTTTCTTTATTTCTATCACTAAAATGAAATCTTCCGTAATTTCTTTCATATCATATATTTTATTCTTATTCTCCTACGTGACTATTTAAATCTCCTCTGATAAAAAACTTTCTAATAACAGGTAAGTCATGGATTAAACTACTCAAAATTTCTATTTGATAACTTCTAAAACTAACATATGCAATAATTATATTATCTCATTTTCTATTGCAAAATTTAATCATAATTCCATTTTCTATTCTTATTGCCTCGATAACTTCACCTTTTAAACTTTTATCAACCGTAATTTCAATTTTATTCCTATATACCATAATCTAAAACCATTATCTTCAATTGACCTAGACTTTTTTCACCCATTTAATTTCTTAAAGCATAATATGTTAATTTTCCTTCTTATCATTATATTTACTGATTTCATACTCTTACCAATCAAAGTTCTTATATTCCAAATGGCTAACTTAATTTTATCATTTTGAGCTATCTTCTTTATTCAGATTCATCCGTTAAAAGTGTGAAAACCTTATTTTCATTTATGCCTATATACTGATGCAAAGCCTCTAACTGATACACTCGAGGTTAAGACACAATACATCACTACAAAGGTTATATTCATGATGAATTGACAAATTTTTACAGTTGATTGTCTACCTAACATTTACCTTCATTTTCAATCCAAACTTAGAAACAAGTATGAAAGGGTTAACCTTCGTACAAAGTACAAGTACATATAAAGACACCCACCTAACCCTCACCAATAAAACAAATTTGATTAAAAAACAATCAAATACCACAAGTGGTAATCTTCACGAAGAATGAAGTGTTAAATTTAAATCTAAATAAAAACACAACCATTATAAAAAATAATAATTTGGATTACTCAAGCAAAAATTGGGAATAGTTAAATATGTTCTCGTGATTTGTACATATAAAGTTGCCATCCACTTATATGCCTCATAGGAGGAAACCACTCCATATTCCTTATAAATAAACAAATGCAACTATCAATTGATCCGTAGGTAAAGACGATTCTATAATGATGCAGGTTAGGGTAGATATCAATTTAATCACAAACTTAGTGTCCTGCCCTCTGCCGTGACAATGACTGAACTACCACTTTATGTAGTGGCAACTAGCCGGCACTCGAGGACAAGAGCAAGCATTATAAGAAAGAAAATGGAAGTTCCTTTCACCGAACCCAATATTTGCTCCAAGGAGTCTTAATTATTCCCGAACAACCAAAAAGAGACACTTTACCCATAAATAATTTCCAGGTGTAAGACACCTTTCTAGTTGGTCCCAACTCAATCAGGCGTGATTGTCCTACCAAGCACTAAAGGAGTGCGTGAGTTTCCTTCTCCAAATCATCACCGAGAATCAACAGTTCCCATCGAAGTTGACGCGCACATACATCCACTCTGCTATCTCATATGAAAGAAAGAGTAAACGACAGTTCCAAGCAACCATATAAGAGATTCCAGAGTGAAAATAAGGACGAAAGAAGCATCTGTAGAATATTATAATAATAAAGTAAAGAATACACACATCATTATTTTGAGATATATGGCTCTCTCTGAATCGGGGTTTATTTTCAAATGATATCATAAAAGTCATGCTATCACTTCCACCAGGCAGTCTTCACGAGGGATTAGACTTCATTGAGATTCAAGTCAAGAAAAGCTAATCCAAATATTTCATCAAATTAGATAGAAAAAGTGAGATTAAACATTGTGAGAGTCATGTATTATGATATATCGGTAAATGGGTACCCAATTATGTCAGGAATCTCACTACTCACACACACACACACACACACAGAGGCTCTCTCTCTCTCTCTATGTATATATATATATATATAATGGTTTTACCGTTCAAGTTTCTCTGCCCATGCACTGTGACAATCAGACTACCATTTTTATAGCAAGCAATCCCATATTTTATGAATGAATCAAGTATATTAAAGTTGATTACTACTATTTTCGTGACATAATTATGGAGGAGTTAATTGCTACTTCTTATACAAATTCCTCTGAGTAACTTGCAGAAATCTTCATCAAAGATTTAGGTACTAGGTTGTTTGAGAATATATATAGTAAGCTGAACATAATAGATATATATGTTCTAACTTGAGGGTGAGTATAAGAGTTATGTATCATGATCTATAGGTAAATGAGTACCCAATTATGTTAGGGATCTCACTACTCACACACACACGTATCCACATTTTTCAAGTTACTCTTCTCCAACTTGCTCTTCTCACAATCACATTTATCACTTTAATGATACGTTGCTAAACAAAGTTGGGAAGAACATGAGATATTTGAAGAACCACACTTAACCTATTTTGCCGTCAGATTATTCACAAAAGTAAAATGATCAGAGACTAAAAAATCTGAAACTTACATTTCAAGCTCAAAACTCCATTGTAGGAATGAACGAGCATCCTACTGAATCTATTTTCCTAGTTGTCTTCAAAGTAAGACTTCTCAGCATCTATGACACCCTGCAATTGCAGGAAAAACATTTCATTCTTCTATATCCCTTGTGAAACAATTTTAATAGGACAAGTCAAATGTTCTAATTCAGAAAACTAAATATCAACATGAAGGAAACAATATAACCAAAATAGAATCACAGGTACAGAAAATTACAAGACTTTCCAACTAAAAGCAAAATACCAAGGGTTCAACTTCCCAGACCAAGATCCACATCCACCATCAAATGAGTAACCATAGATCAAGGTAATAACAACTCATGGATTGCATATTGGAGACGTAAGCATGCAATTTTCAATATGAACATTTAAAGCATGTAAAAAGTTACTTTTGTTGATGTCCTATAGGTTATCATAAAATAAACGGCCCGACCTGGAGAATGATTATGGCAGCTTTCTTATCAAGAACCTCGTTATATTCACCACAGGAAAAACTCTGTTCAATAAAATTTGGAAAACCACTGAAAGAATTAGGGTACATCGTTAAAAGAAAAACAATGGACCACTACCAAAAGAAATACCTGTATGCAATTTGGACAACCAGAATTACTAACACAGGTGCATGCAATGACAAGTTCTAGACTAGCAGCTAGAAGTTCATTGAAGAGATGCTGCACCTGTCAAAAACATTGCGGATGTAGCTTCAAAAATTTGTTTGATCCTGGAATTACCAAAAATTATTTTTAAAAAAAACCCAATTGGCAACATATTGTTTTTGTTTTTGTTGAAGTTAGATGTTGAGGGAAAAAAAGTAACATCCAAATGAACTACACTAAACAGATATTTATCCACTAACAATGAAATAACACATGCATATATAGCATTCTCTCTGAAATTGAAACATATATATTTAACATAACTTCTTAGATTAGAACTCAAACACTGCAACCCCTAATCTTCTGGTAAAGATATCAACATGCTCTTCAAGGGAATATGTATAGGGAATAGTAATTATTTCTTTCATCAACAGATCTCCAATATAAAGAAAAACAACTTCAATGTGTTTGGTATGCTTGCGGAAGGGAAGATTGTTTTTTTTTTGAAAAGGTGGAAGACAAGATTGTTGACAATGAAAATTGCAACCCGATTATCTCACTACGTTTCCATGAGAACCTTTACCAAGAATCTAAGTGCTGTCAATGGGAACGTTAGCCAAAACATTTCAAAGGTAGCACAAACTATAGACATATTTTGCCTCTGCGTAAGATCTTGAAACTGCATATTTTTTGCTTCTCCATGAAACCAGATTTCCTTCCACGTAGGTGCACTAGCATGATGTTGACTTTATGTTAACCTTATCCCTTGCATAAGGTGTCCACATCCTATAAAATAGTCCTTTTCCTGGACTTCTCCAATTATAGGCTATTACACAGTTCTATTCCAATGACCTACCTTTGGCTCACACAAGAATAGGTAAGAAGTCCAAACATATAGGCAATGTCTAGTCATGTAATAGTCAAGTAGATCAATTTACCCCTCCTGAATTGTTTTACATCCTTAAGTACATCAGGAGTATCATCAAGATTGGGATTCACTAAGTTAGATTTGCATCCCAATAATCCTGCCTTTTGAAGTCTGATGTATATTTCTTTTCAGATAACACTATCTGTCCTTGTTATACGAAAATTTTATTCCCAAGGAATATCTTGTTTTCCTAAAGTCCTTGGTGACAACAACTATAGTATTGCCATCTTATGAACAACAATAGATTAGCAAACAGTGAGGCTCAGATGGATTCTCAGTGGTGACAAGTGTAGGATCATATGAGGGTTGGTACTGGGAACGGAGTGACCAACCACAATAAGTGGTGGCAGGAAGCTCAAAAGTAGAACAAAAAAGGGTAACACTGGCAAGCACTAAAAAGGACAAAATTAGTGATATCCCTTTTGAGTTATGAAATAACTAACAATGATGCATTTGGTAGATCAATCAAACTTGTGCTTGGGAGAATGATCATAAATATAACAAAAACATCCAAAGGCATGAGGTGAGAGGTGAAACAGACTTTCATTTAGACACAAACGGCATAGAGGAATATCCCCAAATAGAACAACTGACAACATCCTATTACTTTAGTAGGCTATCGTAAGAAGTACACTAAACCATAAATATTTGGGGACATTCGACTAAATCATGAGTACAAGAGCTATCAATAAGATATTTATGTTCGGCAACACCATTCTACCATAAGATGCATGAGTGTAAGAAGTTTGATGAATGATATCATAGGATGCTCAAAAATCTAAAATTTCTGATTGTACACATTTTAATGCTTTTGTTAATATGAAAGAAATGTGTAGACAGTGCAGTAATAGAAAAATTAGTCATTATTTCATTAAGAAAAAGGTTTTTGATTACACTAGATACATTGGGCCTATCTTTTGACTATGACCATAAACAACATGACCTATACATGCCATAGCTTGAGTTGTTTTTGGTTCTTTATCGTGCTCATACAGCCTAAATATGGTGTTAAAATGGAAAAGTAAAAGAAAAATTTGTATAATGATGTAATTAATTGTTGCAAATTGGACTAAATTACAATCCTTTATCTGCTGTATTTATCTAGAGTTCTTCATTTTATACTGGTAAAAATAGACGATTCACTTAACCACAATCCTTCATTTTATCAAATTTAAAAATTTGATCAAAGTGAGGAATAAAAATGAGAAGAGAAATGTAAGTAACAATTTTACTACATATGTAATCTGTTTTAAAAATAAAAACTAAGTTTTCAGTTTTTATGGAAAAATGGAGTGGCAAAACACAAGTTGAATGATGGCGGTGTTACACATTTTCATGGATGTAGAATTGGATTGGTAAAAACATCACAATAACCTTTTTTATCCTTGACAAAATTGATGTTTAGTCCATAGCCGTCCACTTGCTTAATACTATAGATTTGTAAGAAGTAATTTGTGAATATTCCAGGTGAGTAAAGATGTTATTTATTTTCATTTTCTTCTCTCACATTGTATATACATCTTGCTAAGAATAAAATGAAGATAATATTGTGAATGTATTCCCTTGAGTATGACACCACTATTTGACACTCGTCTTTAGAAGGGACACAGAGACCCTTGATTTTCCCTAGCAAAAAAGAAAACAAAAAATCTGAAGATTCTGAACCATTTTGCAATCTCATAATAAGCATAACTTTTAAGAGTATTTTGAATTTAGAAAAATATCAATTATAATTTGTGACATTTTCGTTTTTAAAATAAATTCAAAAGGAGATTGAAAAGTAAATCAAAAGTGCTACCTGTGCAGAGATACCAATGCCTCCTGGGTGTTGATCATACAACAAAAGTCTTTCTGGAATATCACGGTTCTCGTGGGGATTTGCACATTCAGTACTCAAGTCTGAAGAATTGCACATTAAATACCTATTCAAACAGCATCTTCCATTAGATGCTGATATTAGAAAGCATATCGCGTGAACATGTGCATAAAACCAACAATGGTAGGAAGCCAAAGCTAAAGAAAAGAAAAAAAAATGCAGATGCTTCATCTGTTCCAAAAAAATCATTGATTTGTATCATACTTTATACCAAAGAATAGAACTTCAATCAACATGAGAGCAACATCCCTACGACAAAAAAGTGAAGGATTTCTTACAGAGGCACAACATTGAGGAGAGCGTGACAAGCAGCATGCTGACCAGCACGAAATGAGAGTTCTTGAATCTCAACTGCCACTTTTATTGATTGGGGAAGACGGATCCAAACTGCCTATTTAAAGAATTTAGAATTAGCAAATAATTTTTTTTAAGAACACGTAGAAAACAAAGATACAATAAGCATACCTGTGATTCATAAGAATATCTAGGAAGAGAAAGATCAACCCTATCAAATATCTTATTGCTCCCACAATGAATGCGATAAAAACCAAACCAGCAAGTTGTTACGATACATTTATTAACTCGGGCAGTTGTCTTCATGTATTGGATATTGGAATGATTGCTCGGTGGACAAACCTGAAAAATGGCAATATCATGTCATGCTATGAAAAATGCTGCAAGGTGAACAGAAGTAAATTAATGCACATCTATGACATTGAAATATGAGCATTCTATCCTTGCTAGTGAGCATGTTACATATGTTTCACTTGATCAGAAATTGTAACTTACTTATGGAAGATTGCAAAACTTACCTAAATACAAATGAACAAAGCATCATTCAAACAGAAAACCAGAAAGATACAAACAGAAGACCATGAAATATTGATGAATCCCTGAAAGCATCAAAGCAGAATTTGACTGCCCCACTTGTGTAAATCAAGCATGATTTACAAGTGTCATATTTTGTTGCCTTCTAAAGAAGGGATCAGTCAATTTCGCTTAAAAAAGATCTATAAAGCAGTAAAATCAATCGATGCTAGGATCACAAAGAGATGTAAATTATTAAATTTGTCAGCCAAAATAAAAAGGAATCCATAAATTCAAGCATAAATGCAATACATACAAGATCTCCTCCGATTACATGTATGTCTGTGTAATCACGTGTCTTTGTGTAGTACTTTACATCAGCCTTTTGGCAAAAAGCAACCTTTTCTGATAAATCCAGAGTTTTTACCAGATATATGATTCCTCGATGTGCATAAACCGCACCCTCATAGACCTGTATTGCTTAAATTTTCAATCATTTGGATAAAACTCAGAAATGGCTTATTATACAAAATAATAAGCATATAGAATGCGAAAATAACAACAAAAAATCCAAAAAAATGGCATCATTCATAACGTCCATTGATGGTAAGTTGAGGAATATATAGTGACCAACTAAAATGAAGTTGCAGAATTGTCTGGATCTTAGGATAGATATCAAAATGGAAAACTTTCTCCTCTCATGTATTTGTAAAAAGCTGGCCTAACAGACCAGCGGGAGGATAGGAATAAGGTATGCAATGAAAGGTACAAGGAAAGCCCGTGTGATACTGCAAAAAGTACTTTTACAATGATTTAGACTTCAAACTATGACTTAGAAAGTTAGAAGTTGGAACCAAAGATTAAACTCAAACCTACTTTGCATCAGTTAGTTCAATTGTGGTGTAAAAAAGAGTTGGTTCAATTATTTATCTAAACTGTGATTCAACCACATGAAAACTATTGGATCAACCACAAAATCTTAGTGGGTTGATCTAAAGTGGTTAGAATATTGATTCGGGTGGTAAAGCTATGGTTAGAACCATTGTGCTAGAAAGCATATCATGCACCTTGATCTGACGGCAGTGACACATCAACACATAGTTGCACTCATTTATTGTATTTCTCCCACAGAAATGAATCGGAAGAACAAGAAGGGACATGAAATACTTAGGTCCCCTCCTTAATCTTGAGGGATTAACATTCACCCTAACTCAATCCAAGGGCATTTCATGGATATATAAGTTCACAGAAGAAAGGAGAAGCAAAGCACAAGTTAACAAGGGATGAGGGGAAAATGTGAAGCTGTCACACAACTCATGACATTAGAAGAGACATAAGTTGCAGAGAAAGAAGTAAAAACATTATATCTATGATGCATGATCCTCTTATCACAATCACTAATACCAAAATAACATCTCATATGCTAGAGATATTAACCCCTGTGGACAAATGGGAATCAAACATATCACTTTCTGAGCAATGATAAGAAATCTTATTGACCAAATGGAAAGAATTACAAGAGTAAGGAACTACAAAGATGGGCCATCCCAGTGTAGAAACAAATATACTTGGAACAAATACCCAAGATAAAATAGGTAAACTCAATGCATGGGGCTCCCACTAATGTATCCCCAGAAGCCTTTGTTTCCCCTCATTATTTGCCCATCTGATGTCCCATATAAGAAGCTTCATTTGGGAAGAAGAAAGACCTGGCACCTATTGAATTCCCTTCCAAATCTTCCCTGTCCAAGTTTGTCCATCTTTTTCAAAAATTCTCTTTTCCCGCAATGTCTACAACAATGGATCTTTATCAAGCTTCAATCTCCTTGTCAGACCAATTGAGAAAAGTCTCGCATTCAATTTGTGGTTGTCCATTCCTTTCAATGGCACCAAGTGTAGATATGTAGGGGAATACAAACCCTTTTGTCTGCATATATCAATCCTAACAAAGGAGCATTGATGCCTGAATTAGAGCCCTTTGGAAATCCTGTTCTCCACCTTCCCCCACCTTGCTCTTATTTGCCTCGTCTGTGTCTTCTTCCACTCCCTTGGGCCTAGCAGTGGGCCCAATTACCTGAACAGGCCTTCCATCCACAGAAAAGTTGCCTTTGTTGGGTCTCTCCCTCAAACAGCTGGTAGCCCCTTCAAAAAAGTTTGGTTTGTCTTTCTGAGAGTTGAGACCCCCCAACATATCATTTTCTGATTGTATTCTTTCTCTCTTTCCCCAGCTAGGTAAACCTATAGTTAGCACCATCCCCCTCAAACAACAAATTCCAAACTCAGAAAGGATACAGTGTTTCTGAACATTGGACTTTCTCCACCACATCATCAGCAATCCAATTCAATCATTGCTCTTTCTTCATCATCAAAATCTTCCACACCCATGCACCATAGCCATAGTTTCCTGGAAATTCCCTTCCTTTTGTGTCAACAGAACTGTCCTCATGATCTTGCCGTTTCCATCCCCAGTAGCTCATGTCATTCCATTAAAACTGGTGAGCAAGTTCAGATGGTTAGACCAGCCATGGCTGTCGATAAGGAAGCACCAAGACAGCTAATGAAGAAATCCTCGAAGCAAGCATTACATTGATGGGTGATGGAATTTGAAGGTTACAAACGTGGGGATCTAAAAGAAGCTACTTTATTTTTCATCAGAAGTGGTACACGACTGTTTGTGAGGGCCAACACAAAGGGTATGTTCTTGTTACCCAATCCAAAATCACACGTGACAAAAGAAAGAGATACACTCAATAGGAAAATACATCAGGCACCCTGATATATCCTTCCCTTTCTCACTGAACATGCTCAAAATCTCAGTTAGCTGGTCTCTCATCTCAAGCCACTTATTTCTCCACTCATTTCTTCATGTTCTTGAATCTGCTTATCCATGATCCTTCCATGCAACATTACCAAGAGCCATGAATTCTGTATTACTTTTTCCCACCACACTTTCCCTTCTCCCTGAGGACCTGGAACAACCAAAGCCCATGATCTATTAGTGAGATGATTTCTTTCACAATTGAAATCCGGCTTGGTATCTGCTTTATTTCTTTGGAATAGAACATATCCCTCTAAACTGCTCAAGGAAAGAAGCTTTTTCCCATCTCAAGCCCAAAACAAAATGCTCAAGGAAAGAAGTTTTCCAATCTCAAACCCAAAACAGTATCTCTATGGATCTCCTAGAGGCAGCCAAACTGACTCATCAGAGATTGGAACATGTTTATGCCCCACGTATCAAGAGGGATCCCCATTAAATGCAACCAAATGCAATTTCCCACCTTTGCAACCTTGGTCACTGCGGATCAGTGCCATTCCCTTAAGTACATCTTTCATCCTTGCACCACATAGCCTTCATTAGGGATGCAATATGGATCCAAATATTCAAATCGAATTCAGGTTTGAATCTAGATTTTTATGAGTATAGATATTTCGTATACATATTGAATTGAATATGAATCTAGATGAGGATTTTTTTTGAATATTTCAGATTCGAATAAAAATACAGATATTATTAATTTTTTAAATTTGAATATGAATATTGGGATTTTTTATTCCATCTAAATTGCAATAATGTATGTTTTGTAAGATTTGAACCCTTGACATCTTTTAATCTTATGAAAGCTTTAAACACCATAACAACACATTTGACATAAAAATATATATTGAAACTATTATAATCGCAAATATTGTAATCACGTCAAATAAATACATTTATTTAATGTTATTAATTGTTTAAATAATATAATAACTACTAAACTTATTTTTTGTATTGTCAAATACCTAGTTAAATTTATTCCATATTTTATTTTTATTTAAAAAATAAAATAATTACATCCTAACTTTTATTTATCATATAAATATTTAAAAATGTATAAAAAACATAAAATAGTATAACCCTTGATATTATTATTTTTTAAATTCTTTATTTTATAATGTATTTGATGCAGACTTGAGTTTTATAATTTATTTAGATTATTCATATTCATTTGTATTTGTATTTGATATTCAACAAATATCTAAAAAAACATTTGCATCCAAATATTGTTTTAATTTTTCATATCCGACATACATCCGTATTTATATTGGTATTCAAAAAATTAAAACAAATGCAAATATGGAAAATGATAAATTTGATCTGTATTTGATCCATTTGAACCCCTACCTTCATGGTTAGGGGTTCTTTGCTCCATGTAGTGTTTGGAAATTTCACCAAGAAATCACCATTTCCAAGCCTTTTAACCTCAGTTCAGTTTGACGTCCCATCAATGATCGAGCCAATCACTGATATTTCTTAGCCATAGCTTTGATGCACGGCAAGATAACCTCTTCAGTCTTTTCTTTTAACTTATAAGTCTTAGTTCCACATTCTAGAGTAACCAAGGGGAAACATATCGTTGGCCTCCTGATCTTCTTGATGGTTCCTCTCTCTATTGATTATCCCCTGAGCCACCCCTGTCTTCCCTCTAGCCCTATAAACCTGGCCCTGAAAGCGGAACCTCACAGAAACAGAATTCCCTATGAACCAACCTCCAACATCAGTGGCTTTTCACTAGACACTCCTCTACTTGATGGACAAAACTCAGGCAACACAAACATTGGTTTGGTTTCTAACTGATCACCCTCTCGCCCTCTCAAGCCCATCTGATTTCTTACATATTAATTCTATCTTTTTTATTTTCCTTCATCAATAAATATTTCCCTTTTCCTTTTGTGTTATATGCTCCTAAGATATAAGGAATTTAAGGAATATGTACTAATGTATATGGCCCTTCCCTTTGTCAAGAGGATCATTAGGTTTTGTATGCCTTGGAACAATATAAAATAAGTAATAAAAAGGATGAAAAATGTTTAACTAAAATTAAATAAATTGCTGCTAAAAGAAGTTTGATCAAATGAAAAACATTATTGATGACGCATGGAATTATGGAAATATGCAAAAGAAAACCTGGAAAAAGGCCTTGCTCTCCTCTATTTCGTCAATGATGTCATAATTTTGAAGGTTGACAACTTTGTATTTATGAGTCTCAATTGCCCGGATGCTGAAATCATGCGAGGGACTTTTCTGATGATACAAAGAAGATATGTTATATTAATATATTTCAAGAAGAATTAAACAAGCCGTCAAACATATACCTTAGGTCCAATATATTCAAAAACTATGTTAGAAGAATTGCTACATGAACCACTGCATAAATATCCTTGCTTCAATAGAGACGATACCATACCATCCAAGCTAGCACCAAAAAACTTTTCATCATGATTCAAGTTCAGGGGATGTTCAAGGGCAGCACACACAAGGTGTTGTTGAAGCAACTGCACAGGAAACCATGTAGATGAAATATTAAATTCACGAAGAAATGTATCGTACCAATAAAGACAATCAATCAATACCTTAATTCCACTATGTAGATACTCACATGAATCTCTTTGGCTTTTGTTTATTTCCACCCATAACTAAATCTTTTCTTAAATTATATAATTTTAATTTTTTTCACTGTCTAATTAATATTTTATTTTCCTCTACATCTTTTAATCTTGCTCTCTATCCAAATGAAATCATTTTTAATTTTATCACTTAATTGTATTACATCAATCTTAACATATGTATCTCTACTATACAAACTTTGTGCACAAAATTATGTTTAACAACTCAAACATTTTGTGTTATACATATAGCTAGACAAACAGATGTTCTGTTCCCCTTTAATTTTAAAGATATTGATTTATCACATAACATTTGAAATACATTTCTGCATTATTACTTATTATAAAATCTAAATATCTAAAATTCATACCTTAAAGGATCTCTTCACCATTCAAATGAATGCTTTCTTATTATTCCCATACCCCTTGTATTCGATGTTTGACCTACTTAATCTAAATTTTTAGATTATAATGTATCTCCTCATAATTCTAATTTAAAATTAATTCTTACCTTGCATTCATCAGTTAAGACTATCGTCAACAAAAAATATACACCAAGCTATTTTTCCTTAATTTTTTTTGTTATTTCATTCATAAGATAAACATATACAACAACAACAATAATTTGAGCTATAAACCCACTACACGGAGTTAACCACATAAATCCTTTTCTTCTAAGTATTTTTAACTATTATCAAATCTGCACTTAAATTACTTAAATTTAAATCTTTTTTAACAATTCCTAAGTAGTTTTAAGTCTACCTGTATTTTTTTTTTATACTTTTTCTACACTTATAAATTCTCCTCTTTTAACTAATGCATTTCTTGGTTTCCTAAGGATAACCCTAAACCATCTAAGATAATTTTCTTTTATCTTAATTCTCAATAGGTGTAGCTCCTACTCTATTCTTAAAAATTTGTTTTTTAACTTATACCTTCAAGAATTACTACTCATCCATCTAAATATAAATATCTTAGCAACACTTACTTTTTATATATGATCATACTTTACAACACAACATTTTGAGCCATAAAGTATAGCTAGGTGAATGATAATTTTATAGAAATTTCTTTTTAATTTTACAGGTATCCTCCTATCACATAATACTTCAAAAACATTTCTCCAATTCATATAACCTATTTTAACCCTAGGAATAACATCATTTATAATTTCATCGATGCTACTTATTATATATTCTAAGTATTTAAAAGTTTTAATTATATGGATGTCATGACCATCTAAATATATGCCTTCATTATTATTCCTATTTCATTGAACATGCATTTCATATATTTGATTTTTGACCTACTTAATTTAAATCCTTTAGATTCTAAAGTATCTCTCTATAATTCTAATTTGAAACTAATTTTTAACTTACTTTCATCAACCAAATTGATGTCATCAACAAATAATAAATACTAGGGTATTTATCCTTGAATTTCCTTAATTATTTTACCTATAATCAAGACAAATGAATATGGGCTTAGAGAGGATACTTGACGTAAACCTACCTACTAGAAATCTCCTAGTTTCTTCTCTTATAATTTTAACACTAGTAATTGCTCATTTATGCACACCCTTTATAATATCAATATATTCACTGGGTACTCCTTTTGTTTTTAAAATCCACTACAATAAGTTTTTAGGTACTCTATCATTAGCTTTTTTCTAAATCAATAATCATATAGAGGTCCTTTTTCTTAACTCTAAAATTTTCTACTAATTGTCTAAGTGAATGAATAGTTTCCATTGTTGACCTACTGAGCATAAACCCAAATTATTTTTTAATGATTTTAGTTACATGCCTCAGTTTTTGTTTAACTATCCTTTTCTATAATTTCAAAATACAGCTCATTAACTTAATACCACAATGGTAAATGGAAATTCTGGTCTACCCTCCTAGTATTTTAACGCTAGTTACTACCTTATCATACATATCTCTAATAATAGCAATATAGCCAATAAATATTCCTTTTCTTTTTAATGCCAACTATCATAAGTGTCTAGGTACTTTATCATAAGTTTTTCTAAATCAACGAATACCTTGTGAAGGTCATTTTTCTTAACTTTAAAATTTTCAATTAGTTGTTTAAGTAGATAAATAGTTTCAATTGCTGATTTGACTAATGTAAATCTAAATTGATATCATACTAATGCAAAAGTAATTTGATATCCTATGTTAGATAAGAAGGACCTGAACAATAAAACAACAGAAACCTGTTGATTATGGGGATTAACCAGACAGCACTCAATCTGACTATCAAAAAGCTTTCTTGGGTATTTCATAAAATATTGATCAAGTGGGCTCTCAAATGCAATATATACTGCCAGGGACGGTCTCACTCTTCTTCCAGATCTTCCAGCTTGTTGCCATAAGCTTGGTTTAACAGGAAAAGAGGGAAACTATATCACAAATTCATAATCCTCTTAATTTAAACAGATAAGAATTAAGAAAGCTAAATATAATATTACCTGGCAATACTACCTGGGAAACCAAGATGTAATGTGGCATCAATAGAACCTACATCAATCCCTAGTTCAAGTGCATTAGTTGCAGCAACACCACAAAGCTTCCCCCTGAAAAGATCAGTCTCTATTCGTCTCCTATCCTGTAAACAATGTCCACAAAATTTGAGCTGCAAGTCAATATGGATTCCTAGAAGATCAATAATACAAGAAATGTGTGAATATGGTGATGGATAGGTGTAAATGAAAAGAGAGAACTGAAGTTGTTGACATGACACAGTTGAATAAAGACATTGAATGAATAAATTATTGATTGGAAGAATTGAAGTTGCTGACATGACATAGTGGAATAAAGATGTTGAATTAATAAATTATTGTTGTTTCAAATGTGTGGGGAAAATCATTCAACTAATTTAATTACAATGGGATAATATAACTAAGAGATGGCAAAAGATGGAACGTCAGTCCATGGCCCATGCACATGAGTAGGCAAGGTGTTAGTGTTTGAATAAATGAATCCTAGGGTTAGATTAAGTTAGGGTTTCTTATGTTTTTCGTATAATAATCTCTCCATGTAACTTCTATATAGAAATTTATTATTGATCAATGAAATCAATCAACTCTTCCACCATCTCTTGTCTTCATATGATATCTATTAGATTAGCACTATGTTATATTATATGGATAGATGACTTGTTGGATATCCACTTAATCCAAATCCCAATCACCCAATATATATCCTTGTGATTTTGATTAGTAAGGCAAATCACTCATTTTTCATCTCTTCTCACATGGGAGCCCCAAGAAAACCTAGGGCAACAACAACCACTACCACCACAAACCTTAGCCACCGCCCTCCTCCACCCACATCTGGCCACCCCTCCCTCTTTTCCTCACCAGCCATAACCTCCCTGGCTACCACCCCTTTTTCCTAGACTAATAGCACTTAAAAACCCGCCAGCAGGAGGTTGTTGGCCCCCCAACACCACCTGCCAGGCCACTGGTGGCCTGTTTCCAAGCCCTAGGCCTGCCTGAATGGCCCTTCCCATCCTCTAGAGGCCTCTGTTCTGCCATATCTGCTACTGATCACTGCCAGTACTCACCGCTCAGGCTCTGTATCTCCATTTCTAAAACAAATCACAAATGGAAATAAAACTCTTGTCAAAATTTGAGTAGAACCTCCAAAAAATTGAATGGCAACTATTTGATTTGGACCAAGAGATTTCCAAATTTCATTGAAAACTGAAGCATCTCATCTAGCCATCACTTGATGTGAAGAACAGTTCTTAGGATGATTGGTATGCATATGATTCTATTGTCATCTCCTGATTGGTGAATAGAATGAAACCTAGTGCTGCTTGAGATGTGATGACGCTTTGGCCTGTCGAAAAGATCTTGGAGACCTTGAAGCACTTGTAAAATTACGAGAAGAACATATCCTAGGTGTTTGAAATTTATGAGAAGCTGTTTACATTGTGCATGGGGGACGTTCCATCTAGGACCATTTTATCACATTATATGCATTACTGGACGAGCTTGATACGCATCAACTGTTAATGCTAGATATCACCACCATATGACATTATTGTGGTGAGATGGCAGTTTAGTACATTTCCAACCTAAATCAGAGATCTCCCAAATTTAAGGACAGACTCTTGGAATTGACTCACTTATGGACCTTAAGACTTTTTTTAAGGTGTTGTGAGTTTCCATTGGGTCACCTGAATAGACTCTTGTCCATTAGTGCTATTATCAAACAATTGATATGTTCAGTAACATTTTCCCATTTCATTATACATTTTAAAATCTATAAATAGAAAAGAGGATTGGTTTAGGACGTGAGCATGGCAAAGGAGCCTACTTACTAGTTTGAGATATGCTATCTTTAGGACTTGCATAGATTGTTTTCACAGTTGAGTCATCGTTTTTGTGGTACTTTTAATTAGGCCATCTATCTCATTAGAAACTTCAACAGACCCTCTCATGGATATCTATGTTTTCACTTGAGTGTCAATTATGTTGGTTGAGTAAACATAAACATGCTACCTTTCGGAGTTTCTGTCTAGTGACATTAAAAATATTCAAAAGACCAAAGGCTATCTACAAATTCATTTTATTACAAAAGGACATGAGTCAACCCAACTACTTCTTGGGTATTGATTTTGCATATGTAAAGCATAGAACGATATTGTCTCAAAAGAAGTATGCATTAGATCTCTATTGTATGGCTATTGTTACTTTTGCTATGGTTCTTGCCAACTATTATTGTTCTTACCTATTTAGTGTCTATTATGGTTGTTTATGTTTAGTTCGTTATTTAACATTATATTTAAGTTTGTTGCAAATTAGATATATTAAATGTTACTGCTTGAAGAGGAGTGTTAAGAGTGCATGGATAAATGACCCTTAAGTAGATTAAGTTAAAGTGTCTTGAAGGTTTAATCTCACATTATTTGTCATGTTATAATTCTCTCCATGTACCCTTTATATATAGAGGTTTGTTATTAGCCAATAAAATAATCGACTATTTCACCATCTCGTCTTTACACAAGGAAAATCATGGGTATGTCTCTTAGTTTTTCATTCCCATATATCTAATAAATTATTCATTATTTAAGAATAGGCAAGGAAAATTATTGGTATATCCCTTTTTCACTTTTATACATTTAATTAATAACGATGCACAAAAGTCTTAAAGGAATTTTGAGAATATCTGTATCCTGTCCAAAAATGGAACATCCCTATCTTGTCAAAATTTGTATCTTTCAAATCCCTGCATTGATGGAAACCTCATACACTAAGTCCAAATCCCTTTTGATGTCTACAAAATTAAAAAGTAATAAAATTGAAAATGCAAATTCGAAACAGACTTAAAAGTGTATTACAAGCCTGGGCATATTAGCATAGACAAGACTGTTCGAAAACAATGGAAAAAACCATTTAAATATAATTTAAATGATTATGGAATAATTTTATTTTAGTATTATATTCTTATAAAATCTATAAAGGCAGTTCATGGACGTTCAAATGTAGGGGATTTTTTAGCTAAAAAAACCATTTTTAATAAAATGGCTTTTATATGTCATGAGGGTTTTTTGTTAGTGGTATATGCTATATTGTATGATGGTTCTCTTGATTTCAGTGATATAATTTCATTACTGACTGTTTTGTTGCCTACTTATGCATATCACTTTATTTCGTTATTTAATTTCTTGAATGGAATTACTCATGGTTGACAGGTAGATATATTCATATTTTAATGATAATAATAGATATTTAAGTTATTTTCTAAAATAAATATTACAGATTTAAAGAGTAATTTGTCCTATTAAGTTTTAATGAGATTCATCATTTTAACTCGTCAAAAGGGTTAAAGAAAAATTTGATGAACAATGGCGATTATGTGCATGCCATAGATTTGCTTTCACTTCAACATTTTCTGTTGGTCACCTTTTTATTTATTGTCCAAGAAAAGTGTAGAAACCAAAGCATCAAAACCTTGGATTACCTTTCAGCAAAAAAGTGCTCTAAGAATTTGTTTTACAAATATTAATCTGTAATTACCTCAATAGTGTAGCCTCCACGATAAGAAGAGACAGAATCAACTAGATTCGGTGCTGACTCTTTAAGAATGTCATGACTAATGCAAGTGAAAATGCCAAAAAAATTAGTAAATAAGAACAAGATCATAGACACAATAAAGGCACTATTATAGTTTTTATAGAGGTGCACAACATAACGAGGTGGCTGTTTGAAAAAAAAAATCAATCGGCAACATAATTTGCTGGTTGATGATCCATTCATGAAGATCAAGATTTTTCTATGGGTAAAAAAGTTATAAACTAAAGGGAAGTGCTCCATGTAATTTGTTGTCAACAAATAACAAAAACAGCAAAACAAGAGAACAGGTAAAGATACTGGTGCTGACATTGATAATATTTTCTTGAATAGTAAAGCATAAAGTTAATATATTCTGGACTCATTGCTACCTTTCCAAAGCCATTTTCAACATAAATCCTCTAAGGCACACAACACTCCAAATCTTCATGGATGAATTCATGAGACTTATGGGTCTATATTCACAGATCTCAGCAACGGTGACTTCTGGAATAAGGAAATAAAGTAGCGGTTGATGATGTCACAGATTATGTTCTGATCCCATAACTCTGTTAAGAGGTCCATCAAGTCATCTTTAACTGTATTAAAGAAGCATTTGAAGAAAATTGTAGGTACACCATTGGGACCAGGACTCCTCTTCTCACCCTCCATTCCCCCAAATGACCGTTTTTATTTCTTCCATAGTAAACTTCTCGGTAAGGATCTATTGGTCCAGGCCTGAAAGTGTACACGAATCTTCTCATCTCCAATTAGGATGCCAACCTTTCGGGGAAGTGAGTTCTTATATAAATTGGTTATAACATTTCCAACTGCTGCACCTTCAAGCCACTGCTCGTCAAAATTTATCCAGCCAATAGAGTTCAATCTCCTCCTGTTGCTTGCACTTCTATTAAAAAAAACTTGTGCTGCTATTTCTGTCTTGATCTAGTTTTCCAATACTCTTCATGTTGCATGAGGGCACCCAATTCAAGTTTAGCCTGTCAACACTCCCAAGGCTTCTTTGCAGATGTGGTAATCTATCCTTCCACTGCCAACATGCCGTAAGAAAACTGGAGTCACATCAGACATTTTCATCTTTTGGAGACCCACCAAACACTTACTTTCATGTTCCATAAAACCATCTTCATGATGGCCCTAGATTACACAAAGTTGCATCCTCCTGCAAATACTCCCATTCCCACCTAAATTATGTTGTCCTAAGAGATTGATGTTGATTCTCACCACTAACTTTTTGATCAAATTATCATTACATCCAAGAGCCACACTACCATTTAGGTCTAACGGTGGATCAGACTGAGATAAACCTTTCTGGCCCTTTTGCCTTACATCAAGCCCTCTCTGATCCTTCAACCTGAGCTTCTAGAGATGTCTAATTTAAGCTTGTCATAATATTATCTACATATTATTTAAGGCACCTAGGCATCCATGCAAATATTAATATTTTATTATATATATAATAATAACAATTGTGTATAATTTTAACTCTATTATTTCCTAAATAACATTCTGCTACATAGATAAGTCTACGATAACATCAAAATATGATACATAATAGTAGTAATAAGTATATTCCATTAATATGCATAATTATATATTTTAATAATTATGTATACTTTAGTAGTATTTCACCAAAAATTTTATATTTAAGTTTTTTTTAAAATAAAATAAAATATTTTAGAAAAATATATATAAATAAATAGAACAAACAAAAGATCCACTATTTCAAGATAAGGTGATGCGTTGGCACCCACCTTAAAAAGTTTGATATTGTCTAAGGGGGTGGGCTTGCAAGAGGTGTATCCCTTATTGCTCAATCTAGTAGTTGGAGAAGGCCTAACGAAAAGCCCAATGGGTTCCCATCATCAACTCAAGTCATTAGGTCTTCTTCTGCCAAATTTTTACGAGAATGCTCACTTGTGTCTTAAAGCCCGTTAGGACCATTTTCTAGGATTGTGATGTTGTTGCTTCACCCTATTAGTGACGACATCCTATTAGTAATAGAATTCAGCCAAACTTTCTTGCCTCATAACAACTTCCAAATTTGAAATAGATCTAGTGATTCTTTTCTTTTTTTTGAAATTCTCGATCTATTTATGGGGCAAGGGCCCAAAAACTAAGTATAAATGGGGATGATCCTGTACAAAACAGAAAACACAACATAGAGAAACCAATACAAACATAGGACCATTTTCTAGGATTGTGATGTTGTTGCTTCACCCTATTAGTGACGACACCCTATTAGTAATAGAATTCAGCAAAACTTTCTTGCCTCATAACAACTTCCAAATTTGTAATAGATCTAGTATTTTTTTTTTTTTTGAAATCCTCGATCCATTTATGAGGATGGGGATGATCCTATACAAAACAGAAAACACAGCATATAGAAACCAATATAAACACACCACCAAAGGAGAGGATCCATCAAACAAGGACTCAAAACCAGACATTCCTCATGCCAGGCATCCCCCAACTACCAAGCCTTTAAGCTCCTTTGGATTTAGTGGGAAGATCATTAACTTTTTGATAAATCATCCTTCTCCTCATGCTGACACCTTCCTTAGCAACGTTGTTACCTTCCTTGTAAATGTGAGTAAACAAATGTATCTGTTTGATCAAATAAATGAGATGATCCCAACACAAGAGTGCTTGCCGGTATTTGCATCTGCCTTCCTTGATCATGTCTACAATCTATTTAGAGTCTATTTCTACCTCATGTCTATCTAGTGCCACATTATTGTCTCAGAATAGGGTTAGGCCTTCATGATCTTAGCTCTACCAAATTAATCATTGTAGGTGTTAGAGAAAGCTTCCACCATACCACCTTTGTAGTCTCTTATGATACCACCTCCCCTAGCAAGGGCTTTTTTTTTGCCCATAATGCTCCATCACTATTAAGCTTGAAGAAATGTTCCCAAGGATTATGGTACATTCAGGATATTATTCAGATTGATAATTTTTTTTAGCTTTCATACTTTTGCACTTGAGATTGCTGTCGAATAGAAGTCTCCATCGTTAGTGAAAGTGCCATTATCATGGCTGTACTTGCATTTTTCTTTCCAAATGTCCCACAATATATGAGCACAAGTTTCTTTAGAGTAGCTACATGGTTGCCCTTGCTTTTCACCTAAAGAGATCACCAGACCAATGACTTCCAGCGATTGCTGTCTTTAATAACCATAGCAAACCTGTTGCCAAACCATCTCTTACACAGGAATACCCACTTTCCTTCAAAAACTATGTGATCACCTGTTTCAATCTGCTTATGGGTCCCACAGCAAGGACAACATGATGCTAACTGGATTCCTTTGTTTTTCACATTGTTCTCAATTGGGAGACCATTATGAAAGAACTGACAAAGAAAAAAAGAGATTTTAGTTGGGATGTGGTGATCCCAAATTTCTTTTCCTCATCTCTTAATTTGTTGCTTGCTCCTGATGACTTCCCAAGTTGTTTTCACGCTAACTTCTTATCATTGGTTTTATGGGCATCAACAATAATGAAGTGTTCACACGGCACCCATCTGGATATGCAGCTTATCTATACTAGGATGCCACACGGTAGCCATCTGCAATGTCAAAAGCTGACATTACCTACTCCCCCGGTACATCAAATGTACCTTGCGATTTCCTCCCAAGCTTGTTTTAAATGTTTTTCCATCAGGCCAATTCTTTGTTGTTTTCATGGAAATGATCCAATCTCCCATGGATCTGTAAATAGAACTAGTGATTCATTCAAATATGAGCTCTAACTCTTCACTACCGCATCCTCTATCCAATCCCATAATTCAATTGAATCTTCCTTATTTAGCGATGATAATGACTCCTTAATGACTTGCACATCTTGCATCCTGCCATCATCAACATCCAATTTTGAATTTTCATTGGGACAAGGTATCAATCAATTTCAAGTATTGATGTATTGAAAAAAGGAGACATATCAAGTGTAGATGAAAATTTCAACTTGAAACTCCAATATAAGATAAAAAAATTATAATAGATATTTAAATTCAATTAAATTTATTTTAAAACAAATTATATCAAAAAAATCGCATACAATGAATTACGCAGCATGTATGCTTGTAGATAATAACAAAACTAAACAAAAAAATGTAAAAAAAAAGATATGACATACCAACATTGGAAAAATATAATTTAATACCATGAGAAATATCCAGGGGTCATAGTCATTATCAATGCTGCTGTAGATACATGTGTTAGGCATATTCCATTTAACCACATCTCTTACTTTCCTTCCATTGTATAAAATGAGTTTATGACACTACAATAGTGTAGCATCTCTGGTGTCAGTAATCATCTCATAACATTTAATATCAGTTGCATTCTTGAAATAATTCACATATCGATAACATATTTTTTTTAAAATTTCATCATTTCCTCATATATCTTCATCCTTTGTCTTGAATGGCTATGGTGGCTTCCGTAAGTTTGATAGCTCTAATAACTGTGGTGACTCTAACTACCTTATGAAATTAACAAGAAAGATGCCATAACAAATATAAATTACAAAAAATTTATGCAACTAATGAAAACAATCTTAGATCTAACACAAAAACCAACATCTGACCTTAAAAAGAAAAGAACATTGATTTTCTACATAGTTACATACCTGGTTTAAGCACAACAACAAGGTTTGGAGTGAAAATTGGAGGCTGGAAACTCAAAAAATGACAAGGATGGTTTGAATAGGCTGATCTCAATAGCAGATATGTAGAAATTAGCAAATGTGCAACATATCTCTTTTGTTGACCATTTTGCACAACATTTCAACGTGTAATGTGTCTCTCCTTCTTAAAACTGTCAAGTTAATTAGAAACAGTCAATATGGGCCAAAATTTTGACTGATATAAACCCCAAACCAATAAGAACCCTCTTATCGGATTGGTTATTACAAAAACTGATCTCAACAATACAGATCAAAACAGCAATTCATGCTCCAGGATCCTTCCTTACCAACTTCAAATTTGAATTATTGACCATTTGATGTTCCTTGGAATTTCCCAAAGCACCCTCATCCAACGGCATTAATGGACATCAATGGCACACTCCTGCACTCCAACTGACTAGTTCCATGACTTGATGATTCTTTACATTGTACAAACAGCTTCTTTGACTAAGCATTCATCAGGTCAACATGGTGAATTCCAATCCAAAAAGCTTCTGACCCATGAACCAACTGGATTTTCTCTGGAATCTGCATGTCATCAAATATTTCAACCATAACCTGCACCACTTCCTAGTTATTCTTCAGCATTGTGCAACGTGCATAATGTGTGATTCTTCTTAAGGGACTAACAACACTCAATGATGCCATGACACTCCAAAGATCAAGCAGGATTTCAAACAAATGAATTGTCACCTTCTTTCCCAATGAAACTGACCATGCTGCTGATCTCCAGTGCCATTCTCTCCATAATAATCACCCCCTACCACTGCTTGCGACACCCTCCTAAAGAAGTTCCTCCCTCTAATTGGTGTTCATGAATTCCTCCCTTTAGTTGGTGTTCATGAATTCCACCAAGAAATCCCCATCAAACAAGTGATGAATAGACCAAAGTTCATAGGTAGCACAATCCCCACTATGTTGTGTGACAGATAAGGCATTTCCAAAGCCACTCTCTTTGGTTGCTTGACTCTGAGACCCAAGGCAAGTACACTCTAGCAGTTTTGAAGCTTCCACTACCCAAGAAACCTGTTCCTTATGCTTGGAATTGGCTGACGGTATCCCTTGCCCTTTCTGATCACAAGAAAATGCCTGATGATCAAGGCATCTACATCTTCAATATCAAATTGGGTCTCAACACTAGAAAATTTTGTGGCCATACCCAAGGCATCTCAGACACTTGCCCCTCCACCATTTTGTGGTCATATCCAAGGCATCTCAGGCACTTAATGTCCCTCCACCATTTGACCCTTCTTCACCTTACCTCCAAGTCGCACTGAGTACCAAGAGTGCTCATAATACCAGTGTCTACTGGAGACATACAAGGGCACCAGATCTCCTTCCACTTCCTTCAAAGCCTCATCCAGCCTTTGTCTCCCACTCCCATCTCTAAACCCTTGTCAATCTTGACAGGAGGTGATAAGTATATACTTCCAAGAGTCATGTTGCCCTCCTGCCATCAAGTATCAGGATCCTCACCATCCTCTTTACCTCCTCTATATCAAGGTTGTTACAGCTTATAATAAGAGAAAGGTTAACTAATCTGCTCACACAGTTGAGAAGGGTACCAGAGATGGAATGAAATAAGTGAAAGCAGGGGCATGTTCAACAACTAATATTTCTAATTTTATTTTCATTAGTATGATACTGATTTTAAAAATTATTTAACTTAGAGTGACAAAAATATCATGCTGCATCGAAGTTTGCAAATGTAAGAATGCAGAATTAGCAGCATTTGTCATTGTAAAATTCCAAGATAAATTACTGATGCACCAAAACAGATCAAAGTTGAAGTGACATACGTGTAGCATAGGACAAGTTCACAAAGTTTGCGTGTCTTGCAAAATGCTATGCACCTTAAACCATGTTGAACCATCTCAGCAAAGAGATGAGAAGTCTCCAGAATTGGGCTGCATAACAAAAGAAGCCCATAAGCAACAATATTGGTTGCACAATTTACAAACAGCTGTAATAACTTTTCATGTTTTGCACATGGAACAAATTAAGATACTAAGTAAGAACTATAATACAGCCATTACTTGAAATTCTTAAATATTAATTTCCACCATCAAAGTTAAGCATATGAATAAATGGAAAGACAAAATCCAAAAAATATGGAATCATACAATGTTCTAGATACATGTGCTCTCTTAAAAGAAATTAGGAAAGGCAAAAAGTAGGTCATATAGAAGGAGGCAGTTAAAATATTTATGTATTACCTATTTTTACTGAAAAATGCCTATTGCGAATTTTTCCCCTTTAGCAGGAGATTTAAATTGGTATTTTAAAGAAACAAAGTGAGAAATGTATCTCCTAATGAGTATTGAATTGATACCTTGGTCGTCTAGCAATTGGTGCAGTAGACTTGCGCTTATTCTTTACACTTTCCAAGTCCTGATGGATTAATTAGGTGCAAGTAAATCAGAATGAAAATTTGTTATAGCTAACAAGCTTGATAAGAGAGCATCAGAAGTTGGAACCAAGCTTAGTAAGATGCTACATTTGTTGAGCATGTTGAAGGATTCCACAAAAGAAAAAGTTTTGAACCACAAGGACTTCCATCATTTTGAATAAGCTCTACATTCTGCAAATTAGCAAGCTCCTGAAGAGAAATTGAAACGACCTAAATTATGTCACATAAAATTAAGCTGATGAAAAGGTGATAAATGTAATATCTAATAGTAAAAAAATTGAAATAAAATATTGTAATATATGGTGAACAAAAAAGCTGATAAGAAGAGGATAAATGACCAAAATTTATGTTAGATCACTATTCATAGCTATTGGATATGATATTTTGATGTAAGAATGTAATGTGGCTTGCATTAGCTTTCTACTGCAGCATACCATGACATGTTCACTAGGGTTTGCAGAGGTTGCACTGCAGAAAATGAAGGATGGATCACTACCATATACTGTACACAGAGGATAGAATACCATCAGTTTATCATTACAAGAAAATGACAGTAAACATACTGCAGCATCTCAAATTTTCTCTTTCCACATTTAGTAGTTAAAAAATGATAATTCTGAATAATTTAAATTAATATTGTATGTTATGTTTGGTGTCCAACCCCACATAACAAAATTAGGACTTGGATTGTTGCAATATTTTATGTTATGTTTAAATGATCGAAGCAAGTAGTTTCTATCATTCTAATTAAGTGGTTAATCATGACATGTTACCTTATTTTTGCAAAATGAGGAATTTAGTAGCAAAAGTGGAATTAGAGTCTTCAATGTGTGGTGGCATCAGGATTGTGTATTATAAGTTTATTAAAAGTTGATATGATTGTGTGCAAGGAGATGAGATTTGTGTCAGTCACATGTAGGACTTGATTCTAATATCACTAATAAGTGGAGGGTGTTAAAATGTGAGTGGTTATACTTTGATTAACTTCACTCATCTTTTACTTAAACCACTTTCCTTTCTCCACCTACAGTCGTTGACCCAAGGGTTTAATTTTTTTATGTATTACCTTCATTATTTGATGGATTTTCCATTATTTAAAGACCAATTCTCAGACCCTCCAAGTAGGAGCCTCTTTCTCCCTTCTGCACCTCTCCCTACTCTAACAGCAAAGGTACCATCATCACCTTCTTCTTCCACAGTCTCTTTCCTCTTTCACCCATCATTCACTCTCTCTCTCTCATCTTTGATCAAGGGCATTAGTAAGAACAACTTCATTTTTCCCAGGAATTTGCAAGACAAGTGAATGTGTTGCTTCCATGATCTTTTCCAGATTCCATCACATAAAGCACTTAAGGGCAGGGAAAACATGAGTTCTTCACAAGTGCATGATGTTTTCTTCTCTTACATGAGGAGGAGATCAACTTCCAAAAGAAAAGGATGACTAGTGGACAATGATCCTCTTGGGAGCAAGGTATTCAATATCAATATTATTTCAAGTATCCGTGGACATTTCAATGGAGACAAGACAAACTCATGGAGACGTCAAATTTTGAAGGGGAAACCTTGAATATTAACTAAAAACTTCAGGATAAGACAAAATAAATTAAAAAAGATATTTAAATCAATTAAATTAAATTTTAAATGATTGAATCAAAAAAATACATACAATGAATTATATGGTCCCTATGCTTACAGATAACCACAAAATGAAATCACAAAACATCAAACAAAAAAATATATGGCTTACCAACCTTGGACAAATACAATTTAATACCATGAGGAGTGTCTAAAGGATCATAGTCAAATCATCACTGTGAAAATCTAACTTAAAACCTATTGATAATGAGTGAGGGCATCCATCATATATTAATCCAAGTTCAGTTTCTACGCTAATCGATGTGAGACTTTTCTAATGCTTCCCCTCACTTGTGGCTTATCTTATGCTTACAAGTGTCCTTTTTATTTAGAATACGCAGGATGTATATGAACTTCTTTTGATACCATGTAAAAATTTAATTCAAAACTAATTGCTAATGAATGAAAACATTCATCAATAGTAGCTTAGGTTTAGTCCCAATTGGTAATGAATGAAAACTTTTCCAATAATCATCTTCCAACTGCTACTATTGTAAATAAATGGGTTGGGCATACTCCATTTCACTACATCTCGTAGTTTCTTTCCATTCTACAAAATGAGTCTATGACATGGTAGTCACACATCTTTGGCGGTTGATATTCATCTTATAATATTTAATACCACACATAGATAATGTTGTTCATACCTTAAAAGTCTTTTCACCTTTTCCTCAAATCTCCATCCTTTGTCTTTAATGGCTATCATAATTGTGGGAGCTTTAATTGCTCTGATGACTGATGACTTTGATGACTTTAAGTATAAGTAGATTCAATATTGCTTCATACACTGCTTGAATAATTATCAGGTTGACCATAAAGGGCCACCTTCAAATGATGTGTAGCTCATACCTCTTATTAACTATGCTAGGTTTACATCTATTTGTGGTTCCTTTACTGTTCTTTTGCAATGGAAAGCAGATGACTGATATCCAAATTGTATTTTTGCTTTGTGATCGTCATCTTGTATGGCTTTTGTAAAATATTACTCTTCGATGAAAAGGACTAAACAACTTTTGTTCTTCTACATCATTTTATTTTCTAAGTTGTCAATCTTTGTCTCCTCAACATTGTCATCATCATCTAGTAGCATCATCATTACTGTCACTACCTAATCCAAATGTTCTCCCATGGAAATGCTCCTACAAGCTCATGCAATGCTCTGCATTTACGTTGATTGCTTCAACAACTCTTACACTTAGGCAACTAGTACCTATTTCATCCAAAACCAACTCATCATTCTCTTCAAGCTATTCTATCTTTAGATCCTCGCCATTTGAATTCTAATATATATATGCCACATTAGCTAGATTCAATCTTTCTTGATCTTCTCCCTCCAGTATGTGCTTCATTCTGAACCTTATGTTACAATATTTAAATACCAAGTTATTTAATCTCTGAATGCCCTATCTGTTCCTCCTCCTTAAATGAATGAGATTGAATGTGCTTCAATTCTTCTCACATCCTGATGCTGAGGTAGCCTGAAACAGCACATTCATTACAATCCTCCTCAGTGATAGGGCATCCATCCCATGAATATGCCTTCAGATACTTATACATGTGACAGTGCATTGGTGCCTCTACACTTTTATAATTGCATCCACCATGAACTGCATGTAACAGCTCTTGGCAGCATTGGCAAAGATTGAATTATGAAACATAAATGTGGCCAATACAATACAAACCTTTTCTTTTACATTTGTCCACATCCCTCTAAGTGTTTTGTGCTTTGTCTTGTCTCTCCTTCCAATTACTGCATCAGGATTGTCAAAATTTTGCCTGTAGATCCTGAACATCCTTGTAATTGGTCTTTTCCCCTTTCTTACTGTATGTTGCACTGCCACATTTGTAACATTGTGATTGCTACACTCTGATCTATTCCATGTTCTATTGCTCTTGTTAAGAGAGAATACTACCCTCCCTATATTTTGTCTCTTTTGTGTCTCTACAATTGAAGGATAAGTTATGTCATCATCTAAGCCATCATCGTTGATTGGAATAGCTCTAGAATGTCTCAAACTTGTTCCCATACTCAGCTCTTGGCCAAACAATATTTGATTGAACCTCTCATCTCTTCTAAGCTTATCAGTCTGTTTTGCCTTTGTGTTTTTCAATAATTTTTGCATCTGAACTTGAAGAATGGGAAGACATTCTTACATTGAAAGACAATATTATAACCACCCAATAATATGTTGTTTCAAATGAGTCATGCCACTACTACATATCTTTTTACTATAATACTACAATGCATCTTCCTTCTACCATTACCAATAAGAAATCTAGGCAATCATCCTGAGTCATCTAACCTTCTACCAACTTGTTGATCACTATTGCTTCCACTGTTTTTAGCATAGAACGATGGAGAGTTCAATGTATTTAAGCCTGAAAAGAGAAAATAATATGTGCATCATTAGATAATTAGTTAATGACATGTAATTCATTAAAAAACTTGAAATTCAATAAAATAATCCAACTGAAATTTACAAAAATGTGTATCTAGACAAAATCTAAAAGAATAGAGAAAGTTCTGTAAATTAATGAAAATTTAAAAATTTATTGAATTAACCAAATAACACTTCGATATTCGCTAAAAGGATAAGATCTAACCAAACATTGACAATATGCAATGAATTTCACCTACACTCAATATTTCCGAAAATCCATATAAAAATTCAAAAAAAAATTAGATTATAACAAAAAACCTATCTAACCTAAATAACCTGGGTTAAACCATTAAATGTGAGCCATAAATATCTGAAAAAGTGAAAATTATAAAAAGGAAAATAATCCATAATAACCAAAAATCACAATAAAATTCTAAAACTAAGCAAAAGTATCTTAGATCTAAGGTAATAGGCAATATCTCGCTTAAACATGAAAAATAACTTAAGTTACATACCTCAATCTCTGCAAAAATGGATGTTGGAGAAGCTTTGGAATAGATATGAAGGAAAGCAGCACTTAAGAAGAGTTTGGAGAGAAAGGAGAGAAGAAAAAGGAGAGGGCATAAGAGGGTGCTACTGCAAAAATGCCCATTTCACAAGTATCAACTGAAATTTTGATCGTATCAATCAAAACAGCATTGCTGTCAGGTGGGGTCACATGTTAACACAGACTAATATTTACCAAAATATCGTCTGATCCCATGTCAATACTGGTAAGGTCCACCTTATTGTATCGATCCCCAGAAAAACTGAGACATATTGGTGTAATATCATTGATACATCTCAATATGGAATCCCTGCCTGGGAGTAATCTGCTTGAAAAATAGATAAATGATAGATGTACAATATGGGCTTTGTGCAGTTGATTAGGAAAAAGAAGGATTCATGTGGAGGGAAAAATGGGCAGTAAGGGAATAAGAGGAAGAAGAAGAGAACAATGTGTGGAAGATGATGTTACAATACGTCTTTTTTTCATTGTAAATACAATTCTAAGAAGCAATCATCATGCTTGAGTGATTAAAGGGAGAGGGTTTGCCCAGTGTTTGACAAATTGATGGAGATGCTAAAGAGTGGAAAATGATGAAAGTGCAATGTGACCTACCAAACGGGTATGGACACTTGCATAGATTAATACTTAGTATTTAAGTATATACTTGAAGTTTTTTGTCAAATAAGAATTTACTTGATGCTAAATTTTGATTTTTGACTGTGCATAGGAAATGAATGCTTAGATAATTCCCTCATTATATACGTGCATGTATATATAGGAGCTACTTCAGATGCATCTTGGATGCATTTTGTAAAAGAGACCATAACATTTTAGACATTAAAACTACATAAAAATAATATTACTAGCTTCAGAAAAATTTAAAATAGTATTGGTAACACAAAAAATAGTATTAAAAATACTAGAAAATCCCAGAAAAATGATTTTTAAACGATTTTTGCTTTTGTTTTAAAATGTTGAGTATTATTGCTAATTTTTTGTTGCTAATACTATTTTAGATTTTTCTAAAGCTACTAATACTTTTTTTACATGATTTTAGTATCTAAAACATGATAAACTCATTTTAACAAAATACATTCAAGACTTGTGTGTGTGTGTTTTTGTGTGACTGTGCATGACATAATCATTATTTTGATTAGACAAACAATGTTATGGACAATATTAACAAACTAGGTGAAATGGAAAATGTTAAACCTGAACAAAATAGTGTGATAAAATAAATAACTGTTGTTAGTTGAATGCCTAAGATACAAAAATAGGATTATTGATACGCACTTGATTCATATGTTGTAGCTCAGATAATTATGATTGTTTCCTGTTAGTAAGTTATGTTTAGATACGGAGAAAGGTGAGGTTTCAAAATGTTAAACTAATGAAAAATGAGTCTAATGCTGATATTATAATGAAGTATGCATTCATGGGTGGTTTATGACGGGTGAAACTCCCAATAAGATTAAATGAAAAGTTATACATTTGACATTACCAAGTAGTCTTAACCAGAGATGAAAAGTGAAATTTGGTGTCCCCTTAGGAAAGGGAAATAGAATTCAGGAAGCTGTAAACTTTGACAAATTGTTTAATATATTGAGTTTCATATTAATGAGAAATGAAAGATAACAAATATTACCATGAGAGCATAGTCGACGCAATCTCCTCAGTATAAGAGCAACATGACATCCAAATACACCATTGTACATATGAGCCTCATCAATAACAACAAAGCTGATAGGCAAGCATATTAGAGAAAATATTCGGAGAAAAATAAAAAATTATGAGTTTTTGGGAAAGACTGTGTGTAAAGCAAATCTAAGTTATTGTGATCAAGCACACCCGCCACTTGTCAACTGGAATCACCAATAACAATGCACTTAGCTCAGAGTAATATTTGATACCTCAGATTTGACAAAATTCGCTGAAATTGTCCATGATGAGGCAAAATGGAAACATGAAGCATATCTGGATTGGAAATTAACTGTATACAAGCAGATTGACTTTAGGTTAAAAATCAAAGATTAGATAAAAAAATATGAATTACAAGTGCCAAGAAAACTACCAGTCTAGCATTATCTCGAAGCCACATCCGATGATCTTTAGGGGTGTCACCATCATAGACACCAACATTTAAATTGATATTTGATCCCTTTGTCATCTCTAACAAGGATCTCAACTGATCTTGAGCTAAAGCCTGTGTAACATGAATCATAAACATATCATAAAGAAACCACTACCACAAACATTCCAAAATGGCTTGTCCCAGCACAATTATACAAAATGTAACAATGTTCTATTAGTTTCTTTCTCCCCTCCATCCATCCGTTTCATTTAGTCATCTAGCACATGTTTACATGAACAACATTTATTTCTGGTCTGATGAATTGATTTTAGCATATTATTGACGAGGATGATCTAGACAGACAATCATAAGACTCAGTTGTGTTGGTCAATATGTATCATAAAAATTATGGAATCAGCCATGACAACCTTAACCATAAACATCAAAATTAAAATCAACACTGAAATAATAATTTTAGACAACATTTTCTTTCTCATGTTTCCATAAACATGTCACCGATATGTCAAAGTTTTATCAACATATATCATTTTCTTAACCTTGCCAAAACCTGACACAAAATTGAAGTTGAATTACTTGATAGGGTCATACCTCATTTTTCAGAAGGGTGATGATGTTTCTTATTAATAAACAAACCATAGGTGGGTATCAAGAAGATCAATCCCCAGCAAAATAAAAACCAAGTGGACCATATGCAGAGTTCAGGCTAAGACACTACAATTTTAAAAAAAGATAAATCTTGAAAAAAGATTTCTCTGCTGTCTCCCCTAGAATTGTTAAAGATAACATCATTATGGAAAAGCCAAATGTTCCAGCAGATAGTGTGAATCACTTGAAGATGCCAATGTTGTGCTGTCTTAGCTTGCCCCTGAACCAGCAAATCATCTCTAGATTGAACAGAAACACCATTCTGTATTAAACATATGGTAGCATACCCACAAATTTGTTCAATCAGTGGGTATCCAAAAAGTGATGATCAACATTCTCCCCCTCCCAACTGCAAGGAATGCACGTGAGATCAGAGTTATCGGCCCATTTTTTCCTGTAACATTTGGTGACAAATCTCCAATGCAATATGAGCCATATAGCCCAGATCTTTACAGGTGATCTGCAGTTCCAGACTAAAGTAAATGGAAGCTGATCAAGAAGTTCAGTAAGCTTCCAACAGTCCCAGACAGAAAAGGCTCCTCAAGATGAACACCACCTTGGGTCATCCATTTCTTCAGAAATTCAAATGCAATTTATCTGGCAACATTTCAAGCAAGGATGTGAGCTCCCGAGATTCTTCATCTTTGAGATTTTGTGCAAGATTAAGGTTTCATCTAGTATTTTCAGCTCATCTTTAATGTCATATTGCAAATCAAGGCTTGTGGTTCCATTGTTAACACAAAGATCATGGGATAGGAGGCTACAAGAATCTTCCTGCCCAACCACCTGTCTTACCAGAATTGAACTGTATCCCGGTCTGACTTGAAAATGTGCATTAGACCAGATGAACCGATGCAAAGATGAAAGAAGAAGGGAATCAGTGGATTTCACAGCTTTACTGCCCGGTGTTCAGTCTTCGGCATGCAGAAGCATAATTGCTGTTAATCATTTTAACCCTGATACAACCTGAATGCTTCTTTGTTCAAAGTGCACCACCACCACCACATGAAGAATAATGACTTCTTGACCTCCAAAAGCTATCCAATACCAAGGCTACCAAGTATAGTAGATTAACAGACTTCATTCCAGTTGGAAACCCAAGCCCATGGAGCCTTTCCAAAGCCAAGTCTTGCATTATCTTTCAAGGCCTTGAATAACTCCCAAAGGCATTCTGTAGATAGGTATGTCAAAGAAAGGGATGCAGCCAACACTGAGCATTTTTTTTTCCAACCCAAACTTTTTTTCTACATTATTCACAAGAAATCTCCAACTCTTAACTATTTCACCGATAAACAAAACCCCATGTATTTTAAAGGAAATTTCTCTACCTTATGGCCCAAAATGGAAGTGATTTCAGCTATAATCCTCTCTTTCTTTCTTCTTTCTCTCTTTCTTTCAGATGGTAAGGTGGAATCTCGTTAAGATCAGGCAGAATTACAAGTGCCAATCCCATCTTTTAAATTGGCACCCATAATTGAGCTCTTCTAGAATCTGATCTAGAGGTTTGATGCCATCTCAAAGTTTCTAAGGAAATTCAAGTTATGCATCTAGACGGGAGGGACCATAGAAGAGCAATGTGTCAATAACATATTGGAGAATAAAGACTTTCACTGAGTTGTCCCTAATTATCCAGCATTATAGACAATTAGTGCAAACAGCTTGCCTGTGCATGGATGATAGAAAGTTCACTCCAACATTGAAAAGTAAGGGAGAGAGGGTCACTTTGTTTGACCCCTCCGTGGAAAGAGAAATGGCCACAAGACTCACCATTGGCAAGGATTGATGCTGACGCTACATGAGAACATTGTCAATTCAATTAATCTATTTGGGGGTGAAATAATTCAATTAATCTATGTTGGGGTGAAAATGTGCTCAAAGTATCTCCAGCAAGAATTCGCAGCTAATGTTGAATCTTTGTATAAGTCAATCTTACATATGATACCCAGCATCTTGCATTTGCTATATGTTGTTTAGGAGAGGGAAAATGGATTGTATAGCCATTACAAGCATGAAACATAAATAGATAGAGACAAACTTGTTACATGCATATCAGCATAACAAAAAGATCCACATAACACTATTTAACTGACTAATAATCTATCTACTACCCTCAAATTAGTACATATATATATTAATTATGTCTAACTTGTTATGTAGAGACTCAAAGACCAAACATTAATCATTTTCTAAAAATATTTGCCAACTGTAAAGAAGACTGACCATATGGAACATTGAAACAACAATATACATTTTCCAGTCTGTGTTCACTCATAATCCAGCCTCATTGACGCAACCATGATATTGAGGAATGGGACCTCGTCATCCAGGCAATGACAGGCTATGGAATTGGAAAACATATTGAAAACAAGCTTTCACTATCTTAGCTACGGTTGGAATATTGGGCATCACTGCTTTCTGAGCTTGCCATCACTGCTGCACATAGTGGAAGTCCATGCCAATATATTAGGTGCACTCATTAATGATTCAATTGTTTGCTATTGGATTTAAGGAGAATATGAGAATTGTATGTTATTGCTTTGAAAGATTTCATATACATAAAGTTATAAGATAACCATCATAACTAGATATCTAATTATAACTCTAGTACTCCCCTACAAACTCAAGCATAGACATTTATCATCCCTGGTTTGTTACAATGTAATGTAGAAACACTAACAACCGGTTACTTTGAAAACTAAATGTAGGGTGCAAATATAACTCCTTTCATCACCATGTCACAAATGCACTGCCAGCCAACCTTTAGTGAAAAGATGAATTATTGGCAATGATAGTGTTTTGTATATCACAATTGGAAATATCTATAAAGAAACCACCTAGGTCAATAGAGATTTGAGTCATATCATTTTGTAGGTTTTCCATACCATGGAATAGTATTCACCTTCTACACTTGACCCAAAGATCACATTCTATTTTGTTATTCCAAGTAACAAATTTGCTCCCAACATAAGCACCATACCTTGAAGTTGACTTTCAGTCTTCTCTGTCTCCTACATAACCAGAATTTAAATATACCTCACCTCACAGATGACTAGCATTTCTATGAACCAATCATATGCCAATAGTTTTTTTGATATTTGCCAAAATACAGAAGGCAATACTAAGCTCATGCATAAACAAACTGAGAATTCCCACAACATATAAATGTTTGGCCGATTAACAAGCAAATAGATTTAACTTTCCAATCAGATGCATACACTGACCTGCATCCTTAATGAGTATTCAAGAGTTGTTCTAGAAGTCCAAGCCCTAATCCATAAAAGTACTCTCTAGGCTATGCTCATAAGTCTAGTCTCTTGAAGGAAATAAAATGCATATTTCCTTTAGGACAATGTTACTCTCTCTTTAACATAGGTGAACTCAATATCTAGAGTCCTAGAAAATACTTGAATCTCTCTATGTCCTTTATAACAAAGAGTGCCTTCAAATACTGATTGGACTCCTCAATCCTTGGAGAATCACTACTTATCAACAAGATGCCATCAATATAAACAGCTCGAATAATACAATCAATGGTAGTCTTCCTGTAGAAGGATGTTGTATCATGAGATTGAAGGTTGAAAAATGCGCAACCCACCCAGTTAGCCTCCTTGCCGTGAATGACCTTGACACATTTTGACACCATGTTTTCATTAAAGACTTTCATTGACACTTCTATTGCTTCCAACCTCTGCATTGAAGAAGTGTGGCTGAAAACTTGCATTGAATATTTCCATCATCCATAAGTCAAATGGAATCCCAAGGAACTGCAGCTGAATGCTTTTTCCTGGCATTGCCACGTATGGAGAGGACCAACAACACCACTCCCCCTGCTCCACATTTTTGGTTTCTATGGAAGAACACCTAAACAGCATTTCCAGCTCCAAGTGAGGTTTGGGAACTCAACAAATCTCTCCCCAATAGTTGATTGACATTACACTCCCTCCCCCTAGCCTTTATAAATTGTCAACTAATTGAAGCTAGCAAAGAATCACTATCCATTCCAGGCAGGTGGCAAATCAAACATCATCACAGGAACTCCAATCTCTTCCAAGCACTAGTGGCCAGAGGACAACCACCTTGGTGTCCCATCAATCCTCCAAACTAATACCTGGACTGTTTGTAATCATCAGTAGGGCAAGAGGATTTCCACCACCTCTAAGCATTACTAAAATCACACTCAACGGGCACAAAAAAGCCCAGTGACCTAACACCTTGCATACATGACACTTCACAAGACCCAAACTGTGGCATGGTAACTCATGCCTAGACATTGAAGATGCTACTGCATTACTCTGTTCAACCAGCAAGTCTTCCATTCTGCATCCATGAGAGTGAGACCATCTTTCCCTCACCAACTTTCTCTTCAATGTCATTTGTGTTTAGTCATCCCCTCCTATTCCTCCAATAGAGAAAGAGATCCATCCTTGAGCCATAACCTCATTAAACTCTCAATGGGATGGGCAATGACCAAAACATACCATGACAGCAGGAATACATGTGCAGACGGTAAAGAGAAAGTATTGCATGGTCATGGTATACAAGAGAATTCAATACTCAGTGGAGTCTATTAAATGAATAAGAATTACTTAATACCTTTGTAGGAAACAAATAAAGAACACATGATTCAATATTCTTAGACATTTCTTCAATAACAGGCAAGTTATAACACAAAGACTTCCCACTGGATGTGGATGTTGCAATAACTACATGCTTCCTATGAAATGAAGCTTGAATTGCTTCAACCTGTATGAGAGAGTAAAGTGACATCAGAAGCCAATGGAAAAACAATAGTGACATTGAAAGGTTATATCTGTATCACACGTAACCTGGTGCAAATAAAGCTTGCATATTCCAATCCCTTCAAGTGTCTTTTTGGCTGCTTCTGAAATGTTACCAGGAAGTTCTGAAAAGATTGCCGGTTTGGCATCTATTTTTTCCAAATGGATCATCTGCAAAATGAGAAAGATACTTCAATCATTGATTTTTCCAGTCCTCCTAAAAATGGACCATTTTCATATAATCTCATAAGTTATTCAAAAAAACTCATGTTCTCATGATTTGCCATGGGTTTGAAATAGCACCCATTTAAAAGGTATTCATCAAGTTATTAACAATTAAAGCAGGTTATAATATTGCTGTGATTGGATAATTACTGCTAAAACCCTCCCGCCACTCTGGTCCATCCCATCTCTTCCCTTCCTGTTATTATCCAGCAAAGCCCTTTCTTTATAATAAAGTCACCATTGGCACTAAGGGCAGGACAACATTGGAGGATTTTGACCAGGACTTCCTTGGCAATGAGTAGGACACTGCTGACTGGTAGACGTAGCAGGAGACCCAGTAATGGTCGATTAAGCAAACAAAAAGGAAGTTACATTCCAGGGAGTTTTTCAAAGAGGTTTGAAGGCACTAAAAAAAATTACCATATTGAGTTAGCATGTCATTTCAGATAGTGGATAGTGCATAACTGAAGGATTTCTTTAAAACCTGTGGCAAACTATAAGATCCTTAACCCGTTAAAACACAGGGATTTTTTCATTTCAAATTAAATTATGCCAATACCTTTTCCTGGTTTCCAAAGCCGGTCCTCAAGTGCTCAATCATTTGCTTAGGTTGTAACAAATCTGTCCTCTGCAGATTTATCATTAATTAATCAAATTACCTTAGAAAATAAATGGAAAAATATAGAATAGACTTTTATGGAAGTCACACATTTAGGAAATACCAATTCTGAAACTCAATTAAATATTTATTTAACAACAAACAATGTAAAATTCTTTGTTTATGATAATAGCTGGAAACAAGATTTCCAAAGACGGTCCTCATGTGCTCAACCATTTGTTTAGGCTGTAACAAATCTGTCCTCTGCAGAATAACTATTAAATAATCAAATTACCTTAGAAAAGAAATGGAAAAAAATAGAAGACTTTTTATGTTAGCCACACCTTTAGGACATACCAATTCTGAAAAACTGAATTACATAAGAAATGTTAGGGTGAGACACTATGAAGAAACAACAGAAAAAACTCCTGGCTTCAACAGACTTCAATAAATAAAAAATGTAGTTCTCCTTCTTACAAAATAAGCCATCAATTAGAAGGAAAAAAGGAAAAATTATAACAGCTAAACAGAAATAAATTTTCTAAAGAAGGGAGCAGAGTAAACAAACATACATGGCATCGACTTTCTGAAGCTGATCGAGATTTCTTCAAATTTACTTTTCTGCCTTTCAGATTACGTTGACTCATGACTATCAAATCATCTAATTCAAAAAAACTGATCTCTGACATTGTTTTTCCCTGCATATTATATTAACACTTTGAGATTTTATCAATCTGCCTTGAAAGTTCAACTGCTTAGAACAATAAGAAGTATTGCCTGCTGAAAAAAACACAATAATGAGAAAATAGGCAACACAACATTTTTGCAAGAAAAATGTACCATCTGTAAATGAAGTGTCAAATGGCTGAAAATTTTGTTGTTTTCTTCACTATGTCAATGTACACCTAAAAGACAACTTACCAGGAAACACTTGATAAACTTCCGCAAATCATTTCTCAAGGCATTGTCCCGTTTTCTTAAGGTGTTCAAGATTGACAAGCTAGACATCCGACTTTTACCTTCAAAATAACCATAATTGAAGCAGATATAATGAAAAGAAATTGTCCTTTGAATTATATGTGCATTCATATTTATGGATAAACTTACACCTAAGACTCATTCTCTGATTCTGTGATTCACCCTGGTCATCAAAAATAATCACCGGAGTTTGAGATCTGGGCAGAACACCACCTTCTTTAACCACCACCACTACCTGAAACAGAAGTGAGCAAAGAAAGAGCAATGATCAATTTTTTTTAAAAAAAGAAGTCAAACAACAGATAATTAAAGCATATCAAATAATTTGAAAGAAACAAATACAAGAAAAATCTTATCAAAGTTACAATCCAAAAGCGAAGAAAAAAATTAAAAAAACAATGATTTAAGTCAGTGTCCAATTGATACATTCAGATAATCCATAACAACCCTGGCCAGAAATTAGCGAATATGAATACAACATAGAACCAATCCACAAACAAAGGCATGCTACAAAACACAGTCATAAAGGTAATGAGGTGACCCAGAAATAAGCTTGGGTGCTTGGGACAGCTGGCAGTTCCTAAACACCAATTTAAATTTAAAATTTATATATGTTTCAGTATTAGCAATACTATATTGAATAATATTAAATAAAATTATGGCATGATATATTCATTCTCAACTTACCAGTAAATATATAACAAATGCACATTAACATCATGCCATCAATACAAAGTTACAAATGCACATTAACATTATAGCATCCAAATAAGATTAAATAATAAGATTTAAACTTTTCACAAGTCAACTAAACAAAACAAAATACAATAGAACTATAAATGCGTGTACCCTTAAGTTTTAACAGAGCAAAATAATATAAAATCTGAAATTTGACTGATCAAAATATAAAGACAACAAAAAAAACGTACAAAACAAAAGGACAATGCATTTAAGTTAGAAACAAAATAAAAGACATGATTTAATAAAATCTGCAATAAGAAAAAATAAATCTGACATTAATCTATCAACATATAAGACAATAAAAAAGTCCATAAAACAAGGAAGTCAGTTCTGGATCTTTCTAAGGATCCATTTAATGAAGCAAAGTGTTTGGTGTGTAACCACCCAGCCATGAAATTTCACCTGCATGCCAGGAACCCGCCTTAATAACAATACTACAGAGTTGTCCTAATGGATGTGTTGTAGGTAATAGTGCAGAAATTTTCAAGTACATGGATGCTTATAAAAAAATAAGATTTCAAGTACACATGAAAATTCAGATACCATGATAATGGAACATTGAAATAACGAACATGTGCAAATCTAAATTTACCCATCCGTACATAAAAGCAACTGATGAAATAAAATGGAGGTCTGAGATGCAGTCAATTTTTGAAACAAGCTAAGTCAGCTACACATTTCCCAGTCTTTTCATTTAGTACTTTAAATAAATATTAAAAACTCCTGCCTGGGCACTTGCATGCCTTTATTGTGGGGATGGAAAGCCTAAAGAAGCTAAAACGCCATAGAAAGGGCTGCCACTCCTAAATGCAGAGTTTGATACAAAACATTGGGAGGTTTATTAAGAAACGTGAATTAGGAAAAAGTTGGGTATACAAGCTAAAGGTCGATATTTTACTATTTTACATGAGCAATTTGTCACCATGAACCTTCTTGGGTATTTGAAGAATCCAAGATATGAACTTCAAATCTCATGATAACTTGTACCATCCCTATAGTGACGTTTACATGTATTGAATTGCTTCTTTAAGAAAAAATTTAACCAAATTGAACCAAATAATACAATGATAGATATTGAAATGATACAGATCAGACTCTTTTATGAAATTTTACCTTACATAGATAGACATTGATGACATTCGTGTTAGGCCCATGATCCAACACTCATATTAAAGAGAACTAGACCCTCCAAAAATCATAAGATAATTCAGTGTTTCAAGCTTCTAAACCACTTATTCTTCTCTATGTTGTTCTGGGGAGCAACAGGACCACAATAGTTGAACTCCAGTTCTTTTGTTGATAACACACAATGCACAAAAGAATCAATTGTTTTCCCGTGCTTCCATTTTAGTTTAAAAAAAATCTGAGTTCACCTCAACTGGCAAGGATAATAAAGAATAAAACTCAATACATTTGATATCAGAAGTGCTGATTCTCTGAATGTATTATTGATACTAAAGATCTACAAATACATGGGACTACCTTGGAGCACAGAACAGCAAGTTTCTCTATGTCTGTGACACAGATATCTTCAACACCACAGTCATGCAATGCCTCCTTCAGATTGTTCCAATTCAAGCACTTGTACTGCATTTGCTGTATCCCGTCAAAGATATTGACAAAGGCAAAGCACTTGACCAATTTCTTCAGCCACGACGGGCATATGCACTGCTCCACCTCATTCTTATCCTTGTGTAGCTCTCCGAACAAGAGGCACTTACCAGTGGAACGATCCGACAAACAGTCAACAGTTTCCACTACCCCACAAATTTTCTCAAGTGTCTGCAGACCAGGACCAGCACCATCGCCATCCACAGAGAATATTATATCACGAATGAGCTGGTCGGTCATAGTCTCCGGTCCATGAGCTGACGAACTGCTCTCTACCGTATGTTTCGAAGGAACAATCCTGCTTGGTGAAGGATCATCCACAGGTGCACTTGAAAGAGAAGCAACGTCCCGCATTAAGTCAAGCCAAGCCGAATCCGCCGCAGCACTGGTCCGAGTGATCTCATTCTCACCGCATGTTGTGCTTCGCTCGAACACATCTTTGTTCGAGTCGGACCGTCGCGTTCGTTTCGTGAAGGGCACCAAGACCACGAACTCCCCTTCCTTCACCGTAACGTCACTGACTCTGCCTTGTTCGCTCAATTTGGCACCCTTTTCGGACAAGAGAAAAGAAGACATGTCAGAACAGTCAGAGTTAGGGAAAATAATTAGGAGTTGAGAGCGGACCTTGAAGAAGATGTGGAAGTTGGGGGCCGCAACGGCGGGAGGAAATGAACCATTGAGCAGGAAAACCTTGAGGTCGGCGACGGTGCTGTTGGGAGAGAGGGTGACGGTGGTTGTTGAGCCATCCAATGCTCGGACCTCGAGCCCGACCTCCGTCATTGATAATGATCGGTCGTAGGTTTGGCAGGGAAGTGGCGGGAGGACTGGACGCGGGATATCGGGCTCGGAATGTGACGCACAATTTATAGCTATGGTTACGGGTCGGATCCGGGTCAAGAGGTCTGGCGGGTTACATGAATAAATTCTCAAAATGCGTTTATTTACCGCATTAGATTATATCAAATATTATTTTGAGAATGGTTACTTCAGAATTCAATAAATATATTCAGGTCAACAATTGTAGAAGTGAAGTGAATATAGTAACTACTGTTCGTCATTGATATTATAAATGATCAATGCACACACACTCCACGTGAGAGTTATCACTCCATCTATAAAATTACAACTTTTATCTTGATAAAAATGTACCCATGCTTACTTTTCCGATCCAAATCAGTAATTATACAATGGTAAATTGGACAATCTTGATTTATGTCTTTTCATTTCAAATAAATGTTGTGTCACATTAGTATCACGTAACTCTTACATTGTGATCACATAATTTCCTAAATCGATGACTAAATAATTTCACACCGAAGCAATTTTACAAAAAACTGCAAACAAATGTAACCTTAAATCAATCTCTATGATACTCGAAACTGGACGTGAAGATTTACAAGGTAATTTTACATTTTATATCAAACGTGGAGTTCGTATATCAGATGTCGATGTAATATTAACTTATTATTTGTTTTACGGAATGAAAATTGCATAAATTCATTATTGTATTATTTAATATATATATATATATATATTCGTTTGATATCAATCTCTTCTTCTTTTTTTGCATCATTCATTTGGTTGTGTGATGGATGCGAATTATCAAAGACTCTTGCATCATCTCACGTAACATTGCATCATCTAATTCTTCAAACATAATGCAGCAACTGAAATAACTTAATAGCAATGGCACTCAATAATATATTTTAAAATTTAAATTATAAAGAATAAAAAATATTATCGTTATTTTAAAAAAAAACCCTCGTAGACAAATTTTTGCATGAGAATTTTAAGTTTTCAATCTACTTTTTGTTTGTTCACAGTGGCATGTGATGCATTTTTCCATCCAGCTGCGTACATACAGGCATGTAAAGAGACCAGTTGGCATTTGCAGATGAAATGTTTAAGTTTCAAAAATACACGTTACAAATGGTTGCTGATTGGTCCTAATTTTTGAGAGAGGGAATCGACATAAATCTCTAACAACACCAACGGATGTAACCTCTAGGATTTGGTTTGATGAAATTGAGGAAGAAGAAAATATTTAACTCTAGTTTACCTGTGCTCGTTATCGTCTTAACTTTTTTGTGAATTTGTTCTGACCTCGTTTCCTTTTGTTCTATATTTTATTTCCTTACTTGTAAGAGGGGTATCTCTGGATGCTTTACTTTCATTTAGGACTTACTTTAAACTCTTGTCTCTTCACCTCAGTTGGGTTTTTAATTCAATTTTTTTACCACTTTTCGAAAAAGAATCCGGAAAGAAAAATAAAATATCAAAATATAAAAATCCGAAGAATGCGTAAGTGTCGCTGGATCAAATGGGCCGAGAATTGTTTAGGTCCGCAGTCCGCTATTATTATTGGGCCGTGGGTCGGGGCGTCTTTCGAAGGAGTGGTTGACCGTTTTCTTCGTTGCATCAGATTCCCGGTCGATTTTCTCCAGATTCTTCGAAAGTAACCCACCCGGTACGTTCGTGGTCTACTCCCAAATCCGAAGTCTTCGTTTCCTTCCGGCTCCCTCTCTCCCTTCCGTTCGCCGCGCCGCTGTCAGGCTGGTCGCCAGACCCTCTCTGTCTCGTCACCCCACATTCCTTTCGATCTTTTCTCGGCGTACCTTTGAAATTTGTTGCTTTCTTCGGTTTTCCCCCTCTATCGATCTCTATCTTTTTGGTCCGTCATTTCTTCTTGTTTGATGATATACCTGTTTGGTGGTTGTTAGTTTCTTGTACACTTTGAATTTGTCGCTTTATGTAATTTATCAAAACCTCGTATTGGACGTAAAACTGCACTTTCCACGTTTTCTTCTTCGTCGTTTTTCTCCTCTGCTATCGCTATTTCGCCCGTTTGTACTCCCTTCGAAGTTTTTTTCTTAAAGTTTATTGATCTTCATCCGACCCACTTTCTCTCTTTTCGGGTTCCGGCATCTTTGCTCCATTTTGGTTTTTTTTAGCTTCCCATCGCAATCTGATTCCGTGAACTGCGTTGGCCTGCCTACTTGAATCTTGTTTCAATTTCTATAACGACCTGTTATTTTCTGCAAAAAAAAGTTAATCCTTGATTCATTTTGTTCTTGTTGCTGCCAAATAATGTTACTGACCTCTTGACTTGGTGTTTCTTTTAGGATTATTTTGATTGGATTTTATAATGGACTTCGAGAACATTTCATCCGAATTACAAGGTATGACTTCTCCGATGATGAGTGCTATTTATCTATGGGGTTACAATCAGTGTGGGCAGACTGCTAGAAACGACAACGCATGTCACTGGAGGATTCCCAAACGGCTTCCACAGAAGCTCTTCACATGTCCGGATGGGAAGAAGTCAAGGTGGCTGGATGTTGCCTGCGGCCGTGAGCACACTGCTGCCGTGGTGTCGGATGGGTCACTGTTCACATGGGGTTTGTCCATACTTCCACATTACTTCGGAATCATTAAGATCATTACCTATCTGTTTTCATGTCAAATGAGCATTTTTTTTCACACAGGCATAAATGTTTTTAAATAATGTCATGTGCTCTTTTATTCATATAAATAAGGGTACTATCAATTCGCTATAGCATATAGGACAAGACCTAAATGATGATTGTTCTTTTGGCATATTTTATTTTTTAAATACTTGGCTTTAAGTGAATAGCGGAATAGTGCAATCATAAGGGTTGAAGTTCTGAATTCAAACCCATGAAGAAACACTACTATTATCAAAAAAGTTTGCTTGTTGTGTTTGGTAGTTCGCAATATAGTTTTGGGCATGATGAAGCCAACTTTTATGGTAAACGTGAACTCTATGTTCAATGAGCACCATGTGTGATACAGGTGCATCAAATAATTTCAAAACTTGGTGATCTTCAATTTTGAGGCATCTCTGGGATCCTTTTTTCATAAAATCAGTTTGTGTCGCCAAATACAGGCTCAAATGATTTTGGACAGTTGGGTGATGGAACTGAAATTAGTAGAAAGCGACCCAAGAAGGTCAAGTCACTACAGACTGAATTTGTGTTATCTGTATCATGTGGAGCACATTGTACAGCTGCAATTGCGGAACCTCGTGAGAATGATGGCACTAAATCTACAAGGAGATTATGGGTTTGGGGGCAAAATCAGGTTCTTAATTTTAATTCATTAGCCCATATAGTCACATGTTTAGATAGTCGCATATGATTTTAATTTATGTCTTGCAGGGCTCTGATTATCCACGATTATATTGGGGAGCATTTACACCAAACACGGTATGTTGTTTTCCATTATAATTTTCTGGAGTCATGATATATGTGGTTGTGATTGTTTTTGTGCTTCCAAGTAGTTTGGTTTGGGAACATTTGGCTAGAGATATTTGACTCATATTATACCATTACGCTATGGTAGGTAGTACACCAAGTATCTTGTGGTTCATCCCATGTATTGGCCTTGTCAGAGAATGGTATACTGCAAGCATGGGGTACCTTTCTTGTGCATTTTTACCTATTTCTATCTTACATGTCATCTGTTTACAAAAACTAAATCTATCTTCAAAGTTGGTCTTATTTTAGAAGATCAGTTTGTTCCTCATGTGCTCACAAACTTGGTAGGTAGATGGTTTTAGTTTCGTAGTATTCATCCATCCATGATGTGTCTACTAATTTTTGCATGGCCTTGTGAAGAAGAAGCCAAACAAGGTTTTTCTATATGATTATTAATACAATCTGCACTACTCTAACCAGGCTATAATGAGTATGGTCAGCTTGGGAGAGGTTTTACTTCTGAAGGACTTGAAGGGGCACGAGTATTGAATGCTTATGCAAGGTTCCTTGATGAAGCCCCTGAGCTTGTGAACATAGTCCAAGTATCATGTGGGGAGTACCATACTGCAGCTATATCAGAAAATGGAGAGGTGTAAGTTTTCTGAAAGGCTGTAGATGGTTGAAGTTAACTGCTCTCTGAAAGGCTGTCAATGGTTGAATATATTCACTGACCAGGCACATGACTGATATTGTTTACTATGAGACTAATTTAACAATCTAGGATTCTAATTTCCTTGTAGGCTTATATATAAAATAAACAACTTCTCATCTTCTCATGTGACCACAAGTTATAAGAAAGAGCATCTTTATTTTTACACACTAGCATTTACATACCTTATATCACTCTCTAGGCATTTATAAAATTTCTCATATCGAAATCAAGATTCCAACAAATAGAAAAAGGGACAAGAGATCGATTGACCAAAAATATTAGATGACATTTTGATCGCCATTCCAAGAAAATGGATTGCGTTGAAATCCATTTGAACAGTCATTTATTCCATTTTTTTTAGAATGAAATTTCTTTGATTCTTGCAATTTTACATTGATTCATTGTTTTGTGCTATCTCCCTTTCCTGCTGAAATCACTTTACTTTCCTTGTGGTCCTCCTATATGGCAACTCAGGAATAACAAAGTAAATTATGGCATGATATTAAATACAACTACAAAAGCTGCTTTTTTTTCCAAAATCGATATTACTTTACACCCTGGTTAGAGCCATCTATATCTGCAATAGCCATTAGCCAGTTAAAGGACAATATTTATTAATTTGCCAATGCTTTTTTAAAAAAAATTTGGGCCTCCTCCTGCTCAAAAAAATAAAATGGATCACCCTTGTAAAAGTTGGCTTCTATTGTGATATTTATTCAAATGACTTGGCCTTTTTCATTCTTATGAATTTTGTTGCCTGTCCAGTTATTCATTTGTTGCTATTCTACTTGCTTATTATTTAATTAGTTGTGATGTTTTTAAGTGATCGATATTTCTGTTTTAATAAAAAAATTATATTATTCGCCATGAATATGAAGTCATTATTATTTAATCATTCATATTTTACTTTTTTTACATTTTTGTTAATGAAGTGATCATGATGCTTTTAAGTGAATCATGCTTCTGTTGTATTCTGGTGTAATATAAAAGATATGATATTATTCACCATTTACACGAAATCATTATTATTTTAATAATTACATGATTTCTTTGCAACATAGTAATTCTCTGAAAATTGCAAAATGTTGCCTTCTTCTTAGTATACAAGTACCGGACGGGAGATCATAACCAAACCTTTATCTGATGCAATTATTATTCTGAACTTGATAAGCTTGGATCGACATTTAGTTGTTTTATTTATTCTTGCATTATTGGCCAATCCTATTTGGTAGGATTATGACATGGGTTGTTATCTTTTGTTGCATTTATTCTTGCAATACGTTACCATGGGATTCATGTTATTCATCCAACATGGTGTGATCGAGACATTTATTGATAGATGTTTGTCGTAAAGCTCTATCACAAAATTTTCACTTTGTTTTTGGCAGATATACTTGGGGGCTAGGCAGCATGGGCCAGCTTGGGCACCGTTCTCTTCAGTATGGACAGAAAGAGTTGTTGCCAAGGCGAGTAGTTTCCCTTGATGGTATTGTCGTGAAAAATATTGCTTGTGGTGGTGTGCATACCTGCGCAGTAGCCACTGAAGGAACCCTTTACGCATGGGGTGGTGGTCAGGTGGGACAGTTAGGGTTGGGTCCCCAAAACGGGCTTTTTTCGTGCACGTCCACTGGGTCTGACCCAGTTATACGCAATATTCCTGTAGCAGTTATACCATCTGGCGTTCTACTTGTTACTTGTGGACATTCCCATACACTGGTCTCTATGAAAGATGGAAGGATATATGGGTGGGGTTACAATAGTTATGGTCAAGCTGCCAATGAGGGTGCCACTTATGCTTGGTATCCTTCACCTGTTGATTGGTAGGTGCCATCGATCTACTCCAATTTTTCATACATTTAACCAACAATAATGTAACTATGATTTCAAGACAATCACAGGTTCGTTTCAAGGAATCTAGCATTTCTAATGGATGATCAGGTCATCTGTTGAATGATTTGATTTTCTTTATTTATAGGTGCATTGGTGAGGTTCGGAAGTTATCTGCCGGTGGTGGCCATTCAGCTGTGTTGACTGATGCATGTTCCCTGAAAGAGTTATGTGAATACAAGCTTGCAGAAACAGTGACATTGTCCAACACATCTGAGGTCGAAGATGTTGCGTCTAGAACTGGTTCCGATTCTCTGGCACGATTTTGTGTGAAACTGAGGTAGAATATAACCCGTTTCCTATATTTGTATTTGGTTTGATACGATCTCCCTTCTCATTGCATGCATTTCACTTCTGAGGATTTGAAGTTGCTGATATTTTTCTTTGGCTCAGGGAACACTTGCTTGCTGGTGGTGGTCTTGACAGGGATGGGGAAGATTGTGAGGAGTAATGTCTGCTGCTGGTAGAACTTTTGATATCACTAAAACGTTCCTAGTGGCACTGTTAGAAAATTGTAGAAGATTATGACCAAAAACGATAAACATGGTGACATGATTGATATTATATAACATGACATTTAGGACTTCACTCATCTAAACAATGGTTAACTTGGGTGGGGCGAGGATTCTAGCATGATTTTTCTTTTGGTCAAAGTTGAAAAAAGCAATAAAATATTTTAAATTCTAAGGGGAAATTAATTTAAATTTTTAATATAATCTTGAAATGTAAAAGTCACCATATGATTTGGAATATTGTCACGAAACACATTAGAAGGTTATTTAAGAATTTGTACTCGTAGAATCAATCTTTATTCTTTTGGATTCATTTGTGTCATTTAGAAAAATTAGGAAATAGAATATCAAAAAAGTTAGAAATAAAAAATCAGAAAAATTAGAAATTAAGAAGTCTAAAAATAAATTTTAGAGGTGTTTGTGTCATCGATGGAAAGTTAAGAAAATTATATAGTTTTTGAAATTTTAATAATATATATTAGATAATATTTATAATAAAATAATATATTATATTATTATACTTTAATTATATTAAAGTACAAACAAAGTAATTTTAATTAAAATAATAATATATTATACAAAGTATATTACAAAGTAATAATTAAAATAATATAATACATTAATAATATAATATATTAATATATTATACTTTAATTATAATTAATTTTAAATAATAAAAATAATTAATTAAATAGAGATAATTCTTGTACTGCTTTTTCAACTTTCGAATAGAGATAAACTTTAGAAAGTTAGTAAAATTTTCTTAATTTTTTAATTTTTAATTTTTTGAGTAGCACAAAGCCTTCTTAAATATCATTCTAGTCATGAGTTTAATTGGATAGCTTTTCAAAGTAAAGTCTTTTGTTGGTTCGACGTGAATTGTCGCTCAAATCAAAAAGTATTTTAGAACCATGATTTCGTTTATTTTAGTACATGAAAACACCTGGTTGGGAAATATTCAAATAGACCGAGAAGAGATAACATGCTACGTTAATACCATTGCCTGAAAATTAATCAAGTTTTTATAATTAATTATCAATCAAGTGTTTATAATTAATTAACACTTGTCAAAACCATCGCCTGCACATCTCCTAAACCAGTTGATGCTGAGCAGAGAGAACATTATTTTTTTACATAATCAAGTTTTGTCCAATGTCTGGGCTTCGGTTTCCCAAATCTATGGGCAGACCAGATCTGTCGTCTGTCCTTTGCCAATGTCGGAATTTTCTGTCGTTTGTGCTTTTCGATATTGTTAGTTATCTCAATTAATTCTGTAGAGATCATATCTACCTACGATGCTTGATTTTCGATCACCTTGAATATTATTAGTTGGGTTTATTTATTCCCTGTGGAACATTTGTCTCGTGTGGATGGATGGTGTCGTTTCCGTGGAAACTTATCCATTTTCTTGTTTGCGTCAATCACGCGTCGTTGCATAATGTGTATATTTTGAAGAATAATATATATTCAGATCGTAGATGTAAACATTTGAATATATAAATTTAATTAATAAAAGAATAGAATTATATAATGATTAATTTTTTTACTTAAGATCAGTTAGTTTTAAATTAAAATTTTACACACACACACGCGTATAAATGTATGTATATAAGAAATTACATCATATGTAATATTTATATACAATAGCAAATGAAAATAAATAAAATATATTTATATTTGTAAAAGTTTATTACAGCATAAAATATATCATATAATACGACAATGGTTAAAAATATTGACATTCACAAAAAATTGTTGCTTACAGATATTACACCAATCAATCAAAATCCATCTGGGCTTGTCAAAAACATGAGAAAATGCCGTAAAAAGGCATAATTCATCTACAAATATATATAGACTGCATTTACTTGCAAAGGCTTCTCCTGTATATATATAGTGTGCGAACTTCATAAGAGTAATTTCTTATACTAAGCAAAAGCATGACGGGTGGTGAATTAACAATGCTTGATATATATCATAGATGGCGAACAAGCTGGAGAGTAATTCAAAGAAGACGGGTGGGCTCTCTCTCAACATGAGTTGCATGATTCTTCATTTGCTTCTTCTACAGTTAGCCAAATTACAGTGACACTCAAAAAAAATAAAAAAGAATGTCGCATTTTTACAAAGAAAGTCAATGTTACCTGTATTTTTTTTTTTTCCAAATTTTTATGTGTACTTGATAATTTTCTTTTTTGGTTACATATCACGAAGTTCTTATAATTAGCGTTATTTACCTGATTTTTTGAAAAACAGCGGAGCAAATAGGCCAGCTTGCGACGGCCGGCCGACGTCCGACAATGCCGGCCCAGCCGGAGCAAACATAGGATGTCCGTCCGAGGGGGACGGGGAGATTGAAGATGCGCGATTGCTTGATTTTCTTTGGAATCGGCGCGCGATCTGCAATTTTTCGAATGGAAAAGAAATTGAATCATTCGTTCGTTGCATTCATAGCTGAGAGGAAAGCAAGGGAGAGAGAGAGAGAGAGAGAGAGAGAGGAGGAAAAGCGAGGTCTTCTGTCGTCTCCCTGAGGCAAGTGGGCGTACGGGCACTGTTGTCTTTCCATACTGGACCACGTCTCCACCTATCAGAATTAAACAACGTATTGTCGTCGAAAACCATGATTGCGTTTCCACACCGCTGGGAATCGATGATCCCTCTTTATCTCTCTCAACATGGCCGCTTTCCCTCTCTACCATCAATCACGACCATGGTAATAATAGTTGCAAGCATATAAGAAAGGAGGAGGAAGAGGAGGGGGAGGAGGGAGAGGGGGCGGTGGGGGAGAAGTACTACTCGTGCTGCTGATGTTCTGCGTTCGTGCCAGCTCTCTAGGTTACTACTAGCAAGATCGAGAAAATGGGGAGAGGGACAGTGCAGCTGAGGAGGATAGAGAACAAGGTTAGCCGGCAGGTCACCTTCTCCAAGCGCCGATCCGGACTTCTCAAGAAAGCCGACGAGCTCTCTGTCCTCTGTGACGTCGATGTCGCCTTAATGATCTTCTCCGCCAAGGGCAAGCTCTACGAGTACTCCACTGATTCAAGGTAAAACAAAAACTTTCTTCTTCATCTTCCACCTTCTCTTATTGCTTCCATACCTGCTTGTTCATGGGTATTTACATCATTTTCTCTGTGTCTTATGCCTTTTCCTTCTGTAGTTTCTGCACACTATATACCAGTACTACGATTCGTCGGTCATGGTGGAGAAAAGGAGATTCTGCTTCTATTGAGTAGTGGATTAGGTTAAAATATAGTCCGACTTTTTTTTCTTCTTCTGTTTTCCTAGTCTTGTGAACTTCGATTCATATCTCTTCACCCCTTGATCTTCACATACCTAGTACCTGCATCTGTCTTCTTTTGTAAAATATTTTTCTGGAATTATATTACTTTTGCTTGTAATCCTTTCATCATATATTAGTTCGTGCTAACCATGAAGTTATTCTTTTTCGGATGGTTTGGAAAACATACACACGCAATTCTTGTTCGCTTGAAAAATCGACTTTCATCGTACTTTAAATATTTATATTATAGGCTGAGGCGGTACATAATAAGCAGTAATTATTATGTTTATTCATCTGCCTTTCTATTCTTTGCCTTATTTTGATAATGGCCCTAATGTTTGTACCTCGATTAATTTGAATCGAATATCTGTTTTTTTAATGGCAATCGAGTGAAAGAGTAATTACACCGTGCACGGTTTCATCTTTTCAGTTCTTTGTTTAGATGGCAATGGGTGTAATTAACATTGTCAGCGCAACTGCAACTTATCGGTACTACAACATTGCACGAGTACTGTTCATCTTAGGTTGTTAATTATACACCAAATACTTATAAATACCATCAGTTCTATAACACTGAATCTTATATGTTTCACGAATGAGCTTCATCGTGCGATGACCGTGGAATCCTATTATTCATACACTGATGTAGGACATATCTTGATGATAACTTCTGAGCTTCATTCTTTAATTCGTGTCGTTTTCGGTATGATAATCCTTCATATCATTCGATAGAGAATTGTTGCTGTATGTAACCCCGTCTTATGCTGTGTAGAATCGAAAAGATTATCGAACGTTATGAGCGATCTTGCTACTTTGGAAAAGAGTTTGCTTCGGGAAATTCTGAAATAGAGGTATACACTCGTGGGACTTACATATTGCTCTCCATTCTGTATGTTATATGGTTTATTTGGACCATGATCACAAACTTGCTTGTGCGCTTTTTATGTTTATATATAATCTTTTTAGTTTATTCTATCGAATCAAACAAAAGAATGTCCCAGTGCGTCTATCGCCCAAACAAAAGAATGATTACTCTATTATTTGTCGGGACCATGTCAAACTTTATTCCTTTAGTTAAAATATATTAATCAGACGGTACTTTATGCATTCCATCATATGGCAAACATTAATGCCCTTTGTTAGGCAATTCTACATATGATGTGCTTATCATATATTTGGTGGAAGGGCCTACGGTTTTTTCATCTCTTTTTGGTATAATATATAGTACTTCATCTTTAGGTGGGCGATGCTAATTAGTTTCTTTGAAATGCCACCTAAAGCAATACTAATGTTTTGTGAGATATATTCTCCTACAAAGGTTTTAGAAATCTAGGGGCTGGGTTAGGACACGAATTCGAACTTTCAAGTGGATCCTAGTGAATTTCCAATATTTGGATGGTCCAGAAGCTTACATACGAGTATGTAATCGTTGTTAGGAAACGCTCCTCTTTAAGGACGATTTTAAGTATCATAAGAAGCCATTATGTGCCGGCGCAGATGATTAATCTCAGACTAGCCATCTTATTCTGGAACTGTATGACTGTGGAAGAGAAGGGGTGGGAAAAGAAGAAAGAAAGCTGGTATTCGCAGAAGGCCTGTAACGGAGAAAAATGAATTCCATATCATCAGTTCCAGCAGTACAAAGGGAACATGTACACACAATGAAGAACAAATGTGGACTACTGGATTCAAAAACAAAATAAGACAACATGGCTATGATCCACATAATTTGTACACTCCCCACAAGTCGGTACAAAGATGTCTCAAGTGCACAACTTTGTGAAAACGGTTTTTAATTAATTATTATATGATGACGTTGTTAGGCTGCCAGGTAGCTGTTTTGTGCTCTTCACAGACATTGTGTTCATTATGCCTTGATGATATTTTCTCTCGTTTCCTGACAGTTAATTTCGTTGGTGGTTCATGGGGTTGGTTACCTGGTTAGTACATGCATGGTGGTTTTGTTTCCGTAATGTAGTCCTGTTGGAATAGACAGAAGATATGTTTAACAAGTAGACGTAATCGATAAAAGAAACTTTGCTTCTACAAATGATATTGAGATGGTATGCCACTTTTCTAAATTCCCTTGATATAGGACTATAGGAAACTTGCCAAGATAGGTCACTACAATACATGGTATAGATGGGGGAAGTATTTTATTATATATTTTTTTTCTCATTTTTGCAATGGTACAAAGGATAAATAAGGGAAACATTCCCTCATTTTAAGTATTATCGTCTAATTAAAAAGATGAAAGATAAACGAAGATTTTAGACAAGGAAAAGATGAGAGCAATATTTCCGTCATCCTTTTGTAAATAAGATGCGCAACAAAAGATGAAGGAAAGTTCCCTTCCCTCTGTTATAGTTAACAGAAAGGCGAAGGAATTTGCTTCATCTTTTGTGTTTAAAATGTAAGGAATTCTTTTTCCTATCCTTCGTCAATCCTTCCATTAAGTAGAAAATTAGGACAATAAATACCTATTTCTTACCTATAAATTCTTGTATTTTAAGAAGAATTATGTCATCAACAAATAACATACATCATGGTATTTCTTTTTAAATTTTCTTAGTTATTTTATTCATAGTCAAGACAAATAGATATAGAGTTAGAAGAGAACTCTAGTGTAAATCTATATTTGTTGGAAATTTCTTTATTTCTCATCCCATAGTTTTAATACTAGTAATTTCTCTTTTAAAAGGCCTTTTTTAATATCAATCTATCCTTTGAGTACTCATTTTGTTTCTAAAACTAATTGCCACAAAAAATTTTATAGGTACACTATCAAAAAAAAAAATTTTCAAAAAAAAAAAAAAAATGGAGGTTATTTTTCTTAACTCTAAATTTTTTTATCAGTTGTCTAATTAGTAAAATTGAATAGCTTTCATTGTTGACCTACTGGACATAAATTCAAATTAATTTTTTATGATTTTAGTTACATACCTTAGTCTTTGCTCATTTATCATTTCTCATAATTTTATGGTATGATTCATTAACTTGATATCAAGATAATTATTCTTAAATATAGCTAATAAAAAAACTCTTTTTCCATTAATCATTCGTTTTCTTTGTATTTAACTTTATATTAAAAAGCTTAGTTAACTACTTAATCCTTACTTTACTTATATACTACCACACTTTGGAATACCATCTAGTTTAAATTATTTTAAAATAATTATAGCTTATATATTATGTATTTAATAGCTTATATTTCTCTAAATTTTCCTGACTTCTACATTTATGATAAGTTTTACGGTATTCTTTTTCTTGTATTATCATTTGTACATCTTCATTCTACGTTAATAGCTATCCCATAAATTTCTTCTAAAATTTCCCTAGAAATCTTTTCAGTACAAGTACTCATTACATTTCAAAGTTTATTTACCACTTCATTTAGTTCCCAAGTTCTTTCTTTTAACAAATTATCTCCAAAAATCATTTTCTTTTCATCTTTTAGATTTCATCACCTAATTCTTGGTTTCTTATATATATACTTTAGTCTTTCTCTTCTTAATCTTGATATTAATATCCAATACTAACAATTTATGTAGTGTGGTTGAGTTTTCTCCAATGATAATTTTACAATTTTTATACATCCTTTAATCTTTTTTTTTTTAGCTAGTAAAAAAATTTATTTGACTACATTTGAATCAATTCTAAATGTAATTAATACTTCTTCTTTATCTAAAATATGTATTAGCTACCATGTTAAAGTTTAAAATTGAAAATTTCTCTTCATTTCTATTACTAAAATCAAATCCTCCATTATTTCTTTCATATCCTATGTTTTGTTCTTGTACATATTCATTCAAATCCCTTCCATAAAGGGTTTTTCACTGGTAGGTAAACCATAAATTGATCAACTACCCAAAATTTCTGTTTAATAGTTTCTCTTAAACCTATTTGTGAAGTATACGTACTAATTGTATTAACTACCTCATATCCTATCACATGCTTAATTATTATAATTCTATCATCTCCTATCTTTATCATCTCAACAACTTTGCCTCTTAAACTTTTATCAATCATTATTTTAATTTCATTATTGCACTTATCTTTTTCTACATATTACAATTTAAAATCATTATCCTCAATTAACCTAGTTTTTCCTCTCACCCATTTATTTTCTTCCAAGCATAATACGTTAATCTTCCTTTTTATCATTATATCCACTAATTAATCCCACCCTCTTACCAATCAAGGTTTGCATATTTCAAGCTTTCAGCCTAATTTTGGTGTTTTGAACTAACTTTTTTAACCCACACCCATCTATTAATTAAGGTGTGAGGACGCTTGTTAATCTGTATCTACATCTAAATGTCAACCTAATGCTTCTAGCTTAAGAATCTTTTACATTTGCATTTGTTTTAAGTGTGGCTTAATAAGTTAACCCGCTTTTGTTTAAACTTTTGTGACAAATTCAAGGAATTGCATATGCAACTCTTGTTCGTAAATCCTAACCAACCTTCATGCCATTTGATTTGAAAGGGACGTTGGAACCTTCAATATCTGAAGATGAAGAGTAAGTTGGAGTCACTGCAGAAATGCGAACGGTATGGAAACTTTTATTCCCTATGGTTTCCATGCTTCGATAGTAATGGATTTAGTACTTCCACAATCTGTATGATGCATGTACGTGGAGGGTAATGATCTCATATACAATTATTCTAATGATTCTAGGAACCTTGTGGGAGATGATCTTGGTTCATTGAATCCAAAGGAATTAAACAAACTAGAGCAGCAACTTGAAGCTGGATTGAAGAACATAAGAGCACAAATGGTACGTAAACTTTTCAATTTTCATATATATATTTTTAAAAAAAATTATCATAATTTGAATTTGTGGATAATAATATGGGATAAAAATATGAGAGATAAAAAGGAAAAGAAAGAGGAAGTAGATGAAAATCGGATTGGGTTATTCAAGGCTTTAATTTAATTATGCAGCCTTTTTGCAGGTGTGACAATTGATGATAAAAACCATATCAATCTTTCATTTAAAATGTCCTGAACCTTAAAAAAGAAAAGAAAAGAAGTGACGTCCACAGATAAATAAATACGACAATTTTTGAGCTAGGAACAGTTCATTCCTTTGTTGTTTTAATGTACAACATAAATAGAAGAAGAAGAAAAATCTCACAGTACCATGCAAAGAAGAAAAAGTCTGAACAAAATAATAAATATCATCGAATCATTTGAGGTTTAATAAATTGAATTTGTATGTAAATTGTTTGAGACTTACTTTCCTTGAAGATCCAATAAGACAAAGAAAAACAACTGTACCATCCGTGTTACTTTAAACGGTTCTTTCTTTGATGACATATGGCTTGATAATATGTAACATTTGAATTGTTATAAAAGATGCACGATCGTTTTTCCAATTCCTCTAACTAAAAGCTAGGTTGCCCGTAGAATACGCCCATAACGCATTAGATTTGTTTTATTAAAGTGATTGATGTCACTTGATTTTGAATCGAAGTCATTTTTTGTTTCAAATACTTGTGAAGTAAAGAAAGACCATTTAGGCGTTGGATTTCTCCATCTAGTCTTTGATCCTACCCCAATATGACGATTTCTTTCCTTCTCAGAATTAAATTGCTGAAATTTTCTTTCTATCATTCTTTGTCATTATCTGTCATTATCGTCATCGTTGTGGACCGTCCATTGTCGTGTTAAATATTCAGTCAGTCAAAAAACACAGAAAAGTATGCAACTTTTGCCATGCATAAATGCTTCAACTGTACTTCTTGCAGAACAATCTGCTGTTTGATTCAGTCATGGGGCTTCAGTTAAAGGTCAGTCCCAAGCTTTCCCTCAACAATCATTCGTACGTAACTCCACTACAGAATGATGATGATTATATGAAGTCACATCCAGAATGGAATGACAGAACTATGTGTTTTTCCCAAACATTTCTTCAAACGATCGACCGGTGCAATGCAGTGGAACATTGACGGAAGTCAGATGGAATCACTAGAATTCATGCATGCATGCTCGCTCTTTCAAAAACAACCATCTTTGACCTTGCCACTTTCAATATATAATACGCGATCATTAATCTGGGCTTAGCACTAGAATATGATCCCTTTGAAATCCATCAGTTCTTTAAAACAGTACTTCTCTTGGCAGGAAAAGATGCTGATGCAGCAGAAGCAGGCTCTGGAGAAGAAGGTGCTAATAAAAACAGTTCTCTATCTAGCTCATCTAAACAAGTGATAAGTTCTAATATTACTCAATAAGTAATTACTCACTTGTGATAAACTTTATCGAACAGCTGAAGATTGAGAATGCCACCTTGGCACAGCAAACACATCTCGAGCAGCGAAATCCCAGAGGAAATCTCTCCTCCGCTCCTTTCCTTGCTGTAGCGGCAGAGGAGCGACTACCAAACTAAAACCTCGTGTCCCACTTCTAGAAAACGAACCCCACGTATTCAATGTTGAAGGTAAGCAGAAGAACCATATACGATTCTAATTTCAAACAAGTTATCTTGTTTGGAATGAACTAGATAACCAAACAAGTTATCAGCTGCAGAAGATGCCCTTGGCTTTATTATCTGCAGTTTGAATTATGATGTTGTATTATGTAAACCAAGACCATCAGCTACAGAAGATGAGGCACGCACATCTGTGATAAACAGAGGTTTTTGTTATAATAAGTGGTAGACAAAGTAGTAGTATGTGCAACTAGAATTATAAAGAAAAATTGTCTGATATTATTTCTCATGCTTGGGAATTAGGTCACATTCCAAAGATGACAATCAGAGAGCAGAAAGTTTGTAGATGGCATGGAAGGAATGAATCCATCACGACCAAAGTAGGAAGAGGCAAGGCCTGTTCATGACATCACAGAAGAAACGTAGCCCAGAACAAAAACAAAAAACAAACAAGACTGTCCCCAAAACCAGGGCCCAAGCTACTTGTCAGTGGACAGACAGCCAACCCTTATTCATCCATCACTCTCCTGCTGATCCTCAGGCACAGAGATCCAACAAATAAGCCTCTCCACCACCTGTTCCTACCATGCAAGGAAAGGTCGCTCCATCCACTGAAAGATCCTCCCATCCCATTTCAGACATCTAAGCAACCATGAGGGCAAATGGAAGCAACACCCAAGCCATCTTTCTGCAGCATAGCGTCCCCTTGCCATATCTCCCAGAAGGACATCACCCCAGAACAGCCCGAGATATAAGCCCTACAAAGGCCTCCAATCATCCTCCCATCTTCGCACAATAAAAAAAGAGGTCTAAACAATTCAACCTCCATTTTGCAGAAAGCTCGACCACCAAACTATCGCCCCTTCCTATTTAGTGCTACCTCAGTCAACGACCTCTCTTTCATTACCAACAATCCAAAGGATTGCACCTTTGGAAAGAGCCCAGAAATTCAAATGAAATTAGCAAAATCCACCTGCACATCGCCTTTGTGAAGGATGTTGTACGTACAACAAAACCATTGAGAAGACACCCGATTCCAACATCACTTCAAAGTATCGAGATCAGAGTTAAGTAGCTTAGGACCCACAAAGTATAACATAAAGAGTAGGTAAAGTAAGATCTAAAAACCCAGCACCACTGACATTTCTCAATGGACCAAACCAATCCTACATCATGGTACATAAAACACTCAAAATTTGCACATTAGGCTCAATGACAACAAGGAACATGTCAAGAAAAGACACCTAAAATGGACAATTAGACAGCCTTAAATCCTTCCAAAACCTAACCCATCCCCCACCTCTACTAGCAAGCTGCAAATCACTCCCACCACCATTTTCCATATCCATCTAACCCACATCTATCAGGTGCAGCCGCCCACACTCCAACCTTCCATTATATCGTCTAGCCAAAATGACTGTTTGCCGAAGTAACGTATCCACCTTACAACAATCCCCCTTCCAAGTAACCTCCACAGCCATTTCCCTTGCAATTCCCGATTAAACATACACAAGTTACAAATGCAATGTCCAAACTCTGACTTCGGCCTCTTTATCTTCCCCTACAAGACCAAGGCATAACCTTTTTGTGAACTACATTTCCATAGGAATTGCACCATGATGCTTTCAATCCTTCCACTCAACATGACTGGCACCCTAAAAATGGACAAAAGATATAGGTAGATTTGATAGGAAAGGCAAATATAAGGGTAAGTTTGTCACCCCCTGATGGCATTAACTTTGCATTCTACCCTAAGAGTCAATGTCCAAATTTCTTAAACATTGGAACCCTGTTTGAAGCTTGCAACGCCTTAACCCTCTAATGGCAAGAGAATGCAGTCAAAAGGGAAATCCGTTGCTTGACATTCAAACATATGGTTTATACAACTAATACTACCATAAAGGCATTGAGGCAAAACAAAGATCAAAAACACAAGAGCAAAAGAAAATGGAAACACAATAGCGTGACAAATGGCAACACAAATTAAGGCCATCAACCTTTTAAAGATATGCATATTATTGAACAAAAATAAATTTCAACATGGCTAAAACAAAATTCTACTCATTATAGACATAGTTCTCAGCCTCTCATACCTTAAGAAGCAACCACCGGAGAACTCCTTGACTCCAACCACATCTTTGCTGCATCCCTTGTGGTTAGAAACCAACCAACCTTATCTGGTGATTCATGGAATGGAGCATTCAGCTCCCGCAAATGGGACACGAATACAACAGCTAGCCCTCTATCTGAATACTTATGTTTTCCATGGCCAGTGTGAATACCAAGTAATGGAGGCAATTCTTCACCAACAGCCAGAGCCCGAGACAAATCATTCATCCAAACATGCAAAGCAGTCAGAGCTGCACCTAGTGAAAGACTCTTCACATGCAAGGACCACTGTGTCGAGGATTTTGATTGAAGAGCAGTATAAATCTCAAGCCTAAGCGCCAAATCCAACAGAATACATGCCCTTTCCAATAGATTGAGTTTTATGCAAACATCAATTAAACAATTACAATAAGCTTTGCTAACTTCCTTGCTGATGTTGCTGAGGAGCTTTTCTGCTTCACTTTTGAACATGTCATTAGAAACATTAACGTCAACCAACAATTTGACCAAAGAGCCAACCTCAGGATTAGCTCTTTCAATGCAGCCAATCACCTTGCCCAACTCTTCCATGGGAGTTTGAGTCATAACATTTAATAGACAACCACAGAAACGATCATCTGGTGTGATGTCCAACTCCATTACTCTGTTAAATGTTTTGACAACATCATCCGTCCGTTTAGCCTTACCATAGCACTGGATCATTGATGTGAGAACAAAAATGTTGGGCTCATATCCAGCTTCCAGCATCTCCCCCAAAACATTCTCTGCCTCGGAAACTTTCCCACTGCAGGAATATATGGTGATCAGGGATGAAAAGGTCCAGCTATCAGGTTTACATCCATTTGATGATCCTCTAAGGTCTTCAAAAATCTCAAATGCTTCGTCCACAAGTCCGATATCAGCACACATCGCTAGTAATGTGTTGTACAGCACAACATTCAACTTCAACTCTTTACCCTTCATCTCCCTATACACACGAAGTGCATCGTCAGCATGGCGAGCTCTACTATAAGCCCTAACCAGTGCGGCATAAGTGGAGCGATTGGGACTAAACCCATTGCTCACCAGCTCCGTGTAGATTGTCTTAACTTGCCATGGCCGCCCAGCTCGTCCCATTGCATCCAACAGTATGTTGTATGTAACCAAGTTAGGCTTCACGCCAAGTGCCTTCATTTCCTCAAACACATTAAGGACACCATCAAAATTGCCGGACATCCCATACACCTTAATCACGGTTGAGAATGTTACAGCATCCAGCCTCCATTTATCCCTACGGGCACGATCGTAGAGCTCCAAAGCCATCTCAATCTTCCCGGAACGCCCATACGCATCGATCATGGCAGAGTACGTGACATGATCAGGACGGCAACCAAACTCCGGCATCCTCTCGAACAATTCTACCGCCTTCTCTGGCAAGTTACAAAATCGAGCACAGCTGATAAGAGTGGAGAACGTGATGTTATCCGGAGAAACCCCTCCATCCAACATCTCACCGAGCAACGCCTCAGCCCCCTCCCAATTCCTGCACTTCCTCATAACCTTCATGGTCACATTGTAGAGGATCACCTTCTTGTTGACCTTGATGCTTTCAAGGAACCACCTGAGGCTGGGCACAGCAGCTTGAGGGTTGTCCATGTTGTTGAGGACGATGACGGCGTCCTGCTCGGACAGGCTGCTTCTCCCACCATCGGCACCTCCGAAAGCCTGAAGGGTGTCGGAGACAACGGAAGCGGAAGAACACCCAGACAAAGACTCGGCAAGCTGGACGAGTCGGGCGTACCTGGAATCGGAGGAGTTGCGCTTGAGGGTGGCGGCACGAGAGCTGTTCGGGTTAACCCAGACGGAGTTCTTGAAGGGGGCAGTTGGCCGCTGCTGGGTCTGTAGAGGTTCGCCTATGGAAGGGCTGTGGGGGGTCAAGGGAGATGATGGGTCCTGGAGGGAAACTTTGGGTGGGAGTTTGATGGGTCTGTTGGGTTTCCAATGGAAGGGTGGGGAGGAGCCGTAGAGAAGAGGATGGTGGAGGTGGGATGGAGAGGTAACAGTGCAAGCGGGGTAGAAGAGGAATGACATCCTAGGAGGCGAGATCTCAGATTTCCTCTCTCCCTGGTCTGGTGAGCTGAGGATTTGGAATTTGGAAGACCATGAAAATGATGTCGCCAGTGCCTTATCTGGAGAACTCTTGTGCGTTGGTCTGGCATGGCCTTTTTCTCTTCTGGTTGCTTAATGTAACGGGAATTAATTACCTGTAGTTTCTATATTTATATTACAGGAAGGAAAATATTTTTTTAATGATGATATTAATTACTTTTCTAGTAATACTTTTTAATTTTTTTTCTTCTTATAAATACATTAAAAGTGGTGCTACAAAGTTTCCTTGTGACACCACTGGAAACAACGTTTTAGGGGGTGTTTGTGTAATTAAAAAATGTAATAAATAAAATGACGAAAAATATTGGAAATAAAAATAATAGAAATTAACGAAAAATTTATAGAAAATCAGAATGTTCGTGCACATAACATAAAATGACAAAATTTGAAAAACATGTATTTGTGCATGTAATATAAAATGACAGAAAATTATAGAATGTAAACTATGTATGTTTGTTCATAGATTAGAAAATATTGAAAATTAACTCAATTCAATATTTATTGTTCATGTTTGGAAGATAGATAATAAGAAAATTTGTCATAAATAATACAAGATAGTTACAACATAAAATACATATTACATCTCTATATTGTTCCACATATCTCTCATAATATTGGCACGTATTGTATCATTAATTTGATTTCTATAATCTTGACTTGATTCAATAGTAACAAATGTAGCTTCTTCTGTAAAAGTTTGTTGAACATTATCATCTAGCATTCCTTGTAATTCTTCTTGCTCATCTTCAAGTAAATCTATTTTATCTGTTTTCCGAATAAAATTGTGAACTAAAAAACATGACAATACAATATTTCCTTGTGTTTAAAAAGGAAATGTCATATAACCTCGTAAAATTGAGAATCGATATTTGATTATTCCAAATGTACGTTTAATTACTGTCCTTAACTGTGAATGACTATAATTGAAATTTTCAATTGCATTCATTGGAAGTTTATTAGCATTATAATCATTCAAGTGATATCTTACACCTCGAAATGGTACAATAAATTCTGGCCTATTAGGAAAACCAACATCTCCTAAATAATATTTACCTGTAATTTATATAGAAGTTTTGAATATAATGTTAGAAACATTAATTCTACAATTTCTACTATACATAAGTATTCACATTATTTTTATTAGTATCATACCTTATGGAACCTTAAAAACATTACGTCGAAAAAGTGCATCATGAAGAATACGAGCATCAACTACTGATCCTTCCCATCCACTAAGAACATAAACAATTTCCATATCAAAATTACATGTTGTTAATACATTTTGTGATAATTTACCTTTTCTATTCCTCTAACGTGTAGTTTCTTCACCATAAATTGTAGCTTTGACATGAGTACCATCAATTGCTTCAATGCAATCCTAAAAGAAAAAAGAATATACATAATAAAGACCACTAAATAGTAAAGAAGACATTGAAATATAACATTAACTCACCTTGAAATAAGGATAAACATGCCGATCATTTTGAATTCATGCTGGTGTTTATGATTCTTACTTAGCCAATAGTTTATATCCTACTTTTAAAATTCCATTCAACATTTCATTAAAGTATGTACTAATTATCCAACCAGATCGACGAAAGCGTTCAGTACTTACTCCATATCTTTGATTTTGTCCAATTGTAACTAAAAATATTGCCACATTTTCTTCCACATTCATACATCTACTATCTTGCACTACTCCTTTACGTCTCAAAAAACTACAAAAGTGGAAGAATACATGTTGATTTATTCTATAAATTTTCCTGCAATTATATACTTGATTAGGTAAAGATGGATTTAATAACGTAGTAATGTATTCTTGTCATTCTTTGCTGTATATTCTAGAAGTACTCCTTGCAACATAATTCGCACCACTTGCAAAAGTAGTTATGAATTTCCATGCTTTCATCATATATAAGAGTATTTGTTCTTGTTCTGCCTCTTCCTCTTCCATAAGCGCTTTCAAAAGTTTCATGTTTGCATTTGTGTCCATTTGTAGTAAGTAAAAATACCTACAAAAAAAAACCAGATAGACAATAATATTTACATCAAATGATGACAATAACAATCTACATTAGAACATAATAAAAATATCTTTTACATCATCAACATACATAACATTAAATAACATGAAACATTATCTTGTACATCATCAATATCAACAACATACATAACATTCAACAACATAATACCACCAATAACATTCATAATAATATCAAGGCTTAATAATAATGTTTACTGCCTAACATCAACAACATTCTTCATTTCATATTATGTCTTAACCAAGTTAGTCTCATGTCCTGAGGTAAACCTAAAAATATTCTTCGTTTTTGATGATTTTCTAATAACGTCATTGCATTATATACTTCATCTTCATTTAACTCACTTAGTTCAAGCAATGATGGAATAATGTCTAATTCATTTCTTTCATCATTGTGTTGGAGTCTTAAGAATCCATTTCTTTCTTCCTCATCTTTGGCAATATGCTCCATGTTTAGAATGAAAAATTGTATATTATTAACGGTTAAATGATAGTTAATTGCATAATATTTAGCTTATTATATGAGAATTAAGTCATTATGTTATAATTGCACTGTTATATGCTTTAATTAAATAATCTGCTTAATTTTGGGGAATTAATGTCAATTTAGTACATTTCTGAACTGTTGGTAAGTTGCAGGCTATGAAATTCTTAAGTATCTAAATTTTCTGATATTTCGGACAGTTATGTTTAACATAACGAACATATTTCGAATAGTTATGTTTAACAGACCGAACATATATTAAATAGTTATGTTTATATTGCCGAATAGTTATGTTTTAAAAGAATATTTTATTATTTCCTAAAGTACACGTGTCGAAACCATAATGAATGACTTAAGTGAACTTTCGGTGAGTTATCTATAACTATCCGAAATTGCAGTTGAGCATCGGATAGTTATCCCTGTAACTCTCTGAAATCTCTTTTTATTTATAAAATAGCTGAGGTCACGTGTCATATTCTGGGAAATTGACTTAAGTAGATTTTCAGTGAGTTAGGTGTAACTATCCGAAATGCACCTAAGCATCGGATAGTTAAGTTTATAAGTATCTGAAATGCACATGAGCATCAGATAGTTAAATTTATACACGTGTTGAATTTAAATGCTTTAGAATATCACGTGAGATGCACATGTTTAACTCGTTAAGTTAGCATAACTGTACGCGTTGAGTTACATGAATACACACTAAGGTAACGTGTTATGTTAGTGGCTTATTTCTTTATTGCATGTGTTTTATAGTTAAATCAACGAAGAAAGTTTGTTGAGTTATCTATAACTCCACAGACTATTTATTTTCTAATATGCCATTGTAGCGGTTGCAGAAACAGGACAGTTGGAAGGAAAAACCACGTTTGCACATATCGCGCAAGAGAAGAAAGCATCGCTGTTGATATGAATGAATGAAATTCAATCGATCATTCAAGCAGAAGCAGTTACTACTGAAGAAATATAAAAGAAAAGAAGAAAAAGAGGTGTGTGTGTGTGATCGATGGACGAATAGTGTGTGTAGAGGAGGATGAGCGTTGCAATTCTCTGAAGTACCACATCAACCATCATCATCACCACCATAATCACCAACCATCGGAGGTCTGTGAGGATACTTGCCTGATGTCGGGTCGATTCCGAGCCAAACACAGTGCCTGACAACCACTGTGAGGAGTGATCACGTCGCGGGAAGGGAAGCCATTTTCACCAAGCGCCGACTCATATTTCAGGAGATCGTAAAGCTTTTAGCCTTAGCTTCGGGTTGATGCTTGTATGCTGAAGAGGAGATCATCTTGCAATTCTAGACTCTCGATTCTATAGGGAGAGGAGACAGAATTGTAAGTGGTTTAATTTTTAGTGGTGTAATCACGTTGCAAGTAGTGTCGGAAGTATTTACTGTCAAGTGAGATTACTTTACATTTCACCTGTTGCCTATTTCCATGTTCATATTAAAACAAAAATACCAAAAAATAATTTATCTATGTTTGTATGTTGTATTTGAGTGTTGTATCGTGATTAATGTTATTTTTATCAGTGTTTTGATTGTTTTATGTTTGTTTTAGTTTTTGCAGTTTACTGAAATTGGTTCGTTCAAAAGACTTAAAGATTTTAATGGTTACTGTTTGAATTATCTGAATGTTAGTATTGTTTAATGATAAATCCAATGTTAAATAGCATTAAAGAGCTTAATTGATGTTATTTACAATCTGTGGAATCGCCCAATGGTTGGTCGAATTCCTCTGTAAATAGCAGTATTTAAAAGAAAAGACATGCTCGTGGAGTTAACTTAAGTCCACGAGGTTAGTTCGTTGAGTTAGTTATAACTCAACGAACTTTATCCATTGATTTAACCGTAATTCAACGGAGAGTTTATTGATTATATAAATTTGATTGTTAACAAACGGACAGTTCTAAACTTTTAAGCAATTCCCTGTGGGATCGACCTGTACTTGCATACTGATACAATAGACATTGTGCACTTGTAGTTAAAGTACAAATTGGAATTAATATCTAAATTGTATTAAAAGTTATTTGTTTACTTCTAAAATAAAAAGAATAGGCATAAAGATAAATTACTAAGTAAAAACAGAAGTAACAAATCCAGTTTCTCTGATATGTTATTGGAGATCTAATCAGATATTCTGGTGATGTGTTGGAAAACACAAACACTCCATTATCTGCATTCTAGTTCTATTACACTATTTATATTCCTGTAAAAATTCTTTCATGTCTATTTCCATATCCCTAAATGATGTTGTCATCTTCTCAAATGATTCTGCATGAGGACGAGCTCGTGAGCACTTCTTTTTAGAATCCAATTTTTGTAAGGGTGGTGTTGACATATCATCACTAGATGGTATTAGACACGTGATGTTATTGAAGTTATGTCATCATTTAAATTAACAACTTCAGACTCATAGAAGTCCATAGGTACTGTGCTTGTTCCTTCTCCAGCAACATTTGTCTGAAAAATTAACTTCAACTGCTCATATATTGTACATGACTTTCCTTTCAAGGTGTCACATTCAGGATAACTCTACAAATGAAGAAGAAATATAATGAGTACAAAATAAAGTATATATAAAATAAGAGAGAAACATATGCATCATAATAATTAAAGTCACCTTCACAAATTCTTCCCAGATTTCATCAGGTACAGATGTATGACCATTTATATAGTCACATCCCCATCCACTTTGATTGACAATTTTGCTATAATTTTTATACATTTGCCGCCAGGTCTTTAGACAACTATCAATTTTTTTCTCTCTAACCCAGCATTTGTTTTCAAATTGTAAGCTTTGATTACTTCAATCCATGTGTCCACTCTAATCTTGCCATAAGGTGTTTTGGCATTTCCTTGATTAATAGTATCACAAAGAAGATTTAATATCATTTCATCATCTTTCTGACTCCATGTGAAATTTTTCCTTGATGTAGTCTTCTTTCCATGACCATTAATTTCTGCCATTATCTACAAATGTATTCTTTGCATAATTAAAATACCTTACAAGTAATTAAGATTGATAGAGAAACATAATATCAAGCATTCAAGTGAAATAGATTAACAGAAAAGAACAAGTAACAATTGATTCTAGGGTTGTAATATTAACATGCAAAAGTAAATGTTTGGCAACTCCAATATTAACAATGCACGAACAAAACATTACAAAATAGAGGGAAGTGGACTATTTGCACTTCCATTCTAAGAAATATTCTACTCTATTCCTGGAATGACCAAAAACAACACCATAGTCAATAAGATAATTAGTTTTCAACATTACCATCATAAAAAACTAAATATAATTACATTAACATGTAAAAATATTGAATTACTTGCATGCCTGATACTGAAAAATCACTTTTAAGTGGTGTATAAGGACGTAGACAAAATGAATTGTGAGAAATTGCAAATGTTGAAAGATATATAAGTAAAAGAATCCATTGGAAATTTACTGATTACCTGTGCAAGGTAGCTTTCAGAAATTAGAAGAACTGGAATATTTCAAATTCACAAAAAAACAGCACCATCAATTACTCATGCATTATCAGTATTTTGGCATGAACATGATATCCATACTTTGCTGGATATTATAATGTCCATGAGATGTGTGTCCTAGATTTGTCAAACAGTTAAGAGTACAAGTACAATAAGAATTATAATGTCTATAGCATGTACCTCAATTGTTCACACCTACCATAAATTCAACATTGCAAATTCAACATTATTGAACAGTGGTGCAAATGGAAGCAAAGTCTTAATCACCACTAGAAAAGACAATATTGCTAATCAGATGTCTACTTCTGATCGCCATAAAGTGAAGCCATTAAACATAGAAAAGTCATGGTCTTTATTACGTGACAATGTTTTTGAAACATAAAATGAAAAGAACACTAGTGAACACTTAAACAATGTTGGAGATAGTATTATTAAAATATGCGACCAACTTCCTTTAGCCATAAAAGCTATCGCTAGGATTCTTAAAACAAAGGATAAAGAGAGCAGTGAATGGAAAAAGATTATTTCCAATGATGTATGAACCCAAAATATATTTGAAAATGATAATAATGTGATGAAAGTCCTATATTTCAGTTACGGGCATCTAGCAAATCAACTAAAGTAATGCTTTGTTTATTGTTCATTATTCCCTGAAGATTATATTTTTCATAAAGAAGAACTAGTGTCATTGTAGATTGCTAAGGGTTTTCTGGGAGGTAACGTAACTACTGAATCAATTGCATATCTTTTTGATGCACTAGTCAATAGGAAAACATTATTGGAAGAGAGTTTTATTGTTGGTCATAAATTGCATGACCTTCTAAGAACTCTTGGTCAAAGTCTTGGTGAAGGTAAGTATTTCTATGGAAATCTAGAGGACTATTTCTTATTGTTGGTCATTTTCACTAGAATTTAAGCATTGAAAACTAAATCCATTGCATGCAGACAAAATGATTTGTGAGAAATTGCAAATGTTGAAAGATATATAAGTAAAAGAATCCATTGGAATTTTGTTGATTACCTGTGCAAGGAGATGACGACGATTTTGCGTGATAAATGGGGGTGAAGATGCACAAGGATGTGATGCGGAGACGACGGTGCAAGAAGGACGACGACTCTTTTCTGGATGAGATGAGGAGGACGACGTCAATTCTGCGTGATAAATGGGGGTGAAGATGCGCAATGATGCGACGAGGAGATGACGACGCAAGAAGAACGACAGCACTTTTTTGGATGCGACGAGGAGGACGACGGTGCAAGAAGATATGCAAGAAATAAGTACAGAGACGACAACACAAGAAGATGCGCAAGAAGGACGACGGCGTAAGAAGATGCGACAAGGAGGAAGACGGCAAGGAGACGACGACGTAAGAAGATGTGCAAGAAATAAGTACAGAGACGACGTTGCAAGAAGATGCGCAAGAAGGACGACAATGCTTTTCTGGATGCAACGAGGAGGACGACGGCGAGGAGATGATGCAAGAAGATGCGCAAGGAGGGCGAGGATGCACGAGGAGGGCCGAACTAGCATTTTTCGTCGTTTTCACCCTCAGATGTGGTTGGAAAACGACAGAATAAAACTTACACTATTTGCCGATTTTGGCAAAAAATAAAGGAAAATGTCGGAGGTACACAAATACCCAGAAAATGACGAAAAATTTTCCGTCATTTTCCTTCCCGACGTTTTCCGTCGTTTTCTAGGTACACAAACAATCCCTTAGTGTTTATATTGATTAGTGTTTTTTGTTTGGATTTTTCTCCTACGAACCTTATAAGACAAGAGAATGAAATTATGATGTTGAAGAGAGTAGGCTTGTAATGGTAATGGGTGGGTTTCGACTCGTCTCGGTTAATACACATATAAGTAAAGATATTTTTATTTTATTGTTTGTTTACCTATAAGTAAGCTTACCAACACACTTGCAAGCATCACCCATTTGAGTAAATAAATCTGACTACATGCAAGTTTAGTTTTTTCCGAATACAATATCATTCCTGCTCTCGTGACTCTATAGACGTCAGGGCGGATTAACTTTTAAGCCTGCAAGATTTCTTTTCATCTCGTAAAATTACATGATCATCTTATTTTTATCATTTAAGGGCACGATGATGATGGACGTTTACCCACTACGTATCAAGTGCTTAATTTAGCGATTGATTCAATCTTTTCCTCGATTTATAAAGGAGAAATCGTCCTTCTAGAACTTAATCCAATGGAATAATTTTTATGCTGATGATATAAACGCCCAATTCGCATCTAATAGATCTCCTACTTTGGTCCAATTTATGCATTCATATACTTGACTGAGGCAGTCAATTAATATCTAATCTTTGATTACTCAGTCAATTATTCTTGTAAAGTGAAATATCAGCACTCATATTCGCCTCTCATAGGCCACAACATAGATGTAACTAGTTTATTTTTGTTTGAATAAAAACAAAGCGCAAACCATATTTAACTAGGCATTTGATAATATAAAAATTTTATTTTAACAATTACTACCATATTGTTTAAATAATTGTTAACTTTAATTAAATTTATTTATTCAACATGATTAGAATATTTCTAGGTATAACAACATATTTTGAACTCAGATGTGTTATTGAAATAATGGTTGAACTTTCGCAAGGTTTAAAGCGTTCAAATCCCACGAAACATACATTTTTACAACTCATATGAAACAGAAAAAAAAAATCTAAATACCCGTATTTTAATACTATCCGTATTCATATTTGAATCCAGAAAATTCAAGAACACATTGAACCGAATCCAAATCCATATTCAACCCAGTATCCGCATTCAAAAAAAATTCAAATTCAATTTAAATATTGGATCCGAATTGCACTACCATTGCATACCTGGCTACAAGTTCAACATTTCCGGTCAAGCATAATTGCCGTTGTTATAAGATTTCTTGATTTCTCTGGGATGGCTCAAGTTCAAGTACCATTTGCGACTTTTAAACCTAAAAAAGCATCCACAAAATTTGCCAAGCATTTAACTAATTAACTTCTTCCCATGGAGAAGCAGATGCCCTATTTATGTTTTTGTTGCAGAAAGTGCCTTCTATAACATTAAGATCGACGAATGAGTATTATAATAAATGTACCGTTGGTGAGTGAAACTAAAGCAGTAAAGCATATCTTGGCATGTAATAAATAGTGCAGTAGTAACAAATATCCAGAGCTTATAATAAGAATCATGTGCTTTTAAGCAACAAGCTCGAGAGACAACATATCAATTACACGCCTATATCTAAAAGGCAATCAAAGGGAATACCTCTCAAATTGGGATTCAAGGCACTGGCAGTGTGGATCATACCTATCATGAACTGAACTTTTTTGCATGGCTGTGCTGCCTCTTTTCCCGCCACCAGTTCTCGAAGTGTCTCAGACCTTGTTTTGGCGCACGGGCCCTGAGTATTTCCGGTTCACGTCCTTGACTTTGTTTCTGAAATGCGGCTTCTGGCCAGAAGGCCTCAGATCTTGTTGCTTGCCTTGAGAACGTGGCCGGCCATGTGGTCCCAGATATATCTGTTCTTCATTTACAATCTGTCGTGGGTGCATTGGCTTACTTACAACTTTTAACAAGGATAAAATAGGATTTACTCACAAACTAGATTTTTATTGAAGCCAGTTGTCATATGTTTTCTTGGAAAAAAACAGCTCACCTTGGGAGACGGCTTTGTATTATCTACTTCTGGCACATCCGACTTGCCAAGTTCAGAATTTCCCACATTTAAGCTTGGAATCACAAATCCATCAGCATCTGATTCAGCAAAAAGTCAAGGGAAAATTATGAGAATGAATACTCGGTATTCACAATGTTACCTTGAGCGTGAAGTTCATGGAAAAAGATTTTCTGTTGCCCGACAGTTCAACTTTCTGCAATTTCATTGCCTAAAATTTATTTGAATTCTAATTATTGAAAGCTTGATAAAATTAGAATGAAAATCAGCAACAATCCTAAACTCTTGTTAAGGGGATCTGGCCAAGTCCAGTTCCCTTGAAACAAACATTGAATTGGCTGATTGGCTCCACACAGCTGATCATTCACCGCTGCTCATCCAAGCACAACTACTGGCCACTCTAGAGGTCAATCACCACAAGGATGATTGATCATGACAGTTGATTAGGTAAGTGATTATGTCCAATCCAGATGAGTCTAACCCAAAATGCAAAACACCCCACCCAATGGTGATGCACCACATGTCCAACAGCAATAGGTCAATTCCCACATAACACTAAATCATGATGGCTACCGTAAATGCCCCTACAGTGTTATGAAAACAAAAAAACAATTCAGGAGGTACGATTCGAGAAGAAATTATATCATTCAAGCCCTTTTTGTCATGTCAACAATGACAACCAAAATTTTTATCATTTTTCATACAAATCAATATATTTTTAGCCCAAGAGACAACCAAAATTATCAAGGGAAAGAGAGACACTTCCAGGATTTGAGTTATAACGGTTAAATTCCTAAACAATGAACACAAGTTACACAACAAAGTATCCCTGACAACTAGGAAATGAATCAAACATATTTAAATTAAGGAAAATAAAATTTAATAATAAACAACATCAGATCTAGTTTCAATAGCACACATTTATTTTATAACATCAAAGGGCCACCATAAAATTTGCAGCCAACAACAAATTTGTTTAAAGAGAGACACATGACTTCCTTCCCATAGTGAATAGGTGTATCCATCCTTTTTTGGTTCTCTCTCTCTCTAAATTTACCATTCCTTAGCACAGCTACGAAGAGATAATGGAATGGTCACAAAATAGAAATCCAAATAGGTACTTGTCAGTAACAGGTCTTTGTATGACAAAGATAACAACCAGTAAGTCAGGTCATTAGTAAGGTCGGGTTGTGGGAATAAGGTCCACCTATGAGGCCAACGTTTCCAATCGCATGGTTGTGCAATGATTAAAAGAATTTATGTTGTTGCAGAGTTGGGAAGTGGTTTTGTAATCAAGCTTGTGAGCTCCGCTAGAGGTCGATCCGATCCTTAAATTTCAACTACCGTTTGAGTGTTGTTTTTTGAATAAATCGATATAGATTAGATCGATTTCTGTTATTTTCTTCGATCTTTCATTCGCCATAAAAACTTGCAACTTTGTTCAGGTGACGTGCCCGTCATTTATCATTCCAGGCCCACCTTTTCTTTTCTTTTTTCGGAGGGACACCGAAATCTGATGATACACGTGAAAACATCAAAATCAATACAATAACCTGAGACCTCGTGAACGCTGAAACCCTCTACACCCATTAAAGAAGCAAAACCCAAACAGCTACCATTTTTTTGAGACATCGGGAACCAGTAGTGGAACCCGACAGCACTCCTCTAGCAGAAAACAAGCCCCATAACCGACGTCGAAAGACAAAAAGGTCGCTTACCCCACTCGTCCTCTACTTCGACTGATGAAGCGGGTGCGGTCAGGGAAGGATCCATTGGACGCAGAAGAACATGGATTCCAGCAGAAGGAGGGCGCAGAACGAACCCTCACCACTCAATTTGGCGATGACTGAGCTTGAAGGGAGGGTTTGACGCGAGAGGAGAGGAAGAGGCAAAGGAAGACAATTTGCCGCCGTGATACCTTCCTCCGACCGAAATGTCGAGATGGTATAAATAGTTCCACCGCCGTAAGAGATGCCCTTCTTATGATCTGTATTGACCAAATGGCCCCTACCGTTTAACCCACAACCGTCCCAAGCAACCATTTTGCGGAGTTCCATCTCATGGGGCTTTTTGTCTTTTTCTTCTTTCGCAGAGAATTTTTTACGGCTCGTCAAAAACATCTATTATTGTTGTCATTTGTCGATGTCTTTTTTATTACCTTAACCAACTATAATAAGTTAATTAATCAAACGTACTTATAATTTTCGTCAAATTCAAATCTTAATGCATGAAAAACTACTATTATTACAAACAATTTGTTATTAATTTTAATCATCAATGAAAAAAGAAGCAAAATATTTTATAATGGTCGGAAGCCTTTCCTACTTTAAAAAAATATTTATTTGATATCTTACAGGCTTATAACCATATGTAAGGGATATCGATATTTTGAATTGACGACCAAGATTTAAGATTTTCAGTGCCCTTAAAATATTTTGAAAATAAAGAGATGTATTGGACAATCATATAATTGCAAATTGTCCAAGATATTTCCATGATGGCATAAGATATACAAGTTTTTAAGGAGGAAAAAACTGTTGTACTTTCACTCATACATATATGATCAAATTCAGAGTTTTCCTTCGGTTACATGAATTCCATCATGCCGCCTCTTTTCTTGCATTGCAAATCATAGTTGCAAGAATAATTTCTTGGAAGTAAATATTTTTCACTCTAAAAATGGAAAATTAATGTAAAATAAAAATTCACGTGATCCAAAATCACATGTAAATCTCTAAGAAAATCATTTTATGGAGTCACCTGCAATATTAGAGGAGACTTTAGAAACACCTGTCGAAGTAATGACACATCTTTGTATTGAGCAACAAACAAGCTTGCTATCTATTAGGAAATCAGGTTGTACTGTTTCCCAAACTTTCTTCTTAGGATTCAAGAGACCATCTATCCAAGAAAGGCAATCCTCTCTCCTACCGACACAGATTTAGGTGGTCCAACCAGCTCGATCTGAAAGTTTTTCCACAACAATAAAAATAACGTATCAAACAAATAAAATCATCCCATTACCACTTAACAACATGTATGGGTTCTAAATATGGATGTAAAAATTAATTATCAAAGAGACAACTTACTTGGGTAAGCATGGATATGTAACAAATTTCAGTTTGATGGCACCCTCATCTTGACAAATCACGTTCATCATGCTTATCCAGTAAGAATTTTAATCACAAGAGACACAAACTTGTTGCTTTAAAAAAAAAAAGTGATTAGCCAGTGAAAACAAGAAGACATCCTCCACAAAGCAAATATTGATAAGGGAAACGAATATCTTTCAACGTTTTTTTTTTTGTTTGAGGGGTTGGTGAGTCCTTTTCATATTGATTCACATACAAGGACATAACAAATGGCTTCTTTCGGGACCAAGAAGAACAGACAAGATTTCAATAAAAAACATTACTACCCTTGCTGTGATCATCATTAGAAGATGCCAAGACCATAGCAAGTGATTTTATGCCGCAAATGCTAGCAGGCTTCAGGTTACAAAGAACACAAACCTTCTGGTTGTATATAATGGCAGGGCAAATGTTTCAATAAACCTGTGAATCTTTACAGAATTTTTTGTTTGAGGGGTTGGTGAGTCCTTTTCATATTGATTCACATACAAGGACATAACAAATGGCTTCTTTCGGGACCAAGAAGAACAGACAAGATTTCAATAAAAAACATTACTACCCTTGCTGTGATCATAGAAGATGCCAAGACCATAGCAAGTGATTTTATGCCGCAAATGCTAGCAGGCTTCAGGTTACAAAGAACACAAACCTTCTGGTTGTATATAATGGCAGGGCAAATGTTTCAATAAACCTGTGAATCTTTACAGAATATTTCTTGATCAGTTTACTAAAACAAAACGATTACCTGCATTTCCACAAGGGCAATGTTTCAATAAACCTGTGAATCTTTACAGAATATTTCTTTGATCAGTTTACTAAAACAAAACGATTACCTCCATTTCCTCAAGGGCAATGTATTTGACAAGACCACTAACAACTGTTCTGTTTGATTCTTCACCCACATCGATCTCTTCCACATAGAGAGAATCGGCATCTGGGTGTTTCTTAACTTCCTTAATGAGAACCGCCTTGATGTCAAGTCTTGAAATAGATATTACAAGTACCACAGCCTTTGGCTTTGAATCAATTGCTTTGATTTGCTTCTTTCCAGCCGCATACAACAAAACAAGCACGACTTCTTGATCAAAAAACGCAATAAAGATAAATGTTCAGCAAGTATATCGTGTTTCTTGATATTAACTATGAATGCCAGTCAATAGCCACTTTCACATTCTAGTTACAAACTTTTCAAAATAGTTAACTACTATGTTATGTATTACGTAATGAAAAATTGATATCATTATTAAACCATCTCTCTCGGACAGTTTGCGGATTAATTTTAGCAATTAAATTTTAGATATTATAACTCCGTAATTTAAATTATAATAATGGTTACCAGACACTTCGACATTCTTCAATACTCCAGCACGTTTGTTTGCTTCAGATTCAGCCTTCACAGTCCTGTCAGCTTGAATTCCAGAAAACTTTTCTCTGAAAAATTCTACTTCTTCATCTTTCTGCAAAAAGAATATGTTGAACCACTTACATGGAATCTCACATTGCCCCAGTCACTAAAACCCCCTATACACCAAGAAATTCCTTGAATAGGGACATTGGGGTCCCAATTCTGTGCCCAGATGGTAGAATGTACCAGGGTCTTTTTACAAGCTCAATCTCTCCATTCTCATCACTAAGTGTAAATTGTGTTGCAGACAAGTTAAGCTATCTCCACCTTTAGAATTAAAAGATTTACGGTTTAGCAACATCCAGAGGAAGGGGAATTTAAATCGGATCTTCATGGATGATGTTTCTGAGAAATAACTCTTGATGAATTTATCCATGCATATTTATGTGCCTTCTGTCTATGCTATCATCCATGAAGCTAAACAGAGATTTGGCATAGTATGAAAATGGACACAAATGGCAAGAAACGGAGGTTTGTTAGAAATGCAATTCTCTAGTTTTTCCTATAGTAATGGGAATTCTAAAAACAAGTGATCAGTGTGACCGATATATGGGATTTTATGACAGAATTAAAACATCAGCAAAAAAATGATGAATGAAATGTACTCCATTTCCGTTTTTATCATTTGGTTGATGGCAAAATCATGAAGATGGTACTCTTACTTGTGAAATATGCAAGGATTACCTTACACTTTGGATCCTTCAGCCCAATGGGATTCAACAGCTTTCCACAATTTTCACGCTGGTCCCCTCGAGCAGATTCATAATCACAATCCAGTGTAGGGCATACACCCTCCATTGACCAATCAGCCAAAAAGCAGTTGCATGAATCACAACAAAGCTGAAAGTGAAACTTTCAGAAGGATAAAAAATCCCACCACATGAGCCAGCAGACGATAAGGAAGAAATGATAAAATTTCTGCAGTAATTGAGTGACTTCGGGCAGCTGTTGGGGCTAAATTTCCTGTGATATTGGCACTCCCCCCTTGTTCTAACTATTGTGACTACACGTCTCCTTCTTTCTTCTCTTCTTCAGTAGCTTCACCTTGCACTAATGCCTTTAGGCAATCAGTTTGGATTCCCTCACAATCACCTCTGGGTTGGTTGTTTGGATATTTCTTCAAGTGGTCTCTCCTTCCAGAACACTGTCTGCCCCTGATATTCAAATTGGCAGTACATCTTCTCAAAGTTCAACACCACATCTCCTCTTTGTCTCAGTTAATGAACTCCAGTGATGACATTACCGTTCCCTAATTGCACCACATAAAGGTCTAAATTGATAGTTACTCCTTCAACACGCATTTTTACATTTAGGCAATAACTGTCACATTTAATGAAAGTTCCAGATGCTAATTCCACCCTTAGACCCTTTTGTACATTAACTGGTATCTTCGATGCTTTCAAAGCTCCTCTATTAATGAGATTATGGGTGCTTCCTAGGTCAATCATAACTGTCGTATCTCTGCTTACATATTTTCCTTGAAAACAAATAGTATCAAGATGGCTATCACCTGTTAATGCATGCAGTGATATCTACAATGGGGTTCCATCTTCTGCCTCTAAGGTTTCATCCCCTTCCCCACCTTCTGATTCTGTCCCATGTAGCAGGAATACAATCCGGGCTCGTTCAGGCTGGGCTGTTCCTGAGTTGGCTGTCTACAATGTGGCCTTTGGGGTCCCCCGGTCTGGCACTACCCCAGTCCTCCTTTCCCGACTCAACACACCATCCCACTGAGATTGACCATTGGCCTCCAGTGCTGGTGCACGCCCCTGTCCCTTCCATTAACTTCTTCCAACTTGGCGAACTGCTCTTCCCAAAACATGCTGTTGGCCCTGGTTTCCTCATCCACTTGGATTCCTGCAATTTCACGAGCGAGATAGCCATTGATAGGTCTGTAGGTTGAAAATAGCGAACGTCGTATTGGATATCTTCATGCAGCCCGCTCAAGAAACAGGTCTCCTGCGATAGTCCCGAAATATGTGTGGAAAGGGCGGTAAAGTCGCCTAAATAGTCCGCCCGTTTGGTGTAACTAGAGCAATTTCCCCCCCCTGTAGCCCCTCACGGGGCTGTCCCCAAAGCAGGCGATCAAACCTTCGATGAACTCTACCCATTCAACTCGTTCCCATCCGCCGGCAAATGCTTTAAACCAGCGTGATGCCACTCCCCTGAGATTGATGGAAGCCACCGTGACTCAATCTTCCACTTCAACCTGATGGTACACTAACAGTTTCTCCACGGTATTCTATTCCCCCTTTCTTCCGGGTCGTCCTCCCTATCCAACGTAGGAAATTCCAGCCTCAGATTGGAAAGGAACCAACCTGTCAGGCAAACTTGGCTCCTGCGCCCGATCTCTTTGTCTCCTTGGAGAAACATTCCGGGGCTCGACTGCGATGACACATTGGCCGACAAGGAGGCCACCTGCCCCTCGATCAGGGAGATGCGTGCGTCCAACATCGCGTCCAGGTGCTGGAACATCTCGACCACTGACGGTTCCCTCTCTGGACTATGCTCCACACTGCCGCCCATTTCTCCAGTACCCGGAATCGTCGATTCCCTCACCGGTTGCTCTGGCTTTGATACCAGAATGAGGCGATACTCCCGGCGAGTTGAGACCGAAATTGAGCTGTGCGCACACCCGATGATGCTTCCGAGGTGGGGCATGTTGTTGAAGTATGGGGGTCACTGGTGATGAGGACGTTCCGCGCCAGCCAAGGATGGGCAGCTTCGGTGGAGGATCGGCTTTGAAATTTGTCGTCGTTGCCGACGCCGTCTTTTCAGACACGGCCCGATGGTGGGGTGGCGTTCGGGAGGGAGGGGAAGGGTACGTTGGAGGACGGGGCGGAGGACCTCTGCTCTCTGCTTTAACGGTACAGGAAACGGTATTGACGTGGAGAATATGGTCTGAGCACCTATGGTGAACTTTAGCGTGGCATCTTTCGCTCCATGTCCCTCATCATTCGTTTCCCCTTTTTTTCGGTTTTAACCGTGAGAAGCAGTTATTTGTCCTAAAATTCAAAGGAATTTTATTTCTGTTCTTAAATTATTGACAAAATAATATGTTATCCTATATTAATATTCCAATAATATTATTAATCGGGCATGATATTTCTGCTGACGCCAATAGTTACTTCGGTGCTGTTGCTTTTTTCTAAATTTTTTTAGACATGTGGGGACAGACACGCATCTGATTATCGTAATTTATCTTTGTCCTCCTCCTCTACAAAGACGACGATAGAAGAGAAGTTAGGTGCTCACGTTGAGATTCGATTGATGCTTATGTTAACGAACCAAACTCCTTCATAATGTTATGTTGGTGTTCACGTCGTTGTTTGTGAGATGAACAATTAAGTTACCGAAGAGCTCGTTGTTGGCATAGGATGACAATGCCTACATGATAGATATCGAACCATTTGTCACGACGAGCCAAAAAGGACTGTTGGAAAACCGTGATGAGACCTAACTTGGCAAGAGGAAGCTTCCATCGATGGTGACGATGATAGTTAGAAGATGTATCTCAATGGCGAGGGAGGTGCATAGAACGAAGTAAGGAAAGAGCTGAATGCATGCCACGTGTTTAAAAAATTAATAAAAATGAAAACCAACAGCTAACTAAATACTTAATAGTTTTCCTTATTAATTTTTTATGTTGCATTAATTACCATCCACCCCATGGCATTCCATGCTCTGCAATCCTACAAGAACTGTATAAGATACCGTACTGTATCACATACATCTACAAGAACGAAAGTCCCACTTTGATGGGAATGACGTTAATGCAACAGAGACTTACACGCAATTAAAAATGTAAAAAAGAAGAAGAAGATAATTACTTTCCATTACTTCAATTTTCAAGCAGAAATAGAGAGTGGCTGGAGATAGCCGTTTATTATTCATCGGTTTAATCTATTCAATGATACACATTAAACTTACTACCGGGTTAATCCTTCACAATTTAATTTCTTCCGTAAGATAACATTTCCAGCTCCTTCGATGTATGAGTTTTTTTATATGCACTAGGCCATCCCACCGCTGGTAGCCGTCCTGATTATCTGAAACAGAGCTGCCAGCAACAAAAGAGAATGGAGAATTCGTGAGTCATAGGATTAAAAAGAGAGCAACTCTCAAGTGCCAACTGGATATTCATTAGATCACAGCATCCTGCACAAATTTTAAAAGATTCTTTTTCTTCAAACGAACAAACAGGCCCATAATGCATATTGCAAGCACACGGCATCTAATAAATGAATTAACTCTACAAATATATCAACTATTATTTAAACCAAGGAGACATGCTTAAGGTAGCAGAAATACTAGAGTGGGATCCCTACCCAAGCCTACTTTAAGACGTCTGGGCAGATACCAACATATCATCAACACATTTCACCTAGATAAGCCTGACCATTCTAGTCCTAAGATGACGAGTAGATAGATGGTAGAACTTGTTTGGAGATAAGAATAATGGCAAGCACCTTATTCAGAGGAAAAGGTCCTTTGACCACCTTCGTCGTGGACAATATAGATAGATGACGGCACTTTAATGTAATTTTCTTTTTAAAAAGATCAATTCAAACTTCCCGTTACAAACAATAATTGTCGGGATGTACTACACAGTAATAAAAATCAAACTCCAGGCCCAAACAATACAACTTTACACAATAACATCACAGGAAATTCTATGGTACTCATATCCCTGCAAAAAAATGACCATCTTTTTTTTTAGTTACAAGTGTTAGTTTTTATATTTAAAACTTATCTTTATGTATTTAAAAGTCAAGTTTCAAAAATTTTGTCACCTAACAAAATTCTATGGTATCCATAAAAATACCACAGACTATCCCTAATATATCATAAGACAAAAGTATTAAATGCATCTAAATTTTCTACAAAAATTTATTATATTTACTAGTACCGATTAAAAAATCAAATTAATGAAAAAAAAAAATCGGCCATCTGAAATAATGGTGTAAAGACGGCATTTCCTTAATGAATTTGTAATCTTTCAGTTAAACTATCAACTCAAGGATAAAAAGCATTTAGTATAAACTTCAAATAAAGAAAAAGGACAATATCAAATCCTGGGTAATAATATGGAAAGCATACATGATCCAATGACAACGAATACAAAAAAGCCGAGCAGAATTGGCCCAACAGGGTAGTCAGTTCCTTTCTTTGTGGTTGAATCGGGAACAAAACCTCTCTTTGTAATATTCTTCTCAAACTTTGCTACCTTCCTGTCAGCAAGGCGCCGTGAGGTCGTCTGTCCAGCATGCAAAGAAAATTTGGAAAATATCAGTGATAACCAACTTGAAAATCATAACAAGCAATCAGAAAATCAAAAGCACGTGTGAAAAACAAAGATAAATTAGCATGTTTCCATCGCAGTAATTAACACCCGATGCATATTAATATCATCAAATCAAATACGAGTCATCAACATCAAGTGCAATGAACATTAAAAGATAATAGGATTACCACACCGAATACATCAAAAGAAAATACGCGAGTCATGGGAAACGAAAGAGATCTACAACAATCCGAACATCGAAAAACGCAACATACCCTATCATCATCAGACAACCAAGATAGGATCTATACCCACAGGAAACAAGATCTAGATCTAAGTCACCAGAGCAGATCTAATTGTTCCGACCAAACGAAAATCCATGAGGCCCGAGAAAAACTAGGGATTCGATTTCGGAATCGCTCACCATTCTTTCCTTCTTTGGTTCCGCCCTCAGGTCGCCGACGATACTCCGAGACAACCGAAGAAGGCGCGTTTCCGTCGGGTCTCGGACGCGTTCTTGCACCCCCTACCCCTTTTATACCATCCCGCGACGGGAGTTGGATGGAAACGGTGAGAAGCGGTCGACGATTTGTGGCCGTCGGATTGGTTGCGGGCGTCAGATCCTTGACCGGGAGACGGGAGTATGGTTGGGATTATTGGCATGTTTCCGCGGGCTTTGACGTGGTCTTGGCCAATTGGAAATTTTCTTTTCTTTTATATTTTTGGTAATGGGAAAATAAAAATATGTTTTTTCTGAACATTCATGTAAAAAATGCTTTTATATATTTTTTTCAGATTTTTTTTTTTCTCGTCACGCGCTTGTTATAATCCAAATCTTATTATAAATTATAAATATTATTATTTCCATCTAATTAAATTAAGATAGTTGGTTAAAAATGAGCTGCTAACATGGTGGGCAAGAATTTATCAAGTAGTTGAAATAAATTAATAGGTAGTAACACTCTACAAGAACTAATTAATAAGGAAAGGTTTGTGCTAACATGACATGTTATGATAAGAGATGAAGTCATTCTCACTCATTTTAATATTTTGACTTATTGGTGCATATTGAAGATGAGGGGAAATCGTTTCCCTCGCTGCTACCATATAAAAGTTGATAAAAATTTCATTTTCCATCTCTCCCTTTCTTTTGCATTAGAAAATTTATCATAACTCGACCTTGTATCTTCATGTACATTTCTATAACTTAGCACACATCTCTACAACTTCACACTTGTCACCTGCTATAGCTTCGCACACATTTCTATAACTTCACGCTTGTTGCCTACCACAGCTTCGCGCCTACCACCTATTATAGCTCGTCTTGTAGCTTCGCACATATCTCCATAGCTTTGTGCCTATCACTTACTAATAATCAGATTCCATCAACATTTCTAATGTTAAAGAGGGAGAAATCATTCCAAGCCTATTTACTATAGATAATGTAGTTAAAAGATTAAGGAAAGGAGCTCAAACATATGTTGAATCTACTTAATCTATTGCTAAGTTTGTGAATTGTATTAGTGATGTCATTCAAAAGATTGTAGACCAAGATCAAAAGATATATCAAAATGTATATCTGAAAACTATCTTAAGAAGAGAGATAAAGGAATGTATTCTCCAAATACTTGATTTATCGAAGCTTACAAAGGATAAATAACTATTAGCTATGCAATTGCTAAAGAATCCAATGAAAATAGTATTTTTTTTAACCTTACATACTAATACATTGTAAGTGAAGTAGTTACGATTTAATTTTCCAAAAGACTGAACCTATATTCATTATTAAAGTTGTGACTACTATGTAGGAAAGATTGATGTTTCTTCTATTTATCATTTTCTAGTTGGACATATGTAATTGACATTTATTTCATTTGAATTTAACATGTCAAGGTTTATGTTTTGTAGGTTGATGTTAAGTATGTGTGTTAAGTATTTATGTTACTGTTTATGTTATTATTTATACATGTTTAAGTTAGTTGTTTAAATGTTTATGTTATAATGATGTACTTATGTAATTAGTTGGTATTTAAATGGAGAATGATGAATAACATTTGCAACAGCTATTACAAAGGTGACTGTAAAGAAGGAGTAAGTTAGTAATGTTACTTGCACAATTATCGACAACACTTACACATTATATTGCAAATTTCATTCCTCAAATAATAGAATGAATATATAATAATAAAGGACAAATTTATATAAGGAGGTTGCTAAATCCTATGATACCTCACCAAACATACAACTATTGAAAAATATATCACATGAGTCAATATGTATTCATACAATTTTGTGGATTGCTTAAAAAGGAAAGAGTAATAGAAGATAGTTGAAGTATAAGTATAGAATAGAAATTAGCAATTTTTCTATTTACAATTGGTCAAAACCAACGATATGGAGTAACAACTGAGTGATTTCATCAATTCTCTTAGACAGTTAGTACATACTTCAATTAGATTGTCAATATTATAATTAGATTACATCATATACTTATAGTTAAACCTTCTACATCAACATCAATTAGAATTCAAAATGATCTAAATATCTACCTATATTTTAAGGAAAACTAATCATTATATTATGTTATGTCTTCTAATTCATTACTAGTATTTTTAATGAAATTAACATTGTTAAATTTTGTTAGGATTGCATTGGTGCTATCAATGACACACATGTTAATGTCATCATTTATGAAGAAGAAAATGCTAGATTCAAAAATTGAAAAGAAAACTTGTCTCAAAATGTATTAGCAACTTGTAATTTTGACATAAAGATCACATATATTCTTGTAAGATATGAAAGATTAGTTGTAGATACATGAAATTTACAAGATGCTACTTTTTGACAACATGGGCTAAAAGTCCCACATGGTATGTTGTTATGTTTGCATTATTTTTAGTTTTTAATATTGAATTATATAAGTTTATAATTGTATTATATTTTGTATAAATAAGTATTATTTAGTCGATGTAGGATTGTCAAATCACCTTGAATTTATTTCTTGTAATTGAGGTATATGATATCATTTAAGAATTGATTTTCAAATATTATAATTGAGAACTTCAATTACAGACAACTCACAACTGAGAAATATAATTAAACATACATTTAGAATAATTAAGCATCGTTTTGTCATTTTACAAAGATACATATCATATTCGTTTAAAATACAAGTGAAGAAAATTTTAGTATGTTTTCTCTTACATAATTTTATTAAAAGAGCAGATCGTCAAGATTTACTTGAAGATCTTATGGATAAATTAATTAGAGAAAATATTGATGATTTGTAAGAAGAATCAGTTATTCATGTTGAAGAAGAAAGTATACATTGTAATACTAATTTGAGTGTAAATTAATGGAAAAGAATAGTTGATGTATTGTGTAAACAGATTATGTAATTTATATGAGAAAAAAATAATATGTGATTTTTTTTATTTGAGAATTACTTGTAATGAATTATAATTTTTGATGAAAAAGTTAATATAATTACAACTAAATTCTTCTTAATAGTAATATAAATTGTTAATATATAATACATTATTTATAATTTTGCTTTTCAAATTTAAATATTTTATATTTAAAATAAAATATTTAATAATTTAAAAATTCTTAAATAATATATTTCTAGTCATTTCATACAAGTATACAAATATTTTAAAATTCCTATCATTTCCTGATGTATACAGACAACTTTTTATTTTTTATTTTTTATCATGTCCTATTATGTCTTGTCCTTTTCATTTTTCACAATTTTTTACATCACTTGTAGTTTCATTTTTTGACGAAAAATATACATAAATAGACCTTAAATTGTATAGTTGACCTTTTACTTGATAAGAATTAATCAACCAAGTAAAATGCCCCATTCTTGTGTAAGTCAAGCTGATGTGGTCTTTCACTCCTTTAATTAGAGGACGTCGCTTGAGCCTCAAAAGTCAAACACTCACCATCAAGGAGAAAATTGCTTGTTATGTCAGAAAATGGGTCTCACAAGGAAATTGTAATTTCCCTACTGTAATCGATTTCACCAAAATAACAGCACGGACCTCGCAATTATTAACCATGACTATACGTCTTACACAATCAAATCAATTTATGCAGACTCATCTCATCTTTAAGTTTAATCGAACCAGTCGTAACAGCTGCAAGTGTATCCTTTGGGAAGAAGAACGGCGGCGGGTGTTTGCCACCGAAAACAGTGAATCGCTGGTGACAAGAAAAAAAAAACGGTGTGTTTAAATAAAGAGCTACCATTCTTGACACTAATAAATGTTAGAAACTTGTTATCACTTCAAAGAAGAAGGAAGGCAAAAACAAGGGGCGTGAAATAACAGAAATGGATCACGCTTGGTTAAATTGAAATTAAACTAAGGACCAAGATTATCTTTCATCAATACATAATCCACTGATATTTGATGATCATTGGTAGAAGTTTGTCGGAAGATGACTTGGTACAGAGGAATTGTAAAGCGATCCGCTAGCAACAGTAAAGCTACAACAGATGTCTCCTATTTTTGAGCCAAATGGTGGTCATTTTGCTGTTGCCCTTCTGACTTGGAAGATGGGGCGTAAACATTCTTAAGCAAGTCCTGGATCTTCGACAGCATTATCGTCTGTGAAGAAGAATCGGTTGCTCCACTGCTGCTTCCCTGGAGAAGCCTTTGGCTTTCCTGGAGTTTTATCTTCTCAAACAGGTATTGCTTCTCCATCTCCGCCTCTTCCAGTCGAGCTTTCAAGTACCTACTTGCATAGTCTTGTTCAGACTTCTCCGTTTTCGCAAGGGCGATGCTCTGGAGCCTCTCAGCTTCCCGCCTTGCCTCACTGGCCTTGAATTGAAACATCTCAGCCTCGGCCTGCTTAAGCCCAACAATTCTCTCTAGCTCATCCACCTGTTGTTTCTTCCTTTGCCTCTCCACTTTCAGCTCGGCAACTTCTCTCGCTTTATCCTCAAGCTCGCGGTCACAGGCATCGAGTGCTAGACGACCTCTCTTGCACATCCGCAACTTCTCCTCCGCCACCACCTCCATCTTCCTCAGAGTTTCATGGACTACCTCCGCAATTTTATTGCAGGCTTCATGTGGAGCTAGCAGTCGTCCAGCTTCTTCTCCCTCTGAATTTTTAGCTGAGTCAATCTCAAGCTCTGCATGGACAGGAAAAGGCACTTGCAATCAAATGATTTCAAAATGTAGATGTTTATTAGCAACTAGTGTCTGTATATGACAGATGCTGCTTGCAAAGATCTCTTTCATGACGCAAAACAGTTAATTTTATATTTGTAGCTTAGCACGATAATCATAAAATTGAAAATTTATTTCAGTTAATTGAATAAGCTCAATATCATTTCTTTGACCACTTGTTAACTGTAATCCTCCACCATTACTTAGAAAGTTTTTTTTAGGAGTTCAATATCTGAAATTGCAAAAAAAAATGAAGAAAAAAAAACTAACATATAAAAAATATTTTAACCTAAACTACTGAAACTTAAGGATACCGGAACTTGCTAACAACACGTCGTGGTATTTGTTGGGCCAAAAGGCAGTGGCAGTGTTTCACATAAATCAAGTCACTTCATGCCCAAACCAAAGGTAAATTGATGTTTTGTCGGATTCAGACAATTGCCAAACTATTATAGTTGTTCCATCACATAAGCCTCTATAGCTACTTTATTACAGTCCAAAGCTACCAAACACTAAAGACATTTCCTTGCCAATCCACAATAAAATTCTCCATATGATCTTAACAAACTACCACGAGGCCTGTAAATTAAGCTGTTAAGCGAAAAGCTTGACAGATGACCAGCCACATTTAGTGTTTGCATTATAATGACGGTTGTAAATTCCAAGAAATTTGTATAAGTGATAATTATCAACAACATCAAACACACAAAATTCTTTTTGATGATTTTGTAAATTCTAGCATGTTCTATGTGAATTTTAAAACAAATATATGAAGGCCATAATCTCAGAAATTTTTTTTTTGTTTTATTCCTATATATAAAACAATTTTATTAGTTAAATTATCATCTTTGTAAGATTCCAGTAAGTACTAAGTTGTTCATTTGATAAAACTAGCAGCTTTATCATTGTCCTTATCCTTTCAGTTGATTAACATCCGTTAACATTTAATTGTCCTTGTCAACCTACATAGTCATCTATTAAACAAGAGCATGGCACAAGGCAGTTCTCTTCCTTTCTATAATGGATATACTTGTCCACTTAGACAAATGATAGTTTTTACACGACGTAATTTCTTATACCATCAAAGAGTGTGCGAGTGGATATTAGTGTTAGTGTTAGACCACAAATCGTGTGTTTGACCCATCTTTGCCCCTATTTGTACCTGCTACAACCCTGGTTTGTGCGTCTCTAGGGGTGTACTGCTGTATACCTACATCATATCATGTCTTTGAGGCTATTCTGCTGTGTGCCTAAATCAAATCATCTCCTCTACCTCTCGTGCTCCCAGGTACACAATTGAACTTTTAGTATGTGCTCTTAACAGAACCAATGTGAAACATGATGGAAAAATTACCATAAATGGATCAAAGCATTTACCATTTTTCTGGGAGTGTACCTATAGCATCACCGATAGCCAAAAGACCCTACATTAGGAGACTAGTTTTCCATTGATTGTGGCATCGTCACTTAGTTGAAAAGTATGGAAGAGAATATTGAATCAGATGTAATGCTTTTCATGCTTGCTAAGATTTAGGACTGACTAAAGGAAACATACAGAGATAAGAATAATCCTATGTGTTTGAGCTCTATAAGCAATTCTGCAAGGGGAATGAGTAGTTTAGGAGTTGTACACTACACTCTGTGCTTGGGCCGATGAATTTTTCATCAACCACTTGTTCCTAATGTGACGCAGCTATGAGAGTACAGAGAGGGTGTGTCAGCTTGAAGCCAGGTTTCTCTCTGCACTTTGACCAGATATTGTTTTCTAGGTTCACCATCAGATTCTCAGTGCTGAGATTCTCCCATTTTATCCACGGTCTACATTCAGATGCTCAGGATCTCTGTAGGGACATCATCCTGTACCTCCCCTGAAGGAAGCATACAGTGATAAGAACGTTATGTGTTTGAGCTCTATGAGTACTTTTCCATTCAACAAGGGGAATGAGTTGTTTAGGAGTCGCATGCTACACTTCGTGCTGGGTCCAATGAACTTTACATTAACCACCTTTTTTGTTGTTAGGATCCCTGTTCTATTAAAGGGCAGGGTCCCAATCAAAATACAAAAAAGGAAACATTACATCATAGGAAAGGATAGCACCCTCCATGGGCTATCAGTTCACCCTATAGCTAGGAATATTCCATCTATCAAGGAGAGTATGGCTCCTTGCCATTAGGGAGATCAACAAAGTTGGAGAAGAGGAGGTTCTTTTTCAGCCTTCTACCCTCTTTGGCTAGAGAATCTGCCATTCCCTTTCCTTCTCAATAAATCCTGGTGATCAAGTAAACAGGTTTGGGAAGATAAATCAATCAAGCTGTCCCAAAAACAAAAACAAGCTGCCTTCGGACATTGACCATTGTGGAGGGCCTGATAAAGCAAAGTAGAATCTATCTCCACCTCAACCTCAGCAAGTGGTATCTGTCGTTCCAAGCATAAGTGAAGTCCATTCCACAGAGCTTCAGCTTCAGCCATGAGGTAGTCTCTATCTCCATAGAAACAGCAGAAAGCCCAAATGAAGCTCCCAAGATGATTCCAGATGATGCCTCCTCCTGAGGAAGTGTTGACGCCTGCAGCTCCGTCCACATTAAACTTCCATCCCTCCTCATAGGTTTTCTCCAAGTTACCCAATTGATGGTTCCCACAATGGCAACCTGAGAAGTAGTCATTGTAAGCTAATTGGCCCGTTCCTTGAATAGTGGCAAAGGTGGTATCTTTGTTGCCTTGTATGTTTTTGCATCTACTTTCCTAGCACTCCCAAAGTAGGTTGACTACAAAAAATTTTCAGTATTTGTGGTCAGATTTCCAAGAATTGATGTAAAGTTCTTTTTGTGCAAAGGATCTCCACCCCTCTTGGTTGCGGAGGCTCATACAAAAGAATCGATTACACCACATTCTGCACATGACAGCCCATTCACCCATGTAAAATAAGTGTTCCACAGAGTCTAAATTAGCATGGAATCCGCAACAAGCACATCTAGAGGCTGGGGAGATACCCCTGTGCTGCACATTTTCCTCTGTCAATGAGGCATTGTGGTGGAGCCTCCACAACACCTTACATTAACCATTTGTTCCTAATATGAAACAGCTACAAGAGTCTCTCTGCACTTTTACCAGAGATTGCTTACCAGATTTGCAGTCAGATTCTAGGTGCTAAGATTGTTCCCATTATATCCTTAGCCTACATGTGGGTGCACAGCATATCTACAGGGATGTAATCCACTATCTCCTCTGAGGCTCCGACTCCTAAACTATGATTAATTTGTCTATGTATGTGGACATGGAAAAGGTCAAGGCCACTCTTGAGGGCATGGTCATGGAACTCAATGTGCCAACATTGTAATCAGGCCAATCATGCTTGGAAAAAGTGTGGAAACAAGTTTGGTAAACCTTCCTGACACGGAAAGACACTACTGCTACTAATGAAGATACATCAGGACAATAACCATTTTCAGAGGGCAGATACTACAAACTCCTTTAGCTTCAAACTGATCAATCCTCTATGGCCATTGCTTTACATGCCACTAGGCCCATTAAATGTATTAGTATGTTCCGAGCTTCTAAGGATAATTCTAGGATCATTGATTCAAAGGCAACAACTCATTTGTTGGATAATCAAGATCTGCTCACTTCATTGTATTATTTGGCAGATATCCATTCTAGCTCTATTGTCAATGGTTGTCAGTGATGCGTCAATGGGATAGGGGCAGTCATCATGTTGTTATCTATCAACATCCTTCTAATTTTGTCAGAGTAAGGTAACAAACAACTTTTCTACCCCTCCCCCACTTGATTTTGGATCTGTTATATTGAGTATCATTTATCCGAAGTTGACAAGCTCGAGTCTAGGTCAATTAAATTGTCTTCATTTGATATTCTACAATTCAAAAGAGATATCAGTGTTACAACTTTTCATGAAAGAGGTAACGAAAGCCACTGCATTCTTTTCACCCTCCAAGTCCTTAGGCTTTACTTGCCATGACTATTCCTCTGCCAATTCTAGATCATGGTTCTCTCTCTAAGGGTGCTACAGATTCTACTTCCTGTGGGACTCCTCTTAAGTCCCATCTTTCACAAGTTCATACACAATGTTAGCAAAAAGGGCCAAGCACTTCACATGCAGCTGACTATTACCGATGAGGTAGACACCATTGTACCACTCATTTGATTTCTTATTTTGTATCATATGATCATTTTTACCCAACTTTCCTTGCTTTGTCCACTTGACATGAATGTGTCCAAATGGACCATATAAAAGCTTTGTAGTTAGTACACTGAAAGTTTGTCGTGGATTGGAGATATCAGTGCTATAATCTCAAGCACCCAAGCATTAAGCTTGAGTGCCTAGGTGCCATTTTACATTTTAGAAAAATGTATTTTCATTTTTTCTTATTATTTATTGTATATATCATGGAATGTAATTTTATGTATAGATATGTGTATTTTCAACTGGAGTAAACTTAAATAGCCCAAAAAATATAAAAAGAACAAGATAACAATTAAATGCAGTAACATAAAGAACTACTTGAGTCATAAAATCAAACAATGGTGGCAAAGTCATACCAGTAGTACATGTGAATGACATTGTACTTACAAGGGGTGACACAAGTATTTTACAGACAAAGAACTAAATAAGTAGCCATTTTGTTGCCAAAGATCTAGGCAAGATGTGGTATTTTCTGGGAATTGAGTTTACCTTTATCAAAGGAAAGATGGTTTTATGGTAAAGGAAGTATGTACTTAATTTAGTTTTGTTGTAAAGGAAGTATGTACTTGATTTATTATAGGCAATAGGTTTGCATGGGTGCAAGTGGAAATCTACACCTATCTGTCTATCCTGATGCATACTTTTGAGATGACTCTTCAAAGCCTCTTAAGGATGTAGACAAGTACAAGAGGATGATTGAGAGATTGATCTGGTTGATTTTCACACATCCAGATGTTGCTCATGTAGTTGGCTTCTTTAGCTAGTTTATGTATGAACCTAAGATGGTTCACTGGAATTCTGCTATGTGTGTGCTATCATATATGAAATGTTCTCCAATGAAGGACCTACTGTACAATAACCATAGACATCTGAATGCATTGGCATTCACAGACTCAAGGTGGAAGTCTATATTATGTAGAAGGAAATCCTATCACCTGAAGGACGAAGAAACAGAGTATAGTCTCTTGATTCAATGTTGAGGAGAGTGTAAATCCATGGTTTGGACCATAGGTGAAAAGCTGTAGTTAAAATCCTTATTGATGGAACTAGGATTTAAAACATTGTGAACTATATGAACTGTAATAACCAAAATGCTATTTTTATTGCCAACAACCTAGTCTTCTAGGGACATACTCAACACGCTAAAGTTGATTGTCATTATATTGGAGATATGGTCCTGAGAGAAATCATATTCACACCATTTATACCTACTTTGAAGCAACTTGTAGATATATTCAAAAGGCTTGGAATTAACTTGTTTAAGTTGTTTTATAAGAAGCTTATGTTTAATATAGACACTCTAGATTGAGAAGTGTTAATAGATATTTAGTGTCTGTTGGGTAAATGGATCTCCACATACACAATGTCATTAAGGTCATCATAATGACCAATATATATGTCTCACCATTAACAAGTAGTGAACAACTATTTTTCCTCTCTAACAAAGTGATTGGTAAACAACTATTTACCTGATAGGTGAAAGACACAAGAACTTCTCTTTTCATTTTCCTATCAAATTTGGAGAAGATACCATGAAGCGAACTTTCAATTTGTTATATACTTAACATTGTTAAAATAACAGTAAGTTATGTGACAATATGCACAAAGATGACAACACCACATAAAATGAACATCACATTGGTACATGAGATATATAAATTCTTTAGCATTTCTCTGTCAAACATGGGGTAACATGTGTCACAATACAACAGTAAAGACACATGGCACTTTTTGGCAAATATATAAAACTAAATGGCAACAGCAGCAACTAGTAAAAAGCAAGTAAAATGGGAAAAAGTAATTAAAAATGCACAACATCCTATAGCATGAAAGCATCCTTGTTTCAGCCTATAAGACAAACAAAAATGATAAAAAAAAATGAAATTTCTCTTTGTTAAAAATTGAAGCAACCACGGATGAATGTGAAAATGCAATTCAACATTCTCTCAAAAAGCACACTAATCTTCTTGGAACAAATGTAAACAAAAGCGTAAAATGCAACTGAGCATGATACCTTGAAAGAAAGCCATCATCATTCGGCAAGCAGTAGATTCTGAGAAACCACTCTTCATCTTCTCCAGGAGTTCATCACATTTCCAGTAAAGTTTCCTTCCCCTGGCATCCTCACTACCATGGAAAATTCTACCGACAATGTCTAATTCCCTTGACAGAGCTTCTTTATCCCATCCAGGGGAACAGTGCTGGAAAACATCTTTAACCCATCCTAACAACTCAGAAGTCCTATTACACGCTTGGCATCTAAAAAGCATCTCAGAAGCAGCCACACCACTTTTGGAAGAAGGTCCCATTCCAATTTTCCCAACTAGGATGGCACAATCTGTGTGAGTCCAGTGAGAACACAAATCACAACCAATCCAACGGCATGTATTCACCTCAAAATCAAACTTATTGCAGGATATACACATGCAAAGATTGCAAAAACCATGTCTGGTAGAGCAGACTTCACAGGTACAATCATCAGCAGGGAGAGGACTTTGACACGCTATGTTTCTGCACCTCTTGTAAGCAAAGACCTCTATGAGACTATTCTGAGGAAGGCTGATATTAGGGTGCAGAAAGGCCTGAATGCCCGTATTTATTGCAACTAGAATCTCCAACTGCACCTTGTGTGCCGTCGCGAGTGATTTCATGTTCAGGTCAGATCTTCCCTGCACGAGCTTTTGCAAATGCAAGAACTCTTCTCTATGTTGAGAACCTCCTGTTCCTTCTAGTATCAACCGGAGGTCACTCTTGAGCTCTTCCAAGAGCTCATTAGGCATAGTTGCCATTCTATCAGCAATGACCTCAACTCTTTCTATAGCCACATCACGCAGCAATAACTTTTCTGCAGTGGAGACTCGGCGAACAACCTGTAGCTCAGCATACTGATCATCTCCTTCCTTCTCCACCTTTGCAGCACTGGTATCAGGACCGTTGGTCTCGACGGGCCATGTCTCGCGTGAGCTTGCACTCTCAGTCTGGGAATCATTACCCTGGTCAGAATTAGCGCCAGGCTCACGAACACCAGAAGGCATGCCATGAACATCCGGCGAAGCAAGTGACAGTGCCGCCTGCAAGCTAGTTGGCCGTTGCTGCTGCTGCTGCTGCTGGAGAGGAGGTAGCATTTTGGGAGGTTGCTGCTGATGGAAGTTCGCACCCGAAGAAGTGCCCATCAAAACCAACTCTGCAAATTAAACAGAAACACTCTCCTTTACTGTCAAATTGCAGATCCAGACCCCAGTAACTGTTTAAATCCTCTTGCCAGGGTAGTTCGAAACAAACTAATTTTGACAAAAATACGGCTCCAGAAAGCGAACGCAGAAAGATCCAAGCAGACGACAACGACAAGTCAATACCAAGGAAGGGGACTGGTTTCGCATACGAAGAGCATCAAGCCAGAGCCAAACCCAAATTGATGGCCATTTGATAAGTACCCAAAACCCTAATCCCCTGTTTCTCCTTCGAAAACATGGAACCCCAAAAAGAAGGAGTAATCAAATCGTCGCATACATCGATAGCAACATTCAACAACAACAACCCAAAATTAGAAGGAAAGGCGATGCCGACCTAGAAGAGAAAACACACCGGCAACGGCAAGAAGAAAAATCCCCAAAATCACGGCAACTGCGGGGGAGAAGCTCTTCTCTTGGCCACCGAAGGGACGACCCTCTCCTTCCTACCCGTGAAAGAAAAAGAGACGGATTGAGAATTGTGCCCTTGGCAGCTCAGTAGCGTGGCGAGGAAGGAGGAAGGAGGAAGGAAGGAGAGGTGACAGGGAGGCAAGAAGGAAGGGGAAAGGAGAAAGAGAACGTGGGACCTCACCCCATGATAACGATACTGCTACACGCGACGCCACTTGTGGTTGGAGTGGACGAGAATCGTCAATATGGAGGTCACCGGCCCACCGGCAGAACCGGTAGCAAGTTGACCGGTCAACGCCTTTTCAACCCATCCGTTTACCTTTTATCTTCCACTGCAATCAAAAATTGAAAACCTGGAACGTAGTGGGTTTAATTAATTAAATCTTATTCTTTAATGACTTATTTTTTGCCCTGTTATTATTTTTGTTATTACGATGATGATGATGATGCTGGTGGTACCAGCTTCGGCTCGTCTCTCTTTCTTTTGAGAATAGGATTGTTCTAATTTTAGTTGGACTGGCTTCTTTTTGAAGTCCATCTCGTTGAAGTGTCCTGCCCGAATTTATTAATTTCTCGACTGTGAGAACTCTTAACTAATGTAACAAATTTTTTATTTATTTTTACGTAAATATTATAAATCATATCATCTAATCTATGATCAGTTCTTGTCTGTGAATATTATAAATTGTATGATTTACTTTTTACTTTTTACTTTCGTTCACTGACATCGTGAAACACAAATTGAATTATACCTTTTATTTATGTAAATTACATGATTAATATAGTAAAATCAGATTTAATTTACCATCTGAGCCGAAAAAATGTTTTAAGAGCCTGTAACAAAAATAGCCTTAATTGAATTTAGGAATTTTGCAAATATTGTTGGGTAAGGATTTTTGCACCTATGACTGTGTCTATTTTGTGATTTTAATCAAAATTATAGTCAAACATCTTTGATATGATAGTTTTTGAGGAAAATTTTCGTGGTTTGTTGTTCATTTATTGAGAATTAACATTTTTCCCGGATTTATGATTTTATGTGTTTGTGAATGTCATTCCCATATAATGAATACTTCCATAATTTACAATACCGAAACTCTTGAATAATGCTCACCATTGCATACTTATATATATATATATATATATATATATTTAAAAAATACGTTGTGCCAACACGTAAGCTTACCCTGATCAACCGAAAGGCAGTTCATTACTACCCAAAAATAATATATCATGAGTACCGCCGTCAAGTTACACAATCGGTTTTAGTGTTCACAATTATCACAAAGCAATAGGATGCCAAGACAAGTAGCAAGGAGAGGGAGAGTAGTCTAAGCCCATCAAAATAATAATTAGTCCACCAAACTTATCATAGCTAATCAAGGATTATGATTGATGTAATAGTCATTCGTATGGTAGTATTTATGGAAATCTTCTGGACTTCAGTTAGCAGCAACACAGATTTCAGCCTCCTGCCCCCATTCTGATACCAGGTGAGTTCTCCACAGATGCCAAACTACTCATACTATCAAATATTCAAATGTCGTTGCATGTTTCTAAAGTTTTCTTCCCTCTTGAGATTGCCCTTTCTTTCTGGCTCCTTGTCTCTCAGTAAATTAAATTAAATGGTTGATTTGTACAGCAGACATGTTACTTATTTCACTACGAGTCAAGCCATGTATTTGTATTTGGTCCATTGTGATTCCATGCCAGCAACACTCCTGCCCACGACCATTTGGAAGCAAAATAAGATTTCCATGCTATGTTACTCAAATTTGCCTTGTTAGCTTTCAAATTTTATTCTTCTCTAGCAGTAGCACTTTAATGACATCAATACATTGAATTCTGATATTCCGCTTATTTTCATTACTTGTTGACAGACACCTTCTTTGCAATTTTTTTGCTTGACCGTCCACCATCCGGTTATCATTGTCTTTTAAAGGAGTTTTTTAGCCGGCATTGCTCTCTGATTCAACCATCTTCTTTTATATTCCTACATTATCTGGTCTTTTGGCATCTAAATGGATGAAACCATAAAGTGATGGCAATCTGAATTTGAATCTCAGACGAAAACTCTGAATGGTGTTGTCACAAATTACTCATGTACTTCTCTTTGTGATAAATTGAAACTACACATTCTAAATGAAAACTTAATATTCAAAAGATTCTCTGCTTGATGATTTATCATTCAGTATGTAATGTTAAATATTTTTTCCCACTCAGTAATGATATTTTACTAATGAGAAACTCAATGTGATCGTACTTACTGAGGTGGCTCCCATAACAGATTGGGGATTGATTGCAATTCACAATATTTAATACTTTAATGCCAGTTTTAGACAACCCCCTGATAGATTTATAAGAAGGTATTTCAACTTTTAGGAGTTTCAGGTGAAACAAGTAAGATCTCTCAAATCTCTCTAAAATTTTAGTTTCTCTTGTAGATCTTGCTTTACATGTTTTGAAGATTTTGCCTCACAAGAAAAGCCGCATTTTGTAAATGTTGATATTTTCTTTTAGTGTAGATATATTCTTGCATTTTTGATATTTTTCAGACAATGGCCACACGATAAGTATCTTGAAAGATATAATAATAGATGGCAGTGATTTGAATCCCAGATGAACACTAGTCCAGTTAGTTCATCAATAAATTACCTCAATTGCTTACACAAACAAAATGGTTGAATCACATAAAAATTAGTGATTGAAGCACACAAAATCGATCAATGGATCGATCTAAATTTTTGGGTCAGCAATTCCATTTTTAAAATAATGGTAGGTATTTTCTTGAAAAGCAAAAAAGATGATCATGAACCTTATTCCAAAATAAGGATCATCTACAGGAAAGAGGAGGTTGCAAAATCAACCTCAGAAGAAATACAGAATCAAAGAAATAAGAAAGCATTCACCCAGGGGATAAAAGAATCTCCAAAGTCTGGCGAGCAGCTCTCCCAAAAAATGATTTTATTTCTGTGCAAGTAACCACAAGGTCCGACAAATCGCCTTGGATTAAAAGCAATCGCTGGTGTTTACCCTTGGACATGTTGCTCCTCAGCATTGTTTCCTTGAAACTGATGGAATCAAACTGCAGCCCATCTTGATGGATATCGGATTATCAGCTGCGTTTCCTATCAATCTATCATCTCATGTTATTGACTGAAAATATCGGATTTATTTTATCACGGCAGTAGCGTAAATACAAATGTTTGCATTTGAATACTTGTTTTGTTAAATTTCACCATCTGTTGATGAAGTTGTAAGATTGATCAATACGCAGGTGGTCACCTACTTTCCATGGGATTACTTTCTGAAACTTTCGTATGCGGGTATTAATTAGAAGCCAATGCTAGAAAAGTGGAAGGTGATCGTAAAGGGAAAGAAAATGCAGCAACGGAGGTGAGAAAATAGATGAATCATCATCATCATCATCATCATCATCATCATCAATGGAGAGATGAGAAAATAGATTTAACGAGAAAGCTTGTTCACAAGCAATACCAGACGACAGGTAACCTTGCCTTAACAACAAACAAAAAGTGGAGGATTTCGTTGATGACATGCATGGTACAAAAGTTGGAAAATTTTTCCTTAAATATATACTGTTAGAAGGTTAAGCAGTGAAAGCACAAGACATGTATTGCACCAATTATCAAAAAAGAGGCATGCCTTGCATCATCCTTTCTTCGTTTACAGGTGAAGAGAAGTGTCTACGTCCTCAGCTGGACGATTGAAGGCACGAGAGGTGAGAGGTTTCTGGTTGATGAGAGGTTTACCCAGCCAAAGACCTGTTGACATCAGCGTGTAAAGAGCTCGGAATTCAGCATGTTCACTGTAAGAATAGGCTGGGCAGAAAGACTTGGTGAGTCTGTAGACATGGTTGAAGGAAAATGTCGCCATGTGGTCTGGGTGGAGAAATTGTCTTCGTCTCTCGTAACAGGTACTCCGACTTGCCCATCTGTTGTTCTCCATGAGCATCTTGAGGCGCTCCTTCTGGACCTTCTCTTCTCTCATCTTCTTCATTCTCTGCAACTTCCTAAATCTCTCTTGCAGGAGAGCAACCGAAGAGGTGGCAATCCTTGGTTCTCCCTCTTGCCTTCCCATGCCGTGAAAAACTTGTACTGCAGGATGGACAGGTGAATCTTGTGCTGCGGTGGCTTGGGAATTTATAGTGGGAGCAGATATGTCATATATCATTGTAAAATCTTTGTTGTGTCCTTCGATCGGTAGAAAGCGATAAAATGGTCCCAACTCCAAGGAGAGGGTTTTCTGGTTGAGAAAAGTGTATGCTACGTAGGGTCCAATGCATATGGGAATCTATAGCATTTGGAGTTGCATCCAGGAGAGAATATCTAGTTGAATGATTGCCTTTTTGTCTGCTTCTTTTTGCCTTGATTGCTCGATTTGTGGTCTTCTCCTTTTAATGGGCTCTTCGATAATTTCCTTGGTAGGCAAATAATGAAGACATTACCTCTTCGCTATGCTTGGTCGGTGTTTAATCTCTTGAAGATGCAGGTGTTCACCGTAGATCGATCTTTAATTACTATTAGCACCCGCAGCTTAATCAGACCGCCTTTGCTGCTGAATGGGCGCGGTGGATTTTCCGATATCTCATCAGATACAAAAAGGGAGGAGAATCTAGTTCAAAAGTTAGCTTACCGAGAGAGAAGAGTTTAATATTATGTTAACCTTGGTTATTCACTTAATCAATCAATGTTAAGTTTGGCTTTCCTTAACGTTGTTTGCAGGGTGGAACTTGCACCAGAAAGAGAAGTCAAAAAAAGAGAGAACTAGGCTTTAGCAAAAGCGGGCAATTCTCTTGTAAAAAGCTTTCCCACTCCATTAGTGCCCGCGGTGCTGTTGGGAAACGCGCCAGCTGATCTTTGTCCGGTGTTGGTTGGACGAGTTGCGTGATGGGAACAGGTGGAATTGGCTCGAGACACGGGACGACGATTGTGAGCTGGGAATCCGCACCGCGCTTCGGGGGCCCCCGGTCATCTCTCTCGGCAGACGTTGAAAGTGACGAGTGCTGCAGAGGGGACAGCTCGTGGATGTCGGGAGGAATGTGGTTCATTCGCTTCGGGTCTGCCGATGTCGTCGCTCCACCTGCCTGGTTGTGATTTTCTCGCATGCTTCCATCATTTGTCCTGGAGCAATCGGAGTGGAATAAGATGGCCGAACCCGTCGTGTCCTTTTCGGTTCTCGCCAACACATGGTAGGTGAATACAAAATTTGATCTCTGGGAAGATAAATAACCACATTGAACTGCAAATTTGTTCATTTTCATACAAAAATCTGGAGTTTTCGGCCATTGCTAGTCCCTGTTACGTCCAAGGGTTCCCTAATTTGATTCATTCCCTCTTATTAGTCTGTAACTTAGGGTTCCTCCCTGCTCGAAACAATGTCATGAAAATTGACCTCATCCCTATTCAAGGAGGATATGTAGTCATCAAAGTGAGTCGTCTTGTTACTTCAGCTTATCATCTGCTCAGGCCATTGGGCATTTCAAGTTTTCGATCAACGGGATTCATTCAATTAGGCAATCACTTTAGGTCACCTTGATGTGCCTTGATTGCCTCAATCTCCTTAATCATCTTGCTTGTTTTATTGAAATTTAATACTTTTAATGGTGTTTCTTTTTCTTTTTTTTAGTGTTTTATTATTCTCTTTACGTTTTCCTTTTTTCTTCCTTTCTGTTCATTGATATCTTTCCTCCTTATTTTTCTCTTCTATTTCTATACCCTCCTCATCTTTTCTTCGTGTTTAATTTTACATTCAAACGTGGGACGTCAGTTCCATATGGCTCAGATCACGAATAAAAGAAAGGACTACTTTGATGGTCACATTAATTTAGTATCATCTATTGGTGTAGGTACGCTAGAATAACAAAAGTACCTCCAAATTTATCTCATCTCCTTTTTATAAAGAAAAACTTTTCCTTTGTTTAGTAATAACTTATTCTTTTGATAAAATACAATATGTATCAATGGATATTTCAACTCATATCTTTTATTACAAAGAACACTAGACACTCTTCCATGAATCATGACAAGAATTCTGAGTATAGAAAAGAAAAGTAAACAAAGTTGTTTTTTATTCATTGTTTTGCTCAACAACATTGTATAATCAAATTTTTTTGTGTTCTAAGGAAAAATGGGAGAAGAAGAAAGAAATCTTTTTTTATTGAAACATGATTATTGATTCCTATTATTTTATGAGTTTATGCTTTTATTACATAGAACTACACGCATACAAAATGAATTATATGTATACTAGAATTTTTCTAATATCTAATATTGTAGAATATGTTCATTGACAGCTTTCAGGACGTTTCAGCATAGAAATGGCATGAATATTGTCATAACTTATAAAATGTGTACCATTTTGTTACAATGTTTGATGTTTTACATTTGTTCTCCAGAAACCTAGGATTGCAATTGCAGCAACTTAATATGGAAGATAATGATATACTTATTCTTTTTTGAGAGATAATGACAGTTGTTTCTGATGGCTCAAAATGTGACATTCCTTGTCTGCAGGTATCACAATCTTGAACATTCTCTTTTTTAAATTTTAAATTAGTTAGAGGCTATGTTAAACATGCCCAATCCATGTAAGAAGAGGTAGTAGTTAGTTCATCTATTCTTGATGTTTCAGCAGTTCAGCATGAAATGTTGTTTAACATGAGAAACAGCTTTTATACTTTTTATGCAGCTCCTCTTTGGGCCGAGGCAAGGGTTGCAGTTTCAGGCCCTCACCCCCAGCAAGATGTAGTTAGTCAATTAAGTCGACATTCTTCTTTTATTGGTGCATTATAACGTTTCATTACAGATTTTATTGCAACAATCTTTTTGCATGTTGCAGTTCAACACATTACACATTTTAGTAATGCTCTGGTTCAACACAGTTGCTGCATGTCTAGTAAGGTTGCGGTTCAAGAAACTTTCAATACACATTTTAGTTCAACTTAGAATTATTCTCCTTGTCTTAGAATTAACCGTGTACGATTCTGCTTATGTTATGTACATATCAGGTGACAGTCCACAGTCAAATTTCGAAATTCCTGATGCAAAAGAGGTATTCTTATGTCATTTATATTCTGTTGATCGCATAGTTTGTTCTTCATATTACCTAATCAAAGAACCTTGTACTTTATATCCCAAGATAAAAGCTGCACATATCAGCTTTTTCCAGGAACGCAAGTACCACGACGAGAAGGACGTTCATCAAACCTTACATTCTCAATCTGTTGTCACATTCTTTCCATCACTGTAGCTGAACAGGAATACCATCAAATCTTATTTCTAATTAACCCTTTGGAGATTGACATGATATTGGAAATTTGACATCTATTACAAGCGTATTAATGAGAAAGTATTCTCCTTCCGGTTCCAGCATCGTGCCGTTTTGAGTTTTGCCCTAGATTTACATCAGAATGATATTATTCTTCTTGCTAGAGGTTAACAGGTTCAAATATGAATCTTCTTGTATTTGGATTCATCTTTTCCTAATGTGGTTTGAATATTACCTTGCCTTCTATTTCCATGAAATAAGTTGTATTATTTTTGTCATGAATCAACCTGTTTGATCATCTTAAGCAGCATGACAAAACAGAAAAGTAAAAAATTAATTCATCTTGGTTGCAGCCAAAGCTGTCAAACAACAAAACTGTTGCCCATGTGAGATTCCATTTTTGTGCTTTCATGGATTTTCTGATACCAGGGGGAGATGATTCAAAGATTTCAATCTCAAAAGATCAACCTCAACATATGAAAACCCTTCATCTATAAATAGAAAAGCGCCCAAGAAAACAGATCAAAGAAATAACTTCACATCTTAGGCATTGAAAATCATCTTATTGCATTCCCTGCCGCGACGTTTATTAGATTCAACACATCGATCAAACCTCTTGCTCAGTTGAAATCTCCGGCCAGAAGATTAGAAGGCAGAAGCTTAAGAGAGTAGACTTCAATGGATTTACAACGAGTACGGCACAAAAAACCAACAACATCGTAATCGTAAGATCACGAGTATTATTATTCATACAAGTCCCAAGTGTAAAACCTTGAAAAACCAAACAACCCAAGAAGAAGAAAGAGAGAAGATCAACCAATCTTGACCTCGATGGTCCTGGGCTTCTTGGGCTCAGCCGGTGGCACCTTCTCGACCGTAACGGTGAGCACACCGTCCTGGCAAACGGCGGAGATGGCCTCGACGTTGGCGTCGCCGGGCATCTCGAGCCTCCTCATCAACTTCCCCATCCTCCTCTCCATCCTCAGATACTTGCCCCCCCCTTCCTCCTCCTCCCTCTTCCTCTCCCCGCTCACCACCAGCACGTTCTCCTCCTCCAGCTGCACCTTCACGTCTCCCGGCTTCAGCCCGGGCATGTCGACGACGAACTCGTAGGAGTTGGGCAGCTCCCGCACGTCCGCCGGCGTCCTCGCCTTGGCCTTCGGGTCGCGCACGCACGACTTGGTGGGAGCGTTAAAGGCCATCTGAAGCTCCTCGGGTATGACGCGCTCCAGCGTCGACGGGAAGGGGGTGTCGAAGCCGAACATCCTGACGTCCATCGGCCGTTGCTTGCGTGGGATTCCGTCGATTATCGGGACGGTTTTGCAGCCTTTGAGTTGGAATTCTTGAGACGTTCGCGGCGATCGACATGTTATATATAGAGGGCAAGGGGGAGGGAGATCGGAGAGGCGGTGGTGGCGACCGGTAAGCGATGACATCGAGAGGCGGCGATGGGAGAAAGTTCGAGAGGCGTCGAGTCGCATGACGTCGTTCTTGTCTGGATGGTTCCGACGGGGACTGGAGAAGTGTAGAAGGATGAAGAAGGGTCTCGCGTGTTTCGGGCAAAGCGGTGACTTTACCGCAAGTGCCAAAGTGGATATTCAGAAAAAAAATATATTAAAAAAACGTATCGAAAATAAATTTAGTATATTATTTTAAAATAATTATATTTAAAAAATATTATAAATATCTACGTCTATATTTTTTGTTTTAAAGATGAAATTGATTTTAAAATTAGATAATATACTTATGATAACAAAGCAATTCCATTCACTTTTCCCACCTATACTTGGATTGTTTTGGGTATGGTTTCGTTGCCGTTTGCCAATTTCTCTATTGTTTAGACTTTTTAATTAACATTTTATATTTATCTTGCTGAAGTGACATTTACTGGATTCTGGACTTCATTTCAAGGAATTAGTTTGATTTCAGGTGTTTCAGTTGTAGATGGAGAATTTCTTTTTCTCCTGCAGGCAGGCATGGTTGGTTGGGATATGAGTTATCATTTTTGTTATCTACAGAATATGATAGAGGAATGATAATGCTCACATTAACCGTGAAAAGGTGATGATTTTTGTTCTTATGTTTCCATTTTCTTTTACATTTACTTGTTTGTATGCACAGGCGAATTTTTCTTACTTTTAAGAAAAAACAGGTGATGAGATTTATTTTTATGTAAACGTGTGATGTTAAGCGTAAATGTGTTTATACCTACATATTGATATATGTTAGATTGAATAAATATTATAAGGCCTTGATTTTCAAGTTCTTTATTCGTTTAGTGATTGTGTATGTGAAAGTTTCTCATCTACCAACACTGCTCATACAATTTAAAGTGGAAAAAGAAGCCAAGAATGCCACTTTCTACGCAACCCAAGCGCCAGTTCTTGGTTTGGTGAAAATTACCTGGATTGATGGAAATATTTTTCATTACCAATCAATCAAACATATCTACACAAACCACTCCACCACGTAATAACATGTGACCATAAACGATTGACATGAGGTTACGCGGTTTTTTATAACAGATAATAAGTAAGGCGGAGCACTACGTCCCTATGAAGCAATACGGCACCTTGAGAATAACTGGTAATAACTCAATACACCAGAACGGCATTATTCGTAATTTCTATTAAGATACAAATCCTAGATACAACATACCATCATTACAGAAAAAAACAGAAGGGTAGAAGCATATGGAACTTAACAAAAGGATTTCTCTTTCGGATATAATCCATAATATCCACCATTCACAGACAAGTTACCAAAGGTGAATTTGAAAGCAGAAGAGATAAAAATATGGGAGCACATTATAAGTTGATATTTTACACTGTTACGATTCGAGCTTCAATGAAACGACACGGCCCTTTCTATTACGTCTTGCCACCTTTACAAAAACTACAGACAGGCATGGTGGAGCCCACCATGGACGGCGAACTTCTTGTTCTCCTTTCAGACATGCAACTGCAGAGTTCAATCAAAAGTCAGTATGTGAAAAAGATACTGGATGTGGTACAGACATCAAGCAAAGCTATGGTATCTACTAAAACCAAGTTAACCACCTCAAACTTTGGAAAATCCAATAATTCTATATGAAAGCACGTTTTTTTATTTGGCATCAAACCATAAAGGTAAACATCAAGTTCCCCGAATATAACAAATAAAGATGGAGTGGAACCACAGGGAATGATCAAAATATCCAAATTCTCAAGCGACTCGGGTGTCAGGACTGCAACCAAAAGATCTAGTTTTCGCATTAGTTGATGTGACATCATTAAAACCATTTACCAATGAAACATAAAGTTCCCTGAATATAAAAATGGAGTGGAACCATGAGGAATGATCAAAAAATCCAAATTCTTAAGCGACTCAGTGTGTCAACAAAAGATTTGCATTCACTGATGTGGAATCATTAATGAATAAACCATTAGATGTAGCCTGTTATTGAAACTGAACTGAACCGTCCAGTTAAACCAGACCAAACCAGAACCTGTGACCGTTCTAGTTTTTTATAGTCAAAAAGATGAAACCAACATCAAATCATTTCAAACCAAAAAAACCGGTAAAAACCATTGTCTCCCTCCCATTCCGATCTACCTCACTGTCCTCATCGTCATTTTTATTGCTGCTTCTGCTGTTCCAGTTGTTTCTGGATGTGCAGGTTCCACTTCTAAGGTTGAAGAGGGAGGGACAACCCTTCTTCTTCCTCTTCTTCTCCACTATCCAGCAACTACCACCTCCTCCCATTTTCTCTCTCCTCTCCTGTTGTTGCTCTCCACAATCCAACTTTGGCGAGAAAGTAAACTTGTGCAAATACATCCAAGCATGGAGTGGCATTTGTTGTAATTCCAGTGTGATTTTCTTGAGATTTCATTTTGGTGAATAAAGCAATTTTGAAAAAGTTGGTGGAGAAAATATGGAGATTATTCATAAGCAAGTTGGAAGGAGCTGTAACAAAAAAGCTCCAAATTGTATTGATAAGCTGCTCACGGCTTATTTGGATAAGAAACTTAAATACATGTTTGGAAGAGATTATAGTATTAAGCGTTTAACATAAAATAACTGGGATGAGTGAATCCAAATGCATCCTAAGACAAATCAACACTATCATGACACTTCCACAGCATCACTACTTTCTTTGTCCCTTCTAAAGCCCAAGAGAAAAGCCCATCTTGCCAACTCTCAAAGTCTGTTGCACGGTAGATTTCACATGACATATAACCGAAATTTGAAGAAAAGTGGATGACCAAGGACACTGCTGTCTAGACTTTGCCTTTCTGTGTAGTGGATAACTTTATCTTATTAATTATCACTACCAGAGTAGAGCTAGGGGAGAATTCATTAAGAAAGATATAGCTTTTCCTGGAGAAAAATTATGCAGTGTATAGAATCCCAGGACAACTATTAAAATGAAAAGAAAACGAAGAAAGGAGATCAAGAACCACAATGCATAAAAATGGAACTAGTTCATATCATGCGTAACACAGTGAAGAACATACAGAAATATAGGGCAAACAGTTGCAATCAGTATGTAAATGTAAAAATATAGTACCAAGCATAAAGAAAAGAGACCTTTTATGCGTCTCAGCTCCTTGCAGAGTGTGATAAAGTCTCCCCATTTCATGTGGCATCTTCGAATAAAACGCAGGATTTGCTCAGTTGTGAACATGGACAAACTCTCTAAATATTCTCCATTAACACCATTTTCTTCAAAAACCTGGCGATAGGTCCCTAAATTTATTTCCTCCAACCAAAGCCCAACATCCTGAAACACCACACGAATTCAATACATGAATGGCCGTTTTCTCAGCACTAGCCTTTTCCATCTGTCAAATGTATACAATTTATAAAGCTTGAAAATTACGAAAGACAAGTTATATATACATATCACTAACTTATGAGAAATTTCTAAACTAAAACATCAAAGAGAAAAAATGATCACATCAGTGTGTGATGCCCAAGGTCCGCTAGTCTGTAATCCATGAGACAGATTGTTTTGCAACTTCCAGATTAACCTGTTTTATTTTGAATATCTCATGTCTAGGTCTTCTTCATGCCCTGTTTTGTTTAGACCTGACCTTCCTAGTTTCCATCTGTAGATGATTATGCGGACATTCAGAAGTAGTAAAAACTGTGAGTGACTCCTCCATTTAGCTGATCTTTTGATTGGCTAGGACTCTAACAAAAGCGCATACGAAAAGGCATGAATTTGGAAGTTGATTCCAGTGTTGAGCTACGACACAAAATTTCCCAAATGTAGATGGATGGTTGAACTACAGTTGCCAGCGGAAACCTACTAGGAACACGACATGACTTCACCTGATGGATGAATCGTGGAATTGGAGATGAGGGGGACACAACAACAGACGCCAAACAAGAGCAGCGAAACTTAAAAACGCAAGCTTTTTGAGCAAAAAAATCACAAGAAGCCAACAAAAACGTTAGTTCCAACGGTGGCAACGACCGTTGACGAGAAGGGAAGTAGGGAGGAACGCAAAAGGCTGACCTTGACCGTCCATATGAAGAAATCCAAGGGCTCCGGAGGCATATCTTTGCTCATATCTCCTCCGCCCGCCCGGCCACCACCACCACCACTGCCAAAGCAACCCGCCACCTTTGCAATCTCAACTCCACATTTCATCCAGAGACACAAATAATAAAACCCTAGGAAGTTGCAGCCGAAGAAGAAGACGAGGGGCCAGTACCGGAGATCGGGGGATCCCACCCGCGCTGCGATTGGGAGGCGACGAGAGGACGACGAGAGGCGATGGATCCGAGAGAATGACGAGAAGGTGGCAACAGGTGTAATTTCGCTCTACGTCTCGGATGAACCCACGCGTCGGGAAAGGAACTACGGTTGGAGTGTGAGCGAGCGAGACAGCGAGTGAACAGGCCGAAAGCCGAACTCGACGGCAGCGTTTACCAACTTTTATTTATACCCAAAAATGTGTTCGTATTTACAATAATGCTTTTTCTTATTTTAGATATATTAATTTAAATCCTATTCATTGTCAAAATATTTCTTTTGCAATAGATTTTATATTTATACATCTAAACTATAGCATAAATAAGTGAACACATGTAATAGCATTAAACTCTCATTTATTAGCCTGCACTTCTTTCTATCAAAATACTTTTTTGAATTCAAGCGATTACTTACATGAATTGCTAATGGTTATTAATGCCTCTTGTTTGTAAGAACTAAAGCTGCGAACTGGCTTTTTTTTCCTTGGAGTAATTAATTTATGTCTCGGCAAAGCAAAAGGAAAATAAAAGATAAATAAGTTAAGCCTGATCGAAGCTGTTCCATCATAAAATAATTCGCCACTGCAATTCAAATGTTGATATGTGTATGGTATGATATATTTATTTTTGATGAGACATCGACATCCACTTAAAAATCTATATTTACTGATATGTCATTAAAAATTTATGATTCTTACGATCATTGTATCAAAGGTAACGATGATAGGGATATTAAATTAAAATGGAGATGTTTAAAATAAATATAAATTTTCACTCTTCGGATCAGGTTTAGGAAAAAGCACGTGTATTCATTCCGCCACTTGGAAATAAGAAATCAGCTAGAAATGAGAACCAGAGGAGTGTGATCGAAGAATATAGGATTATTATTTTTTACCTTTGCACCGTCTTCATCCTTCAACCTTCAGTGCATCAAATAATAGAATCTTTTCGGAAACGGGAGAGGCGATGTGTGCGACCGCCGATGCATTGTTTAACGCACCTGGTTCCTCGAAAATAACTCATTTAGTCACCACCATGGGTGGGCTGGCGCCAGTTTAATCTGGAAATTTGCTTCCTTCTTACCCTAGAACACCGAAAGTTGAGGCTTTAAGGACCAAAAGTTGGTCATTTCCAGGTACCATGTCCAGGCCAGGGTCGCTGCAAAATCTGAAAGAATTAGAAGCTGGGATTCTAGGGCTTCCTTTGAATTATATATATATGTTCTTGATGGAATTTACAAGTGTGCAACCTAAGCAGCACAAAAACCAGTCATCAAAACTGGAATAGGGAAGAAAAAAAATGCTGAAAACAAATGAAGATGAAAGGACTCCCAAACAAAATAAATAAAAATTTTAAATATCACGATTCACAACGCAAAACAGAAACACGCTGTCAAATGCTAACCAGCATGTTTAAATCAGCAGAAACTCGCCTAGGCTTTCATACAAATCAATGTTCTCCGCATTCACCTGCACTCCAGCGGAAAGAGAGGGGAAAAAAAACCCTGCAATTGTGCTCATCTTCTCAGTCTTCAAGGACATCTCACTGCCTCTGTTTTAGTTTGTAATTTCCAGAAATATGATTTCTGCATATGGTCAGCTATCAGAAGATGCTACTTAACTGTACGCCATTGTAACAGGTGAATGGTAAATATTTGAAACGAATGTCTTGGAAGGAGAAGGCACACCAAGAATCCCTGTAAGCAGATGGAAGTAATAATATTTGCTAAAAGAGGATGAACTCCCATAAAAGTCACCAGCTCTTATCAGGGGCTCAGTTCTGCTCATATCATTGGATGTCTGCAGTTTTGCTCACCATGCCCTTGCCGAAATATTTAGCAATTACTGAAAACCCATCCTTTGAAGTTCTGACTTGCTGGACGAACCGTTCTTGGTCTCTCCCACTAAGCTCCAAGCTTCTTCCCTTCTCCATGATAGATCTATAGTCTGGTGCACATTGCGGGCACTCTTGCTCATTGTCTCCCAAGCAATGCTGATGAAATGAGTGCATGCACAGAAAATGGACAGCAGGAAGATCTAGTGTAAAGCCACAGTTGGCACACTTGCTGATCTGAAAGACTCTTGCATTTGTTCTGAGCTCTTGTATCTCTCTCTTCATCACAGCAGTCTCTTCCTGAAGATCAAACAATCAAGTCAATGAGGGCTTGGCTTTCTTTTGGAGGGATAAGAAACAGTTTGGTCACACTGCACGCCACCCTCCTAGATGAATACTACATTAATCATCAATAAACAAAAAAATCCAAAGAAAAATAGTAAAATAGGAAATAAAAACATAATAATTTGAAAAAACATCAGATTCTATCGTTATTGCAATTCTATGGAAGGGCATTCTTCATAACATAGTTGCCACTATAAGCATAAGACATTCAGTCCTTTGCTAAGATGCTATATTAGTTTTCTCTTTTTTTTTGGAAAGTAGATGCTAGATTAGTTAGTTACAATCTAAGACTCCCAGCTTCCCCTTCCACTTTGAGGCCGATTATGTACCAAAAGGTAAAGAGAGGGGGGTGGGGGATGGAGTCAATAATTGACTCTGAGAACTCTAGGCTACAAACTCATGTACACTCATCCATTATTTTTAAAAAAATCAATAATTTGTCTATAGTAAACACAACAGACAAACTTTTTAAAGAGAATTCTATAGAACCCATACTTTGTGAGACAAATCAATAACTACCTATTAGAGTATATTAGGATTATCTTATGTGTTGGGATTTAATTCTATATTGTTTATCTTGTATCAGTCCTTGTGTAACATATATATAAAGGCTTTTATTTTCGCTAATGACAACAATCTATTTCTACATAATATTAGAGTATAAGTTTTAAAAGTCCAAATTCTAACTACTGCCCTCCTTCCAACCAATAGTAGCCCAGCATATGCCATCAATGTCAAGCCTTCAAGTTGCAAGCACCCCTCCCAGCCAATGACATCAGGCCACCAGACTCCTCCTCACCGCTACAGATGTCATGCTCCTCGAGCTTCTTCTTAGGTCGCTGAAGTGGTCTTTTATTATAGTGGTCTCCTCTGATGTCTCCTCCAACAATACTATAGTGGACTTTTATTTTCAACAGAACTTTGAAGATTTTCAAAGATAATGAACTGAAATATCAACAAAACATCATATTCCAAACACCACAGCTGGCTCACACAACTTTGTTTTTCTTTCATCTAGCATTCCATTTCCATCTATTATCATGATTAGGGTTCACACATCAGATTATCTTGTTCAACTGAAAAAATGGATGCAGGATAGACATACTTGAAAAACATAAACTTCATGGGGAAAAACTATTATAAACCCTCAAACATTTAGTACATCATAGATTTTGTAGCAAACAAAAAACAGTGATGAAATCTCGGGATGGTACATCATAGACTTAGTAGCAAACAAACAACAGTGGTGAACTCCCATGATACTGACCTGGTAGTTCTCGATAGATTTGAGATCACTTTCTATCAACTTAGATTCTTGTTCAAGTTTACGAGCAATGTAATCCTTGACCACAGAAAGAGTAAGACAGGGGTTCCTTGAAAGTATTTGTAGAACAACAATTGGAGGCAAAACATCATCTCTCTCAATATAGGTCAATACCTCCTTAACTTCTTTGGTGCAATCTTCACCAATTTCACCAAAGTATTTCAGCAAATCACCCCAAAGTGATGGATCACCTCCCTGGGTTGAGTCCCCCAACTTCTTGCAGCATGCAATTAGACCCTCATGATCATTTGCCCGCATGTAGCATTTGATCACTTCCTTATAAAGCTTCAACTTTTCATATAAAAATGACAATCCTTCTTTAAATGCACTCATCTCACAGAGAATGAGAGCAAGATCAACATCATAGTAAGGGTGCCCCATGTCAACTGTCCATGCATTTTTAAGCAAGTTCAATCCTTTTTGAAATCTCTTATCAAAATCCTTGTCTCCATTTCCAACAGGCAACTTCTTCCTGACTAATGTCATAGACCCATTTGTCACGTCCTTTGACCTGCTTGCTTTAAAATTTGAATCTAAATTTACAATTTCTTGTGACATTGATGGAAAGCTCAAGTCACTAGACAAGTATAGCTCCAAAAGGATGTTGTTTATTTCCATACGGCAAGGTGAATCATTCATTTTGAATGTGTACTTCTCTAGAAAATTCATGAGCGACTGAGGACTATGTACAAATATATTAATAAAATCCATAGGGGAAGGTTTCATAGACAAAGTCAAACCATCTGATAATTTCTTCCTTTCAGATTCTGCATCAGTGCAAAGCCTCATGAGCATTTCTATTGTTCCAGCAGGCTTGTGTTCCACAAGAATTTTTCCATATTCTTTCACTGTGAACCCAGCTTGGTTAGATTCCAGTCTTGATATATATTCCAGTGCCTCATCATATCTGCCGAGATCTTCAAGCAAAATTTTCAGATATAGTTCATGCTTCCCAGCTTTCCTTGCAACATACATTGCATATTCGTGATACCCAGCAGTACGGCAAACTCTTATGACAGTTTCCACATCGAATTTATGCTCCCCAACACCATCCTCTCCTTTGATGAATTTGTTTAGTTTGTCAACATCTTTCAATTTTGTATAACAATTCAAAACAAGAGTTGTATGGTCCTTAGATGCCAAACCTCTTTCATGCAATTTTTCCAAATAATTAGTGAGATTGTGGATACGTTGAGCATCTAGAAACTTCTGTATGACATATGATGGTTCAAGATGACCAATTGTGTTGATATATTGTGCCATTGCCTCATCATACTCTTTCTTTCCATATAGATGATCCCCATATTTTCGTAAAACTTCAGCAGTGGCTGTAGCATCAGCTTGTTGACTTTGCACAAGATTGACTGCAACAGTGTATAAATTCTTCTTGAAGAGCATGTCCAATTTGTTTTCCATATCTTTTTCTCCAATGCACAAAATCTTCTTGTCACTCATAATAAGAATCGCAATGCCCCATTCACAGAGCATATGTGCAACTTCCCCAACTACTATACTGTATGCAATCAATTTATTCTTCAGATCGTAGATATTAAAAGTATTCTTGCTACTTCTCTGGTCTGCAATAACACATAATAAATAACCTCGAAACCAACCAAGAAATTTCTTGTCACCCTCAAAGGCCCAGCAAGGACCACGTCCATCAACTTCATAGAAATAAACAGCCTCAGGGCGACCAATTATAAGATCCTACATGTTCACCATAACAAAAAGCTATATGATCATAACTGAAAACAAAAAGCTTGGAAAGAAGTTTTGATATACGTACCAGGTGATCACTCATTGTAACACCATTGATATCACAACCTATATGATCTAGAGTTTGCCTTCCAGGTGGTTGATCCTGCAAACTGAATAGGCTTACTGAAGCAGGAGTGACAGCAAATAGTTGAAGAGATTGCCCATCAGCATGGAAACCTAGACCCGTTATTAGAGAAAGAGACTTGTCAGAATCTGTCTCCACCTGTAGTTTGTATCGAGTAATTCTTTCACGTGCAATATCCCCTCTGATACAGTATATGGAACCACTATCTAAACCTATTACGATGTGCAATATTGGGGGAGCTTCCTCAAGAACTAAAAATGATGTGATCTGCAATAAAACAAGTATCAATAAGCAAAGATCAGAACGACATCAAAATTATTACTGAAATTGTTGATAACTTTCTGGCATGAAAGAAATGAACATGGAAAACCTTTGCATCAGGGAACTTGTTGGTGAATATCCTTAGTGTCTGGATACAGACAGGACCTGTCATACTAGAACCCTCTGGCTGAATCTTGTCTAAGTCAAACACTTTCAGACATAAAGGAGACAGCATTGGAGAGGTCTGCTCATCTTCACCGACAGTCACCAAGTAATTTCTTTGCTGATTAGCACAAATAATATAATAAGTTAAAAGCAACCACCAACACAACCAAAAATCAGCACAGCTGTTCAGGAAAGAGGTTCTACTGAAACATCTGTGGAGAAGTCTACTCATATCTTAGCCAACAGTCACCAAGTAATTTCTTTGCTGATTAACACAAAGAACATAATAAGATAAAACATAAAAGCTACCATTAAGTGATTTTAGTTGTTGACTTAACTAAAAGCAGCATAGCTGTACAAGAAAAAGATTCTACAGCAAGATTGTAATTTTCATGACAATCAACAATTCACAATTTCTACTTTTTTTTTGAGAATTTTTTTTTATATATTACAAAAACATAAAATTCTCTTTCTTCCATAGGGAGATAAATGGACATAAAATTTTCACAATGAATGGAAAATTTCAGTACAATTTGCAAGTAACCCTTATACATGTTACACAGTGCCAGTTTCCCTGTTACAACAATTTTGAAATGAATGTAGTCACTCTGTGGGCAGAAACATTTAAAAATATCATCGCAAAAGTTTTCATGAATTGCAACATCATTGTAAATACACCAGTATAATGCTGCAAGAACAAAACTCCTCTATTAATAAACAAGAAAAATGAAACTCTTCTATTAACTATTAAAAATATTTATCCATAAAATTTAATGATTTGCAAGTCAACAAAAAATGATATTAGCATTTTCAAGTGTGTGCTACCAATCATACGATACTAAACTACAAGAGCATGATAAAATGGAACATCTTATTGAAATAAAGAAAATTTCAAATTGTTTTGACAAAAGATACATTATGAATGAAAATGAATTGACCATGTTCCATTTCAATTTCAAACTAAAAGGGGAATGTTGTGAAAACAGAAAGAAAAACAAGACATCTACAAAAGAGCAAGTATAAGTGGCAATAAAAATGCACCTGCCATTTTTATTAGAAAGTTCTATTAAGTATCAATGTGAATGGTAATACGAACCACCCATGCTAGTGCTCCATGGTAAAATAAACCATAGCACGTTCAAGCTACAGATAAAAATGCTGAACACTGAGAATTAGGCAAATAAAAGCCCTCCCTTTACTTCTCTGTCTTTTTTCTAATAATGGTAAGAAAATTATATTAAAAATTTAAACACTAGTTGTGGATCCACTTCTCTGTTCTTCCTCTACGATTTATCTTGGAAAGTTGATGCAAACTGATGATGTATGATTCTGATCTGGATTATGTTATCATCACGTTTAATTATTAGTGGTCCATTGGTAGTCACGTTGTGTGTGAGTCTTTCATTGTGACTGCTTTTCTCTTCCTAGTCTTTAGGGTAATCGTGTAGGAATGCATGGATTACGTGAGAATTTGGGACGGTTGCTCTTATCTCTTGGGCATACGTACTGTAATTCGTTTTTGACTGAATTGAGATTTCCAGTTTGCCTTCGTGTGTCACCCGTTCTCCTCTCCTCTCCTCTTCTTCTTGCATACACCCATTACATTCTCTACTTCAACACAAACCTAACATATTTCGAGCGCAGACTCTTCTCAGAATTAAGGTTTGGTTCGACACAGAAGTGCAAATAGCTCCTAGGTGAGTTCAGTACATTTTCCAATTCTAGTTCATCACAACATTGGGGATGCGAAACCGTTTGGTAAAGCCAAAGAACGTACCTTGAGCTGCTGGACGAAGAGGACCGATGTGGCGTGGGCCTGGAAGGCACAGGCGAGCTTGAATCCACGGTCGAGTAGCCCGACCTTCCCGTCGTCGCACCCGAAGGCAATCTTCCCGCGCCCACTGGAGCAGCAATTGATCCCGCCTTCGATCTCCGCTGGGATCGAGTACTTCCCGGCGGACCATTTCTCCTCGAAGAACTCGAATTTCCGCCACCGGTACATCTCCTCTTGGGAAAGGGAGATCGGAGGAGTTGGGAATTTCCCTCCCGAACCCAGAAACAAAGAAGAAGAAGAAAACGGTAGTGATGTTCGCTTTTTCTTCGACAAGAAGACCTCCACCTTGGGGATTCTTATACTCGAATTTAGCGGATAACCTACTTCCGTTTGGAATCGCCGGAACGGTGCAGTGGAACACAAACGATTCGTCGCGGTTCACCGGATTATTACGATATTACAGTATTTTTTATTTCATTTCCTTAATTGTGAAAATTTAGGAAAATAATTTTGATGTTCGGACGAAAAAATCTTCGAGTACAAAACATTATATTACATATTTTATTGATTAATATCAATTATAACAAATAAATTTTGTATTTAATAAAATTATAATGTTATAATAGTTATCGCATATACATAACCATATTAAATAATACAATAAAAGTTGGAGTTATTTTATATATTAAATATGAAAAACTAGCTTAGATCAAGAATGAATATTTACTTAATTTAAGTATTTTTATTTACTATACATTTATAATTATTTAATATTGAAATCCACACAATCACTTCTATGCTTCGACATATGAATATTAAAATCCATACAGTTTGTAAGCTTAATTTTTAGATAAGAATTAGAAATGAAATTCATCTTAGAATTCAATACAGTCTAGATTATACTAAAAATAAACCAAACATATATTTATATTTTATTTAAAAAATAAATTATTAAATAGCGATAGGTTCTACATAAATAATTTTTAGGCGACTACAAAAAAAATTTCCAGAGCATGTAAGATTCTTACTTTTTTCTGAGGACGCTAGTAGAGCCAGGAGAATTCTCTAAGGGAAGCCTAGCAAAATACAGATTCAATGAGAACAAAATCGATAATTTTTTACTTTTTTTTCGAGTTCATTGGATATTTTAAATTTATGTCGTTAATATATGATTCTTAAAACAGCTCTTAGATTATAATTCATGAACTGAGAAAATCCATTATCTCCACAATCAACATCTTAAACCATGTTTCTTGCTACTGCACCGCAACCGATTCGTGGAGGTTATGGGGGACACATCTCTTTGAGTGTACACTTGCGTTTGTGTATGTGTGCACGCGTGATTACGTTTGCGGGACGTTTTCCCCGGAGAAAAAACGCGACGTTTTCAACTAACGCCGTGGGTGGTGTGCAATCACGTTCACGTCGACCAAATATATACCTTTGACGATCGTAGCCTTTAAAAGGAACGTTTTCCACGTCGCAGGTGGTTGCCAATCCCAAATCATGTTTAAAGTCAATTGGCACAAAGGCAATAAGTTGTCGACTTGAAATAATTTAAAACCAATTTCACATTAGCTTAAAATGTTATTCGCACAGTCGTTGAAAATTGCGTGAATCACATGTTGAGTACGACACATCCGCCTTGGAGGAAACGTTCATAAATCCATCATCCGGCAAAAATTAATGTAGTCATATATTTAGAACAAAGGCCCCTAAACAACAGCTCGTTGCTAAATGACAAGGGAGTGCCGATAAACGGTACATAAAAACTCACCGATCAAAAGTACCAATTGAGCTTCGTTGTTTGTAGACTAAAATTACACCCTAAACCCTATACAGACATTATGAGATTTTCTACTCAAATCTAAAATAAAATTACTGAATATGAAATTTCCAAAAAAACTCCTACAAGCCTCACAGTACAACCAACACAATTGCAGTAGGGGCAATGGAAAAGACCAATGAACTCGAGAAAAGGTCAATCTTTTATCAAGGCAAAGGCCACAAATACTGAAGGTTAGGGAAGAAAGTGTTACAACCGCTTCAAAGGGCATGTCAAGGCATAACAGACGGCTGTAACGTAACAAAATAGAAAAATTTTCACCGACAGGCTCCTTGGGAAACCGGCTGTAGAATGTGTTCCATGCCAGCAGCCAATGACACAAGGAAAACCAACCATGAACCAAAAAATATATATCAATTTAGAGCAAAATATATCTGCATACGCCTAGCCAGTTTTATGTAAGCAAAAATGCCAGTTTCATGTAACCAGATACACTACAGGAACTCCCAACATTTGAATCATCGGAGTACAACTTCTAAATCAACCAGATTAATGGTAACACAAAAATGGTGATGTAATCTTCACCCTGACACAGCCACCGTCTAACACCGGCATTCATGACATTAAATCTCACCTCAGCACACCGACGCAAAAGGAATATTTGAAATCTACGGTGAGCCTTCCATCGAACGGATCAATCATAGGCCTTGGCCACATAATAGAACACTGTATTTACATCACCAATTTTTTTGTTGCATTGTAATATGTACTTTGTCTATGGTGTTTCCATTATTTAAATTCCATCATGATTGTATTTTTAAATTTTTTGCTTCTAATTTACATTTCCAATATTATCGAGAATACTGAAGTATTATGTAAAATACCCGGCCTACCATGAGAATAGTGCACCGTAGGTGCAACCGTGCCCAAGTTCTGAAGCAACTATATAAAAAACTAGCCATCTTATGAAATACCCATAGATAACTTACTCAAATTTTTGCGTCACCATGATAAAAGGAAAATCATGAAAAACTGTCACTAACCAAAAGGGGAATAAGGATAAAAACAAGGCATTAGATAACTAGCCTGAATGAACAGATGAAAAAGAAGCACATCTGTTTCCAAAGATGAATAAAACAGACGATGATGGAACAGTGAAAAAAGGTAACATAAGCATTAGAACATTAGATACTACCTTCATGGTGAACATGGTATAAAACTGCTTTCAGAAAAAGATAGGAACGCTCCTTATTAACTATTAATCAATGACAAACGAGCATTTCACCTCTCCCTTGAGGCTGTCAAAAATCAAGACTAGAAGGCATACATAACAACCCACCATGACCAATGGTACTTGACATTTTACCATGCCAATAGAAGGAAGATCTAAGAATTAAAGGAGGGATTATAATTGAGCAGCATGCTAAAGCTATCGAAATACATGGAAACTGTTTGATAAGACAAAATGTAACAGAACAGAGTCTTTGTCAATCTACTGATTCTAAAATACTTAAGAGTCAGTGCTAGAATAACACTTCATCTTCAAGCAAGCATGAAAGCTACCACTATAAGTACCGTGTTCACATCCAGAATAGAGTGCAAAGTGGTGTAAACACCCTTTCATCATTGCTCATAGCAACAGAATTACAGAAACGGATTTCAACTATGGTAGTTGGGGATGACTGTATTGAGGAGGAAGACCAGATGGCAGGTTATATCCGCCATAAGCAGCTGCTCTATTCTCATAAGCAGCTGCGACATTATCATATGCAGCAGTCCTATTGTCATATGAAACTGGCCTTGTATCATAACCACCTGCCCTTGTATCATATGTGACTGATCTACTATCAAAGGCACCTGGTCTATCATATAAAACAGACCCAGGATGAGAGTCTGGATAAAGGTAGGATTTAGATGGACTTCTGTTTGCTACAGGAGGTCCAACATAACTTGAAGCTCCTTGATCATATAAAGATCCTGCACCAGCAAGACCATATTGACCAATGGAACTTAAGTAAGAAGCTCGATCAGCCAAGCCTAGCTGGGGTTGAGTCTGTGACAACGGACCAAGAGGGTAAGCAGCAGCAAGTGCTGCTGCTGTGCTGGTTTCAGGACGAGCCCGCTTCTGCACATGCAGCTGCTGACTTTTTGTATTGGGGATAGAAGCAGTTGTCGCAGCTCGCTTCTTCTCCACCTTCGTTTGCTCCAATCTGGAAATTTGTTTCTTAAGATCCTCAGTGGAGTACTCAGACTCAAGCTTGTATTCTTCTATGGCTTTGATAACCGCTTTATAAGCGGCAATCTCTTTAGCAGTAGCCTCATTCTGTGGAATATATTAATTTGCAATATAAGTGTAATAGGCACATCCAAACATGGAGGTGCATAAGTAAAAGTTGAGTGCATACCCTTGATTGTGTTGAGTTGTTGCCCTTTTTACGGACTTCTTGAGCAGCATTCTTAGATTCCTTAAGGTATTCCTTTAAAAGAGGAACTGGGGGGAACTTATCCACCAGATCAAAGGCATAAGCAAATTTAACAGCATCAAGATGCTTTCCCTTGTTGTTCAATTTCCCAATCAAATCTGCCACAAGCAAAAGATGCTTGCAATTTATCACATACTAAAAAGTAAAATACAAAAAGGGGCCCAAAGGGATAATAATCTGACAAGCCATAACAAGCAATTTAGCAATACGCAGGATGAACTATTTTCCATGACAACTCAATGAACTAATGCAGAGTGCACTGTCAATGCACGCTTGTAAGGATTATAATTTAATTTTTAACAATATGGTGCACCCTGAAGGCTCGTGATTAGAGACAGCAAATGCACTAACAGAATCAGGGGGAAAAGGTCATTACAACAAGACAGAAAAAATTCATGAACAAAGCGCATGAATTTACACCACCTTCCACATGTAAGCCACAACATAAAGGGGGAAAAAGGGTGAAGCAGGAACCAATGTGCAACAGGAACTCAGATAATATTGTACAATATACATAATACACCAAGAAAACAATCAAGGAAACAACTTGTAAAAACAACATTGACAAGTAAATATTAGGAATAGCAAGCTTTTGGAAATCAAATATGAACACAAAGGATCGATTTAATAAACATGATACTGATTACAAATATAATCAATCAGTAATGTAAAATGGCATCCGAAGTATGAGTTCTGTTATTGATCCATGAAAAAAGGCCACTGTAGCAGCACATGGAAGAACATGATTCTGTTATTTTCCCTTCTCAACTGCAAAACTGCTCATTTGGCTTGAATGCAATAGGAAATGCAAAGGCGTACATTAAATTATAAGTTATGACGTAGAAGCCAATAGATGATAAAAATATCAACTCATGACTTTACAGCTTTTCGGCTGTGGGATTTAACACATATGCCATAAGATCAAAATGACTTAAAGACAAAGTCAAATAGAAGCATCACACAAAAAGCTACTCACATTGAGAAAGGAAAACATTAAAGAAAGGGATTCAGAATAAATTTTTGGCCTTGAAAACATTACACGAACATGGGAAATATCTAAATATTGATCTGATCCTGAGGTTTTATGATAAATAATAGTACAAATCAAGACTTAGGGAGTTAAAAGATTTAAAATTAGATGATAGAAACAACCAAGTGCTGTAAAGTAAAATAGGAATGAAATAAGAAATAATCTAATTATTTAAAAAACATATAAAATATGAGAGAATTAAGATAAAATTAACTTTGAAACCTCCGATCTAATCTAACCTCATATAAAAGTTGCAATTGTTTCAAGATTTTTCATTTTCCCATTTTATCTTTGAGTGGTTTAACTGTTTTGCCCTCAACTATTATATGATATTACATCATCAGTGCCCACAAACTCTTTTCTTCTACTTTTTCCCATGTTACTTTTATGGATAGTGTTAGTTACCATAGTTAAGTAAAAGACAAGGTATAATTCTACCTCCCCAAACCCTTTTATTCTTTCATTTTTTCCCAAAAATAATATATTAATACATATCTTCACATTTCATATTCCATTAAATATATACCAGCATATCATATATGCATCATTAAAAAAATTTTAAACTTCGTATACCATAAAACACAACATAAATATCTGTGTTTTACACACCCATTTGCTAGTTTATTAAGTGCCTGCTTAGAACAGACCCATTTGCTAGCTCTACGAAGTAAAGATTTGTATAGCCAACAGGAATGATAATCAACAAGGGATTACCACATGCACAATTCCTTGACCCATGAGCTTAAAAAAATGCAGATCAATCATATGACGCTCTTAGCACACAACTTGGCATATTAAGAAGGAACACCACAGAAAGAACATGAAATTTGTTAAAAACGGATCTAAATAAATCCATATGCAACTACACCCACTTATCACTCTTTATAAAGATAAATCCTTCTATTGTGCCTCTTCCAATCATACTACTTCTGAATTAGTAGGCTAAGATCTGTGTTTTTCTAGGACAACAGCCTGTTATCGATCAAAAAGTATTTATCTGTGAACAGTTTAACCTTTCCATTTCTTTAAAATGCAATACACATTATGCAACTGCCAGTGTACTAAAAGAATAAAATGATTTTTACTATTGCAAATGCCTGTCTACTAGTTGCCATTGTTCATATGTAAGTTCATTTGCTTCACATCTTCAACCTTAGGATGCACGCTGCAATGCTTGCCTATAATAAGAACGTGCTTAATCCAAACCATTGAATATTATATCAGTTATGGTCTGTTACTAAAAGATTCTATAATCCAACTTCACTCTTTTGAAAAAGGTGTCACAACCATCACAATTACAATTTTCATTGTATTACAAGAAATTACTTCAATCCACATCCATCTTGCATCTCAAGCCAGTTAATCTAATGCTCTTTTTCCTCCAGGCCTTTTTCTACTATTTGAAGCAAAATGACTTCATCAAAACATACTCAAACTGCCGGGTTTATGTAATCTGATCGTAAAAGAATATTTCATGTTTTTATTTCCCATGTTGACTAACCACAAATGTGTCTACTATTTTGAATAAAATTTACTATGAAAGTCAGGTTTACTTTAAATGTAATCTGTGGTTTTTTTTTGTTGATTGATTCTTCATCAATTTCATGTACTTCTGTTCCATTATAATGATTTAGGTTTTGAATCACGACAGTGAATTCAAATACAAACAAGGTACAAACTATAACTGATCAATAATCAGAAAAACAAATTACGCTGCAATCAAAACAAGCATGAAAAAGTAATACATAAAAAATTAAAACGGAAAAAGAAACCACACGAATTGCCACCACCATTGTGATAACCGAACCATAATAACGCCAAAGGTTCAACAATACACGCAAACTTACCAGGAATCTTATCGTCAATACCCAGAACCTTGCAGACATCTATAGTCGGCTTCCTCCTTGCAACTGGAATGATAACATCCAAAATTTCATCAATATCAAACTCCGAGGACAACCCAAACGTCGCCAGGAGCTGCAAAAACGCCCACGCTTCGACTGAATTCTCCGCAACATCTGACATCTTTCCTTTCCACTCGATGGCAATATTCTTTGCGCTCTCCTTCACATCCTGGGGAATCTCTAGCGAAATCGAATGGAGCCTCTCCAGCAGGAGGATACAAGTCCTCCTTTTTGCGTGGAGTTCCCCATCCTTAGGGTTAACAGTGCCACCCTTGCTTTTCAAAGGGTAGAAACCATCCATGGCATCCAATATCAGCCTAGCCGGGTCAGGCGCCAACCTCAACGCTGGAGAGATCTCTCTCCTTAAATTCGCAAGATCCTTGCGGTTCTCGTTAACAAAAGCCCTCAAACCCTTCCCGTCCATCCTAAGACACAACTCCTTAAGTTCTGACCGAGGCTCCACCTCGGTCTCGGTTTCGCCAGGCTGAATATCGGCAGGCAAGGTATCGGGAGCAGACTTCAACAGGGACTTCTCTTTGGACTCGAGATCCTTGAAGCGGAGCTCGATGGAGTTGATTATGGAAGCAAGGTGGGACTCGAGGTCGTCCCATTGTAGGGTAAAGGAGGAGAGGGAGGAGGAGAGTGAGCGAAGCTCATCATAAGCCTTCTTGAGGCTCTCCTTCTTCGCTGGGATCGCTTTGATGGCATCCGAGATGGATTTCGTCGAAACCATTGCGGTGCCTGAAATCTTGGATTCAGAGGAATCGAGGCGAACTTCAGCGCAAAAAACCCTAGAAACAAGACGAGGAGCAGAAAATACGAGGAGGCTCGAGAAACAAACCCTAGGTAGCGCGATCTAAACCTTCCCCTGACGCGAACACACGAAGGAGCGAGGAAGGCAGCTGGGGCTATTTATAGCACCGTCGTGGCTTTTGACATCCTCAAAAATCTTCACCTGCCTTATCATCCTTTTTAGGTTATTTTCGACGATTTTTCAAATATTACTATTTAAAAAAAAATATCTTTAAGAGTTAAATATTATTATATAATTCACCGTGCATTAGCTTAATATTCATTAACGATAAAAATTTCATCTGAAATTAATGTTTACTCAGATGTTTATCTTTTTTCTAATTTTTTTGTGATTTCAATATTTAAACCGCTGCATTTATTCTGTACCCAATAATTTAGTTGATCAACCACCAAGTTATAAAAGTAAACACATTTTAAAATATATATAATGCTTAAGCATTTATTCGTTGAATCATCGAGTTCTTACGTGACGATGATTTCGATTGTTTAATTATTAAATATTATTATTCTTCCGAATAAACATACTTTGATTTTCTTTCCTTTCTTTTAAGAATTAGGTCTCGTTTACTTTTAAACAGAGTTTTCACGACAGCTTAAATTTCAGAAATCTTATCTCTTGACGTAATTTACTTGTATGTTACCTTTTTTTAAGACTTAATCGTTGGTCGTGATACTTGAAAATTGTTAGAAATCTTCTGATCGTGTTGCAACTCGGTGTAAATTAATTTAACGGTTTAATCGACAAAAGAATAATATTATAATTTTATTAAAATTTAAATTTTTTAAACGCAAACAATTCTAACTTTTAAATTTAAGAGGTTATTTATACATATAAAAATTAAAAGAGCCAGAAAATAAAAAATATTTAAAAATTACAAAAAGTGATTATTTTACCGTAAAAATTTACTAATTCAAGTGGAAAATACAAGGAACGCGAAGTTTCCCAAGAGTATTTACATGTTAAAAGGCGAGTTTGGAATATCGAAGTTTCAACGTAAAAGGTGTCTTTTAGATTGACAATAATTTAATTCGGAATTTGAATAAACAAGTGAACAAATTATACATTTTATGTCAGTAAAAGTACAACCTTTTTTTTCTCCCTCAGTAGTCTTTATTTTCAATCAACCATCACCCACTTTTATTATTAAAATGTTTATTTTCTGATAGCACAAACCCTGTTAAATATGAATGATAAAAAAAAAATGTTAGATAATAACTTTGTAGGAGTTCCATTAAACAAAAAAAGTTTACTCTTTAAGATAAAACGACCATGATTTGGTATTGTGTGTCTAAATAGTAAATAAATTTTTTTATCATCTATACCATCTTATGTTAAATATAAGTAGAGGTAAATACATTCGAAAAAATATCGAATTGCTTAGGGACAAAGGCACCATAAAACATTTCACCGTTTACCTTTTTTTCATGTATCCATCATAAATCATGTCCGTTTTTATATTTTCTGTTTATCATCAATAATATATTTTGCTCGTATATATTATATTATATTATATTATCGATTAACCATCACGATCCGTACGTACCTTTTCCATTACCCCCCCCACGTCGAACGACCGGGCATGGTCAATAGTCATGTCATGGTTGACGTCCCGGGCACGTCCGACGAGCAGTGCTTTCGTCGTGTCGGGTCGTTGGTTTGTGTGGGTCCGAATAATCGAAGGAGATCCATACACGGTAAGGGCCGGCCCGGGTGTCCGGTCTCCCTCCCACTTGTCGTCACGTGCCACTCCCAAATCTAATCGTCCATGGTCCCAGGCCTCGTCAGGACCACCAGATTTTCCTCTTTTTCTTTTTCTTTTTTCCAACAGTCACGTCCACGAAATATTTAAATATGTATCTTAATGATGATAAAAAATTCCTACCGTGTATTATTATGATTTACAGTTGAATTTTAAAACGGCACGTCCGCGAATAATAGAGATGTTCTCGATTCGTCTCTAGATAAAATTTTTGACTCGCACGAACGAAAAGGTGTGCGTTCCACGCGAGCACACCTTCGAGATGATTTAAAAATAAATAAATAAAGGCAAAGATGAATAATCTACCTGGAATTAAAATTTAAATCTAAATTTGAATTTGATTTATTAAGATTTTTGTTGTATCGAATATTGATGTCTGAAAATGAACAAAAATTGAAAATTTTTAATATATTTAAATCAAAGAATATCCATACATTTTAATTTAAATAATAATAGTAACAATGCTATTTAATATCACGATGAAAAAAAGAAGAAGGGATCCAACGACATTTGATTCAAATATTCTATACGTAACCATAGAAATTTTAACAAATAAATATTTAACATCAAGAGAAGAAAATACAATTGATGGAACAACGAGAAAAAGGAAGTTCGGAGAAAAAGGCAAAAGAGAGATAAAATAGAGGAATGGAAAGGGAATAAAAGGATACGAAAGGGAGATATTTATGAAAATTAACATGTTATCTGCATATAATATTTAACGTGTATTTCTTTCTTCTTTTTATAAAACGTGGAATTTTCCATCGTAAATAAGATCGTGTGTGACATTATTTTAGGTATTTCCATAGTTGTCGACGTTTTCATTTTTTTTCTTTTCTTTTCTCTTTTGCTTTGAAATTCAACATAATGTATTCTTCCGTAAATTATTTTTTTTAACGATAAGCAATTTAATATATTATTTTCAATATTGAAGATAAAAAAACAATACCGTTATTGCCCACCCCTAAAATTAATAACCTCAATTAATATTTACGTATAAAAAGATCATCGATCTGGAAGTAACATTTGCCGATCACGTCTTCGCTTGAAACTTGAATAGAGGGAGATAGTTGTGTTCCAATTGGCTTCAACCTCCACATGCATGCATGCTTTTGATCTAAGTTAAGGCGTACCAATAATTTAATTGATTCTTATCTGGAATGATTGGTTGATCGGGAAGAACGTTGTTGATGATAAGAGATAGGTATATCAGATTTTGTTAGGCACCGTGGCGATGAAATCCCTAATTTCCTACCTCACCTTATTCAGTTATATATGGCACGTAACATTTCAGAATTTGTACTGTTCAAAAAAAAATAAAAAAATTTCATGATGAAAGAGAGTAATTACCATTTTAATATTGAGAATGTTTTGTTTTGTATTTTTTTTTTTTCTGATTTAATTTGACACTGAATTCAAATCAGGGTTTGGAATGCAACAGCAACCACCTGGTAACTAAAATAGAATTAATGGGATTTTTTTTTTTTAATCTTGAATTGGGATTTGTACGTAATTACGACTTTGAATTGACTAATATCGAGGGGAAATTATTTAAGAAATTAATTTATATTAGACGGCACTTTAATTTGGCAAACCACGTACCAATCAGGACGGTAGCCTCTCGAGGGAAGTGGGGGTGGTGTGTTTGAATAATACAATAGTAGATAAAATGCACTCCCACTAAGTACCCATTGAATATGTACATAATTCTCTCAAAAATAGATAATTTTAAACTGTACAAAATAATACAATATAAAGTTAAACGGTTCGTATGGATTGAATATACAATTTTAACTTGTTTTTGTGACGAATTTGCTGTTTACCTCGTTAATTACGATGTTCCTTCACTTAGATAAATAGATAACCATCTGTGAATTAATCTATCTCTCCGCATTATTATTTCCACATATATATTCAGCACCAATAGGGTAAAAAAGTAATTTTAATTGTTTTGATGTTTAAGGGCCGAAGGGTACGTAGGTCATCATCGTATTTTTAAATCAAGATGATATAAACAGGAATATTTTAATATACAAGCAACTTAATAAATTAGGAGCTGTCTTTTACAAAAAATAACGCCAAGAATATTGATGTAGAGTGATAATAGATATATTGTAATCGTTTTCTTTAAATATTGTACTGAACAAATTTGTCACGATAATTTAATTTTACTGCAAAAGTATCTTTATTTTAGATTGTAAAATTTATGAAATGATGGACCCATGATTTAAGAGTTTTTATAAGGAGTTCATAATCTAAATCATTGAACTGCACCATCTATTATTGATACAAAATGGACATAATGTTGTGATGATTTTATTCATTCGTTGATTTTCTGCGTGTATTTATTTATCTACAGGTAAGGTTTTATTTTTCTCTTATAAATACAGATTGCATGAAAGTGACTCTATAAATATTATTTTTTAATGTTAAGATAAAAAATTCAATACATGTAAACTTAAATCTACGTCAATACTATGTTAAAAAAAATCTTTACTACCGTTAAAGTATACCTTCTGGTGTATCAAATAAATGTTATCCTTAGATGGCTGTAGGTATGCGGTAAAATTTTTATATAATTTAAACTAGTATTTTCCTTGATCTAAACATACTAAAGTTAATCATTTTCTATTTAATTTCAATTATAAATAACACTTAAATCGAATTTAAAATTTAAGGAAAATTAACTATCTACTTAATCATCTCTTGTATTTAAATATCAAATAAGGATAAAATTGAACGAATTTTCCTTTTATTTTTCAACAGTTCGGTATTATTATTATTTTTTTTTAAGGAATGCAGTATGACGACCGAACCGGTGAAAAAATAAAAAATAAAAAACAAAAAACGAATAGACAGAAGGAAAAGGACGAGAACCTCCCTCCTGCTTGCTCCTCCCTCCTCTTGCCCATACATCGTCCTCGGTCTTCCTTATTTCCTTCTCTCTCCCACACACTCCTCTCTGTCTCTGTCTCTGTCTCTGTCTCTCTCTCTATTTATACCTCCCATGGATTTATCTCCTCCTCCTTTTCTCTCTCTTTCTTTCTCACCTCCTTTCTTAATCGAATCAACCGGAATTGGAGGAAGGAAAGAAGGGGAGAAAGCTTAAAAAATTATAGAAAAGGAAGGGCGCACAAGAGGGGGTGGTGCTTTTTAGGAAGGAAGAGGGAGGGGAGGAGGAGGTGGTGGAGATGAGAAACGGTTTGTCATCGTCATCGTCATCGCCATCTGCTTCATCGGTGGTCGTTGTTCCCATCATGCACCTGCACAGATCTTAGAAAATTCCTTTACTGGCTTACTTGATCTAGTTTGGGTCCAACGGAGACGTCTTGGATCGGTGAGATTCCATGGCTTTCGTGTGGGGGAAGATGGTATTCGCCTCCGAATCCAATTGGGTTTGTTTGGCCGATCTGTAGTGGATCCAGGGTCTCTAGATTGAAATTCCGGCGACCCCGTTTCGTCCTTGGCGGTGCTCCGTTTGGTTCGATTTGTTGGATCCAATTGGTTGGGTTTTTGTTCTTTCAGAATCGCGTTTGTTTGTTTTCCTTGCTTCGATCTGTGTCGTGTCGTGCCCTGTTGGATCTGAGGAGTGAGTTGAACTGTGTCTGGAATTCTGAATTCTTTCTTGCCGGTGGCTATTCTGGTGTAGAACGGTCGGTTGGTTTTCGTGTTCCTCAAAAAAGAGAATTTGCTTAATCTGGGCGCTTTTGAATTGGGACTTTTAGGGTGGGATGGAGTCAGATCTCGGCAAGCTGTTCATCGGTGGAATTTCCTGGGACACCAACGAGGAACGTCTCAGGGATTACTTCACCAATTATGGTGAGGTGGTGGAAGCTGTTATCATGAAGGATCGTACTACTGGGCGCGCACGAGGGTTCGGGTTCGTCGTGTTTGCAGATCCCACCGTCGCCGAACGTGTCGTCCTGGAAAAACATACGATCGATGGCCGCGTGGTTAGTGCTTCCTCTTCAACTCTCATTCTTAGAATCTAATCTAGTCCCAATTTATCTTTGCCGATTCAAAGTCAATGCCTTTGGTTTCGAAATCCTGGAATTGAACCGATGAAAATTTTCAGGTGGAAGCAAAGAAGGCCGTCCCTCGTGACGACCAGCATGCCCTTAATAGAAACAACAGCAGCATTGTCCATGGATCCCCCGGACCTTCACGCACCAAGAAGATCTTTGTTGGAGGACTTGCATCCACCGTGACGGAGACTGACTTCAAGAAATACTTCGATCAATTTGGAACCATCACCGATGTTGTTGTGATGTATGACCATAACACCCAGAGGCCAAGGGGGTTTGGATTTATAACCTATGACTCAGAGGATGCGGTGGATAAGGTGTTGCTGAAAACCTTCCATGAGTTGAATGGGAAGATGGTTGAAGTCAAGAGGGCCGTCCCCAAGGAGCTGTCGCCTGGCCCTGCCATGAGGTCACCAATCGGGAATTACAGTAATTATGGTCTTAACAGAGTTAGCAGCTTAAACTTTTTTAATGGTTATGCTCAAGGATTCAGTCCTACCTCCATCAGGGGCTATGGAACGAGGATGGATGGAAGGCCTGGATCTCTTATTGGTAGCCGTGGTGGATACTCTCCATTTAGTCCGGCTGGTTATGGTATCGGTATGAACATTGAGGGTGGACAAAGTCCAAGTTACGTAGGAAACACAAATTACAATAACAATTTTGGTTATGGAAGAGGGTTGAACCCTCTCTATACTGGGAATTCTGGCAGATATGGCAGCCCCATTGGGTATAATGGTCTTGGTGGTGGATCAGGATCAACGATCAACTCAAATGCTCGTAATGTATGGGGTGCCACTGGTCTCAACTATGGAACGACAACCTCTGCAAACTCTAGTTCATTTCTCGGCTCTGGAAGTGGGAGCTTTGGTGGTTTTGGCAGCAATGGTGTGAACTGGGGTGGTTCTTCTTCCATCACAACTCAGGTGGGCGGTGGTAGTTCAGGCTATGGAAGTGGTAATCTTGGTTATGGAGGTGGTGACAATAACTATGGTCTTGGGGGAAGCAGCTACCGAAGAAACAGCGGAACTGGGGATATGAATTCATCATATACCGCATCTAATGCTCTATATGATGGTGCTTATGCCGATTTGTGTACTGATATAAGTTGGCGGTCTGGATCTTCAGAGCTTGAGGGATCTAGTCCATTTGATTATGGGCTCAGCAACGTAGCATCTGACCCTGCCATCAAAGGTTCTACAGGCTACAATGCTGGTTATAATGTCACCGATAGACAATCAAGTAGAGGTCAGTATTTTCTTGTCTACTCTCTCTATCGATAAAATCATCGTTTTCTAGCAGTTGATGTTAGCCTTTATAATCACAACAAAATCTGCCTTCTCTGTGAAAATATATTTTCTGCACTTTAGTTACGTACATTTGTATGGTGATTGTATGATAGCATCCAGTAAAGTTTGTTGTTCTGGATACATTATATGGTAGAAGACAAGCTCCCGTTTACACTAGAAGTAAGGTTCGCAAATGAGGTATAACTAGTTTCATGCAGAAGGGACATGCAACAAGCAATAATAGCAGCAAAGTTTCATATGGTGTTGTATTTTTATTACATAAATGTATATAAAAACGCAAGATACTTAAAACACGTCTGTCAAAAAAAAAAAACTCTAGGTATCAGTGGCATCAGAAGAGTACTAAAATAGGGATTCGTGTTTCTCCATGTGGCATTAGAGAACAGAAATGACACTGTGATTTTGGGAACACAAATAATTGGGTTAATGAATCTAACATAGACACATAAATCACTTAGGTGTTACCCAGTTATATGCGCCAAACATGTACTAAGATTCTGAGGTACAAATTGTTATTTCTTTGCATAGAATAAATCATGGTTTAGAAATGGCGTCCTTCATGCAGTTGGCGATTGGGTCCAAACTTTCCTGGTTAATGAATCTACCTTAATTACTCGATCCACTTAGGTATTGAGCGTAGAATACCCATTTCAATATGTGGGCTTATATTGGCAAAGTATGTATAGTGCCGGCATTCATGCATAATTAGGCCAATAAATGTGCCTACTGCTTGTCACAGGCATTGTGGATTCATGTTTATATTGAATTTACAAGGTTTTATGGTTGGTTGTCAACCTAACACCAACTGGAACTTAGAACCAATTATCCAGGATACCTTCTACAATGCAAAGTTCCTTAAAAAGATGTATGCCCATATCTGCATACATACGAACCACATTTTACAAGAAGAGGTTAGAACGTTTTATTTTCTAGGTATCTTAGAATTGCCGTAGCAAAAGTTGCATTGCCCATTGGATGATTATTGGGGATTTGTCCAAAGACACTTAGATGTAAATAGAAATTTCCTCCATGAGTTTGTTTAAATGCATTCAAGGAGAACTTGAACTGTACGAGAACAGACTCGTAGATTATATAATGCGAGGGATCTGACTGTTTTCTCTGGACTGAATTAGTTACTCCATTATACGAGCAAGTTGAGCTCTCAATTTAATGAAAATGTTGGTTTCTTTATGCCCGATTTTTCATGGTAGATTGTTGTATTAATAAGTATCAATAACCTACACAGGTGCTATATGATCAGAGGAAGCATGCTTCTATTACTGCTGGCTCCCTCTCCATATAAAGGCTCTGCCGACCTTAGAGAACTGAAAAGGAAGTTAGATTCTACCATGGAAAACTAATATCTCTTTCCAAAATTTAAAAGAGCATGTGCTATTAATGCCGAACCTATTACATAGGTCTTAGCTGTTGTTGTAGAGCAATTGAAGTACGGTAGCCGAATTGTACACCTTCAGGACTGAATTGTCATCCACATTCTTCTTTGCTTGCTTCAAATCTCAGCTTGCAACTGTGCGAAGAATCTGTTCAAAGGGGGGCTTCTAATGCTTTTGTCCTCTTGTTTTCTCAGGAATTGCTGCTTAGGGACATTCTTTGGATACAAGTGGTTATTTAGGTGAAGGAATCCATGAATCACATGCATGACAGTGAATTTCAGATACGCTGTTGGTCGTATATGGATTTAGTTGATTATCTAGATCTAACTGAAACTTCTTCAGAATTTTATATTCAGAGAAGGCAGATATAAAGGCTTTTATGTAAGGTTTGAAACTTGATTTCTGTTTCTACAAAGAGTGTAGGTTTTATTTGTTGAAATTTGGTTGAGGTCTACAGTCAGATTGCGGACATTTCAGAAGAGTGTTCAGTTTATGTTGGCTTCATGTGAGAGAAAACATTTGTTATTTTTCATTATTGTTTCAGAAAGAAAAACCTCGGTTGAGTAACAAAAGTGCTGGCTCTTGTCAGGTATGTTTTTTCTTTTGTTCTTTGTTCCCCAGATGTACCGGGGATGTAATTGATTTTACTAGTGTGAAACAGTGAGGGATGCCATTGGACATCTGGTTCCCATCAATAAAGTTATCAAATATTATGATGATTCATTGTTATTGGAAACTTTTTGGTATCAAAGAACTCAAGCTGATGTGGTGGGATCTGTTGGCATTCCCACATAGGATGAATGCTTTATGTACATGGAAATTCAAGCTATTCCGGTAATCGACTCATTAATCACCAAGATTCTCTGCTCTTGGTTTCTTGATGTGATCTGTGGACCACTTGGTTCCGCTGTCGATGGGGGACTGAGGGGTACCCATCTCCTACTTGCTTCGTCTGCCGGTTTGGGTAGAGATGTAGGGCTGAAGGAAAGGCTAAAAGCATGGAAAGAGTTGGTGAAAAACGGATTCCAGGGCCGAAGGAGACTATAAACTTGTACTATCACTAGTTTATTCGCAAACCGTTTATAAACGCTGGATTTATATTTTTCACAGATAAAATAAATGTACAGTACATTTAAATAATGAAAAATTAAAATCTTGACATTTTAAAAATGAGATTGTATCTATCTCCGGTATCATGGTATTGCATTGTATCAGCAAGCATTCTTCCCTATCCTTCCCTTCCCTTCCCTGTAATAGAAAAAATTGCATCTTGCAGTTTTAAAAGGATGTAAACACCAGACGTGGCAATACTACTCTTACGTGTGAGCTAACCCATTTCCTACTACAATAATCAATTACAAACTATATTTGACGTAAAAATTTACTTAAACAAGCAAACAACTAATGCAGATTTTAGATCGTGTAGATCTCGATCCATCTGGAATCCCAAAGTCAACGAAGATTACAATTGACACCCAAAATCATTTAACGTTAGGGTTTACCGCCAATGTATGATATCAAAATAATTAGTTGTAGGTGACAAATTCTATATCATATAAACTTAATTTTTGGTTTTTTATTGATTTGAGATTTTTACTCGATATTTTTTTTAACATATGTCAACAAGTAAGCATGTAGTGAACCTACTCTAATATCAAATTTAAAAAACTAACGATAAATTTAAGGAATAACCAGTCAATGTGTAGATGAATGATTAAAAATTATACCTACTCAACATTAAATAGAACGAGACACCCCGTTTATCGCGTATTCAGCAAACTTACGTATGTATTCTAAAACATAGCGGGGAATATTGCGAGGATGTCCAAACTAACGCCCGATCATAACCCAAACGTAAAATTTTGTCGTCTTGAAAATTTCACGCAAACTCAAGGGGAACAAATGTAAATTAAACAAACACGCGCTAGGGTTTTATGAGGTACGAGCCCAATAACTCCGTGTTTCTCTCTGCCCACCGTCGTTTCGGCGTCACCACCACTCCCCTCCTGCTTCCTCGTCTCCTTCGAAGAGGCGGTAGATCTTGACCCTCGTGCCTCGCCGAAAATGGGTATCCTCGCATTTCTCGATCCCTATTGTGTCAGATTCCATCGGATCAGTTCTCTTCGCAATTTGGTTTCCTCGATGTTGTGCTTTGTGACATGGGTGCTGGAAATTCTGGTCTCCTGCAGGTATTTCTCGGGATTCCATGCACAAGAGGCGCGCCACTGGAGGCAAGAAGAAGGCTTGGAGAAAGAAGCGAAAGTAAAACATTTCTCATGTCTTACCATTCCCGTATTATATGAAAGGAAATTTTTTTCTGGGTTTTGTAGTGGTATTTTGCGTGAATCTGTTGTACGTATTTCCCAGGGATTGGATTGGAAATCTCGTGCTATTTAGAATGAAACTGTTTTTGTGTCGATAGTTTTATCGGTAATGGTCCACGTCCTTGTGTATGCCATATTGTTTTGTGGTATGTTAATATCCAGGAGTTAAATTTTTGTTTATTGTCTTTGGAATTTCACCAACTTCTCGAATTGTGTTCGTTATTATGTTGCGTAGACCATTAATTTACGGCATGGCTGCAAATGGATATAGACTTTTTTCAATTGTCTATGCCTTATTCATTGTGACAAGGTTTTTCTATAAATATGCCATTGATTTAGTTTTTCTACGAACCATCTAATGGTAAATGTGGGCGATTTCCAACAATCTTTGTGCTGTTTTCACTCATAGGTATGAGCTCGGGCGTCAGCCAGCCATGACCAAGCTTTCAAGCAACAAGACAGTGCGCCGTGTCCGTGTCCGTGGAGGTAATGTGAAGTGGAGGGCTCTTCGCTTGGACACTGGCAACTACTCATGGGGTAGTGAGGCTATTACCAGGAAAACCCGTATCCTTGATGTTGTCTACAATGCCTCCAACAACGAACTTGTGCGTACACAGACCCTTGTCAAGAGTGCTATTGTCCAGGTGGATGCTGCTCCATTCAAGCAGTGGTATCTCCAACATTATGGAGTTGATATTGGGAGAAAGAAGAAGCAGCCTGCTGCAGTCTCCAAGAAGGAAGAAGAGGTATCTTGTTATGATGCGTGATTTATTTTTGTGATAATTATCTACTTCTTTGTATATCTTTATACATATCATCACAAATTTGATGTTTGATATTTTTATCAACAATGATTATGAGGCCATTTTCTAATTTTATCCCATTTATTTCCAACGATACAAACAATACTTCCTCCAAGGAAATATAGATATCTTTTCTTATTCAAGAGAAGCGGTTTTTAATGTGCTGTAGGTTTTATTTGCATGCCTAAATTTCAATCATACGAAATTATGGCTTTAGTTATTGTAAGTTTGTTGAAAGGATTGTCTTCTTTGTTTAGATATTGATTATATAAAGTCTAGTATATTTTTATTGCTTGATATAATTTTATATAAAAGCTACCATAAATTTTTCTAAATTTAAATTAGACAGTAATCTATTCCGATGATAATTATAATATTGCTAACTCTATGGAAAATTCTGTTATCAAGATATAACAGTTATCTGTATTCCATATATGATTATAAAGTGTGGTATGTGCATCTTCTGTACTTGGAAAATAGAAACTGAAAGTCTGTTGGACTAGATGTGATCACCATGCGAAACTTTGGTCACTTCATCTTCTTCAAAATGAATCAGTACGCATTTGATGCATATAATTGTAAAACTTAGTGGTTGCCTTTGCATTGCTGTTGATTTTTTTTTTCTTTTCCCACTTGATATTTGCTTCAATGTTATTATCAATGTAATTTTTAAGCATGCCATTAGCAAGGAATCACGTCACCATCTGTATTGAGTATTAATGAGTTTCACTCATACAGATCAATTTCCAAGCCAACTAATCCAATGAACCTAGATTATCGCTATCAAATAGGTTCCAATGAAGATTTCAGTTTATATCTGTGAAATTTTGATGACACGGTTGAAATTTGAACTGTGATTTGTTTATATGGCTGGAAACTTTCTTCAGCCTAGTTGCCAAATGGAACTCTTCTCCTTTTCCCTCTCCAATTAAAGTCTCTCTAACAGGACCAACACTTGGTTTTGTGAAGCTTTGTTGGTATGCATTCTTGTTATTTCTCTTATTCAAGTCTTGATCTTATTTCAAGAGTTTTTGTATATTTGTGAAAGAGGTTTTTTATAATATTTAGTTTTTTTTCTCATTCTATTTGATTTTCTTGGAAATTTTATCTTTTTCCTGATTATTTTCTGATATTGTCATAGGTTTTTAAATTGTGATCTATGTAGGAATGTTATACACTTATACTTTTTTTCCAATTTTCAAATACTCAAACTATTGATTCTATTTAATTGATGTGTCCTTTTAGGATAGAAAATGTTTGACTTCTCCAATTTTATCTCTGCAAGTGAACGCTGATATGTATTAATCTACATCATTTTAATTATCAAAAAATGTCTAAAATTAAAAGTAAATTACTTTTTGCATATCGTGCCTGGAACTTTTCCTAAAGGTTCATGTCAAAATTCAACGTTTCTCAACTGAAATTTCTCATTTCTATGCTTTTAGACCATTTTCATCAAAATTTCCACTAATACTCAATACGTCTCCTTTTTCCTTAGGACCAACACATGATATGAATCTATTATTAAATACCATAGCTATGGAGACATTTCACAATTTGCAAATTTCCCCACTAAGTTGCATGCTCTTCTCAGTGAAGAACGGTGGCATGATGCTTATGTTGGGTCTTGTTTCATATTTGCTCATTGAATGATTGGTGGACCTTAATACATGTTCTCGTTCTTTCTTCATGTATAACCATAGGGGGGTGAGCCTACTGTTGAAGAGGGCAAAAAGAGTAACCACCTCGTAAGGAAGTTGGAGAAGAGACAGCAAGAACGCAAGATTGAACCACATGTTGAAGAGCAATTTGGTTCTGGCAGGCTTTTAGCTTGCATCTCTTCTCGACCTGGCCAATGTGGTCGTGCTGACGGGTATGTACTTCACTGCTTGAAAAATTAGAATTGGTCGTTTCAATATCTTATTTTTTACGTTGATTCATAAAATTATTTCTGACCTGTGTGACTCCAACTAAAGAAAGTTTAATCTTCTGTTTCGAATACAAAGTGGCACCAAACAATAGGACGAGATATCATTTCCTTGCTAGAAATCAAGTTAAATACTATGAAATGGAAATTGCGACATAGAGTGCTGATAAGTAAGCCAGACTTATATTGTTCCCTATTACAGGTACATTTTGGAAGGGAAAGAACTTGAGTTCTATATGAAGAAGCTACAAAAGAAGAAAGGCAAGGGTGCTGCTTGAGGAGCTGCTTGCTTGCACAATTCCAAGTTTCATTTTAGTTTTTCATTATGTTAGACTAGCAGACTAGTCATCATTCGTAATTAATGAGAGCTTTTACAACCGTGACATTCAAATTTAAGCCATGCTTGAGGATGATGTTGAAGGTATCTTATTATTTAACTAATTTTGTTGCTTTGGTTTTTTTTTTTTCATTCGACTTCTCATGCATTTAGCTCATATTTACTGGGTAAAATAGGTTGAATAGCTGAAGAAATTGGTTGACTAATGTAGTGGTATGATTTAAGTAGGTTAATAACCTAGAAAATCATATGTAGGTATGGATAATGTAGTTCTTTTACTCTTATAATATAAGGAGAGTACTTGGATTCGTGTTTAGACGCAAACGTTACCATTATCTTTCTTGCTTCCGTGGAACTTCTTCCTTGCAAAATTCCAAACAAAATCAAATCATTCTTGAAACGAAGTTTTCTTAGATCTGACTCAAGTAAACATGTGGATGAAGGATCGTGAGATTGGCTACCAACAGGGCAGTCGCTTCGGCGTACAAGGTTGTGAAAGGCTTTTGGTAGGATCCATTTATTTTTGTGGTGTGAGACGTGGGCTGAATCGAAACAGGTCGCATGGGAACTCTCGTTTTGCTTTTATTTCCTGTTGAGAAAGCTGTATCTGTTTCCTTTCTTGCTAGCAGAGAGAATTAGTTCTGCATTTTAATTTCAGGTCAACCACTTCATCGAAAAGAAAGTCATATCATGTACGCCTTATTAATCACCCTGGAATCTGCAAATCTGGAGATTCCAATGATGTCTGAACAAAAATACAAAATAAATCATTTTTAAGATTTTGACTTTTAGTGAAGTCAAATTTGTTTATTCTTTTCATATTCACTCGAACATTTTTTTAACCAATAATAATTACATCTCATAATTTAGTTAATTGAAAAAGATATTTATAATTCTGTTAAAATTGAAAACGTAAAAATCTTCCTTACAAGGGAAAAAAGAAAAGAAAAAAAAGTACCATTACGCTTGGATGCAAAGCAAAGGCAGGACGCCACGACTGGTGGCGCCAGACTTGGGCGGGACCTGCGCTTCTTCCCTCCGCCGTCCCGCCGCCGCCTTTTCATGCTCAGGTTGGTCAGCAACCTCGCCCGTGCTCGGTCCCACCGGCGACAGCTTTTGCCTCCTTTTCCCGTCGTCCAACAACCGGTTTCTTACCTTCCAAGCCTAACCAAGTCCGATGAATTGAACGACGGGGGTAATCAAGGTCTAATCCATGATTATCTATCCTTAATCACTAATCACCCCCTTCTTTCTTACGTTTTCTTGCCGGGTTTTGTTGAGCGGAAATCCCCGTCATAGGTTAAAGCCATTAACAAAAATTATATCTATTGACTAAAATATTCTATCTTATTTAGCCTAACTGATAGCCGAACTATTCAAAGTTAGTTGGCTTGGTTGGACTAATGGTTATTGATTGTTAAAAATATAAATTATGTCATTTTTCATCTCTATATATTTCTGGCTAAAGAATCTTTATCCTTATCTTGTTGAGCAGATTGGTAGGTCACACCGAGGTATATTTCTGGTAAAATAATCTTTATCCTTATTTCTGGTAAATTATGTCTTTGTTTGAATCTAAATAAAAATATCTTATATATCAAATTAATTATTCATGTTGCAAATTGATATATATATATATATTATTTTTTTATTCTCTATTTTTAAACTAAAATTGCAAGACATTTTTGGAAGAAGCTCCTGCTGGAAACAAAACAAAAAAAACCCTAATTTTGTATCCAATTAAAACTGTTTAACATATATATCAAATTCAAATATACATGAAAAAATAGGACAGATTCATATTTAATGAAAAACATTGTAATTATAAAAAAAGTTAATTTACACGACACTTGCAGGATTGAATAATAAATGTTCCAATATACAAGGTTATAACTGTAAAAACAGTTGTCCTTTTCCGACTCTCGTCCGTTCGTTTCTCCACAGTCCACGCTCATGCCCAGTCTTCTTCCACCGCGGTAATCTTCTCACCTCCATTCCACCGCTTCCCACCGGTACGTACCCGTTGATCTGGTAGTTAGTAAGCTCAGCCTCTCCTCTCCTCCCTCCTTTCCGCTTTGGAGCCGTCGGATTCGCTTTTCGATCTCCCACGAACTGGCAGAGGTCACGAATTTCTTGCACATTGCGGTTGTTTTGGATGGGACGAAGCTTTCTCGTCCCAGATTGATCTGTTCTACCGTTCCCGAACGTTTTTCACTTTTTTCCGTTTTTCCGAGAGATATTGAGATGTCTGTGGAGATGTTTCGAGTGAATGCTCTACGTGTTCGTGGAGGATTTTGTCACCAACAGACGTAACAGATTTGCCTTTTTTTAGTAGTTACCCAACTTTGATGACGGATTATCTCCAGATTTGTTTACCTTCCGATGAGTATGGAAGCGCATCTGAAGAATGTGGTGTGTGTGTGTGTGTTTTTTTTTTTTTTGAGAAATGCTTCGCGAATAATAACACATGATTTTAACAAATTGGCTATTTTTCGGTGAGACCAAGTTGCATCGTAGCCCAACTATTGTGGTTTTCGAAGTTTTCCTTCGTTCCAGCATTTTTTTTGGTTCTTTTGCACGATGCATATTGAATGCCGAACTTGAATCTGCCTTGTCGATTTGGAATACTTGACACCCGTAATACGTCCTAACAGGCGATTTATATTCCAGTCCACACGTTCAGTTTTTTGTGCTCGAAAAATTTTCCAGTTAGATATGAACGGTGATCAGCAGCAAGGATTTCATTACATCGATGCAGGGTTTCCCTATATTGTTGCAGAGAGTTTTATGGATTTATTCCATGGAACCACGTTTGCGCAACCTCATGTTCCTTGTGACGTCCCGCAAGATCAGGTAACTTGGGAAATTTTCAGATATGTAAATGCAATCTTTGTAACATTGCTGTAATGGATCTCGTGTCTTTTTGGTTAACAATGCAATAGTTAGTTACCTATAAGGTTATAACCTTCAGGATCATATTAATCTGTCTCTTTCTGATGCAGACTGAAGTTTTAGTAATGTTAAAATCAACTTCAGAATTAACCAACTGAAATTGCTTAGTTGGCTAGAGTAAAGGTGCTTGCATCTCCCACCAGGATTCGACTCGTAGCAAACACAAATAGTTTTCAAATCAACCTCAAAATTCTAAATGCTGTGTTCTGGCATTTAATTATAAAGTCGTCTATAAATATTAAGTGACATATTGTAAGGAATATACCTTGTTTGTTAATAGATGTTTTAATGAAGTAACAGTATTGGCATGGCGTTTCTTGCAGGGAAGTCAACATTGGTCAACGATGCACTCCAATCCATACAGCTACGATTTTTCTGGTCCATCCAGTAATTCTTATTACAGTTTCAGTGACACATATGATATAAATGATCAATCGGCAAGACTAGGTGGAGATAGCCACTCGCCACTTAACATTGAAGAACTGCCACCACTTATTTGGCACAGTTCTGGGAATAATGATGTGCTTCCCTTTGCTAGCAGTGAAGAATGTAAATCATATTGTTCTTATACATTTGTACTTTGACATTAGTGCAGTTGCTGATTGCACATATTAGTGCTCTTTTAATTTTCTATACCAGCTGGTTTCCTGCATGCCACTTTTCTTATCTTATGATTCTCATTTTTTGCCCATTCTTCTTGTAACTCTTGTTGTTCATTGTGTTGGTTGTCACATTCAATTATTAATGGTTCTTAGGGCATTTTATATCTAAATATATGTGATATGTATGTAAATTTTCAAAGGAATATATTCAGGTTTTTATTTATTTTTGTTATTATTGGCTTGGTTGTTTGACTCTAGGGAACTTTTACTTCTATTTCGTTTCCTTTAATTCACAAGAGAATTCGAACCTTGATTTCATGTTATGTATTTGTAAAATTACTCTATTTCATTTGAATATCTAGCAATTTTTGTGGATGACATGATTCCATCATTATGGTTTCATCATATTGATTCTTTTGACATATCAGCTTTCCAACTTGAGAGTTGCAATTTGGGAGATTTCAATAGTCATTTGGAATGGTTGTACAAACTTTGGAGAAGGTCTTTATCAATTCATGAGATGTAACAATTTTTTTTGCTTTTTATTTGGCAGACCTTCTTGGTCAATCTTGTGTTTTATTGATGGATCTCATTGCTTTTAACTAAATTCAATTAATTAAATTGATGGATCATATTGCTTTAGGTGCATTTATACCTACTACTAAGTACTCACTATTATAAGAACTTTGGAGTTAGCTGTATTTGGGCAGGAGCAGAACTAGGATGAGTGATTACCTGGAAAGTTCTCGTGTAGTGCCTATAGGCAGTAGTGCTGACTCTGCTCAAGCATTGACAAACTATAGGTATGTACACCACTTATCTAACTCACGTGTCAACATTGCATGTCTTGCCTTAGTTAGTAATCTCAACCAAATTGGTGGATGAGACTACTTAAAGTACCCTTAACTAGTTGAGAATTTTTGCAGGACAAAGTACATGATACTTGGATAAATTTACCATATTGAGGCCTAGCAAGACTTCCTACAAGTTTTCGCTTCCTTAGATACTCCTAGTGTATATCAGACCGTTTGAGTGTCTATTAAGACTTACATGTTATCACCTCTATGAATACTCCTGATGTATATCAGACTATTTGAGTATCCATAAAGGTTCACCTTCTATCACTTCCAAAGATATTCCTAGTGTTCACTAGGCTGTTTGAGTGTCTGAGGATTAAAAAAAAAACTTAAAAACACATTTCTATTTGTCTCTCTTTCATATAGCAGCATGGTACTTTATTTACTGCATTAAAGTGTAAGACTTCTCATCTTCTAAGATTAAAATCAATCTTGATAAATTATTTTATAAGATTGATTTGGATTGTTTGGCGGAATTGTCCATGTAACTGACATGCATGGTTACGTGTGATACTAGTAATTTGATTGGCTGATGTGTTGAATTTAGGATTTGGGTTGCCCGGAAGAGTGACGTTCTTAAGTGTAAGGGAGAATAAGATCATGAGCTGTGATTCTTGTTCAGCAGCTGCTGTTCATTGTCATGGAGGAAGCTTGTGTTGCTATTCAGACTTCAGTGTGTGTTGAGGAACACTTCAGCCATTGTTGTTTGGAGTAACTTTCAGTATTTGTAGAGCACTCTACCTGTCAATAGTGGATGCTAATAAGAATGAGTCAGCTATTGTGATTTGGAACATTTCCTACTGTTGGAAATCAAATTCCAAAATCCTGCCACTTCCCTCCTTTTCTTCACCTTCCCTTGTCTAGGGATTCTGTTGTGAGAACTCAATTGAGCTCAAAATCCTTCCACCACAAGGACTCGGCCCCAGTTCTGAGATCCCCAGAAGGTATTACTGGGATTGAGGTGTAGATTCAGATTCAGGTCCATCACTATCTCCATTTATTTGAAAATTTAATTTAATATTTTTGCATTTCTAGGGGATTGATTTTGATTTGTATATTTTTGCCTATAGTTGAGGTTTATTTGAATAACCAATTTGAACCTTCATGTGTCTATCATGTTTGCCATAAAAACTTTAGGATTACTGGAGTTTTTTTATTTTATTTGACCACTACTAGAATTCTGTGTTCTACATTCATAGTTTCTACCTTATAAATATTTTTGTTACTTATTTGCATAAGCATCTCAAAGACTACATTGCTTTGTCTATCAATTCATATTTGGACATGTTTTTGTAGCTAAGAAATTATATCCTGGATATGAAGAGTACTCATTGGTTACTGAACTGTGTAATTTAATGGTAGATATTGGAGAACTAGTCGTACATGCCAAGGATTGCAATTTTTTTGACACCATTCTGCAATTCAGCTTTTCACATTTGAACGTTAGCTACTTTTGTAAGCTAATATTCTTTTTTCCTTTAGGTATTCAAACGCGAGAAACCATAGGCAATCCTCAAACTACAAGTGATACTCAGGTGATGATCTTTGATTCACGTTTCCTCAGTTTGAGCTTCTGCACTAATGTTTCTTTCTAGATTTCTTTTTTCATTTTAACCAATTATTTCAATTTTCAACCACATTCCTTGGACAGTATGTACCCACAGAACTTCCAAGCTTCTGGGCTCATTGCAGTCATTTTTGCGGGAATAAGTGCATTTTTTCCCTATAAATTTTTGCTCTATATCATAGTAAACTCAGAAGTAACTATCCCATGTTTTTGAGAATACAGTAAAAATGTCTCTTTATCTATCTATAAGAGAAAGGAGTAATAGCTTTTTAGAGATAAAGTGGTCAAGACCTTTAGCTCCATACAAAACATATAAGTTCAAAATTCCTTGAAATCCTATTTCTCTGGAAATTATACATTCCTCATGGTGTTTGCAACCACAAGGAGGCTTCAACACTAAGTTGCCATTGAAAAGGAATTTAGTTCATAAAATACTTCTTTTTTTTTTTGATTTTGAGATTATGTTTCATATTACTTGTATGAAAGAAAGTGCAATAGAGATGATAACCAATTTCTGTCAAATACACTTTTTACCAGTTCTCATCACTTCAATAAATCCACGTGTAATTTTGAGGGTTATAATTAGATTGATTAACCCGTTGAATACCTGGCTTGTCTTGTCTTATGGTGGCCTTCAACCTCAGAAGCATTTTCTTCAGGATTTTTGCACTTATTCTTACTAACAGACTGGTAATCATCTGACATTTTTTGTTCAGTTTACTGTATTTAAAGGGATTGAGCCAATTTTTGCCAATTATTCTTCCCTCTATGAGCCTGATTTTCACTAAAGACCATCTGGGAAGGTTCTGTTCCTTTTCCTATTGGAATTGTAGTGGGTCTAGGAAACCATTTTGTGTAGTCATGATTTTTTTTTTAATAATGCCCTAATTTAAATTGCTCTGAAAATTTACACCAAAAATACAACTCTCATCCTATCACTTTTCCCATCCTTGTGGGTAATAATCAATCAACGAACCACTACACCTACACTCTACTAAAATATATAATATGAATACCTGCTCTGCTTTTAGTGCATCCATATATTCTGTTAGAACTTAGAATGCTATTAACATTAATGTATAGAAGGCGACGGCAATCCAAATAAATAGAAGGTCCAGTCCTAGGTATTTTCGGTCATTGTCAAATAGATATTTGTGGCTGAGATATTACTGTGTTACTTATAAGAAATTAATTGCAGCCATTAACTAATTAGGTAGGTTTTTTTTATGAAATTGCTTAGAGAATGTTGTTAAGGATTTGAACCCTAGTAGGAAGTATGAAACCAGATAGCTTTGGTCAATTTAGTTACATAGAATTGGTTACTACTTAGGATGATCTTGCCTTGCTATGGAAGCTTAGTTCAAGCAACTAAATGTCAAAATTTAAATACATCCTTTACTATCACCATGAAACTCTTGCTCATGGTTGTGATTTGATAATGTGGTCTTTGGTCACAGCATTAAAGTTTGTATCAAAGATGGGGCCTTTTTCTCATTTTGTAGCTTCAGCATTAACGTTGTGATTTTGTAGAACTGCAGAACTACCGCAAAAAGAAACTGTGTTCTTTCATGAAGAATATTCAAAAATTTGTTTGTGCACTAACAGAGTTTTCTTTCATGAAAATGCTAATGTTAGTTTTAGTTCATGTGTTTTCTCCTTTTGATTATTGTTTTAGATATCCTTGTTTTCTATTTGAATGAAACTCTTTTAGGACAGACTTTTCTGACCCTTATCAGTGAAACTATTGTCCAGTTTGTCCTTGTTGCAATTTAATTCTTTTTGTTTTCTTTTGGGTATTAGTTATGAAAATCTTCTGCAATGAATTGTAGGTCATTTGGCAGGATAATGTTGATCCAGATGTCATGACATATGAGGTTTGTTGCAAGAACTTTACTATGCTGCCATGGGAAAGTCCTTTTACTATAACTTCAAAGACATGGTTTACTTTATTCTTTTGACTCTTGGTTTAGGGTGTAGAAGGAACACATTCGAATTAGATAGACCTATATCTGAATTCATCTTCATTTAATATCTGAATAATTTAAATTTTTTGATTAATATTCAGATAATTTTATAGAAATTCGAATCCATATCCAATCGATTTATCCATATTTTGATAATATTCAAATCTAGAAAAGCTCAATCTAGATGTTTGAATTAAAAAATTTAAATGTAATTATTTGACATTTCTATACTATATTTTATCTGAAAGATTTAATCCAATTATCTGAATCAAGACATTCAAATTCAAATATGATTATTTTATATTAAAAAATTTAAAATAAATAACAACAATTTGAGTTATAATTCCACTACATGGGGTTAACCACATGAATCATTTTCTTTAATGTATTTCTATCTATTAATATTTTAAAAATATAAATAAAATTATAATGATAAAATGATAAATATAAATTATGTATGATATCTGATTAAATAAGTAAACAAATTTGAATTAGATTTTAATCAGAAGATATCTTATATATCTGAATTCAATCCAAATATTTTTCAAATATGAATGTCAAAATTTGATTAAGTTCCAATGGATTTTGGATTTGGATGATTTCATGTTACATAGATTTAGAGTCGAATTAGATTTTCAATTTCAAATATCTCAGGCCACCTTACATTAGTGGGATTAAGACATTGATTGAGTGATTGTTGGGCCACCTTACATTAGTGGGTTTAAGACACTGATTTAGTGATTGTTGTTATACGTGTGTACTAAAACCAAGTGGATGACATAGTTGTTTACTTGGGATGTTAGGGGGCCTTTTCTCTTTAGGACCTTGGGTTTCAACTCATTGGAATCAAGCTTGAGATTTATTCTTCTTGCATAGGCACTTCTCTAAATGCCCACTGGCTTCTTTGTCTAAAAAGTTAAATATTTAGGCATATTTATTGTGGTGCAAAGGCAGTGCTGCTTGATCGAAAGTGGATTTGTAGAGGTGTAGAAATTTCTCCAACTCACTGATATTCATTGTACCAAATATGGATGCATGTCATGGCCAAAATTTTTGTCAAGGTGTCCTAATTTCAATTGACTATGGTATCTACATGGAACTTTTATGAACATTATCAAAAAAAATGGAACTTTTATGAATGAATGTGATTTTTTACTATTTTTCCATCGCTCATTGTATCAGCATATTGACATTTCACATTGCCTAAGACTAAATGAAGCCAACATCTAGAATCTTTCTTATGCTAATCCAAAATGCATGTGAGAATTGTGGTTTCAGTCACTGCACTTGCTGATATTTATTCTTAAAAGGATATGTCCATATTCCAGCCATTCTTAAACTTTCGTTTTTGGTTATGAAGCTGCTGATCTGTTTTTTTTTTTTTTGTTTATGTATTGCTCCTGGATATGTCAAAATTTAAAAGTGAAACAATTATTACGATCTTTTGATCTATGAAATTCATATCTCATTTTGCAATGAAATATTACTCCAATTTGAGGGTTTATATTATTTGCCTTTTCCATTAGGAATTACTTGATTTAGGTGATTCAGTTGGTACTCAAACTCGAGGTCTTACCTGGGAACTTATTTCATTACTTCCCATTTCAAAATACAAATGCAGCATCTTCTCAAGAAAGAAAAGACAACGTGAAAGGTATACATTTCATTTCTTTTAGTTGTCATCAACAATTATATTTTATATGCCATATTCCTATATCAGAGGTTGAGCCTTAATGCAATGGCAAGACTTCTACATTGTGACTTGGATGTTGAATTTGAATTGTAGGAAACAATGTCTATTTTTACTTCCCCAGGTTTTGTACAATTGACCCAACTTTAGATGCCACATTGGTGAAAGTTGTGCAATGGTCTTGTCCTTTTTGTTCCATATTCCTATGTTGGTTTAAAAGTTTTTACTAAACTTGTTCATTGATTTGGGTTGACTTTATGCTGCTAGGTATTGTGATCAAATAGCTGATTATTTGGTATTTAGAAATTGCGCACCTTGTGAATGTTTCTCGCACACTTCTTAAATATTGGTGCTAGACTGGAAGTAGTATATTGAACAACTTAATAATGAGATATTTATGGGAAGATCCACATAAAATGCATATTTAGGGGATGAGAAATTTGATATTGGTGCTTAGTTATGAATCATATGATACCATTTAAATTGCTAGCCCATGACCAGTTTGTGATGTTGAGATTGGTAGGATGAAATATTATGCTGATTTACTATTTCATTGCCTTGATAGCTCTCTTTGACATTGAAAAACGCATTAATGTTCTGAACATATGAATTATTGCCATATTAGCTACTTATCCAGATTTGGGCTTGGTACTTTGCTTTTTGGTTGATTTCATGGACTGAATTGTTCTTTTTCTTGTGCCCAGGAGCCTGCCTGATACCTGGGCATGCATGCCATCTGTTTTGCCAGTTATATGTTTTTAGAACTTGCAAGATGTTTTTTTTTTGTAAAGAACTTGCAAGATGCTCAAAAAAGTTTTGTAGAGTGAGATTTCGTCCCACCTTTCCTCAAAAAAGTTTACATACGGTAGATGTCATTTAATATCCATATTTTATTATCAATAAATGTTAATAATATGAAAAGTAGATATCTATATCTTTGCTGTAGTTTGTATCTGACATCCAAATTCTATTTTCATTAAGTGTTATTACGTAATGATCAATACATGTTGCAATTGTGTAATCTCTTAGTTCATTATTAATAGGTAAGAGGTCAGGAAAATATTAATTGATTCTACTTTGGACAAAATCTTAAAGAGTTAAGATACAGTGTCTATATTAATATTAATTGATTCTAACTGTAGGATTATAGATAAAATTCTCGATTATGGTTATTTTTTATTGATTGGATTGACTATTACAGTGGTAGAATAGTTGCTTTTTAGTTTACTGAGTTGCCCAGGCTTGTCGGGTAGGATGTTGTTTGGTAGGCCTTAATAGCATTTGCCCGCATTTTTTCTGTCATGTACCCTTTTGTGCCCAAGGCAGAATTCACTACCCTATCAGTCTTTTTGACTTAATACCTGCTCTTCGAGTCTCTCCAGATTTTTGTTGGTCCAAGCTCCTGTACGACATTCCTTCTTTCTTCTTGGACAGTTGGAGAAATTTTAATCTTATTATATCTTTGACTGTTAACCTGTTGATCTGATTAAATTTAATGCAGGTGTGTCATTTGCCAAATGGACTATAAAAGAGGGGACAGACAGATGACGCTACCATGCAGGCATGTCTACCATGCTTCCTGTGCATCCAAATGGCTTGTTATCAACAAGGTTGGAGAGAATATTTTATCCATGCAAATTGCCAAAGAAGTAATTTTCTATTGTAGAAAGAGTTCGCAGATAATTTTGCTTTCACTCTTCTAAAAGGCACACCTTCCTCTGAACAGGCATGCCCAATGTGCTTTGCCGAAGTGTTCGGTGATAAACCAAGATGTTGAGAAGCTTCTGCTGCCCAAAGTCAATTACAAGCTTAGCCGCCGAATCACATGTAGCCGTTCGCTTAGCTCTATTTCCTAATTCTTCAACAACTTAGTGATAACTTACAATCATCATCTTGGTCCCTTACATTTTCTCACTGTTCACCGTTAAACTTCACGAACACCACACATTCCAGAAGAAATCCTCGTCTCCTTCATGGCGTACATTTCCCATCTACCATTTCACATTGTGTAGGTTCAGCTCTGTACATGGTGGGGCAATATAGGTTTGGGAAGCTTGGGAAAATGGTAAATTTGCTTCTGTTCATAGGTAAATCATGTTCTTACTTCTGTTGCATTAACGACGATGTGAAATATGTCAAAAAATGATTTTAGCTTTACACGTAAATTCTTTTTTGTGTGGCTCCCTTTCGCGTACTCATGCAGAGTTCTGGAACACAAACGATGAGAGTATTTTGTTTTGGTAATAACAATGAGTATTTTATGTTCTATTCTTAGCGTATGTTCTCAATGTGTTAAGGATAATTTGAAAGGTATAATTTCTGATAAAAAGGATTATGTTATTTACTACTAAGATCATCTACTCTTCAAACAGAAGGAATTGAATCTTCTTTTAACTTCCGTCCTGTAGAAGACTATTCCATGTCAAATTGAATTACGAAATATTAAGGTAGCTTTGGATCACGATATTTTTAACTTACGTTTGTTTTTTCTCTCCTCATTTTCTCTGCACTTTTCGGAGAGAAATTGAATTGATTAAAATCTATCTCCGTTTCTCGTATATCCTTTTCTTCCCTCTCTCGATGTGAACATTTAAATGAGAGAAAGGTAGGCTTATAAAGGGACGAATCTGTATCTTCGGTAATTTACTGTAAAAAAAAGAAGATATTTTAAATTCAAATTTAAATGACAATATTACTTTTAACAAAAAGAAAAGTACAAAATCTATCCCATTTAAGGTTTCTATTTTTTTTTTTTTTTTAATGGGTCGGGTCCTACGACCCGCTCCGTTTACATCACTGCCGCTCTCCCTCCTCCCCGGTTTGCTCATCTCCCACCTCGCGCCGCACTCTACCTCCGCACTCATCTGGCGGCTTCCCTCTCTCCGCCATCCACATCAAACGCTAAAGCCGCCCGCCTTGCCGCCTCCTTGCCTTCTCGTGCCACCGCCGCCTCAATCTTCGACGGCCGTGCCACCACTGTCCTCGATCTGCTCGTTCTCCTGTACTTCTCCTCGTAGTCGTTCCATTCATCTGTCGGCAAGAAGCATTCAACTCCAAGTGATATTCTGGCCTCCTATCCTATTATCGATTCCTTTGTTGCTCTGCCATTTCATAGTGCATGCTATCTTTCGTTCCCATTTTGATCCTACATTTTTTTTTTGCGAAATTGTACGGAACCAAAGTTCCTCCACCATGTTCGTGTCAAGGTTTTTTGGGAGGGCGCTTTTTGCTGCGGCTAAGGTAGAAACATCAGCCGCTGCTGGTGCAGCTGCTTTTAGGACAGCAGGGAACCCCCTAGAAGAATTTTTCGAAGTGGATAGAAATCCTGAAGATGAAAAACCTGCTGTATATGGTAATAGTCTCTTCCAGTGCGCGTAAATTTTTTTTTTTGTGTGAATGAAAGGTGGTAGTCGATTCTTATATATAGTGTGAGACAATATTGCATTTATTCTTTTTTCATTGATGTATTTGATCTTAAATTACATCTTAGAGACAATTCAAGATACTGCAGCAAACGTACATTCAGTTTACATTTTTTTTCCCAATTTGTATTTTGACAAAAGCAAGAAATAATTCAGGACATCTACGTTTTATATTTAACTATTGCCTTGCACACTTTCGCTCATCATGACTAGCATGTTTTATTTATGTTTTGAGTCGTTGATCAGGGTTTAACTAAATTATGGGCATTTTTCAAATGGGGACGTGAGATTTTTTTTGTCATTGTCGTAATTTTAGAAGGGTACAAGGAACATATTTTTCTGTAAAAGACCAAGAAATCTTATCTATGATCCATCAATTTATATCACATTTTTTGGCACATATATCTGTGTGTTTTTAAAGACGTGTGAAATATTTTATTCAGAATTTCCTTGTATGCATTCTTCTCAAAAAATTCCTTGTATATCAATGTGTAATGTCCTTGATGCAACAAGCACAATATTTATATATTACAACATGATATCAATCTCAATTCTTGTTCATTTTATGGCAATGTGCGAAGTTCTCTAGTAAGGAACATGTAGAAGTATGAGGTGGATATAATCAGCGATACCTATATTTTCCTATTTAAGTTCATTACATATGCATCATAGGATTCACCAGCTAGAGATGTGAAGCATGTGTTGGAAAGAAATATGTATTCAATCCATCCTTGTTTTAACATATGCAATATAATCAAATCAACTTGGAAATATAATAATACTATTCCAACAATCTAGGCCATTTATGGTCACATAGCTAAGATGACAAGATAAATATGATAGCATGGTTCGTGCAACATAATTTAATAACATAGGGACTTGTGTCAAATGCCAATTCTTCTTCAATCTCTCAATCACCTATTCTTTCCCAAAACAAACAAGATACCCATCATCATGCCTTATACAGATATGCCCAGAGACTACTTCCGTAGTTAAGCAAGTTTGCTTAGGTAAGAACCACCATAACCTGAACAACTTACCCTTCTAGATCACCCTTTGCAAAGAGAAGAAATCCCCGCAGTTTTCTTACTTTCATACCTTGACTTGGAATACTTGGCTGTTGTTGACATTGCCACTCTGGTACGCTGGTGAGTCCCCTCCTCACATCTCCTCGCCATACAATTTCCAATGGCCAAGATACTCAGGAAATGGGGAGGGTGGCCTTCTCTTATATAGGTGAGGTAAGACCCTCAAATCTCAACTTCTTCTATAAACTCAAAACCATTCTCCTTCTACTTACCAAAATCTACATTGAACACCTTGAGTGAATACCCATGCCCATCATTCATTAATCTGTTAATCATGTCATAAAGTTTATATAATTATGCTTGACTATTGGTCATTTATTTGAACTTTCAAGCTCGGCTATCATCAATATCTCGTCTGTTATTCATTTTTTAGTTCCAGTGATCGTCATGTTGCACCATTTCTCAGGGTTCATTCATTCAACACAAATGCATGTGCCTGAAATGCTTAATATTGCTCCATTGTAAAGCTTGTACCTGTTTTTCTTCTTTCTGGTGTTCTACTTGTCTTGATCTATTGGTGCATTATTGTTTGCCGCATATGTTGATCAACAATTTCTAATTTAATGACCATATTATTTACATTAATCACTTGGATAATCTTTGTACCTATTAGGTCGTAGTTGGAAGGCTTCTGAATTACGTCTTAAGTCATGGGATGATCTTCATAAATTATGGTATGTGCTAATAAAGGAGAAAAACATGCTAATGACACAGCGCCAAATGCTTAATGCACAAAATCTGCGGTTCCCAAATCCAGAGCGCATTCCCAAGGTATGTTTCCCTTGAAGATTGTCCAAGTTCCTTCATCATCAATTTAACAAAAAGTTTGATTTACCACTAAAAAAGAGCTTCTATATAAGCAAAATGAGCACTCTTGTTTATTTAATTTGATAATTATTGACTTCATATTGGATGATGGGACAGTGTTGGGAACATAATTTTGTAAGGCAGAACCATGTACATGTTTATATTTTTTGTTAGATAAAAATTGGATACTGTTTTTTCTGTCAAGGAAATATACGTGCTGGTCTTCCAGTGAGAATAGATAGAAGAGTTTTGGCAACAATGGAATTATCACTAACTGTTAATTCTGCTATCTAGATAAAGATGAATGCTTTTGATTTATTTGAAGTCTTTTCAATGTTTTTTAAGCATGATTTGGTTTGATCTGTACGAAGAATTAATTGACATATTAGAGTTCATCTATATTTTTGAGTGAAATCTAGTATTCTAGCCTCAGTGATGGTGAAATCTATGTGCCCAAGGGACATGCTTGTTGCATCCCATTGTTTTTATTCTCTCTCTAGTTGTTTTAAAATTTACTAAATTTTGAAATGACAAATCATTAATCATTGGCGAGAACTTGGGAATCAATTATTTTGATTTCTATCAAAATCAAATACCTACACTACTGGTTGGAATCTCACAAAAGATGAATTGCATTGGTTTTATTTCAAATCTACATGATATCTAGATCATCTTATCATGAGACTGAACCACAAGTAGTTGTTAAGCATGCTTGTTTTGATCTGAATGAAGAATTAGACATCTTAAAGTTCATAATGTTCAGACGTACAACAAAATAAAGCTACAAATTGAAACTGAAACCTAGCTTTGTTTGACATGTCTTGGACATGCATTATGGTCCATCTCCAAATTCTCTTTATTTTCTTTCTACTCGATGTTGAGAAGGAAAATATTTTTCCGTTGGTGACAACGTGCACATTCATTTGTTTTGATACACCAAAAAGTAATTAGTGGGCAACTGGCTTGAAACTTTGCAGCGGGAAATGAAACATAAAGAAAGCATATGCTTTGAGGCCAGGCTTTTATGGCTCAGACATAATTTTTTTTTGGATTCTCGTTGTATTATAATAAGTAATAACTTGTTAGTTGGTACAAAAATTTAAAAGATCTCATAAGCTCTCGAGGACTTCTCGAGAATGTTCTAGGCTTATAGCGTTTCTTGCTTTGGACTTAAATTATACTATGATCATGATCCTCCATTTATTCTTTGTAAGTTAAAGTATACTATGATCATGATTCTCCACTTATTCCTTGTAAGGCCAGGTTAGGAAGTCCATGTGCAGAATCAAGCATGTTTTGACGGAGAGGGCAATTGCTGAACCTGATCCTAGAAGATCCGCTGAGATGAAGAGGATGATTAATGCCCTGTGATGTGTCGAATAATCAACTAACTTGTCATTGTCACCAAATTCATTGCTGATAAATTAGTTATAGGGTCCGGCACATGCTTCTTCGAGATTCAGGCCTATATATAATGGTTGGTAAGTGCAGGTTATGATGATGGATTGTTGCACACGTGAGAGGGCCATGAACCATTGAAAGCGCCAATGATTTGCAACTTGATTGTATGGGTTACTCGTATATTTTCCTAAAATTTATTAGATGACCGAACTGGTTTTGAAATGAAGCTTACTGTATTCTTTAAATCTTATTTATCCTCTTAGATATTAGGAATTAACAAGATATTGTGAATGTGAGGTTAGGCGTAGAGATTTCAACACTGAAGTTGGTATAAATGGTTAAAATACACGAACGTGGCGAATTCATCTATTGGTTGCATCTTACGGAATGATCGAATCGTATCTTTCTCTTCGTTTCCATCTATTGTTACATTGACATTATTTTCATGACATATTCTCTCATATCTTTAAAATTAAAAAAAGGCAATTTTTATAGACGATGCTTGTAAAATTTATTACATTGTAGAACAAAGTTTACTATTTCCTGGACGAGTTTCTCAGAAAAAAAAACTGTAAAACTTGCAGTCCGCGAAAAACACTTTTCAAAGGTACTTTTTGCCATTTGGGAGATTATTGAATGGTCTGCGTATGGAGACTATTGTATACTTAAAATGTTACATAGCACCAGCTATGTAAACATCAGATAAATAGGGAAACAACCGTGGAAAACAAACTTCATATCGACTCTGTGGAAGTTACCCGCAAACGAAAGAGGTTACAAATATACAAGCCCATACCATAGCCGTCGATGATAACAGACAGCAAAGGGAACATGCAAACGTCGAAGGGCATCAACAAAAGGAAAGAATACGGACGTCTAAATAACAGGAGGCGGGAATGCACGCAGTGTTTCTCACACAACCATGGCAGAAGCTAGGAGAGAATTGGTAGCAAAAAAATTTCTCACTGGAGATGGAACTCAACAATAACCCTGCAACAGAGTACGATTTGTGGGGTGACACCCATATGAACATGAACCACAAAATGCAACTTTAAAAACAAACATAAGGCCCAATCAACAGCACGGTCTACAACAAAAATGAACATGAAAACTGACCTTCCTACTGTCAAATTTTATGAAATTTTCAGGCATTCAAACCCATAACTCGGTAACTCAAATTTCTGTCGGCATCTATTGTTAGAGAAAAAAAAGATAAAAGGACTTAGAATGATGTTACGATTCTATACAACGTAGAATCAAGACGGTGGTAATCAAATGAAAAAAAGCTTGTAAATTAGCACGTGTGGTTTACAAATAGAAGAAAAGAGCGACTATCACAACTAATAAATGATACACAGTAGATCACATTCTATAATCAGTGACATGGAATCAGTATTCAAAATAAAAAGGCAAATCTAATGCGAGAAACCCTTATATCCAATTGTATACAATTTTACCTTCGTAAATGACGACATTATCACATAGGATTCGAACCATGACCCAGGCGACAATAGAACAATGTTTCCATTGAGGCAAGGCTCACCCTCTGAATAGGTAAAAAGATAAGATTATAAATATGAGTAATGCCACTACTATTGTAGGGTGGACCACGACTTACCGACAAATGTACACAAGAAGCCATCTTGTAATTCCAAGAATAAGATCAAACCCACTTAAACTAATCTAGAGTTTATACATGTTTCAGATAATCAATAACACTATTTGAGATCATAGCGTTGTCAATTGTAAAAAATAACAACCATCCCTGTATATGGGGAAAATAACATTTTTGGTGATGTTTCTGGGATCTTAGTGAGTCTTTGGTCTCGAAGGTGCCACTTTGGCAGGCATTGAACGCTCAGATTGGGAGAAGAGAATAAATACATACATGATACCAGTGACAAGTAATAAAGTCCCAGCTGATAATGCAATTCCTTTCCACGTCGAGAGGACTGAGGACCATTTGAAAAAATGGAAAGCAGATGAAAGCAGAACAATGGACCAGAATGTAATAACCTGCGAAAAAGAAAGATCAGAAATCCAAAATTGTGTATAGAAAATTGAGTTAAGGAATAACAAAACCAGTAATGATGAGATTAGGAGAGGCATCATAATCAAGTAGATAATTGAACTACAAAGTTGGTTAAACATTTAAACCATTCTGTTGATGGGCTGCATAAATGGATGGTTAAAGTCAGAACGATTAACTGGGCTGACCTAACTTTTATCCAGTCCGTTAAAAAATTAACCTTTTGAAGTTCATCACAGTTTTTTCTCCCTTTAAATGGATAATTGACTAAACGACTAACTGATTAACCATTTAGCCATACATATGTAAAACTGTTAAACTACATTTCATACATTCATATAACCAATTTAATTCAATTAATGAATTAATAAAAATGATAAATCACTAAGAAAACAAATTAAAATTTATTAGTTTAAATTAATTCAGTTAATCAGGTCAGGTAGTTAACTGTTAACGTTAATAACCTCTTTCATTAACTGACCTGACCCAATAATGGTTAACTGTTACCTAACCCAACTTTGAATGGTTCGGATATTATTACCAGTGATGACTTTCTTGGCCGACCAATAGGTTTGTATTCTTTTTCATCAAAGCTGCCTTCAGCAAGATGCTTGTCCAGTAAAGAATCCTATTACATGAAGGAAATAGAATGCTAAGATGTCAATAATTAAACACATTATTGTAAACATGACGTACTACAATCCTAAAATCATAGCACAGGTCAAAAAGAACGACAGCAACTCCATCATAGAGTACACGCCTTGGATATTATAATTAAATAAATTCTAGAAAGGCATAGAGTACATGCCTTGGAAATGAAAATATCTTTACACCACTGGGCAACTCCATCATCCGTCTCTGGCAAATCCTTCATTGCGTGCCGTTTCAAGTAGACATGCACCTTTGAAATAGACAGATTTAATCAAGTGCATTTGAGGATGTGAAGGTTCCAACAAAAGGAATATATTTCCAACTGTATGTCATCCATCAATACAATTTCCAAGTAAAAAACTTGCTACAACACGTCCTATATGGCAATGAATTTAAAAAATCATCTAATTTATATTGGAAGTGAATGTCATTCAAGTATATAACTAAAACAAATGTCATGGTGTGCATAAATATATGATGACATTTATCATAACCATATAGCTACAATAACAATCAATCAATAACTTAATCCACTATGTGGGCTAGAAATGGTCATCATATTCTATACCATTTTATAGCCCAGTACCTTGATGACATTCTATAATCAGAAATCTCCCAAACTACGAAACAAAATTTGATTTATTCCGAGTATTGCTATTGTTGAATGAGGGCAAAAAGGTCATTAAATGTAATGAATCATTTAAGCTAAACTAAAATTTATTAAAATCTATAATAACTTAAGATACAATAAAAATATGTTACCGTGGATGGCTTCCCCTTCAGTATTCTAAGCATGGTGGGTCGAGGTGAATCCTTGGGAATGGCAACAGTTACATCATAGATGGCTGGAACAAATTCCCGCATGTTGCTTACAGAAGAGACAAAACCCTGACAAAAAATGACAGCAAATTCAACATTGATAAATTTCATAACAAAGGCAAAAACTGTAAATCCATGGGCTACAGTTTGAAATAAAAGCATATCCACTGCAAATTCAACATAGATAAACTTCATAAAAACGCACCGAGTGAAACAAGATAAAAAACGAAGAAATAACAAACGTGTTATCAGTTGAAGGAATTGCATGTAGCTACTTTTATTGTAGCTTGTGGAATGTGGATGCAATTGGCATCTGCTGTTATAAAGACGACAAAAAGGAAATATACAAAACAAAATTGATACATATAATCTTTTACTGGGAAGCATTCCAACATATTCAGCTGATATGATTATATGAATCATTGAAGAATATGCCTTCTTTTAAATTGGAAGAAATAAATCATAATAATACCCTATGTTTGAGGATGAGAAAAAAAAATCAACACAATGTTGGGAAAGATATCTCTAAACAGAGGTTAATTTCTATAAGGAGAAAAGCCATGCTAGAATATTTAACCTTAGTACGAGGAATTAAAACATTCCTGGGAATTGGCAAGCCTTGTGAAGCAGCATATTCTTGAGCTCCTAAAAGTTTGGCCTGTGTAAATCGAGTTCCCTCTACAAAAAGAGCCAACCAAAATGGACGAGGGAAATCCTTCAACCGCCGTAGACCTGACTGCAATATTGTTTATGTACCATTCAAGTATCGAGAAGTAAATAGCTTGCCTAAAAAATAATAATAAGTATCATTGATTTTTATACCTTCAAGGTGCTTTCATCCTTGCTCCAGCTTCTTTCCAAAAAAAGATATTCTGTAAACCACATTGACCATCCAATAACCTGCAATGTCAACATTAGAAGATAATTTCAACACATTGACCATCCAAACTTTGACAACAGTAATCAATGGCACAACATTCTCTTATCGGTGGTCATAAATATTGTGGAAAACTTCATTTAGCAAAGAAGTCTATGTATAGCCTTAATAAGTCCTGCAGTTATTTAAGCAGTAGAAGAGAAATTATAGTTAAACGAAACCAAAAGAGAGTTTGAAGACATCAATAACCATTAAAAATAATCACTATCAATAAATAGAAAGAAATATTTCTGTTTAACGTGAAACCATGTACATGAAGGAAACTATGTGATTGGACCAGGTGTGGGTGTGGTTGAAGATTGTGGAAGCTATCAAATAGCAATATTTCACCATGTGATAGGACTAAAGGTTTATCATATGAAAATGACATATGGCATAGCAAGAGTATATATCACTTTGGCAGGCATAGCCATGTCAAAGAATATTAGACTTGTTATGCATATTATAAAGCAACAACTCACAGGGAGGAACTTGATTGATTTCTTCATTACAGCAAGTGTGCTACCAAGACAACCACTGCGCTGAACCATGAAGATTTTTTGGATAAAATTAGAAAGTTATGTGAGAATAACAACAAGAAAAGAATATGTAACCGAAGAGCTGGTGAATAAGTCAGATATAACATAATTTTCTCATTTAAATATGAAAAAAATGTACAATCAAACTTCATGTTACAATTTGAAACTGTAATCATAATCACCTGAGCTAAAACCCATCCAACAAGCCAATCGATGTCACTTCTATGATTACCAATAATAAGTGCATGTTCTTTTCCTGCAAAATAACTAGAATTATTTTCTTGGAGCCACTAAGAGGTGCCTTCTTCTATTTGAAATATCTACCAAAGTTAAGAAATACTGCAGAAGCAGGGAAAGGACATACCCATTGACTGAAAAGTTTCATCATCTGCATATACTTTGATCTGTATTGTAATGAAAGATAACATGCTGGATTAATTTTAAAAGAAAAAGGAAGAGCAAAGGTTCAAGCATTTGCTAAGAGAGAGTGACTGAGAATGTTAAACCCCATGTTTTATGCAACATGAATGCTTTGATGTAGGGTAACTTGTGATTTATTAACACCAAAGACTTTGTTTTGAATGATATTATTACAATGTACAAGACATAAAAAATAATTGCTGCAGACCTGTCATTTATTTAATCCTGATGTTTTATTAGATAACATTTATCTTAGTCACTAAGTAGCTGGTGTTAAATCCTATTTTTTATGCAGCATGAAATCTTTGATGCGTGGTAACTTGTGAATAATTAACCACAAAAGATTATGTTTTGAATGATTACGATGTACAAACCATAAAAGAATAATTATTGCAACTCTGCCATTCATTCCATCCCAATATTTTATTAAATGAATTTTATTTTAGTCACTAAGTAGGTGGCGTAAGACGGTAAGATAGTATCTTCTATGGTAAGAACAACGGCAGTCATTTTGGTTTGTGCATGACAACATGTGCAAGCAAGCAGTTTATTCCCACAAAAAAGGTAATGACGAACTTGCAAATAATTCTTTATGTATTGCATTTCGACAAGAAACCTGAAAAAAAATCAAAGACAAAGAACCGTATCATATAGATGGGCGGCGTCTACTGGATAAAATTCTACTTATCAAGAATAAGTGCTAGCAAATGCATGTGACTAGAAATGGACCCAGTAAGCCAGCCAGCCCTATATTTGATTAGCAGAAATCGATTACCCTTCATTACAATTTCTCTTAGAAAGAGAACAGGAAGATCATCGACCATGCTAATTGACTCAAACTTCAGAAAACTGTCTCTTTTCAAATTTTCATTTCTAAAGTTGTACAAATCCGAGAAATAAAAGCTTTTTATCTTCGTAAAAGGATGTTCCGAACTCAAACACCACCGGTCTACAGTAGCAAGAGTCTTGCACGTACTAAATACAAATCGGAATCTCCAAAATAGACATGGATTGGCAGAATGAAGCAGGCAGAAGCCTGAAATCACACATCTTAATTCCCCAAACAACAAAAAGTTGTATTTCTTTCGTTGTTGTCCTGGTACCTGAATACCAGCCCACCAATCGGCAAGCCAGATGAGCTGAAGCCACAGCAACTCCGCCAGAACCCTATTGATCCTCCTGTACATGCTCTTCGATAACGGCCGGACCACGACAAAGCATGTGGCCTGGATTCGCCAAACACGCGCACACATACAAAAAAAGAACAAAACACACACACACATCCGCAATCAGAACACACGGGGAAGGGAAATGAAAGAAACCCTAGGGACGGGAACGGTCGACATCTCGATACCTGGACGACATTGACGATGAGGCCGGAGGGGAGGAAGAGGAGGCCAAGCGACACCACCATTGCCGCCGCCGATATCGCCATGGCGGGGACGAGGAGATTACGGAATAACTAAGGACTTAGAGAGAAAGAGAGAGATAGGCAGAGAATTCGACGAATTGGCGGTTCCTCCTCCTCGGTCGTCACTTTCTTCCGTTCCCTCTTCGTCGGAGAAGCCACCCGTGAGCCCAAATCGAGAGCGAGCTCGGAATTCGAAGGTTTGATATGCGGGCATCGGTTGGTCCGTCCGAAGGGAAAAATCGGAAATCAAATACGCATTTTTTAGTAACATTTTAATTTTTTATAAAATTTAAAAATGTTGTTTAATAATTATTTTTTTATCAGTTAAAAAGTTGTGTGTTGGTATGAAAAAATATTTTATAAGAAGATGGTTATAAATATATGATAAATTTTTTAATTAAATTAAGTAAATATTGATATTTTAAAATAAAATATTATTAAAAAGACATCGCTGGGGGGTTTCCAGCAAATGTCTATTGTATTTTATTTTTACTTTTAAGCGTGTATTTTAGTCGGTCGTCTACTTTATTTTGACGATGGAATTCTTGGGTTTAAGTAAAAAAATATGATCATTAATAGAAAACGTACACAGTTATATCAACATTAAATAATATAATTAATCTTTTCTTATCTCCCTAGACTTTTGAAGAAAAAATGTTAAATTCAAATCCAAACAGAAGTATCGTCATTGCCAAAAAAAAAAAAAAAAGTACGTGGACATTTTTTTAATAGGCTCCTGGTAAGATTAAAAAAAAATCAATTACGTTCATTAATGTATGGCCATGCATTGTACGTTACAAAAATCATAGTTTTAAATAATGTTGTGAAATACAATGGATTATCAAATGAATTCATATGTGAAAAAATCAAATAACTTGTTGTTTTGTAACTTTGACATAAATTGTACGATGTACATATGCGTAGGTACTTAATAACTTAACGAAGATCATGAAAGAAAAAAAAAGGGTGACGATAAGATAAGAGAACGGTTAAATCTCTATGGTCAATTATATATATTACTACAGATAAAATTTTGTAACTTGGCACGTGATCGGTCATCAAAAATTTATTATTACCAGACACTCGCACGTGATCGTCACCAAAAAATTATTATTACTAGACCGCCGGCACGTGACCTCGGCAGATCGACCCAACGGTCTGCATTCTGTGGTCCCCCACGTTTCCACCGACCGCCGAAACGATTCAGGTAGAAAAAGAGACTACGTTCGGAAGAACGAGGCACCGCCACCGCCTCCCATTTCTCTTCCAACGTCTCTCTCTCTCGCTCTTCCTCTTTCTCACTCAAGAATGGAGCCGGCCGACATCGACTGGAACAAGGTAGACTCAAGATTCGTGCGGGACGACCTCTACGAGCACTTCGACGCCCCCAAATGGGTAGACTTCGCCGGCAACAATGACGACGGCGACGAGGAGGCCTGGTTCTGTCGTCCCGGTATTGCATCACATTTCCTTGGTGTCAATCTTGGAGGAGGACACTGGTATACGAAGGCGTTTGGGTACTTCTTCTTCGTTTGCCACTCATCGATTTGTTCCTTTGTTTCTAGATTGTAGGCATCCAAAGACAGCTGAAGATTACCTTCGAATGTCATCATCGTCCACTCCTCCGACACCCAAGGTCAATGTCTCACCATCTGGGTTTAGCTTGAGTACTCATTTCGCGTCTCTTTTTCTATTGTCCAATTCTTGCCGGGAATGGAGGTCTTTTTTGGTTTCTGATAATGGTTCTTGCTTTCTTTTGCAGGTCGCTGTTTTGGGTTCTCTCTGTATCAACAACAGTATCGCCAACCAACGAAGGTAGCTTTGTTCTCTTTTTTAATTTCCTCTCATGAATAATTTTGGGTGTAGTTTTCTTTCTGTTGACCTGGGCTGTTGTCGTTGCATTTCGATGTAGAGATGGGAACCTGAAGCGGAGAGGTGTTCTGCTTCCGTCGCATTTGACTTCTTCTTCTTCTTCATTGGCTTCTTCCGTACTGCGCCATTCGCCCAGAGCAAAACTTGCTACATCCAAGAAGAAATGCTGGGATGACATCGAGAACCAGAACCCGAACCTCAATTCCCCATCTCGAACGCACACCGTGAACGCTGTTGTGAAGTCTGTCAAGGACACGACAATCAAGTCCAGCGCAGAGAAGCCAAAGAGGGAGGAAATGGGTGAGCTGCAGGACCAGAGGCGCCACCTGAAGAGCACCCGTTCGGCAAGGAACCTGTTTGCTGGGAAGGATATATTGAGCCAGATATCTGAATTCTGCAATGAGATCAAAAAATTAGCCTTGATTGGGCGGGATAGGAAGCCTCCATGTAGTGATGAAGAAGGCGAGGAGAAGAAACTCGAAGCACTGAAAGAGAAGAGCAGGAAGAAATTGGGCAAGGACACGAATTCTAGCCAGTGCAGGTACGAATTTCCTTTTTCTAAACTACCACAAATAAATTAGAACAGATTGGATGGAAACAAAAGCTTCTACATCTTGATCAGCTTTACAGCAGTTGGTCTTAACAGAGGTGTTGTTTGTTAATTTCTCAAAGTAATTTGCAGGAGGCCAGAGTGTAGGGAAGGGCTGGCATTGCTGCAGCTGGACGTGAGGTCAAGTCCGCCCACCCCACAACAGATCCCTTCTCCCATGGGACGGTGCAAGCAAGCAAAAGTCTCACCACTCAAGCCTTTCGAACCAGTAGCTCCTGTGAGTTTCAACAAAGCACTTTCCCATGGCTGCATTTTTTAATCTTGCTTAAAAAGATGGTCCATGTGATAGATTTTGCATGGAATTTTGAAGATTATGCAAAGTATGTCTGTAGTTTAATTTTCCGAAATGATAGAATCAAGAAAAAAAATCGATTTTGTATGCTCTTCGGTCTCTCTTAGTAAGAAATTCGAAACGAAATTAAGAAAGATTTCAAACAGTGATTTAAAATCTCATATGATTTTCATTTCTTTGAAATCGATGTGAAATCATGATTTTGTAAATTTTTTTCTCCTCAAGATCATACCTAAACGATACCTTAAACTCTGGCATTCCTTGTTACGATGCACTAGAAAACTTCATTAAACTCAAATTCAGGTTGGTTTATCACCACCACACGGTGCCAGTTTTTATCTCATTTAGAAGTGTTTGTTGATACATGTTCAGGACAGATATATATTGAATGGGCAGGTACATTATCGTTCATCCCTCCTTGGATCAATTGCATGTTATGTTCGACTGATTGGGATATTTGCTCCTACTCATGTCATGATTGAATTACGGATGACAATTTTTCAATATATTTTTATCATATCAACAGATATGATTGATACGAGTCATGCTATAATTTTTTACATGTTTTGAATGCTTGGACAAGAATATGCATGTTGCTAACCTGTTCCCTCCTGTACAACTTAGGAGAGAGGCGTACTCAGAGAACTGGAGAAGAATAAGGATAATGAGTACGAACCACCGGAAATGGAGGATGGCTGCAGCAGCTTCATTGCACCTGTTGTTGGTACAGAAGCTAAGGCACTGGATATGTTTTGGTTCCTCAAGCCTTGCACTTACTTGGGCAGATGAACTCTGCTGCTGCTGCTGCTACTTACCAGTATTGTACGTAGCACATTTCAGCATCATTCGTTTATTCTTTCTGTTACTCGTTTCATTTGTTTTTTTTTTTTTTAATCTCATACGAAAAATGTATTTCACTCTTGGGTAGTACAACATGACATTCATACTCTGGTCCAAAATTTACAAGGTTGTTTGTTCCTTTTCATTCATCAGTAGAGATTTGAACCGTATCTCTACTTTCTTATCAATAAATGATGAACTTCCAGAAAAGCAAGGAATAATTCAAACTTTGCTAAAATCGTGTCACTTGTGTTCCACAGTTTATTTTGATGACTGCATATCGTTGATCGCCATTCATTAGTGGTATATTCTTTATTTCGGTGACTAAAAGCATTTCATGACCTGTGGAATGCCATGCCAACCTCTTTAACTAAAGGAATCTCTTGAAGATGATGAGCCCTGACGCTTTTGATGAAATGGAAGGACTTGTCAATCTCAATTCAGTAGCTCTTTGATGTTTATTTATTCTGTCCATCATTAATCTTTATCCAAAACCAACATTATTATCATCAAGTGTCTGTCAACTTTGTAATGGATGCACAACAACCAATAACAATATACTCACAGTTTGGATTATACCCAAAACTTGAAAAATATATACCAATGTATTGGAAAATTTATTACCTACTCACAGGCGCATGCTATTCTATTATGTGTGATGCCTAGATTATGGAGAATTTAAGCTTTCTTTTACCTCAGAGTGGGCAATCACCAACCAGTATTTCTGTAAGTAAGATTGTGCCATGAAGAGTAAATTTTCATGCTACTTACATGGATAAAAAAATAGTCATTATTTAATTATGTCTTCAGAAATTTATAAGAACATCTCCATAAAAGATCATTGCGGTATTGACATAAACATCCAAAAAATCACTAGGATCCACAAATTGCATCCGACTTGCTTATTTTCCTCAATTCTTGTACAACCTGTTTCATCCTCGGTTTTTCCTCATTATGAACACATCTCATGGCCAGTTCATAACAAGCCTTTGCCTGCGACGCATCCTCTTCCTTAATGTTTTCAGCAGAAATACTAAGGACGTCCTCCCATGTATTCGAAGAACAATGCAGTAGCACCTTCCCGGTCATCAGCTCAATCAATAGCATTCCAAAGTGGCGGATGTCCACGTCTATATTTTGATCACGGTAAGTAGGATCTTTTTGCATCTCAGAGAACGTAAAGGTACATAATTTTACCGTGAAGCATTCGCCAAGAAGGATGCTACGAGATGACATGTTCCCATGCGTGATCGGCAATCGAAGTGCGGTGTGTAGATAAGTTAGAGCATCTGCGACCTCAATTGCAATTCTCACACGGCTAGCCCACTGAAGTTGGCCGAAAGTGTCTGCCTCTGCCTTATTTACTTTGTTAACGAGAGATCCATTTCGAATTAGTTCAATAACCAACATTGGATACTCAGTCTCTATGCAACATCCTATAAGCTTCTGTATGTTCCTATGATTAGCTTGTGATAAGCTAACCATCTCATTGATGAACATTTCAGGAAAAAATCGATGTTGGTGGTATGTCTTAACAGCAAACAATTGACCATTATGAATTCCTCTGTAAATGACAGAAAAGAAGCCGCTGTCTACTATCATCTTGGGATTAAAGTTATCTGTTGCGTTTTCTAACTCTTTAACGGAGAATATGCGAATGGGATTGATCTTTCCATGAGTGGAGGAAATCAAATCTTTCAATAGGTTCCCACCATTTTCAATAAAGTGTACGTTCATGCGCTTGGATTTGCCTACACATGCAATTTGGATTCAAAGTATTCGAGAATAAAAAAGATTATGGTCTTTCTTTGTTCAGATTTAGAGAAGGGATGCATACTAGAACTAATTAAAAAGCCTGGTACCCTTCATTGGAAGAGCTCAAAACATTCCTTGGATGCATAAGTTATAAATTCTAGATTAAAATAATAATAAAAAATTGTCCAAGCCGAAATACTCGATCAATATGCACCACGCATAAAGCCTTCTAGTTGTAGAATTTTAACCAAAGAATCATAACGAAGCTAGAAACCGAAGCATGGAAAAGAACAAAAAGCTCTTACTTATATCAGAAACGCCTTCCACTTTTCCTTGAGTTCTCCATCGCTGTCACTGTCGTCTCGCCTCTCGTTTCCCTCTCCTTTTGCCGCCTATCTCAATCTTCCCTTACTCCTCCATTCTCCTTTTCCACACCGCTGCTTCCCCAACGGCCATCGGTTTGGGCGTCAAATTGGGTTGAGCCTGATGGATCCAGTAAGGTCGAACGTATCGTTCGTCGGCATAGCCTCTTATCTTAGACCGTCTTGGGCGACCACATGGTGTTGTGATTCGGTGACGCTCGACACGTCTGTTTTGGCAAGGAGCCTGAGGACGGTATGGTATTATTGTTATTATTATTTTATTTATTTTTTAAATAGTGTCTGATTTTGACTTTCCACCTGGTTGTACAAGATGAGCTATTGATCATTTTACAAGCTTTCTTAGAAAATATATACCAATATACTGAAAATTTTATCTCCCCCTCATCCACGTTATTCTATTACTAATGTTCTTAAAAAAAATTTCTAACACCAGATTACATGGAGAATTCAAACCTTCTTTTACTTGAGAGTAGGCAATCACCAGCCACTATTTCCTTAGGAAAGTAAGCAGGGGGTTCGTGCGATTGAAAAACAGGAAGAAAGAAAATAGTAGGAATTTTTTTCCTTTATTTTCTGTACTAATAAAAACAAGAGAAGATGACTTGTCATATCTTTCTCTTTTTTATATTAAAGAAAATACTTTTCATTGTTTTCTATCTTATTCTTTTGAAAATGATAGGAAATGATACTAATTTGTAATATAATAAATAACATAATTATAATAAATTAAAATATAGTAATTATAATAATAAATAATATATTATAGTTATAATATGCTAAAATAAATAATAACATTAACGTAATATCAAAAAATATGATTATAATAATAAATAAATAATAACGTATTATAATTATAATAGATTAAAATAAAAAACAATGTTGAAGAATGATACTTAGATTATAATACATTAAAGTACAATAACGTTAACCTTGTAAGAATAAATTATACGTTAACATATTTCAGCTCAACTAAATAATATGTTAAATTAGTAACATTAATTTCAACACAATATAAATAATTCCAACATAACTTAATAACATTAATTACATTAACATATTTTAACGCCACATAAATAATATTAAGTGAAAATATTTACTTGAAGATTTTGTAAATGAATTAGTTGAAATGAAGAATCAAAACTCATGTCATTGTTAAAAAAGAAAGAATACGTTGTATTAGTAAAATGAGTATTAAATAAAGAAAGAGAGTAGTTGAAATTATGTTATCTACGTGATAAAAATATAATATGTAATATAACATTTTCATATAGTATATTATCTATTTCTAAAAAATTTAAATTGTAATGAACAATGCTATTTATGTTAATTACAAACATATTATTTCATATGTTATATTTGCATTTAATGAAATTTTAATGTATATTATAATATTTAAAATATTATTTTTCAAATATAATATTTTTAAAAATTATTTTCCTAATTTATTATTTAATTTTTATATTATTATTTAATAATATATGAACATTAATTAAATAATAAAATATATGAGCAGATTTGATATTGTGATATAGTTTATTATTATAAATTGTAGAATTTATTTTATTTTTGACAAAATTGCATACCTTATATTATTACATTAAGTCAACTATACAACACTCTCTTTATATACATGACATATTAATATTCATCTTATTTTAAACTTATGGTAGATTGACTTATTAAATTTTAACTTATGTGTTATTATTATTTTTTAAAATTCTTATAGATACTCTGGATGAGTATGAGTAAGATAAGACGTGTTAGTTGCCTTTTTGTTAATTGTAGTAAATAAATTATGAATAACAAATATTATGGTATGCACTTCATTTTATACTTTTATTTAAAGTCAAATTGTAAATAATTTTTATTATTTTGTACTACGAGTTTCATCTGTAAATATTTATTTTATTGTTATTATATCTCTTTTAGTAGGTACTAATTTAATAATATTAAATGAGAAATTTTTTATGCATTAAAATCTTATTTATATATATATTTTTTCTTTAATATTATGATAATTGTTATTTTCTCTTTTGAAGCATGACAAACAATAGCTAACTATCGTGAATTCCCTTGTAAATGGTAAATGACCATTCAATTATTATCTTGTTAGGACTGAAGTTATCTGTCGCCTTTTCCAACTCTTTGAGGGAGAACATGCGAATGGGATCGATCTTTCCATGACGGTGGAAACCGAAAGCAACCAACCAACCAAAACCAAGATGAAAAGAGGAATCTTATGTTAGATCAATCCAATCTGTGTATACCCATTTCATTACCATCTCGATTTACAGAAAACCCAAACTCTTGACCGAAGGAGTCTCGAGGTTATCCATCACCTTCTCCATGCATACATATAGAAAGAAGAAAAAAAAGAAACAGAGAAAACCCAAGTTTATCGGCATCATCGGAAATCAACACTTACATCGAACTACCAAGCTCACGATGGCGGCGACAACGACGGCGTGATTCCCGTGGTTGTTGTTGCAGCAGTAGTTTTGGTGGAGGGCCTGAAGAAGGCTATGATGCGTGCGAAGGCTGTCCTGGGTCTGCTCTGATTATTTTCCTCAATTCTTGTACAATTTGTTTCATATTAGGTCTTTCCTCCACCTTATTAGCAATGCATGTCATGGCTAATTCATAGCAAGCCCTTGCCTTCGGATCATTCTCTTCGTTAATGTCTTTCGCAGCAATGCTGAGGATGTCATCCCAGTTACTGCGATCAAAATTAAAAAATGGTACCTTCCCCTCAATTGTGAGCTCAAGCAAAAACATTCCAAAGTCATGGATGTCCTTTCCTATATTTTCATCACGGACAGTAGGATTCTTTTGCATTTCCGAGAACCCAAAGGTACATAATTTTCCCATGAAGCGTTCGTCGAGAAGGATGCTGCGGGAAGAGATGCTCCCATGTGTGATCGGCACACGAAATGCAGTGTGTAGGTAAGCCAGAGCATGTGCGACCTCAACAGCAATTCCCAGACGGCTAGCCCATTGAAGTTGGCTGGAAGTGTCTTCCTTATTTAGTTTTTTATAGAGAGATCCATTTGGAATTAGTTCACTGACCAACACTGGAAACTCGGTCTCTATGCAACATCCTATGAGCTTCTGTATATTCCTATGATTGGCTTGTGATAAGCTGACCATCTCGTTGATGAACATTTCAGGAAAAAAATGATGGTACTTAAACACCTTAATGGCAAACGACTGATCATCATGAATTCCTTCATAAACTACAGTCAAGTCACTTTTGCCTAATATCCTGTTGGAATTGAAGTCATTGGTCGCCTTTCTCAGCTCTTTGAGGGTGAATATGCGAATGGGATTGATCTTTCCATGAGTGGAGGAAATCAACTCTTTCAATAGGTTGCCACCATTTTCAACAAAGTGTGTATTCCTGTGCTTGGATTTACACTTGAATTTTCCTGTGCAGTCTGAATTAAAAGTATTTAAGAAATAAAAAATATTGTGGTCCTATTTTGTTCAGATTCAGAAGAGATGGAATGATCAAAGGATTTTGCTTAAAGCATACTAGAACTAAAAGGCATGGAACCCTCCATTGGAACATGTTTGAGATGCGTAATTTTCAGATTCCAGATAATTAAAAAAAAAAAAAAACCGTCCAAACTGAAATACTTGGTCCATCTGCACCATGCATTAGGACTTATTCTACTGGTGGAATTTTATTTAGAGGAAGAAAAAACCGTAATGAAGCCAAAAGAGAGAGATAGAACCAGTACCGAGAAGATTCATGGCCTGCTTGTACTCCAAATCCAATCTGTTGTGCTTCTATCGAAGGAAAACAAGAAAAAGATTGGACCTAAATTCAATCACCAAATATTTTAGCAAGTGATTTTTCTCATTTAATAAGAACCTCAAAAATGAAACATTGGTTTCTCTTGAATTTTATAAACACAACAACTATGCAATTCTAAATAGATACCATCTGATTTTGACAAAAAATAATATGACTTCAATTGAAATCTATTTGACTGTAAGGCAAAAATCAATTGATTTTAGGGAAAAACTACATGAAAAGCGATAAACAACATTTGCAACTTTGATGAAAAAAAAAAATTAGAAACATCAAATACAGCAATATTCCATGGAAAAACAGAAATATGAAAAGAAGAAGAAGAAACAAATAAGTAATGTTACTTCAGTTCGCCGTCGCCGCCTCCGTCGTCTCAATCTCCACCTGCCGCCTAACTCAAATTCCTCTCCTCCGTCGCCACCTCGCACGCAATGCTCTCCTCCCAGTTCCCCCGATCTCCTGTTTCCACGCCGCCGCCTCCCTCCGCTACTACTACCATGCGTTCCGACCATAAATGAGACAAGACACAAGAGGGCCCCCGTCCACAAGTGAGGGCGTGAAAGCGGTGGGTTTGACGCGGACGGAACAGGTACGGTCAAATGTGGATTTTTTTTATTATTATTTTATTTTTTAAGATAGAGAGAAATTAAATTAAGATAACAACTTTCGAAATAGGTATCAACTAAAAACAACGCCGAAAGGACGCGAGGGAAGATGGAACGAGTCAGATGCTACTCTATTTTTTACATCTAATTTTTATTATATTATTAACGTTAATTCACATCTTTAAATTTGTAATTATAATTAAATTTCTTACCTGCTTATCGAAAAAAAGCCAAATACCGTGGTAGTAATTTGGAACGAAGGCTAACTTGGATCTTCGACTAACCTAAATTTTGATTTGTCTTTTTTTTTTTTTTTTTTTTTGAGGAGTGAGTTGCCATTATTTAATTTTTCCAAGTACGGTTGTTTGCGGTGTCATTTAAAATGAATCCGTGAGCATTTCAAATTATTTAAAAAACATCAACACGGAAAAGTCAAGTTAATCAAATTAGTTGGTTTAATCTAGTGTTTATCTTTTTCATAAAAATACCAAAAAATATTGCAGTATTCCACAATCCTCTCTTGATACTTTGAATTGTTTTAGTTAAACGTTTTTATTTTTTAAAAATATGTTAAAAATCATTTTTTAATCATTATGTTTCCATTTTATTTTTAAAAAAGTTTTTTAATCATTATTTTTTTAAAATTTAGATATTATTTTTCATTTTTCTTATATATTTTAAGGAAAGAGGGAAATAAGTTAGTGTCTAATGAAATTCAACCAATGAAAAGGAAAATTATTGAATTCCATCAGATAACGTTAATGTATGTGTAGATTTCTTGTAGGAAATGAAATAGACGAATTACTAATGTATAAATAGAAGATTTTACCTTTACCATCGAATTATTTCTAACCTTCCCCTCTTCAAATTTACCTTACTCAAGGACCTCCACACAGATGCAACCTTGATGAATTACTTGACTTCCAAGCATTCTTTCGACTTGCTTGCGAAGCTTCCCCACTGCTTGACTCCCTTTCATCCAAAAAATCTTTGCTCGACAACCTCCACACAGATGTGACCTCAAGGACTTGCTTGATTGTTGCTCGACTTCTAAGCATTCTCAATGCTACTCAACGAATTGCTCGATCTCGCTTGGCCTCCTTTCATCTAGAAAATCCCTATTTGACAACCTCTACACTGACATGACCTTGATGAACTACTTGACATTGCTATTCGACTTCCAAGGCAATCTTGACTTGTTGTTAGTATTTCTCCATCCCCTCTTCCTATTTTTCCTTTTTTTTTATTTATACCATTGTTTATCTGATTTTGCACCAATTCTATACTGTTGGGTTTAAGGTTCATAGATCTAGTTGTTATGATATGTTTTTCCATTATTATCAAAACAAAATGTTAACTTCATTATAATCCCTTGTATAAAACCCTTATTTTTGTTCTAGTTGGTTTGATTTAGTTATTATGTTAGATTTATGTAAAGATTTCCTTGATGTTTAGCAAAATGTTCTTAAGTGAATGTTATAAAAAACTTCAACTATATACATTTACAACTAACAACAATCATTAAACATACATTTAAAGTTATGAACATATCGTTTTTCAATCTTATAATGTTAGATGTCATATCTATACAAAATACAAGTGAAAATTACTATCGTATATTTTTTACTTCATAATTTCATTCGTAAAATTAATAAAGAAGATTTACTTGAAAACCTAAAAAATGAGTTAGAAAAGTTAAATATTATCGATAATATACAACCAATAGAAAAGATACATATAGAAAGAAATGTATAAGTTGAAATGACTTAAGAAGAAAAAAAAGAATTAACAAATAAGATGTGTAAATATATAATGATAATAATATAAAATGAAAGAACTATTTGATATTATTTTAACATTGTAATATTTAAATTGACATGAAGTTAAGATATATTTGTACTTTTTGAATATTATTTATAATAATTGAAAGGATTGCTTTTGATAGTTTAAACAAATGTACATTTTATTTCATTATTATTGATTTACTTTTGAAATATTAAAATAAAAAATGATATATCAAATATGTTATTATATATTAGATAATATTTTACAATATATTCAATTGATTTATTTCTTTTCCTTATTTTCTTTCTGTCGTGCATTTAACTTTTATTTTAACTTTTTGTCGATATTTTTCACTGTGCACTAACCTTTCTCTTTAAATTTTTTATTTACTTTACGTCTAAACTTTTCATTTTCCTTATTTTTCGTTGTACATTAACGGACCTTAGAGCAATTCTACGATCCGAAGAGGCCCACACAACGTGTGTGTGTGTGTGTGTGTATATATATATATGTATGTATATGTACAAGTTCATTTCCGGGCGTCGTCTCCCATGTGTTTTTCTACCAAAAAAGACGATAATACCCTCCGGTATGAGATGCTGCTATTTTCTTCGTTCCTAGAAGGTTACCGGCCGGGATTTTTTATGATACGTCCCTCGGAAGAGCACCGCTTCCATTAAAATATTAATTATTTTTATATTAAAACTTAAATTTTTATTTTACTTTCTCACGTACCAACTGCACGTGTTCTTCATTGGTAACGACAATAATAACCATTATAAATTTATCATTTGTCCAATAAAAGTTTAGAGAAATAATTGACAGAGCTTTTTTCGTATTTTAACTTGATTGTTCTGTAAAATTATTCATAAAACAAAATTATAGACCTTTTAGTTAAAACGATTTGTAAATTCTGACTGTTTTTTAATTTAACAATCTATTTTGAAAGATATTTTAAAAGACGTTTTATAAAAAATGCCAAGTAAAATCAAACTCTATCTTGATTATTTTCCAGACGAATCTCTGACTCTTCAAATATCTGGTATTTTTCGAAACTACGTGATTTTCCGTATAAATATCTGTTGGTTCCAGCACAACTCGTTTTCTTGAATCAACCGTTTTGCTTCCCAATACCAACAGCCAGTCGTCGAGAAAAACAACAGGCGGCCTGGAACCGAAGGAGAAGGAATAGAAGGATGAACCCAACTTCCTGTTCCCGGTAACATGATGATCGAAGGAATGGAAAGCAAGCAAGCAAGCAACCAACTAAAATCAAGAAAAAAAGGGAAAAATCTTATGTTAGATCAAGCCAATCTGTGGATCCATCATCAGTTTATACCCATTTCAATACCATCTCGATTTACAGAAAAGCCAAACTCTTGACCGAAGGAGTGTCGAGGTTATCCATCACCTTCTCCATGCATACATATAGAAAGAAGGAAAAAAAAAAAGAAACAGAGAAAACCCAAGTTTATCGGCATCATCGGAAATCAGCACTTCCATCGACATACCTTTTAAGCTCGTGATGATGATGTGATTCCGGTGATCATTTCAGCAGTACTTCTTCCGGTGGAGGGCCTGAAGAAGGCCATGACTCGTTCGAAGGCCGTCCTGATGCGAGGACGGACGATGGCGATGTAGACCCCCGTCTCCCTCAGGAACACCTCCATGGTCTCCACCAAAGGGTTGAGACTCCTCACCGGCGGTATGTAGAGCGTCAACGGCGCCGCCGAGAAGGCGGCTGCCACCAGCAGCTGCAGCATAAACGACGCCACACTCTTCCCCTCTCCTATTGCTATCCGACGACCTCGGTCATTGCTAGAGATGTCCCGCCCCTCCTTGTCTTTACCTTGTCTCCCCTGAATCTTTCGCTTATCAGTTATAAATTGTCAAAATAAATATATTATTATTTAATACTTACGTGGAACATTTATTTTAAATCTTATAAAAGGTTATGCTCACACATAATTATAAAGAAATAATTTTTTTTTGAAATAGGTAACTAGGACGAAATAATTAGAATACAAATCGAATACGATGGAATTTTTATTTTCTAAGTAATATCAATCAATCTTGCATAGATTATTATTATTATTTTTAAACATCAGATGTAATTTCCAATGTTTGACTTACACTTTTTTTCTAAGCTAGGTTTTTTTTTTTTTTTTTTCCTTCAAAAATGAAATAGATAATTGAAAAATAAAATTTCAATTTATACAATCATAAATGAGGTAAAATAATATAATTTGCAAATAAGATAAGTTTCAAACAACCAAGAAAACAAGTAAACAAGGTGAAACGTTACAAAAGTGCAAAGTAGCGAGAACGGAGACATTTATTTTGTCTTTCTCATTCAATCGTATCAACCCACCTTTCAACATTAGCTAAACGGATGAGTTTTTCCCATGGATCTGATTTTTTAAAATCTATTATTGTTTTCATAAGTAAAATTAAAATAAAGGATTCTTAATGTTTATTAATTGTTAAACTAAAATGATGGTTGCCTGCGTGTTATACATCCCCTGTTTGCCGTTTGGATCAGTTGCATGTTTTGTCTGATTCATTGAGATCTTTGCTCGTACTCATGTCATCATTGAATTACCGATGACATTTTTTAGCTATATTATTATTATTATATCAACAAAAATGAATGCCCGTTATGAATCATGGTATAGCCTTTTTTTGACATGTCTGGATGCTCAGACGAGAGTATTCATGTGCATGCTGTTGATCTGTTTTCTCTTGATGTTCAAACAACTTAGGAGAGACGCATACTCAAGAGTACTGGACAACTAACTTCAAGGGTAAGTAAGGTTATGCCACTGACCATTTCATTGATGAATTTTCGAAGAATAAAATCATCGTCAAAATATTCAAGCAAGGGTATGTCGTACCATTTAACAAAATTAGCCGACCATCGTAAATCCCTCTAAAAACTAAAGACAAGTTGCTGTTGTCCATGTTGAGACTAAAGTCATCTATCACCTTATTCAACTCTTTGAGAGAGAACATGCGAATGAAATTGATCTTTCATAAGTAGAGGGAATCAGCTCCTTTAATAGGTTGCCACTATTTTCAGTGAAGTGCTTGCTCTTACGCTTTGGTTTGTCTGTGTAATTTAGATTCAAAGTATTCAAGAATAAAAAAGATTATGGTCTAATTTTGTTCATGCCAAAAGATGATGTCAATTAGATTCAGGATTCTACCTAAAGTATACTAGAACTAAAAGGCATAGAACCCTCCATTGCAAGAAGATGATATCAGTTAAATTCAAAAGGGATGAAATGGACAAAGGGTTTTTGCCTAAAGCATACCAGAACTAAAAATCTTAGAACCCTCCATTGCGATAACTCAAAACATGTCTTGGATGCATAATTTTCAAATTCCAGATAATAATATTAATAAAAACTATCAAAGCTGAAATACTTGGTCAATCTACACTAACCATAAAGGCCTTGTACTATTAGAATTTTATTTAGAGGAAAAAAACAAAAAGCGAAGCCAAAAAAGAGAGACAGAGGGAATTAACACCAAGAAGATTCATGGCCACTTGTGCTTGTGTTCCAATCTATTGTACTTCTATCGAAGGAAAACAAAGGAGAAAGACTGTTAATCACCAAATATTTTTGTAAGTGATTTTTCTCATTTTATAAGTACTTTAGAAAACACATGGTGGCTACGCAATGCTATGGTGCTATCCAACGATTGTGCCTTATATATATATATATCTGAGAATTTTCTAATAATTTAGGTGTATAATAAATTAACAACTTGAAATACTAATGAATCGATGAAATCTAAAACAAGCAACACTAATACATGAATATGATCTTTCTTCTTGTGAGGTGTGACATCCTAAGAAAAAAGAGAGTAGATTATCTCCTGTAGTTACACAGATCCAAATATAATATTTTTTACATGTTCTTTATTTTGCAATTGATTCTTAAGCTACTAGGATTCTTACAAAAGATAAACTCATAAACTAAAGTAACATCTTAAACTTAACATTGTTTTCTCTTATGAGTTCCAATACATCTTGAATTTTATAAACTTAACAACCATGTAATTCCAAATAAATACTATCTGATTTCAACTAAAAACAATATCATTTTAACTGAAATCTATTTGATTTTAAGGGAAAACTACGTGAAAAGCCATAAACAACATTTGAAACCATGGTAAAAAATAAAATATTATCATGAAAATGAATGCAAAACTTTAGATGACCTAAAATGGTTGTAGGTGGTTGTTGGCTTGATGCACACAAGTAATCTAAGTACCTAAAGGTCCTAAACGCCATGTACAAGTCCAAGCGTGCCAACACCCAGAACCCTAAGAGAAACTTGATAACACTAATGAAAAAGTGATCAAACTTCAATATCCAACAAATCAATCATTCCAATAATTGTGCCGCGTTTGCACTTTTTATCTCACCAAAGGCAAAAAGTTGGCCTATTGAAGTGTCCATCTCACCTAAACCATGTGTTTCTTCTTTACTTAAACCATATTTCTTTTACGTGTACATCATGCCCAAGCGAAAGGGTGTCAGGTGAGTTCCAGCTCCAACTCGTTTTCTTTAATCAATTGTTTACTTCTGAGATACCAACAACCAGTCATCGAGAAGAAGATCAGGAGAAAAACAGGAGCCAACCTGAAACCGAGAGAAAAGGAATAAAAGGATGATCCCAAGAAATCTATTTCTCCGTGACATGACTTGGTAGCCGAAAGCAACCAACCAACCAAAACCAAGAAAAATCTTATGTTAGGTCAAGCCAATCTGTGTATTCATCATCAGTTGATACCCATTTCAATATGGTCTCGATTCACAGAAGACCCAAACTCCTGACCAAAGGAGTCGAGGTTATCCATCACCTTGTCCATGTATATATATATAGAAAGAAAAAAAAAAAAGGAGAGAAAACCCAAGTTTATCAGCATCATTGGAAATCAACGCTTCCATCGACATACCTTTTAAGCTCATGATGATGACGAGGACAATGATGTGATTCCCGCGGTCGTTGCAGCAGTACTTCTTCTGGTGGAAGGCCTGAAGAAGAAGGCCATGACGCGTGCGAAGGCCGTCCTGATGCGAGGACGGACGACGGCGATGTAGACCCCCGTCGTCGCCAGAAACACCTCAATGGCTTCCACCAAGAGGTTGAGACTCCTCACCGGCGGTATGTAGAGAATCAACGGCACCGCCGGGGTGGCGGCTATGACCAGCAGCGGCAGCATAAACGACGCCACACTCTTCCCCTCTCCTCTCGCTATCCAACGACCTCGCTCATCGGCGGAGATGGCCCGATCCCCCCTTGTCCTTGCCTTAGGGGCCTCCCCTAAATCCTTCGCTTATCATTTATAAATATCAAAATAAATATTATTATTATTTAATATTTACGTGGAACATTTATTTTAAATCATATAAAAGGTTATGCGGACACGTAATTAAAAAATAATAATTTTTTTTTTGAAATAGGTAACTAGGAAGAACTAATTAGAATACAATCGAATACGATGAAATCTTTATTTTCTAATTAATATCAATCAATCTTGCATAGATTTTTTTTTCCCCACGTCAGATCTAATTTCAAATGTTTGATTTACACGTTTGTTTTTTTACGACGTGTCCTCCAGGTCGTAACTTGCCGGCATGCCGTCTCGATAAACGGGCGTGCGTCCCACCCACGCTAGAGCCTTTTTATTATTATTCAAGATGAAATAGATATATTAAAAAATAAAATTCTATTTGTACGATCACAAATGGGGTAAAATAATATAATCTGCAAATAAGAACAGGAAAACAAGTAAACACGGTAAACTAACGTCGAGAGGGACAGAAAAGTCACAAACATCTAAAGCGGAGAGAATAAAAATATTATTTTTCTCCTTTACCTTCAAATTTATCAAGTTTAACTCCAACATTAATTTAAACACTAACATTTCCAAAGGCACCAGCTAAATTTAAGACGTGTCGCTCTCATTTACGAATTATCCTCGTTAACGGATGGGTTTTTCCCATGGATCTGATTTTTTTTTTTTTAAATTTATTATTATTATTATTATTTTAGTAAGTAAAATTAAAATAAAGGATTCTTAATGTTTATTAATTGTTAAATTAAGACGGTCGTCGTCACCTTATCTTTCGAAACGGACGTCGTGGTGGTGGTATGCAGGTCCACGTGGTCCCGGCCGTCGCCAGTCGGCGAATATCGGAGTTTTCTTATTTTCCAAAAAGAAAATATCAGAGTTTTCTTTGAGAATGATTTAGAATTTTCTTATATTTCGAAAATGTTCCACAATATTAGCGTATCGCAGACCATTGTAGTGGAAATTTGATTTGATTTCGAATATATTTAACATATGTTATCTAAATTCAAAATTTGATGGACGTTAATCAGATATGAAAACTCATATCCAAAAGATATTCAAAATGAATTTCAATATATATGGTATCTGCTGATTAAAATTTAATTTGAATTCATCTGCCCATCTAATCAGATATTTAGATATCTAACAGAATTTTGTATTTATTTTATTGCTATAAATTTATTTATATAAAATAATTATATTCTCATTTAAGTGTCTTGATTCAAATATTTGGATTAAGATAAGATATTTGTTTCAAAAATTTCACATTTATCTATTTAAATGTAACAAATAATTATTTAAGAATGAAGATAACATAAACTACCTTATTATTATTATAAAAAAAAAAAAAAAAACTTTTTGTCTATTATTACACTTGTGTCTTCTCTACTCTGTCCAGCTGCAACCCACGGCCTTCTTCACTCCTCTCGCCGCCGTTAGCTCTCTGACCTCAACGGAGGAGTCCCATTCACCGACACTTGCCAAACTGTTGGAAAGAAGAGCGGAGAGTCCACCACCTCCCTCCACCACCTCCTCCCCTCCAACAATCACCTTCTCCAACGCCTTACGCCTCTCGTCGTCCCCATGAAGCTTACAAGCGTTGAGCAGCGCCCCCACGAAGTGCTGGTCAAGCTCGACTGGCATGCTTCCCACCACCGACTCCGCCTCTTCTAACCGCCCGGCACGGCCTAGCATGTCCACCATGCAGGTGTAATGCTCCTTCCTCGGAGCGATGCCGTAGACTCTTTCCATGGCTTCGAAAAACGTCCGCCCATCGTCGACTCTCCCGGTGTGGCAGCACGCCGAGAGCAACGACAGGAAGACCACGCCGTCGGGGGGGATGCCGTGGCGGAGCATGGAGGAGAACGCCTCGATGGCTCTACTTGCACGGCCCGCAAATGCCATTCCACCTATGATCGTGCTCCATGACACCAAATCCTTGGAGGGGAGCGAGTGGAATGCTCGAAGAGCCATGTCGACGTCTCCACACTTGGCGTACATGTTGACGAGAGCATTCCCAAGTCGACCGTCGATCGCCAAGTCCTCGTTCTCGACAATGTAGGCATGCAGCCACTTGCCGAAGCACAACGACCCCATCGAACCGCAGGCGCAAAGCACAGAGACCAAACTCGCCTCGTTCGGCGTTACCTCGCCACCGCACAACATGGTCTGGAACGTATCAATGGCCTCACGACAGCATCCATGATTGCGCGCGTAACCGGAAATCATCGTGGTCCACGACACAACATCTTTGTGCGACATTTCGTCGAACAGATTCCTGGCAGAGACGACGTCCCCACAGCTCATGTACATGTTCAACGTGGCGTTGTGGAGGATCACATTCGCACCGGACGTGATCTTCGATCCGTAGCCGTGGATGGTCCTTCCCAGCCGAATTTCTCTCAACGAAGCGCAAGCGGACAGCACCGACACAAGCGTCGCCGCGTTTGGTCTGACGGCATTACCACCACCAGCACCACCCATGGACGCAAACATCATCACCGCTTCAATCTCCAGCCCGTTCCTCGCCAACCCAGACACCACCGAGTTCCAAGCCACCACATCTGGGTGTGATATCTCGGAGAAGACGGAGAGAGCGGATCCCACGCAGGCATGGGAAGAGTAGAGGTTGACGAGGGAGTTGCGGATGAAAAGGTCGGAGCCGTGGCCGGACTTGAGGACGTGGGCGTGGATCACGGCGCCGTTGAGGAGGGAAGAGCAAGCAGTGGAGGGTGAGCGGTGGTGGCAGGCGGCGAGGGCGTGGGTGAAGGTGAAGTGGTTGGCGGCGGCGGGGTGGTGGCGGAGGATGTGGTTGTAGAGGCGGAGGGCGGTGTTTGCGGTGGAACGGCAGAAGGAGAAGAGGAGGGAGTTGAGGAAGCGGGGGAGTTTGGTGGTGGGGCGCTTCGTGACGTGCGATAGGATTTGGGTCTGTTCTTTGTGTACGAGCATTTGGGTAGAAGAGAGATTTGCTTCTCTCCCTTTTAAGAATGAACCACAAGGAGAGTACTGTAGATTAGATTTGGCATTTCCCTTGTAGAAATATTCTGATTAAATTTTTTTCCCATCTCTTTCAATCTGAAACGAGCGGAAATCCTCCCGTCTCCTCGGCTCGTGAAACCTCTCCTCGTCCTTGCCCTTGTCCGTCGACCTCGTTGCCATTGCATCTGTTGTTGCGTCGCCTGTGGAAATCGACCTCGCGTCGCACCATCGAGAAGTCCTCTGCCGTCACGTCGCCTGTGTCGTCGCATTGCCTGTTCACCCGTCGCCCACCGCCCATTGCTCCGGGTATATATAGAAATGTATGAAAATATCTATATGTTCTTGTAAATTTTAATGGTAGCTTGGAAATAGAATGGATGATGATTTATGAGAGGGGAGGCAAAGTGTTGGAGGTGTTATGATTAGTTTTTGGTTGTATAAGTGGATTATTGGTGATTCAATGGTTGTCCGAGATTTCCTTACGTTTTTTCTTCATCTTTAGTGACGTTTTCTGAATGATTATCATCTGTGAGATCAGAAAAAGAGATTCTCAATACAAAGGATATTTCATGCATATTCATATAGGTTAGTGACCATATCCTCAATTTGAATTGCCATTTCCCAACTAACTTATTATCCAGCATTTTCTCTACAACAGGATAATTCTTGATAGAATCTGGTTGCAATACTCTATGCTTTCGAAAAAGAAAAAAAACCATCCTCCAACACATATTTGCAAACATTTTCCATCAATCTCTACATGTTTTCTTGCTAATAAGTGTCTAGGCAAGATGTATTAATGTATATTGCATGAATCATTGTTATAACATAATTCATCTTGCTTGCTTACATGCATCTAAATATATAAATATGCATGAAATGTGAAATATTACTAGTATGACATTTACAAAGGATTTGTATTTATAATATTATTCTTACAGATATTATTCACAATTGAGAAATGTAATAAAATGCATATTTAAGATAATTAAGTATTGATTTATCATTTTACAAAGATATATACAATTTCTATTTGATATATAAATGAAATTTTTTTTAACATGTTTTCTATTCTAAAATTTAATTAAAAGAATGGATTGAAAAAATTTACTTAGAAATCTCACAGATAAATTAATTGATTGAAGTGAATGTTGTATAATTAATTTGAGTATAAAACAAAGAAAGAGAGTAAATGATCAATTACATGAACAAATTGTATATTTTATGTAAGAAAGAAATAATATGTAACATATAATATTCTTGTTAAAAATAATTTATAATAAACTATACTTATGATGTTAATTACATATAAATTATTTCAAATGCTACATCTATATTCAATGATTTGTTAATATATATTATATTATTTAAAATATTACTTTTCAAGCTGATAGTAATTCTTATCAATTTATTTTTCTAATTTATTATTTCTTTTAAAAATTATTAAATTTTTATTTTTTATAATTGCACAAACACTTCATTTTTAGATTTTTTATTACTTTCTCTGATACACAAATAATATGATATTTCCTGTCATCTCTATTTTCCATTATTTTTACAATTTCATTTCAAAAAAAGTGTACAAACAGACCCTTTAAATGATTGTAAGAATCTAAATGATTATGAGCTAACAAACTCCAAAACAAACGCACATACCCAAGATGGTAAGATAGCAATATCGCCATACTCTACTCTCAACAAAGCATTAAACTTTTCAGAAGAGAAGCAAGATGATTACTCAAAAATGCACATTACTTGAGATTTTCTTCACTTCTGAACATAATTAATCTGCTATGCCTGAAACCTGCTTTTCTTACGACTGATGGAAAAACATAATTTCCGTGGAGGATAGAAGATTTTGGCTCAAAATTTGATAAGCAACTTGGAAATATTAACAACAAATTGCTGAAAAGAAATAGCCCTAAACACAATTATAGTTTCTAAAGAAGATGTAATGAAAAGTGGCAAAACGAAATTTTACAGCACTGTATTAATATGAAGAGCTTTTAGTAGGGCGGTTGCCATCTGTTTGACTAACACTTGGCCTCCGGACCGATGTCCGTCCCTTCGCTCCTCGATGAGATTTTGGAGCTTTTGAGGAAGATCATTCTCCACAATCAGTTGCTTTGGTCGTGGATGGTGTTCATATACAGCCTAACAGAAAAAACAATGTTAAGACAAACTATAAAAAGAAAACATCGAAAAGCTTCATATTTTTTATGAGCGGACAACGAAATGCCTCTTAATCATTCATTACAGGCAATCCAAATTTTCTGTAGGGAACACCAATTTATGGGAATGGTACTCACAAGGGTATGGAATTTTTTGATGGGTATCAAGGCTATTCAATTCTGTGATAATTTCAAACTAGCAGATGATGAAATTAAAAATTAAAAATATATACTTGTAACTACTAATTAATGGTTATTTCTTTTTATGAGACAACATCATGGATGTCACAGTCTTCCTAAATTTGTTGATACATACATATTAATATCTATATAGGAATATTATTAATAATATAAAATAGTTTCTAAATAAAAAATGAAAGTGGTCGTAAATGGCAATGGGTTAACAAATTTTTTGACAGCTTCACAGTCGGGAGTCCTTTCTAACCTAAAATATGTTTGAATCCAAAAAGAGTCAGTCAAAAATAAACATAAAGCCCATTCTTCAGGAATGTTTAGAAGATGAAACACAATCGCAAGCTTAAGATCCCAGGCTCCTTTGACTCAAGACCGTCTAAACTTGAGCTACGTTCTTTGAGACCCATGCATCGTCTACAGAATCATACTGCCAATATGAATTTGTCAAATGGAAGGGAACACTTATTACCTTTGAATTATAAGGGTCAAAAGATGGTATTGAAGAGAACTCTTATCAAAGATCTACAAATTATAGTATGCTGATAAATGATAACTACTAAGCATGAAATTAAACTTTGACATGTGTTAATTATTGTCTTGGCCAAACGTTATATGAATATTGTTGATTGTCAAACACCAAATGATATTTTGGTAAAATTTCATCACTTTGTATCGTGTCAGATGATGTGTTATGACAAAATTGAATTCATAGATCTAAGGTTTTTTTTGTTTTTTTTACAGTTCCATTCCAGAATATTTACTTTTGATTAGATCTAAGCTATGTTTTGATGTCTTGGTCTAGATTTCATATTTTAAAGCTTAGATTCAAGTTTTCAAATTTTCTTTTATTGAATCCTTATATTTCAGCATATTTTTATTAGATCAAAGGTAAATTTACATGTATAATTGATGATTTCTGTAGATTTCAAGCTGTAACACACTTAGATATAACATTCCTTTTTAACCGATTGATTCTGTCTCAGATTTTTTTGAAGTAGATCAAGTTAAGTTTATTTATGTAAATTCATTTTTTGTGGAGATTTAGCATAAGAATACTTGGATATATGTATATGTATATGCATGTATCTCTCTCTCTCTCTCTCTCTCTCTCTCTCTCTCTCTCTCTCTACACTTGTGTCTGTGTGTGTAGGTAATGAATTTAATGAAAGGAACCATAGAACATGTCACATAAAGAAATTCTTAATGGTTACAAAAAATTTAAAAGAAAGGATGGACTCAAATGCTTCTGTATCTTTTTGCATGAAATGATGAATTTGATCAACAATTATATATACTAATATCATATTTTAAATGTTTTTTATTAAGTGTAGTTATGTACAAAATCATCTATCTGTCTTGTAGCATACATTTTTAACCCAAAATGCTAGTACGAACATGATCCTAGCGATCATTCACATCTACATGCAACTTTAAAGATATTCAAAAGTAGAAGCATGTATAGACGACACTCAAGAGGTTGCCTTAAGTGAAATTAAAAGCTTCACGGAGTGTCAACTTAAATTTCGAGATCTTAGAACAATTGATGTCATAAGATCTCAAAATTTAAACAATTAATGCAATTTTATGTCACTTTCTTTCAACTCATTTAATTATGTCTAACTATGAAGGTTAACAAACTCCAATATCCCATATTACAATTGATGGTGGATAATGCATGGCATATATGCATTCTTGTAATATCTAGGGTTTTTGTAACCCCAAATAGAGAGAATAATGGAAGTTATAAAGAAGGAAAAATACTGGAAGAAGGAAATAGCAGAGAAAGAAGAGGAACCTAAAGTTCAGAACTGGTTAACCGTTTTTGGGGGAGTTCTCTGGGAAGGTCTTAAGGTGGTTGGGAAGACCATTACTGGTTGACTGATCATGAGAGAAAAACCTCCGAAAGCTGATGAGACCAAAATGAAGAGAAGAAATCTAGAAGAATCTAAGGAGAAATGAAGAAAAAAGGAGAGAAAGGAAGAGGACGTGGTGGAAGAACCTTAGGACCTCTGGAAAATGAAGGTCAGGGTGTTCGCAAGTTGCCAACCTCTAACCTTGAATTTCTTTTATTAAACTTAGGGAAATTTTATTAAAATAGTCATATAATGCATAGACAATTTAAGTAATGCTCCCTTTTAGTCCTTAGGAACTTGGTGAGTTTTTGTGATTTGTATTGGACAAGCCTTTAGGCATTCCCACAGAGAAAGCATTCTGGAACATGCAAGCAAAAACATTTAGCCCCAGATCAAAGAGTAGTTGTGAGCAGGTTTTGCCCTTTCTAGCTCACTTCTGAAAACTGAATCTTCCATGGGATATGCCATTAATATTCATCAAGCTCTTCATCAAGGCAAGAATATTCTTGACCCAACAGGTCCACCGTGTTGGAAAACCATGCAACTCAAGAACGTTGATCAAAAATTTCAAATTGATGTAACCAAAAAGATTAAAAGTATTTCTAAAGCCAATCTTGCAAATGATACCCACTTTCAGAGGCATCTGTAGTCACATAACAATACCTCTATAGCGAGTAAACCAGCAACAAAGCATTTACTTGATAGAAAGGCCAATTGGCTTTTCAGGATTAGTCTGTTCATCACATTCAAGAGTCTGTCGGAGAGGAGTTTCACCGATGTTCACAAGACTTAATCTGTCAAAAGTCATTGGCATATCCTCATCAAGCAACACCCCACCCTCCCTCCCCCCCGCCAGAACAAAAAATTAAAAAAAGATCTTCCTTAATGATGTGGTAGAAGCACATGAAGAAGCTTGAGTCAAAGCCATCTTGGCACAAAGACCCAATACCCATCTCAGAAAAATTGCCTCCTTCACTCTCTCTCTAGTGAATTGCCCCTTGAACCGCTTAACCTCTTAGTTGCTAACCTCAAGAGATCCCACCTCAGTTGCTAAATGCTTTGTTTCCCAAAGGGGAAGCTGAAGAAATTGATAATTGTCACCTCTGCTTCTTCCCAAGCTAATTTCCCTTGTAAAAGGTAAAGGTAGAGTTGTGGATAACCCCTTATACTTTGACCTCACATATTTGGAGGTTTGCCTAACCACGACGAGAGCATCAATAAGTAGATATAAATGTAGGTACGAAGTTCACCATTTCTTAACCAAAATCAGAGGAATAATTCACATAGGAACTAAGGTAGTCAAGTTTTCACCATAGTTCTGCATCTTTGAAGGATCCTTAAAAGCTATTTTAAAATATTTGAGGAATATTCCTATATATGAAAACATTTAAAATAATCATCATAAGTTCCAAAAGACTCTAAAGGATATGGTAAGATTCTCCTTTGTAATCTAAAGGTCATGGATTCAAATCTTAACAAACATTATTTCATTTATGAATATAAGACTACATATGATCAAACCCTCCCAAGAACTCATATTTGTGGAAGCCTCATGTCTTGGGTTTTGCCTTTTGAATACTAAAAAGCCCTATACACAGGCACATGAAGGATCCTTAAAAGCTATTTTAAAATATTTGAGGAATATTCCTATATATGAAAACATTTAAAATAATCATCATAAGTTCCAAAAGACTCTAAAGGATATGGTAAGATTTCTCCTTTGTAATCTAAAGGTCATGGATTCAAATCTTAACAAACATTATTTCATTTATGAATATAAGACTACATATGATCAAACTCTCCCAAGAACTCATATTTGTGGAAGCCTCATGTCTTGGGTTTTGCCTTTTGAATACTAAAAAGCCCTATACACAGGCACATGAATCCCAAAAAAGTCTAGCTTCTCATGAATATAAAGATGAAAGACTAAAATAATGAAGAGCACACAAAAGGATGTCGACCCTGGATCCCTGATTAGATCAACTGTACTAACATATATCGCTTATCAGCAATATAATTTTCCCAGACATCTTACCCTGTTACCCTTCAAAGGTTACATCTACATTATAGAAACATGAAAAGGAATGGGTGATAATGAATCTGACCTTTATCAATTTGAGAAGATTGAGCCGTGCAATTGCATCTTGATGATCTAGCCTTACAATAAGCAACGTTGTCAAACCATTCACGGCCAATGTTGTATTTATTCGGGATGATTTCCTACAATGTTAAGAAAAAGTAAGGTACAAGACTCCTTGCAACAAATAGGTAAATGTAAACAAAATCCAGGAAAAATATTACTCACGTGATAATTTTCAGGAAAGGCTCCAGTATGTGCACAAAATACTGTTCAGGACAACACTGGAAGAACTTCACCAATTTTTGAATTGCTTCTTTCTTTAACAAAGCTTGCTCTACTTTTCTGTGATCATTATCATGTGCAAGGCAGGCTGCAAGAGAATCTAAAGCTGTGACAGCCCAAAACTCATCTTCCAAAAGGTTCAGATAGATATCCAATCCTCCATGGGTCCGTAGCTGTTCCCTTGAGTTACGGGATGCATGGGCCATTTCACATAGAAGAGGTAATGCATACTGTTTTAATGGTGAACCAGAGATTATGAAGTTCATTAGATGTGGAATAATTCCATTTTCAGCTGCTTGTTCCTGCCTCCTTTTGTTGATTTTGCAAAGGTTGAAAAGTGCATTGAGAACCTTCAGAAAAAGAAAGTGTGATCTCAGTCATATTTAACAATAAAAATAAATATTGATTGATAAGTATTTCAGCATTGATGAGATCTTAAAAAACAGAAAGTAGCCTCTTATTACAAGGATGATAAAGTAATTAAGTCCTTAATTTGATAAAGAAGTGAAGTGATAGACCGTGCAAATGGCACTTTTAGCTAAGTGTGTGGGAAGACATTGATGAATATTAAACAACAATCCATGTTCATGAAACTAGCAATCAATGAAACAACTGACAGCTGTGAATCAGTTAGATTTTATTCTACGAGTTTTCAAACATATGGACACCAGAGCTACAGAACAGTACTGTAGTTGAAAAATCATCCTCAAAATTCCTGGTGAAAATATGACAGAAAGTCATTATGTGGTAATTTGTAGATAATATATGAAGCATTGGAATGTAAAGCATCGCATAATAAAGTAAGATGACATGTGACCTTCATAATAATAGAATAACATAAGTATGCTATGTAAATTAACAACAATAGCCATTCTTACCTACCTATTTCTATGTCACAATATACTTGCTTGAATCTGTGTGTGTCATTGGTCAATAATGGCAACTAGTATGGTCAGATAGGTTTTTCATTGCCAATGAATGGGAGGTCATGCGGCCAAACTCAAGGACCCTATGCTTGCCATATATAACTTTGCATAACACTTCCTTTGTGTTACTTCAAATGAGATTGATTGACGGTTCCCACATTTCAGATTTGAGGCAGATTGGCTAATGGTTGACAGATTTGTTGCATTATTCAATGGGGGGTTTCCAGCAGCATGTGTTGGGTGCATAGCTATCATCATCGTGTCAGTGACACATGTTAGAATCTTTAATAGCTGACATAAGAAATGGGAGAGTGTCGATTTCATAGGATTCCAAGGCCATGTTGCTACCGTGTCAACATCAGCATGTCGTGGTGATGGAAGTTCATGAATTTTGTACTTAAGATGACCAATGTTAATTGACTATCAGTCTGAAATTTGTATTTTCTCCTTTCTTTCATTTATGCTCACATATCTCGTCTTTCCTCCTTCCAATTCTAGTTTTCTTCTCTCTCTATTGCTAATTCCATTTAACGTGGCAGAGATTCCTTTTTTTCATTGATATTTGTGCACAACCACCACAGTCGATAACTCTCCAACCTCAGTTAGACCTAGGTTGTAACCTAAGTTAATAGAGTGCCCACCAAGGTACTAAGGAACATTTAACCTTATTGATTTCAGTGTTTATTATATATTATTTTTTTTAAATGAAACCTAGGCAACCAAGCCATCCCAGCTCAATGCTTGAGTTCCTTGATAACAATGGACATTACAAATGATGTTAGAACATGGGACAGTTGGGAATGTGGAAGAGGAACTAAGCACTATGTTTAAAGAATAAGAGCCACCTATAGCATCCTACATCACTTGATCATGACCATGGAATACGGTGAGAACATTAGACATTAAGAAGGAGAAATTGTAACATCTTGAATTCAGTTTCATATTGTTGATTAGAAACTAGATGAAACAATGACATCAAATTCAGGCTATTCAGCTCAAGCATTTCAGACTCAATTATTGAGTCCGTTGGGTGACTTGGTAACATGAATCAATTCTCTTCATCTAATCTATTACAGAAATAGCATGTTTATATAAAGCATAATTCAAAATCCTGATAAGAAAAAAATCTCTACATGGTTTTCCATAACATACACATTCTCTTGGTTTAATGATAAACAATTCCTGCAAAGTATACAAAGACGGTGATATAAGATGGGAAGCTACTCTTCATGGAAAATACATATACCAATGAAAATAATCCGAGTACATATCATGCCCATATCATTGTATGTTGAGAAGATAAAGTAAAACTGAAATATAAGCTTATTCTTCTTTTGAAAGGATATACTTACCTCACAATGCATTTGAGAGACAAGTAGTCCTTCATGAAGTTCAAGATTCGGGATCAAATGTCTAATTGCACCAGCACGTTGGAGGTTTTCCAAGCAGTTTGGATCCGTTGTCAGATTGTTGATACACTTCAGAATCTACGATTGCAAGGGTGTTAAACAACATGCTGGGAGAAAAAACATTTAACTCAAGTAGAAGCCAAATGATGCAGATAAAAGAATCAACCTTACCTTCATAAGAATAGGTGGTTCTATTTTGTTGAACATTTGGAAAAGACGGCTAAGCAGGCTTTGACTACACAAGTAGGATTTCACTACACTATCAGCTTGGCTGAATTCCAATAGGAGGTCTGCAACTTTTTCAAGATATTCCCTTGCCACATCAGCATTAGATACCATCTGTGAAAGCGTCCCAGATGATGTAGCACTTCCGGGTCTAGCATTTAAGACACCAGATCCAGACAAAACACCCGATGCTGTCTGTGATGCAACACCAGATCTTGGAGCAGCACCTTCATTAGAAGCTGTTGAGCACAAACCAGCTGAGGGAGGCACATTATTTGGTAATTTAGTTTGATTCTTTGTACCAGAGTCCGGATTTCCCATTTCTTTTCCATTTCTAGAAACCTCTGTACGAAAGAAATGAGTTCATTGTGACAAGGAACTAACATAATTTCTCTGGATCATGAGAAAAATCACACATTCATCAAAAAGAAACGATAATATCTTCCTAAATTTAGTTAGTTTATAACACAGATCAAGAAGATTTAATTAAAATATATCCATAAATGGCCTATCAATGCACTTATAAGGAAAAGAGATTTAAAAATGTATGTATTACTAAAAGAGATAGAGGAAGGCCAAAAATTACTTAGACAAAATAATAAAAAAAGATTTAGTGTGACTAGTATGAGAGTATTATTTAGGTAATTAGTTAAATAGGTAAAAGGATATCTGACTATATTAAGAAACCTTTACTCATACTATATATATGTGTACCGTTGTACTCTTATAATCAAATCTTTATGTTTTACCCTAATCCTTTCTCTTAAATGGTATCAGAGAGTGGTTGAAACCCCTAGCCAGCCGACCACTTTCTCCACTCCCAAAAACCACCAATCAATCCCCCTACACCGCAACCCCTATTGTTGGCCCTCTCCAGACTGTCATTGCCACCATAGAAAAGGGGGACAAACCATGCCACCAAGGCCATAAGGCCCTTCCTGTGGTCCCTACCTGAGCAGCCCATGTGCAATGTGGTGTTTCATCAAATCTGCTGTAATTGAAGGTGGATCTATTTGTTCCACCCACTTTACCACCTGCGGAGGCCTCCTACTACCTCCATGACATGCCAAACTGCAGTTTTTTCACCTAGAAAGACTTGACCAGAGGCTACAAGAGAACTATTCATCAAGAATCTCAGAGGGACATCCAAGAAACTCAATGGAAGGAACTATTTGCTTTGGTCACTAAGTTTTTAAATCTTCATTACTACTTGTCAAAAAGTGGAGCACCTCACACATCCACCGCACAACTCACACATCCACCACACAACATGGACAACACCTATAACAAGTGGTATGCCAAGGACTTGACAGTGGCAACATGGATGGAGATAGTGCAAACAGGTTTCCAAGTGCATAGACATCAGACTATGATAGAAATCTCATGAAAAAAGAAATGATATCATCTGCAATATAGAATCAAATTAAAAGCAGCAAAGACAGGCTCTAGCATGTTTGACCCAATAAGACAGTCTATGAACACTTTTTGGATAAATGGCAAGATGAGAATTGTTCCATTTAAGAAATGCAGCAATAACAAAATCCATAACTTCCTTAGCAGTACAACTATAGAAAGCTAAGAATCTTTGCAAGGATTGCAACAAAAATTAAGACAACTAAATGTTTTGGACAAATTCACTTGGATATCATATAGAGAATACAATGTACCTGCAAATTCTGCCATGAGAAAATCAAGTTCACCATTTGTTTTTCTTTCTGTGGAAGCATGTAAAAGTGGGAGAAAGCTTTCATGCCTTTCCAAACCAGAAATATGGCGCACATATTCCAGCTGACCAGAAACATGGCGAGAAGGAGGTTCACTTTCCAGCAGGCTCAATAGTGGTCGGACTGGCTCATGCTGAGGACCTGAGACATTAAGACCTCCATAGTGTCCATTTGATACAAGTTCCATCTGTTTGGGGGGCTTATCAGAAGAATTTCTGTTAGCAGAATTAGTTACTCTCTGCTGCCTACTTAAATTGGTATCTCCTCGTGATGAATCAGGTTTCCTCATCTCAGAATGCTCCCAATCCTTCTGTTCAGCATCAACAGATCCTCTGCCCGTTTTATGGCCAACACTTTCTGAATTAGTCAATTCCTGAATCATTGAAGATACTGAAGCTTCATGAATACCATGAGACACCATAGGTTTATCCGTATCTGCAATTAACTGCTTGAAATCTGGTTGGTGAACACCTGAAAGTTGAGGTTTGGAGACAGAAAGCTGTGATAGTTCTGGAGCTCCAGTGGATGGATTTTCTGTCGCATATTGTCTAAACTTAGAGGGATCAAGTTGGCTAGAAGGAGAAACAGGTGTTTCTGATTGGAATGAAACGAGAGGGTTGGAATCCAGTGGTCCAGAACATTGCTGTTGACCATTTGCTGGAAGAGATCCACCTCCACTAGATATAGAGGCCAATCTGGTAGCTTCATTCAAACTGTGAAGGGAATTAATGAGCTTAATAAGTATACCACTTTTTGCCGCAATACGACAAAAGTCATTCCTTAAAGTAGAATGCTGGAGCTTAAAGACCTGCCACATGCCATCTATTGCAAGATGAACCATCTCCCTAGGCAGAGAGGACAATCAGAACCAGAATGCAGAAATATAAATGTAATGTAGCATTAATGGACAAACATAGCAGACCTGTACTTCGCATAATCAGGCTCCAGAAAGTCTACAAGTACAGGTATTCCACGACAAGCAATGAACATCTGTAGTGTCAAGGAGCTGATACAAACAATAACATATACATAAACAAAATATTTTCTTTTATAACATGCAACTTGTACAAGTAGATTTGGAACAAGACCAAACACAATAATAACAGGAAACCTTGACTGGCAGAGCTGTTGAAAGAAGAATGCTGCTTGCATGCGAACTTCTCGAGGACGATCGGACTTCGCAAAATTCATAACATCTGGGATCTGACATTAAAGCATGACATCAAAATAATCATCTCTTCTGGAATGAAATACCACTGCTAAACTGCATATAACACTAGCAATAGTAATAAAATTAGTAGTCTTACAAGGCCAATCAGACAAGCATTTTCTATAAAATTGACATTGTCCTTCACAATCTGGTTGATTATTTGGAGCACGGAGCATGTGACCTGTGGTTGAAACAGGCATTTACAAAATATATCAATTTTATATTTTGCATCAGATGATTAATTTCCAAGGAATTAATAAGTTATTAGGAATAGTATGAAAAAAAGAAAAACAATATTGCATACACGAATCTTAGGCACCCCAAGTAATTCCATTAATGGCACAAAACCATTCTGAGAAAGAAAAGCACGTTTGTGCTCTGGTCGATGGCTAAAAAACAAAATAAGCTTCTGACAAGCAGAGACAATCGTTTCTTCAGGCTCTTCTGGCTTTAGCATTCCAACTAATTTGCCAAACTCAAGTGCCTACAAGAACAATACAAAAGAATAATTGTTAACATAAATAAAATGTGCCATGATAAAAAAAAATTATCAAAACGTTGGAAATGAATTAAATCAACAAAGCAAGGTCAAGCATAAATAATTAAATAAGATTACTCACCATAGAATATTTGTTTAGGAGTTCAGAATAATGGTTCTCTTAATAAAATAATGGAGTTGAAATAATAGTTGAAAATACAAAGTTGTCAAGGTAATGAGGATAGAATATAAAAATATGATGATTAAGCTTATGTTAGAAAATGAGATAGTTATATAATTAGAGAATATGTTTACAAGTAATTTTCAATGAAGTATGAAAAGTAAAATGAAATAATAGGGGAAACATGATGGAAAATGGAGATTGAGTAATACATAGCACAACACAACACAGATTTATGTTGTTCACCCAACAATAACCACAGACATGCACAGCAACTGATCGTTCATTCATAACTACTATCACCAACATTCCATCTTGAATATGAAAATAAAATATCATATTAGAATGTTTTTTAAAAAGTATATCAAAAAGTTTGAGATGGTGGGAAAATGTGTATTCTACCATGAACAAAGGGTTTACATATATATGCACTGAGGAATAAATGGATCCTTATAATCATATACATAGTCTATTTTAACACTTCCCCTCAAGTCATAAAGTACAAATTAAACAAACCTAGCTTGTTATAAAATTGATTGTAACATATTAACACTAAGCTCTTTGGTGAATATATCTACATGCTGATTAGAAAACCTGGTGTTAGGTATGTTGATAATTTCTTTGACAATCACAGATGTAGTGACAATTAATTTCCATATAGTTCGTTCATTAAAGATGTCATTGCCAACAATATAGATAGTTATTTGATTGTCATAGTACATGATCATAGGAACTAGAACATTGACCACAAGTTCTATAAGAAGGAATCTTAGTCAAATTAACTCACTAGCAGTCTAAGACATGACTCTATATTTTACCCATACACTTGACTTGAAGACTAGTTTATTTCTTACTCTTCCATGTGACTAGGTTTTTACCTACATACATGCAAAAACTAGACAGATTTTCTATCACCTTTCTTACTAGCATAACTAAAGTTAGAATAATCTATGATGTTGAAGTGTGCATTGGTTAAGTAGATGAGTCATTTGCTCGGTTTAATGTATACAAGTATTCTTGGTATGCCATTCTAGCATACAACTCTTAGTTTCTTCATAAATTGACTCAAGAAACCAACAACAAAGGAAATATCTAGTCTAATAATAGTAAAATAAATAAGTTTACCAACAAGTCTCCTATAATGCTCCACATCTTCAAACAATTCGGATGTTGAATCCCAAAAAGGGGGGTTTGATTCTATAAGAGCTGGTTTGAACTTGCATCTTAAATGACCCATTTCTTTTAATAAATCAAGACCATATTTCCTCTGAGAAAGGACTATTTTACCTTTGGAGTAGGTGAATTTAATTTCAAAGAAGTATCTAGATTTACCCATATCAATGATGATAGAGATTTATGTAAGGAACATCTTTGTTATAACAATAACATCATTGCCTGTCAAAAGTATGTTATCAACATAAAAGACAAAAATAGTATAATCAACCGATCAGTTATCGATAAACACAAAACTATCAACACACTTTTTAAAGTCATAAGATATCAAAATAAAACTAAGCTTGATAAACCAAGCACAAGGACTATTTAAATCCATAAATGACCTTCTTAGTCTACATACTTGTTCCTCCTGATCAACATATCTAAGAAGTTGATCTATGTAAACTTCCTCTTGAAGATCACTATTGTTCATTTACATTGTAGGATCCATTTAACACTAAATGGATATCCATTTATATGTACAAGATATATGTAATCTCAAAAAACCTAATCAAGAAATTTAATCTTGCTTTTTCCCTAACTAATCTAACTTGGTATCAAAGCATCTAATCCCCCATCACCTTCCTCCATTAGGTACTCATAGTCAAGACTTCGCTGATCTCCCACATGGATAGCTGGCAAGTCGTTATGTCTATTTACATGCGCCCAACTGCTCTGCCTTCCTATGTCAACGTCATTTGTGCTACCAATGTTGATGTTGGTAAAGAAAATGCAATTACATCCAAACTTTTAGTTGAGATCATTGTTGATAGTCCCATCTGATTTTTTGTCCTGTTTGAAGCTTTTGATTCTTCCATCAATCCATCTGCTACTTCATTGTCAAATGACATTACCTTCTCCGATCATCATCGCTTAGTTAAGTTTCCTCCTTTCTCTTTCTTGCAAGCAAAATAGGTGAAAATCACTTTTCAGCTTCAAACTTCATTTGCCCAATCACAACTTTGTATCAAGGCAATCCATCTTGGAGTACTACAAAATATTTTTTAAAAAAAATCATGGCTTTAACAAACTCTGATTCCAATGTCTTCAAACTCCATTACACCACCACAACATGATCTTCTTATTCGCAATTTTATTAGTGTGATGGAGAAAGAAACTCAATGGTACCAACTACATTTTTGAGCTCAAAGCTTTAAAACAATTGTTATTGCCCACTATCAATTGCACTATTTGACAAAACCCTACCAAATAAAAATGCCCTAGGTTGTGATGAGTGGCTTATTGATGATGTTGTCATAGTATCATGGATGTTCGCTAGGATAGAGTCCACTATTGCTCATAAGGTGTCCATGATGTGATCCACAAAGAAGATGTGAGATAACTTGCAACGGATTTATAGTTATAAGAAGAATATTTCCAAAACCTTTTAGGTGTATGAACAACTTTTTCAACTAAAACAAAGAGACAAAATGTGTTAAGAGCATTACCATATTCTAAAAGGACTATTTGATGAGTTGAACATTTATCAACTTTCAACCACCGACATTGCTACTTTTCAGTGCTATCATGACAAACTAGTTGTTGCAACTTACTGGCATCAATCTAGAAATTGCCTCCTAGATTCGTGGGCAAGCCCTTGAAGTAGATTGCATGCCAGATCTTGACGAGACTTTTGCAAAGGCCATGCACATCTCTACTCAATCTAGTTCTACACTCCCAAGTGTTAGTGGAGAACAATCTACCTTGGTTAGTTCAACTAACCACCATCAAGATTGAGGGAGTATTAGGCATAAAGACCAATAATACCCTAAGTGTCAATAGTGTGATAAGTTAAGACACAGATCTAAAAAGTGTTGAGACAAGTTTCCTTATCTGAAATCTCAAGTTGCTCATGTTAGTATCAAGACCGATATTAATGCAAATGCACCTCCTCCTAGTCTTACCATCACTATCCTATAGGAAGACTATAATTACCTTTTATTTACACAGGGACAGAATCCTATTACCAGCATTTACCTATCATTGACTCTCTCGATGTGGTAGCACACTGATAGCAATGACAAGAAGACCACATCATCGGGTGGGATGTCATGGTGGAGCATGGAGGAGAATGCCTTGATGGCTCTACTTGCATGGCCTACAAATGCCATTTCGCCTATGATCGTGCTCTATGACACCAAATCCTTGGAGGGGAGCGAGTGAAATGCTTAAAGAGCCATGTCGACGTCTCCACACTTGGCGTACATGTTGACAAGAGCATTCCCAAGTCGACTATCAATCGCCAAGTGCTCATTCTCGATAATGTAGGCATGCAGCCACTTGCCAAAGCACGACGATCCCATCGAACCACATGCACAAAACACAGAGACCAAACTCACCTCATTTGACATTACCTTGCCACACAACACAACATGGTCTGGAACGTATCAATGGTCTTACGAGAGCATCCATGATTGCACGCATAACTAGAAATCATCATGGTCCATGACACATCTTTGTTCAATTATCTTGTTCGATAACATTTTTTCCTTTTCATTGTATTTTTCAGGACTTGTTAACAAAGAGGAGGATTAATTTGGGTCTTAGGCTATCACCTTCAGGAGCATACATTTTGGATCACGACAATATACCTCATGGTCTAATTGCATGCATGTCAAGCGCTAATTCCTCGATTCTATGGAACTACCATTTGGGTCATCCGTCCATTGAGAAGCTTCATTAAGTAATTCCTTAGGTCCCTCTTTCCTCATTTAGTTGAGTCGTGTTACCTTGAGAAGTATACCTGTACTTCCTTTAAGAATTTGCATCTTACTTCATCTATGAACATGTTTGATTTAGTTCATTGTGATGTATAAGGTCTTAATCATACAATATTTGTTAATGGTCACAAGTATTATGTAGTTTTTGTTGATGATTACTTTCGAATGTCTTAGGTTTGCCTGTTAAAGGAACGTCATAGTGTTCTAGATGTATTCAAACATTTTCTTATTGAAATACAAAATCAATTTTCTGTATGTCTAAAAATATTACATATTGATAATGCTCTTGAGTTTGTATAAGCTGAGTTTCATTCCATTTGTACTTCCTTTGATATCTTGTATTAAACCACTTATTCTCACACCTCTTAATAAAATGAGGTTGTAGAGTGGAAACATTGCTACCTCCTTGATGTCATGTGCACTCTCATGATGTATGTTCGGGTTCCTAAATATTTTTGGTCTAATGCTCTTTTTATTACTACCTCTCTCAACAATAAGATGTCTTTTTCACCTTTAAAGGGAGAGAGAGGCAATAGCTTTTATCTTGATCAAGAGCTGGCAATACCTTTTCATTGCTTTTATCTTGATCAAGAGTTGTTTTCAATTCCCCTACAAGTTTTTAGGTGTGTTGCTTTTATTTACAATCTTTTTCTCAACCTTGACAAGCTATCTCCTTGGGCAATCAAGTGTGTATTGTAAAACACATTCATACTCAAAAGAGATATTGGTTATATTATCATCTTACTCATAAATATTATACCTCCATGAATGTCTCTTTTTTTGAGAGTTAAACTATTGACCATAAATATTTGTCCAATTTCTAGTGAAGACATCACTCTTATCACATTTGATATTGTTCTTAAGAAAATACTTTATGTTCTTGATTTTCTTGTTAACCTATTATCTATCAATGCTATTATTAAACAATTGAATTCCTTTATAATCTTTTACCCTTTCCATTGCATTTTTTAAGATTTGCAAATAGGGCAATGGATTGGTTTAGGCTTGAGGGGTGTACAATCTTGTTCGTGATAATATTACTCAAGGGATTGCCTTTGTAGTCACTTTTGGAGACTCTAGTCTACATTAGCATTGTCATCTTGGACACCCCTCTCTTTCAAGGTTGTGTGATCTTTGATGGATTTCTATTAGTTTATTTAGTTGTCCTTCTTATTTATGGATAAGCAATTTTGTACTGCCTATCAGAGTCATGAGTTATCCACTATTTTGAGTCTTTTTGATGTTGTTTCTTATGACATTTGGGTATCATTGTACAGATCAAAGGTTGGCATAGCCACAACTGAAGGAAGCTGTAGTTGACAACTATATATTTGTAGTGGTGGATGATCACTCACATCAAAATTGTTTGCAAAACTTGTGGCAAGCAAAGTCAAGAGAGGAGAAAGATCAATAGACTAGGAGTAAGAATGGAGGACATGTTGGTAGAAGAAATAGGAACCAAGTCCGAAGGATTATCCAAAAAGGGAAAAATAGTTAAAAATGATTCAAAATAAAAAATCTGACTTCAAGAAATTAAGTTTATTTACACAATATCTCTGAATTTTTTATTAAATTTCATATAATTTTTTAAAATATGTTGAAAACAGTAGAAAGATAAAAAATTCTACCCTCTATGGAATTTTTGTTAAAATCCATTTAATGTAAAATATGTTATTTCATAAAATATATTGAAAACATGTTACAAACAGATTGACAACAAAAATTAATGAGTTCCACAATTTTATGGATCATATATGAACACGATGTATTTTCTTATTTAAATTAGATTTGCAAGAATACAGAACTATGACAAAAAAATGAAAAGTTGGAAACTCCTAAATATGCAAATTTTATTTTAGATCCATGGAAAACATGGTCATTTACACATAATCCGTGTCATTTAAAATTAATTTCAACAAATTTCCAAAAATGCATTGGAAAACAAGAAGAGATAAACTCTATGTCATATAAACTTTACAACTACAAAAGTACAAATTCTATGTCGGATCCAGGCAATGCATGAACCTCTACCCAAAATCTGTCACTTAAAATTAATTTCATCAATATTTGGAAAATAGTTTGAAAATAGAAAAAATAAATAAACTATTGGTTCCACAAATTTTATTTTGAGTCAAGAAAGCACAAGGTTGTTATTTGTTAACACAAAATTTGAGTAAGAATAATAGAAACCAGCAATGAAAATCAGTGAAAAAGATAACCTGAGGAGTGGAAGATGGACAGTAGATTAGCAGCAGGGGTTAACTCCAATGACTTTTCCAACAATTCCAATGGCCTTTGATGAGCAACAACAGCAACAGGCAGAAGCAAAGCAATCAAAAAAGGAAGAAAATGAATAGTGTGAGAAAAAATGGCTGGAGATGCCAGCCATTTAAAGAGAAGGCTAGGGCAGCACACGTTGGACTGATGTGTTAAAGTCAATCAAGAATCAACATGGTCCATCAACAACTTTGAATAGATGCATGTTGATCAGCATGACATGTTTGCACCAACATAGTGCTGATATTTGTGTAACACGAAATGGCCAATGTCGTGTTGCTACATGTTGATTTTGAAAACTTGAAATCTTTCAAGAGGAGACTGGGGCAACACATGTCAGAATGTCGTGCAAATGTAAATCAACATGATCCACCAAATGCTTAAAATGGACATACGTTGACCAACATGACATGTTTGCATAGCATGGAGTCAACATTTGTGCAACACAACACAACCAATGTTGTGTTGATGTCGTGCAAATGTAAATCAACATGATCCACCACATGCTTAAAATGGACCTACGTTGACCAACATGACATGTTTGCATAACATGGTGCCAACATTTGTGCAACACAACACAACCAATGCTGTGTTGCCACATGCTAATTCTAACACATGTTGATGTTGAAAACTTGAAATCTATGTTTGCAGGTCCTTCAATATCTATTATTTAAGAGATTTATTATGCTTAGAATTTTTGTCATATTGTCATCTATCTTATGAAGTAGGTACTCAGATTCATTAAAAACTGCAGCAGATTGTATCATTAATTTTCATAATTTAAAAAGAAAGGTAAAAAGTCTAAAGGTGTACCAAAGGTTATTCCACATTATGAGTAATAAATTTCTAAAGCTGACAGTTGTTATCAAATTATCACCAATTTAAGAAATCACATATTTGAAATGTCTTAGGCACCTGTAGAGGAAAGAGATTATCTCCAGCCAAATTCTCATCAAAAACCTGCCAAAGAGAAAAAAAGACCAATATAAGAAATGGTGGATAACAGATAACTGAACAAACCGGAAATTATGGTCTGATGTTCCAAGGTATGTAGAATTGCTGACAGCTTAACATGAATTCTCTGAACCCACTTTGATTTGCATGTGGTACAATACAACATTAAAGAAAGCATCTAATATATTTGAATGTCTAAAATACGTACTGATCCATCAATATCGATCACATCCTCTCTCAAGGCACCCATCATTAGCTGTAGGAGTTTCCCACCATTTCTATGTCCAGTTTGGTTTTCAAGTCGTTTTTGAGCTATCCTTGCCTTAAGTGTTGATGCTAAATCATTATTCCCATCATAGAGTGACACATTCCCCTGGGAGATATTAGAATGAGCACCGGAGGTTGAAGCTTCAGGAGTCCGATCTTGATGATCTTTTTCCAGTGGTTGAAACAAATCCTCAAGCGAGGAGTCTCCTGGAGTATCACGAAACCTACTGAGACCATCGCTTCCAGAAACTATTGGTGGCTTGCAAGCCTGATGATCACAGAAGTAAAAATATTATATAGGAAAAAACAAAGTTGGATACCATCATAAATCAGAATCATAAATGAGATCTCCCAGTTGGAGTCACGGGATCCTTATAACATTGAAACAGGAACGTACAATTTTATTTTCTTTTAGTTTTCTTTTGGCCCTATATTTTCATTTTCTATAATTTCCATGGCACAAAATCCCCCAAAAGCTTGTCGCAAAAAGAAGTTTGTCTTCAGAGACAAAGTCTTGTTTGGGATGGATGGATTGCTTGATCTGATTTTCCCTTTCTAATTTGTTAAATAGATGAATGAAAAGCCACATACTTTCAGCACTGATTCCTGTGTAAAATCAGCATAAATAATAAAATAGTTGCACATCCACCATGGTTTCTCTTTTTTTTTTTTGGGTGGTTGGAGGGGGGAGTGGGAAGAGCTGTTCCATTTCCCATCATTACAAATTTGTAACATTCATTTATATTCTAAAGCTTGTCTCATAGAATAGTTTATCTTTAGAAACAAAGTCTTGTTCAGTGATAGACAGATGGGTTGCTGTAACTTAAATTTTCCACAAATTTGCATTTCCTTCACGTTGATATTTTTTATTGTGCTTATTTTTAATGAAAATCATCACATCCACTTTTCAAAAATGTATACATTAAATAAGTTTTCAAATAATCTGGGTATATCTTGATTCAATCTTGACTCATTCCAACCTTCCAGTATGACTTTATTTTAAAGTTATATAATTCTACCAAAAACTTTGGTATATCTTGAACTACCAGCAAATTCGACAATACAGCTTATTTTACACTAAAGGCCAAGAAGTAGAACATTCAGGTTGTCATGTAGTGTCCAGGTGTAATTATTAGTCAGTAGGTATGTACATTCAAACATGTACATGTGGTTTGAAAGAACTTTCTGTGGCTTACCTTTTTGTTTATCCCTATGAGGAGTCTTTGTCAGATAGTCATAATCATCCTCTTTAGATGGATTAAAAATACAAAAGTGAGTAGGATAAGAAGAGGTTGTTATAGAGATTTCTTTTACGTAAAGGAAAACCTGGTAAAATAGGCACCCACCATTATGGAGCCTGGGGAAGATTTAATTATGTGCAGTCCTACCCCTACATATAAAGCAAATGTGTCCATGATCTGAAGTTTTGAACCCATGAACGTCAAATTACTTATTGATGAAGATTTCAGTCCCACACAACAAAATTTTGAGAACTCGAAACACACACCAATGCCAACAAAGAACATAAGAGAAAGTTGATATAACTAAGTAAATGATATGCACCCACCTCACTAATGACATGAGTTTCAATCCAACCCCTCCCCCCCCTTTAAAAAAAATATTGATCAAGATATCTCACTAACATGGTGAATTAAACAAAGAGCTTTCAAATTTTTACATTCTCTTTATGCCAGAAAAATACCAGATTTCTAGTGATAAATTTCAATGATATGGGATGAGAACCATGTTAGAAGTTATAACAAGAAAGCACTCAATCACATATCAAACAGCAACCCAAAACAGTAGGAAAACAAAACAGGTTACCTTTTTGGAATTGATCTCATCGCTTCCTGGCCCAAAAGAAAAAATATTGACTTGATCTTGACAAGAGTGATCCTTTCCTTCAGGTTTATCCATTGTAATATTTTTACCAACTAATTCTTGAAAATCGACATCACTATTCTTGACCACCTCATCAAGAGAATCACTTTTGGGCAGGTCGGTGGAACTCTCATGGTCCCTAACAGAAGGTATTTCATGTAAAAGCAAAGTAGGATCTTGAGAACATAGCCCACCCATTTTGAGATCAGCAGCAGCATTGCAGTGGTTATTCTCAGCCGTGTCAACTATCATACCATGTTTCTTGTTGCATCTATTTTCTTCAACATTCTCAACATGTGAAGTCTCTTCATTAGATCCTTCCTGTGGGAAAAAAAAAAATTATCTGAAAGATACTCTTTTTTTTATGCAGATAGCAATGTCTATGTAATCTCAGACAGCTAACGTGTTTACACCAAAAACCTTCACTTGCATGTCTACACGCTGAAAATATTTCACTGGACAACCATTTTTTACCAGATGAAGTCATTTCCTGTAGAATTTTAACCTCTTAAGAAGCCATCTTATTAAAATTACAATAGGAAATTATTCAGCATATTTATTAGATTCTGATTCCATGAAAATGACCTTCTGAAAGAATAAAAGGCTGAATCTTGTTAAAGAATAAGGTTCATCCACGTACAACAACAGGTGTTTAGGAAGATTGTCCCAAAGGAAAAAAGAGACAGTAACCCTAGAATAAGGAATCCATGAAAACTAATTATAGATATAATTTTAGATTTAAGCTGAACAAATTCACTACAAATGCTTGTTTAATATTCCTAAACCCCAAACTGAGCCATTTGACTTAAGAAGACTGAAATTTTCCTTTGGTAAGCAGGCTTTTATATAAGGATATCCAAATGCAATCCTATATCAAAAGGTTTTATTGAAGTTTTGGCGATGATAAAGTGTTAATTTGTTAATTTCTCTTTGTTGAGAGATTTTGAACCAGGGGTTAGCATTTTTGCCACTTGCTTTTTCTTGAAAAATATTTTTTTGAGAGAAAGTGAGATGATGGCCATATCATCAAAGATTTTATTTGTAAATTAAGAATCCCTCTCATTATCTTGTCTAAGTTTGTACTTTTTTCTTGACAAAGGGTAAAGTTATACATCTTATTAGATAAGAATAACAAGAATACAAATGGTTGTTAAGGAAAACAAGGAAAACAACCAAAAAGAAAGAGAACCCAGCTCATTACAAGATAACCCTTCCAGCTTTTTATAGATACCCAAGTTTGTTGTAGAATAGACTCCTGATTAACATAACCTTGACAATACACAATGTCATTCTTTTGCTTGCCAAGTGCTCCAACATATGGCATGCATAGCCTGAAGGATATGGTGCTAAGCTTGCGTCATTTTCCCCTTGATCAGTTGGAAAGATACATGAAGCCACTGCAGCCCCTATTTCAACATCAGACCCCCATGCACCAAGCTGCAGATAAACTCGATCCAACACCCAAGTAACTGAATTGCACCCAAAAAACAGGTGATCCACATCTGCTGCTCTACCACAGAATAATTCAGGTCAGCCCTGTGATCCCATTTGCTCCCGAACTTTATAGGTGATGTCCATGGGCAAGAAACCACATGAAGGCACAAACCTTCAAAGGGGTTTTGCCACCCCAAATCAGCTTATGATAAGGCCCACCTACTATTCCCCTTGCACAATGCTCTGAAGCAATCCTTCACTAAAACCTGCTCCCTAAACACTTAGTTACAGGAGAGAGCATCTGCTTCATTACAATTACTCAATAGATGAGTTGCCAACAAACCTAGCAGATCAGCAACAGCATCAATCTCTTCCAATTTCAGCATTCTTCTCAAATTCAGATTCCAGTTCGACATTGTCGCTTCTGCCACAAGCACCCATGGTGTTCTTGTAAGAGAAAAAATAGAGAGAAAGAGCTCCACCAACACACCTTTATTGAGCCATCTATCTTGCTAGAACAAAGCCTGATTGCCTGATTTCACCTGGTAACTAGAGTGTCCCTTCATGGAGGCTGAATGCCCGAGATGGCTCTCCAGAAATGGGAATTATTAGATATTTGAGGAAGCAGTTTCGGAAGTTATTAACCATACCATATTTGCTATTGATAATGTCCAGCCAAACTCCCTTATCATTATTGTGGGATCTCCATCATTTACATAGGAGTACTTGATTGATGTCAGTTTAGCTTATGACTACCTAGACACATTGGGATAGTGGCTGACAAACATCCACCCACTTAATAAGATGAACTTCCGTTTCTTTATTTACTTCCAAAAGCCACCTTCTGCATTTAGCTTCAATGGCATTGATAACACAGAAGAAGCTAGAAGAGGAGCATATGAAATACAGGAATACTCACAAGCATTGACTTCTATAAGGTGATTCTACCACCTAGCTTGAGGCATTTACCCTTCCTACCTTCTATCAAGTATGTAAATCAGGAAATGCCAAACAATTACCCTAGGCTTCTTGTAATGAAGCAGACATTCAGCTAGGTAGATTCTCTACTTTGCAATGAGATGAACTAGAGAATTGTGTGGTGAGCTCCCTCAAAGTATTAATCCTAATCATTGAGCTTTGGCTAAAATTGACTTTTATGCCATATATCACCTCAAAGCAGTAGAGGAGAAATTTCACCCTGTTTGCTTTACTTTAGAAGCAGCCATGAATACCAAATTACGATCTGCGTACTGAAGAATTGAGAGAGGAATCTTTGATCACTTGACGCACCAGCACTCCAACCAGTTGTATTCCAATGGCATAAAAAGGTTATGTATCTAAACCCAAATACGACCTGCTAATTAAAAAAGGTAAGTGTATGAACCTATTTATGACCCAAATCCATTTAATATAAATCCAAAGTCATTTATTTAATATGTTAGTATATTGGGTCAATATATTGTGTTAGGAATTCTCATCCCTTAGAGATGGTCCTTATCTAGGCAATATTGCAGCAAGTGCATCACACAACTTGTGAATAACAAGTTCATTCTCTATGTCCAACTTTGATAGACGAACAAGAATCTCTTTCCTCATCCTTAATACATGTTTGTACTCAATCACTGAGATCTGGCCTTCATTGTGGAAAGGACAGAGTGAATGTACACAACAATCATTTATCTTTCAATAGGTAAATGTGTCTATGAAGTTTTCAATCCTGATGACCCCGACTCTTGCAGCCAAATTAATAAAAGTGGAACTTCCAGCCAACATCCCTCCCATGACTATCATTTTTTATTCAAGTAAAAGAATAATTACCATGGCTCCTAAGTTTGTTGAGGAATACCTGTTCAGAATTGGTGAAATCTCTAGTGATTCCCTCTCTAGAAGGATTTTCACCACACACATCATCACTTGAACCTTGAAGTGCAATTGAAGAATCAGCCTCTATGACCCTACAACAGAAACATAAAGTGTAAGCTCCAAGTTATAAGTCAAATAAAAAAAAAATTGAAACATTGAAATGTTGGAGGTGCTCTCAATGGAAGAATATTAGTAGAGATGCAGACTCAAATTTAACCTAAAAAGTGTTGAGCTTCAACCTAAATTTGAAAGTCAAGAAACCAATCATCAACTAAAGATAGTGGACAAGAAATTAAAAAAGAGTCTGGAACTAACTTCCAACTAATAGGTTTCACATGCCCATCCTATTTGTTGGCCATGTTATAATAGAAAATGTAATGATATACCAATATAAGAACCACAGGCATATGGACTATATAATGGGAGTGATAGCGACTACTAGTAATTTTGTGATTGATAATAAATCCTTCAATGCTAAAAATCCTTTTCTTGATCCCTTTCCTGATACTTATTACTTAAGAATCATGAATCAAGCGTGGAAGAAATATTAAGTTCTAATCTCAAAATCCAAATAATATTTGTCACAAAAGGGGATTTGTGCACCTAGAAAATATAGGAATTAATTTGTGGAAGAAATCTAACTATTACCATTTCTCTACTCATTGGAATTTCAAAACAATTTATAAGAACCTCTATCTAAGAAGCTGATATACTATACTATTATATTATAAAAGTCCTAAGCAAGTAGACGAATGATTTACCACAACCACAGTCATAGTCATAGTCACTGACCAGGAAGCCTCGGTTACACAACCACAAGATCCATCAAAGTCAAACCAAAATGAAGCACAAAGATGTAGTATACACCCTTCCATCAACCCTACCTTAGTATGTGACCAAGCAAGAAGGGCTGATTTCGTTTCTCAATTTTGGTGTGATTCTCAACGGGCAAAGAAAGAATAAGGAAAATTTATGGCAATGGAAATGCCAGAGTCTATGACTTGTCAAAAAAAAGCAAGAGCAGCTCTATCAACTTAAAGTTCTCAAACATCTGGCCATGGAGTATCTCATGGAAATGGGCATCAAGATAATCTCACCACTTATAAAAGAAAAGGCAAAGAACCTCTTATTTAACAAAAAGAAGAATTCATAGGTAAGGAAAATGAGAGAGAATGAATTATTTAATACCTATATTTAAGAATAAGAGAGATATAAAAATTGTAATAATTATTGTGATATTAAGTTAATAAATCATACTATGAAATTATGGAAAAGTATAATTGAACAAAAACTAAGGCATATAAAGAAAATCACAGAAAATCATCTTCAGTTTATACCAAGCAAGTCAACTGTGGAAGCTATTTATACACTTAGACAACTAATAGAAAACTTTGTAGTTAAGAAAAAGAACCTCTATATGGTTTTCATTGATTTAGAAAAAGTTTATGATAGAGTACCTAGAAATCTATTCTAATAGATTTTACAAAGAAAAAGAGTATCAATAAGATATATTGATATTATAAAAAACATGTATGAAAAAGTAATTACTAGTGTTAACACCATATAAGGAGAAATTAGGAAATTTTCTATAATTATAGGTTTACACCAAGGATTTCCCCTAAGTTCATCATATCTATTCATCTTGGTTATGGATGAAATAACAAACAAAATTCAAGAAGAAATATCCCAATGTATGTTATTTGCTAATGACATAGTTTTAGTTGATAAAAATAAATCAAGAATTAGTTTTAAATTAGAATTATAGAGAGACACTTTAGGGTCCAAAAGATTTAGATTAAGTAGGATAAAAATTGAATATATGAAATGTAGGTTCAACAAAAATAGGAATAATGATGAAAGCATATTTAAATAGTCATAAGACTCATAAAAGTAATACTTTTAAACACTTAAGATTTATAATTAGTAATGGTGAAATTATAGAAGATATTATTCATAGGATTAAAGTACAATGGATGAAGTGGATAAATATTTTTAGAGTATTATATGATAGAAGAATACCTTTAAAATTAAAAGGAAAATTCTATAAAATTGTTATTCTCCTAGGTGTACTTTTTAGCTTAGATGCTAAACTATAAAGTATAACCATATACTTTATGACTCATACAGCCGTAATCTCAACAACACTACCTTCTTGCATATGTCATGTTTTATAGTTTAACATTCTAAGCCATAAAATACAGCACATAACAATCAATCAATCAATCAAAAAGGTGTCCTTATATTACATAACAATCAAAAAGTATTTTTTCACTACATTCAATGTACTTTAACTCTATGAATAACATCCTCTATAATTTACAACACAATTTACTCGCAACTTTTTAGTTCACTCCATTTGAGTAGAGATGTGTACGATCAACCAAAGAACTAAACAAAGTGACAGAAGAGCACTTGCAAAGTCAGAGAAATTCCAAAAAGTATCAATCCATTACAACTTGTTCCTAAAGCAAAGGTGTATAAAATCCCTCACACCTACTCCAAAAGACAATCTCCCTCTTGACCCCATCACAGAAAAAAAAAAGAGAGTGACAAATAAATACCTAAAACCTTACATGAGTAAATCTGAAAAGGCAGGGAGTATCTGCTTTCAGATGAGCACAAATATTATCTCCAACAGATAATATCTGGAATTCATTACTAGATATCACGAGGCAATTCAGTGCACCAACAAACAAGTATTTTCAGATAATGTACCTTACTGCTCCACTTGTTCTGCGGAGGGAGTTATGCAAAGCTTTCCTTGTGTTTAGGATCCAAGCATGTGATAGTAGTTTCTTTGCATCGGGCCTTTGCATTGCATCCTAAATAAAGTTCAAGGTCAAGCTCATAAGTGGAAATTAAAATGAAATTAAACAACAACTGTACCCCAGCTAAGAAACAGAAACTATGTGAAATACCAAATGTAAGAAAACTTTTAACATAAAACAGAGAACATAAATCATTGAGAAAAGTTAATCACACCTTCTTGAAGCACAGATGTAAAAAATCAACAATTTCTGGGGACAAACCATCAGGTAGGGGAGGATGGTCATCCTAAAAAATAGAGAAGTCCCAAGTGGTGGACAAGTTAGAAAAAGATACAGAGAAAAATGGAACTATGAAACATTTGAAGATTCCATGTTACACTATGAAAGCTGGATGGGAACATAATTGTCTTCAAATTTCAAAATGTGTCGTCACAAACAAAAAAAAATCATAATCTAATGAAGGAATGCATTTAATTATGCACAGGATTACAGCTAATCAAACAAGATCTAAAAGTAATTGTGAAACATAAATGTTACCCATCACAGCAGGAATAAGGAGATGGTGTTTTATACATTCCCAATGTTCTTTATTTTGATACTACCATAATTGACATTTATTGGCATGCCCAAGTTGGGCCTGGACGGTTATCACAACAATTGAAAAGTGTGTCCAATAATATTGTATGGTTCAAAGAAACCTATCAACAAATAGCAATAAAGATTCTAGAACTCATTTAACTCATAAATTGAATTTGACTAGTTTACATTCATAAAGATATTAACCGCAAACTCTGATTGTTATGTTACAACAGGAACTTTCATTGTTTACATAACTTTTTACCAAACAATAATCATTAGCAAAGCACTAAACTAATTACAAATGTTCGTAACATTTCATATTCCCAAAAGAAAGTTCTGGTGTATATTTTAGGTCAATATATATGTTGCCAGTCCACTATTTACATTTTAAGTCATTCCTGAATCATAGTTCTCAATTCACAAAATATTTCAATGTCCAGGTATACCCAGTAAAATAGTTAAAGACTAAAAAAGATTTGAAGAGTCAAAACCTGAACAATCCGGAAAAGAGCTGGCATAGGCTGCAAATCATAATATGGAGGGACACATGTGAGAAGTTCAATGACAGTACAACCAACACTCCAAATGTCTGATGCAGCACATACCCCTGACATTTCAATCACCTGAAAATGATATCAGTTAAGGAAATATTCATCTGACACTGGTGCACCACAGAAAATAAATAAATATTTTTTGTAGAAACAGTTACAGAACATGAACAAGTCTAAAATATAAGGAAACACATTAAATTTTTGGGATTTTTGAAAGGAGAATATGTTGAAATTTATCAGATAATAAGGTTCCTCCAACAAGAAGAAAATGACAAAAGAGTTAAATTTTATTCAAAAAGAAAGATTCAGGAGATCACTTCAACAGAAAATGATAGGAAATTAAAAAATTAAACAAGAAACATAAAATTAAAGTATGGCTAAGAATAAAAACACTTCTTCCAACAACAATAAAGACCTCTAGCCTTCCCAGTTTTGGGTTCCATGATTCAAAATAACATAATTCCATTGCACCGAAATGATCCAACATCAAAAGGAGAAATTTGTGCTTTTCTGTGGAAGACTTCCCCATGATCAGTTGATCCCCTTTAAAACTTCCAAAACAAAACCAGAAGTACTCAGGAACTGTAAATTATCTGAATCACCGTGGGAAGTAGACAACTCCAAATCTGGATGCTAGAATCAACCAAAAATTAGAGATGGTCACAATCTTATGTGTCTGAAAAACAGAACACAAGATGTCTGCCTCCCCAGAACATCTGCTGCAATAAGCCTTTGTAACCAACCTCCCATGTATCAGCAATCACATGAATAATTCCATACCATCTTGTATGGTCTCCAGAAATCACTAGGATGATTAGACTGCCTTGAAACAAGTGCTAACTGAGAACGACCCATCCTTACTAGGCTAGAAAATTAAGTAATCCGTTCCAGTCAAAGGAGGCCCAACCTGTGACAGGATACCTCAAAGATTTGCTGTCTGACATCTCACTAAATTTAAATATTCATTTTTTCAATTTTTATAAATATTTAATAGCAATTATCTATACATAATATTTAATAGTAACATTGAAATACAAATAATCTTAAGATAACATCAAAATATGGAGTGTAATAACACTGATTTGAATTTTTTTGAGAAAGGGCTGATAGAATCTTTTTAAACAATAATAAGCTTCTCCTGTTTTCCTAAACCCTAAACAGGTCCCCAAAATAGAAACCCAAGATAATACTTTTGTTACTATGAAGACCCTTGCCCACTCCCTAAGAGTGCTCATAACAGAAAAGTAAGAATCCACCTTTCAACATGTTTGTCCTTCAAAGGTCCCTCAATTGTACTGCAACCACGAGCACCGGCAAGTGGCCTGAATAGCTAATAGCAACCTCTGTTTGGCTTCTGATATTCTACCCTTGATGAGAGATGCTGTCAAATCCACTAGATCATCCCAAGAGCTGAATGGCAGTCCCCCCATAACCACTTGAGGTGTGATGCGACCCCAGACATACCTGGCATGTGCATAGCTGAAGAATAAATGATTCACATCCAGTACTTCCTGGTTGCCAAAAAAAACACACAATATCCATGGCTAGAGCCCATTTGCTTCTTCTTACTTTAGTAATCAATTGATTATGAGCTAAAGACCACAATGGAAGCAGCCCCCCAAACCTTCAATGGTGACTTGCATCTCCATATAATGGAAGCAGCCCCCCAAACATCACCCTGGTTATCAACCAGAAGCTTGTGACAGGGAGCAACTGAAGACTTTTTTGTGCCCCCGGCCCAGCATAGTGTATCCAGTTCCCTATTCAGCTCATTCACCCCTTGCAGCACCAGGAGCAGACTAGCAAGCTTCACCACCTGATAATTGATGTTTCTCCTAGGACCCAAATTCCATGAGAGTTTGCCACCAGGTCCCTTAGACACCACCATTGCATTTTTTCATTGAAGACAGTCGACAAATATTAAGGAACTGTGAAAGGAGAGACCACAATGAGATTTTCTGTATTTCTCTCTCTGAGGGATTACAAGAAATATATATGTAGAGTTGGATATAATCAGGTATCCAATAACTTTATACTACCCAATAATATATAAACCTAATAATAACAATATAGAAGGCTCTAACTAACACTTCCCCTCAAGCTAGAGCATATGCATTAATCATATTCAGCATAAAGCTAAGTAAGCTAAAAACCTCCACACTGAAGCCCTTAGTGAACATATCTGTCAGCTGCTCTAAGGACTAGGTGCACTCATTGTGCATTCCATAACCATTTGGGCATGATTTCATTCATCCCATCAACAATGCCCGCTGCAATCCAAAAGACAGACATATGAAAGATCAGCAGGCTCACTAGCACACCTTTAAGAAAAACTAGCCAACCCCTAAAACTTAGGGTACTTCAATTTCCAAATGTTCAGTTTCTTCTGAAAATTATCAGAGGAACCTCCAATCCTTATTATTATGATCTTTCTGCAATAGAGGAAGTCTGTTTTTGAAATAAGAATAGGATGAACCTCATTAAAAACAAGAATCCACCCAACCAAGGAGGTCAAATCACAAGGAAAACAAAAAAAAAAACATAGCTAAAATGCCAAAAGTGTCCTGCCATTGAAAAAGACATTATATCAATGAAGCCAAATGAACCAACAGATCACATGAATCATCATTCTTAACTGTATAGCCTATTTGTGCACATTTTCTGTCGAAAAAGAAAATGGCAGGAGATGGTGGAAATAATAGGAAAATAACAATACAATATTATTTGTCCACCAGAGTAAATAACAAGAAATCAAATTAAGGTGTTTATGCAATTACAAAAAATGATAGGAAATTAAAAATGTAATAATTTTATCTAAAGATTAATCAATAAATTTGATGAAAATTTGAAAAAAAACATTATATTTAAAAAAACATTATTTTGAAATTATTTTTTTTAAATGAAGTATAAAATACATTAAAATTTCATTAAAAAAAGGCATTGCATGCTCATAATATACAAAACATTGTTCATCACAATACAACTTTGTTTTCAATCAATACAACATAAATCATGTTACATATCATTTATTTACTACAAAATAATAAAATTTGTTTACCCAAATGGTTCTCTTCCTTTGTTCAATGGTTGAAATATTAGTCCAACATATTTCTTCTTCTTTAACAATGGTAAGAGTTTCAATAGGTTCATCAGTATCTACTTCAATTAATTCATCTACAAAATTCTTAAGTAAATCTTTTCTATTCACTCTTCTTATAAAATTGTGAAAAAAAACATGTTAAAATAATCTTTACTTGTGTGTCAAATAAAAATGATATATATCCTTGTAATATTGTAAATCAACACTTTATCACTTCAAATATATGCTTTATTACAATTCTCAACTATGAATATCTGTAATTAAAATTCCTCATCATATTAGTAAGAAGTCGGTTCTCATCATACTCTAACAGATAATAACAAATACCTCAAAATAGAGAAATAAAATTCAACCAATTTGGAAATCCTAAATCCTAAAATTTGTCTTCAATTGAGGTTGATTAGATTATTCTTTCATCTCTAATAGGGCCAATGTAGTAATGAATTGTCTTATAAAATAATGAATTATTTTTCTAACGTAAAATGATGACGAAGAAGCTTAGAATCCACCTCACTGTTTGTCATTGTAAGTATCAATAACTCAGCCCTCTGAAGATATTGTTGGAATCCACCAACAACGATACAACACTCAAAATCCACCAAGTAGTTTTGTTGGAATCCACCAATAGAAGGAAAGTTCAGAATACACCGAGAAAAATAAACTAAGTAATATTTTTACTAAAAGATCAAGCTCCCCATTACATGACTAGACTCCTCTTTACAAAGAAAAAGGATACAACTAAAAAAAAGGTAAATGACAATAAATAGAAACAACTACTTTTATGACAACATTAAAAATTAACTTAAAAGACACCCATCTCTATGCGTGGCTTATAGGCTTCTTCTTGAGACAAATAATACATATATTTTAAATCCTAGTGCATGACAAATGAGACATTTCCTTAACTTGTTCCGTGGAGAAGAGGATTTAGGGGACCAATCCAACCAAATTTACTCACCCCTACGACCAAGTCTTCTATATTGACAACAGCGTAATGGATCCCAACATTCCATTGCCTAACATCAACCCAATCACTTTGTTGTTGATTCATCTTTCACCAAATTTCATGTTTCCAACCTCTAGTTAGCATCATTCTCATTTTCCCTACCAACAAATACACATATTTTAGTAATATATATGATTACATATTTCAATAAATATATATATTTCAGTAATTTTTCATTAAAAATATATTTAAGTTTTTTGTAAGGAAAAGTCATTAAATATATATTTAATTAAATAGATTTGATAGAAGATTCACTTAATTAAGGTAAGGCAAAGCAAGCCTCTAAAGTGTGCCTAAGTCTTGCCTAGACACTAGCTTTAATAAGTATCCTCCACCTTTGTCTCCATAACCACTCAAAAAGAAAGGCTTGATAAAAGACCTTCTAAGAACGGATGCCAAGGACCCCTAATTTCTTGATTGACAAGTCTTATGCTAACTGATTTGCAATTCATGTCTCTACCACGTAAGTCCATGTTGACTTCTTATAATGGATGCAGTGTGCGTAGCCATGGCAGATGGGTACAGTCAAATAGAAGCAGAAATGGTCCATCACTTGATCAGCACAACCCATTGACTGACATTTTTTTATGTGGGCCGTAGCTCAACAGTAATTGAGCTGTTGGATGATGGAGAGGTCATGGGGTATTAACCCTGTGACCTTTCTCTTGGAGGGGATTTTTATGACCCCTCAAGAGAGGGGTTTTGAGCCCCCAACCAAGATATTAGGCATCAAAGAATGGTCAACAGGTGGCAGGTTGAGTCATTCAACTAACTTGGGATATGATCTAGAGGTTGTACTAGGTATAGGTTGGGGTACCTGAATCCTCAACTAATTTGCCCCTCATCCTCTTCCCAGGAACCATCCACAAAATGAATTTTTTTTTTTCAGCCGCTGTTTGAAAAAGAAAATTGATGTAAAATCTTCTCCTGACCTCCAAAGTGATCAAACACTTAAGATATTAAATGTTTCCAGATTATTATCACAAATTGAGCAAACCACCTCCCACACTGTTATCCACATCAATTCACCACTATCAGGTCCATCACTAGTATTTCCCTCTTCAGTCTCTACTAGCCATAAAAAAAATAAAGAATTTAACATGAGATCTAGTCTTCCATATTGTTTGTATGGCAACCATTGATAAATATTACTTTTCATAAAACCTATGGAAGCAACCAGCCCCAGGGAATACCTCCCTGGGAAAATCTGAAAATTCATGGCAACAACACGGTTGCTTCCTTCCAATGTCTGCAACACTACAACCTTCTCTGCCTTAGAATCCACAAGCCTGACCAGAGATCCAAATTCCACACCAGTCCCCCCCCCCACCACCACCACCACCATACTAAAAAGAGGTACCCAAACGCATGTCAAAAGAAATAGTAACATTTATATAATATATATATATATATATATATATATGTTGTGAGATGTTAAGAAATTATAATGAAGTACCTCAGGAGCCATCCAATATGGAGTTCCAACAACTGAATGAGTATTAAGGTCGGCCTCATTTAGCTTTGTAGCAACTCCAAAATCAGCCAACTTAACAAGACCCTGAAAAGACAGTAACAAGCAAAAAATCAAGCACATCAAGATAATTACTAGAAATGACATGGCCAGAGATGGAGGTCCCTCAGTTGATTACATCTGCTTGGAATCCCACTGAGTCTGTGGGAAATTCCAGTCTTTGAAGCCCTTGTGAAGCTTTTTGAAGACTTAAAAAGAAGCACAGAGATACAATTCTAGAAGTTAACCAGAACTGGAATCGGTCATGGTGAAGGTGGAGATCTGTAGAGGTTCCAAGCTTCTCCACAATGTTCAACTGATTTGAGGAGAGGATACCTTTTGGATGGGTGTTCAAAAACACATGGAGAGGGAGCATGGAAAAAGGAAGTCTTCCTGGACATCAGTAGTCATAATTGAAGAAGGAGGCAAAGGCAGATGGGAAAGTGGAGGTCAAATTTTGGGAAAGGAATGCAGGCAGCAACCTACTGCTGATAGTGGCCTTGCAGCCAAAGAGGGTGATCTTGTTGCTGATATAGATATTTATTGAAGCAAAATGGAATTATAGAAGACGATTACAATTTGAGGAGCAATCTAACCTCCAATGCACACACATACCCTTGACAATCAACTTGCTCTGCAACTATTAAACTCTAGCTTATATCACCTTCTGCAGGGAAGAGAACTCTAGATGGTCAGTAAAACATGGACAAAACTTGACTCAACGCCCAACTACCGTAATGGCTATCCCTCTAACAATACCCTCCCCTTTCAGCAACCTTTGCCCAGTATGAAGGGAAAAATGACACATTTTCAACATCAATTTTTCTAGACCATGCATGCAACTTGTTGGAGCATTTGGTTGGCTAGGAATGACTTCATCTTTTCAAATAATAGCACCTGTAACATTAGGAGGAAGATGTTGGCAATTTGGGGGTTCATGCCAAGTTGAGCAGTTTGATTGCAGAGTTTGATAAAAAAGAAGAGTTTATTTGATGCAGATTGAGAAGTAAGACAGAACTCAAAACAAGAATTGGAGGATTGGCATGGCAAAGAAGAGATTGCTTATATGCAAAGGTCAAGAGCTTTGTGGCTTAAAGTGGGCAATAGAAGCATGAAATTCTTCCACAAGTTGGCATGTCATTGCCAATGTGTCAATCTATTGGGTCCATCACCATTTTCATCAGATTTACATTGACAAAGACAGTGTTTGAGGTCAGATTGAGAGAATCTTTGTTGAACATCAGAGAAGAAAAAATGCACACTTCAATAGCTTCAAAACTTTGACTTCCAACGAGACACAAATGAGCAGGTTAGAGGCCTAGAGCTAGAATTCACAAAAAAGGAAGTGAAGTGAACTATAGTTGCAATTGCAAGAGACACGGCACCAGGTAAATGATAGCTTTATAATTGATTAACATAGATATTAAGCAAATCTTATCAGATTTCCATTGTGATGAGGGAAATATTGGATGAGCCAACCTCCACAATGGAGTTTGATTGATGTATCAAATTGCTTTTGTCAAGTGCCAACAGATCATGGAAAGGCTTCTGGTTGCATGTAAATGCATAGAAGCCAAATGATGTCAGAGGAATATTGCTTTTAGTGTGAAAGCCACACATCAAAGAAGGCATATGACAATGTTTCCTAGAACTGTCTGAAGCAGATGATGTGTTTGTATGGGATTTTAGTACAAAATGGCATGAATAGATAAGGTACAATGTCAACTTAGCATCCTTCTGATCCTGATTAATTGATGTCCTACTGGTGAATTCTTACGAAAGTCTAGTTCTTTGCTTAGAAGGTGTGGCATGGTGTCATTTCAATGAGGTGTTTGCCCTAAAATAAAGTCTTTTCCCTAGAAAGTTTTTATAGATTCTGTAGCTCACATGAAAAGGAGCAATGACACTTGATGTTGTGATGTCCATCTAGGAGTAGACAGTGATGCTCATGGATGGACATGAAAGATCTTGGGACATGAGACATGAGAGTTATAAGAGAGATGAGTAGCTAAGGGTAGACATGACAAAATTAACAAAAAAATCTGATGCACTATTCCACATGCAATCAAGTAAAGGCAATGGCCAGAAAGGAATAACAAGGTGTTTCACATCCCCTACCATGATGAGAGGCACTTTACACATGTGCGGTTGAATGGACAAGGACTTAGCAAACTCAGAGTGTTATGGTAGAGATGGAGATTTTGGTGTGGCTCCAAATGTTAGTGAATTTATGATTTTGTGCTTGCACTGTCTTGTTGCACTAAGTTTTACTTTATTTTGTTGTTTAGTATGTCCTTTTAGTTTCTGAGACAAAAAAACTGCTTGTTAGCTAACATTCAAACAGCTCCAATATCTTATTGGTCTTTAATTCAGCAAGTGTTGACAACATCATAATCCATGACACCACATTTGGCATTCCTAACAGGAATTTCCTGAAACATGTAGGGTGCACCATCATCTAGCTGCCAAGAACCAAGAAGATATTGAAGATAAAGAAGGTATGGGAATGGATTGAAGAAACCGAAATGGCAAAAGAATCCACTACAGACCCCCTTTTAAATTTGGAATGGCATGGGACTGGCCAATTCTTGCAATTGGTGATGTGGGGGCCTGAGCTTTGACTCACAATATAGTATGCACTGGCCATTACTAAAGTCGTTCATGGGAAACTCTCTGACCTGAAGTAATGGACCCTGCTGCTAACCCATGCTACTTGCTGGACTTCAGCTGAAGAGAAATAACCTGGTGTTTAGTGGGAAGATCTGCATGGCTGGAAATATTGTGCAGCAAGATTAAGGGCTTTTTCACTCATCAGAAAGGACTATTTTACTTTCTTATTTTAATTCTCCAGATTGATCCTCTTGATCAATCCTTTTGTTTTATTTTCCTGTACTAAATGAATCTTATTTGATCTAATAAGAAATAGAATATTTTCTTCAAAAAAGCCAATAGCATATAGCCTTCAATAAACAAATCACTTTACATTGTTACCTCTTTAGTAGTCAAAATATTTGCACCCTTGATATCTCTGTGAATTACTCCTTGCTCATGTAAATATACCAATCCTTCCAGTACCTGTTTGCCATAAACAAGCATGAAAATACTGGAAGCATAAAAAAAATCAAAACAAAAGGATAAGCTGACGCACACCTGAGCAATGTACAGAGCCACCAGTGATTCAGGGAAAGGACCAAATTTGTTTGGCTTGATGATGTTTGCGAGTGAACCATTCTCCACATACCTAATGATGTAGCAACAACAGTGAAAGGTAAAGGCAGCCTCCAAATTCATGTTTTTCACACGTCAAGATTGAAATGCAATGCATTTTTTAAGGAAAACATTTTCAGAAAATAAATTAAGAACCAATATGCCAAAGCAACTTACTCAAGAATAATATGCAGATGTGTCTTTGTCTTCAGTGATCCAAGATACTTTACAATATTTTTATGATTTAAATTCTGCAATCGCAAGCAGCACCAATGAGTGCATTGTCATAAGATAATAAGCATGTAATGGTGTTTGTCTCAGATCAAGAAGAATATACCAATTACTTGTATCACAACTCACAAGGTTTGGTGCATCGCATGGGAGAATCTAAAGATATAATTACTTAAATGTTCGTCACATGAGGAAAGTGTCAATAGGGAAGAGAATTAGTTTTTTGAATCCGGCACCAACAGGTATAATTCCTCCCAAAACAGCATTCTCTTTTAAACCTTTCAACCAATTAATATGACCCCATAGGGTGGCTTTTGCTAAAACTCGAGCAGTTTCTTGAAAAATAGCTTCAGCTCCTCACAGTCAGTGGTACCCAAGCTCTTCATTGCTAATAGGTGAAATAGATATGCTAAACAAAGCTAGCTTGTAGGAAAGAAATAGATATTACGCCAACAACAGAGGTGACAATAGATTCCTTCCTCTAGGTGAAACCAATTGAAATATTAATTTAGTTCTAATATTTTCTTTTTAAGCAGTACTTTCGTTCATTTTTTTATAAAGGTAGAAAATATTGTAGTTCACAATTATATGTTAACCAAACATAACTAAATAAAACAGAACAATCTCTATAGCAAGATCATTGCCAATTGTAGAAACAGACTAGGTTATTGAATCCTCCCAAAACAAGTATCGTTTGTCACAATGCATAGTGCGTAGTGCATCATTGCTTGCTCAAACGATGAACAACCAATGGCTTAATCAAAGATGGGGAATGGATACAACTTGGTGCAAAAGATTATATAATAGGAAAATGGGGGGGAGGGGGGGAGGTGGGGTGGGGGTGGTTGTTCCACATTTGCTTACCCAACTGTCAATGGTGAAAGGGTCTTGTCCATTGGATCATCCATCATCAAATCAGTAGTGGTTGTGTGGAGGAATGGAGTCATCGTGACATTACATGGCCAACATCTCTAGGGGAATTGATATATGGGGAACTAATGGGGATCCCCCTGGCTCTATGGGAAATCCAGAACTTCAGAAGGGTAGTGCAACCACTCAGCTGGCTCTGGCAAGTTCACCAGCTCAGCTCTTCAGGTGCTGACCTGGAAGCAGGAAAGGTTAAAGTCGAGATGCATTCTCCTTCACCCCAGTGAAGCTTGTACACATGAAAAATATTGGATTGGGGTTCACAACATGCAAGTGGAGGTGGAGAACAGGGTGCCGTGGTCTAAGAAGATTAGCCTGCAGTTTCTACTGACAATGCTTCTTCAAGGAAGTTTGGAAAGTTTCCTGGGACTGACGCCAGAGTACTAGGCGACAATTATGCTCCTCCAACTAATGATGAGAAATAAAATGTTATACCCAGAGAAGAACCTGCCAAATCTAATGTGGCTCACATGGCAATTTGAGAAATCTCAAACATAGGTCTTTTAACAGCAGCAAATTGAAACAAATATGGTGAAGAAGGGATGGAGTATGTCAAATAAGAAAAATAAGAAACTTAATATTAAAGATTATCTTTGAAGGGAAGTGTGGATGATTTCATGGAAAGGAAGGAGAACTATTGGGAATGGGTAGAGGAAATGGATGTTGAGAATATCAGTTGTTCTCTTTGGGATGAATATAAAAGGGCAGGTGTTGAGAAGTGATGGGTTGATCTGGTTCTGGAAGTTGAGAAATTGAAGGGAACAGTGGCTGTTAACAGAGAAAACTTTACAACCAAGTCTTCTGTAAGTAAAAAAAAAAAAAGTCTCGCGAAGGTGTTAGGGGGCAGGGTATACATGGTGAATCATGAAGCTATTTTGTTAAAATATCAGGAGTTGTTTGGGGGAGGATGAAGAGAAAGTGGATAGGGGATATTGTACGACAGCACTCAGTTTCAATTGCAACCATACAGGAAATGAAAATAAATTCCACTAATGGCGGCATGATTAGGCACCTTTAAAAGGATTTGTTGCAGCCCTTGCCCACACTACAACCAAAGAAGAGATGATCACAGTCTTCTTGGTAAATTCTGTATAAAATACACTGTGGAGGTGTTTTTACACCTGGAAAGTGATGAAAAGGAAAATTAGAAGTGAGGGAATTCATGAGAAATGAAAAGTGAAAGAAAGTGCTTTCCTTTACTTTCTTGTTGTTAGAAAGTGAAGAAAATTGAAATTTTTGACATACCATTTGATGGACTAATATATTGAATTATTTCTAGAATCAACATGCTGCTTCTATAAACAGTATATCGAACACAGCTATATACTCAATTATTTAAAGAATCGGTATACCATTTCTATAAATGGTATATGAAACTAAGTTGTGTATCCAAAATCAAAATACCAATTTTATAAGCAGTGTGTCAAAATTTGTACGAAGACTCCCTCACCCAACCACCCTCACCAATATAAACAATCAACAGATGAAGGAGAGGAGATTGGTCGACTGAAAGATGAACCAACAACATGAACAATTAGCAAACAGAGTAAGTTGTCTGATGCATGTGGAGCTTTTCAAGATTTTCTAAGTGTTTCCATGGAGGAGGGTAGGAAAATTCTGAGAGCAGTGAAAGGCATGCAATAGAAAGTGCTGGAATTCCTTTTCATCATTTTCCTTCATGTGCCAAACACCCGAATTTCATCTGTCAAATTCTATCATTTTCCTTTTCATAGAATTCTAAGTACACAAACACCTTCTATGTGTCTATACCAGTAACCCATTTGTTGTGGAAGACTTCAACGACTAAACTATTATGCATGAGGAACCACATAAATAGATTCACCTTCAAGGAAAGACTTGCACAACCAGGTCATTTTACAATACTGCAGACACTTTTTACTTAAAACCTGCTCATTCTTTCAATTACCCAAACTCTCTCATCCCCTCCCTTGGTGGGAGAGCACACTGTAGATACCAGATAGCACCTGCAACAAGAAATCCACATCTGTGATTTCTTCCTCCTTTATGTTTATGTGCAGTTCCAAATCCTACAACCATGATCTGTTAGAGAAACTACCCATTTTACAATACTGCAGACACTTTTTACTTAAAACCTGCTCATTCTTTCAATTACCCAAACTCTCTCATCCCCTCCCTTGGTGGGAGAGCACACTGTAGATACCAGATAGCACCTGCAACAAGAAATCCACATCTGTGATTTCTTCCTCCTTTATGTTTATGTGCAGTTCCAAATCCTACAACCATGATCTGTTAGAGAAACTACCCAGGTCAGCCACTCTTCCATCTGACCTTAAAGATAGATTGCAAAGTCTAGGAAAGCTGACCATAAGAGGAGAATCTGAGCAGCATATGTCCTTCCAGAATTTGATCAAACATCCATCTTGCAACATCATGCTAGTGAGCTCATCTAACATACCCTCAAAAGTGGAAACACACTTCCAAATGTGAGAAAGTGCAGACTGGAGCCCATCATATGTTGGTTATTTGCCCTTAATCACCTGCACCCACAGATCCTTATCCCACCAGTGCAATCTCAAAAGCCACAATCTCAAAAGCCACTTACACAGCAAGGCTACATTGAAATATCCCAAAGAACGGACTCCAATGCCACCATAGATTCAAGGTTTACAGACCTCAGCCAATATGATTAAGTACAGCCCATCCACTTCCTTGTAGCCATCTCTTAAATTTTCTTTCTAACAAATCAATGACCCCCATTGGAAGAGAGAAAGTGGACATGTAGAAAATGGAAGCCTCCTAAAACATAATTAGCCTTCCCTCAAAGCTGATATATCTCTCCTTGCACTCCTCCAATTTTCTGTCAATTTTCTTAAATTTTCTCACTTTTGGTCAACGTTGGTAGGCCTAAGACCTTTCTTCTATGAAAATGTCTCCTTCAATCTGGGAACTAGATATAGAATTAAATTCTGGACAAACAACTTGATTGGGACAGCAGCCAGAGAGGAGCGCTTTCCAACTGTCTTTTCTCTGGCATTTAATAAAGAGGCTGTATAGAGAGTTGGGAGCTTATCATGAAGACACTGGGTGGGTATGGGACTGCAGCTGCATAGAAACTTAAAAGAAGATGAAATACAGCAAGCATCTTCCCTTGTGGAGACTCTAGAGAAGGCACCTAGACCGTCCAGGAGTAACAACTTGCCAATATGGAAATCATAGGAGGAAGATAACTTCACAGTAAAAGAATGTTGGGTTTGAGGACCTCACATGGGACAACATAGGAGTAACTTAACATAGTGTCGAAGGCCTGTTCTCTGCTGAAGGTCAGGGTGTTCATTTGATTTCTCTGTCATGAACATATACTCAGCTTCTGTGCTCAAACAGAACACCACAATTTTTTACATGCTCCTCCATGTGACTAAATTATTGTCCACATACATCAGTAAATTGAGTAAGGTTGACTTCCTATTAGACTTTATCAACTATATAGACAATGTCAAAGAATACCTCAATAGGTAGACAATAATGTCTCTCACAGATCAAGCCTCAACTTGGCTTGGCTTTGCAATAGGTAAGAATGCAATGTGTACCCTATCAATCAGTTTACCAACCTGGGCTCAAGTATGAATTGACTGAGTCCCACTACATAAGTTATACTTAGTTGAGTGACAAATAGGTTAATCAACTTAACAATGAGCCAACGATATCTTCTAACGTCCTCAAGCACATCTGATGTGCTATCCCAAAACAAAGGCATCTGCTTAACAAATTTACTCTCTAGTTTGCATCCCATCAACCCTATCTCTTGAAGAAATTTGAGGAAAAGTTTTATCTATGAATGTACAACCTTGTCACACCCATAAGAAAACTCTACACCTAAAATGCCTAGGCTTCTCCAAATCCTTCATGACAAAATGTTGAGCAAGATATACCTTTGTCTCCCCAATCATAGCAATATCACTTCTTGTCAAAAGAATACCATTTACATATACTGCTAAGATAATATAACCAATTCTGCACTTCTTAATAAATACAAAGTGGTCCACCACACATCTAAGAAAGTTACTGTCCAACAACACTACATTAAATTTCCAAAACCAAGAACAAGGGCACCACTTAAGACCACAAATAGGCATTTTAAGAAGGCATGCACAATCCTTCCCCTATGCAAGGTACCTTAGAGGTTCTTTCATATAAACCTACTTAAAAAGATCACCATAAAGGAATATATTCTTCACATCAATTTGATAGAACAACCATAACTAGTTTACAACTATAAATAGAAAATTCAAATAAAATTCAAATAAGCTACTAGTGAGGTCTCCACATAGTCAACTTCATACTTGAAAGTGAACCCCTGGGTTACTAATCATGATTTGCAATGAAGCCCTAGACTTATGCTTGACTGTGAGCACCCACATGCAACCAACAATGCTCATTCCTTCAAAGTGTCTTTTCGGACAAGAATCATGGGAAGTAGACATTTTTTATGCACTATACACTCCAAACTCTGATCATAACTGACTTATAGGAAAAACCTCTCTATTGAAACTGATTTCTTCCAAAACTAACAAAGAACCTTGCTAGTGACTTGTAGGAGATACTTATAAGGCATACATGTAACCCTAGAACAAAAACTTCACAAGAAAAACTATTTGGAAACCATTAGCCTAAAAGGGGCAGCTAATAGTTGCCTATGCATAGCCGACAAATGCCATAGATGGGAAGGGCGCATGGGGCTACTAGACAAGAGAAGAGGGAAAAGCCTTACTAGACAGGGGAGCTGGAAGTCCCCCCCCCCTCTCCCAAACATTGGTGACTCCTAGGTACATCGTTGGTTTGTCTCTTCAGAGACATCTGATAAAATTGGGATGGAGGTGCATCATTGGCAACAGTGGCATGGATGGGCCACCAATAAGTCCAACAGTGGGAAGAGGGTCAAATGCCCTTATTGTGGAATGGAGGAGAAGAAAGCAACAATTGAGGGAGGAGGGCGAGCAACAATGTGCCTAGGGTTTAATGTTAGAAAAGGCAGTCAACTACACATGGTTGTGGTGGTGGGTTAGGGTTAACTTCCCTTAATCTTTCTCTGATATCACGTTGAGGCAAGATTAGATGAAATATTGATGATCTATTGTATAGAGGTTATATACTGTGGATTGGTACACAATTAGTGATGTGGGACTAATACATAGCTCTAACATACTTATAAATGTGAGGGAAAAAGTAACTCAATCAAAGTTTAAAAACATGTCAGTTACATTATGATTATTAAATGAATGAAAATGCATATATAAACAGGGGCATATAGAAACTGTACCTTCAGAAGATCGATTTCTTGCTAAGATGATGCATGATCGGCAACCAAAATGGAGCAAAGGTGTCACAGGAAAGTAAACATGATATGTTAGGCCATGTAAATCAATTAGAATAGCATATCACCTAAACATTTCAAAGACAAGAACCACAGGAAAAAAGATTTGTATATTTTCTTCTCAAGGACATAATGAAAAGAGTTTCTTTTGTGATAAGGATCATGAGGCATACACCCATTCCATTAAGAAATTGTTGGTAGTTAAATGGATACCCCGATAGTTATACACTGGACTGTACTCCCACGTGCGTGCTTACTATCCCAAATATCCAATTAAACTATCCGTTGTTTTGTTCAACTAAAGCACTTGTGGTTGTATTGAATCACGGCAAATTATCATGAACCGATCAAATGTTCGGCAGTGTAAAGAGCATAAATAATGACTGTGAATTGTTACGTACTTGCCAAAAAATAAACGTAGGGAGCATGTACCATGATTATGTTGAGGTCCTCTTGGGGAATGTTTTCAAGTGAGACTTGCTTGATTGCCACAAAATCCCCATTCTCCAAGTCCAAACCTTTGTAAACACGACCGTACGCTCCCTTCCCGATTTCATCTCCAAGCATCTGGAAAACACCAATTTACATAAATCCTCGTCAGAAACGCGGGTAAAACTCATCTACCGAACAACAGCGACAAAAACAAATATATTCCTCTGCAATTGAAGAAACCACTAACAACTCACGTATTTCCCATCCAAAGCCTTCGACCTGTGATTATGAACTGGTACGGAAGGTCGCGACATCTTCCGATGGCCCCTTTCTCACACCGGAAAAGTTTACAAGCAAACTGTTCCACGCCCTGACAAGGCGAGAACAGGAGATCAAGGCTGGGAACCAAAAAAGTCCGGATCGAAGAGGAATCCAAAAGCAGAAAAAATAACCGAAAAGCACACCTGGAATGTGCTTTTTTCCCACCATTTACGCACGAATGGGAACAGAGTGGGAAAAGGCAGAACCGTGAGAAAACAGCAGGTACCCGACTGCCTCGAGCATTCAGAAGCTTCAGATCTCTTTGCACGGGGGTGGCTATTGAGGCGGTGCCGCGACGGAATTGGAGATCCTCCCGGTGGCGAGCACGAGTTACCGAGCAAGCCTGCGGGTGGGGATTCCGACCTCGATTGATCGGTGTTCCTCTCTCCCTCTCTCACATGCGCCAGAAAGGGCTCCTCCCACTCGCCCCCCGACGTTTCTGTGTCGAAGCAGGGGAATAAATATGACATGGAAATTTATTGCATTCCCATTAGCACAACGGTAACGTGGATGCCAGCGGTTGAGGCGATCGATGCCGCTGCCCACGAGGGACTGTCCGGTTCGGACCGCAGTTTACATGTAGGCAGCGGGACGACATGTATGTTCTATTCGCCGGCCCAAACCGACTCGTCGGTCAGCGTTTCTTACGTAATCGTCGTCATAAATCACATAATTATTCTTCCTCTTCTTACACAAATGCTCGTTCATATTAATTAAAACACTCCAACACAATTCTCTCTTATTTTCGTGATTTACTTGTGCAAATGTTTACTCCTTCTGTCCTTAACACTTGCATTCTTTACTTTCACAAATCTCGTCCTTAGCTATCCACGTCAAAAGTTGCCACGCCTATGGGAAAATTATTATTCTCGTTTTCTTAAGGAGGTCTTTGTAAAGTATTAGAAAAAGGTTGAAAATTTACCAAGTGTAGATAACATCTACTGCTGCATTTCTTTAATCCCGAGGATAAATCATGTTTGTCCATCTGTTGTATTGCATCTAATCGTATCATCTGATAATTAATCATCTAGATATGTTTCGACCGTGACAACTGTCTTTTATAATTTTCTATATATCTATCGCTTTCTGCGACCTTTAAGTTTGTTGAATTATTATTAAGTCTATTTCAAGTTATATGTATTAACTTGATTAGATTATCAGGATAATCCTATTATTACGTTTTTTTGTATGGCATTTTTCAAACGACAAGAATAATTTCAGTCTTAGAAAGATACAAATACTGTTACTTCTAATCTCCAATCACCAATCCAAGGATAATTGATAAAAAGATGGATTCTTTATAATGACGGTATTTTAAAAATTAATTATAACTACTTCACAAAATCAAATTACAATCTTTTATAATTACATACAAGTTAATTATAATAACTACATAGACAATTAATTTTATAATTTAAACTTATATTTAAGAAATTAATGATGTATACTTACTGTAACGACCACAATTTAAGACTTATTGTAACTACTAAATAAATTTCAATATTTATTTAGTAGTTGTCATGACAAACATTCTTACAGATTATTATAAATTATCAATGTTTATAACTTTTTAAGTTTTCCCAGATAGACGTTGGGAGTCCAATGGCACCATTCTCATCTTAAGCAAGTCAATATCAATCACCACAGGCAAATATCGGAATGATATATGCTTAAATTAATATAAAATATAAAAAAATCTAATAATACATATTATTCCTACAATTATGTTATTTTGACAGTAGGAATTTAACATTAATTTTGTTGACACTCAACTTCATTTCACGCCACCTCAGGATCAAGAACACAACAAACAAGTGAAAATGCTTTTCAGTCTATTTTTATTTAATTTTGCTTAGACGGTTGTATTAGCATCTGTTATCAGTAAACATTCCAATCATGAATTGCGGGTGCAAATAATTTGCTTGATCACCATTTCTTTTTAAAACTGAAGTTCAATCAAATCTTCGGTTCCTCAGTCCCAATCCTCACACCACTCGAACGCATAACGATATGGCCCATGTTATGTCATTTTATTACTTATTTCTTTGATAATTATTGTTTCTTTAGACAGCCAGATGGTATTAATCATGTAATCCAAAATTGATTCGATGACAGCGGATATTTCATTTTTGATTTAATGTCGTTAGTATAAACTTATAAATGGAAATATAACTGTGGCCAAAAGATTATAGTTAAGTGAAGATTTCGATAAAGTTGTTGGTGAAAGTCATTTGAATTTGAACAATTAAAATATGCAGTCAGTAGTTGTAAAGAATAACTTTCCTTTATTCTAACTTTATGGTAGATATAAAATTATCAAATATGCAGTCAGAACAAATATTGCTTGGATTTATTCTATGGTAAGTATTTTATTTATAAATATGATAAATAATGTTTATTGTTTGTTGCTAATCAAAAAGTTATTCTTATTTTCCAATTATGGTTTTGCTTTTGTTTTGTTGTAGGTGGAAATTATTGAATGGTGTGCTGCCCGTACTGATTGAAGAAAGAAGAAATTTAAGTCTTTCGTATATAATTTATAATATAGATGTCATGTACAATAATATACTGTATTATTGAATATTACTTTTACGGTTTGTGTGATGTAAATATTTTTTTTAATGAATTGTGCAATCTTTTAAAAATATTGAAATTTGAATAATTGATGAACACTGAAATTTGTGATATTAGTGTTTTATTAAAATATCGTTGTATATATTATATACAACACAAGTTTAATTATGTTTTATCAATAATTAATATAATTAGAGATATATTCAATTAATTTCTACACTTACTGTGATAACTCTAAATATGCTATCGTGATGGTCACAATCGTCAGAATAGAATATATAATACAATCACTCACTCCTTATCGTAACAGCTACCAAGTTTATCGTGACAATCAAAGATTTGTTACAATAGGTTTTATAACAGTCAAAATAACATAATTTCTGATCTTATTGTGACGGCTCAATGAGTTGTCACAATAAATAGAATTATTGTAATAGCAATCGGACTGTTACTAAAAATTTACAAATCAACAAGATAACTTATCTATGACATCATTTGTTGTCACGGCCGTCAAAATAACCTTGATTTTGATTAAAGAACTTAATCTCTTAAAATTGAATTTTAAAACTTACGATTAAAAAAAATTAAATAATTAAATTAAACTAAAAAATATATATAATTCAATTACTTTCTGTACACGAACAAACGAACGTAGCCTCACCGTTGGATTATCACCCAAGCCCGCTTTATCCTCAAAGCTTTACCGCCACAACATCCGATACACGTGTCCGACATCCATTGGTCGAGAACCATTGCGGATAGGATAACAAATTCAGGCCTTAGGCGCCCCCTTCTTATGCCAGACCTCTCGCCGTCCGCTCCACCGATCCTTCCACCACCGTGAGTTGCCAGCCGACCACCACCGTGCCCTCCCTTGACATGGCGTCCCTCTCCATGGCCGCTTCCTTGGTTGCAGGCGCCGCCGCCGCCACCCCCTCAGCCTCCCGCAGGAGGCTCGTGGCCGTGAAGGCCTCGGCGGGACACGAAGGCCATGCTGCCGCTAAGCCCGTGGAGACCGTCGAGGTGACCAGCGCCAGTGGCAGCAGCAGCAGCAGCAACAGGCGGAGGGCCGTGATGTTCGCGGCAGCTGCGGCGGCCATCACCGCCGTCGTGTCGCGCGAAAGAGACGCGGCGTTCGCCGAGGAGATGAAGCCTGGGTCCCCCGAGGCCAAGAAGAAGTACGCGCCAATCTGCGTCACCATGCCGACGGCTCGCGTTTGCCGCAACTAGGGTTTCGCTTTGCGTGCGTTGTGTATGTACTGTACGTATGCTTGTGGTTTGCTTCGGTGGTTGTGGCGATGAGATTCGTCATGTGATCTGCCGAAACCGACCACCGTGGTGGAAGATATAACTTGTTGTTGGTTATGAATGTTCATGGTCGACGATGATTGATGATTGCCAGCAATCGAACCACATCAATGTTTAGGTATCTGCGGTATTTCCTTCGTTTTCCTTGTTTGTCTAAGAAAAACCTAATAAATCACCTTCTGAGTCGCCTTCCCAGTCGTCGTCGAGGCTCCACTGCCTTCCTCGCCGCCGACAAGGGCGGCAAATGTTATGCTTTTCCACACCTCGACGATCGAACTGCGAGACCTCGTCGTGGCGCTTTCTCCAGCTCCCACGACAAATATTGCGGTCCAAGAAAAAAAGGAGAAAGATTGGTTTTGGTGCGAAACAAATATGTCTGATTAAATAAAAATTTAAGGGTCTCGTATGATTAGTGAGAGAAGGGGAAGAGAAGAGCAAAAGGAAAAGGAGAGGGAAGAAGAAGGAGAGGTGTAAAAAAAAAAAACAAGGTATGTAAAATTATCCAGTAGAATAATTATTTACATTGCATATATTAGCTGGATGGTATGTCATCGCGAGAGAGATAAATTCATTTGTGCTTAAGGTAGACAACAACTATACGTGCAGATTATCTAAAATCAAAAGCAAAGAAAACAAGGGAAGGCAATGAAAATCATAAATAGGAAAATTATATTCAATTGGCAAAATCTCTTGTCGCCACCAGAGAACCACTCTTTCGATTTCTGACATTGTTAATTTAAGTACGGTTATAAAATATGAATCTATTTGATCCTTGTCAAATTTAACGTCTTCATCACTTCTGAATTTTTAAACATAAACAACTTATTCATTTTAAAGGCTACACAAGAAAGAAAGAAGTGAATTTTATTTTTCAACAATAATCGATAATTTAAAATTCTAATCTCAATTAACAATATATATTCTTATTCAAATATCTATTTACAGAATTTCAATCAGCATACAATTCAACTAAATAGAATTGAATATCATAAAATCAACATCTCTTGATTTTGAATATAAATTTGTGATCCGATTTCGCTCTGTTTTAGTTGGGCTGGCAAAAATACATAATAGACATTATGCTGTAATAGAGACGGGAATCCATGGAAGAAAAGAAGTCAAGACATATTTCAAAGACTATTCCAAGAACTAACTACTTCCTCTTTACTTGGAGTTCCAGTATAGAATTAATCTACCTAATTGGTAATTACATTGACAACTATAATACATGGTACAACCATTCGGCAGGAAATAGCACAACAAAACCATTTTCTTACCGCTCCCAGAATGAGGTAGTGACTTCAATTCTTGCACCTTTGGTTCGTATCTATCTTATCAAATTGAAGAATTTACAGAGAGAGAGAGAGAGTTGTTTGACAGGAAGATCAATTTCTATGCGCTGCAGCAGAACTTGCATGTTTTCACCCAATTGTCCCAGTGTTTGTGTCATCGGATGGCCAGATGACGGTCTCCGCCAGCCTTTCACGCATCAACAATAGGTTCTCATCAGAGATCAACTGATACATCTTTGCATGATCACATTTCTGTTCATCAACAACACATGAACGAAAAAATAAGGAATTTGCTCTACCTCTGGATCGTCTCTGAATGCACAACGCAGCAAGCATGTGGTTTATGTGATTTACCTTAATCCATTTGCCATACAGGTGGAGGCGTGTGATCATCACTCTTTCGGCCAAATCTTGCTTCTCCTGCAAAGACAATAACACCAACATGCCCATTTTCAAGATTCAAAGATAGTGAATAATTCTACCATCATCAAATGCCATTTCCAAAATTGAGGGTACCTTCACAAGCTTGCGAAGGAAGCTCTTACCATCCTTCATATCGTTCGTCGCAACATAACTGCAAAAACATGGGAAGATGAGTAGAAAGAGCTTCAATGTCTTGGAAACTCGTGAAATTCAATTATCTAACTTATATGTTAATTTCACTGGATCTCTACAGATTTTTGGCAGGTCCTAATGAGTTCTGGCCTTCCCACTTACTTGTAGAACCACATATAGCTTGGCGGATTCATCTCGTATAGCTGTTGGAGAACAGTCCTAACAGCTTTGTAGGTGAAGTAATTCACCATTTGCTGCAATAAAAGAGCTTCTACGTTAAAATTAGCAACTTCCTTACATGTCCACTGTTGAAAACTTCAGGTCTCATGCAGTTCAAGGATGATCAGTTTCATTGAATTGCTCAAAAAAAAAAAAATTTTCGTGATGGATAACATATCACATGTGACACTTTTTTTAAAATCCACATGAAGATGTAGTCATCGATATTTGAAATCACACAACCTAAATCGGCTCAACTACTTTGAATTCGTGTTTACCTGTGATAGCTGGTTAGAATAAAAAAGGTAGATCAGTTTTTAAGAAAGACCATTCCTAAACTACCATATAAAATTCAATTTAAACCAAATTTCTAAGTATTTGGGATGGAAGTCATTCTTTTCTGATATTGACAGTAATTTTGTTGAGTTTAGAATCATGACTTTTTGTTGTTGTTGTTGTGAATTTTCAAAAGACAAGGGAAGACTAACATATCAGCTGTTAATGAAAGGGGAACTTTTATCGATCAATTCCAACATCTCGATTCCATTTAAATAATTAAAGCGCCAGAGTTCGAAGTAAATTGCAAGACCAACACCAACCACCAGAAGAAGAAAATTGAACGACGCGGTGAAGAACAGAAGCACAAGCACAAAAGATAGAAGTAGTTACGGTTTGGATGTCTCCAAAGTTGTCCTCGTATTGGCCGGCGATCTCGTTGACGACGAGGAGGTCGCCGCGCCTCCTCCTCACCCTCTTCTGGTGGCGCAATCCCCTGACGCGTCCGTGGCAACCAACCAAGGCGAAGGAGGCGCTCAGCTCCAGCGAGCCCGCCGGTCGCCTCCTCCCCACCGACGCACTTCGGCACAGGCCCATGTCACCACCCCCCCTCAAGCTGCAACTCGACATGGGTATGGCGTCGACGACGCTGAGGCGGGGGTCGACGGCCGGGACTCGTCCGATTGTCATTGGCCTAACACCAACCCAAGTACTCGGAGAAAATGGCAGGAGGTGGAGAAGAAGAAGAAGAAGAAGAAGAAGAAGCGGAAGAGAATGATTTGGTTTGGTCTCCTTTTCTTTTCCAAGAAACGGGAGGAAAGAAGAGAAGGGTAGGATTCCAAACTTCCACCAGAATTTTGTGAGGTCCAAATCACTCCGTGTCAACAAACATTAATATATTTTTTATTTTTATTGGAGGGCAATAATTCAATTTTTTTTAAATATTATTATATATTTTCACAATTAAAAATATCATAAATATTCATATTTTTTTTAAAAAAAATATTATTTTAAAATTATCGATAAGATTATATAAAAAAATATATTTATAGCATCTAAATTATAATATTTATTTATTTTAAATATAATTTTGAATTCATGAAAACAATGACTCATGTATGATTATCTGTATATCATTCTTAATTAAATTGTATTGCAGTCGTGATTTTTTATGTATTGAATTCAGGTCATTTTCCTTTAAAATAATGGAGTAAAAGATTATTAAGTGAATAGTGTTAACCAATGTTTTCCGGTGTTATCCAAGGATTAAATACGATTGTTAATTTTTTTTTATTGTTATTAATTATTATACACGTGGCGTGCTGTGGTTGGAAGAGATGTATACGAGAAAACTACCGAAACTTTCCCGTTCCAAGCTTTTTCCTTTTTTTTTTTCTAAGGTTTTCAACCAACACGATTTAATAAGCTGCATTTTTTATAATAATTTTTAAGTCAAATTTCTTTAACATTTCCGAAAAATTAACGATGAGGTTTAGTCAGACCAACGCACTTCAGCTTATTCCTTGTAAAATTTCTATACTAAAAAAACTCTTCTATATTAAATAATCGGACATATATTATTATACGTTACTGTAACATGTGTACGATCAGTTTCGTTAATAACAATGGATATTGTTTGAGATAGGTCCAGGAACCAAACGGTCTCTTTGTTGGAACTCGAGGTGGCATGGGTGAGATTTTTTCTATCTCATCCATGATGTGAGGTGTGAGATTAGAAGTTTAAGGTTTGTTGATCGTCTACTGGGGAAGGTATTATCAAATTCTCGACACTCCAATTTTGACGGGTCAACTAAATTTTCTTATCTGACTCTTTCATCTCTTTGTCTTTCTTGTATCTTCCACATTAGCAAGTGTTTACAAGAGAGGTTCGTTCAGCTCTGACAAAAATGACGTCATTATTAAAAAAGAAGAAGAAAGTCCGAGAGGTAACTTATCAGGGATGCCATAAATCTTCATAGACACCGAAAACTTTTAAATTTTGATGGCAAACGAAACATGTAGACGGTGAGCTGAATAGTTATTTCTTTTGAAAAGTTCCGACTTTTCCTTCTTTCTTCCTATTTTATAATGTCTTCCGAAAAGATAGAAAAAAAAAAAAAAAAAGGAACGAAGAAGAATATGAATGTGGTGGGTGGACGCAGCAGAATAATTCCAAATCACACGCATGGCGGCATTCCTCGTTCGCCGCACGTGGAATTAACGAAGGCCGGGTTTCTAATTCAAATACATCCATCCCCCCATCATCTATTCCTTAAGTCTGGGTTCTTGATTGCTTTGGTTCTCTACCAAACCGTCCATATACATCACACCTCATCGAATTCCAATCTCAATTGTTGCCACTTCCAAATCTGGGGAGTCCTTTCTTTCTTTCAAGCACAGGGCAAGATTAATAACGTTGCCATTAGAGGTAATAATGACAAGCGAAGGATTTGGGACGATTGAATATGACCCTACCCCCTCTCCCCCGGTCTTAAACTGGGTTGAATCGAAAGCTAACACAATATTGACTTTTCTTCGATAAAAATCATTTTGACGACTAATGAATTGTCATAAAATAAATTCCATTCTGTATTTTAAGAAGAGAAAGAAAAGATCATACAGTCCTATTTACTATTTACAAAATAATCGAGCATAACCTATTTTATCTGAACCATATATTTCATCAAAACTTCAATTAATATACACAAAATTATCATTTTGTACAACTACAGCCACATTTGTGATTAAAATACAGAGCAAGCTCAGAAACTCGGTGGATGGTGCTTCTTCGAGAATGTGTACAACACTCGTGAAAGAAAGGAAACGTAAATGGATGAAGGAGAGAACTCTTATGCGTGTCGGATAACAAAACGTGTCCAAGTAAGAGGAAGAAAGATGAAGTGTTGCAACCAGGAAAGGAAAAAAGGACGTGATCGTACCGGCGGAGAGACGTGTACCGTTGCGTGCCGAAAGAGTTTACTCGATGATGCGTGTGTGGAGAGAAAAGATCAAGGACACGTGACTTTTTTAATCAATTTTCTTTTCTCACAAACAGGAAGAAAATATTATATTTACCATGAAAGCTGAAAGCACAGACATCCTCGGAGGAAGACATGATCGCGAGGAATGCTTTCCATTCCTCTCGTCCCCTTTCAAAGTAGTTACCATTATCGTAACAATGTAACGCAATGAAAACTTTCGCAATGCTCAGAAAGAGACCAGTCTCTTGTTAAAAAAGAAATCAGATAGAAAATGACGAAAAAAAGATTAAAAGCCACGTTCCATCATTCCCTAACCCACGTCAAAACAAACAAGATTACGCGTCACAAGAGAAAAGGCAATACGAAAAACATGACGTCCAAGTTTTACCCCATAGATTGAAGCCGAGTATTCCTCGACCGCCCCAAACATCTGCCTATTTCCCCCCTATTAAGTTAAACTTTCAGGATTAACCAAACAAACAAATGACAACAAAATAGCACATCTGCCCGTGCACAACGAATACCACACATGTACACCAGATAGAAAAAAATGCTAGACCATTAACTAATAAACTCCATAATATCCACCAAAGATTTCAAATCAAACAAAATGAAGTTGAAGCTGAAAGGTTTGGCCACGCTAGACGGGTAAGAAGGGGTCCGCGGGGGCAAACTCAAAATAATTTAATAAAAAATATCACCCATCGGATATCTAATCCATGTCACATCCGGGAAAGCCATCTACCATTCAACCATAAGTTTGGATAAATATTGATATCAGTAGGGCAAGAAGATACATTAAGAAACACAAAATTTCGAAGGGCGAAACTTCAAAATTGTATATTTATTTTACCTAATGATACAGGGCGTTCTAATCCATAACCTAAAGCATAACCATTAATGTAATAAACCGCGGATATTGATGAACCAAAATAAGTGCACCAAAACACAAAAATGTCCATTTCAAAGTTAGAAAGAAAACCACTCAACAGATTCTTAAGGAAGCAACAAGTACCATGATCAATAGACATAAAAAACAGAAAACGCAGACTCTTAAAGAGATAACTCTGATACCACGCATGACTTCTTCTAAGCAGCTTCGATCTTCTCCGCTTCCTCAATCAGCACACTCTTTGTTGGCTTTGCGAGAAGATCTGTAAACTCCTGGAATGGTGATTTCGCAAAGCGAGTTTCTCTCCACAAGTCGGGAGTGAGAAAGCCGTACGTCCTCATCAGGCAATCAAAGGTGGCCTACAGAAAGAAAACATGGTTGTTTATAAATTATGAACTGAAATGGTACAATCATATTGATCAAACAAACTTGTTACATGGTACTTACAACCAAAATTAACAAGCAACCAACATTTATCATCAGGAAAAGAGACAGAAAATCAACAATTTTATGGAAATAACAAAAACAAATTACTTCAAGATTCAGCAATTATTATTTAAAGATTTCAATATTGAATAGAGATAGCAGTATTTTAATAAAGCAGGCAAAAAAGAAAAATATTACTTCACCATTTAGAACATAAGCATGATAAGTGATAATAACGCTATACCACAAATGTGAAAAAAACCTTGCGTGAAATTTCTAAATGGTACAAGTGTGAAAACCATGAGATAAGATGAACGTAAGGATTGGTACACACGTTTATCTCTTCAATCTCATTTAGTCTATACCCTCTGGATTGTATGATGTATAAGAACTGATATTTAAGAATATCTTTACCTATACGTGCCAAGAAAGCATAAAACAAACAATATAAAATCAAGAGACAAAGCAGTGCCTTTAAGCTAAACGATCATCAATTCGTAATTTTCTAATGAAATATAACAAAAAATTAATCTAAGACAAGGCAGAAATAAAAATCAGGTAATGAATTTTAACACGGAAGAGATATCTACTTCAAGCAATGAATTAGGCAGGAAACAATATAACTGACGAAGAAACAACCATCCACCAACTAACTAGAATGCAATGACACATTGGGAAATCATCATCGAACAAAATTTTAAACAATATTGAGCGCTTGAATATTACTGTGCAATTTATTAGTAGACTATAACAAAAACCAATCAATGTCCTAATCCCTATGTGGGTCGGCCCCTGTTCACAGAGGAATGATCAATTTAGACAGATGGACGTCTGCCTATTGCTAACCCTCCTCCTTTTACAGGCATAAAAATCACTCTGTAGAAATACCCATCGTGAGTAAACCAAAAGAAAGAAATCTCATACAAACTATAAAAACCATACCTTAACAAAGTTACCGAGAGTCTTGGTCGACCCACGAGATGAGGTGAAGACATCCTCGATCCCAGCAAACTGCAGTACCTTCTTCGGCACCCTCGCCGCCACAATACCGGCCCCACGAGGCGCTGGCACCATCCTTACCGTGACAGATCCACATTTTCCAGTCACTTTACACGGGACGGTGTGTGGCAATCCAATCTTGTTACCCCAGTATCCCCTCCTCACAGGGATCACAGACAGCTTTGCCAAGATGATACTCCCCCTGATCGCCGTCGCCACTTCCTTGGCACATTTCACGCCCAGCCCGACATGACCATTCCCATCGCCAACGACAACAAACGCCTTAAATCGCGTGCGCTGCCCGGCGCGAGTTTGCTTCTGCACGGGCATAATCTTCATGACCTCGTCCTTGAGCTGGGGACCAATGAGATGGTCGACGATCTGATACTCCTTCACTGCGAGAGAGTGAAGGTAAATATGCTCCAAGGACTTGATTTTGTTTTCCTTGACAAGGCGACCGAGCTTAGTCACAGGCACCCATTGCTGTTCCTCCTCGCGACGGCCACCGCGGCGCCCGCCTCGACGGTCGCCACGACCGCGGTCACCACGTCCTCGTCCGAAACCACGGCCAAAGCCACCACGATCTGCCATGACCGATATCGAGGTTAAAGATTTGGAGAGATGGGCTAGCGAGGGAGGGGGAGTGCGGCGATGGGGTTAGGGAGGGAGTGCGGCGATGGGGTTAGGGATTTGGAAGTATTTATATGGGCAAGGCGTTAGGGTTTTTCAATAGAAATTTCGTTAATAAGATTCCATTGATTTTATTAATTTCCTTAGAAATATGCGGTTATAATATAATTTCTGATATAATTATTTTATAAAATTTAATATTATATAAGTTTTCATTTACTTTCAATTCCGACAAATATATAAACAACTATATTTTAAATTTCATCACGATTGAAAGGTACCTTTATGTAATTTTTATTTTCCATCGACTCCAAAATTTCGATCATTTCCTTTCAATTCTCACAGTTACCTCAAATTTCAGTACAATCTTCAGGTTCATCGTCTTGTCTGTCTCTGCCCAAGGTCTCATTGGTCCTTTTCCTCGGAAACCTCTGGTTTTGCAGCAGCAGAGGAGTTCGGCTCAGCGGCGGAGGAAAAGCGAAGACCACCGCTATGAATGCCCCCGACCGATATGAACGATTCGTCGTCCCAGAGGGCACGAAGAAGTAAAGCACCGCTCTTCCTCACAGAATCGCTCCTTCCTTTCTCGTTCTCGTCCCTCCCGAGGGGACTAATAGGGGCTACGATCCCGCTCACGATTCGTCTCCTCCTTTTTCAGGGTCTCCTACGAGAGGGACACAAAGATCATCAACGCTGCCTCCTTCACCATTGAGAGGGAGGACCACACCATCGGAAACATCCTCCGCATGTACTACCGCTGTTACCATTGCTTCCCCTATTTCTTTGTTCCGAGGTTAAACTTTTGACTTTTCTTCTCCCTGTTTGCGTTGATATGTGTGATACAGGCAGCTGCATAGGGACCCCAATGTGCTTTTCGCTGGGTACAAGCTCCCCCATCCGCTGCAGTACAAGATCATAGTCAGGGTATGTTTTCGAAGTCTATGTATTTGAGGGTTTCGTTGCGTGGAATAGTTCTAGTTCTTCCTTACGGAAAATCATTTTCCATGGCTGGTGGTTACGCAGGTTCATACCACGAGCCAGTCTTCTCCGATGCAGGCATATAACCAGGCTATCAATGATCTTGACAAGGAGCTTGAGCATCTCAAGAACATGTTTGAGGTTTGTTTGTTGTTCTCTTGCCGTAGTACCGTTCGCTTTTGTTTGTTTACTCGTTTTATTTATGGTGAATGGTACGTTGAATAATTTATTTTGAGAGTTTGCTTGGAGTTATACTTCTATCCACATTGGCCTGTCAGATTAGTCAACTCGCGAGGAATTTTGCCTTGGTTGTTTACGCCGATAGCTTATACACAAAGTTTGTCCAGAAAACTACCTCTGTTTTTTGATACTAATAATGTTTTTACTTGGGGTTCGAACGTAGGGCATCTTTCCTCACAATGATGTGGAAGATCAACTGTGCTATCTTGCTGTTGATACTATGGTTGATGCATAAATGGTCCTTGAAAGTGTTTATTTATTCAATTACTCTTGTTAAACTATTGTTTTATGTTAGTAGCCTTCTTGTGTTCGTCATTTCTCCAATATCCTTCATATCCATAGGAACTTGCTTAAATTTCATCAAGGTAAAATGAGACACGATGATGTTATGTGTTGTTGATTGCTATTGAAATGTGCTTAGTAGTTTTGAGGTGGACTTTGTCATCAACATGTAGAATCTCAACATTACTCCATCAACATTGTGTCCAAGAGAGTGCCGCTTTCTGTGATTCGTCTCCCACACAAACTTGTCCTTCCTCTTCATGTAATGCCCATTCAGCTCCACGTTGTCCTTCCTCATTGCACTTCCTAAATTCTGTCCAACCCAACATCAATGACTCCTTCAGTGGGAGTGTTGGGGCAGGAATGGTGAAATGATTTTTTTGTTGGGTATTTTGTATCATTAGGTTTTTGTGTTATGAAAAGGTGGGTAGAACATTTCATGTTGATGGTGTTAAGGTTAACCATGGTAAGATGATGGAAGGGTGATCACGTATAATGGAGTTAATGATGATGACATTTAAGCGACTTTCAATCTATATGAAGGGTATTGATGGAATAATCAATATAAAATGGACATTGATGTAAAACAGTAGTTAACGAGGATATTTGGAGAAAAAAAAACCAGGATGGTTAAATAGCTGAATACTTTTTGGGGAAATTGTTAGAAGCTGTAAACTAAAGTGGCACCTGTATGGAACAGATTAAGTGTTTCCCGTTTTACCTTTCAGTCTGGGTGTAAGCATTCTGGTCTACATGCATCACAACGCAGTTGTGGATGGGTGGCTGGATTGTTGGTTGGTCAGGGAAAACGGTTTGCCAATCTTGATTCTGCAATATGCAGATGACACATTATTGTCCTGTGAAGACTTGAAAGAACAGCTCTGACTCCTTTTCAGAATTGAGCACATATTCTTTTAGAAGTACACCTTAAGTGAGCCTCTTAAGTTAGAGCACATTTTTTTTTGAGTGACAAAATGGTAGCCTATGTCCAGTGGTCCAGATACTCTATGATGAGAGGGACACACTAGGCTATCGTTTGGATAACTTGAATCTAGCTGCTACTTCAATCCTGGAGTCATCTCTTTCTCTTGCTCCAAATTCCATATCTATTTAGATTGATTCACATCCTAGAAGAAGACACTTGTTTGGCAACACCAAATTTTTCATGATCGGCCCCAGGAAGAAATGACGAAAACACCTTCTCCTGCATCCACCCATTCACCACTGTAGGTGTGGCCAAGATTGATTCATTGTTAGTGTGCTACTTTTTAATGGTAATATGTAGCCATTGTTCAGGAAACCTCTCCCGAAACATTTGTTCATTTTTAGATGCTTGGAAGATAGTTGACCTATCTTTGGAAATAACCTGGGTTTAAAACCACCCAACACCATTATTCAACCATTATTAAAAAAAGGAGATAGGGAAGGACAAAATTTATTTCCCTAAATGGCAATTTATGTAATATTTGATTTTTTTTTTTTTGAAATATTTATGTATTGCGAAGGACGTAACTGTCTTAACACATCAGAAACTCATTTACTTTTTTAGAGAATTACTGAAGCAATGGTGCTTCTGCCAATTCTATCAGAGTAGCCATTCTCAACCCACTTACAGTTCAAACCAATGTTTTCTGAAGCAGTGCAGAGGACAAACCATTTTCTTGGCTGGTGTGGTTCAATTACAGATCCAATTAGTTCAATTGATCTGACCGACTGATTCATTGTGACATCATTTCTAATTATTTAAAAAAATAAAAATTACAGGAAAATAGCAAAAATCCAGATGAATGCAGATAATCCACTGAAATTTTAGAAATGCATAGAAATTGCTTTCCAACTATATTGCCTTTTATGATGACAAAAAATAATGAGAAACCTCACATGCAACATATAGGAAACTTTAAATTTCCGTCGATGAAGCGGAAAGTTCGATTTTAAGTTGTGGGTTGACAAGAAGGAAGTTCATAGATACAAATTACTGACCTTATAGTGTTCACTTGCATAAGAAACTAAGCTCTGTTTCTTGCGTTGATATCATCTTCTCATAGTCCGGTTTTTGCTTTCATTAGAAGAAGCTAAATTTAAACTACAAAAATGATAGTTTTGTATCGATTGGATATTCTTAATTTATTGTTTCGTGCTTTTCCACTTAGTTGATATAGGTTAATCCTGCTCTGTGGGATAAATGGTTAGCTCTATTGTATCAATTCATGTATGGGGTATATTTCATATTTCCATCACAAGAGTGAGAGTCGAACTCTACGTTTAGTTAGAAAAGACAAGTGGTAACAAATAACGAGAAACATAGAGAAAAAAATTGATGACGGAAATATATTAGCAAAAGGAGTTGGCCTCTAGGGGATTATTTTTGATTTATACTCGTGGGTGGGATTTCCATTATTGGCACAACACCGTATTACCTCTGGGAGTCATGCAGAGACATGCACCATAATACAACACTGTTTGGTTTGACGGCCTTTACAATTTCCATACTTAATCAGGAGATTCCATGCTCCAATGACTATTTATATTTTTACAACGGCAGAAGTAGTATGCCCTTCGTCTAACGGAATGAAAGAATCGCATGCTTGAACGTATACTCTACTTGTAAACGAAACTTTTATAAACTGCAATGTTTTGGTCCTCAAATAATTATACTTTGACACCGTGGCTCTTTGTTTTTCTGCAGCAAGAGAGAACAAGGATTGATCCAGGACAACAATTCTCTTAATCGACTGCAAGTTTGCGAACCGTGCCAGATTGCCAGTAGCAGTATTCTTGCAACCCCGTAAAGAAGTTTTCCTTTTGGTGGTGAATCTCACAATGATGGGACTTGTGTCCTAGGACAACGAATTCATTTACTCATCACTCGTTTGCTGCTTGCGTCTTATGTGAAAACAACGTCCCCAACGACTTATTTGTCGTATAAAAGCAGATTGTTAGCAAGATGTGGAACAAGTTTTTTCAAGTCTCCGTCCATTTTATGTCTCAACTTTTTCCTCATATCATCAATCCTACAAACCATACAAAAGAGGTTGCTCTTCTTCCTCCTCTCTCATTCATCTATACCAAATGGTCTGATATGTACGTCTACCTTAAAAACTATAAGTGACAGTGAATGTTTAATAATCCTGCGTCAAAAAAATGAGAACAATATTTCTTGAAGTTTCCCCTGTTAGTTTTATAAGTTAGGTTATTTATATTTTAACATGGCCTGAGAATCATAAATAATCTATTGAGCTCGGGGCACTAATGTTAATCCTAAATTTAATAAAATTCATCTAAAAACTAGTGAAAATGATTTCCTTGTCTAAATTTGACAAGGACTAGTGAAAATTAAATGTAAATTGCACATACAAATATTTTAATTCTTTTGTTTTTACCAAATAATGTACCTGTCAATATGCAGTTTATATGGCAAATAGTGAAACGAACGTAGGAAATATAAAGAGTCTATATTAAATGAAGATATTCAAATATTATAATTATTAAAATTAGAACTTTATGGTTTTTTCATTGGTTGATAATAAGCATTCCTGTGCTAAGAAAATTACTTTCCTGAGTTACATCAAAGAATAAAGAAAAATAAGCTTAGCAGATGGCAGAATGGTGGGAAATTTTCATGATCTGCATATCTTAAAATTCTATGGAAACCATACTCAAATTGGAATTTAATTTTTTTAGATAGAGTTATATAGACAGAAAATTTAGGTTATATCAAGCGCACCGCCTAAGGATCCGATTAGATATTCGGCCGGTCCATATCCATAAGGACCATAATCCAAATCGACAAAACCCTAACCCTACACGCGCCTTCCACCTTTCGACGTCTCCCTTGGACAGCCGCCGTCTCCCGACGATTCTCCTGCTCCATCCCTCCTCTTACCTCGGTCGTCATGTCCGCCTCCGAGCTTGCCTGCACATACGCCGCCCTGATCCTCCACGATGATGGAATTGCCGTCACGGTTCGACTTCCTTCCTTTTCTATATTTTTGTCGTCGTCGTTCTGGTAGCGGTTGTTTCTAAAACGGCAGCGATGTGTTTGCTCTGAGCAGGCAGAGAAGATTTCAACCCTCGTGAAGGCGGCTAATGTAGAGGTGGAATCGTACTGGCCCTCCCTCTTCGCCAAGCTCCTCGAGAACAGGAACGTCGAGGACCTCATTATGAACGTCGGATCTGGTCCGTTTACACCTTTCTTCAATGTTTATGTTTTTTTTATCGGGAGTTCGTTCTGATCGGTTATGTCTGTCATTGTGTAATTTGTAGGTGGAGGCGGTGGTGCCGCCATCGCAGTTGCCGCCCCTGCAGCCGGTGGTGCTGCCGCCGACGCTCCGGCTCCAGCCGAGGAGAAAAAGGTGGGCCCTTGCTTTGGTTTGCCTTCATTAGTACCTAGCTCGATTAATGTTGCTATTGTTGATAATCTATTTTTCCTCCGTCGGAAATTGCAGGAGGAGCCCCAGGAAGAGAGCGACGACGATATGGGATTTAGCTTATTCGACTAGAGGAAGATCAAATCACCTTCATCAGTATCTGCTTTTTATATTATAACACCTTAGCGTTTGCTCTTCTATTTTGTTTTTTCTTTGGTTCTTGTTGTTAGTACCTCTGCTTGTGAGGATCGAGGATAACCTAATCATTTGCATGCTATCATATACTTCGTTATGATCGTTATTGGGTTCATTTTTTTAGTGGTATTTGGACATACCATGGTCTTCTTTTCATCACTTGCCAATCCTGTTATTCGCATGTCGTTCTTTGGTAATTGCAGCATCGGTTTTTCTGAATGCGTCTGTTTGCCGAAGAATTTATTTTTTTTCATGCATCAGTGGATTTTTTCTGTCATTATTCTTTGACTTGATGCTCGTGGGTATCACATTGCCGTATTATCATTCAAGAGTGGATTTTATGATTTAGTAGCCTTTACGTATTGTTTGGTTGATCGAATACGTTAGTGTGTTTAGTGTTTGTTCAAGAAATTGAAGTCAATGGATATCAGTACGGGAAAAAGAAAATACGCAGTTAAAAGGAAATTGAATAATGTAAAATTTACCATTATCAAAAAGGAATTTGATTCCACACGACATTATGTTCATTCGATTCTAATATAGTGTTTGTTCTTGTTTGGAAATCAAAGTAAAATAAGTTTCTTTTAATTTCTATCATTTTGTAAAAGGGAGGAAATATTGTTTACTTGTGTTAAAAACTAAAGGAATATGCTTTCAGAGGTCGCACACTATATTTTTGGACGTATTTTTATTTAAATGGATAATTTTTGTCCTTTTATTGGTTTTCACCTATTTCTAAGTACATAATTCTCCCCTACGATAAAGGAACATGTTATGTTTTCGAGATTTTTTTGTATGATCATTGTTTATTTTCATATAATGCTAGTTTATGTATAATATCGTAGATTTAAATATTAGCCATCGTGTAGACCCTTACGGGCATTGATGGTTTTAGGATTCATCCAACCTTTCTGTCTTCAATTCTTGTCTATCTTTTTTTTGAAAATGGTAGTTTAGATTAATTGAAAATCTTTCTAGTTATGAGTTCTACAGCTAAAAAGAGCAGTGGATAATTGTCTTTTGCAAAAGCAAATAACAAAAAATAATGAAATGACGCAACAAGATTGGAAAACAAGTGGCTGAAGATTATGAGATGAATGCTCAACAGGGAGCTGAACTAGACTTCTCTGCTCCCCATTCACCGGTCGGAGTAGGTTTAACTTGTCCATGCAGTTGAGGTTTAGGATTGGGGGAGAGTTGTCAAGTTGGAGGTTATTTTTAATTTGTGGAGGTTTTCCTAAATGTTGTGAGGTTTTTCGTTAATGATTTGTACTAGTGTTCTTCAATAATCATTATTAAACTTATTATTTATAAAATTGCCAAAAAGGGCATAGTCGAGTTTTTCATTTCTTTTTTTTAACGTCAGCTTATATTCATATGTTAATTAAAATAACTATTATCAAATGATTTCATATGCTGATGTATTAATAAAAAAAATGCTAAGTGAGGAGAAGTTAAGTTTTTCAATTTTTGGAAAATATGAATTTATTTTCATATGATTAAAGTAATCATTAACAAGTAAACCCTTAATGTGTCATTTGTGGACATTGTCCAAATAGCCGACGATCCTGTCGAACTTTTAACTTAGGAAAGTATGCTAATATTTGTGTTCTGTCTGTCATGTACCTTCTCATTATCTATGCCGACTGATCTGGCTTGACTTCAATGTTCGCTTGCTTGGATTGGATTTTCAATTTCCGGTTCATTTCTTTACACCAAAGCGTTATCAGGCTAGATTGGCTATTAAGTTGTCAGGACTCTTGCTCCTGGTTTAGATTATGCTATATGATTATTTTTACATTCTGATTCACATCTGTACTGGTAGTAGTGGTATATAGTGAAGTGATCGCGAGGGCAGGTCGGAACTTCAATGACTCGAGGATTATGTGATAAGACGGTATCTTTAAAATTAAAAGTAAAATCTTGGAAAAGTATTATTTGCTTGGTGGTACTTCATGGATAAATTGAAGATAATATAAGTGAAAAAATGTATTTAGGCAGTTTAGTCAAATCTTTATAGGATCAAAATAATGTATTAGTTAGGAAAAGAAAGTTTAAAAAAGTAGAAACAATTATTTGATTAGTAATTATAAGAAAAGATTTAAATTTACTTAAGTTAATCGAAGATGTAAAGAGATATAGCTTAGAGGAGACGGATTTGACGTTCTCATGTATTGCTGATGCGGCAGGGACTCTTTCTCATGTATTTTTATATTCATTCAATCGGCCGATCCGTGTGCGGGGGATGGCCACAGGAAATTGTTTGCGTCCTCCAAACTTGGTCAACATTTGAATGATACTCAAAAAGGATATCTACCGTTCAAAAGGTGACTTATCTGTTAAGTTCACGTGTTAGCAGGGTTGCCATGTATGTAAAGTGGTTGGCTCGGCTTTATTTATTTATTTGCATAATTTCTTGCCGTTTTATTATGGAAATATTTGATGGAGCATTGGTATTTGGATTATTGAGCGATGTTGTTGCTGTATGTGCCTCCCAATAACAAATGCTGCGGGTGTCTCTCTGTTCTTTCATCTCCCGTAATTTTCTACTTCAGTTCAGTTCATCTCTTAGTCTCCCTCCCTTTTGCCTCTTCTTCCTTTGCTATGGTTCAAACGACAATACAATGGATGTCTTCGTCTCTTCGTTTGTTGTAGCCTCCCGTAATTTTTTCCCCCTCTTACTCTTTAGGCTATGAATACCAATTTAGCCATTGTCTTCGTCTCTAATAATGGCAGTGGTTTCCTCTCTTATCTGATTTGATGAATTTTTAACCCTTAGATCAACGTCTACAGCAAAAATCTATTAACGTTTTTTGCTTTAGATTATACGAGGAAGCCATCATTGATACAATTTGAAGGTTTATCATTTATATCCATTAAAAATCATGTTTGATTGAGATTATAACCAAGTAGGCTATAATAAGATCAAAAGAATAATTTTCTCATAAAATGTCCATTACAAGTGGTTGCTTCAAATTGTATAAAATGAACTGATTGTGTCCACAATCTTATCCAAAACGGATCCGAAGACTTTTAGTTCATTGTTGACATTTCATTATTTTTGGTTAGGCATTTATTTAAATTTTTGATGGACACTTAATTAGTCCATATGATTAACTTAATCACAATGGACTTATATATTGCGGATATGGTAATCTTTGATAGGGCAATATATAATAATAATGCTTCCAGAAGATTGGAAAGTTGTGGCGGCATGAGGGTGGGTAAGCAATCCCAAGAATGTTAAGGAAAAAAATGATTTAAAAAAAGAAATCCTTGAGTTTGGATATTATCACCATATAACACTTAGATTGGATTTATTTGGTCCTAATAAATATGTAATATAATATAATTATATTTCTAAATTAGATTGCAATATTTGAGTTTTTGTCTTTGCAAGTTTTGAAATTTGATTATAAGAATTAAAGTTTTTTGGAAAATTAAATGAAATAACATTTAAATGATTAAATAGTTAATTTAGATTTGATTATCAAAGATTACAGTTAAATGAAATAACATTTTTATTATAATAATATTTTTGGGAAAATAGATTCATATTAGGATTATTGTTGTTGTGTGTGTGTGTGTGTGTTTTTTTTTAAGGTTAAAGAGAAATTACATGTGTGAACATTTAAATTTTAGTTGCATTAGAGACAAACACATATTGTAGGTTGTAATAAAATCTAAACATATATTGTATTTTGTGATGAGATTTTAATCTTAGGCTGTAAATTATAATGACGTTTAAATTTACACTGATCTTGGAATAATATTATATAATACTGTATTGGAACCAAACAGACTTTGTATGATATAATAAAGTTTAAACACGTATTGTCTGATGTATTAAAATTATAATTAGATAATAATCTTACACGCGTATGTGTGTGAGATTATTGTTGTCGTTGATGATAGCTTTTGACGGTAATGATCTTACTTTAATTAATTAAGAAAGATTAATTTTATCCCCAACAACCAGCATTCCTAACGATCCAAGTATACTGTTCGCTACAAAAGCAGGTCTGATACGGGGGGGGGGAGCGAGGACAACCTCACCCTTGTTTGTGTCTCCCCGCCGATGGGCTGCTTCGGCCTTGAACACCTGGACGACGACGACGACGGCGGCGGCGAAGACCTCCTTCACCACCACATCCTCCCCCAGCAACCCGCCACCGCCGACGATAGCGACGGAGACGTACTCCCTATGAGCTCCAGCTTCCCAGCCTTCGCCGCCCTCGCGTCCACCGATATACTGCGCGCCATCCTCGAGCTCGTCACGCCGCGCGACCTCGCACGTGCCGCGTGCGTGTGCAGGGCATGGAATCTTGTGGCCTCCGAGAGGGAGATGCTGGAGAAGCTCTTCGCCTCGCCCTGGAAGGTCCGGCGGGTCGTTGGGGAACCGTCGTCCGCCGCGTTCTGGCGGCATCCGGGGCTTGGACGGTTCGCGATCTCGCATCGACTTCGCCGCGGGGATTCCGTTGCCAGTCTTGCCCTGAAATACTCTGTTCAGGTACATTTGCTTAGGGTTTGATATTTGGGAAATTGTTCATTGCATCTCAGTTCTGGGTGGTTTTTGCATACAGAATGGCATAAAAGGTGCTAATTTTTGTTTTTTTTTGGAGAAAAAAAGGAGATCTGGTTGGTACTTGTGGGAATAATTTTAGTATTTGAAACGATGATGGTTATATTTTCACTACCTTATTGGTTAAAGCAGAAAATTTCCTTGTTCTAGTTTGTCAAGGTTGTTATGCATAATTTGCGAATTTCTGATCGTACATATTTGGATTTTATTTTCCTTGGTGGAAATTGAGGTTCTTTGCTACGTGATTAAGCAAATGTGGTATTCTCAGTTAGGGTGTTACTTAGGGTAGCTTGACCATATCTGTCCTCCAATATTAGTTGCGTAAACACATTTTTTTGTGAGGGGTTTTTTCCTTCCACGGTTGGAGAAAAAGATGAAAACTGTAGAGGGGCGGAATCCATGGATGTTCGTCATCCCAAACTTGCTCATCAAGTCCTTGGGACCATGATGTACATCTGGCATAAAGAGTATGCCATGATCACATCATCATTTTTCCAGCTCTGGAAGTAATTTTTTTTCTTCCATTCAAGCCGTTTCATCTCAATTGCAATGGTCATCGCCCACCTTTGGAAAGGAAAAAGAGAGGTACCTCCTCTTGTGGTGGAACAACAAGAAACTGATCAAGAATGTTCAGCTATTCCAAAGAGAATTCAACTCATTCTATAGCTTAATGTTTGATTTTCTTTGCATGATGGAAAACCTAATGCATCCTAAGAAAATATATCTTGAGGTATGTGAGACATATCTGGTTGGATTTTCTATCATATTTTGAAAAATTTGGAAAAAGCATGCATTGTTTTTTTCTTCCAATGCAAGACCATTCAATGTGAGACCTCAAACGATTGTTGCTTCTGCAGGTGATGGAGATCAAACGCTTAAACAACATGATAAGTGACCATGGCATTTACTCAAGAGACAGGCTTTTAATTCCGATCGGCAATCCTGATATTCTTCGCGACAGCACGTGCTACATTGAGATGGACAAACATGCCAAGAGAGAAGTTGCGGTGCTGTACTTGGATGGACAGCCCGGCCCTGATCTCTTGGCCAGAAATAATTATATTGTCACCCAGGAAGGCAAGAAGAAAATACTCGATTCGATAAAGAGAAGCATGGGTGTGGACGATGGAACCGCTGCATACTACATGTCGATTTCCAGTGGAGATCCCAGGGCTGCCATCCTTCAGTTCTCGGAGGATCTTAGGTGGGAACGGCACAGAGGACCGTTCTGAAATTAATGATTCCGAGGTAAATGACAGAAGCGCTCATCTGTGAACGTAATTGTCATCCGATGTGGGCTCGTATGTGGATCATTGAATGGCACGCTAGTGTAAATACTGAATTCGAGTCAAGCCCCTTATTTGTTGTATTGTAATAAAGAGCGGAGGATCACACAGAACAATGGTTATTACAGTTAATCTTCTATTGTACTTTGATGAAAGTGAATTTGCGTATAAATAGAGATAAAAACATTATCATTATCAAAATGCAGTTAATCTTTGCATTTTCTGACTTGTTTCACCCTTTTTTTATGTTTTTTGAGAATTCTCGTATGATGGTTGTTAGTCCGCTCCATCCTCAACCATTAGATACATCTATCAGGCTTCAAGGAATGAGAAATCATCACAATAACAGGAATTCTTTTATGAAGCAATTCCTTTTGATTACATCATTATTATGTGAATTTTTCCTTTTTGACATGGTTTTAATTTTAGCAATTAATTTTCATTTTCCATATTTTCGTTGTGGATTTATTCTTGTTGTAAACATTTATAATTAAAAATATTGTAAGTATTTATTTTATAGTTTAGATACATTAATTACCAATAATAAAGATTACATCAGAAATAAATATTTATAAAATAAAGACATCTATTTATTTCAAATATAAGTTTCATCATTAATGGATTTTAAATTGATATATTTAAATTATAAGATAAATATCTACAACAATTTTTTTAATCATAAGTACTTACGATCTTTTTTTCTTGTTATTCTTTTAATATTTTTTTCTTCTAATTTTGTGTTCTTAATTATCCACAACAAAGACTTGCCTCCGTTTTGAGTGAAATGGGTGAATAGCATGTTGAATGGTTCCCATCTTTTGATGTGTTATGGAAATCATTGATTTATATATAATTAAATATTATAGCTAAGTTAATCAAGATTATGTGATTTCATAATCTTTTTTAGGATTCAAATCCTACAAACTACATTTTCTAACCTGTTTAACAAAAAGTCAATGATATTATTGGTTGATCGTGGCAAGCCTTCGTTTTCATTCTTTCCTTTCTGTTTCTTACAACAAACTCCCATGTACATTCAAGTGTTGTAATGGCCACTTTATTGCCAATCATTGGATAATTTAATAATTACAAAAAAAAGAGAATTACGGCCGAGCTTGTGTTTTGCAACCTACATCTAAAGTGGTAACAATTGTCGTCCCTTCACGTTCAGGAGTTGAGTTTAAAAACTAATTTTTCGGTTTGAATTCTCAATGGCAAAACGAGCTTTTAGGTTCTTTACCCAAAACAAACTAGATTCTCCAAAGATGATCTAGAAAACATCTTAAAATAATATTAAAACTAGAAGTTGTGTCTGAAAGAAGTAATTCTAAATGGACTCATAGTATTACATCAAATATAAGCAGAGGGATGCTAAACAAAACGCTGGCGGCAGTGCCAGAGGAAACAGAGGTTTATGGTGCAACAGATGATAGTGGGGTTGGAAAATTTTGTGCCATTAATGTTGCCTTGGACGATGGTGGGAAACGCAGGTTTTGTCAGATGGGTCAGCACAAAGAGCACCAAACCTCAAAATACAATGGACATTCTACACTTGGAGAAGAGAAGCCAGGCTATGTTGTATTTCTTCTTTGGCTTTCTTATCAAATGGTTCCTCTCCAATGTAAAGATCAAGGATAGATTTGCACAGGAGCTTGCTCTGGATGCATCCCATCTCCTTTCCATCAACTACACGTCAAGATGAATGAACAAATTCTTCACGTTCATCATTCTGTAAGTGATGAAATAAGTCACAGTGGATGCATAGGTGGCAAGCACGTTTATAATGCTTGTCATGCACCCACCTAAACACAAAATCTAATCTAATTTCTTGTTTTCTGGAAATGTGGTAAAAAATGTTTGAATGGTATTGTTCCTAGCTCCCTACAATCAAAGGTTTAGGCGATTAGCCTTCTTTAGAAGCATGAAAATTTACCATCTCTTTATGTCACTTCTTAATCAACATCTGCATTGATTCTAGAAGGATTACAGCAAGAAAGAAAGAGAATCTCACAAATGATATGATAGTCGTATGCATGTAATTATTTTTCAACAACCGTTGTAGGTCAATACAAAACGACAACAGCCATATTTCATATTTTGGATTATTTTATGCCATGAAACTCAATATTTACATTATTGTGGTGAAAGAAAAACAACGAAAAAGGGAAACACTTAATTTGAAAAGAAAATTGAAATTAAAGCCAAGGCTTGAAATCACTTACTCGTTGTTTGAAGAGTATATCCTTGTTCCCGTGAGATGTCTATCTGCGTGCCTCGTGGAATTTTATATTCATTTTTAAATAAAGATGTAAACCTGCATCATGACGACAGATGAATAATGATCAGAAGGAAATCAGATGATATGTGCTCACAATGGCAACTAACTCCAACCATCGTATATAGATGACCCAACTCTCCATAACATTTTATCATATGATTCATTAACTTAACATCATTATAATTATTATAATTTTGTGTGTCTCTTTTATTCTTAAATACAAGTATTAAAGAACACTTTTCTCATTTTTTCTGTAAATATTAAATAGAATTTCAATTTTCTAGTTAATTTAAAAATCTAAAAATACTTGAAAAGTGGAAATGAAGGAGAAAAGGACAAAAGGAGAATAGATTACCTCTGCAGCAAGTCTTTGTTGTCTGATTGGCTAAACTTTTTCAGTCGGCTTCCTACTGATTCTTCAAAGGCATTACGCACTGAACGAATGCTTAATCTTCCATACACAATCTGAAGCCTCACAGTCATGCGTATGTCCTCATCCAACACATCTCCATAGAACTCTCTTTTGTCTTTCAGTTCAGGAATTGAAAAGGTACCATACCTATCACCCAGTTTCTTTATATCATCGTCATCAGCATAAACACCTGATACAAAATACAAGTAAGTTTCTTTATCATTCCTCTCGAAAGTCTCTCCTCTAATGCCACATATTGGAGATGATCAACTCGGATGAATACCAGACAAAAATGGCTTGTTCACAGTTCATAATTATGACAAAATCCGAAAACTAGAAAACTATAAATTATTATAAAAATGTCACTCTCCTTGCAAAGCCAGATTCTTTGTTTGGTTGCTATAAAAGGAGATAGCTTGTTATAAGGATGCATGCTGTATTGGGGAATATAGGGAAGCAACCGGATGAGATTATTTTTAAAGGCAAGAGCTAATGCATCCAAGATTCATGGTGCGCACTGAAGACAGTTTGAAGGATTAGGTTCATGTTCTCTCGTAAAATTATTTATAATTTCTAATTGGTTGTGTTTCCTATTTTTTAATAATGGTAGTGTTTTTATCTAAGTTTAGATCGAAAACCTCTTCTCTCACAGTGTGGAAGACTCCTTACTAACACATGTAAACTCTACAATTTGCAGGTGATCTGTATTGTCTTAATGAGGGTCAACCTATCCTTTTCTTCAAAACATATTCGATGCAGATCACTGAAATTCATCAAACTTGACGTATTCCAACGAGGAACAGAACTTTATCATGAAAAGGTATCGGCAACCAACAATAAAGGTTTATAATCTTTTGGATAAACTCCAAGCTTCAATTTAAGAATTTCATCTAAAGTTGTAGCCATATCTCCTTATTCGACTAGCACTCGCACATCCAGTACCCCCAAAAGTCAATCTTCCTAATAATCTCTTACATATATATCAGAACCTTCCACGAAACCCCCCCCCCCCAAAAAAAAAAGAAGAAGAAATGATATCAGAGAGTAGTAAGGGGAGTAAGAATGATCACCAAATGCATAAACGTCGATATTCTTCAACCCAAACAAGCTCTTCCTCCTCAGGCCTACGCCGAGCAACCGGCGCTTGGTGCCGTCGATGATGGTGGGGAATGCCATCCCTGTTCTGTTGTCGACAGATGTTCCCACCCCGGAAGAATCGACCGAAAGGGAGACGGAAGCCCAGGCAGGGGAGCACTGGTGGCTGGAACCGTGGGACTGGGTCGCCTTCCTCGTGGACGACATTGTTGCGGCAATGCCCACTCCGACGCAGGCTGTCGCCGCGGCGGGGGCGGCGACCATGGCGACGGGGAAGGGGGACGACTTGTTTGGATTTGGGTTTGGTGGGAAGGAGAACGGGAAGCGGAGGAAAGCCATGACCAGGAGTTGGGAAAGCGTGAATTGCAGGAAGGGTGGGAATTGGGAAGGTGTTAATTTTTACATTTATTAAAACAAGAAGATGGTACTTTTGGACAAAAAAAAATCTTTTATGTATTTATTTTATCATTTAAATATATCAATTTTAAAATTATTACAAAAAATATCAATTTAAAAGTTATTAAATTATATTTTAAATTAATAAATATCTATTTTTAAAAATATTTATTTTAAACCTAATTTTTATCATTTATGATTTTAAGTTAAAGTATCTAAATTATAAGGTAAACAATTATAATACTTTTTAGTCGTGAGTATTTACAGTAATATTGAACGTTTAATAAAATTTAAATTTTATTAAAAATTTTGTTATTCTTATTACATTTGATTTTTACAGACAATTTTTGAAAAATATACGAAGAATGTAACAATTTTTTTTTAATTTCAAAAAAAAAATATGTTCATCTTGAACGATTATTGGTCACCAACTTTTGAAGAAATTATTTTTACAATATTGAAAAATAGAAAAAAATAGAATGATGGACACCCTTTTCTCAGGTAAAAATATTTGAAAAGTAGAAATTTTGAGAAAAAGTAAATTAAAATGAAATAAGATGAACGGCAGAAAAATGGGAAAAAAAGGGAAAATTAAAAGAAATTGATAATTTATTAATTCATCCTTAAAAATAAGGCAACATCAACATGGCCAGCAGGGCTTGTATGAGGTTGTTCGGGCTCCTATCGCTGGGCTCGCCTTGATCATCCACCGTCCGCCGCCTGATCACCGTTCCGCTCCACCACCAGCGGAGATGACGACGATCCGCCGCTTCTGCTGCGACGACCTGCTCCGCTTCGCCTCCGTCAACCTCGACCATCTCACCGAAACCGTAGTCTCTCTTCTTTCTCTTTCTGTCCGCCCCCCCCTCCCCTCTTTTCCTTCTTCATATTCATCTCCTTTCTGATCTCCCTTTCTCTTTTATGTTCGGCAACATTCAGTTCAACATGTCGTTCTACATGATGTACTTGGCGCGGTGGCCCGACTATTTCCATGTGGCGGAGGCTCCGGGGGGCAGAATCATGGGCTACAGTGAGCTCTTCGTCACTTGTCTGTTCTTCCCGCTTTTTGCAGATCTTCTGGTTGTTGAGGAGTGTATGGGGTGGGATTGGTTTCATTGTTGCAAGTGTTCTATGTTGTCATTGCTATTTTGAAGTTGTCTTTTTATTCGTGCACATTATATATAGCCAACAGTTTAAATATGACCATCTTCTTCGACACTCATTCTGTCACTCATTTATTCCTTTTTTTTTATTTTCGCACATTGATGCAAGTGTTCTGATGCCAAATGCGGGGAAATGGTAGCAGGTTTTAGCATTAACTAGAAGGTTGAGGGAAAATGTGTTATGCTGTTGTCCAAGGGTTAGTTAATCCACAATAAAACCTCTTGTTGTCAAATCAAGTTAGATTTATCAAATAAAAGGATTATACCAAAGATTGGGAAGGTGGCAAAAGCTAGATGGAAATTTTCTTTTATTCTTTCAATTTTCGAGGAATACATTGCTGTCAGTTTTGTAAGTTCAAGAACTCTTGCCACTTACTAGCTAATGCTGAATTTATTTATGCAGTTATGGGAAAGGTGGAAGGTCAAGGCGAGTCTTGGCATGGACATGTAACTGCAGTAACAGTTGCCTCGGAATATCGGAGGCAGAAATTAGCAAAAAAGCTGATGAACATGCTTGAAGATATCAGCAATGAAATGTAATCTGAGTTCTGCACTACACTTCTTTGGTGATAATCTCTGTATTTAGTTTGTTCGTTTAATCATTTTTTCTGCCACATTTTTAAATTGCATTATAATCTAAAATTGTTGATTTCATCCATGAAAACATTACCATGGTGCTATGGTTCTCTTTCCAGAAGTTGCAAAAAAATCCCTGAAATACACATCACTTGCTGCTGTTATTGTTTAAGTTATGGTGAAGTTGTTATTGTGAATGATTTTCTGTTTCAACCTTTAAAAGATTCATCAATTATTCTGTGGCCTTGCTTGTGAAAGAAACATATTTGGGTTCCTGCAGTGGAACTTTTTTAATCACAAATATCATTTTCTGTCAGGGATAGTTTATGTTTGACATGATGCCATGGATGAGTTGAAAAATGTTTGACTTGATGTCATGGCCAAGTTGAAAAATATTTTTACTTGCACATGGTTTCTTATGAGCTTTGGGTCTGGTTTATACTTAATTTATGAAGCATTGTTTGCTGAATTGTATGAATCTTACTGCACAATCACTCAATCTTTGCTTAGGGACGTTTAATAGTAAAATCCCCTCCACCGCAATTCCTTTCTTACCATGCCATGGCAAAGCTACAAGATCATGCATCTTGGATTTCTCTTTGTATCTTAATGATCCATAGAAGCGATATTTACATCACATACATATGTGCATGATGCATTTATGAGACTGCAATAAATTTATAAGGGTAGACTCTTAACATGATAGAAACATAGAATTTATTATTTCTTTTATAGACATGTGGAATGGTTTGGGACTCCCTCAACAATTAGCAGGTCAACAAGGCAAATAACGCAAATGAAAGCTGGCTATATTCAATCAAGAGTTTTGGTCTTACTCTGTTAACTATGCTCAATGGAGGAGAATAAGAATGAACTTCTATGAAATTGGTGATTGAGGGTCTTAAATGTTAGTTGATCAATCTAATTCTATGAAATTGGTGATTGAGGGGCTTAAATGTTAGTTGATCGATCTACATGTAACATCTTTCCTTTCATAAATAAAAAATTTAGTCTTTGTGTCAACTTGGAGGAAATCTTGATCATAGGGTGGGTATCTTCCTCCTGGTTGAGGTGAATTGGCTAGATCAATGATTGGTTGGACGAATTGGTTGGGAATGCTTGATCTAGTTAGCCATTTGATCTACAAAGCAATTGACAAGATTGGCCCATGTGGAGTTGACTTCATCCTCTTCGATACTTGTCAGCCAAATAGATGAATGAAGTAGATTAGGTTTAGAATGTACCATGTGCCTCAAAAGATCAATTTACCATGCCAAATAGATGAATGAAGTAGATTAGGTTTAGAATGTACCATGTTCCTTAAAAGCTCAATTTACCATGGTATCTATACCTGACAAGAGTAAGTGAGGGTAGTTGGTGATCAATGAATCTCGATCAGCCATGCGAAGTTGAGGTAGATGACATGTAAGATCCAACTAGGTGTTTGTATGGTTGGTTGGCACCCACATTGGATCCACTTTGTGGTCATACAATATGGATGGTTGTCCACATCAAGAAGTTGCCGAGCTTTGATGAGCATTGAGTGTGTTCAACCTAGTCATCCTCAAAATATTCCCCCAGGAAAATGAGGGGAATTCAATGACTCCCCTTGAGTGAGTGGTATGACTGGTTCAACCCAGTCGGGCACCTATTCAGGTGACCAAAGGACAAAGAGATTTCCTATTGGGCTGCATGTCATAGGGTGGTCATTTTGTATGTTTTACAACATCAAGGGAGTGGAATTAATCTAGTGAGTTAGATTACCTCTGAAGTATGCTAACCCCTGAACTTTGATGGACTGGGATTCAGGAAGTTAAGGGACACTAGCAAGTCACTTCTTTCAGTGCTAGTGGTTGTAGAAGCTTTCTGGACTTCAGTTATGATTGGCATCTGTGGACCATCTATCCATATCAGGGATCTGATTTCTTTGAAGCAGGCACCATTCCCATCTTTGGTTCAACATTATTTTGGTTCAAGAGTTCTTGAGGAGTAATGCTATTCAGTGAAAGCTGGAAACTCAATCAGATTCTGGTTGAATAAATGGCATAAGGGGCTCATTCTAGTTGAGTCTTTTCCCACTATCCTTTCAATCACAAAGACACCAAGGGCAGTTGTCCCTAGTATGATTTGATGCATTAAGTGGGATCACTTGAGGTTGCGGTTGTTAGTAACTCTTAACTTTAATTGCAACTCCTGTACATATTTCGACTAACTCTTGTAAACAAATGTGAATTAAGCTTCAGCTTTTGGGAGTAGCAGCTCTTGAGGAATACTATTCTTAAAGAGTGTTTTTTAGGAACTATTGAATGACACCTTCAAGAGCTTTTCACACTGTGGCTGCAATACCGTAAGAGCTGTTGCCATTTAAGTTTCTCCAAAAAGTACTACAATAGCAATTTTTGCTACAGTAGTAAGAGTTTACGTATCTACATACACTCTGAGACTTCAAACTCAGAAGAAACTTTAATGATCAAAAAATGAAATGAGCTCGTTTCTATGCAGAGTAATTTTATATTTTCTTCTATATCTTTTAGTGCTACCTAAATTTATTAGTTCTCCTTTCCTTACAAGTATAGAACTATGGACATGATCAAACCATTTAAGAAAATTTTCTCACATTTTAAATGAATGATAAGACTTATATTTTCAGAAAATTCTGATTATTGAATAGGGTAGCAGAAGTGGCCATTCTGTGCATTCTTATAAAATGGTTTTGGCTTGCTACATTCATGTGTGGTAAAAATGACCATCATTTCATTTAAAATGTATTTTCTGATTATAATTATTGATATTGGTCTCATGTTTTAACAATCTAAATTTCATACTTTTTTCTAGAGAAGTGGGCAACCATTTGCTTCGGGTTTACAAATAAATCAACTCACCAAATGGCTGATGGCGCGGTTTACACGATCTTTATTTTTTTAATTGTGTGATAAATATGCTTTGCTAAAACTGTGGAATAAACAGATAAAATGTGAGGATTTCCTCTCAAAAAATGTGAGGATCTCTTCTCCATTATCGTTGACAACCCACTGCTAACTTCCCATGTTTCTGCAGTATATTTTATGATCGTTGTATTTTCTTGCATGCATTAAGAAAGTTTACTTCGTTAGTTTGTGTTGTGGAATGAATTTTCTGGCAGGGATAAGGCTTACTTCGTGGATTTATTTGTGAGGGCATCCAATATGCCTGCCATAAAGATGTATGAAAAGGTATGCTTGCTGTCGACTTTTCTTATTGAACTATTTGTTTCCTTATAACTATGAAACTAAATTTTATGATGGACGTGTCACGCACCCTTGAGAAAAATGGTAACACCAAGAGGCACCTATTGAAAAGAAAATAAGATTGGTGATAGAACAATTCTTATTGGAGAAAAGTTTACCGTCCATAAATGAAAATTTGGTAGTTTGTCAATACCACAAGATTGCATATGAGGTATGTGAGGCGGGTGTTGAACTACGGGGTTTGTTTAGGAATTTACTTATTGAAACACCAACATATTGGAGAGGTGTAAAAGCTAAATTATTAAGATGTTTTAAATAATCTTTATTTGGCGCAACTAAATCTATTACTTTTTTCGAATCTTATTTGGCCTTAAATTAATAAAATATTCTTTTGAACACTAAAGTAAGAACCTAGCTTAACATAATATAATATAGCATAATATAACATAATATGATATATGTACATTGTAATATATATATATATAATATAGTATAATGATAATATAATGTGTATATTATAATAACCAAGAATACATTAAAATATATTTATAATTGTAAATATATTTACATAACAATAGTATACTAATCTCACCTACTTATTGAGACAAAAGGGAAGAGCACACTTAATTCCTAACTTATCGAAAATTTCCTTAAGTGATTTTTTTACACAGAAGTAAAAATGATTTTAATAAACTGATAAATTGTTTGAAATTTGTTGTAAGAAAAAATTGAAATTTATGTAATTTAATTGAAGACTTGACAATAGATAGAAATAATTGGAAAAAAAAATTCATATGATTGACTTTACGTAGTGAGATTATAGTTTAGATTGGTGTTGTTGTTACTACTATTTATTATTCTTTTGAATTTATTGAAAAATCTCTAGCCTAAAAAACTTCAAATAAGTTTCAAACAGAACCTTAGAAAAGAGGAAAATATTTTATTTGCCATGCATTGTGGTCCACGATGCAAACTATTTCAGCCCTCTGTTTTCAACTTGATAGTAAATAAAGGTATGGACCATAATTATGCAAATATCACACTTTCAGGTGCTTGTGTTGGAAAGCCAGTAGATTTTCTAAACTATCGTGATGAGTCATTTATTCTTCCCATTTTGGATGCTATTAGCTCTTTCTTGTTGATGCTACATTGGCCTAAAAACTGTTTTATGCCCTTAAATTGTTGCCTCAGCTTGGGTACGTGATCTATCGGCGTGTGCTACGCTATTACTCTGGGGAAGAAGATGGATTAGGTGAGTTCAAATCTGAGACCATGTCTTGTTAAGACAGCACTTTAAAGATTTTATCTTCATTCACTAATCGTGAAACATTCGCTGCTCTTTTCATGTAGATATGAGAAAAGCCTTGTCTCGGGATGTTGAGAAGAAATCAATCATACCTCTCAGAAGACCTATCACTCCTGATGAACTAGAGTACGACTGAGACTCGTTCCTAGTTCTGAGCAAGCGATTCAGCCAACCGAGCCAGACATGTATTTCCGTGTTCCACTCAATCTGGTCTACAAGTTCCATACTGTAATTCTCACCTAAATCAGTAATACCATGTCCTTGCTATTGACTCTGTGAATCAGATGGAACTCAAGATTACGGTGTCGTTGTAAAGCTGCTTTTTCTTGTTTTTAAGGTTGTAAGCTCTACATCTACCTTTGTTTAACAAAGTAGCAAGGCAGGTTATTATCTGTTAAACAAATTTAACCATTATCTTATCTACTATCTCCTTGGTTAATAAGATTAGTGAATCATGGGTTAAGTTGCTACCTATTCTTTTAAAAAAAATTTGTTTAATGTGCTCGTTCATGTGGAAAAGCTTCTAAAAAACTATAAATAACTAATAAATCAGAAGGGGGTGGTTTACTCGTTTTGACTTTTGAAGCTACAACTTTTTGGACCAATTGAATTAGTTGAGTTAAGACGAGAAAAAATGATTCTTGGTTTTTGCTATGATTTAAATGTTGGTGAATGTAGAATCGCGAGACTTCAACTATCATCGACGTTGATCAAGATCGTCAAATGATCTCAACTACTCTCTCCAAATCCACATAGGTGATTGTTTTCCATCCGATGCAATAAATAAATAAACTATGGGCCTGTTGGGCCCAAATGCTCAATGGACTAGCGGTAGCGGTAAAGCCCTGAGACCTCCACATGTCCACATCCAACGGTTTCCCTCGCTCTCCCTTCCCTGGCGCTTCTCGAAGCTGCTCCATCCTCCTCTGCTGCAAGAGCAAGATCATATCGTCGTCTTCGAGGACGACGACGACTTGCTCTCCTTCGTTGCAGGCTACTCGCGATCATAAAGGATCTTCGTGTTCTTCACTCTCCGTTCGTTCCTTTTGGTTCGACCTTTGCTTGTTGCGACGCCTTTTCGCCTGTTTTCAAGATATTGCCGCACGTCTTTGGTGCTTTGCTTGTGGTTTCTGCGACTTTTGCTCCTTTGTAATGGGCGGGTGAAAATGGTTTCCGTGACTGTTGGTTGATGACAGAGTAATGAACCCTTCCGGAGCTTTTTACTACTTCGTTGGGAAATCATATGCAAGTTAATTGAATGCTTTACTGTTGTCAGGGTGAATTAGTCACCGCATTTACTTTACCCGCAAAAGAGACAAGACATCTTCACGGGAGGTCGGCCATTGATTTTATTGGTTGAAAGTATTGGAATTTCGCACTTCTACTTCTTCTTGTTGACTTTCTCTTGTATTTTCGTTGTAGAGTTGCGTCGTCTTGATTACTTCGATTCTTTCGTTCTTTCTTTTTTAGTATATACTATTGGCATTGAATTTCCTGTCTGTGTCTTTGGATTGAGAAGATACAGTCTACAGAGGATGGCCCTTGCATTCTGATTGTTGGACCCTGAGTTTACACGTAATAGTGTTTTTGTGCTCTTTCCACTCTCACTTTTACTTTAGAATCGAAACACCAAGACTTGAAATGCTGTTTGAGTTTCGATATTTATTGATTAATAGACAAACATCAGGAATTGGGTTTCTGTTTGTTGAAGTATCAGTGATTGCAGAATTTTCTTGGTCATTTTAAATGCTGTTGATGCAATGACAACCAGATTTTGGGTTACATCCATATATGACATTTATTGAATTTTTTTGAGCCATGAGACAAATGATAGATCAAGAAGCATTTGATTTTAACTACAAGGTGCACTGCAGCATACATCATTCATTTTCAAAAGGAAAATAAAACAATTGGAATGTCACTGTAGTCTTTAACCTTGCACGTCTACTTAAACTTTGTTAATTTAGTTATAAATGGATAGTCTGAATCGTCATTTGATCAGTTGACAGCTTTATTATCTTCCCATAGTCATCACTCTAAATCCTTACCAGCAGTACAACAGGATATTCTAATCATAGTTGTCACTTGTTAGTTAGTGAATGCAAATCTTGCTCAGAATTTTTGATGATTAGACTTTTTTTCCAATAAGATACTGATTGAAAACATAGGTTGGGTTTGCTACGGGTTATAAGGAGTTTAGATTATGCATTTAATGAGATGTCTAAAATTGATTTGATTTTATAATACTATAGATATACTGTTAATCTATGTTTAGTTGATCTATAGATATACTATTGATTTGATTTTATCATGTTTAGTTGAGATCATGAATATCTGATTATAAGAACAAAAACTCATAATCTAAACCATAATATTATAAACAAGAAAAAAGTGGATTGTGAGATTTACAGTTAGAAATTATTATGCATAATCTACTTGATTTTCATTATAATCTATCATGTCAATACCACTTGTTTTAAATTACTATTGCATTACCATAACCCTATAATTTGAGCACCTATAAACTTAAACAAATGGGCCCAAAGAGCTTGAATTATTTCTCTTCTATGACATCATTCAAGCATATTAGCTTAGTGAACAAATCCAATCTATTTCTTGTCTCTCATTGTAAATGAGTGGACACACTTTCCTTTTTCATGGTCTTCATGGTAAACAACACCTTTCATGTATGCTAGAATACAAACGTTGGATTCAATCTTTGATAAACAAAGTAGTTAATTAAAACTTCCGTGTAGGGCCCATATCATTTTATCTGAGGTATTTTGTAAATATATTTCAAATTATATAATTGGTTTTGAATTAAGGAAGAGTCTTTATTTGTAAGGGTCTCAATCTTTGGAGGACGAGATCATGCTTATTTTGTTGCCACATCTACAATTGAGTGGATTACCTGAATAGCTGAGAATCTGAAAATCAAACAGAAGAAGATGCATATTTCATATATCATGCTATTCATATTCAAAAACCTGCATAAAGTGTGGGCTAATGGAATGGAGAAATGTCACTATGTAGAGTGTTGTAACTTGCAAACTGAACTTTGCTTTTGTTTTCATGCATTGGATTTGTGTACTTATAATATAGATTGAACTGGTTGTTTGAGAATGCTGCAAACCGGACCCTATGTTTCTCATAGTTGGCAAGGACAGGCCATTTCTGTATGAGTATTAATTATAGTTATGCAATAATAGATGGTTTAGTTATTTGTGTAATAGTATCATATTATGATTTGAGTGTAAGAAAATAAATATTCTAAATAGTGGTTTCCCTTTTATGTATTTTTTTTACATAATTTGTCTTTGTTTCCAAATGAGATCATAATGTTATTTTGTTCAGGGGATGACACTGCTATTTAAAAATTAACGCTTAGTCACTAGTACTCTCCATGCCCATGCGTTATGTTCTATTCTATTAAATTCTCGATCCATAGGAAAAATTGTATGTTTTCTTATTTGTTTATATCTTTTCTCATTACTTTACATTTAGAACTAGAAAAAATATATTTGGAGGAATTTATTTACAAAATTTTATGCATTTTCCTAGATGAAGCATGATTACGAGTCCTCATGATTTTTTGTTTAATATATGCAAAGCTCTTTTTTTTGTCATATTCAACAAAAGGCATGGAATAAAGTGCTTTTGCTAAGCAGTGCTGCTGGACTGATACTAACCACTGTTTAGTTAGTTGTCATGAAAACAAATCACCTTATATTACTAATATTATTTGCGTGTATTTTGTTTTTTATCAGCAGGAATGGCTCAGGCAGAATATACAGTTGTATATGACAGTGAAACATCCCATGTAGAAAAGCTACAGCCTAGTTTTCCTGAACTTGCAATAGGAATTGATCTTGGAACATCACAATGCAGTGTTGCAATATGGAATGGAACACAAGTGGAGTTGCTTAAGAATGCTAGGAACCAAATATTAATGCGTTCCTATGTAATGTTCAAAGATGAGATTCCAACTGGTGGTGTGAATGAGGAGCTTGCGCATGCAGAAGAAGAGATATTGTCAGGAAGTGCAATTTTCAATATGAAGCGCTTGATTGGTAGGGTGGACACTGATCCCATAGTACATGCCAGCAAGGCCCTTCCTTTCCTTGTCCAAACATTGGATATTGGTGTTAGGCCAGTCATTGCAGCTTTGGTCAACAATGTCTGGAGATCCACTTCACCTGAAGAAGTTATTGCCATCTTTCTTGTGGAACTGAAGACCATGGCAGAAATCCAACTTAAACGTTCAATACGGAAAGTAGTACTTACCATTCCTGTCTCATTTAGTCGGTTTCAGCAAACAAGAATAGAACGTGCTTGTGCAATGGCTGGGTTGCATGTGCTTAGGTTAATGCCAGAACCCACTGCTGTGGCTCTCTTATATGCACAGCATCAACAGCAACTGCAATCCAGTGATCTTGCAGGTGGTGAAAGTGAAAAGGTGGCACTCATTTTCAATATGGGTGCAGGTTTTTGTGATGTTGCCATAACTGCTACAGCAGGGGGTGTTTCTCAGATTAAAGCATTGTTAGGCCGTTGTATTGGTGGTGAAGATCTACTTCAAAATGTGATGCACCACCTTGTTCCGGGCTTTGATAGTTTCTGCTCAAATCATGATTTGGGCAAGATCAGATCAATTGGTTTGCTTAGAATCTCAACAGAAGATGCAATCCAAAAACTATCCTATCAAACTAATGCTACTATCAATGTGGACTTGGGTGGTGGTGTAAAAATATCCAAAACCTTGAGTCGTGCAGAATTTGAGGCAGTGAACTTGGATGTTTTTGTGCAATGTGAGAACATTGTTACCCAATGCTTGCTTGATGCAAGAGTTACACCTAAAGACATAGATGATGTCATACTTGTTGGAGGATGCTCAATGATTCCTAAGGTAAAAGACATTGTGTTAAATTTATGCCAAAAGAAAGATTTTTATGGTGAAATAAATTCATTGGAGGCTGCTGTGTCTGGCGCTGCATTGGAAGGAGCTGTTGCTTCTGGAATCAATAAACCTTCAGGTTCTCTAGACTTGTTAACTATACAGGTAACTCCTTTAAGTATAGGAATTCAGTCTGACAATGGTAACTTTGTGCCAGTCGTACAAAGGAATACAGCAATACCTGCACGGAAGGACTTGATGTTCACAACAGCACATGACAACCAAACAGAGGCACTGATCATTGTTTATGAAGGTGAAGGAAATCTAGTGAAAGATAACCATCTCTTGGGTTATTTCAAGATTACTGGGATCCCTCCAGCACCAAAAGGATCTGCTGAGATCAGTATATGCATGGACATTAGTGCTTCCAACGTATTGACGGTTCTGGCCATAGCAGTTGATCCAACCACACGTCATGCAATCTGTCCAATGGAAGTCAGAATGCCAACAGTTGATGATGGACATGGCTGGTGCGCAGTGGCTCTGGACAAGATGTATGGAATGACCCTGGATCTGTCTACCGTCTCAACCATGCAGCACTGAATCAATTAAACCTGGTGTATCACAAAAGCCCAGTTGCTTGTGTTGCCTTGTTCCCTTGTCTCTGTTTGATTAAGTAGATATGGCTTGACAAATCTTCCCTGGAATTTTAGGAACATTTTGTGTAGTTCCACTGTTCATCCTTGTCTGTTTCATGTACCAAACCAATGGTTTCCTTGAAACTTTGTCATTCTTGTTTGGTTCTTTTAGGATGCAAACAAATCTTCTCCTTGAAACACTACCTTTTATCCAATTTCATGATCTGAACTTACTTTGTACAATGCTGTAAGATCTGTTTTAGCAAACTTAGAGATAGTTTTGAAAATGGGATGATACGTAGAAGATAGATTGAAGAAAGACCTCAAGGAATTTTAATTCGAATATGAGAAGGCCATTAAAAGGTTGAAAGAATTGTTGAACAAGGAAAAACTCTCATTATTGAGAGACAAGTTTCAACAAAAAAATAGGTGATGTGTCTATGTTTTTTCCTTAAGAAATTGATTCAATGAGTGAACAAATCATTGTGGCCACTTTGGAACCAATTGTGAACATATGGGATGGCACAAGGAGAAGAGGAATCCTTCTTTTGGATTTACTATGTGATACATTCGTTCCTCTGCAGCAGGACTGGGCAATTGTTGTGATTTATCTTAAATATGCATGATTTTCCCATTAATAATGTTTGGAAAGTTTGAGGTAAGTTTTTTTGTTAGTAGCCCAAGAATAAATATAGTCCTTGGCTTGGTCTGACAGTTGCTATAGAATTTCAAGTTAGTCATAGTTAATCTAGTCCATTTATTAGATCACCTACGCATGCCTTATCTATTTAAGGAAATGCCAGACCCAAGTTGAAAAATATCAGGGGTAACAGCATCTTGAAAGTTGAGAAACTTAGCATGGTCAAAGCTTACGACCAATTAGAATGAGATTTTCTCTTTGCTTCCCAGGCAAAATTTCATTCCTCTTTCCCATCTAGCCAAGAACTTATAATATCTCTTTGAGAAATCAATATTTCCTGTTAGAACTGGTAGCAACCTTTAAGAAAATTGATGGCCAAATCTTTGTACATATTGGTTAGGGAATTGAAGTTAGATGCTTCTCTAAGGGCCTTTTCTTGGATCCCATAAATTTAGAGATGGGAAAAGGGCATTTCAAAGCATCCAGTTTCAGGCAATTCCTTTTTCTGGTTCCATTTGTTAGGGTTAAGTCCCTTCCTGCTTAACAAAAAAGCTAAAACAGCAAAGACTCCTTCCTTTTTGCCGTGTTCATCCTCTGTCTTCTGTAACATGCTAAAAGCAGGTAATTGGTCCCTTGTATCTTCCAAAGAAACAAAAATGCCAAAACTTCAAATTCACTGCCAATATCTTAGATGTCTTTTCCCAAAGTTTCATAAATCAAACGTATCTTAATAAAAATGGTAGAAGGTTGTTTTTCTCATTGTCTATTCCATCAGACCTAGATATCTGTTCAATATTGTGTTGCTGTCAAAAGCCATTGTTGTTTCCAAAAATGATTCTCCCGTACAGGAGTGACATGCTTCAGGGATATATGGAGTTGCTACACTCGACTCCTACATTTCCACTTTCTTGTCTCAGGGTGTCTCCAGCAAATAGCAAATTAGTTTGTAGATTTTAATTTTTCCATCCATAGATATAATATTTTTCCCAGATTCAGACATGTCTCACTCAAATGACACAAATATTAAATACCCTTCGTTCTAGAAAGTAATATACAATGATCCGGAAGGGGAAATTTGGTGTTTGATCTCTTATTTAAGTTTGAAAAACTGAATCCATTTCTTCATCTATTCCTACATGTAATTTTAAATCTCTTTGCAATATCTTTTTTGATATCATAATAAAAATATTTGCATTATTCTCTTATCCATTAATTTTTGGTCTGATTTATTAATCATCTTCTTTTCCTTTCATGTGTATATTCAAATCTTGAACGTGATCAGAAGATTGAATTTAATAATGTTCTTTTTTAGGTAACTTCTCTCTTGCTTCATCTTTACAACACCCACCCACCTACACAGAGACTGATGAGAAAAGGTGATGAAGCCGATAGGCTCTGAGTCACTCTGGTCTTTTGTGCTGGGCCTCTACGTACGTGGGGCCTAACAAAAGAAAAACTTATTTGGTCCTTCCCCAATGCAAGGCTGTTCTCTTGCACTCAGGTTAAATGTTCATCTATACTATACTATTAAGATAACAGGAGAGTCACAGACCAGATGGATATTTAGTTAAGAACTTTCACATATGTTCGTCTAAATTCAACGCAACTATTTAGGATTACGGGTACAGGAGTAAAGGTCGATTGCCTTATCTATTGTTGGATATAATCTAAATTATATAGATAAGCTGTTTTCTGCTTTGAATTCTGATGAAAATTATGAATATCGCTTATTAAACAATTGAACTGTTGTACTTGTTAGTAAAAGTCAATGTTGATGTGGGCTATAATTCCAGCAGAACTGCATTGTTGGACTATTTGCATGTGAGTTTTAAGGCCCTGATTGAATAAAGAGAGACAGGATATGAAATGATGACTTTTTTTCTTTATATTTGTGGTATGTTTGTCTAAATTTAAACTTAATGTATGCCTTCAAAATTACAGACTATTCGTTGCATACTTTTTTTTCTTCAGAAAGTTAGGACTATTTGCGTCGGTCATATACCCATTTTTCTTGTCTAAGATTATTGGTGAGTTGGTGTCTTCAAAGTTCCTTTTTTCTTGAAAAGTTAGGACTATTTATATTGGTCATATACCCATTTCTCTTGCTTAAGATTATTAGTGAGTCGATGTCTTCAAAGTTCAAGGACTATTCATTGTATATCTTTTTCTTTTTCAAAAAGTTAGGACCATTTGTGCTAGCTAGTCATATATCCATTTTTCTTGCTTAAGATTATTTGTGGGTTGGTATTTTCAAAACTCTCAAACTATATGTTTCATACTTTTTTTTTTTCAGAAAGTTAGGACTATTGGTGTTGGTCATATGTCCATTTTTCTTGTCTAAGATTACTGGTGGGTCAATGTCTTCGAAGTTCATGTATTATTCATTATATCTTTGTTTCTTCTTCTCCGTAAAGTTAGAACTATCTGTGTTGGTCATTGATTTATCTCTTGTTGAACTGCATCGGTTGGTTGAATGTCCTCAAGTTGGTTAGGAATCTTGATCTACAAATCAACAAAAGATAGGAGTCGACCAGATTCCCTGTAGTTTTGAAGTTAGACGAATATACTGGGTGGAGGTAGATCATATTTTTGGATTTAAGAAAGTGTTTTATAACATTGTATTTACAATGGTATTTATAATGGATGATAATAAGCAAAGGTAGAGTCACGATGATACATGGATGACAACTTAGCATCCATATGATAACTATGTCAACCACAGATGCCAACTATATCACACAAGAGCAGGATTCTATGTTCGATGGCATAATGGGTCATCACCAAAAGAGTGAAGCAGAATGATATAATCATTTGGTGAGTGTTTGTGTGAAAAGAATTCCATAAGAAGGCAAATGGTGGAAAAGGATTTCTCATCGCCGCTGTCGTATACCGTATATAAAGAGGTACTCACAAAATCATTTCCCCCCCCCTCCTCCCTGCTTCCCTTGCGAAATCATCCAAAACTGAACCCTCCCATCTGCTCTTCCAGTTTGCTCGCAACCTTCTCTCATCCACTTGCAACCTTCCTGTGGCCTTTTCCCATCTGCTTACAACCTCCTCCGGTCCGCTTGCTTGCACTCACCTCTTCTTGTTTGCTGGCGCTCGCCTCTTCCTATCTGCTTGTGCCGTCGTCCTCCCGTCTGTGAGCGATTGCCTCTTTTCACCATTTTCAGGTGTACAAATAGATCTTTAGATTAAATAGAGAAGTCCAGGTGGTGGTGACTAATTAATTGGTTTATGTAGCCGGATGACGAGTTGGACCCGTTAAAATCTTGGTAGGTCGGTCTTCGAAGATTAAAAAACTGCGGCCCTCTGTTGCCCACCAATGATATGCAAGCATTGTGTTACGTCCTCTATATAATCTCAGGTACATGGACTAGTTTATTATACCATGCTCATCATTTCTGGTATCATATTCATTCTTCTTCCACCGAAATCTCAATCCTTCCTTACGCCAGGAGTGTCACCTGACCAAACTCGACTGGGAGGTTTGAGCTGGGAACTGGGAAGAACCGGTGTGTGGTCTTCATCTCTGCCTTTTTTTTTTCTACATTGCCTTGCTTGATTCACTTCACTGGCTGAAGGAAGAGGAAACGTCGATTTTCTGGCGATATCTATCACCAGAATGAGTTGCTGGTGATTTTCTCCGGAAAGGTTAGTCGGAATGACGGACTTCCCGTCCAACTTCGGGGAGAACGAATCATGGGACACATCAAAGCTGGGTCACATATAAGTAGCTAAAACCTCACTAAAGAACCTGACGGGAATAACGTCCATATTGATCAGTCGGAAGAATCAGATCATGTTTTATTGTCGTCTTAAAGTCTTTGACCGTTCGAAGAGCATATATGCTGATCAACATTTGACGATTGAGCTAATGCAGCAAGACATGCAACTAAAGCATGATAATCAAAATCTATAAATCACATTATGAGTCCCTAGACAAAGATAGCCATTGATTTGAGCATATCGAAATGTACTCCACGCCTAATGATCTTCCAGCTTTGAAGATTTTATTCACCCACTTATATGAAACAGAACCCGGACGAAGAAAAAAAAGCCAGATGGCGGCAAATTCTGCAAATGGAAAAATGGATGTTTAAAATCTGAAAACGTGATCTTGAGGACACATTAATCTGCTGAAATTTAGTCTATTAGCAGTTGTTTAAACATAGCATGTACAACAAAAAGTTGTCTTCCTTCCATCTCTCCCTATCCAAATATGACAAGTTACAGTTGATTTAGAAAAGATAATGAAGCTAATTTTCCGAGAGCAAGGCCTGTGAATTGCTAATTATGGGAAGCAGCACAGATAGAAAAGTGATAACCAAATCCTAAACATTCAAAACATGAACCATGCTCAACACCAGCCCAACTCAATCGATATAATAAGGGTTTCCAATTCTTTTACGTTCTAGAAAATCAGACAAAATATGCAAAAACAAAGGGACAAGCCAGGGAGGAGGAAGGGGAGAGGATTGAGGAAGCAAAATCACTATTTCGTAAGGACCATGAGTGTAGAAAATAGGACAAGCAGCTGCTAAGAGGAACTGCAAGTTAGGAAATGCATTCTTTATTACTGTAACTTCTGTAAGTAAAATAGTCAAAACAAATCTATGCTTTACCACTGTCTTAAGTAGCCGAAAAGGTTGTGCAACTCAAGGAGGAACTTGTTTAGAAACATTGCAGAATACAATATCAGAAACAGCATGTTACACATTTGAGCAGGAATTACTAGTGATCAAAGAGATACGCAAAAGCAGAACTTGTACCGTATGTAGGTCTAGGTCGATGTGCATAACACAGTACTTACTTTCTACAAGGAAGATAGGCGTTGCAACCAATTAGTGTAGTAGGTTCCATTTTCTGGTATCGTACTGGAAAGAGCACTAAGAGGCGTGATTGTTACCTGTAGTAAATTGATGCAACGTAAATTATAAATGAGATTGCTAGTAGAAAAGACTTTTCATGATCCAACAAAATAACACTTACATAGCCTTCTTTCAGAGACATTAAGTCAGTGTCATCCGATTCTCTTTCTTCCTCCTCTTCTTCTTTAGTTTTGCACCTAATCTTCAGGGATGCAGAGAAGTATTCATTAAGTTTTAACTACATAATAAATCCACACTGCATTTATTTGGTACCATCCAGTGTGCCTATAAAGGCAGACTAGAAGAATTATGAAAAAAAATTCAGGCACACAATATGTTCCTGTGTAAATGCTGTAGCCCAGTCGTTTCACATAAAAAGGAAATGTATATCATATGCAACTCGGATTCAGCAGAAGCAAGCAAAAAAAACTACTCAGCCTACAAGGAGTCTGCTGGGGTTTTCCAGGACGTGGATGCTGACAAATGACAATGTGTCTTTAACAACTGGCATATAGATTTAAGATGGTAGTAATATTGACATCAACATCTAAGTGCAAACAAGTTGAGAAAAGATTCTAAGGTAATTTTTGTATGTTAATCTCACCTTAGGTGATCAAGAATTAGATGGTGAAATCTAAAAGGAAAAAAGAAAATGATATTAAAAAATAACTTGTTAAAAGGAGCATGGAAATTAAATAGAGAGGTAAATAAACTTTGAAATGAAATGATTCCTTTTATTAAAAAGATTGTTAAGGAAATTAAAGGAAAATCTTGTAGAATAGCTCCACTAGATAAAGCAAATTGGTGATGAAATGAAGATATACAAAAGATAATAAAAGAAAAGAAAAAATGCTATAAAATCTATTATAAACGTAGAAATGAGAAACTTAGCAAAGTATAAGTTAGCAAAAACGAATGTTAAAAAAATTGTTAGTGAAATTAAAAATCAACTCCATAAGAAATTATTAGTATTATAAGTGGCATACATAAAAGAGTAGTTATTAGTGTTAAAAAGAAGAAGCTAAAGAATTTCCAACAAATATAGATTTATACCAAGCATTCTCAATAAGTTCATACTTGTTTGTCTTAATTATGGATAAAATAATTAAGAAAATTTAAGAAAAAATATCTTAGTGTATGTTATTTATTGATGACATAATTTTGATTGATGAAAGTAAAGTACAAATTAGTTTTAAATTCAAATTATGGAGAGACACTTTAAAATTTAAAGGATTTAAATTGAGTAGGTCAAAACTAAATATATGGAGTATAGGATTAACGAAAACAAAAATAATGATGGAGAAATTTAAGTGATTTGATTACATACTTAGGAGACCAAAAATGTACAAATTAGAAAACAAGAATTAATTAGTATAAAAGAAACTAAAAGTAGATAAAGACCTAAAATTACTTGGTAGTAATTATGAGAAAAGATTTAAATTTATGTAATTGAATTAAATATTTGATCATAAATAGAAATATATGGAAGAAAATGATTTATGTAGCTAACCTCAAATAGTGAGATTATTGCATGGGTTATTATTGTATTCTCACCTTAAGTGATAAATTTTAAGCCTAGTTAAAATGGTATTTCTCTACTGAGAAAAAAAAACAACTCAAAATAAAACTAGAAATTTCCATCATGAAAATTTGTTATATTCTTTGTACTTTATACTAGTATCAAATGTTGATGTGTATCCCAAAATTTTGGGCAGACATGACTTACTTTTAGTTTAATGACATGACATTGATGGGAAAATTTTCTAAACAAATGTAATTTTTTTATTGTTTGCACTGACATGATACATTTTATTGACATGAGCCCTATTTTCAATTTACCAAAATTTAACATGAAATGGGCATTAAAAACCTTGATCACACATCCATGACGTTACAAATCATTCTTTGTTTGGCATGCAGAGAATTTTATGTTCTTTAGTTTGCTTCTGGAAAGTTGTGTTGCCAATCTTATCCTACAGCCTGTTTATCTGTATGAGTAGTAATGTGCTGAACTTGTAAATTGCAACAGCAAACAAGAATCATCCAAGCATCTTTTGAACATTAATGTTTGAATACACGTGAAAGACAGAAAATCAGGTTATAGAGCAACAAAAATGAAAGATAAAAGGCCTTACAATATGACAGGTGCACAGGCGAAAAGGCAACAACAAAGATCTATAAAAGGAACGTAAAGATGGATAAAACTAGATATGTCCCAACAAATGGCAAAATACAACTGAAAACCACAGTCTATGGTTGAAGAAACCTCTTGATGTAGATTCTTGGAAACTTTTGAAAGGAACAAAATTGGATCATTGAATGATATTAGCAAAAAGAATTGATCATACTCCAAAAACTAGTGGAACTAATGGCATAAAAAGGTTCTCTACTTTTGGTAATATGCATTCCTATGAAATTTCTTTGAAACAATGTGCCAATGACATGCTACGCAGGGATTAACAGGAATTCAGTTTTCCAATTTATTCTTGTCCAGGAGTAATGCCAGTAATAAATTCATAAGGTAATTATAAGTAAAAAGTTGTCACGGAGCCACATCTGAACAAGTGAATGAAAATAACAGAAGAAAAAAAACTAAAATTTAGCAATTCAAAAACACAACTAAAGCACTATTATGGATTAGTAAATCTCTCAAAAAACACGTCCATGTTGCAATTGATCTAGTAACATAAAAATAATTAAAAATAACAACAACAATTCAAGTCATAATATCATTATATGGGGTTGACCATATAAATTCTCTTCTTCTAAGTATTTCTATCTATGATCAAATCTTCAATTAATTTACATCAATTCAAATTTTTTTATAATTCCTAACCAAGTAGTTTTAAGTTTGTCTCTACTTCTTTTAATTTCTTCTAAATTAATTAATTTTCTTTTCTTAACTAATGCATTCTTTGGTCTCTTAAGAATATAATTAAACCACCTAAATCAATTTTTTAATCTTATCTTCAATTGATGCAACTCCTACTCTATTTCTGACAAAAATAACTAAAAACAAATGAAATAAAAGAAAAAAGAATGAATTTAATATTTTTAATATTCATATATGCCACTTGACAGAAATAATGAAGTAAACAGAAAAAGAAAACAAACCATCCTCTTAAACCAAAGTTCCTTTTCTGATGGAAATGAGGAAGTATTTATTTCTGTTTTGATAGTTGAGTCGTTCTCCATATCTGCAGCAACATAGGTCTTCTCCACAAATGAATCAAGAGTAGTCTGCTTCCATCCAATCCTTGTCATGGATTTCCCTTGTTTGGCAAATTTGTAACCCTAAAGAAAAATATAAATAATGAAAGGTACCAAGAAATTTGTATCTTCATGGGAAAAGACCTTTATGGATGAAACTATCAATAAAATATTTGACGTAAACTGAACTGAAAAGAAATTTATCATATGCTGCAAGAGTTATTTCACTGAATTGCAAGTCTGTCAGTGATGATGAATCTCTTTTGCACACCTTATGATGGTATTCTAAAGTTCTTTACAAGGGAAAAATCAAAAACTACCCAAGTGTTATGGTATTCAGGTCATCAGGCTCATTGGTGTCCATGAAGGTGGGTATTCGGAGGCAGGAGATGGTGGTGGGAGTCATTAGTGTTAATGATGTGTTTTTGTTATTAATGATGTAGTAATCTTCTAATAATCATTGTAAGACCATAAGATATAAATAAGAAGTGGAGGGAAACTCCTCGGGATTTGAAGTGCCAACATTTCATTTTTCCAGTTATGTTCACTAGCTGAGGTGTTGCGGCATCATTAGCAATTCTCCATCATCGGTAGCCTGAGTCCACAAAGTTCCTCATTCGCTAATCCTTGCTGCTCACCAAGAGACATTTCTGGTTGCCAAGATTGGGAAGATGTGAAGTGCTGAAAGGCCATCCCAGGCAGTCCACCGATCTGCTCAATTGCATGAGCTCTAGGATCAGATCAAAAAGCTCCTTTAAAAAAATGATTTGTCAATGGCAATTTTGTAGCCCTGAGCTTTTTTACTGATATAGGAAGTCCACAAATCCTTTTTCTTGTACCCAACATGTAGTACCGAAGAAATGTCATTTTGCATCTGTTTAAAACACTAACTTGCAAACTACTAAAAAATAATTGTGTGCAAAATAATTGCAAGAATATATTAGAGATTGCAGTTGGATATAGCAAAGGAATAACAAAAACAAAGAGGAAACAAAATGGATTCATTCGGTTTCATCTTTGATATTTTGGTAAATGATTGTTACTTCATTGAGGAGGGGGGTTATATATAAAGAAAGTGAAGAAAAGAAAAGAAAAGTAAATTTTCATTGACTATTTTAAAAGAAGGTGTTTGTGCACATTTTCAGAATGAAAGGAAAAATGATATCCCTCATTTTTCCAATCATCCATAAATTTAATTCCTTTACTTATTGGAATTTCGATGAAATTCACCAAAATCTCTAATTAAGAGATTGATATGCTTTATTTTGATATTTTATATATAAATTAATTACTTCTACCTGGTTAATATTAATGATAATATAATATTAATTTAATACAAAAATAATATCACTATAAAATAAAAATTACTATAATTATATAATATAATAGTTGTGTAAATATATCAACAATTGTGATAAAACTAATATTCTATTAATATAGACATCAATATAATATTACATTGGTAATTGTCTGTCTTTTGTTCCAATGGAGATTTTTCTTGTCATGGATTGGGTTCATGATTTCTTATATGAATACGACTTGGATGGATTGATGGATCTTATTTAATTATTTTTTTAAGTAATAATTAAGATAAAATTGTCCATTTTTCTTTGAATTCTTGAACATGCACAAATACCTACATTTCAATTTTCTTTAAATTCTTGAATATGCATACACACTAAGAAATTTAGTCAATAGAAAACTACTTTTCTATACTTTCCGATTCCTGTTCATTCTCTTTAACTCCTATTAATTATTGGATTTACTTTTCTATCAATTCTTTATGCACAAATATATCCTAAGTTTCAATTTTATTCTATTATATACCAAAACAATACCCTTCTAAAGTCCTCAAGGTGGCTCCTTCAAGCTATATTTGTGAGTGCTAAGAGCATCAGGGACATGGAGAATTTGAGATGTGAGATTATTTCATGATATTGAGATCCCACAATTTATCCACCTCTTTTGATTCTCATGATTCAATTAGTTGTTTTTGAAAAAGTAGCTGGTTGAATCTTATTAACAATAAATTTCTTCTGGATGATAAATAATAGACTCAATTCATCCACCTCTTCTGTTTGCTAACACCTTAGCATCTATAACTTTTTCTAGACCAGAGATTCGTTCATGAGAAATCCTCAAAAAAAACCTTAAGATATTTTGAAAGTAACTATTGAAGATACATGCACAATGTATTTTTCTACGACAACTAATGCTTTAATCCCCACTATGTGGGGGCATTGGATCTTTCTATTGCAAAATAATTTCAGTGAAATTAGCTGGTGACTTGAAAATTTTTTGAAAAGTTCATCAATCAATCAAAACAGCTCTACAGATGATATGACCTTCAATACCAATTCTTATGCTTCAGACTGCAGCTTATTTTGAAAAGATACCTTGTGATTTACAGCATCTGTTGGCACCTCAATATTCAAAAATGATCCCATTGGATAGGTACCATTTCTAAGTTCAGCTACTAATCCATTTAAAATAGGCAAACAAGCTCCAGCAGCCGCTTGAAAATCATTATCATTGCTTGTTCCGAAGACCCTGAAACAATGTTAATTAAGAGGATATATTCACTCAATTTATAAGCATAGATTGATATCTCATCTTGAAATAAAGAACAAGGTAAAACAAAAAAAATGCATGCTTCTCTAAAGTTTTAATTTCTATTTAGAAGAAAAGGATTCATGCGATTGATCCCATGTAATAAGATTATGGCTTAGATTGTTGTTTTTTCTCTAAATTTTCAGTATATAATTTATAAACTATTATTGTACGCAAAGAAATATATTCCTGATTGTTTATGGACTTGTTCCTTTAACGTGGCAGTTCTTTGGAAAGCTTTCAAAATAGTTGGCTGCTTTGAAGACTTGCATCATGACATGAATAATATCAAAAGCTGAATGAAAATATGCATTATTAAGTACCAACAGACTGGAACATGTGATCTTTAATATTATGTTAATAGTGTAAATGAGTTAAATAGTATACATTCTATTGGGTTATATTCAATGTTTGGGTATCAATATTTAATTAGGTTATATTCAACAAAATAAAATTACTGATATAAAATAGAACAAATTCAACGACACTTACCAATCATATGATATGGAAACAGATGGTATATGATAAAGGAAAGACTCTCGAGCACCAGCCACCGTTCCAGAGTACACACTGCAAGTCAAAATCCACACTACCATTGAGTAATTCTGTGTTATACTTAAGTTCTTGGGTAAAATCAACTGAAAATTTCCATGTCAACCTACATGCACCTTTTCCTTATTTTATTTGTTGATTATAATAAAAAAAATGATACTTCAACTTTTAATACATTAAAATTTTACGTATTAATTTGGCAGGAGATCAGGTAGCCCTTTTGGCAAAATATCTCCCATCACCTAAATTGCCTCTAGATATTTTGATTTGATTAGAATCTACAACAGACTTATGATTTAAGTTTTATGCAATTAAAGATGAACCTACATTACAAAAATATTTGTTTGTATCACTTATTCAAACACAAAGAAAACGTATGATTCTAAATCAGAACAAAGAATTTAAGCAATATGTTCGGTAATCAAAATGAACAAGTGTTGCAAACTTTTTCAATTACACAGCAAAATTTCAATTGAGATTGCTTTGAAGCACAAAATTATGAATTCACGGGAATATAAGAACTCAGGGTGTATTACTGACGTGTGGTATCCACAATTGCTCCCAAGATTTATTCCACTGATTACCTGTCACCATCCAAATAATGAGTTAGCAAATGATGGAAGAGGAACAGATTGTATTTCTTTTTAACAAGGACTTATAGAAGTGCAGCATGCTTACTTTTCTCTAGAGAAGCAAGAGAAAAAAGAGAAAATTTTAAATATGATATTCACCATTTTCAAGGGTATGGTAAACAATTCAACATTGTCCAATAAATTTGTTATATAACTTGTTCAACACAAATTTGAATCCAAGATGGACCACACTTTCTTTAAAACTAAATGAAATTTGAAGGCGACATGCATTGTGCAAGTGGGGTTTTTTGGGTTCAGAAGTTGGATGAGAAATTGATAATGAAGACTTTTTGGGAACATTTAATCATAAAAAGGAGGAGCAGTGTACATGTGGCATAAAGAGAAAGAATTATCTTTAAGACACTAGTGATAACAATTGATGCCTCATGCCTCAAAAGTGATAGAAACGGGTCTTTAAGAAACTAGTGAAATGATCTTCCTGTGGTGCTAACATTACCATGGACAAGACAAATTTAGTATTATAACTTCATTTGAGATCCTGGTTGGCATATCTTTCTTAATTTCCTTATTCCCCCTTTACGACCATGTTTGTCCTTATTGCTATGTTTCTAACATTAATATGTGTTCTTGGTGGAATTCATGTTTTTTCATTGATTTTCTACCTTTTTGTGTTTATTAAATAGCACTCTTTCTCATAGCCCAAAAATGAACTGCATTAACATCTTTTCCCAAAAAGAGTTCAACTGCTATGAGCAATATGATTATTGTGATTTCCCAAAAGGTTGAGTAGATATTCCACAGAATGATGATTATCTGGTTTGAAGATTACCAGATCAGGTACAACACCAGGAAAGAGTTCCCCAGAGATTCCCAAAGAAGCACAATCAGCTGGAGTCCCTGAAGATGGAGAAATATAGCCAGTAGAAAATCAAAATGTACAACAAGCCACAACTTCAAAGTTATAATGAATGCTGTAAAGAATGCACCAACCAATTTATTTAGTTATGATATAAGCATGGTGTCATTAAATCTAAATATCTTACCAGGAAAGAAACAATCTAGTTGGAAAAATTATTTTCTTGGAGAAGATTGCACATGCCAGTATGTCAGACGTCACAATCATGGAATCCCATATTGATCCATACCAGCAAAATTTCACTGATACAGATTGATTTTTCTCCTGCAGATCACCTAACCCACTCCAATCCACACTGAAATATTTCTCTGATCTTCTTTGGATGCTTGAAGGTTCTCCAATTCCTCATTTTGTGAAATTTCTAGGCATGCATTCTTGTTTTCTGAGGTCAAGTCTCATGGTGTTGAAATCTTGCTTTCTTATGTTAGATCTATCGTTATTTTTCTATTTATCTTTTTGCAATTTTTGTTGTTAGCATATTTTTCCATTTTTTTTTGGAATTTCCGTAGTTGTATTATATAGATCTAACATGGATTAGGAGAAATAACCGTTTTGGTAATTTTTTGCTTTCTTTGCATTTTCATAATTTTAAGAATTTCTAAACAAATTGAATATATATTGTCTAGAGACTATAAACTTAAGTCTATTTCTAGGGTTTTTATGAATTTATTCTAGGATTTGTTATAATTTTTTTAACTTCAAAATTTATTATGACAAAAGGTGATCCCATACCCTGGTCACTACAGTGCAGCCCAAGTGACTTTGACTCTCGATTTCATTTCTTCCAGGATCTGAAATTGCTCCCTCTTCCATTATCAATGCTTAGTGGTACTCAAAGTTACATTGGGAAGGTACACCAAGTAATCCCCCCCCCTCCCCACCCCACCCCACCCCACAAAATAAAATCCCCTAGTCTCTCTTAAACCACCATCTGAGAGTGGCATGCAAATTGTGGCTAACTCATCCCTGTAGCTTTGCAGCATTCACTGCCAATGCATGACAAATCAAGCATCTTCATAGTAGATCACATGATACTTTCATGGCTAATAGCCATCCAATTTCCACCACCAACATACCATCCTGTGCCAGTTTGTTTCTGTCCTCTCTCAAATAGGACTGACAACTTTATCAAGTACCCTTCAAGCTTCACTCCAATAGCCATGTCTCCCAATTGACAGCACTTCAATGGATCTAAGCAGTCTTTTGCCTGGTGGCCCCTGCCCAAGCACCTCAAGCATCTATCCATTCTCCAACATGTCCAACTACAGCTCACCACACATTTGACAACCTTCCTTCACTCAGCTTCTTTCCTTCTACCATCTTCACTTCCTTCTGATGACTATTTTGCTGCCTCCCTCCTGTTGCCAGTCTCACTCATGATTTCATATTGATATTATAGCAAAGCTATTACTTGATGCTAGTAACCTATTATTTAGCTTAGAAGTAACCTAATCAGGATCCATATAAGGATCAATTTATTTCTAACACAAGTTAGCCTATAACAAACTAGAGAAGACGGAAGGTTCCCTTCTTTAATAAACATCAGGCAACTCTTATGTACTACAAGTTTATGATGAAACTACCTCATTCATGGATTGAGCATTAAATAGGTACAGAAGATGGCTTTTCCCAATAAATAACTCACAGATGAAACAAGGACCAATTCTGAATCAGAATCTTGAAAGACTAGGAACAACTAACCTGAAACTGCATATGCTGTTGCCCCTTTGATTTCTACCTGCTTGGCACAGAGAGGATGGCGCCAAGTAATGCTGTGGCTTATGGCTGATCTATCGCTGCAAATTCCCAAGCTCTCATTTTAAAAAGGAAATTGATTCTCAATGTATCAAATGAGAAAACAAATGTTTGATGACAATAAAACTCCATTAAAAAGTGAATGAATATTGCAAATACATATGCATTGTCTGGCCCAATCTGACCTATAAGATGAAAAGAATCTAAAAACATACAAAATGGGTCCACAAAAAACTCAGGAGCCCCTTCCATCATAAGTCATCAAACAAGCAAGAAAGTGCCCCTTCTACCGTAAACAAATTATCAATAAAGCATATCAAGGCGCATCAATCATTATCAATGGTTATTAGGTATTATTTGGCATTTATTGTGAAGTAAGTTCTATCAACAGAACGTGCTGAAATGTGAGGCTTTTGGATAGTTTCTGGTGAGAAAATGTCATTCATGATTAGAAACCCATTTGTCTTGTAATGATCAATGTATTGATAGAATTTTACAAACTCTTACAAGTTGGAATGAGGTACACTGACTGAATTAAAAAATGACGTTTCACATACTTCTATACGTGCTCTATTGCGTTTGGATGAATGCATGGTTAGCCTTGTCATTTTTTAAATAGATCCTTTATGAGATCTTGAAGTAGATCATTTGTTTTATAGGCTGTCTCTTTATTGCTTTTATTTTGAGAAGTAAGCAAAAAATTATCATCAAAAGGAAAATAGAATACAAACTAATAGTTTATCAAGAAGTTGAGGAACCAAGGCTCAACAAGAGCAAAGGGAGACTGCTTAGATCATTATCCACCGTAGGGACTACCAAAGGAATGACTACAAAACCTGATAAGATCACTACATCCTTTTTTGAGCAGTGACAAGATCTTTATATCAAAGACTTTGCTGTTCCATCTCATCCCGTCCCATAGAAGAAGGAAGAGCAAAGGCTAGGAAGACAACCGGGATGTTAACCGTCTTGTTAAATTGCATTGCGGTTTTGTTCGCATCGTGTACAGGATGATAGTGAGAGTTTACTATCATCGTCATCATCGGAGTCAAACGCGATCCCGTATGTTAGCAAGATATCCTCACGCACCAACCCGTCCCCATTGCTCTTCCGACCAATTCGTTCCACTTCATATCAACCGCACGTAGGAAGACCGATCCAAAGCTCCACAACGCAATCTCAATTCCTCATGCCAGAGCAGTGTCCGACCTATTTTCTGACGCACAGATCACTATTTCGATAATCACACCACGTTCATCAACGAATTCGGATGTTTCCGTTAAGAACACGGATGCTTCGGGATCAAGCGATGGACGAAGTAAACAAGGGGAGTGAGCTTACTCACCCGTCGGGGGCGCACACGAGGACGCGGTAGCGGTCGACCGAAACGAGCGCTCCGGCTAGTGCGCGGAGGCCCGGAGCATCGATCCCGTCGTCGTTGGTCAACAGCACGGTGGGACGGGTGGTGGTGGGCACGACGACGCCATCCTTCCTTTCTCCCATCTCTTCTCTTCTCTCGTCTCTTTCCCTTACGGTGATCGTCCCTGCTTTTGCTCCCATCCGCTTCCGCTTTTATACTGCGCACCATCTTTTTCGTATTTAATCGGGACATTTAACCAAAGATTCGAATATATATTAAACAATTTTAACTGTCCAGTACTAAAAAAAAAAAAATTAACTGTCGCAAACGACGCAACGAGGAAGTTCCTGTCCCGCGGGTGAGCGCAACGGAAGAACACATTCGGCTTTCCGGTTCCATTGTGCGGCCAACGATCCCACCATCGAGGGCGGTCAAGCCGAGGCGGAAGCGGAGGTGGGAAGTTTCTCTCCTCGTCGAGATTGGGCACCCGGAGCGATGCAGTCGTATCTGCTAGGGTTAACCCTATCTTCCACCTCCTCCTCGGACGGTGGCGGTGGGCTCCTCCACCTGCACCCGCGGAGTCCAAGAGCCTTGTCAGGTGTTTGGCCGGGCCATCGTGGCGGACCGAGGACCATTACCGACCGGGCGGGGTCGGTGGCTGCGTCCGCCCATGCCGGGAGAGACCACTATTCGGTTCTCGGCGTGCCCAGGTCGGCATCTCCAGCTGAAGTCAAGAGGGCGTATCGTCTCCTGGCCAGAAAGGTCCGTTATTTGCCTCCTTGATGATGATGACGGTCATGAATTGACTTCCTCATTTGGTGGACTTGTTCTATTTCTCCATTGTTTGCCGCTTCTCTTTCTCTTTTAAGTTGTTCTGATGTTTCCTAGACTTCGGATTTGGAGGGATTGCATTTGTGCAAATTCAGAACTATACATTATTTTCCTTTCAAAATGTGGCATTTGTCTACATATACCCTGTGACCGTGGTTTCTTTTACTAATTTAACATGGGAGCTGCTACCATGGTATTTCCTTACTAGATTCCTGACAACGAAGTTACAATAATGTTTAGAACAGGTAGCAGAAATCAGTTTTCTGCTTTGATAGGCTGCTCCAAATTGTTGTGGTGATAGACCCTAATAGTATTTCAATTGCTTAGAAATTGTGTAAGGGATACACTTCTTAAGCTATCTAGATAACAACCTTTCCTTTTTTGTTTTATTACAGAAATATTCACTTTGTGACCTGAGTGCTTGGAACATTTTCAAGGCACTTACGTGATAACATGCCTTTAAATCTGATGAACGTAATAATATTCCACAAATTACGTCATCATGCTCTGGTTTCCATCATGGCTTATAAACTTTTCAGTTTCTGTACTAGTTATTTTTGTTAGACTACAAGTTAACCAATAAATATAATGACTAAAAGGAACAGTATGATACTTGCTTTTGTGTTGATTTCCTAGGTGCACACACATGATGAATTAATTTTGTTGTAAGGTAATATGTTTTTGATCACTTGAAATACATTGATCTTTTTGTTATCTGAATCATGTTTTCTACTTGTATAATTGATTATATTATCTATGAAAGAAAATAAATTGATTATATTGACAATGTTAAAATCATCTGGTCTTTGTCTTTCTATAGTTTTATTTTTCATAGGCCACTTGGGAGATAGGACCATATTAAATTTTGCTGTTTATGCTTATGCAATCAACTTAATTCTTTGGATGTGTAAGCACTGTCATATGATCTAGTTTTTCAGGATCAGAATTTGATGATGCAATATTCACCATAGTTTCTGTTCATCTAGTTGAAAATATCTTTCATTTTTTTAAATTTTTGTCTGATTTACTGTAGTATCATCCGGATGTCAGTAAGGATTCACAAGCTGGTGAGGCATTCAAAAACATCCGTGCTGCATATGAGGTGATCCTCAATCACTGATGATATTATCATTTCTTCTTGCTGTTTCCTCCTTTGTTTTGTTTTTTCTTTTGTTGGGTGGGGTGGGGGGAGACGGTGGGTGGTAAATCAGATTATATTAAAATTGAAGAGAAACATGGGGAAGGCCTTAACAGAAGGATAAGATTGCCTCATCATGACCTGGAAGTCATGGTTTTAAATTTTAGGAAATAACCTCTCTATTTATGGAGGTACGATTGTGTATAATGAACCCTCCTTTGAGTCTATATTGATGGATTGAGGTTTTCCTTCCATAGAAAAGACAGATATTGCTTATTGGAATATAAACCAATAATAAAGAATAGATGAAAGACCAAGAAAAACAAATTCCGAATCAGACAAACAGCAAACACAATCCAATATGGCAAAAAAAAATCAGGGTCAAATCCTTCAAAGGAATTACGTGATGCATATATGTTGATGTCCCAACAGTTACGGTTATGTGATATTTTTCATCACTATTCCTTCTGTGATGTTCAAATCTATTGCAAAAGATATATTGACATTTTCTAAAATGTTTCTTCAGAATCTTCTGAAATGTTTTCTTTGGTAATTGTAGTATTTTAAATGTATCTTAAACTTTGTTCCAAGGAGTTTGAAAACAAAATCATAAGTGTACCTTGACCAGAATAACATCAACTAAGCATGTCATCAAATTCACTGGAAATGCATATTTACAGCTTATTTTTGTATCATTTCAAAGTTAATTGTCATATTTGACTCTGACATAATTAGCAATCAAAGAAATTCTAGCTGAAAGAGGATTGTATGTACCATAAATCGAAGAATTTCTATGCTAAAATGCGACGACTGAAGGTTCCTTATTTCATATCATGCCTTAGAATATCAGTTACTATCTTAATTGTTTAGATGCTGTGATTATGGTTGTAATCACAGAATAGTTTCCATGGCTTTAAATATATGGTCCTCTATTCAGTATCATAAATAAATTTTGCATTCCAATTTTGAACCACATATAACAATTGACAAATTTCTATTTTCTTGTTAACTCACATCTGTTTCTTATTTATACAATATATCTTGGATGTCTTTTCTTATATTAGTTCATATTGCCGGCACACATGTTTTTGAATGATATATTTCTATGCCATCAATGCATTTCTCTGTCTTGTTTTAAGTCGCCGAATAAAAGTGTATTTGCTCTTTTTCCTAAGTCATTCTGATCCACTTCTCCAGGCATTGTCTAATGATGCCACAAGGGCTCAATATGACAGAGAGCTCAAATTCCAGGAAGCTGCAGATAGATCTTATCAGAGAAATTGTATGTATGATTCTGAACTAGATTATAGGAGAAGAATTTACAGGTGGGCTGAATTGAGGTACCGAATGCGGTACGAGAGACGCAAGAGGCCTTACCATGACGTTGAAAGCGAAACTTACGTGTACAGTGAAGGTCCTAATTATCAGAGGGTACCCTTCGACGAAGTGCTGTGGTCTGCTTTATTCACTCTCTTCTTTTTGCATACGATTGGTTCCAATTTTACTCTGGCATTGTGCAACGTTAAAGCCTTGTTTGATAATCAGTTAGATGCCGGGTATAAGATGGGCTATGCAATTGCATGGTTTTTGGGTGGCCGAGGTGGTGTTTTGCTAACAATTTGCATCTCTTTCACAAGTTGGTTGTGCGGGAAGAACAGCAGTGGGCTTGTTAGTCTTGTCGCGCTCGCCATGTGGGTTGGAATCCATCTTTCGAGGTTCGTTCCGTTCCCTCAAGGTGCGGTTCTTGCCATGTTGTACGTGTCCATCAAGCTTCATGTGCAGCTAAAATGGAACCAATAGCCGATACCACTAATGTCTGTAAATAGTTTGTGACAACGTCTCTGGTGCAGCTGCATATTTATTTACTCTTCTACTTTTGGTATAAAGTTGCCATGAAACCGCTGCTGCCCTGCCTTTTGTAGTTTGACAGGAAGTCAACTCCGACGTGGAACAGAATTTAGACAATAATCTTTTTTTCTTCAAAAATGTTAATATTTTTTTGCATTGGAATTGTTGTAGGAATTATAATTATTGTTGAAATCACAATTTAACAGTTCCTAAAACCATCAGCAGCCTGACCGAAACCCTTACAATCTTTATGATTGTACAAGAGTCAAGTCAAATTTTAAATAGAAAATTGATGAAAAGTTAAAATTTAAATAAAAATATTTATGTTTGATTTTGCTGAAAGTAATCTGTTCAATTTTTTTTTGCAAATTATGAATTCAAACCATGGACGGTTCTTTTCAACGTATGCTTTCTACTTTTGCGTGAAATATGTACCATGAGTATTGAATAAAGTTTGTGGATGTTAGCAATATATTATTTCCTTGCCATGAGTTTGTTCTTTTGCTTGTTTAGCTGTCTGCTCATTGCATCGAAATTTTTTAACTAATATTGGGGGCGCTAAGTCGATGCTTCTTTGTCCTCTGTTATATTTTACATAATTATCATATTTTGGATTAGTTGAAATTTCCAGATCTACATATTTAATAGTGTGCAGATAATGATATTTATGATTTTTCTTAAAATTTAAATTTCGATAAATGTAAGAATTATTGTCATAATAAAAAGAAAAAATAAAAATGTTGGTGATTTTTCTTGTGGGTACTTCTGATGAAAGGTTGAGAGTAATTTCAACCCTTATCACTTTCCAGGCATTTGTATGTCATTCTTTTGCCTTCTTTGTTATTGGTCATTGTCTCTAAAATCGCTATTTTGTCTCCTAGGCTTGTGAATGACTGGCCCTCCCCTCTCTTGGGCATTGCCTATGAATTATATTCTCCGTGATTCGCCTTCTAATGAGTTTTGCTTTTCCCCTTCTCTTATCCTTTAATTATGAATTACTCCTTGACAACATTCTTTTCTCTCATGAATCATTCTTATGATATCTCACAAGTTCCTTCTACTTGTTTGATTTGGTAAATACACTCAACAAAAAATATAAATAGACATCTTTGATAAAGGAATTATGTAGATTACACAAACTCAATTTATAGATCTGAACGGTAGAAATGTATTCTAATAAAAAATATATTCGGAAATAAGAGAGAGAGAAATATAAAATACCCAGCTCCTTGGATCTCGGCTGGAGAGCCAGCCGAGCCGAGCACATCCCTCTGCTCCGCGAGTCTCTCTGGACATCATCTTCCTCTTCGGTCTCTCCTCTGGTTCCTGTAGCATCTACGGCACTCCAGATCCGCCCAACCGTTCCATTTACAGGAAACCAACCTCCATCATCAGGAGCCAAGCAAGGGTCCTCTCTCCCTCCAATCGCCATCATCATTCCTTCTCGACTACTTCCTCAGGTAACGATCTCCACCTCTTCGTTGTCTTGCTGTGTTTGTTCAGTGTTTCAAAGATGTGCTTGTTGCCGCGATGCCATTTGTTAGTTTAATTACCATGGTTTTTTTTTTGGTCTCCCAATCACAGTGCAGCTCCGAAAATTTCTGCTGAATCATGCGACCGACATGCGAATTATTTGTGCAGTGCAAAGTTTGTTTTTTTTTTTATTGTTACGATTATCAACGTCTGTGAACTGACCAACATGGGGGAGGGGTTGGGGGGGGGGGGGGGGGGGGGGTGGTTAAGGGAAGGGCCGGAATCCATTTCTCCTGTGATCATGACGAAATAGTGCATTCCTGCTCTGTTTTCTAACTTTTCTGTTTCTTGGGCTCACTTTCCATATATCTCTGTAGCTTTTGTTGAAATGGGATTCTGGATCTGCTTGCATGGCGATTCCAATCGATAGATAAGTAGTATTCGATGCCATTAACGGGCCTAATTCAATTAAATTTTTGTTCTTCGCTCCTTGGATCAAACTACTAATGGTAAAGCTTGGGTGTTGATTTGTTTCTTTGGTCCTCCTATTGAAATTTCATTTTTTCCAATGAAATTTGTGGAAATGGTATCACATTATTTCATCTGTTTTTTTTAAATTCTAACATTTAATGTTATCTGTTTTTTCTCTTTCGAACAGTTAAATAAAATAAAAAGGGTTTGGTGATTAATGTCTTCGCTGGGGAATGCTGGAGTGGCCAATGTCTTTTGGCAGGAGTGCACTATTGGAAGGACCGACAGGGAGGAGTTGCTTAAGCAGAAAGGTTGTGTTGTGTGGATCACTGGCCTTAGTGGATCAGGTTTACGATGACCTCCAGTGATTTGGTTTTGAAAAATCATCATTAGATGCATATTTTCAGAAAATTTTAGAAAATTGTGGACATGCTGACAAATCACATATAGATGAAAGTCAAAAACAATGTAAAACAAAAACATGCTCTGGAATACCTGAGAAACTAAAGCAGAAAGTAGAAAATGAGAACCAAAATTTTGTGTTGTCTATTCTCTTCATTCACGTATATGTAAAGAATGCATATGAGTCCGTTAAGGAGGATATCATGCTATTGTTACAGATTTAAAGCAATCGGTACTACTTATAGAATATTGACACTAGGTGTCCATCCCTAAATAAGGTGTCATAAGTTGTAGGGGCTGACACTAGCAGTCTCCAATTCTGGAGACACTTTCCTTTTACATGGGATACATGACTATCTTTGTTTAACTACCCCATTGCATTTCCTTTTTGTTCTACTTCTAGGGAAGAGCACTTTGGCATGTACTTTGAGTCATCAGTTGCATTCTAGAGGAAAACTTGCATACGTTCTTGATGGTGACAACCTTAGGCATGGACTTAACAAGGACCTTGGCTTTAAAGCTGAAGACCGAGCAGAGAATATACGCAGAGTTGGTGAGTAATTTAAGTATGCAATCGTGCAAACAATTGATCCCAACTCTATGTTGGTGCCCTACTTGTGCATGAGTAGGTGATTAACATAACTTATTTATTGATATATAAATAATCTCTACATCATAACTCTATGCCTTTTACCTATTTATTGATATATAAATAATCTCTACATCATTGTTTTTTTTACTTTTTCATAATGTTACATTGTTAGATAACTTTGCCACAGTTGTATTGTGATTTTTATTCAGCTCTGAATATTAGCATTCTCTTATCTGAGATCAGGTGAAGTTGCAAAGCTGTTTGCTGATGCAGGTTTAATCTGCATTGCTAGTTTCATCTCTCCATATAGGAGAGATCGTGAAAATTGTCGAGCGTTGCTCTCAAATGGAAAGTTTATTGAGGTTGGTTATTTTGCAAGGGTGTTCTCCTTTCATGAAGTCGTGTGTTGATGTTTATTGCTCCATTTTGGTTTCAGGTTTTCATGAATATGCCTATAGATATTTGTGAATCAAGGGATCCAAAAGGTCTATACAAGCTTGCACGTGCAGGGAAGATCAAGGGTATGCTTTGAAGCTAATAAAGAAAGATCTTCTAGAAACTGAATTGTGATTTATTTTGTATTTTATTATACAACAACGAGTAATCAATCATTGCCTTAATGATTAATCTCACTATGAAGGATGGACATTTTTGGCAATTTATGGTGGACCAGATTATTACTTTCAATCTTGTAAAAATTAGCATGGACTACATGAAATACAAAATCAGTGTTTGACAAGTAGGTTGCATCTGGTAAAACAAGTCTGTCTTCTAAATACTAAAGTAGCTATTTGAAAAGCTCTAGTTCCGTGCATTTTAATCCATTGAGGGTTTTTTAAGAACAGAAAAGCCTTGTGATGCTGAAAATTATACAACGTTGAAATAGCTTCTGGTTTTAATGAGCATTGATTATGTTTAAATAGTTTGAATTTTTGAAATCGGAAGAGTCAATGGAGATGTGTTCTGGTTGCTCATTTAAGTGGATAAGGCAGTGGTATATTGCTAGTTCTATGTGTATATCTTGTCTTTTGACGAGTATCGTGTTTCATAAGGAGAAGACAATTCTGAAATTGTAATTAGCCTTTCTGCTCCCCTAGCTGAATAAGGCAACAAACCAGTACTGAATGAGACAAGAAACAATGGTGATGATAAATGGACTTGCCAATGGTGACCAAAGTAGTGGTGGCTGAATGACTTTGTAACAGTTTCAGTGATACTATTATATTTTTATGTTAAGATTTTAATGCTGCATCTATAAAAGTGAATTTATCTTTTATGTTCACAGTTTTTTTGAACTTTCTATGCTCACAAATGCTATTTGTGGAACCAATCGATCCTGTGATGCAGGTAGTTATAAGTTTCATATTCCACTAATCCTTTAGGCAATTCTCCAAAGGCATACTAGTTTACTTCGATAAGTAACTTTTGTAGTTGTGTAAATCAAGGTCAATAACTCTTGACAAAATTCAGGTAACAAAATTATGTATGGTGTAGGCAAGTTTGAATCAAGATCGGGTTCTTTCTTATTCTATTTCACAGAAGTAACCTTTATGTGCTTAGTCGAATCAACCCAGGTATAATCATTTCATGTTTAAACTTTCTGTTTTCCCATTAGATCTAATGATATCACTACCCCATCATGAGCAAAAGGTCATGGATTAGAATCAGGGTAATAATGCAAGATCTATGCCACAGTGGTAAGTGTGTACACATGGAGACTCCTCAATATGTCCCCTCCTTTTGTGCTTGCCTTGGTAAGAACCTTGACACAGAGTACAGACTTGGTTTTCCAATTTCTTATGCTGCTAACTCTGAGCTCTAGCTTCAGTTCTGTTCAAATATAAAGCTTATGAATACCTTTATACATGGCAACACTTCCACATCCTAATATGATAGCACTAAGAATGCATGAAAATATCAAGTTTGTAAATAGGATAAAATGGGCAGGTCTTGATATATTATGTCCTTGTTCGAATAACTTTGATAATGTTAGATGCTTTATTAAAGGGAATAAAAAGGGGGCAAACTTACTACATAAGAGTGTCCAAGGTACGGGACAGGTCCAATTATAAGCATTCCGACCTCCATAAAAGAAAGCTGACCAAGATTTGAACATGTGACCTTCATTTTACAATAGAACAATCTTGCCATTGTGCTAAGACCTGTCTTTCCCTTACTAAAGGGAATACCTCAAACAATTTCAATGTGCGGGACAATATTCAATCTCCAGTATACGTGAGGACAACATAGAAATTAACATGGTCTTGACTCTTGAACTAAATGTTATCAACAAAAATTATAATTTTATTGAGTTGCATAAAATGTCAAGAATCTAGTTTATAAGATGGAAAAATTAATGTGTTTAGATGGAACATTCACAATGATAATATGCTTATGTTAATGATGTATGTATTTGCATTCTGGATCTATTGTATGAGCTAAACTGAATTATGTTTCACTTGTTTTTTGCAGAAGAAGCTACCCAATGTTGAATCATTAGCTTAGCGTTCTAACTTTTGTTACTTATTTTCAGGCTTTACTGGTATAGATGATCCCTACGAGCCACCCTTGAATTGTGAGGTAATTTCATGCTAAAATTTTTTCTGTATCTTATATAGGAATTATTACTATCTTTAGGATATATTTTCTTTCTTCATATTCATCTTATATGCAATGTATCTACTCATTTTCTATAGCCAACAATAATCATAAGTTATCAAAAATGTCCAACTTCTGAATTGCAATACACTTAAATACTACAATTACATGTTCTATGCAAGGATAAGGCACCAAGATGCCAAGGCGATAGTGCTGGGTGCCTAGACATTATTAATTAAATTTGTTTTCGGATATGTACTTATATTTATAGTCGAAGAAATAAAGCATTATTAAATAGTATCATGTGCTAATATAATCTTTTGAAACTTAAAAAACATCAACTTACATTTAAAGATGTAAAACACTGTATTTAAACAACAAATAAAGTAAACACAATGTTAAAAATTGGCAAACCAACTTGTAAATAAGACAACACTTAGGAAAAACAAAATGTTGCATTGTCCACATTTTTTAGTTAAGGGAGAGAGGGGTACTTTTATTTGTGATGTTTTTAGTCTTAGCAGAACCCTTCTTAGAAATAACTTCCAATACTGAGAATCCTCTACTAGCTCCAGTTCCTGACTTACATCATGAGTCAAGAAAATAAGCAACAAAGATATTTTAGAAAGTTAACGAGACAAATATTTAAGCATAATCTTCACAAGACAGATATTTTAGAAGGTTCACTTTTGATTTTCAAGATGCCATGGAAGCTTGAATTCCCCTTGGCTAGGCCCCTTTTCCACGAAATTTTCTGGGCAACATAATAGAATGTACGACTACTTTTTGTAGCTTTATGCCTCTTGCAGCATTAATCAATGACAGGTACTTGATGTGTTTTTGTATGATTATGTTGCTGCATTTTTCTGGGAATTTTCGGAATGTTTTTTTTTGCAAAAGAATTTTTAGGAACTTGGATTGCAATTATTGTACAGGAATTACAAAAACCTTTTAGAATGATGTTTTAGAGAGATGCTCCCTAGTCAAAATAATAAACATGTTAACTCAAGCTACGCCTTTGTGATTTATGTATATATTCAGCCAAATATTCTCATAGTCATAGGTTCAGTTCAGACGTTGTGATCTTCATTAAGTATGGCAATAAATAGATCAAAGAACTATTACCAAAAATTGAGTGAACAAGGGCCTTTAGAAGCTTTAAAATGAGAGAATGATCTTAAATAAATGGATGCTTACATGAAATTACTAATTCGTACGTTCAGGCTCCCCCATTTGCTGGGAATTTGTGAGCTTACCAAGCACAAAAGGATCACGATCCTTTTTGCATCTCATTACTCAAAATTCCTTACGCCACTATATTCATTTTCTTTCAACATTTTAGTGTATGCTATTGCATTTAGCATTCACTTTGTTCCATGAAACGTGTTTCTTGTACTTTTCATGACATGCGCCAATTTTAATAAAAATATGATTTGGCATTCCATAACAGCCGTCAATGTTCTGCAAAGGATTTTACTTGATTGATATAATTCTCACGTACAAAATAAATATTTGTCAACATCTTCTACTTCAGATCGAGATACGACAGGAAGATGGTGGCTGCCCCACTCCTAGTTCTATGGCAATGCAAGTGATTTCTTACTTGGAGCAAAAAGGTCTTCTTGAGTAGAGCATCTCTCACGCTCAATAGGTGGATCCAACACAGATTGGCTTGGTATGTATTAGTTTGGCAAGAATGATCAAACTTCTTCCAACCGAAGACTCTTCATCCGAGATCATCACAGAGGGAAACAGTGATGCACTTTATTTATTATTCTTTTCATCTACAGGGTTCTCTTTACATGAGCGAAAACTTGTACAATGAAGTAGTTGCTGTTGTAAAGAGATTCCAATCCATTTATTTTATTTTTCATCTGTTGATTCAAAGACCTTACAGGCCACCCTACGACCTATTGAACAGAGAGCATTGAGCTTGGATGGAAGAGGAAAATTTGATTTGATTCTTCCAACTAACTCATGGTTGAAGAATAGAAATCTGAAAATGTTGAAACAGCATAGTTTATGGTCCTTGAAGTGGCGCTCCCAAACTTTGTGAAAGTCCAGGATCACGGAGGAATAAGTCAGATAAGGTGAATTTCTGTGCCAGAGACTTTTTAGCATGACAACCCAACTTATTGGTGAAATTGAATGAAATAGGTTGCTTGAGAAAACTCCTTTGATGACTCTATCTTGTTTAAATGTAGATAATCAATTTAAAATCAATTATAAGAAAAAAGATTTCTCGTAATATTTAAGCAAGCTCAATTCTCACTTTTTTCTAATCTTAGACTATTTTAACTTTTTGTAACTTTTTTTTTAAAATTTTTATAATTGTCCTTATTTTGAGACTGAGTGAATGTATGAAGATTCAAGGTTAATAGATATCTTTAACCTTGATACCATTAACGTTGGATATTTGGATATCTAACTCAAAAAATAATTAATTAGTGGATATATCTCTCCTTGTGTGGATATATCCATACATGAATGTATTTAAATTTGTATGTATGGATGCAAATTTAATTTCCTTTTTTTCCAACTGGAGGATACTCCATCATTTCTCATTAGTTGCTCATTGATGATCCATGCCATCTAGTGAAAATTAAAAATTATGATTATTCTTGATCATTTGAGTTATATTACAATTAGAAGATCCATGCCGTCAATGTGTTAAAAGCTGTTTAAACGCACAATTTTCAAGGAAAATCATTGGGGGAAAGGGGTCATGAACGTCTTCTTCTTTATTTTCCAAAGGAACTAATCTGAAAATACAATCTCAACCTGCACAAAGATGAATAAATATGCATTGAAGTAAACTTAGTGGATCGAATTAATACCATAAGAGTAAATAATTACATATGGTATGGGGAAACAAGTAATCATTTACCCATTCCTTCTCTGCCCAACAGATCAAAGAATCCAAAGCCCCTAATTAACACATTCCCTTTTCAATAATTCAGATGGTGGAACAAGTCCAAACACATGGGTGGGTGGATGTTCTGCTCTAATAAACAAGTGATCCAACTTCTGAAACGCCCTGTTGGATCCAATCAATTTCTAATACCCATCTTCCTCACTTCAGATCTCAATCTCGTCTCTTTTTCTCTTAATCATCATCATTACCATCCCACCAAGATTAAAAATAATCACCACCAACAAGTTGTTCTTTATTCAGATTTCCTGACTTTGGCTAGGCTTCAGCGTCACCTTCCTGCCTGCCATCTGGAGCTGCTGTTGGAAGGTCACACTGTAGTCGACAAGGTACCCCTCCCCCCCTTCCCCCTTCTCTTGTTGCCTTTTATGCTTCGCTGATCTTGCACAGCGGTCAACAGAGAGTGCTAACTTCGTTGGGTAATTGGAATGTTTAATAGATGTATTCCACCTAACGATTTTGTCTGCTTGCTAATGAACAGCTATTATTCTTGGCATTTAGCAAGTTATGTACCATTAGTTTCCTCTGTGGTTAGTGCAGGACAAAATAATGGGTATCAAAACATGACGGTGAGATACCACAGATATAAATAATGGAGCTGCAACATGCAAATTTGGTGATTCCATTGTATCCTTTTCCAAGAATAAAGATGCCTTTGCAACAAGCCACCTTATGGGCATATCAAGAACACAGGCAACTATTCTAATGTTTCTGACACCTCCAGCTTGTAAACCAGATTATTGCTAATTTTCGTCTTACCATCCAATCGTAGGAAATTAGATAAGGATCCATCCACATGTACTCCACCCATAATTGAGACAACAGCACTCCTTCTCATTCGATCTTCCAGGTGGCCAGTGGCGCTGTGCCCATCGGATGCAAGATTCAAGAGGGAACAAGGGGGCCAGACAAGCTGGGTCTCCTAGGGTTTCACCCCACTTTGCTCCTGAAGCTTTGAATAACCAACCCTTTGTATTCATCAAACACGTCCATCATGCACAGTGACCAGTGACCGAAGAAAATGCAAACCCATTCTTGCATTTCTTCTCTCTGTGTGTGTTAAGAGAGGAAGATTGGCTTGAAAGGAAAGAGCACCATCCATGTGAGTCATGCAAGGAGAAAGCCATCTTTTGAATGGCAGCGGCTCACTTGTGTGTGTTGTTGTGTGTCACTGGGAGGGGTTTCCACAGTTGAAGCTCAGAGCCGAGCCGATGTTAAAAGGTGAAAAAGAGAAATAAAGGTGTTAGTAGTGACTTTGTTTGGTACCGATGCTTTAGATTCTTTTCCCCTCTCACGGGGGGGGGGGGGGGGGGGGAAAGAAAAGGAACCGACAGAGTAGAATTTGCACTTAAAAGCAAACTGGAAGGGGTCTTGTCTTTTTATTTTTAATTAATTGGTTTTTGATTAGTAGAATCTGCACGTATAATTACATCTAAATGAGAATGATTATTCTCCTGCATGTAAAGAGAATACTCTTTTATTACCGATGGTCGATTGATTCTAAGTTAAGTTGTTGTTAACATTTTCAACAATATACAAAATATAAAAATAATAATATATTATCAGAGAAAACGACGTTTTTCAATTACGACCAAACATCAATGAATGGTCTTGGAACGATCCACAGAGGTTGCTACAGGGAGTCACTGTCAAGTCTACAGCGACCGTGACATAATTTTCCTTATAAATATATTAATTGTGTTAAAATATTGCAAAGTAAAAATGCGAATTTCACAACCATGTTATTATTGAAAGTTTAACTTAAAATGAACTGATAACTATAAAAAAGTTCATCATACGTAAAGTTTAATTTTATCAATTTTTCTGACATTCGTCTTTATCTATGGTTTATCTGTAAATAGTGTACATGAACTAATTTTGATAACATATTGAAATTCTAATGTAAAATTAATTAATGATAAATAAAATAGTTCATCATATATAATTTTCAACTCTATTCTTACTGACACTTTTCTAGCCGTTAAACTTTAGCCAACACTTTTCTTGTTTATGGCTTATTTTATTTCTGCAAATGTATTTTTTAGATTTAAATGGATGTACATGTATTACTCAGATATCATATAAAATTGAAATTAGGTAAAAAGATTTATCATGTATTAGCTTAAATTTTATTTTCACAAGATTGAATGTAATATTATTTCAATTGAAATAAATATAGTAAATACCTGATGTAACCAAAAGAAGCGAAAGGCGGGGAGGGTGTGACGTAGAGTTTTTTTTGGAGATTGAGACATAAGAGAGTATTTGTGCATTGGAAAATAGTGGAAAAAAAAGAAGTGAAATATCATATAAAATGATGAAAATTAAAATGACAAAAAGTAACAAAAAATAAGTAAAAAATTAAGATGTTTGTGCACAGAACATAAAAATGATGAAATTTGAAATACATGTATTTGTGCATAGAACATAAAATGACGAAAAATCATAAAATATAAAATATATATATTTATTTATAAAATAAAATATTAAAATTAATAAATTAAATATTTTTTATATTTATCTATAAGATAGAAAATAAAAAAATTTATTATAGATAATATAAAATAAAGTCATTTATAATAATTGTTACAATATAAAATATATTTTACACATCTTTATTATTCTACATATCTCTCGTAATATCAATTCTTATCTATTAAAAATATAAATAATTTTTATATTAAAATTATATGTTGTTAATATATTCTATGATAATTCATATTTTCTTTTTCTTTATTTTACATCAGTTTCAAATATTAAAAATTCATAAAACGAAAGAAAATTTTTCTTATATATTAAAGAAAAATGACGAAAAATAACAGAAAATTATTTAATGCACAAACATCTAAAAAATGGTGAAATTTTTTTTACTATTTTCTTTTTCAAGATTTTTCAATATTTTCTAGATACACAAACAACTCTGAATATCAATATTATTTAATTTAAAGTATAAATGATAAGACTTAAAATGAAAGTTACAATTATCGATTGATTTATCTCATAAAATATACATATCTAAAATTCTTTTAAAAAAATAATGTAGTATTGTCACTGAGAACGACAGACGCATCACCACTGGTAGGGTGCGAGACGTCGGTCGGTGGTCTTCGGACATTTCATCGAACTATCATTTTTGTTGAAATATTTTACTTCACATCAATGTTCTAACAGATCGAGTGGATGATTAATTTCGTGTAACAAAACTAACTACTAGAGTCGTTTAATATAATTTACTTTTCGCTGAATGAGAAATATTTTTTCCAGATGTGTGTTCACGTAGATTTGAACAGATTTTTAGTGGTAGAGGAGGAACCTTTTTCGCTCTTATTCACGTTCAAAGTTAAAATCCCAATGGAATCTGAAAAAACCACCACTATAAAGGAAAACGATGGTGGGCTTCGGAGCCGCCTACGATGCGTGAACGCAGCTTTCTCGTGAAAGTCCCGTTCGTTCGTATTATTCCGTCACTCCAACGGATAAAAACACCCGTTCATGTCTTCGGGAGCGTACGCGAGGAAGAGGAAGCGACAGGAAAACTAGAGAGAGAAAGGTTGGTGAGAGAGGAGGCGGAGGCGGGGGGGTGCAAAGCAAAGGGTTGGGCTTGCGGGGAGAGTGGTGGTAGAGAGAGGAACCACCGGTCACCGGAAGAGGAAAAGGAAGGCTCGGTGGGGAGGGGAGGATTTGTTTCGGAATTTGGGGGGTCCTTGGTTGAAGATAGTGTGGAAGTGGGGATGATCTTGTGATTTGGAAGGTTACCCACTTCGGTTCTTCTTCTACAAACTTAGTTTTTCCTTCTTCCTGAACTTGTGGGTGGAGTCTGGAAGGACCATGGCTGCTCCCTTCCATCATAGATTGTTGCTGTTGCCAGTGCTGGTGGTCGTGTTGGTGCCTTCCATGGCGGTGTCCGTGAGGGTTGGTTTAGAAAAACAGAGATTTGCTGTGAAGAAGCACCTCAAGATGTTGAACAAGCCAGCCATCAAGACCATTCAGGTTTGAGGGCTCTCTCTTCCTCCTCCTCTCCCTCAACATTGGTTTTTGGGCGTTGTGCGTTCTGTGGTTTTGCTTGAATGGTTGCAGTGTTGAGTGTTGACCACCATTTATTTTGTTCTGAGTTTGGTGTTTGGCTTGGGTTGAAGGGTATTTTTGAAAATTGATCTCTTTTAAGCGTATGCCCTCTTTTTCGGGCACTGGAGGGAAGTATTTCTTCTTTTCTAGTACACAGCTTCTCTTTTATGATACTTGAACATTGTTCCCTTCTCTTTTTTATGTTCTCCGTCTCTTTACCTCTTTCTTCCTTTTTTCCATCCGAAAGATTTGCGTGCAGCTCGTCGCTTTAATTGGATGCCAACTTTCTAAGAAGTTTTTTAATCTTCTTTCCCAATTTATTTATGGGTTTTACATCTCTTTTTCCCAGATAGATTTTATTTTGCTTGATCTGTTCTTGTGCATCTCCTTGTTTTATATTGATCCCCCCCCCACCCCCCCCCCTCTTTTCCATTACCACCATCATCATCGTTATCTGTGGCTTTATATAATATTCCTCGATTATTCCAAGTGATCGGCGTAGACTTAAGTAGCTTTGAAATTTGATGTTATAGGTCGTCTCACAGAGAATGATCTAAAGTAGTTTCTGAATATATGAATCTTTCGCACTGAATTTAATTTGTTGTTTCATTGGAAGATTTGGACTAGATGATCTTGTCATCTTACATCTGTCATCGCTACTTGCCAATTTTTAGAGCCCAGATGGAGATGTGATAGATTGCGTGCATGTCTCCCGTCAGCCTGCCTTTGATCATCCTTTTCTCAAAAACCATACGATTCAGGTCTGTTTTCTCTCCCTCTCTCTCTCAATATTCTCCTCTCTGCTTATGTTTGATGGGTACTTGAGTTGTATGCCTGATTTGAACCCTTTTCTGTGATCTCGTTTGTTAGATGAGGCCTCTGTACCATCCTGATGGTCTTTATGATGCAAACAAAGTAAAATCAAATCCAAGTACCGGACCGACCCAGTTGTGGCACTTGAATGGGAGGTGCCCTGAGGACACAGTACCCATCAGAAGAACAAAGAAGGAAGATGTCCTTCGAGCTAGCTCAGTGAAAAGTTTTGGCAGGAAGAAGCACGGGCCCATCCCAAAACCAACATCTGCAAATCCTGATTTGATTAATGAGAGTGGTCATCAGGTATGATATTCTACAGGACACTTGGACTTGGGTTGGTGTGTTTCATGTTATAATTTCCTTTTTCTCTTGTTTTTGAGTAGCATGCGATTGGTTATGTACAAGGGGATAAGTACTACGGAGCAAAAGCAACCATCAATGTTTGGAGACCAAAGATCCAGCAGTCTAATGAGTTCAGTCTCTCACAGATGTGGATATTGGGAGGCTCATTTGGCGAAGATCTCAACAGCATTGAAGCTGGTTGGCAGGTATATTATCACTGCAGACAGTAATGTTGATGAACAATGTCGAAAAATCTATCAGTTGGTCTCGGTCTCACTGTTTTAAGCTTCTGTCGTGTTCATCTTAATTAATCAACAGGTTAGTCCTGATCTATACGGAGATAACAGCACAAGGCTCTTCACTTACTGGACTGTAAGTTCTCATCTTTCTTCTTTCTTACCGACCCTTGTGGTTGTCTGCCATCCCATTGATTGGGCTATTTATTGCCAAGTGGGCTGTTTTTTTTATTATCCCCAAAAGGGGATCACTTTTTTGGTCATTGCCTTCTTCCTACTCTGCATAGCTTGATTGACTGGATTCCAAGGTGTGTCTTTTTTCAAGACCCCCAGTTTTCTTTTTTGTTCGAGAGGTTTCTAATATTCTCCTGCTATGGTGAATAGAGTGATGCCTACCAAGCAACAGGATGCTACAACCTTCTCTGCTCAGGGTTCATTCAAATCAACAGGGACATAGCAATGGGAGCCAGCATCTTCCCCATCTCGGGATATCGTGGTTCCCAATATGACATCGGTATTCTTGTCTGGAAGGTAAATAACAATACTAATTACCAAACAAACCTATATGGCAATCATATAATGGTAGAATAATATAGTTGATGTGAAGAACTTAATTCAAACTAAGTAAAAACACCATCATTATGAAAAAAATCTGTATGTTAATCAGCAAATGGGGGAAATCATTATGTGACGACAAAGTTGTAGGGAATCTCTGGCACTTGTTTCTTGGACTAAGTATGATTCTAATATGATATTCTAGAAGAAAAATTTGACAAAATCATGATTGTAGGTCAATTTTAAGATAACGAAAATCTATATAGAGTACTGTTCAAAATATAAACAATATCCTTAAAATCTATCATAAAGAAGATATTTGGAATTCAAAATTATGATTGCACAAAATAAGAAAAGCTAAAAGGATTCCAAACACAACCTTAGTTGTCCAACCTCCACATAAACATTGATTTCATTATTGTTGTTTAGATTAATATGAGCTGCCTTGGGTGAACACTTAAAAATCTTTGCAGGACCCCAAGGAAGGGAACTGGTGGATGCAATTTGGGCATGACTACGTGCTTGGGTACTGGCCTTCTTTCCTCTTCTCTTACCTAGCAGAGAGTGCCTCCATGATAGAGTGGGGTGGGGAGGTCGTCAACTCAGAACTAGATGGACAACACACCACCACACAGATGGGAAGTGGGCATTTCCCTGAAGAAGGTTTTGGCAAGTCAAGCTACTTCAGGAACATACAGATAGTGGATGAGTCCAACAATCTGAGAGCACCCAAAGAAGTTGGCACCTTCACTGAGGAATCCAACTGCTATGATGTGCAGAATGGCCACAATGGTGACTGGGGAACCTACATCTACTATGGAGGCCCGGGCAAGAACCCAAATTGCCCATAACCATAAAGAAATAAAGCATGATGCGAGTGCTCATCCATCTCACAGTTGGGTTTTTTTTTCACTTACCCTCCAGTCCGTCCACACAAGCTGTTGGAAAGAGAGAAGGAATGGAAGCCAAAGCAGGTTTCTTGAGAGGAAGAAACAAGGCCACTGGTTGTGTTCCCCATGTATTATAGTTTGGTGAGTCCCACTTGCTCCTACCTTTGGAGCAACTTGTTGACTTTTCTTCTACTGGTGATGATAATGGTGAAGGTTGTGGTGGTGAATGAACATGTATTGCAGTAATTTGCATTGCATTTTCTCTCTCTCTCTCTCACATGATTTCTCTTACAGTCTCAATGATTGGGCTTCATGGGATGGCAGATGCTGAACATGTCATGCCCTCCTTCCTACCTTTTGATCCAAGCAGTGAATACAAATCTGAAAATAACAGTATCAATGAGTTAAAAGTACATATGAATACCTATCAAGTAACAATGATTTAGGAATTGTGGAAAATGTAAGATAGTGTTCATAAGTTAAATAATATTAGTATTTTTTGAAATAATTAGATTTGAATTAAAATGTAAAAATTGTGTTTCTACAAAAAATCTGAGTGTATATTTGGTAAAATTACATTTTTTAAAAAAATTACGGTTTCAATCCATTTTAAGGCATTGGTGGTTTGTTGGATGCAACCTCGCTTGCGTCGTCTCTTCATGCATCCTCGTCTTTTTGTGCATCTTTGTCTCTATTGTCTCCTCGTGTATTTTCACTTGCGTTGGAAAATCGGTTCTTTAATTTGTTTTTGTTTGCAAATAGATTAATTAATGTACCTTTTGATAATAAAAGAGATTAAGTTGGATTTGTATTATATATCAAGATCATCGATCTTTGTTCCAATGAATTTTGTTTGTACATTATTGAATGTTTTATCTTATTTCGTCTATGTTTGTTTGTACATTATTGAATATTTTATCTTATTTCATCCATATTTGTTTGTACACGGTAGATCAATAATGTAAAAATAGAGGTGTTTTTTAATGTATAAGAAAATAAAAAATAATATTATCTAGATGATAATGTTTAACAAATTTTTACAAAAGAAGATACATCTACTACTGTTGGATCAATTTAAGATTATAAAAAACAAATTGTTGATACAATACGTACCAATATTATAAGAGATATATGAAACAATAAAGAGATGTGATACATAATTTATGTTATAATTATCTTGTATTATTTATAATAAATTTTGTTACTCTATATCTTATAAATATAGACATAAAATATTGAATTTAGTTAATCTTATCCTAAAAAGGTTTATGATCTTTCTTGTTGAAACATGAAGAATGTTCGGTGGAATCCAAATTTGAAATTTGATTGGTTAATTCTTGTAGTGCTCTAATTGATGGAATCCACATCTAAATTTTGTTAGTTATTTTTTATCCTTCTAGAGAAGTTTCTAGAAGTCAACATTATGTATATATAGTGTTGTATATATAATGTGAACTTTGCTTACAAAGGGGAAACGATTCCAAACAATACCTCGTGGTGGTGAGGTCTGGCTAACAAGTCTCTCTCTCTCTCTCTCTCTACCAGCTGCAAACATCAAGGTCAATCAATGTTCCTCCTCAAGCTTACAGGGCAATCAGAACTTTCACATGACATGCGAGATTGTTGATTGGGTAAGTCGTCTGAAGCATTAACTGCTTTCATCAATTTTAAGAATCAAATTGAGAAAATATTGGGCAAAAATATTAAGACCATTCAAAGTGATAATAGAGGAGAATTTATGGTATTTAAAAATTAGATGTCTCAAATGCTTTCTTACATGATGATACTGTAGAAGAAATATGCATGCATCAACATCAACCTTCAAGTTTTATCGATCAATTGCATCCCAATCGTGTTTGCAAGCTACAAAGATCATTATATGGCTTAAAACAAGCTTTTTAAGCTTGGTTTAGTCGATTAAAATTTTTTCTTCTACGGCAAGGTTTTCGAGAGTCTAATAAATGTGTTGTTATCTCTCTTTATTACGAGATTTGCTCAATCTGTGGCATATATACTCATATATGTTTGATGACATCATAATAAATAACACAGGTTCCTCTCGTTTAAAAATTAAATATACAGTTGAGTCACCGTCAAAAACCTTTGTCACGAGAGAGATTTGGGAGATATCACAAATCACCTTCAAGATCTGTACATTACTTACATGACTTCAGTGATGTTTGATTGGGCAGGGCCGAAAATCACATTCTAGCTATACCATGTTTTTATGGGACAGAATCTGATTTTCATAGTGTCGAAGAAAACAAAGAATTATTTTCAAATCAAGTGTAGAATCAAGAATACAACAAAGCTTTATCAGATACAACATGTGAGATATTGTGGTCGTGACTAGTTACTGCAAGAACTTAATATCTCATTCGGGACGACACCAACCATATGGAGATAGATAATCAAAAGTGTAATACGTCTTACAACAGATCTAATACAACACTCACGCACAAAAACTCTTTGGTTAGTTTCCCTCTTTTTTATTTAAGAACGCGCCAAACTCTTTTTTGGAATCGGCGACCGCCACCCGCCCAACCTTTTTGTTTTGGTTGCACGTGGCCCAAAAAAAATAATTGGCCTTTCCTCGTCGTCAGAGGCGTGTACGAATTTTTACCCTTTTTTTTAAAATCGAGATAGAAAAATTGAATCTTACAAACTTTACTTCACATCCATGGTTGAGGTAAAAATTCCTTGAAAGTAATTATTGAAAATGAATTCTGTTGGAATACTTGTGACTTAACTAGTGAATTTATAGTTAAATGAAAATTAATTAGATGGGGGGGAAAAAATGAAGTTGCAGTCATCTGTAAGTATTTTTTTTCTTTTATAATTTAAATTCATTAATTGATGTTCGCAATAAATGCTTGCAAATAAAAGATAATGGCACGTGTAAATTTTTAATTACGGATGTTTACCATTGCTGTTGCTGCAGCTTGTGTCAGCAAAATCAAGAGGTTCAATTTTTTATTTTGTTCTTTCCAATCAATGTGGTTCATAACGGTAACCCCCAAATTTGAATAATAGATACGTATAATTACAAAAAGGATAAGATCCGCCGTTTCAATTTGGCAGCCGTCCATGTGCTGTCTATATCACAGGCAGACTCTGTGAGTGGAAGGGTTTTTTTTTTTTTTTATTTAAAAAAATATATTCTTGAGATAATTCAGATGACTAGACATCATCTTTCTTCTTCTTTTTTCTATTTTAATTATCTACTCTCTTTCTTTTTTTAGTTTTTTTTTTTTTCCTTTTTTTATTCATTTTCTCTTTACCCTCTCACGTCCATCACGGACTCTATTGCCTTCTTCCTTTAATTACTCTTCTTCTTCTTCTTTTGTACGGATTGATTCTGCAAATAAACGTAAGTTTATGATTTTGTTTAAAAAATAAATTCAACATATTTTATTATTTACAAAAATAGTGGATGGATTGTAAAAATAATAACAATGATTTTTTTTATTTTTAAAAGTTTTTTTTGTCTATTATAAATTATCAACTACTACAAATTTATTTCTATCAAAATTATTAACTTATTGTTCCATTGCTACAAGCATTTACCGTTAAGAAGGGATTTATATATTTAGAATTTAAATTTTATAGATGAAAAGAATTTAAAATTTAAGTATCTGTATATGTCTAAAAATTTGATGAAAATTAAAATTTAAATGAATGTGTAAATGATAAAATTAAATAAAATTAATTTTTAATAAAATATTTAAATAATAAATTAAAATAATTAAAAAATCTTCTCTCTCTTTCTCTCTCTCTCCACGGAGACCAAGGCAGCAAAATCTCTTTTTATTTAAACTTAATCGAAAACTTTCTTTTATAAATAAATAATAATAATAAATCCAACGTGCAGGTCGGACCCACTCACCTCCAGCCTGGACGCCATCCTGTCATCAACCACCACCAGATTCTTCCGTAAACCAACCATGTAATAATTTAATTGAAAAAAACAATGATGATGTCCAAACCAAATATCATTGTGAAAAAACTTTGAAAATATTATAAATATTTATTTTACGATTCAGACATATAAACTTAAAAGTAGACAACTATAAAAATTAAATTTGAAATAATTAAATATTTTTAGTTTATTATTAATAAATTTTAAATTAATATATCTAAATAACTGTATTATTTTTAACTAAGATACCTACGTCAACCCTTAATTCTTGCAACCTGCAACCATTTAAATTTTGCACCCCAGACGTATCGAACCAGAACCGCAAATATAATCGTTGAACAGCTCGAAAAAGCTCATTTCCAGGCTAAACTTGTCCGTCCATTCCGCTTTCTCTTTGTATAAATACTTCTCCACCACTCTTTCCCCCCACCAATTCCCCCGCATTCACATCTCCGGTCCTCCCCCCAACCTCCGGTGAAGACCCAACCACGACGGGAATTGCATACCCAATGGAGGCCGGACAGAAGCGTAGGATCTCCGCCGCCGTTGTCGCGCTTGCGTCGGCCGTGGCCGCCTCCTTGCTCGAGGTCGCCGCTGCTGCCGATGCTCCCGCCCCCGCCCCCGTCTCCGGCGCGGTGTCCGCCTCTATGCCCGTTGCCGCTCTTGCCTCCGCCGCCGTACTATCCTTGGGTTATCTCTTCTGTTGATTCGTTGTCATGTATTAACTGGTCCAGATCATGGAAATCAATAATTGCTCCATTCTTTGGTCTTTTGTAAAATTTGAAAATATCTATTAAATATGTATTTATTTAAAAAACGTGATTTATTGAAAATATAGTTTGAGAACAATTTATTTTCATTGTGCATAATATCCATATTGTTCGAATCCGTCAAACTCACGATCATTTGATTAATATAATGATTCTCAGATCACCGTGGTATTTACGTTTAAGAACAATTTATTGGTAAAATGAATTGTTAAATACTGTTATAAATTTTACTGGAAATACTTGCTATGATTGTGTTCGATTGAATGAGTGTTTATTTTAAAATAAAGTGATATAGAAATAATTTCCAAATGCTTACCAATATCTTCCACTCATCTTGGAAGGGCCATAGGTCTCTGTCACGAGATTTCATTTTATTCTAATCCGACTCAAGGCAAATTATGAAAAACGGAAGAAAGTTCATGATTGAAACATTAGAGAATTACAAATACAACCTTGTAATTAGAACACAAGAAACAAAAAATAATAAAAACCACTCGAAATCAACTACGACTTAGTGCAGAAGGAAGAATTTGATCCGTTGAAAAATTAGTCAACTTCAAAAGGTTGTAGAGGAGTACAATGATGTGATGAAGAATATCCAAAGAAGCATCAATAAACTGTGGTATCATCACAAACATACACTTGTCGCAAGTTAGAATGTGTTTTGCCTGTAATGGTTTTCTTAATTTGGTGATTGCTGTGTCTTAAATCCTTCGTTCATGTCTTTTGTGATCTCAAATTGTGCTCCGTGAATGGAAGGATAGACAGCAGGTGTTGTCGTTGAATCTTCGAAACCTGCTTTCACCACTGATCCAAGAAATTATACTTAGATTTGCTTTTAGCACTGGAGATTGATGTCCTTCTACCAGATGAGAACAAGATCACAGTTAATTTTAACATTTGTTAGTCCTACTTACCAACATACAGTTGATTTTCTATTTCATTATAGGAGAAAAAGTCTTATACCAAAATTTAAGTAAAAATACAATTATTATCCAAAAAAGGAACATATGTTGACCTGCTGCAAATTTTGCTTATCATTTTCATAACCTGGCTCATCCATAAAACTCTTCTCTAACCATTCCTTGATGTTATTGGCTGTCATTGCCTTGTCCTTGAGGGTGTCAAGATACAAAAGGTTATCAGGAATGTCCTGCATGCAACAAACTTTAACAACTCAGTTCCAAAAATACTTAAATTAGTCAGAATCAACAATATTCGTAGTTACTGTTAAATTCAAATCTTAGTAAATGAAAAAGATCACTGTCATTATCTAAAAAAAAATGACCTGCATGCTATTCATTGGATAGCTCTCCCACTTTGTCAGTCAGACGATATCAGTGGTCATGAACAAGCAAGAGTATTACTTTCAAAACATGGGTAACATAAAATTTTTCAAAGTAGAAAAGACACCTCAAGCGGAAGGTCCTTTCCACACAAAACACTGTGAATGAACAATGAATGAGACATATCTTATGTGAATGCACAGAGATGGGGGGGGGGGGAAGGAAGGGAATAATAGTAAACCCTGTAAGAAGTAGTGCACCGACAGGAGTGGGTATCACAAGGAATGCCATATTCAAATGGCAGAGGTGATGATACAACACTGTGTGTACCATGCTCGGCCCATTTCAAAGGAGGATGGTATAGCCCATCTCTAAGAAGAAGATGCCTGACACAAAGAAACACTTCAATTAACATCACTGCCATTATTATTAAATAATATCGGTAGGAGTGGAGTCACAACTCAGAGGCACGGAGGCCACGTCCCTGTTCTGAGATCACAGAGCAAAGCTGGCCGTGGGTCGCCATCTCGGGGTGGTTCATCTTATCCGCTGGCATTACATCAAGCACCTTCCAGACAAGTACCCCGGTAGAAAGCCACCAGCACATTTTTCCTTCCGATTTTTTTTCCTCTTTCCTTCCCTCCCTCCTCTACGAATGATGACGACGGACGACGTCTGATCTAAGATCGATTCCGTTCGGTGGCGGCAGCCTGTCGCCGTTCGCGTGATGATTGTCGAGGGTGCCGGCCGCGTTGGGACTAAGAAGGCCGTGGGCGGGATGGTGGAGAGGACAGCTCACTGCCACCACATTGCCCAACGTGACCAGGAGCAGGAGTTCCATCTTCGTCATCTTTGTCTCGCTCGTGAACAGACGAGACGATGCTTCGAATCCACCAAAACTCCATCTTAACTGAATCTTTATCTTCCTTCCATACCCAAAATATCTTAATCCGATGGAATTTTAAACAAGAGAGATGTGTAAACAAATATGCGGGCAGTTAATCGATCATTGTCAACTTTCCTTTTAATAATAATCGTAATAATAAATACGTGAGATAGAAAGTGAACTGACCTCTTATGATTAGCCATGGGGCTCTAAGTTGGTAAAATAATTCATTTTAGCATTAATTGATAATAAGCAAGAGAGTTTTAAGCTTATCGTATGAGATTTTATTCATGCATTCACTTATACACGACTTTTTTATTTGTAGCTTATTTTTAGCGTATAAGTATTTTAACATGTAAATCTACTTTGATGTATATAAAAATAAATATTTTATCTTAGCATTAATTGATAATGAATAAAGGAGTTAATAATTATTGGTCTAAGTTTTGTTTTTATGTTTATGGATGTGAGACTTTTCAGATTACCTAACTTTAATTTTTAATCTCGATGAAATCTATTCAGCAGCAATTATTTAGATGCTGTATATAAAAATAAAGTTGTATAAAACTAATCCATTCTCGCAACAGCTTCGTGTTTTATAAAACGTAAAAGCTTATTTTCTATTTTATCGAAATTTCAATATACATTTTTATCTTAATGGTAATTTTAGCAACCTGACAAAGCTTTTCAATAAATACTCACTTAAATTAGAATTTTTCGATATCTGAGTTGGTAGTTAAAGATTTTATAAATCGAATTTAAATTATATGCAGTTACAGGTTTTTCAACACTACCAAATTGTGTGGTCTGTCTGTCAATACTGATATTTTCATGTTTCTAATTTTAAGTTGTAGTACTTGTCAAAAGTTTTTTATTACATATTTATGCATACTTTTTGGACAAGTATTTTGAAAATTATAAATTTTTAAAGTTAGGTGTAATTTTATGTCTCTGCAGGTGAGATTTTTCTAATATTTTTGGGCTTTTTTTTCGAAAAGAAAAACATAAAGGCTAATTGTCAAGTTGTTAAAATTACCAAGATAAAAATGTACAGTGAAAACTTTGATAAAATGACCAAAAATTTTAAAAAAGGGGGGGAATGATATTATTTGAATGACATGGATAAGCTTTCCTGGTTGGACCATTTCCATCCTGGAAGGCGACGTGGCACCCGAACAAGTTTTTAGGTGGGGCCCACCGTCTTGTGCCGGACCCCCTCCGCTCTTCCCTCCGCCCCTCAACTGGCTGGCCATCCCTTATTTATGACAAAACCGAACGACGCACCACTCGAACGGTGCGGTGGAAGGAGGAGAGGTGGGAGGTCGAGATCGCCGGATTAGGGTTTCGAGATGAGGGAGGTCATCAGCATCCACATCGGCCAGGCCGGGATCCAGGTCGGGAACTCGTGTTGGGAGCTCTACTGCCTCGAGCATGGCATCCAGCCCGACGGCATGATGCCTAGGTGCGCCTTTCCTGCCCTCGTCTTTCCTCCTCCTTTTCTTCCTTGTAGTCCTCGTTCACCAGCATTCGGCGTCGTACGTTTATGACGATGTGGAGATTGTGTCGTCTGCGGTGCTCTGGATGGATCGTTTGTCACCTGTGTGGTTTGTTTTTCACTTTTCTCGGTGGAAATAATGGAGGTTTTCTTAGATTCTTGACTTGTTTCATTATTATTTGGAAGCATCGGATGATGACGACATACCGGGAGGGGTGGGGGAAGAAATCATGCTGACGACTCAAGGTTTTGTTCTGCATTGAGAACGTCTTGTTCCTGTAGACGATGAGATGTGCTTAATTCGATTGTTCGTTATGGTCTGTGTTGGTTCGATTTGAACCAACACGTGATTGAATAAATCTTTGCAGGAAGCTCTGCTCTTCCTCGAATATAAAATGCACCCTGGCTTGTTCTTTTCGTGGAATGTCGAGGAGTTCGTAGGTGTTTTCCCCCATTATGGACTGATTTCAACATTTTGTTTCTAATAATTTTTAGGTTTTATTCTTCGTAGCACTGTCCATTAGTAGGTAAAGTAGACTGTTTACTTACGTCTAATTTTCCACAGTGACACTACTGTGGGTGTTGCACAAGATGCTTTCAACACCTTCTTCAGCGAGACAGGCGCCGGGAAGCATGTCCCTAGGGCTATTTTCCTGGATCTAGAGCCCACGGTGATTGATGAAGTCAGGACTGGCACCTACAGACAATTGTTTCACCCTGAGCAACTCATCTCTGGCAAGGAAGATGCTGCTAATAACTTTGCCCGTGGACACTACACGGGTACGACTATTTTTCTTCTTTACTTATTGCTATGATGCCATTATAGGGAAATTAAACTGCTGCTTTTCCATTTCTCATTGGGTGACCTTATTATATTACCTATGAGACTGCAGTTGGGAAGGAAATCGTCGATCTTTGCCTTGACCGTGTTAGGAAGTTGGCAGACAATTGCACTGGCTTGCAGGGATTTCTGATCTTTAATGCTGTTGGAGGCGGCACTGGATCTGGTCTTGGTTCCTTGTTATTGGAACGTCTGTCTGTCGACTATGGGAAGAAATCTAAGCTTGGCTTCACCATCTATCCTTCCCCTCAGGTGCAGCATTATATGATTTGTTCGTATGTAGAGTCCTATGTGTTTACATTTCCCCGACATTTTTCTATTTGTTACATACAAAATCTTATCAGTTTATAGATCTAAAAGATAATTAAGTTGGCTTCTCACTATTTGTTCTGTCAAAATGTAGTCTTAGGCCCTTGACTTATATGGTGCCCAGGCTGTATGACAGCCTTTTTTTGCAAGGTTTCCGTCATTGCCAGCTGGAATGTTCCAGATGTGACAGATACGTTTAGGTGATTTACCTAAGCTTCGATATTAAAGGATGTTCACCATCTTGACTGATGCACATGCCTTCAAGGATATCAAAATTTGCAGTTTGGATTATTCTTTCCACGTGCTGTCTGTGCATTGAGAACGTGAAGTGTCTCCCTGTTTCTTTCAAATTCAAATACCCTGTGCCATAGCATTCTTGTGTTTTTTTGGACCATTTCTCTGTACTGGGGCCAAGTGGCCAAGCCATGCAAATCTCCTCACCGTAGTGCTAATTTCATCAGATGTCTTTGTTGAAACTTTTAGCATTAACGTTCTGATTGGCCTTATTTATGTTTTTCTGTCTCTAAGGAATAATGCCTGCATCCATTTAAAGCTAGTTTATTAAGCCATACCTTTATCCAATTCAATACCGAGATATTCTGCTAGGCATGCCATGAATTATGAGCTCATGTAATTTGAGGATGCTTTCCCTGTATTATATACTGAAACTTTAGTCTTGCAATGACATGTAGGTTTCCACTGCAGTTGTTGAGCCATATAACAGTGTTCTCTCCACTCATTCGTTGCTAGAACATACAGATGTTGCAGTTCTTCTTGATAATGAAGCCATTTATGATATCTGTCGCAGATCTCTGGACATTGAAAGACCAACTTATACAAATTTGAACCGGTTGATATCCCAGATTATATCATCTCTCACTACTTCATTGAGGTTTGATGGAGCTATAAATGTTGATGTAACAGAATTCCAAACCAACCTTGTGCCCTACCCACGAATTCACTTCATGCTTTCCTCTTATGCTCCCGTCATATCGGCAGCAAAAGCGTACCATGAACAGCTTTCGGTTCCAGAGATAACAAATGCTGTATTTGAACCATCAAGCATGATGGCAAAATGTGATCCCAGACATGGGAAGTACATGGCTTGCTGCTTGATGTATCGTGGGGATGTTGTCCCCAAGGACGTTAACGCTGCTGTTGCCACGATTAAAACCAAAAGGACGGTTCAGTTTGTTGACTGGTTAGTTTCTTCTCGTTCCGATAATGATACTCTAGCTTATTTAATTCTTTATCTTGCCTATTTGTTTTTGTTCAACCAAGGAGATAATCGTGAATTTTTCTAGACTTTGTTTTTTTTTTTTTACAGTGTTAGTAGTTTTTGCATTTATCAAGATTTGAATTTTGGTGAGTTGTGTTTTGTTCAACAGGTGTCCGACGGGTTTCAAATGTGGAATCAACTACCAACCACCAACGGTGGTCCCTGGAGGTGATCTGGCAAAGGTGCAGCGTGCCGTGTGCATGATCAGCAACAACACAGCTGTGGCCGAAGTTTTCTCACGAATCGATCATAAGTTCGATTTGATGTACGCCAAGCGTGCCTTCGTGCATTGGTATGTTGGAGAGGGAATGGAAGAGGGAGAGTTTTCAGAAGCCCGTGAAGATTTGGCCGCACTTGAGAAAGATTACGAAGAAGTTGGGGCAGAAGGTGGGGAGGAGGAGGATGACGGAGAAGACTACTGAAGCAACCCCATTTAAGACGGTCGTCTGATTGTTGCCTTGTGTTTTCTTTGTGCATTAACTAGTTCTTTTCGTGCCAATTGATTGCTTGTTCTTCTGTCACTTGTATGCTTCGTTATTTAGTAACTGTTCTAGTGACGCCCCTTCCTCTGCACTTAATTCTGTTTTTTGCCTTCAAATTGGTTTTATAAATGGGCCTGCACCGACCAATAAGTAATGATGTTGGGAAGTCACATGGAACTTCAACCACAGAGAATCTTATCAAGGTTTTAAATCATTGTGTTATACAATATACATTTAAAAAAAAACGATAAAAAATAAGAAAGTAAAAAAGTTCACTAAATAAAAAGCAAGTTCGCACTTAAAGATTTTAAGATACTAGGGAAATACTCGTCGATAAGAAAAACCGGTGGTACATTTTACCTTAGCAACCATTAGAGCATTTTAAAACGCGGGTACGATACCCGGAGAAGATCTCTTAAGGCTATCACTTCACAGGACAAACGACTAGAGTTCATTTCCAAAGACGCACCGACTAACCAAACTAAATCATGAAGTTCGAAACAAGCAGTACGTAGGCTGCACATACGTTTACACACTTTCCCAAATATAAAAGATTGTGGGCTATATTACGGCGTCTCCGTCATAGACCTTTCCCTTCTTATCTCCTTCCCATTCTCGAAAGGACTCGGACTTCTCGAGTAAGCGCTTTGAGGAGAACGAGAGTACGACCGCTCACGATATTGCGAACGAGAGGTATGGCCTCTCCTATCATCTGGAGAGACAGATCTGTGTCGAAACAGAATCTTATTTAGCGACTATGAATTACTACGTTATTGTTATATTTACGCGCTGTCAGGCAATTCACTGTGAGTAATACCTTCTAGGAGAGGGAGAATAATGACTCCTGCTTCGTGACCGTGATCTCGCGTAGCGAGGAGACCGCGAATGTCGAGGTGAACGAGAGTACCTTGATGCCCTTCTGTACTCGGACGGTCGTCCCCTACAAACAAGAACAATTTTTAATAGGAATACCATGCAAAAACATCAAAATAAAGGTCTGCACCGGATAAAAAAGGAAGAAAAACTGTGAACTTTTACAATGATCATTATCATATATTTATGTTAACTTTTTTCCATATACTTTTAAGGTCAATCCCATAAATTCTTTTCTCCCATGTATTTGTACCCATGAAATGTTATAATTTAAACTAACACTAAATAGAAAAGAAAAAAAAAACCTAAACCCTACAACTATTTTGAAAACACAAACCTATGAAATCAAACACGACCACTCTAAACCAATGAACAAAAACATTTGTTTTGCCAAAATTAAATACAAATCACAATCCATTATAAACATTGGCTTGCAATCAGCGATTATGAAAACAAAAAAAATACCAAATGAGCAACAAGAATTACCCATGCCGCTCCCTTGCCCTCATTTCTGCAGGCCTTTTCCTGTTTTCCTCCGCAAATACAACGGTAAGTTCTCGGCCAAGAAGAATCCGACCATCCATTTCATACTTGGCATCAGCTGCATCAGCTGCATCCACAAATTGAACAAATCCAAAACCACGTGGTTCCCTGCAAAAAAGGCAAATGAAGTAGTTATATCTATTTGAACGAAGACAGTAAAAAAGGATGCTCAACAAGTTGTTCTACAAGAGGCAAACTATGCCTGTAAAGTGATCAAGAGCAAGGATCTGCTTGAACACTTTAGATAATTTCAGACATGCAAGCACTTAGCTGCTGACCTCTTTAGAATCTAAGATGACTTCAAATTCTTCAAGACTTGAAATCTTCAAAATGTACAACTTCAAATACAACTTCCAACCTCACCATCTTGATAAACATTTACATCATCTTCAATAGAACTCTTAAAACTTGACTTGTGTCTTCAGAACTCTATTTTCACTGTTAAATCTCAAATAAGCCTAAGTAACAATTTCAAAATGCAGCTTAAATACAGTATATTATAAGAATAAACAATATGCTAATTATTATAACAAGAGATGAAGAAACTCCATTCCAGTCTACTTAGATCCATGTAACACAATGAGCCCTAAATGTAACAAGTACATCAGCAATAAAGTGATCTGGATAGAAAGCTATAGAGCAATAGCATTTTACGGGCGTATTTTAAATTCAAATCATTGTCTGGATCTTGCAATTAAAGTTTCCAACTGGATATAGTTCAAACAAACAAAATATAACAAAAACCAGACCTAAGAGAATGGCATAACTAAGAATGCTTAATTCTAAGATGCATGAAACAAGGCATATTTACTAACTGTACAGCTAACATGCAATCATTATAAACTACTAATTTAGATATTTGTCACTACTTAAATTCTGATTTAATGGAATGCTCCGCACATCCTAGGAAGCAATTCAACAAACATAAGAGTAGGACACAATGAGCATTTTCTAATAGAATTTTTAATTGTTCAAAATCTAGACAAACATCTACGAATCGTACAGATTTTCCATATTTCAATTGATTTCTGATCCAATGACTTGAGCTGCCTAAGATAGTTACCCGCTATAGTAGTCACGGGGTAAATATATATCCTTTATTGGACCGAATTGCCCAAATGGCCTCCGAAGATCCTCTGACCTGCAATAGAATGAAAAAAAATGAAAATGCATATAGGATTGGTGATAACATCTACAGATTTAACAATGTAAAATCATAAAAGGGTTACTTAAAAAACCATAGAACAATAAGTTACGCACGACTGGTGTTTGCATCCCAAATAACATCAAAGAACATTATCTAAACTCTCTAGACGAAACAAAAAACCACCTATGAAAAGAGACGAATCTTTACAGAGAAAAAAGAGATGAATCTTTACCTGCAGTCATGGCGAAGATTGCGAACCAGAAGACTTGTCGGAAGGTCCCGACCACGTCCGCCATACCGACCCCTGGGGCTGGGGCTCCTACCTCTTCTCCCGTAGCTCCTCGGCGGCGAAGGGCTGTAGCTGTAGCTCCTCCCTCTCATCGCTCTAGTCCAACCGACAAAAACCACAATGCAATATCACAACCTTTTAGGGCTGCAACAACGGAGGAACCGTTAATCTCGATCCAAGACTACAAAAATCAAGCTCTATCTTGGCAAATCCAACCCTAACGTGAAGAAAGAGAGCGATGGAGAGAGAGAGGATAGCGAACCGTATCGCAATCGCCTGGACGACGAACCCTAGCAATGGCAGAAACGAAAAAGAAATGTCTGGTGTGGAAGTTTGCCCAAAATAAATAAGGGTCCTTTCCAGAATGTTCGTCTAAGCCGCCCTTACGCAGTTGAATGAAAGATCTGCACCGTACAAAATCAGGAGTGAACGGTCCGATGGAAGTCGACGGCAAATCGTTGGGGTTTTGATTTTATTAAACAGCAGATCAAATGCCTGTTTGACAACCTTTTTTTTTAAATTTCCCTAATTTTACAACATTATTTTGGAAACCATTTTTTGGGATGCTTTTATTCTTTTAAAAATCAAAAGAGTTTGTTAATTAACAACGAGAAAGTGAAAATATGAAGTTAATAGGTGGTAGGTAATTATCGGAGAGTAAAAATATATATTTATACTGTTATTGAGAGGTTTCTTTAAGTTTTAATGTACATAAATTTAAAATTTTATGATTGGCTTGGTTCAGATTATTAAAATCGATTAAATTATGATAAGTGTCTTTAGAAACACTTTCAGAAAATTCCACTAGAAACGTCTATTATTATTATTATTATAAAATTTAGATTTTATCATATCATTAGTTAATCTAAGATATAACCTATTATACATCACAATTTCAATTTAATCTAAGTTATACTCGTTAAGATATTTTGATTGCAAAATTAAAGGCTAAAATTTATCATTTAGAGAACAATGGTAATAATCTTGGATTTTTTTTATAATTAGTGTTGTTCAATTTCATTTACATGCTTCCATTCAATTCAAGTTCATAATGGTAGTTTTATGAAAAATAAATCATTTTTTTATCTTATATTTTTTAAAATTACATTGGTCTTCCAAAAGTTATTTTTTCTATTTTTTAAAAATACATTTTTCTAAGAAAAAGAAACCTTGCGTACATCCTTGAGCATTCCGCACAGGGAGAGGAGTCATAATATGGTCCTCATTATACCTAAAAGACAATGGCTAATTGGCCAAGAAAGTTTGATATTTAATTTCACAAACCTATTCCTTTGGCAATCTCCCTTACTAATTTGTACTTTTGAATATTTAGATTATTTTTGTATTTATGATAAATTTTATGACATTTTTTTCTTTCATTTATGGCTCCTAAACTGTTCATTTCACCAACAAGATTTTTTGATTCTATTATATTATTCTCTCGTATATTATTTTCATATAGATTTATTTCTCAAATAATTCCCATTTACCTTCTTCTACCATCTTATAAAATCATTCAGATTACATCATTAAATTTTGATTCTATCATCTAATATTAGCAATCTATCCTATGCAGCCAAACTCTCTTTCCTAGTGTATCTTTAATCCTTCCACATTCTTCGATATAATTTACTAGTAAGATATGTAACCCACCTTCAAGTGTAACTCAATTTCTTTTGTCTTCAGAACGTATTTGTTTCTAAAAAAGAAGATAAACTAAAGTATAAACTGCAAATGAGTTTTATTCAACTATCATGATTCCTCAAGTCTCGATTTTGCTTCTCGACATGTCAGCATTTATAACCTCCTCTTATATAAAGCTTTTTCTTAGCGAATTAGAACTAAATAATCCATATCCCGGTGGAATTGTTGCATGGTATTGCTGTTTCAAACATGATACAAACTGGAAAATGCAATTTATTCTTGACAGACGTAAATTGTTTATTACATTTGAAAATAGATAGAAATTCATACTCAGCGATCTTATGTAAAAAATAAATTGCCCTAGGTAATAAATTATCCGTACTCTCAAAATATTCATTTGACGAAATATGAATCAGACCTCAACACCCGATCTTATCAAACCTTTTCTGAACTCATCCTTGCATTTAGGAACACGGTAAATCCTGAAATCAAGGTCTTTTATCAGAACAAACAAAAAAAGAGATGAGACAAGTGTTTATAACAATGGTAAAAGCTGACAAAGGTTTACTTGCCCCTGTTTCTGCATAAATTGCACTTAATAATGATGGAAAAAAAGTTCCATGGCAAAAACGCACACCACACATTCCCTTCATAATCATATATTACAGCTTGCACAATTCCAACGGTGGCGCGTATGATTCATTCAAAAGCTGTTCCTTCAGTGCTATACTCACTCCGGAGTTTGGCACGGGAAATGGATTCTTGCCAGTTAACCGCATTCCTAGTCTTCCCAATGCTTTTGTAATGTACACATTGAAGTGTTAAAAAAGAAACATGACGGCAAAATCCAATATTTTTTTCCTCAACCTTGAATGCATTTGTGCAACACATGCATTAACGCATCCTTGCTCAACTGGATTTGGCTTGCAAAACCCCAGCTTTCTAAAAACAATAGCGGCCATGAGCATCCTGTGTTCTTCATACCAAGATCATTTAGTATCAAGTTACCAATACATTCTCCAGGACTGGTCACCTAGGAATGGTTGTGCCCTCTATGTACAATCAGCGTCGATGTGACTTAGCCCTTCAGTTGAGGGCGTAATGAATCTGTTCAAGCAACTGAACCACCTGATTGACTGTGATTTTTGCCTGAGATGAACTTGAAGCTAGATTAGCATCCAATGGGCAGTAGGATGCCAAAACCGATTCTTGTTGTGCGCTGGTAAGCTCCAGGAACTGTGATAGCATGTCCCCATCAAGCATGGTAGGTACCTCAGCCTGTGTAAATGGATACGTACATAATACCATTAGAAATAAAAGGCCATTCATTAGCCAGAAAACAATGTAAGCATTTCAGCACCAAAAACATGCGATAACATAAGTGAATCCAGGTCCAATGAATATAACAATGTGCTGTTCGTTTTTTAATGCAAGGACATGATTGAAGCATAATATTCTTAGTAATACTCCTCAGCTATTGCACCGGCCATCAATCTTTTATTTTTCCTCAAGTTTTATCAAAACATCAACAAACATTGATTACAAACAATTAATGAATCCAAGGTGTTTTCAAACCGCTAGAAAATATTAATGTATTAAGGTTAAGGATCATGTATAGGTTTAGTCCTCCATTACTTAAATTGTATTTATCCTCTTTGTATAGCCTCTACATATAGAGGCCTTATGCTTACTAACGAAATTCATTCCACTTCTATCTTTCATGTTCTCATTTGGTATCACAACTGATTTCCATTATGGGCTACCTATATGGGCTACCTATAAACATAGAAAATATAAAAAAGTTATAAGTGAGGAAGCGTATCAAGATAAAATATAAAAGAAAAAAATCTAGCTTTATATGAAAAACCTGTTATTCACTGTCAATTGATTTTGAGTTAAACTTTCACTCGATAGTGGTGGTTACAACAACAATTGAAGGAATAATATCACAATGAAAGGGCTCGACAGTAATAAGGAACTTGAGTAAAGAGTTGATAACGGCGGGGAGAGGGTTAACAAACCTCTGTTGGTAGTGACTCTAAAGGACTAGTGATTGGGGCGGGAAAAGGAGGCATCTGAAAAACACCGAAGGATAAGAGGAGATGGTCAAAGACGTGTAGAACAAAAAAAGGAAAAAAAAAAAGAAGAGAGAAAAACAAAAAAGGAGGGGAGAGAGAAGAAAAAATGAAAAATGGTATAAGTAAAAAAAATTTGAAAAAAATACAGAAAAAATAAAAGGAGAGAAAAGTATTTCATAAAAAGTCAAAAAATGGTGGAAGTATTAAAAAAAATTCACAAAATATTTTTGAGGCTAAATTACATCTACCTATTTTCTAAGGATAAACTATATTTTTTGATCTGTTTTATTACTTTAAATTGTATCACTTGATCGTTACTTTACTACAGTCTATGATATATTTCTTAGACTTAGATTATTCCTGTTACTGCTACTTTTGTTGAGATATAGTTCTTCCTAAGTTTATCTCAAAATATTTTTATTGTTGTTACTTCTATTGTAACAAATATTATTGCCTATTGTTCCTATTGCTACAGCGACTACTAATGTTTATTATTGTTACTGTTGCTATAGCAACTAGTTTTTATCTCTCTATATATATCTATTATGTTTAAGTTTGTTGAGTTATTATCGAACATGTTTCAGCTTGAGGGGAAGTATTAGGGTTATGTGATATATGATTTTAGTTCTACATTACTTAAATTGTATTTATCCTCTTTGTGTAGTCTCTATATCTAGAGACCTTATATTTGCTAATGAAATTCATACCATTTCTACCTATTTATTGTATTCTCACATAAATAATAAGATATCATTAACACTAGGAGAGATGTATTTCTATCAGTAAGCTTAATGAATGTAGCTTCCATACACAATTATCAAATCACCTCTGCATTTGAGAAGTTAGCTTTAAGTACAGCCACACAATTATCAAGTTGACTTAGGGATGTAACATCTACGGTTTCTACAGAAAAAAATTCCGAACAAGACCACAATTTCCACTTGAAATTTAGATCTTAGTTAATTCAATTTGAACCTAGCCCATCTAAACTAGAGAATTTATAAAATTGTGCGTATGAATACTTATTTTTGTATTCCATCATGCTCCTTTTATCTCTGTTTCATCCCTAAACACGTGTAAATTCAAGGCCATTTACCATTCTTACCTATTTTATCAAAAATTCTCCATCAACTTTTCCTTACAAGTGTCATGATAAACTGGGAAGGTATTCTACACACTCAGCCTATGATGCATTTGAATTTTGGCAGCATCGATTTGCAAATCAAATACTATTGTTTTCCCTTGGATGAAGCTGTCAGAACTCAATCCTAGAGTCAAAATAATTATAAGGAGATGTCTGCAGGATTCATTGCCAGTGAGAGGGAAGCCGTACAGGAGAGGAATCATAGACAATGCCAACTGTCTTCGTGCTCACAAGAAGAGGAAAGCATATCACAAGCCCATTGATTGTGACTTTGGGCAGTATATGTGATGGCACAGTTGTGATCCTCAGGCCTTTGAAGATTGGTGGGTGGGATGGATGGAGGAGAGATGTGGAAACTCAAGCGAAATGGAGATGATTCAGGTAGTCTGCAATATATTATGGTGCATAAGGAGATTTGGTGGCATGTTGTAGGCGCTCCATCTTGTAGTTGACAGATATGGGAAAAGCTATTATTTCTTAACAAATCAACCAGAAAGATGCTGCTCAGATGTGGGCAATCAAAGTATAGTGGATATGCTTAAGGTAGGATGATGTTAACGGATGATAGGCCATCTCTTGTTGGAGTTACATTGCAAATTTGATCCAATAAGTCCACTTTATCAGTTATATCTGTTATGTGATAAAAGGATACCCTTGAAATTAAAAGGAAAATTCTATAAAACTATTATTTGCTTAGTTATATGTTGGAACATAAAAAATGGGTGAAAGTAAAATATTATTTATAAGTAAACATAAGACCTTTATATACATAGACTACATAAAGAAGACAAAACACACTTAAACAACGTGACACTAAATCTACAATACACATGTAACTTAATACATCACTTATTCTTACACTCCCTCTCAAGTTAGAACATTTAACTTGCAACAAACTTAATAACACGATGGACTTAATAACAACTCAACAGGCATAACTGAAAGTAATAGATACATAAAGGAATATAAAAAATCTAAGTAATAGCAACAGGCAGCAGTCAACCTCCGACTGTAAGGAGGCAATAGTAGCAAGGAACCTCCGATTGTGTAGGGTTAGTAGTAGTATAGAATAATTTGAGAATTGTAACTTAGATAGTAGTAGAATAAGTATCAAATACAATCCAAGGCAATAAATAAATAGACAAATATGATCTATTCTTAGAAAGCAAGTAGATAGATTTAATCTACCTTTAAGAATTTTTCTGAATTTTTATTTTTTTATACTTCCATCATATTTTTCAAAATTATTTTTGTTTCGTTGTCTTTCCTCCTTCCTCCCTTTTCTTTCCTTTCTCTCTCTTCAGTTTTTCCTTTTTCTTTCATCTTCTTTCCCCTCTTTCCCCTCTTTCCTCCCTTCCTTTACAATCTTAATGGGTGAAACCAATAAGGAAGATGAGGGTGACTATTGAAGGGAAGAAAGGATGGTTGAGTCAGGTTTAAGCTAGTTCTTGAAGGAGAGCATGGATGCCATTAAGGCTACGGACAAGGACATGGGCTCAGATTGACCATAGACAAGTAGACTGGTAGTTCTATTCTTGAGATCAACACCATACAGTAATGAAATGTCTTGCTCCAACTTCCTGTTTCAAATGGATATAAATTTTTGGCTGCTACTTAGTATTGGCAACGAGTTTGAAAAATATCTAAAAGGGTGAAATTTAGATATACGCACCCTGTCGAAGGCTTTGGTGGTATTTATCATGCACTTCTTGGGCCTAAGACTCTTGAGACACTTCACTTGCTCTGATTTGAAAGCTACATTGTAGAACTTCACCTTGCTTGTTAGAACCATAACTTATAGCTCGAACATTGCTGTAATTGTAGTCACCATACAACCATTCTTCATCTCGACTACTAGAACACTTGTCACCTTTAACAACAAATGTGGAGGATGGGGCAAAGGGAAAATGAAACCCTAGGGAGGAAAATAGGAGCTGCAAGAGGAGAAGTAGAGAGATGAAGGCAAATGTGGAAAGAAGGGTTGGTGGCAAGGGTTGTTGACATAGGGGGGTTGCAATGGCTATGATGGTGGGGTTTGTGGGGATGCTTGACAGGGGAAAATGAAAAACTTGGTGGTGGCCTCAAAAGGGGTTGGCAAGACTGCAATGATGGTGGTAGGAAAAATGGAAAAAATTGGAAGGAGACCTAGGTAGGGTTGTAGTGGTCGAAAGAAAGGTGTCATTAGGATTTCCCTCCTCTCTACTTAGATTTCTCACTCTTTAGACTCCCAAAACCTATGCTCTAATACCATATTGAAATACAAAAAAGGCAAAAAGTAGAAGTTATTCTAAAGCAAACATAAGATTTCTACATATAGAAGTAACACAAAAAGAACAAAACACACTTAAACAATGTGAAACTAAACCTAAAATACATAAATAACCTAATACATCATTTATTCTTACATTGTACTTTACAAGTCAAAATATTACATTGTAAAGCATGATTATGTGCAAAAAATTAATGTTGTAGAGATGCAAATGCTTAAATGAATAAGTGATAATACAACAAGAGATAAGTTAAAAAATGATTTTATTAGGAATGAAGTAAAAGTTGCACTAATTGAAAATAAAATAAAAGAAAATTACTTCAAATGGTTTGGTCATATCCTTGGAAGGCCAAAGGATGTACCATTTAAGAGAGGAGAATTAATTAATATGGAAGGAACTAAAAGTAGAAGAAGGTTCAAAGCTACTTAATTAAGAATCGTGAAAAAGGATTTATATTATAATTTAAACAAATATTTGATCATAAATAAAAATATATGAAAGAAAAGAATTTATATGATAGAACCACATAATTGGATTGTGGAATGGGTTGTTACTAACATTATTCTATTTTACAAGTTTAGTAATCAATAATGTGTTATAACATGATAAAAGAATGTATATTTTAAAAGAACTTTCATACTATAATATTAATGCTAAAACTAATGTTAGTGTTCAGAAATACCAATATTAGTATCTAATACTAACACAAAAATTAATCAATGTTAGTGTTATGTTCTACGTCAAAAATATTAATATCAACATTCTATTAATTTTTCAGTAATTTCTAAAAGTGCATAAAATTACTGTTAACATTGATACTATTTCAATATATTTGAATACTGATAAAATGGTGTCAATTTTAATAAAAAGGTAAATAAAAATTCTAAACAATGCATGGTTTTACGTAATTAATAGCAATCAAATATTTTACCATACTAACACTATTATATTTTACAAGTGTAGTAGTCAATAATGGTATTGCTATTATTTTCTGAAAAGACTAACTTTATCTTTGATAAATAGTGTCGATATCATTAAAGGTATACTACTTCAATATTATTGAATATTACTTAAATATAAATTTTTTTACTAAAAGCACACTAATTCAATAATTAATAAAATAATATCAAATTTTAAATAATCATGAGTAATGGTAAAAATATTAAAATTAGATGCTGCCACTACACCAGATGTTCAAACTGATAATAAAGACTTAACACTTCTTTATAAATAATTAGCAGCACTATGTAGTCATTTAAGTGTGACTCGACCCATCCCTAACTTCTACCATGAGTGAGTAATTGTTGGGCCTATGACTTGGCGTACCACTCTGGGTATGACTCAACCTATCTTTAGCCTCTACACAACTTATGACCTCTGGCATAGCTAGTCCTTTGTCACAATTGACCATGACTTGGCCCATCCTAGCCTTTGGCATTACCAACACCTTGCCATAGTCATCCAACAAAAACACACGAAAAAATAATAACACTAATACTTTTTGACAATATTTAAATCATATAAATCTTAAAACATCATTATTAGTAATAAAATTTACTACAAAAATACTAATGCTAACAAAATATGGTATTGACATAAAAATAAGTTTAAACAAATTTGTGTTAAGGTTTCTACAAACTAATAACAATAAATATTGATTACTTCTGATCTATACTATAATAATGCTACTAATAGCAGAATATTTAATTAATATCAATGAAGTGCAACTAATTGTACATTTTGGAGAGAAGTGCAAATTATGAATATAGGGTAATTTGAAGCTACATATCAATCTGTTGTTCCTAATCCTAATGTCTTCTTACCCCATGACGCTGTCCCCATCCTCCAATGATCAGCTAATATGATATATGACATATATTTAACATAGAGTTGAGATAAATCACTTAATCAGTAGTTTAATTTTAAGGCATGAACCTTAAGAATGTATTTGATATGACCTCCTACAGTCCTACCACTACATATTAAATTGGTTGGTGATTGTATGAATTATTAAATTCAACCAGTATTACATTATTATCATATGTTGATGCTCATATGGTATGAATGATGTGATATAATGATTTAGAGTAAAAAATGGTAACTAAAAAGCTCAAATCAAGTGTATATATAGTTCTACTTTCACTAGAATACAAAAAGAACGAAAGCCTAAATATTTCCATAGGATTTCAATTAGTTTGTTTTGACAATATGGACTGCAAACATATTTTTCTGTAATGATGATGATATCATACTAAATAGAAAATTAGTATTCAGAGAAATGACAAACCAGACCTGTCAGCGAGATGGAACAAGAGATAAAAAAGACAGTTCTAAGAAGGAACAAGGAAAATCAAGAAGCTTTGTTCCAAACAGCCTCTTTTATTGTTATATCTTAATTTTCACACAATTAAACAGAATCAATACTCAGTAGATAGACACACCTAACATCAGACTATAACAATTGAAATTAAATTATGCAAAAAATCAGGAGCTTAAAATATTATCAATTGACTTACAAATGATCCACGCTTGCGGAATTCATTATGGTCGTTACCCAAAACAGGAGCAGTCAAATGATGGCATGCAAGCTTTTCTTGGACAACTCTCAATGTATCATACACTTCACTGAAAAGTTAAGACAACTGTCACTAAAAGTCTAGAAGATTAATAATAGAAAAATCAAAAGATTAAATGTACCAATCAATACTAATTCCTTCCTTGAAAGTTAAATCTTCCCTAATTCAACAGAGGCAAATAGTGAACGAACCTTCTGATAGGAATGAATGCCATCACACTCCCTAGAAGTGTACCAGCAACAATGGTGTCAATCGAAAAATCAGGTATTATTTCACCACTAGCAGAACTCACAGATCCATCATTCATTGCAGATTTATACAATAATGAACCCTGCAATGTAGCATTCACCACAGCAGAGAAATACTGAAATTGAATTCCTGAAGAAAAAACACTATTGCAAAATTTACCGAAAGTTTAAGAACCAGCAACCTATTGCCTACCAAATAGCATCTAAAATTTTGTTAATCACAACCGTAGTTATCAATGAGTCCAAACAGACGGGTGTTACCTGAGGTGCCTAGGAAATTAATGTGACATCTAGAAAACATAAATAAAATTTTAAAAAATAAGAGTTACCCTCAACAATTTTAAATAAAATAAACAGTTTCTAGAAAAATAATATATGCAGTTATTGATGGTAATTCATGGTAAAGTTAATGTTAGAAGATGGTAATATTAATGACTAACACAATATTAAAAAAAGAGAGGATTTTTAATATACAAAACAAAAAATTCATAAAAAATAATACATGGCTAGGTGTTAAAACACGGCCTTCTCATTACACATTTTAACCTAGGTGTTCCCTAGTTTTGCACACAGTTAAGTATGACAATATCCACTGAAAGTTAGGGTGAGCCTTGGCTTGCAACAATAAGATTTCTCCATTGAGACCTAAAACTCACAATAAAACAATCTCTCCATTTGTAACCATAAGGTTGTACAATTGAATCCTCCACAAATCCCGCATCAGAGGAAGCCCCATGCGCTAGAATAACCTTGAAAATTACTAATCTTAAGAAGTTCAATCTGAGGAATCTACTCCGAGCCAAGAGGCAACTCTCTCAGATGTCAGATCCAAGCTCATGTCTCTCAGAGGCAAGGCAATATTAGATCTTAGGAATTAATGTTAACTTGTGACTAATTAAGAAGACTGAGAATCTCAATTATAAAGTAGAGCATGCCAGCTAAGTACTTGGGCCTTTGTCATTCTACAAATCATGTAAAGCCAATTGGAGGCTGTTGGAACACAAGAGAATAGGTAGAAGTTGTTGATTTCACTAGAATAGCATAAGACCTTTGTTTATAAAGATTACAAAGGATGTATACAAGTATGAGAACTAATCTGAGACTAACCTCACATACAACACATAATACCACATGGAATTCATATAAGATCCATTTATTTATAGACTCTAATACTCCTCTACGAGTTGGAACATCCAACTTGCAATAAATTCATATATAAATAACTTATAACAAACTAAAAAAATGGAGATATATAAAAGATAAACACTAACTAGAAGTAGCGACAATGTTGTCCAAGCAAAAGATAATAATCAAACTCTAATCGACCACACTTTAATGGGTGCAAACACTGATATATTGTTAACATCATTAAGTTCAATCAAAATACAAACACCTGCACATATTAAAAAGATTTACACACATACTTCTACAATACTAATACAATCATCTAAAAAAAGTGACAAGACAACATTATTTAACATCAAGATTGATCTCATAAAATACAAATAACTTTGACAAAACAGCATTGCTACAATGCCAAGACTCATATGAAAAAGGTACAACTAATTTGATTGAAGATTAATAATGAAGTATTAAATACTTCTTTTTTGTTTTGTTTTTCTCTCTTTTTTCTTGACTTCCATCGTTTTTTAGGCATATTTTTTACATAATAATTTTTTTCTCATTTTTTCTTCTCTCCCCCTCTCTTTTTCTTTTCTTTCTTTTTCTTCTTTTTTCCCCTTTCTCCCCTCTCCATTTTTTTTTTAATCTCAACTGATTGGTGGATACCATGGAATACATTAAGCTCTTCAAACCTTACACATAGGGTCCATTTGTTCACGGAGCATAGCTCTGCTGCATTGGAATAGAGCTACAGCCTGCATGAATCACAAGGTGGTAGCTCTCTACCAAAATTGTGAGGAATGCAGAGCTACATTTGTTAAACACAATGCAGCTCCCCAAAAAAATGTGTGAAGTTCCTATATTACCTGTTAGGGCAGAATACCACTGTAGCCTCTCATTAATCAAACGAGAAAAGTATTTACATAGGGTTTTAACCCTAAACACACCACCATTACAATAATACCACTAACATATTATGTATTTCCTAACACTCCCTCTCAAGCTAGGTCATACATGTCATACATTCCCAACTTGTTATATAAATTTTGAAAAATATTACAACTTAAATCCTTAGTAAAGATATTTGCAATTTGTTGAGAAAATCTTCTATAAGGCATCGTAATTTTTCCTCTAACAACAAGCTCCTAAACATAGTGGCAACAACTTCTATATGCTTAGTATACTCATAAAAAGTTGAATTGCTTGCAATATATATTACCACTTGATTGTCACAATACATATGCATAAATAAATTAACCTTACCTCCAAATTCAATAAGAAAGTATTTTAGCCACATCAACTCACTTGCTATTTGGGGCATAGATTAATATTCAACTTCTAAACTTGATTTTAAGGCTGTGTTTATTTGCGTCTGCTCTTAGTTCTAACTTGTATCAGAAGTTAGGAACATGACAGTGTTAAAAAAATACATCTATTTTTAATTTGAAAATCTACATTAAGTTGCTCCTAACTCTAACATTTTGTTCTTCACTGATCTTATTTCCAAAAACACTTTTGAATGGACTCCTCATCTTTAGAGCGATTCCAACAATCGTGATACCAAAATAACCCTTTGAACCCTATCAAGTCAGGTTATTATTATTATATTATTTATTATCTATAATTCAAATTATTATAGTTATTATTTTTATTTATTATTATTATGCATACACTGCTACTCTAACAAACAAACAAACATCTCTCTTGAATTTCTACTGTTTTATGTTAGAGTTCTCAAGAATCAGACAGCTATAATGTCACTTTTAACTACAGCTATCACACTCTTGCACTGAAACAAACACAACCAAAGACTACATTTTGCTTCTTGTTACACCATGTAAGCAAATTTCCACCCACATAGGTATAATACCTTAAGGTGGACCTTCTACCATTGAGATAACTTATGTAGTCTGAATCTGAAAGGCTTCAATATTCAAGTGTTTGTTCTTGGAGTATAGTAAACTCTTACTAAGATTGTCTTTCAAATAGGTCAAAACTCTCATAGCACCTTGCTAGTGGACCTCTTTAAGCTCATGTATAAATTTACTTAGCAAACTTATAGCATAAGATAAATCAGGTTGAATAATGATGAGATAAATCAACTTTTCTACCAGTCTTCCATATCTCTCAATATCTTCAACCAGTTCAGAACTGTCATCTTAAAAGGATGGACTCTACCCAACTGGTGTTTGCTCTAGCTTGTAGCCTAATAAGTTTGTTTCCTTTAGCAAATTAAGAGTGTATTTTCTTTGAGAGAGTCAAAATATTACCTGAGTAGGCACACTCAATGCCTAAAAAATACTTTGGTCTGCCCATATATTTGATAACAAAATGTTTGACCAAAAATTTCTACCTTAAGAATCCCATTAGTGTCATCACCTATCAATAAAATGTTATCAACATAGACAACTAAGATAATGTAGCTAGTCTTATTATGTTTTATAAACATTGAATGATTTACTGCACATCTTTTGAACCCTTGCAGAAGCATAATTAAACTAAATTTATCAAATCATGCCCATAAACTCTATTTGAGTCCATAAATAACCTTCGAAAGTAAATATTCTCCCATTGAGCAACATACCCTAAAGGTTACTTCATGAAAACCTTTTCATCCAAATCACCATAGAAGAAGACATTATGGACATCAAGTTAAGAATAACAATCATGGATAAGATAATCTAAATGAAATTCAGTTGAGCAACTAAAGAGAAAGTTTTAGAATAATTAACATCATAAGTCTAAATAAAGTCATGTGCAACAAGACGAGTTTTATATCACTTCACAAAACCATTAGACTTGCATTTGATGCTAAAGACCAATTGACTGCCAATAGCAGAAGCACCTTCTGAACGAGTTACCAACTGCCATATTCCTCAAGTACTTAAAGACTACATTTCTTCATCTATGGTAGCCTTCTATTGAAGGAGTAAGGCATACCAATAATTTTATGAAATACATTCTAATGATAATAATAGGGTAAAGTGGCAGTGGGAAGGGCTAAGTAAATCACAAGAAACATGGTTAAAAGTGTAGTAGCACAAGTAGCTTTTCTGTAGGTAATAAGAATATCAAGATCAAATGAAGGTGCAAAAGCTACATAGGTAGAGGAGGTGATTTAACAAATGAGGGCAGACACATCTTGATCTTGCGTCCCTGATAAAAGCCTACAAGGGCTTAGAAGGCTGTCAAGTAGAATTTGTAGGAATTTCCTACGACAATGGCAAGACAAATGAATTAACAAAAAGAGGCTAAGGTAGGAGATCACACAAGGGGGCAATAGAAGGCAAGGAAAAATACAAAACATTCTCCAAGAAAACATTCTTAGAGACAAAGTAGTGGTGTAGGAGGATAAAAAATGATTGTCATTTTGTGCACAGGAAGGGGAAAAAATTCTTGTAAAGGACAAAGATAATGAAAAGGAATTGAACCAGGCATATGATTGACAAGATATGTAGTCGTAAAAATAACATCATACCATAATTACTTGAACATATACAACTCTAACATTAAGGTATGTGCACCATCAAAGAGGTTACAATGTTTACATTCTACAATCTCATTTTATTGCCAAGTGTGTGCACAAGTAGTATGGTCAAGAATATCCTACTCCTTGCAATAATGTTGAAACTCTAAGGCATTATCAATAGGAAGAATTTTGGAAACAACACCAAACTGATTTTTGATTTCATTAAAAAAGGTACATATGACATGAAACATATGTTAACGATCTTTTAGTACATGAACTCAAGTGGCTTTGGAATAATTGTCAATAAACAATACATAATAATAAAAATCAAACGCAAAAGTGACCCTAGCTGAGCTCCAAATATCATAGTGAACAATTTCTAGAGGACTCATACTAAAAGATAACTCCTAAGTAATATAGGTAGCATGAAATTAATTACCTAAAATACAAGACTCATAAGAAACAGCACCCAATGTGACCTAAGGTAAAGCATCTCGAAGCTTGTGAAAAGATGGATGGCCTAATCGACGATACCACAAAAGAAAAGAGTCTACAGAACTAGTAACAACAGCTAACCCAAGGAGAATGCCATCCTTAGTAAAAACATAAATGCTATGCCCACACTTATGACCCAAACCAATTTTTCCCCCTATCTGTAAATCCTGAAAAGTTTAATAAAAAGGAAAAAAGGACAAAATGATATTACTGTTTAATAATAACACTAATAGACAATAAATAAATTAGAAAGTCAAGAACAAAAAGGACTTTGTCAAATGAAATAGTGGAAGTAATATGAACAATTCCCTCACTAGAAATTGAACAACTTCACCCATCAACAAGATCTACCAAATTGAAGTTGGTCAGTTCTTGAAGTTGGGAGAAAAGGATTTTACAGTCAAACATGTGATTGGAAGCACTAGAATCAATAATCCACAAATTATTGGAAGTAACATGTAAGGCTTGTGTACCTAAGGAGATGACCTGGACAACAGTAGCAGTGGTGGTTTGTTGAGCCTAGAGAAGGAGAAATTCATTGTAATTGACCCGAAAATAATGACGATGCACTATGGGGCTTGATTGTTTGATATAGGACTATTAGACATGCCAAAATGAGCTACAAACAAGGGATGACCATACTTATACCAACATCTATTGAAGGTATAACTTTTGCACCCACAATACTCGCAGGGAGGACAATTGCAACCACCTATCTTCTCACATCCACAGTTGGAGCGTTGCTCCTGACTCACACTAGTAGAAGCAACCAAGGTTGACAAGTTGGGGTAGGTGTAGTAGGGGAATGGGTTAAGATCTATAGAACCCTAGAAAGCATATACTAGAGAGACAACACAGATTCTACACCAAGTATCTGACCTCTAATTTGCATCATCAATTCTGGGTTCAATCTAGCAAGGAAAATTGCCACCACCAATTCTTCAAAGTAGCACTTCATGGTTGAAATATCAACACAAACAATTGATAGACTTCAAGCTCATTGAGTAGCACCCAAAAACTATTATAATATATGACCATCTTGACCATAACTAAACAATTGTTCAATAGACTTCACAAATCTGAGAGATATTCTGCCCGTTACCATAAATTGCTTAAAGAGTCTCCTAAATCCTCTTTGTTGGACAAATGCGAGAGATGGTCCAATAAATATTTTCTTTAAAAAGACCAATGATCCAAGGGATAACAACGTAGTTGAAAATGTACCACTCATTATACTTCGCAACTTTGAGGTTCAATGGGTTGTCTAAGATGTGACACTTGCACATATAGGCCACCAAGAAGGTTTCAAATGCAGTAAACCAAAGGAGATAGTTGGAACCGTTTGGCATCATGCCAATGGTTATCAACTTTGACATCTATAAATCTTTCAAAGGCTCTATTAGATAGGATGAAAGATATCCATAACATCAATGAAAGAAGATGATGATGATAGAACAAAGAAATCAGGGAGGGAGGGAAGGGAACACTAATGGACAAAGACATTACGTGAGCTCTAGTACTATGCCGTAAACTCCCATTAACCATATGAGAAGAGTATTTACATGGGGTTTTAACCCTAAATACAACACAATTACAATAATACCCCTAATATGTTACATATTTCCTAGCATTGCCCTTATAGAGAGGTTATTTACATTGCATTTCTTCCATGAACCTTTATTTATCTTTCTGATTATCAGCTACTGTTTAAATAAATACTTCTTAATAAATTCGTACCATTAATGAAATTAGAATTAATAATGTTATTAACATTAGCACTTTCTATTATTTTTAACCATCATTCATTGTATATAAATATTTAAAATGAACTATTAAAAAACTTGCACCATGGTGAAAAAATAAACTTAATGCCACTAGCAACAATTTCCTGTCTATGATTTATCTTCTAAGTTATAGAGATAAATAATACAAACATTATTCATAAGGAAAGAAGAACTCATTCAACAAAACATTAGCATATTTCATTTGAAGTTCCCCAAAGTACCTGTCCTAGCGATGGTGGAGGAGAGCATGGGTGTTGCACAGGACAAGGGGCGATTGAGAGCAAAAAAAACAACGGCCATAACTAGGTTTATTTGATGGTGGTGGCAAGCAAACGGACCCATGGAAGATCTCCAAACCTAGGTGGTGGCAAGCTAACATCAGTAACCATAGCAATGCTACAGGTGGAAATGATTTAGATTCCACACAACTATTAGATTACGATGAAGGTGGTGGTAACAGTTAGGAGAAATCAGCATCAACAAGGCAGTTGAATCCATACTGGAAAACAATGATACACACACATCACTCAAGATGAAGATCATAGGACACATTACTTAGCAAGTCATGAAACATTAATCTATAGAAGAAGACAAGACTGTGATGATCCAGCTAGAAATGATACCAACAGGGAATCATTAAAGGTTTTGATGTTCTTAGTATTGTATCAAATTTAAAATGGTTATAGTGGTGGTTCTACTCATGGGTCTAAAGATTACTTTGATAGTGGTAATGGTTGATCAAAAAGACCAACATCTATATGATCCACCTCCAAGCAAAGGAAGTGGACAAGGCCAACAATGCAACTAGACTTTTAAGGGTGTTTGTGCACCCTAAAAACACTAGAAAGGAAAATGCCAAAATTCCTTTTTGACTTTTTCAATATGTGTACACCTTGCAAATGCCAAAATTGAATTTCAACATTTACCTAGGTATAAAAGGAAAGAGGAGAGGATTTTCTAACCCCTAACCATCTAAATTTTCATGGTAAATCCCTCCCTGACCCCAAGCCCTTGCAACATCATCATGCCATTCAACCCCATGGATCGTTGCCCCCACCATTGCTGACTGTTGCAAATTGTCACACCTATTGCCCACTTGAAAATGGTACTCATGTTGTTCCCTTCTTCGATTGCCTAGAAAAAATCCCATTTCCCTACCCCAAGTCCTCAGAACCATTGTGTCGAGCCCTTGCAAACATCATTCCCTCAACCCTATGGATTGTCACCCCCTGTTGTTCGTCAATTGCCACCATAAGCCCACCCACTCACCAACAAGGAAAGGGAAGATATGCAACTAGTAGTGGTAACAACAGCAATAAAATGGGTGTTTTGAGTTTGTTGGGTTTTAGAAGGAAATTGTTGCTGAAACAGAGGTCTTTACCATGGCTGAAGAGGAGATGACAGTTGGCAGAGGAAGAAGAGGTCATTCTTTTGTTTCGTTTGTGTCAAGGTTTTGATCTTTTTAAGCCAAACAAACTTTGATTTACTAGACAAACCAATGCTCTAAAGTCCTCTAATACTTTTGATTTTAAAACCATCTTAATATGAACAACATTTCTAGATGTAAGATCCTTTGATTAAATCAATGGGACTATTTTGCATTGATCCCAACTCAATGCCATCAGATCATTTGTCTATCATTTGCTAGCTTCTTATCATCTACCATTATTATTTTTTTGGAAAACAACTGCTATTCTATGGAGAGGTGGTCTGTAAAATATTTCTAAAACAAATAAAATAGATTTATTTGAAATCTTCAAGATGAATTAAATGTAATTAGAGTTATTGATCTTCCAAAAGTTCTTGAACATATGAAAAGAGAAATGGAAATATGTAATAATGTTAGACAAGTAAAAAACATAAGAAAGAAACTGTCGACAAAACATGTGAAAAATTATGAGATCTGTGTAAGATAATAAAAATTTGTGAAGAACAATTTTATAATAATTTATGAATGTTATAATTTATACTTGATACATTTATTATGATAGGTTAACATCTAAGTTAAAATTCCATCATTTTTCGTCACATACATAAACACTCAAATTTCAAAATTTCTCATTTTCTACTATATGAACAAATGCTAGAAAAATGCCAAAATTGAAATTGCTTTCTGTCATTTTCTATTTCCATCATTTCACTTATTTTCCTCATTTTCCTTTTTGTCATCTTTTGAGTGTACAAGCACTCCCCTGTTTTCAATTTTCCTCAACCTGCTTGTCAAGCTTCCTACCAACCACTGCCATCTTATCAACCAACTCAACAAAAAAGATGATGTCTATGTACCAGTTGTTTTGATTCAACAATATCGACTATTGATTTCCTAATACATTTGCCATCAAGTCAATATCATAGTCATTATTGAGCATCAAACTATTAAGCCCTATCTTGGGTGAGGATTATCTGTATTGGAGAGGATATGATGAGAATGACACATGAACAATATGAAAAAGCATGACATTCTACCTGGTATTGAGATAAGGTAACTTACTGTTATTTTTCTAGAAATTCAAAACATTTTCAGTGTATTTTAATTAGTTTATTGTACTCTAATATACTAGATTCTTAGTATAATGCATTTTTAATTCCACAAAAATATAGAAAAATAATTTATTTATTCCATGATGTGTATTTTTTATTTCAGCTTGCCTTAAAATTTCATGGAAAATTTCATAGTTTTTAGTCAGTTTTTATGGGTTTCCATGACTTGGCCTAACTTCCATTGGCATTTTCACCGAAGTCTGGCATGTTTCCTTTTTCTGTTGAATTAAAGTCTGACATGAAACCAATGTTGAATTCCTTGCTCTAGATGGCAAAGGCTTGAGAATCAAAAACTAGAGTCTTTAACAAAGCTCTTTTGATCAAGTGGTTATGGAAGTTCGAGAATAATTCAACAGCTCTCTGGGCCTATATCATAAAAGAATGCACATGTCTAATCTAGCAATTGGTAAACAGGAGGATACTGGACAGTCTGATTTTTGGAGAGCAAACAGAATACAAAATTTCTATGTTAATGGAAGAACTTTTCAACTGTATTGTTAGGATTGATAAATGGAATGATAACTGTCTCTGGGTGATGAATTCCAGGACTGTTTGCATTATCTAGAAATAAGTATGTCTGTGGCTTCCATGGGTCACCTGTGCATCAATGATGGACATGGAATTTTGATAATTGATTTTAGAAGAAATCTTTAAAATAATGAAATCAAGATGGTTACACAACTGATAGATTGAGGAGAATTTTGCCCCAATTAATGGCAGGGATGACACTCATATTTGGATGCTGCACAAGTCCAAGAATTTTTCATGGCCATTTCCTATGAAGAGGTGTGCCCTACTGATTCAAGGCAATGCTATGCTAAAATGATTTTAAAGGCTAAAACTCCCCTTAAAGTGACATTCTTTATCGGGTAAGCATGTAAAGAAAGGGTCCTCACCAATGTCTACACAGTAAACAGGCACCTTCAGCAACTCAAGCAGTTGTCACTTGTTTATTGTGCAATGACAGTGAAAAAATGTTGGATAATATTTTCCTTCAATGCCCAGTTGCTATGAAACTATGGAAAGAGGCAATGCCATGAGCAGAATCTATGATCAAGCAGGGATCTAACCTAAAAGTTTTTTAGAGGAAAGCTACAAAAAATTGTTTAAGGGAAATGGATGAAAGAAAGCATCTTCTAATCTTAGTTAGGTGTTAGCTATCTGGTTACATTGTAACTAGATAATATTCTAAGTTCACAAGATATGAAGCAGATTATTGAACAGCATAGGTTTCTGGTGAAAGAATGGGCATGGGTAGCTTTTCTTTGGGTATGGTCTTTTGTTTTTGATGTCTTGTAATGTTCTTTGTTTTTGCTGTAGCCTTTATGTAATTTTCTTTCTTGTACACCTCTTTGGCCCTTTGGGTGATAGTTGTCAACATAAGGAGAATAATCCTTCACTTTTCTTCCAAAAAATAACTTATCTTTGAAAAGCATTAACAGTCTTTTTTTTAAATTATAATACCATATTTATTGTATTGCTACATTCCAAAAGCTAACATGTACCCCCCAAAACCAATTGACAAGCCAAATTATTCAAAAAAAGAAAAGAAACAGCTACCAATTATGGTAAGTAATGAGGCACAAATGGTACCTTCCGCATTGTCACTATAGTCTCTCCCATGTAGTATGCACAACACTGAGTTAAATTGCGTTCTGGGCTCGCATTATCTTCAACAATGAACAAAAGAAAAGATATTAAAAATCAAATACTAAAAGACCGCAACAGTCAAAAAGGAAAACACAACAATATATGATAATCAAAATTGAACTTCACAAGGAATACACATTAAGTAAAACTAATAAAGCTCAGAACCAAGTAACATGTATGAACACTTTGGTTGATGTTTATACACAACTATAACATTTCAAACATTGCCAAAATATATGCATTGAGAAAGAATTGAATGTGAAACATCAGAAGGTAACATTTGTACAAGATGTGTTTTAAGCTCAACATCAAGAATTCAATATAATCTCTTGACACAATGGTGAGGTTGTTCCATTGCAAATTACAAGTTATGGGTTAAAAACTTAACAAACAATCTCTCCATTGGTAGAGGTAATAGTCATAACACTAGGTACAATCTGATTTTCCCTACATCTTACATTGGTAGGAACCTCATGCAGTAGATTTGTTATTTTTTACCAAGACTTTGTTATAGTGTTGAAGTTATAAAGATATTTTCAATTAGATTTTTCCAAACACACACAACCTTTATCCATAAGAAAGTATGTCAGGGATCCAATTTTACTCAGAAGAGACATGGACATGACTCAAGATGCCACATGAGACAGCATCTGGAAATAGTCTCAAGCTAGAAAATAAAAATATTTGAGTACATGATAAGACCTTGCCCACTTTGCTAGTTATAAACTCAATAGTTTATTACAGTAATGGATATATTATGCATGTGCATTGAAATATTGAACAAAAGAATGTGGGATAAAATATCAAATATGATATGGTACTAGAATTCAGAATTTTGAACAGAAATGCACCAATTTCAAGCAGAAATGTTGATAAAAGTTTCATAGAAAAACAAAAAAACATAACATATTACACGTTTTTACATTTATTTCCATCAATGCCCAAATAAATTCAGAAACAATTCTTTGTTGGAGAAGATAGGTTTGAGCTTGGGGGACAACTAGAAGATTGGTTCAAAAAAACACCATGAGTTGTTTATAGCTAACATTGCTGTAGAGGGGAAAAAAGCCATTTTAATACCATTTATACATATGTTTTAAAAAAGACAACTTGTGAGCAAGGCATTGCCATTAATGTCAGACATATGGAAACTTAATCCACACACCAGTAACTACATTCTACAATTTGATGCCCCATTGACCATTCTTCGTCTAGGGAATCAACATGATCGGTAGAATCACACCAAATCAAGTAAGGGAGGGATAAAGAGGCATTCTAACACATCTGGAGCATAAAAACTAGCAACCTATGGAGAAGTGCACTGATAGGTAGACAAACTAGCAAGATACACTTCCACATACAACTTGGCATTGTCTTTCACACTTTACACAGATCAATCAACTGATCTCACCCTAAAGCCCTACTAATAAAATAAGCTTCTTTCAACATTTTTTTACCTTCCAAAACCATTTATCATTAATGCCAGTATAGTGAATTGAATGTATACTTTCAATGATGAACATTCCCATACCATGAGATTAAAGAATGCATTGCTTTGTATTAGATGTTTGTGCTGAAGATATGCAAACAAAGCAAGCCATGAATCTCCATTAGGGTTGCAAAGGTCTTCACACAAGTAGGCAAACTACAAAAGCATAACAAGGCTCAAAGAGGAGACAATCTCACGAATGCTTAACACAAACACAAGAAAAGTCCAAAGCCTACAAATTCATTTAAAGAACTTCCAAGGAATCAAAGGAGATCAAACTTATCTCCAATAATATCGAGGTTGTGAACATGGTCAACCATTTATCTTGTACATCCAACAATTCACTCTAAAAGCTAGTAGATTGGATTAGTAGTGAATACAGCAGCCTATTGGACTAGTAGATAAGGATTGGGTTTTGAGAACTTCAAAGCTTTGGAATTTTTTTCATTGATGAGTAGAAGTTGTGCAATCCATTGTCATTAACCCCACATGTGTCAATTTTTCTTTGAACATGGTCGAATCATGTAAGATGATTTTCTCTAATTTCATACTTGATTGACCCTAACCCTAGCCTATGTTGGACATATATGTTTCTTAATTTATTTCATAAATCATTGCCAACACTTTGTAGTGTAAAGCATGGGCAAATAGAATTCTTTTTGAGCAGTAATCAGACAAAATCCATTAAAGGAAAACTCAAAGGCCTACACAAGCTGTAGGCCGACTGGAAATAAAGCCAAACCAAAACAAGATCATGGTCAAATAGAGTTCTAGTAAAATACACTTTAAATCTCATAAAACTTCTTTAATCACATAAAACTTCTAGTACACTTCATTGTGGTTACTTTAATTCTATGAATAAGATCTTCCTTGGTATCCCTATTTTACTTATTATAGATCCAAATATCTAGACAAAATTCTATGAAAGGTTCTGAATTGTAACAAATAGACATTCTAGATGTTGCAAATGAAAGTCTCCAAATGCTTGTGGTCCAATGTCATACTTGCTACCACATATTTAAAATAATAGGATGCCTTCTACACCTCTTAGTGGTCAAATATCTTTTTACATTCCAAGGAATTTGGATGTGGTGTCTTTGTACTAGACATCTCTTTGGGTCTTGATAAGTTGGCCCAATACTCACTAAAATGTGTTTTCATTGGGTACTCTTAAATTCAAAGAAAGTATGATTTTTTCATCCTTCTGCTATATGGCACATTGTGTTAGTAGATGTCATCTTCTTTGAGACTCAACCTTTTTTAGTTTTATTAAACAATTTCCAAGAGGCATTCCTCTTCCATCTTCCTGTTGAAGCACTTGTCAGTCAGTGTTAAAGACAATCCAATCATTAAAGAAAAGAGAGGCCTCGTTCTTGCAGATTTATCATTGTCAAGAGTGGCCACTTCAACCACCTACAATCAAGCCATCATCTATGTCTATGAATCCACTTCATACTTTAATATTCCTATTACCATACAAAAGGGTAAGCATTCCACCCCAACTCATTTAATTTTCTGTTTTATTTCCTATGATCATCTTCATCTTTCATTTGCTACCTTTGTATTGTCTATTTCTTCAACATTTATTCCCAATAACTACTAGGCAATTATATTTATTCCTCAGGAAATGCAACCATTGATTTCTCATATACTTATCAAGGCAAAATTTGATGTCAATGTGTCACATGTATAAAATATACATTGTGAGAATACAAGAAATAAATGGAAGAGGAATATGATTTCATATGCAAACATAAGGCTTCTATATATACAGGCTACACAAAGAGGACAAATGTAACTTAAACAATGCAGGACTAAACTCACATATAAACCTTAACCCTAAGACATTAATATTCTCCAACACTTTCTTTCAAGCTAGAGTATCTAGTTTGCAATAGACTCAATAATAACTCAACAAACTTAAACATAGTAGATACATAAAGAGACATAAAAATCAATTGCTGTAATAGTAGTAGTAGAAGTAAGAGAAATAATAAGTCTAAGAAGAATTATATCTCAAACAATGGTATAACAACCATTAGATGATACAATCTAAGACATTAAAATAGATAGACAAATATGATCTATTCTCAAAAATTACGTAGAAAGATGTGATCTACCTTCAAGAATTTTTTTGTGAATTTTTTTATCACTCTTTTTTAAGAAAAATATACTCCCACTGTTTCTTTACCTTTCTTACACAATTTTTACCTCTCCTTTCATTTTTTTTTTCTTTCCCCTTTTTCTTCTTTCTCATTCTCTCCCCCATTTTGTCTTTCTTTTTTTGGCCCTTTTTCTCCCTCTCTCCCTTTTTTCTCATCTCCTTCATTTGTCTACAACCATCAACAAACAGCATATGAATTGATGGTGGTGAGAAGAGAGACAAGAGTGGATGAATTCAATATTGTTGTCATGCACAAGCACAAGAGATGGACTAGTGAAGGCAATAAGGGTGGAGGTGATGACATAGAAGATGCTTACCTCTCCACGTTAACGAAGAGCCAATGAGATGAAGGGACAGATTTGATGTGATGGCCATGCATGAGCACAAGAGATAGACTAACAAAGATGGCACAACCAGTGCCCCATGTCCCATTGACATCAACAATGATGGTCAAAAAAGTTGCTGGTGACAAAGAGACAAAGAAGGAATCTTGGACCCCTATTGATGGTGAAGACTACAATAGAGAGGAAGGTAGGGTTTCTCCCCCCTATTTTATTGATGGTGGCAAGACTAGTGGTAATGGAAAATTTGGGGAGTCAACACAAGGGAAGAGCAAGGACAAACTCTGGAGTGAAAAATAGAAGAAAAAAGGAGGGAAGAGAAAAGGGGTTGGTAGAAAGAGGGGCACTTGGCATAAGGGGGTGGCAATTGACAATGACAACCTAAATAGGATCAATGATGGTAGTGGTTAGGAAGAGGGGTGGTGGCTAGAATTTTCCTTCTCCCTACTTAGATATTTCACACTTTTTAAATTCTCAAAACCTAAGCTCTAGTACCATACAAGAAAACAAAAGACAAGTTGATCAAATGTCGACATTGGCCTTCCAAGGAAAAAAATGAAAAATGATGTTAAAAATGACTTTTTCCAATTGTGAATTAGCAAACAGTCATTTTTGACTAGTGTTTGAGACCACTCATTGATTTTTTTGAATTTTTTTCTTTATGTTTACTTTGCTATGTCAACTTACAACATCTTACAACATAAGTTTTTACAATGTTGACTTTGCTATGTCATATATCCATAACAGTTTGCAAGTCCAAATAATTCTTTAATGTTTGGATTCATGGAAATCATGCCCATTCCTTGGTCCTCCTTTGGATACAACTTCAACCCATCTCTACGACCGAGACTTTACTAGGAGATCATTTTCCCCAAGGATTCAAATATTAGTATTGTACTGGGGATTGCTCTTCTTAAAAAAGGAAACATATCAAAGATCGTATCGATGGAAACACCATACTTTTATGCAAACGACTAAAAAAACTCTAATTCCAACTTGAAACTTAGAAATAAGATAAAATAAGTTATAATAAGTATATAAAAACTCCTAGATAAATTTCCTAAGTAATTATCATACATAAAATATTAGTTAGATAGAGATATAATAGTCACATGTATGAAAAAAATTAGATCAGGTACAAATAACAGAAAAAACTTAAAATAACAAATGATTTAAAATTCAAGTTATATTTCAATAAAATTCAAATTATGGTTGAACGTAATCTAAGTTATAGTTCAATATATTTTAGGTTATATTTTAATAGTAACCATGTTACATTTCAATATATAATAGATTACATTTCAATAGAATTTACATTAGAATTTAATATTTATCAGATTACATTTCAATAGAATTAAAATTACAATTCATACGTGAAACATAAATTAATAAAATTATGCACAATATGAGTGAATTTCCAATCTTCATAATTAAAAAATTTATTAACTATAAGATTTTAGAGTAAATTATAAATTTTTATTCCTATAATGTCATTAATATCTTTTTAGAAAATCTCACATAAATTAATTAATATAGAAAATAAAGTTTGTAAGAATATAAGAGATAGGTAAAAGAGGAATATTATTTGTAAGCAAACATGAGTTTTAAAAAATTTTAAAAAAATCAAGATTTTTCATGATTTTTTAATACTTCCACCATTTTTTATGTAATAATTTTTTTTCACCTCTCTTCCCTTCTCTTTTTTTCTTTCCCTTCTCTATAATGCCAATAATTAAAAATTTAATCGATTATAAGATTTTAGAGTAAATTATAAATTTTTATTCTTATAATATAATCAATATCTTTTTTTAAAAAAATCTTGCATAGAATTTCCAAAATCTCCATGATTAAAAATTTTATCAACTATAAGATTTTAGAGTAAATTATAAATTTTTATTACTATAATGTAGTCAGTATCTTTTTAAAAAATATCACATGAATTAATTAAAATAAAAAATAAAGTCTATAAGAATATAAGAGATAGGTAGATGAGGAATATTATTTATGAGAAAACATGATTTTTTTAAAAATATCAAGATTTTTCATAATTCCTTTCACACTTCTACCACTTTTTATGTATTTTTTTTCTTCTCTTTTCCCTTTTTTCTTTCCCTTCTTTATAACCTCAATAATTAAAATTTTAATCAATTATAAGATTGTAAAGTAAATTATAAATTTTTATTCTTATAATGCAATTAATATCTTTTTTAAAAATTCTTACATTAATTAATTAAAAAAATAGAAAATAAAATTTGTGAAAGTTAGAAGAGAAGTGTTATTCACAAGCAAACATAATTTAAAAAAATAAAATTTTTGTGATTTTTTTGATACTTTCATTTTTTTAACATAATTTTTTATATAATAATGTTTTCATTTTTTTTCTTTCCTACTTTTATTTTCTTTTTCTTCTTTCTATTTTCCTTTTTTACACATATTTCTTTTTTCTCTTTCTTATTTTTAAATATCTTTCTATTTCTTTTTTTCTCTTTTTTTCCTTTCACATGGGTCATCCACTCCCTCCTTCCACCTTTGTCATTTGTTCCCCACCTGTAAAAACCCTAATGAGTTTCAATGAAGGGCAGCAATAATTAGACACTCTAATGGAAGCTCTAACACTCAAATGAAGGCTCCAATGTTCAGTAGAAGCTTCAATGATCGATGGAGAAGCATTTCGCAGAGGCTTCAATGGTGAACCCATCTCTAGATCAACCAATCCCTTGGACAGATTGATTGATTTGTCCTCTAGAAAGTTCATAAAAGGGCTAAACCCTAATGATCCATCCATTCATCATTCAAACCATAGTATTTTTGAAAATACTGTCTATTTTAAGATCAACCAAATCAAAAATCGATCTAGATTAACGATATTTCACTGAAAGAGGTGAACCTAAAAAGGAACAAACCCAACAAATCAGGCACTTACCAAAGAGGGTCCAACCATACCAAACCTAATATTTGTAGATGTAGAACTTATTTTCTAATATTTGAACCCATGACTTATAGGTCATGATGAAGTATCATTGCACCTACATGAGGTAAACATGGCCTCAAAAAGTCAGATTTGAATAAAAGTTCAACCCTGATGTTCCTATAAGCAATCCTTCTTTAGCCTTCTTTCTTTTTCTGAGTGACTACAAAAAATATTAAAATCAAAAAATGATGGAGCCCACACAAGCCATAAGCAAGCTGAATGTCAAAATAGAAATAACAAAATAAGAATTTGAACAAGAGAAACCGTTAGGATCAAAGAAAAAGAAGAAAGAAAAGAAACGCAAGTAGCACTACATCAATGGACCAAAGCCACAAAACAATCCACATCATAGAGTCTCAAATGTTTGACACCAAGCCAACACCTCCGTAACTCCACCCACCAGAACCTTGTCCACTCCAGCACAAAACCCATAACCTTGTCTATGAAATAAGCACCATCATGGAACCTTGTTTCATGCTATTCCTCTTCGACCAACACTGCCACCAAATTGCATGAGAAATAGTACACCAAAGTGCGCTCCCTTGGTAAATGTGAACAACTTAAGGTATTAGAGGGTTTCAAATGCATGCACCAATGGCATTTCACGCTTGGCACCCAAGAGATAACAATGATACTACTACAACAATAATAACAACAAATCGAGTTATAATTATATCACATGGAGTTGACCATATGAATCCTTTTCTTTTAAATATTTTAATCTATTGACAAATTTTTGATTAAATTTCCTAAATTTAAATCTTTTTTTACAATTCCCAACCAAGTAGTTTAGCTCTACCTTTACTTTTTTGATTTATTCTAATTTAATTAAATCCTCTCTCCTAACTAATGCATCCATTGGTCTCCCAAAGATATGACTAAATCACCTAAGGTTATTTTCTCTTATATTTTCTTCAATAAGTGTTACTCTTACTCTATTCCTAATAAATCATTTTTTAGCTTATGATGATGGTAAATGTACATGTTTCCCAAGTTAATATGCATTCTTAAAGAGCATTCTCCTCATAGAAAATGAAGTGGATTTTCATCACCTAATCCCTCCAACAAAGCTCAATATTATCACCTTCCAGAATTCAATGCAAAAATTTATAACTACTGGTGCACATATGGGGAAATGTGCAACCAAAACACTAAAATACTTGAGATTCAGTAGCTGCCAAAAATGAAATTTGACATAAACTTGCCATCCCCTCCTAAAGGGAGAATAGCTACAATACCTTCTGCATTGCTTATGGAAGATAAAATGGACACACTCCCTCTCTTGTCTGACACAATAGCAGTGTTCATGTTCAAGAGGAGACAGTCAGCAATCAACCTCTGCATCGGGTCGCAGTAAAGCTGTTCCAATTTTTTCTGATCCTGTTCAAAATACCAGAGCAGACCATTATCAAAGATAAATAACAATGTATCTTCTCTAAACAGCTTAATAGTACCAAAAAATTTAATATATTGTTTGCTAGCAAGACATTGCATGGATTGGAAATTAAGATTGCTAGGTAGATCGAGCAAACCTCCTGATAAGTAAAGAAAAGTACACCATCACGACAATCACCAACTGCTATTCTTGTCAAATATGTGCTCAAACAAGTTATTGTAAATCGTGTCCTTACTGAAGCAAATCTTCTTAGTTGACGAGGATTGTTGTTCAGAAAGCCATATACATAAAGCTGGTAAAAGAACTAGAATCAGTTATTGGCAAAATATTCTCAATTGGAGCTACATACTACATCATCAGAAAAGGCTACTTGGAGCCTCCTAACAAAACCAGTACTTCCATATTATTCCAAGTTGACACAATTGGAGATCTGACAGTTTCAGTGTAAATAAATGTTCATGGGGCATGAGATGAATGAAGCTTGATATCAATGCATGCAGGAAATCTATCAATCAACCATCATGTTAGCCAATGATAAATAAAGCCTTTGAGAGGAAATCAATCTTACGATATTGCCAGCAGATATCAAGAAATAGTGATCAAGGTAAGGGCAAATGGACATAACTACTCCACGAAATTTCTTGAAGGTGACACATTTCAATCCACCTCTCTCAACTTCTTCACATTTTACTCCTTCACAAATGTTGTCTTCCGAACTGCTGGAGTGACTAGAAAGAATGTCTTGTTGCTCGGCTGCATACCCAGCAATTTCATGGAATGAAGAAATTTGAGAAGATGTGCTTATATTTGAACATGCTTCCATTGAGTTGTTGTCTAGGCTGATAACAACAACACGTCCCGGGGCACTGTTTCAATATCAACAGACAGAGAATAAGCATATGCATGCAGCCACACACTATAAAGAAGCAAATTCATTTAAGTTGGGCATCTAATGAAATGTCTTCAAGTGAATTTCAAGCTTGCAATATATACTAACTGAAAGAGAGTGAGATGATAAGATTGTTCCATTTGACCTAAAAGTCATGGGTTCAAATCCTAGAAAAGAATTGTGGAGGAAGGCTCTGCATGATTGGATTCCCCCCCCCCCTCAAAAAAAAACCCACAAAGCTTTAAAAACTTGCAATAAAATTTTCTTATAACAATGACAATCTGAGACATAATCCTGGTTTGACCACATGAATCCCTTTCTTCCAAGTATTTCTATCCATTGTCAAAACTTCAATTAAATTACATAAATTTAAATTTTTCCTTACAATTCCTAAGTAATTTTAGACCAATCTCTACATCTTTTAATTTCTTCTGTATTAACAAATGTTTCTCTTCTAATTGATATATTCTTTGGTCTATTAAATTACCTAAGTCAATTTCTTATTTTCAATTGGTGCAACTTCTACTCCATTCTTAATAAACTTGTTTCTTAACTTATCTCTTATAGTATCATCACTCGTTAAAACATATGCATCTTAGCAACACTAACATTTTGCAAATAGTCATAACATTCTGAGCCATAAAATATAACTAGGTGAAAAGTTTCTTGACAGAAATAAATATTTTGGACATTATTATATCAAGATAATGTCTTTGTAACACAAAAATGCACTCCAATGACATACAATCTCTAAACCAACAGCCCATTATTTTATAAGTCAATTAGAGATTTTGTTTATTAAAAGAGAAGGAAATGAGGCAAAGAAATTATCAAGAAGTTTTTTGAGAGAAGAGTTTAATCTTATTCAACAATAGGTTTCATCCAAAAGTAAAACAATGTAATACTAATACAAGAAGTAAAACCCCAAAAAAGGAAAATAATATAATATAATCTATCATAAACCAAAAAATCAATCAAATCCTAATTCATAAAAGTGATTCCTAATTCCCTACAGAATGCGAGACCTTAAAGACCACTCAAACACCAAATAGATAATGCAAACTCTCAGATTGAGAATGGAAACGTAAGCATTCCACTTCCAGCTATTTTCCTTTGTTCCCAACGGGAATATTCTGGCCCGTGTCATCTGGGGAGCTATCCTTTTTATAAGGTGTATGGCAGTTCTATCATTCTGTTTATTTAGCCCTTGATGGGTAGAGGCTTTGTATGACCTTTATATCAGCCACTTTTTAAGGAAGACCTTTATATCAGCTATATGCCTTTATAGACTTTGCTATGAATTATCAAAAAATATATATAAGTCAGATGTTCTTGCAAGCTTACAATCTGCTTTCCTTCAGTATCTACCTATATAATCATAAAAGATATAAATATTGTGATCTTTACCAACTACCAGCCCAATAAACAAAAAAATTATATAGTTTAGGGCAAGGAAGTTAGCATCTCAAACTTGTTGCAAGATCATATTTTGGCATACATCATCTTTACCTACTGTTTGGAAGAATTCAGGAATTTGCAATGTTTATAAATTATAATTAATTGCACAGATGCCCAGACAATGTCGATGGTTAAGGAGAATGACCCCCCCCCCCAACTAAAAGGCTCTACAAAAAAAGACCCAGTTTATCACCAGTAATATCACAACCACCACCAATTACCAACTCTTCTTTTTCAGCCATATGAACCTCACCAACAGAAATGTGAAAAACAAGGTCAAGATCAGACCAACCCAATGCCCTAAAGAAATGAACTAAAACACCTACAAAACAAAAAAGGAAAAAAGTGTCCAAAAATACCAATATAAGATATAACACTGAGATATAAATATTTTACATTCTAACCTGATTTATCAAACAAACATTAAACTGAGATGCATGCAAGTGTCTAGAAGTGGCATCTATTGTAGCACAGTTAACAAACAAGTCAAGGTAAAAATCATAAACAATAAAAAAGGTGTTGATTGCAATAATAGTAACTATAAAAGGCAAACCTTTCAGCCTCCCCACTAGGCATGATAGCAAGCCGTCCAGTTTCACTAGTTCCAACAACCAAGACCTGCTCATTTCCAACCTTCATTATTTGCATACATTTTGCTGTTTCCCCAGGCCCAAATTTAAATTTTGCAAGCAATGATCCACTCAAAGGATCTATACGGCAAACATCTGACATGTGTGTGGAACCATCAAGTCCAATCCTCAGTACCAATATTGTTTTGCTCTCTTTGTGATACAGAATTTTGCGAGGAGTGCCACCAATATGAAACTTTTGTACATTGAGCCTGTTGCTCTGGACCATTTCCACCTGAGCAAAAGAAATGGGAACGCATATAAAATAAATGACAATCATTTTAAGGATGAAAAAGGGAAGGACTAGAAAACAACAAAAAGAATGAAATAAGCCATACAATTCCAACTAAATTTTCTGTATTTTTTAGAAGGGTTCTGAACATGTTTTGCCAAAACCTTGGATACTCGTAAGACCACAAGTTTAGGATATTAGCAATATAATTTCAAATATCAATATCGTATCAAGGATTAGTCCTCCAAAAATGTATCAAAGATCAATTCTCCAAAAAAAACACATATTAAGGATCGAGAATCATATCACAATACAAACGCAATACTTTTTGGAAAAAACCAAAAAACTTCAAATTTCAACTTGAAACTTGGGGATAAAATTAAAAAAATTATGATAAGCATATAAAAACACCCATAAAAATTTCCTAAAGAATTAGAATGTATAAAATATCAATTAGATAAAGATATAGTAGTCACATACATGAGAAAAGTCTTAAATCATGTACAAAGAACTAAACAAACTCATAACACTTTAATATATATCACATTACATTTTAATAAGCGAATATAATTCAAGTTAAAGTTCAATATATTTCAGGTTATATTTTAATAGAAATCAGGTTATGTTTCAATATATATCACTCTAGTAAACATTGTTTTGAAAAGAAGTTAAAAATAAAAGGCTAATTAAAAAAGTGTCACGCTGTTACCAGATTAAGGCTGTTCTCTGCAACAAATAAAATTCCTTCTGGGCAATCGGTAGAATTCACAGGTGTGACATGAGTTGAAGGTTCAACAGAAATAGATGTATATGCAAGGCTATGTCTTGCTGACTGTAACAACCAAGGCCTATCACTCAGAACAATTATATCTGAATCAAGTGAATTGCGAAGAGGAACTAAAAATACAGGTGTAGTTCCAATATGACGAATAGCAATCAATTGCAAATATATTGGCATTAAAATATCAAATTTGTTCATGTCTGTCTGTTTTGGAGATAAAGAATATGGAGGTGAAGCACTCAGAAAAGAAATATCCATTTTACCAAAATGGTTATCATGGGAAGGTGCCTCCATCCCTGTTAAAGATGGCAAGAACTCAGCAGGCCACTCAAAACGAAGAAGCATCCCATTTCTCAGACCCGAGAGAAGATAGCAGCGATCAACTAATACAAGTCTTACATCTTCAGGAATACAACCAGCAACAGGAGTTCCCAATGCATTATTTATTGAAATGTTACCAATAGCAACAATCTTAATACCTTCGTTGGGCACAAATGTTAGAATCTCCACTGAAGGTTTATGCGTCCCAAGAACAAATGTCCTGCCTAGTTCAACACTAGCTGCCCAAACATTTGCATGATGTTGATCTGCTAAAAATGCCAAATGTTCACATTTAGAACTCTGAGGTATAGAAATGCAAGAAACTTCAGTTTGAAGTTCAACTCGTTGAACCTCAGATACTTCATGGTGAAATGCTGATAATGATCTAGCTACAAGGATAGACAAAAAACAAGGATTAGAAGTAGCAATTACTATAAGATTCCTCCCAACTGCACCTTGACAGATGGAAACATTGTGAGGGCTCCAGGATGTACAGATGGGAGTGGTCTGAGGAATCCCTTCAGGATGGGCAGATTTTGTAGGCAAACAAAGCCTCACTTCAGTTCTGTGAATCTGAACTAGCAAACAATCAGCCAGTAGACCACATGCCAAAGTGCAAACATTAGGCTGAAAACCAACACCTTCACTAACATCAACAAAACTCAAACCAACTGACAGTACTCTTGTTTCTTCAACAAAAGATAGCACAACAAAGGAATCATGAAGATCACTATGTTTCATCTGCATGGCCCATGTACCAGTGATTCCTTGATAAATGGATGGAGTTCTGATGAGCCTGTCAACATTCACACCATTACGGATAATTCTCAAGGATCCTTCAGAACTTATGCCACAGCAAGCAAACATTTGAACTTGTTTCTCTTCATGGCAATCAATAAACAACGTATCTAAAATTGGTGCAATGTTCTGAATGGGACTTGCGGCACACAACTTTCCATTCTCCAACTTTAGGACTATTCCATCGCCCATCTCAGCAAAGGCAGTAATATATCCACCATTGACCCACAGCAGGGCCTTATAAGGCAGACTGTTGTAAAGAGACCCTGATACATTAACTTTGACTCCACCAGGCCAATAATTTATATCCAAAATGTATAGGTCACCAGTGTCCAAACAAATCATTAATTTTGGACTACTTGATTCTGTTGGTTCCCAACACCAGGAGCAGACGAGTCTTAGTTTTGAGTTAAAGTCATCATCAATATACATGGGAGCATGATCTTTAGCAATATAATCTGGAGAATTTTTCAGTGCCAACAAGGTACAAGCATAGATATTATCATCATCAACATCTAAATCTCTGCAGGACTTACCAATAGCAACTGTTCTTAGAGAAGAATAGCTTACATTTAAAAGGCAACAAGGCTCCAATGGGTTACTTAGATCCAGTAGGACAAAATCAACTATCCTAAAAAGAAGTCCAAATCCAGAAATGTGAGGAACATCTGTTATGTGTATGGCAAAGGGACCAGGATCAGAATATGTTGAAAATATGTTTACAGTGTTTGTGTCATTGTAGCACCCACATATCAAAAGCTCATTCATGCTAATATCGCTCCTGTTATAGGAAGATGTTAGTCTTGCAAGAACTTAGAGCATTTGAATGCTGTGAAATCAACTATAGTTTACAGAACTAATCAGCCAGCCCCCTCAGAGAACGTATATACTAAAACATACTAAGACATGGCATCATATAGATAATACCTGTGCATAATTACAGCGAGAATGGGATTGTAGTTGTCCCTCATTGCATGACTGTCTCTTGAAATGAAGCTCATGCTCCAAATTGCACCATGGGGAAAAGTCATTAAATCATTTGGACCCTTTGATTCAGGTGGGTAAGAGATTTTCTGAAATTATGACAGGGGAAGATCTTCAATATCTGAAATAATTAGTACTAATATCACATTAGAGGAGAAAAATACAAATAATAATAATAATAATGGCATAGGAACATGGTAATTTCTAACAATCTTACCTTTTCAATTATGTTTCTGCAAGTTGATGTCGAAATAGAAAGCAAAGCAAAGTAGTCTTCATATGCACTAACAGCAATATAACCACCACTGAAAATAAACAGCACAGAACAAAAAGTTAACAGACAAAACACAGAATAAATGTATAAAAGCAATACAAGAAAAACATCATATAAAAACAAGCAAAGTTTTTATTGCTGAAGTTGTAGCTTCCTAAAGAATCCTAATTGCCTCAAGCATGATGGCCTTGAGTGTTGTTGCATAGTCATATGTCCTCCTTTCCCCCATGAGTGTTTTTTTGCCTATTTGTTTTTCTTCCTTTTTCCCCTCAGTCTTCTATTTTCTCCTGTGCCTTCCTAGTAAGCACATTTGTATTTCTGTGTATATGGTTTATTAACAAAATTTCCTTCTTAATTGACTTGAGTGTTGTTTGACAACTCAATTTTCATTTTTCCCTTAGCCTTCTCCTTTCTAGTGTTCTCTGGTAAGTGCATTTATATATATTTATGTTTTTCTCATTTTTCCATCTTATCACTTTAAAAATAATCGAAAATATCTATTTTATTCCTCCTCTTTGAAATGGTTTTTCTAATAAAGGATTAGAAAAGTTTTTACGGCCTTGTCTCTTCCACTGACTTAAATGACAATTTTGCCCTGTTTTGAAGATATCTTACACATGCAACTAGTTCAAGTCATGGCAACTTGCACAAATTGATGTAGATGCAATAATCACCATCTATGATCTTTAGCACTGAAAACTTATCATGAAAGTTGTAGTTAAAAAAAGGCTACAAGATATTTGAAGCATTGGATTCTGTTGCAACATCACATAGGCTTTGGCTTACGTAGACTCAACAGCTAGCATTCTTCCTAGTTGATGCCTTGAATTTCCTGGGCCAGAAAGCTGAACATGAGTTAAAGGTGTGAACCTAAACCAATCAAGCAAATAGAAAGAATAGTTAGTTAAGTAATAAGAAATAACTTCACATTTTTTTGCAAAGAAGCAATAGCCTTATATTATATGAAAAGATATGGTTATCATTCTTGATATGCCCATAATATATGATGGCAATATCAGTTGGATATAGATGCAAACTATTGATAACAGGCATTAAATGGGCAGATGGATATGGCTGGGAAGAGTTAATGTTATTGCATTATTAAAATGCCAACATAGCACGCCAGTTTGTTTTGGTTTCTCAAGGACAATGCAAATGAGATTAGAGAATATGTGGTTCAAATGGAAGGAGGTATGATGGAAGACTGTACAGTGCTCAGCAGGGGAGGATATTCTGGAAAAAATGGAATGGAAAATAATAAAAAAAATACTAAATTCATGATAGTGTGACTTATTAACTTAATAAACATGTACTAAAATGGAATGGAAAATGAAGTGTGCACGTCTTAATATTTGCTCAATTATTTTTTCCCATAATTTCATAATGTGACTTATTAACTTAATACCATGATAGTTATTACAAATTTATACGTTTTTCTTATTCTTAAATATAGATATTATAGAACATTTTCTCCTTTCATCGGACAGCTTCTTTGTCTTTGAAATTATATTAAAAAGTTTACTTAACAACTTAATCCCCACTTCACCCATACAATTCCACACTTCAATAGGATACCATTTAGTCCAATAGCCTTTCTACATTTCATATTTTTGATAGTTTCTTCTACCTTTAAACTACTAATTCTTCTAAAACAACTATAATTTATATCCTTTATATACCATCCAAATTTTACATATAAGAGTTTCCTACGATGGATTCATCAAATAACTTAATAACTTCATCTCCTAATCTTTTATTAACTATCATTCCAACTCCATTTCTACATCTATCTTTTCCTGTACAACATAATTTAAAATCACTATCATCAACTAACCTAGATTTTTCTCACACCTATTTAGTCTTTTGCAAGCATAGTATATTAATTTTCCTTCTTAGCATTGTATCTACTAATTTCATACTCTTACTGATCAAGCTTCCTATATTCCAAATTGCTAACCTAATTTTAGTGTTTTAAACTAACTTCTTTACTCACACTTGTCCATTAAAATGTGATGATACTTGTTTATTTTTAACTACATCTGCACATCAATGTAAAGCCCCTTACTTAAGAAGGTTACACCTAGGGTGTGCAATGTTTTCCTCATGTTTTCTTTTTATTACACCTAAGATTTGGCACAACACATTGCTAAGAAGGTTACGCCCCAACAAATTATTTCTAAAATTCATGTTTATGAAGAGTTAACAAGTTTTTACGGTTAACTATCTACCAAACATTAACCCTCCTCCTTTATCCAAACTAAGAATTGACTATGAAGGGATGAACCTAAATGTTAATGACAATGCCTTTTTTTAATTTGCATATTAGATGCAACTTATTAATTTTTAATGAGATTCATAATTTCTTAAGCCTTGGCGTTTTAACAACCTTGAGATAGAGTAGGCAAACTTGAACGTAGTGGGCATTAAGTTTAAATATTACCTTGATTAATTTTTACTTTATAAAGTAGGTTAATGAGCTATAGTTTAACTAGAACATGAGCCATTGTAGGACGTTAATAATTTAATATAAAGGTAATACCTTATAAACTTAAAGCAACATCAGATAGTTGAGAGGTCAGATCACAGTCAAACCTCTATCTTTTGTCTAAAAACCCAAGGTCTTTCTCGATAGGCAAATTGGGTGCTACAAGTTGGTGGCAATAAGGAAAAGCAATGGAAAAGAAACATGAAGCTGGTGCACTCAATAAGTACAGTAAAGCATTCTTGAGTCGATTCATGGCATACCATATTGATACAGGAGAAAAAATGTAGGAGAATGTACCTCATTATCATAAAGTAGTTAGGCAGGACAGAAAAGGATGGTTTCTTCCATTCATAAGAACAATTCTTGAATTATCAAAGTGAGATTACTAATTTTCCCTTAAAAACTTGACTAACCTGTCCATTTCAGTGCAAAACATAAGAAAGGTGATCTTCCCAGAATCTGATAGAACAACAAGTAAATCTTTCCCCTGCAAATAAAACAATTAGTGTCTCTAAAGAAGCATCATGACATATTAAGGAAAACAATAAAGTTTGAGCAAACCTCTGTGTTTGATCTCTTGGATTTATCCCAACGTAGGACAGCAAGATCTTTTATTATGCCAAATACAGTTTGATCACAAACTGATTGCATTATTCCATTTTCACTAACCACTACCAACTCTATTGATGTTTCCTGAAGGAAATCCCAAGCAGCATAAACAAAATTTGTGACTGGAGAGATTGAAGTTCATTTAACAGACACTAAGTGTTAGGATGGGCTGATGGGCATATGAAAATAGGAAAGTATGTACAGCACCTTATATAAATAAGCACTTCCACTTTCCCATAAAATGGGTTGTTTATCATTTCCATGAGCAAATTTGTAAAGCTATTTTTTGATTTGTCGAATATAATGAAAAGCATAAACATAAAGTGAAATGAAAAATAAATAAGCAATGCAAGTCAATTACAATGCAACACGATCCCACTATTGCAAAGCTGTAAATTGAAACCTTGGTAACAAAAAGATGGTGGCGATTGAGGAATGTTTGCATTCATCTTGGCAATGGATTCTACTGAGTTCAAGACAGGATCTCACGTGAGACAGACGTTTGTTTTGGAATGTTTTAAAGTGATTTTGGAACACAATTGCAACTTGTATAAAGAAAGAGGTTGGCAATGGTGAATGCATATGCTTCTAGGGGGATAGTTGGAGATGAAGGGAATCTCTTGCTGCAGCATCCTTTCCAAGCCTATTCTGTATTTCATCTATTATAGTATTGCAAACTAAAATGCAATTCTTTCAGCTCTGAGCCTTTCGAACAAAAACCAAAGGGTAAGGATTTTTTGAAAGGATAAGGATATTGAGGACCTGGAGTTGCTACTGGAGTTATTAAATTCTCCGATGCAACCCTCAAAGGGGCTGGATCCATGGCATAAAGCAAAACAACTCTAGTATAGTCTACGTAAAGTGCATCAAGAGGCTGAAATTAAAGGATGGTTCCTAACAAGCTTCCTTCAAGATGATGGTCTTCAATGAAGTCTCTCTACTTAATTCCCTTTGATTAATTGCTTGCTTAAGTATTACAGAATCAAAAGACTCCAAACCCCACTACTACAACAAGTGCCTAACTCAAATGAAGTGATATAAATCATTCAAATTTGTCACCTATATCATTTTCAATGATTTGCCAGGTTTCCATTGGGATACACCTAAGTCCTGTTTGTGCACTGTTAGAAAGTAAAGAAATAGAAAAAATGGAAAGTCAGGAAAAGGAAAAAATAAAAAGTTAGGATAGTCAGGAAACAAAAAGATAGGAAAGTGATGTTAGTGATTGTTTATGCCGCTATCAAAAAGTTAGGAAAGTTGTATAAAATAGGTTTTTTAATGAATAACCTAAACAAGATTGATGGACATGATTTGTTTCCTTCCTCTATGGCTATTTCTTGTCCAGCTCAATTCAACCTCCTGCCAAACCCAAGCTATGTGCCGCCTCAACAGTTTCCTTCTTCAATGTCAATGTATTTCACCAACAAGGAAACCTTCCAAATCTCTAAGCTACAGACAACCAGCACCCTTACCCTTCTCCATTTTCAAAAAGGAACTCCTTTCCCTTTACATGGGAAGGAGGAGATTCAAAAAAACCCTTCTCCTAACAAATAAGTGGGGGGAAGAAGCTTTTGGGCTTCGAGGGAGGGACACCCAACATCTCAAGGGAAGAACATCCTTCACACCACCATGAACACCTTCACCTCTAACCTTCCACACTCCATCAAATCAGCCCATCCACCTTCAAACAACCACATTAGCTCTCCATTCTCACTTGAGCACCTTGACCACAACCTCCACTCCTATCCAAACATCCTCCCTCCACATCACAGACCTATATCATTTTTGACAACCTACAAATCACACCACCTCTATTCCAACCTCAAACGACAAAAAAACAACCCACAATCAATTGGTCGATCCATTGGAAAGACTCCCTTCCAATCCATTGACGTCCATCATTCTTCCAAGGCACAAGAGGTGACATAGTCAAAGACGAGAGGAGGATGAAGGGGTGGTGACAAACAAAGGAATAGAGTTGGTCAAAGACAGGAGGGGGTTTCATGCCAGCAGCACAAGTGACGTCAAGCAGTGTGGGCAAGGACAAGAGGAGGACAATGATTTTTTATTTTCGAACGATAGAGGGTTCAAAAGTTGAGAAGAGTCTAGCCTTTATACATAAAAAAGTTAATAATAAATTTTCAACTTTTTGATGTAGCACAGATAATAGGAAAGTTAGAATTTTTTCTGTATTTTCCTTTCCTGACTTTCCTGATAGCACAACCCTCCCCCCAATGTTAAAGTCAAGTATCCACTAATGTAAGGTCTCGATAGAATCTAACATTGTAGACAGTAACTATCACTTCAATAAGTCAACCTAGAGAGGCAGTCTTGATGGGAAAGTTGTAGCATCATGAACATTTGTTTTAAGTGTTGATTAGATAGTTGCTGGGTCCAACAATCAGTAATATATATTGATGTATGTCATCAAAATTTCAGTGATATGCATCTAACTTTCAATTTATATATTCATGAAATAACACCGATGTAGGAGTTTTCTCAATAAATGTGAATTTGCATTTTCCAAAAAAAATTGTTTTTTTCACTATGTTTCCAATAACATAAGGACATAACCATCAAGTTGACAACTAGAAGGTTGTAACTACTTTATGGCATATGATGTCCAACAATTATGAAAAATATTTAAAATTAAGCCCACAACATTAAGGATGTTAGCACAAATAGGATGAATCACACTGATAGAAGTGATACATAATGTTTTGTTCAAGGAAATCTCATCATGGTGATTGAAATAAGTAATTCACCTAGATTCTAGAAAATAAAAAAGCAATGACACTACACATGCATGCACATACGACCACCCACGTGCACACACAAACACACTACACATGCACGAAGACACACATACACAACCAACAACCTACCCACCCACACACACATAGACGAACACACGCATGCATGTGCACACACATACACACCAGCCCATTCACACATAAGCACACACAATCACACACAATCACACATGCATGCGCACACCCAATCCACCCATACGCACGACACACATGCAAAACCACCCACAAGCATATGCACACGCACAAACCCACCCACACACAAATTTACACACATGCACGCACACACCCACACACACACACGTGCATACATGAACACACATACCCATCCACCCAAATACGCGCACGTGCAAACCCACTCAGGCGCACAACCGTACAGACACGCAAGTACGTGCGGACCCACCTGGCCGCCTACACACGCCCACCCACCCAAATCTCTCCCGCCCCTCCTTCGGTCCTTCTTTCTTTTATATTCCATCACTACTACAACTTGAGGGATCCTGCTATGGGGAGACTCACCGATATCCGAAGATCTAGTGTTGAACTCCCAACGCTATATTGCAGGAGGCCAGAGTCAATTTATGCAGTCTTCGTTTTAAAACACAAAGTACAGAATGGGAGACTCGTGACCAAAAGAAAAATCGTTTGATTCTTCAGACAAGGAGGAAAAAACAGGAATAAAAAACGCCCGTAGCCAGATGCTACCAAATCCAAACCAGAAAGTCGTCATCAAGCAATAAAAAACATTCAAGGATCAAAAATATCAGGAAGACAAACTAGGAATTACCTTCCCGAGGACGATGTCGAGGAAGAAAGAAGAACGAAAGTGTCCGCGCACGGCATGGAGGACGGCGCTGCTCTTGAACACGCATTTGGCGAGATAATGGACACCGCCACCTGCCGGCTCCGAGCAAGAGTGCCGCGCACTCGCGCCCTTCCATCTTTCATCCTCCGCCATTCTCTCTCCAGAGAGACACCGGATGCGTCGGAGGTGCGATTGGAACGGGAAGAGGAGCAGGTGCGGACGATGGGGTATCGGGTGTCGGATCTACCGCGGTTACCGAAGTGGAGGGAAGCAAGGCCGGTGCGGGTAGGCGGATCGACTGATCGGGTGGTCAAACGTCCGGATGGCACGATCCACGATGACTAAAGTAGGATCCAACGTGCCGAGGAGATTACTTATTACCTACCGAAGGATAGTCTTCCTGGGAAGAAGGGGGTGTCTGTGCTATTTCCATCATTGTGACATGTTTGTACATATTGAAGATAGAGAGAAATCATTTCTTTCCATCGCTATCATATAAAAATTGATGAAAATTTTATTTCTCATCTTCTCGTTTCCTCCTTTCTTTTATGTTAGAAAATCTGCAATCCAACCTTGTAGCTTCGTCAATTTATTGTATTCATCTTTTATTTCGATTGTTGTTGCTTAAACAAGGAAGGAAGACACATCTTTCGCCATCTATGCATCTTCTGGCCATCTACACATCTTCCATTTAGGCTAATTTTTACTATAACTTATCTTGCAACTTCACTTACATTTCTATAACTTTACACTTATCGTCTTCCAACTTTTAAGTTTCTAATCTCTCCCATCCATTGTCTATCAACCTTTGAGTTTTTAATCTTTACAACTTCATGCTTGTCACTTATTCACGTGGGTGGTAATCCTCTGTTGGTACATTCCTCTCTAACATTTTTCATAATTTTTTCTCTTTTTTTCTATGTAGTGGTTTTCCTTTAAAGAAAATATCTTTGTTTCATTTTTGCTGTTAAGATCTATTTTGCATTTGCTTTACATTCAATGATGTGCCTATTGATTTTTACAGTGGTTTTGCATTTGTTGTTGATGTTTTTGCCCATAAGCTTACTCCAGTTGATTTGTTGTTAATATTTTGCATAGCTTATTTGTGTGTTTATGCTGTAACTTGTATGTTTAATGTTGTGTTAATAGTAATTGAATTTTAATTTCATTGAATTCTAAGTTGTCTACATTTAGTTATGATTTTTAGAGTAAAGAAGTGTTGTGCAAAATTTTTGTGTTGACTGTACTATGTTGTTACTAAAATCTAATTGTTTATGTTTTGAAGGTTGATGTTAAGTATTTATGTTACTTTTTATGTTATTATTTATACATCTTTAAGTTAGTTGTTTAAATGTTTATGTTATAATGATATACTTATGCAGGTAGTTGATATTTAAATGAAGAACATTTGCAACATCTATTACAAAGACAACCACGAAGAAGACAACGTAAGCTAGTAATGTTACTTACACAATTGTCAACAATACTTGCACATTATATTGTAGATTTCATTCTTCAAGTAGTAGAATAAATATATAGTATTTAAGGACAAATTTATATAAAGAGATTGCTAGATCTTACGATACCTCCCTAAGCATACAACAGTCGAAAAATATATCACATGAGTCAACATGTATTTATATAATTTTGTGGATTGCTTAAAAGAGAAAAAGTAATAGAATATAGTCAAAGTATAAGTATAGAATAGAAATTAATAATTTTTCTAGTTACAATTAATTAGAACCAATGGTATGAAGTGACAATTAAGTGATTTCATTAATCCTTTTGGATAGTTAGCACATACTTCAATGAGATTGTCAATGCTGTAATTAGATTATATCATGTACTTATAGTCAAACCTTCTATATCAACATCAATTATAATTCAAAATGATTCAAACATCTACCTATATTTTAAGGTAAAATAATCATTATATTATGTTGTCTTCTATTTCATTGTTAGTATTTTTAATGAAATTGACATTGTATCATTTTGACAAGATTGCATTGACACTATCAATGTCACACATGTTAACGCTACCATTTATGTAAAAGAAAATGTTAAATTCAGAACTCGAAAAAAAAACTTATCTCAAAATATATTAGCAACTTATAATTTTGACATAGAGATCACATACATTATTGTAAGATAGAAAGAATTAATTGCAGATGTACAAATTTTACAAGATGCTACGTCTCAACAACATAAGTTAAAAGTCTTACATGGTACGTTATTAATTATGTTTGCATTATTTTTAGTTTTTAATATTGAATTGTATAAGTTGATAATTATAGTATATTTTGTATAGGTAAGTATTATTTTGTTGATATTGGATTTTTAAATTGCCTTGAATTTATTTATCTATATCGAGGTATACGATATCATTTATTAGAATATAATTGGAATCAACTTCTAAATAATACAATCAAGAACTTCAATTACAAACATTCTCAACTGATAAATGTAATTGAATGTATATTTGAAGTAATTAAGCATCGTTTTGTCATTTTATGAGGATACATGTTATATCGATTTATAATACAAGCGAAGATAATTTTAACATATTTTTTCCTACACAATTTTATTAGAAGAGCAAATCGTAAAGATTTAATTGAAGATCTCATAGATGAATTAGTTGGAGAAAATACTAATGATCTACAAGAAAAATCATTTATTCATGTTGAAAAAGAAATTATACATTATAATACTAATTTGAGCATAGATCAACAAAAAAGAATACATGATGATGTATTGTGTGAACAAATTATGTACTCTATGTGAGAAAGAAATAATATGTGATTTTTTTATTTGGAAATTACTTGTAATGAATTATAATTTTTGATGAAAAAGTTATTTCATAACTTACATCTTCTATATAAACAACTAAAATTTTTTTAATAGTAATATAAATTGTTAATATATAATATGACTTTTATAATTTTACTTTTTAAATTTAAATATTTCATATTTAAAATAAAATATTAAATAATTTAAAATTCTTAAATAATGTATTTCTAGTCATTTCATGTAAGTGCACAAATATTTCAAAATTTCTATCATTTTCTTAGCATGCACAAACAACGTTTCATTTACTAGCGTACACAAATAATGTTTCTCTTTCTATCATATCCTGCAGTTTTCATTTTCCACAATTTCTTGTATCTTCCGCCGCTTCATTTTTTGATGAAAAATGTACACAAACAACCATAAGACAATGTAATGTAATGATACACGGCCCTAAGAAAGGAAAAGGAACTTGATCATAGGGCTTATAAATGCTCCATTACAACTCCTTCAAGACATCGTCCGTCCATTTACAAGATGTGTGAAAACTTCAAACTTTCTTTTACAAGGCGTGAGAAAACTTCATACTCTCTTTTTCAAGGCGAGACAGTTGAGATGGGTTGCGATGCAAATTAAAGATCTGGCTATTAAATATCTCTCTACAGTGCAAGAGAAAATCTCCTTCATCGTCGTCTCTTACCTTGAGGACTGGAAATCTCATTCCAAATCCACAAGAACTTACAGATTTCGAAAGAAAAAAAAAAAAACCTCTCCTCATGCATCATCACCCACAGCAAAGCCTCTTTAGCAAGAGATCCCTTTATTTCCAACAGAGTTAGTTCCTCTCCTACAAATCCCAAAGAGGAAGAGATTACTTTCATCCAAACTTCTACTCAAAAAAATATTGTAGCCTTCTAACATGGTGAATGGAACAAACAAGAAACATTCAGGACCCACAGGTGATTAAAAGGCTTATCAATCTTTAATTAACAATTTATCACTAGGTAAGAGCATGCCCTTACCTTACCTTCCCTTGTATTTGAAGAGGACTTTCACTCTACCTGTGAATCGACCACCATTTCAAGAATCTTTGACAAAAACGTAAGAAAAACTTCAAGCACTTCCATCAAAATGGTTTTAGTAAATGGAAAAGCACTTACAGATCAGAGGAAGATGAAACCTTAACCGAGGATAAGGAAAACAATCTTCTCTTATCATTCAGTTCAAACTTTAAGCTTCGGAGAAATTATAATGGCGAACACGTCTATCAATTTACGAACATTTCCAATACAAATTTCCATAAGATCAAGCTTTTCTTTTACAAATACAATCCTCATTCCAACGGCAACAGAACGTTTGGATTTTCATGCTAAAGAGAAAGATCCCATTCATCTCTGGGAATAGAGAAAATTTTCATTTTGAACCACCCAAACATATAAAAGAGGCTCATTTACTCTTCCCATATCGATAGACCCTTCGAACTTCTATATGAAAAATAGTAATAACTACACCATTACTTCGATCAATACCATTCTGCAGGGGGCATTTAGGATTGATTTTAAAATGTTGCAGTACTACGTTGAAAATTTATCTGTTACGAGTTAAAAATGATCGATGATAAGATAAAATCCCAAAGTACCCGAGAAAAATAAAATACAACACAGCAAAGTAAAAATAAAATGAACAAAAATAAAGTTTCGATGTGAAACGCGCCAGGTAGGGGTCGAACCTACGACTTTCTGCTTAGGAAACAGACGCTCTATCCACTGAGCTACAGGCGCTTCATGTCTGATATTGAAAAAAAAGTTAAAATCATGTTAATACCGCACCACCACACATTTATAGTGGGGTCGATTGTGCCTTCGTTAACCTTTGCTTTAATTTACCGCTCCCACCTGCTTGTGAGATGATTCCGGTCCAGTCACCAGAAGGTGGTAGATACGCTACTCCTCGATCCGCGGTTGGTCAATTTGGTGAGCACGTACCTTTAATCACCAACCATCCTTCCAAGTTCATATACCCAACTTCCAATCCTCGATTCCTCTCCAACCCCCCCCCCCGCGACCATCGTCTCCTGTTCCTCGAGTCCACTTCCATCACCCCAGCCAGCGGAATAATTAATCCAAGATCGCCCTTAATGGTAAAAGAAGAATCAATCATATATATTCGTCGGTCAACAACCATATGAACGTTTGGTTTGGATTCTCTCCTCTCGCGCGCTAGCTATCTCACCAACCTCACTTCACCTCCACGGCCTGCCAGTCAATCCAATTAACCTCCATCCGCTTTCTCCCTTTTGACAAGCACTTATTTCTCTTGCTCTCTGCAAGCAAACCCACCTAGCTAGCTGCTTGTTTGATTAATTTGCTCGCATATATATATACACATATGCCACCACCATCAAATTCTTCAATTCCTCTTCTAGCTCCCAATTGGGCTTCAACAATTAATCCTTCTCCTTCGTCTCAGAAGCGGCAATTCTAATCACGCCTTTGTATGCTGTTCTCATATATGATGCCTGTTTATTGAAGGTGGTGTGCATGCATGGGAGATGGGAACTTGTGGCAGAAGCGAATCGCCAAGCGTGACGGCTGCCACGTTAATTTCCTACCGGTGGGTTCTTAACTGGAGTTATTGATTTTTTTTTTTTTTATGATGGAGTTATTGATTTGAACTAGAAAAGTAGAAATTTATCAACAATGGTCAACTGATCTAGTTATTACAATTGCTTTAGCTGTAGTTACATATATATATATATTGTGGCAATTAATATAACAACAAATCAGGTTAATTATGGGTATGGTCAGACATATATATGTGTGAATTCAGTTGATCCATCTATTGATATATGGTCAGGACTATTCATCAATTCTAACCAAAGATCTAGTAAAATATTATAGCAACTACTTTTGTTTCAGTCTAAAACTACTTGGTTAGGAAATTTAAGAAAAAATTTAAAGATTGTCTGTAATAAAATTATAAATTAGATTATTATTTCGTTGTGCAATGTTTTGTATTCATGTCAACCCCAACCGCCATGGGTAAGTTTCCATAGGGATATAAAGAATATAGCTTACCTTGGCACAAGTTTCATCTGCCTACAACAGATTGGTAGTTGGGTGATCCAGAAACTTTGAAAGGTAGATCGAGGCCTTGAATTCTGACCCATATTGTGAAAGATTTGCTAGCCTTGTCGGGAAAATATTATTGACCCTTGATTATACGTTCCTATGTTAGTCGATGCCTTTTTTCTACTTTTGAATCAATGATTTTCTTCTTTTGTGGCTCGACCATATACGATAGGAAAAGATGAACAACATTACTTTCTTGTGTCGTCATTAGCCGTATCGTGTTTCCTCCCGTTAACTGTTGAGAAGTGTGTCAACAATAAGTTCATCAATTTTTAAGTAAAAAAAGCCTAGGAATCATATGAACTCTACTGCTATATGTTCTAGAAGTAAGAAGTAGTCATCTGAACTCTCATGACATGCTATAGCTTGTAAGGATAACTTATAAAACAATTTCATGTTAATATTCTAATTTATTTGATTCACGACCTTGTTGGGTAATCGTACATGTAATATAGTTGAACAATATGCAACGCTAGGATAACAAAATTGATTATTCTTTTAATCCATGCTGAGAAAATAGGTTCTACGTTAAAATCTAGGTAAAAAATACTATCATTAGCATAATAAAACAGTACCCTTTAGTTTGACTATAGCATTCAATGTTCAACAACTAGTAATTTGATTACGTAGGTCATCGATTCAATCATTTAAGCTCATCATTTGTTAGTGGAATGATTTTTCAAGTAAAATATATAATTCCTTAGTAGCATAATGTACATGTAATCAATAGATTGAGTTTTTAAAGTAATTACTTATTAGCATAATGTACATGTAAATTGCATGCAATTATATTAATAGATTGAGTTTTAGAGGAGTGATTGGTGGGGATGCAAGAAGTAGTGATTATATAAAGCATATATTCATTTCAATAATAATGCAAGTAATTAATAAATTGAGTTTTAGAGGAGTGATTGGTGGGGATCTAAGAAGTAGCCCTTATATATATAAAACATATATTCATTTAAATAATAGAGAAGTGTAGCTTGGTTGGTAATTAAGGTAAGTAATTTTAGGGCATGCCATTGCAAGTTTAAGGCTCACCTACGGCAATTAGGAAAAATTCTTGAAAATTTAATTCTTATTTATAAATTTCAAGGGTATAATTAATTTGGTCTATCAATAAATTAAAATTCAAGTCCATAGAGAAGGAGACTTCTCGTAATATAAATAATGATCACAATTTGAAGGTTCTACTTATAGAAATTAAAGTCTTATAATCTAGTGAAGACATAAAAGTCAATTCAATTCATTACATTGTGCAGATGAATGAAAAAGATAGATTTCAATAATGTGGAAGGTATCGGGGTCAAATTTATTTAAATGTAGAAATTTTCAAACTATATTCTTACCATAAAATATTTCTAAAACTACAACTTTAGAGAACTTGTTTACAAAAATACAGTTTCACAGTTATATGGTGCCATGCATTAATTTTTTAAAATTTGAACCAAACAAGACAGCACACTCCCGGTCCTTAGCTTTTTTAAGTTTATTTTTCAAGTGATTTGCCAGCCTTAACGTTCAAATGATATGTGTCTGTTCGGTATGACTTGTGAGAGTTCTACATCTCTTAGTGGCTCATGAAATATAATGATCACGGCACTTGGACACAAAATACAGTACAAATACAATCCTTGACTTGAAGTTTCTCTTAAATTGACTTGAGTCAACGTACGTAAGTGTTGTAGTCAAATCTGAAGTTATTCTTTAGTTACAAACGCCTTTGTATGAAATACTTGCTTTCTTGACCTATATGTGTGTCTTCTTTTCTCTATCTTCATTCAATCACCTTCTTTATACACTATATATACGTTTATGAAAACCACTTTCACATGTAAGAGATGCTTAGTACTTATGTTTTTGTTATCACAAAATTATGTAAATTAAATCAAACATCTACTGACTTTATCTTACAAAGGAAGTGAAGGGACTTAAAACCTCAAATGTGTAGGCTTCTAAAGATCTTTGGATACTTAGGCGAGTAGCTTGAGAGAATCAATTTAGTTTTGGTACATGAAGTGTATCAATATCAAAATTTTTACTAGGATATTTATAATGTTTGTTTGAGGTATGTAGAGCAATATATGGTTGAATGGTAATGAAGAGCATATTGCACGTACTTGGTAGGGACAATTGGCCCACTGGTGAATGATTGGTTGGGTGATCATCTGGGTGTAGTGTTGCCAAAGTATCATATAAGAGAGTCAAGTCTTCTCTAATAAGTACGATTAATTAGAAAAATTAAGTTTCATAATTTATTACTTTGATTGTTCATATTGCTTTTTTTCTCTTTAAGGAAACAAATCATTAGCAACTCAATGGTTTTCTCTTTCAACCATGATAAAATTCTATACTAATCACATCCAGATTTTGAGACGACCTCATCTTTTTCTGGTCCATGCATGCTTTAGAAAGATAGATTATTACATATTTACAATTTTTAATTTCAAGAAATGAAATTACAATTTGATGGGCTCATGTGAGCTTCTTGTTTCAAAGTGATGGGCTCATTAGTAAATATACCATGAATCATTATTTGATGGATTTTTTGCTTGCATGCTGCTAATAAAATATCCTATATATATTATCAAGTTTGCCGTTATAGAACACTTGATGGTATGTCTTCTCAAAATCATATTTATACTTAAACATTATATTCATTATAATACCTAATATAACCTAGGTTATCACTTTAACCTACATGTACAATGACTAAATGACCCTCTTCTCTTTATTATTCTTCTTCTTATTTCTAGTGAACTCAATGATAATGTGGTGGAAGGAGGACAAGTACAAAAGGTGGAGGGAGGAGGCTGTGGTAGCAGTGGCATTGGAAAATGGATTGAGTGTAACTTGTAAATTAGTGAGCAAAAGATGGGTAAAAAGGTCATTTCACACACATAAAAAAATATCTTGCCACCACTATTAAATGCAGTGCCATTTTGGACAAGGTTTAATTTTTGAAAGGATATGTTGATAATAACACATCTTACAGTGGCATGCAAACAAAATTCCTTATTTGATTCATTGAAAGTACAGTGATTATACTGAATTAGGACTGAGAAAATGGCCCATTCAATCGATCAGTTGCTTTTATGACTAAATTTGAAATTATATCTAACTTGCTGATAAAAGAAAATGGGTAGAAATAATAATCAAAGAATCATTTATGGGCAATATTTTTTTTAAAAGCGCCAACAAAATAAGAAACAAAGTCAAGTGTTATAAAAACAACAAATAGTCAATTGGGAAAACAACTTTTTAACGATATTGGTATTTTTTCTATATTTGAAGTTAATTAATACAACCTTTCGACAATGTTGTGCGAGAGCAATTACATTCTACTATTGCTTTTTCAAAAATGGTTAACTTGACTTTATCAGGTATTGAACTAGTCACTTCTACCGTGAAATACTTACAATACCATACAAAGAGGGAGCACACTCGCACAAACGTGGTCTATATATATATTACTATCTTTTAAGCAAGTCACAATATTACCAATAATAGTGGTAAAATACACTTCCGCAAGCAAACCTACATGTTCAAATGCTAGCATTACCAATACCATGTCGTACACAGATAATATTACTTCATATCACATGTACTTATTGTACTTAATAGTCATACATACATACATACATACATACATATGTGTGTGTGTGTATATAAATATATATGTTTAGAATATAGAAATGTACTTGTAGTTTATCCTATTCAGGAAAACTTATTGAAGTGATCAGAAAAATCCATGAACTGATCAGCGTCCTCGGCAGATGAAACAACATTTTCCCAGAAATTCTCATCTCCAAAAGCAGATAATGGAGACGCCAGAGGTTCCGCTGGTGCCATCACATTATCGTCGCCTCCATTATTACAGCCGTTGCCGCCGCAACCATAGTTGTTGTTATTGATGTTGTCATTCACCTCCTTCTTCTCCTGGAGGATGTCTTCATCCACAAAGGAGTTGATGTAAGAGGAGAACATGTCGTCAGGGAAGCAGTCCACGCCCAAGCCTTCGTTGCTACCATCACCATCAAGGTAATAATCGGTCACGCTTCCATGGAAGAGCATATGCTCCAGCTGGTTATTAGCATGAACGATCTCCTTGGTAGCGATTAAGTTGGTTTCATGCGCCTCAAAGGGTGATGGGTTTGGGGTATGGTTTGGTGTAGTGAGAAGTGCATTGTCAATAATGTTGATGGTGGTGGTGGTGGTGGAGGGAGTGTTGTACTGGTTGCTGGTGCTTAGGGGTCTGTGAGTCCTTGGGTCTATCCCTTGGCTCACAAGCTTCTTGCTGATGTGGGTGTTCCAGTAGTTCTTGATCTCATTGTCCGTGCGCCCTGGGATCCTTCCAGCAATCAGAGACCACCTGGTTTTGTTAAATGATAAGGCAAACATATATATATACATCAAATCAGATTATACATAGAAAGATACTGAAGATAGTATAGTTGGAATGGGATTCTAGATTCAAAATGTGAAACATGATTATAAAAAATAAAAAAACATTGAATGATACTGAGGATGTGATTAATTTCTGGCAACACCTGGGCATTGAAGTATATATAAAAATGGCTGACGTCCTTGGAACAAGTAGAATTAAGGGAAGGGGAAATCTGTAGTCTGAAAGATAAAAAGACTCTAAACCCTATTATCAAAAAAAAATTTTAGGAATAGCGGAGAGTTGGATTAAATATAGAAACCGTACCGTTATAAAAAAAACCTCTAAACCCTAAAGATCCTGGAGATAAAAAAGATTAGTCCAAATTTTGAAGTGTTATAATTGAATCAACAGATCTCAAACCTAAAGCATAGATCTGGTGTAGAAAGATAGGGAGAAGAAGCATGCATGCACCAATTTCTTGTTGAGACATGACACCTGAAACCCTAGAGATCAAAACCTGCTTCTGAATAAATAAAAAAAATGAGAGAAACGAATGCATAATTGGGCTTGACAGTAGAAAGAACCGTGCATGTTCTGTTGTCCCAATTCTCAGACCGATTAGAAGAAGAAACAGTGATCTTTGATGACGGTGGATGGTCACCTGTTTCCCAGCAGGCGGTGGAGGCGGAGGATGAGATCCTCCTCGTCCAGCCCAATCTGGCCCCGCTTGACCGTCGGCCGGAGGTAGTTCATCCACCGGAGCCTGCAGCTCTTCCCGCACCGCAGCAGCCCCGCCCGCTTCGGCAGCGTCCTCCACTTCCCCGCCCCCTCCCTCTTCACGTAGCTCGCCAGCAGCTCGTCCTCCTCCGGCGTCCACGGACCCCTCTTCAACCCCACCTTTGTGCAACACGGCGTGCCGCCGCCTCTCTTCTTCCCCTCCGATGGCTGTCTCTTCATCGCTTCCTGATTCCTATCCCTTCTCTTCTCTTCTGCTCCGCATATGTACCAGCCAAGTAGTGCAAGACGGAGGAGGTGGGGGGAGCTCATCTTTTCTTTTCTTTTTTTAAGAAATTTGTTGGCAATTATATTTGACACGTATCAGAACTCATAATCTAAAAATGCATATTTATTCCTTTTTTTATTTTTCCAGATCACACGTCAATATTCTACTATTATATATCATTGAACCGCCAACAATTAAATAACATACTTATCTTCAAACGGACGGACCCATACGTTGCAGTCCAACTCTGCCCAGACATGGGGCCCTTTTTTACTTGCCAACTAAGTTTTTTTTTTGTTTTCTTCCCTTCCACTTGTGAAACAATTAGCCCTCGTTCTTCTCTTCTCTTTACGGTATAATCTATTTGTCCTTGCTTCTTTCTTCCCCATTCCGGAGAGAGACGATGAAAAGAATTCATTCATTTGAACATTCACCGGTGATTGATTAATTAATTAAAATCCCCACTCAAGTAAGCGCTCCTTAATTATATGTTTCAAACATATATCCCAAAATGAAGTAAGCACAGCTGCCGCGGAAGAAGAAAAAGGAAATCATAATTTCTTCCACCCTCTTCTACTTCTCACTCCTTTTGCCTTCAGAGGTCTCTTTTCATCTGCTCCGAGTGAAAACCGCCCTATTTTGCTCAAAGCTTTCCAACCTTAGGAGACTTAATTGTATGTATATATATATGTGCATGTCTTTTAATTTCCATGCGCGAGAAGCACTCCACTTACCAACTTAATGGAGAAGAATGGCTTTACAGGAAGTAGAAGAAGATTAGAGAGAGAGAGAGAGAGAGAGAGAGAGTGAATTTAGCAACTGGGACAGTGGGACTCCTACCTTTTGCTTTAGATTCTCTTTTGCTTCATCTAGCTTGCTTTCTCTTTTTATGACCTTTTGAGCTTATTCATTCTAGCGTGTTTATTTCTTATTATGTTTTGTTAACTCTACTTCAATTGTGATTTTTTACATTAATCCTCAACAACTAATTCTCACTACGCGACTCCAGCAATATATAGTAAGTAGGAGAGAGAGAGAGAGAGAGAGAGAGAGAGAGGGGGGGGGGGGGGGGGGGGGGCTTCTCTTTTCTCCATCCCTTGCCTTGCCTTGTCTTTCCTTTCCTTTTTACATACGTTTACCTCACATGCTATATCTGATTATAATTAGCATGGCTTTAAAACTCGATTTGGATTAATTAGTTCAACTAATTAAGTTTCACTATACGTTGGGTCACTTATTTACTTAAATCATGTTAATTTAACTGAAAGTGCGTATGACAAATGGAATGAACTTCTGAAAAGAAAAATCCAGAATTGCAAAAAAGTTGCATCTTTGAGTATATATAAATTCTGAAGTAGAAGATACTTTTTTGAAAACATGGTAAATAATAATTTAATGCAAAAGAATTTAAGAAGAGTAAAACCCTAATCATGCACCATCAGAATTTGACATGCAATCGTATCTACAAGTACTCCCAGCAAACAAAACAACCACGAATAAAAGAGCTACCATGACATGGGTTAAGTGCATATTATAACCAAACCATAATCACCATCAGGAACCTACTGTTCTGTATTTAATTTCCTTCTCTCTCTGAAATCGATCTATAAGTACACCACACATTATATTAGCATACATATTTGATCGTATATATGCCACAAGTGATTAACCTTAATTTGTCAGGAACCAGATGGATGTTGTTGCACCGTCAGCATTCTCGCCAGTGCTGAGAGACGAATGATTAAGGTGAATGACGTTGGGTTCATTGAAGAAGGAAAATTTCATGAAAGAGATCGAAACAAGCAACAAATAACATAAATTAGTTTCACCTTCATCCCTACATATTTTGTCCTTCATCCCTATGTTCTTCACCTTAATTAATTTACTTAATGTGCAGTTCGCATGCATGCCATCCGATTAAAATCAGCAGGGATTTAAATTAAATCTGATCGATCAAACTCAATTTGGTTTAATTAACTGGTTCAACTAATTAAGGTGTGATTATAAGTTCGGTTATTTATTTTCTTAAATCATGTACGTTTTGACTAAAAAGTGCATTTGACAAATGGAATTAATTTAATTTCAACGCAAATTACTTCGTTGTGCATGAAAACCAATAAGATGATCTAAAGTTGCAAGACAACTGTTTGTTTTTCGAAACAATGAAGACTGGCCTGGAAACTAAGAAAATAATATCATTCAATTATCTTTCTTGACAAATTTTTATATTAATAACGCTTTTCTTGTATTTTTTCCAAAGCTTTCTTCTCCGGAGGATTTTATAATTAAGGTGAAAAAGACCAGTACCATTATTTTTCAAAGTATTGGGAGAGCGGGGGATCTTTAGCACTTATCGATTGACAATAATAAATTTATCTTATATTCGGAGTATGCGTCTTTTGAAAATCCTTTCATTCTGTATAAACCAAAAAGTATATATCGTAAAAGTTGTCCCAGCCATTATTCGAGAAGTAATCCTTTATTTTTCCCTTTCTTTTCTTGGCCATTATTACAACATTTTATTTCACATCGAAGGATAGAAAGAAAATATATAAAAGAACAATCACATATAAAAATATTCAACCACAGGAGGATAACGAGATTTATTTATACAAGTTTGGCCATGCAACTGACGTCCAATTCCTATGCACCACCGCAACGTGAGAGTTTCACTGATTACATGCACTCCTTGAGTAGACGGAGAAGTCTTTACGTAGAACATTGAAAACTTTCTTCACACGATCTCTATAGCACAAAATTTCATGTATTATAAGCACAACACACATGAATCAAACACGCAAACTTCTTCAAGCTTTGGTGCAAAGAACAAGAATACAAGAGAATAACAGTACAAGTTTCTTGGTATGTATGTTCTTCCACAACTAAAGGTACACACTAAATACAATGCAATATCATCTCGGAAATAAAAATTATAACAGTTAGAAATTGATTACTCACAAATGTTCAGAAAAGGGTGGACGTCCACCCGAGTTAAGAGCGCCAATAGACATTTAAGAGGCGAGAATAACATAATTTTTTAGGAATGTACAATCCAAGTGATAAAATTTAGACGGTTGAACCAATAATGAACCAAGATGAGTATGTTCAGTATCTTCTAATATCATACGCCTGTATTACTTAGGATCTCCCACTTGGATGAGATGAGATGAGATGAGATATCTCCAGGTTTTGTAATATTGGCATTATAATATTTTTACACCATAACAATAATATCCACATATCTGGTCAGCAAACTTTCCTAATCACATAAAACTTCAAAATTCTTGCAGTATATGTTCTCGCAGACTGCAAGGAGGTTAACAAATCCAACCCCAGATAGTCAATGTTTCATCAAAAAATACTCATGAATTGATTCCATTCGACCAAAAAATAATTAAAATACGCTAATTTCTACAAAGAATTTAAGATACAAAATTTGAGGCTCTACTCCTCGCAAGAAATACAACCATGAATACAAGAGCCATCATGACATGAGCAAGTGTAGAACCAAACATTAATCACTATCAGACCCTACTGTTCTGTATTCCCTCTCTGAAATTGATCTCGCTCCATCAATGCCTTGGCCTGGAGGGAACCCACGTATTCTTGAAACCTGCCACTGGTCTATTACACCACATTGTATGGCATACTCAATCGTATGCTTCAAGTAACCTTTGTCAGTAACCAGATGTGGTTGTACCGTTAGCATTCTCATCAGTGCTGAAAAACGAAGGATTAAGCTGAATATTAGGTTCCTTGAAGAAGGAAAATTTAATGAAAGAGGAACAGGTAACAAATAACATTAAATACTGTCATTGCAAGGGTAGGATCTGTGGATCAGAGAGAAAAGGTGCCTTCAGTTTAGTATTTAAAATATATTTTCCCGCAGCTACATGGTATACAGGTCTGAAGTCCTCCAATGGAATAGCAAATAGTCTTCACTGCATTGGTAAGAGGAAATGTTCCTAAAAGTGGATATCATCATTGCTGTCGTCGCACCTTATTACTAACCATCTAGAAAATTCAGTGTCTTATAGAGGAAAGAATAGCAAGCTAGGACTTAGCACTTTATTTTATTGAAAACCAAACAAATGAGAGATTAAGAAATTTGAATTTCAAATTTAAATAAAATATGGATATTAATTGTTGGTAATAGAAAATATTGTAGAATTGGAAAGAGAATATACGAAATCCTTGGAGAACATTTAAGAACGCAATTGAGATATAGTGGATTGTTGTTATGTAATTATTGGAATTGAAATTTAAGAAAGATTTGGTCTCGACTTATGGATATAAGAGGTGGGAGAGAGGGAGAATGTGTGTGTGTTTTTTTATCAAAGAGAATCTGTGTGCTTGTGCATAGGCAAGGTAGAGATAAAATTAGAGATTTGCTTGGATATATCTGGAATGATAATAATATAACAATAACAGCAATAATAATAATAATTTTAGAGTTTACATTTATGTCCCAATATGGACGATTTGAAAGAGAATTAGAAAAGAGTGTCCACAGCAAGAAAAGGAAGAAAAGGATGGAAAGAGATCTACTGCAGGAATGCCTGCATCGAGGGGTACAAAGAGAGGCTTGATTTAAGGAAACCGTGAGGTCTTAAGGAAAGAGATATAATGGCAGTATCAAATTCTAAGAGAAAGGAGAGGATAAGGAGGTGAATCATTGGTGGCTGCCAGCAAGGGAGGAGAGGATTACTCATTGAAGGTGTGAGAAATCTGCCATCAACCCCACCTGGTGGGCACATTGGAGGAAATCAATGCTGAGGTGGCTACTGGTGCTAAAGCAGTAACATAGGAAGCACTCAGTGCTTGGTGGACAGAGGCAAGGTATAGAATGTTTCAGGTGGAGAAGAGGTTGACTCGTCTTAAATGTTTTGAGAGTGTAGGAATGGTCTGATCTCTCAGAGATGCAGAGGTGTGGGTCATGAGGAGACAAACCACCAATATGCTAGAAGTGTTGGTTCACAAAGTTGTGAAGAGAATGGAGAAGGTTGGAAAACATCCACCTCAAAGAAATGGAATAATATAATGGCAGGAAGATCTCACAAAGTTGCTCTAATGCGATCAAGGAAACCAACAAGCAGACAGAGTGATATTCCTACCACAGTTGAACCATCGACATTGGTAGAGATTGATCAAGCAACTCAGAGACTTAAGCACTCAATTAGCATCAAATGATCAGGGGATGTCCTACAGAATATTTTCCATGGTGCCTCAAGGAATAAATAGTGGGGTAGCAGCCTTCCAATGATTTGGAGGGATGAATTAGAGGCAATTCTTTTATTGCCAAATGAAGAGCTGAAAAGAGGTTTTAGAATTAAGAAGTGATTCTTAATGGAGGAAATTCAATTCATGGCTCCAAAGAGACTTCTAGATGGAAGTGAAGAGATACCCAATAGGTGGGTGGATGTACAGGAGTTGTCAATTGAATTCCAGGTGGAACTGATGACGGAGGACGTCATTATTGGCAAGGGAAATTGTCAGGCTTTTCATGGGACTAGATAGTGAAGGCAGAAGCACCAACGCATTTTGTGTTAGTGAAAGCTCGAAGAGTTCCAACTTGCTTGGATGCAGGTTGGAAGAACTTTGTTTTAATTAACAAAAGTAAGGTAAGAATTAGTTCTAAATTAAAATTATGAAAAAAATACTTTAAAATTCAAAAGATTTATATGGAGTAAGTCAAAAACTGAATATATGTAATGTAAATTCAACAAAAATAGGAATAATGATAAATGTATATATTTAAATGGTCATAAGATACATAAAAGTAAAACTTTTAAATATGTAAGATCTATAATAAGTACTAATAATAAATTTATAGAGGATGCTATTTATAGGATTAAAGTAGGATGGATGAAGTAGAGAAATGTTTTTGGAATATTGTGTAGTAAGAGGATATCCTTAAAATTAAAAAAAAATCTATAAAACTATCATTTACCTAGCTATATTTTATAACTTAGAATGTCCTATGAAGCGTAGTCATACTTAAAAAGTTAGCATTATTGAGATACATATGTTTATATGGATAAGTAATAATACTATTAGGGATAAACTAAAAAGTAATTTTATTAGGAATATCGTAGGAGTTGCACCATAAGACAAGAAAAAATTGACAGATGGTTTGGCTATATCCTTATGGAGACCAAAGAAGGCATTATTTAAAAAGAGAGAATTAATTAAAGTAAAAAATTTAAAAGAAATTGAGATAGGCCTATAATTACTTAGCTAAGAATAATAAAAAAATTGAATTTATGTAATTTAATTGAAAATTTGACAATAGATGAAAATACTTGGAAGAAAATGATCCATGTTATCAATTTTATGTAGTAGGATTATAGCTCGAAGTGCTGTTATTCCTATTGTTTAATCAACATATTAGAACAATGTGATGAAAACTCTAACATCTCTTGACTTGTGATTAAAACCATGATATATCTGTCTCCTATATCGATAATATTGAATGGTAGTTTGTTAGTTGATATTTATTACTGTTATTGGATGTTGTCAAACTGACATGCTTTCAAAATTTCGAGGTTTACAAGTACATCAAGATATCGATACAAGAAATTATTATGCTGAGTTCTATTGTAAGTGAATCACCTATCACAAGCTAAAAATTTACCAACAAATTTGTACTTGATATGTCTCTTACCATGCTTGACACAAGTTGACGAGATATAAATGGCCATAGATTTTAAGCAGTACCAAAGTCAGCCTTCAAGCCTGGCTTCCAAGTAGTTTTTATTGTTGACTGTTGAGACATCTACATCATTTAAGACTTGTATCCAGATATTATGAAGTACACTATGACTTGGGCATCATTTTTGGGAAATATCATGTGTTGGCATATTGAGTCACATTAGGGGACTGACTTTGCAACACAATTTGAAAATATGCCTGTCATTTGGGTTATATGACTCAAATTAAAAGTGAATCACAATAGCATGAACTACAAAGTTTTGACAGTCTAACGTGGCAAGTGCCATAGCGTTTTGCATGGAATTATTTCCATTTGCAATTATCGTTCTCTACTTATTTTATTTATTAATAAACATGTCATGTATAGCTTAGATCTTAAGGTTCAACTTGCTCAACACCTAGAACTTATTTCATGCTAGCATTCGATAGTTGTCTCTAGATAATATAGAAATTGCTTTCTCATTCCATAGATTGTATCTCTACTGTATGAGATTATTCCAATTTCTTTTCACTAAGAAGAATCAAGAAAAAGGGTAAAAATTTGCATGGCAAAATATAATCATGAACTTTAACCATGGAGGCAAGAAAGTCATTGTAAGAGGCATGATCAAAATGAAATAACTAACCTGCAGCAATGGCATCACCAGATACCGACATCTCAGCCGTAAAGGGAGTGATAGGAGCATCTTCCATTCCATGTACCCAACCATTATCCTTCTCTGTATAATAGTGTATTTTGGAAGTTCCATTTGTTACAAACAAGACCTTCAGGTTTTCATGCCATAGTGGCATTACGATATCAGGTCCATAGTGAACGAACTTTGATTTGCGATTATCCTTGATGTCAAAACTTTCAGTTGGACGAATGCCACATAAAAACTCAAGTTCCTGTTTGGTTACTTCAATAATGTCAGCATAACTCCATGCTTGCTGAATTAACATTAAAGTTTCTTCTCTAGACTGCCATAGCGGAAGAGGGAGATTCAAGTCAAAGAAAATAACTCCACCAAGTTTCTTGGAGATTTGAATTGCCAGCATGGTGGTATTCATGTTCGCACCCAACAATGCATAAGAATTGAAGTAGAACATTTTTGCCTGCACATAGAACAAAATGTATTTTAATTTGTAAATGCCCAAGGAAATCATAATAATCAAATGTTTTCAAAAGTTCACAACGAGAATAAAATATATTAAGAATATAATCCATAAATATGTTAATAATTCAATAAACATATGATGATTGCAATGACCAAACAATTGAAAATAAATACACAAATATATCAATTTTATGAAAATTTAGTTAAAAACATTTTAAAATACTATTATATGGAAAAATGCATTGTAACAATCATCATAGGTCTGTGCGGTTGGGCAACTAGACCAAAAACCACCAAGGCACCTAGGTGGTCACTAGGTGCTGACCATAAAAAGTATGTTTTGTAGACGTTGTTCAATGCATATAATCTTAATTATGCACAATCAAAGGCCCCTATATTCTCGGCCAAACACAGCTAAAGACTATGAGATCTATAAATATCCATGGTGATTGGCACACACTAATTTATAAAGATCTTTAAGTAATTAAGATAATCCAAAATAATCATCCAAAAAGGTTTGCTTGCATTCTTCAAATTGTCTTTCACATCTTCACCACTAATTGTGGTTGCATCTAATTGACAAAACTCCATAAGTAACCATAACACTGTACAGGACCAAAACATAGCAAAAAATTACCAAAACACCCTTAGACAAAGTGCTCTCTTAGTTTCTTTCAAGGACATCTCTAGCTTTGTCTTTGTTTCCAATTGCTACACGACAACAAGCAATACTTTGTGCCATAATCTTTCCATGTAGGGTCAGCTGAATGAAATTTTTTTTTCATATATTACCATCTATGAACAAATCTTCTGTTAATTACATAAATTTAAATCTTTTCTTATAATTTTTAACCAATGAGTTTTAAATGTTCATCTATTTATTTTAATTTCTTCTACACTATTTAATTTTCCTTTCTTAACCAATGCATCCTTTGACATTCTAAATATATAATCAAACCATCTAAGTTGATTTTCTCTTATTTTATCTTCAATTGGTACAACTTCTATTCTAATTCTGATAAAATGTTTCCAATTGTTACACAGACCAAAAAAATGACAACTCCCCTTATACCAATATTCGTTTCCACTAATGCAAATACCCTCAGCAACAAAAATATGCTTTTCCACTTTCCTTCTTTGTACTTGGGATTTCCTTCAACAAAACAAGGAAAATAGGCGGTTTTAATTTGGATACAAAGGTTGCACGGCGTTATCATTTTATGGTGATTAAGCTGGCTTATTAGCCATGGGTTGGATGTTTTTTGGACTGGCAATAGATTTCTAAGAGCAATTACATTAAAACATCATGTAGCCACACCAATGTCACATTGTCACTGAAGTACAAGCAGCAAATTTGAAATTAGAGTAACCTATAGTTGTGTGTATGAACATCAGAAAAAAAGTGAAAGAAAATCATCTGGAGCAAGCATCAAATTGATAATAGTGGTATAACTTCTTAAAAAAATTACTATAAACTAATTTATCTAATTGAAGATTGAACATAAGTGAGAAATTGGATTAAAAACGCTATTCAGATCATCAATCAATGTCAAGTCTTTCTGAATAATTCCAGCATTTATTTTTCCACAGTGAAATGTGTGTGTTCATTTTTTCCAGCTTTTATAACTTTTCAAATTCAGTAAATTAGTTTTGTCGAGCTGATACAAAGTTTCAGTAGCAGACAAATAAGAAATGATACTTCATCCATATATGGTAGTTATAAAAAGTAAGAAACAATGAGAGAATTTAGAATAACCACATGGATAGTGGGATCAGCCTAACTGCTTCCACTGAAAATTCAAAGGCATAATGATAACTCCAATATAGGAAATTTTACTCTATTATTAATGAATGTAAAGTGTTTGAAAGAAAAGGTGCAACCTCCCTTAGGACATCGATGTTGATATCTGAGCTCAGAAAGCTATCCTCTGCAGGGGGCCTAATGCAAGTTGCCCTTAAACCTCCCCTTCGAGCAATTTTCATGTGGGATATTGCTGTAGGTTTTGAACTATCAATCTTGACTGACCGAGTCTGGACTCTATTGTCATTTAAATGATAGAGCATTCTCTGTCCATACTCATCATCTCCAAGTTTTCCCATGAATGCAACCTGGCCTCCCAAACTTGCAAGAGCCACTGCAACACTAGAGGATGATCCACCAGGTGCTCTTACAAACTTTGTGGGAACCCAAAACATATCCTTCAATGTTTCATGGATCTCATGATCAATAAGTCTGTTAGCAAGTCTTCCAGAAGGTATAAATGCATGTTGGGCTGCTCCATAGCAGCAAACCAGAGGTGGCCAGTCATATGTAAAGCTAACATCCTCTGTATCATATTGTCCCAAAATTTGCTCTATTTCTAATTCAGGAATGTGCAATGACGGGAATTTCTTCTGACTGCTAGTGCCTTCACCAGCACCCTCTACATCATCATCAGCAACCACAGTTTTCTTTTTGACTCTCTTCTTTCCAACCTTCTTGATTCTATCTTTGTCTGGTTTAGTTACCGTAGCTGCAGTCAAGAAAAAGCCACAACAAATCAATTTCAATTTTTTAACAAGATGACAATAAATTCATATAGCAAGGGTATCATTGAATGAAAACCTTTTCTTCTGCTTTTTCGTGTGACCTTATTTTTATCTCCTTCTGACAGTACTTTTAGGTTGTCTCCCTCTTTGAGATTATTATTTGGTGAAATTTCAGAGATGTCTGACTCATCCACATTTGGTTTCTTCCATCCAGGAGTAGAAGGCTTCTTAGAATTCCTAGAATTTTTCTTTTTAGCAACATCATCACCTACCGATGGATTCTCCATATCAGACACTGAACCATTTTTTCTGGAGACTTCAATGCACCAATCGTGCAATTTGTAATCTTGGATGTGTGTAATATTAGGGGAAACTTTGACTGGCCAAATTTTGGTCTTTCTCCTGCAAAATAGTTGAAAGTCATGGCCACACTAAGGCAAGATGAAAATGGAGAGAAGTCAAAGAATAATCAATCTTTTTCTATTAAACTGTCAATTTCTTCCATGGAACTTTTATCTTTTTTGATAGAATCATACAATGTAAATCTATAAATGATAAGCAGTTCATGTAATCAGATTTAAAACATGAATCAGTTGCAATTCAGAAATTAATTCACTCTCAAAAACCATTGGGAAATCTGTCAGGTCATTGAGGTTGTTATTTCCTATTCCTCCTAATTCCAAAACCCTTGGGAATTTGTTAGGTCATTGGGATTGTTAGGTAGTAGATGTACAAATTGAAGGAATCAAATATTTGAATTGGCTTCCTACTTCGGTAAATCTATCCATTGCTCAACTAGAACTCTTTAGATCTTGTAGTCATTGATGAATGTGGATATTCAATGAATCCTTCCAAATTTGTGCCCATTTCACATGAATTGGTGAACCCTCTGAAAGAAATACTTCCATTCCTGTAGTCTCTAGTGTTTTTGGTTCTTCTCATAGATAAAACTTTTTAGGAAAGGTTTGTGCAATTAAAATTTGAATTCTTTAGAATTTGAAATTTAAAGGTTTATGTACATTTAGGAATTTGACATAAATTAAAATTTAGATATTTGTGGACATGACAAAATTAAATAGAATTGATTTTTAATGAAATTCTTAAGTAATAAATTGAAGTAATTAGAGAAAGTCATCTCTCTCTCTCTTTCTCTCTCTCCCTCTCTCTCTCCCTCCCTCTCTCTCTCTCTCCCTCTCTCTCTCCCTCTCTCTCCCTCCCTCTCTCTCTCTCTCTCCCTCTCTCTCTCCCTATCTCTTCCTCTCTCTCTCTCTCTCTCTCCCTCTTTCTCCCTCTCTCTCTCTCTCTCCAACAATCTCACCATAGCTTTTCATGGAAGTCAAACACACAAGCAGGAGACATAAGAAGAGGGATGACAAGTAGGATGAAATTTAGTTTTCGACCCTTCAAACCCAAAAAGCAAATTCCGAGATTTACTAAAGAGACGGAATTCACTTTCCATCGGAAAGTGAATTCTATAGATGCACAAACAAACCCCTTGCAGAATTAGACGAAAATTTTTTTCCTTTCCGTCCAATTCCACATGCACAAACACTCCCTTAGTGTGTCAAGTACATACTATTTTCTATGATTTTTTATTTGAAAGAAAATATTAAAAATAAAGAAGAGATAATTTACAACCTCAAGAAAGAGAGAGAATATTAGATAAAAAAAATAAAAGTTCTAATCATAACAACAGAACAAAAGTAAAAGTTCTTTTTTCACTAAGAACTTAATTAAGAAATTATTTGATAAAAAAATAAAGGAATTTGAAGGAGAATATCAAGGAACCTGGTGCAAAGAAAAAGTGCAACCTTTTCATTTCTATTCATAACATTTTGAATCTATACTAGATTAAGAAAACCTAAGAATCACAATCTGCTCATGCATTCCTCAATGAAGTTTCTAGAAGTCAGATGGACACTGAAAGAGTAGGTTACCAATGACAAATTGTCAGATTTTACAGATCAGAGACTTGATGAATTATGAATTTGGCTGACAAGTTACAAAGGATCGGAGTTTATAAAAAAATTCTTTACATGATGCCCTGGACTTACCTTTCTCCCACTGCTAGCCTAGACAGGCTGGACTACCCCCGGTTGGTATTGAGCAGCCAGGTGGGGAAGGACAAGGCCAGTGATTAAAAGGGTTGAAAGGAGTTTCATGGTTCTCCAATTTGACAGGAAGGACAAAGCCCCTGATTAGAAGAGTTTAATTGTTCTGCAGAGTACACACACTTATCACACTGAATAGAAAGGCTGGCTTCCCTTGCAAAAGGGGATTGATCTTCTAATTCCAAGCAAGACATGTTTCAATTCTTCTTGTTTTGGAAAATATTTCAGCCAGATAAGAAGGGTACTGTGTTTTTGTGCTTCTAGTTGAATTAACATTTATTATGCTGCAATTCTATGAATATCAATGGAAGAATGAATGACAGAGTTAAGATTATCATGGATTGAGTTGGTTTTTTTCCCACCAAACCCTTAAATTAATTTCAGGTTTGTGATGTGTGTAACAAACAAGGCCAACTAAGTTTGATATTCAGCATATACCAAGTCAAAAAATCTGAGTTTTTACTTCTTCAAAGAAGACATCCCCCTTATTCTGTGGTTTTGTTACTTGACAGAACCTATCGTCTGGAACAAGCAAATTCAGAATCCAATAACTGCAACTGGTTAACAGAATTAGTTTATGCTATTTAACACTATAAAATTTGTTGTCAGCAAGTTATGCTGTTACATAAATGACTAATTCACAATCATACTAGTCACTATGTTCACTACGTCTAGTTATGGGAAATTCATTGTTGAGCCTAAAGCTCAAAGTCAACATACCTCATGACTTAATGGCCAAGAAATCTAAATATGGATTATCATTTTATATTACATATGACATATAACATAACCATGGAATGTCCTAGATAAATATATCTTATGATAAATCTTCATTGCATAACCACAAACTCTTTCATCTCTTACACTAATCACTAATGAGACCCCCTCCATAGGAGTATGCTCACTTGGTTCATCAAGTGATAATAGAATCATAGTTATCTTTATTTTGTTACTTTTATTGATGGCTGTTTGAGGTATATGTATCTTAATCTAATGTCCTTACCTTTATTGATGGTTGTTTGAGGTATACGTATCTTAATCTAACGTCCTTCATACATGCATGGACTTCAAATTGGAGGTAGGAAAACCATTTAAGAAATCCTATCAAGATTGTCAGATCAGACAGGTGGAAGATATTGTGTATAGCTGACACATTAAGTTGGAACATGTGTTGACCCTTTTACACAGTTTCTTATGGAAAATGTCATGATACCCCAATAGAATATGACAGGTAAAGTTAACATGAATGAGATTGTTCAAATGTGAGACATAATGCTTAAGGAAATGGTTAAGGCTACTCGATCTTACCAATCTCAAAAGGAAGTGAGGCATTAAAGATAATAATATATGTTATAAACAATGTTCCTAAGAAATAAGTAAAGTGAACACTTATGAATTGTGAACCGAAAAGAAACTTTTCTTAGGTTACGTGAACAATTGAGGATGTCTAACTAAATTCAAGATTTATAATATATATGAGAGACCTCTAGCAAGAACAAGAAGTGGATATGTCGTCAATATCCAAAGAAGTCGAGAGGTTACAGATTTTACTAGCATACATTGCAATAATAGTTCAAACAGATAAAGTTTACTTCTGAGAGGATGGTTGTGTTAGTGGAAGTACCTTAGATAGTATACAAAAACAACCAATGCCTTGATTCCACTGTTGGATCCTTAGAAATTTTGCTTCAGAAAAATGTTATGAAAATGACATAGCACCTCATCAAGTTTCTATGGTTAATAATGTCTCTCCTATGTAAAACATTGAATTGTAATTGTCATATACACCAACTTGAGGACAATACACGAACAACCAATTGAGAAGCTTAATTTTAATACTCCTATTGACACCATGGATGAGGAACATGTGGCTAACCTACGATCTAACAGACAAAGAAAGTCAATTGTTCCTTGATTGTCTAATGTACTTATCCAATGAGGTATGGTACAAGGAATGGATGATCCAATGATATTTTCACAAGCCAACAATTGTTTGTAAACCATAAAATAAGAATGTGCCACTATGGATAACGATCAAGGTTTGGAACTGATGAATTTACCTTTAGGAAAGAAATCAATTGGTTGTAAATGTGTGCATAAGATCAAAAGAAAATCTAAGAAAATGATCAAACAATATAAGAGTAGACTCATGTCAAAGGATTTCACATAAAGCCAAGGCATTGACCGTTATGAAATTTATTCTCCAACTTTCTCAAAGGATTCACCAATAATTGTCATGGACTTAGTGGCTCGTTTTGACTTTGAGTTATGTCAAATGGACATGAAAATGACTTTCCTAAATAATAAACTAGAAGAGATATACATGCAACAACATCAAGGTTTTTAAGGTTAAAGAAAATGAGCATTATCAACTAGAGGTCATGGGATTCTTTGAGTCTCAAGCTTTATTGGATGCGTCAACACTAAGAAATCCACTTCTGGATATATTTTTCCTCACTTGCTGAAGGAGTTACCTCATGGTCTAACACCAAACCAAAGACAATATATGAATTCACCATGGAAGATGAGTGGATACTTACCATACGGCATCTTTGCAAGCTATTTGGAATTTTTTATACATAGTTTTATCACATTCTTGAAAGTTGTGGACTATGTAGAGAAACCTATAAGGATACATTGTGATAATGAGGAAATGGTAAAAATCTCTTGTAACAATAGGAGCTCTGATGCATGCAAACACATTGAGATCAAGTTCTGAGTTGTAAAGAGAGAATTAAAGATCATTTTGTGTCTGTTAAGCATGTTAAGACTGGCTTGATGCTAGCTAATTGCTTAAACCACTTACAAAAAATATTTCCGACACCTACATTGGATACCAAGTTTGCTTACTTTAGTATTTTTTGACATTGATGTATTATGCGGTATCACATTTAATTTTGATGATACAAGTCTTGTAGTTCTTAATTCTACTTCATGAATTATTATTACTTTTGATCTTGATTGTCGTGACATTTGCATTTATTCATAAAGTTTAATCATCAAATAAGTCATTTGATAAACTTAATTATTGTGTATCTTGGCATGTAAAAGGGTCATACATTTTGATAGTGTAGTATGTTAGTATTACTATCCAGGAGCCATTACTGTGAACAGTGGATTAACATGTTTGGTGAGAATTTAGATATTGGTTGCTCCACAACATAGTTATCCAATGTAAAGCAAGATAGAAAAGTAGGAGATTGCTGAATTTAAAGCCCAAAGTCTAGGAAGCACGGATCATTTTTCAGACACTTCGCATATTTGTGGTATTTCTAGCAAATATAATGAAATCACTTTGGATACAACACAGATTCGTTGGGAACACATGGATTTGGTAGGATATCTTTCATTTCACATTACTAAAATAGTATAAAATAACTCTTCTGATATTTTTATGCATATTTATTGTTCTAGTATCATATCATGTATGACTTATATGCTTATTTTATGTCATTTAAATGTATAATTTCAAATCAGTAAATAATTATTTTGAAATATATTGATTATTTAATATAATATCCAAGCAGACATGTATCCTAAATTTTAGAAAACTGTCTATCATGTCATATCTGGATCACCTAATCGTATCAGTGCTTCCTTGTCCAAAGTTATCTCATACAATATGGATATCCAACATATTTTGGTACTTTAACTGATGTAATGGTCAAGAAATCTAAATATGGATATGTTGCATTAACATGAATGCACACAAGAAATCTAAATATGGATATATGAGGTATTAATAACATAATTATGGAATGTGTTCTATAAAGTTATCTCGTTAGGCTTCTTCAACACAACCAAAAATTCTGTCCTCTCTTACTCTATCCATCAAAATGGCACACTCGATTGGAGCAAAAATGGTTGTTCTAGGGATATGCACACAGCAATGCTTACACATTAAGATTGACGGCATAACAGTAACTATGAAGCACATTTGGTTCGTTCATACTTTGATTTCTCGGGCTTTACTCAAATTCACTCTTCGTAGTGATCACTGAATCATAAGTTCATAATAACATGCATGTGTTGCACGCCGTTTAAATCACAACAAAGGAAACCCATTCCTAGAGTTCACCATCGTTACTCTTTGAAGGTGGACGAGGAACCTTCTAAAGAATCCGTATCCACGCTTTCCTGGTATTTGAAATCACTGGAACATACATGCACCCTTGCAGGCATCTTTTGTTGTTGAAATTCGGCTAAAAAACCAAAAGTGGATAGTGTAGTTGATCTTCCTGCTCAGCGAAGGAGATTTTCTGATTTGGATTCAAACCAAGGAAAAAACTTCACCATTGTCAAAAAAATAAAAAAACGGATCGAAAAAACAACCTTCTAGTCCAAAAGGTGGAATCGTTGCAAAATGTAGCTAAACAATATCCCAAGCGAAAAAATTCGTAATTTTGACGGATGGCATCTCAGGTACCAAGTAATGTTTTCACTTTCCCGACGTCATCAGTATTCCATTTTTTGACATCGGTCCTAAGGTTCCATTTCCAACAGCAGGGGCACTTTTCTTTCTCGCGGAGAACCTTGACTTAGAACGGGAAATTCAGACGGAAACAAGACTACTAACCTGGAAAGGGAAGCAGCGAAGACACCGGAGGAAGATGGGAGAATGCATGCGGCAGCCGTGATGGTGGAGGAAGACGAAGCGTGGGGCTTATCCAGGGCTTTGGAAGGTGAATGGAACGGGCGGGTGGCCACTGCGAAGGCCTGCATCGTCCCCTCCCCTGGCGTCTGAGCCGGGAGATGGATGATATTTGCTGTACGGGTTGCTAAACCGGCGGTTTTCTCCGGTTCTGCGTGACCTGTCTTTTTTTTTTTTCTCACGGTCTTTTTAATCGTTGGTTTTATTAATCATTAGATTATGATTACTGATTAGTTTTACAATTATCACATAATGTATGAGTTGTAAGAATTGAACTCTCTTCTCTCTTCTTTATGATGAGTGACATATAGGGGTGTTAGTGACGTTGAAAAGTTTAAAAAAGAAAATTTAGTAACGAGAGAAATAGAAATTTAAAGAAAGTTTGAGAAATTTAAATATGTTACTGTAAATTTAAAAAGTTCAGGAAAAATTCAAAAATTTTAAAAATTTAAAGGTATTAGTACATGTACAATAAGTGAAGGAAAGTAAAGTAATATAAATTATAAATAAATATTTTAATAATAAAAGGTAAATATTATTATTAATAATATTTATGTGTTAATTAATTTATAAAAAATTCACAATATTTTTGAAAATTTAATATTTTATTGAAATATCTTAAATATTACAACATACCAAATAAAATAAAATGTTACAACATTATTCAAATACAAATAAATTTCAAATAATTTAATTTTTTTGTCCTTCCCACATAGCATTTATAATATTTTACCGTATTGTATCAATTATTTCTTTCTTCTCTTCTTGAGACATTTCAATAATATTTCTTATTTCTTATTCTCTTTTATTTGTACTTAATATCTCATTAGTAATGTCAACTTTTGCTAATTTATCTTGTAAATCTTTAAGAAAATCAGTTGAATCTACTTTATGAATGAAATTATAGGGTAAGAAATATGCAATAACAATTTTCACCTGTGTTAAATATGAAAATGACATGCAACCACGTAAAATTGTGAATCGATGTTTTATAATCCTAAATGTATGTTTAATTACTGTCCTCAATTGTGAATGCCTATAATTAAAATTTTCAACAGCATTCGTTGGTTTTCTATTACTATCATACTTTATCAAGTAATATCTAATACCTTAAAATGGACAAATAAATTATAGACGATTTAGATAAACAACATCTACTAAGTAAAATTTACTTGCATACCAACTTTTATTAATATATCAACAATATAAGAAATGATAATTTCATATGCATACTAACTTTTATTAGTGCCTGGTGGAACTCGTAGTCTATTTAGTCTAGATATTTCGTCTTGTAATATACAAGCATTAACTGCTGATCCCTCCTAGCCAACAAAAACATAAGTAATTTCTATATTGAAATTACATGCAACCATAACATTTTGAGATAATTCTCCTTTCCTATTTCTAAATCTTACAATGTGTTGTTCATAAATAATTACCTTGATATGTGTCTCATCGATTACTCCAATGCAATTATATATAAAATAAAACCCTAAACCCAAGTGACCAAATGAAATACATAAATTGTATACATACCTACTATAATAATGATATAAATGTACCTTGAAATATGGGAAAACATTTTCATCACTTTAAATCCAAGCAAGAGTGATAGTTGAATGTTTTATTAATAATGTATCACTCAAATGTAATATTGCATCGACCGTTTCATTAAAATAAGTATTAACTATACATGAAGAACGAGAAAATTGCTCTTGTGTTACTCCATATTTTTTATTGTGTACAATTGTAACAAGAAAAATTTCAAGCTTCTCTTTCACTGTTATATTATTCTCATCTACTATTACTCATTTCATCTTCAATAAATTATAAAATTTTAGGAATACATGTTGACTCATTCTATATATTTTCCTTCAATTATAAGTTTGATGTGATAAAGAATGATTTAACAACCTAATAATGTATTCTTGACCTTTTTTGCTAAAATTTTTATCTGTTATAATTGAAGTACTTGCAAAATTACTTACAATATCACAAATGTTACTCCAAATAGAAGTAAGAAATTGTCATCCTGTTTATGCTTTCTCCTTTTCTTGCTCAAGTGCTATGTCGAATGAATACATTGTACTAATTATTTAACTTGAGAATAAAATACATGGATAATATGTTTTGAAGTTCAAATACATGGATAACAAATGTTCAACATACTATAACACAAGTTCATCATACCACTACATAACAAAAGTTAAATATGCCAAAACATAAGAAATATTCATCGTACTATTACAAATAATTTCAAGTAGACAAGTTAAACTGCAACCACATGACACGCATATCCATTAGAAGTGTAAGAAATTGATCTCGCATTTCATGATTTTGCAATAACTTTATTGATTGAAAGATTTCCATATTTCTTAAACCTGGTAAGTCAAGTAAAGCTTGAACAACTAATGTTGCTCATTTACTATTCCATTCTAACTTTTTTTCCTGCACATCACACAAATGTAGTAAAACTTGAAGTCTTTCAATCCTATTGATGTCTTATTTTTCACAAAACATTTTAAAAGCATAAATCATGTCTCTAATTGCTGATACAATTATTTATTGAGATTCTATATGTGGCCTTACTTGTTTTGCCCTTCTCTTGCTATTTGTATTAATGCTTGAAGGAAAACACTCTCTTCCTATATGTTTAACTTGTGTAAATGTTGAAAGGTTATCCTGTAATGTCTCATGTAACGTATCCTCTTGGGAAATTAACTGATTTACATCAATGTTTGTATCCTCATTCTTTATCTACTAAAGTTTGCAGTTGTCATACTTAATCTAAAAAACACCTATAGTTGGTCATAATTTAGACAAGCCTTCCCTCTACACGCTTTATATTCTAGATGTGCCTACACAAAAAAATGAGAAGAATGTTAAAAAGTATTGTAGAATAAAGTTTCAAAGTTTATTATAGCAAATATTAACTCCACAAAGTCTTTTCAAACCTCATTACTAATATCTATGTGTCCATTCACATAATCCCAACCCCAGCCACTTTGATTTCTAATATTCTAGTAATTCTTGTACATCAAATGCCAAGTATTCATTTGACTGTCCACATTTTTTTAGTAATTTTTGCTCTTGTATATTCATTGTATTTGGTTATTATCTTATTCCATACTTTCATTCGAATTTTCCCATCATAGGTTCTCGCATTACCTTCATTAACAACTTCAACCAAAATATTTAAGATTTCTTTGTTTGACTTTGCACTCCAAATACAATAACTTCTTTTTGAACTAGCCATTATCTTAAAATAATTACACAAATATCAAAAGACTACACATATAAATGCAAGGTATATTTAGCAACTCACGTGCATTTCAATTTATTTAACAAGTCATATTATTTAGCAACTCATATATAATTCAATATTATAATAAAAAATTTGAAAATAGCATACAAGCAAACATATATAAAAAATAATAGAAAAATATTATTGGTATAAAAAACAATAGAAAATATAATGCTTCATGAAAAAAATCCATCTGGCATATTAGTAAAATGCATCTGTTTATTTATTTTCTCATCTTAAGCATCTGGTTAGTAAAAATTATTTTTTAACTTATTCCTTATAATATTATTATTCATCTACCTACATATACACATTTGAGCAACACTAATTTTTTACATATGATCATATACTTTACAATGCAACATTTTGAGCCATGTAATGTGTTATAACATTAGGAAAAATAATATCATGATTGAAAAGAAATAATTATGTTCATATTTGTCAAATGGATATCAAACTTGCAAATCTATATTACTTTTGAGTTATGATTATGTTGACACATTTTTAATGTAAAATTTGTATCGTTGCTATCTAATATGTTAATATTTTTTTATTTGTAATTGAAGAGTTGAAAATAGATACCAATATGTAAAGGGTTTATCTAATTCGTATTCGATCCAGTGGACCTTATTGCTGCTATATGTCTAACATCTAAAAAAGGACATGCACAAAGCCATGGTTAAGTTGTCATTGTTCAAATAAGTGTCCACCATAGGAAAATCTTATCCTAAGCAATATGTGTCTAGGAAAAAGTTAATACAATGGTTTAAAACATTTTAAGTGTAATACAAGATTTAAGTCCTAGCATTTGCATCATGCCCTCGTAGCGAGGGAGGTCAAGGGCAAGCGAGGTTGGGTAAGAGTGACAAGGGTGTGTGTGCGGCGAGTGAGAGTGATTGTGTGGAGCAGGTGAAGGTGAGGGTGTGAGCGAGCAAGGATGGGCGAGCGAGGGTGGTTGAGGGTAAGAGTAGGAGAGGGAGGGTGAGTAGGCGAGCGTGGGCGAGATACAAATGTTGAGTCCCTCACCCCTTCTTTATTGAGAAAATTCTAGAGCAAATATCTCAAAGCACGGACCAAAAGTGAGCGAACACAGGTAGACAAATTTCAAAACTTTTTTGCCTTAGAGGTTAAATTTTTTTTCTTCTCATTTGTAAATTAGTTGGAAACTTAAGAAACATAATTTCCCAAATTTTCTACATGAAACTAATACAAGAAAAAAAAAATTTCTTTAACTTACCTTTTCCCTTACTTATACTAATCCTCCCCCTCTCTCTCTCTCAAAATTATGAAATCTACTTTATTAAATAAAAATAATGAATTTATATAACAATAAAATGTCTTTATTTATTATCAATTAATTTTGATTTTTAAGGTGTGATTAAAGTGAGGTTGACAAGTATAAACTTGTGGTCGTTGGATAATGATCGGAACGTTATCCAAGTGTGATGTTTATCTCGTACCTAGGATTTATTTAATAATAATTATTTACATTCAACACGTGAAAATAAATTAATATTCTCAACAGAAACAAAGTTACGAAATTCAATTTTTCTTGTCTAGGCAACGTCTGATACTTTTTTCCGTCAGTTTACTTTAAAATAATCCCTTTGGTATCTTCAAAAAGTAATGAAATAAGCATCTATTATTAAAATCTAATTATTCATTTTATTGCTTATTCAATAAATTCAGATGGTACAAAACATAAATGGTATATATTGGTTGATTTTACACTACTTAATATGACAACTTAAGTTCAAATATTGACCGCAGCTTTTTTTTCCCCATTCTCTATAATTCAAATATTGAAGGGAATTACAGATAATACACTCTCTAGTTAAAATTAAACTATTACGTTACCAATAAAAAAATAAATCTTTATAGTTAATTGTCATAAGACAACACACACTTTTTAGATTTTTTTTACAAATAGAAACCGGATCCAAAGAATCTCGCAAAATGATATTTACAAATGTAAATAGATGGCCGGCGTTGATACAGCAACTCATTGTAATAGTTTAAATGATCAAGAATAACGATATTCATAAATTTCGAATATTGATAAGTAAGACTAAACTACTATTATAAAAAAACATTAATTTCACGACAAAGGTGGCGTCAATGTGAAAGTAAGAAGGCGAAACTTGGGTTGGAATAAGACAATAAATCTTTATTTTACTGGTGGTTACAATCATCTACAATGGTAAAATGAGAAAATGTAACGATAGATTATCCAATTTTATCATATGTGAATAAAAAGTAACCATTTTGTACGTAATCCATTTTGGGTGGAAAATTTCTACAATCTTTATTGCAACTTTAATGCTATTGCATAGATTTTGAAAAATCAAACTTTCTGAAAGGTTGATTCGTAAAAGCTATACTTTTTATGGATTTGTTTAGATATACCTGTCTGTAAAACTAGTTATTCCGGTATATTCAGAAAGCTAGATTTTTTTAAAATTTAAGAATTTTGTTTAGTATTATAACTCGAACATCTCGATGATTTATACATATAGATTTTTTAGTTCTAGCTTTACCCTCTGCTAATAATTTACATCTCAAGAAATTGTTGGTCATGATTATCTAAAAATTTTCATCTAAATAGATGCTCGTGACATCAAGATTAGATGCAAAATAAGCATAGAGATGATAACCTTAATAAAAATGTAATAAAAAAAAGCTATAATTTGTATTAACCTCAAAAACTCTAAATAAGCATTTTAAGTAAAAGAGAAAGAAAACAAACGAGAATGGAGTGATGATATTTTATGTAAATAAGATTTGATTTTGCGTGAAAATATTTTTAAATTACGAAAGCATCATTGAAAATAAAAGTACAGAATCTTTGAGGTAGATTGCTAAAAACTATTTTCTATCATTTGGAAAGATAAGAACTGATGTGAAGTGTTTGCAAGATCGTACAACCTCGATTAATTTAAAGGAGGTGACGTACCTTCAATCGATTTTTTTTATTTAAGATCGTGTTCTTTAAATAATAATAATATGTTATTAATATGTAAATAATAATAATAATATTGTTATTATTATTGTTACGAAAAAAAGACAGCTGATACGGTAATATGTTTCCCCTTTTCTCGGCGCTTTCACAGACATGATGAAACTACAGTTGAATCTTTCGTGATCCAGATAACTGAACGGAGCAGTTGCGACAAAATGATGCTCTGATTGATCGTTCGTGGCGTCGTAGCCAGAACAAGATATTTCTGCGTATGATCCGGATCGTTGCAACCCAAGAAATTGCAAAATCTAAAACCCTCGTCTTCCTGTCCTACTCTTCCTCTCCTTCCGTCGCCTCTGGTCTGTTCTGCTCTCGGTTTCGCATCGAAGAAAACCTAAATTCCTGCGCTTCACGGGCGATATCGGTGCCTATTCGATCAAATGGAGCAGCAGGTGGCGGTGATCCTTGGGCCCGACATGGCCCCGTTCGAGTCGCTTGTCTTTCAGCTCATGTCCTTTGCCAATGACCAGCGGTCGGCGGCGGAATCGCTCTTCAACTTTTGCCGCGATCATCAGCCCGATACGCTAGCCTTGAAACTCGCGCACCTCCTCCATTCGTCCGTGCACCTCGAGATCCGGGCCATGACCGCCGTGCTCCTTAGGAAGCAACTCACTTCCGTCGGCGCTACAGGGGGAGATTCGGCATCCGGTGGTGGTGGTGGGTACATATGGCCCCGACTTAATCCTACCACGCAGGGACAGATAAAGTCGCTGTTGATATCGTCGGTTCGGAAGGAGGAGGCAAAGTCGATATCGAAGAAGCTCTGCGATACCGTGTCGGAGCTTGCGTCGAATCTGCTGCCTGAAAACGCATGGCCGGAGCTTCTTCCGTTCATGTTTCAATCCGTGACATCGGATTCCCCCAAGCTCCAGGAGTCGGCGATTTTGATCTTCTCGCAGCTCGCGCAGTGCATAGGGGATAGTCTTCTTCCGCATCTATCAACGCTTCACAACGTGTTCCTCACATGTCTGTCGAACGCCACGTCGACCCCCGATGTGCGGATTGCGGCGCTTGGTGCCACAATCAATCTCATACAATGCCTGTCGGCTCCGTCTGATCGGGATATGTTCCAAGACCTTCTACCTCCCATGATGCGGACCCTTACAGAGGCTCTCAACTCTGGGATGGAGGCTACCGCACAGGAGGCCCTGGAGCTGCTTATCGAACTGGCCGGTACTGAACCGAGGTTCTTGCGAAGACAGCTTACAGAAGTTGTTGGGTCTATGCTTCAGATTGCTGAGGCGGATGGATTGGAGGAAGGGACAAGGCATCTAGCGGTGGAGTTTGTGATCACGTTAGCGGAGGCAAGGGAACGGGCACCTGGGATGATGCGGAGACTGCCACAGTTCGTGGGCCGTCTCTTTACAGTGTTAGCGAAGATGCTCCTTGATTTGGAGGATGATCCGGAGTGGCACAGTGCTAACGTTGATCACGAAGATGCTGGAGAGACGAGCAACTACTGTGTTGGCCGGGAATGCCTGGATAGGTTATCTATTGCTTTGGGTGGAAACACAATAATGCCAGTTGTGTCGGAGATTCTACCTTCTTTCCTGGTTGCTCCTGAGTGGCAAAAACGCCATGCTGCATTGATCACACTGGCGCAAATTGCTGAGGGTTGCTCAAAGGTATTGGATGGTTCATGGTAATATTTTTATACGTGAAGCTTGATTTTCTCAAAGTGTGACTTGCTTGTGTCTGAAAACATTACAAAAGTGGTGATCTTGTCTTTAAAAGCAATTATTCTTGTGCAGGTGATGGCTAAGAACCTGGAGCAAGTTATCTCAATGGTCTTGAATTCATTCAAAGATCCTCATCCCCGTGCACGTTGGGCTGCAATTAATGCAATCGGGCAGTTGTCTACAGATTTGGGTCCAGAACTGCAAGAAAATCATCATCAGCTTGTATTGCCTGCCTTAGCATCGTCTATGGATGACTTTCAGAATCCCCGTGTGCAGGCAAGTTGTGTCATAACCTTCATTAATTTCCTAGATGGTTTATTTGTGTTAGTAGTTGGGTTAGTATTCTGTTGAATTAGTGTTCACTGGCCAAACATGCAAGTTGGCTATGTTTTACTGAAATCATGCTCAAGTGCTCAAGATTGAGTGGAATCTTTTCAAGGTTATGTTGCTAGTTTCTAGTTATAAATCAGATTTTTTTTATTAGACATTTGAAGTAGTTACCTATCACTAGTAAAATCAATCATATTCTCTATGATTTATGTTGAGAACAAGGTATAACTATCATAAATAGCTTGCAGACAGGAAATTTCAGATGAACGGATCCTGAACTAAAATAAGCAAAGCACATTGTTTGCTTTAAATTAATTGGTAATTCTAAATCTGGAGTAATTTCTGTTCATTCTTTCAAATCATGTTTTGTTTAGTGTAAAGAGTTGCATGAAAATTTTTGTATCTAATCTTAGGATGTTTCCAGTAGTAATCCAGTTAATTGTATAATGAATAGTAAATGGCTTTTAATCACCAAATTTTAATTATGGTTTCAGTGGCCAGGGTAGTTTAGTTGGTTGTGGAAGTCTAGATCTAGTCATTTGCAGTGTTCAGCTGTTGCTATTGATCATGTGCATTTTTTTTGAACCTTGAAAAGAATGTGTAGAACAAGTTTTTAAGATAGCATAAATTGAAGGGCAAAGAGATTAATTTACTCATAGCAGAATTTGCAAAGGTTTCCTTTTTTACCTGAATTGCAGCATTGTCTTCCGTTAATGAAATAATGTTATTATAGCATTGACATTACAATGGGAATTTTTTTTAGAAATTCACCTTGGCATCCATTGTTAAATCATCTACAGGCACATGCTGCCTCAGCAATCTTAAATTTCACGGAAAACTGTACTGCAGATATTTTGGCACCTTACTTAGATGGGATAGTAAGCAAATTACTCGTCCTTCTTCAGGTATTTTGAATATTTGCCACTTCACATGACTTCTATTCCAAATAAATGACTGAAAAATGATGAAAAAGTAGTTTATATGATTCAATTATTGTAGCCCTAAATCCTAATTACAGTGCAATACAAAAGAAAGACAGGTAGAGAGAGTGGAATTATTTTATATAATATTTTACATGTGCTTCCAGACTGGGAAGCAGTTGGTACAAGAGGGAGCATTGACAGCTTTAGCGTCAGTTGCTGATTCATCACAGGTTCTTTCATTTCTTTTGTAATTCTGTTATTTGCTTCTCACATGCTTCACTTAGCATCAGTCTTCAATTCATTAAAGGTTCTTTTATTTCTGTCTTACAGTTGTTATTTGCTTCACACATAACTAACTCCACAACTTGTGTGTTCAGTTGCACTTTCAAAAGTACTATGATGCTGTTATGCCTTACCTAAAAGTCATTTTGGTGAATGCAACCGACAAATCTAATCGTATGCTCCGTGCTAAATCCATGGAATGCATCAGTCTAGTTGGAATGGCTGTGGGCAAAGAGAGGTTCAAGAATGATGCCAAGCAGGTGTATTGGAAACTCTTGTCTGCATGCACTCAGTTATGCCTTCATGGGAATGATTTGTCTTGTGTTCTGTACTTCATTATTCCATTTCTCATCTATCAATAATTACTCAGTTATGCCTTCATGAAAACTTTTCTATAGCATTGCTTGAGAAAGGAATCTATTCCTGATATTGTCATTCATTATGTATGAAACTATAAGTTTAATATTTTTGTTTATTTTCTTGGTCTAAACGAAATTTTCAGATAGTGTATTATGGAAACATTCTGCTTGTTGAATAAAAAACACAAAAGAATTTCTAGTTTTCTATCAATAATTTCTATAGAAGAGTGTTAAGATGTTTTAGTGGTAGGATTACCAGAAGATGGCTTTGTATGTTTAGCATCTGGTGGGGTTTCCAGTGATTTGAGCATTAAAGATTTTCTGCATTAAATAATTGCTATAGAAGAGTGTTAAGATGCTTTAATTGTAGGATTACCAGAGGATGGCTTTGTATGTTTCAGGGTACAACAGTCTATGACACTTTTATTATCAAATATAAGTGAACATATTAAGAATATTGTTGAGAAGCACCTTTGGAACTAGGACCAGGCTTGTGTTTTTATTTTACTTTTAGATATTCCTTTGCTTTTAATATCTCTATGTTGCTAAGCATGTATTTTTACAAGACTATTCAGAATGTGGAACATCTTTTTTTAGCTTAGTCTGAACAAATTTATGTGATCTGGACTTATATATGGCTGCCAAAATGGTAATTAAGAATTTTTAGTTTGTTTCATGGAAACAAAGTAGATACTTTGTATCAAAGACCAGGAATATATTCTTTGCTACGGTTGCATTAAATTTTTTTCTTTTTGTTACTCTTCTTAAATCTACATGTTATTCTTTTAGTGGTGCTTAATGGAATATTTTTTGCTTGCTTAGTACAACTACTTATCTTCTAGCCTATACAATTTCAACCTTTTTGTATCCAATGCCAGGTTATGGAGGTGCTAATGGCACTGCAAGGGTCTCAGATGGAGACAGATGATCCTACTACGAGTTACATGTTGCAGGTCTATATCAGGATCCAAAGGCAATTCAAGATACGTGTAACTAAATATATTGAAACACATTTCACTCTTATTTTATTTGCAGGCATGGGCGAGGCTTTGCAAGTGCCTTGGCCAGGATTTTCTTCCTTACATGAGTGTTGTCATGCCTCCTTTGCTACAATCAGCACAGCTTAAACCAGATGTGATGATTACTTCTGTGGATTCAGATGAAGAAATAGATGATTCAGAAGATGAAAGGTTTTCATTGTCACTCACTTCAGAAAAGTTTTTTTTACTTATTAAAAATAAGTTTAGTCTGAGTTTTATAGACCTGGACAAGACATCAAATTGTTTATGTGGCCTTGCCCGGTTCAATTTGTGATGTCATAAATCAAAATGCTGCAGTAACTACTAAAAAATATAAATTAATTCCTTGTCAAAAAAGTAAATTATTTAATAATCCAGAAAATATAAATCAAAATTAATCGACAAGGTAAACCAAAGGATATTTGTCAGAGGGATGTGTTCAAATTCAAAAACTGGCCTATTGGACCAATTCAATGACTGATTCACCAGGTAACAGCAAGTCAATTTTAAAAATTGTTCTAATAGTAGTCATCAAATCTGACATCCCTCAACCTGTTGTTGAGTTGGCTGGCTCAGTCATGTTCAAATGAAATTAGTTTAGTGCTTAAGTTTCTGCCTAAAGTAGTACATCATACTAGCAATCACTTAATGAGAATCACCCTTTTTCTTTCTCCAAAAAAAACACTAGCAATTAACAACTTGAGGGTTGGTTCTTCCTTTTTTGTAGAGTGTACTCTTGCCAATAAAATAAGAAAGAAATAACTATATGTGAACAAGAAAAAAGAATAAAACACACTCCATGTTACTTTATGTAAACAAGAATAAAAAAAGGAAAATAAAACACATTCCATATACTAGCTTTACAACCAACGCTTACGTGCATAGTCCAACAACATAAGAGTGGCTTAATTTCATAATGAATCTTCCTCAAGCATGCCATCCTTTCTTGAGACACATCCATATGTGGACTAGGAAAAAAGAAAAATAAAAGAATGTACTAGCATTGAGACCTACACTTCTGTCTACAGCAAAAGCCAGGTCCAAAAACTTAAAACAGAAGGGCTTTCTTCCACATTTGTCTAGTCTTGAATTCTTAAGCCACACACCCATTATGCCAAATAGTTTGATCCCTAGTGATATGGACCAGTTTCACTGTCTAGCAATACTTCAATTTCTATTGATCCAGATGGTAAACTGGAGTGTTCAGGGGACATCAAGCATTAAATTATCTACCAATCCAGACAGTAAACCATGTCCGGTGGCTTTTTTGGTGACTTGTAATGGAGATATACCAAAACTGGGATGACATTAATGGTTTTCAGCTAGCCAAGATCTAAAAAGATGAGCTTCTTTATAGGGCTTGTTTCTGTTGCAAATTGTGATCTGGTATACTGTGGTTGTTAGCCTCTTTTTTTTTCCTTCATGCTTTACTTGTGATTACAGTTCTTTTTTGGTGATTGGTCTTGGATGATTCCTTGATAATATATGTAATTAATCCTACCTTTCTTCAAAACAAAAATTTGGAGTTTGCTTCTATATTGTGAGTTTTCTTCCAGCTATCACTAAATAGCTTACTAGACATGGATTCGTATATGTCAATTATTGGCTTGCTTAGGCATGGACTCTTGTGAATGGATTCTCTAGATCCTTCTAAATTATGTGGGTTCCTGGGTGGGCATCCTCAATCTAAACTTGCAAAAGTTTGGATTTAAGGAAGTTCCTTCTATGAAAGAAGGTAGCTTATTATGGTCTGACAGTTCGATCCAACTGAAAAATAAGGAATCTCTTTTTGGGTCTGCTCAGCCCCTGTTGGCTGGAAGAGAGAGAATGGGCTCTGACATTTCTCTTCTTTGATGAGGTTCCACCAGGACTGATCTGTGGTCCATGGAGAATCTATGTGATCAGTGGGTCCTTCAACAATGCAAGCTATCACATGGTGGCAAAAGGATGCAGTGGTCACAAAGAGAAGAATATTTGTCCAATGGAGGATGAGGCCACAGGTTGAACTTGCGGACTGAGTTTTTGAGCAAGGGGACAATCTGTACTCAAAATTCAGATCCTTTTTGGGAGCCTGTCTCATTTAGCTGATGGGAGCAATGGCTGGTTGGATGAGGAGCTTTTGTCCCGGGCAGCTTTCTTGGGCATCAATCTAAAAGGGTAGTTGGGAACTTAAGGAAGGAATGCTCAAGGCAAATGTCTCTTATATCAGTGACCGTTGGATTTTTTGTTTGGGTTTTCGTTTTTTTTTTCTTTTTTACAATTTTTCTTATTCTAAATGAGAACCACCCTATCCTTCTTCAAAAAAACATGTTCAAAAGTATAATCAAGATGAAAAGGCTAAGATGGATCGATGATTAAGAGAAATAAAGAAACAAATTCATTTATAATATAGTTGGGGACAGCACCAATTTGACCATAGTTTAAAAATAATAAAAATTTGTCGTAGATGGTTTGACCATAGTTTAAAGATCTATGGGTTCAATGGTATAGAATGAAGAAAAAATAAGTTCAGTTGGAACCAAGAGAGATAAAAGAAATTGTGATTACTTGGCTAGAGATGCCGAAAAAAGATTTAAACTTAACAAGAACAACAAACTAAGTCATAATCTTACTATGTGGGGTCGACTGCATGAATATTTTTCTTTTAAATATTTCAATTTATTGTCAAATATTTTGTTAAATTAAAAAAAGATTTCAACTTAAATAGTAGAAAATATAACAATAGATTGAAATATACACAATAATGAGATTCATTTTGTTTGTTGATTAAGGTCAAAGCATTAGTTGTACTATCTATATCAACTATTTGCTTTGAAAGATGTAGCCTGAGCAGCTTGTATATTGTAAGTTTAATATGCATGAAGTCTTTGAATTATCTCTCAAGGTGTTTGATTCTCAGGGTTCCTTTGATATTCATTTGACAATTTTGATGTAGTTTTGAGACCATTACTCTTGGGGATAAGAGGATAGGAATCAAGACCAGTTCTTTGGAGGAGAAGGCTACAGCTTGTAACATGCTTTGCTGTTATGCTGATGAGCTGAAAGAGGGTTTCTTCCCATGGATTGATCAGGTTGGGTTTGGACATTTGGTAATAGCAATTTATTCTCTTTTTTAAATACTCGTCATCAAGTATATCAAAGGAATTTTGAACTCTAATTTCAGGTTGTTCCCATATTAGTTCCCCTCCTAAAATTTTATTTCCATGAAGAAGTTCGCAAAGCTGCTGTTTCAGGTCTTTTTCAATCATATTTACTAATTTATTTATTTATACCAATTTGTATTTTAGTATCTAATATGGTGTGCAATTTTCTTCTTTGTAGGCATGCCAGAGCTACTACATTCAGCTAAATTAGCTGTCGAGAAGGGAATAGCTCAAGGTTGTGACGAGTCATTTGTTAAGAAGTTGTCAGATTATATAATTCCTTCTTTGGTTGAAGCATTGCATAAGGTCATTGATGGTATCTCTTACGTTCGAGTTTTTGTTTCCTGTCCTCTGCCATAGTTCCTTTTTTGCTTCGTAAGGATGATTTGTATGTGTTATCAATTCATTTTTTGTTCCTGAAATTTATTTAATTTGCAGGAGCCTGAAACGGAAATATGTACAAGTATGCTGGATTCTTTGAACGAATGCATAAAGGTTTGTTGCTGTATGCTAGATCGATTGTAGATTTTTGTAAATATTATATTGGCTTTCTATTAAGAATTAGCATATTTTTCCTGCTGTTATCTGTTCATTAAGCTGTTTTGAGTCTTGAACATTATTTTATTTTTGCATCTTTTTATTATCGTATCATACACTTCACCATTTAAAATTTCCAGCTATCTGGGCACCTTCTAGAAGAAAGCCAGATTAAATCCATTGTAGATGAAATAAAAAATGTGGCAGTAGCAAGTGCAGCTAGGAAGAAGGAAAGAGCAGAGAGGACAAAAGCTGAAGATTTTGATGCCGAGGAAGGAGAGCTTCTAAGAGAAGAAAATGAACAAGAAGAGGAAGTCTTTGATCAAGTATAACTCTATTACCAGAAATTTAAAGCTTATTGAAATATTTTGATTAGTTTCTCTAGGCAATTTTTTATGCATACTGCAGAACATAACCCATGTAGTCTTTGAATTTTCTTTTTCTTGATTCAGATTGGTGATTGCTTGGGCACTTTGATCAAAACATGCAAGGCTTCTTTCCTACCTTTCTTTGATGAGATTTCCAGATATATTATTCCCATGTTGGTGAGTTAACCCAAAGGAACTATCCGTTTCCAGAAATAATTGGACTAAAATAATAGTTGGGTCTGTACTTGCTTTAGCTTTAAAGTTGTATGACTTTCTGCAACATTATTTTTCCTTTATTTTCCCTATCTATACAAATACTATCTAGGGCAAGGATAAAACATCCGAAGAGAGAAGGGTTGCAATTTGCATTTTTGATGATATTGCTGAGCAATGTGGAGAAGCTGCTATTAAGTAAGCTTTGTTTCCTTTTTTAAGGAACTTAACCCTTTAGGAATTTATTTCTCCAATTCTATAGAATTGCTTCCATTCTCATTGAGATGATAAATTTCAAAATTTGTTTTTGATTCTGTGCTGTTCATCCGTTGTGTAGGTACTATGGTACATATGTCCCTTTCTTGCTGGAAGCATGTAATGATGAAAATCCAGATGTTCGACAGGTAAGCCTATAAATGGATATTCATAATTCAAAATCTGATTTAAATCAGAATCCATTTAGCATGAAATTTTCCGAACTTGAAATTGGATGGACGCTAATTGAATTTTGAATATCATATCTAAAAATATCTGAATCGGCTTCAAATTTACATGATATCCATCAATTAATATCCAATTCTAATTCATGTACTTATCCAATCAGATATCTGCCATATTTTGCCTATAATTTTTTATTTATAAATTTACTATTTTAACTGTATAATTTTATTTTTATTTTTAATTTTTAACATAAAATAACCATATTCAAATTTAGATTACTAGATTTGGATATTCAAATTAAGCATTTTTGGATAAAATATGGTACATCATTGTGAAACGGTCATATTCGAAATTAGATTTTCAAATTTAGATATCTGGATTTAGTTTTCCTAGATTTAAATATTATCTGAATTCTAATAAATGCCTTAGATATAGGTTCAAATAGTTACGTAAATATTAATCAGATGGATTTAGATTATCTAAATATTGAACAGATATGAATTCTGATTTAGGATTATCTGATTCAAATATACTTCATTTACACCCTTATCAACAGGTAGTGGTATATGTATTTTCTCTAGTGGTTTATCTTACAACTCACAAAAATTCTTTTTTTATTTATTTTCACAATAATAATTTGTTGATTTAGGCCGCTGTATATGGCATTGGTGTTTGTGCTGAATTTGGAGGATCTGTATTTAAGCCTTTAGTCAGAGGTATCATCTCTTTCTAATTCCACGTCTATACAAAAAAGAGTTTGCTCTAGTTTTATTAATATTTCATTTCTACATCCAATATACAGAGGCTCTCTCTAGGTTGGATCATGTGATAAGACATCCAAATGCATCAGACGCCGACAATATAATGGCATGTGATAATGCAGTTTCAGCGTTAGGAAAAATATGTCAGTTTCATCGTGATGTTATAGATACAGCTCAGGTATCAAGTTCAGCTAAATAATGTCTATATTGTTTTGCAGTTGTTTACCATACTCGCTAATTGATTTAGACATTGATTTGTGAGTAAGAAAAAACATGAATAAGAATTTCATTTGAGTTATTGAGTTTCTTTCGTTATTTCGTGATATTTTGTCTGAGCAGGTTTTTCCTGCATGGTTAAGCTGTCTGCCAATAAAGGGTGATGAAATTGAGGCTAAAGTTGTTCATGACCAGCTTTGCTCAATGGTTGAAAGGTATCTTAGGGGATGATATTCTGTCCCAGTTCCGTTTTACCTACTCTTATAGAGCCAAATGTAAAACTCCTGTTGATGCCACCTTTTATTAATATTTTATTTTAAAAATTTAGATATAATTATATAATTAGTTAATCTATCGTATAACTACTATGTATTAAAATTTCATACCATTCAAAGTTATATTCACTGTTATTTTTTATTTGAAAATCAATGGTTATAATTTAACAGAAAATATTAAAATTGAAGGCTTTTAAATCAAGGACCAATACTTATTTAATTTAAGTACAAATTTATCATGTATTTATAGTTATGTAATAGTAAAATCGATATGGTTATTTTTATTTTCTTATATATTTATAGGAAAAAAAAGATATCATAAACAAAATTACCTAATTTAACACTAGGAAATCCCCTTCCTCACCCCTATCCCTCTCATATACCTTTACTAACCTCACTGTCGGATGCAGGTCAGATAGAGATATTCTCGGACCCAACAATCAATATCTTCCAAAAGTAATTGCGGTTTTTGCTGAGGTCCGTCTTTCTGCCTGAAACTTGGACTCTTTGGTTGCGCTATTTCTGTAAAAATAGACTTCTTAGCCATCGATAAGAATGTAGTGGTTCCATAACTACTGCAATTACAAATGTAAAATATGACTATATTCGCATTATGCAAGCTTGTATTACACTTCCGCCTGAGAAAGTAATTGCTGATGAAAAACCGAATTCTACTTCACGTCTTTTCAATATTTGAAATGATTCAAAATTATATCTTACAGGTTATATGTGCCGGTCCTAATCTAGCCACGGACTTGACCATAAACCGGATGGTTAATTTGTTAAAACAGCTCCAGCAAACGTTACCTCCAGCGGTTCTGGCTGCAGCATGTTCATCCCTTCAGCCCCAGCAGCAGCTCATGTTGCAGTCAATCTTGCCGTCTTAGATGTTGTCTTCTCCTTGAAACTGCTCTACCCATTTTCCAAAGTTTGTTCATTAGCATCAATTTTATTTTTTTATTATTATCATCCATTCTTTATTTATATTCATTAGCATTGTGATGTACCTACTCTCTGTGGGTGTTTCATTTGGTCGACGGTTGATGCTGTGCGTGGATGTCTTTGACGTAGAATGTATACAATACAAATATGAAGTTTGGTACATGAAGATTCTCGTCTCGTAGGATGAATGATGAGGTAAAAAAGAGTGAATTGCCGATGTTTTTTTACGTTCAACTGAAAAGTGATGTTGTATCAGGTATATGATGCAATGATTTGAAGAGATCAATTATTTATCTTATAGTTTTTTTTTTTCTGCAAATATCATTTATCTTATTGTTTAAACAAGGAAAGCAGGCAACACTTTTTCCTTTCTCTCTCTACTTGTGCTCAATTTTTAAATATCATTGATATTTCGGGTTTCTTTCAATATTTTGGGAATTCGAATTAGCATAAACAATCTTGTGTTGGATCTAGTTTGGTAATAATTCTAAAAGGTTATTTTCATTGTAAGGTTTACATTTTTACGGGACTTTGCATCTGATGAAAATGAGTAAAAATTCTCGGATGTCGGTAAAAGATTTAGTTCAAAACATTAAAATTAGGTTAATAAATTGGAGGAATATAAAACGTTGGTAAAAATATAGAATTAGTAGGTATAATGGTAAGAAGAAAATTAATATATTATGCTTACAAGAAATTAAGGTTAATTGAAGATGGTGGTTTTAAATTGAAGTACATTATAAAAGATAAGTGTAAGAATGGAGTTGGAACGATGATTCATAAAGGTTTAAAAGATAACGTTGTTAAGGTAATGAAGATAAGAGGTAAAATTATAATGATTAAGATTGTGTTAGGAAATGAAATGGTTAATATAATTAGTATATATGCTCCATAAATAGGTTTAGAAAAAGTTTTAAATAAAATTTTTGGAAAGATTTAGATAATTAAGTTCATGGCTTCTATATTAGCAAAGAAACCTTTATCGAAGAGGATTTAAATGTTTATATAAGAGAGCAATATATAGGATATAAAGGAAATTACAAAAGATTTGATTTTGGTATTGAAAAGAGAAATTCAATTTTACGCTTCGTTAACTTGTGCCATTTTAGCAGCTAAGATTTATTTTAGAAAAATAGAAGAGCATTTAATTACATATACAAATGATCAGATGCTAGTTAAATAATGTTTAACTTGCTAAAAAAAAATAAAAAATGTATAAAAATTGTAAGTTTAATTTGAGAGAAAACTTAACTATACATCATAAGTTATTAGTATCAAATATTAATAACAATATTAGGAAGAGACTAAAATACACAAAAACCCAAGAATCAAGTGGTGAAATTTAAAAAGTAAATGATATTTAGAGATAATTTGTTAAAAAAAGAATATGGGAAGTAAATAGAGATGTAAATAAACTTTAAAATGAAATGATTAATTGTATTAAAAAATTGCTAAAGAAAATTTTAAAATGACATGTACGAAGATGTATAAAATATAATAAAAGATTTCTAATATCGTCTTTATATAAATTAAATTAATAAGGTAGGAATTGTAAGAAAAAGATTTAAATTTATGTAGTCTAATTGAAGATTTGACCATCTTTATTAGAAGTAAATTAATATTAAATAACTTTTCTATTATCATCTTTCTTCATATATTAGAAATTGCAGTCCAAGGATTGGTGAAATTAGATTTCCAATTCAAGATTGTGAAGTGAGTTTTCTTTTTCTTCTTTTCTTCGTCAAATATTGATTGACCATTGAAAATCGAAAATTTCACCTACTAAGTTATCATGGAACTCGGGCGATTATCGTCCATAAAATAGTAATAGAAAATGTAGAAGATTAACCGTACTCTATATTAATTCCATTGTTGGTAAAATAATTCGACATCATTTATTTAATTTCAATGACTATTATTAGACTAAAAAAATTAAATGCAATTGCGAATATTAGTGGATTAGCGTGCCCCAAAGTCAAAATATTTGCTTGCACGCATCGAAATTGTTTTTATTTGCATGTCAATTTCTTCGTCATCATTATTATGTCACTGAAGAATCATTTTTTCAAGTTACACAAAAGTAAAAAATTCAAAAAAAATTCCCAAGAGAGAGAGGTCGACATCTCACCTCCTTCCGTTTTCTTCTACGGCTCGACTTCGATCAGACGATCTTCCTTGCTCTTGCTGCGAGCTGCCACGGATCCCTAAGGTAAAGTAAGTAAGCTTCACTTCGATGCGTGTGTTCTCAAGCTCCATGGCATCTTTCGATGTTGGCAACCAAGTTTAGCTCCGAATTTCAGGTCGTTCTGATAAAGTTCGCTTCCTTTTCCAGTATTCGATCTTCCTGCGATGCTTCTTTTGAGTGTTCTTCTGCGTAATTTTTTTGTGATTCGTGTAACTTCATGAGCTCTTTCCTTAGCTGTGTGAGTATTCGGCTGTGTTGGATGCCCAATTCCATTTGTGTTCAATCCTGAAGGACGCCTTCTCCCCGCAACCGGGGCGAGATAACGGTACCGTCGGCGTCATCCGGATTTGATGGTGTACTGAATTCCATATCCTTTTGATGATGGTAGTGTTTTAAACTCAGGATTTCTTCCCTCGCATTGGTGTAGAAGATTGCCATGCCCTTTTTCTACCCGGTATTTATACTCGAAAATAGTTCCCTCTTTTTTTCCGAGGCTAATGTGTAACAACGTTTTACTAAAATGACAGTTACGGTCTTTATGGAGGCACTTTCTTTGAGGACTCTTCTTTCTTCAACTAACAACAATTTTCCCATGAGGCGAGACCAGTTTAAAAGTAAATTCACAGATGTTGAATTTGTAAGGCTTTCTTTCAACCATAAGAAACTTAGCCCAAGATTTGGCAGATCTCAAATATCGGCTTGGTCTAAGAAGTCTTTAAATCAAGGTATGTTGTAGTCTATTGAATTTTTATTTGATTTCAATTATTTGTCGCCATCTAAATGTCTCTACTTTTTTCCCGTCCATGTTATCTTTAATATTACATTTTCCTTAATAAAAATTAATGCCATTTTATTGGATTTAATACTGGAAATTCTTATCATGAATTTGGATCAAATGAACTCAACGGTATGCCTCTACTTCAGATTTTAAGGATTTTGCCAAACCAGTGCAATTGCTTCTAGCGACAAACGCAAAATTTTTGACAGACCAGAAACTGGAGAAGATTCTTGGCTTTCCCAGCTGGGATGAGTCTTGCTCCTATATATTGCAGCTACACACCAGCAATGAGTTTGGATCTAGTATCCGGGATGACAATGCTGCCGTAATTCTTGGTTTGATAGATGTTGGTGGCAATGCAATCATGCAGAGAATATCTTCAGCTTTAGCTGAAGATGGTGAAATTGTTGGTAATTATTCATCTTCTTGTGATCAAGTCCACTTCCAGAGAGGTTCAGTTGACACTGTCATGTTCAGTGGACCTACTATGGAGAATGTTCAAGCTTTGTGGGTCGGCCTTGAATCTGGTAAAATCTTTTACAACTTATTTCAACCTAGTGAGTTGCGTCTTACTGCTTTGGTTTCAGCATTTTTTTCAAAAATATTACCAATCACCGTTAACATCTAACACTTCTTTGATGTTAATAATTTTGTTTCAATTTAATTTCAGGTTCTTGGAAGTTAGGTAGTGCAAGATTAACAGTTATCAGCAAGAACAAATCCTCAAATGTTGCTGGAGACTTGAGTGACAATCAGTACAATGGGCTGCAGTATGATTTTGGAGAGAAGGATATACTCCTTGGAGAGGGCAGTGGGACTTCAATTGCTGAACTTAGACCTAATCATGTCATGGATTTTCCCATAAACAATTCTACGGTCTTGACCAACTTCAGTCACTCGTTGCCACCTTTATTCTCAGAAGGAATATCAAATGCTCAAGGCATGAAAGAATATGCTGATTTGAAATTGTCCTTGTTAATCTATGATTTGTTGCTTCTTTCTGCTGGTGCAACAATTTTGACCTTCTCAACAACTGAGAAATTTGTTGTTGCATTCTTGTTGGGTGGTATAAGTGGCTTCCTTTATCTCTTGTCCTTACAGAAGTATGTTGATGACCTGTCTTCTTCAGCTGATGTGAAAATGGAAAATATAGTGGGAACACTTGGAGGATTCAAGGGACCACTGTCAAGGATTGTATTGCTTTTGGTTATATTTGCTGCTGCTTTCAAGTATGGTCTGGGTGGCTCTTCATCCGATTTAACTCCGCAGCAACTCTTGCTTGGGAGTTTAGGATTTTTCACTTGTAAAATAGCTGTTCTACTTGCAGCATTCAAACCTTTGAAAATAGATGCAGAATAGGTTTGTAGAGTATTTTTTTACAATACATGGAAGAAAATTTGAATTCAGTGGAACCCACTCCATCTTTCTTCAAGGTGCATTAAAATATGGCTACCTACCACAGGCATTTGTCTGTTGTGTTTTTCCATTCAATTGGTTAATAGAAATCCCAGATGAAACACCAGATGTGGCATTGAAAAATTATACCTATTTTGACCGGTTTGGAATACATTGCAAAAGGTGTATTTCCAGGCATTTTCTCTAACCTTTCCAATTGCTCCATGGTTATGAGTAGTTGAATTCCTTCACTGTAGAAGTTTGATTGGCCTTTTTACAAACCTCAAATTGTTTGCTTAATGCTTTTGGAAAATTTGTTAGTGGTTCTAGTGGTTTCTATTGTTCTTTCTTTACATGAGAATATGTTTTGTTTATTAGAAATATACCATCAAATATGCCTTAACATATGAACCGCTGGCATGGATGCATTGATACCATAAAAAAAAACAGACCTTACCACCTACTTTGCTCTGAAATAAAAATGCAAGATATTCTATACCCATATGGATGTGATAAGGTCTACTGAGTAAAATTTGTTAATACTTTTTCAACACATTATTGTTTCTTTCCTCATACCTGCTAGACAATGAATGGTGTACTCCTGGCATGTCTAGATAATGCTGCCTACAGCAGTCATGAAAATTTTTGGAAGAAAAACTGATATCAAAAACTTTTGTGCTTTCTATATATTCCATTGTGCATGAATGAAGTTAAGCATCAAACTTAGGGTATACCAAATTTCTTGTAACCAAAACATAGGAGCAGATACACTGGAGTTTCATGTTTCTTACAGGTCATGTTGTGACGTCTTTGATACATACAGGAAAATAGGATTTTGTTACAACGGGGCCAGCCATGAATTAAATCTCTTTCCTTTGTCATGAATTTTTTGAGCTATTCGTCAATTATTTTTTGTTTTAGCTAATATAATGGAATAGCTATCACTAAAATGGAAGCCTTATCTGCTGCTTACTAGTTGGGGGTCAGTCGATGTCCCCCTCCCCTTCATGACATGTCTTCGTAATCCTGGAATGTGAACATTTGATATGTATTCTTCCCAATTGATACTTCCAACATCAAATGCAAAGTTCTTCCTTTCATTGTCAGACATCTCGTCTAGCAATTTTTGGGTGTTTGTGTTATCAAACCTGAAAGTTTATGTCAAAGGACTGCTTGAACTCCTGCTAATGATGGTTAATGAGAAAAAGGGGATCAGATTTCACCTTCCACTGTAGAATGTATACGGCTCGTATATATTTGCCAGATACTTGGCTTGTTCCACTGATCTCATGTGGATTCTCTTGAGCCTCTCAGAGAGCTTCCCATTAGACGTGGATGAAGCTGCCACCCTGCTGAGGGCATTGGCCGACACATGGGAGGTGAACTCATTCATGTCATGAAAGAGTTTCATCTTGGGCACGTAGATTGGCCTTCCCCTATCGTCCTTGTAAGGAGACGAGTTGAAGTGCTTGAAGAGAAGCCCTGCAAGATCTTTGATGATCAAGGGGTTTGCCACTGAGGAGGAAACATGGTAGACATGCATCCCAGGGTTCCCACCCCCCCTTCCGTGCTTTGCCATGGCAGCTAGCATTGCATTGACTACCATGTCTGCTGGAACCTATGTGAAAAACAATTTTAGCGAGGTAGTACAATATGCAATTTTGATTATTTCTTTTTCAAAGAAATCTGTTCTAATAGATCATATGATATTATTTAATTGGCACTTCTTCTATGCGTTCTTTTTCCACAGGAAATGAATTTCAAATGTATTTTTGTTGTACAAGGCTTTACTCACAACGTCGAGAACCCCCTTGGGGTCTGCCAGAAAACCTGTGAGCTGACCTTTTCCATAGTAGAGGACAACTGGATCCATCATTCTGTTAGAAAGACCAATGATTAGGTGATCTAATATGATTTCTTTCATATGTGTATTTATGGAAAGTAGTACCTGTTTCCTTCCATCCATCCAGGGAATGGTTCACTACCGGTGCTCTCTATGACACTAGGCCTGATGGTGACCACAGGTATGTCTCCTCTCATGCTATCCAATACCATCTCCCCCATGGCTTTTGTAAACACATATGTATCTTGCCACCCATAAGCTCTTGCCCTGACATGTGGAATTTCCCATTTTCACATGATCAATGGAATGAAATGGTGTAAGTGTGTTACTTTTTGGAGGAAGGTTTTTTTGAATTTGCCAATTTATTGATACGTCAAGGATCAAGACTTACCTTTGGAGGCCTAACTCTTTCATCTCCAAGTCCTGAGACTCACCCATGGAAGTGGTTCTAGAGTCAGAAACCAGTCTGATCTCCCCTTCAACATCCAACACCGGAAGAGATTCCTGTGAAGCTTCTGGGGAAAAATTTTCCCTGGCTATGCTCTCTCCCATGGAAAATTTCCTCTCTAAGATCTTTCCCTTCCTTTGCCCATTGACATATGCTGCACGAATAAAGTAGAAATTTGAGAAACATAGCTAAACATGAATCTATTGATATGCCAAGCATTTTGATTCGCTGGAATTTCTTCATCTTCTGTGCCTTTTTTACCTGTCGATACTTGTAAGAAGAGCTTTAGTTTCCTGCATCTCTTTGCCAGACGCATTAGCCTGGAAGGACCTATGGTGTTTATGTCCATCGCAACATCATACCTGATATTCATGAAGCGTATACAAGGAAATCAGCATATCCATCGTGATTCTTATTGGAGAATCGCGTTAAGGATAGAGTACAAGTACCTTTCATCAAAGGTGGTATTGGCTGCTGAGTTGATGATGACATCAACCTCTTCTGATATCTCCTCTGCTAAATCATGTCGGATTCCGAGGTTAGATTCCCTTACATTTCCTGGCACAGGCACCAGCTTACTCAGCATGAAAGCGTGATAATCTCTGCCATGAGCTTCTCTAAGGCATCTGAACAATTCTGTGTCCAGTATCTGCACAGTATTCTCCAAGATGAAATGACACAGTATTTGTGTTCTACGGTCGGAGGACGTTGAAACATCATACCTCAGACATCATCCTGTTCATGGCAACTTCCTTATTGTTGGCTTTAATCAAAACGTATATCTTACTGACATCTGGTGCAGACCTTAGTATTTTCTCAATGAGAACTACAGAAAAAAGAGAGAAAAAAAACAACTTGAACATCAAAAATCCCATCGTTCTTCCTTAAACCAATGCAGAAGAAAGGGGACAAAAGGGTGGTGGTTGTGCTGTTTAATTTGTTGATGATGATATTTACCTTTTGCGAGGAATCCAGTACCACCGGTGATGAAGAGCTTCTTCCCCTTGAGGAACCCAACAATCCCAATTCCCTCCTTGAAGCCTAACCGAGTACTATCAAAATCCTTCACGCTCTTCTTCCCTGTAATGCATATCGGATGCCCATTTGTCCTCGTGGCTTTGTTTAGCTGTCTATGGCAGCACATTACCAACCCGTGGTTGTCTCCACTTTTCACGTTCTTCCTCTTGACCTTCCAAAGAGACCCACTGTAGAGCTGAGGACGATGATCCTCCACCGGCATGAAGGACGTGGGGAAGTAGCACTTCCCCGGGTTAGAGATGGCACCCATTGGATATGGGAAGCAAAGACTTGACACAAGAACAAAGAATGGCTGATTCTAGATGATGATTGTTGGTGGAGGGCTGGGAAGGGGGTGAAGGTTGGAGCTGGGAGGTTCAGCTAAAAACTTCCTAACATGAGAGATGTGGAGGGAGTGCACACAAGAAATGAAACGGAACAGAGAAGTGTTAGGCAAGACGATGATAATGGCAAGACAGTTTTATAGTTAAGTAATAGGAATGCAGAACGGCTCTCTTTTTGCTTTACGTCCAGTTGGACTTCTCTTCGGAGCTATCAGCGGCGACAAGAATTTGCAGAAACATCCTGAGATAATCAGATATCTAACTGGATGACATTTTTATTGAAAATCATGGCCTATGTTGGGTTTTCATCCAAACTTGCTTCTTTTCTGTTTTGCTTTGTTGTTTTTTTACGTCATGGTAGTGTTTTTACAGGATTTTAACTTAGATCCTTTCTTTCACGGTAGAACAGAACGAAAATTAATGGATTTGGGTCTTTCGGCAATGAAGTGGATGCATAAGAAGAATAACCAACACATTACAAAACTTACAGGCAAATGGGAAAATCCACTGCTGGTCGCAATGCACAGTACTGTGTAAAAGAAACGAATATAAAAAGCTTACCAATGTCGTAATGTTAATAACAGTACTTGATAATTACAAGAATAAAAATTCTAGGAGTGCCATGCTTAAAAGAAAATAGGGATCTCATGCTTCAGACAAAAACCGAAACTAAGCGCCATCTAATTTATATATATCAAGTCAACAAGAAACACAAAGGCGGTGGTTGACGTGGCAAATATTTTCCATATCGCAATGTTTTTCTAGATTTTACTTTGAAAAAGAAAAAATGTAGTGATATGTAGGTATGGTATTCAGAAGTGGTGCATAAGATGTTATAAACATGGCCATGGAATAACCCTTGCAATCATGAAATCAAAATATCATCTAAAGTTTCCTTAAACCTCAAACAGGAGAATCCAGAAAAGCTTACTTCTTGCGCCCGTAAGAGGACAATGAATTGTGATCAATAAGGCACGTAGCTAGAAAATTCTATTTATTTAACAGAAATTTGTTACTCAAACTCATATTTAAGATCAAACTCACTCTTCATTGATCTGATATCATATATCGTCTCTTTGGAGACATCTGGATCTGATATCATATATTCATATATTCATTTTATTGATCTCGGCAAGATTTGGACTCCACACTTTTCGACTAATTTTTCTCTGGAATATATAATCGGAGTATATAATCTTTTGACAAATGAAAGTAGAAATATAATAAAACTAGAAAACAGGAATATGATTCTTCTAAAGCGCGTCCTAGAAACATTTTTTTCCTCTTTTTTAAATTCTCTGGATAACCCGATGCCATCAGACAGATAAACATGACAAGATGCAGGTTACAAGAAAAGATGACAGGCAACCCAGATCAACAAAAGCACGTCATATGGTACGAATCTCGTGTTCATGAAACCGTTCCAAACAATGAAAAATGCATTGATGTCAATATGAAATTAAACGTGCACACAACAGGCCCCACCTTGAGAAATGGATGTAATCATAACTTCTAATTAGCTAAAAGATGTAGAATCACTTCTTTTATTAAACAATACCAATAGGATGACCAGATCAAATCACCAATATTTAAACCGTGGTAGAGAATAGCAAATCACACAATCAATTTGGTAGCGATCGTAGTCACTAACAATCTAGTGATTTGAATCCAAACAAACTCTGCCACGCGAAAAAAAAAGCTAACACCGAAATATCACGACCATTAATAAAAATATAACAACCTCTTAAAGTATGACGAAATACGAGATGCTACTTTCTCAAGTCGGGAAATTTTACTTGTACAGGCAGCAAGCTCTAGTCTGTTAAAATAAAATAACATAAGCATTGACGGCATGAAATCAGTAATATGGCATCCACGTGAATTAGAATATAACCTACCTCGTCCAGGTGACAAAAAACATAATGGAAGAATAAAAGAGCGAGAAAAGGCTTGCTATCTGCAACGCCTAGATCAACGAGCCCTTTACAATAAAATAAAAAATGGAGAGCGTCTCCACTTAAATATTCCTTTTTCCCACCAAATAAAATGGATCGTAAAATCTGCCACAAATATCAGCTACCACAGCTTTCGAGTACGTGTTTGCAGCAGACAATCACCAAGAAGCATTTCCATGTGACATTACAGGAAGTAATCCGGTGTTCTTCGAGTTACGTCCGGTTCTCCCCTTCTTGGTGCTGGCTCAAACTGCGTTTAGAAATTGTAACATCTAAATTTTCCCACACGGTCAAAGTTCAACGGCACCGCAGACCCCATGATCAATCAGACAAATGATATAAATGTCGAATAAAAAGGCATGAAAAGATACCTGGATAAATGTATGACTTTTGCAATCATCGACTTCTAGGATGGATGCCATGTTCCCACAACGATAGCAATAATTTGGAGCACTAAATATAGTCACCACCTTTTGTTCCTGTTTGAACAAGTTGTACATCGAATCTCAGTGAGAATTCAAAAGAGACGATAAGAATTGTTTTTTATATGGATATGGAGGCAAAGCTCTACATGTCCCCAGTTGAATCCTTCCATAACCAATTGATGAGCTCTGGCTATCAACTTTAAATTATTGGTATGGTTGAATTGGTCTGATATGTCCTGAAACAGAAAATTACAGGTGTTCATAAAAGCGCATTATAAAAGAGCGGTTCAAAAGGATTACCTGGCCAAACGTGTACCCAGCACCACGAGGTGATATACCCCAACCACATCGGTCATCCGGATCAGACCATAAAAGGTCACACATAGGTCCCTCGTGAGGGACTTCCTGAACACGGTCAAAGTTCCTTATGTTGTCAAGAGTTTCTATTGATGGTGACAAACCACCATGTAGACAAAATATTTCTGATTCAACCTGCAGATAAGCGATAAGGCAGAACCTTCAGGTAGCAGAATATCCACAACAGCAAAAAATCGTAACCATTTGACATTCATTCTAACCAACTACAGGGAAACAGAACGGTCTATATTTTAGTAAAATGAAATCACAGGAAAAAATGTACCTGTAAATATTTGTCAAAAAGTGCAAAATAAGCGCACAATATCTATGGTTAGATGCCATACACAAATTCGAAACTCAGATGAGGTTTAAACAAATGACTGATCGTGTGAAAAAAGCCATTTAATGAATGAAATTAATAATCAGATTAAACAAGTAAAAAAAACCGTGAATAAGAGTAATTTCTCAAAGAAAAAGATACTCGATATAAATTAGAAAAGAAACAGCATAAATTCCAAAATGAATGAACATTTCCTAATAAAAGAACCCATTTTAACTCGTAGGAAAAAGTCAAATTGAAGTAAATGCTTGTGATTTTGCAACACAACAATCGATGTCTTGATCTCATTATGTGGGGCCAATCATGTGAGTCTTTTTATTCATCTTTTTGTGTAAAATATAAAAATAACAAAAATCAAATGCTGAAAATAAAAACATAAACAAGGGAAACTATAAAAGAGGTAAAAGTTGGTGAAATACAAACCAGAGCTGTAAGCGGAAAATAATCAAAAAGATCTGTAAAAATCTTCCACACATTTGGGTTTCCGTACCTGCAAAATTAAAACAAAAACATAAATGCCACGAAAATTGAATAAAAATCCATTTCTTCTACTGATTTAATTTAACACAAACGCAACACAACTGGAGCAGTCAAGCATCCCTCAACCTTGCTAACAAGCTTCTTTCAAAAATATGAATCATACATCCATAGACAAATAATCAAAGGCAAGATTTGTTTCATAAATGAATCAATTTGTTACGTAATCAATCCTTTGAAATAGATATTCATTTAAATTTTAAACACAGTGAATTACATGCATTTGCAAAAATTTAATGGTAAACCACAAGATAAAATGTAGGGAATCAAGAAGAAAGATAATCAGTTTTCTCTCACTCAAAAAAACGGTTTTCTGTTTGCAATAGAAAACTCGGTAATACAAGAAAATGTGACTCATGTGGGTCTCAATTTTATCCCAAATTGCTTATGGTGATTGGCAATGACCTTTGAAACTTAATTCCATGTAAAATATATATGGAACTATTTTGACTAACTGAAAGGACAACAAAAGTTTGAGGTTGCATATACGACTCTGGAAGATATTCTTCATTTTCTTTGATGTAAGTCATCAACCCTGTTTTAGCTCTCCCAGATTTCATTCCACTAGGGCATCCAATTGACAGTGATATCAAAAATATCATTTATATACTTTGACTGATTTATATAAAAGAGAGCAAGCTGCATGCCATATCCTCGTGTAGCATGAATCAGGGATGATCCCCAAAAGTCAATAAGAAAACATTTTTCAAGTGGTATTGATCAATATGTATTTAATAAAATGCATGCTTAACCAAATGAATACCCTGGATTCTCCTGTTACATGTACAGTAGAATTACATTGCATTTTAATGCTAGAACTTTCCAAGGAATAAAGTACTATCCACCAAACGACTGAAATGGAAAACTCAATGGCCTTTAGAAACTCAATACAAAGATTGATGAATGTCGATAAGCAAAAACTTACTTCCTCAAGCACTCATCATAGAATCCATAAACTTGGGTTATCTGCAAACAATGAATTATATTAGTCTTTTAAATTCTTAAATCAAACAATAGATAAAAGATAATTATTATTGACATCTTTGCTGATGTTAGAAGTGCATCTAATTAACAATCAATCACAAACTAAAATCAAAAAATGGAAAATGAGACAATTATTGCAGACCATTACTCTATAAGTTATCAAGACCAAGCCATAAAAATTGCATCATATTGACATACCTGACGACTTTCATGATTTCCCCTCAGGATGGTAATTCTTTGTGGGTACCGCACCTTTAAGGCAACGAGAAGCTGAAGAAAAGAGATCACTATATTGACCACGATACTAACATGAAAATTTGAACAAGAACAAGAAGAAACGCATAAGGTTCCTTGGAAGTAAAATCACATGTTCTATCCCCATAAATACATCATGAACATCAAGTATAGGTGCAAATTCAAAAAACCTGTTTAAAAATAGAAAGTTAACCTAAGTTTTACTGAGGCTACACATTATATGATACAGACAAGGAGATATTATTTAAATATTAATTCAATGGTATGTCGCATGTGTAAAGGGATTGCATTGTTAGGAGCTCCAACCTTGCAAAATGTGGGAATACAACTCAAGTTATAGCAATGACACATTCGAGATTGGAAAGCATGTTTAAATATGATTAATCTTAAGCAGGTCAAGCCCAAAGCAAAGATCTTTCAAAACACTCAACAGCAAAACCTATCTTGAGACCTAGTTTTCAAAAACTTTGGTGAGATATTTTACAAAAACTTATGTAAAAACCATGATTTAAACCAATATATTTAAAACTATTTATAAGACAAGGTCAATCAAAGAATCCAAAGGACATTTAACATGCCTTATATGATAATTTTTTATACTAAAACACTGAAACATATTTGCCAAAAAATATTTTGCAACATATCAACATTAAGTCAAATGATGGGAACCTCACCGTGACAGTTTCAACTGAGTAGTATCCACGATCTACATAGTCCCCCATAAATAAGTAGTTTGTATCTGGACACTGCCAATCAAAACAAAAGACAAGAAGCAATGGATGTTATATGCTAATCAACACCATTCACTGATTCAATCAATGAAAAGTGAAAGATCTATGAACTTCAATCATGAAGCAAAAGGAATAACGAGCATGCATGAACCATGTCTCGAAATAAATGCTTTCCTGGATATTACTTGTCAAAGATCAATGGTAACATTTTCATGTGGTTCACAATAACTAGATTGATTTAAGGAATGTTACATTTCTACTGAAGTCTGTGTAAGATGCGGATAAAGGATGACAAAAGGACTTCATGTGGGATTATGAAATGGAACCTTTAACAAATGGCAGTCAACCTCATACAAATTGGCTAAACATGTAAAAGAGAAAGATTTTAATTGTAGAAAGATGTCCCATCAGCACCATAGGGAATGGTATAAATCGCAGTTTGTCAATGTGAACCATTTTCATGCTTTAATCTGCGTTGGAAGACAAACTTGTTTAGGATGTTATATCATGCTGAGTATGTAAATAGTAGTGTTTTGGAGATTCAATGATTCTGATAATTGAAACATAAAAGCTATTCAATTTCCGTATAAGGACCCAGAAGCTTTTCCAGTCAGATCCATGTCTTAACTATTGTATGGATATAGTGCAATAAATTCATTACCCCACATGGAACTTTCTATTGCCTCTTTAAGATAAATTCAGATATTCTCGATGGGATGAAATAGTTGAAAATTATAGCCATTTACTATCTACCCTCGATTAAGTAGAAAAAAGACTCATTCACATCGCTGCAGCATCCAAATTCTTGACAAATGGGAATTGTAATTTCATGTGGCAATATTTGGAACAAGTTCTGTAAATGACTAGTGCACAAACCCAAAGATTGTTACAAACACATTCAAACTTAAAAACATGTTAGAAACATTTCCAGAAATGGACCAAAAAAGCTAAAAAATTGATGCTCTTGTTCTATTAAAAAATGGACCAAAAAAGCTAAAAGCCAAAAATATCTATAGCTCTGCACAAGTACCTTTCCACCAATACGAAATAATTCTGCAAGATCATGAAACTGTCCATGAATATCACCACATATTGTAACGGGACTTTTTACAGGCTGCAACACACCAATTCAGTGTATAAGTTGCATGAAGAATTTAAGCATATAATAATGTAAATATCAAACACCAGAAGAACGTTATTCATGACAGATTTAGTCCAAGGAATAATATCAAAATAATGGCTTTAACATATCAAATCTATGCACAACTAAATACTTTGCTTTGTTGCAACAACTACAGAAATTTCAGAGGAAAAGATAATAAGCCACTAGTTACTTCAATAACCGATATAGTTTTAAGTTACTAATCCAAGGTTGAGAATGAAAAAAAGAGGGTGTTTGCCACCATCGAGAAACAACATTATTTTCAATTTGTTTTACCAAATGCCACTAAGCATTATTATTAACTTTTGTTCCCATCTATGATACCAGTACCAGTATGCTTCAAAAAAATTATATGGTATCATACCAGATACTTTCATTTTCAATGTAAATTTGCATTTACTTTAAAAATTCTAAACCTAGCCTATACCCAGGTAACATAGATTCCCATACAATTCAACTGAGAGGAATTCCATACCCATACCTTTCATAAATGATACAAGTTAGGATGCAAAAACAAAACTGAGGAATTAAAGCAAAGGCATGAATATTTTCCCCTGCTACACTTGAACACAGCAAAAAAGCCATCTCATTCCCCCATCACTCCATTATTTCCTTCTTTACATGGCAATGAATCCCAAAGTAAATAGACAAGGGTCAAACATATATAAGGAGCTTTTTAATTTCCTTTTTAGCAGCATAGACAAGGAGCTTTTTCATTCAAGAAATAAAGATTACTTTTCTCTTGGCCTCCTAGATTAGATCATGTTCCGCATATGGAGAAAAAATCTGTAACCTTTGGAATGGATCAGCAAAAAAACAACAATTTCAACACACTGGTGCCAATTTCTTTAATCCCCTCTTCATGTGGTTTAAATTGTATGTGGAATAATAAAGGTGCAGTAAATTCTCACAGCAAGCAGAATTGACTTAATATATTTTCTTGATTCTTATCAAAATAATTTTTATGCTGGCAGAAAACAACACAAATAGAACCATGCAATTGTATATCACAGACAACTAAGGCTTAAGATCATTAATATATATGTTTGCACCTCAACTTTATAACCATGAACACTAAATTTCCAAAAATACAAAGCATATCTCAGTATCCATATTACACATAAAATGATTCTAGTAAAAAATAAAATAATTGAAGGAAAATGCAATTGTGGCTCGCCTGAACATTGCTTTCCTCCATCAAAATCTCCCTGGCCTTCTCACATAAGGCTTTAACCTGAGAAGATAAAACACCAACAATGATAAAGAATCCAAATCCACATTTCCAAAATATGGTTATGAAAATAAGTACATATTTCATAGCTACAAATACATGAAATATAACATACAATGACAAACACCGACTAGAGAGTATAAATATCAATGTCAAAAATTTAATTACCAAAACAAAAGAACAAATAACACTTGTTCAATAAAATTTTAGTTGCACTCAGCTTCATTGGTTATTCCATCGCCATAAGCCTACATACACTTTTGCAATTGACTAATTTATCTCTTGGATTTTTATTTCCTGCCAATAACTGCATCTTTGCTTTGTGTGGATTATGATTTTTACAATAGCCATCATCCATTACCAAGAGGATCAGTTATGATCTGATGAGTAAGCGATAATGTAAATTAAATGCCAAATTTTCCATTTTTTCCTACAAGTTAGCTCCACATGTTTAAGGACTTAATGATTTAGATTAAATTGATCACATCAACCTAAAATATTTTCCATTGCAGATCAACAAAACCGTTTAATCAGTAGAAGTCGTCCAAAACCCCCACATAATGGAATTAAGGCATTGATGGTTGTTGTTACTGATGACATCATCAAAAGCTGGGAAATGACAGATGGGAGAAAACTCTATGAAATGACTAACATTTTTAAGCCACACGTTCTGAAAAATTTGAATGAAGAAATAGATTGATGAACATAGCTCCATTCCACTTACAGTTTTGTGCAAACAAATGCATTACACGTACTAGCCTAACCAATTCATCAAAAGCGAGAATAAAATGACACTTGAAGTTGATTCCCCAGGACGTAACACAGGTCAATTTGTATATTCATGTGTGGCCAAACGTCAACTTTGGTGAGTGAACAAGAAATCTAGAAGAATGTATAATGGGTCTAGTGCCATTTTGAATGAGCCGAGCTGAGCTCCTTCCTAACCGTGTTCAAGAGGTCTTCGGTAAGCCCATGGGTCATTAGAACAGACTAGTCAACCTATTCCGCACGCGGTAAAGTTTAGAAGCCTCTATGTCTCGCATGAACTTTGATTCCGTCATTCCCAAGTGAAGAACGTGCAAAAGAATATTCAACCTACGTCAAGCAAAGCCATAGCTTCTTCAACCACCTATGATGAGTGAAAAGAACCACGGATCTGGACACTTGATTAAGAAACTCTAGAAAAATGTCAACCATTTGAAAAAAAATGTACAAACGGAGGGAAACAAGCAAGGGAAAAAAGAGGGAAGGATGAAGAGATGGACCTCTTGCTCGGAGAGAGGTTTGCACTGCATGAGCTGAGAAATCTGCTCGTCGATGTCGCCATGGGACTTGGAGGTGGGAATCGGATCAAAATCCATCTTTACCCCTCGAAGCTTCGAATACTGCGAGTCCTCCGAACCCTAACCCTAGACCTCTCCTCCTCTTCCGCCTCCCCCGTCTTCCCCGATCCGGTCCCGTGATCTGTGCCGGTAGAAAATGGTTGAAAAGGTGTGTGACTTCGTTCGAGGGAGAGGAGGAGGGGAACGGAGAGAGAGAGGATCGCGGCAGAGACGGTGGAGGTGGTGGTGGTGGTGGCGAGAGCGTGCGGGTGCGGGAGGAGGGGAGCTGTTTTGTTCATTTTTCGAATTTTAATATTGGACTTTGCGTTTGCACCCCTCAACTACGAAGATATCAACATCTGCTCCTAAGATGAACGTCGAGTTTTGGGTGGTTTTTTTTTTTTTTTTCGGGTAAAGAGTGGAGTTTTGAGTGTTAGTGCAATAGAGTTTCTTCTTCTTCTTTTGTGAGTTTTGCTAAAAATGTTGTAAAATATATCATTTAAAATTTACTAATAATAAATATTCTATTTAAAATAAATATTTTTTTAAAAAAAAATTATTTTAAATGTAATCATACGAAACATAGCATATATAAATACCTTATAATAATTATCAATAAGTATTTATAATTTTTCTCTTAAATTCTATCATCATTGTTTTTACGTATTCATTAAAATTAAAATTTTAATAGAAACAAACTGTTATTTCTAATTAATTCAACAATGATTAGCGTTATCTTTTAAATTTATAATAATAGTTTAATAAATTACAAACCAGCAAAGTTAATTATAAGCATCTATTTTATGATATAAAATGTATGACTTTAACAACATTAACGATACAATTCAAAGTTAAATTAAAAAGAAGCATCTAACCAACTTCATTCAATGTTATTAAAATAATGTACATCCAACTTTACGCAACTCATAGCTAATGGTATCTAAATATACCTCAAAAATAGTCTATTCATATTTTTTTTTACCGTGACTATATGAGAAGATAGATTTAATATATTTTTTAAAATAATCACTTTTCTTTTTTTTCTGCAAAAATTAATAATTTCTTTTCAACCAGTGCTGCTAATTTCAAACAGGCAAGAGAGTGATCGATAAGTAGGGCTGGAAGGGGAGAGAGGTCACCGATCACCTCCTCTACGACGCAAGCGTCGTGTCCATTGTCCTGCCCCGGTACTGCTGGATCGCCGTCCTCCCCCATCATTTCATCTGTAAGCGTAGCTTTCTCTCATATGTACCTCTTTTGGTTGCGCGTCTGCGAAAATCTGTTTCTTTTCAACTGGTGTGCATCGGCTACTGCAGTGCAGGCTACATTTCGAAGTTGATTTACTTGTCATTCTACAAGGAGGGCTTGAAATGGCTCATGCGGCAAGGTTTAACTTGCGAATGCAGAAGGAGCTTAAGCTTCTCTTAACAGACACACCGCCCGGTGTGTCGGTTCCGCCACTTTCTCAAGAAGAGGACTCATCCACCTCGTGCTTGTCATCAATCGAAGCCAGTGAGTGTGTTTTTTTCATTGTTGTTTTCTCTTCTAGTCGTGCAATGTCCATGTTTTCGTCAAGAGGACGCCTTGGTATTTTTGAAGTTTTGGGGAAGTGCGTCATATGGATCATTAATTGGCAGGGATTGAAGGGCCTGAAGAAACTGTATACTCTGGTGGAATTTTCACTATTAGGGTTCAAGTACCTGAGAGGTTTTTTCCCTTGCCGCTTACACTTTACAAGCCTCGACATTTTTTATTAATGCATGCCACAAATTTGTGATCTCCGGATTCATCTTGTTAGGTATCCCTTTCAGCCACCAGTCGTGACCTTTGCAACGCCAATTTACCATCCGAACATCGACAATGGAGGCCGGATCTGCCTGGACATTCTTAATTTACCTCCAAAGGTATCATCTTTTCTTAACCAATCAGCAGTCTTATCTGACCAAGGATCAATCATCTTAACAGAGAAAGATACGGCTACACCGTTGCACTCTTTAGTTATTTCGAGCATTCTCTATTCCTCAAGCTAATATCACATATTACAAATCTTTTATTGCTGCAGGGGGCATGGCAGCCTTCTCTAAATATCTCAACAGTATTGACAAGCATTCGGCTGTTACTGAGTGAACCGAACCCTGACGATGGACTAATGTGTGAAGTTGTAAGCAAAATCTAAATCATGATGTATCATTTCTTGACATGGATATCAACCTTTATTCGATAAAGCATTCGTCATAAATTTTGTTATTTCACTTTCCCACAGAGCAGGGAATACAAATATGATAGACAAGTTTTTGATCAAAAAGCTCGGTCTTGGACAGAGAAATATGCAAAAGCAGGGGCCTTTGGAAGTAATGATGCTGGCCTTATAGGTGCATCGAGCAAGGTGTGCAGTACTCTTTCTAGTCATCTTGCACTTGTTACTGCTCGAAAGAAATTCTTACAGATAATCCCATTTTCCTAGCTTTCAGATTATTATTGTAAAAGAACATCGCTTTTGGAATTTTAGATTATACTGTGTCGGAAAATTTCCTTAGCATTCCTTTATCCTAATCCAGTGGACCGTTGCCGGTCTTTTTTCCACAAATGGGATGGTGAACTTTGATGGTGTTGTCATGTAACAGACAGAAGCTGAACAAGTACTGACAGGATCAGTAGCCCCTGAATCCAACAACAGTGAAGGAAATAGGAAGAGAAACCACATTACTCGTGATAAGTTGTCACTGAGAGCTGCAGCCGAGAAGAGTAATGTCGATGACAAGGAAAACGGGGTACCTATTTCACCGCCATTGCTACCGCAGTCCAAATACATTAACATGAGCTCGAATATGATCGATTTACCAAAGCAAACTGTACCATCTGCTGAGGAACAACCTGGGAAGGTTATTAGTTCGGAAGATTCTCATCAAAATAAAGAAGATCCTGTTGAAACATTAATCGTTTTAGATAGCGAAGACAGCGCTGATGAAGATGATAAAAGGCCTCTAAGATCAAGGTTATCTCTGGTTCGAAGTCGAGGATGGAAAACCAAACAACAAAGAAGGTGAATCCGAACACTTGTTTTTCCAGTTGCTGTTGAACATGTTTCAAGCTTCATAGCATGTTCCTGGTCCTACTGGACTTTCATTGTTTTTTTTGGAGAAACGACCTTCGGTTTCTATGGAATGCCTAAAATTTCAAAGGCCATCGGACTTTTACCATGTAGATATTCTTGTAGAACCGTACGAGTTTTGTTGAAGGAAATTGGTTAGAAATAAATTTAATATTAACAACAATAAAAGAAGCACACTTGACGAGGTAGATTTCTTGGAAACAAGTAATGCTTTGATCCATTCAAACTTAAGGTGGCCTGCAATGCAAAAATTAGTCGGCACTTATTATCATAAACAAAAAGAAATCAAACAATTGATTCAGACGGCAACCTCTCAACCTTTTCAATTTGATCGGGTCTAAGCCACTTGCATGCTGACATTCTTGGAGGGATGAGAGAAAAGATAATAAGATAGTGACGGAGGGCATACCAATGATTACGTTGAAGGGATGGATCATGGACTCGTTCCCGAGAGGCAAGGGTCTCTAGTGGCATGGACGTGGGAGCCGCCGTGCAACAAATTGCACCTGAAGAATGTCGCAACCACATCATCCGCGGTTGGGTAGACAACGTCCGGTCCTGCTTTCCGACGTCGCCCTTACATGTGATGGACATCACATAACTCGAAAGGTTGAGAAAAAAGGACTAATTACGTTGTGACAGACTGTTTCATTGTACTTCTCAACAATCTGGGGATTGATATCTTCTACTTTTCTTGGCTTAGACGTGCTTGCAACCAGAATATATTAGCAAAATATAACCAGCTTTAGTTTTCAAAAATTAGCCACGGTAGCATATTTGCAAATTGCGGTAACTCGTCACCTTTTCAGAAAATGGCGGCTTCAACTGGGCACCTGCTTACAGGAATCATTCATAGAAATGCTCCGTTTACAACTTTTTGATGACAGTAATGTTACCACCTAGGTTCCATCGTATGTTAGTGACCAGGGTTGATCAATGCTACTTTTACATTCAGATCTATATCAGAATTATTTATGACAGAATACAAATTTTATTACATATCCAGCGTTCTGAGTGATGTGATGGAACCTAACAAATACTTAGATCATCCGATTTCATCCTCACGTCACCGTAAACATCATTGCGTTTATCTTCTGCAATTGAAGTTGAGATGAAATCCAACTCTTGCATTAAATTACTAATAAGAAATTCTTCAAATTCTAAGTATATTGCAGCATTTCACAAAGCATCAGTGTTCTTTAATTTCTGTTCCGTATGGTTCATCCTACAGCAAGAATGGTGGAGAACGAAGAGAACCTTTATCAGAATCAAGATATATATCACCTGTTCTTACGTTCTCTCAAAAGCTGCTGCATTGATCCGAATCACACCACATGGTGAAACAATAGCATCCACCGACACATCGTGAGGAGTGACAGGAATTACATCTTCATCAACAATCTGGGCAGAGTATGCAAGGGCCACTGCAAAAATCCAGGAAAAACAGTTATTTAGCCCAGAAAAACCTGCCAACTTGTATGTGCTGCGAGCAAAAAAAATTACTCCTTTTAGTGATAAAGAGTCAGAGATCTGAAATCAGGAAACTATAAAAGGTGTGCAGGAGCCAAGAAGGTGAAACATTTATGGTGACGCTAGCATAGAGAATAAACAAGCAAACCAAGTACCAGGAGGCAAAAATATTATATCGACAAAAGAAGGGAGAGGACTATTGTGAAAAAAGAACACAGCTTATCAAAGATAAGTGATGATTGATGAAATACAATAAGATTCACCAAGGTGGAATATGAAAAGAAAAAAGGCTCACTTTTTAGAGAAAGTGTATTGAAAGGCTCACATGTTCTTCATTTAGAAATTTTACATATAAAATCATGGTGAGTTTTTATTTTAAATTCTTACATAAAAGAACAGGAAATGTTTCACTTCAAAAAAAAAAAAAAAAAGTTGAACAGGAAATGTTGTAAAAAGGAAAATTCTCATATATGAAAGCACGGTTCATCACAATATGCTACAGATACAAACATTCTATACTTCACATTTTTCAGGACGATAGAAATCTATCAAAATTTCACATAAACTGAAATCAGCCTAGAACTACTTTTATATTAGATATCATATAAACTTACATGTTGATGCCCATAGAGCACGAGCATACTCACAGAAACTGTCCTCATGGAAGAGGTGTAGCAGGAGAAGGTTTGGTTTGGTTGGCTCTGATGAACAAATGTCCCTTGGGAAACATTACCGCATATTTTCAACTGGAAACTACATTGAGGAGAAAGCACGCTCATGTAAGGTGAGCAGGCAGGAGCTATTGTTCTTTAGTAAACAATAGCAGAGACGAAACCAGGAACTTCACAACCTTGTGGTCTGCTAAAGATGTGGATGAACAGCCCTTGTGCAATTCTGGGAATCGGCTGATGGAGTGGAATGATGCTTAGATATGGTTTTGCTTTAATATACTTCTTTTGTATGGATTCCTGCTTGGAACCATCTTTGTTTTGTTTTCCATGACTCTTTCTTTGGCAATGTTTACGTTTGTCTTTTTTCTGTTTGGTGCGCCTTCTTGCCTTTTTATTACATAGAATGCCTTTACATTTTGAAAAGAAAACCATGACCTTCATCTAGACAAGGTTTGGCTTGAGAAGGTCCAGATTGATGTAAAAGTTGTCCTCTCCTAATGGATAATGTAACACAGGTAAGCCTCTCCCTTAGATGGCTCAGAGGGACAAATCAGTAAAGCAGTAATTCCTTTGGTTACATGACACTTGAAAAGTAAAAAGCTCCAACTGAAGGATAGTCATTAGAATTGCAACTTTTCTACAAGACTATGGTATAGGTCTGTGTTTAGGCATGTCAAAGCTTTTGATGTCCTGAAGATTACAGTAATGTGAGATATAGAAAAAGATGAAAACAAAAATAAGTATTATTACCAATTTACCATTGAAAGAACAAGAGATGCATGATGATTCTCCATTCAATTAATGTTGATGACAACATCTTATTCCTTATCCTGTAAGCTTATTTGCTTTATCTTGTGGATCTAACCTATTCATTGCTTATCTTCCAACTGAAAACATCACTATGTTTAATGGTTAGTGCATGTAAGTATTCCACCTTACATTGTCTAACTTGTAGAACGGTAATATGGTAAACATTTAAAAAGGTATCACTGCCAAAAAATAAGGAAGCTTTTGAACGGACACCAATAAAGATTAGCTATTGGAAAATATTTAAGGTAGGAAACAGTTGGCAATTAGTCAGAAATTATCAATATGTACCTAGTAGAGAATGCTTCCACTTCCTTTCAGCAGCTAGTTCCTGGTATTTCCTTAGGAACACATCATAATAGCTGTCCAATTCAAAGCAATAAGTTGAAAAATGTATTTAAGAATGTTGGAAAAGAAGCAACTGCAAACATGCTTTGTCCTGCATTGATATCAGGAACATCTAATACAAAGTAAAAATCACAGAGATAGAAGTTCATATCTTCAGCACTTAATCAAAGCATATAAAGCAATCAACAGGTTATAGTCATAAATGTGCTTCCTCTTAAGTGGAGCTATAAAGTATCTTTCAGTAAAATTTACCAAGGTGAAGAAACACTTGTGTGTTTCAAAAACCAATGAAACTTCCATATTCAATGTGTTCCATAAGTCACACAAAGTTGATCCATCCAATGGTATCATTCACTTCCTTGTGGACCATACATACTATTATATATTAAGGCTAATCCAATTTTATGATATGACTTATGTAAAACAGACTCCCAGGTGATCCATCTTGGACAAAGTAATACATCAATAAATTAAATGCACCTGTCATGCCCCAAACCCAGGCACAGGTACAGAATACTGACACAATACTTGCAGAATGAAAGCATTGCAAGGCTAGTTATTTAATTTTGGTAGTAATAACTAGTAGAAATAGTGAATTTTGTATTTGTTATAACACATTTAGGATTTTCCTTAATTTACATTATCAATGACTTATTTTAAAAGATTCATCTATTTCTATACAAAACTACAAAACATTTGTTAACGCCCTTTCTTCACATATTCCCAAAATGTATGTCATATCATATCTGTATCTAAAACAAAAAAAATTAAAATGCAATAAGCTAAAAGTCCAGTAAATAATTTATAACCAAGTGGAACAAAAAGTAAAAAACTGTTCATAACATTGATCCTCAACATTTAATTAACAAAAATTCATGTTAGCATATATTATAAGGAATAGGATTTAAAACCATTTGAATTCTCTAAATAACCATAAAGCACTACTTTCTGTAGTGTGTTCTTCTCATTCTTCATCATCAATTATGAGACTAGCATAAGCCCACCCTACATGATTTACTTGTACCCTTTCTTGATGCCACAAAGTTACCAACATGTTTTATTGTTATTATTTTTTTATTAATTTTAGTAACTCTTAAATTATTATCTAATTACGTATAAGTCCAAAATATTTTACACATTCCCACCTAAGGTAATTACAAGCCTACTTTCTTAAAATTAATTATAAATTACATTTTATTATTTTATTAGTTTTGGATTATCAGAACACTATAGTCCAACTTAAGAAGAAAGTTGCCAAATATACTTTTTTTTACTCCAAACACAAAGATTATTCAGAAGAAGCCCTTGGCAGTCTCATGTAATGCTAGAAAAATGTTTTTAAAAAGTTATATCATGAAAATAGTCTGCATGGTACAATGCAGCCAGAATAAAAAACAGTTCAACTTACGATTTGATCAACCAATATTTGATTTCTAACTGCAAACGAAATTAGTAGATGTTTGGCATGGTACGTACAGAGAGATAAATCCACATACTATACATGGAATCATACATATTAAGGTGCCAAGGTGCTAAGACAACGGCCTTTGGTGCCATGGATTCATAGGCACCTAGGCACTACCTGGATGCAATTTAATTTTTATGTATCACAAATTTATATGCACAATTATATACATTTCATGAATAGAAAATAATATTCTAAGTTAAATACAAAAATCACTGATAAGCATAGCTAATATCCAAAAGATGATAACTTCAGTAACAAACAACATTAAAGTTGTTTTAGGAAAGGGTGAAAGAGTTTGCTAAAGGTGTCAAAAACTGTCACACATGCTGCCAAAGAAATTATTGATGGAGGTGTTTGGAAGTTGGGAGGAGAACAACAAATTTTCTACAAAAAAAACTATCTGGATCATGCAGGCTCCTTATTAAGATCTGCATAAAAAGCCTGGGCATTCATATTCCGAGGGTCTTGGAGTGCCTTTGCACCAAGGCACTCGTCTCAATAAGTATGAATGGGACGTAAGTGCATGTTATGATACAAGAGTTACAAATATGTCTAGCTACAGATAATGATCCTTTGATAACAGTAACTATGGTTTATTTTTTGTTCATTCTAAACAATGCAGAATTAGAACAATTTATTCAAAAACCTATCATATCTAGAATATAAAATAACAGTAGCTAAAATTTAATGGTCAAAGATTTGGTGCAGATAAAATTATACAATTATCATCTAGCTCTCTATGCATACAAGTACAGATGAATAGATCGACGGTATTTTGTAACATCACCCAATAAATGAAATTAAGATAATAATGAGATCATACAAAACATTCACGTGTAAGTTTGTGCAACTCACCCTCCACCACGACCTATGCGTCGACCAGATATGTCAAATGCTAATCCTAAAGAAAATGCCAATAATTGAATGAGAATTTTAAGTTGTTATTAGCAGATATAGTTGACAAGTAGAAAGGGAATAATTACCTGGCACGAGGAATATATCAACAGGATCATTTGCTAGCATAACTGCACAAATGTAAACCTGTTAGATACACAAATACTAGGTCATTTCACCATTAAACAAAGAAAAAGAATTAAGTTTTAAAAATTAAAATTCTGCTCAATTATGTCAAACTGAAATAGGACTATAAGGTACAATACAATAAATTTTAGGCAATATTTGTTCAAAACTCGAAATTGGTAGAATACTTAAGATGATTCTTTAGGATTCCTTGTCAGAACTATGACTGTTGTGCTTCAGAAGTACACATCTTGGCTTGCATTGATCCAGCTGGCTTTCCAACTCTACTAGGTTTAGTTCTATGATTGGATTGGATTCAAGAGGACCACACATATCAGAAATCAAGCCATATAATTCAAGATTTCAGGTTTAAATAGGGACAATGACTTAAAGTATCAGCAGCATTGTATTAAGGTATAACTTTAGTGAAAGTTTAACCATGGACATGATGGAATACAGGTGCAAGGTCAATTTATGGAATTATTTTGAAAGACGTCAAGCCAAACAGAAAATTGCCTTGGAAACATTTCCTCTAACAAATGTATCAGTGCAATTTTCTATAGGTGGTGTTCATGAGTGGGAAAAAAACTTCCTTAACTTAAGAACTTTCAAATAGGGAACATACAGATACATTACATGGAGCTTAGATCATTTTTTGAAAGCTCAATGCCAGTTTAGAAATCAATGAAATGCAAGAACATAATAAAAGTAAAAATATGTTGTGGAGTATAATCACCAACAGAAGCCACTTACCATCTTCTCGTTGATTCCCATTGGCATCTATTGGAGATGGTTCCAATATATTCATAGAATTTGCCACTAAATCTTCAGTGGATGAAATATGAAGCATGCGCATGTGGCTATTATTATCCTCCACTCGTGGAACATAAAGCTTTTTTTTGGTTGGTTCATTGCCATCTTGATTGAAAACATGAACAGATAAATATAAGTTCCACTTTTTTGGGCAATAGTCTAAGTTTGACTTTTTGAAAAAAGGAAGGTTTGTTTCCAGAATAAATTAGACCTCAATATTTATTATAGTGATAACCAAAAAAATGGGTATATGATAGCATAAGTGCTTCAATTACTGGGTACCACTACATCAATGAACAAGTGGAATGAAAATTTTCTTGAAATCAGGAAAGAGGTTAAACGTACCAGTAACCATGTTGGTCAAGATCTCTGACAGAATTCTTGATGTATCAACTTCTCTTAGAGCATCAGAGCTTATATAGGCACATATACTCGTACATGATGTAAACCACGAAGACCTTAGAACAATCTTTTCAATCGCTGCATCTGAGAGTGAAGAAAGCTACACGATTCAGATTACCACATGAGCATCATCACACTAAATACATAAAAAATGGAAAAGCCAAAAAAGAAAAAGTTCATTCCAAGGATACTTATTGAGGCAGCCACCTAAGCAACATGCCAACACCTAAGTGCCAAGGCATCCAGAAGGACCGGACATTTTCATGTTTAGCCCTAGTGACTTTTTAGGTGGGTTGTTAGGGTGGATCTTTGGTAGATTTGATTATAGATCCAGCAATATAAAGGTTTGAATGGGCTATTTCCTTAGAAAAACAACAAGAGAAAAAACCCTAGAAAACCATCTGCTGCCACCATCTGCGACCTCAATGACATCACCAGCAACCCTTCAACCGATGACAAGGACATCCAAGAGCAGCCCTCTCTGGCAAACCTTCCAGTGTCTTCCTTCAACCTCCTCTCTATTTTCAGTTGCCATTTTAGGTAAGCAATGATTTTTTATCATTATTTTCCAATAAAAGCCATTGATTTGATTTTTCTACCCTAAAAGGCTAAAACCCTACTGCTTTTTGAAAATTAACTGGTTTTTCTTCAATTTTTCTTCATTACTGATAATTTTTCTTCAATTATTTGTTGCATTTTATTGGTGGCCTGATTTTCTACCATAACAGATTTTTGAATGTTTTTTTTCTTAATTATTTATTGCTGTTTTATGAATTGAATCAATGATTTATTGTATTTCTTGTAATAATTTTAGTAATTATTACAGGTTTTTTACATTTTTCGTAATTTTTTAATTCATTATAGGATGGCACAAGCACAAGAGATCTTGATTATACAACTGCAAGAAGTGTAAAACGAAAATGAAGCACAAGGATGGAGTATACATCCTTCCATTGACCTACTTTAGCTTGTAACTAAGCAAGAAGAGCCAGGCTTGACTACTCTGGATGAAAGTATAGTTGGCCTAATATGCATGACAAAAATAACATCCAATGCCTACTATGTGGTCATAAAAAGGCAAAGGGAATACTTTATTGGAGATTTGATGTAGTCAAGTGTCCTAAAGCAATAAAATAAATTTTTCGAAGAGATGTTTGATTGGAAAATCATAGGAAAAAAGAAAAAAATAATGTTGTCATTTCTAAGGAAGTAATACTAGCAGTAACAATGATCCAAATGCCAATAAGGAGCCTGTCACCACACCATCAGTCAAGAAGCCCTTCCATCTACAAGTAGTGGAATTATAAAATCAACTAGGAAGAAAGTTCAGTCGCTTGATGTGCTTTGTTGGGAAAATCTTGTGAAAGTTGTTGCCAGCGGAAAACTTAATAAAAGCAAGCAAACAATTATTGAAGATCATTTCAAGAAACAAGAGAAGTTAAATTGTTGATGAATTGCTTGCCAATGCATCTATCAATGTGGATTATCATTCAACATTTTCAATCATCTATTGAAGTTTTCTATAAGACTACTGGACACTATGGAAGGGGATACACTCAACCTTCATTTCATTGTGTGAGGAAGACATTGTTGGAAAAAGTTGAATATGTACGAGTTGAAAAGGACACAAGGCTCATTTGATGAGGTATCAGGTGACACTAATAACTGATGGATAAACAGATCGAAGAGTAAGAAGTTTGCTTAACTTCATAGTGAATTATCCTGAAGGAACATTCTTCCTTTAACTTTGTGGAGGCTTCGAATGAAGAAAAGACAGCCAACTACCTATTGACACTTATTGAGGACCACATGAAGTTTGTTGGTGTTGAAAATATCATACATGTACAAAGAGCATATCAAGTAACGTACTTACCGAAAATAAATTAATGGAGAAGTATCTCGCCATGTTTTGGACACACATTGCTTAATCTTATTTGCATGTTAATGATGTTGTCTATTTTTGAACTTTTATTATTCATGAGTAATGTCATTAATTAAAGTATGTTTTGACTCTTAGATATGATATTTTATTAATGTGACATTTATTCTTAGGTTGCTTAGGTCTAATTATAGTTTATTTTTGTTATAAATTTTCACATACACTACATATACAGTTATAGAAAATATATTACTAAAAAAATCACCCTTGGGCGCCCTAGGTCAACGTGGTACCGCCTTAAGAAGTATGGCTCCGAGCACAATGAAAAACAATTAACATTGCAAAGCATTGATCAGATCACTAGCATAGTAGAAATTCACAAAACGGCGTCAACAATGACAAAGCCCCCCAAACCCCGCCATAACAACGAGATATCAACCACGATATCCGAACGAAATTCCCAGCCACACAGCAGAAAAGGCTACAGAGGACCATCGTAGTAACGGAATTAGAATAAAAAACGACCTTCTTCGCGACGCTGAGCGGTAGAGAGGGCCTTGAGGTCCTTCCGGATCTTGGAACGGATGGCGCGTTTCCTCTGGGCGACGTCGTCGTCGAGGCCGGGGGTGACGGTGGCATTGCTGGTCATCGCAACGGTGGCGGCGGGGCGAAGGAGGTCTGGAGTTGAAGAGGAAGCGGAGGAGGAGAGAGGAGAGAAGAAGACAGAGGAGGAAGGGCGAAGGAGATGGGTCATGGGAGGAGGTGGAGACGGTGGTGACGTCAGCAGGCTTCCTCTACCTTTATATAGTAACCGGAGACTCCTCATCCTGGCCTTCTTCCTCTCCTTCTTCTTCTTCCGTTAAAAGCTTAATCATAATAATAATAATAAATTACGAAGAGTAAAAAATTAAAGAAATATTTGTCTACTTTGAAAATGTCGAAAAGAAAATTATTATAAAAAAATTTAACTTTTTAAGGTATTTGTACAGTCGAAATTAAATTATTAATTTCTTAATCGCAGTGAGAACCTACGAACCATTATATAGCCCGAGCCGACCTCATCGGAGATCATGCCCAAATTCGTCAAATTCCCGACGGAGGTGAAGTTAAGGGGAGCCTGGCCCAGGTGGCGATGATGGAAATTATTTTAATGAGATCTACGTGGGATCTCATTAACGTAATTTATTAATGCATGAGGACAATTGAGATTAATCGTGATAATTAGTCATGCGTGAGAACATATCTAGTTGATACAATAAAAAATTTTGAAGAACAATTTTCATATTTTATTTTTGAAGTTTATCTAAATTTAAGTTAAAATTCTATCATTTTTTACAGTATCTAAAAATATCTAAATTTTAAATTTAATCATCTTTCTAATTTTCGTCATTTTACATTTTCGTTTATTTTTCTTTCTATCGTTATTTAAATATACAAACACTTCTTAAATAGATAAAATCGTAATTACGAAATAAGAATTTAACCATCAACAAAAGAAAAAGATAATACAAAAATAAAAAAGACATGCCAAAAAGTCAATAAATATGGAATAAAGAGAGAGAAGTAAAAATCAACGTAAGATCAATTAAAACCGTCATTCTCAACCTCATCGAGTACGTACGTGGGACACAAATTGCACAATTTGGGAACTGAGATGGGTTGGTTGTGAATTTCTTGAATGTTATGAGCTTTTCTTTCCTATAATCATACACTTATAAATAAAAAGTTTAGACGAAAAAAATATATATATATCTAAAATATCAGAATTTCTGTGAGTGTTTAATGTACTTATCAGAAAATTTAAAATTTTAAAATTACTACGAGAGATTTAATGCATGGAATGTTTGAAAATTGAAAAAATAATATTAATAAATTTAAAAAATATATTTATTAAAATTATTACAATATAAATGAAAAAAATAGTCCAAAAAGTAGAAAATATTCAAGAATCTACGATTTCACTTCCTCAGAATAATTTGTAGCAGGGCAATATTACCATCTACCATACAAATCAATGGTCGAGATCTATCAAATTGGGTGGCTGAGATTCCCCCCACTGGTTCCTCCTCCTCCTCCTCCTCCTCTAGCAGCTTCAGCGTACAGGACGCACCTGGCGGAGGAGGTGATGAGTGACCTTGTGTGCCACCCATGCATTAGATAGCCATCTTTATCCTCAACTTTGTATCCGTCACCACCGGCGAACAACTCCAGAAGCATGATGGCTTGCTTGAAGGCGTTGGATCCCAGCGGCACCATCTCGAAACCCATGTTGCCGATCCTTTTCTTCCATTGTTCCGCAGTCTCGTGGTGCTCTAGCCTCTTGATCTCCTTGCAAGCCACAATGTCGCAGATCTGCCTCCCTAGATAACCCTCCGTCCATTAGTTACAGCTCCATGGAACATCCACCACCATTGGTCTTCATCCCTTTGGCACGTGGGTGGAGAATGGAGGAGTTCGTGGACAAGCACAGTCAACGAGCATCAGTCAGATGTTGGTAGAGATCGATGGCAGGTTGTGGTTGGAGTTGAGGTTTTGGAGGAAGGGGATGCATGAGGAGGAGGACACACTGAATGGAGAAAGCTTCGACAAACGATGGAAGAACGACAAGTAGAATGGCAAATGGCTTTCCGAAGGGGTTCTCCATGTTCGTGACGCCGTGCGTGAGGTTTCAGTGGTGGATGTGTCTAGACAACCAACTACAGGAGCGACTTTCACGAGGTGGAGGTGGGAAAGCAACTAGCGGAATCGGAAAGTGATATTTTAAATGGACGGAATCTGAAATCTTTTCATCGATTTGATGTGCACACTAAAGGTTTATAAAAGAAAATTTTAAACTTTTCTTAAATTCCTATGATTGTGTATCCATTCCAACAAATTGCAGATAATACAGTTATTTTTTCCTTGCTCAATAGGATCCTTAAATAAAATAAAGTCTTCTGTTTAAATTTAGGTAAAGTTATTGTTAAAACCACGGACTTATTCAAACCCCACTCGTTAATTTGTTTTGCATGAAATTTGTCATCGTCCAAAGCGAAATACGATCACAAAACACATGCATGGGCCGAACGAAGACGGTCTAGTGCACGTACGCCTCAAAGTGCATCGGCTTTGGTGAATTCAATAGCTCCGTCGTCGAGGATGATGGATTCCGCCGGGAACTCCCAGCCCATCCCGCCGACGTCATGGCCGAGCAGCGATTCCAGGAAGGTAGCATTGGCATCTCCGAACACCTCGTCGGCGGCGGCACCAATGTCACCCATCAGCTCTACGACGACGTTACCTTCTTCTGGTGTTACCTGCACCGTCTGCTGATCAGGAGGCGTCGTCATCGTCGTCGCCGGCAGCGGAGGCGGCTTCTGGGCGTTCTCTTTGTCGGTAATGTCGATGGTGACGTCGTCGACGAGGAAGTCGCTCCAGTTCAGCTCGTCGTATGGTGGTGGCGCGGCATTCGACGACGATGACGAGGCTGTCATATATATATATATATATATAATAATCGAAGTCTTGTTAACGTCCATATATGTATATATATTCAACAAAGTCAACTTGAAATTATATATGATCATTAATTGTACTTTCCAAAGAAAACTCGGTATGTGGGAAAGAGGGACTGATCATGCAGCGCAACGGCAACTGAGGCGGCGGTGGAGGCTGCGACGGAAACATCCCGGCGGCGTTAGACATGTCGGCGACGAGCTTGATGGCGTGGAGTTGCGCAAGGAGGTCGCAGCCAGCTGTCGCATCCGGTACGTTCTGGATCAGTCCGACCACAGGGTCCATGATGGCCTCGGACCTCGACAGGAACATGTTCTTGAGCTCGCGGTTGAGGCAGCTAATGCGGGCGTCGCTCGGGCCCGGGGTCGACGTCGACGTCGACGTCTTTGTGGTGGTGCCGGTGGTGGCGGCGCCGGGGGTGATTGGTAGGCCGCCGAGGCTGTTGATGATCTGGGAGATGGGCTTGTGGGTGACCGGATCTATTCCTCTCTCGTACAGCTTCTTCTTGAGCTTTGTGTTCCAGTAGTTCTTAACGTCGTTGTCGGTCCTTCCCGGCAAACAGTTGGATATCGCAGCCCATCTGGAAATATACATGAATTTTTTAAATAATAAGTTCTTAACAATTTAGTTTACAACATATATATTCTATAAATTACGTTTTTAAAAAGTAATTTCAACTTTAAATTCAAACAAAAACATTATCGATATCAAAAAAAAAAGAAGGACTTAGATGATCACAAGATTCGTCACCTTTAATTTCAACCAACACACTTCAGTTCATTGTGTATGAAATGGGTTCCAATAACTTTCGCTAATTTAAAACATCAACAATTGTAATCATGCATGATGCATCAGTTACTTATAATAATGATATTCTGCTTTTGATAAATTGAAGTTTATGATTAAGGAGATGCCATGCACCTGCTTCCTATGGTTCCATGAAGGTAGATGATGATCTGTTCTTCCTCGGGAGTAAAGCTTTCACGCTTGAGATCAGGTCTCAGGTAGTTTGTATACCTCAGCCTGCAGCTCTTTCCACACCTCTTCAATCCTGTCAAGCCTCGTAATTAATCCTCAGTGATATGGGTGAGAATATTTAATTTTCACAGGCAAGAAGAAAATAATTTTGAAGAAAGATGTACATATGTGTATGTAATAAATATATCTGCTCTTGTGGGGAGCATACTAATTTGGTCTAGCTTCTTGCTTAGATGATAAGCATTCAAAGGTCAAACTCACAAAAGAACTTGGAGTTGAAGACTGACCAAGATCTTCTATATAATCAGTTCAACAGGAGAACTCCATTCTCTAAGTAAAATCTCGGGACGACCCAAACATAGGAGAAAGATTTAGGTCTTTCCATCGATCAGTCGTGGAAATTGGTCAGCAGAAAGAATGAAAGAGAGAGAGAGAAAAGAAATATCCTTGCCAACCTGCTTTTTTGGGAACTGAGGACCAATTTCCCAGACCATGAGTTGAAACATATGCAAGAATCTTGGCATCTTCCTCTGCAGTCCAGGGACCCTTCTTCACATTTGATTTGTCACAGCAAGGTGGTCTTCCCATGTATACCAACACCACACAACCCAACTCACCAGTCACCCCTTGAAAAAGAGTCAGTGAGGAAGAGATCAAACCCAGATCTATGTATCACAGATTCCCCAAACTTTTGATCATCCTATGCATGTATATATATATACATGTAATTAAGAAGAGAGAGCTGGGAGAAGGCGGTTGTCGCAACAGTAAGTGGTGATGCAAGTGCACAGTAAGCATGTGTGTATGCAAGCTAAGCGGTGTGGTGGAGACCATGCATGCAGGGGATGATTCTTTAAAGTTTGATCAAGAGAGAAGGGAGGAAAGGTGAGGAAAGCATGAGATTCTCTCCCCCCTCATTTAACAATCATGGTATGATATATTTGATATCATCACTCGGTGGGGGGGGGTGGGGGAGGGGGGGAATATGAAACTGAAGGGAGCAGAAGCATGCCACCTCTTTCTCCAACCCCACGCTACCCCTCAGGTGTTGCAGCCATTCTGGTTAAAATTGGGTGGATTATTTGGTAACATCTACGTAAATTAGGGGATTTTTATTTAATTTTCTCTGTTCAGATGGATCGATCCATCGATCGTTCCAAGGAGGATTGGCCTTTAAAAATCTCTTTTCGAAGGTAGACCGTAAATTTTCCGATATTTGACACGGTTGTTGGCTGCTTAGCTTGTTTATTATTTTATTCTCCCTTCTGGTGTGTCTTGTGTCGTGGAATAACCCTAGGTTTTGGATCTTCGTGAGGTGACAAAAGCTGGAGATAAACTGATTTCTGCACTTACACTGGTTGGTGCATGTTAGATGCTTGCATTTATCCCTCATCCAAGTACAAAAGAGTATATACATGAATTCAAATATCACCTACTCTTAAGAAGTAAAATAAAATGGAGTGTCGACCATTCTCCTGATGGAAAGGAAGCTGGCAGTAAAATACATAGTTGAGAAAGCAGAAGCATTCAACCACTTAAACAACGGGACCTGCAAACTTTCATACATCATTAATGGTAATTGGAGTTATAACTTTTGATAACGATTCTCTGAGAGGTTTACGAGGATTTTTGTGAAAAGAAACCTGCACACCCAGTATCTTTATTTTTATTTGACATGTTCCGTGCTCTACATTATTTCAACCATCTTGGTCCAACCACAAGTATACATTGTACTGTACCATCTACTCATCCATCAATGGTTAGTGTATTGATTTTTCGGCATAATACAATCACGTACAGCATAAAGCGTTTGGACAAGATACGGAGGATTATCATTCTCCTCCTCCTATTAAAGTATAGGATTCTTCAGATCGATTATGTTCGCAGGATAATAAAAAATTCTGAAGCAATTTTTGTCGATATTCATGTTTAAAAAAAAATCTATTCAAATGGTTTGATAACATGATTAACCATTCTCTCATGTCCTTTTTACCGGGGGTTCTATTCGAGGGCATTTGTGGAGTAAACCGTCTTTCGGATCCGGCAGATCTGATGAGTGATGACTCTGGTCAAACTTGGCAAGATTTTTAATGCCAGCTGTACTTCTTGTCACGGGGCATGATGACTCTGGTGTTCACGTGACTGGTAGACCAGGGAGCATTCATCTCATCATCAAATCTCTCAACCACACTCACTCATGCATGGTCGCAGAGAATTTCAGCTGGTAATTAACTTTAAGCTGTTAATTAAGTTTCGATCAAGGTTGTATAACCGCAAGTTTTTATCAGGTTCTAAATTTTGATGCCCAGATCTTACTCATCCAGAGAGAGAACCACAAAAAGGTTATCAAGATATGAATACCCAAGAATTAATATATTATAAAACAATAAAAACCAGGATGCATCCATAAAATGATATAAACAACAAACATGTCAAGACACAATCACACAGGCAATAGATAATGAAGCGCCACCACAAGCACAAGCAAGACAAACAACGTCAGAACATAATGCTAAACTAAGAACCCAATAAACTTTAATTCCTAAGCCTAATCTCTAAATGCTTGGCTGCGTTCATCACTCACGAGAGGAGAGAAGCAAGAACCCAATACACCCAGAATGCACCACCAAGCCCCGGCAACCAACCTTGGCCTCTTCCACCGGTTGGGTGGTAAGTGCCGATCACTCTGCTGCCGCCGCCGCCGCCGCCGCTGCTCATCAGAGCACTGGTACCGGTGCTGGTACCTTTTCTCATGGAAAACAAGCATATGGAAAAGTGTAACTTCTCGATTGATTCCAAAGCATGCATGGGTTTTTGCTGAAAACAGATGTTGGATCAATGGGAGCTAAATAAATTAAACGTGACACTCTACTCACCAGTAGTAGTGGTTTTATTTCCATGTGTTGCGTCTCCGAAGTCTTTGAAAATCTTGGCGGCCGGTGAATCTGGTGACAGGTGAAGGAGCTCTGCGACGAACACAGGGATATATCAAGCAAACCCACTCACTCTGTACCAAACCATGCATCCGCGAAAAAATATGCACTCACTGGGACAGTGGGAGATGTTGGCCGGAGATTGGCAGTTGTCAGGGAGGGACAAGGCACGGGCAGGGTCGATCTTGAGGCTGAGGGAGGGATCCTCGTTGTCCTTGATGAGGAGGCACAGGCACTTGGGGCTCCCCTTCAGCACTTCCTTCAGCCCAGAGCAGCAATCCCGCGTCGGCATCTTGGAGCTCCCACTGACGTAGTTAAGGCACGTCGACATCGCCATCAGCTGGTCGGTGCACTCCTTGCGGTCGCTCTCGATGTCGGCCTTCACTTCCACGGCGGGGAGGAGGATCACCACCACCGTGAACGCCAGCACCACGGCCATGGCGGCGGAGGCGGAACCGAACGCCCTCCTCCACATGTCTGTTCTCGGCCAAATGCGTAGTAGGTGGTGATCGGCAGAGATATAATGGTGGGGAGGTGGTGGTGGTGGTCTGGCGCTGCTAATAATCTTATTGACTGGGAGATTGCCTGATTGGTGTATTAAATATAATAATTTAATTCGTTAAAACGAACGATATTTATCGTTTTCATTAAATTTTATAAAAATTGATAATTATCATTGTCAAAGAAAAATTTGCTCGGTGCGAAGAAATGTTGTTTTCTTTCTAACAATAATACACTTTTTATGTAGATTCGAATAGATGTGAAAAATATTTCATTTAAAAATTTATTAGCAATGAACGAAGTAATCTGTCATGCATTAGTTCAAATTCTATCTTTACATTTATTAATGTGAGATTTTTTTACTTGTAATTTTTTTTAAAGTTTACATATAGCATAGATGAGTAGACTTATAGAAAATATTTTAGTTTAAAATCAATTGATAATAAATAAATAAAAATTCTTCGTATATTATTTTAGTTCCTATCTTTATGGGTCGGCCTCGGACACCGCCGTTCTTGACGGCCTCGAATAGCGGGTAACGAATGAATGCTTGTGGCCGTGGGTTGGGACCCGAAAAGGATGCAGATAACGATGCGATCCTCCTCCTGCCCTAATTTAAACCGATAGGTCGGCCGTCCCAACTGGAGCTTTTCTTCTTTTGTAATAACATATTTTTTTTTTCCTCCTAATGATTTTCCAAATCTGAAATTTAAAAGTGACCATGGATTTTTCTTTTTATAAATCAGATTTAATTTAATTTTTATCATTAACGAATTTTAAATTAATATATCTTAGTCAGAACGTTTACAACATATTTTTTTTAATGCATTAAAATACTTAAAGCCTCGTTTTCCCCAAACTCAATTACAAACACCTCTGCAACCATTCACTACGGATGGGGTTGCTTTTCCATAATCTCCTCTTCCTACTTCGCTTCAATCCCCTCAAAGGCATGAACGAACGAAAATCTTCTTCTTCTCGACTATCATCATCAAATCAAATGCGACGAACGCACCGGGGCCAGAGTTCAAACGCTGGAACCACGTGGAAGGGAGGAGATGACTAGATGGGTAGACTATTAGTCGTTAAATTCAATCAAAGTTAATATAAGAGCTCATCACACACACTTGAGATAATGAACGATAGGAGGCACAAAAGTGAGAACTTGAAAAGCGGACCAGAGGAGGAGAATGACCCAGCTCAAGCATCTTGAAAACCCAGGATCGTGAAGAAAAATATTGAAGAGAATGAAGCTATTAAACCAAATTATACTGACATTATTAACAAAGGACATTTCCAAAAAAAGGACAACAGACCAACAAGAATATAAGGCAAACATTCATGCTTGCATCTTGCTGCTAACGCCTAGGTCTAGTGATACATCTAAACTCTGCTAAAAGTGCTAAATGATCAGACGACCACTCTGGAGAAGGAAGTGCAGTATCCTTGCGTAGGCTATCCTCATCCAAAAGCTCCAACAACGACGTTACCATCAATGAATCGGCTGAAAAGAGAGAGGGAGGATTTACTCAATAAACAGAATCACATAATGTTGCCACGGATACACAGCACTGTAACTGAGGTTTTTTTTTGAATGAAAATCACCGTGCAGCAACAAAGTAAAACGAACCACAAAAAAGTGCATCATTAACCCAACGTAATACCTGTGTAAAATATGTAATCAAGCGTCCCAATAAAATCCCTCGTACAGTGGGTAAATAATGGTTCGTTTGTTGTTGGATCCATTCTCCTCCTTTGCTGCTCAAAACCAACACCAGCCATTCTTGCAAAAGCTGAATACGCGCTTACCTATAAAGATACCAGAGAATAGAGATATAAACCTAACCAAGTACAAAACATCTCCAAAAGGAAAACAGAAAGTGACAATATGATTAATGCTTTACCAATGGAAGTTGATGAGTTAACTTTGTTGCAGGTCTGGTGACCCCAAAGGGATCAATTGCTAAATCCGGATGGGTCTGATCTACCCTACCCATTGCAAGAAGTGAATGTGGAGCACTATAACCAATAAAACACTTTGTTAAACCTTTTTAACATATAAAGGCCAGAGCTTTAGATACAGGAATTAATGTCTGAAAAAAAGAAACCGAAGTATCAGATACATGCCTTCCTGGAAGGGAATTGAAATCCCCACATACCAACATAGGAATGTCAGCACTAGAAGCTATTTTCTCCAATCCTTTTAAGAGTGTGTGTACCTACATTGAATTAGAGAATAACAATCAATTAAAAAGGAAGAATACAAAAGAAAGATGAATAAAAAAGAATAAGAACTGTTATGCTGAAAACCTGCCACAGCTTCACATCTTTCAGATCCTGATGGACATTTACATGTGTATTTGCCTTCAAAATATTTAAGAAACGCAGTTAGTAAAGGCTGAATTGTTATTTCAATATTTAATAGCACAGAAGCATGATAGCTAACTGAAAATAACGTCATCTAGAAGCAACCGTCACTTGTTAGACAAAGCAACATGATAAAAAGGTCATACTCCCCTACACTACAGAATGGTCATTGTACAAAGGCCAAACAAGCAAAACCTGTGATTCCAGATGAACAAAAACAAATACATGGGGTAGTTCTCACCACACAAAGTAGTTGCCTCTTGCCAGGTGGATCACCACCATTATTGTTGAATTTCGCTTCAAGAACCACAATGAGAGCCACGTTGTCCTGTAGAATGTACAAATTGATGCATCAACGGCCAAATAAGCAAGCAAAAAGAAGCAAAATCAGGCTGAGAATGTAAAATAAATGAAAAATATAACTACAAACCTTAATCAGACGACTTAAAGCAGCCTTCCTCTGACCAACTGGAACAAGTGCATCAGTTAAAGATTGGGCAGCCTTATTAAATTCAACCTGCTCAAAGAGTGAATATGAGATGGCAATTGATAACCAAAAGGAAAACTAAGAATAAAACAAAACAAATAAAACTGACCCATACCTCATATTTTTTAACATTTGAAAACCGATCTCGGCGAAAAAATGTGGCACATCCATCAATTGCTTTAGGGTTACCACCATAAACCTGCAATAACGTGTGGTATTTAACGATCACCACAAAACAAACAAAAAATTCTAGAGGTAGAAACAAAGGAGATAGTAAACCTCCGATGTTCTTTTCTTGTAAAGTGCTTGATACCCATGTTTATCAAGTTCAGTGGCAAAAAATTCTTCAAAATGATCACTTTGAACCTGCAAAAAGAAATGCATAATAATCAATACAGACTAGCATAAAACAAGCTAACATGAAAATAATCTAAAATAGAGATGTTAGGAACCCAAAATTTCAATTTGATTCCACATCCAAAAAATTTAAATTTTTATCTGAAAAAATCCTTCAGATGGAATTTGGATCTGAAAACAAAAACCAAAAAAGATGGCTAAAATTCAGATGTTCTTAGTGCATACAACAACAATCTAAGTCATTATCTCACTACATGAGGTCGAATTCAGATAATCTTAGCATTAAACACTTCATCCACACACATACATATAAGATAATTATCCTAACATAAAAACAAACTAAAAATAATAAGGCTAAGATAAATTCAACTGATTGTACATAAACCTAAGATAAAATAAACATTTAAATAGATTTTAGTTTTATTTAGAATAAATATAATATAAAAATTCATTGATTTAAAATATTGAATCGTATAAATATTTAAAATTAATTATATTTTTAATTAATTATGATATATTCAAAACCAAACTTGGATTTGGATTTTTTATTTTCTTGATTGGAAGTAAATAATTCTTAAATTCAATTTTTTAGACTGAAATAATAACTAAATTCAGATGTTATCCAACAGATGCTGATGTTATTCAGATGTTATTCAATTTTTTAGACTCAAGTTCGTACATAGAAATTTTCAGATTTAGATATTGATAGATTTCTTTGTATTCACATCATTTACACACCTAATCTAAATCATGCTACTCCATAAAATCACCATCCTATATACACTAAATTATCACATCCTGTACAATATTCTCCAGAAGGGCACGCCATGCATATGAGCTTCTATAGCTTTTAGCAAATGAGGAGTTTGAGGAGGTCCAATTAAATGCAGCCTTACCTTCTAAAATAGAGTGGCTGTTTCCTAGGCAATCCATGCACGTTTTATTATTGCAAAGTTAGTACAAAATAGGCAGTTCATATGCAGAAACTGATTGAGATTACCTTTTGAAGACAAAGAATGTCAGCATGGTAGCCAACAATTTCACGTAACAGATTTTGCCTTCTATAGGACCATGAGAGAGCCCAAGATGGACAATAACTATATGCTTCACTTGTAGCATATGCATCTGAGAGAATGTTATATGAAAGCACTGTGAAACTGCCAACCGAAGAAGTTCTGCCATCAGAATCCAAGTGAGCCATAACATCAGCTGCACCCACCGGAATCAAGCGCCGAGGACAAGGTGAAGGAGCAGGAATGACACGTGAGGTCAAAATTGTACTACTTGCTCCCACTGATATTTTTGTCTCTGAATCTGCTGCTATGCATTCAAGTTTTAAAACATGACCTATGTCATCTGAAGTTGGGGTATATGTCTTAGACCGTCCAACTTCATACCAGACTTCACCCCCATTTTTTTCCGTAGCATTAGATGGATAAAAAGGTGTTGAACCATTGCTTAAACTTGGACTTTGTCCCATATTAGATGCTGTTGCTGGCAATGTTGAATTGACTCCAGAACCACTACTCCCAAAACGTCCAAATAATTCTTCCTCCTCCATTCCATTTTCATTAACAGTGCTGCTTGCCCGATCATGCAAAGCACGGTGATGCTGCCAAGAATCTGAGAAACACCTTGGAGAGCAATGATAACTCTTTGCAACAGGTATTTTTGCTTTAACACAACCTAAGCACTGAATGGTTGCTTGCTCGGTAGGGTGTACACTGCAAATTGCAACTTTCCGATCACTTTGTATGCGATACCTGCAAAATTCAAATGCAAAATAAGACAATCATAATCACAAGGTTTCATAAAGAACTATTATCAAGTATAATACTCAAAATCCTTTTTTGAAAAGGATAATGATAAATCTTATTTGATAAGCAAGCCATAGGTGCAAAAAGGCTGATCAAAGTGATCAACCAGGAAGAACAAGAAAAACTACCTATTAAAAGAGTCTGCCCAGAAATTGAAAAGGCATAAAGACTGAAATAAAATGTCCTGAGTCCCCTTTCCCTGTCTGAATATTGTGCCATTGTGAACCAACCATATACTCCAGCAGGCAGCACGGATGTACAGCAAAAAAACTGTCCCACCTTGGATAACTTGCCAGAGATCAGGTGCTCTACCTTTGATAGAAATTAGCAAGTCTACCCTAGAGACAATAGAGAGGCCCCTTTCCACCATTTGAGATGTGGTGCCAACCTACACCCACTTACTAATGGGGCACTAGAAAAACAGTTGATCCACATACTGTTGATATTGTCCACAAATGCAGAAGAAATCATCCATCATGGCCCATCTTTGTCTATTGCATTTTGTAATCACCCTTTCATGCATCAACAACCACATGAATACCAGAACCTTCAAAAGTGGCCAATGCTTCAGACAAACTTTATAAACAGGCCATCATCTATCAGTCTCCACATAGGCATGTAATAGCTATATGAGTCACTGAAAAAGCCAGACCATTTAGAGCCTTCCAAATAGGGATTTCCTGATCCCCAGAAGCCAGAACTAGTCAGGCTGGTAGAAGATGCAAGAGAAACGTCATTATCTCTGGGATTTCATTATCTTTAGTGTCTTATCAGGAGCAAAGAGCAACAGGCTTGAAAAGTGACACTATAGTCCATCAAGGATCTTTTCAAACCATTAAGTTTGCAGGTTAGCTTACCTCTCTGGTACTTCTCAATTGAGCCACAAGCCTCAACCCAAGAAGCCATCCTCTGAAAGGTCAAGTGCCGCTTTATAGGAAATGGTGCAAATAATTTCATTCATATGTGTGTTTTATATTGGATAAATTACCGAATTATTAATTTTACATTTTCAAACCATTTCCTTTTGGTACTAACATAGTGATATTAAGACTATCATGCTGTGCCGAGACTTCAAACAGTTTAGCTTTAACCATTTTTATGGTCTCAGATTATTGTTTAATGGTTTTCTTAAAAATTTTAAAGTTGAGATTTTAGATGAAAAACAAAAGATACTCAAATTTACATAAAACAAAAAATTTACAAACATATGGAACAAGGAGATAATTAGCATACAGCATCAAATTGGATGTGTTAGAATCCATAAAAGAAAAAAAATATTAATTTAATTTATTCGAGATTTTACTTAAAGATTTATGCCGTAATAAATTATTGGTATGTAAACCTCCAATCTTTAAATAAATGTTTATAGTAATATAATCAATAAGAGAAGCTCAAGGCGATGCTGTGCCTTATACTCTCTGACACAAGCTCAAAGCGGCATGGGCACTTGTCAACAATGAAGAATGTTTAATCAACTGTAATAGGTCAGTTAAGCAGAAGTAACGGTACTCATATCACACACTAAGATTGGAATCTTAGTGAACTCAAAACCCATCATTGTCAAAAACAAAATATTGTGAAGAATATTTTATGATTCCAAAAATTAAATAAAAAAGATAACCTATTGTAGAAGCCAAGACAAAGCTGGAGAATTGGAAATTTTGTTTTCGTCACTAGTTGCAACTACGACGCTGCAATAATCAATACAATCAATCAAAGGTCACACCTTTCCGATATCTAAAGAAAGTTTCGATTCCGTTACAAAGCAAGTGCAAGTATGAATAGAACAGCATACGTACAGAAAAAAGGTTGATTGGGGGAAAAAATTGGCTGAGACGAAGCGTCTAGCACCATCATCAGATAATGTAAGAGAAAAAGATCAACAAAAGGAAAACTCGGGAACCATTTATGAACGCCCTTATTCAAAACAAATCCACATCGAAAATCCAAAAAGAGCTTACCATCTGTAGCGCAGGAAGAACCCATCTATCGGGGCACTCTCCGGCACATCTTCGGTGGTCACGGCTCCATCGGGCCTCCTAAGCAACACGTAGGGCGTGATCTCGCAACCGACGATGGGTATATCGGAGGGAAGGTGCACTCTGAGCACCGTCAGCATGCTTGCAGGCATCCAAAGCTCGTCCAGAGCCCTGTACCAACCACGACCAAACCCAAGCCAATCCCCTTCCTCCCCGAAACAAAGCAGCAGCCCTTGTCTTCAGCAGCAAGTCGTCGGAAGGAACCGGGCGGATCCCCCATCACCTGTCCCCGAACCCCGCCAGCGCTTACCAATCAAAACAACACCAGCCTCGAATCGAGCAGAGGAAACCGTCAGCTGGAGGGAACGAGAAGAATGGGAAAGATGCGATCTTTGGGGCGAAGGAGGGGTGGGAGGTGGAAATTGCTAGGGTTTGCGTTGGATTTCGGGGTTCCGCTTACGCCCCTTTTTTTTCCCGGAGACTCGGGACGTGAATAAACAGAAAAATTAGAGACTACCACACTTGTGCCGCTGGGGGTTGAGATGGGGACGTGCATCAGAATATGTGCCCGTCCTATATATAACTCCCAAGTCGTGGAATTTTTTGGTTACGAAATCCAAATTTTTTCAGAAATGGATTTTGTTGTGGGGGGGGGGGGGGGGTTGGGGGATTCTCCCTCCATGCGATTGGGTTTTTCAAGTGAGGCCCACAAAAATGCCAGGTTGCCCTTCATTGGGTGCTTTTCTGTTCTATTCCAGAAATGGAAGGATTCTTTTGAGTTTGGTGTTTTTGGAGGGCCATTTCGCAAATTGCATTCCAGGGAACGTAGTAAAAGGATTTCTTTGGAATAGCATGTTGCAAGAAAGGCAAGTTCATCAGGTGATATAAAAGATACAGGGAGCTTTTGTTAGCGATGTATAGATTGTTTTTCTTTCTCTTGGAAGAATTTACAATAGCCCTGAATAGTTTTGGGTTCATGTGTGGACCTCAAAGTACCTTATAAGGTGGTTCGCATCCGTGATCAAAAGATAACTCAAATTGAAATGGTCCAACCTATAAAGGTCGTCCGCTAAACCATGGCCACGTTTGATCCGACCAACCCACATATGATAACATTTTTTTTTTCAAGAATGATAATATTTTTTACATTCGCTACTATAATCTACTTCTAACACTTATCACCAACAATTTTATTGCCCAGAAAACAAATTGCTCCAATTGAACGAGTGAGCATATTAATTAATGTTTGTGTGCACAAGGGGGTTTACTTGTAAAATTAACAAGTAAATTGCACACAAAATTCTAGTCTAATGCATCGTGATTTTCATAATGAAAGTTCAGCTGAAATGCAACAAATTCCAGAAACGAGTCGAAGACTTTCACCGAGGATGACGTCCATGACTCACAAACTTCGGTGGTATGTACACCCAAGTCCCACGGACATGTTCTAAATAACTGTAGAAAATCTAGGATGAACACACCTTACAACTCTTACGACAGTATCCAGGAGAATCTTTGTCGCCCACCATGTAAACGGGATTCTTTGTGCATTCTCCTGATGCAGCCCAGTGTGGGCAGAGTTCATTTTCATCCGCGCAACCATTTTGTCCTTTCGCTTCGGTTCGTTCAAAGGATCTCACGTGAATCCATTTTGTAGCAGACCATTTCTCACCTTCAATGACAGAGCAACTTCCATGTAGACTGGATGAGTCAGTCGTTGCGTTAGGGTGCAGGCTATAGAACAGCAATGCATGACCTTTTGCGGCCTTGACTGCATATTAAAGGGAATGAATGATAAGATACAAGGGAAATTAATTATTTCGAGCATAAAATATCCATCTCTAAGAAACTGAAAGAACAAATTTTACAACATCGAGCAGAAATAATATGCGGTTTCATGCAATGTTTAGGTATTAGATCGCAGTTTCATTCAATCTTTCTTGGAGAATTTACAAAGTCATATTGAATACCTTTAGAGAATGAAGAATTAGGTCAGTTTATATTGTATACCACGTACCTGCATAACCCGTTTGGGCACAGTCAGACCAACTCCCATCCTTTGACTGAGAAAGCTTGTCCTGCAGCTACTAATTCTGTTAGTGCATAATTTTTTACAGATTGAGGTATAAATTCATTTTATTGAAAAACTTTACCTCGGCATTGGGAAATACTGTCTCACCACCCCGCTGAACATCAGAGAGATACATAAGCACTGTAGCAATTCGGTGGCCACCAAGTTGTTGGTTGGTTTTGTCATGGAAGTAATCAAAATGCGGTTCATACTTCTGGCCATTCTCATAGTGCAGGATTTGGATGGCTTCACCATTTACTGGTACAAATAATGATTACAAGGTTACTGAAATATTGTAAGCAGAATATTTTTCACATGGTCATAAGAAATACCTTCAGGAAGAAATGTCCAAGTAGCAATCCTTTTTTCAATTCGTGTGACAATTTCATCCTGCAAAGACAGAAAGTAGTCAATTCCACACACAAATCAACTTAATGCAGGCATACCATATTAAAGCATTGACAAATTATAGCTTTAGTCTTTTGTCCCGAAGTCCTAAAGAGCTTTCCTTACCAAAATACAATCTTAAAGAATTGATTGTCCAACCTCCTAAAAAAAAGAGTTGATGTTTGAGCTTCTGATTTAAACTTGAATTTTTTCTATGGAGTTTCTTGTAGACAAAATTCTTGTTGAAGATTCAGCCCACCAGAACATTGGCCTAATTTAACAATTGAAATTAGTTGAAGTGCAAAAAGTGATGCAGGGATTATGAAAGCTAGTATCCACACCTAAGAAGACCCGCCCATTGTTAACCAATAGTTGCAGGGATTTAGCTCATTGATGAATTAGCCGATTATTGCTTCGAAACTTAAATTGTGTAACTGCAATGGGTGCTATCGAGTATTTTCTGAGTTTTACTATTTAATTTGTAAGATAATAGGAGGTAAAGTTAATTATTGCTTTATGGAAAATTAACACTGTGAATGGTTTCTTTCTTATTTAAAAAACTTGCTACAGCCCATACAAAGACATTTGAAGATGTGTAAGATCGGCCTCAGGGAATGTAGTTGTTTCAGAGGGTATCAGCAATGACACTGATTGAAACAGTGGCAGATGTGACACAACTCCTGCATTAAACATGGTGACTAATATTTGTTGCAAGTAGTTTTGTCACATCATGGTAAGTGATTATTTATTATCCATGGTTACACATTATTTTTTTAATCAAAAATTTTCCTGACACCTCAAACAAGTTAAATGGACAAAATTACATCTTATGGGTGCAAAGTTTTCTACCAATCCTAAAATTGTCTATACCAATAATACTCTTGAGTTTATCCAACATAAATTTTAATTTGTTTGTTCTTTTCTAGGAATTTTAAATCAAACTACTTATCCATACACTAGTCAACAAAAGGGTGTGATGAAAAAGAACCATAGACATATCTTTGATGTTTTTCTCATACCATTATATTGCAAACAAGGGTGCTAAAGTGTCTTTGTTCTAATATTGTACTTATTGCTTCTTTCTTGATAAATAAGATGCCCTCAACATCTCTAAGTAGGGACATCCCTCTACATTATCTAAAGCCAAAGTCAAACTTTTTTCCTTTACCACCTAGAGTTTTTGAATGTGTTGCTTTCACCAAAGATCTTTCTCCTTTTCATGACAAGCTTTCCTTGAGATTCATCAAATGTTTATTTACTAGCTATTCCCAAACGCCAAAAGGTATAGCTCGTTTCGTCATTTGAGTTGTAAATATTATGTTTCTATGAATGTCACATTTTTTGAGTCTCAACTGTTTTTAGGACACCCTAACTTTGGAGAGTATATACCTTAACTTATTCCTATTCAATTCAGATGTGATTGTCAATTTGAGGTGTCACATGAAATTGACTCACAAGTTCAAGACACCCAAGTTGCACAACCACTAAAAGTATATAGACAATGTAGGCAACCACCTCTACCACTTCCAACACCATCTACGTCAACCACACTTGCAAATCAACCAAATGATCAATCCTCTATTGATATAGACCTACCTAATAAACTATGGAAGGGTAAACATTCTAGCACATCTCATCTTTTATCCAATTTTGTTTCTTATGATAACCTTAATCTTACTTTCCATAATTTTACCTTATCCCTATCATCAAGTTCCATACCCAAGAATTATCTAAAAGCATTACAAATACCATATTAGAAAGCAGTAATAGATGAGGAGATGGAAGCCCTAACATCACATGGCATGTAGGAACAAATGCCCTATCTTATTGTACACCATTAAGTACAAGCTAAATAAGACCATTGATTGCCATAGGGCTCAATTAGTACCTCATAATTTTTCACAAGCATATAAGGTTAACTATGTTGAAACTTTCTCACTTGTAGTACGTTTGAATTCCATTCAAGTTCTTTTCTACGTTGTTGTAAATCATTCTTGGCAATTTTTTCAACTAGATATGAAAAATGCTTTTCACTATTATAATCTTATTGAACATGTATTTATAAAGCAACTTCCTAAATATGTTGCCCAAGGGGAGATTTAGATTTATTTACTAAAAAATGTCATTTATGAACTTACACAAAATGGTTGTATGTAATGGTGATTTTCACAAATGTGCAATTGATCATCTTATATTTTATAGGAAAACAAATGTTGGATGTGTTATATTTGTTACGTATGTTGATGACATTTTACTTACAATAAATGATCTAATAGTTATTGCAAACACAAATAGTACTTGACTAGACATTTTGTTACTAAAGATGGGGTATACTAAGATACTTCTTAGAGATTGAATTTGCATATGTTAGGGACAGTTCTTCTTGTCTAAGAATTAAAAAGCACACTTACTGAGAAAACCCTCCATTCAAGGCCACAACCTCAGATTTATTGAAGGATTAAGGTAGATACAAAATATTAGTTGGAAATTTGATATATTTAACAATAACTAAACCAAATATAACATATGTTATAAATCTTCTAAGTCAATATGAGCCCAAGAATGTGCAATGGCAAAGATCAATTCAACTTCCAACATATATTAAAAAGAATCTAGGAAAAAGACTCATTTATGGCAAAGCTAGTCACATTAATATTAAAGGGTATTCTTATTCTAGTTATGCAAGTGATAAAAGAGATAGAAAGTCTACTTTTGGTTTCTATACATATATCAAAGGTAATCTCATCACTAGACACAACAAGAAGCAAAATGTGGTTTCTTGAACCAGTGATGAAACCGAATACAAATCAATGGTTTAAACTGTATATGAAATAATGTGATTGAAGTCACTCTTATAGGAGCTTGGTTAAACCATTAATACACCTATGGCTATGTATTGTAGCAACCAAGTTGCAAACTTAATACCAACAATCCTACTTTCCATGAAAGAACAAAGAACATTGAAATTAACTGTCATTTTATATAAGAAAGGATAATGAGGTCATTTCCACTCCTTACACACCATTCCAAATCAGCTTACAAATGTCTTTACCAAAGACTTAGGTGTGGGAGTCTTAAAGAGTCTTTGTACCAAGTTGAGCATGTTTGATATTTATATTCCAACTTAAGAGGGAGTTTAGATATATTATTATGTATCATTATATGACATTTACATAGATATCCATTTACATATATATTATTATGTAATTACTCATATACTATTATATGTATTAAGTCCATGAATAATGGATAAGTGACTTTCAATCATATCCCTAACACTGAAAAATCCCAACCTCTTTTGTACAAAGAAAGGTTCTACATTAGAATTCCAGGATTAAAATACAACAAAAATGATTAAAAGTAATTTGTTGTCAATGTATTTTTTGTTTCATTTTTTTTTGTTTTTCACGTTGCCTAAGCCTTGTGTAGACCTCCTATTTCTTGTTTTTAATATATTCCTTCTTGCTGCTCAAAAAAAAGTTGTCAATTTCTTATTGGAATTGAATATCCTGTAAAGCATTGTTGCATTGCTCTATTGAAAAGCACACATCATATTCATTTTGTAATTCACCAATAGATAATTTCGACAATTTATAACCATTTAATATTCACATGGTACACAAAGCCTTAATACCATGTTCTGGAGAAAAGTGTACGGTGATTGGTTGCTTAAATAAACAGGAGCATGGAAAATGATGGACTTAGTTGGGTTATGGATGTAAGAGGAGGTCATCCAATATTGTCTCCAATACAATCCTTTTTATAGTATACATGTCACTCAATTCACTACAAAATTGCAAGAAAAGGTAAGAGATTATGGGTGTGGTTCCCAACACCAATAGGTGATGGCAAAACATAGGCAATTATTTATCATTAAATAAAGAAATTCAAGGCTTCTTGCCTATGTGATCCACCTGATTCAATGGCAATCAATTGTCAATTAAAGTTGACTGAGAACACAATCTTTATAACTTTATTATGTTTTTGTTTCTTTTCCTTCAAAAATTGAATTATTTTGCAAGCCATAATGAGTTTCTTTATAACATTTTTTAAAGATAATAAGATGGTTCTCATTAATATCAATAGGGAAGTTCCTTTATAACATTTTCAAGCTTTATTCATAAATAAATCTAATAGTTGAACAAGTACCCCTCTTAGAATCTCATTGCCACGTAACCCAATTAAGGAATCTATGTTTATTACACTATAACTTTCAGTTTGGATAATAAGCTAAAATAATTGAAGAAAGAAATTCAGTTTGAAACTATTCCATGTATCTTACAAACCAAGCACTAATCATTATATTTGTTTGCCAACTAAAAAGGTTGTGTGGAAAATGTTTCTTTCGAATCTAAAGACTATCAGAAAAATCTCTCAACACTATTTTCCTTATCATGGAGTTTCTTGCATTATGGTCAAAAATGAACCTTTACTTTGATTTAATGTGACAAAAATTGAATATGGATGTTAAGATGCAAATTGTTCCCATTTCTTGGTCTGTTGTAAAACCAAAGTTTTGGACTAGAGAAATTAATAAAGAGGGGAAGGAAAAGTTCAATAATTGCATTGGGAAATAGAATTTGATCAATTCAAAACTTCTGTTGTTAATGTAGTTAATATTCTTTTTAAACAGGCAAACACTGAGTACAACTCCCTACTGGAGAGTGGTAATTTAACAGATGACGAAAATTATGTGTAATAGCAGAGATAAATATAATTACTTTATCAAGAAACAAACCAGTGACTTGTCCGTTTGTCCGTCCAAAAGGCAAGCACATTCAAAGAAAAATGCATTATTCTTTGGGTAACAAAAATATTGTACAACAGAAACTAACAGAGAATATACTGCAGCATATAAAATTGCAGTTGTGAAGGATGTAGCAGATAAAAAATACCTGATGTCTGCTGACGAACATGCCAGAGCTTGTTCTGACTGTACTCTCAACACTCTTACCCGATTCATTGTCTGCAACCATTGATTTTTCCAACTTATCCTTCGCCTGTTCGCATCATAGAAGATTTATACTTCTTTAACAGATCGAAAATACATAGGATATCGATATATCGCTGTTTAAGATGACATTCTTCCGTAATAAATGGAGTTTAGTGAAAGTGACGTGCTCGGAAAGGAGAGACTAACCACAAATTATAAGTAATGACACTAGCATATTTCCTAATAATTAATTACTGCACAACATAAACACAAATCTAGCTTCCTCACCAGCGTAATGAGATGATCGCATTCTTCAGGCGTCAAAAATCCCTCATACAGAAATGCCCTGACGAACACCACCAGAAACCACAGCTCAATGGCTCGTGCAAACGCCATCGAACAGAAAAAAGTAGATAAGAGAACAGAACAATAGAAAACAGAAGGCGTGTCCTAAACCTCGGACGCCACGAGATCTGCTTCACGCGGGAGGGATCAAAGCGGAGATCATTCCTGGATATCAAGGAAACACAACAATCGATATAGATCTGGGCGAGAACAACGCGAAAAAGAGGACGCCAGACGATGAGACGTACTCATCGAGGATAGAGAGCTTCGCGAAGGCGGGGAGGGAAGACGCCGCCAGTAGCGAGAACAGGACGAGGCCGCCGCCGCCGAGGGTGAGGAGGAGAGTAGGCGGCATTGAGGCGGTTGCCATCGGACTGGGAGGAGACGGAGAGATTTGCAGTCTACGGCGCTGTCGTCGACTCGCATTTTATGCTATTTATATGGTACCTTTTTTCTTTTTTTTTGGTAACGATGGTACTGCTATTTATTGCGCCATTTCGGTGAATACTGCACCGATGCCACCACCACACTGTTGGTCGCCGAGGACACTGTTTTCCAAAGCATAGCGTCCGCTCGTGTTTAAAAAAAAAAAAAAACTGGGAACGGTTAAGATAAGTTATTTAATTTGCTTTTTATCGAATTAAAATTAATAATTTAGATTATTAAAGAATAAAAATAAAACATTATTCTGTTCCTTTTATTATTCTGTTTGTTTTTTAAAACAGTAAATTTATTTTGTTCCTTTTAACTTTCTGTTGACTTCGATGATAATATTTAACGATTTTCATTTACAGTTTTTTCTAACAATATTCCATTTATAGTCGAGAATCTAGTACGTGAGAAAATGATTCATGGCGATTTATTATATAAGCTGCATGAAATAAAATATAGAAGTCAACTTCTAGAAGCTAGATGGTACTTGAAACAAAAAAAATGGAAGATCAAGGTGTGACGTTTTTGGATTTCATCTGCTTAGATTTAGATATTGGTTTAGATTTAAATTCAGTATTGTAGATGAAACTCTAAATTCGAGAAATTAATGAAACGGAATTGGATCCAAGGAATCATCCAAAGAAGTATTACTATAAAATGAATATAATCATAATTAAATATGAATCATAAATGCATCTACTTAACATTGGTGATCAATTTATGTACTAAAAATGTTGATCAACTTTATTTTCTTTGTTCGATGCATTAATATATCATCAATTGCCAATAAAAATAAATGCCTTTCTTATTCTAGCACGTATATATATCAATACATATTACAATATTTTTAGAGTCTAGAAACCTATATATCTGGATTTTTTCTCTCGATCTCTAAATGGAATAACTTAGATAAGTTTATGAATCTCGATCTAATTCTGAATGACTTAGACTCTACAATCATTTATGTGAACTCAACGATTTTCGTTGATATGACAAAATATAGGTAAATCTGTAAATTTTTTATCTACATTTTTGTCGTTATCTTTGCAAAATCTAGGAATCAACTTATTTAATTTATTTATTTAAACAAGCCTATATAATCAATTCAAACTTTTTATCAAATAAAATACAACCATTCAATAAACTTCCACTAAAAATTATAGTGACCTGAAAAATGGGGGAAAAAAAAAGAATGATAAAAAATATAATAGTGAAAACTAATTTTAATTTCAGCATTTTGTGCACTTAAATAATAAAATAACAAAAATTAAAATTTAAGTATATTGTACATCTAAGGAAAAAAAACTTTAAATTAAAATTTAAGTGTTTATGCATGTAGCAGAATATTATTTAATATAATATTAATCATCAATTTTAATTATTAAATCACTTAATTAAACCACATAAATTACTTGATTTTGCTTAATTAAATTACTCTTGTTAGTTAATTTAATATTCTAAATAAGTTCTAATTCACTTTTTAATCACACTTAATTAAAATCTTTAATATTTGAATTAAAAATCTAATTATTTAATATAAATCACCACTAAACTAAACCCTCTACAAGTGAAAATTAAATTTCAAAAGTGTAAGGTCAAAAAATCTAAAAACTTTACCCTTTAAGAACATTTTTTTAAAAAAAATTTGAATGAACAAGCGCTAAGGAAAATTTATTTTTATTATTTCGAAGGCAGTTGAACTAGTATCATAGAAGATGGAAGAAATGCTTTATCTTTGAATTTCTTTTCTGTTATTTTGGACTGCAATCAATTATTTAAAATTCTTTTTTTTTTCCCCTCATTTTTTGTGATTTTCATGGTAATATTACCTTTAAAAAAAGCGTACACACCGTAAGATAAATAAGATAAGAGGAAATAGTCATTTTGACTTTTGACGTTTCGTTTAGGTGCGATGTACTTGTCATTTAGAATTTTGTGGTATTTGCCTTGACGATGGGGTTTTTATCATTTCAAACTTTCAATTAAAGATTATTAAACACGAAGTCCTGTTACCAACGTAGACGGTAGGTTAGTGCCACGTGCTCCATCTTCAACAAATTCTTTTTAAATAAGATTACAGTGAAGAAGATTTTTTTTTTTTACGTATGCAAATTCCATGTTCACTTTTCTCCATCGTGAAATTATTCAAATAGAAATGTTTCAAAGTGGAATGAGAAAAAGAGGAAAGAGGAGTAAAACAAAGAATAAAGCAACGTAAAGAAAAAAGAGAACGGAGACGAAGAAGACCAGATCCTCTGATGCTTTTCTTCCATGCAGATTTTCTTGGGAGGGTCTTGGACGTTTGAATGGACTGCACCTCAACTGTACGGTTAGGGATTCAGAGGTAAGGTGAGAAAGAGAGAAGATAAAGTTGTTGGTGTTGTTTTTATTTTGCCTGTGATTTGGTTTTTTCTTCTTTGGAAAGCCAATCATTTGTAAAAGCTCTGGCTCAAACTACAAGGAGCGACTTGGCTTTGAATGAAAGGAATGGACGAATACTTTGGATTCAGTGGTACATGTGTCTTTTGCCAATTTGATTGGATCCCTTTGGAGGGATCTCTGCAAAATTTGATATTTTTTGGGAAGGATCGTGGAAAATTTGTTTACGATTCATGAAGCTTTCCCCGCCCTTGGTTGATCACTACGTGTAATGTTCTCAAGTATGCAGTTTCATTTTGGGAATTGTTACCGTTTCAAGTTTCATAGAGTGAACTCCAATAATGATGGTGGTCACTGCCCGTTGAAGCTCTGAAAGAAAACTGCAATATACAGAAACATATGTATGCGTGATGGAATAAAAACTTGAATTTATCTCAGAGTTGCAACAGATCTATTTCTGAACGAAAAAAACTTGAAATTTACAATTATTCCTGTGTGCCAAACGTTGGAGAAAGGGAACAACCACTAGAAAATGATGTAAATTTTGGACCTGAATACGGATTATGAATCTAGATCTTTCAACCAATATACCATTTCAAAGAAAACAACAAACCATTAATTCTGTGAAAATACTTATTAAAGTAAACATGGAAAACTAACCTTGTAGGCGAAAAATTGCAAGGGGGAAGTGTCAGTAGTAGAATAATCCAATCCAGAACCAGTCATGTGGCATAAGTTGTATTGGAAAGGATCAGAGTTGGGAAGTGCATCCTTGCTGCATAAAACCTCTTTTCTGAAATAAACACAACCATGTCTTTTTTGACATCGACAATGATTTCATCTGAACTTGAATTCAAAACCTTTTTTTACCTCGAATGTCTTAAAAAAAGCAAAAGGAAAATCAACTTCACAATTCATTATTGGTGACATGAATGCAACCATGTCAAATATGACCGATTGCTAGGAGCTATTGTAACTCAACCGATTTCCAAGTATTATCAGAAAAAATATATCTAAGAGTTGGTATAATGCATGCCTATATCAACTTTCGGTGCCGCAGGTGGATTATTGGCTAAGCAAAAGAACTGCCTCCTTTTTTACATGGAACGTAGTGGTAGAATTTTCTTCTTTTGGCTGGAATAAGTATACCCTGATCTGTGGATTAGCATCTGCTCTTAACTATGTGTTTGTTTTGGTTCAGTACATGCAAAAGAGGACCTCTTTCTCTTCCCCCCCCATCAATAAAGCAAAAAAACTCATGTGATACAAAAGTAACATCATCTCTCACCTATTCTGCCTCATTTCATTATTCTTCATACCTCAAACAACAAAAAAGAAACGAACAAATTACACAATAGACAAATAAAGTGACTGCAAAAAGAGATTTGCTCCCCATCTTTCTCAGGTATCACATGTGTCGGTGTTCATTGCCGGAGAAGCTAGTGTTCTTCTTTCATTCAGTCCCACCGTTAGAACACCAAATAAAGCGTAGCGCTCTGCCAAAGTGGGATGTGGGCTGCAGGGGGGTTTATATGAGTCTTCTGAACAAATACAAATCATCAAGCACTGATTGAGCCACCAATACCACCCTTGTTATATGTCCATTTTCCCAATGCCAGGGGCACTCCCTAACTACGCTCTACCGGCTGGCCTCCCTGTCTTGCCTGCTCTCCTGAGAACCATTATCAAGGAACAACAACAACTAGTCAGAGATCAGATGCCCTCGTTTGGTTCACAGGAATGTTTTTGAGGTCATAAGGTACTTTGGCTTCTAGACTTTAAAATGTGTTTCATATGTTCATATCTACTTGGTTCCCTTTACAACTTTCTCTTTAATTTTATTCTTCCAAGTTCAGCAGCAACAACAACAATAACAGGTTGAAAAGTGTAGAATTATCAGTAGAGATCAAAAGTATTATCATGCATCAGGCTATCTTATGATTGATAATAGTTATTCGAATTGGTGACAGCTGATCAAAGTAAGAAAGGTGTCATTTGTTTAACATTTTTCCTCGAGCAGTTAGTGATAGTTCTCGTTAAATGGTCTAAAGGATCAACATAAACTATTGGCAGCAGAAAGAGTGATTGGGTGGACGGGAGAACATTTTGAGAAGTTAACCAAAGTAAAGAGACCATCTTTTCTTTTTCTTCTTTCTCTTTTGATTTTGATTTTGTTGGACAGGAAAAGGACGAGTCTGGTCGAATGAAACATCGTTGCATGACTGCGACAGCTAGCATGACAGGCGAGATCTTCTCCTTCTACCGCTTCTCATTCTTCTTATTGGTCTTCTACAAACAGATGGAAAGAGGTAGAACTAGCAAACCATGGGGAAAACTTGTTGTTACCTATTTATCTAAATTTTGTTACCATGCCATTAGATGCGGGCCATGCTACTATCACCTATGTCATCGGATTGTAGTCATTCTCCTTCAATGGATTTAAGAGAAAACAAATTCCATGGCATGTATTGTTGTAAGGTGAAGTTCTTAGGCGACGTGGTCTTCAAAAATCGTCTGCAATAAAGGAAAGCGCAGCTGCAAAAAGGAAAGTATGATGTACCAAACAGAACAGAAACCAGCCATTCCTCTTGCACTCATGCATTGGTTGATAATTAACCAGGGAGACACTTAGGAAGCGGGTTGTTGTGGCGAGTACCTGTTGTGAATTGGGTCTGCACCATTCGGAACTCTTCTCTTGCCTACATAGAACAGCTGTGGCATCCCGTGTTCACGAGGCAGAGCTCTTCCACTGACCTCCAAACGGTGAAGGCCTTGGGACGCCATCACCATCATCAGCCTCCTTGGCGGTTGTGACGACGTTGTAACGGCGGCGGCCATGGTCCGGCCATGGACCGAGAAGACGCCTACTAGAAAACAGAGGGTGAAGAGGAAATCAATGGCTCCACGTGGAAACTTGGTAGACCAACGGCTACCCATTTCTTCTTTCCTTCCTACCTCCTCCTCCTCCTTCTCCTTCTTCTTCCTCCTCTCACTCGGACACCACCGCTTTATGCCTCTTCTCTACAGCCACCTTGAGCTTGTGGGCATTTTCCAGAGAATTGAGAATAATATATGGGGCCAAGGGAAAGGCATGGGTGGGAGGAAGGATACCACTGAGGACGCCAGCAGTCCCTTGCTTTTCTTTTCCTGCCGTTGCTGTGAATTTTTACGTGCTTTATGGTTGAATGGTTTCGTTCCTTTCGTTGCTTTTTTTTCTCCCTGGAAACTCGCAGGAGACAGAAACTCATTCAAATAGAGGATAAGAATGTCTCAAATAAATGGTAGTGTGGTTAAGAAGCTCCTTATTATTATTTTCTCACAAATTCGAAATTTTTAGAAATCAATGTTCGCAACACGTAAAAAAAATCTTAACTTCATAAAAAAAAAACACACACACACACACACACGCACACAGTAAATGGTAACATGACTCTATTCAAAGAAGAGAATCACGTTGCTCTTGTGGAAAAAAGGACTTATGATATATATTATTCTTAGATCTAAGCTTTTTAAATAGGCATTAGATTGGGAGATTTGAAACCTTTTTTATAAGATCTCTATATTTCATGGAGAAGCCTTCTTTATTTAGCTGACGAGCGTGAAATTGAAATCCAAAAGGCCTGGAATGGTAGGATTTTAAATAGAAGTCACGTTATACTCTCTTTGAACGGAGGGAGTAAATACCAGTCGTTTTGAAGACACTATGAAAAACATTTCTCTTTAAATCACTTCTAAAAGCTAAAATCTTGGGAATTTCTGTGATCTAAAATTTCGTCGTCATGTAAGAAAAAGTATACGTAAGCATGAATATTACTCGTGATAAAAGGTTAAGGTATCCAAAGTAATTAGTTGTTTGCCGAACGTGTCGGTCATGGAAGTTGAAATCAACTAAATATAAACTTGTTGAATTTTATGTTTTGATTGGATCTCACTTCCGATGAACTACAAATTGTTGACATATTACATCTCCGTGAGATCTACAGGTGGTTTTTATTCAATTTGAACAACAGTTAATGAATTTAATCTAATTTACCTACATAACATATTTTACCGGCGTCATCGTCAAATCTCTTACCTCAAATATTATTTCACGCATATATATTGTACAGGTTATGCTTGAAAATAATTATTGAATAAACACATTTAAAAAATTCAACTTATCAAATCAAAATATTCGAAAACAATTTATTGAACAAGGAGGAAACATCAGATGCTTATTTATTATTTACAGAAACTGTTGTTTCCATTAAATTAAGAAACACTTATTTAATAGATGCTTATCTTAGAACAAAGTTGCTTATGCCACTTACTTATATGATTACCTTTGACTCAAATTTTAGCGTATATTCGTAATTTTTATTAAAATTTTCATAAATTACCTTAGAAAACGTCATAATATGAATTACAAAAGAAAAGAAAAGAATTTAATTTTTTATATTAAAATAAGAAATCCAAAGATTTAAACTCCCGTAAATAATATAATAAAAGTTCTAAAATCCGCAAAATTTCTGGAGAAACAGGTTTAATTTTGAATTTAGAACGACTGTACTTGTCACTCCGCTTCCTTCCACCTCCACCACCACCGCACGCGCGCGCATTTACGAAGGTGAGGTCGATCGATAATCGATTCTTCCCAGGGCTTGGCTGCTCGCTTCATGGAACAGCATTCCATGTTTGCCACTTCCCCCGAGATCTGCCAGTTCCACCTCCCGGTCGATTCTCAGTTCAGAAGGGGATACCCCCGGTTGCCGGAGGTCGGGAGCAACGGGTCACGGGGCCGGGTGGGGCTGGGAAGAACGGCAGTGCGAGTAGGGACGGGAGGGATTCCGGTGATGAGTCCTCCAGGGTTCTCTTCACTAGCGCACACAATGATTCGGTGCTTTTTAGTTTTTTCCCTTTTCTCCTGGGATTTGTAGATTGTCGTTAACATAGCATCCGTTTAATTCTACTAAACCCTACCGAGTCCATGATTTCGGACATTAGCTGGTCATTTTGTAAGCCGACGGATGATGTCTGATTGCAGCGGGTCATGTTTCGATGACGCTAATTTAAATACATTTCAGTAAGTTTTCACGCTTCCCAAGATGCTAATTCAGATTACTTGTTTTTAACAGACTCGGTGTGATGAAGTAGTGGGAACCAAAGATGAAAATGGAGATTCAATACCTATGCCCGACAACCGTTCCACGCCAATAAATAAAAAAAATCAATCATTTGAGGCACTTAAGCAGGATTTTATCCATGGAAGAGCAAGGAGAGGTCAAGCCACCGATAGTCACAGCCTTGCCGAAAGAGTAGGCCTTCTTTTTTCCCTTTTTTCAAGTGATCTGCTTAATTCTGCTTGAAATACGTACTTTCTGATAATTTAAAGTAGATATTTGAAAACAGTTGATATCAGTTTTGAATATGAGGTTCTTCTTGGAAAACTTGAACTAGTTTTACATCATATACCGGGTCGGATTGGCAAGCTTTAACCACCAGATGTACCATGATACTTTAAGAAGCACTTAATGTCTTCAATTTTGATTGTAATTGCATTGATGTTGGTTGCAGATTGAAAACCTAATATTTTCTTTATCCAGAGGTGAATGATTTATTTTGAATAAAATTTATTTTTTGATGTTTTGCAAATCCTTGGATATCAGATTATGTTTTCTTTTCTTTTCTTGGAGGGGCATATCATTGATTTAACTCTCTGTGGTTGTTTCTGACTATTATTCTTCAGATCTACGTATCATAGGGGACTGTGGATCATAAAAGTTTTTTTGCAACTTTATGTAAATCTAAATCTATGTTGGACACCCCTCTGATACCTATCTACCATCTCAACAGGCTAGGAGACAAAAAATTGGTGAAAGAATGAAGATACTCCAAGATCTGGTCCCTGGATGTCACAAGGTGGGATCTTCTCCTCATTCTGATGCGAGAAATTTAAATTGTTTTTACAAACTAAAATAATACAGAGAAAGGCAGACTTGATGCAGGTAATTGGGAAAGCGTTGCTTTTTGATGAGATTATAAATTACATTCAGTCACTTCAGTGCCAGGTTGTGGTATGCATTATTAGCCTAATATCATGTTTTTTATAGTCATCCATCTGTATATTTAGTTTGAAGGAACAATCTGTTCTCTGCTGTGCAGTTCTTATCAATGAAGCTTGAAGTGTTTAACTCCAGAATGAACTTCAATGAAGAGTTTCCTGCTAAAGATGTAAGATAGTGGTTGCCACTTTATGCTTTCACATTGCATAGTTTCAAACATTCAAGGGCACTTAAGAGAATCTGATGTAACAAAAGTATATGTTGAAATCATGACATTTATGTTTCCTTGGATTTCTCATTTTTGTGCCAAATGACCTTGGAAAATTTTCTATGAATATTCTGAACAAATCTCTTTTTAATCAAATCATCACTCAGGAAAAGTATTTAATTTCACAATTACAAATTATTCAGCTTGCACTAAATTTTTTCTACACCTACTTTACTTCCCAACATTTACATGTGCAATTCTTTCATCAGTATCCTATTCATTTGTTCAAGATTTTTATTTGTTACAAAGAAGGATTGAAAATTTGAAATGAATGAAATGGAACCATTTGATGTAAAATAGCATGTTTTTGAAATAAAGTTTGAAATAGCATATTTTCATTGAATTTGATTTTGAAGTTATTGCAAAATAGTATTATATTTCTAGTAAAATAAATCTTGAAATGGTAAAATCAATATTCTAGAAAATTGGTTCAACTCAGAATGAATTTGCTTGATTTTACCGAGTCAGATGTTCAACTCAAGCACTGAAATGGTTGAATCAGGTTTTGTTGACCCAGCAAGCTTGCTGGCTCCAATCCAATCAGTCTGGTTTGATTTTAAAATAGTGTTGTTGATTACTCCTAGAGGTATCAATTGGGCTGGGCAATGCTAACCCGATTTTTTAAATTAGGTTGGGCTGGACTACAATATATTAGAAAATTGGCTCGCAGGCCAGGTTGGCCCATGGGTCGATTCGGGTCGGGCTTGGATTGGCTTGCGGGCCAATTCAGGTTAGGTTGAAATCAATGGAAAATAAAAAACAAAAAATAGAATATGATATATTTCTTATATACATTAATAAATGTAATACAATTAATAAATATAAACGTAAAAGTTGATGTATACAAAATTAATGAATGTTAAAGTAAAAGTTGTTAAAAAATTAATAAATGTAATACAAACTTATTTAAATGTAGAATTTGATGTAACAATTGAAAATGTAGAACAAAGTTTAAATAATGTTTGATATGTATGTTACAAAATATGGAAAGAATTAAATAAGAGATTTATTGTAATAAATAAGGAAAAAATTAAATAATTTTAATCATAGCTATTTAATAAGAGATAATCCTAATTTTCTAGATTTTAATGTAATAAATTGAAGGAAAACACAAAAATGCACATTTTTTATTTTATCATTAATGATAAGAGATTTACTAATAATTTCAAATTTTTCTATAGCTTCTGAACAGACAATTAGTATTAGTTGTATTATATTTGATGATAGAAGAATAAGATTAAAAGATGATATTTTAGAAGCATTAATATATGTTAAAGATTGAGAGTTTACTTATGTTCTTAGATAGTAACAAAAAAATGACTTCGTCAATGAATTTGTAAATTTAAATGTTTAAATATAATTATGTACATTAAATGTAAAAATATTTGATGTAATTACAAAAATAATGTAATTTTAATTTAAATTTAGAAATAAAATAATTATTTTAACTTTATGACTTGTGTTTGAATGTGTTAATGGATGATAAATTATGAATGATTCGTTGATGATGTTTTGATATTGATGTTAATGTGATGAATAATGATTTATAAATGATGACTTATGTTTGATGTTCATGTATTTATAAATAAAATAATATATTTGAATGATGAATTGATTATCGAAAACGTTGTAATTATTTTTATTTTAATTTAAAATCAAAAAAATAAATATAAAAAAATCAAAAACTTTGATTGGACTGAAGTTAAGATTCGGTCAAATCGAAGGAAAAAATAAAGAAAATAAAAAAATTTAGTTAGATCGAAGCTTATCTTTGGTTAGACTGAAGGAGAAAATAATAAATTTAAAAAGCTTCGATTAGATTGAAGGAAAAAATAATAATTTAAAAAATTTTGATTGGATTGAATTTTATCTTCGGTTTGATTGAAGAAAAAAATTAAAAAATTAAAATATGTCTGTAAAATCAAAGAAAAGAATAAAAAACTTCGATCAATCAAATTGAAGAAAAATAATAATAATAAAATATTTAAAAAATCAAAAACTTCGGTCTAACCAAAGTTGAGCTTCGATCAGATCAAAAAATAGTAATAATAAAATGTTTAAAAAAATAAAAAACTTTGGTCGGACCAAAGTTAAACTTCAATCAGACTGAAAAAGAAAATAAAAAAATAAAAATTTCAGTTGGATCGAAGTAAAGATACAGTCATACTGTTAAAAAAATAAAAAATTAAAAAAAATTCGGTTAGATTGAAGTTGACCTTCGGTTAAAGTAGGCTACGGGTTGGGTTGGGCTACCTCAAAAAAATTTTGGGTTGAGTTGGATTGGATTGTTCCAAAAAAATTTTAAAAAATTTCGGCTCGACCTGGCCTAGCCCAACTCGGACCATTGACACCTCTAACTACTCCAACGGTTTGCTTAGAGGGAAAAATGATCCATACACAATGATTATTTCTCATAGTCCTCCTTGGCCCCTATGATGTAAGAACTTCAAGAATCAGTGGGGAATGTTTCAACCAAAGTAGCAAAACTCTTGCTACTTGTCTTGTTTTCCCATTTTCCTACAAGTGAGCTTCAATCTTTTTTTCCCAATATCTTTGTTCCTAGTTTGTGAGATCCCGTATTATTCCTACATCTCTTTGCATTTACGTAGGAGAGTAGATGAAAGATTATGAATTTAATTGCACTACTCTACATATTCTCAATGCAAGAGGAGGAATAGAAGAGAGTGGAAAATTGCTTTGTCCTATTGGATGTGTTAGGCCCTACAAGATTATCTTGCTCACTCTTCGCCTAACCATTCAAAGTTTTGGACATGTGGGTAAAAATGCATTCCTGCTTAGTGGTTGTTGGAACTTGAAAGACCACTACTTAGTCTTGGTAAACAGAGCATGGTGATGCTCATCAATGCAAGATCTAAGGAATATCCAATTTTATGTAGCCGTGTCTTCACAGGTGGAGAGTCTATTTACTATAATTCAACCTTACTGTTGTGTTAAAACTTGTTTTCATGTTTGCATTAAACTCCTAATAATTTTCCTATATTTAACTTAAATTGAGTTTGTCCACTAGGATTGTCTTACATGGTAATACTTGTCATGCCATGTTTGTATCATCTATAATCTATTTGTGACGTTTAGTTTAATCTCCTTGCTTTCTCTCTCTAACATGAAACTTATTCAGTCCATATCACGAGATTCCCAAGGGATGTCATGGTTGGAAAATTGGGTTGTCTTGTTTTGAAAAATGGAGACAAGGTAGTAGTTGACAAAATTTTTTCTTTCACCCTTGAAATGATTGATTTTCAGGACCAAAACGGAGGAGTGTCACACATTACTATTTTCTAGTTGATTACTTTTGGGTGGGTCTTGTTCCCATGAACTAGCTTGCCAGTCCTAGACTGAATTATGCATCTATTGTTATTTCTGAATGAATGTTAGGTTTCTGAAATTTTCAGGTTTTTGTGGTTAACCACAACAAAGTGCCATGTCGAGGAATATCTTTCGAACTGTTTCTTTTTCTGTTGGTTGAGGGGGCTGTGACATTTTTGGCATCTACGTGACTATAGTTATTTTTTCCGATTCCTTGATGGTGAAGGTCTCTGCAGAAAGCTATCTTCCTCTCGTGTCATTTGTGTAATTTTCTACATTTATTTGTTTTGTTTCTCCAACTTGGGATGAATTTTTCTTCACCAATTGAAACACCTTCATTTGTTGGTATGGTTGCTTCTCTTCAGTTTGGTGTTCACACATTTGGTAATTCGTCTGGCACCGAATTTGGTTCGCATTCAACCAGGAAAGTCTGCCCAGCATGGAACTTGATTTCACATCCACCTAGGGAAAGTTCATCTGACAAGGATTCGATTCATAAACTGATTGGCTACACGTGCTGGTTGGCAATGGTTTTGAAAGAGCTGCGTGATATTCGTGAGTCAATATCAACACAACTTTTTTGTTTCTCAAGTTGAATGGTGCAGTTATCTTTTTTTATCTATCACCTGGCTCCATAGTTGTCCAAATCATACCAAACTAGTTCGAAGTTTCAAACCTGACGTAGTGAAAACAATAGCAAAGCCATAGCTCGAAGAGCTGAATTCTGATTTTCCACCAATTTTGAGCGAGGAGTTATTCACTTGTGAATTATGCCCTTGTGGTATAAGCTGTCAATTGTATATAAACTTTTCATTTTTAAAACTACTGCATTCAATATGTGAAGGATGGAGAGCAAATGTTATCGTAGTATGAGAAAGACACACTTCCTTATTTTTGGTTTATTGCTCCTTTTTGCAGTAAATTTGCCCAGTAACGTAACGTAGTATCTATCTTTTGTAACACGTAATTATTTTTAAATTGGTTTATTAATAATACACGATTACTTTTGATATATTTTAAAGTCAATCTTTTCTGCACATGTCGTTGACATCTTTGGGAATTTAAATTTAAGCAAAATTATCATCATTGTCAAAAACTTATCGGTTACGGTTATCAGCATGGTACTTGCAATGTTCCTGAATAAGAAAAATGTTGTCATTTTTTGAGATACACTCGGTGGCACTGAGATATATGCTACCCTTGTGCTGCAGGAATATTAGTAGCAAATGGATGCTAAGTTAGGACGATAAGGAAAATTTATTAACTTGTATAGTGTTATAGTTGGGTGTATTCCAAGATAACCCATCTCTTATTTTATGCTCAATTTTTGATAATCATAACACCTTCAAGAAAAATTAAGATGTTTTACCGTCTTTCCAAATATTTATAACCGCCCGTGGCCCGGCCGTCACTAAGAGCTAAAATATAGAAGACTAATCAGGAATTCCAAGGGAACAACCGCCTCGGTGCCATGCGCCACCGCCGACGACCGGGGCGGGGCCGAAGCCCGTATGCTCGCACAGGTTTTATGGTAGTTATGTATTCGTTGGAAGGGGAATTTTTCTAATACGGTTGTTCTTTTTGCATTCTGCTTGATTTCAATAAACTGCAGATACTATTTCTAATAAGGATGAAATGTCATTTCAACTGTACTAATCTTCGTTGCTGATTTAATACAGATTCTCGCTCGTTTCCTATTCTGAATTCCATGAATCGTAGCATCACTTAATGCTCGTTTTTTCTTACTTCTTTCTTACTTTCATGCCTCTTACCTTTATATATAGCATAATATGGGCCCAGCTGTCTATACGTTGGAGATCAAATATGGTAAGGCCGACGATGGACCAACGTATGGTCAGGGAAGAAAATAAAAAATAAAAAGAACATTAATTATCAGACAATCATGAGGATAGAATGTACCAAATAATTGGATTTGGATTTTTTAGATTATCATTTGCGCAGATAATCGTATCACAATCCATAGTGTTTTTTCTTTTTTGGGTGATGACACAATCCACGGTGTTTAAACGAAAGAAATTGTAAATTTTGACAAAATTTTTAATAATAAAAAATAAAAGGAAAACTTAGTCTAAGTCCCCCGAACACGAACCAAACGAACCACCCCCACCGGATTTCCCACGCTACCCCTTCCCTTCTCTCCTCTCCTCCCCCAAGCCCAAACCCTTGCCCTCCCCCTCCATGGCATCACCGCCCAGATTCGTGCGATCCTCCACCTGAGCCCCCGCCCCAGCGATGTCGGAAGAAACACCGACTGCGGCGATCCGTCAGGACGACGACCTGTCGTCGTCGTCGGAGCAGTGGAGTCCCAGTCACCATCAGAGCGAGCGGAAGCTCAGGCTCCCCAGGGCCTGCACGGCGAGATCCTCCTCGCGCCTCAAGTACACGGCGTCCCCTCCCAGAACACAGCATGGTTCGTCGGCGGCAGCGAGGAGGGAGAGGCGACAATGCAGCAGGGTGATCACGCCGCTCGTTGAGGCGCCCGAGTCGCCAGCGCAGATGCCCCGGTGGTCGCTCCGGTCGATGTGGGAACTCGCGTCGCTTCTCGATTTCCTGCATGTGAGCGATGTGGAGGAAACGCTGTTCTTTTTCCCGTGTGCGTGCTTTTTTACGTGTTTCTCTGCTGGGTGGGTTCTGATTGTTTTACATTGCTGGATGGTAGGTGTTTAGGCCATTGCTGAACATCCAGGTGGAGTTCTCTGCCGAAGAGCTTGAGACGGCGTTGATAACACCCAACAGCACACTGGATGACATTCATATACCAATATTAAAGGTTGGTTTGATGTCTTCTGTCTTGTGAAAATTGCATCTTCTTTTAATTCTCACTGTGAAGGGCGGTAAAAAGTTTGTTTCCATTTTTGTGTTTTCATTTGCTTGAGATTTACTCTTCGCTGTGATTTGGTGTCTGGAAAATGCCGTGTAGTTTTTTTCTTTTAAATCATTCAAAATCTTCAACGCCCCTTCGTCATAGAGGTGTCCTTACCTTTTGTTTTGGTTCTTCTGCTTCTTTGGAAAAATCTTCCTTTTTAGCTGTGTCAACTCTTCTCCTATGGACAAGCTTAACAAAGCACAGCGCTTGCTTTTGGCCTGATATTCCCACTGCATCAGAATTATTGCTTTGGTGAAGTATGTTACGTGCTCTTAAACATTTTCTTGCCATTGTACAATAAATTCTTTTACTTTTTTACTAATAGATACTACAAGTATTACCTTGAGGATGTAGTAATATACCACAAGGATGGTTATATGAATTACCGAAGCTCTTTGAAATAGTGCTGTAAAATTAAAGAAAGTTTCTTGCTTTACAAACTTACTGAATTGTACAAGAGCATCATACTTTTAAAAAATATATGTTCTTTGAACATGAAGTAGAAATGAGATCTTGAATGAGGCAAACATAGTGTATGAGTTGCCTACCAATATGGGATCCTGTTGTATCTAGCTTTAGTTCTGTAAATGAATCTATCTCACTGTTGCTTCAAGACCCATCCTTTAATTAGGGTATTGAATAAATTCTAAATTATGGTTGATAATTTTGTGGGAGTTAAACTACTCCAACATTTTACATGGAGTGCCTGGCACTTGACATGTAAATCATTCTCTTGTAATAATTTTATATGCCACTATATTCCATACTAGTGAATAAATGCATGGTTTTGGTGTAATATTTCCTTGACATCCCTGTCCATGACCTGACTCCCAAGTGATATTTTTTATTGTTTTGCAGCCAACATAACAACTGTGCATATGAGAACAATGACCAGAGAAAATACCCATATTTGTCATAAGCAAGGTTATCGAGGTGCCTAGGTGCTTAGGTGGTAAAGTGGGGTGCTTGTTGGACACCTGCCTAGGCACTACAAATAAAAAGATTTCCCTACATATTATTATCATCATCATTATATGCATTTCTAAGTTATTTTTGATAACCTATGATAATACACATGGCAAGCTTACACTGACATGATATAGTGAGAGTTTCTTAATAAAAAAAGGGAATTATAAATATAAATATATAAAGAAAATCAGAAAATTGACTGTTTAAGTAGCATTGTTGTAAGAATGGAAAAAGGACTTCCAAATGCAAATTAAATGGTTTTTAATCCAAACTGTCTACTTTTTGAAAAATGGGAAAGATGGTATGAAGAAACATCCACTTTGAAGGAAAAATGGTTCTTTTCTTATTTTGAACTTTTTAAATGCCTAATTTAATTTTTGGAATTTAGTTTTTGATTTATTGTTATTGACTTGATTTGTTGTTATGATGCTTACTTTATTGATTAAAATGTTAATTTTGTTTTATATATAGTTAGTTATGTTAAAAGGCTTGTTCTTAGCTATTAAATATCCATTCCAAGTATGCTTTTAAAGTATACCATATCTAATTGAATTAAATGCTTTATCTAATAAATTTAATATTAGTGATGATTGTATACATGTGAGTATATTCATATTCATTTATTTTTAACTTATACTTTTTTTCAAAAAATTCTTGTTTAAATCATCATAAAAAAACATTTTAATTTCCATTTTTTATAATATTTGGTTTTCATTTTTCTTAGTGTATGAATAAATGGATCCTTACATGGATCTTAAGATTAGATGTAACATCTATATATAGAGATCCTTATTCTTGTTAATGAATCACCCACTTCCACCTATTCTACACTTTCACATGGTTGTAGAACTCATGTTTTGAGAGTTTAAACGTGTGAGAGATCTAGGTGGGGAGGAGTGTGGCCAACAATAGCTAGGGTTTCCTTCCCCGCCACTAATCTCTTCTCATTGATTTTTTCATTTTTTGTGTTATGTTTATTTTGTTTATTTTTTTAAAATTTTTATTTGTCTTCTACCCCTCTGACCCTAAAACCTTAGTCACCACCCAACCCAACCCTGGCCCACTTCCAACCCCTCTCCAGGTTGTTGCCACCACCATAGGTCACCTTCACTTGCTTCAGTTGTTGGTAGCTATAACCATTGTTGACCCTCCCTACACTTGTAGTCATGCCAACACCCTTCGTCAGCACTACTTGCCACTCCTCCAACAACTGTTGGCTTTGCTGGCCTCTCCTTTGGGCAATACCATTGATGGCTACACTTGGCCTGCTTCCCATTATCTTGGTTTTCAGGCCCTTCTCCTGCTATCATTAGGGCCTTTTGGCCCCTCTTCCATGGTCAATATTGCTGCCACCATCGTGGTCTCCTATTGACATCTCTTACATTGTGGACCCCTTCTTGTAGTGGAGAGTGCCATCAATGGTTGTAGATAGAAGGACAGGAGGGGAAAGATGGCTGAGGGTTATGTGAGTTTTTATTAGAAAAGAGAGAGAGAGCGAGAGGGAGTGAGTGAATCACATGAGCAAGTTGTACTTTGGAAAAAAAAGGAGAATAGAAAGTTTTAAAAATGTGTCAAAAATATTGGTGGAAGAAGTTAAAAAAAGAAAAAAAAATATAAAAAAGAAAGAAAAAGGGAAGTTAAAAATATTATTATTGAACATCTTTTATCAATATCTTATTTCTCTCTTGCTTGTTTCTTGTGTGAGTTTTGATGTTGAAGTGATCTTGCTCTATTAAAATAGTATTTGTTCTCCATGAGATTAGCTTCTCAATATTGGACAGTATTGTTTTGTCACTATTTTTCAATGGTTTGAAGATGTTATATTGGTGTTTGTGGGAGCTCATATTTGTAAGTTTCTTTCAATTTCTATAGCCATCCATATTTATTCATTCTTATCTGTTGTTCAGAAAATTGACCATTGTTTTTGCTTGCATATTGATGCGACTTGCCTTTTGCTATCACTGCTTCTACTACTTCTACTACAATAGTCATTACAGTTCTTGCGTATTCAGTGGTTGCTATATTTTCTACGTTTATCTTGTTATTGTTATATTTGAGTCTGCTGCAAGCTAGATATTTTAGATATTCCAAACTTGAGGGGGGAGTGTTTGAGTGTATGAATATATGAATAAATGGGCCCTTATTTGGATGTTAGTGTTAGATTAATTTAGATGTAAATGGTAGACACATTGCTAGTTTTGTATTTATCATTTTTATGTGGCTTTTATATATAGAGGCTCTTATGCTTAATGAATCACTTCCACCTATTCTTTGTCTTCACCATGTTTTACAACATTAACAACAACACATCAAAATCCTCAACCTATGGATGTTGTCTTGGCACCTAGGTGGGTGCCTTAGTAAGTTGAGTTACGAGGCCAAATAGTTCAGCCTGTGTGTACTTATCCATTGAAAAATGGGGGTGGTTATGTTTCCCTACCTTTGCATTGTTGGTTGAAAGCTGAATTTAAAATGGTAATCTTGTCCTTAAAAGGACCTTTATCGTCTAATTATATATTACAATATGGGCATTTCCCCTTTTGGATTGAATTGTGATAAAAACGAGAAAATAGTGAATACTTTATGTGTAATTTGGTACCTTGAAGGTTGAAAGGGACTAACTTGGATGTCATATTAGAGCCAGGAAACAAAAATTCTTGTAAACAAACATTGTGTTGCACAACATGCATTGAACACAAACATGGAGATGGGCGAGTCATCAGAACATGTGTTAAAATGAGACACATGTTCATGTTTAGTGCATCCCTTTGGAAAAAAAATCAATTTTGAGATGGATGTGACATGGGTTAATTGCATTTTTAAATTTTGATTCTATAAATAAAATAATCCTTGTATTTTATTTGGTCGTGTCTTGCATGTTAGTATGATACTTGGGGGCCGTTCTGCTGTTTTTGTGTATGCTGCATTGTTATATCATGTCATGCATGACTTTTTTGTCTTTTCACTTCATTTGAATGTATAACTTTAAAATTTAAATAGTTCTACATTAACATTTAGTTTGTGGAATCATTAATTTAATGATGAATCCAATCTGAATCTCCAAATTGTGATAGTGTTTCATAGGATGTCAACAACCTTTGTTGGAAATATACACAGTTTCACTTGGTCTTTGGGAAAAGTGAGCTCTATCCAAATGTTGAACATGATTAAAGAAGAATCTGTTGCTTTGTCATTTGGAACTATTTCTTTTCAATTTGAATGTCTTGCGAACACAGCACTGCTAAGCTGTACAACTAAGAACATTAGGAATCAAGTTAATTTGAGAGTGTTGGTTGACAATGTTGGGAAATGATGGATTAAATTTAGCTATTTTTTGCTAAAGGGTAGGATAATTCTTATCAAACATGATAATGATCATCCATAGTAGACTTACAATGTTTTGTGGAATGCACGAAAATCCTTACGACACCTTATTGTGCCATAATCCTGCTATGTGAGGTCAGCCACAATGTTTTTCCATATATTTCTGTCTATGGTTAAATTTTTGATAAATTACATTAAAATTTTTTTTCATAAGTCCTAATCATGTAGTTTCATGCCTTCCTTTTCTTTAAGTTTTTTTTAATGCTACTTAATTTTCCTCCCTAATTTATGGATTCTTTGGTCTCTTAAGGATATGATTGAGGCATCTAAGCCACTTTATTTTATCTTATCTTTAACTAATGTAATTCCTACTTTATTCTTAATAAAATTATTTTTTTAGTTATCCCTTATAGTATTACCATTTATTAATTTAAGCATTTATATCTTTGCAACGCTAACTTTTTACACATGATGATGCTTTATGGTCTAATAATTTGAATCATAAAGGATAACTAGGTGAATAGCAGTTTTGTAGAATTTTCTTTTCAACTTTAAGGATATTCTTCTCTTGCATAACACTAATATTCATCCACGTCTAGAATCTTGCTTTAATCCCATGAGTAACATTTTCTGTAATTTCTCTATTATAGATTCTAAGTATTTAAAAGTCTTACTTTTATTAATCTCATGACTATCTAATCACATACCTTCATCCTTATTTCTATTTTTATTGAACATTTTTACTTTTAGATTTACTCAATCTAAATTCTTTGAATTTTAAAGTATCTTTTCATAATTTTAATTTAAAACTAATTCCTACTTTCATCGATCAATACAATGTCATTAACATAACATACATTAGGGTATTTCTCCTTGAATACCCTAATATAACTAAGATAAACACGTATGAAATTTTTTGGCATTTAGGACTATTTGGCATTTTTTGTGATTGTTAATGAGGTTGCACACTATATAGACTATTTTGGCCTTTTTCCTCATTTAAACATGTACGCATAGGTATATGGGAAACTGGGGATATCTATAATATGGCCTCTTCCATAATTATTTGACTTACCACTTCAATTTATCTTTGTGTCAGGCAATTCCTCCTGTTACTCGTATGGCATTAGGACGGAAAACATGGGTAACCGTTTTATGCAGAAAACTGAGGGACTGGTGGCATTGGGTATGTAGTGCCAGTATTTCGTGCAAAAGTTATCTCAGCATAGCTTGAATTCAATTGTTTACTCTTGAAAATTTTAGCTCATGTTAAATTGATAAAACCAGGTTGCAGAGGGTGATCTTCCAATTGTTGCATCACATGGGTGAGCTCTGGGTTTTTGGCACATAAAGCTGTAGTATGACTGTTCCTCTAAGAACCAGAATAATGCAAATAGGATGAAAACTTATTTGTTTCTGATGCTACTGTTTTAGGACGGAAATTGAAACATATAAAACACTTGAACCAGCAACACGTGTGTTAATCCTAAAGGCACTTTGTGACATTCGTGTTGAGGTACTATAACTCTTAAACTGTTGCAGTTTCACATGCTTCATCCTTATACTCATGCTATTGCTAATAGAATTTTATTATCCTCAACATTTCTATTACTTTGGTCAAATATTATCTTAGTTTTGTGACTTTTTGAATCGATATGAAACATAAGCAGTCTTTTTAGATGAAATTGAACATGACGTTGTTTTTGTACCGTTCAACTTACAATTGATGTTTAATTCTTCTTCTGCTTCATCAATTGTTAATTATTTTTCTTTTAAATTAAATAATTATTTTTATCTTATTGTAATGAATATTTACGAAGGTTTTTGAAATTGAATTGGAAATCCATGGCTTTTGGTTCAAAGTGATTCAGTCAGTGATGACATCATCATTTAGTGAACTGAAACTACCTCCAGTATTTTTAAAAGTTCATAAATGATTTGAACTGTATTTCTTGATAAATTTTAAAGTTATGTGTATGTTAATGTATTATAAATTTGTAATATGTAATAAACACTATAATTTCTCATAAGAAATCGAGTATGATAAATATTTTTTTCATAAATGGTCATAAGGCAACTAATAAAAAATTTTAGAGTTAAGAAAAAGAAACTTTGGTTTTCATTGATTTAGAAAAGGCTTATGATAAAGTGCCTAGAAGCTTATTATGGTGGATATTGGAAAGAAAAGGGAGTACTTCTAAAATATATTGATATTATAAAAAAAATTATGTAAGATGAGTTATTGGTATTAAATAAAGGAATTTCCAATAGATATAAGTTTACACCAAGGGTTTTCATTATGTTGGTACTTTTTTTTTGGGTGAAAATCCCCAATTTACTCATAGAGTGGGGTCCCAAACAAGGTTCGAAAGCATACAAAGGGGAGGGTGGGGGGTGATCTAAGCCTTACCCCAGAATCAGAAGTAAAATTAGCATCCAAGGCGAAAACCTTGTTAAAAGACATTGGAAGTTCCCCTCGCGATCTGAACACCTTCATAGACTTATGAGAGAAAGCATATTTGGCCAAGGCATGCGCACTCCCATTGGTCTCCCTAGGTACATGATAAACAACATGCACCTGCAAACCAATATTGAGGATCTGATTCCAGAAAGATTGGGCTTGCCAATAGTAGCAGTCCCCTCTCAAAATCATGTCAATAGCTTGCCTAGAATCAGATTCGATGGTGACCTTCGATAGGTCCAACTCCATATGCTTGTAACCCTCAAGGCCATCTACAGTAGCCCTCAATTCTGCTCAACAGGTAGGAGATTCTGGTAGTGATTGGAATAAGCAGTAATGACGTGTGTTGCAACATTATGTTCATACTTGTTCGTCTAAGTTATAGATGAAATAACTAAGAAAATTTAAGGAGAAATACCTTGATCTATATTAGTTATTGATGAGTATTAGTTGATGAAAGTAAAGTAGGAATTAATTCTAAATTAAAATTATAGAGGGATACTTAAAAATCCAAATGATTTAAATTGAGATAATCTAATATTGAATATTTTCAATAAAATAGGAATAATGATGAAGATATACAATTAGATAGATATGAAATTCATAGAAGTAAGACTTTTAAATACTTAAGATCTATAATAAATAGCAATGAAAAAATTATGGAGGATGTTACTCATAGGATTAAAGTCAGATGAAATGGAAAAATACTTTTGAAGTGTTATGTGATAGAAGGATATTCTTAAAATTGAAAGGAAATTTTTTAAAAACTGCTATTTGCCTAACCATATTTTATAGCTTAGAATGCTGGGTTGTAGAATATAATCATATGCAAAAAAGTTAGTATTATTGAGATGTTTATGCCTAGGTGAATAAGGAATAATACTTTAAATGATAAGTTAAAAAACAATTTTATTAGGAATAGAGTAGAAGTTGCATCAATTGAAGATAAGATAAGAGAAAATTGATTTAGGTGATCTGGTCATATTCTTAGCAGAACAAAGAATGCAGCAATTAGAATACAAGAATTAATTAGTGTGAAAGGAGGGAGGGGGGGACTTAAAAGTACTTTGTTAGGAATTGTGAGAAAAGATTTAAATTTATATAATTTAAATAAAACTTTGACCATAGATAAAAATATATGGAAGAAAATGATTTATGTGGTTGATCTCACATAGTGAGATTATGACTTAGATTGTTATTGTTATAGTATGCTTTTTTATCTATTTTATTACATATCTTTTCTGATCAATTGTCTCTCATATGCCACATACTTTTTGTGATTTTCAAATAACTTCAGCCCGTACTCCGTGCAGCAAGATGATATCAGAAGCTATATTGACAGTTCTGTGAAACATGGTGTCCAGCTTTCAGCATTTCGCAGAGAAAGAATAGGGGGAGATTCACATGGAGTTTCATACTGGTAAATTAATCTTTTTTTTTTCTGCACATTGCAATGTTTCTTATCAAATCTTTATTTAATTTATGTTTCAAAATTTACAGTTCCTGATCATTTTTGCTTCTGAAAAGTGCTTATGGTGATTTATTGTTTCTCTTCGTGCAGGTATGAAGATGATCCTGTTATTGGTCATCGATTATATCGGGAGAATAGACAAATTGAATCTAAAAAACTTAAAGGAAAAGGCATGCTATGTATTCCAGTGATATCCTGCCAATGGGAAACTGTTGCAACTAATCTAGACGAATTTCAAGATGTTTCTGTAAGATACATTGTGTTATTACTAGTTCACTACTGCTATTGCTTCCTTTAAAAGTTTGTGTTGCCCTAATATTTTGAACTACTTGATTTTATGCCAGCTTACTTCTAATTTATCATCAGTGTATCAATTGCACTTTTTAGATACTGGTAACTTATACCTCTAATGCTTTACCTGAAGAAATTGTTGGTTCATATATGTCAACAGGATAATGATAGTTACGGTCAAGCAAAAAGCTTATTGTAGAAAAGTTATTAGTATAAACTTACGAAGCTAGTAAATGACAATGGAAAACAAAGTACATAAAAAGACACAAAACAAAAGCCTAAAGGTCAGAAAGAAACACAAGGAAGACCATTGTAGGAGCACTCAAGCCAATCCTGAAAAAGTGAATTTGGATATGAAGAAGAATTGGAAAACCCATTCCAGTACAGAGGAGATGACAAGATCCCAAAGTGACCAGGGGAAACATGCTTCTTACTGGTCAACAATATTAATTACTCCAAAAGTAACACTAATATCCAAACAAAAGGTAAATTTTAACTGAAAAATGGCACTTAATTGATCCTATGAGGAGAAAACCAAAAAAAATAATCCATTGCTAATAACAATATTGCATCTTTATAGGGATGGGTAATCAAGGGATATCCATTTACCTCATACATGCACACAGATATGATAACATCACACCATATAATAACTAGCATAATAAAAAAACACTCTTTCAAGTTGGAACATATATGTTAATCATGCATAGTTTGTTACATAAAACATCATGTGACCCTACACTAAAGCATCTAGCGAAGATGTAAAAATGACTTGAGTATATTATATATATACTATTTCTGAAAGGAATAAATGGACCAACATTTATTGGTTGACGTTTCAGGTTTCAGCACTTTAATTCTTGAAGTTTTAGGAATTTAAGTGGCTGGAAATAAAAGGACTGTTAAAACACTAATTGGAAATAAATTTTCAATTAGTGTAGCCTTCCTCCATTGCTTATATAAGGGGAGGCAATCTGGGAGCTAAAGAGAGCAGATTTACACTCTCCTTACAGCTCTGTCTTGTGTTTCCACCCTGTTCCAATCAGTGCGCCAACTTCTGTAGGAAGCTGCTTCATCTCTGAAGAATTCTGCTGCTATTCTGTTGCTGTCTTGTTGTAGAAATCTATTACTGTCCTGTTATCGATATTTGATCTCTATTTCTGTACAAGAGTTTAACTCTTGATCTGAGCGTACTCTTTCCCAAAAATTAGTAAAACTGCCTGCCCTACCTGTGGACGTAATCCTTTTGGGTGAACCACGTAAATTTGTTTGTGTTGTGGTTTGATCTTTTACTTTATTTTCTTGCTAATCTAATCCCCAAAATTTTAACAACTGGTATCAGAGTCAGGTTTGGGATTAAACAACATGGATTATCATGTCTTCACATGCTATTAAGGTGGAGAAATTCACTAGGAAGAATAGCTTCAGTTTATGGCAAATAAAAATTTGGACTCTCCTTAAACAACAAGGAATTTGAACTTTGTTGTTGAAAAAGTTGCCAGAAGGGATCAATGATGCTGAATTGACAATACTAGAAGAGAAGGCGCATTCTACAATACTACTCTATCTTGCTGATGAAGTCATAATAGAAGTTGTAGATGAGAATACTACCGTAGGGCTGTGGTCAAAGCTAGAAAGTCTCTATATGACCAAATCCTTGATCAATAAGCTACTCCTCAAGCAACACTTATTCTCCCTAAAAATGAAGGAAGGTAGGTCTCTTAAAGAACACCTTGATCATCTTAATACAATTCTTATGGAATTAAGAAATATTGATGTAAAGGTTGATGACGAGGATGCTGCCTTATTGTTACTAGTTTCCTTACCTTAGTCTTTTGAAAATTTTCTCCAATCATTTGTGATTGGAAAAGATTCAATCTCGCTAGAGGAAGTGAGAGCGTGTCTTCACACAAGGAAACTGCGACATCAAGCTTCTGCTTCAAGTGGAGAAATGGCAGGTCTTTCTACTATTGTTGACAAGAGTCACGACAAGTCAAACTCTAGAAGTTCTGACAAGAAGGGAAAGAAGAAAAACAAATCTCAAGGTAAGGTTAATCCTAAAGATATCTGTAATTATTATAAGAAGCCCAAGCATTGGAAGTACAATTGCCCTAAAAAGAAGTCTAAAATACCCTCAGCTTCTATTGTTTTGGAAGAAACTGCTTCTGAAGTTGATGTTGGCTTCACTATTTCTACTCTTTCTCTTCCTTCTGATTATTAGATTCTCAACTCGGGGGTGTCACACCATATGACCCCAAATCGAGAATGATTTTCCACTTATAAATCTGTAAATGGAGGAACTGTTACCATTGCTAATGATGCAGAATGTGCTGTTATTGGTATTGGATTAGTAAGGATTAAAATGCATGATGGGGTGGTGAGGACTATCTTAGAAGTTTGTCATATTCTAGACCTTGGTAAGAATCTCATCTCACTGATTACTCTTGATAATAAGGGTTTTCGTTACAGAGGAGGAGGTGGAGCCCTTCAGGTCTACAAGGGGTCACTCATGGTGATGAAGGGAGTCAAGAGTTTAGACCTTGATTTCTATGAGCACTGTGTGTATGGCAAGCAGAAAAGAGTCAAGTTCGGCACAACTGAAAGAAACACTAAGGGCAAACTTGACTACGTCCATATTGACTGTTGGAGACCAACATAAACTCTCTCTTTAGGAGGTTGTAGGTTTTTCTTCTTTATCATTGATGACTTCTCACGAATGACGTGGGTTTTTTTGATGAAACACAAAGGAGAGGCTTTTGTCAATTTCAAAGATTGGAAAGTGTTGGTTGAAAATCAGACCGATCGCAAAATAAAGGTCATTCAAACTAATAATGACCTTGAATTTTGCAATGATGCTTTTGATACTGTGTGTAGGAGTGTAGGAATTGCTTGACATAGAACAGTGGTTCACACTTTGCAACAAAATGGTGTTGCAGAATGTATGAACATGACTCTGTTAGAAAGAGCCAAGTGCATGATTTCTAACTCAGGAATTGCTAATGTGTTTTGGGCAGAAGCAATTCATACAACCTGCCACATTATCAACCGATCTCCATCATCCACCATTTAAATGAAGACTCCCCATGAAATATGGATAGGTAAACAAGTTGATTATTCTAAATTAAAAATTTTTGGTTGCTTAGTTTATTTTCATGTAAATGAGGGAAAACTTGAGCCAAGAGCTAAGAAAGAGGTCTTCATGGGCTATGGAGATGGAGTAAAAGGATATAGGATTTGGATTCCTTAGTTGTACAAAGTTATACTTGCAAGAAGTGTAACTTTTGACGAAGGATCAATGCTAAAGGTAGGAAAGTTAGTTGCTGAAATTGCTGATCTCCCTTCTAGCGATGTTTCAGGTGATGAAGTAAAATTTTAGTTGCCTTCTTCCTCTCAAAAGAGTGCAGATCTTGACTCGAAAAAGGAGGAAGATAAGGCTAAATGATCGACAATTGAATTAGATCCTGCAACAGAAATGGAACAACCACAATTGTTTAGAAGTATGGCTATAGATAGGCCAAGAAGAGAGGCACGTCCACCTATTAGGTTAGGCTTTGAAAGTCTAACGACTTTTGCCTTGCAAGTGGCTAGTGAGATTGGTTTAGAAGAACCATCATCTTACTAGGAAGCCATAAATAGCAAAGAATCTTCCAACTGGATCGCAGCATTGCAAGAAGAGATGGAATCTCTTCGATCTACTCAGATGTGGACTTTGGTAAAAGCACCAAAGGATAGGAAGATAATTGGGTGCAAATAGGTATTTGAAAGGAAAACTAAGATAGAAGGGGATGACATCATCAGGTTCAAGGCACGTCTAATTGCAAAAGGTTTCAGCCAAGTAGAAAGAGTAGATTACAATAAAGTATTCTCTCCTGTGGTGAGACATATGTCAATTTGAGTCCTGCTAGCTATTGTTGCTCAACAAGACCTAGAATTAGAACAACTCAATGTCAAAACTGCCTTCCTACATGAAGACTTAGAGGACATCTTAATGAGTCAATCAGAAGGATTTCAAGATCCTTTTAAACTAGATTTCGTCTGCAGGTTGAAGAAGTCCTTATATGGACTCAAACAGTCTCTTAGACAGTGGAATAAGAGGTTTGACACTTTTATGCACAAACTTCAATTTCATAGAAGCCAATATGACTTGTGTCTACATCAAGGAATGCATGGGCGGCTCCTAGATCTACTTACTCCTATATGTAGACGACATTCTTATTGCCTCCAAACATAAGGACGGAATTCAGAAACTCAAGTTCACTCTGAGTGTAGAATTTGAAATGAAGACTCTAGGTGTTGCCAAGAAAATTCTGGAAATGTAAATTTTCAGAAATAGAGAACAGAAAAAGTTGTACCTATCACAACAAGATTATATCCACAAAATTCTATTAAGGTTTAGAATGGACAATGCTAAACCAACAGGTACACCTTTTGCTTCAAATACTCATTTGTCTTTTTTAATGTCACCTCAAACAAATGAAGAACTTGAAGACATGAATAAGACTCCATATGCTAGCATTGTTGGGAGCCTCATGTATGCCATGGTATGTTCAAGGCTAGAAATTACTCATGTGGTAAGTGTTGTTAGTCACTTTATGAGCAATCTAGAGCAAGAGCATTGGCAAGCTATGAAGCGCATATTCAGGTACCTTAAAGGAACCATCAACCAAGGTTTAAGCTATGGAAATGGTGTTGATTGTCTTGTTAACGGCTATTCAGATTCAGATTTTGGAGTAGATAGCGACACAAGAAAGTCTATGACTAGCTATGTGTTTATAGTAGTTGATTTTGTGGTTAGTTGGAAGGCATCCCTACAACCAATAGTTACATTGTCATCTACAAAAGCAGAATATGTTGCTGTGACAGAGGTCGTTAAGGAAGGTATATGGTTAAAAGGGTTGCTCAGTGATTTTGGACTACATCAAGACACTGTTACTATTTTCTATGATAACTGTAGTACCATTTGCTTAGCAAAGGATTATGTTCATCATGAAAGAACTAAGCATATCGACATAAGGTATCATTTTATCCGAGGTGAAAAAAAGGTTAATTTCCTCAAGATTGCTACTAAAAATAATCCTGTAGATATTTTCACCAAAGCTGATTCGGAAAGCAAGTTTGTACATTGCTTAAAGTTGCTCCACATCTTTGATCACGTGTAGATCAACTCAGCTTGGTAGGGTAGAATACTCAAGTTAAGGTGGAGATTTGTAAAAATGACTCGAGTATATTATATATATACTATTTTTGGAAGGAATAAATGGACCAACATTTATTGATTGATGTTTCAGGTTTCAACACTTTAATTTCCGAAGTTTCAGGAATTTAAGTGGCTGGAAATAAAAGGACTGTTACAATTCAGGAATTTAAGTAGCTGGAAATAAAAGGACTTTACAATTCAGGAATTTAAGTAGCTAGAAATAAAAGGACTGTTACAACACTAATTGGAAATTTATTTCCAATTAGTGTAGCCTTCCTTCATTACCTATATAAGGGGAGGTAATCTAAGAGCGAAAGAGAGTAGATTCACACCCTCCTTACAGCTCTGTCCTAAGCTTTCACCCTGTTCCAATTAGTGCGCTAACTTCTGTAGGAAGCTGCTTCATCTCTAAAGAATTCTGCTGTTGTCTTGCTGTAGAAATCTGCTACTGTTGTAGAAATTTGCTGCTATCCTGTTACCGGTATTTGATCTCCATTTCTGTACAAGAGTTTAACTCTTGATCTGAGCTGTACTCTCTCCCAGAAATTAGTAAAACTGCCCCCTCTGCTCGTGGATGTAGTTCTTTTGGGTGAACCACGTAAAATTGTTTGTGTTGTGGTTTGATCTTCTACTTTATTTTCTTGCTAATCTAATTCCCAAAATTTTAACAGAAGATTTAGTTAGTTGATCAATTGATTGATGTAAGGTGTAAAAATGACTTCATTACCATATCTTTAACATAATGACAATTTACCTTAATATGCTTAGTGCGGTCGTGAAATATAGGATTGTTGGCATTGAAATAGCAATATGGTTGTTGTAGTGCATGGGTATGAGTATGCCAATAGAGAACAAAGACACATCATCTTACAAGTTGTCTTTGCCATAAATCGATAATCTACCTTAGCACAACTTAGTATATAAAATATCATATAACCTACACTAGGATGTATTTGAAGACTTAGGTGGTTTGGTTATATATTTATGAAACCAAGGAATGCATCAGTCAAAAGAGAAGATTTAATTAGAATAGAAGAAATTAAAAGTAGAGGTAGACCTAAAACTACTTGGTTAGAAATTGTAAGAAAAGATTTAAATTTATGTAATTTAACAGAAGACTTAACAATATATAAAAATATTTGAAAGAAAAGGATTCACATGACTAACCCCACATAGTGAGATTATGACTAGGTTTGTTATTGTTATTGCTCTAATTTTGTTATTTATGTTAAACTTCACCACTCCTCTATCCTTGCCATGTCTATTCTTAAAAGTCTTTGCCCATGAATTATCAAAAGGCTTTTTTCCATTCTATATTGGAAAACCATGGACAACAAGATATAGGCATTAGTGTTACTTGATATCTCCGATCTCATTTCTCAACCTTAGGGACTAACCTAGGCAATGTCACAAAGCAAGAACTATAGCCACTCCACCTGGGCGTTTTTTGCCAACCACTCTAGGATTTCTTCATCCTCGAACAGTATCCAAAGTGGAAGGTAGCTACACTCCATGGTCCTTGTTTTGTAAAAAAATCTGATACACATGGGCACACACAGTGAAAGGAGCATGTTACTACTTTAAATTCTGCCATAGTTACCTATAGACAAATTTTCACTATTAGTACAAATCAGATAGTAAGGTAGGCAGGTACAAGGCTCACATGGTAGTTCAAGGATTCACACAAGCATATAAAATTGACTAAGCAAAGACATTCTCATTAGTTGCACACCTAAATTTCGTAAAGGTCATTCTCTCCATTGTCATCAACCTATCTTTGGAGCTAAACCAATTAGATGTGAAGAATACTTTCCTACATGGGGATTAGATAGAACAAGTCTTTATGAATCAACCTTCTATGCATGGGTGGATCAAATAGGTCTTCTCAAGAAAACAAAATATGGCCTCAAGCAAAGCCTGCAAGCTTAGTTTGAGAAGTTTAATAGCATTGTTACCTCTTGTAATTTTCACTATTGTGCTATAGATCACCCAATTTTTTTACAAGGAATGCTTTTCTCATGCCCATACATGTTCTTCAGCATGTCCCACATCTTCCTAGGACACAATATCATAACTTCTTGTGCTACATTGGGTTCCATACTATTTGCCATCTAGGAGATAATGGTAGAGTCATCTGCATACCAATCGTTATCGGAACTGTCTTTGATATCTGGAGGAAGTTGTGCAAGTGTTTGATATTCTTCTGTGCTGTAATAAAGGTTTGAAAGCTTTGCACCTACATCAGATAATTTTTCCCATTGAAATTTATCTAGTAGAGCTTAAACCATTGGGATATTTGAAGAGATCCTTGCTGGTCATGGATTTTAGTCACAAAGGCAATCTGATCTGAATGGTACAGGAGAGAAAAGTTGTCCAAATCACCAATGAATGGGCACTGGATGATGTAGAAGTGTCTTCAAGAGTAGTCCCCAAGATGAAGAAAAGACAGGTGGATTTGTCTGGAATCCACCTGCAGCAACAGTAGAAAAGGAGACCACAGCCTAAAAATGGGCTACTCAGTATTAGGGCTTACTGTCCAGGGTACTGGCAACAGGTAGAGTAACCACCAGTCTGTATGGTGGCAGCAGCGGCAGTAGTGAACGACCCTACAGGGGCTGCAGACCTGGTAGGGAGAACCAGCGGCTTGCAGGGGGCTGTCAGTCCCTTTGGTTGGGGTGGAGGAGAATTGGTGGCCCTGGCAGAGGTGGGGAAAAGGAGCTGCAACCCCTTGGATTGCTAGTAGTGGTCCCTGCTGGTCCTGGAATGGGTGAACCAGACCGGGGAAGGAGTGGTTGTTGGCCATATTGGGTGGAGAAGATGGTTGTTGGTGATGGAGGTGGGTAGGTGGCTAGGTTCAGGTTCTACACCTTACTCTGGTACCATGTGACACATAATGACAACATTACATTGCTAGGTTCAGTTTCTAAAACCAAAAGAGACAATCCATTGCTAATGACAACATTACATATTTATATAATAGCATGCACACACATATAATAACATCACGCTACATAATAACTAACATAATAAACCAACACTTTTTCCAAAGGGATCTGTTAGTTTATTATGCCACAAAAGTGTTTTTTATGCTTGTGGTTATGGGATTTTTTAAAGATTAGGTGAGGGAAACTGTTCAGGTTTTGGGGTGACCCTTGGGTTAAAGATCTTCATTTTCTTGATCATTTGGGCTCTTTCCTTATGTCTTATTGCTAGCATGGAGTTTTGCTAGTTTCGCAAGGAGTGTGGGATTTACCGTTCAGAGGGATCTCAATGATAGATAATGCCAGTACTGTTGTCTTTGCTTGCTTTATTTGTCATTTTTGATTCCGATCAGTGTTCTTCAAAGATGAAAATTTCCAAGTCAAATACTGTTGTAACTTTTGAGAGACTTGATTTTTGGAACATAGTGTTCCCCAGAAGATGTAGTTTTTGCTTGGCAAGGGCCAGCAACTCAAAGCCAAGGGTATGTATGTAAGCATCAACTTTCCCGTAACTCTACTTCATGGGATTGGTCTTTGGAGGCATGAGTTTCATTTTACTAGATGTGGTTTATATTTTAGGCTTATGAGGACCCTTTTTACCTATTTTGGGTTCCTTTTGTTTTCCCTCCCATTCTTAACATTATCGCAGCAAAGGACTTTTTTTACCTTTTAGCAAAGGCTGCAAAATACAAATAAGGTATTTCACATTTGATGTAAGACCTGGGACCTAACCCAATAATATACTTATTGATTGGTCAAAATTGTAAAGTAAAATAAGAAAAAAAAAAGAAGTCAATAAAAAAAGACTCAATTGATACAAAAAGATCTTTATTTTTTGTTGGTCCTATCTATAAGAGGAGAACACATGAAAAATGTAAACAATTCTTTCTTTTCCTTGGGGCATTGGCCATCCACTGGGAGTTTTGGGTTTAATACTGATATTTTAGCAACAAATCCAATAAATCTAAGCTTGCTCAGGGGTTACTTCTCTTCTTGCATTGTTGTCTATTTGTTGAATACAATTTGATATGATACTGGCATTCTTCAACGCATTGTAGGAGGATTTTGTGGGTTGTACTGTGTAGGTTTTGTCGGACTAGGTAGCTAGGAAAAAAATATTTGGATCTTCTGCAATCACAGTAACTCTGCCTTGGTGGTTCAATGATAGTATCACTGCACTTTTCTTCCCACAGGACACTTCAGATACTATCCTGTTCAAGAGCGTCTGTTTTGATACTACTTTTGATCCTGTTGCATTTCATCATACTTCACATACCATCTTTGATAATTTCACTTTGTAATTTTCTCAAATTTTATTTTCAACACAATCTATTTTACCATAAAAAACCTCATAGATAACTGTTACAAGAATATCATGATGTTTCAAAGTTGTCCTTAATCTTTTGATATTTTACTCTTGACAGGATAAACTTTTTGCTAGTGTAAATAGGACAGAAGTTTCACTTGCTAAAAAATTGAAGATTGATATCCTTCCAGAAGTTGAGAAAGTCCACAAGGTTTGAATCTTTTACAATATACCGTATTGCATTTTGCTCAGCTTCCAATTCCATAAGAATGCCAGACATTCTGCTTTTTAGTTAATTTTGTATTTATTGGTCTTTTCTGTTGAAATATTTGTACAGAAAAGAGAGAGGTCATTGAAAAAGCAACATAGACAAGCTCTCCTCCTTGATAGCTTCTTGCCTGCAGATGGGCTCCCTATTGGGCGCTCTTTACGCAATCGAAAACCAGTGACCTATACTTTTGGTATTGACCAACAAAATTGTTCATTCTCTGTTGTATACATTGCTTGCATTCTAATTCTATATCCTATTATCTTAAGGTGTTTAGATTCATACTGGTGAAATCGTAACTTTGAATTCTCCTTTTTTGACCTGCTACTTCTTCATTAATCTCACCATTCTTGATACTTGTATGATGGCATATTTTCTTACCTATATTTACTTGACACAGGCATGCATGCATTGGCATGCGTTCATGGGTATATGTACACGTTCATACAATATTGTCATTGAAAAGATGCCCAGATCCACTGCATAAATAATAACACTAAAAAAAAAAACTAATACCAACTATATTTTATATCATAATTATCCTGATTATCTTGACACAGGTAATCTTGCTAAATAGTTCAGTAGGTCCCTAGGAACATTATTCCAAGATTTTCCAGCCTTCCTGTCTTCTTTCAACAACTAAGATTTAGTTTCCTACTCTCTTGTTAGCTATATACAATACTTTCATTTAAAATTTAGTGGTTGATTTGTTGCAGAAATCTAATTGAACTGTTGAAATAGTTTGCCAGTCACTAGTACTGTTGTGGTTTGTAAAGTTATATGTATAGTTCTTATATTGTCCTATAGGATCACATAGCCTGTTGTGGTCCAATAGTCTTGTATATATGTAAACAATCTCCTTGTACATTTTAGTGAAGCAAGAAGGATTAGACATTTTTGGTGCTCAACTTGGTATCAAAGCCCTAATGATCTACTCTCCTTTTCCTTCCTTCATTGGTTGTCCAAAAATCTTCCCTAGCGTTCGACGTCTTCCTTTGTACAACTATTCCTCCATACATTGACCTTTGACAGGAGTGTTCCTTTGTGCATTGATCTTTGGCGTGACTATTCCTCCATACGTTGACCTCTGACACAAGTGTTCCTTCGTGCATTGACCTTTGACACAACTGTTCCTCTATACGTTGACCTTTGATAGGAGTGTTCCTTTGTGCATTGACCTCCAATGCAACTGTCTCTCCCGTGCGATTGTCTTTCTCCATGTGACTGCCTCTGTGCGATTTTCCTCTCGTGCGTGTTGTCCTTTTACACAGTCTAGGGCATCATCCACTGTAATTGTGCATGTCCTACTGTCTAGATTGTTCCTTGCTGTCATTGTTCATTCGTTGGTGTTCGACTGTCTATTTGTCGGTGCTCTTTTGCTAGTGTTCATGAGGTGGTAGAGGCAATAGGTTGACTGCAACTTTGGAGCTTGTGTTTTGTCTTCCTGTGAGTCATCTAGTCCTTGCAAGTCATTCGCTCATCAGACAATTGGTGACCTAAGGTTTTGCCAAATCTTCAACTGTTAGTCGTCTGTTGTGCCATTGAAGTGAGGTTCACTTGTGACTTGTGACCTACACGTGTTAACTAAGTTTGCAAGATTCCTTTTTTCTTTTTGTGAAGTTGCTGATGGCTTTTCGAGATTTGTTTAGCAAAAACTTTCTGGGCATTTTAGAGAAACTTAATGGTTCTAACTATTTGTTATGAGCTCAAAGATATAAGATCATTCTTGAAGGTTAATGTCGAGAAGATCATCTTTGCAACCCTCCATCAGATGCCAAAAATGATACTTATAGGGATTGGAAGGCTGATGATGTTGTGATTGTTTCTTGGATGTTTTCCAACATGAAATCCTTTATTGCATGAGAAGTGGCTATGTTGCATCCTACAAAGAAAATTTGAGACAATTTATGAAAAACCTATAGGCATGACAAAAATATCTCCAAGGTCTTTCAAGTTTATGAACAAATTTTTACTTTGAAGTAAGGTGATCGAATGTGCTAGGAACATTACAATGTACTTTGTGGATTATTAGATGAACTCAATTGTTATCAGCCATCCACTATAGATTTAGTTACTTTTCATCGACACCGCAAAGAACTTGGAGTTGCTAGTTTCCTTATCATTGTTAATCTTGACGTTGCTTCCTAGATCCGTGGATCAGTTCTTGTTGTTGAATCCATGCTTGACTTAGAGGAGACCTTTTGTAGAGGCCTACGTGTCTCCACTCCACCCTTCGGTGCTTCTCTTGACTCTTAGTCTACTCTTGTTGCTTCCAGCAGTCGGGGAAGGGGACACTCTAGCTATAGAGGATAGTGTCTCAAATGTTAGTGGTGTGTTGTTGGGTCCATAGATTAGAGAAATGTTATGATAAATGGGAAAAACCACCAACAATCGCCAATGTCAGCATAGAGTTTGCTAGTGTTGCCCCTTTGACTATTGATTCATTAGGAGGACTCATTGTTACCATATCATAGGTTGAGTATAGTCATTTCCTTTAGTTCCAACAATTAGACTTCGTCGCCATGAGTGCTCATGCCTCCTCTTCACACACAAGTACTACCCATAGCACTACCTTTTTTGCCTTGGGTGGTGATTCTTAGATAATTGACTCTGGAGCCTTCTTTCACATATCAGGTACTTTATCTCTTTTTGATCAATTATCTCACCTTCCTAACCAATCTATAGTTACCATTGTTGACAGTCGGTCTTACCTTGTATCTAGTAAGGGAGAGGTTTAAGCCTCCTCAGATGCGGTTACACAATGTCCTATATATTTTTGATTTCTCTTTTAACCTTTTGTCCATTAGTGTCATCACTAAACAGTTATCTTGTTTTGTGACTTTTTTTCCTTTCCATTGTACTTTTTAGGACTTGTAAATAGGTCAGAGGATTGATACGAAGCATAAGTGCAACGACGACATCTATATCCTAGCTCGTGATCATATCTCTCCTAGTCTTGTTGCCTACATGATGTGGGAGGAGTCCTTTATCCTTTGACACTATTGTTTGGGTCATTCATCTTGGGACAAGTTTCGTCAAGCTCTTTTGTGGACCTTCGTGTCTCCTTTTTAGTGTGAGTTGTGTCAGCTTGAGAAGCACACCTGTGCAACCTTTAAATGCTTAAGTTTGTCGTTGACCTCAACTTTATTTGATTTACTTCATTGCGATATTTAGGGTCCTAGTTATGTTGAGTCTATTAGTAGTCATCGTTATTACATTATATTTGTCGATGATTACTCTTGTGTCTTAGGTGTACTTGCTTAAAAATTGTCGTTATATTGTTGATGTATTTCAAACCTTCTTGGCTAAAATCAAAAATCAGTTTAATATTTGTCCCAAAATTTTGCATATTGATAATGCATTGGAGTTTATGCAATCTGATTTCTAATCTCTTTGCTATTCTCGTGACATCATTCATCAAACCATTTGCCCTCACACTTTTATATAGGATGGGGTTGCTAAGTGCAAGCATCACTACATTCTTGATGTTGCTTGCACCCTCCTTGTGCATGCTCATGTTCCTAAATTTCTTTGGTTTGATGTCATTCTTATAGTTGTTTACCTTGTCAATAGAATACCCTCTTTCTCCTTAGGTGGTGTTGTTCCCCTTAGTCATCTCTACCTGGATAGACTTGTTTCTCCTACCTCCCAAGGTTTTTGGGAGTGTTGCGTTTGTTCAGGACTTTTCCTCTAGTTTTGACAAACTCTCTTCTTACATCTTCAAGTGTTTGTTTGTTGGGTATCTTCACTTCCAAAAAGGTTATCATCTTTATCATCCTCCTTCCTACAAATACTACACCTCCATAGATGTTACATTTTTGGAGTCCAGTTTCTACTATCCTAACATGAGTTCTATCTCTAGTGAAGGTGTTGACACTCCTATCCCTTATCCTTTTCCTACACGTGATGACCCCAATATTGTGTTAGAGGATCCTTTAGTGTCACTTGATGCTCCTCCTCCCTTGTAGGTCTACACTCGATGAGCACAATGCGTTACAGATGCCCCCCCTTCATCCTTTAACTCTAGCTGTGACGTCCACTCCACCACCACCTTTGATGACTACCTTATTGCACATCACAAGGGTACTCTATTTGCATTCAACATCACTTGCCCGATGTCCTTTCTTATACTAACCTAAATCCCACTTTTTGTAGCTTTGTCCTGTCTTTTTCTATAGAGTTGATTCCCTAGGATCATCATCAAGCACTCCAAATTTTGCATTGGAAGGTTGCTATGGATGAGGAGACAGTTGCACTTCATTCTTGTCGCACTTGAGATCTTGTTCCTTGCCTTTTGATACCAACATTGTATCATGTCGATGGGTCTTCACCATCAAGCGTTGTTTTGACGGCTCCATTGATAGATATAAGACTCATCTCATGGCTTGTGGGTTCTCTTGGGAGTATGACATTGACTATTCTGAGACATTCTCCCCAATTGCTCAATTGGACTTCATTCTTGTTCTCTTCTCTCTTGCTATTCACCACTCTTAGTTTGCTAGCTTGATATCAAGAATGCCTTCTTATATAATGATTTGGAAGAATTGGTCTTTATAGAGTAACCTCCAAGCTATGTTGCTTAAGGGGAGTCATGTGTATGTAGGTTGAACAAAGTCCTCTATGGCCTTAAGTAAAGCACTAAGGTTTGGTTTGCCAATCCCAACAATGTTATGTGGAGTGATGGTTTTACTAGTTTCAATGTTGATCATTCTGTGTTCATTAAAAAGATTTCTCATGGTACTATCATTCTCGCAGTCTATGTTGATGATATGCTACTCATCGATGATGACCAACAAGACATGGATGATACAAAATAGTTCCTAAACTAACATTTTGCCACAAAGGATTTAGGCATTCCTCAGTACTTCCTAGGAGTTGAGTTTGCCTACTCAAAAGATTGTTTGTCTCTTTTACAGTTGACATACTGAAAGAAACTAGTTTTGAAGGATGCAAATTGATGACAACTCTTATAGAGCAGAATCATTCTCTTTATGATGATATCTCTATATTTTTTGAAGGCTCAGGGAAATACAGATGTCTGGTGGGCAAATTTATATATTTAACTGTCATCTGACTTGATATTAACTTTACAGTTAATCTCCTAAGTTAGTTTATGCATGCACTAAGAGTTGTTCATTAGCAAGGTGTTATTAGGGTTCTTGCCTATCTAAAAAAAATTCCTAAAAAAAGTCTACTTTACAAAAATCATAGACACTTATGAGTAGAAGTTTACTCTAATGTTAGGTATACAGGAGTAGATTGGACAAAAATTCTACCTTAAGCTATTGCACTTATCTAAGAGGAAACCTAGTGACATGATGTAGTAAAAAGTAAAATGTCGTGTCCAAGTCAAGTGCAAAGGTAGAGTATAGAGCTATGTCTCAAGCTATCTCTAAGATAATCTTACTTTCCATGAGTGGACAAAACACATTGAAGTTGATTGTCACTTTATTAGAGATAATGTGTTGAAAAAGATTATCTCAACTCTCTACACCTATTTCTCAGATTAGCTAGTAGTTGTTTTCACTAGAAGTCTAGAGAATGAGAATTTTGACACTTTATGTAACAAGTTAGGTATGCTTGATATATATGCTCTAACTTGAGGGGGAGTGTAAAGTTATATGTATAGTTCTTATATTGTCTTGTAGGATCACATAGCCTATTATGGTCCAATAGTCTTGTATATATGTAAACACTCTTCTTGTACATTTTAGTGAAGCAAGAAGGATTAGGCATTTTTGGTGCTCAACTTGGTTATTCGAGTATTGCTGATATGGACCTACTGCAATAACACATAATATTTATTGTCATTCAAGTATATATTATAAATAGCTAAGAATACAGAAATTAGAAAACCTTAATTTAAATCTATACCTAAGATACGTATTCATTGCTTTCATTTGTGATTAGCAGAGAATGATTTTGTATTTCTCTATATAATCCAAGCAATCAGGTAATATGCATATGGTTTCATCATGATATACCATAGTCAGTCATCTAAACCAAGACTAGAAATTGCATATGGTTCAATATCTATATCTGGGCATCATGTGCTTGTTTTTGCATAACTGTGTCCATTGTGCATCCACCTCATGTTTGCCTGCATGATGCATATGCGTTTTGGATGCTAGCCATTTCTGAAAGAAGATGCCTATTTCATAATTCATTTTCAGTGGAGACACTAGACATTTCTAAACAGAGGTAGAGGTACATAGAATTTACTTACAAAGGAGCAGACTAGGGCCAAGGATTCTGAGCAAATTATTTGTTGAGGTGCATGGTTCTCCATTCATGGTTTAATTTGTGAACTAGGTCCAATGAACGGGCAATCTTAAAACTTAAAGCTCAAAGAGCTTGTGGATCCATGAGTTTGGTACTCTGATTGAAAAATGATATCTTATTGTTTACTGAAAAATCAAGCATCCGAAAATCTAAATAGGGTGTCTTTTGTGTGATAATTTGCACATCACATATAAGTGATTGATATTCTGTTTCATGAAGATCTTCTGTATAATGCATTGTTGCAAGAAATGTTTTATAGTGTTCTTTTTATTCACATTGCAGATGATTTTGATCGCTCCATCAATGAGGCTATAAAAATAACCAAGTATGCATTCAGGCTGTGTTCTAAAATTTTACGATCATGAAACTGCACCTTTTGTTTTGTTTTGTTTTGTGCTATCATATTTCTACCACCTTTTCCCTTTTTCTTGCTAGAAGAAGACAATCTTCTCCAGAGCAGCAGCATGTTAGAAGAGAGGTTTCTGCAAAACCTGATACCGTGTCTATGAATGGCAAATCAAATGGGCCATCATACATTCCCCAGCATTTCTCTTATGATACTCAGTCACCAAAGTTTGATGATTACGATGAAACCGATGGAGAGAATAAATTTGCTCTTGATCGCAGGTACATTGTACTTCTAACATTCCATGAATAGTTTGTTGGCTAGTCTATTACAAAGAGTTAATGCTCTTCTTGATTTGTCAAAATTAAATATAGCAATAGGCAGAGGAAGAGACCACAGAGGTATTCGGAGGACTTTGTAGAAGCTATCTCAGATAATGATGCGGATTTTTATAGTGATGATGATATAGTGGGGGAGGCAGTTTATGATGAGGAGTATCTAAGAAACCGTAAGCAAAGAAAGATATCAAGTAGCTCTGAGGGTGACGTGGAGAATTCTTGGGAAGGGGGAAATGCAGGTGATGAGGAAGAAGATGAAGCAGATGATTCTTTGAGCATCAGTGAAGATTCAGATGAGCCTCATCACCGCAAGAAGTTTCCAACTCGCAATAGGTGTGGAAGTAAGTTGAGATCCATTGATGACCTTCAGACAGGTCCTAGACGAAGCAAAAGGTCAACTCGTCCACGCATAAACTACCGTCAGTATGAGCTTTCTGACTCGGATGCTTACTCTACAAAGCCAGAAAAGTCCAACTCATCTTATGGGCGTTCAGATGCCAGTGAAGATCCTCAAGCTTCCATGCACAGCCAGGGTTCCAAATGTGGAGATGGTGTGGAAATAAACGTTAATAGTGTTGAGCAACATATTGCCACGAATATTGATGAAGAGAAGAAGCATAACCAGTTAATTGAGAAGACAAATAACTCTTGTCCGCAAGGTGATGTTGCACGACAAAGACAGTACCTTGACCTTAATGAGCTTGCCCCAAGTGCAGGATTTGATGATGGAACTTGTCCTCCTATACAAGGCAGTGATGCAAATAATTTCTAGGCATGTCACCGATGGGATATAAAAATAATCCTATAATTCCTGTGGGTGATGAAAGTGTAAAATCTTTCCTTCGATTGCATGAGCTGTTCACATGTTTTTTTACGACATGTATGATCGATGTAATGTATCTAGTAAGAAGAGGGTGTGTGGATAGGTCAGTAGATACTCGTCATCGAAGATGCAATCTATTATTGGGTTGATCTGTAGGGCCCTTATTCATTAGATCCTCTGCTCATCTAATCCGTTGTACACTACTCACATTGTAACTCTGATTGAGTAAAGTTTATGCTCCACGGCAGAGGTATCGGTTCTTTGGTTGAAATGATATCCATAATGGCTTTGCATCCCCTGTAGCTAAGATGATTACTTTGCTGAATGCATTTTTACAGGTTTCTGTTCTTATTCGGTGTAATTACCTTCTATTTTGGGCATTGTTACGCGAAGCAGTTGTTCTTATGTGGTGCTGTGCATTATCTGAGATGAGAACAAGAATCATGGGCAGAGCAATAAAATATACAGCAGTTATTAATTTGGGTACAAGCAAAATGTACACAGAATGATCTGGTGGAACCTAAATAATTTTGGTATTGTCAAATGCCAAGTCTAGATGGTACATTGTTAATCCTCCATGGAGAGGTAGATTTCCAGTATGCTTGTGGTCGGATGACTCAGATCTTGATAATGGTTGAGAATTTTCTCATATCAGCCTTCTAATAAATAAATGAAACAAACCCTTGTAACAAAAAATTCTGGATGATTGAAAGGAAAATGGTTACATATGATGGAACGTCTGCAATCTACCTTTGGCATGATACGCTAGCACTGATTGACCGGTTATCGATACGTAAAGATGGGTAAGATAGCCTTCCAAGGTACAATTTGATATTCACCAATTGAAACTATATTTTACACGTGCTTCTACGAAATGCAAATTCTAATATCTTCTAAAACTTCAAAAGAATATATTGGCAATTCATTTAACATGAAATTCTGATGGATGTACGTTACAGTCAAATAGTTTCTAACATCAACATAGACGTTTTTTTTGGCAATGTAAAGGTAAAGATAGATTAAAAAAGCTTTGGCTGTGAACGCACAACCGAGGGGAGGGGAAAAGTTGAAGATTATAATCGATTGAACCTATCTAACTCTCATTCAAAATGATTCACATCCGCTTTTTTAAAATTGGTTCAGTCATTTTAAAAACCATTCATCATTCGAGCGATTGGGTTTGGTGTTGAAAACACCGGTCTAAACCATTCCCGACTTTCCTGTTGTACGGATAAGATGGACGCGCGCGAAGGGGACACAGGAGTACCACTGTACGTGTCGGCGTCGGCAGCAATGGGAGAAGCGGGGACGATGCCCGACCGATGGGGGTACCCCGTCAGGACCACCTCCGACGCCTGTATTGCCGCAATCAACTCCTACTACCACCAGGTTGGTAAAATGAAACCATGGAAACCGCACCGCACCGTCTTCTTCTTGATCAATTGCTTATCGGTTTCAGTATTCTTCAATGTCATTGGTTTCGCTCGGTTCCCGAAGGTCCTGGCGTACGGAAGGAACAGGGCAGTGGTCCTTGAGGCGCCCGCGCATGATCCCGCTTGCGTGCTGGCCAACGTCCTGGCAGCGCACTACCTTTCTGGCGGCAGTCCCTCCGAGGCCTGCATCTATCTCGACGCCGCGTCTTCGCAACTGGCGAGCTCTGTTTTGTGTTTTTTTAGGAAATTCGTTTGTTTTTTTTTTTTGTGCTTGTCACTTATCACCATGATTGTTTGGCTGTGTTGGTTTCAGGAGGGTGCCACTTCCTACGAGAGGGCGGTGTTTAGAGCGGTGTCCTCTATGCTGGATGGGAAAGTGGATGGTGATGTCACTATTCGATCGCACTCTGAGGTACGTGATTGGGTTGCGAGGTCTTTTGGTTGGCTGACGGTTCGATTGCATGGTTCTTATGGATCTGTTTCTGTTCCAGCAAAACGAGAGAATAATAATATGAGGAGAATGAAAAGAAAAAGGAAAAAATAAAACGACATATTTTTTTCAGATATTTATGCAACTAATAGAAAAAATGATAAAAATTAAAATTTAGGTATCTGTGCATTTGATAAAAATGGTAAAAATTAAAATTTAGATGTTTCTACGTATGATAGAAATTTAAGAGTTGCATATTAATAAAAATTATTTTTTCATTATAAAATTTAAAAGTAATAATACAATAATATTTAATTAAAGTTATAAAAAAATCATATATCAACAATTATGATCATTCTACGTAACTTTCATAATTGATTCACATATTTTATCAGCAATTTTTTTTCTTTTATTTTTGACTTTGTCTAATAGAATTGTTCATTTTCTTTTTACTTTCTGAGAAACTTCTAACACTTTCTATATATTCAAGAACTTCTAAATGATCACCTTTACTAATTTCATGTATATTATCTTTGAAATCTTCAAGTAAATCTACTTTATTTGTTTTACAAATAAAATTATAAAGTAAAAAATATTTTATAATAATCTTTGCTTCTATTTTATAAGAAAATGATATGTAACCGTGTAATATTATGAATTTATACCTTATTATTCTAAATATTTGCTTAATAACTGTTCTTGGATATCTGTTTTTATTAGAGGTCATCAAGGATGAGTGACAGGAGATGAAACTTCAGAACTCAGGGTCTAAATGTTGGTGACAGGAGAATGGCTAGATGATGGTGTTGTTGAATAGGGAACTTGCAACAATCCATTACCAACAAGGGATGGTGGATCTGGCAAAGGAAACTAATCTCATCCAGTGGCCATCAATGCTAGTGGGGTAGTGGTGCATAGCTTGTTGGCGTCAGGGATGAGATGCTTGAAGTGTTTTGAAGTGGGGCATTAGAGTAGGGATTACCAAAATGGGTGGAAGTGTAGGAGGTGTGGTCATGTGGATTGGTGGGGCACAGAGTTTCTCTTTGCTCTAATCTGCATGGTAGTTTGCAATTGAGCAAGGTAGGTGTGCCAATGGATCTCTTGATGGATTCAGGGTTGAGGAACTTCTCTTTATTTAAGGACACCCTTCTGTCAGACTCTAGAAGGACGGGAGTTGGTGAGTAGAGTACTCTGATGTAGATTCATGTGTCACAGACCAGGAACTCAGTTGAGTTGATTCCTTGGTTGGGGTGTGCAATCATAGTGGTATGAGGGAAAAATGTGGAGTGGGATCCTTCCACAATGCCTCTTGAATGTTAGGGTGAGGTTGTGGACATGGACTTGTTCGTATTAGGGAGAGATAATGCATTCTTCTTCTTCTCAATCCGTAGGTGGAGGCACTTGAAAGACTCAGTTGATGGTTTTGTGGTTTCTTTCCATGGTTTGGAGCCCTCTGATGGATGCTTCCTCCATTTCATGGTGGTGGTTATCTCCGTTAGGTGTACCACTCCATGCCAGAGAGGATACCACTCAAATTGATTTTTGCTTGGATTTGGTATATTTATGGCTTTTTGAAGGGTAGACATGGTGTTTCAGATGTGGAGGATGTTATTGTGTTGGTATAAAGGGAGAATTTCCCATCCATGATAGTCTTGAGGGGTGGGTGACTGGGTGGGGCTATGGGGTGGGGTATTGGTGGTGGGTTTTTGTTTATGGTGGAGTCTCATTTGCCCAGGAGGAGGGGAGACCAAAAATCTTCAGCTGTTGGAGGATGGTTGCATTGGCCCATCATGGTTCTTGGTGTTGCTGATGAATGAATCTTCCCAGGATTTTAGATTTACTGAAGAAAGAGGCACTCTGTACCTAAGAAAGAACTGTGGTGCTGGTCTGATGGTAAGAGGAGTTTGGAGCACCATGATGACAGTCATACTTTATTCTTGTTTTTCAGCATAAAAGACACATTCTTGTTCTTACTGAGACAAAAAGTAGATATCTTAAGCCATCTGGTTTGTCTTTTCTGTTTAGTGCCATCCACTTGAAGGAATTTTGTTTATTTTAATAGTTGCTGAAGGAATTTCCAAAGGATCTAGCTTCTTTGAAGAGAGTTCAGATACTATGCTTCTACTTGGGCCGACCTGATATATCTTTAAGTCTTGTTGAGCAGGTTTGTCTAACTCTTTGGACATAATGTGCTTTCATGTTCCAAATGATTGTAAGTTTGTACTTTGTAAGACTTCTAGAATTCAGGGTTCATATCTTTGCATTAATTGAATTGTTTGAAACAGGTGCTTCCATACAATCAATCAGAGAGCTATATTTATGGCATGCTTGCTTTCCCTATGTTGGAGTTAGGAAGAATGGAAGATGCAGAGATTGCTGCAAGAAAAGGATTAAAAATTGATAGGCATGATTTCTGGTCACAACATGCTGTAAGTCTTGTGTTTATTTTTTGTCTTTCTTTGTATCATATACTTTAATTTGTAAGATTTGTAACTATATGTTAAGAAACAAATGTTATTTGTTATCTCGATCATTCCTTTTATCTTTAAATAAAAATGACAGTTTTTCTTTTTTTTTTGCATTTTGTTTGACAAAAAGAATTGATTTGGATTCCTGAAATTCATATACAACCTAGGAAATGACTTTGCAAGAAAGTGAATTCTCCAACTTTTCTAACTTTTGTAAATCTAATGGACATCCATTTATATGCAAGTACACAACTAATAAAGATCTAATACTCATTGTATCAATATGTCTATCATTTTTTCTCAAGCTGATTCGTATGTATTAGTATGCACAGCTTGTTAGAATGAGATCTCAAAAATTCCAGCATTTGGTACTTAGTAGAGTCATCTAGTTAGAAGAATACTATGTATACATGATAACAATTATCCCTTCTATCACAATATCATACACAGTGATAGTTGACCTTAATGTTCTTTTGTGCATTCATGGAAAATCAAGTTGTTAGTAATGAAGATTGTCGTTGGGTTGTTGCAATGCATAGATATGATAAACTCCAAAGCAAAACCAACTCAACTAGCAAAGATTTAAGTAGCATCATCTCTCATGCTATCCATGTCCTGTAGAGATACTTTGCCTTAGCATGGACACTATATTTTGCTTATTGCTTTGCCAGATGACAAGGTTACTATACCTAGATGTTGACTTCCAATCTCTTTTGTTTTCTACATAGTTGGAATCTAAATAAGCTACAACATAAAGATGTACATCCTTTTAGTAAGACCTTAACCTGACATGCACTTACACATAGTGCCCTGCTAATACACCATTTGGGGGCCATACGTAAACTAATTAATAAGTTCAATGACATTTGAAATATTTAGATGAGTAATAGCTGAATGCTTGAATAAATCAACTTCTTGATCAATCGCCAATACCAACTTATGCCCTTAAATGTCTTTCAAGAATCATTGTAAAATGTTAGACTTTGATATACGTAAGTTCTTTTTGGCTTGCATTGCAAAGTGCATCTTCTTGAAGAAGATTAAGTGCATACTTCTTTTGAGACATTCATCGTCTTTGCTGTAAGCAAATTCAATATACATAAAATATCTAGATCTTTCCATATCTTTGGTAATGAAATGCTTATTTAGGCATTCCTTTGTCTCATTGATGTTACTTTTTGTCAAAAACATGAAAATAAATATTGATACATGTCAACAAAATTTCATCAATACATGTTAAGGTTTTACTTCATGGCCATAATATTGAAATCAACATCAACGTGGTAATTTTATGAAAAAAAGGTGATTTTCTTTACTAGATTTCTATTGATATGATTTCAACACTTGTAAATTTGACCAATACATGTTAGTTTTCAACTTATGGAAGTTAAACATGCAAAAAATTGAATTCCTTTATCAAAAGAATATCATCAATATAGATGGCTAGACATGTTGCCACTCATTCATCTTTTTATAAACACTAAGTGATCAACGACACATATTTGGAACCCATCATCCATAACTTCTCTAAAATTGAAAATTTGGGCATGTAAAACCTACTCAAGACCATAGCCTTTCAATAGATGGATGCAGTCTTCTTTTGAGTAACATATCCTTTTTTTTTTATCCAAAACCCCCAATTTATATATGAGATAGGGATCCAAAAAACCCAATAGATTGCAATATGTGGGGGATTAGGCTAAAACCTCATAGAAGGAAATAGACACAACTAAAGTTTCCTAGCATGCAGAATGCTCCATACCCTAAAGGTTGTTTTGTAAGCACTTATTCCATGAAGTCACTTAGAATTTCTCTATATAATTCTATTTATTAACAAATAAAGCAACTAGATATAACTTTATTAACATAATAGTGAGAAAAAATAAACTAATAATTTCTAAGTTTTCATCTAGTTTATCTATTACAGGAAAACTCAAATTTTGGTTTTATTTGAATTAATGAGCACAAATGTTAAGAAAGTTGGCCAAATTGAAATTGATTTTCTTAATTAAAAATTAATTTTCTATACTTTTCGATTTTTTTCTATAAGTTTATCAATTTATTTTGATTCTTGACTCTACTTTATTTCTAATTCTTTGAGCATAAGCAAATCTTTAGTATATTTTTTGTTGCCCTTATCTTCCCTTACAAAAGTACCCTTATAAATCTATAATATTCTCTTTAAAAATTAAAACAAAAAATCAAAAATATTCTTAGTGCAATTTTTGCTACTAATTTATCTCTTGTTGAGCTAGACAAGTTGACCAGCTTGACACACTCGAGTTGATCAAAAGGCTTGACTTACAAGATAGTGACCAGGATTGTTTAGTCAATGGTTGGTTAGGCCTCCTTTGATACTTATGTTAGTAAGATGCGTTAGAGGAGAGAAATCAAGTTGAGGGTTGGATAAACATACTATAATGTCATATTTATTAGGGTATTTATAGTTGAGGGTGATGAACAATGGTAGTTGGCTATTAGTAAATATCATTTTTTTATGTAGCTTGTTAGAATTTTAGTTTTGATGATGAATGTTTTAGTTTTGTATGAAATGAGTCTAAGTATAAGTCTAGTCAAAGTTGTATAGTTATAAGGTGTAAGTTATTATTTTACAAGTTTTGTAAATAGGTAAAGGTTTATAAGAATTTATTTTTTGTAGTCTGCCTACAAAAGTGTAAAAATTTTGTACATAATAAAGTATAAATTTTGGAAAATTTTTTTATTGTGTTGTTTTTGTGCATAAGTTTTTTAAACAATTTTGATTTACAATTTATTGTCCTTGTGAAGCTATTTTGATCTTCACTTTCATAACTTTGTAGTGACGCATACATATGGTGCATGTCAACATTCATACAATTAGTTGATAACCAAATTGATACTTTGTGTTGGCTATATCGTATGGGTTGGGTCCACAATACTTGACGTAAAGGAGTTGATCCACTTATTCGGCTTGTTTAGTCTTATTGACCTTTCCCCCTTAGGGGTAGTTGTCCCTCTTCAAGTATGGTGTCTAGGATGGTTAGTGTGTTTGCTTTGACCAAGTTGTTTGTGCCAATAGGTTGATAGACATGCATACGACTTGTGTAACTTGGTTAGTTGATCGAGGGCAAAGTTACTTGGTAGGGTTGCATGGGGAGTCAATCCCATCAATTGCCTTACATTAGGATTTCCCCACTTTGCTTGGGGGTTCATTTTTGCACACTTAGATAGTAGCACACTTAAGGACGACATCCTTCACCACCTTGGGTTAGATGAGAGTGAGACAAAGAATCGTCTAGTGAGGATGTCATTGGAGGAGATGATTGGCTTGCTCAAGCATAGTTCATTGAGGTTGGCCAATAGGGTAAGCATAAAGTAGGTAGCAATCACAAGTTGAGCAGTGCATTTGCAATGATGAGTGGTCACTTTGGAAAAAACTCAAATTGTGAAAGACCTACTTGTTGTGGAGGAATTTGCCCAATTAGATAGGGGAAAGAGTCTCAACCTACCCAATTAGTTCAATTGATCATCGAGCACAAATGGACAAGCAAACCTTAAGTAGGTGTGGGAGTTGTATTGCATGCCTTGTGTTAGTTTTGGCTCCATAAGTCAATCGAAGGGGAGGTAGTGAGTGATTGTTACAGGGTTTTTTCTCAATCATTGATGAAATCCCCATTGACACCAGAGAACTCGATCTCTAATCAGCTTGTCTTGTACTCCTTAATTAAAAAGTCAATGGTCTCTTAGAGCTTTTGCATAACAGTGAACGTCCTTTGTTGTCTAATGACTCGCCTTCACCTTTGGTGAGTCATCGATTACGTGAGGTAGCCTCCAACATTAGCTTTGCTTACTTGAGCCCCTTATGTAAGCTTCGCCTTTTACTCGAGAGTCTCATCTCTTGAGCTTTACCATTATTTCATGGCATGACATTTCGTCTTCATGATGTCGCTTCAATGGTACTCACCCTCTGCTATGTGTTGGCTCACTTACCAACTGACGTGTCCCTTCGTAGCTCTAGCTACACATTGGCTTCCCTTGCCAATCAACGTGCCTCTTTGCTATCTTAACGTTAAGTTGCTCACCTATGGCTCTTCGTCTTTCATAACTATTGATGTTTCACTTTATTGTTCTCTTTATAGGTGGATTGACTTTGATCAATGATATTGTGGTGTCAGTTTGGGTGTCACTCGGTCGTGACATTTTATGCCTTTTGAACATTAATTGTGTTAACTTACTTTGTGCGAGTCAACCTTATGTGGGGTGTAATATTCTCTTCCACCTAAGTTGTCATCACCCTCAATGACTTTATGAAGTTTCTAATGAAATTTTTGAACTATTAGAGTGTGATGTCCTTTTGCTAGGTCACCTCCTTTGGTGGTTGACCTTTCCATTATATCAGAAAGAATGTTCAACTATTCTTTTAACTATGATCATTGATCTACTTGTTAATGATCACTGTTACTTTCTTGTTAAACCTCTTTCAAACTTAGGCTGGTGTATGGTGTAATTTCCCTTGTAAGGCATCTTTTGAGTTCTTATGAAAAGATTTAAGGAAATTAATTTTGAAAATCAAATTGAAACTTCAATTTGTTAAGTAACTCCAACTAATAGACTAACTTCTCTACCCATCTTTTTACAACAAATGGTCATTCGTAACATTGCACCAACATGTAGTGTACCTCCCTCTTATAGATCTTCAAGATTTATAGAGTCAACTTGAGTAGAATCTTGTTGCCTACATTGAATTTTAATGACTTACAACTTTGGTCTATCCAATTCTTCATCTTCTCTTATGCGATCTACAAATAGTTTTGAGCATTTTTCTTGCCAACTCCTTATAAATCAATAGGTCATTGGACATTAATCTTGTGCATTCTTTATGAGCTTGTGTAGCGTCAGGGGTTAACATCTTGTTGCCAACTCGAAGGAACTCTTCTTTGTTGACGAGTTGGGATGAAGATTGTGATAAAATTGGACAACATTTAACAGTTGAACTCAATTCTATTAGTTGATTGTTACAAAGTACCTTAAGTATTCCTCTAGAAGAACATTGATCTATTTTGTTTGTCCATTAGATTGTGGATGATTTGCTATCGAAAAGTTGAGATGATATCTTTAACAATGTTTTCCAAAATTTTCTTGTGAAGCAAGCATCCTTGTTGTTCATTATATTCATTGGAAGACTCTAATACTTGATGATGTTCTGCATGAATAATCTCGCTGCCATCTCTTCAGTACATTCCTTTGGTGTTGCTATAAATATAACGTATTTCAATAATCTGTTGACCTCCACCATGATCGATGTGCACTTTGATGCTTTTGGTAGTCCATACATGAAGTCCATGGAAACATTCTCTTATGACTTATCTAAAATGAACAAGGGTTGTAGCAAGTTGATTATCCTCCTCATTTCATTTTTGTCTAGTTGACATACTAGACAAGTGTAGACGTAGTGATCCTCGTCCTTTTCTATTTTCAACTAGTAGTAGCTTAACCTTAAGAGCATTACGATCCTCTCTTAACCTAGATGACCTACCTACTACGAATTGTGTGTCTTGCACAATAGCTTATTCCAAAGTTTGCTAGTTTTTGATACATATGATTGTCAACTTTTGGTAAAAAAGACTCATTTCTCTTTCTTGAAGTGTTGAATTATTCTGTCCTAGACCTGTTGTAAGAGTTTGGTTGAGGTAGTGTCCTATGTTGTCTTTTCCTTTATTCTCCCTAGTATGTCATCCTCCATTAGTGGTATGTTGGGCACTATAAGTTCTGAGTTAACTTTTCGACTCAATGCATCGACAACCTTATTGGATTTTCCTAGTTTGTATTGTAGTTGAATTTAATTAAAAAGTCCTACCATCGAGCTTGCTTAAACATCAACTTTTTTTGCCTTTGAAAATAACTCATCACATTTGTGTAGATGATGAACCTTGACCTTGACCTTAAGAGATAGTGTCTCCACACCTTTAGATAATGCATGACTATTGTCATTTCCTTCTTGTGGATGAAACACCTATTCTCCATCTCGTTCAACTTTCAACTCTTAAAGGCGATAGGCCTCTTTGCCTGCATCAAAACGCCTTTAATGACTAGATCTAAGGCATCGATTCATACCTTAAAAGTTTTATGGAAATCTAGTAGTTAGAGAATGAATCTCTTAACAATCTCTTCCTTGTACTTGGAATGCTTCCATGCATTTCTATGACCACTTCTATCTTTGATCTTTCTTCAAAAGATTTGTGAGAGAGACTGCAATATTTGAGTGCCTTTAAATGAACTTTCAGTAGTAGTTGACCAACTCTAAGAATGAGTGTAGCTCTATATCGTTCTTTGATGTTGTTTACTCGATGATCATTATAACCTTTTGTGGGTCCATTTGAATGCCTCCATGATTCATGATGTGCTCTACGAAGTCTACTTCTTTACTTGCAAACAAACATTTCTTATTTTTAAGGTAAAGTTGGAACTCTTGTAGTTTCTCTAAAATTTTCCTCAAATGTTGTATGTACTCTTACAATGATTAATTATAGACGATAATGTTATTTAAATACACTATTACAAAGTTATTAATGTACTTGAAAAATAAATTATTTATAAGATTAGGTTGGAGTGTTTGTTATCCTAAATAGCATTACAAGAGACTCAAATGACTCGTAACGCATAACACAAGTTGTATTGTGCTTATCTCCTTTCTTGACATACACCTAATAATAGTTCAATCGTAAGTCCATCTTCGTGAAGACTTCAGTATTTTTTTGTTGATTGAACAGATCCTCGACATTTGATACTGGATACCAATTCTTCACCATGACATTATTAAGCACCTAGTAGTCAATGCGCATTTGTAAACTCTCATCTTTTTTCCTCTAAAAAAGCATTGGTGCTTTATAAGGTGTCTTGTTTGGTTGAAGTAGTTCGTCATCTATTAACTCTTTAAGCTATCTCTTTAGCTCTTCTAGATGGGTAGGTGACATTCAATAAAGTGCCTATGTTGGGAGAATAACTCTTAAGACTAGTTCAATCGCATGGTCTACGTTTCACTTCAGAGGTAATACCTTTGGTAGCTCGTTAGGTATTACATTAGTGAATTTTTTCAAGTGAAGATTGGTCATTGTCTTTTGTAGTTTCCTTGACAATTTCTTGAATGTAAGCAACATATATTGGCTCACTTTTACATAGTTCATTAGTAAGGTCTCATTAGTGTATGTAGAAAATAACGGAAAATAACAAAAAGAAAATTTTAGAAAGCTACAGAAAATGATGAAAAGAAAAGTTACAAAAATAACGAAAAGTCAATAGAAAATATAGATGTTTATGGATAATCTAGAAAGTAATGGAAAATAATAGAATGTAATAAAATATGAATTGAATAACATAAAAATATTTATACTCTTGATAAGTTTATGGAAAAATTCATAAGTATACCATCTATTGCATCAATACAATCCTGTTAACAAAATACAAGAGAAACATTATGTAAAATAAGATTAATGTTGTTAAAAATAAGAAAATGGTAATAGTAGTTTATATTGAAGTATGGAAGATATTTCTATCGTTACAAATTCATTTAAGATTAATAAGGAATGCTTAGGTAGAAGTAATCAACTTAAATGAAGTATATTATTCAACATTTTATTGAACACACGATTGACAGTGTAACTTGAATGATAAAATCTTTCTTGTGTTACTTATATCTTTGATTTTATCCAATTTTTATAAAAAATAATGTCAATTTCTCCTCCATAGTAATATTATTACTATTACGTACTACTCTCTCTTTTTTCAATAAGTCACAAAATTGTAGAAATACAGGTTGACTTATACGACATATTTTCTTATAATTATATGTTTAATTTGATAAATTTGGATGTAATAATTTTTTAACATAATATTGCCTTTCTTTGTTGTAGATGTGATTAGTAATAATTGAATTAACACTAGAATGACATGCAATTATACTAAAAAATCTCCATGTACACATCATTATCTTTCACCTTTTCCTTACTTTTTCCTCTTCTTCTAATAGCAACCTTAATTGGTGGGTGCTTTTCTCTGAATTTATTTGCAAAGAATATCAACTATAAAAACGTTATCACGCATATTACTTAATTAATGAGAGTTTATCATAACTTATAAAAATAACATTATTACATCACGTCAACAACAAAGGAGTTTATCATATCAAATAATAATATAAGAGTTTATCATATCAAACAATAACGTAAGAGTTTATCATATCAAATAACATAGAAGTTTATTATATCAAACAACAACATAAGAATTTATTACATAACATATAACAACTCTTTAAAATATTAACATAAATTTTCAATTACTCATCTACTAATAAGTTAATTACATTAACTTAAATAAAACCTCAATTATGTTATTTTCTTGTCATTTGGTATGATCAAAAATTATTCTCACATTTTTACACTTTGTAATAATTTGGTTGCTTTGAATTGTTCACTATTAGTAAACTCAAATAGTGAGAATAATATATTCATCACATCTTCAATTTTTTTTGATGATATATGTTGCATATGATCGAGGTCATCTGTACTTTTTAGACATATCTATTGTGGATGTATTTGTTAATGATAAATTTGTCTACATTTAAGGAGTATCTTTAATTAAAACTTCATCAAATATTGAGGAGAACATATCCTTGTTGTCATTATTTAAAGTGACATTTGTATATTCTTTTTCAAGTTGTGTACATTCTTTAGGATGTTTTACTTGAAAACTAGATGTCATGTTATGTTTAAAAATTGTTTGAAGTTGTTCGTAGAAAAGATAAAGTTTTCCTTTACATTGCTTACAATCAGGATGTTTCTATGATTAAAAAGATGAATGTGTCAAATTAATGTTATGTAATCAACAAATACAAATGAGTATAATTTCTTACCTCAATAAATTCTTTTTAAATTTCTTCAGGTATATCAGTATACCCATTTATGTAGTTTCAACTTCATTTACTTTGATTTGAAATCTTTTTGTAATTTTTATACATTAATCATTAGGTATTTATATGACCATCCACATTTTTTCTTGTAATACTACATTTTACCTTTTTGTTGTATTCATGTTATTTAAAAAAAAAAATGGAACATAAGTGGACATTTAATGAATAACATTGATTGAGATTAAAAAAAGTGAAACAAAAAGTCTTACATGCATACAACCTAACAAAAGATCTCAAGCTTCCTTAAATGATCTTAGATTAGAATTAAGTGGAATCAACTGATAGTTATTCCATAATTAAAAAAGTACATATATATACATATGCTAATAGGCCTATTGGACTAATGAGTCATTACATATTTACATTCTAACCCTCCCCTTCAAGTTGGAGCATATATATCTACAAGATCCAACTTGTTACAAAGACTATTAAACAGACTAATTCATAGTGCCTTGGTAAAGATATCCGTAATTTCATCTTCAGATCTTGTGAAAGGAAGTGAGATAATGTTATGTTCAACTAAGTCATGAATATAATAACAATCAATTTCAATATGCTTTGAATGCTTCCGATAGTATTCATTGCTTGCAAAGCAAATAGTAGTTTGGTTGTCACAAAACATATTTATAAGAGTAAGAATAGTTATTTTCCATTCAAATAGTAAGTTTTTTATCCATACTAAGTTACTAGCAATTTGAGATATAGATCAAAGTTCTACTTCTGCACTTGATTTTGAAGAGACACTTTGTTTCTTACTTCACTAAGTCATTAGATTGTCACTCACATATGTACAGTATTTGAAGAGACACTTTGTTTCTTACTTCGCTAAGTCATTAGATTGTCACTCACATATGTACAGTATCCAGATGTGGATCTTCTTTTGGTATCATTACTCAATCCTGAATCTAAGTATGCCTTGACTTGAAGATGACCATGTTTGGAATAAATCAATCCTTTTCCTGGTGATCCTTTTATATAAGACAGAAGATGTATAACGCCATTCCAATGCACTTGTCAAGGTTTTACATGAATTGACCAAGAATACCAATAGTGTAGGCAATGTTAGGTCTATTAGCAGTAAGGTATATGAGCTTTCTAATAAGTCTATGATATTGTTTTACATCAGGATATGCATCAAATTCTCTATCCTAAAAAGGTGGATTTAACTCAACAAGAGTGGATTCTGGCTTACAACCCAATAGATTTGTTTCCTTCAACAAATCAAGAGTATATTTTCTCTATGTAAGGAGCATCTAATCTCCTTTGTAGGCAAATTCGATTCCTAGAAAATACTTTGGTTTGTCCAGATCTTTTGTTTTGGAGAATTTCTTTTGTTTTGTGAAGTCTTGCCATATCACAATTTATTAAAATAATATCAACATATACTGTTAAAATGACAATCATCATGACTCTTGTGAACAAAGATAGATGGGTCAATGACACTTCTTGAAATTATTTTGTAGCATCACAAAACTAAACTTGGCAAATCATGGTGTGCACCTCATTTTGTAGAAACTTCAATGCATTATCAGTATGAAAAATTTTAGGAGTAACAGAAAATTGATTTTCAATTTCATTAAAAAAAGTACATATGACATCAGTAATATTTTTTTAATCCTTTAAAAGGTATACTCATGATACTCAAGAATATTCATCAATGAAAATAACACAGATGGAGACTGAGAGAGGCCCTAGATATCACAAGTGATGAGTTCCAACAAATTAGACAAAAGGACAACTCATGACTCCGATGGGTGGTACAAAAGTGTTTACCTAAAATACAAGACTCACATGACATAGATGACATTGAAATCTAGGGAAGTGTAACTCGAAGCTTACTAAGAGATGGATGTCTAAACCGTTGATGTCATAGTAAGGATGACTCATTAGAGGTAGTAATAGAAGTGAACCCTCTTGGTATATCATCTCAAGCGAGCACATAGACTCCATTGCCTTGATCATACCTCAAACAAATCCTCTTCCTCATTTGTAGGTCTTGAAAGGTGCAATGAAAGGGAAAGAAGGAAACAAAATAATACAATTATTTAGTAATTGCACTAATAGATAAAATGTTTATAAGAATTTCTAGTATATATAAAACATTATCAAGTGTAATGGTAGATGTTGTAGTTAAACTCCCCTCACCACGAACTGTGTAATTTTGACTATCTACAATGGCAACAAATCAAAGATTGGATAGTTTGGAAAGACATGTAAAAAGAGATTTAGTACTATTCATGTGTGTAGAAGCACTAGAATCAATAATCCAAGAATTTTCAAGAGCAAAAGTGGAAGAAGATATACCAGAGAAAAAGACATGTGCAGTATTAGCAATGTTGGCATTTGAAGATTGATTAGCCTCCAATAAGACATACTCATCATAATCTTGTTGTGAGAGAACAACGATCTTAGAGTTGGATGGAATATCTGCAAGAGGAACTTCAATGGTAGGCACAACTAGTGTTGATAGTTGGGTTGATTAACCAAATTTTGCCTAACATTTTTCTGAAGTATGACCACGACGACCATAGTGTTCACAAGAGACGCATGGCCTTCTACTAGAACAACCACAATCTTGGGATTCACTAGAGAACAATGTGGTTGACTCAATGGGATTTGCAGTCAGAAGAACCATCAGTTGAACACAAAGAGCCTGATTTAGTGTAGTTTGCAGCGACAAAACCGACTCCCCACCTAGGATCTGACTACAGATTTTGTTTGCAATATTGAGTTGCATTCCTACCAAAAAGATTGTAACTCCAAGCTCCTCTTGATAACACTTAAGAGTTGGAAGGTTTGCAATCAAGGGTTGATGAATCTCCAACTTATCAAGAAGAGATTTGATTGATGCAAAATATTTGTGCAACAACTGGTCTCCTTGATGATTCGAAAATAGAGACTTGAAGATCTCGCACACCCTTGCAATGTTGTTTTTGTTACTGTAAGTTGCCTGAAGTGTCTCTCGCATCAGTTGAGTAGGACGAACACCTATAATGCTCCACGCAATGAGTTCCTCCACACTCGCAAGCATCCACTTGACAACAGGATAGTTGAAGGTGTCCCAAGTAGCATATCTGAAGTTCTTGATACTTGGCGGATCTTTCCACAAGTGCTTCATCTTCATGTGGGCGGCTAGGAAGTTTTTAAAGACACTCTCCCATAAGTGGTAGTTTGTTGGTAAAAGTTTGGCATCGGTGGCTGTGAGCTTAGATATCTAGTCATCCATTCGCAAGCCTCCTAATGAGGATGAGGAACCAGCCATCATGATTCAGTAGTAGGTCTTGCATTGATTAGTAGTGTCAGAGAGCAAAATTTGGTTGGAGAAGATCAATCATTCGATAGACAATGACAATAGTGATTAGGGTTAACTCTAAAAAGGTTTTGATACTATCTTAGATTAGAGTTAAGTGAAATCAATTGACAGTTATTCCATAATCAAAAAAGTACATATATATACATATGCTAATGGGCCTATTGGACTAATGGGCCATTACATATTTACATTCTAACAAAAATTACAAGTCAAATGCAAATAGTTTAACTAAAAACATGTAAATTGAATATTTGTAATCATATTTCATCTATAAAATATGATTATAATATGTCCATGAATAAATAATTATTCATTCGTTCGTTCTTCTGCTAGTTCTACTATATCTTGTTAGTTTCCCAGTACTGTATCTCATACACTCTGCACTTAAAATGTACTTGACAGCATACAGTTGATATAATATTAAGATTAAATTTCAACTATTCATTAGTAACACCTACAACCAAAAAATAATAATATAGATATCAACATTTACACTTTGTTAATGTGTATATATATATATATAAACTAATTTCTATGTATACACACACACACCCTCTTGACTATTGCAGTGTGGTGATGATTTCTCCATTGGTTGATTGGAAGAGCTTGTGGGGATGCTTCAAACACCAGGAAAGCTAATTGATTTGAAGCAAGCAAGCACAATACATATGCTGACTAACAACAGTAGGATTACAGGGTTCCAGATTGCAATTTATCAAAAATAAAGTGGCATTATAGTGAATAATACATTTGTGGCAAACTTGGAACATTTCCAAAATGAGGATATGACATTGAAAGTCTGGATTGAATTTTGAACACAGTAGTGTATCATTCTCACTCTGATCTGTTGAATACATGGAATGTAACAAAGCCCTTTAAGGGATAGACATTTCTGCAACACAGATGCTTCTTTTTAAACTCAATGTAAACTTAATTAAAATAAGTAAGTTGCACCATTTAATCTACCCTAATCAATGGTTAAAACACTATCATAAGACTGTTACATGCAACTAATCACAACCAATTTAATTTTAAGTTAAAACATACAGCTAGTGATAAATATTATTCAAATCTATTCATGTGTGTCAAGAGAAAAGATGTCTCTTTTTGTTGGGTTCATGTTGGGTTTTGAAAACAACAGCCTAACATAGTATTTTGGCAATCTTAATTTATCACAAGACGAGGATAATCGTTCTTATCATAAGGAAATAATCTTACCAATTTGGTAGAATTTAACAACAAAGGATGACTTTATGAAAAGTAACTGTGAAGGGGTGAAGACTGACGACTTTTTGGGACTTTCAAGCTTTCATAGGTAATCAGTTTCTAGGGTTTTTGAAGGAGATTGAAAGAAGGGGTGGAGATTGACAACTTTTTAAGGCTTTCGAAACAAGGGGTGAAGATCGATAACTTTCTAGACGAAGCAATTTTTGAAGGTTGGAATGTGTTCTAGTTTTTTAGAGGAGATGCTCGACTTACAAATGAAGAAAAGGATGCTTGATTTATAGATGAGGAAGAGGATGCTCAACTTTCTTGATTGTTTCTATGTCAAAGAAGAACTGGCGACACTTATGGAGAAGAGGATGCTCGACTTTCTCGGTTGTTTCTATGTTGAAGAATTGGCAACACTTATGAAGAAGAGGATGCTCAACTTTCTCAAACATTTCTATGCCTTTCTTGTAGGTTGAGAGTGGAAATATTGAAAAAGAGGAAAATTTCCTCTAAAAGTTTGTGCTTATATATGATGGAAAGTGATAGATTATTTTCGTTACTTTCTGATATGTGTAAACATCTGAAATTCACCAAACACTTTCCATTACTTTCTTTTTATTCATTTTCCTTTACTTTCCGGTGTGCACAATCCCCTATAAGGGGGGTTAGTGTCTGACGGAATTCAATTGACGGAAAGGAAAATTATTGAATTCCGTCAGAATACTGTTAGTGTGCATTACACTTGACGGAAAGGAAAGTCAGATTTTACCGTTGTATAAAATTCGAAAATTTCCTTTATCGTTAGATATTTTCCCATTGCCCCCGTTCAGAATTTCTCTAGCGAAACCCTCGACCGAGGCTTCTCTCCTTCTCGTGCCTGTATCGGTAGTGGCGTCGCTCGCAGTCGTCGCTCACGCCGCTCACAGTCGCTCGCAGTCGCCTGCGTTGATAGTGGCGTCGCTTGCAGTCGTCGCTCACGCCGCTCAAGGTCGCTCGCAGTCGCCTGCATTGGTAGTGGCGTCGCTCGTAGTCGTCGCTCGCGGTAGCCGCTCACGGTCGTTGCCCCGGTAGTGGCGTCTGTAGCCGCTCACGGTCGCCTACGTCGGTAGTGGCGTCGCTCGCAGTTGTCGCTCACAGTCGCCGCCGCATTCGCCGTTGCCGCTCGCAGCCATCGCATTCGTCGCAACTGCTCGCAACCGTCGCAGTCGTCGATCACGGTCGCTGCCACTGCATCCGTCGTTGCCACCGCTGCCGCTCGCATCCACCGTGCATCCGCCGCTGCCGCTACCGCCGCACCGCTCACGCTCGATATTTCGGCATCCATACATAATAGTTTTGTTTAATCAATACTATACTATACTATGGTCCAATTTATGGCATATTATCATTTAGCAGTACTTACTATGCTTTATGAATGCTAAATTTCACTTAAAGCTCAAGTCAATTTTTTAATCACATTGATGATTCGTGTATATTATAGTTTTCATTTAACGATCAAGTCAAATTTTCAATCACATTGCCGATGTGTTATACTGGAAATTGTCAACTTTTCTTCTTATCCAAACTTTAATAATTGACACATTATCATTAGGTTACTGTTGTCGTAGTATAAGAATGTATTATTGTTTTTCTGGCCAATACCATGTAAGATGATACATAAATTGTGTAATGACTTACGATCATGTAATTTTTTTAAAAGTTGTAGTAAATGCTGGTGTTTAGTGTTATACTTACAGGGTTATGTATGCTAGTGTATAAATGGATCATCTTCTTTAATGGCCTGATATATCTATATAAGAGACTCATTTACTTACTAACAGTCACAACCCACTAAATATATCACTCGACACTAACTCCAACTGTAGCATGTTAAATTCACAGGTCCCTCTTGAATAGATGCAAAGAATTTCTAATGCCATGATTTTGTCAAAACTTTTTTTCTGAAGAAGGGTGACCTTATTTATCCTACATGAAGTTTTGTTTCGGCAACATCATGTGTCTGGTCATTTGTTTCGTAAGATAATTCTGTTTGGCATAGGATATTGTTTTGCATTTATTGTTTGACATAAGTTATTTAATTCATTAACCATCTAATATTAATATATATTTATTGGTTTGCTTTCATTTTCAATTATTGAGTAGATTGATAAAATATATTATGTAATAGTAAATCTCATAATCTTCTGTCGGAGCAGTTAATTAATATTTGATCTTATGTAGTAAATGAGTACTCCTAATAGAGGACGGGGTAATGGAGGACGAACTTATATGACTTAGAATGCTGATGCAGATGTATTCTTTTTAAATATTTTGTCAGAAGTATTAAATGAGGGAAACAAAAGACCCAAGATAGAAAGATAAAAGGAAGCATTTGGGATGAAGTAGTTGAAAAATACAATAATAGAAGGAATGCATGTATTACAAAGAAGAATGTGGAAAGTCGCTTAAAGACATGGAGACAAATTTATCGTAACTACTCAAAAATTGCAAATCAGAGTGGATGGGGATGAAATTTCATACAAGGGTATATTGACATAGATGAAGAGATATGGAAGGAGTTTATTAAGGTAAGATTTTTATTTACATACTTTAAGATTATCCCAATTGTATTAAATTTTTCTTAATATATATTGTAATTTTATGTAGTCACATCCAGAGTGTGAAAGCTGCAAGGGAAAATCATGTTTGATTTATGAACAATTACAACTCATTTTTGAAGGTACTATGGCTAGTGGAAATATGTCTAGACAGGCAGAAGAAGTAGACATTGTACCAAACACTCAAGTTCCAAATACATTTACTCCAGACATTACACAAGATGGAATTGACCTCGATTCTGACATACCTCCTAGTTCAGGAGGAATTGCACATGTTCCATTGGAGTAGAGGAAAAAGGGGAAGCGAGCACGCCCTCATGCAGAATCTTAACAAATGATAGCAGAAAGTTTGAAAGATACGTCACGAGCTTTTCTTACTTTGTGTGAACAAGATACTGTTAATGGTGAGGTACGTAATGAACAAATGAGAGAAATGATTCACATACAAAAGGAGATGTTTGTATGTAAGAAGAAAATGTTTGCATAGAAGAAGGAAATGTTTGCATGGCAAAAGAAGTGTGAGTCTTTTTTAGATGAAACTATTGCTTCAATATTTGAGATTGAAGATCTATCTATGACTGATCGATATAAAACTACTCAATTATTCCAAAAGTAAGAAATCAGTAAAATATTTTTATCAATTCCAAAAGAAATGCAACAAGGATGGTTGAAGTTTCACTTAGAAAAGATGGAAGACTAAAGATGATTTACATGTTTTTTTTTTTTGTATTAGATGTATGATGTAACTACTTTTTGTTTGGACAAGGAAATGTGGAATGATATTATTATTGATGTTTGTTTATCATATTTTGTTATGTTCTATTAATTGTGGAATGATTTAATGTAATATATTTATTTGTATTACAACCTTGTAATATGTTTGGACATGAAATTTTGTAGGTGACGATGAATTTTGAAGAGGATTTTGACGAACTAGTAAATAACACATTAATGTTATTTGAAGAAGAGGAAGAACATGTTAGAAGAAGGCGAAGACGTTTACTTGCTTTCTAGAATATTTTAGCAGGGATTGCAAGTGCCTCAACTTTGTTTTCAAGTACAAGTCGTATTTATAGTAAAAAAGGTGCAGATTATATAAGAAGATTACTAGATCCTTCTTTACCACATCAAGTTTACAATTGTCGAAAGATTTATAGAATGAGTCAAAGTATTTTCAAGGGTTTTTGTGAATTAATGAGGAGGGAAGAAGTCCTGAAAGATACCAACAATATCAGTGTAGAAGAGAAGTTTGCCATGTTCCTTGTGACAGTTGGGCAAAATCAAAGGTATGGAGTAACTACAGAACGATTTAGTTGATCAAGTTGAACAGTTAGTAAATACTTTAATGAAGTCTTGAATGCTGTATTACGACTAAATCATGTTCTTCTAGCAAGACCTTCATCTTAAACACCAAGTCGAATTCGTCAAGACTCAAATGTGTACCCATATTTTAAGGTACATTTCCACACCTTTGGTGTTTCCTTATCTTTAATATTATTTTAGTCAATATCAAAATAAAAATGCATGTTTATAGGATTGTATTAGAGCTATTGATGGTACACATATCAAAGCAACTATTTATGGACAAGAAACAGCAAGATTTAGGAACAGGAAAGGTGAATTATCTCAAAATGTAATGACAACATGTAATTTTGATATGGAATTTACATATATTTTAGCTGGTTGGGAAGGATCAGCTGTTGATGCTCGTATTCTCCAAGATGCAGTTACTAGACTTAATGGTTTTCAAGTTCCACCAGGTAAATGTGTTTTCCACTTCTACAAGTTATGAAGACATCACCATACTAATATTTTTTTTATACAGGTAAGTTTTACTTAGTTGATGCTGGATATCCAAATCGACCAGAATATATTTGTCCATATCGAGGTGTAAGATACCATCTATCTGATTATGTTAATAATAGAGTTCCTCGTAATGCTGTAGAAAATTTCAACTACAGACATTCACAACTGAGAACAGTCATTGAACGTATATTTGGAGTTGTGAAACATCGATTCTCAATATTATGTGGTCAAATGCCATATCCATATGAAACACAAGTAAAGATTGTCATTGCATGTTTTTTGCTTCATAATTTTATTCGTAAGACTAATAAGGAAGATTTACTTGAGGACCTGCTAGATGAGTTGGAAGAGTTAAATATTATTGATGATATACAACCAATGGAAGAGATACATATAGAAAGCAATGCCCAAGTTCGAATGACTCAAGAACAAAGAAAAGAAATGGCAGATAAGATGCGAAAAGATATGATGATGGCAATGTGGGATGGAAGAACTGGATGATATTATTTCGTATTGTAATATTTCAATTAAGATGTATTTGTATTTTTCAAATATTAGTTGTAATAAACTTTTGTCAGAATTTTCATCAAAATTTTCCGTCCTGCACTAAACCCCTCTCAGAATTTTCCATTTCCTTTCCGTTACAAATTTTCCATTTCCTTTTCCTTTCCGTCATGCACTAACAGACCCTAAGTTGCATCACTGGTAATATTGCAGGCTCCTTTCACTCTATCTAAGTTTTGACAAAATAATAAGTAGTAGTATCGTTAAACATAATCTTATTTAAATAAGATATTATAAATATCTTTACTAACCAGTTGAAGTTTATACTTAAGATAACTTGAAAGTTGTTGAGTGACATGACCATAAACTCTTAGTCTCTTTAACTCTTTGATGTGGTTGTCGGCTATCACGTTTCCATTTGTTTGTGTTGTTTGAGTGTTAATGGTCTTGATGCTCCATCCCATTCATTGTACATCTAGGTTGAAAGGAATGCCTTCCTTTGAGAAGAAATTATGTGTAGCATCAGTGTCCATCATAGTTAGTGTTTCTTTGGTGTTGCATTGATGCTTATGTACATCAGATCATCACTCTAGAGGTGACTTTTCTCTACCTGCATGACATTCAATCGGAGTGGATTAACATGGTACTCCTCTCATGTCAATGGCTCATTGCATGATTGATTTTGGCCACAAAAATAAAAGGACGAGTTGGTAGGCTTTTGTGAGGATAATCTCTAATATATTTTAAAAATTGATCAATCATATATTTTATGTAATATGATTCCTTTTATAAGAGGTTGAGTATCCACTCATTTGTAAGATTTTTTCCTTGTAGTTTGTGGCCATAGTTCATATCCTAGGAAACAATCTCTCTACTTGAGAGGCAAAGTTTCATACAATTACATCCTCAATCCCTTGTGGATGCCTCATATATTAGGTTTTTCTTTTTAGGCTTTTCCAAAAGCTTTTTGAGATAACCATAAAAAATTTTGTATTGTCATAAAATGATTTTGAGGAAAAGGATACTACAGTCACATGCTTCTCCGTCGTTCCATTAATTCCATTTGTTTGATGAGAAATTTCTACAATTTATGCTGCAGCAAGGATAGTGCAACAATTATATTCATATTTATTTTTGTTAGTTTGTAATGGTCCTTTTTGTGATGAATATGAATTTGTTGACAGATTTTCTTATTGTGTTTAATTAGCTTGTCTAATTTTCCTATATACTACCAATGGGAAACAAACGCAATTGTATATATTATACTGATGGTTTTCACTTTTATTTCACAATATTTCTGTGAATGTTATGTAGATATGTCATGTCTATCAAAATGATTGTCGCTTTAAAGAAGCTGTGGAGTTCATGGAAGAATGCTCACCTGCATGGATTTCATGCTCATCATTCATGTGCGGTTTTATTATTTATGTTTATTGATTTCCATACATTTAATTTTTCCTTTTTCCAAGCTTCAAGTAAAACATAAAATTAGAGTTCATCTCCTTTCAGGTATACTCATAACTGGTGGCATATTGCTGTTTGTTATTTGGAAGGTCATGCTCCACTTGAAAAGGTTCTTAATGTTTATGACTACTGTATCATGAAGGAACTTGAGAAAAATGATGCTGAACGTGGAGAGGTGTGATATTTGAAGAGTCATTATTCATTGTATGTAAATTGCTGCATTTGTTAATATCTCATGGATTTAGGTGTATCTAAATGCTTTGGGCTTATTATTGCGGATATTTGTGCGTGGGCATTTTGGTGATATAGAGGAAAGAGTGAAGATATTGGTAGATGCTTTTACAAACAAGGTAACATTTGTAATGTCTCACACAATAACAATAACAACAGTCTAAGTTATAATTTTCCAATATAGGGTTGGTCATATGAATCATTTTCTTCTATGTATTTTTATCTATGATCAAATATTTGGTTAAATTACATTTAAATATTTTCTCACAATTCATAACTAAGTAGTTTTAGACTTTCTTTTACTTCTTTTAGTTTTTTTGTACTAATTAATCTTGTCTTTCTTAACTGATGTATTTTTTGGTCTCCCAAGGATACGTCTAAGCTGATTTTCTCTTACCTTATTTTATCTTTAATTAGTGCAACTCCTATTTTATTCTTAATAAAATCATTTTTTAGCTTATCTTTTATAAAATTATCACACACTTATCGAAGTATATGTATCTTAATAAGAATAACTTTTTGCATATGATCATGTTTTACAGTTTATCATTTTGAATTATAAAGCTAATAGAGTGAATAACAGTTTTATAGAATTTTCTTTTTAATTTGAAGAGTAACCTTTTATCATATAACACTTCAAAAGTGTTTCTCTACTTCACCATCTTACTTTAACTTATGAATAACATCTTCTATACTTTTACCATTATTGCTTATCGTAGATCCAAGTATTTAAAAGTCTTATGAATCTCATGATCATTTAAATATATACCTTCATCATTAGTCCTATTTTCAGAATCTACATTCCATATATTTATTTTTTGACCTTTAGACTTTAAGTATCTTTTCATAATTATAATTTAACTAATTCTTAACTTACTTTCATCAACTAAAACTATATCATTAGCAAATAATATACACCGGGCATTTTTCTTTGAATTTCCTTAGTTATTTTATTCATAACTAAAATAAACAAACATGAACTTAGAGAGTACCTTTGGTGTAAATCTATGTCTATTGGAAACCCTAAATCCTAAAACACTAATAACTACTATTTTATATATGTTTTTTATAATATCAATATATCCCATAGTTACTTTTCTTTCCATAATTTATCACAATAGGTTTTTAGGTACTTTATCATAAACTTTAGACCAATATCCTACTTGGTTTGAAGTCCAATTTCTATCAATTAAAGCATATTACTAATATGTGCAATTGTTACCTGGATAGAATGATGTTGACATGGGGAGCTTGTATACTTTTTGTGACTTCCTTTTTTATAATGATGATAAAATGTTTTGTTGTTTTGTCCTTTGTTTCACATTGTAATGGCATTCTGGCCTTTTCTACCATGTTTACATTTTGCTGTTTTTTATGGGTATTTTAACTCAAACTGTTTTTCTTAGTATTGCTCAATCTTCAATATGCTTCTTCTAATATAAAATTCCGAATTTCGTTAGTTATTTATTTTTTATCTGCTGATTATGAGCATTGTGATCTGCAGTCTAATTGGCACAGAGAGTGGTTGCTTGATATATTGGCACTATGGGCTCTCACTATTATGAAGAACATGCACGAAGCAAAAGATCTAATTGATTCAATGCAATCTAGGTAGGAGAGCTGCATGCTTCCTTGTATCTCACGTATGTGATTTTTTTACCGACTTATATTCATATCATATTAGGCTTTATCAAACGAGCAATGAGAGGAAACATTCAATGCAAAGAGGAATACTGGTCAGCACTGTCTATGTTTGCTTTATCTTTTTATATTAGACTAACTCTTCACACGTCTTTATTGGATAATAGCAAAAGTGCTGTTGATTTGGGAGAAATCTCTGATTTTTTTTGTTGTGGTTATTTGTACATCCTTTTAGAAAAGTGGTCATTTGGCTTTTGGGTGTTATAATTGTATGCTTGTGTGTTATGTGTTTGGTAATTGGGACTTGAGGATGACGGAAGGCTAATGGTATAAAAAGTTGTTGATTGTTGACAGTCTTCTCCATGCTTGGGTATTGATTTCCTTGGGAGTAATCTCTGGTGCAAGTTGTGGCTCCGAGGAATCTCTTCTTCTTACTTATATTTGACACCACTAAAATTGAAGCAGTTGACCAAGAACTCCAATGCAGAGATGCTATTCTTCAACTTCTATGCAGCAACCTAGAGAAGGCACAACATTGAATGAAAATGTTTGCAGATAGGAAGTGGACAGAAGTCAATTTCTGAGAGGGCAATTGGGTTTTCTTGGAGCTCTAAACTTATTGCCAGCACTCTGGCATCTCTTGACAGCAACCAAAATTTCAAACTTCCTGTGATGGTCCCTTAGAAATCAATTACAAGATTGGCATAGTGCCTTACAAGCTTATGCTTCCTCCAGACTCGAAAATCCACCTGATCTTATGTCTCCCTGCTGTGCAAGAAACTTGGTCCAGTTATGACCGTGTAGCCTCTTTTTGTCATGGTGGAGATGCCTCAATAGGGCATGTGCCATTGGCATTTGGATCAACTGGGGACTTGGTCCCTTTTGCTGTGTGACGTCAAGTAATTGGTGCCGTGGTGTTGAACTGTGAGGAATACAATCAAGAGGAAGAGAACAAAGGAGGGTGGAAGATGGTGGAACACATGCTGTTGATATAAATCGATATAGTGAGTTTCTGTTGTAGGAGTTTTCACTATTCCAATTGTTGTCCAAGACGACGAAGGTCTTTATTTAAATAGGTTGTGTGATTGCGAATCACACTTATTACAACTCAATTCTTCCAAATTGTCAGCAATCCCTACAATCAAAGATTAATGGATGGTCTTGTCAAGAAAAGGAAAAAATAGATCAACAGCTCATCCGTTGGTGCAATCTCTGGAAGGTAGGATCCTTGGCTTGATTGTGTGTGCATGCTTAACGACGTTAGCGCAATCTCCGGTGACAGCATGTGAGCAAGAATAATAACCAAGTTGTTGCTGAGGTGCTTATCCAATGTTCTGGTGAGGACAACATGACTGCAACTTGGAAAAAGTATTGGTCTTTGCATTGAAGATTTCCACAGGATGGGGGGGGGGGGGGGGGGGGAGTATATGTTATACGAGTGGTTGTTATAACTATTACAAAATATGGGTGATCAGGATGTTAGTGAATCCAGTCCCGAACACCTGCTTGTATTCATCATCTTCTTCCCGTCTCCTGTATTTAAGGGGGTGAGTAGTGTCCTATAGCCTGTTGTCGAATATCTTATATTTAAGGAGGCACGAGTGCTCTTTGAATTGTATCCCAGCTTGTATCCACTCCACCTACATCAATAAGCATAGATCCATCTTAGTGTGAGTTCCATTGGCTACAATTAGGTGGATCTGGAAGGTTGGGAGCACTCTCCTATGAAGGTTGGATGGTTTGGGCATTCCCACAGAGAGGAAGCTGATATCTTTAGCTGGAAACATGGACATCAGAGACCTTTTCTGTCACTGAAGCTGAGGAACTTGGGTGGTGGTGTGGGGAAGCAAATTGCCACTGAAGCTAAGGGTTTTCATAAAGACTTTGGTGCATCATCTGGTTGCCATGTTAGATGTAATAAATGGGCTGGGGACTCTGAATTGACTTTGTTCTGTGATCAGGAAAAGGAGGAATGCTATCATCGTTGTTTCCCATGCAACTTTATGAAATACACTTGGGATTCAATTCTTCCAAAGATGGTCATGGGAGGCCCGTGCTTCAATTCCATGGAAGGCTTGCTAGATTTGGTGTTGGGGATTGTCAAAATGTGGAAATACATATATTGGCAATCCATGCTTTTTGTTGGTGTACGTAGTTGAGAAATGAACACCTTTTCAACAGGGATTTGCCTACTGTGGAAGGCCTTTTTTTTCTTCTCCTGGAACCCAATCAAGGAAATGAAAGGGACCTTGTTATACTATGATTGTAGCTTTTTTTTGTGTGGATTCCCAAGAATGATCCTACGGGTCTCCCATGATAGAGGGATTGAAAGATGATGAGCCTTCTACAAGGAAGAAACTTATTTACTAATAAGATTCTTCCTATTCCTGTTGGAGGCGGAGATGGTGGTGGGGAGGGTGTTGTTAGGGTTTTCCTCATTCCTACCTAAACCTCTTACACTTTTTAGATTTTCAAAACCTAAATCTAAACTCTAATACTATGTTTGAATATAAGAAATGGTAGAAGTGAATTATTATTTATAAACAAACATAAGGTCTCTATTTATAGATGCTACATAAAAATGACAAGACACACTTAAATAATATAAGACTAAACCCACAAGACACAAATAACCTAATACATTATTTTCTGTAACAATTCATTTTTCAAAAAAAAATGTTGTTCATATGTATGTCTTGATGTGTTTTTGAGATGTTTACTGTTTTTACATAATGTTTAAAATGATGTCAATTTATTTTTTTCCCAATCATTTAAAACTCATTACATTTGTTTTTGGGCATCATTATAATTATGTTTTGGCATAATTGTTTTTCTTCTTTATGATGATGATGATCAACATGCTAACTGGTTCTGCATCATATGATAATTTAGTTTCAGCAATGTTAATTAGATAACTCAGTTTTAGTTGCAGACTTTTTTTCTTGTAATTTATTTTGTAATTATTTTAGTTTGACTGGATATTGTTACTTAGCGAGGATAATTAGATTACATCTACTTTGTTGGAGGGAATGATGACATTATCCCTTGTTCTAATATACTAGTAAAAGCACATGCAGAATTTCATGCGTAATGGTTAGATAGTTACAAAAAAAGGAGGAAAATATATATAAATATTGTTAGTTTTTTTTATATCTCAACAACCAATCATTTATTATCATTCTTTAAATAATTCAAACGTTTAGTGTAGGCTCGAACTGCATGTTCTACATGTGCAGTTTTCTTAACGTGAGCAAAAATGGTATTGATTAAGACATGTCAGTTTGGTCCAGTCATTCATATCTCACTTAATAATATAGATTGTGAATTGTGTTGTTGAAAAATCATTGATGGTCAGATTTTTTGGTAGTCTTGTGGCCGTGAGGATTTTTTGATAATTCTTATGGAGGCAGAATTGCTTTTTCCTTTTGATCATATTCTAGAAAACAGGGAATTGATTTGAAAACTAACACAAGGAAAGTGTTTTCAACAGTTCTTTTTTACTTTTTTGATATTGTTAATTTTTTTTCTGAGGTCCTATAAGCTTAGAAAAGAAACCATCTATTGTTAGATTCGAATTCATTTAACCTTAACTCTTAACTTATTTATTAAATCAGTTGACAGGTCATGCTTTTTTTTATTATCCCTCTTGAAAAGCTCGCCAAAGTTAATTAAAAATCTCATAGAAAGTGCCTAAGACTTAGGCACCACGTGCTTAGAGAGCTTTAGGCACCTAATGCACCATGAAGTATTTTGTTAAAAGTACATCATGTTTAATACATTAAAATTATGTAAAATATTATCAACGACATGTAGAAAAATTTAAGAAACACCTAGAAAATCCTGAAAATGATTTTTCAGTGATTATTTGGTTGATTTTTTATTTTATGGGTGTTAATAATACTAATGTTTTGTTATTGATAATATTTTAGATTTTCCTTAAGCTTTAGTATTTAAAACATCATGAACTCATTTTAATGAAATGCATCCATGATGCATCTGAAGTTACCTCTATGTGTTTGTGTGTGTATAAAGAGTTGGGATTCCTATCTTCTTCAAATTTGAAACTCAATACATAAGTTTAAATCAACTTAGTGGAATTCATAGAAAAGTAATTTGATTAAATGAAAATTGTGTCCTAGATATAGAAATATCTAAGTTAAAATTTAAATGAAATCATGACTTAGATAAAACGTAATAATATCTAAGTTAAAAGGAAAAGAAAAACTAAATTACTTAAATGAAATTATAACTTAGAAAAAATATAAAAATATCTAAGTTAAAAGAAAAAATTAAATTAACTAAATGAAATTATAACTTAAATAAAGCATGAAAATATCTAAGTTAAAAGAAAGAAAAATTAAATTAATTAAACAAAATTGTAGCTTAGATATAATATAAAAATATCTAAGTTTAAAGAAAAAGGAATTAAATTGCATAATTGAAACTATAACATAGATAAAACATAAAATTATCTAAGTTAAAAGAAAAGAACTAAATTAATTATAAGAGAATGAAAGAACTGAACTCGTAACTAACCACATCCTTTCATCAAGTCTCTTCCTTGCAACAAGCATGTAATATTGTTATGTAATTTGATTATTTATACTTTGAAGGTTTACCTTACAATCATTGTTGTAAAAAGGGAAAAAATGGCTGTTTAAATGTTTTTTTTGCCTTGATCCATTTGATTTTTTTGATAAACGGGAAAAATGGTTGTTTCCCCTTTTTAAGAAAAATGGCCGTTGTCCCCATTTTTTTCATCTTTTAAGTTATTTTAATTGATATAATTTCACTTTGTTGTTACTTATCATTTGTTTATAACTTAATTGTACTTTTTATATATTTATATATGTTGTAAATTTTAATATTTATTCTTGAGTAGCAACTAGTAAATATAATAAAAAATATCTTTTTTAAATTTTATTAGATATAATTGAATTAGAATTGATTTTAATCAATTATGTTGATGATTGTGATACTTGTGTATTTGTAATTATATTTATACATTCATTTTTTATTTATACCGTTTTTTCAAAAAATTCCCGTTCAAATCCCTTCAATTTTCAACCAGTATAATGTCCGTTTTTGCTTTTTACAGCATTTTCTTGCGATCAACATTTAGTACTTGAAATGGTTTGAGGTATTGCCTCATTTTTGTTTTGCTTTCAGCTTGCAGAAGCCTTGTATGAATATGGAAAGGGCAACGATCAAAAGGTTTTTCATTTGCTTGGGCCAGAGTTTGATGCTTGTGACTATAAGGTTTGATTGACTCTGTGTATGTTTGACTATGTTTGAAATACTTCACATGGCTAAATAATAAATGATATTTTACAATTTTGTATGCTAATTAAATTTATGTTATACTAGATGATTGGAGCATCTGATGAGCAACTAGATGTCTTCAATGAAGTTTGGTATGGTGTCTTACTGAACACAGGACATGGTTCCAAATGTAAGTATTTGATGAAAGTCTGAAAAGGATCTTGAATAATGTTCATGAGATATCAAGATGTTGGCATAATATTTCTGCATTGTAGTGATCGAAGTACTTGAAAGTAGAATCAAGCAACGTGAAGGAGCACCGTTTCTTTGGCATATGCTGGTAACTCTCTACGTTTGTAATATACATTTTTACATGTTTACATCTTTTTATCAGCATTCATTATCTTTATCTGCTGGATTTGCCAAGTTTACCTAGTTTGCTCAGTTTAATCTACCTTTTTTTTTTAAGTAAAACCTAACCCAAAATTCATCAGGCAGTTTGGAGCTTGCCAAAAACAGAAATACAATGGAGTGGACCTAGCTCACTGGAGGATCCGAACCCAGATACAAACAGCTAGATCAGGACCAAAATAGGGAAAAACATAAACAAGACAGGATTAGTCACCCTGGCCATTGGGGATGTGTAAGGCATCCAGGATAGCTTGCCTACGAGTTGCAATGGAAACAAGGTTCCTGACAAAAAGACCTTAAAGCCTGTTGAGAGCAGCCTTCACCATGGCATCCACTGCCCTATTAGCTTCATGGGAAATATGATGGAAGGATCTGACATTATTAAGATGTCTCCATAGTTGAATCCAATCAGTGTACCACAAGACCAGTAAGATCACCCCTTCCATTGATAATGGTCAGTAGATTGAGGGAATCAGTGTCCACTTCTGGAGAGTCCAAAGGTATGCACATATGGCGGTAGTGATAAAGTCCCTCATTAAGGGCAAGAGCCTCAGCTTCCAAAATGTTAAATACAGCCATGGGATCTGCAGAAGGCAAAGATGATAGAGCCTTGGTCATCATGGACTACTCCACCCATAGCATCTCCCTCCATAGTGACAGCACCATTATTGTTGAGTTTGTTACCAAATTTGCTCGGTCTGTGCCAATAAACCCATATGATTATGGGTAGGAAATTTTAAACCCAACTTCATAAGGGTAGGAATGTCCCCAAGTCAATTGCAAGTGTTCTTGTGGGCATGTATAAAAGTGGAGAGGGCAAGTTCAGTCCTCTCAATAATACCTTGATGGGAATCTTTCCTATTCTCAAATGTTGCATACATCTCTTTTTCCAACACTCTCAAAGGAGGTAGACAACCGGAAATTTAACACTATTGGTTGAGAGTTCTTTGCTGACCTTAATGTGTGTTTAGTAAATGAGAAGCACTCTAGCGGAATATGAAGCTTAAGACCCAATTTCTTGTTAATCCAAAAATAGTTGAGGATGGCTCAATCTCTTTCAAAACAAATGTGATCAGAGGTTTCCTCCTCCCGCACATGGAGACAACATTTGCAGCTAAAAGCAAGCTGGATTCCTCTCTTTTTTGCATTCATTTCAGTAGGGAGGATTGAATGGAATAGCTGCCAGATGAAGAATGATATTTTAGTTGAAAGGAATTTGCACCATAGACCCCTATTCCATCTGTTAGGGGCAGATCTTTTGCGGATGACTTTCCATGCTATCTGGACAGTGAGATTCCCCATAGAGGAGAGCTCTCATCTGAAAGAGTTAACGTCATTAGATACCTTGAATGCTGTTGTGGATTTCATTTTTAACGGTTAGAAAGAGGCAAGGAATTGAGAATATTAGGGTTGGCATCAACTTCAGCTACCGGGAGGCCTTCCATACTCGGAGGGGAAGAAATTTTTGAGGCAACAGGTCTAGAGGGGAGCCATCAGTCTGTCCAGAAATTAATCAAACATAGACCCCCCAACCATCTTGCAAAAGGGGCAATTCTCTTCCAAGCAATACTGAGGAACCTCCAACTGCTGGAATCACAATGACCTTGGCCTTGGAAGGGAAGACCATGTTTTGCCATTGTTACAACAAACCAGATAGAGCATTTATTGATTAGCCTCCAAGTCATCTTCATTCTTGGCACCATCATGAGTTTCTAGAGATCTCTAAGCCCAAGACCTCCTTCATCCATTGGTTTTGTGATCTTTGCCCATCTTAACCAATGGGCCTTGCCTTCTTCCCAAAGGAATTTTGCAAAGATGGAATGAAGCCTATCAAGAATGCCTATAGGAATGCCATAAACACTCATAAGGTGAATCAAAAGACTAGATAGAACATGCTTGAGTAAAGTAATCCGAGCACTAGGGGACAAAAGCTTCCTTTTCCAATTAGCCAATTTGTTTTGCACCCTATGGATAAGATGTTCAAAGTAGATGCATTTGGTCCTACCCTTGAATATGGGGCAACTTAAATAGCAAAAGGGGAAGTGGCTACTATTGAAGCTGGTTGAGCCCTTAATCATGTCAACTCTTTGATCTGAAATGTTGTTTACAGCTCCAAAAAGACTTTTGTTGATGTTTACTTTTTGCCTTGGGTATAATTGATAGTCATTGAGAAGTTTCATGAGAGTTTCCAAGTCCTTTGTTTGATTATTAAGGAAGAGAAGTGTGTCATCAGCATCAAGGAGGTCAAACACCGCAAGTGAGTCACGCCCATAGGTGTAGGGAGTGACATAGATGCTATCCACAAGAGCTTGTAGATTATGACTAAGGGCTCCTCCATAATAATGAATAAATAGGGGGATAAGGGGTCCCTAAAGGCCTTGAAGAATTCTGTAGAGCCACCATTCAACATGACTGAGAAATTCACATCTTTAGTACAAGCTTTGAGCAAGCCAATATTCTGTTCAAAGAGTTTGAAGGTAGCAAGCATTTGAAACATAACAGGCCACTCCAATCTATTGTATGCCTTTTCCATGTCAAGGTTTAGGATTAAATTTCCCCCTCTCTATCCCTTATTGATGAATTGGGCAAGGTTTTGAGTTTGTGCTACGTTATCAAAGATACTTATGTCATTTATGAAGGCTCTTTGAGGAGGTGAAATCAACTTATGAATGAAGGCAGATAACCTTTTAGTGAGGATCTTTGCAATGATTTTATAACAGACATTGCAAAAGCTGATTGGCCAAAGATCTTTAAAATCATTTGAGCTATCTTTCTTAGGAATAAGAGATAAAAAAGTTGCCCGCTAAGAGGAGTCAAGGTAACCATTGTGAAAGAAATGCTGAATGACCTCAATCAACTTTGAAGCTATGATATCCCAACAAAATCTGAAAAATTCTATAGTGAAACCATCTAGACCTGGAGTGTGATCTCAATCAATAGAGAAGGTGGCTTCCTTAATTTCCTCTGTGGAGGGACCGCACAAAGCAGGAGGTTATTGTTCTCCCAGATTACCCTTGGAATAACATCCAAGAGGTTATCATTTAGCCGAGAGCCTTCTGAAGTCAGAAGCTTGTGGAAGAATTCTTTGCCTTTATGACGAACCTCATCCAAGGAGCTGGAATTAGAATTGAAGATAAAGGCACCAACCCAATTGTCACTTCCTCTACAATTGATAATCCTATGAAATTAGGTAGAATTTGTGTCCCCTTCGTGCAACCATTTTGAGCTAAGAAAGTTTCGTTCTAGGGGTCCCTTTTACAAAGATTCATCTGCAAGGCTTCTACGTATTTGAAGGCATCTTCATCCCAACCTATTGTAGTTTGTCTTCTATGAGGTCAATCTCTTGCATTAAACGAACTCTGTCTTGGTCCACATTGCCAAAAACCATTCTGTTCCAATGTTTGATGTGAAGTTTCAAAGTTAAAAGCTTAATGTTCATTCTTTTCAAGGGGCAAGGATCATTGACAAAGCTTCAGATGGTCTCAACCATTCTGTGGAAGCCCTTGTGGAGAGTCCACATGCATTGGAATCTAAAAGGAGTTGCACTAGTCTAGTTCACCTTTGTCAAGGTGAGGATCATTGGAGAGTGATAAAACTAGGTCCTAGGGATGTACTACACCAGTGGATGCCTACCGCTCAGGTTGTTGGTTAAAATTCTGTCAAGTCTCCTGTACTGATGCCCAATTCTTTTTTGATTATTGCACCACAATAAGGCATCCTCTAAGTGGGGTACATCAGTAGGTCTCGTAATGTTGATTAGCTCATTTAGTTCACTTGTTATTTCTACCAATTTTAGAGTTTTGTACCCAATAGCTTCGTTTGGAAAGTAGACAATGTTGAAATCTCCCACCACAATCCAAGGGATGTCTTGGTACCTGCAGAAGCTGTTGCGGAGATCTTCCCAAAGTAAGCATTTGAGAGCTCCCTGACAAGAAGCATAAATGGTAGACAGGAGAAAGGGGGTAGTTCCATTTGTGTAAGAAAACCAGCTAGTGATCAATTAGTCAGGTATCTTCCACCTGTCGGAAAGTGCACCACTCCGACCAAAACAACCATATTTTATTGGACTTGGTATTAGCTAGCCAATTTGGCAACCAGACAAAGTCAACAATTTCTTGAGCTTTAATTGGGGAAAGGTTCAATAACCACAGCAACTGAAGCCCTGTTCTGTGTAACCATGTTCTTGAGGGAAAGTTGAGAGGCCTTGTTCCAAAGGCCCCTACAATTTTATATGATCATCTTCATGATCAAAACAAGAGCCAATTAAAGGAATGGGGGCTTACTACTCCTATTTGAAGGTGGAATAGTGGAGGAGGCTATGGAAGCTTTGGACGAGTTGATTTTGCACCTTTTGAGTGGGTAAGATTTCCAAACATAGGATGTATTTTTTCATTTTTTTTCATCTTCTCCTTCTGAGCGGTGTTCCAGGTCAACTGTAGGGGCAGGATTATCGTGCTCTAAAGTGGGATAAGGGTCATATCATTCACATTTGGAACTTTATTAGAATTGAGTTCCTCTTCAAAGTTGGCATCCTCAATTGTGAAATTTTCCCATTTGACCCTCTATTGAGTAGAGGGCTCAGAGACATCAGGAAAGGTGATTGGTTGATGTTCAACATGCATAGTCTCCATTGGAGTGGGTTCCTGGTCAGAGTTGACCTATTGTGGCTCCTCCAAAAGGTTTGGGGAATTCACCAGTTGCGGATGGGGTACAGGATTTGAGAGTTGGGCATTTGAGGTTGTATTTTTCTCCTGAGAGGGTTGGAGTGGGGGTTCTTCAGACAATTTTCCTCTCTTGTACTGGACTAAGTATTCTCTAAGAATTCTTCTTCTGTCGTCTTTTCTTTTATTTAGCTTGCATTCAACCAGTTGGGGCAATCGGTTTGTCATTCTCAAGAATGGAGGAACCTAAACTGGGATTTCTTTGCTTTGTTTGAGAAGTGGCAAATTGGTTCTGCCTTTTACATTCATACTCATATGTCCTACCTTAAAACAATTGGAGCAGAACCTAAGCTCATTGGGACCGTACTTCACTGGTTGAACAATGATCTCCTCCCTATTCCTAATTTTGTTGGAATGTAGCAAAAGTCTGGAGAGATCTATCTCTATGCAAATTGTCGTGAGATTAGGATGCATGAAGCACAGAACATTCTAGTGTATACAGAGGTAACGCCCAAGCGTTCCAGCAATTGATTTGATGACGTCAAGAGCTTGCTGGTGTGCTCTGAGCCTCAAAAGGTTACCCAAATCGGGATCTAAGGAGATTCAAGGTTGGGAACAAAGGATGGAAACCAATGGGAGACAAGCATTCGTCGACTCTTAATATACCAAGCATCTTTGACATATGTTTAAATGAAATCTTCTTGGCATTTAAAGTGGAGAAGAACAAACCTCAAATCTATAGTAGTTGGGAAGAAGTCTTCCTAGAATGGAAGAACTTTCTTCATCTCAGTGTGAATATCAAACATGGAGGGTCTTTGTGTGCTGAAATGCTCAACCAAGGTCCAATAGAAAGCCCCAGTGAGTTGTGCGACTTCCTCCAATGAGAAGTTTGAGAATGGGTTCACCATTTTCGATTGTTGGTGCTCTTACAAGTATGTCTGAATAGGTTAGAGGAATTTATTTTCTCTGATGGAAGCAGTATATGAGATTTGGCATTATATTTTGCCATTATTATTAGATCAACCTCCATGACCTCTAGAAGACTGATTGCATCCACCACAACCTCCTTTAAAGGAGTTGTTCCGATTGTTGCCACTCATAGCTAGGTTAGCCATCATCTGAGAAGTATAATAATGTTTAGTGAGGCATACCTCGTAATTCAGTAACATACTTTGAAGATCAGATAGAGCAATGCCAATAGATTGGGTGGTGATGTTCTTAACCAGAGCCTCGTACTCTTGTCCGAGTTCACCAAGTATATAGAGTGAGAGTTCCTCCTTAGACAATGGAGATCCGACAATGGCAAGATATCCACAAGTGCTATGGCATGAGTGATATAATCACTCATTGATTGACTCCCCTTCATAGTTTGTAGATCAAACTTCACTTGAAGTAGTTGTGCTTTTGATTTAGAGGCATAAAGCCTCTCAAGAGTGGACCAGACACCTGCAACAGTTAGTTTGATTTGCTACCTGAGACAAGATGGGTGTAATGAGCGATGAAATATTTAACTAACTAAGAGTTGCTCTTGCCGACGCTAAGTAGCAGTATCGACACTCTAAAATCCATCAACTTTAGTCGGACATTAATATGTTCCATCGACATATCCCAATAAGTCATGTCCATGCAAGATCGCCATAAATGAGGCTCTCCAGAGAACGTAATTATTTTTTCCAAGCTTCACAGAGATTAGGTTTTGAAGACTGACCGGATTTGGTGCAGGTGTAGCAGCAAGCATGGAAGTAGTTTCAATTCCAGAAGTATTGGATGTTGACAACATTTCAGCAAATGAGATTAACAAGGAATTACCTGGTGCTTTGAGACCAGGTTAAAATATGAGGTATGCAGAGGGAGAGTAGAAGAATTGGGTGGAAGAGAAAAGGAGAATGACAGGATTCAAAATTTCAGCAAATGCTCACACACCAATTACAGAGATTTCACACAATATATAAGATTTTACAAGGGACTAGAACCTTCGACTAGATTAACAAACCTCTCACCTCCACGATGACACGCGGCTCACAAAGAATAAAGAATGTAACAAACAAGAAGAATATAAATCAACACTATATGCTAATAATTAATGCTTGTTCATCTTTAACGAAAGGCATTCAATGCTTGAGGTGTCCACCAATGTGGGGTCTAAATGCCTTACGTTCGGAAAATTAGTAATAATTAGAACACCTTGCTTGTTGTCTTTGGTTGCTTAAACATGCCTTCTGAATTGGAAATTCCAATTAATTTGTCATTTATCATTCTGGAAAAACACTTGTAGGAAAAAGCCTATTCCATTGAAGGCATGCCAGAATCTGCACATGTAGCTGAGAGGAGAAAGGTCCTTGAGGCAGCATATTTCTAGTAAATGGACTGATAGAATCCACTTTGAAATTCATACATGGGTTCTTTCCATCAATAGCTCAAAACCTCTTTAATGTCGAATGCAAGTTTTAATAACGGCTGGGCATATAATAAATATATGGGTGCCTTAGTATATATCATTGCAACGGAAGTTGTGATGAAACTGAACTATGATTCAGTATGTGTAATAAAACCGGTACATCATTCAATCAATCTGTATTACTTTTAGACCTACAAGTTGGTATGGAGTTTGGGCTATTTGTGCTGTGAGGCATGTTCTGTACTAATGATGCAAGAAATAGATGATTTTTTAGATTTGACCGGTGAAAAACGCGTGTAAATTATATGTAATAAGTATTTATATTATTAGATAATAGATTCCAAACATGGTATGATTGTTTTTCAACTTGATTTGAAAGAAAGGACAATTACGATTTATATTAAGTTAGCATGTGTATTGGTGCATAGAATTGTACGATACAAAAATTTAGAGGGTAAAGAATAAATGGAAGGAAGCTATACTTGAAGAATAGGAGGCTGTCATGGTCTATAGGATAAAGAGGAAGATCTGGGATATGAATACGAAAGATGGAAGGAGTAATATATTATTTGTTATTAGATAACAAACATTTTTTTAACTTAGTTTATTTGTTGTTGGAAGATTATCCAGGTGCATGTTCGAATTCTCCCTTTTACGATTATAAAAATTTTAAAAAATTCAGGTTTGTAAATCGAAGAGTGATTTTAGTAAATCAAAAAGGTTGGTATGTCATAAGAGATGTTGGTATGAAAACGCTTCAGTACGGTAGGGAAATGCTTGCGCTCCTGAGTTACAGGAGGTCTTGCAATTCTGAAAATGGACAAAGTCTTCTGCAGAAATTTTCAATGCCTATGTTTTCAATAGACATGTTTGCAAACGTATTTTTGTGAGGCACATATAACATTTTACAGAATTATCAAGTATGCAGCATGTTACTGGGGAATTAACAAATAACACTAATCAAATTTTGGCTAGGAGCAACAATATATATTTTGAATTCTGGTGAACACAAAAAAACCACCAATATAAAAAAACGACAAATCACACTACCAGATTTCCTAAGAATTAAATTTAAAATTCCTATGGAAGGGAAGTTGCATCTACATTTCTGAATTATGGGAAGACACCACCACCTCCTAAGAATGCATTCCGATATTCCATGTCTTTGTATTGATTCATGGTGAAGGTCGCTGTTCACCGCTTCAAATCAACCCTTGCTCCTTGAATCCCTCCGCCACTGCAAAAGACCCCATAAAACCAATTGGCTTCTTTTCAACGTAAAGCAGGAATAAAAGGGCGAGTGAAATAAAGCATGTTGCTATAGAAAATCTTATGTAGACCATTATGCAGGCATCTTTAAGTTGAGTATATATGCAATGACTTAATAGCAAGAGCGGATATGAGAACCAAGGAGTCCCTTGAACAGGAGAATTTGATGAAAACTTACCGAGTCCATGCAAGAGAAAGTAGGATTAATAATTTGATGAATATGCAAAATAGAGAAAATAGGATGTTCTATTTTGAAATGTCTAGGATTGCTTATTAGATTTGGTTAATCAGCATTCATTTATTGTTTAGTGGAATAGGAAAATTAATCTGCCACTCAAATTGCAGGGCATTTTAGGTATTGAAAATTGAATCAGGCGAATTTAAACCTCAATATTGTAATTTATGTCCTCAACTTACAATAGCACTCTTCGGCTATTAGTTGAAATATCAGATAGATTTATTTTTGAGAGAAGGTAAAAAAAATCAAATCTGTTAGATATATCAAACAAGATTTCAAACACACTAAAAAAAAAAAAATCATCAAGAATATCACTCGTATAGTGTGTGTCTATAAATGTAAAAATCCTCAACAAAAATTGTAAGCCACTTTCATAAACAAATTGCAACAGCAGGTGATGTGATTAGCCTTCTCCTGCACTGTAAGATCTACGAATGAAGGAAGGAATCATGGGTTGAAATTCAATCAAAAAGAAGAAGCAAAGCTAACCACACCTTAAGGAGACAACTCTGATTTGTTGAAGTAGAAAACACATTTTGTTTTATTAGATGTCAAAAACCAAGTTACCTTGTGAAGAGGATGGAACAATCACAACATTCATCTTTGCATTGTTGGGAGGTAGGTTAAGGCGAAGCGGAGAGAGCTGATCGGTCAGGACGTTGCGAACGCACACAATCACACCATCCATGCCCATTTCCTCCTCCAATCTCTCAGATAACTCCTGAACACTTGATCCTTCGAAAAGGATGCTGAAGCCTTCGTAGCTTTCATCCACGTTCCCCTCGTCATCCGCAACGTGGTAATTGATCATCCTTCCATTTTGGGCTTTAGCTGGCGGTGCCTGAAAATTGGGGAAAACGCATGCATGTAGACATCAATAGTCCTTCCATTAGGGTTTCGATTGAAGCCAGACTGCATTATCCTCTTCAGATGAACCACATCATGTGGTTTGATTCTCGACCAGATGGAAATTTTCAAATTCCAGTTTCCATGGGAAGAAGAACGGAACAAAAGAGAGAGATGGAGTTCACCTCATCAGATCCGCATGTCGAGGTCCTCGTGGGGCGTGGTGGGGAAGCAGATGAAGGGATCAGATTTATGTTCTGAAAAAACCACAACATCGGTAGCAGCTGCGTGAGTAATATTGAACTGTTCTTTATTACACATTTACCAATGTAAGTTCAGGGATGCAGGCATTAAAATTAATCTTTTAGGTGTACACATTATGATATAGAATACATAACTTAATAATATTTATTCACAATTAAATTCATAGCCATCGATTTATTTATCAACATCATTGTTGTTAATAACAATATCACGAAAAAGTGGTTGTGATCGTCAATTTATTCCACCTAGAAATCAGCATATGTACCTCTTGGGATTTCCGTCGTGATCTTGAAGAATCTGTCGTTGGCGTGGGCTCCGGCACCATCTTTGCCAGGATTTCGATGACTTCCAAGTGCCAGAGCACCCAATCCTGCGTCGCCGTCCGGGAGGGTACGTCGTGGGTGATCGAATTCCTGTAGGGGTAGGTACCTCCGTTGGCCCGGAGGAAGTTTCCGTACCGGGTCTTGAGCTTGATCTTCATGACTTCCCTCACCGGCTCCCACTCGACGGAGGAGTCGAGCCTCGCGGGGAGGTCCTGGATGACCTTGTGGCCCGTGAGGCCGAGGAGGAAAGGCTTGTTGGAGGCCGTGAGGTAGCGGCCGTAGTAGCTCTTGAGGCGGACGAATCTCGAATCGCTGTCGACGAACTCCACCGTCCATCTCGCTTGGGGGCAGGCGCCATTCCTGTCCTGGATGACGGACTCGTCGTCTTCCGCGATGAGGTACTTGTCGTGGTGGCTTCGAAGGCGGACCACCTTCGCCCTGCTGAACAGGTCCATCCGGAGTAGAAAGAGTTCCGGTGGTGGTCGTAATCCTTCGAAGATGTCTCTCGTTGCCTGCAAAACCCAAATCGATCAGAACACCGCAACCATGAGCGATGACTTCTGCAGAGAGAATGAACCAAACGGTTGATCCGAAAATTTCTCTCTAATTTCTTCGTCTATGAGGTATTTCCTTTGAAACGTTAGCCAAGGGTTGGGAAGAACTGGTCAAATATGGTGAGGCAATCAGACATGAACGTGGGAGGAGCAAAGAAGACCACAAAACCCAAGATTGAAGCAAGGAAAACAGACCAAATCCGACCTTTTCGATGTAAATCAACGAAGGCCGGAAATGAACAACCCAGAGACCAATTCAGAATCTACCACCCATCCATCCATTAGTTCAACCTTCCTACCACTCTCAACAGACCAAGCCAGAAACGAGAACAGAAGAAGACACAAAGAAATAGATTATCAGAACCATTATCACCGGTAAGAAACAAAGATGGAAGGAAAGGAGGGGATGAGTGGGAATCTGAACCTGTTCAACCTTAAGGTCTTCCGGGAAACGAAATACAGAGAGGAAGAGGAAGAGGAAGAGGAAGGGGAAGGGGAAATATAGACAAGCATCCAAAGAGGCCGTGTGGAGAACAAACATATATAAATGAACAAGAGAACAAGCAGATAGGCTAGGCTTTTTCTTCGTAGTTATCGTCCACTGAAGACGTGTGTCGTGGAGTCGAGAGGAGAGGACTCGGCCTGAAATCCGCGGCAGTCGTCCCGGCTGGCCGGCTCGGAGTTCAGACCACTGTACGTCTCTCAGCACCCGGACCCACCGCCGGTCACGACGTCGACGGCTATTGACTCCGAAGGATTTGGGCTTTTTGCAGAACCGGTCCTATGTTTTCATGATGCTCAGGCAAGTAACGAACCTCCATAAAGTAGTTCGATGATATCAAAACTTGAAGCGTGTTTTATGTAAAATGTCCTTGAGGTTTAAGTATACACAGTAGTCGATACCGTCTTTCGCTCATCATCATCATCATCATCGTCATCTTCTTGTGAGATCTTAATCTTAGGTGTTTATTATTTCACAATTATTATAGAGTCCCTTGATTACGGTAGAATTGTAATTTCAACATAAAATATTAAGGTTGAAAGATGGAAAGAGTAGGAATAAACTTATGTATCTGAATCATTGTCGGAGGTGTTTGTGCCTTCAGAAAATTAAAGAAAGATGTACGAAAATTTACAATATTTAATCATAAAGGGACTCCAGGCAACGACGACAAAGGTAAGTATTTTTTTTTTCTTGTATATCCTTGAGTTACGCCTTGTATTTTTATAAGGAGAGGTGTCTCATTAATCGTCGCCCCTCTGCTCCTAATTTTTTCGGATTTTCGTAATCACCGAAGATGGACGTGGTCTTCGTGACCACTTCGTCCAGCATCTACTGTTTGGTCCCAAAGACCATGTACAAAATGTCATACATCAAACATGTACATTCTCATTTTTCATGAGACGTATAATATTTTAATTTCTACCGAAAGTCTAAAATTTTTAAATTTTAGAACCTATCTTAATTTTTGTTATCCATAAAAATATTTCTCAACTCCATCAAATTTACATATTTAATGAATTTTTTTATTAAAGTTCATTTCATCGTGAGATCAACAATTATATCACTTATAGGGATATAAGTTAGTTAATTTTACTTTTACTTCTTTCCACAATATCATAAATATAGTGATAATGTAATTTAATATGTCTTTCTTTGGAAGTATTTGTATAGCTTCCATTGGTAACGAGACTTAAGAGGTGTTTGTACGTTAGAAAATAGTGAGGGAAAAAATGATAGAATATCATAAAAAATAATGAAAAGGAAAATGATAGAAAATAACAAAAAATCAGTAGAAAATCAAGATATTTGCACAAAATAGAAAATGATAGAATTTGAAATACGTATGTTTGTGTACAAAATAGAAAATAACGAAAAATTATAAAATATATATTTATTTATAAAATAAAAATGTTGAAATTAATAAACTAAATATTTTTTGTATTTATCTACAAGATAGAGAATAACAAAATTTGTTATAGATAATATAAGATAGAATCGTTTATGATAATTATTACAACATAAAATACATTTCACACATCTTTATTATTCCACATATCTCTCATAATATCAATTTTCATATATTAAAGACATAAATAATTTCTATATCAAAATTACACATTATTAATATATTTTGTGATAATTCATATTTTATTTTCCTTCATTTTTCATTAATTTCAGAGATAAGAAGGTCGAAAAATGAAAAAAAAATTTTCTTATATATCAAGGGAAAATGATGGAAAATCATTTGGTATATAAACATCTAGAAAATAATGGAAATATTTTTATGTCGTTTTCTACGTGCACAAACATCTCCTTAATGTCTCAGATAACTAAATTGAGATTTAAATTATTTAAGAATCTATTTATCTATATTGCATGTGTGGTGGTTATGCTATAAGCAACATACTCAGTTTTCTATATGTATGTCACATACTCTTGCTTTTCCAAGACATAACTCCACCTATAAAGATGAACACATGTCTTGAAGCAAACTTTTCATAATCTTTGTCACCACCCAAATTTGCATCAAAATATCTAAGTACTTTAAGTTCATCCACTTGAAAGTTATCTTATGGTGCAAAGCTCCTTTGAGGTAATTCATAATCCTCTTGACAATTTCCTAATGTGTCGTTTTAAGATTACTTTAATACTTACTTATCAAACTCACAACATATGTCAAATTTAGTTGTATACATATTATTGTGTACATAAGACTTTCAACCACTTATGCATAAGGTACTTCTAAAAGTTTCATTTTCTTTTTAGGATATCGGTCCTTAATCTTTTCTCATACAAATATGGTGTAGGAGTGGGATAGAAATTTTGCATTCCAAATCTTTTAAGTAAGCTAATTTTTTTTAACATTATTCAAAAAGTCAATATCATTTTTAACAAGTAAAATATCATTCACATACAAGGATAATATTATAAATTTACTCCCACTTTTTTAGATATATACACAATTATCTAATGTGTTTGAAACAAATCTCATTTCCATAATTATATCATGAAATTTTCTATACCATTGTCTAGATGATTATTTCAAATCATATATTGATTTTTTAAATTTGCGTACTTTATTTTCATTTTCTTCTACTTGAAAACCCTCTAAGTTGTGACATATAAATATCTTCTTATAAATCTCTATTTAGAAATACAGTTTTTACATTTATCTAATGTAATTTTTAATCAAAGTATGCTATAATTGCCAATATTATTCTTATTGATGTGAACTTAGCCATCAAAGAATAAGTCTCCTAAAATCAATTCCAAGAATTTGAGTAAAACCTTTGGCAATTAGTCGAGTATTGTATTTCTCAATAGACCTATCAACTTTTTCTTAAATATCTACTTACATCTTATAATCTTTCTATCTTTAGGTAAATCACATAATTCTCAAACTTGATTTTTTTTTATAGAGTCAATTTATTTGTTTATTGCTTTGAGTCATAATTCATTTTCCTATGACTTAAGCATTTCTTATACGTCTTGGATTCCATGTAATTATCTTCTATATCAATTAATAAGCATGAAGACTCACAAGAATATAAGTGGTAATTATCCATCTATGTAGGTTGAATTCTTCTTCTTTTGTTGTCAACTTGTGCTAGTTATTTTGGTTTTCACTTGGATCTTCCATATTTTATTGAACATCTTGATTGTGTCCCACAATTTCCATGGGTTCCTATCTATTCTTAATGTTAGGCTCTTTATCCATATTATTTCCAAGAGTCACTTTTGGGAACATATTAAATTGATCATCCATTACAAATAAAGGGTTCGTATCATTTTCACTTTATTCCCTTTCTTCCACATTTTCTAAAAAGGTAGCATTTCTATATTCAATTATTTTCTTTTCTATATGGAAAAATCTATAACTGAGAGAATTTTCACAATATCCAATAAATCTACATTTTAAGATTCTAAATTCTAACTTATTCCTAAGCTATGTAGAAATAAGCACATGTGCTAGAAAACCTTATTTTCTTAAATGATTCAAATTAGGTTTTACTTCGATACAAAATTCATAAGGTGCATCTTGAATAGATTTGGTGAGAATTTTATTTAATACATAATTAGCTACAAGTACTACTCCTCGAAATCCCTTAAAAATCATAAAATGTAAAAATACGTATCTTACAGAATTTATTAAAATCCTATTCTTTTTTTTGCACATCATTTTGTTATGATGTATAAGGTATTATAATTTACATTTTAATTCCATTCATTTCACAAAACCTTTTAAATTCATTAGAATTATATTGCTTACCTCTATTTGATCTTAATACCTTAATATTCCTTTTAAGTTGTTTTTCTACTTCCATTTTATATCTCCTAAAATAATTTAATACTTTCGTTTTATGAGATATTAATAGACATAAGTATACTTGGAGATATAATTTATAAATGTTACAAAATATTCCTTATTATTATAAATTTTTATACTTAATGGAACACATACATTTGAATGAATTAAGTTCAATAATTCATTTGTCCTAATTCACTTTTCAAAGAGTTTTTTTGTCATTTTCCAACTAAACAATGTTGTCAATTTACTAGATTAAGATTCTTAATTTCTGGTAAGAGTTTTAATTTTACCATTTGTTCTATTTTAAAATTTCTAGTGTGACCTAGTCTAAAATGTCATAATTCACAATTTGTCAAATAACATAAAGAATAACCAGAAATAACATTCATTTCACTTTATTGTTAATTACAAAAATATGGAAAAGATCATGTTCAAACACTTTTCAATCTTTTTCAATTTGACACATGCTTGTTGTAAAAATGAACTTCTAGGTCATTCTTCAATAATGCAGAAATAGAAATTAAAATTTTCCTCATTCTAGGAGTATAGGAAACATCCTTTAGAGAAACATAACGTTATCACCCAAATCTAATTGATAATTGTTGACACCTTCTACATTTAAAAATAGGTGTTATTCCCTATATAGATGCATTGTTCGTCAAACTTAAAATTTTCAAAGGATTCTAGTTCCTTCTTGACTTTGCTATGTGTCAAATTACATCATAATCAATCCACCAGTTATTAGAACCAGGAAATACAACGTTGTTTCATTCCATTGTCTCAATAGACACTCTTTTGGCTTTAGAAGCTTGCTCTAAATTCTTGTTATTGTTATCTTTATTTGGACAATTTGATCTAAAACGACCAAACTACCTACATGAATAACAATATCCACGAGGCTTCGAGGTGGCTACGACTTAAAACTATTTCTTGTCTAATTTTTTCTTTCCTTTTTGATTCTAAAATGTTGTATTTGCCTCTTCTAGATTTAATTCATACCATTTTCAACTATTTATGATTTTCTGCTCCAACCTTGCCAGTAATTCTAAAAGCTAAACTAGAGTTGATTTGATGGTTGTGGTGACCATTTCAAAATTGTTTGGCAAACTATTTAAAAGTATCGTTACTTGTAACTTTTTCGCCTCTAAAATGATTAGGTCTTTAACCAACATGATCATATTGTTAATATACTTTATGATACTCTGTCTTTTTACATCTTGCAACAATTCTACTTCTGAAAGAACATTTGAGTATTTATTTCAATAGTCATGTTATATTTTCCTTTTAAGGCATTCCACAATTTATGTGAAGTGTCGTACATCTTAAAATATTTTACTAAACTATCTTCTATAAATATTAATATAATGCTCTTTCCTTTTTGATTATCATATTTTCATTTTATTCATTTTTATAATTTCCACTTTTGGAGCATTATTGTCTACTTCTTGAAGAATAAACTTAATAATATATTCTAAATAAGAGCGTATTTTATTTTTTTATGTCACATGTCATGATTTGCTTCATTCAATCTTTCTAACTCTTGTCATCTCAATAAAAATTAATTTACTAACAGCTATAATTGCAAATCTATGATTTTCTTTTAATTTTCAAGTAATTTTCACGACAACTATTTTTTTGTTTTTTCAAAAGGAAAATATATATAACTGATAATAATAATGTATGCAAAACAGAAATTTTAAACTAAATGACAAGATGTTCGAGCGAAAATTATCCTTAAATTAATTAAATCATGTAATTTGAATTCTTTTTATGTTTATATGTATATCTATATATATATAATGAATAATAAAAGCGAGATAAAGACAGAAGTTCCTAACTGAATCGGGTGGGCATGCACAGTTGAGGCGAACGCAGGAGGTGGGAGGGGGGCGGGGTGCAGCAGCAGAGTTGGGCGGTGTGCGCGGAAGTTCGAGCACGGGAGGCTGAACGCAAGGGACAGGCGGCGTGTGGCGAGCGCGAGAGGCATAGCGATGGCGGACGTGCGTGCGGTAGGGTCAGCGAATGCAAGAGGCCGAGCGGCGGTGGACGCGCGTCGAGGCCGGAGGAGAGGCGGCGAATGCGCGCGGTTGGGGCGCCGAACGCGAAGGGCGAGCGGTGGTGGACGTGCGTGGAGGCCGGAGGAGCAACGGCGGGTGCGCGTGATTGGGGCGGCAAATGTGGAAGGGCCGAGCGGTGGCGGACGCGCGTGGGGTTGGGTCGGCGGACGCGCGTGGGGTTGGGTCGGCGAACGCGGGAGGCCAAGCGGTGGAGGGCACATGCGCGCGAAGGAGGGGCGCATGCGTCAACGGGCGTGTACGGTCGCGGTGTGCGGCAGCGACAAGGTGATGTGTGGCGGAACAAAGGAGCAGCACGTGGTCAGAGATCATCGTGGCTCTGATACCAATGAAGGAAGGAGCTCCGATGGCGGCAACAACAAGGGTAAGTATATTTTTTTCTTGTATATCCTTGAGTTACGCCTTGTATTTTTATAATGGGAGCGTCTCATTAACCATCGCCCCTCCGCCCCCACCCACTCCAGCCTTTTCCGGATTTCCAAAACCGCCGAAGACGGATGTGGTCTTCGTGATCACTTCGTCCAACAAGATTTTCTAAGCATTTGTCCTGTTTCGAAAAAGGAAAAGATTTATTCCACTAGTCCTTTCCTTTTCCGAAAATAAGCATCCATTTTCATTTCAACCATATATGATCAAAATATAACATCACAGAGTTCAAAATTGAAAGAAAACAACTAACAACCATATTCCACTAGTCTATAAGGTTTAGATGCTAACGAGAAAATGAAACCTATGTTATCAAGTATTTAGTAACAAGCATTTGCATTGTCAGAAATGTCAAAAACAATGTATAAAAACAACAGCAGTAAGGTACAAGTGGTAGAACATTTTATCCCAATTATGAACACAAGTACATCGATAATTCCAAATGTATGAAAATTACGTGGTATTAATTATCTTCATGCCTAAGTTCCATGTTAAATAAATCTCTTGAACTTGTTTTTATAACTATATGCTACCCTTTTCTACAAGGTCAAAAACATAAAACACTTACTTCACTTAAGATGCTAAAACAAAATGATCATCATAAAGACAACGATCAAGCTTAATTAGAGTTAAGTTAAACTCGTCCTTCTTTATTGTTCGTTCCCCCAACAAGATAGTTCACCTTATTACGCTTGAATAAGAAGACTTTCTTATCAACAACATCTTCAAGAAATATAATATCGACAATAAGACCATAATATGTGGCATGTCCTTTAATTAGGTGCCTATCTCTTTCTAAAGAGAAGCAAGAAGTTCTTGCAGTTAAAACTACTCCACCATTTTGCGTATGTTTATCCTTGATAAGAAAACAATAGCCATTTATTAGACAATCCTTGTATCTCTTCATTTGTGAATTAGGTTCTGAAGATAGCCATCTAAGTTCCTCTAAAACTGCCTCAGAGGAATTTTCACACATCAGTCGTACCTACTCAAGCAATAAACAAAGAAGATCACACCTATCTTAATTAACTTATTAGACTTAAAAGAGATATTTTGAACTCACATGTTCTCTAAACCATTCCGAAAACTCAAAAGCATGAAAATTTTCCAATTCCCATGCTTGTGCATGAGGATTTATTTTCCTTAGAATTTGAAGATGTTCCCTATGTGGACAAAATATAATACATAAGTTAGTTGTATGTTTATCAACATTAGAATATTTACACATCAAACGTATATATTTTTTGTGAAATCATTACCTGCGATATGCATCAATTTGAATACAATTGGTAAGCACACTTCGATAAGCTAATTGTAATGTACGATAGTCTAATTCATGTACATCTTCGCCTCTTAGAACTCGTGCATGATTTGAGAAGATCTACCATCATAACGCGATATTATGAAAATCATCATTCTATGGTAAATGATTAAACTGTATGGAAACTCCTAAGTATCTTGAACAAAATGTCATGCATTCTATTGCTAAATAACTTTCTACAGTTGATCCCTCAGGATGACTAGTTTTACGATCATACAAGTTAAGAGTGACAATTTACCTAATAATTATATCATCATAACAAATATAATCATGTTATTTTGACATTATAAGTAATAATGTATTGTAAAGGTGATTTCAATATAATTTTTTCATTTTACCTTTCTATAGGATACATCCATTAATAATGTACAGGTCCTACAAGCCTTACTTCTTTAGTCAAATAAATAGGTAAATACACTATGATATCAAGGAATGAAGGTGAAAAAATAGTCTCAAGTTTGCATAGAGTTAACGCCACTTGAGAATTTAATGGTGAAAAAATAGTCTCAAGTTTGCATATAGTTAACGCCACTTGAGAATTTAATTGTATTAATTCCACTCTAGTAGTAGTTTTTGAGCATAGGACTTTGAAAAAATTGCATAACTCAATATGTACCTTACACATATCATGAGGCAAACTTCGTCGGATAGCTAATGGTAGTAAGTACTACATTAGTACATGATGATTATGACTTTTTAAACCTACAATCTTTCTTGTTTTAATATTAACACATTTTGATATGTTCAAAGCATAACCATTAGGAACTTTCACTCCCTTGAGTATTTGGCAAAAGATCTTCTACTCTTTATTTAGTGTAAAACATGCAGGTGGGCTTGCTTCGTTATTTATATCAATATGAAGTGAATCTCTTATACCCATATCTTTTAAATCAAGGCATGATTCTCTTATGTCTTTCGTTTTTCCTTCAATGCCCAAGAGTTCTAATGATTTTATTAGAAACATTCCTTTCAATATGTATGACGTTAAGATTATACCATAGAATAAGTGACTCCCTATGCAAATAGTTCTCTATCTTTAGATTTTAGGGATTTAAGTGTGTAATTTTAGTTCAAACCTACATGACATAAAATTGTAATATCACATTTTTCTCCTAAAATATAATTGATTAACTATTGAATCATATTTATTTCATATCATCTTGGCATACATGAATTTAGTTATAATTTTCTAATTTTCATGCATCAATCACATGCATATTTCTCTTTAATAAATCAAGGTAGGAAAAGGTAAGTCAAACAAGTTCATGCATTATGACTACTATTACCTTATATTCTCTAGCATATTACATGCGTTCTTGCATGTCACGCATCATGTACTCATAGGCATATTATGTTTGCTTACTCATCGATCGATGATAGTGTAGTTAACTGTACTACTTAATTAACGTTGAACCTTGGCCTTCTAAAACTAGACCCATTTAGGGTTCGTCCTCATGCATAAATAAGGGATATTGTACACAACTATCTTATAAGCTCCTAATTTTCTTTATCTTAGGTCCATCGACTCACTCTCTTTTAGGCCCATTAACCCTAATCTCTCCTTGTATGTTGTATACATAGATGTATCTACATCTGGTGCATACATACACTAATATCTATTAAGCATCTAAGAGACTTAACTTTTGGCAATGGAGTGTCTAACACATTTTACATGCATAAACGGAAAATTTACCCAAAATTCTTTAGTTAGATCAGTTAATCTTATCTTCTTCTTAAGGCATAAATGTTACTTGTATGCATTATATTGTATTACATCATAATGTTTTTCTAGTTTATTTTTCTAATAAATTAGGTGACGACACATGATAAATTTCCAAGTATTTGAGTTTGAGTATTTGTCAATTCATTTTATCGATGGCAACGTCACACCTGTACTTTTTAAAAATCTACTATCGTTCGACTCATAGCTATCTTTGAATCATATTTTTCCCTAAAAATACATTCCCTAAACTTTAATTCAAGACCAACTTTATAAAATTTGGTGATGTAGAGTGTAAGACACAAAATGTTGAAGTCAAAGATGGGTCGTAGTTTTTTGAACTGTAATTGTATTTTTGGCATAAATGATTTCGAAGAATTTCTACAATCAAACCACTCGTTTAATTGTAGGTTTAATAATTATCGTAGCTAGAGCAAGCCTTGAGTTTTCTAACGATGGTCTACTTGTTTGTTTTGAAGTTGAGAATCTCGATTTATATATTTTTGAGTTGGAGGCATTAATTGTCTGCATAGTTGAAAAGGATTCTGCGCCGCTCTATTGTGGAAATTATTGCGGACAACCCCAACTACGAAATCATCACCTTTTGTTAATTTTGGCAATTAGAATCCTCTCCAATCTTTTTAACGAGTATTTAGTTGGGATTTTTGGATTTCCAGATTGCAAGATATATATTGTTCAAATAGACCAATTTTCTGTAGAAGTATCGTTGGGTGAATCATCCTATTGCTTATTTGTATGTTTATATGCTTGATTATATTTGAATTAGTTGAGCATAAGTTGTCGTGTCAATTATCTATAATAATCTAAGCCTTGTATTGTGGACATTATTGGCAAAATTTCCTATATTTAAAGTGATTATAAAATTGCATGTGATACAATTAGAAAGATCCATAATACATCTCGTAGATTATTACAAGTTTGCATTGGTACAAGTTTCATTTGTCCTGTTACATTGGTGAAAGATTTGCTAGTCTTGTTGGGAAATATTACTGGCCCTTGATTATATGTTCCTATATTAGTCAATGTTTTTTTTCTAGTTTTGAATCAATCAAAGATTTGCTAGTTTTGAATCTATGTTTTGAAAATTTAATTTAGTTTTTGTTGACACTTACGATGGAAAAATTAGAGCTAAAAAAACATGGGATGATGAAAGAGAAGATTGAGTTGTTAAAATCTCAAAATACACCAAATGTTCAAGTAATTAACGTCTCACTTGAACTTGAAGGTCTTGACAATACGTAAATTCATAATGCGATGTTGTTGCTTGAAAATGATTTGAAGTGACGTCAATTTGTTTCTTTACCGTAGCATATGAGATTAGATTGGTTACTTTTTCAATTATCTTACTTGTCATGAATATTTATTGTATGAAACAATTTATCTTTTGGGTGTATGTTGTTGAACAACTTCATAATATTAGTTGTTGGTGGAATCTTTCTTTTCCTTAAATGTGGATGCTATTATTGAAGTGCTTGAAAACAATGTTGTTATGCTTTTCATGTATTTGCTTACTTCAAAATATTTCATGTAATTATTATAAATGGATTCCACCGACAATCCATCATTATTACAAAATCTTTCGAAAGAGGAGGAAGAAGAAGAAGCTGCGTTTTCAATATATTATTTCCTATGTGGAGTAACTAGTAATTTTAAGTAACATTTCAATACATACAAATAGAATTTACAGTAAAGGACAACAATATATCAAACATTTACTAGATTTTTCTTTACTCAATCAAATATACAATTGTCGTAAAATTTATCAAATAAGTGAAAATGTGTTTTTTTTTTTAATTTTGTAAATTATTGAAAAGAGGAGTATTGTAAAATAACAACAATATGAGTGTTGTCGAAGAAAAACATGAGATATGGTGTTATTTCAGAGTGATTTCATCATTAAAGTTAGATACTTAACACTTATTTCTGGCAATGCATAAATATCATAATTTTTTAATAAATTTCTATAATTTTTTTTTCCTTTACTTTTTGAACTTTTCTATATATATTTTTTCTATTATTTTTTTACCCTTAAGCATCTATGAGACATGTATTAGATTACCAACTCAACTAAAACATCAAGAAAAATAGATTTAAAAAATATATTAAAGTTGAAAATAGGAAAAATATAAATAAATATTACAATGGTCGTCAATTGGTACACGTCAATCATCCTCGATCTAAAGAATCCGTATTTGTAAGGACGGGTGGTTGCATCTAACGTACGTTTCTCAACCGTTGGTGTAAAATTCGCCGGTGGTGAAAATGAGTGATGCTTACGATCAATTATAATATCTTAACCGATCGGTGTATCTGAAATTTTCATCAACATTCAAATCAGTATCATTATCGAATAAAAAGTTAAGAGCGTTGTTTCTCTGAAATATCATCCGTTACATGTATTTATATTGCATTGAATTCTTAACCTTTGTAATATTATTTATCCTACTCCGATGAATATGTTATCCTATTATAATCAATATGCTTGACCTTATTATGGTCAATATTAGGTTGGACATATATACATAATTGATTTTTTTTTTTTACTCTTTTTTCGAAGATAATCTTCTTCTTTTTTATTCTTGAGTGCTACTACCGGTAAGGAACGAATACTCGCTTATATAGTTAGAAGAGATCATTTATTCTTTGAAAAATCATGAACACGACATCATCTTGTGCGAAGATGATAAACAAGTTTTTTTTTATCATGAGTTATAAAATTTGTGAGAAAAATTAAGATTCAAATCTAAAGAAAAATCTTAACTTTAAAAAATATATGTACACGTACGTCGATAAGTGGGAAACACGTCCAGTCCACTTGGACGCATGAGAGATTGACGAGTCAAAGTCTTCTTCTCCGGAGAAAGCAGGAAGTAGGCGATGACGCCAATATGAAAATTTCCGAAGACAAGTAAATGAGTTGCCTTAGTCAAGTAAAAATCAAACTATATTTAATAGTAATCAGAGTTAGACATCGACTAACTTTTCGTTACCGTAATATAAATAGACGGACGTTGTGTGTGTGTGTGTTTTCTTTTTGAAAATAGCGTCGCGCAATCCGTTCGATGGAAGGCGGAGGCGCAACAACTTCCGGCGATCGGAAGTTCGACGGCAGGTCCAGATCCGGCGAGGAAGGGCGGAAGAGAGAGCCGCCGGAAGTAGCAGAGGTTCTTCCGTTTCCGCTCTTGGAATTGTTGCTCCTGTGAGCTGATCATCGTCTCTGGATTAATTACAGGTAGAAAGGAAGGTACAGATGAGGAGGGAAGCGCACGATAAGTACATGGGGATGATGCTGGAGAAGGCACGAGGCATCGCCAAAGCTCAGTCAGATCAACGTGTTTAGAACGATAGATACGAAAAATAATTTGACCTTAACGTGAATAAAGATCTTCATTTATTGTTAATTAATTTTGAATTAAAGTTTCGTTAAAAGGTATTTACTTCCTGATGTTTCTTACCGGTTAAGATTTTGATTTTTATTTCGGCCTTCAAGACGGACAACCGCCGAGTAGATTTTCCAGTGCTCTTTTTAAACATCGATATTAATTTTTGTCAGAAGTGAAATTTAAATTTCTTTTCTTTTGTTGTAGAAAAAAAGGTTACATGGAACATATATATTTTAAAATTATCTATCTTTTTGTTAAAATTATTTAATCCAGTATGCGTTAAAAATTCGACTTAATTTAAGTAATATTTGTTGCTTTTGTCAATTGATTAATCGATTTGATTAGTCGTCGACGTGTAGTGGAAGAAAAATCCATCTGGACAGCGTGCTCGCCTTGTGCCCCAAGCAAACGAAACAACCCGCAAAATCTCTCGATCATGGCCGTCAATTTCCTCGCATTTACGGCCTGACGCATGTCTCCATTGTACATGTGGCGTCTTCTCAACCGAGACTATGGAGAAATTGTAGACATGCCCATATTTTCGAATAAAATTGCATTTAGTACATCCGCCACGGAGAAAAATTGTCGTCGTCTACCGCCACTACTAATATATTTGATTTTTCCATTAGAGACTTTGATCGTTTCGGTTTCTAATTTCCAAGTTTTCTGCCCCTGCGTTCGACGAAGGAGCATATGAAATTGTCAAGTATCCCCTGGATTTTCTGGATATTTTCGATACACACAACAAGAGCTCTGGGAGATTCGTCGCAGAGGCCGTCCTGGACTGGATCGCAATTGTACGTTAAAAAGAGGGATGAAAGAAAAAAAAAAAAGCTATTAGAAATAAAAGTACGGGAACCGTGGAAGGAGAGTAGAGGAAAAGATTTGTTGAAGTCAACACAGGCCGACAATTCCACTAGCCTTTGCCCCAGAGGAGGCAGCCGCCGTCAACAGCCAGTGCTGACCCGGACCTCCTCGGCACGGCCAAAGGAGGCTCTTTGCTATGGCGCTCACCGGCGCTGCCTGCCGTGGCTTGGTGGTTCAGCTCGTCGACGCTCACACCGGAGGTATGCCCTCTTCTAAAGAGGAGGTGTGGATTTTTTTTTTCTCTTATACATTTACGTTTTTGTTTTTCCCCTTGTTTGTCTTCGTGAGGTATGGACTGGTTGGATTGGGTTGTGGTTTTGTCTTGAAACTAAAAAATCCTTTGTATGATACTGAATATTACCCATTAGACTGCGTGCATTCGTTTTTTCCCCTTTTTGTTGGTCCATCGGTAATAACATCTCGTTTATTGTTGGATGCTATTTTAATCGAAGGATTTGTGTTCTGTTAATGCATTATTTTGGTGTCTTTTTGAGAAGCTAGTTTCCTGCAGAATCCTAGATCGTTGAATTGTTCGCATCTCTGAAATCTTAGTTTTGGGATCTTTACGTCCCTTAGCTATCGAGGGTAATAACACGGTTAGTCAAGTATACTCTCCTTGCTGTCCAATGTTTCATCAACTTATGATGTGATCCTAACAAGCTTTGCATACGTACTGTTTGATGAAAGAAGTTGTAGATCATGTATCTAGGATCGATAAAATTAAAGCCCAGCAAACATGTATAGATATCTACTGACTAATCGTTTGAATACTGGCAAACACACCCGTAACCATAAGAGTACACAAAGTTCTCGTATTGGTTCGGTCATGACCTATGTCCAGTTATCCATGCACCACCTCGTCATGTAGTTCCACTAAGTCTATCCTTTTCATAAGCGGAGAATACCTTATTACACCGCTTCCTCTCACATTGGATTACAAGAGCAGGAGTACAATGAATGCTTAATACTTTTGTTAGAAGAGAAATACAATAGGAAATGATAGAATATTTGTTGAGCAACCTATTACAAGTGCTCCACCAAAGGTTATATATAAACAATTAAATATAAGATTAAACCACATTAAAAATAGCCATCATTGAGCAAATGGGCAAAAAGTTTGGATGAGCCCTTTCAACGATCCACATTGGAATCAGATGTCCAAAACAGACATCTAGGCCTTTTTTTTTTCACTTTCATGGACATCTGAATCAAATGTTTGCTTGCTGATCGAACATCTGATCTTTGATCTACTAAAAAATAAATATCTACAGGCAATAGCCATATTTATTCAACAAATAAAACTTGTATTTGAGATAAATAATAAAAATCTATTTCTTACATTTTCAAACTTTACAAAGCAAACATTAATTAGTCATCTTAATTTTTAACATCTATTTATCAACTTAAAAAATATAAAAATAGGTCTCACACTATTCATTTTTACAAGTCATATCACATGAAAAACTATATTGGTATGTTTCTATAAGATGTGATATACTGGTAAAGAAGACAATAAAATGGCAATTGATATGAATATAACGGTGTTGGTGCAGTTTCTATTTTCGTCATGGCGTTTTAACTCTCACCTCCACAAGAATCCATTTTAAAATTTCACCCAGAAATAAATGAACAATCCTCACCATGGCCCATCATAATTAAAAAAAGAGAGTTGAAACTTGGTTTCAGTTGGCAGGAAATATCCTATGATTTGCTCACTGACATGCCACATCATCCTTTTATGGTCAATAAGCGGGCTTCTTATTTTGTGGCTATGCGGCCATTTTATGGAGCTTCAAGCCCTTAAAACCATCTTTGCGATGATGGCTTGTATTTGTTCAATAGCACTTTATAGGTTGCTCTATGTTAACTTTTTGAATGTATTGATTGCAGGGACTGGTAATTCTTGTCTTTATGCTTCTTTTGAAAGACAGTACTTAGTATACTAGTTTTATGTATTAAAAATGCTTGACATGTCAAATGTATTTAATAAACATCAAATTGCATGATTATTTAGAAAATATGGCAATCAAGTCTGCATTAAATTATTTTGATATCTTGGCCTTAAATAATGAATTATGTTTTACTCAGGTGTGCATGGTGAAAGGCTGATAAGAATGTTGACAACTGATGAGGCTTGATTCTTTACATATCCAACCTGGTTATTTATAAATTTGTAAGTACTTGATAGAATTTCTTTTGGACAATATTATAATTTCTATTCTCATTTTTCTTGGTGGGAATTCTATCTACGCCAAGAGAGGGCTAGATAGTTTCAATTTAGAGTTTGGAATATCTTTTGAAAATATTATTTCGATGATCTTTTGCAGATAATGTTAAGGCCAAAACAAATTAGCACTCTTTCCCAATGTGCAAGATCTTTTTATCTTGCAAGTTCGAGATTTGGTACTTCTGATGGTGCTCCATGCTCTTCATCTGAAGATGAACCTTATAAAAGGACGTCACATAACAAAGATTTGTTTCTTAATGAAAAGAAAATTATATTAGCATCTGATGTTGTGGGGAAAGGATCTGCTTTCAAGGATTCCATCAGAAATACAAGCCATCATCCTTCTGAGGGACATGGTTACTCTACTCCAGTTACACATGCTTTACCTTCTAAATCTTTTCAGAAATCTGGTAGCATTGATGATCATGAAGTTACAGGCGTAGTGTCCACAAATAATGCTGATCTTGCCACTCAAAATTCGTCATGTTCTTCTATATTGATGACTGATTCAGTGAACAATGGGTTCTCAACATCTGATCAAGGGGACTTAACTTATATGGTTGATGCCGGTCCCCCTGTGCCTGATTTAAGATCATCTAATACCAAGCCTTCTCAGTGGACTAAGAAGAAGAGTCAATCAAGCTCCTCATCGAATAGACAACGGGGCTCTAAGAATTATGCTACCAATACTGATCCTAATGATAGAATTGAAAGATCTAGCAACCAAAAAATTAAACAAACAATTTCAAGTGCTGTATCAGAAAATTCTGTTGATGTTGGAAAACCACAAGTGAATACTCGTGATAGAGGACATGCCATATCACACAGATTGAAAATTGTAGATGATTGCCTCATTCCTCATAAATCATCAAATGGGGCAATGTTTGAAGAAGAGATCATTACAGAAACCAATCCAAAGTGTGCTAATCATGTCAATAAGTTGCACCGTCCACTTAAGTCTGTAAAAAGGAAAGGGACCACTTCATCAGCGAAGTCATCTTCAAATTCTGGGAGACCAGTAGAGGTTTACCTTGATACACTGCAAGGGTTAAATTGGGGTACTGCAGCTGAAGAGGCTTTGGGAAAGATTCATTGTAAATTAAATCCCTTCCAGGCAAATCAAGTTCTAAAAGTACTACAGGATTATTCTGTTGCTTTTGGATTTTTTAACTGGTTGAAACGTCAGCCAGGATTCGAGCATGATGATCATACATACACCACTATGATTGGTATACTTGGAAGAGCCAGACAATTTGGATCCATAAATAGGCTACTAGAAGAAATGGTTCAGGATGGTTGCCGGCCAAATGTTGTAACTTATAATCGCCTAATTCATGGATATGGCCGTGCCAATCACGTTAAAGAGTGTATGGAAGTTTTCTTCCGCATGCAAGATGAAGGTTGTGATCCTGACCATGTAACTTTCTGCACTCTTATTGATATTCATGCCAAAGCTGGATATCTGGATGATGCAATGCATTTGTATCAAGAGATGTTGAAAGCAGGCCTATGTCCTGATACATTCACGTACAGTGTAATGATTAACTGTCTTGGGAAGGCAGGCCATCTGCATGCTGCTTATGAGCTGTTTTGTGAGATGATTGACAAGGGTTACACTCCAAACCTTGTTACATATAATATCATGATTGCCCTACAAGCAAAAGCAAGAAATCATGCCAGTGCATTAAAACTTTATCGAAGCATGCGAGCTGCTGGTTTCCACCCTGATAAAATTACATACAGTATAGTGATGGAAGCACTTGGGCATGAAGGATATCTTGATGAAGTGGAAGCTGTGTTTGCCGAAATGCAGCAGGACTGCCCTCCTGATGAACCTGTATATGGCCTTTTAGTTGACCTGTGCGGTAAGGCTGGGAAGGTGGACAAGGCTCGATTCTGGTATCAAGCCATGCTTGACGCTGGCTTGAGACCAAATGTTCCTACTTGCAATTCAATGTTAAGTGCATTTCTTAGGGCAGATCAATTCTCTGATGCAGACGACATGCTTCAGAACATGCTAAAGATGGGTTTAGTTCCTTCTCTTCAAACTTACACCTTACTTTTGAGCTTTTGCACTGAGATGCAAGGTAACATGGGGTTGTTTTGCAATCTCATGGCTACTACTAGCCATCCAGCTCATGTGTTCCTATCTAATATGCCAGCTGCAGAACCAGGTGGAGAGAATGTGAGGCATCATACTAGTGCTTTCTTGGACCTGATGCACAGTGAGGATAGGGAAAGTAAGAGGGGTCTTATGGATGCTGTGGTAGATTTCCTTCACAAATCAGGTCTGAAGGAGGAGGCTGGTTCAGTGTGGGAGATGGCTTATCAAAGGAATGTATACCCTGATGCAGTTACCAGAAAGAGCTCCGATTATTGGCTTATCGACCTCCATTTGATGTCAGATGGAACAGCAGTCATAGCACTATGCCGGACACTTGCCTGGTTTCGCAAAAAGATGCTCAATACTGGAGTCAAACCCAATCGGATTGACATTATAACAGGATGGGGAAGACGGAGTAGGGTCACTGGCTCTTCATTGGTTAGGCAGTCTGTAAATGATCTTCTGCATCTCTTTAGTTCTCCATTTTACTCTGAGAGTAGGAATTCTGGTTGTTTTGTGGGGAGTGGGGTGCCTCTTCACTCCTGGTTGGTTCATTCTTATGTAGACCGCATGCATTTGCTATGAAGTTCAAACTCTTAGATCATGGCACCAATGATCAATGCGGTTTTTTTATCAGGTAATTAAATTTTGTTCTTGGAAATTAGCATATAAGAATATTCTGCTCTCTTTAGTTTCAAGTTTTGGATTTGTCTGATGGCGTTGGTTACCTCACACGTCACATGAACATGTTCTGAAAAATTCACACATGGGTGGCCTACCGCCACATTTGAATTTATTCTTATCCTTCAAATGCAGTAGCAACAGGTTTAGTATACATCTGAATTTTCTTAACAACTATAACTGCTTGCAGAGAATTATCCATTTCGGTTCGATGCTAAATAGTACCGGACTTAGAAGGCTGTAGTGGTTTTTCTGGTGAAAAGCTAGTTGAGATTGAAAATTACCCATAAGAAATTACGGCACCCATATGAAACACTCACTAAATACGCAACATGAAATTGTTTCAAATAAGTAAATGATAATCCGATTAACAATAGCAAGTGGTTGTCAAATTTAGTAAATCACAAGCACATCATGACATTCATTAAAATTCAAATTTTAAGCTTATATAAACCCAACCCCAAATTTGTATAAAAAATAAACAAAATATATTCACAATTTCTAAAGATCATTCGATAAGACTGGTGTTGTCAATTTCATAGACCACAATCATTTATGAATTTTTCTCTAATTTAGTTTTTCGTGTGAGTTTTTGTAACAATTTCAGAGCAGACATTTTCCATAGAATCAGTAGTAATGCCATGCTTAAAAATTAACAAAATATAAAATAACAATAATACCAGCTTATCGAAAAGTTTAGATATGCCATTCACATCGGGAAAATTAAGATTAGCATGAACCATGAATATACTTATTTTAATTGATTTACAAGGCCACTGAATTCTCACTATACGAATAAGAAGAAAAAAATTTCTACAAGTGTAAATAATTTTTTATCAAAAGAAAATTACTATTTGAATCAAAGCACGAAACACATAGAAGAAATTTTGTGATTTTCTCGCTAAAATGATTATTGAACTTATTAATTAACAAATCGATCATCCTATTGAAAATATCAGGTCAATCACAGTGTTTAAAATATCAAATTTATGAGAGCTAATGATTTTATTCTTTGTCTCATAATTTGTCTTAACTTAAGATGGGCTGCATAAGATGGGGGGCATGAATGTTGAACTAACGGAGATTAAAATTTGTATTTTCATATATATGTTATAAATTATTCATATCTTTGTGATGGCTTCTCTACCTCTGCCATCACCCAGCTCATCTCCTCCTCCACCCCATGGCCGCTGGCATCACCTGCTCCCCTACCTCTCGATCTGCACCAGCATCCGCCACCTCAAGCAAATCCACGCCCAATCCCTGAAGTGCCTCCTCAACACCGCCATCACACAAGACGACCACCTCTTCCTCTACAGCAGGCTCGTCCACCTCTCCACCACAGCCTTCGCCGACCTGCACTACGCCACCCTCCTCCTCCATCACCACCCGCTCACACCGAACTCCTTCATCTGGAACACCCTCATTGCCGCCCACTCCCGCACCTCACACCTCAAGCACGTCTCCTTCCATCTCTACCTCCGCATGCTCTCCGACGGCCGGGTTCTCCCCGACAAGCACACTTTCCCTTTCGTCCTCAAAGCATGTGCTTTCCTTTTCCTAGAATCGGAAGGCGCCCAGGTCCAAGCCCAGGTCCTCAAATTTGGGTTGTGGTCGGATATTTACGTGAACAACAGCCTTGTCCATTTCTATGCTTCGTGTGGACAGCTAGAAAATGCGAGGAAGGTGTTTGATGGAATGCTCGAGAGGAGCTTTGTCAGTTGGAATGTCATGATTGATGGGTGTGTTAGGTGCAGTGAGTTCGATGCTGCGCTTGGTTTATACAGGGAGATGCAGAAGAAGGGGTTTCAGCCTGATGGGTATACGGTTCAGAGTGCAGCTTATGCTTGCGGAGCGTTGGCGGCGTTGTCCACTGGGATTTGGGTTCACGCTTATTTTTTGAGGAAATGCGGTGGGGACTTATTTAACGATGTGCTTGTATGCAATTCGCTGTTGGACATGTATTGCAAGTGTGGGCGAATTAACTTGGCTCGGCAGTTGTTTGAGAGAATGCCCGTTAGAGATGTAGTATCATGGAACTGTATGATCCTTGGCTTTGCAACACACGGGCTAGTGGAGGAGTCATTAAGTGCGTTCTCTCAAATGACTGAGGTAGTAGGTCTGAGACCCAATTCGATAACGTTCATTGGAGTCTTGACTGCGTGTAATCATGGAGGATTTGTGAACAAGGGGAAACAATATTTTAGATTGATGGTCAGGGAGTTCAGTGTCAAGCCACAGATGGAGCACTACGGATGCATCATTGATCTTCTTGCTCGAGCCGGATGTATTGATGAAGCATTAGACATTGCATCCGGCATGCCTTTCAAGCCGGATGCCATCATATGGAGGAGTCTTCTTGATGCTTGCCTGAAGAGAAACACAGACGTCGACATTGGTGAGTCACTTACAAGACGTGTTTTTGAATCGGAGGATAGAATGACAAGTGGTGCTTTCGTCTTGCTTTCAAAAATTTATGCTGCGACTAACCGTTGGAATGATGTTGGCGTGATAAGGGGACTGATGAGTGAAGGAGGGATAAAGAAAGAGCCAGGCTGTAGTTTGATTGAGATTGATGATTCTGTCCATGAATTCTTTGCCGGGGATACGTCTCATCCGCGGAGCGAAGAGATATATTCGATGCTCAAGGTGCTAGAGCAGCAGTTCTCTGAGGCTTGTAAGCCCTTTAATTTAGACGTTAGTGGTGATACTGATGTTTTTCTACTTCAGGAAGTTGTTGTGAACAGCCAACAGTTGGATGATTGAAATTTCATATTCATGACAGAAAACGTCGGCTTGTGCTTCCAAAAAGAGAATGAAGGCGTCGGCATGGACCAGAAGCTGCGGAAAATGTCTTATCTATATATGAGCTGCTGAACAACTGAATAGACCAAGATCAAGGCGTATGTGATTTAGTTATCACCTATGAAACTATTAACAGAGTTCTAACGATTAAACTGAGGTAGGGCTTTGTGCATGAAAAAGCGGGAATTTGGTGCTCTAGAGTTCGAGGAGACGACATGACACATATAAAATAACAATAATCTGAGTTGTGATCTTACCGTATAAGTCAATTACATGAATGTTTTTCTTTTAAATATTTCTATTTATTGTTAAATATTTAATTAACTTTTATAATTTTAAATTTTTCTCACAACTCTTAACCAACTAGTTTTAAATCTATTTTTACCTTTTTAAATTACTTTTGTATTATTTAATCTTCCTCTTCTAACTAATACATTCTTTAATCTTTTAAAGAAGCATATATGCTTCTACGAATGTTGAAGTTGATCCCCTCACGATCTTGGTTGCAATGTGATTACTTTTACGCTGGTGACAAAATGAAAAATAATGAATGCCTTGCTACCATTTACAATGGATGAGTATGATTCAGCTACATGCTGTAACGAAGCTGATGGCCAAGTTTTGATAAACTCCATGCTTCATTATCGCTCACAGAATCGACTAATATTTTGTTTGAGCAAGAAAGCCAGAAAACATACCTGTGGAAGTAAAACTCCTGACTAGACTGCAACATATCAACCGGTGAGATTTTCTTAGATCAAATACGAGTCTCTGCGCTCTTTTCAGCTATTGGTTAAATCTACTACTTGCGGTGAGAGCCATAAAAATGGACAATATCATAGCTGACAGGCCATTAAAGCTGATGCAAATTTTGAGTCCCACAGATTACAAGGCATTAAGATGTCATCGTCAAGAAATATTTCTTATGAACTTTGCCCCATGCATGGTATAAGTTCCACGTATACTGGGAAATCCAATGTAGAGATCATTGATAAAGTTACGATTTAAATAAATAAAAAATCATTCCTTAATATCGTTAACATGATAAATTTTGAGAAAAAAATTAAATATTATTCTAAAGTTCATTTTTCAGAATGGTAGAATTAAGAAATAATAATTCTATGTTGATTTTATACAATTCTCTCTTTTAACACGAAACCCAATTTTAAAAAGAAACATGACAAAAAAGATTTCAATCAAACTTTGTAAGATAATTTAAATTATTATGATTTTTATTACACTAAAATCGATGTGAGATAATGATTTTGCAAAAATCTAAACTTTTAAAATCAATCCAAGTAACACATCTACCTTTAAGAAAACTAAACATCAGCCCTTAAACCACCACCACCGTCCGCGCAAGATGAGAAACGCAATAGACAGAGATTTCAATCACATACCAAATACCAATGAAGATTGCATATATCCTAATTCGTGCAATCCTTTGAACGACCAAAAGTAACATGAGAACTTGGATATCTCGATACCATCCTAAACTAGATTACCATTGACATTTTTCCACAAGGATGGGAAAGAAAAGGAGAATAGAGGACGACAGTGAAAGCGGAAGATCATTTGTCATTGGGTAGAAAGAAATCAAACTTCACGTCAACAGTCCCTGACTTTTCTCCGGTATCCTTGTACTCGATGTTTGTTATTCCCCTGTACTCTTCATCATATTCTTGGTGCTCTGGCTTCACACGCCGGACAGGGACAGCCACCGAATAAACTGTGCCGAAATCAGCATCGGCCGAGACACTAAGCTGGACTTTATCCTCCGAATCTATCTCAACATAATCCGACAAAGCATCCACTATGTTGCTTACAATCTTCTGCTTGGCTTCATCACTCACTGCGCATCTGTCAGAGAAGAGTATCATTTTCAGACGCTGCTTTGCTATACTTGCGTTAGAGTTTCTTCTCGTCCTTGCAGACGGAAACAATATTCTCCATGCTAGCTTCAGACGCTCAAAGAAGTTCATTTTCACAGCATTAAGAAGAAGACTTTCGGTTTCCTGATTTATGTTCAAAGAGCGGACACTACTACTTCTCACCACCCCAAAGCAGCGGTTGTCACTATTCCAAGATTGGTACCATTCGGTCCTTGTTGAGTTTGGTGAAATTTCAAGATTTTTGAGTCCTCTAGTTTGTAAGCCACTGAAATTTATCTGCATGATATGTAATATAAGATCGTACCTTGAATCAGTCAATAATACCATTCATGATCATGTGTGTGTGTGTTGTTGGTTTATTTTTTGGGAGGGCGGTTGCAAAAATCCATGAAGCATATGATTTTTTCCTTCTATTTCATATTTTGGTTCAAAATTCTTATGTTGGTTGAACTGCCTAATCCAAAGCTGAAAATTTCTTATGTTCGTTTTTTGATAAAGATCGATTTTCAGTTTGGCTCAGGACACTTTTACAGCTACATGACTACATGATAAAACATTGCTGTACAAGATAACAAATTCCTCTACCCTGAGAAGAAAGAAAAGTTTAATTGCAGTTCATACAACCCACTCACAGCCAAGGCAGATATTGCCCCTCCTACGGGCTACAGACCCTTTTTCCCTACTCAAATACGGACACCTCTTTCACTCGTAAGGGTGCCAAAACCAGGAAAAGCTCAAAAAATCTATTTTCTTTAGAATGTATACCTTCCATGGACAAAAAACATAGAGCAACAAGATTGAATACATGATCTATCTTATAAAATTTCATAATACCTCAATCTATCGATCGGCCAAAGCTTCCCATCTTAAACATGGGATTCCTCTTAAATTTCTAGGTTCCATGTACTTCATTGTCTAACCTGCTGATTATATGAATAACTAAAAATGGGAAATCATCAACAGATGAAATCTTCCAAAAAAAAGGAAAACGAACCCCAAAAGCACTTCGAAGGCGTCGGTTTCTGACGGAACAAAATCATCCCAATGACGTCCCCTCGCGTTGAATTTATTTCCAGAATTTTGAAGAACAGATGGCAGCAATCTGCCCATTTCCTTTGCAAATCGCACGAAAGAAAAACACACACAAATATATATACATACGACCAAGGGAAACAAAGGGAAGAGGGAAAAGCGGGTACCGACCTTGGAAGAGCAAAGGCTGGCGCGTAAGGGATGATGCTTAGGGTTGATGGAGAAGTTGCTGAAGGCTCTCAAGTCCCAATTAATCGCCATCAGCTTTGCAGTTGTCTTCTTCTAGCTCCAGTCCTCTTTCCACGAGCACACACCACTCGTCAAAGCTCAACCATTGGCGGCGCTGCCCTTCGGGTTCTCCTGGTTTTGGGTCTGGGTCGAAAAAACAAAAAGGAGACGAGGGTACGGATGGAAAATATTTTACGGAATAATAAGAGAAATTTTATCTCTTGAAAAATACGGGAATAATAAGAGAAAGTACCAACCATCATGTGGAGGATTGTAAACAGTTCAAGGAGTTTTATGCAGACGAAATGAAGTATTATTGTGTATTTTATTAAATTAATGTTGCTTCAGAACTCACGCTTTAAAAAAAAAAATGCAGATGTTTATTTTACAGTTTAAATAAATTAATTTAAATTTTATAACGTAATAATTTTGTAACTTCTTTGATGTGTAGAGTCATTGCTTAGCAAGCAAATACTTCTTTGATGATAAAATTAGAATATACTTTTGTAGTTTAACAAAAGCATGCTTGGTCATTCACATTTTTTGTGGAAATAAATTTTTGATATCATGATTTCATAAAAAATAAAAAAAAAACATTTTAGATAAACTTTATACAATAATTTAAATTTTCATGATTTTTATTATTTTAAAATTGATAAAAAAATTATAATTTTGTAAAAATTTAAATACTAGTTAATATTAATAACATTTCTAAAAATTAGATTTAAATCGTGGTTATTAAAAAAGAAAACTGCAAAAATAAAGGCGTTGTTCTGCAAAATCGCTGTCCCCTAGTTCACCTGCTGGGTTCGTCGGGGCGATTCAGATCGAGAGAGAGGGAGAGACGGAGTGTGAGAGTTTCCTTTGCCCATCGTGATGGCTCACCCAGCGGAAACCAAACCCCAGCCCGAGTGCTCGGTCGCGAATCAATCCACCGAAGCCGGCTCCAAGAAGCCAGAGGTATGTCTGAAATCATGAACGGGTAGTCTGGATTCATGCCCTCTTCGCTCTCTGTGTTGCACGGGTTCGTTTTGGCATTCGAGGGAGTCGATCTGAATCTGGCTCTTCCTTTTTACCTTTAAGATTCTGATTGTGTTGGTTTATCTGCGTTTAAACTGTTGATTGAGGAAATTGGGTTTGACTATGTGGGAACGTGTTGCTAATTAATGTAACTTCCCTGGAACTATTCGGTGTTTGCGTTTCTTGGTCCAATACTGGACTACGGGTTGAAAGGGAAATGCCAACTTGAATGTTCCAAGGTTTCCGAATGTAAGGTGTATGAATATAGGCCCTCTATTGCCATATGATATGCTTTACAATACTTGGTTGACGTTGATGGTTGAATAGTTTTCTGAGGATAAATAAAACTGGATGGGGAGAATTTACAACAGAAAATGTACCTTCCTTTAAATTATAATAACATTTCATATAAATGCTTTCTCTTTCACCTACTACATATTCACTTCAAATGGTGTCCATTTTTCCTTTTCAGGTATCAAGTTTTACGGGTTCCCAAACGGTTCCTAACACCAATTCAATGCTTCCAATGATGCACCCTATGTGCTTGACTGGGTGTGTTCCTCTACAGAATCAGGAACAAGTGGATCACGGCCCAGGAATTTATGCTGTTCCAATTCATCCAAATTTGGCTACGTGTGCTGGTCTACCTTCCAATTGCCTGATTCCTCTCACCTATAATATACCAACGTAAGTCTTGGCTTTCAAAATTTCTCCTTCCTACGTGTACCCTGTACTGTAATGTATTAGCAATTTTTTTGAATAGGTTCAGGAAGGTTCTTATTGAATAATAAGTATCAACCAATAACAGAAAAAGAAAAACAAAGTTGACCGGGAATATCGACCCAAAAACCCCAAACCACGTACACCTCAAGAACGTAGACGAAGGTCCCTAGTGTAGATCTGTCAGGTAACATGGTTGTTCCTCAAAAAGAGAAAAGATGCTACACACTAAATATACAAGATATCTTGCACGCCCCATTATGTGATTCTGGAAAAGAGATTCATACCTTGCCGTCCATGTACACCAACAGGCAACAGGCTGCATGCACCATGATTGGTATCTTCTGTGCAATTCGTCTGAGTTCATCCTTCATCATAGGTTCCATGATCTGCAATAAATCATCATTAGAGCTGGGTGAAAAACTATCTTTTACCACCCTTTTAGAAGTTCCTTTCCGTACTTGCAAAGTCCATGGACACCCAAAGAAAAGTTGATAAGAGATATTATCTGTAGCCCATTTGCTTCTACAACTTTTAGTGTCCTGCTTGCCATGAAAAAACCCACAGGAATGCATGAATTTTAGAAGGGATTTAAATTTCCACACTATTTTATAGGAAGTCCACTTGAGACCTAAGCTCCCATCCACCTTTTATAGCAATCTTTGATTGTGAACAACCTATTGAAAGGGTTACCCCAGCACAATGGCATGGCCTATGGTAGCCTATGTAGCAACTAGATTTATTCACTTAGCTCATTTGGCTACATTTGGAATTGTGGTTCCACCGTAGCTTTTCTAGAATAGTGGTTTTTTTACCAAAAGCATTTTCAAGCCAACTAACAGTCCCTTTTCTTGGAAATGTAGCATCTGCATTTAGTTCAAATCTGATATTTTTCAAAGAATTGCTAGGAGCTTACTTATGAAAATGTTATGAAACATTGCTTTGTGTTTCTAAAACTACCCTCATATTTTTTTTATTCATAGAAAATCACTTAAACATTATAAACAATACCTTTTTCTAATAAGCCAACTTTTCTAAAAAAGATGTGATCCCAATTGTAGTTCCAAATGTAGAATGTGGTTGCCATCAGTCTGAGCAACATCTTCACTGAAGTCCAAGGGGTATCAGTAATTGCTAGAATCTTAAGGAAGACAGCCCCAAGAGCCATTCCATTTATCATTTCAAAAATAGTTATTAACCCCTGATCTGACTTGATAAGTTGATGGTAGACGTTCACCTCTATTCAATCCTTTCGATTTAGTAAATCTTTCAAGAATCTTGAAGTATAATGTTGGGAGCATCTGGAGACAGATTTCTGTTAGTCAGAGGCCCATATTTGTTTCTGGCAATATTGACCCAGATTGAATTATGATTGTTGAGGTACTTCCAACACCATTTACACAGTAGCAACTGGTTGGTCTTTTTCAGAGAGCATATTCAAAGGCTTCATTGGCTGGTTCTCAATAGTTGATGAATTTCCTTCATGTTTACAGATCTACGCCCACCACCCCCCAATGACTTGAATTGCCCTATCTAACAAACATATGGAATATCAGAATACTTTTCATGATTGATTTTGAGAGCACAATATGCCCTCCAATGCTCAGATATTTATTTTTTCATCCTGATATTCTTCTATCAATCATATTGATAAAAAATTTCCAATCCAAACTCTTTAGTTTTATGGGCTAGAGGGAGACCTAAATACTTCAGACGAGCCTTACAAGAGAAAACTACAGCTCTAGCCTCCACTTGATGAATTCACATTTGCACTTAATCAGGTGCATTTACACCTACTACCAAGCACTGACTCCTATAAGAACTCTGGAGTTAACTGTGTTTGGGCGGGAGCAGAACTAGGATGGGTGATCACTTGGGAAGTTCTCGTGCAGTACCTATGGGCAGTTGTGTTAGCTCTGCTCAAGCATTGGCAAGCTGTAGCTGTGTCCACCACTTATCAAAGTGGGCCTAGCAAGGCCTCCTACAAGCTTTCGTCTCCTTGGATACTCCTGATGTATACTAGGCCATTTGAGTGTCCATTAAGACTCACATGTTATCACTTCCATGGATACTTCTGGTGTATACCAGGCTGTTTGAGTGTCCATAAAGGTTCACCTTCTATCACCTCTAAAGATACTCCTGGTGTTCACCAGGCTGTTTGAGTGTCTAAGGAGGACCTTTGAAAAAAAAAAAAAAAAAAAAAAACATTTGCACTTAATCATTGAACCTTTAGCAAAGTTGGTTGTTAGGGACTATCTCAAATACCCTAAGTAGAAACTTTAGTCTATGAGCTTGGAATAATGAATCTCCTCAGAAGTACTATCATCTGCATATTGAAGTAGGAGACTTTAATACCCTGTTCCCAATAAACCATCCCTCCAACCATCTATTCTTAACAGCTTGATCAATCCACAATGTGAGAATATTTACCTTAAGATTAAACAAAAGTGGTGACATTGGGTCTCCTTGTCTACCTCTATGATGCATAGAAAACCTACTGCATGATTTTCAATTAATTAGAACTGAATTTGATGTCCAATTGCTCAATTTATTATGATTATTGTAAGTCTTTGGACAATCTGTCAGAAATCTCCCATTAATATTATTATAAGCCTTATTAAAATCAATCTTGCACATCAGGCCTGGTTGTTTCTTATGATATTCTGTTATCACTTCCAGGGCCGCAATGTAGTCCTCCATAAGGCTGCATCCTTGCATAAAAGCAATTTGAATAGGGTGGATCAGCTTATTCATGACAGTAAAAATCTATTGGTGAACACCTTTGTAGAGATTTTCATAGTAGAATTAACATGGCCAATTGGACGAAAATCCATTATGTCTTCAGCTCCCATTACCTTTGGAATGGGGAGAATAAAGAATTGTTAATGGGATCATATAGACTGAGTTCTTCCATATTTTTTCACATAAGAATTATTTATTATTTTTTATAAATGGAATTCTACTCTTTCCATCTCTATGTGATTTCTAGACCTAACTCAATTTCTTGAAGACTTACAATGCAGTAATCTACTTTTTATTGTTGCTCCAACCGGGGATTTAGGGTTTATTTTGTAACAATTATTTTAATTCAACGTATAGAAATAAGCTGACATTTTTTAAAAAACTGTAGAACTCGTCTTTTTTCCATGCATCATTTTTGGTTCAAATTGTAGTGTTTTAAAGCTAACATATAAAAATAAGTTGGCGTATAAATAATGTGTTCAGTAACAATTACCCAAAAATACTAATATATTTCTAGATGCTGGTTGAAATAACTTTACCAAATGCTATATTGGAAGATTTATTCCCACTGGATATAGATTTGCAAATTTTTTGCTATGGATTTTGATAAACCTGATATATCCTATTATGTGATTTAGTTATCAATTCTGCGTTTTAAATAGATTCAACCGAGAATTAATTGAGATTATCAATTATGGTTGGTGGCTGAGCTTTTCCTTTTTTAACTTTTTGAGTTAGAGGTTTTTCTGCAATTATCATGAGATTGTTTGTTGATGTGCTGGTTGACTAGCTATTTGTTTTGAGTTTTTCAACAGTAATAATCATTTAGACAGCGTTGAATAGGAAGTTAGATTTATATCATGGCAAATTGCTTCTGTAATTTCATATTTACATCATGTGTGCATGTCACATGTATTTGCATCTATATGGCTAAATATAATGTGTTAAGCAACGCATAAACCTTGACTCATATAATAATTTGAACATTTATATACTTGTATGTTTATTTTTGAGATATGCCTTGTTTGGTATCTATACTTGTATTGCTTGAGGAATTAGTATATACGTATCTTATGTCATTTACTTTTTCTTATAGAGTTTGCCACTTGTATAATTTGCTGTTATATTAGACTTTCATATTCTGGTTGTATATAGGTTGGCAATCATGTACTTTGTACTTTCTATGATGTGGCAAGTGGTGCATATGTCATCTATATAAGTGTAATAACAGGCATGGAAAGAATCTGTTTACTTTTCTTGTATGCTGTATCTTGTAATGAGTCCATACATGTCATTTATATAAGTACACAATAATACAAATTTGTATATCTTGATGGGTTGTGTACTTGAGTATTTAATGTGCAAAGTTCATGTAAAATAATTATTCATGTTTTGGCATGTTATGTATGTGTATGGTTGTGTTCAAACACTAGACACTTCTATTTAATGATTCTGATGGATTGACATAATAAGTGCTTTTGAGACACATGAAATGAATGGAAGTAAATTGATTTTATTGGCAAACATAACATCTCTATGTATACAATTACATAATGTAGGATTAAATTCACAATACACATATAGCCTTAATGCATTATTTACTCTAACAAGTATTCACAACGCAACAAAGTGAAAATTTGTATACTGTGTCATGTTAGACATATCATCTGGACTAATTACATATTGGTGTACGCAATCATCAGAAACCATGTTAAGTTATTTTTTAGAGTTTAAGTAGTAATTTTTTAATCATGCATGTATATATTTTTAGCATAATTTCTTAAGTCTCTGGGATTTGCTGCAAAGCTTTGGTGTTTTAGCTCTTATCTGCCCGATCTTGTCTCTTCGAAATGCCTGCATGCTTAAATTCGCTCAATCACTCAATATATTTTACTTTTGCTGCCTGATATCAGAAGAACAAATCCTGGAGGAGTTGCAGGAGTAGAGCAGGGTCAGCAAGCAAGGGAACAACAGGGACCGCATAGACAAGTAGTAGTGAGAAGATTTCAGTTTGCCATCCATCTTGATTTGTTCCTTATTTTGAAGCTGGTCGCAGTTGTCGTACTATTTAACCAAGATGGTTCAAGACAGAGACTTCTGACCCTTCTGTCTTTTGCATTATTTGTCTACTTGTAAGACTGTTCTCTATCTTAACACTCAAACTTAATTAGTATACAAACAATGTCAATGTTCATTTACGTACTTGACATAAAAAATGTTGCTGAAGCTTTTTTAACAAAGTTATTCTCTTCAGTCTTCGTTACTATCTTGTTTCACATTACACAGGCATCAGACAGGAGTTTTCGCTCCACTTGTAAGATGGCTTCGTCAACAAGCAGCTCCTCCTCAACCTCAGCCTGCTGTTAGGGCTGACAATGATACTCCTGTTGGGCGTGAAGATGGGAATGCTCCTCGCCCTGGTAAATTCCCTATACCTTGGAGAAGCCACAGAAGTTCTGTTTAAATAATTCTTTTCTTCTGTAAGTGGGTGGCGTATAAATAGTTGTCTTTTGATTCACATAAAAAAAAACTCTGCATATACTGTTTTCCGTGAACTTGTATTTTCCTTTATGGCTTAAGATTTTGGAGTGCAACTTTGCTACACTATGAGAACATACTGCCATTTCTCATTCATGGTTTTGCCGGATGTGTTAAATAGACCCTTCTCTTTTAATTATATATCAAAGCTGAAACAAATTTGGTTTAATTGTATCTGTTGACCTTGTATGTTGCTTTATTCAGAGGGTCATCCTGTAGCTGAAAACCAGAATGCGCCCGTGGAGAATGCCGATGGACCTGTTGAACATCAGAATCAAGCAGAAGCTCAAAGACAGAATGGTGCCAACTGGTTTGGAATTGTCAAGGAGATACAGATGTTTGTTGTAGGTTTTCTTACTTCCCTACTTCCAGGATTCCATCAACACGATGACTAGTAGATGTCTCCTCTTCTTTCACTCACCCAGAGGAGAGTGATAGGACCTGTAGGTTGTCTTTCGTAATAAAACAAGTTGTGTACTCACCGTGTGAACAATTATTGAACAGACCATACAATTCCTACGTAATGTCTCTGCACTGCTTCGGCGCCTTCATTTTTTTTTTTTTTTGCCTTCATTTACATGTTGAAACTTGCATTTTTCAACTATTCCATTAGGAGATGTTTTGCTGAATCCAAATTGATTGTAAACATGTTAAATTTGAATATGAGTCGAGATTTTCAACGTATTAATTAAAAAGACGGAATGCAAATTAAGTATTAATCGGTTGAAATTCTTAGGTAAGTTTTGTAGTGTCATCTTATTTTTGCCTATAATTAAATGCTGGAAGGGTAAAAGGTATCTCATAGATTTTATTATTAGATGATTATAAATGAAAATTAAATTTTTTATTTTAACTGTAGACCTTTAGATCAGTAATTAAAATTTAATCAATTTAACACTTTCTCTTAAATTTCAAGAATTGTTTTTTGAATAAAAAAAAATTATGAATATCATTTAAATTAATTTGAGACTTTAACACCCATAATAGATTAACTAATTATATAAGAAACTTTTCTAGGTATACCACCAAGAATGTTTTAGCAATAAAATCATATTATAAAAATTTATTTATTTTAAATAAGTAATGGTCCTTGATTAAATGTCTAAGGATTTACTAATTTTTCTTAAATTTCAACGGTCAAATTTGTAATAAAAATCTTAATAAATATAACTTAAATTAAGGCAAATTTTAATACGTAGTGAACTATATTGTATACTAACTAATCATAGAATTTGATTTTACTTTTAAAATAAGAATTAAAAAAACCAATAGATGCATTTTTTCTCTCACGTGAAATAGGAAATTGTTTCTCCAGTCATGGTGCCACTAAAAGAACAATTTTCAATTAATTATTTTTAATTTTTAAATTAAAATCTATTTACATAAAATAGTTAATCTATAACATAATTTATTATGTATCAAAGATTTGATTTCATTCAAGTTATATTTATTAATATTTTTATTTAAAAATCATTGATTAAAATTTAACAAAAGTTTATAGATTTTAAAATCTTTGGGTGATATACAAATTTTATCATACAGTTATAATTATTTACTAATAAAATTTATAAAATTATTTTCGTATTTCGTTACGGAAGGAAGATCGATGCGGTTCAGTGGCCTCGGTTTGGGAAGAATAAACGTCACAGTCGCCACCGGAAGAGCCCGTCGAGCCTCGATCGATGGGCTGCGCGCAGTCGAAGATCGACAACGAGGAGTCTGTGGCCCGCTGCAAGCAGCGGCGCCAGTACATGAAGGAGGCCGTCACCGCCCGCAATGCCTTCGCCGCCGCCCACTCTGCCTACATCATGTCCCTCAAGAACACCGGTGCCGCCCTCAGCGAGTACGGCCAGGTCGAGATGGCCGGCATCCTCCACCCTAACACCTCCTCTTCCGCTTCCCTCGCCCCGGAATCCGCCACCGCGGCACCGATCGACAACCTTCCCCCTCCCCCACCTCCTCTCCCTAACTTTCCCCCCCCGCTCCAGCGGGCCGCCAGCATGCCCGATCTGCCGTACCCGAAGCCGCCACCCAGGCAGAGGAAGAACTATAGACCCGACGAATCTGATACAGTTATACGGGAGGACGAGGAAGAGGAAGAGGATGGTGGAGGGAATAGGGGGGTTGGTTCTGGCGGTGTAGGTAGCAATAGTAAGGAGAAAAGCCAGACCTCGACTCCTCCCCCTCCGCCGCCACCGCCACCGCCACCGCCACCTGATAGCAGGGGGACGTGGGACTACTTCTTTGACATGGGAAACAACATTCCCGTTCGTACGGTGGAGGAGGAAATCCACCCCGAGGTTGGGCGAGTGGAAGAGGTTCAATTCAGGAGGGATTCTTCCACCTCAGGTGGTGATGGTGCTGCATCTGCTGCGGCTGCGGCTGCTCCTGCGGTCGAGGAGTCTCCGCCGGTTACCCTCGAGAAGGATGTTATGGACACTCCACCGGCCCCATCCCAGTCGAAGCACGTGAAGAAGTCAAAAGTGGTCGCGGGGCCGCACCCTCATCACACTAGCACTGGGGTTTCAGAGACGAAGAGAGGGAAGGTGGCAGGGGAAGGGCCTCCACCTTTGAACCTTGTGCAGATTTTGATCGATTTGGATGATCATTTCCTCAAGGCTTCACAGAGTGCGCAGGACGTTTCCAGGATGCTTGAGGCTACTAGGCTGCACTACCACTCTAATTTCGCTGATAACCGTGGTAGGTAACAATCATGCGTGTTTGTTTTCTCTACTTAGAGTTTCGTTCTTTACACGGTGAGAATATGATTTGCTGTGGCACTTGATACCTGACAAGTAGACTTGTATCATATGGGAAAGAAAAATTCATTATGGCTACATAGTGAGCATTTACGATAGATTGGGAAACACAGTGATCTCATATAATCATAATAAAGCCCTCCAATATTAGCATGAAATTTATATGGCACAACGAGCGTCTCCCAGGTATTCCATATTTCAATGTTCGATTTTCCCTTTTTGTTGTATTCATTTTGCTTTTCTTTGCTAATAGTCTACCACACTCTAATCTCTAGGGCGGCAGCAGTTGATATTTAACTTAAAGGTTGTAACTAATATAGATGTGTTTTTTTCAAGGATTATGAATTGTTGGAGTTAAGTGTCATTAAATTTCATTAAGTATTTTAAGTATTGTTATTCCAACATGATTGTTGGACTTTCTCATATGTCTATTGAAGTTTCCCATATGTTTATTGGAGTTCTTCATATGTTCATTAAGATTCCTCATGTGTCTATTGGAATTCTCCATATGTTCATTAGAGTTTTCCATGTATCCATTAATTGTACTTGGTTTCTATATAAAAAGATCCTTCTTTTTCCTTAGCAATACACAACTTCCTTCTTCCACAACTTTTTTTCTTAACTTGATATCAAAGCAAGGTTCGTTAAGGTTTGAGGTTTTTGGTGATCTCCTTCAACATTAGTGTCTTTCTCAATGTGTGAGTCATACATTCTCACATTAAGGGTTGACTTTAGATCTTGCGCACTTCTATGAAGTTGTTGTTGGAATGTAGTGTCAAGTAGGTTGACTCTTGAGTTTGTCTGACTTCTCTCAATGTCATTCTTCTTTTCAGCAATAGTTGTTGAAGCTTCAATGGCATCATCATCATCCTCTTCCTCCAATACTCTAATGAATTTCTTCAAACTTGTGGTCATCAAAGTTAAATTCAACAAGCTCAACTATTATCATTAGGCTTCTTCCTTCAGGACCTTCGTTATATCACAATGGTGAGAGGCTCATCTCTTTGAAAATCCATTAGATGTTAAGTCAGAGATCTACACAAATTAGTGGGCAACTGATGCTGTAGTGGTATCATGGCTTATTAATAGTATTAATGAGCATATCACAAGGAGTTTCTCTTGAATTTTCCCTGCTTATTGGATTTGGGAAAACTTATGCAACACATGAGAATGAGTAGAATATATTTAAGGTTTGTGAAGTATATGAAACCCTTTTCAACTGCAAGTAAGGCAACAAGACCATCCATGCCTTCTATACTCAGTTATGGGCTCTCCTAGATGAGCTTGATGTTTATTGACCTCTTGCTCCAAATCTTGTCACCCAACATCGTTATAAGGAGGAGTTAGGTGTTGTGTTGTTTCTTCCTAGCCTTTGTCCCAAGTTGTCATCTCAAATTCATGGTTAAGTCCTTGTTGTTGATGTGTTACCATCTCTTCAAGTAGCATTCAACAAGGTGCTTCGTGTTTCTATGACTTCCTTGAATGATGCTACCTTGACTTCTGTTGAGTCTTTGGCCTTAGTGGCTACCTTTGAAGGTCACCCCCTTTTCGATGAAACCTCTCAACATGGTCGATGAAAATTTAAAGAGCACAATCAAATGTAAGCTTCATGCGTCCATTATAGTAGGAAGAACCATCCTTCCAATCACTATTGGGATAAGTTTGGATGTCCATCTATTCCTTCAACCACCACTCATTCTACCATCTCACAACCATCTTAAGAGTGTCTACCTACCACATCATCAGTTAATCCCAATCTAGTTCAAATTATTTAGACAATTTTTGATGAATTGATGATAGATTAGGCTCAACAATAAGGACAAGCTTCTACAGCTCATATCTTAAGGTTCTACACTTCATGCATCTACTACCTTTGATTCTTCTTGGATTATTAATTCAAATGCTTTTAACCATGTTATTGGTAATGATTTTCTATTTTCTCACATTACCAACCCTTCGAATGTAAAATTTGTTGTCATTATTGATGGACACAATTGCTCTATCTTGGATGAAGACATTGTGTCTGTTACTTCTGATATTACTTTGGAAAATTTCTTATATGTTTCTGACTTTCTAGTAAACCTTTTATCCGTTAGTGTTATCATTAAACAATTATATTATTTTATCTCTTTTTTTTCCTTTTCATTGTACCTTTCAAAATTTTCAAACAGGGAGGAGAATTGGTGTCAGCCATGATCATGGTTGTGGAGTTTATGTTTTGACTAAGGATGATAACATTGCGATCTTACCTTTGTAGTTACCTCTAATGACTCATTTTTACTTTAACATCAGTGTCTTAGGGCCTACTTGTGCACTCAAAAAGCAATACAAAGAAAGTGTCAGAAAGTTACAGAAAATAATAGAAAGAAAAATTGCAAAAAGTAACAAAAAGTTAGCAAAAAATATAGGTATTTGTGCATAGTCTAAGAAGTGACAGAAAGTCATAGAAAGTAATAAAATGTAATAGAATATGAATTGAATAACATAAAAATATTTATACTCTTAACAAGTTTATGGAAAAATTTGTAATTTAATAATGTTTACATTCTTAGGATAATACATCATACATTATGTTCTTCCCACATAAATAACATCATTTAGTTACGCATGTTATCAACTATTTCTTTCTTTTTTTGTTAACTTAATCTAGATGTAGTTACTCTTTCAACTTCTCCGTCCGTACTTTTATAAGTTTGTTCATGACCAAGACCTTTGAATTCTTCCAACTCATTTTGAAGATCTTCAAGTAAATCTTCTCTATCTACTTTATGAATAAAATTATGAAATAGAAAACATGCATGTACAATCTTTACCTAAGTTTCATATGGAAATGACATATAACCATGTAAAATTGCAAAATGATACTTCACAACACCAAATGTATATTTAATCACTGTTATTAATTGTGAATGCCTATAATTGAAATTCTCTATGACATTTATTAGAAGTTGAGATATATCATAATCGATATCTAACACCTCGAAATGGGTAGATAAATTTCAACTAATTTGGAAAATCAGCATGTACTAAGTAGAATTTACCTACATTAAAACAACTATTAGTCTAAATATAATTGAAATTATGTTTGAAATTTTTCAAAAATACGTACCAAGTGGAACTTGAAGTTCATTAAGTTGAGATATTGCATCTTGAAATACTTTAACATCAACGGTAGATTCTTCCTATTCAGCAAGAATATAAATAAATTTCATATCAAAATTACAAGTTGACAATATATTTTGCGACAATTCACTATTTCTATTCCTAAATTTTGTTATTTCTTCTCCATAAATTGTTGCTTTTATATGTGTACCATCTATTGCATCAATAAAATCCTGTTAACAAATACAAGAAAAGCATTATATAAAATAAGGTTAATGTTGTAAAAAAAAATGTTAATAGTAGTTTACTTTGAAATGTGAGACATTTACATCATTATGCATTCGTCTATGTATTGATAAGAAATGTTTAACTAGAAGTATTCGACTTAAACGAAGTATATCATTCAATATCTCATTGAATACACGACTAACAGTGTAATTTGAATGATGAAAATTTTCTCATGTTACTCTATATCTTTGATTTTGTCCAACTATTATCAAAAATAATGTCAACAATGTTATTACCATCACGTACTACTTCTTCCTTTCTCAATAGGTTACAAAATTGTAGGAATATAGACTAACTCATAGGATATATTTCCTTATAATTATATGCTTGATTTGGTAAATTTGAATCTAATAATCTTCTAATATAATTTTTTCCTTCTTTGCTATAGATGTGATCAGTAATCATTGAAGTAATAATACTAGAAGGGCATGCAATTGCACTAAAGAAACTTCATGCACACATCATTATCTTTCACATTTTCCTCTTCTTCTTCTAATGGTAACTTCACCTGGTGGTTACTTTCCTTTGAATTCATTTGTAAAAAATATCACCTATAAAACCATCATCACAAAATTTACTTGATCAGTAAGAGCTTATCATAATCTATAAAAATAACATTATCACATTACATCAACAATATAAAAATTTATCATATCAAACATCAATATAAGAGTTTATCATATCAACGAACAACATAGAAGTTTATTATATCAAATATCAATATAAAAGTTTATCATATCAACCAACAACATGAATGTTTATCATATCCAACATCAACATAAATGTTTATCATATCAAACATCAACATAATAGTTTATCATAACAACCAACAACATAAGAGTTTATCACATAACATTCATAATCTACTAACAAGTTTTTTACATCAACTTAAATAAAACTTCAACCATGTTACTTTCTTGTCATTTGGTATAACCAAAAATTGTTCTCGTATTTCTGCACTTTGTAATAATTTGGTTATTTTGAATTGCTTACTATCAATAAGCTCAAATAATGAGAATAATATATTCATTGCATTTTCAGTTTTCCTTGATGATATATGTTGCATGTGCAACCTTTCTTGTTCTACTTTATATAAGCCATATATGATTTCCAACCTTTCTTTTTCAAGTTCAAATAATCCATCCATTATTTTTGACCTATATGTGTCCCTATGATCATATTTTTCAAAATATTCTCTAAATGCACTTGCCTTATCTTGAACTACATTAGGCATTATCTTTTGTGACTTTACATGTGGTTGGGGTCGTTTATCCTTTTTAGACACATCTACTATGGATGTATTTGTTAAAGGAGAATTTGTTTGCATTTAAGGAGTGTCTTCAATTAGAACTTCATCAAATAATGGAGTGAACGTATCATTATCGTCATTATTTAAAGTGACATTTGTATCTTCTTCTTTAAGTTGTGCACATCCTTCAAAATGTTTTGTTCAAGAACCATATGTCATGTTATGTTCAAAAATTATTTGAAGTTACTTGTAGATAGGGCAAGGTCTCCCTTTACATTGCTTACAATCAGGATATTTCTGGAATTGAAAAGATGAATTTGTTAAATTAGAGTTAACAAATAGAAATGAATGTAATTTCTTACCTTAACAAATTTTTTCCATATTTCTTTAGGTATATTAGTATACCCATTTATATAGTCTCAACCCCATCCACTTTAACTCAAAATCTTTTTGTAATTTTTATACATTAATTGTCAAGTCTTCATGTGACTATTCACACTTTTTTTGTAACACTACATTCTGTCTTCTTGTTGTATTCTTTAATAACTTTATCTCAAGTATCAGTTCTTATCTTTCTATCAACAAATCTACCATTTTCTTCATTCAGTTTTTCACACAAAATATTTAAAATAAGTTCATCACTTGTAGTACTCCAACTTGTGTAACTTTGTCCTCCACACTTTCTAGTATTTATGGTATAATTGTTGGGTGAAATTCACCTGACAATTAAATTGTCAAGTGAAATTTAGTTGGGTGAAATTAGATGTTTGAACCAACCTATTATTTTTGGGTTTGGTTCAACATTCTCAACTCAAATCAATCCATTTGATCCAAAGTGTTAACAAGTTAGGTGACGGGTTAGGCTTCTATCTCAACTTGCTAAATGGACGACAGCAAGGACTCTATTTAACAAGTACTTTTTTGTGACAAACAATGTTGAAACACAAGTAACAGGTGACAGCCAAACAGATATTAAAACAAGTAACAGGTTTGATCACAACTCATCTAATTCTTCTCAAAAATCAAATAAGATGTTTGCAAAAAACTTAAGGAGTTCTCATAAATTAATTGCACTCTCATAAATTAAAACATTTTTAGAATAGCTTTGTAGGGAAGTTGTTCTAAGATGCTAGACAGATTTCCTGCATATGAAACCAAAAGCTCATACATTGCCCTTTCCCAACAATTGGTTATGATCATGTTCAGTAGTTGATAGTGTAGGACGTTCCGTACTCCATGCATATTGTTCTTTTCTATTTCTACCTTTGTAAACAGAACTTTCATAATATTGAAAATTGAAAGTCTACATGACTTCACAATATTGACCCTTGTTGAGCACTCCTTGTGTGAATGCATACTGTTAAAGTCCCCATCATCAACCACTGAGTTTCATTATGTTCTAATGTTCGAATGTTAAAGTCCTTTGAGTTTCATTACTATTAAAGCCCTATGTCGCATAGATGACAGAGCAAACCCATGTTTGAATGTTCCCCTGTGATAAATTTTTCCAATCTTTGAGTTTCATTCCATTTGTCATGTTCCTAGAGGGGCCAATGCACTTGCGGATGGCTAAGGCTGCCTTGGGTAGCACCTAGGGAACTCTTTTCAGGAATGCAGCTGATCTCCCTCTGTCTTCCCAAAAGATCTTTAGGTTGGATACACTGGACCTGCTGAATCTCATACAGATCCAGCTCCTGTGGCTACTCTCTCTTTGTTACTGTAGTATCCTCCAGTTTTTTCTTTCTTCCCTTTCCCTGTACTCACCTTTTTTGAGGGTACCCACCCCTTAAATAAATTGGGTTCTTAATTATATATATATATATATGATATGATTCCTTGATGTTCATTTTCTTATATGGAAAGGCATATATCCAAGCTTGGATAGTAAAAGCAATCATTTGTTAAAGCTCTGGACAGAAGGGATGATGCTCTTATTCACAAATTTGATGGCTTTGCTCAGTTGAGAGCGTTCTAGCCTTGAAGTTATATTGTGGTTTACTTTTGTTGGTTTCTTTAACAAAATGGTTGTACTTATTTGCTTTCCTTTTCCTTTGCATATTTTGTGTTCTTCACTTTTTTTATTTGCTATTGAATTGCATCATTTACAGATAGAACTTTTCTGATGCTTTGTATATGTTGTCTTTAGGACATATTAATCATTCAGAAAAAGTTATGCGGGTTATCACATGGAACAAATCATTCAAAGGACTTCCCAATGATGACAGTGTACAAGATGATTTTGATAATGATGAATGGGAAACACATGCCAGTATACTGGATAAGTTGCTTGCATGGGAAAAGAAGCTTTATGATGAAGTAAAGGTAAGATACTACCGTTATCTATTTGAATCCATTCTTAGATGTAAATTGACCTTTGTTAATCTTGGGTATGCTATTATTTTTCACCCTCTAAGATTTTTAGGTTTCTTTTATGTGAAGTATGCACATCCAACTTGCACACATCTTTTAAAATATGAATCTATTTTTCTTCAGAAACATTTTTTATGAGGATGCAACCTTAAATTTCTGATTTTTCTAGGGAAAAAAAGGGACTTTGTTCAAGAAAAATGTAGCTAATTGGTAATTCAAGTCTTTCAAATGCATTATCGATAATTGTTTGTCACCTTTTTATCTTTTCCATAATATAGTACTTCTATATTTGGAAACAACATTAAATTTTAGTAGTTATAGTATGATCAAAATTTCTTAAAGTAAATAATGTAGTAAATTGTTCCATATATGGATCCGTAATTAGAAAGTAGGATAATGGTCCCACATTTGAAGTTGTATATTCTGCCCTACCATCATGGTTATTAGGGTGAGAGGTGAGCTGAAGACATCTTCCTGTGGTGGGCATCGTGAACCTTTTCTGTAGTGGCTCAACCTCCATTGCTTCCATGAATGATGACTCATCAGCTACTAGGGTGGCCTTTATTATGTTTGACTTTTTGTTTCCAGCCCCTTTAGCCTACTCTTTACCTTTGCCAACTAGTTTACCATTTCTTGGTTGATTGTCTTAACACCCCAAGTTCTCTCCTGAAGGGACTAATCCCGTGCCTCTAATAAAATGGTGTCTTCCCTCTAACAGAGACAATGTCTTCCCTTTGACAGAGATGATCAAAGGAGTGGATGCTCTTCTACTCCTATCATCCTGATGTAGGTTTTGATCCCTAAGTGAGTTGTACCCTATTTGCTTCTCTAGCCTTTTGAAGTCCTTGGATAGCTATTGCACTTGGTTAAGGATCTCCTTCATCTCTTGTTCTTGGCCATGTTATTGCAGACGTTTGTTGTTGCCTTGGAGCAAATTTAAAGCATGTAGTCTACTCAGTTGACAAGAAGTTTTCTTGGTTAAGGATCTCCTTCATCATCTTGTTCTTGGCCATGTTATTGCAGACGTTTGTTGTTGCCTTGGAGCAAATTTAAGGCATGTAGTCTACTCAGTTGACAAGAAGTTTTCTCATTAATAGTGCCAACTAATCTTCCTCTTGCTAAGTCATATTGGTTGGCTATTCAGCAGTCAACTACATGAACTGATTGATCGTGATTTATGCTGATTGTGTGCTTGACTTTGAAAACAACAAACAAAATTAGCTTCATGGGGTTGATCTTGTCCTATTCAATGTGTCTGTCAAACAAATGTATGGAAGTAGATTACGTTCTGAATAGTAAAGTTCACCTCTAATGTCTTATTTACTATGTTATTTATGCCTGTTGGTGGTGAGGATAATTAGGGTTGATGAATCTTCATCGATTGTGTGGAGCTGAGGTGGATGACATGTTCACTCCAACTAGGCATTTGTGCGATCAATTGACATTGTGTTAGCTCCATGTGGTGGTTGTACCATGTGGACAACATCCATGTCAATGAATTCTTAGGCCTTGGAGTGCTAGTTATGTTTAGTGTGGTTGTCTTCCTTAGAATATTCCCTTTAGAAAGATAACAATTCCTTTTGTGAGCACGGTGAGTGGTTTGACTAGAGGGAGCACTTTGCACAAGGCAAGTGGGGGATGGAGAGGCTGGTAGTGTGTGACACATTTGTGGTTTAAAGACTCAAAATGATTGGATTGGGTAGGCCAGTGGTTTGCTCCAACCATGAGCAATGGTCTTCCCATGAGTTAGGCTATTAGTGGTGCTGATCTAACTAGTCATCCCACATCACTAGGTGAGCACCCCCCTCGTTTGATCACTTGTGGTGACAAATTGAATTGCTTTAATAACATTGTACCCATCTACTAGTGTTAGTCAAAATGACTAACTATCCTACCCACCCATTGTTGCTACTTCTGCCACAATTTCATCACTTGGTTATTACTATTGTTATAACTACTACCATTTCTACTTATCATTGCTGTTGATATTGTTAGTCAAAGTTATTTTATATATATTTTTTCATTTTAGATGTGTTGATGCTCCAACATGAGCTGTTACAGTAAATATTGTAATAAATATATCCTTAGAGCCATAAATAGAGAAGGATAATAATCCCACATTATTGTTTAACCGCAATTTCTAGGGTATTATTCCTTGCTAGTAATAAAAATCCCTCATATTCTTTCTTAACAGTGATTTCATTTTGTACTTCTGTAAAAGGATTCTAGGTAGCAACAAAAATTGTTAGTAGGGGTGGTATGAATTGGTAATATTTCATCCTAATAATGTGTTTTTGTCTCTCTAATAAGGTTCTTTGTAGCTTAAAGTCTAATGGTAGTCAGTAAATTGATTGTCAGGTAGGCGAGCTTATGAAAATTGAATACCAAAAAAAGGTGGCTTTACTAACTAAACAGAAAAAACGAGGGGCAAATGCTGACTCAGTAGAAAAAACTAAAGCAGCAGTTAGCCATTTGCACACAAGGTACATAGTTGACATACAGTCCATGGATTCAACAGTATCAGAAATTCAACGTTTGCGGGATGAACAGTTGCACCCAAAACTTGTATCTCTTGTTGAAGGGTAAGCCATAAGCACTTTTGTTTCATTTTCCTGCTTTATATTTAAGATAAAAAATTCTAATGCATCTATAAAATTTTTTTTGAGAAGATTAAGGAAGTTTCTTATTAAGTATAATATTTCACTAGTACATCAAGGACTGATCAAGAAGGTCAACCAAATGAAAACCCAAAAAAAGAAAATTACACCCCAGTTGCCCAAAAATTAAACGAGGAGGAGGCTTTTAAGTTGATGTTAATCATCTCCCTTCGTTAGAAAATAACTTCATTCCTGGAAAGCCAAAATGACAGGTAAACAACTTGAATGGCCAGGAGAAACCACTGCTTAGTAGTTGTCTTGCCCTTTAAGACCTTGTTCTCTTCTTGCAGCATATCTTGACAGGATATGATAATGGTACCATGTCGAATCACCTTTGTAGTAATCCTCTTCCACACTTCACTACTTTTTGGGCAGGAAAAAAAACATATGGTCAATGTTCTCCTGATCCATGCATAAAACACACGTTGAATCAGCATTTCCTGCCACTTCCTCGTGTAGCATTCAGTCCCAAATCTGACATGCATTGGCAGCCACATGAAAAGCCTTGAACTTTATTGGTGATTTAGCTTTCCAGACAAGCTTATATGCTGGCCAATGCCCTCCATCAAAAGTCAAAACTTTTCAAGCTGCTGCAGCATTTACCAAATCTAAATGACCCTAAGATGGAGCTCCACCTAGGAAGATCTGCAACTTCAGAGTTCATCCTCAACAGAGGGTAATATGTGTAGCAGTCAGCTCATTTGCTTGACTTCCTCATCAAGGTTCCATCCAAGTTTGAGGTTCAGTGCATCATAACAAATCATACCAGAGATAAACTCCCAATGCATCTATAGAAATTATTTTATCCTTTGACAAAGAGGATGATCTCATGATCTAATAAAGTACAAGTGTATCATTGGGAGAGGGGGCGGAATATAGCATCTTTTTTTACCACATGATAATGTAATTCAATTTGGGTTCTTTTTATTTTATAGGAAAATAATGAAGATCTGAGTTTGTATGCTTTTGGCAGAAAAATGTATTCAATTTGGCATATGTTTATCTGTTCCTGGTGACAATCCATGAGGTATTTAATGATCAACTTTCTGCAGAGTGTATCCTGTCAAAACTAAAAAAATACATAGGATTTTCCCTTAAAATATGTGGATAGAAAGAAGCTGATTGAGTTGACTTTGAATATTATTTTACTTTTAGTTCTTTTAGCCCTGTTAGATTTTTCAATGTACCTTGTGGTTGTGAGGTGACCTCATGTCGTGGGATTATGGTTCAAATTGTTATTGTTACCTTCTAGTTATGAGCTGGTATCATAGTTATGATAGTTTTTGCTTCAACTCTTTACAGTTTGTCATCATTTGTTTATTACCACAAGGCTACTCTGTGCATATTCTGCCATTCATGGATATAACAAATAACAATTCCACCTCCCTTCTTCCCATCCATCTATATATCATGCTTGACTTTCATGTGTTAAGAAAAGTCAAGGTTTTTAAGTTTGGGGTTTTGAAATGTGAACATTCAAGCTTTAACTCATAATCAATTGGTTATCGGTGCAGATGTCTTTGTATTCATAATCATAGGCCTTACCCTCATTTTTTGTCAATGTGAGTCTAGTTTAGCACCATGTCCTACTTGTCATGCATTTTTTGAGGTCATACATGTATTTTTTGGATACGATGTAGATGTGGGCTTGGTCTCATTAGATTATTTAGTCTCTGAAAGCCAGTTCAAGCATAAATATTCAACTTAGAATTAATTGATCATGAGTGAACAGGCCCTCATTTATAATGAGTCATGCCCTTTTTCTTGAAATATACAAAGTCATGTCCTTTCCTTTTATCGATATGAGATTATTCAAAAAAATTTGTATACAACTAGATCATTCCAAGCTTATTATCAGTATGAATGGTAAGTAACATCCGTTGAGATGATTAACTGAAGTAAGGCTTTATTCACTTTTTATTTATTTGGTAATAAACATTTCGGATTGATTTGAATTTTAATTTCTTGTCAAAATAGGGGAAAAATGATAAATTAGTTTGAGTTACTGTGATGGTATATTGAACTTTAAAATGGACCACTTTGACATCTTGAACTTGTATTTTGTATTACTTAGTACAAATTGGACCAACAACATTAAAATAAAAATGTGATCTTTTTGTTGTCTTTAGCAATCCAATGTAAATCGCAAGTAACCTATATCCAAGTCACAATTCACTATTTAGGTCACAATTCACACTTATCCAAATTACAACTCATTCTTATTTAGATCAAAATTAATGATAAACTTGTCTTAAATTATTATAATAAGTTGAGGTGCTTGATGGAAATACTAATGTGACTACAACAATTAACAATGTCAAATTGATGTATTTTAAAGTTTAGGATGGTAAAGTGATAGCTGGGTAAAGTTTAGGATATCACTATGATAATAGCTCAATCAGTTTTTTTATATATTGTATGATCTAGTTAAACCTTGTTTTGGAAGTTAATGGTAGTAGGTACTAGTAATGATCCCACCATGCCTTGCACTTTATTAGCTTAACTTATGAATTCTAGAGACTGTGTGGCTTTTTTTCGAAAAGCAAGGGTCACTATGTAAGTTGTACAACCCATATTATAATCTAGGGTTGATCACATGAATTTTTTTCTTTTATATATTTTTATCTTTAGTTGAATCTTCAGTTAAATTATATAAATTTAAAATCTTTTTTTACTATTCTTAAGTAGTTTTAACCATCCCTCAACTTCTTTTAGTTTGTTCTGCATTAATTCATTCTCCTCTCTTAACCGATGAATCATTTGGCCTCCTAAGTATGTAACCAAATCACTTAAGTTGATTTTTTTTTAATCTTTAATTGGTGCAACTCCTATTAGGAATCTATTCCTAATAAAATCTTTTTTAACATATCCTTTATAGTATTATTACTCATCCATCTAAGCATTTGCATATTTGCAATACTAACTTTTTATATATAGTCATGCTTTACAACCCCACATTTTGAACTATAAAGTATAGTTAGATGAATAGTAATTTTATAGAATTTTTCTTTAATTTTAAAAATATCCTCCTATTGTATGTCACTCTAATAGCATTTCTCCACTTTATGGACCCTACTTTAATACTATAACATTTTCTATAATTTCTTTATTATTACTTATTATGGATCATAAGTGTCTAAAGTTTTACTTCTATGAATCTCATTAATATCTAATTGTATATCTTCATTATTATTTTTATTTTTGTTGAACCTATACTTCATATATTCAATTTTTAACCTAGTTAATCTAGTATTTCTCTATAATTTAAATTAAGGATTATATCTTGCTTTAATTTCATCAAACAAAACTATGTCATTAACAAATAGCACACACCAAGGTATTTCTCTTTAAATTTCTTTAGTTATTTCATCCATAACTAAGATAAATAGGTATGGATTTAAAAAGAACCTTTGGTGTAAACTTATGTCTATTGAAAATTTTTTAATTTTTCTACTTATAGTTTTATACATATCATTTATAATATGAATATATCCTATAATCATTTTCTTTCCAATAATAATAAATTTTTAGGTATTCTATCATAAACTTTCTCTAAATTTAAAAAAAACCGTGTGGAGATTTTTTTTTTTTTAACTCTAAGATTTTCTATTAGTTGTCTAAGTAAATGAATAGTGTAAATTGATTTTTTTGTGATTTTAGTTAATGTCTTAGTCTTTTCTCAATTACCCGTTTTCATAGTTTTATAGTATAAGTCATTAACTTAACAGCATGGTAACTGTTACAATTTTGTATTTTCCCCTTATTCTTAAATATTGGTATTAAAAAACTCTTCATCTTTTTTGTATATAATGAACCTCAATCTATTTAGGGGGCGGGGACCTGTTCAATTGATAGATACAACAAGGGAGAGAGGTGACCAAGGGAAATTGCAACATTGAGAGAGGGATTCATCTCTTTTGTATTAAAAAGCTTAATTAAGTACTTAGTTTTTACTTCGCCTATGCACTTTCATACCTCAATGGTAATACCATCTGGTTCAATAGTTTTTTTACACTTCATTTTTTTTAATATTTTTTTTTTTACTTCCAAAATGCTAATTCTTCTAAAATAGCTATAGTTTATGTCCTTTTTACCCAAATTTTGTATGGAAGAGTTTTCTATAATAGATTCATCAAAATGTTTACTAAAATACCTATGCCATCTATTTTTTTACTAACTTTACTATCTTCATCTGTAATACACTTATAACTCAAATATATAGATTTCCTTTCTTTAGCCTTAGCCAATTTATATATTCTATTTTTCTTTTGTTTTTTATTCAAACTATCATAACTTCGGTAACAATTTTCTTAGTATACCTTTTTGTTAGCTTATATTTCTTTAAATTTTCTTCATTTCTATATTTATGTTAGGTTTTATAACATTCTTTTTTTTTTCTTTTATTACCTTTTGTATATCTTTATTCTACTACCTACAATTTTTTACCAAATGGAGTTATCCCACAAAACTCTTCTAACGTTTCTCTAGTAATCTGTCTAGTACATGTACTCATTCAATTTTGAAGTTTATTTACTTTTCCATCTAGTGTTCATATTTGTTTTTGTTCTTTTTAACAAGTTTTTTTTAAATATCATTTTATTTTCCTCTTTTAGATTCCATCACCTAATTCTTGGATTGTTATGTTCTTCAATCCTTTTCTTTCTAATCTTGATAGTAACATTTAATACTAACAGTTTTATTTACAATGAAGTTGTACTGAATCAATATTTACTATTTACAGAACCTATTTCCATAAACAAGTAGATATTTTTATTCACCCCCAAATACTTTTGCTGATAACGTCAATACGTCTGTTCCCTTGGCATGATCTTCTCTTTTCCTATTTTTACCTTCATCCATTTCCAAGAAAGTCAAGTTAGTCATGGTATGGTTTACCTTTGGTGAAGGTAGTACTTTCCTCTAATTATCAACCAAAGCGTGCCCCCTAATGTGCAACATCCTTGCCACGTGATTGTGATTTTTTTTTCCTAACCTTCGAATAGAGATAATTAGAAACTCCTTTGGTTGAGTATGGTGTGCTACGAGTCTTCCATGTCGTGTCGTCCAATAAATGGCGAACTTCCATATGCACACTCCAAACCCATATGGTATATCTCAATTGTTTTTTTGTCTCTGACGTGCTTTTTGATAATATGTTCGATGGTTCAACTTTCTCAACTGCAATAGGTGTGCTTACTGGTTACAATGTAAGTTGATATTGACTTTGTAGTTTCGCCATTTATTGTTATCAGAATGGCACAGATGTGGGAAACCATGTGTGCACATCATGACAACCAACTGAAGATGGTCTGGGACCTTAGAGGACTTGACATCTCGAGTACTCCTGTGGAAACAAATCAACAGCATCTTAACAGAACTGCTCAACTCTATGACATTGTGAGCCAGTGTCATTCTGAGTTTCAGAAACTTGTGAAACATCAAAAGGAGTATATCCAGGCCCTTAACAACTGGTTAAAGTTGAATATCATTCCCATAGAGAGTAGCCTGAAGGAGAAAGTCTCATCTCCTCCCAGATTACATCAGCCTCCCATTCAGGCTCTTCTGCATGCCTGGCACGATCGGCTTGAGAAGCTTCCTGATGATATTGCCAGAAGTGCTATACATAGCTTTGCTGATGTCATCAAGTCAATCATGGATCATCAACATGAAGAGCTAACTCAGAAAAGGAAATGTGAGGACATCAGGAAGGAATACGATCGGAAGAATAGGGCTTTCACCGATTGGTGCCAAAAGAATGCAAATCACAACACACAGCAAGAGGAAGCTGATGGCGAGCAGAATGATAATGCTTATAAGAATGCTTTTGAAGAGAGGCGGTTTGCAGTGGAATCCCTGAGGAAGAGTTTGGAGAAGGACGATGAAAGCCATCGACTGCTTTGTAAACAGGTTCGGGACAGATCCGTGGCTAATCTGAGGACGCACTTGCCAGAGCTCTTTCGCGCAATGTCGGATTTTTCTCTTGAATGTTACCGCATGTACAAAAAACTTAAGAGCATTTCTCAGATGCAGAACAATGGACGCCCTTAGCGTTCGACCTTGCCCTCCACAGATACGTTGTGCTTACACCTTTGCAATGGCTGTTGTTTGGCATTTGTTTATATCATCTGCACTTTTATTTATTGGAAAACAGTTTGTAGCTAATTTTTCATCTCGACGTACGTTTTGAATTTACCACGGGTTATGGCAGTATTGCTACTTTTTTATTATGACGGGCAATGCAACAAGTACTTTGGCAGTGTGCCTTCTTAAAATTTATCAAAAAAAATCAGTATCTCTATGAAACCTTTCCTTTTTTGTGATTTGTTGCCTTCCAGGCTTCCAGCATGGTGAATTTTAAATTTTATCGTATATAATTACTTCTTATAAAAATATGTAATTAAAATCAGTTTTTCTGTTAAAGCCGTTAATTTTTAACCTTAGTTGACTCGTCTATGCTCTTTTTAAATAACGTTATTCCTTCCTTTCACTTTCAAAACAATTTGTATCTTCGATCATCATCTTTCTCTTCTCAGTAGGTTTGAAAGGAAAACGAAAAATTGACAGAGAATGATCTGAACCATCTGGACTCCGGGGTGAGATAAAGAGAACTTCACATGGCGAATGAGGCATATTTGCAAGAGTGGTCATTACCCATACAACATGCAGACAAGCAAATGTATCCTTGAATAATAAGACAAGTAAATTGCAGATATGACTAGCAATCATAAATTGCAAGATGACATTTGACAGTTGTAGGCCTTATCGCCTTATGTTCGACGGTTTTAAACCCGTACTTATATGTTCAAACGATAATAAACAAAAGTTTCAATGATAGCAAACATCACAAGTGCTTTCCTGATTTCCTTGTATGAAACATATCAAATTTTTTTTACGTCAACGGTTGCCCCTTTTCAAGCAACTGCATTTCTAATGTTGAAGACAGGTTTATACTTTGCATGACTTCGACTGAAGGTGAGCAGTGCTAGGTTCAACAGGATGAACAGTTGAAAATCCAATAATAAATTAATATAACATCAAAGGTGAGAATTCATTGGATTCTAAAAATTTCACATGATAATCATGTGACAGCTATGCTACATCTTTTTATATAAGAGTTTACTATGGTGTTGATTGGGTTATGAAAAATTAGGCTTCAATTCCAGAGAGGGAGCTAATCCTCATGCACTTGCCTGGCTAATATAATGCATGTGTTTTAGGCCTCTTTCCACGTGAGATCTCATTATCTGCAACAATAAAATAGGAAAACGGATAACAAAAGCGTGTAAATGAAAAATAAATCAAACAAGACATCAATAAATGCAAATATTTAGAATTTTGGTCAAAATTATACACACAAAACGAATATGGAGAACAATAGTATTAAAGTATAAACAAGATTATTGAAAATTTTATGCTTGACAAACAAAAATAGCACTACCTTAATTCCCATTATATGGGATCAGCAACACGAATTTGTTGTCCCCAATTGCCCAATGCTCTACTTCATTTGTTAAATTATGCATCAAGTATTCTTTAACTGGCCAGCTTGAATAGCCAATATTGTAAAAGCATAGATGATCATGTAGATTATTTCCAACATTTCTTTAGCTTAGAAGAACTTAAAACTTTCAGGAGACTTTTACATTTCCATGTGCAACATCTTTAATATCCTAGGAAATATATAGAGAATGTTTAACAAACAAAAGATTAAAGAGTGATGCATTAAATTTCATTGCCATTTGAGAGGGCTATTTTCCAGAAAGCAGATACACAGGTTTTTGGACCAATCTACTATTCAATAAATCTTGAATTTTCAGGAGCAATCAACAATTAGATTATAAGCTAGCTGCCTAGATCAATGTCTCGTATGCATAAAATTAAAAGATTTTTTCGTTAATAAGAAACATCGTTACACTTTTCAAAAAATGGATTTTGAACCTAGTCTCTGCAGTTGAGAACCTCAGATTTTTTTTAATCAAACGCAATTTAATGCAAGACTGAAAGTTCTATAGAGGATATAATCAGGAGTTGTCAATACAGAATGCTTGCCTGGAGATGATATTTTTTATTTTTCAAATGTTATGACGATTCCTTGTTTTCCATACGTAGATGCGTTAAAAAATTATAATCATTACTTATTCAAGTTAAATGTAAAGATTCTCTTATCGAGATAGGATACCTACGGCTGAGTCTTGAGAATTTTTTATCGATATTATTGGTTCATTAATAACTAGCTCAAAATAACAAATAAATTTAAGAATAGGCTATCAAAATGTATAAAAATAACCATATTACAAGTCACCTTTAGAAGATTCAGATCCTTTTCCAGAAACCCTCACAACTTCCATTTCTTCTCGCTCCTCTTGCTGTTTTTTGTTTACTTTGTCAATAACTAGTTTCTCCTTGAGATTTTTTCTTTCCTCGTTTACCATACTTTGCAATTCATTGATATCCTTGGTCAGGAGGTCCCAAGGTTTTGTAATAATATAATTATCCTCATCTGTATCCACATCAGTCTAGCAATTTAAGGACCAGTGAGCAGATGAAATTCCAAAGTTGACCCTGATCCCTAAATACCAATGCAGTCACAAAGTCAACTGAAATTTGAAAACATACATTTCTTGAGTTTGCTTCCATCTCTATATACTGAAGTCCCTTCTGTACGACATTTACAAGAGCACCTGGAGGAATTGTATGCCCATCAATAGAACTCGTGTCAATCCCCGCTTCATAATTTAAGGAAAATGCAGTGTGTAAAAGGCCTGAAAAGAAAAGGAAAAAAAAAACACAACAATAATCAGAATATTATAATACTAAGGTAGGTAAAAATATTGACAAGAACTTCTATTGGAATTAGCATGAAAGATCTTACACTTACAAATTAGCATGAAAGATCTTACACTTACTAACAAGCACGAGAAGACAATGAATACCAAGTATATGCAGTTGTGCTCTCTCTTTCACCCCTCTTAGACAAAAAACGATTGCCCTAATCCACATTTTTTCTGAAAGATAGCCTTATCCAACTTGAATGACCAATAATCAAATTCTAACAAGATTTATGTCAAGTGGGCACAGGCAGTATGACATTCTAAGCTTCGTAACATTATTCTGATGATTCTGGAAGCTATCATGACTAAAATCAAATACTAACATCATATTGTACCAGATCATGGTAATGTTGTTTTCAAAACTTCAAGAATATCTACCAGTATGTTCATACATCAATCAACCTCCTCCTGTGAAAACAAGTCAATGATCTTTTTTTTGAAAGGGGCAAAGGCGGATCTCATTAATGAACATCAATAAGAAATACCCAGACAATTCATTTGTTCCATGAAATTGTGAACAGAAAGAGATTCCAGAATCATAGTTGACTTAGGATACATTTTTTTGAAGAGTAATTAAAGGATTCTGTTAACAATACAAATATTCTATGAATGTGATATGACATATTAGATAAATGCGTAAAAGCTTGCACTGCATTGCACGATATCAGATACACAGTGGTATAAGTTTGCACTAGATTTTATATGTAAATTTATTATTATAAAAAGCAGGTACACTGCTAGTATTATACCATCTGAAAGGCAAAGCCACACAAAACTCAAGGTAGAAGAAAGTCTTGTTATAAATCTTGGAAAAGTGAATGGTCAATGATGAAGCCTGACATGGAACAAAGACCCAATAAAGCCATGGCCTAGATTCTAATTGAAAATTACAAGTGAAGCAATATTCGTAAAGGCAACTATAGCAAGGCCATAGCAAAGCAGAAATTTGAGATGTCTTGACCAAACAAGGGATGCGAAGTTCCGGTGATCATGTATGCCATGGTGTTTAAAAGAATAAAGTCAAGCAATCTTCAAACTGTACTGCAGTTTATTTTCGGTTTTTATGGACAATTGAATATTTTGATGACAGAGAAATTTCTATACTATTAATAAATGATCCTCCAAAAAGGTAAACTAAAAATTAAATGAGCCATGATAATTACAAATTATGTACACAACACATTTATACAGTATAATTTGTGATGGATGTCCTCCATGATTGTAAGCAAACACCTAGGAAAATTTCAAATTCATCAATAAGTGAAATGCAACTTCCTGCCAGAAATATATTAGAATGGATAAGAAAATGATGTGAGTTCACTGATGGATTGTCAGATTTCGGCAAGACTCTCCATGGCAGGATGTGGTTGGAGGTGTAATGAAGAATAGAAGCGAGGAGAGCAGACCGGGACTTGGACTTGGAGACCAAAAAGGACCAGGTCAAATCCAGATGTTCATTTCTTATTATCATATGATTTATATAGAAATTGAATTAACCCTAACAATTTCTGGTCAGACTTCGAACAATCTAAAAGAATTACGAATGAAACCCTATCAGAAAATTTCTGGGTACTAATTCAAAAATGTCCATGAATGAAATTTCATTAATTAGTATATAATTTCTAACTTAAATATTCATAAGTAAAAGGTTTGTTTTACACTTTTTTTTTTCTCTACTAGTGCAATTCAATCACGAAAATCTATATTTTATCTAATCTCTTTTCACTATTGGTCCAAACAATATCGACAGACAATGAATTGCTGTTATTTTGTTTTCCTTTTTCCATCACCATGTTTTTTTTTTTCCATCATTAGCATCCAGGCACCCAAAATGCAAGAATAAACGGTAGAAAAAAAAATCAAATGAATCCGCCACCTCCTCCCATGCCCCATAAAAAACGAGAATGCATCGAAAGAAGGCAACTCGTACAATAGATGGAACCTGATTCCTGAAGGTAGCGGAGCACGAGGAAGTTGAGTTCATCCGACATGATTTCCGCCATCGAAATCGACCTGACAGCTGGGAGCACGAGACTTACCTGTTTCCCACTCGTCTCTCCGAAATTCTACCGTTTCGCCTAGGTCTTTCGCTCTACTATTTGGTTGGGGAAGAAGGAGAGATGGGGGAAGGAGACGAGACGAGACGAGCGAGGACGGAGCATCAGAGGCGGGAAGACGATGCAGAATGCCATCCATTTCGACAGCGATGGTTACGGGTTGGTGGGCTGCAACTTGGGCCGGAAGGTCCATGGTAAGGTCCAATAAAATGGTTTGTCTTTCACTTCGTTACCATTAAATAATTTTTAAATTCAAATCTAAATAGAAATATTATCATTATCGACATTAACATATCGGCAAGTATTTTACCGTTTAAACAAGCATGCGTGCTCGTACAGACAAAAAGAAAAAGAAAAGGGCAAAACGAGAAGAATGCTCAAAATTGACAAAAATGTCAGGCAGCAAAGGGAAGTTTCCCCTGTACTGGCACATTTTTCTGAAGATTTTATTTATAAAAATAAAAATAATTAATTTATATCAGAATTTACATTTTTCTGAAGAAATTGATCGATTTTAATATTTTTAATTAAAAATTATTGTCATTCTACAGAAATCATCTTGGTCTGTACTTTGGAATTTTCATTAAAAAAAAAAAAAAACAGAAATCATCTGTATATACTTGTGCGAAGATTGTCCTGTCCTGATCGGGAATTTAGATATTCTGGTGGACATTACTACTATTATAAAAATAAAAAAAGCAAAAAACCAGAACCGGAAGAGAGAGGGACCGGGGGGCGAAAAGGGAACACGTCTTCCGTTCTCCGCCGCGCGAAAAGGCTTGACGCAAGAAGGAACACGCCGATCCCGACCGGGAGCGTCCATGGGGACCTTCATCCGATCTCTTCATCCCCACCACTCCATCCAACACAGATTGTGACGCCGGCGGCCCCACGTCGAAGCTCCGGACAAACGTTGCTGCTTCTTTGCAGCGCTCAACCCATGAAACATCCTCCTTCGCAAACAGGTCCCTGAAGGCGGCCCAGCAGTGCGTCTCGCCTTCGTGCCTTTTTCTTCAATTTCCGATGTTTACAGGGATGTTGCAACAAAAAACCAGATAATAAAATCCGGATTTTATTCGTTCCTATCGTACAGTGGTGTGTGGCGTCGTCGTACTGGAGAAGAGCAGCTGACGCTGGTGTACTCTCCTCTCCTCTCGTGCCAATGGCGGACGAATCTCGCTCCAGTGTCCACCCCGATTTCGACGACCTGGAGGAGCTCCACCCCGTACTCTCTCCTACTCACAAGATTTTTGTACTTTCCGTGTTGTATAGTTTCGATGGATTCCATCTAAGCTGCTTTGGCGGGAATTGGCTTGCTCCAGGTGGAGTGCGGCGAGGCTGGGTTCGCTGCCGAACTGTTAGCACAGGTGGCGGAACTCGTGAAGAAAGGGAACCGTGCCGTCCGGGACAACCGAGTGGACGGGGTGAGTTGCTCGTCGTGGTGAATTTGGTTTAATGTCGGTCCGAATGGATGTTTTTCGAATGGGTGGATTGTCTGAGCTGTTCTTGGTTGTTGACCTGATCCTGTAGGCGGTCAGTTATTACTCCAAGGCTCATCGATTGAAACCAGATGATCCTGTGATTCTTAGCAATCGGAGTGTTGCTTTCTGCCGGTCAGTTTTTGTTGCACAGTCTATTTCTTTCGGATTTCGTTTTCTACCCGCCTTTTTAAAGTGTTATTATCTCTTCGAATTTGTAACGATTGAAGAAAACTGGATATATCAATTGCCAAGAGGAGGAGGATGGTTAGAAGTTGTTACATTCCGTATACTGAGGAACAAGCAATAACGTTAGAACTCGAAGATTAAGGAGCATAACGTTCGCATAACTTAACAAAACAAACTGATTTCTTATGCCAACTGTTACATTTTCCCATAGACAATAAATACCACACTAGTACTAAAGCGATATGCTTCCAGAGGTACAAAAAGTTCATGAACGGACGTCACCATCTAAAACATAATTCCACATGCATGTGACTACCTTCACGCAAAGCTATCCCACATCTGCATCACCTGTGGTATAACACATTGTTGAGAGTGTAATTCTCCTTACATAAGACATCATAAACTACAACATCAATTTATGTTCTTGGGCTATCATGATAATATAATAGTTAGTTTTAAGCTATACAACATATAAAGCATGTTTCAGCTGCCATAATATCACGATCTTGAACTATCATGTTGTTGATGTATGTTTCAACAATCATAATATCGAAATCATCAATTGTTCTTGAACCATCATGATCATAAATTCATATTGCACAAATACATTCAGCATAACATCATCTACAACAATCAATGTCATAATCCTACCATATGAGGTCAGCCATATGAGACGTTTCTTTCCATTTATTCCTAGTTATCACAAAATCTCTTGTTAATTATGTAATTTCAAATCTTTGTTCACTATTTTTAAATTATTGATGTTTGATCTTCCTCTCTCTTTTTATTTCTCTTAGATTAATTAAGGCTCCTTCCTTACGTGTGTCTATATACCATAAAGTATATTTGGACACACATAAGTCATGTTAGAATTTTCCTTCGAATTTTAAAGGTATTCTTTTGTTATATAATACTTCAAATGTATTTCTCCACTTTATCTACAATACTTTAATTCTGTGAATAACATTTTTTGTATTTTCTCCATCATTATTGTAGATTTAGATATCCAAAATTCTTACTTGTTTTCATCATTATTCCTATTAATATTGACCTTAATATATACAGGATTAGTCAAATCTTGAGAGAGCGGTCTGCATCTGATTCAGAGTATCAACCGTTAAATGGTTTGGATCCTATAATGCATGCAGAGGTATAGCCCTTAATTGTATGTACTTGAATATTTACATTTTTGTGCTGTATTTACTCATTTGCTTCAATATCAGTTGGCACTGAAGGATGCTGAGAAGGTTGTGAGTGTGCGAACTAATTCAACCAAATCATATTTTCTGAAGGCCAAGGCTCTCATGTTGGTAAGAAAGCTTGCAAAGAGATGATTATGAAAAAGGAATAATATACACCCAATTATTAATCATTATTTGTTCTCAAACCTTTTTGTCAATCTAGAATGGCCATGACATGCTTTCCATCTTCTTGTCTGGTACTTCTCTGTTGTTTAGTGCATATTTCCTTAATATCTATCATTGCAAAAGTTGCCTTCACCAAATACCCATTACCAAATTTTCTACTTCAAATGTGAATGGAACTCCATAAGCTAGTCAGAAACTAAATGATTTTTCCTGAGGGTATATGTTCTTGAATTCAAATAGTAATTTAAAAGCAAACCAAACTAAATAGTTTGACCAGTCAAATAGTTGAACCAACCACATGATGGTCAAGTTGATAAAAAAAAATTCAATGAGAGAAGTGAACCAGTGTTAACTAATTTGAATCAGGTGAAACCATAGTTCAAAAAGTCACCTGAATGGCATTTGAACCATTGATTTGATCATTCATATAAATACATAATTTTTAGTTGTTATGAACCAAACCATAATCTATCAAATGGATCAACAATACTCTGCAGTTTATTTTTAGTTATGGGATTTGTAGGACAAAGATGATTATTTGCTTAATTAATTTCTATATGGTTTTTTTGTTTGAATTTGATGGATCAAATATGTTGTAGGTTCAAATGTTCTCTTTGTTGGTATTTATATTGATAGAAGGTTTTTTTCAGTTGCGTATAGGTTATATATTCAAGGAGATAAGACAAGGTACAATTAGACCTTATCTAAATTCTGAACCCCACATTGGTAGGAGTCTTATGCTGTTGGTTTTACCTTTTTATATAGGCTATATATTTAAGTGACACAGGTTAAAACTCATTGGTTCATTGAAAAGAACCAGTAGAATTATTGGTTGAACTGATGGAGACACTCTACAGTTTGTTTTTCTTCACTTTGAATTATTGAATTTTGGAGATGCCTAATAAAATTTGAATGATACGAAGAAGATTAGCATGATCCTTGCTCAAAGATGATAAAATAATTTGAGAGAGATGTCATGTTGATATCATCACCTTTTTAACCATGATTGAACCATTAGATCAATTGGAAAAATCAATGAATTGAAACAAAAACAGGGTTCAAATCATTGAATTCAACTTATGTACTTGATCTTTGAGGGATATTATAGAATGAAAATTTATATATTTTTCATTCAAATGTAAAAGAGTCTTTATTTATTATTCAAACATTAAATGATTATTCATGGAGTGATGTCCCTTGATTCGATTTATGTATGTGACCTTAAAGGATATAACTTTGTTTGAGCCTTGAGGTGCTATATTTTTGTTGTGGCCTTTTTTTTTTGATGTTTGCTAATCGCATAAAATTATCTTAATAAATTTTCTATCTTTTTATTCTATTCTCTTACAGCTTGAATGCTATGAAAAGGCATGGGATACTCTTATTCTAGGTCTTCAAATTGATCCCAACTGGTAACCCCCATCACCGGATTTTACTTGGAAAACTTTGCTTGTACATTATACAAACTTCATGTAATCTCCATTCGAAATTTTTTAGTTTCTGATGGATTTTCTTGTCATTTGGCATCGATACATTGCAGTTCTCCTCTTCAGAAATCTCTGCAAGAGCTAGAGAGAATTTCAGGTGGCTTAGCTAGAGGCACGAAACATTTGAAGCTGCAATGCTGTGATGACTTCGAATGTACCTTGTGCTTCAAGTTGTTATATGAACCTGTAACCACTCCTTGTGGTCATTCTTTTTGTCGTGCTTGTCTCTTTCAATCAATGGATCATGGTGAGTTCTATGCTTCTTTTCTATATACAAGTTATATTGAACAATTTAGCTCACATTATAAATTATAGGTAATAAGTGCCCTATGTGCCGGACTGTCTTGTTCATCAGTCCCAGAACGTACCCTATAAGGTAAATTTCCATCATGTGCTATATCATGGTATAATCATTCATTCATTTGTATTAATTAATCTATTTCAAATATTTTTGTGTTGCTTTGCAATTGATATTCCTGTATTCAAAGGTCAAGTTTCTATTGTATCATTTTGGCAGTGTGACACTGAATAACATCATACAGAAGAACTTTCCAGTGGAGTATGCAGAGAGAAAGGCTGAGAAGTATAGTTTGATAAACTTAGGTGGGGACATTATGCCCCTCTTTGTCATGGATGTTGTCCTTCCATGTCAGAAGTTATCGCTCAATATATTTGAACCTCGTTACAGATTAATGGTAAGTATGGCCTGTTGCTTGGAAGCCTAATATTCCTTAGTAACATTTTTCGTAGATTGAAATAGGTTTTGTCCATGGCTCACAGAATGTGTTAAAATTGTACCTTTTACATGCCAAAGTTCAAGACCGGCAGTGCCAGAATGATGCATGTTCTTTACAGAATAATGACACACTAATCCAACCAATTGAGTGTTTCATATATATTAAACTTAGTATGTTATTATTTGATAAGTAATTAAACTGATTTTATATCTAAAGCTACAGCTTCCATCAAGCAAGATGCTTCCAAGAAATTGAATTAACATTGTTCGGTTGCTTTAAAAAGTTTAAATTAACTGAATGGTTGTGGTTCTAATCTATACCAATTGCATTGCAAACACTTTTTTGTACTGCTGAATCTGCATTTCATTCTGTACCTCATTGAAACAGGTGCGAAGAATAATGGAAGGGAACCATCGTATGGGAATGGTAGGACATTTATTCTCTGGCTAGTTGAAACTATGTTTTTATTGTATTTAGAATCCTAGTCTTAATTTTTCCTTTATTGTCTTGGAGGTGGTTATTGACCCTGCAACAGGTACTATTGCTGATTTTGCTTGTGAAGTGGAAATAACTGAGTGAGTTTTGTTCTTTCTGCACTCTACACAATCTTTGTTTCTTTTTAGACTTCCTTGTAGGCACAGCCTTTTTAATTATTCTGTCGTCACTCTGCAGATGTGAGCCACTTCCAGATGGACGTTTTTATTTAGAGGTTAAATTCAAGACCTTATGTTAAGAATATTGCAAAAGAAAGTTAGAAGTTCACGTAAAAAGTATCAATTACCTTGATGGATTTTTTTTTTCCTATCATGTTTATCAAAAGGAGATGCTCATCTGTAGTTTTGGAAAAATGATAGAAGAGCATCATCTCCACCTTTTTTTAGTACATCTAATTTTTGTTATTGTTCCCTCTGCATGCAAGCACATTTTTGTGCCACAATTTTATTATGTAATTGAGAAGCTTGGTTCTACTTATAGCAATTTTCTACCATATTATGAAATGCCTAGCATTATATAGTTTTTCCTCTGGGCCTATTGCTATATTCCTTCTAGAGTTTTAGATAGATGCTTCTTCTTCCTTTGTCCACACAACGTGTTGTACTTTCTGGTCAGTAAATCTGAAACAAGGTCCAAGCAGATGTGCTTAATGTCCCTGTAAGAGTAAATGAGTGGTATAAGTAAATGATGCAAGAAGCTCATGGAGAATTGTTGTTCATGGAAAATTGAGGACAACTGGGTGAAGGTTGCATTAGTACATGTAAACATATAAAGTCCAATTCAGTTATGGAATTGTCAGATTCATATGGCTCTATAGTCTATGAAATGCTAATATTCATGAAAAGAATGTGTAAGGTAATAACGGTTTAATGCAATTGTCAGATTCAATGTGATAATGATTTGAGTTATAAATGATATTGAAAGCATTGTTTTTCAAATTATAAAACTTCTCCTTTATCACAAATATCCATCAATAGCATGTTTATAGTAAACTGACCATTGCATTAGAAGATCTAAATATTCTTGTGCAAGTTAGAGTGAATTTATTTTACTCATTTAAATGGCAGTTGGAAGGTCACAGGAGGTTTAAAATATTGCAATCCTGGGATCAGGATGGGTAAGCTAAAATTCCAATTTTCAAAATGAGGTGTTTGTTCCTTTTTCTTTGTGATGACAATTTCCTTTGTGTTTGACATAGATATCGTGTTGCAGAAGTTGAATGGATCCGAGATACACTCCCATTGGAGGGGACTTCAGAGAGAGAAGAGGTAAGCACTTATCTCTGACAATTTTGTGATGTGCTAGCCTAGGACAAAGTTTCATGCAAAGAAATAAAAAAGGAGCGCCTCATAACATTACCATTGATTTGAATAGAGAAAATGAAAAAGTTGTATTATATTATGAGAGGTTTAAATATTTACAGAGTGACTTAAGACTCACAATATATGGGATATCTGATAACCTATATAACCATAAGGCATAAATAAAGCCTTTAACACAAGAGAAAATATGTTCAAATTGAAGTATAAAGATGCATCATTCCTGGTTGCTACATAATGATCCAAAAATCACAACACTAAAACCTTTTAAAAAATATCTTCTAGAGTATAGGAAGTAGATATGATCCCTCTCATTACCATGCCATGGAAATAAGTAAGAAAGATGAACAGAAACTTGAGCAACATCATCTTACATGTATTCTCTGCCATGACACCATCTTACATAGGCTTGACACCATAAACAATTAGACCACCACTGGTTCATCCACGAACTAATTGAAAAGACTCAACATAGGAGATATCTAGATGAGTAATTGTCATGTAAATTAGTTTCCTAATCAACCGTTGATGTCAACAAATATCCACAAGCATCTTTGATTAGTTATTCCACAAGATTGGACTTTGATCTATAGGAGTACTCAATGACAATGATGAGAAACAAAAGTAGGATTTGCATTTTTATGGGTCAGAATAAAAATAATTTAAATGGAGAAAATTTAAGAGTTAAAACCATTTCCTTAAATGTTGATCCCTTCAAATTGTGTGAGAGACCAATACCAAGTGTGGAAGATAGGATGCTGAATACAGGGTGTAAAGTAAATGATCGTGTTGACAGGCAAAGACAGAAGAATTCTGTTTTAGATTTCATATCTCATATATCATAGTTCTTATGGTGCCAAGGTATCCAGGTGTTGAGCCTTTACGCCTTGGGCTTTGATGCCTAGGCACCAAGACTTAATTTATTCTATTTTTTATGTTTTCCTAAGTTATATATACTTCTATATTATACATTGCTAAATTAAAATACTACTTTGTAAGCACAAATAAAATTTAACTATAACAAAAAATAACTAAATAATCATCACATATTGAACACATAAAAAATCATAAGATGAAATTGTGCAAACATTCAAATAGTACATAAAAGTGCAATTTTATGGTACCAAATTACAATATCACAAGACAAAAGAAAAGAAATGCTTAAATCAAAAGAAAAATCACGCATATATGCATATCAAATAATAAAAAAATTAACTATCTAATTTTAAAAAAATAATTAAGACACATAGAAACATAAAAGTTTCATTTTCTGGTTAAAAGAAAAGAAACACATGAGACTAAAGAAAAGACATTCAACATCTGAAAACATGAATCGATGAAAATAATACCTTGAAAATGGAAATGACAGGAAGACACGTATAGAAATGACTAAAAGCTTAGAACCTCACTGGAATCTACTGGAAAGTGGTCAGAATCTCATTGAAAGGGAGTTAGAAGCTTGATGAAGGTCCTCATTGCTGCGTTAGAACTTACTCAGAACACTGAATGTCATTGGAATCAATCCCAAATGTGTTGGAAAACCACTTGGCTTTTCATCAGAAATGGCAGCAGCTGGTGGAGGTAGAAGAGGGAAGGAAAGAGGAGAAAGAAGAAAAAAATTAGGATTTACGGATCTTTAAACATCCATTTATGTATGCATGTATAGATCTAAATCTATATCTAAGTGTTCAGATGTTTGGGCGGCACCTAGGCAGCAACTGGGTGGTGCCTACTACCTTAAACGAATAAAAATCCAAGTGTTTGAATGCATGAATGTCATAAACCGCCGGGATGCCTAGGGAGTGTCCATGCATTTACCTCAATAAGCCTGTCAGGCATTATAGAGATTGTAGAGCAGACTCATAAAATAGGGAGAGTGTGGTTCCCTTGCCCCTGATAAACATGCATATCTAATTTCATCACCATCTGAAAAATAAAAATGTATTTTTCATCACCTTGAATCTTATTTCTTGTTCTCTTGACAGTTGCAACAATTGGCTAATAGGGCAGCAACAGCAGCAGCTCAGATGCTAAGACAATCAAATCTAACATCAAGATACGGTATTAAACATTGTCAAGATCTTCTAGTTTATAGATATATATAACAGGAATTTGCTGTACATCCATCAGCATGTTCTTTATGGGTAATTTATTTTCTAAGAAACATGGAAAACATTTTATCCTTGATTTTGGCAGATTAAAGAATCATCCATTGATGAGAATGCTTCATTGAGTATTACCACTTCTATATATGACCATGCATTCTTTTCATCCAAGGTCTTTTCTTCTGTGGTTCGGCCAGAATGTGACACCTTCAATTAATTCCACATTATTCAAGGAAAATAAGGTTTACTGGATATACATGCATTAAAACTTCTGCTTTACTATTCCGGGTCTAGAATTTTTAATCCAGTTGATGGGTTCCTGCATGAGGTTGGGTACAGAACCAGTTCATTTTCAAATTTCTTGTGTGCTAGTTTAGACTGGAAGCAGAGCATGACACCATTCTCAATCTCTAGATACTTCACAACTTATTAGACAGTTGCTAAGAGAGATAGAGGTCAAGCATTTACGCAAAAAATCAAGGATAGTTCACTCCATCGTATTCACAAAAATCCATTGTTGCATTAGACCTACTCCAATTCCGGAGCTGCTTCTGTTGGAAAATTAAGCCTATATATTATAATAATTGCAATTAGTTGTGGCAGGTGGAATATCGGAGGGGATGCCCAGCCCACGGGATCCTGAACAACTCAGTTTCTGGGTATCTCTCATCAGACTTTTACCGTTGAATTTTTTTAAAAAAATGTTTGTAGTGTTTTTAACTTAGACTTGGGCCCAACATTATTTCTTTGTAGACTTCACAAGAGAAGATTAGCTATGATGGATATGTTATCATAGCTAGTCTTTTAACCTTTGAACTTATCCACATGTTATTTTTAAATATCCATTTTGTATGCAGCTTGCCAACTTATTAAAATTGGGACCTCTGGAGAGATTAAACCTCCTCCGCATGAGAGATACTCGAGAGGTAACTCAAGATTAAAACTCAATTCTGTACATCACTATTTACGAAATCTAATTCCATGCATTTCCATCGACAGAGGATCTCCCGCATGCTCTACTTCCAGGGAAGTGGCCAAAGCTGTTGTATTCAATGACGGAATTGAAGTTATAGCCAGAAAATAGACGATATATGCAATTTACACCGTTTTTCTTGTAATTATCATTATCATTGTCATTTGATTCTTCAATCCCATCAGGAATTGCGTGTATGTTTTCTGCGGTACGTGTGAAATATTCATCAGCTGTGTAAACAATCTAGATTTTTCAGCAAAAGCGGTCGTACCGATCGATGTAATTTGTAAGGGTATTCACCTACCATTATCAAAAAAATATTGTGAAATGTAATTTACGGTTGGTCTTCCGTCCTGAAATGCATGATGTCTTGTCATCGTCACCAGATTGTTGCTATATTCGAAAAAAGATCGGATATACGATATGCATATTAACATGTTAATATATGGATACAGACATGGAGAGGATCGAAAGAGAATCTCGACTCGATAAGATTGATACTGATAGGTCAAATACAAATACGAAAACATAAAAAAATTGCCTGTATTCACTAAAAACAGACATATGAGTAAAAAAACTGACCTAGTGTGCCAGCATTGCGTTAATGTTAAGTCTACGAAGAAGGATTTTGTAGTTCGCAAGTGCGCAAACTTACCTACAAAGAGGAGAAGAATGATGGAGATGGTTTGATTTTCTGATGTGTGTTATTATTGTGCATCAACATTTAAATAATCATTTTTCCAGTGGCGCATACAATATGAGAACTGATTTAAATTCAAGTAAAAATACAACTGTCGTCAAGAAAAACGATAAAATAAAAATTGAAACAATAATCACCTCGACTTTTGAAGAAGTTTGGAAAGAGGGAGAGAGCGTATAATGGTTCGTTGGTATGAATGGTGTTGTGATAAATTAGTACCCCTGAAATCCTGCAGCGTAAGATTTGTGTGTGATACAACTTCCAATTAAGTTAGAATCAACTTTAAGTAAGCTGACTTAAAAATTCAAAGTGGAATTTTACATTAAAATTCAAATGTTGATATTTACATATTTTGCCAATTTCAAAAACTTTCGATGCGTGTGGAAAAGAGGTTGGTTTTCCTTTTGTTTTTTTGGGTTGAGTTTGGAATCTGATCTAAGAATTCTCAATTAGTTTTATAAACTAATTAGGGTTGTTATTGTCTTTTAACATTGGTTTCAACCCCTAAAACTGCACACCAAGAATTTTGTCAAACTAGGTTCTGACTCAAGCTTTTATAGCTTTCAGAATCCCTCCCTAAAATCTCACCCTTCAAAAGTTCTTTAAAAAAGCCCACCCAATTCTTGAAAAGCTCACCCGTCCAAAATTTTTTATCAAGCTAAGTTCCCTGCTTGCAACTCAGAGTGGTACTCACATGCTTGCATCATCCTCTCAGTGAACGAACACACCCTCCTAGACGACAAGTTCTGGAGGCTTGTCGTGCCTCCTGAAAGCCACCACCTCAACATCATTTGGTAATTTTGAAACAAGCTATCTGGTGTGATCAACAAACAAAGATGATCGGTACTCAAATTCAGGTCATAAAAATATACAATGCAGTGGTGTGAATAAAGAAGTCCTTCCAATCTAAATTCACAACACACCCTGCCTGAATCAGAGACCCTCTGAAAAATACCCCCCACCATAATTGATCTCTCTGGCCAAAGATCACCTGTTGCTCATTACAAAGGAGGACGACACATGGCAAGACATTAACAGGCCGTCGGTGAATTCCTCGGTCAAAGAACATGTAGCAACATTAATGAACTATCTATGGCTCTCATCAAGTTAAGGGAGGATGCATTGCAACGTTACCTGATGGGCATCTTTGCCGCCGGCATCTTCTTGTCCTTCCCCACCCTATTATACCGCTGCCATCATTTTCCAACTCATTGTTGCTTGACTTCAAGGGTGGGGATGCTGCTGGAGTTTCGGCCACTGCCATACTACCCGGTTGCTGCCCCCCTCTTCCTCGGCAACCCCTCCCCCTTCTACCAGCACTCCTTTTCCCCGAACCCACCTGCCAAGATTGACCTGAGGCTTTCATCAGACCGCCAATTGTTTGGAGATCCTCGGTAACTTCATGCCTTGACAATGTGGCAAGGCTCGGCAGGATATCTTTCTGGAAGTCCCTCCTTTGCCTTCTCCTCCTCACCTGGCCCCTCTTAAATTTTGGTTGCAGCAGAGAAACCACACCAGGTCCTTCTTCCTGATGTTCCAGTACAAGAGGCCGAGACAAGAAATCTTCTGCTTTCATCTCTTTCAATTTCAATGTCATGGATTCAAAGAAATCCATATCATTGTGTTCTGCCCTTCCATTTTCATCACCTTGTCCTTTGAGTACACCACCTGCTATCTCAGGATCCTCCACATTGAAGGTAACCATATCAGCAAACCAGTATAAAGTATCCTCTGATGCTAGGCCTGAAGATTGAGAAATGTTTGAATCAGAATTCTTTCTGAGCATGGGGGTTGACATGGACAAAATAATTTCAGCAGCTGTTCTGGCAGTTTCCACTTGTAGTTCGTATTCCCTTCCAATATCTGTTGGGCTGCTTAGGACCTCAGAAGTTGTGAATGGATGATTAGTTCCCCCTGAGAACTTATTTCCATCAGAATGGGAAATGATAGGTGCCTCCAAGTCAATCTCGGAGGTGGCTTTTGCAGAAACAGATGTAACAGCCAATTTCGGCTGAGATCCCAGCCCATTGTCTACAGATACTGATTGGGCATGTTGGTCCATAGTTGCTGCAGCAGAATTTATATCAATTGCAATCATATTTGCAGAATTTTCCTCAAAATGCATAGTTGGTGAAGTCTGAGTGTAATTTGAATTCAAATCAATAAAAGAGAACCCAGCGTGCCTTCTTTTCTTCAGTATTCCAGACACCTCATTCATCTTGTTCCTAGAATGTAGGGCATCCTTGAATGGATAATTTGCCGCTTCCTCACCACCAGGAACTACATTATTTGACATGGTTTGAGAGGAATTCAATAATACACCTGGGTCACAGCCCATGGCAACATTAAGATTAATAGATTCATTGCAACCTCTACTTGAAGTGAGCCATGACATTCCTCGTGATAAAGCACAATTACTGTCATCAATATAACTTTGCTGGCTGGCACATCGATCCTGGGAACCATCTGTACATGGTTTTGAAGTAACATCCTTTGCAGACATCACATTCATGAAATTGAAACCCTTGGAATGCTTTCGGATTGCATCGTCTTCAAATTTCTCATGATAAAAACTTGCACCGTTACTAATATTTGAAATGTCAAAGCCAACTTTTGGTGAATCTAAATTAGTCGGAGTTCTAGAATCAAGTTGTGAATTGCAGGGAAATCCATTTTTACAGGAGGCTTCATTTTCAGGGCTCTGTTGAGACCTCAAACCCCCAGAACATTTCCTTTTGTCATGAATGTTTCTTGAGCCTTCATGAGATGGAGCACAGTTGCTGAAGCATGGAAGTGTTTGAACAGCTTCCATGATGTGGGACATCTTATTTACTGACTTCATACAAGAAGAATCCGAGGTAGATGCCATGCTACAATTATCAAACCGAGGAATAATTGAGAAAGTCCCACGTGCAGGAGCTGATATCCATGAGTTTGAACTGGCACATAGCTTTCCGTGTTCATTGTCTATAGTTCGTTTGTCCTTGAGCCATGAGGACACATTATTTTGACTTGACAAGGAAGACCATGACAACTCATTGTGACGCTTTAGTTGATCTGAAGATGAGGGCATCCTCCTGCTGCTGAAAGAATGTGGACTGGAGATGCTCTTGCCCATGTGCAAATCCTCTGTAGAAACAAAGATATAAACCTCAGATGATCTTCTCACAAAAAAACAAATATATGAAGTTGTGATTATCATCTCACGAAAGAAAACTAACTCAAAAACTTTAACTGAAAAATAATGTTTCAATGGAACAAAGGCAATCTTCTGAGTCAATTTTCAGTAGGCACTCACAGCTCAATCAGCACAAAGAAATTATTAATTACCGTAGCTTTCAGTGTGTTGCTGTTATGCCTTTTCTTTTCGTCAGCCTCAGTTTAGAAACACATATTAACAGATCATGAGATGGGACATTGTAATGTTATAATTATCATTCTTTGAATGTGTACTTAGTTGATGAATTCCTATCAAATATTACATAAAATCTTCCAAGCCAAATGCATATATTCTAGAATATTTTAGCATCATCTCAACGATTTCAGCACCCAAGACACAAAATTACACATGCTTTACAAAGAAAGGGCACAAGTACAAATAATGTAATGGAGCTAAAATATATTTCAAGGGTATCTACAAGTATTCAAATATTTCGAAGGGAATAACAAACATTGAATGTGTTGAAATATAATCCATATTCAAGAAATATTTTTTCCATTGAGAAAGGAACACTAAACGTTGGGTATGTTGAACATGCCATCTTAATTTTGATCAGTGATTCTACTTCAACAGTGAATTTCCATAATACTAATTCCAACTGCCTTTTCTCTCTTTGTCATCTTCTTTCACTTTGTAGTTCGTGTAGTGATCAAAAAGACTTAAGGAAGGCAAATAGTGAAGTTTATGTAAATTATTAAAATGAACAAGTCTATATGCACAATTTTTAGAATGTAATGAAGAAAAATAAATGTGAATGCAAAAACAATACAAATAACAAGAACACAATAATTTTATAGTATTTTACTCTCAACTAGATCTATGTTTACTCTCCAAAACTTCCACTTGAGCTTCTACACCAAATTTGGCGTTATAGGCTAACTCCTTGCCATTTAAAACTCCTTGGTTTTATACCAAACAAACCCCCCAGTAAAGAAACCCTCGCCACAACTTGGTGAGATACTTTATATTTAACAAATAACTTATAGACTTTTAATGCTAGTTCCCCTTTTGCTTGCTCTCCTTTGTGATGCTTGCTAATCTTCAATAAGGCTCTAAAATGAGTAATTGAAGGCTTTCTAGGAGAGTGGAGATGAAATTGAACTACAAAAGTGAAAATGGAGCACAAGAGATATTAGAGCAATTGTTGTGTGCAATGCCCAACCTACAGGGGTGTTTATATAGAATTTGAAGGTTTATCAGTGTAAACACAATAGCTAGAAATTTCTTTTAATATTTAGTGGATCGGTACGCCCTTTTATTGATTGGTCTACCATTAGTCTAATAGACAAATGAATTGGCATATTGTTATAAGTAATGGTATTTTGGTCACAAATGCTCGAACACTCGTAACAAAATCAATATGCCAATTTGAAGAATTACCATGTTGTTTTTGTTTTAGAAAACAGCTACAGTTTTATTCGAGAAAACAGTATGCCAAAACCAGAAATTAGTATTGCATTTTGGGTCTAAAAGCTTTTATCCTAGAATATGGTATGTCAATACGAAATTCAGTCTACCATTTTTGGTATAAACTCTAGTTGCATTTCTTGCCTGGAAATCAGTATACCATTTTTCAAAAATGGTATTCCAATTTATGGGAAATAGACTATTGAGTCAAATAGTATTCAATGCTATCCTAAAAAGTTATTCTAAGTATGTGTATTTCTCTTAAGTGTTCCATATGAAGATTCTAGTATGAAAGAGCATTAAAGAAATTTACAATTTTTTTTCCTAGGACACACAAATCCATAATTTAAAATTACATAAGTTTTAATTCATGGGTCTTTGAATATTTGAATCTTATTTTTTATTTCCTGACTTTTTCTTCACTTTTGCTTGACCTTGCTTGATTCTACAACATCCTTTTTTCATATATATTTTCATTGATTTTCTTTGACCATTTTCCTTGGTCTTGCTTTATATATTTCCTACAATAAACTTGATATATACTATTACATATTTATCATTAAATTTTGTATCATTAAAATCACTTAAGAAAAATTATTCTAACAATTTGTACACTGACAACGTGATAAAGTGTAATGCTAATGACACTTCATGAGGCATCAAAAGATAAATGAAATTTGAATATGCGTTCTTTAAAAGACCAACAACCTAATGGCAGAATCTCATGATGGAAAAGCTACATCAAGGGAATGTCCATTGAATAGTCTATAAAATGGAAATTTAATAGCAGCATGTTGCTAAGGTGATGTAAGATACTAAATGTTCAAAGATTTTTCATCTCATGAGAATGAGTTCAAGCATGGGTACATGGAACTGGCACAATATGCAAATGATTAGGTACCAATCTTTAATAAAAATGAAAATCAGCGCTGCAAAAACACAGGGAAATGTCAACTAAAGGCACCTTTCAATTTTTTATTAGCAGCAGCATTCCAATATTTTCATTTTCAATTCAGGCACTTCTACAAGTACCAGTTCCATACTACCTTTGACTATGTAATGTGTCCAAACTCCAGAAACAATTAAATTTGTTGTTCATCTTCAAAAATAAGCCAATCTTTTTTAGGAAATTCTGTCAAATATTTGTCAGATATGTCGACTCCAGCTTTTAAAACTAAGTAGAAAACTGAAATTCAATTGTTCTGCTAGATGGTTGTGCAGTCTGAAAATTGATAATTTTAAACATGTACAGTCAACTATTTGTATCTATGATGAAAGGTACAGCAAAGCACATGCCATTTAGCAAGAAAAATTGATTCTATTCATTATCTACCAAACTAATTAGGTGGAAAATAGACCAGACTGCATCATTGATCTTGTAGAAACAAAGTGCTTACCGAATTGGTCATTAGAAAATTGCCATCTTGGTATTTCTTCCTTTTCATTTACATGAAAGGTTAAGCTACTAACGTCACACCCATTGTTTTGTAAAAGATCCTGATGATTTAGTAAAGTTGAATCTGGCTTAAGAGGCAACTGGTTCCAAGTCTTTACATGAGAGGCTCTTGAGCGTGGATGGTTAGAGAGAGATGGTACTCCAGCTTCATCGTAGGATACTTCTTCCATTGGTTCATTCAAGTCAACTAAACTATGACAGTCTGTACTGTTTTTTAACTGCAGGTCAATTTTCCTGCTTTTTCTGCAAGTAGAACCCTCATCACTTGCATACCTAGTTTTTGCAGCACTTTCAGGCTCAGGATCATCATTTAGATCTAAAAGTCCTTTTGATCTATCATCCCCATCCTTATTGATGTTCTTGGTGACTTCATTATCAGAATATGCTTCAGCTGGAAGTTGTAGGTCAATCAATATCTTGGAACCCTTCCTTGATTCACACATTGATGGTTCGTTATTATGTAGAGTATTCCTTGATTCACACTTTGATGGTTTATTATTACGTAGAGCATCAATTCCATCAACATTGTCAACAAAGCGAGTACCATAATTGACACATGAAGCTGGTAAAGAAGAGGACCAAGAAAATTCTTTTGCTACACCATTTTGAGGCATATAAGATGAGAAGGGACCGGGCGGTACAGCATGTTCTTGTAAAGAGTAACCACATTGCTCTTTTCTTTTCAACTCATCCATCAATTTTCTTTGTGTACTATACAAGCGATGAAGTTCATGCACCTGCAATGGATTACCAAAAAGTATGAATTACATTGAACCACAAAAATTGATAGAACTTAACAAAACCAATGGCAAAAAAAACTGAACAGCTAGTTATCATAAACCAATGTTATGCACCTACATAAATTATTGCCAATGATTTCTATACCTTCTTGCCTAGAAAGAAAGAAGCAACAGTGGAGGCTAGCTTCTTCTAAAGGATATTTTTTAATCAAGAAAAGTCAAGAATAGAACTTCGCTCAATTGAAAGTTTGAAGCCACTAATGCTATTATAGTATGAAATGCATTAGGATGTAAAAAGGTTTACCTGCTTTCTGAATGTAGCTTCATGTGTAAGAATGGTTCGCCTCAACACTTCCTTCTCATATTCTGTGTATCCATTAATAAAACTTTGTTTTGACACACTGCAAAACTGCCGGCTTAGTGCCTCATGTTCATAGTAAAGCGACCAATTATTGTTTGCTTCACTGAGCTCTTTCATGGAGTAAAATCCATGCTGATAGCTTTTACACTGTACTTTTGTTCCCATTCAAGATAATAGTGGCCAGCAATAAATGGTATATATTGAAGATATTATCTGATTAGAAGAAAAGTGTTTTAGTTTAGAAATGTGATTACAGACCCAAAAGATGCAAGATAATAATTTCTGAATAAATATTTCCAACTGACAATGAGAAATATTTGATTGTCATCCTTGAAGAGCCAATATAAATGGTAAAATAATATTTTCAGGCATCCCACGTTTAGTTCTAACAGGCTAGAGGAAAATGTTGAACCAAACCCCAAACTGATCCAACGGTGCTAATACTTAATTAAATGAGTTTGGGTTCATAATTAAATTGATATGCTTAACACGTTTAACAAACAAGTTGCATATGGGTTTGCACACCTAACCCAATTAAAACAATTTTAGCCCAATCTTACTTTTTTAAAATATCTATTCCTTATTTGTTGTTTTCATGTATGAATTATTATCATAAATTAGACATACTTTTTACTTTTAAATGTGATTTTTATATTTAAACTATTTTTACATATTTTATACTCTTTTCATGACAAAAGTCCAAGGTCAAAGTTCACGTAACTAGTTCAAAACTTGTGAAGCTCAGCTTGTGATACGTAGTTTTATTGCATCCTCGGATTTCAGAATTTAAGACATAAGTATGCAAGAATGCTAAACAACAGAATGCAGCTTGATTTGTAAATTACGCAATTACCACAAGTATGTATGATCAGGTTGCATGAGCTCGCAAGACGTCCATGAAATCCTGCATATTCACAAGACTTTCCTGTAATAACTTGAATGATTGTTTATCAACCATACACCAAACAGTGACATAATCGTTAGTGGCTCATTTCATCTACGGCATTATTTCATCAGCTTCAACCTGAATATAGGTTCACGATTATGCCTGCTGTAACCTGCATTTATACCAATGTAAAAAAAAAAACTAATCAATCTAGAGAATATGATTGGAATGTATTGCCAACCAGTGTCCTACTTGAATGAAATTCAGCAAGCACAATGTGGACGGTGAGAAATGGAGAAAATCTAACCTGACGAGAAATCGTGACAGCATTTTTTCCCTTTATAAAGGAGGAAATGGGAATTAGTGCGTATGATTTTTGTTACAGGAATGAATTCAGCTATCAAAAAATTATGGATGACAGAAAAGCTATCAGAAGAAGGTGAAAAACAATCTTTCTTTCTTTTATAAAGAAAGGGCCAAGGATCTTGAAAAACAACAGACTCACAATTAGGAGTTTGAAAAGGGCACATTCGCAAGTATAGGCCACATGCTAGACGCCACTTTTATTCATAAATCATTCAGTATACCATCATGATAACTCAGAGGCAGGAGTATGGATTATATAGTCAAAGAAATGGTCGCATTCTGATCGGCAAGAGAAACCCAAAATCCAAATCCAGCTAAGGAAACCATATTTCGAGCGAAACCCAAAGGAACCCGCCGAAAAAACTTTGATCTTCGAAGAAGACGCGAGCGTGGAAATCCCACCTTACGGACATAAACCCCCAGTTCTCAATACGGAACCCGTGGATTTGATGACCACTTTTGGCAGCCGCCAGAGATCGAGCACGTCGAATAAGATCGTGAAAGTAGGAAGGGAAAACGGAGAGCATAAAATGCGAAGAAGACTACCTCCGGCCACGAATCTCGGATCGTCCGTTGAGGACATCCCGTCCTCCAGGAATCAGCAGGGACGCCCGCGGAAAAAAATGACCATCAACCCAAAACGCCCTCCTCCACTAGAATTCACGCTCCCAAAGCAGGAAAGCGCAGGGGAAAAGGAGGAAGGAGAAGAGCGGTAGTGGTGGTTGGTCGCAGTAGAAGTGCTGGATTCCCTCTAGAGAACAGCCATCCAGTGGAAGTCCCCTCCTCCTCCTCCTCCTCCTCCTCCTCCTCCTACTCCACCAGATATCGCCATCAGATGTGATTCACGTCAAACGCCTCGATCTGCTGGGGGCCAGAGAGAGAGAGAGAGAGAGATCTCACAGATAAGAAAATTCTTTCAAAGGAACAGAGGACCTTCGAAAGAGGAGTGACAGGAAATTTGTCAACATCCGGTCTTCCGACCCACTCTGTTTTGCCCAACAGAATATTGTTTTATATTAAATTTATAAGTGACCTTCCTTTTTTCTTTTTTTTCTGAAGAAACAATCTCCAATGCATCAAACCATATCCAATTACGTATGTAAACAAATGGAGAGTTCTGAGTTCATGCTCTACACATTTACAGCTATTAATCTAGAATTTATGTTATATCTATCTTCAACAAATATTTAAAACAGATTAATCATCGATCGATCGATCGATTTCAACATGGATGGTAAAAAGATTAATAATGGTTAACCGATGAATCTCTTGTTCAATCTACCAACGATCGCCGCTTTTATTTATTAGATCGATTAACGGAATACATTCGATCATTCTGACAAGATTAATTAGGTCACCATCGTTTTAACCTCGGTCCTTGATCGATCGTCTTTACCTTTTCTCTGCGGGGAAAAAAAGGAAAGGTACCATTAATTTAATTGGTATGGTTTAGCTTCGAGATCCGATAAAAAGGCGTGCATTCAAGGAAAAGAAAATGGGAGATTAGAAGAAGAAGAAGAAAAAAGACGAGTTTCATTTTCCTATTTTTTCCATCAGAAAATTACGAAAAACCTCATCAATCAGTTGGACCTTCGGACACTTGTGTGTTAAAAATGATTCAGATTTAAGCTGTACAAAATTATTGAAAATAGAAAATTCAAATTGATGGGCCCCACCACTAACGCTGTTGTCCAAATAAAACATTGCCGGAATGATTAGCGTAAGAATCGGTGCACATACGCATGGCATTTCTTTATGGAAATTTTCTTTTTGTTGACATAATTGGGATGAGCTAAAAGGAAACGTTGCAAGAGTTTATTTTATAATTTTAAATTTATATTAAGAGAAAGTAAAAAACAAAAAAGGTTAAAGGTAAGTCTAAAAAACTAATACTCCTTTGAAGGAAATAAACGAGGGAGAAGCATATTTTATAACACTCTTCTTTTATCCCCGTACCACTGAGGGAGGGAGAGTTCTATAACAAGTGAATTAATTCCGTTTAAACCTAATCTAGTGGTGGGAGTGAAGAGAGCAAGCGACGCCGACGCCCTGGTGGCCATTCGAAGAGAGATATTTTGAACATTATTAGCAGTTAGTTAGTACGTACTTTCTTTGATATATATATATATATATACATCGTTTCTGGTGGTGGTGGTGGTGGTGGTGGTGGCGGCCCGTTTTCCAGATTTGTTGGGATTAATAATAATAGAATGGGTGTTGATTTGGAAGAAACGCAAGCAAGGCGATCTGAGAGGGCATGAAGAAAAGAGGCTTGTGTGTGTGTTTTTCTTTAATCACATTAATTATCGTCCCAATCAAGCAATGTGTTTTTGGAAGGAGGTTTCTTGCTGGGGAGGAAGAGATGGAGTCGATCAGCTGAGGCGGGTTGCTTGTTTAGTTGGCAACCTTTATAAGGTTGATGATCTCTGACAGAAGGTAGTCGGCCACTGGTATGTATGATCGTCAACTTTTGAAGTAGTTGAATTAATCAGGACCGTATAGATTCTATTTTTTATCAGAATTTAAATCTTGGCGATGCCCCCATACGTACTTTTACCAAGTTCCAAAAAGGACATATGGGGCATGCGTGTGGTACACGTTTGAAATTTTGGTCTACCCTGATCATTCTATTCTATTCCTTTGGCTGTCTCCCATTAACACAGAGGAAGGAAGGAGGAGGAGGAGGAGGAGGAGGAGGAGGAATTGAAGAAGGAAGGAATTGAGAGTGATTAATCTGCTTTTCATGGGCATTGATTTGCAAGGGCCGATGGATGATTCCATGCGGCGGTGGTGCGTGTACTTGTACCAATCACCGTAACACAACACCAAGGCCCTGTGTTTTCCATTTTGACGATGGGTGGTGGATCGATCCCCTGCAAGCTTTGCACGAAAGCAACAACACCTCCCCCTGGCTAAAAGCATATGCCATCCATGCATGCTTTGGGATATATGCTCGTGTAACTCCTTTTTCTCTCGTCTTACCCGCCGTCTATCAAAATCTCTTGGCTCTGATACATACACGCATTTAATTTTCAGATAAAATCAGTGTACGCCGCATTGCATGTCTATCAAAATCTCTTGGCTCTTCTGATACAGGCCGTATTCCATCCACCTCACCCCACCCTGACCGCTTAGTCAAACCTGTTGGTGTTGCGTGCGCGTGCCGGACTGGACCAAAGGAGAGCTTGTCTTCTTCTTCTTCTTCTTCTTCTTCTTCTTCTCCTGCTGTTAATGGTATGAAATGATGTTTAGGCCCCCCCGTACACCACCCACCACCAGCTGCAGTTCTAAATCAAAGGCACAACAACAACCATCGTAAAAAAATTACCGGCACAACCACAGGTTATTAATTAAGAGCCGAATAGTTGAACGCATACTTTTCAATCGATAATAAAATACGATTGACTTGGTAAACGAATGAAGACACGGACGATCCAACCCAACCAGATACCGAACTAGTCTACAGCGAAAGATTCTGATCGTGCCAATAATTTTCCCACGGAATCTTTACTTTTTTTTCCACTTGTAAATGTCAGTCTTCCGATAAGCGCAACACTTTTTTATTTCGTCCTCCAGTTCTAACAGTTGAGTTGATATTGCAGAACTGTATGGCGTAAACTTAAATGATATATACCTTGTTGAATTTTTCTTTTTCATGATTCCTTCGGACTACTTCTTCTTGGACTGCTCTGTGCTCTCTCCCTACTTCTTCTTGGACTGCTCTGTGCTCTCCCCCCAATTACGTGAACTGTTCATATAAACCCAACCGGGGGCTTTTAATGCTCTTTAATTTGTTTAAAATAAAATATTAAAAATAAATAATAAAAAAACTTCATTTTTTGAAATTCGACGTCATTTTACCCTTTTACGTCATCCCAACTCAAAAATAATAATAATAATAATAAATAACAGAGCCCCGTCAATATCGAACCGGCATCGTCCGATGAAAAGAAAAGAAGCATCTGACAAGAGCACACCTGCGTGCCGGGTGGCGATTCCGTGATAATCCAGAACAATGAAGACGGACGACGGGGAAATGACGGAAATGCCCCCCCCTGGCACTCAACTGTTCGTCCCATCCGGGTACATTCTCCACTTCCGCCCATCTCTGTCAAGTCACGTGACAGATGCCAAGTCACGCTGCTTTACCAAGGGAGATTCCCTTCTCATTCCATTCGTCAGACTGTTATCATTTCCAATGATCTTCTCCCGTTTAACCGAATCTTGCATCTTTAATCGTGATATTAACGATAACGAGTGTTGGCCCATGTAGTTGATTTTAATGCAATTTAATTCACTTCTTCTTTCAACTACTAATTTTTTATTATTTTAACGATATAAATTCGTTTCCAGACATCGCCAATAATTAATTATCTTTCTTATTTTTACGTAAATCGGTTTCGACGATTCCTATCAAGACTTGGGTCACGTAAATGATTCGTTCGTATCGACAAATCAAATGCACTGTTAAGATAATTGAAATTTTGGTTTGTTGTCGTAAAGCAAACCTGACATTGGAAAGAACGATAATAATATTAAAGAGAGAGAGAGAGAGAGAGAGAGAGAGAGAGAGAGAGATTGTGAAAGAGGCCGTAAACTGTGTGTTCGGGGGCCCAATGGGCGAGCCCATTGACGGCCCAAAGATCTCTGCAACTCTGACGCAAAACGGGGGACTATCAGGTGGGAAGCGGGAACATCAGCAGGAACGTGAGACGAAGGAAGAGATGCTCAGATTCGTCAGATCAGTAGTCGTAGTATATTTAAGAATTCGGCGGTACATGACAGAACATTTATGGGGTGTTGGATGATTTATTTTTGGTCTGACAGACACAAGAAAATATATTTTACTGGACCTAAGTTCTCACGATCCTCTTTCAGTCATAGCCGTGGTGCATTTAAATATTGTAATGTGAAAAATATATATGGAAGAGATCAAAGTCGATCATTCGATTCTTGCGGTGCACAAGACTTACTGATTCCCACACTTAAATTACTGCCTCCTCAAGTCCCTTTACTGTTAGAATTGATAATAAAAACCTATGGTTGGATTTTACGAAAAGAAAGATTATAGAGTATCATTTTCATATATGTCAGCAATAAAATTACTTCTTCTGAGCCTTTTTCAACTCGTTCACCGTACGTAACATTTGAGACAAATTCAAACGCTCCTCCTGCCAGTAACGGCGATTACGATGGATTTACTTGACTTTTAATTCTTGAAAGCGAAATTTGATGATACTCTTCGCATGCTGGAATATTTTGTTTGTTAGAACCCAATTTGACGTAGTAGCAGTTAGTTAATTAAGGATTTAAGTTGAGTATAAGAGAATGACGGACACTGTAGTTGATTTGCAATGTAATTTTCATGACAGGGCTTGCAATAAGTATGTGAAAATCAGATATAACGAATCCGTGTTGGGTGGTGGAGCGAAAGTCAGATGGACAAATCTATCTATGTTGAATACGAAGCATTTTGGGTGGTAGAAGAAGCAATGGAATTAGGCAAGGAAGAGCATGACTTGTTAAATCTTGTGTTGCAAACAACGATCGATCGATCGACGAATCTGTGGAGGCAACTGTTGCAGGTAAAAGAAGAAGAGCACGACCAAGGAGCAATTGACATAAAAGAAGAAGAAGAAGAAGAAGAAGAAGTGCAGCTGTGTTTGTATTACAAACGCAGCACTCATGGTCAAACTGGCTTTATTTTCTCCTCTCCTAAATCTGTTTGACCACAACTTTCTTCTGTGGTCGAATCGGTGCTTTAAAAATCATATTTCTTTTCATAATAAATATCGGCGAGCGTACGTCTCTTTGGTATTATTTATTAATCAATAGTCTCCGTCTTGGTTAATTACCAGATTTTTGATTAGTGAATCTTTGATGCATGCATGCATGCATGCATGGTCAATAACAGCACGTCACTCTTGTTATGTCTTCGTATACTCCAGCAAAATTGGGACAGCGAAGACTCTTTGTGACCGTGAATGTGTTGGAACAATTGCATCAGGGCCCTTGGTAGTGACATCGATCGACGGTTAAGTTCCCGTGGTCTTAAACCATCGTAGTGACATCCCGGCCAGCTGAATGAATCTTTAGGTGTTTCTGAACATAAATTTGAGTCCTCTAATTAAATCCATCTAATGCATGCATTTTTCGGAAATATGATTTCGTCCCCTCTCTCTCTCTCTCCAAGACTTTTTAGACTCCAATGCCGACATTATCATCTTTATTTATTCGGCCGGCGGCGGTCGGTACTGATGTCAGTGGGAAGCCCCTCCGGCTCCAGGTGGGGGTCAAGGGCAGGTCGTTGATTTTGTCGGGTTGGTCCACGGACGAGGTCGGTCGTTCGTTCGTCAAACATGATGGCGCACACTTTAACTAACATACACAAAAGCGGTGTACTTATTATTAAAAAAAAAAAAAACTAATTTAATCATATGAATCTGTGATAATAATAATAATAAGAGCAAGAGTAAATCATGACTTTACTGGGATTTGTGTACGCGAAAAAATTTTCAAAAAGTGATTCGTTCCCACCACTCTATCTACCTATCATTCACTCTTATTATTGTTGCCATCCGTCGATCATTCTTATTGTTCACACATCATTTATTGACCACCGACTGTACATACCGATAATTATAAGGAAGCTTGAAACAAATTTAAAATATATAATCGATTTTGAAAATAATTTGATATACCGGTTTATTGTATGGCATGCTAAAAATACACCCAGATTTAAGATTCCTTTAAATTTTGAAATAAATAAATAAATAAATACAGACATTAGGAAAATAAAGAATTTTTTTTACACGGTCAATTTTCGTGAATTCTTATGGATCTTACCTTCTTCTTCTTCTTTTTCACCACTTTCTAAACGTACAAATAACTCCCTAATTTATAACGTACCGTTTATTAATGTTGGTTGTAACTTAAATCAAGTTACATTTATGATCTACTATTTTATTACAATACCTGAAAGGCCCAAACCACGGTGACTGCAAGAATAAAAAGTAAATCCCGTCTGTGAACTCCAAAGCAGAACAAAGAATCTGCAGCATCCTGCACTGCGCCCTGACAGAGAAGAACATGCCGCCGATCAATACTGGACGGTCCAGCACTTGATATTATTGGGAGTCCAGTTACGACAACCCATGGAAAGAAAAAAAAATTTATTTTTTGGTGGGGCAAGGGATAACTCTTAAACCATGGATTGATTGATTGATTGATTTATGGTTGGACGGATGGATGCATTTATTTGGCAACAGACGGCTTGTACCGACCGGACCACAGAGAGCAAGCAAACCTGCACGTGAACAAACGCAACGAACACATGCATGCGTGCATGCGTGTGTCGGACCATCGATCACCATTCTTCGTTAGTTAATTAAAAAGTAGTTAGTTAATTCAATAACTACGAATTGAAAGTTTTGAATTTGCATCAATAATAATGTACGTCTTTAAATAGTCTCCTTCCGAATCATCAATCACTTTACACATCGATGCTGGTGCTTGTAGACTGTGGACTCATGGTCTATGATGTGCTACTCTCCCTTGTGATTCAGAAGTATCTGTAAAATGATCATTTTTGAAGCATCAAACGTAAGTTAATACCGTCTTATTTGCAATTTATTCCGTTGATTTTATTCTTTTAGTTTCGACACACGTACAAGGGTAAGTAAAAAAGGAAAATAAAATCTAGTGGTTTTTCCTTTCAACCTCCTTGGTGATACAAAGCCTTTGGACTCTCACTCAACCTTTGATGATTCTGAAATGACGGATTTATTAGATTGATCCCTTCCAAAAGAGAACAGAACACATGCGTTAATTAATTTTATATTTACCAAATCGTAAATGGATCATAACCCATAATTCCCTCCCACCTAATCTGCAGCTTCTTTTTTATATTTTATTTCACGAGTTAAAAAAAAAAAAAAATTGTTCCCGACAAAATGCTGTTGCACATCCGAGCCATTTAACCTAAAAATGACGGTTGAGATTAATCGGGGCGGGGGCTTATCTACTTGATCCATGCACGTGAGTGTGGTCCATGTCGTTGTCTCGGGTCTGTCAGGTAGCGGAGACAGGGCTTGCACGTGGCCTCTCGGGCACGGATATGCGACGTACCTCCAACCTGGCCGCCGCCGACGTGGAGGGAAAGCGAACTTCCCATGTCCCCTCCGCCCCGCGTGGAGCCAAGTCCCGGTGGGTCACCCCTTGCCTCCTCCGGTGAACCCCATCCGTATCTCCGTCGTGTGCGTGTCTGCTACGTTTGCGTTGCATGGCCTTCTCCGTCTCTTCCCCTCCGTCGTCCTTTTCCAATCACCTCCGTCTATAAATATGTACCACCACCTCCTCCTCCTCCATCCACCATCCATATATACCAAGATCTCTTCTCCCCCCCCCCCCCCCCCCACCAACGTCAAGTGATCTCTAGCCTTCTCGTTTACCTCCTTCACCTCTTTCTCTTTGTTTGTTATTCTTATAAATTAGTGTTTGCGGCCTTTGAAACGTCGATGGCCGTGGACAAGACGAGCTACGCCTCTCCGCTCGGGACGGCGGCGTGCGAGAAGGACGCAAAGATGCTGGAGTTTATCCAGGAGCTGACCACCAACGCCGACCCCGTCCAGGAGAAGATCTTGGCCGAGATCCTTGCCATGAACACCGACACCGAATACCTCAAACGGTTCCGCCTCAACGGCGCCACCGACCGAGCCACCTTCAAGAAGAAGATGCCGGTCATCACCTACGAGGATCTCCAGCCCGACATCCAGAGGATCGCCAACGGCGACCGTTCCCCCATCCTCTCCTCCCACCCCATCTCCGAGTTCTTCACAAGGTTTGTGCATCGACGAATATATATATGTGTGTGTGTGTGTGTGTGTTCTTCCACTTGATCGCCAGAGTTAGTTAATTTGATCACATACTGATTCGTGTGTTGCGAAGCTCCGGGACGTCCGCCGGAGAGAGGAAACTGATGCCGACCATCAGAGAAGAGCTAGACCGTCGCCAGATTCTGTACAGGATGCTCATGCCTGTCATGAACATGTAATATTAATTGATCTCGATCGACCTCGGCTCGATTTATATCAATCAACTGCTAATTTATAAGCTGAACGTATAAATTAATTGTCGTTTACGCAGATACGTTCCGGGACTGGACAAGGGCAAGGCCCTGTACTTCTACTTCGTCAAGTCGGAGACGAAGACGCCGGGAGGGCTGCCGGCGCGCCCGGTGCTGACCAGCTACTACAAGAGCGACCACTTCCGGTCGCGGCCGTACGATCCGTACCATGTCTACACCAGTCCCAACGATGCCATCCTCTGCCCGGACTCCTTCCAGAGCATGTACGTCCAGATGCTCTGCGGCCTCTACCAACGCCACGAGGTACTCCGAGTCGGTGCCGTCTTCGCCTCCGGCCTTCTCCGGGCCATCCGTTTCCTCCAGCTCCACTGGAAGGAGCTGGCCCGTGACATCGCCGTCGGCACTCTCACCGACAAGATCACCGATAAGTCGGTCAGGGGTTCCGTTTCTGGGATTCTGAAGCCCGAACCTCATCTAGCGGAGTTCATCGCCAGGGAGTGCTCGACGGATAATTGGGAGGGGATCGTCACCCGGATTTGGCCCAACACCAAGTATCTTGACGTCATCGTGACGGGAGCGATGGCGCAGTACATCCCGACGCTCGAGTACTACAGCGGCGGACTCCCGATGGCTTGCACGATGTACGGGTCGTCGGAGTGCTATTTCGGCCTGAACCTCCGGCCGATGTGCAAACCATCGGAGGTGGCATACACCTTGATGCCCAACATGGCATACTTCGAGTTCCTCCCCCACAGACCCTTATCCAGTGGAAGGGGCACGAAAGGCACCGACCTCGTAGATCTGGTCGACGTGGAGGTGGGGAAAGAATACGAGCTGGTGATCACGACCTTCTCCGGCCTGTGCCGCTACCGAGTGGGCGACATTCTGCGGGTGGCCAGCTTCCACAACAACGCCCCCCAGTTCCACTTCGTCCGACGCAAGAACGTCCTCCTCAGCATCGATTCGGACAAGACGGACGAATCGGAGCTGCAGAAGGGCATAGAGCACGCGTCGGAGCTGCTGAAGGACTACGACACGAGGGTGGTGGAGTACACGAGCTACGCGGACACGAAGATGATCCCAGGCCACTACGTGATCTACTGGGAGCTGCTGGGCAAGGACCCGGGGGGGAGGCCGGACGGGGAGGTGCTGGAGAAGTGCTGCGTGGCCATCGAGCAGAAGCTGAACACGGTGTACAGGCAGAACAGGGTGGAGAGCAGATCGATCGGACCGCTGGAGATCAGGGTGGTGAGGTCGGGGACGTTCGAGGAGCTGATGGACTACGCCATATCGAGGGGAGCGTCGATCAACCAGTACAAGGTGCCGAGGTGCGTGAGCTTCACGCCGATCATGGAATTGCTAGATTCCAGGGTGGTGTCCTCCCATTTCAGCCAGGAGCTACCCAAATGGGAGCCTCCCCGGCGTCGCTGATCGATCGCCGGTGTCTGATAGCCAATTGATATCAATTAGTTTCCACGATGTTGTCGTCGTCGCGCCCTACCCAAATGTTCTCTTCCATTAATTAATTGTATTTGATCGTTGTTTTTCGAGAGTAATTGAAAGTTTGAATTCCATTATAAGATTGACAATTATGCCAACAACTACTAGTACGTACAAACAGCAAGTGTACTTAATTAACGACCAACCCGTCCAACGTACGTACCAATCTTGCCTAACCGCGAAGGATTTTTCTTTGATTTCCTCTTCTAATGTGCACTGGAAGCAGGGAAGAAGCCGTTGGCTCGGCACAAACGAATCCAAAGTTTGAAAGTTGTGTCGAAAAAGATCAGGGCTTCGAAGGTGTCTGTGAAGACGGACGGAGGCGGTAATCATGTGGCGCTGGCAAACATCAAACGTGGAGCAGTGATTTGTCGACACATGGACGGAAACTCCACCGTACCATCCATCCCCACGCCTCGGCTTGCCTTCCTAATATGTGTGATCGAGGGTTACGTGCTTCTTTCTTTTCCTATCTTGCGTGATTTGACGAGGCCGCCAAATATTCTTCCTTTCTTACTTTTGTAAATGCTCTTTCCTTCACGTACGTTTCCCGAAATTCATCTCCAGGAAAAGTTTGTTTTTACCGCATATTCTTTTCATACATATATATATATATATATATATCCAATGGGATTTACCATTAGTTCTCGGGCCCCGATGCAGCTGAAAATATATGCATGTTGACACATCAGCTATATTATCTATATATATATATATATATTCAAGGGATGCAAAAATGAATGTCCGGCCACGTTGACGGAAATATGGGCGGCGTCGACAGCTGGCCAGTTGGATTGATGCAGTTTAAATATTTAAGCTGCCTATTTGAGATGCATGCTACGATTAATTAAGGGTTGCAGAATGTGCCACAACCTATCAACCCGCTTAGGGTCGAGGTTAAATGAACTTGGATTGAGGTTCTTTTATATATAATAACCCACTAATCTGTATAAGAAAAATTCATGCATTTCGAATAATTAAACATTCAAAACAATTCCATCATATGTACATCAAACTTTGATTTACCATTACCGCTGCCTTTTAATCTCCACCTACCCTTTACAACGTCGCACGGTTGACATCAAATTAGTGACCTATGTGATCAAATAAGAATATGGCGGATGTGATGATGATTAACGACAATTTGGTATGTATCTAATTTTAAATATGTCATGTGATTGCATCCATTCAATTCGATCAACCTAGACACGAACCACAAATTGAACTGGCTTAAAAAATATGGAATTAATTATTATTATTAAGGAAAGTATGGTTTAGTTATAAATTTAAACTAAACCATGCACGCCCTTAGACATAACTGTATTATCATTAAGGACAGAATTAATAGACGGAAGAGTTCGACAAGATCAGTTCTTGATCCAAAGAATTCACATTTATCCATCTAAATGTTCCAAAAAAAAAAAAAACCTATTTAATATGGTAGATGACAAAAAGATTGAATGAACACAAAGGAAGAACATGCATGGAAGTGAGCAAATTTATTTAATACCCAAGTTATGGAAAACCCTTTTTCCAAAAAAGTATATTTATTTTTAAAAAAAAATCACATTCTGAGTTTTATTTTATTGCTTGATAGTTATAGAAAATGATCTAGATTAGATGATCTCAGTTGGGCCCATAAAAATCTTCCCACTTGCTTATCAACAATGACACCGCCAAGCCCACAACCGCTTCGCATCTCGTTCCTCAAGCCCAAGAAAAAGAGCAGAAGGATCACGGAGGAGGAGGAGGAGGAGGAGGAGGAGAGCAGCGATCGGCGGCACCTAGCTAGGGTTTGTGGACTGTTGGGCGTTGTTGATTGAAGGCGACCCTGGGCGTGTCGTGGGATGGAAGGGAATCGTATGCACGCGGAAGCGACGATCGAGCCAGACGTGCCCTCTCGTCTGGTTCCGGAGACACGATGAGCACAGGAGAGAAGGGAAAGGGAAATGGGAAAGGGAAAAGGGAAGAGAGATCCAAGAGAACATCGGCTGGCAGCTGGCGGATGTATCGACACGTCCAACGGCACGGGGACGGAGCACCAAATGCCGTTGTCGACGAGCACCGACGTCCATCTCCGATCGCGTCGGGAATATTCGTCTTCCCGCTGCTTGTAGGATCGTTTGTTTCCGGAACAGTCGCCCCCAAGTACGTGGGTCGATGGTCTGAGGAGCTCGATGCTGTGCGTAAACGGGAAGAAAGGGGGGTTTTCCCGGGGTTACCACCACGTACCGCAAGGTCATTAATTCATCTAACCCAACAGCATCAAACATTCTTCCTTCCATCATTTAAATTTAACTGAAATTTTGATCATACGCGCTGATGCAATTCCTCTTTTTTTAAATAATTGTTTTGGGTTGCTAACCGTCTACCTACTCTACTTTGATTGGTCCTTTTTTTTTTTCCCTTATCTTTGAAGAACGTCAAGGCCATGTGCGTCACCGTATTCCATGTGTCTTCGTGAGCGGTCCCTCGTGAGAAGCACTTCCTCCACCCTAGCTTTTACCTCACACACACAGACACACTTGACCACGTGATGGCAACCTTAATTTCCAAGTAATTATTTCTTTCAGTGGTAATCATTGCCTGGTAATTATTATTATTTTTATTACAATGCTAATTTCAATCTCGAGGATTAAAGCTTCAGGTGTAAAATATGTCTTCCCAAAAGTAATTACGATGAATACAAGAATTTATCGTATATTAGTTTAAATTTTATAAATAAAAAGAAGAAGAAGAAGATTTTTCGCACTTTTTATCGTTTCTCGTTTATTTCAAACTTACAAGTAGTATCTTAAGAACAGACGTATATGAATTTATTTTAATATCACGTGAAATAATCCATTAAATGAAAAGAATTTGTTACATAGTTCTATTCGTACGTTTATCAATGTAAACTTTCATTGGGAATCCAATGCTTGCATTCGATCCTCACGGGGTGACGTAGATGTGACTCCCGTTACCTTTCTTTCTTTCTTTCTTTTTCTCTCGAGCAGTAGGGAATTAATTATATTATATTAGATAAATGCCTATACTTTTCTGTGATTTGTTTTTTATATTTTTATTTTGCGTAAATAAATAGATGACTAATTGCAGTACTATTACAATTTTGTTTGATTTGAACGCGCTGCTGCCGAATTGTCTCGTGACGATTGTTGATATTTTCAATGAAATTACGCCTTTCGGTTGCTTGTCATCAAGATGTCGGCAACTGCTCAACTCTACATCGTAGTAGTAGTATTAATTGTCCACAACTATATGTTATTTACCGATGGTTTTAAGATTTGTGAAGTCGAAAAATTCTAGACCGTCCTGTGGTTGTAAAGAAGTCATTATTTGCAGAAATCTAAACAGTACTGTCATTACTTGAGCCATCAGTAATTATTTGAGACCGAGCGATGAACTTGATGAGTGAGTGACTCCTCCCATGGAGGGGTAGGTCAGAAGGACCCGCACAAATGAAAAATCTTAAATACAAACCCAAGCAAAATATTTATTTCAGATCCGTGATTCCTTCACTCCTATTTGAAACTCTTGAAATGTCAACAATGCTTCCCCCGTCTGTGTGTTTGAAACAGAGATATCAACTTGGCATCTTAACACTGCAGATGAATGCTGCTCAGTTTTTTCCTGGTATTTAGCAGCACTTTTACCTGAACCATATCGAAAAAGAAAAAGGCTAACTGCATTATTATTCGACGATACATGATTGTTGCCTTGTTTTTTTTTTTTTTTTTTTTTTTTAAAATTAGTTGGAAGTTAACTGTAGTTACGATTTAAATCTACTTTATTTGATTGTTACACAGATGAGAGCAATGGAGGGAGAAGTGACGACGAGTTACAAAATATCCATCCACACGGGAAAAAAAATCATGTACGGTGGACAGGCATAGAGGAGGAGGATATGTGTCTATTATGTTTGGCTGCCAAGGAGGCTGGCATGCTCACAAAGCCACAAGTGAAGATTAAAAAAAGTGGCTCTTTTCTTTTTTCCCCTTTTTCATACTTATATGAAACCGAAGAATATCTTCTTCTTCTACACCGCTGGTATGCAAAAGCATTTTCTTGACTGGGTAGGTCATGTTGACACAAGGTGGCATGGGCCTTTTGGGTCATGGGCACCCTCATTATTTTTTCCTCCTAGATCGTGACCTTTTGTGTTGAGTACCATTATCACCATTGGCAGAGGGGAACTGGGTTCTGTTGGGTGGAGTGCAAGGACAAGTATGTGTTTGGAAGGTGGCAAGGATAATGAAGAATGGTCTGGTTGATGTTGGTTATTCCTTGGACACAAATTTTTTTGGAAGGAGTACTCTCTGATCAGATCAGGTTTGGATTCTCTCTCTCTCTTCATTCTTTCCTCACCAGTCACTCTGTTTCCATATTGTCTTTAATATACTGCATTACCTGGTGGTCCTCCTTTCCCTTTTCCTTCGTTGTGTGGTTTTACTGCTTTGTTTGGAACATGTTTGCTCTGTGGACGATGCCCTGTTTGCCTGCATTCCTTCCAGTTTGAGGTAGGTTTCATCGTCTTGTTCTCTTCTCCTCCCTTCCATGTTGTATTGTCCCTGTCACATGCAATTTTTCTCATGTCTTTCTTTCGCGATCTGGATGTTTTCCTTCTTTGGTGCTTTCTGTTGTTTGGTCGGATCGAATTTCACATGTGTTAGCTACTTAAATTTCTTCCGACTTAGAGGTACTTCATTTTTTCGGTTGGCCTTTCTTTCCCCTGATTTTTATGCTTCAAAAGCTAACTTCCTTTTCTCCTCCTCCTTCTTCTTCTTCTTCTTCTTTTTTTCTCCTTTATCTACCTGGACATAGCTCGACCCTTGCTTCCATTTTTGTGATCCTTTTCGGCATCAAATTTGATATGTTGCAAGATTTTCTGCAATTTCCACTTGTTTTTTCATTCTAGTTGCTTTTCTTTTCGATCTTTCTCGAAAGAACACTTGCTCTTGGTTGTTCGCTACTGGGTAGATATACTAAGAATCCATTCCTGCCATCTCCAACTCTTTTCTTGTTGGCTGTTCGTTAATTATATTTATCCCTTCTCTCCTTCTGTTCTTGCGGATTTGATACTGTAGCTGTTTGCAGTTCTTCCCCCAAGTTGATGAGATTCCATCACGCCTTCTGTTCTTCTGGTTCCCCTCCATCTTTTCCACTCATCTGAACAAGATGCTGTTTGTGTGTGTAATTTCCATATGCTTGTGTCTTTTTTTCTGGCAGGTCATGCTTTTCTAAAAACTCATGAGACAAAAACACTGCTGTGAATGGGAGCATAACGTGGATGCTTTAGAAACATCAGATTTTGAGCATCTCAAAACCTGAGAAGAAATTAAATAATGAACAATTTGGACAAGGACCAAGCACAGAGCTGAGTAACATGGAAGCCATAAACAATTGGGAGGAGAAGGTGGTGTCTGCTTAGTGTTTATGAGGGCTTCTGCTCCCACCCATTTGTTTACTACTCTTGAGGGTGGCCTCTTGTATTTGCTTCTCCTCTCCCGACCCATTGACGCCCTGACTCCGTGGGCTCTGTAGCCTTCAAGGGGCACAGTCCACCGCTTGTTTCAGACCGCATCTTTAGGTCTCTTGCCATCCAAGTACAGGAAAATTTAATCCCCCCCCCCTCCCAAGCCACCGCCACAGTGTGACTATAGGTCTGTCCCTTGGTGGATCCATTTCACATACTTTTCTCCAGAAGACTTTCATCATCGTCGTACCGGAAATCCACCCCCCCCATTTGAACTAATCTGCAAATTCGTGCCAGAGGTCTACTGATTAATCGAAGAGGAAGGAGCTTTCTGAGTTACCGGGCAAGATGAAGTTTATGAAGCTTGGATCAAAGCCTGATACTTTTCAGAGAGATGGGAATGATGTCAGGTGAGCTTTCAAGAAATTGCTTTTATCTTTACAGATATGGATTTTGATATCAAAAATCACCAGGACAACATTCGTTTTTCCTTTCTTGCTCAAATGATGCCATGAATTTCATGTTCATTTTCTTTTGGTTTCCATGGCATCCTTCATTGAAGGCAAATGTTTGATATCTGTTATCGTTTAGCTATTAATGTACATACACAACTCCTTCTGTCAATGGCCATGTTCAGTGATGATCTTGATATAAATGGGATTCCACTAGAAGCTAGGGATTTTAATTGACATGTGAAACATGTGTGAGCATGTAGTTTCATCTTTATTTCTAGCACAATCTCTAATACGTCATGCTCTACATCAGCAGACCATGACACCTGGGAAGTGCATTTTGTAATCACTCAGCTGAAATAGAGTGAACATTGTCCTTCCTGCTGAAACTTGGATTGTATTACATTCCTAGTATGCGTATATTTATATGCAACATTTATGAAATCTTTCTCGAATATAATTATGTCCCCAACCTATCGTTAGGGAATTATAATTCATTTTGGGAAGATACTTGAAAGTTTTACAGAACACGATCATACCATCGAGTTGCCATTGCTGGTGTAATGATTATCGATTCCCCAAACAAGATTTGCATCTCAAATACTTCTCTTACTTTCTCAAACGAATATTTTATTTGAGTGGACGGAAGGAAATTATTTCCTCAACAAAATTGCTCCTTTTCCACACTGCCTTGTAAATCTTTGCATTCATTTCTACTTGATCTGAAAAAACTTCTGCTTCCACAGGTTTGTTGCAACTGAGCTGGCCACTGACATTATTGTTACTGTAGGAGGAATCAAGTTTTATCTACACAAGGTATTGTTGATTTTATGCATCACGCTCACCGTTAGTTTTCTTACATGTAAGCCTTTTTGTCGATCGTTTTCACTGCATCATGTTAGAATAGATATTTATTCCATGCAATGAATTCAGCTGCCGGTGCTGATAAGATATCTGGAAAGGAATTTATAAAGAAATGAAGGACCATCTTTCTGTGGTTCCCATCCGTCCCTAATGGAAAATATCTGTTGTCGTTTCAATGATATTTTAAAAAACTCTGTTATTGTTGTTGTACTGAAACATTGAGGATGTTGTAAAAATGTTGGATAACTGGACTGTCCACAGTAGTCTTGACCACCAGGGATTTTTTCCCCTCTATCCATCCGTCTAGGGTACCCTTTGGAGCATCATCCTAGAAATAAGTCAGGTAAAATCTAACTTCCCTCAGTACGAATTCAATACTAGCTTTAGATTCTATTAAAAATCCAAGGGTCTCTTCTTAAACAATGTATCTAGGTTAGGAATTTTGGAAATCTTATTGGGGAAATCATATTCTTCCACAATATTATGTGCTAATGGGCAAAAGGTATCCTGGGATGGGTACCTTAAAGAGAAAAGCGGGTTAATTTTTCTTGACTTGTGTTGTCTCATATCTCTACCTTTCTTCTTGTTTTGATATTATTTCCTTCAAATCTGCATTTTCTCGTGAGAAACAAACTAGCTTCCTCTAGTTTGCTCTTTCCTGCTCAGTTGAAGACAGAAAATAGTGTTGAAGTATGTTTTTTCATCAATTTCTGTGCAGTTTCCCCTTCTGTCCAAGAGTGCTTATTTGCAGAGGCTTGTTGCAACTGCAAGTAACGAAAGTGGTGATGAAATTTATGTTCCTGAGATACCCGGGGGTCCAAATGCCTTTGAGATCTGTGCTAAATTTTGTTATGGCATGACAGTCACGCTCAATGCTTATAATGTGATCGCAGCACGATGTGCTTCGGAATATCTAGAAATGCATGAGAGTCTCGAGAAGGGAAATCTCATCTACAAGATTGATGTCTTCCTCAACTCTAGCATTCTCCGTAGTTGGAAGGACTCCATCATAGCCCTGCAAACCACCAAATCTCTATTGCCATGGACAGAGAATCTGAAGATGATTAGTCGTTGTGTGGATGCAATCGCACATAGAGCCTGCATCGATACGTCTAAAGTTGAATGGTCCTACACCTACAACAGGAGAAAACTTGCAAGTGAGAATGGTCTTGATCCAAATTGGAATGGTGTCGTGAAGCAACAAATGGTTCCCAAGGACTGGTGGATAGAAGACTTGTGTGATCTTGATATGGAATTCTATAAACGGGTGGTTGTGGCAATCAACGGTGATGGGAGAATGTCTGGTAAGGTGATCGGTGAAGCTTTGAAGGCTTACGCATATAGAAGGATCCCAGGTCTTGGGAATGAGAACGATTTGGTGAGAAATGGCGGCAGCGGTGAGAGCAGAAAACACCGGTCGCTGGTAGAAACCATCATCTGGCTGCTTCCTGCGGAAGTTGGTTCCGTCAGATGTCGTTTCCTACTGAAGCTGTTAAGAGCTGCAAGCGCATTGGACTGTAGTGAGATTTGTAAGAAAGAGCTGGTGACTAGAATCGGCCGCCAATTGGAGGAGGCCTCTGTGTCTGAGCTTTTGATTCCAAGCACGGGGGAGACAACAATATATGAGGTTGACATGGTGCTTGGTATAGTAGAGGAATTTGTGATGCAGGAACATGGGAGTGCTTGCACCAACCCGCATGCTAGTGACGAGGTTCAGGAGGTCAGAAGCCCTTTATTCGTCTCGGATTCATCAAAAGTTGCGGTGGCAAAGCTGATCGATGGATATCTTGCTGAAATTGCGAGAGATCCAAACTTACCTCTTTCAAAGTTCATGGATCTGGCAGAAATGGTATCTGGGTTCTCGAGGCCTAGTCATGATGCACTGTATCGTGCGATAGACATGTATCTAAAGGTGGCTTCTCCCTTCTAACTTCTTTCTGAAAAAAACTGCTTTTTTAGATACTGTTGATGATTTGAATTCAGAATTTTCTTTCCCTGGTGATCTTACGAGAAAATATCAAGTTTATGTTTCCGCTTAATTTGAAAAGAAAGGCATGTTGATGTGACTGTGCATAATAATCAGGAACATCCAAGCCTCGGCAAGGCGGAAAAAAGGAGAATTTGCCGTCTAATGGACTGCAAGAAGCTCTCCATAGACGCCTGCACGCACGCTGTCCAGAACGAGCGCCTCCCATTACGTGTGGTCGTCCAAGTTCTCTTCTTTCAGCAAATGCGAGGGACGGCCGATCACCCCATGACGAGCCGGTCCCTTTTTCCGCAAGACAACCGTGGGGGATCCAACGCCAGCTCAAGGTCGGCGGCGACCACCACCAACACGGAAGACGACTGGGATGCCGCCGACACCAAATCGGCGCAGCCGCTCGGCCACCACAGGGACGGTGATGGGGGTCACAGAGCGAAGGGGATGTTGACCCCCAAGAAGATGCTTGGGAAGATCTGGTCGATGAAGAGCCATGTTCGAGGAGAGAACAGCAGCTCCGACACGTCGGAGAGTCCTGGTTCGACCAACCTCGAGGAATCCAAGTCGACGCTCTCGAGAAACACAAGGAATTCGGTGTCCTAGTCGTGTGGAATGCCTTCCTTCGGTTTTCTTTTTCTTTCTTTCTTTTTTCGATTTCCTGTACGAAGACGTTGACCATATCGGCTTTTTTTTTGTAACATAATTAGGGTACGAGGATTAAAATATGTTCGTATTTTTATTTTTCTTAAAAATCTTCTTCGTTGATCCCACAATTAACAGACTGACTAATATATGATCATTCATTTAAGGTGACTTTGTGAAGCATGGTGAAATAGAACATCTACCATGACGATTGATTTAATTTTTGATAATTAATTCATTTGATCGATTGTTTATATTTTGAGTTTTGAACCGATGAGTAGTTTATTAAGACGGTCGGTCAATTTTATTTTGGACGATAGTTTTTAATTCACACCGTGAATAAATACAGAATTAATGAGGTTTTAACGGTTTAAATGTATTTTATTATCAAACGCTGAATTAATGGGACAAATTATTTTTATTATAAAATCTACTAAAATATAAATATTTGGATCGACGTATTTATATAGCATGAGTTTACCGCATATCCATGTGTATGTCAATGGGCCGGGCTAAGCCTGTGCTGGCTGTGGGTCAGGTCGGGCTGGCCAGCCGTTGTTGATTTTTTCAACAAATGTACGCATGACCTGAACTTTTGATCAGATTTTTCGATCTTTCGATGGATTTTTTTTTTTTGTGTTTTTGCATTGGATTTTTCGATCTCTGATCAGATTTCGAATTTCCATTGAATTTTTTGATCATATTTTTTTTTATTTTAAATATAATAATAAATAAATATACATATATTATTTTTTTAATTTCTAATTCCTTATTATTTAATCTAAATACATATTAAGAAAAAAGAAACATTCAAACACAAATTCATAAAGTTAAAATAAATTATTTTATTTATAAAATTATATTGTAAGTTGTAACAAGACAAATATTGTATTAAATATTTTTATATTTAATTTTTCAAATTCATCTGTAAAATCATTTTATTTCTATTCTCTACAAACTTGAATAAGTTTCAAATCTTTTATATACATTCAAGTCTCCAATATATTATTTTTTAACTTAACTCTTCTGTCATATAATATATTTTCACTAATACTAAAAGATAATTCACATGAAACTAAAATTATTAGTAAATCTTTAACAATTAAAAAAATAATAATAATATTTCCATTAATCGATTATATCAAATTTCATGAAATTAAGATTTTTTCTCACTAAAGAGTTATGATTAGTATTATTAAAATTTATTAATTCTTATCTAGTTGTTGAGTTAGAAATTTTATTATAATTGTCAACAAATAAACTTAAATCATATATTGATGATGATGATGGTAGTTCTATTAAATAATATGAATATTATGTTTGTTGTAATCTATACCTTATAATATATAAATAAAATATGTTATTGAAATTTTCTTTTACATTTTCAATAACTACATTGAGTTTTATATTTAAACATTTTTGTATTATATTTAATATTTTTTCAGTAAATTTTATTTTAGTTGTAAAATCTAAACAAGTAGTTAATATATATAAAAGAGGTATATCATTCCAATACTTTAAAAAAATTTCTTTCATTTTTAGAATTATTGGTGTGAAAAATGGATAATTACCATAATTATTAAAAACCTTTGTAATATTATATAAATAAGGTATTACTTAAACAAAAGTAAAATAATAGAGTGATATAAATATTTAGTTGCATTATAAAATAGTTTTAAAAAATTAACAAAATAATTAACAATTGCAAAGTCATTCTCAATTAAAGATATTGTATTATTATAAATTCTTCTATTAAAATAATTTCTTTATAAGACAAACAATTTTTTAAACATTAAATACAAAGAATTTCATCTTTAAGAAAAATTCATACCAAATGTATTATGTATTAAATTAAATGAATGACAAATATGATTAAATATTTATTGACGCTTACCACTACATGTAATATAAACTAATGCAATTCTAATATATTCAATAAATTTTTTTCTCCAACACTAATTTAAATTATAAGATTAATTATATACATCTTGTTTGAAATAAAATAAAACCATGCGTAGACTTAATTTACTCTTAAACATAGATATAATTGCACTATTATTAGAAACATTATCAAAAGTAATGCCACCCACTTTTTTTAATTTAAAAAAGTTTGAAAAATTTTATAGTAATAGAAAAATTATTTTGTGCAGTATGAGGATGATTTATTTTTTTAAGTCCTATTAATATTTTTTATAAAATCTAATTAAATTTAATAAATTATGTAATAATAATAATAATATATCATATTTTAGTTTTTTTCTCTTGATTATCAAATGTACATGTTATTGAAGTATTTATAAAATATATTACATTAATTAGTTCTATCATAAACCTCGATAATATCTTATCTAATGGCATTCTTAGAAACAATTTTCAATCATAGACAATATGCTTGTAAAGTATATTTTTAAAAATGTTAATTAGCACTAAAATTAATAAATAAATTCTAAACAATAACAAATTCAGCATATAGTTCCCTAGGTTTTTTATTATCATAATTGCATTATGAAATATTACTTTCAATATTAAAAGTAAATTAATTGAATTTTTTTTAATATTTTTAAATTTACAATTAGCTAAATGTTTACTTAAATAACTTATACTACCAAAAGTATTATAAGAAAAATCTGTATTGTAAATATTATAGTACGCCATTTCATTGTCAATCATAGATTTCATCTTTATTATAAATTTTAATTTTAAAGTAGATATTATTATTTTTTTAACAATAATATTTAATGATATTTTATTTTCTATGCTTTGAGATTATTATTTTGATTGAAAAGTCTAAAATTTGTTGTTATTACTGAAGTTATTCATCATTTTATAAAATTTGAGGATCGAACAAATTTGAAACTTAGAAATATTGTAAACTTGAGAATTGAAAGAAGATTGCGAATTTATAATTAATATATTGGAGTCGAAGATTGAGTTGTGAAAATTAAATTGTGATTGAATTAATTTATAAATTACCCCCGTCCTCCTTTCACAAACCACAATGTTAGGTCAAAACATTCAATCAATGTTCGATTACATTGAACAACTCATATTTATATATTATTTTGTGAAATGATTTTAAATTTATAATATATGTATAAATTTAATTACATAATATAGAATATATATATATGCATATATAAATACAATTTCATAAATATTTATGGGTAATAAATAATTTATAAATAAAATATTATGATAATATTCAAAAACTAATTTCGATTAAATGGAACAACTCATAGTTATATATTATTTTATGAAATGGTTTTAAATTTATAATATACATATAATTTTAATTACATAATATAGTATATTTATACGTATCATATAAATATAATTTCGTAAATGTTTACAGAAATATTTGCGAATAATAAATAAAATGTTCTGTTCGACCGATGTTGTACGACATTCACCCAGTCGAAGTTTCGAACGTTGCATAAGTGCACCGTGCACAATGTTCGGGCGGGCCTAGAAGTTGTGTCGTGTTAAATCGGCCCACGGGCCTAAAGAAAATAATTCTATCGATTCGTCTTAACGTGGAGAACCGTGTTAAGTTAGGCCGAATCTGCGTCAAACGGTCTAAATCGGAGTCATCGGACTAAGTTGACGCCTACACCTATACTAACCCGAGAGAAATATCTGTCTGTTTTTTTTTTTTAAAAAATGCAAACAATTCACGTCAACGTGGAAGTTGATCGGCCATTAATTTATGATTACGACTACTATCTCTGTTTTTTTTTTCTCTCTCTTTTTTATGAAAGCTAGTTTTTTTTCCAGGTTCACCGAAGTAGAGATTTCAGACTTCATCCCACCACCAAGCCCAAGTTCCTCCCGCTGCCATTCATGGGACAAGTCCAGGAACAGCCGCCGTCGCCGCCGGTTCCCGCCGCCACCACCCCGAAACTGACCTTCCTACCACTTGTCGCCTTGATCTTCTACGATGTCTGTGGCGGTCCATTCGGCGTCGAGGACACCGTCCGGACCGGCGGCGGTCCACTCCTCTCCCTTCTCGGCTTCCTCATCTTCCCCCTCATCTGGTCACTCCCGGAAGCCCTCGTCACCGCCGAGCTCGCGGCCGCCTTCCCAGACAATGGAGGCTACGTTCTCTGGATCTCGAACGCATTCGGCCGGTTTTGGGGGTTCCAAGTTGGCTTCTGGAAGTGGTTCTCCGGTGTCATGGACAACGCCCTCTACCCGGTCCTGTTTCTGGATTACCTCAAGTCATCGACGCCAGCGTTGGAGACTGGCGGCGTCGCAAGGATCCCCGCTCTGCTTGCGACCACGGCCGCGCTCACGTACATGAATTACCGGGGGTTGCACATTGTTGGCTTGTCGGCGGTTTTCCTCGCGGTATTCTCGTTGTGCCCGTTCGTCGTGATGGCCATGCTCGCATTGCCAAAGCTAAAGCCGAGGAGGTGGGTGATTGTGGATTGGGGGAAGGTGGATCCACGAGGCTACTTCAACAGCATGTTCTGGAACCTCAATTACTGGGATAAGGTGCGGATATCGTTCCCGTGAATATTTTTTCCCCCCCAATTTCAAATCTGATCCTCGTTTGATCTGGCAATTTCAATGATTCAATTCAAACTCCCAACCGAAGAATCGCCGTCATACCTAGGAAATATGGACATCATCATCAATGACACTGTCCAATCTCATTCCCCTTTTCCTTTCCTTTTCGTGAAATCAAAATCTGAAGGTCGTTCAGTTCTAAGAACTTGTGGTCGTTCTAGGCGAGTACACTGGCCGGAGAAGTAGACGAACCTAGCCGGACCTTCCCGAGAGCTGTATTGGGGACAGTGGTGCTGGTAATGTGCAGCTACCTGATTCCCTTGCTGGCTGGCACTGGTGCTTTGGACGAATTAAGCACAGAGGCGTGGTACGATGGGTACTTTGCACAAGTGGGATTGCTGATCGGAGGTGTGTGGCTGAAGTGGTGGATCCAGGCAGCAGCGGCCATATCGAATATGGGTCTGTTCGAGGCGGAAATGAGCAGTGACGCCTTCCAGCTGCTTGGCATGAGTGAAATGGGTCTGCTTCCTTCAATGTTCGCAGCCAGGTAATTGATTTCACTACTTTCATTGGAATTATTTTGGTAAATTCACTTGCACAAATCGAGATATCTGAACATACACCAATGGGAAATAGGTGTTGGATCAAATTCAATTGAAAATCAAACAACAGTGGATAACCTGCGTGCAAATAATAACAATCAATTATATCCATTAATTGAAAATAGTAATTTTAAATTGTAATATACAAGAAAAGATAAACATAAAAATCAAGTTGAAATAATAGTTGATAAAAGTTCAAAAGATGAAGTTGTTTATGTGTAATAAGGATAAAAGATAGAATTGCAATGATTGAGTTTTTGATGGGGAAATAAGACAGTTATTGTAATCAGTGCATACGACTCTATAAATAAGTTTAAGAGAAGCTATTAAATAGAAAATTTGGGAAGATTTACATAATTTAGTTTGTAGTTTACCTACTAGTGAAAAGCTTTTTAATAAAGAGATTTAAATAGTCATGTAAGGGAGCAAAATTTAGTATGCAAAAGAAATTATAGAGGATTTGATTTTAGTAACAGAAATGAGGAGGAAAATTCAATTTTAGACTTTAACATAACGTACAACCATTTAATAGCTAACACTCATTTTAAGAAAAGAGATGAGCATTTAATTACACTTAGAAGTGGTTGAAATGCTAGTCAAATAATTTTTTTTACTTAATAGAAAAATAGATTAAAGAATGTGTAAATATTTTAAGGTTATTCTAGAAGAAAACTACACAACTTAATTTGTTAGTATTAGATGTTAATATCAAAATTAAGAAGAAAAAGATTAAAGTATGTAAGGGCCTAAGAATTAAGTAGTGAAATTTAAAAAGTGAAAATAACTGGTTAAAAGAATGAATATAACAATTAGATGGGGAGGTAAATAAACTTGGAAATGAAATGACTAATATTACTAAAAAGATTATTAAGGAAATTTTAGAAGAGTTTTGTTAGGTAACTTCACTGGGTAAAGAAAACTCATGGTGGAATGAAAATTTACAAAAGATAATAAAAGAAAAAAAAGAATGCTATAAAATTTATCATAAATGTAGAAATGAAGAAAATTTATAGAAATATAAGCTACCAAAAAGGAATACTAAGAAAATTGTTGGTGAAGTTAAAAATTAATCATATAAGGAATTATATGATAATATGAGCACACAAAAAAGAAAACTAATTTTTTTAAAAAATTTCTCAGTTATTGCATTCATAATAGAAAAAGAGACATTAATTTTATTTATTATTATTATATCCATTAATGTCATACTTTTACCAATCAAGATTCCTATATTCTAAGTCCATCAAAACTTAAAGAGGGAAGGAAATGAACTTTTAGTGGTTATCACGAAAAGAAAAGAAAATTAATGCCCTCCGTCAACAACTTGGTTCGTAGAGAGGTCCCAATCAACTATGTAAATGAGGGAAGCCATGGTTCAGTTTGTTTTGAGTGTTCTTTTCTTGCAGGTCGAAATATGGGACACCCACCGTAAGCATCATATGCTCTGCCACAGGAGTTGTCATCTTGTCATGGATGAGCTTCCAAGAAATCATAGAATTCCTGAACTTCTTGTATGCCATAGGAATGCTCTTTGAATTTGCAGCTTTCATAAAGCTCAGAATTAAAAAGCCAGATCTGCTCAGACCTTACAGGGTTCCCCTCTCTACAGCTGGAGCTGTGATAGTTTGCGTTCCCCCTATGTTTCTGCTTCTCCTTGTCATGTGTCTGTCTTCTGCAAGGACGTTTGTTGTGAGTGGTAGTGTTATTTTGGTCGGTCTTTTCCTCTATCCTTCCATCAATTATGTGAAGGAGAAGGGATGGGTGGAGTTCATCCCCGGGTGGAATCTCTCAGGCAGCAATGCCTTGGATGTCCTTCCTGCTTCATGCGCGATGCGTGCAGAAGTTGTTGACGAAGAAGCTTCTTCCTCCCTTCTTCTGTCTGAAGAGGTCTCAAAGGAGCGGTAGTACTTTTTAGTTGGGGGTATCATTATGACATTAATTAATTATACAGGAGAATTTTAGGCAACATCTATTTATTATTTTTTAATTCGTACATGAAGCATTATGTAACCCAGCCTATTCAAGCCAAACTAATATGGAACTTTGATAGAGATTTGGTACAAAAAAATCATCCTGTAAAAGTAACAATATATAAGATAACGTAGTTTGTTTTCTACACTCATCTACACTACGTGAGGAAGAAATTCTACATGTGACTAACCATCTCATTATGTGCTGACTTACTGTAATTTAGACAAAAATACAGTCAATATTATAAAATGAAAAACAGAAATTCTATATTTGCCTATCATGGGCCAGAGGTTTCCAGGGAAATCTTCTCTGGGACCCACATTGCTTGTGTGGTCAAAGTTGTTGTTTTTTTTTCTTTTTTTCAGATTCACGTGTCAGTTGCATCGCCATTTAGGGTTAAATTTGTTTTCATCAACTAAAGTTATATCGTCAATAAATAACATACATAAAGATATTTTAAAAAAAAATTTCTTAGTTATTGCACTCATAATCGAAAAAAACATCTTTATTGTAAACCTGAGTGTGTTGAAAATTCTTAGGTTTTCATTTTATAGTTTTAATTACTGTTTTTTCTCGTACATGTTCTTTATAATTACGTTGAGGTGCCAGCCACTTTTTAATTTAAAATAAATTAATCATATACAAGAGAAAATGATCGTTTACTACATACTTGTATTAATTTTATTAATTTTTTTTTTTTTTTACTATATACGAGACTATTTTAATAATTTCAATGTCTTTATTTTTGGATGGATGGATCATGGATGTGCCAAAATTTAGTTTAAGAGATCCCACATGGCTTTGATATGTAAGCCTGAATGTAAATTTTCAATTCAAAACGAACGGAGAGACCTTACTTGTTTATAATTAATATCTATATGTATAAGTCTCATCCTTTCTTTCGGTCATTTTCGAGTTACGCTGAGGTGGGACGGACACGGATCGATCTTCCCACCTTCCATGCGGAAGACCGAGAAAAATGTTGGTTCCCTCCCGGATTGGAAGACGATAGATAATAAATCGTTGCCGCCACACATGGCATCAAGAATATTATATGAATATATGCAACCCTTGCGTGTACAAGTTGCATACCAGACCGAAGGAATCGCAAAGATCACCGACGACGACCCTGTCACGACGAATTGTCCAAATGATATCCGACGGCCGCCTATCAGCCCATGCATGATTTCGGAGTATCAGAAACGTACACCTGATGGATCGGCTATCGCCATCCACCAGATATCGATCTCGCAGACTTGTATCGTAGAGAAGAAGACATATTAGAGTAGTGGGATTTAAAGGTTTGTACCGCACATGTTCCATCGTCGTCGCTGAAAAAGAAACAACGAGGATAAGGTTTAAAGATGGGGTGGATATTGTAAACACGTCAGTCAATACATGTTGGCGTTGGTTCCTTTGATTAATTTTCTCTGCAACTACAATCACAGTGCGTGTTAAACGTACATGTTTGTTCTCGCTCTTTCTATTCTACACCATCGACAGGCACCGCACACACTCCACCAGTTACGGTCGATGGATCGATTCGTGAACCAATATTGACAACGTCACGTCGATCCGGAGGGGCGGCGACGGCGACGGCGACGACGGGGAGTGGGGGTGCCGGGGGGAATTAATAATATTGATGGATGGATCGGTGGCCAACACCCACCATCGTCACGTCCAGCCACGCTCAGAAGCTGCCGGAGAAATGGTAGGGCGATCCACAGGAGACCCAGTGCAAGGCATCCCAGGGTTGCTTCCTCGTCCTCCTACTACTGGTGGGCGGCTGCGGCGTCGCCTGGTGGTGGTTGTGCACCATCGACTTTCTCAGCAACTCCCACATGACGTGTACGTCTTCGTACTCACACGCGCTCACCTCCTTCCTCAGCTTCATCAATCCTTAATTTGAAAAAAACAAAAGAATACGTTGGATTAATACATCAAATCGAGACGTTTGGTAGATTAATTCTCGAGTGCATACCTGTTCTTCTTCTCCGACAGCCAAGGCGCTCGCCGACGCTGATCCAGAGCCTTCTCATGCACAAGCTCAGCCGTTCCCACCACTCCATCATATCGCTCGACTTTCACACGCACGCACGCAGAGAGAGAGAGAGGGCAAAGCCTGCAAAGTCTTCGTTCCTTCTCACACTATACTCTCGCTCTTTGTGTATATATTTATAGTTGATGTTGGATTGTCAATACCTATCTATTTTATAAATAAGTAAATAAATAAATGAAGGCGTTAGTTAATTAAATATTTATGTATTTGTATTAAAAAAAAAAAAAAACATGTTTGAAGAAGAAGGAGAAGGCGTCGTTTTCGCTCAACCAACGTAAGCTGAGGATGGACTGACTTCCCGATTCCCAACCAAGCGGCAAACGGCCATTACCGACGGCTATAGCTCAGCCGCCACCGACGTACCCCGTGATTAATTTGCTCCTTCCTCCCGCCGCCACCGCACATCGCAGCTCGGCTAGCTTCCAGCGGCACACGCTGCAACTCTCGATTTCTGCCATATTTTATCTTTCCTTTCGACAAAAGCACGGCCACGTCATGCAAATCTGAGTCATACGTACGTGTCCATGGAATCTGACCCGAATGTTGACCGGCATTTCAGAATACGTGCGCCCGCACGTCTCTCTTCACACATGTACGCCGCCATAGTCAATAGCAATAATATTATAAGCCTTTTTGTTTTACTTTCTGAAACTCCAGTAATTATATACAGCGTGAGGTGGAAAATGGTGGTGGTGGCGGTGGCCGTCGTCTATCGGGCCGATGCTTGTCGCTTGCGTACCCAACTTCGTCGCCTCGGCATCTTCTCCTCTGACCCACAAAGATTAACTTGACCTGATACAATCTGATCCCAGAAATTAGAATGGTTATTTTTGCCCTTTTCTCTTTTAGGAGAACGAAGGTGTCGTCTTGTGCCGTGCGACGTCTCACCTCCTCCATCGGTCGACGGTCCCAAGATCAACGATCAGCCGACAAACACGGAAGCTAGAGGGCGGCCGGCCGTTCGCGGGGCACGTGCAAGCACTGGACCGGCCGGACCGCATCGAAAACAAACCACAGACGTAATACGGAAAGCCACTCAGCACGTAAAATATTTATTTATCTATCATTTAATTTACTGTAATTATACATTTAATCTATAAGATAAACACCAGCCAGTAGCATTTTTAATTGAATATATGGTTGGTTAGAGTAATGTCGAACTCAATGGAATCGTATATTTTGAAATGATAAAAAGAAGAAGGAAAATAATTAAAATTGTAATAAATAAAGACAAAACAACGATGTTGCGCTGTACCCACCAACTACAGCTACCACTCCGGGGGTTGATGGTTCTTGAAAACATGCACTGTGGGGGACATTTTACATTATTATATTTGTTAAATAAAATTATTTTTTAAATAATATGCACGTAAATTGTACAATGTGTGGCATGAAGCAAAAAAGTAAGGGCTTTGTCACCTAAATGGGATTATACAAGTGCCTGATGAAGCATCTACACTCAAATGGGCGTAGTCACCTGCACATTCATTGCCCTTGAATATTATTATATATATATATATATATATATATATATATATATATATAGAAGCTCATGTGTGTATGAAGTGTCTGTCTATGCACACATGAGTATGGGTATTTATAGGAGGAAAATGAAGTGATGATAAGGAAATGACTAATCTTGTTGATGAGTGTAGGCACAACATTTCTCATTTTTTAATATATATATATATGTGTGTGTGTGTGTGAGCCACTTTTTGGAACAAAAAATTATCAAGGAAATGAAATTATTATTATGGCACGTGCAGGTTATTTAATGGAAATGAAACTCGCTCTAGTGATCGAGGCGTTAGAATACCAATTCAAGGATGTCTTAAATATGAAAGTGCATTAATTTTACCTTAAATCCTGATCTCCTATGCTGCGGAGGTGCCAACTGAGTTGGGCCTACCCATCTTGGCCCAATCCAATATGATTTTCGAATCGGACCATCGTTTAGTGCAACTTGGCACAGTTCAATACGAGCATACGGCATGGCATGAACGACGACCACAAATGGATTTTTTCCAATCGGCGTTGATGATGTGGTGCGAGCGAAAATGGGCCCGAATAATCCAAGGAAAGAGTCTGATTAACGATAGAGGAAAGCCCATGGACCGACCATTGGGATCATAACATTTAGTGGACTAAGCCCATCCATACCTTGTGGAGCACAAGTACGGATGCAAAATGGTAAATGCCGAACCGTGTTGTCTTATTATTATTATTTTTACGTTAGATTTCTTTATGGGATCGATCACATCGTATGGGTCGCCGTCCTCACGTGGCCGCGGGCGGGTCGAGAAGCAACCGGTGGGACGCCGGACCACATCGTCCACGGTTGAGATGAGACCAAGGAATGAGGTCACGTCTCGTCGGATCGACAGGACGACCTCTCCCACTTCCCACTTGCAGCTGAACAGAGAAATATCCACTGGTGCCGCTGCCGGTGCTGGTGGCGGCGGCGGCGGTGGTGACGACGATATGCTTATCTCCGTCCGGTCCGTCCACGTGATGGAGGTGGTGGTCATTGCTTGCTTGCCTTTTTTATTTATTTATATATATTATAGAAAATAGTTGGCTTTGATGGCACACGGCAGAATATTTAATATTTATTTCCAGCTGACAGTTGTTCCCGGGACACCTTTTTACATGATGATGTTCTTACTTTTCTGGGATTTTTGTATAATTTTTAATTATAATATTCCCTTAGATATTTTTAAAATTTTAAAATTATAATTATGATCACTAATCATTAACTGAAACTGACCATGAAGAAGTTTATTTATTATAACATAGTTTTTAAATTTCAAGGATATTCAATTTTATAATTGGCATCCAACCAAGTAACTTTTTTTTTTATTCTTTTTCTAAAAGATGATGGCTGATGTGAGAATCACCATTTATTGATTTCTGCCTTACCTGTGGCCGTCATTTTGGCTGCGATGGTTCATCAGTTTAGATTTAGAACGATTAAGATTACAGATAATTAATTAGCATAATTAAGGTAGCGATTTATGTTTATTCGGGATTTTATTATTCAAAACTAAAAGATTCCATAATCAACGTTGATGTTGTCGATTACCGAATTTACGCAAAAACAAATTATTTCTATCGTGCAGAAATAAATTTACAATGTCAAACAACGTATCAGGCTTAAATTTATCTATAATCTCACGATTCTATATTTTATCCTGGTAAATCTGAGACCGAGCCATCATTTCTGAACACAACAATGTAATGGGATAGTATGGTTGGAGGAACCCAATTGACATCGTCAGGTCTCAGTGCCACAAAAGAAGAAGAAGAAGAAGAAGAAGAAAATTATCACTCAACATAGCGTTAATTAAGTCAATTGAAATCCCTATCTATTATTCTGATAACATCCCATTTACTCTTCTCAATAGTCCTCCGATGTGCAGAGCAGACAGGTGTAGCGCTTCGTCACGTGAACATCACGTGCACTGGGACAGGATAAAAGGATAAGGCTACTCCATCACAACAACATGGACATTGGACGGAAGAATCCAATCCACGTTCGAATTGGCTGATGCACCGAAATAAAGAGAACGGTGGCCCATAAATCGTCCATGTAACATATATATATATATATATTATTCTTCTTTCCACTGAAATGTGATCGTCGTCGTCGTCGTCGTTTGTCTTCTTGTACATATTTCATACTTCACCACCGGCAGCGGCACTTGTCCGTATCATGAAAGTTGTGTTGATCTGTGTAGAATTTTTACCGTCCATATGATTATTTGTCATTTTTCGAAGGAAATGAATAAATATATCAGACGCTACTTATTCGGTTTTTTTTTGTTCCAATTCTCCGAAAAGGAGTCGCATCACAGATAACCAGAGATTGGCTTTCGCCTTCGGCAATAATGTGAGTTATATATACGTCAACTTGGAATGATGGATGGGATGGATATCTTTACAGAGGCAGCACTGAAACTTTGGAAATCACATGGAGAGAGAGAGAGAGAGAGAGAGAGAGAGGCATCTTTGCAGATGTATAATTAATAATAATAATAAGTTGAAAAGTTTGCAGATCTTTGTTTAATCGGGTAGGGTTTAGGCATACAACTGGGAAGAGTTATTTTACACGCAGGTCACATATACAAGGGTCTTGTGTATATATTTGTCCGACATGATCATCACCACACGTCAGTCATAGTTCCAAACGTGTTCAGATCGAGCTGAAGCAGTTTTATGGCAACGACAACATTCCCTTTGGGAGGATCAGACTCGAGCAGATTAGTTCTTCCTGATCTCCCATTGCTTGAAGATGGCTGGCTAATGAGTGATCGAGGCCAAGCCTCATTTCATGTGCTGATGAGACCGGAAGAGAAGAGGTGTGGCAACCCCACAGCATACACCGAACAACAAAATATATTAAAGACGAATGTGGCCGTGGTTTACCGCCCCTTTCAGGCCGGCCACCTTCGTCACGGCAAGTATATGATTTTTGGAGTGAACGCATCCAAAACAATCCCCATCCATCATGCACCCTTGGGAATCATGCTTGCCTTATCCCTCCCAATAATTTACAAGCACTTCGATGCCCAATTAGAAGAGATGGATGAAACTGAGAAAGTGATATATGATTCTGGCAACGACTGATGAGAAATCTTCTACCATCTGCTTGAACGTACTTATGTGCTTCAGTGATTTAGAATAATCTTCTTTGTCACATCCAAGATGCCAACCCCGCCAATGAATTGTGCTTCTCTTTATAGATACACCATTCATACCGTATTCCTTGCTGCCCCACCCCTTTTGTCGTCTGGCTTGTTTAAAAAAAAAAAAAAAAAAAAACAAACGAAAAGAAATCCGGTACTCACCACTTTTAACTGGTAATATCTGATCTCCTATGGATGGTCAAGGAGGAATTAAGATCAGGTAAAAGGAAGGAGGAGTGTCGAATTCCTTGAAAATAATCTTCTTCTCCAAATCACTTGCAAAACGCACAATAAAAAAAAATTAAAAATCATCACAGAGGTTTTTATGAAGTAGATCGAACGTTCGAAGCAGGAATGCAAAAAACCTGAGGATTTTTATGGTTTGCTCATTTTTGAACATCGACCGACTGTAACATACATCTTTTATTTTTATCAGAAGAATGAATGAATGCTGTCTCTTCGTTAGCATACCCTTATATCCTGAGGATATCACCATCTTTCGGCATGTCATAAGTTCAATTCGCTAATTCCTACTTGATGGCCCTTCTTTATTTTGTTCAAGGATATAAAATTAATATATATGATCGAGAATCCTGCGTGGTTAGTCACCGACTCCACTCTATGATATGAGGGCGATCAATCTTGTTGAAACAGCGTACATTAAATTCAAAATAAGAGGTTTGTTTGCATTAATCGTCCATGTCTCATTTCAATTCAAGTACGAAACTATATATATATATATATTCTAACACACACTTTTGCCTGCGAGCTTCTTTCATATTTCATAAATATCCTTATTTCATCATGATCAGGAGGTCTGATGTGTAGGGACTTATCCTTATTCCCATTCCAGTGTAATTGACATTCACGGGGAAGATATATAACCCAACACCCCAAGTTTGTCTTCTTCCACCAGCCCAACACCAATCAAGGGATACGGATATCTATCATTCACCTGTTCCAATCCTTCAACTGAAATATTATTTTGGAGCCAACAAGTTGGCAGCAGTGGTGGAGAAGTGCTGCATGCTTCCTTTTGGCTTTGTTCCATGATATAATGTAAAGTTGCCTTGCATGGTTGCGTTTGCCTGCCGGTTCTTTTTTCCCCCCTTCCCTTCTTCTCTTTTGTGTGCAACACCCACAGAGCAGGCAGGAAGGTCCCATTTGAGTAACTTGCAAAGCTGATCCAAAACGGATGGCGTGGAAGAATCCTTGAATAAGGACAAGAGGAAATTTCACTCACCAGTTTTTCCTGCATCCGGTAATTGTCCTTCTGTTGTGAAAAAAAGGGTTCCTGTTATCTGGTTGACGGTTGGATGGCGCTCTGAGTAATCCAACACCGTTGGATGTGCCAACCCAACCCAACCCATCCATGAAATGTCTGCCTCAGTACGTTTTAAAGAGAGGAGCACGATTGCGCAGTTAAATATCTTATGACATCCGCCAAGTAAATGGTGTCTTTCATAAAACGACTGGTTTGGATTGCAGATTCCATGCATCTGCCTTTACAGAGAGGACGGTAGTAGAAATGTTCAACTGGTTTCTTTACTTGTGTTTCCGTTTATCAATTTTTTTTTATTTAAAAAATCTGAAATGTGGAACGTATGCTTTAAAATAGACCTCAGTTGACACTGCCAATCACGCTTCCCCTCACATACCTGAAGCGCATTGGATTGTTTGCCATGCCTTCGGTCATCCCACCTTGTTATAAAACCCTATCGTCAGCTTCTGTGGAGAGAGTCTCATATCAACTTGGCCACCAGATACTGCAGCTCTAGGTGATTGTGTGCCTGATAGTCTAAAACAGTCAAGTTGGTTGGAAGGGGAGGATACCACTTCAAGGTTCTTCCTCCTCCAAATTTCTACAGGTGAGGAAGCCCATACCTTCTGCCCTCTGCAAGGGTACCCGATTAGGATCTTGGTGTCGTGCTACTGCTCTGTTCTTCCCTTCTGTTCTTTATCCTGCAATGACCAAATAAGACTTTTTCTGGTCTTCCACATGGTCCGGTGGGCATGTTTTGTCTGGCTGCAGGCACTGCTTGTTTTATGTCTTGCAAATTTAAGGATGGTACTTCGCAAAAAGACCAAGAACAACAGAAAAAGGGTTCTTCCTGTGCTTGAACTCCTCCATTTTTCTTTCAGTTCAGATGCATGGTTCATAGTCTAGAAGTGGTGTTTTGTGTGTGTGTGTGTGTTTTTTTTTGTTTTTCGCAAGTGATTGTGTTTGATCTCTCGTTTCAGAAACACTGTTTGGATCTGCTAGGTTTCTAATTAGCTAGCTAATAATGTCAGAACCATTTGGGAGGCTGATGCAAAGAAACTCTCGGCTGCAAGAGTTGCAGCTTCGAACTTTTTGTCTTGTAGCTTTATAATATCGAAATCAAAAGTCGAGTCTTTATGTGATATTGTTCGTCATCATACCGACTGAGACGACTTGCAGTTTAATTAACGATGCTGTTTGCTTTTCTGCATTTTAATTTTGCCCATCGTGGTTGACTTGTGCGGAGTGAAATAGTTGCCACGCTACAAACGCACAACATATCTCAAGGGAGATCGATCTCGTCGATTGATCGTTGAGAACACGATCAGAACATGCTTTTACGATAATTGGATCGCTCGCTGCATTTTACAGGATCCTGAAAAGCAAGCTAACAGATCAAGAATTGAGCAAGGCTTTCCTACCGTTTTGAGAACAAAGCCGTCAAGCAAGGATCTCACGAGGGAGATGGAGAGGTTCCTCGGACGGTACGAGAAAGACTGCATGAAAATGGCGATGGTGAAGCATGAAGAAACCTTCAGACAGCAGGTATATTTCGATACATACGTACGGACAACAACGATGTGTCCTCAAGGACTTCTCACCGTTGCAGGTCAATGAGCTTCATCGGCTATACCAAGTGCAGAAGCTGTTGGTGAGACAGCTTGAGGAGAGCTCTCGGCGCAAGCAACAAGACAAACACGCCGGAAACGAAGGTGGTACCCAGAGATGCCACGGAACCAAAATGGAGCCTCAAGGTCATTGCGTGCCTTGGAAAAGGCCGTTCGACCTGGAGCTTCCGGCAGAGGAATACATTGAAGAAGCTGAAAGAAATGACAGCACGGGGAATGAACGGGAGAGCGACGTTGAGCTCACACTTTCCATTGGTGGCGGCAGGAGAAGACACAAGGACGCCATGCTGCTTACCTCTGACTTTGAAAGCTTTTCTTCGTCCGCAACAGAGTCGGATGGGGGGAATAGGAAGTTCCACAGGTGGGGGCTGTCTCACTTGCTAAACATGAAGAACACATGCCACCCTGCTGCTGCTGGTGGTGGTAATGCTACAAGCACTGGTCCATTTGATGTCAAAGAAGCAAGGAAACGGGATGTAATTGATCCATCTGCACCTTGGCGCAAGTGCCTCAACATGACATAGCAATGTTGTTCTCAGAATTCAACAACGTTCTGCATTTCAGCAAGTTTGGGTAATTCCTCAGACATGCCAAGCCCTATTGCTTCTGTGTTTGTTAGATCGTCCGGCCATTCACGGATCACGATATTACGCACACCAAATGGAAATATCAAACAATCAACACACCATAGCACGTATATATATATATATACCAAAGAAAATTTTAAAAACCAAATGTGCAAGATGTTATTGCATAATTCCAACTCATCCCTTACCACCTATTCGAAAAATACTCATCCCTGATCTCCAGAATTTCATACTTAGATCTAACCAACGAAAACTGCACGAAATGCCCATCAGATGCAGCCTCTCTCTCTCTCTATGTGTGTGTGTGTGTGTGTTTACGGTAGCCACAGCAGCCAGTCCATCCGCAGCGAGTTGTCTCAAACATGATGGCAATTCAAGTAAGGCTTCAGCACTCTTAAGTCTTGGCCACGGAAAATGACTAGAGCACTCTAAAATCATGTCGCCAGCACAATGGGGTAATCAGGAAATGGAGTGCAAGCAGCTTATCATACTCGCATTCAAAGAGAGCAAATAGATTGCCCATGAGCACACTGTCGTACTGGAATTTCATCAGAACCTGCTTTCTTTGAACTAGCCATATGCGTCAAATATATTGTCCAGAAAAAGGAAAATGTGTTGCATATGACCGGCTGCAATAAGAAAGCCAAGTAAGACGATATAATTTAACAAGCACGTCGAAAGATAACAGTCTTGAAAAAATTATGGGAAAACCTGTAGCCGGACAGGAATAAACTTGAATGTGACGAAATCAGCCATTGGCCAGTATAGAAGCCCATTTATAATTGTGGGGAAGACATCTCGCTTAATCCGGGCAACAATCTCAGATATACTTTCTCCTGCAGTCATCAACATTACTCAGTAAAGCTTCATGCATTAAGAAGCATTAAGCACTTGAAAAATAACTTGGATGATAATTTTAAAAATAATTTCATTCTCAAATTAAATCAAATATGCCAATTTAATAACTAGCGACGAGCAGCAACAGAGACCAGTATCTCTCAAATTCTCAAACACACATCTCAGAGCTGAAGACTATTTCTTTTGTCCCTGTGAATGTTCAAATCACTGGTTCTTACAGATGATTTTTTATTACAGATATGGTTTTAGATTGAATTAGAACCGACTAATGCTTATTACTACAGCACACATATCTCACTTCAACATGGATCGTTCTTTTCAGGACGTTGCATCACTCTTGAGTAAGGTTATCGATCCCCCTAACCATTTTATTCCATGCCATACAAGAAGTATCTGAACTTTTAACTTGGCTAATTCTCAAATAGAACTTGCAGGCCATAACATTTGTCAGATGATGCAATCCTAATTCCTCAGCTCACCAACAATGTACCTTGCTGCCTTAAGCGTGGATCAAAAGAATATTGGTATGAAACATAATTAAATACTGAAAATGTCATTTGAGAGAATGAACAAATTTGGTTCCCTATGTTTCGTGTAAAAGAAAATAGCAATCATAACATGCACAACATATAGTCCATGTAATCACAAGGAACTCTAAAGTATTTTCATTTCAAAGATAGCATGTTCAATTGGAAATATTTGATGAATTGTCAAAATTGATGTCTCATCTTATTTGGCTAGCTAAAAGGCCAAATCTACTGAAAAAGATTTCCATCAATTTACACTATAAGGAGGTTAGGATGGTCTACACTCCGCATGCACACAAAAGAGAGAATGCTATCGGAAACATGTTACTTTGATCTTATATAATAGATGAATCAGGAACCTTATGGTGGCACAATAGTGAGTATTCATCCATTTTCATTAATCAGAATCACAATATCCTTATTCCAAAAAAATGGTGAGTGCTCATCTTAAGCTGAAAGTAAGAGGAATCTTAACATGTCCAAACTAATAATTCATATATTCTCATAATGATAAGTGTTGATATTCCTCACTGGTAGGTTGGCTTGGCTCTACCAGTCCAGTTATGTTCATTCCATTTGGCTCAGATTGGACATGATGCTCTATCCTAACCTAAAAAAGGAAGTGAAATTCTTAAACCCTACTGTGGGAAAGTTTTTGATGCTTAAATCAAGTGAGCAGTTCAAGAGGTAAAATCAAGTTTGGGTTGATGCTGTGCACTTAGATTTGGTCAATTGCTGGGTACTTATGGTCCTACCTAGTGGCAGGTAGTGATTTGTGGAGCATAGAGAATTAGAGAATGATACATGGCACAAAGTGTGTATAGTCAACATGGCAAACAATCGAGTGGTTGCAAATACAAGCTTAATTTAATTGAACAGTCAATATGATATGGCCTTTGGTGAATGACGCAAACAACTTTCCAGATCACTAGTGAACCAGACTTTGGTGAGATCAGTTCAAACCAAAGGTCAAACCAAATGCCCCACATGAAGTGATAACAAGACTTCGCTACTTAGAAAACAAATGTTCTTAACTAGAATGCTAGGTTTTGAGAAATGATGCAGATGTAAAAGATCTCTATTTTGTTCAGAACATCAATGAGAATAATTGAAATGAATAATTCTATTCATTTTTTAGAAATAATCAAATTCCATTTGTTAGAGCAACAAGTGCCCTACTTTAAATCTGATAAGTATAACAAAAGCCAAACCACATAGAAATGACAACAATCTGTTGCTTTCTTTAATCATGTTGATGATCGATTTAATTGTGTACCTTGTAGAAATGAATTTATAGAGAAGAAAGTGGCAGTCATCACAGGCCCAAAGACTGTTTGCCCAATGAAGATCTTCTTCAAGGTGGTGATAACATCCCGCTTTGGTAGAATCCTTGAAATAAAATTAAACCACAGATGCAACGTTGGACCCAATACTATCATGCCATAACCAGCCATACGCATTGTCCTTTCTATGTCAAATGAGCCTGCTAATTTATTTGTAACAATCTGACAAGAGTAAAAATGATTAGGAATGATTTTGATAAATATGAAACTTAGGCAATTACATAATCAGAAAATTATAAATTTGACAGCCCAGAATCAACAGCATGCAGGCCAAGAATTCGGGAATGAAAATGTTTAGGAAGATAGTCCATGTCTACGTGAGAAAGGGGGAAAAAATAATGATATGGACTTAGAATATGCAGCATCCGAAAATCATATGCGAAGATCATTTCATATGATTCATCCACAACTCCATATTAATAACATTTTCAGGTCGAATTATGGTCATGCTTTACCATTCACTAAGATAAGAGAATCCTTAAGGTGATAGCACACTGTTTCATTTGAAATTCATTTATCAAATTGTGCTGGATCATACAACATCTGCATCAACAACCTATCTCCAACCTACTTTGTCAATGTACTCCATTTGAGCCCTATTTATTTGCCTCCAGTTTCCGTGAAAGTTAGAACATATACATTAATACTTTCATTGTGATTTTTCTACTGCAATCGAGACCATTTGGATCCAAGACTCCAAATACAGCAACAAGGCAAAATAAAAGAACAGTTTTATTTAGCAAGATGTAAGTATATAAATAAATATAGAATGGTTGAGAGAAGGAAAAAAATAAACAGAAGAAACAAATAATCACAGCAATCAAAGTAGTGCATACTAGATAATGTCCCAACACTTTCACACCATTCATCTTTTTGGTGCCATCATCATAGCACGCACGCACGCATAATATATTCACTTGCCTGAGCCTCTTCCCATCCAAACATTTATTTTCGTATGTTAAACTACAGCATCTAAGCTTTCATACTTAAAAATCTGCATATATCTTTGCTTTTCGGACACCAATAGTTCGTTCACACTATGTGATTTTCATCAAAAAACAACTACTTTGAACCCCATCTAAAACACTTAAGCGCAACCCATTCTACATTCCTCAATCCCTCAGCTTGCAGAGGTATTTCTCGTTCGGTAAAAGCACAAAACGGATGAAAAAAAAAATTTCAGAACTTTGCAAAACATTGCCAGGGGAAAAAAGGAAAGCATTCTAGAACGGACAAGAAATGCGCAACGTCCCACCGCTTAACGGTTGAGTACCTGAGACGAAATATCGGCGGCGGCAAAGACGGCGCTCGCGGTGACACTCTTGGTGACAACCGGCCTAGTCTCGATCATACCGAGGTACCATTCCAAAATCCCCGTCTCCGCCCTCCGACCGCTAGTCGTCCTCCTCACGGACTCCCGGAGCCTCCGCAGCACGTCCGGAAAGGGCGCGCCGCCCTTCTCCAGGAAGAATGCCGCCGCCGCCTTCGGAGTCCCGTACCGGAGGGGGGCGGCGGTCGCCACGCTTCCCTCGGCGGACCAAGTTGGGGTCCCCCGCTGCTGCCATTGGGGGCGGAGGACGCGCGTCGCGCACCGTCTCGCCGCCTCCAACGACAACATCGCAAGGAGGGATGAAGAAGGAACTGAGAGAGGGAATCGGTATTGGTCAGTTGTGGTCGATGGAAGATTTGGACTTTTTTTAAGGAGGACCTCTGGACGACACGTGGCAGACAGCAGCGTGGCGATCAATTCTGGCACGAGGCATCTGATCCTCCTCTAGTTCTTTTTTTTTGTTTACAATATATTCCAAGTACATATTTTTCGTAAAATATTAAATTATCTCACCGGTCGCGGTCGGCGAACTGAATTCTATTTAATATATCGAATTCAACGTTACACCTTTCCATCTTCACGCTAGTTGTCAGTGAAACATTGCGTAAATTGTATACGGACATATTTTAAGTTATTAATTTTATTAAGTAAATTTAGTTTTTAAATAATTCATATGTAAATTAGGATGAGAGGTAAGTAAGTAAAAAAATCAAATTAAATATTAAATAATTGTATTCTGAATTTAAGCTAAAAGTGGTTAAAATGTTGGTTTGATATGGAAAATTATATTACATCTAATGATAAGAAATTTAATTAGAACACATTCATTATGAGATTTTTCTCGTGAAGGTCATTGTTTAATTTAATAATTAATTACAAATAATAACGATGATGATGATAATTATCACGTTGATTTGAATTTATTTTTTTAAAAAATTTCAATCGCTACTAGAGACAACTAAGAAGTACTGTATCCAGATATTGAAAAAATTTCACTAATGGCTATTAGTTTGATTACCACGAAATCTGAAAAGTGCTTAATTGGAAATGGATGTAGTTTTGAAAGCTTTAATTGGAAGGTTATTATGTATATAAATACTTCATTTTACTCAATAAAAATGCATTGTAATCCTCATTAGAATATCGCAACTTCCAGGGGGTTGATTCAGTAAAGCTTCCTTAGATTATCACTTCTTCTCCGAAGCATCGACCGTTTCGGTTTATTTTCCAAATACACAGATGGACCTGGAGTAGTATTACTCCATTTACAATTGGTTCAGCGAAAAAGGATGTGCATGATTTGTTAGTCAATTCTACAATACTTTTTAGTTAAGAAATAGATGTCACGGTTGTAAAAAATATATATTGTGTAAAAAAAAAAAGATGTGGTAGGCAGCTTCCATTTTCTCCGATTGAAATGCCGACAACTTTGATATTTGCCAACCAAAAATGTAAAAAAAGTGTCTCTCTTTTTAACGAGAACTTCTTGCAAATCTAAATGCAAATAAAAGGGATAAGAGAAACGGAACTTCTTCACGCCAGCAGTTCTGCAGAAACATTAGCGAAGATTAAAGTCAAAAAAAATGTTTTTCTTTTCTCACAATCCTGTCAACCGCATCCGCTCTTCCTCCTCTTCTTTCTTCTTCCAGGCAGCCTGTAGGAGATATAATCAAAACAAAGCAAAAGGAGGGAGGCAAAAGCAAACGTGAAACAAAAAATGGATTTGATTTCTCCATGCAAATGAAGAAGAGATAAATGGTAACTACGGATAAGATGCTTGCCTTCTCTCGCTCAAGCCTTGACAGACGAGGCCTGAAGGAGTTCTCCAAGCTCAATCCTCCCCACGCTTCACTCAGCTCCTTCTCTTTCACCTTCCAACGGTCAACCTTGTTGATATCATACGTTGGATTGGAAGCAGCAGTCGACTTGGCCTTCTCAAGTCCGGATTGATGTTTGACCAACACTTGCGCCAAGCCAGCTCCATCCTTTCCTACCTTTTGATCAATTTTCCCCACTGGAAGAGCAGCAGCCTTATTATTATTACCTTCGGTGACTACCTCAAGTGCTGCAAGCTTCTCTTTCTCAAGCCTGGAAACGTGCTTCACAAGTACCTTATCCAGGCTCTCAAAATGAGTAGCACTCTCGTTTGCCCTTCTTCTCGAGCTTCCCATTGCAGCAGCATCATCCTTGCCCCGTTCCAATGCTTGTTGCATTTTCTCCCTCTCCAACTTGCCAACGGGCTTGACTAGGATTTCATCAAGACTGTTTCCATGCCCGTCTTTACTCGAAAATGTCTCTAGCACCTCGAGTTTGGCTCTCTCAATGCGTGACAAGGGCCTTCTGGGTACCGTTGGACTACTACCATGCAACTGAACCGATTTGTTTCGAGATACACCTTCCTCTATGGACGACTTCTTATTCAATTCTATATTTTCTTTGTCCTTTTCTTTTCCATCTGAGAACGATGACTCTGAATTTCCTTCGGTTGCAAGTAGATCTATCCCCTGCCTCTGATGCTTGTCTGATAAACATTCAATTTCTTCAACTAGATCCTTCCCGCCATGGGCAGCCTTCTGGTCCTTTTCTTCTGCCTTTGAACTATCTTTCTTCGAATTTCTTGCTTCCACGACCTCCTTTTCAAGTCTCGATAGATGTTTCACCAAGTATTTCTCTAATCCAAGAACCTCCGCCCCAGATCCTTTTCTTTTCATCGGCCCCTCCATCAGGCTCTTCACACAATACCTTCTTGATTCCATGCCGGTAGTTGATGAACTTCTTCTGTAAACAATAGCCGAGGAATCATCGGAACTAATGTTGGATCTAGGCCCAGAACCACTCTCTTTGCCGCTTTCCATCTCGACGAGAGCAGAGTTAAGCCCACGAGTGGCGACTATTACGGCAAGAGAAGAAATTTCATCTTCTTGCAAGCGTTTAAGCCTATCGAACATCACATCAACAAGTTCCCTGAAGCATTTGACTCCCAGGGATGGTTGGTCATTCTTTGACTCTCTTAGCTCTTCACTTGCTTGTCTGTTCACATCATCCAACTCCGATCCACCTTCCGACATGTGAATCCATTCGTTATCAGGATTTTCGCTTATTTTCCGCAAGAGGTCTCTGAACTCCTCCTTGTTAGAAGAAGGAGGAGAATTCGCTAGCCTTACGAACGCCTCCTTGACTGCGGCGGCAACTTCCCTGTCAACCTCGAAAGCCGTTTGAAAAGAAGCACTGAGAGTGTGAGTGGATCCTCCTGCACTGGCAAAGGATGTCTCTACCTCCCCTGGTCTCCAAGGACAATCAGGCCTATCGTACATCATCACTCCCATTGCAGCAGCCACTTCAAAAGCTTCGACCACACACTTCTCGGCTTTCAGTAAGTCGGCGTCTGCTTCTTTGCTCTGAATCCTGAGATGTGTGGCCGAAAAGCCAACCATGAGGATGACGATAGTGATAAAACCAGGCAGTTGTGTTTTATGAACAATAAAAACGACCACATCACATACCTGGCTGCTTTGAGTATTCGACACCAAGATTCCTCAACCATTGCCGCCTTAAGTGCGGCCATAGCTCTGTGTGCTGCCTGCCTTGCTGCGATCTTTTCTCTTGCAATCCTAGAGTAGTGAGGATTGGCACCGCCCAGTGTCTCGTCAAGGGACAAACTCATGTCACCACCCTCTTGCTGAAAAAAAAAAACACTCCACCTCTTTCGTTTCAGAACCGCTTTCGTTTAAATAAAAACGAACGTACTTGTATTTACCTGTAGAAGCTTTATCTTTCTCTTAAGGAACGAGTCGACTTTTTTTCTTGGGAACCAGTCGAGTGGTGAGCCACTTTTTCTGTGAGGATGTTTTCTGATTTGTGACGTGGATTTGTTGACGGAATTCAGTAATGAAATCCCAGTTTCTTTACCACATTGCTGAAAACACAAGTTAGTTCAGATGAATACCTATGAACGCTTGCGTAGGTTGATTCAACAGCATGAAGTGAGGGGGAAAAAAAGCATTACAAGGGCGTGGTAACCACAACCTCGTTCTTCCAGCAGCAAGGACAAACAAAATTGGGGAGAAATCAAAATGTGATCGAAAGAAAGAAATGGTTGCAGGAAAATCCTTGAACAAGCATTCTCACTTCCTCTTTCCTACAACAATAGGAGATCCACGGCAATATGCTTCACAACCTGTGTTTGACTGTTTCCAGTCCAGCATATTGCCTGTAGGACACGAGAGAGGGAGGGATCGCAAGCACATTTCTGCTGGCAACTGAAGAACGAGCGTGAGAATATCTTTCAAATCTCACAGTACAAAATGCAGGACGTCCAAATTGCAGTAAAAGCCTAGGGCGAGGAGCAACGACAACAGAAAGAAACGAAGAAGAGCGCGAATCAAGAAGAGGAAAGGGAAGAAATCTGACGAGGGTAGAAGGACACACCTTTCCGGATTTGGAAATCGGCAGGGCAACCGCCGCCGGGCTACTACTACGATCCTCATGCTGCTCGCTCTGTCCAGCGCCGCCCTCCGGCGCCGTGGAGCCTTCGTCGGATCCCATGGCGTTCACGATTTTACGGAGGAGCGAGAGGAGGGAAGGGTGGAGTGAAAATTCTAGAAAAGGGAAGAGGTTTTGGGGCTGGGGGACGGGAGAAGGCACGACGACGAGGATGGGAAAGGAAGGAAAGGAAGGAAATGAAAGGGAAGGGAAGGAAAGGCAGGCATTTATTCATGTGAGATGAGGAGGAATAGGTATAAACTAGCCGTTACATTTTAGGATTTGGGTTGCTGTTTATTTTTTTGTCGGATCTATGGAAAGGATTTGAGGTATCATGGGTAATACTTAAACCTTTTTGGGTGATCCGGTTGTGTAGCACTTTTTATTTATAATGGTAATGGTAAGATTTTTATAATCGGACCCTAAACCCTAGACCTAATATTAGAGCTTTAAAACCCTAAAAGATCTCTTTAATTTCGATGGAATAGAAAGAATACTTGAATTTGGCACTTTTTAAAATTTTCCTCCTAAACCTTGCCATCATATTTAAAAATTTAATTATCGTACCTTCAAGATTAATCTGGAACATCAACAAATTAAACGTGAATTAACGAAGTTGACTTGTCATGATGTATATATATATATATATAATAGATTATTTTCTATATTAATTAATTTACACACAATTTATATGATCGGAAAAATTAATGTTGTAAATACCTATAATACTTTACCGTAGACACGCATAGTACTTTACGGTAAATATGTATAGTAATTTACTCTCACTTTTTTCTCTCTTCCTCTTCTTCTCTCCGCTCCCTTTCTTTCTTCTCGTAACTTTTATGATCTCTTCTTCCTTTTCTCTCTCTCTTCATTTTCATTTTTATCTATTTTAATATTATTATTTATATATTTTTTATAACATTTCTAACGATTTCATTATCATCGATAATGTACGAAAGATGTGATGATAAAACAAATAAATAATAATAAAATTTAGTCTAGATATTTTAGATTTTGTCGTAGACGTTAGAAAAGTATTTCGATTTAATGTGATGGTAAAAATGAAAGTAGAGAGAGAGAGAATTATAAATGTAAATAACGTGGAAAGGAAAGAAACATGAATTACGTCGAAAGTTTTTAATTTTCTTTTTTTCTCTCTCTTCCCCTTATTCACAATCATATCAAATTCAAATATTTCAAATTTTACAATGGAAGTTCGACATCTGGTCGAATTATTATTATTATTTATTATTATTATCATCACATATTTAATACTTTGATGACGACAATGAAATCGTTGAAAATGTTGTAATAATAATAATTATTATATGAAATATAATAATAAAAAATATTATTATTATTATTATTAAATAAAAATGTTAATATAAGTAAATAAAAAATTATGATGATAAAAATAAATAAATTAATTACAAATTAAATCTGAAACGGAAAGTCCAGTGGATTCCGGACGGATGGGAGAGGCGGTTACGAGAAAACATTAAAAAAAAGGAGTGGATGGGAGAGGAGGAATAGATATAGAGAGAGAGACAGCGAGTGAGGGAGAGAAGGGAGAGGAGGAGAACGTTAGAAGAGGACGACGTGAAATGGGAGAGAAAAAAAAGGAAATTTAGGGAAAAAATTTACATTATTAGTTTAAAATTTATATTTTATTGATTGTTACATTTTTATCGATGAATTGATATGGGGGTGGAAATCGTTTCCCCCTTTTAAATTAGGCTGTTCGTGCTGTTGTGTCGCTCGTCGTCTACGTCGTCGTCGTTCGCATCGTCGTCCGCCCCATCAGATGGCTAGGTATCGTTGTCTCCTTCAAAATTTTACAGTCGTCCATCTATCTTACAATCGTCCGTCTATTTTACAGTCGTCATCATTTGCTATTATTCATTCATCACATTCAATGGTTACTACTTGGAAAAAAAAAAAAAAAAACCAGATCAATAGCTACTAACTTGGAAAAAAATCAAATGTTGTCGCTGATTGTTGCTTTCGTATAATAGTTGATGAATTTTCTTGTTCTTGTTTTATTACAAACATAAAAAAAACTCACTTACAAAAGTATTTCTGGTAATATGTCAATTTCTTTTGATAGAGTTGAAGATGGTTTTGAATGTGAATGATTAAGGAAAAAATTATGCATGATTGGTGAATGTATTGTAATAGAATTTGGGTGCAAAGTATGGTGGTTTTTGCAGAAAACATAGTTTATAGGGGTTACGAAATTTGTGTGCTGCACTTATGTGTATAAGAAAACGTCTTGACATTTATTTTTCCTTGAACGAGTATTGAAAGAGCTTTCTGTTGCATTTGATTTTATCAAATTTCGTTGAGTAGAAAGAAAGTTACAATTTTTAGAAATCAGAGGTGTTTGCAGTTTTCTGTGTAGAGGACTGTTTCTATAGAATTGTAGAAATTTAATTGCTGCAATCATTAGTTTGTTTAATTTCTTTTGATAGAGTTGAAGATGGTTTTGAATGTGAATGATTAAGGAAAAAATTATGCATGATTGGTGAATGTATTGTAATAGAATTTGGGTGCAAAGTATGGTGGTTTTTGCAGAAAACATAGTTTATAGGGGTTACGAAATTTGTGTGCTGCACTTATGTGTATAAGAAAACGTCTTGACATTTATTTTTCCTTGAACGAGTATTGAAAGAGCTTTCTGTTGCATTTGATTTTATCAAATTTCGTTGAGTAGAAAGAAAGTTACAATTTTTAGAAATCAGAGGTGTTTGCAGTTTTCTGTGTAGAGGACTGTTTCTATAGAATTGTAGAAATTTAATTGCTGCAATCATTAGTTTGTTTAAACTTTCGATCTTATATTTTTCCTTGACAGATTAGTTTTAAAACCTTCTTTTAGCTTTGGTTTCATTGGATTTCGATATCGGAAGCAAAAGATATAGATTTTCTAAGTTGAGGAACATCTTCTGAAAATTACTGAATTCAGTTTGCGTGTGTCTGTCAATTTCGAATTTCTACTGTTGTTTTAAGTATTGGTTTTTAGTACAATCACTTTTCGGATTTAAAGCTTTTCTCAAGATTTCCAATGAGTATTTATGCATGATTTTGGTGCAGTTTTATTTTTCTTCTTTAATCCTGATTTCCTGCGTATTAATTAGTCTTCAATAGGTGATTTCAATAGGGTGATCACTATTATTGATTACAGTGTTATCAATAGTACAGTTTTTCTATCTTGTTATTTTCAGTTTATGTGTTAGAACGGATCTACATATACTTTTGAAGAGTGATGATCTTGAAGAATTTTGATATTTTAATCAATTTTCTTAGCAGTTGTGCGGTAGAATTTCTACCATTTTTTATGCGTACATAAAGAACATTTTATTTTCTATAATATTCTATTATTCTCATTTCTCACAGTTCCTTGCATCTCCTGTCATTTTATTTTTCAACGTAAAACATCTACAAACATCGCCTGGTGATTTGATGTATATTGTGTCATTTTTAAAATTTTTAGTTTTTATTATTTATTTATTTTTCTTATCATCACATATTTGATGACTTATGGAGTATAATGAAATCATTGCAAATGTTATAAAAATAATAAAATAATAAACAATAAATAAATAGAAATATCAAGTTGAGGTTGTTATTGTAACTAAAAATATATAATAACAATAATAATTAAATAAAAATATTTTTTATCCCAAAATATATATTTTTTTATGGAAAGAGAGGAAGCGAAGAAAAAGAAGGAGAAGGAGATAAAAAGAAGTAGTAAAAGTTATGAGAAGTGGAAAGAGAGTATGCGCACGGTTTATTAAAAAAGAGTTATGATACACATTGATGTAAAAGTGGATGAAATGACATAGGCCAGATAGAAACTCGTATTTTTTAAAATATAATCTATACAGCAGTTTAACTTGATCTAAACGGTAGAGATATCTATAACACTATTTTTCTCGTACACATATGTAAAATATATAAGATGTAGTAGCTCCTTGAAATGTCGTGAATGATACAGTCATGCGCGCCATGAAAGCTAGCTCCTTGAAAATTAATTCTCTTGTTCTAGCTAGCTCCCGATATATATATATATATATGCTGCCGATCATTACCAAAAAAATATGTATTGTGATGATTGCGAGAAGGAAGCGTTATGATAATATATATGAAAATTCTCTTCTTCGATCTCCTTGAACCGAACATTCGCAATACGGAAACAGATCGAAATCAGAACGACGAAAGCTACTGTGACGTCATAGGTGACGTCATCAAAGAAACAGAAAAAACAAAACACACGTGAGGTGGTCCTATTTATATACATGGATTACTACGATTGTCATATCCTTTCTGAGATGTGACGACTACCATCATGGTTATATATCTTTTAAGATGATTTTCATGCCCTGCATTTCTTTCTCAAAAATACATCTTTAATTTGTTAGCTAAGATACAATAACGAATCCATAAAAGATGATAAATCCATTTTCTTCTTAGCTTCTAAGAGGATCGTTGGCATTAAAATCAAATTCTTATTTCCTAATCTCCGCGTACTTTATTAGTAGAACTACCAATATCACTTATAGAATCTTAAATTCATAGCCGTCGTTTCCATCTCTAATTAATGGTAACGAATACCTAGTGGATTTCCTTAACATTGTTAATTCCATTCATCTCACTATTCATGGAAAGTGCAAATAAAAATCTTTGTTTGGTTTGTAATTAAAAATAAAATCCTCCTCAAGAAAAATCTCTCTGATCGATAGAGGGTGGAATGATAATACTCTTTGCTCTTACCGCAAAGAAAGATGTATAAGTACGAAACACATATTTGTAAATGAATTTTGGTATTTTTTCTTCAAAGATAAGTGTACAAATTCTTCTGACTTTCATCGTAAATCTTGTGTTAATCTTTCTTGGTTTGATTGCGTATGATTATCTTTGTTTTCTTTTGGATTATATGGCTTAATAGAAATAATGTTGGAGTTGTTTAAAACTCCACATTTTTCAAAATTGTTAATAGTACCGATGTTTGGGAAACCACGAAGTCATTTTTGTCTGAGAATGTTATGTTTGTGATAATCTAATTAGATGACCCAATGCTTAGGAGATGATAGTCTAATATTATTGAAGAGAAAATAAATAGTCAAGGTATGCTCTCTTAAAAAATAACAAAGAGTAATAGAAATAAAGTGTTAAAAAGTTATTGAAAGTAACGAAAAAGAAAATTACAGAAAATAATAAAAAATTAATAAAAAGTATAAATATTTTTGTACAATCTAGAAAATAATAGAAATTGATGAAAGTAATAAAATGTAATAGAAAATTTTGATTTTTATCATAAAATATGATTTATGATGGTAAAATATGATTTTTAAGATAAAAGATGATAAAATATAATTTTTATGGTAAAAGATGATAAAATATGATTGTTATGATTTATGGTGATAAAATATGATTTTTATGATTTTTGATCATAAAATATAATTTTTAAGATAAAAGATAATAAAATATGATTTTTATGGTAAAAAATGATAAAATATATTTTTTATAATTTATGACAACAACATATGATTTATAAGAAAATTAAAAGAAAACTTTTGCTCAATATATGATAAAGGATGAGTCGTTATTTTTGACATTTTCACACTCGTTAAGATCGAAAAGAAGACATGAAGAAAATTTTTTTTGGAAAACGAAAATTTTATCAAATTTTTCTTTACTTTTCGTAGTGCACGGTACCTCATATTTTATCTTATTTTTTTGTTACTTTTGTTTCCGTTACTTTCATATACAAACTTTTTCTTAAAGGGTGTTTGTACATCTAGAAAATAGTGTAATGAAAAATGATAGAATATTACAGAAAATGATAAAAAAAAAAAGACAAAAAAAAACAAAAAGTTAATAGAAAATCAAAATATTTGTGTATAGAATAGAAAATGATGAAATTTGACATACATGTGTCCATGTATAGAATAAAAAATAATGAAAAATCATAGAATATAATATATATATGTATATTTATAAAATAAAAATATTAAAATTAATAAATTAAATATTTTTTATATTTATCTACAAAATAGAGAATAACAAAATTTATCATAGATAAAATAAGATAAAGTCATTTATGATAATAGTTACAATATAAAATATATTTTACACATATTTATTGTTTTACATATCTCTCGTAATATCAATTCTCGTCTATTAAATATATAAAAAATTTCTATATTGTTAATATATTTTTTGATAATTTATATTTTCTTTTCTTTTATTTTCTATCAATTTCGGAGATTAAAAGGTTGTAAAATGAAAGAAAATTTTTCTTATATATTAAAGAAAAATGACAAAATCTTTAGAAAAGCTTTTTCAATATTTTTCACCATTTTTTAGGGACACAAATATCTCATCAGTGTTAGTACCTTTGTGTATAACTTGTGTTCTTTTTGCTTTTCCTTGTTTGTATTTACCGATCTTATTTCTTTTGCTTGACCTGTACTCAATCTTTATATTTTACTCACTCTAGTTTTGGTTATATAAGTAGAGTTGTATTTATTCATCTTTACTTTGCAAAACAAAAGCAATAAACCCTTATCATCCATTTGAACAAGATGCAAGATTTTTGATATCTAATAAAAATCATTACAATGGTCAGCTGAGTACCTAGTTTTATTCCAAAACATTTTTTAGCATTCCGACCTTAAGATTCAAATTTTAATAAAAAATACAAGTATCGTAATTTGTAGTCAAATTTCAATGAGTTAATTTAATAAGTTATTTGGAGATTAAGAATCACCTGAAAATGACGAAGAATTCTTTAAATATTTAATTACATTTCGTTGGATTTGTTTTTATTTTAAAAGTAATAATAAAAAATTACAGTGTTGCGGAACACCGCTGACCCTCCGTGACTCCGTCGTCGTTGAGCGGTTCGGTGGTCTTCGGTGGCTACCGCATGCCGACAGGCACGGCACGGACCGGTGAAGAGGTTTCCCTCGGCGCCCACCGGCCATGCGTTCACGTGCCGCTCCGCCACCGAGCAAACGAACAAGGAACAAGAAAGCGACCTCGACGGATGGACGCCAACAACTCTCCTGCAACGCCGGCCTCTTCCGCGGTGGCAGCAAAAGCGACAACCGAGTCCACTGATGCAAAAGGGGGAATGGCATGCATGTGAGGTGTTTGTCGTTGGTCCTAGTCGTCGTTTAATTAGCACACATGTGAATGTGATTCCCGCTGGATCGCCTCGCCTCAGGATGTGATGGTCGCTCGTCTCCTTTGGATTTTCCGGTGCGGTCTCGATGTGCGGGGGAGGGGGGGGGGGGGATGGTTTGTTTGGTTGCCGTCAGAAAAAAATAATAGGGAAATATCAAACCCAAAGCAAAAACACTTAACATATCCTCCCGGAGAAGTCTTCCTTAATCGATATGTCTTGATTAATATATAAGCCGAGATAAACATGGATCACGTTTAATTGGGATCGATTTCGTTAACTCTTCATTGACGAAGCCAGCCAGCGACTGGCTGACGGCTTTATATTAATCCTGATCCTGATCCTGATCACGTCATTAAATGATTTAGACACAAAAAAATCCTGAAAACGGGCCAAACATATGTTATTTTAGTCGCACCTCAAATCTGTTCCATCCCCAACATTTATCGTTACATTCAAATTAAATTAAAACTCACAATCGTTTTTAAATACTATTCTACGCTATACTGGGATTCACATGTGTCCCACTTTACGTTGTAATACGATAATTTTATCATATTAAACAAAGAAGTTATAAAATGATTTTCGAAAAAGGAAAATGGAATATTTATTACCGATGGTTGGTTAGAGTCGATCCGATTTAAAAACAATGGATCGATGATTTCTTTTTAATCGATTATCCTCGGTAATCAACTTCCTTCCCATGTGAGTCCACCTGTGATCGAGAGCTTCCTCTGGAAATGCTGGAGACCATCCATCACTTCCTGTTGACTCCTGTTTCTCTTTTCCTTTTTCTTTTTTGTTAATTTGAAATAAATATCTCGATCGGCTTAATATCATTATTGTTGTTATTAATGATGACAATATTTTCATGTCCGTCAAAATTTAAAACTATAGGTATTATATTTATCTGTATTCAACCATTTCAACAGATTAAAAAAATATATATGTGTGGACATGCTTCGTTGCTCGTGCCCACATGGGTGGAGGACCCCTGCCCCATGGCAGTTGTCCTCCAGCCTTCTTCCCTCGGTGTTTTGTTACGCCATCTGCCCTTAAACAAACCAATATATCCCCTCTCTCCTTCATTATTGAGACACTACTACCGTGTCGATCGAGCGAGAAGAAGCACCTCCGCCGCGACCATGGCTTTACCCTTGCTTCTCCTCCTCATCCTCGGTTCCTCCACCACCACCGCCGATGTTGCACGCCAGGAGAAGAGGACGACGTACATAGTTCATGTCGCCAAGTACCAGATGCCGTCGGAGTACGCAGAACACAGCCACTGGTACGACGCGTCCCTCCGCTCCGTGTCCAACACCGCCGAAATGCTCTACACCTACGACACCGTCGCTCACGGGTTCTCCACTAGGCTGACGCCTTCCGAGGTCGAGTCCCTCATGGCCAAGGACGGCATCCTGTCGGTCGTCCCGGATACGAGGTACGAGCTGCACACCACTCGTACGCCCGAGTTTCTCGGGCTTGCCGCCAACCAGGCGTTCCTTCCACAGTCCAACATCGACAAGGATGTGATCATTGGTGTGCTTGACACTGGAGCATGGCCGGAGCTGAAGAGCTACGATGATTCCGGATTAGGGCCGGTACCGGCTAGCTGGAAGGGCGCGTGCGAAGAAGGGAAGGGATTCGTGCCGTCGAAGGCCTGCAACAGGAAGCTCATAGGAGCAAGGTTCTTCTCCAAGGGCTACGAAGCGCACAAAGGCGTCATCGACGAGTCACAGCAATCCAAGTCCCCATGTGACGACGACGGTCATGGGAGTCACACCTCCACCACCGCCGCCGGGTCCTCCGTTTCCAACGCCAGCCTCTTTGGTTTCGCTTCCGGTAATGCGAGAGGCATGGCCACGAGGGCAAGGGTCGCCGTCTACAAGGTATGCTGGGCCGGTGGCTGTTTCAGCTCCGACATTCTCGCAGCTTTGGACAAGGCAGTGGACGATGGCGTGAACATCCTCTCCCTCTCGCTTGGTGGCGGGCAGGTTAATTACTACAAGGACATGGTAGCCGTCGGGTCTTTCGCGGCGATGGAGAAGGGGATCTTCGTCTCCTGCTCCGCCGGAAACGCTGGTCCCGAGCAGTCGACGCTGTCGAACGTCGCTCCGTGGATGACAACCGTCGGGGCAGGAACACTCGATCGTGACTTCCCGGTCTTCATCTTGCTTGGCAACGGCAACAATTACACGGGGGCGTCGCTCTACAGCGGGAAGCCATTCCCAGAGAACACGAAGCTCGACTTCATCTACGCCGGTAGTGCCAGCAACTCCACCAAGGGGAACCTTTGTATGAAGGGGACGCTCATACCGGAAAAGGTAAAGGGGAAGATCGTGTTCTGTGACAGAGGCATCAGCCCCAGAGTTAAGAAGGGCTACGTCGTCAAAGAAGCCGGTGGCGCCGGGATGATACTTGCCAATGGTCCAGCCAACGGAGAGGAGCTCGTGGCTGACGCGCACTTGCTCCCCGCAGCTGCGGTGGGGCAGAAAATAGGCAAGCTTATAAAATCGTACTTAGTCTCCGAAGCAAATCCCAAAGCCACCATCATCTTCGGGGGAACGGAAGTCGGCGTGAAGCCGTCCCCCGTGGTAGCCGCCTTCTCCTCCCGCGGCCCCAACAGCGTGACCCCTGGAATCCTTAAGCCCGACGTCATCGCGCCGGGAGTCAACATCCTGGCCGGTTGGTCTGGCGCCATCGGCCCGACTGGCCTCAGCATGGACAAACGCCGGACGGAATTCAACATCGTGTCCGGGACGTCCATGTCCTGTCCTCACGTCAGCGGGCTCGGGGCGCTGCTAAAGGCCGCCCACCCCGACTGGAGCCCCGCCGCCATAAGGTCGGCGCTGATGACCACGGCCTACAACTCCTACAACAGCCGGTCGGGCGGCCAGATCCTGGACGTGGCGACGGGTAAACCGGCCACCGCCTACGACATCGGATCGGGGCACGTGAACCCAGTTCGGGCGTCGGACCCGGGACTCGTGTACGACCTGGGCCCGGACGAGTACCTGAGCTTCCTCTGCGCGCTCAACTACACCTCCCTCCAGATCTCCGCCATGAGTCGCAGGAACTTCACGTGCGAGCGGGGCAAGTCCTACTCCGTGTCGGATCTCAACTACCCCTCCTTCACGGTGGAGTTCCCTTCCACCAAGGTTTCGAGCGTGAGGAAGCACAGGAGGACGGTAACGAACGTGGGGAACCCCGGGACGTACAGGGCGAAGGTGACGGGGACGTCGGACGTGAAGGTGACGGTGGAGCCGGAGGAGCTGAGGTTCAGAAAGACGGGGGAGAAGCAGAGCTACAGCGTCACCTTCACGTCGGAGAAGCAGAGGGCGAAGACGGCGAGCTTCGGGCGGCTGGAATGGTCGGACGGAAGTCACGTGGTTGGCAGCCCCATGGTGTTTACGTGGGCATGAGTCGTTCCTGGTCTTATTTTTTACGGTTTTCTCATGTTGTTATATATATTTATTTTTACATGACCGTGGTAAGCACCGACCGAGCAAGTGGGAGGAGGATCTTCCACCTTCGGCGAGGATGGGCCGGTCTGATCTGGAAAGAGTGCAATTTTTAGGTTTTTTTGTTGTTGCAGGTTGGTGGCAAATGATTCCAATCAATAATCATCAATGGAAATCATTGCCCTGGGCGGGATGTCCACCGAGGAAGGAATCTTGAATAATAAACAAACAAGTGTAGGTGTTTTTCTTTCCTTGATCCAAGGATTAGTGACGCATGACACAGACGAGATGTCACATCAGTCGTACGCATGGCTTGTAAAATTATTGTTATTGTTATAAACAAATAAGTGTAATGTTTGTCCTCTCACCCCCCCCCCCTCCTGCAGGTCGGTCAAGTCTCCTTTTCTTTTCTTTTTTAAAAGAGAAAAAAAAAAAAAATCTTGGATTGATAATCAAAAACTTAACTTCACATAACATATCTGGGTATCTTATCTTTAGCTTTGTGGAAGCTCAAAAATCACGACCGCTCATCGATCAACATTCTCTTCGAAGATATCTCGAGAAACCGCTTAGTTTTAATTAATCCATCTTTACCACTTATTTTTGTTGAATAGATCGTTCTAGCAGGTCGGTCCTTCTTTTTATCAAGCTTGTTTGGGCTGCTTGTTAGCCTTCTTCCATTATCTTGTTGCCCTGATCCAACTTGTATTTAATTTTGGACTATTGATCTTTTCAGCTCTATGGCACTTTTAAATAAACCTTTTCTATCTTCGATTGTGACTTCATAGTTGAAGCTTTTTATTTAACATACCGCGCGCCGTTGATTTTGCAAAAAAAAAAAAAAAAAAAAAACCTCGTTCATTCTCGCAGGAATTCATTTAACTTGTCTGACCATGGCGTCGATCTCATGGTGATCAGATTTCACAATCCATTTAGATCAGTCGGTTTAATGGTCAATGATTTAACCATAAAGAAAAAAAAAAACGGTACGTAGATATATCGATCTCAAGTAAACGAAACTTTGATTTGATTTTTAGAACGCCGATCAAATAGAAGTCCACAATTCAGTGTGTGTTTGCCTTTATTTCATGAAATGACTTGTGTTTTAGTTCAGTAAAAATTAGGTTAGAGTTTGAGTAAATTAAAAAAGATGCAATGAACAAAACAAACTCGAACAGTTCAATTTTTTAATATTATTTTTGAATTTTATAGTAAATGTTAATTTGCAGATATGATCTTATCATGATAAATTATGTTATTTTCGGTACACGTATTTTACAATGATTTATGAGAAAATAACCAGATGATATTTTTGGCAACCGAACTTGCTGCGTCAATACTCTCACGAGCCATGAATTTGTTAAATATCTCATATTTGAATACAATCAATCTGAAACATTCTAAAACTTAGAACAGAATATACACGAATTGAATGAAATACAAGAAAGAAAACGTTGATCGTCGTTCCTTACCCTCACATGCGTTTACTCGAAATGCGCGCAACGAAGAAAAAGTGCACGTCAATTCACGGTAGGCCGCCGGTCCTCCGTGATTAGAATTAAACCGTGAAGTAAAAATCTAATTCAAAATAAATTGTATTCTTTTTGTATCAATGTGAGGTTTATGTCAGGAACAGAGGGCCGTGGACCCGGCTATCTGATAACCAAACAGTAAAAAAAGTAATGAAACAAAATCAAAGCCAGCTAGCGATTTCTTGGAAGCGAAACAAACGAAACAAGGGGAGAGAGAGAGAGATTGGGTGTTGGTTAGATGGAAGAAACCGCGTGGGAGGGCGCCGGCCGTTTCGGTGCCGCATGTGACCACCAACCAAACCTTTGGTTGATTCGTGTGCGCCCCATTCGGCGAGCGGTGAACCCGAACCTTTCTTTCTTTCCTTCTGTCCTTCTGTCCTTCTTTCCTTCTTTCTTTCTTTCTTTCTTTCTTTCTTTGTTTGTTTGTTTTTGACGATGCCAGTGATGTGTGTGTGTGTGTGTGTATATATATATATATGCCATACTTGGAGTTTAAGACTTCCGGTTCACCTTTTGTAGAGGTAAAAAAAAACAAAAAAAAAAAACAAAGGCAGTAGTAGTACGTACGTGTGCATTTATGCAGCAACCCACCACCCCACTGCCATCCAGCTCAGTACCAGCCCATCGTTCATCCAAAAAAAAGAAAAGAAAAAAAAGAAACCTCCTCCCTTCTCTTCATCATCTCTGCCTTCCTCTATAAATTATGTCTGCTTCCGGTTCTTCTTCTCCACTCCCACCGTCCCCTTCACAACCCTACCGCCCCCATATTCTTCCTCCACATATCTCTCGTCTACAAGCACGCACACGTAACACAAGCATGAAGAGGTCACTGGCCATCTCCTTGGCCCTTCTTCTGCTATGCCTCTCTTCTTTCTACGTCGACCAAGCTTCGGGGTCAGGTACGTGCGTACGTATGTATATATTCTTGCGTGCGTTTGTGTATATATGTTCTGAAGAGTGAGGACCGAGCAGCAGTACGTACATGACGACATATATGTTTAACTCGTTCCTCCGCTTGTATGGGTAATGCATGAACTGACCTGACCTGACCGTCCACCATGTGGGTGGGTGGGTGCTGCAGTGTTCTGCGACACCAAGTGCAAGGTGAGGTGCGCCAAGGCGGGGTACATGGACAGGTGCCTCAGGTACTGCGGCATGTGCTGCAGCCGCTGCCGCTGCGTCCCCTCCGGCACCTACGGCAACAAGGACGAGTGTCCCTGCTACAGGGACATGCTCTCCAGCAAGAAGAAGCCCAAGTGCCCGTAAAATGAATTCCCCGTCAGGCCACATCCTCCTTCCTGCTGCTGCTGCTGCTGCTGCTTATGTATATGCACATAGAACACCCGTCCATCTTTGAATAAACAGCTACCATGCCCATCTGCTACCTCATGTGCCTGCCTTTTGCTTCTCGATCGTTTAAATAATTTCCCTCTTTTTCCTCTACTTCTTCTTGTGGATTCTGGGTGTGGTGGCGCTCTGCGTCCGGTCCGCCCTCTCTTCTCCTTGTGTGGTACCATTAATTAATTATATTCGATGGTCACTTCACTTCAATTCATACCCCTGCAATCGGGGTATTACGAATCTTTTATAATATCATTTGATTTGTGGACTATAAGACAAAATCTTAAACGAATAAATTCGCAGAACAATATCTAAAACGAATAAATTCGCAGAACAATATCATAAAAGTTGCGTCTATTTTCACACACACACACACACACACACATATATATATATATATATATATATATATATATATATATATTCAAACAGAAACTTTTCACCTTCGGATTTTACCTTCTTTGTTTACTAGCTTCCATGACAATATTCAAAACAACCGTCCCTAAATTGAATAAATATTGAAAAGAAACTTAATTCAAGCACAACCACTCCCCATCAATAGCATTTGGGATATTTCCATTTTAATTTATTACCAAGATTAACCAATGCTCCTCTATTTTTCTCGAATTTACTTACGTAATAACATCAACGTCTGACGTTGTATACATTATCTTATAATGTTCAACAGGGGATGTACAGGACGATACCACTCTTTAGCTTGATTAATTACATGCAAGTAAAACATTCAATCAAAGTACGTAGTTACCTTACTGCCTTTTCACCGTGACTTTTGTTGTAATTTACTTGTTGTTTAATATTTTGCAAGCTCAATTCTGATGCGAGGAGCTACGTAGAAGTTTGAATGAAAGTGAAATATCAGTTCGGGTAATACTAAAGTTATTATTTTAAACTTAGTTAGCAGGCAGTAATTACAAGCATTTTGAAGTGAAAGTTAGTTAGTTGTCGTTGGCTGTGAAATAAATAAGCTTGAATTTGTTAGTCATTTTTGCATCCAATCAAGAACACGTACGGGAGGGCATTGAATTAATACGCAAGAAAATAAAAGTATTATGATGTAAAGTTTATGTTCAACGTAGAATTTTTTCTTCCAACCTTGTCGTACGTACGGGTGATGATGCTCTTTTTTAACTAACTTAGGGGCGTAAATTTATTTTGCCATCGCATTAAAAATCTATCTTAAAATAAAAATTCACGGGAGTCCGAATTAACAATTACTTAATTAATTAATTCGGTGGAGTCCAAAAGGTGTGGGAATCCTCTCGGACCAAAGGACGTCACTCACAACCTACATTGACAGCCGGTCAGCGAGAAAAGGCCAGTGCCAGCCCATCGCCCGTCGTCGTTATCGCCGCAAGTGGTCCGGCGTCGGTGGCGGTGGAGGGAGCGTGCACATTTGGGTCCACCCATAATGTCCCTGTCGCTTGTCGTCGGCGGCATCCATGGTCGGTGCCTCACGTGGGGACGCCTTATGCCAAATACTCCGATGCATATGATGTCTCTCACCAAGGGGGGGAGGGAGGGGGGAACAAAAAACGTTCTTATTGTGGTAGACGGACAAGATTCAGGGAGGAGGAGGAGGATTTGAGGAGGTCATATGTGGGTGAGGACGAGCGTGGGTGGGCAAGGGCAGGAGGAGGAAGAGGCAAACAGCAAGTCAGGAGAAGAAGTTGCAGATCGAATCCTAATTCAAAATAGCTGGAAAAGCCCCGTCGTTGAAGTGCAAGAAGCTGTCGATTACAACCTCCTCCTTTTTCTTTGACAATTCGACGGTTACAATTTAAATGTAAGGCCCAAAATAGAAATGTTTATTTCTTTGTAGGTGAGAGTTTCTGCTCACGGCCATTATTGCCACAAACGACCGATGATCAAAATATTTATAGATGGTGTAGATGACTAAGACCTTAAAAATTAGATGTAGGGTCGATATGCAGTAAACCATGCAAGGCATCCTTCCTTCTTTTCTAAAATTAAATGTAGGGAGTGTTTTTACGGGTGTCCCACGAAGAACATAATCTCTAAGCTTGAATGATGCTTAATTTTCTAGCTTTTTTTTTTTTCCGATGTATTTGGAACCCAAAAATGCACTGATCTATTTGAAACTAGGGTTCACAAGGAAGGTTGGCTGGCAATTTCCAAGCTATGGGATGAAACAATGAACATCAATTTTACTTAATAATTATTTGCCTTGGATAATCACTTTATTTTTCTCTCTTATAATCACTTCATTTTTCCTTCTCATTTCTTTTCATTTTCTCTTTCTTTTTTTAATTTTATCTTCACCTTTCCATCATTTTTTTCCTTCTTTTTTTATTTTTTATCTTCTCGTGCTGCCCTTTCTTCCTCATCATTGCTTAGGGCATGGTTGTCAAACGGTGGCAACAGGCGAAGGACGACACACAAGCGAAAGACGTACAAGTGAGGGATGCGCAAGCAGAAGGCGTGCAAGCGACAAACAGAGAATGCATCAGATGTGTGTGCTAAGAACACACAAGCAATGCAATGACGAACGCAATGATGCAGATGAGAGGTGCACACAACGATGCGCAAGGAAGAGTTGCAAGCGACAAAAATTTTTTACAAAGAGAAAGCTTGAAAAATAGAGATTGTGTTGTCCTTTATACATCAGTAAAATTTCACATTTTTTAGGTCAACACAAACACTTCCCAAATCTTTTTTTTTTTTTTTTTTGGATTTACTATTTTCAACGTTTTCTGTTTGACACAAATCATCTTCCCTCCCCCCCCCACACACTCTTTTAAAGACCAATGTCTTATTTTGTGGAAACATATCCAAACATAGAAACGTTGAAAGGACAAAACAAACAATACCAAACTTTCTAGCATGGACATGCGAAGCAAGAATCCTTAATAAAAGTGTCCAACATAGATGATAAAAGGACGTACAACACTTTGTTCACAAGTTGCATATCTCAAAGCTTTTCATTGTACGTATTATAGCACAATACAAACTTATATTGCATCATCGCATACATCCATCGATATTTAAAAATGTGACATCAAATTCTGTAAAAGATACTGTTCTTTTTAATTCTAATGATAATACTTAATCTGAGTTCAAACATAAATCTCTTTCTCACAAAGTATAATGGAAGCTCAACTACTTTATCTATTGTCAATTCGATCAAAAATATTATACACCTACCCTTTTTATGAAAGAAAAAAATTTCCTCATATTGGAAAATTTTCATTAACAATTAATTTCTTATGCATTATGCTACCTAGTTACTGCTGCCAACACTTCCATCTTTCAAACTCTTTATTTTTAATTCCCCAACACGAATGCTTTGGTAATGGAGGTAATGAACATTAAACGAGAAAAGCATCAGCTAGGAAGGAAAAGACCCTTCAAGCACCTTGCTCGTCATGCATGTGATTGGGGACCTCTGACTGGCTTTCCAATGGCATATATTGTGCCATTATAGCTCGTACCTCCGCATCCATGTAAGACTGAAAAGAAGACGATAGTGTTGACAAATTTAAAATTTAGCTTATGATAAATAAGATTCCATAACCATACAAAAAAAGGCAAATAAGAACAAATATACCACAAGAACAATGGGAATACCACATAATACTGCTCACAAAAGAAGAAAATGGGCGACAGGCTTACCCTTAATCTATACTTGTACACAATGTATGCACCAACAGCAGCAATCAAGAGCCCTCCCATGATTATCCAAACTACTGCCCATGTCGTCTTTGCCATGACATCCTTCTTAGCTAGAAAAAAAAAACGCAAATTAAGAAAGAAGTAACTTGAAATGTAAACAGTAGGCGTTAAAGAACCACTCACATATGCAAGTGTCATGATCTCTGATGTACAGAAGATCTCCACTGCAGGTGCACTCATAGCTACCCCAGGTATTTTTGCAAGTGCATTCAGGACATTGGCAAGCTCTTTTCTCTTTGCATTCATTAATGTCTGTGGGTGAAAGAAAACATGAAATGTCACCATATTTTCAACAGAAAGCCTTCAATTAATCCCATCGAAAAAGGAAACTCATCTACTAATGACTTCTTGCTAGTTCCTGACCAAAAATTGCTAAACAAGCACAGCTTCATTCCTTTTTCATACTTTGTAGTGCTATTTTGTCACAACTACTACGTTGGTGTTGCAAGTAATTACGGACAAATCTACCTTCACACTTTCTGATGCCGTCACCTCTGAATCCGCGGGGGCATTGGCATTTAGCCTTTCCACTTACCTGTAGATGATAGAGATATTAGAAGGATGCACCAAATCCTTTAGGAGGAACAAGATAAAAATTTAATAACTAGAACACTATGAAAATCTACCAACCTGACAAGCAGAGAACGTTTGATCATTTTGAGTTTCTTTCCAACAACCTCCATTATTTATCCTACATCGTCCAGGGCCACTTGCTGTGTGATGAAAAAGAAACATTAGCAAGATATGTGGCCATGCTTCAGAACATCAAAATCAAAGAACATTACAGATTCAAGCCATTCAAAAAAAGAAGGATGTGGTAAAAAAATAAAAATATTGAAAAACAGAAAATTTAATCACATTATATAGCAATTATCAATTAAAATTTTCCCTTAACCTTTGTTCCTTTTGAACAAAACGGAATTGCATACCTTGAATAGCATCATCGGAGGTCATTAGTTCTTGAACCATATAAATGGAGCAAATTGACATATTGACAAATATGTTGAATGTTTCCAACTCATGGGCCATTGTATGTCAAAAGCATCTTAATAGCTGGGATATTATCTCTACCAAACAAGACATAAAGCAGAGAAGGGGAACCAAAGTCCCAGAATACATAATCCCAACTTATTATGCTACGATGCCCTGAAGAAAAGACAAACCAAAACTGCAGATGACAAAAAGCTCATAACAACCGGATAGACACCAAGACATCCTACCGACCTAAATGACATCAGGTTTCTAATGTTTACGCACTGAAAACCAATTGCTTCATTCTAATGAATTCAAGGCTTTAACTTCTAAGGTTCAAAAACAAATATTTTCGAAATAAATCCACTTCAGATATAAAGAAATTTTGTTGAAATTTACTGATACTGCAGCCAGACATCAAGCCAATATTCATTTCTAAAAGAAAATATTGCCTTATAATCAACATCGTAGCTATATGCACATTCTTCCATTATGGATGCACCGAACTTAGTTGAGTTCTACTTGAAAGGCATATTTACCTTCACAACTGGTATAACCATCTCCCTTGAATTGCACACCTTCAAACAAGGGACACTCACAAACTCTTCCACGAAAAGTATCCTAAAAATAATAATTCCACGATCAGAGGAAGCAAAACTAGTAGGGGGATGTTAGATACACTTGCATCCAAATTACCTTGCACGCAGTAATGTTGGAAGTTTTATCTTGCCAACAACCTCCATTATTTTTCAGACATTCATTTGTTTCTATATCTGATAGAAGAAAAGCGTCAGGACTTGAGAAATGACAACAAATTGTGAAATTCTTGTAACTCCAAAAAGAAGCAAGGATCGAGATGAAAAAACCAAAGCTTCTTCACTTGTGAAGTGTGGATTAAAGCAAACATTTATTCAAAGTTCAAATTCAGTCAACAAAATTTCTAAGTAACGTAGAAAAGTTACCACTGCTCAAACAAACAGCCGGTTCAGTAGTTTCCTCAAAACCAGAGCAAATAGCTTTTAAAACGGCACTTTTCTCAAGCTTTCCTGCAAATATGTCCATGTTGGCATCAATTTTACTCAAAATAAGTAGTTCCTTTGCTACTGACCTCGATATTGTCGATTGTTAACGATGACTGTTGGTAGTATGGTAACATCTCCTCTTGAGCCTTTCCCAATCTACAAAGATTTTCATCACAAAGGTGAAATTAAACTGAAAAAAGCAGGACTAAGAAGAAACTACATACAAGCTCATAAAAAAACTGAAAATTTCATCTTGGTACTTAAACATTATGATAAGGTACATACTACCTAGAGACTTACCATGATAGATTTGAGAAGGAAAAGGATAATCTACTGGGTATATTGATGTTATCCCAGATGCCTTAAAATAGTAATAAGGGGCTAGCTAGTGTGCTTATTCTGACCATACCGCACTATTAGTAGACATGAATGGGAAGACATTTAGAAGTCCATTCAGAATGGAGGCAAGATGGTTATGAGATAACTCATTCCGTGATATTGGGAAGGAATGCTGGAAGAGACCAATTAATGGAACCACAGCCATCACATCAGTAGCAAGGAAATTAAAGAAAGTTTGAAGATGGAAATCATTAAATGAAAGAAAGGCTAATACAAGAGAATGGTGGAGCAGAACAAAGCAACACTTGGCACGGTTATACAGACATGACAAGGAAGAGCACGCACTACTTATTTGGAAAGGGAAGATAGGAATGATGCTAAAATTCTGCTTGGTCACCACCTGGAGCTTGAGGAACTAGATTTGCATCAGCACCCTATTATAGAGAAACTTGGCTTAAAGCACCATATTTTTATAAATGTGTCTCCAAGCGAAGGATCATCACAGTTAAGGAAATAATGTAGGGCCATAAATATGAGAATGGTAAAGTGGAGATTATGATCTCCAATTTCTATTAAGAGCTCTTCCAAAAAAAGAAGGTTGGAGGCCAAGATAGAGAATTGAAGATAAAGACTGTCCGATGGAACAGAATGTGCTAGTGGAGGAATTCACATCTGAGGAAATCAAGCATGAAGATTTTAAGATGCCTAGTGACAGGCCCATGGACCATGGATTTCCTCCCTATTTATTCAAACACTCCAATAAGCAGCTGCAAACAAATCTAGAAGCTATGTTCCACAATCTTTGGACTAGCAATGGCTTTGGTGCCATAGACATTGAAGATTTTAGTCCTCTTAACCTCATGAAAATCATTACAAAAGTTCTTGCAAATCAGCTATTAAGATTTTTCAATTAGGTAATGCACCCAACCCAAACTGCATTCATCAAGGGTAAAAGTCCATTGATAACCTAAATTTGAATTTCCACTTAGAAGCCCTCCCTACTTAGGATTTCCCAGATAAATGGGCCTGGGTTAGAAACATTCTGTGTTTGGCAAGTGGCTCAGTTTTGGCGAATAGAAGAGCAAGAGTTCATTTCCCTTATGCTCAAAGGTATTTGACAGGGGGATCCCATGTCCCCATTGTTTTTTAATCTAGAGTGAACATGTTCACATATGTGTCACTTGGCCATGGAATATGAGTGGTTGGATGTATGGTCTATTGGCAAAAAGACCAGGTACAAATCACAATCCCCCAATATGGAGACAATACACTTCCATTTTGACTGAATTCTAGGGAACAAATACACCAGTAACATTGTCTGCTCAGAAACTTTTGAAATGTTCTTTTGGCCTTTGAGTCAACATCTCAAAGAGTTCCATTCAAGGCATTCAGGTGTCAAGTGGGCTGGGGATCAGATCTCCAAGAAAATTCAACCAGGCCCTCCTTTTGCAAGTGGTGCAGGCACACCATTTCAGATAGGGCAAAGCTTTGGGAAAATTTGTTCATAGCAAATATGAAAATGCCACAGATCTTTCATGAAGATCTGCATCTCATTTTCAGCATACCGTAAGTAACTTAAGAGGCAATTTTGATCAGCATATTGGGTATAGAGTGAAGGAAAAGGTAAGGTAATACTTTCTTTTTGGAACGACAGATGAACTCACAACCTGATCCCTAAAGAGAGGTTCTCTTCCATTAACTAGATATCTAAGGGGGCAAGAGTGGGTGCATAGGCTGGTCTTGGGTGATTAATATCTGTCAGAACTTGAAAGATGACAAAATCGAGAAACTTGTGCTCCTGCTGGACACTATTCACTACTGACGGCCCAAAGGAGAGAAAACTCCAAGGTGGCCACTGAATGGCACATGGGTTTTTTTACTATCAAAAGCTGTTATGAAGTTCTTGGGGATTCAAATATGGGACACTGGCAATCTTATACTTTTGTTTGGAAAGGAAAACACCACCTGAAAGTGTTAATCTGGCTTTTGATGCACAAAATAATTGTCACAAAAGCATATAGAGCTTGATGGGAAGATGACAATGACTTTCCATGTGTTTTCTGCAAAAACCAAACAGAAGATATGGACCACCTGTTCTGAAACTGCCCAGATACCAAAGAGGTCTGGAGGCACATTAGCATTCTTTCGGTAGTAGAGGGTCTCAAATTCAATAGCATTGAAGAGCTTCTTATTATTGGGGTTTCAAATCTCACAAAGGTGGCATTGACACATTCAAACCATCAAATTATTATTTCAGTCCCATTTTCAGGACCATAAAGTTGAGATACAATTCAGTCATATTCATGAAAGGCCGTCCATCACAGAGCTCACTAGTCACTGGTCTTGCCTAATGTTTTTGTACCTCTGGACAATTGTTCTACCATCCTAACATATTTTTCTGATTGACCACCTTGGCCAATCATTTTGTTTTCCTTTTTGCCTGGATAAACTTATTATTAATGAGATTCATCCTATTCCCCTGCAGAAAAAAAGATTGTATGAATGAGTGGGTTTGCTGGTGAAGCAATTAGGCAAAATGGTTGTTCATAGAAATGTATTGTGCAAAGTTCCAGTTGAATATATTGAGAATGAACAACCTGCTTGAGCAAATTCCATGGAAATTCGACCAAGTGGAGTGGTGCAGAATGAGTTAATCATTCAAGGAGTCCCTTCTATCAGCTAACCATGAACTGGCACCTTCTTCCATGTGTGTGGAACTACCAGAATGTTCTAGTTTTCTCTTCCTTGAGAAGGAGTGTGGTTGAATGGTGAGCTCACTTGGGACAACTTCCATGGTGCCTCAAGATTAAAATAAGAATTTTATCGATTATGGATAAGATGAGATAAAATTGTTTTGAATGGTTTTGACATGCCCAAAGAAAACCTAAAAACCTTCCTATGGGGGGGGGGGGGGGGAGGGGGTTATGATAGACAATGAATTCATGCAACACTACAAGGAGCACAGGAAAATCAAAAAAATGCATGATTAGAAATAGTGAAAAAAGTCCTAAAATTACAAAAGCTCTTAGAGAATATAGTAATTGATAGGAACAAATTGAGAACATATACAATTTTCAACTTCCCACAATGGGATCAAAGAATTGATGATTTTGGGGGAGGAAATTGATTGTTGTAGTTGTACTTAAACATTAAATAATTTAAGGTTAATTATGATATGAGTACAATTCCAGATTAATATCACTGGATCATCTACGTACAAATGCCTGCTTAGATTAAGTTGAAGCTTTACATATCAATCCAGAAAAACAAAAACTAACAGAAAAACAATATATGAATAGTGCAGGTCCAAACACTTGGGTCAAGCATTGAAGGAAAGGGCCACTACCTGAGCTTCTTGCTCTTCTTTCAGAAGATGATTCTCAGCATCAGCATCAGGATCTCCCATGCATTTTTCAATCTTTTTTCCATCTAACCCTGTTACATGATGATCAAAAACATATACTTATGATTATTTTTAATTTTCTTTTACTAGTTGATTGAATCAGTTTACCATCACTAAATAACCATAACATGACAAATATGCAAAGATAAAGAAATTCAAAATATCATATGTTTCACTTGTCATAAGACATCAACTGTTGTTAGAAAGCATGAGAATAAAAACAATGAAGTGCAAAATTGTCATAAGCTATCAACTGTTGTAAGAAAGAATGAGAACAAAAATACTAAAGTGAAAAAATTTTCTTCTCATGGAGATGTCATCATATGCTTATATTAACTTAACAACTTTAATATGCAATAACAACGAAAAAGTTGATATTGGCATGGCAATGAAGAATTTAGTCCACAAATATCAAACCTACCATGGTGCCTAAGTGCTTCCATGAACCAAAGTGCTTCCATGACAAGTTGGTGCACTTTGGGTGCTGTGCTGTCTTAGGCAATCCAAAAAATGAGGGATTTTTTCTTATTAACTAGTACAGGGTATACAGGCATTGACTAGTCCAATTTAAAATTTAAAATTATTTTAAGTGCTAACATCAAACATAGCCATTAATCCAACACTCTAGAAAGCCAAGGTGATTCCTAAACAGGTGTTGAGAAAATCAAGCAATCTGAGACATATGGTTAATTAAATAAAACAAAGATATGGTCCAACATGCCTTGATTCAAGAGCCAAGAGGGCAACTTGGGTAAAAAGCACCCATCTTAATAACTATGCCAACAACAAGAAGAAAATTATAGAAGTTATCATCCGATAGAAAAACCAGCATAAGCTAGAAGCAAGTTAACCAAAGAACAGAAAGTATAAATACATTATCACAATTTTTTATTATTGAAGAGCACCATTATTCCCTATATTATCATCTTGCCTTACACTACAGTGATCTGTTCAAGAAATCAATTGACTGGACACCATGCATTGAGGGAAGAGCAGAAATCCAGCTTGATAGCAGACTTCACTGTGGATGAGATCAGAGAGGCCATTTTCTCGATGAATGAAGAGAAGGCCCTAACCCTGACTGTTTTCCCATGATTTTTGTTCCAAGGTTCCGGCCTGTGATTTTTGGTGATGTACTGGCTATTTTCAAGGAACTGAAAGAGGGGTCTGAAGGTTTGAAGCAATAAACTTTCATTCATCACCAATACAAAAAATTAAAAGGGCCAAGGATAATGGAGATTATCCTGCCGTCCACGCTTTTTATTGGTGTTTTCCCCTCACTTTGTATTTGGCTAGTTTATTACATTGAGTCGCTGCCCCTTTATAGATCAGGGGTTTTTTGGAAAAAATAAAAAAGGATAATGGAGATTACTGACTAATCAGTCACATTAATTGCATCATGAAATTGTCACAAAATTTCTGACCAACATGCTGAATTTGGTCGTTTCATACTTAATCCATTCTTCCCAAATGTCTTTTCCTATGGGAAGAAGTCTACCAGAGGTGTTTTTGGCTGCCCATGATGGTTAGATGGAGTATTATTTGGGAAGTTCTGTACTTTCATGGCTTTCCTGTAAAATGGATAAATTGGATGGAACACATAACACAATCAAGTAAAGACTTTGTCCTGGTGAACAACATTCCAAAGGGTTTATTTTCTTACATAAAGTGTGTTCCGCAAGGTGGTCCACTCAACCACTCCCACATTTCATATTTTAATTTGGAAGCAAACATTCTTGCTTTCATGTGTGATAGTGCAATGCAGTCTAGTTGGCTAGAAGGTTAAAAAGTAGGACCCAAGAAAATGACAATCAGCTTACTTCAGTATGTAAACAACACATTAATGTTATGTTTGACCAGCAATGATCAAATTCTGCGACTAGGATTTGTGCTTGGGTGTTTTGAGATGATATCAGGCCTTAAAGAAACTTTGAAGAGCTCTTGAATGAGTGCCAATACTCCTAGAGAATATGCTAAACAATGACATCAAATGCAAAGCTAAAGCTCTTCCTATTAGATATTTGAGCTTTCCTCTAGCTTTTGCTCTCTGGTGAAATCTGAATGGAGATTATTGTGTGGTAGTTTTGAAAAAAAAAATCCTAGTGGCTGGAAATCGAAGCATCTTAGCCTTGCAGGTTATCTCATTGAAAAGTGTCTGTGGAAGTATCCCTACTTTTCACATGATGGTTTTCTAGATTCCAGATGGCATTTTTGCAAGCATTAGAGCATAGATTGTGCAACAAGTTATGGAGTGGAGCTAAAACCAGAATTAAATTAGTCCATATGTTCGGATGGCGTATTTCTTGTTTGCCTTTAAATCAGAGGAAATAGTCATAAAAAATCTGCAATATTTTAACCAGGCCCTTTTGGCCAAGTGGTGGTGGAATCATGGGAATAATCCAGGGCTCCTATTCTCCCAGGTCATTAAAGCAAGATATGGCTACCAAAGTCTGAACGCTACAAATAAAAACTCCTGGACACCATTTTGGAAAGCAGTACAGAAAGCATACAAAATTTATGACAAATTTAGGACTTTCTGTCTTGGTTCAGGGAATGAGATTGCATTCTTGAGGGACAAGTGGTCAGGAGATGATGTGGGGTTGGGAATTGGATTTGCAGACCTGATGAAGCAGTCCAAAAACATTGATGGTACTGTGGTGCCCATGGGAAGTATTGTTAACTTCAGTTCAATTCAGAATGAAGTTAAAGGAGTCTGTAATCACAGGGATGGTCACTCCATTAATACATTCATTCCTAATCCTGAAAAGAAAGATAGCCACCTTTGGAACATGAAAAACATTTCGAGGACAACTCATGTTTAGAAGCTGTTACGAGATTTTGCAGCAAAAAGGACCAACTTAGGCTGAATCTTATTAACAAATAAGGTTCATCTGGATACAAAAAAGTTCAGCCAGAAACTGAGAGGATTTTAACAGGGTCTGGAAGGCAAGAGCTCTGCTGGAAGTTTATCTCTTCATTTGACAGCTACGGCAAGTTTAGACTTAACAAAGTTATGCAGGAGCAAATGGATGTTTGACACAGATACCTCAAGTGCTCTCTGTGGCTCCCTTGTGGAATCAGTCGACCATCCATTCTTCAAATGCCAGATATATATAGAGGTGTGAGGACTAATGTTTCTAAGCTATTTACAGTCCTTGTAATCTGCCATACTTTTGAGGACCTTTGGAAGTTTGTAAAACAGATGTTAAAAGGGAAATGTTAGCTAGAACAACACAAGACTTTACTCATGTTACATGCTATCTGTTGGGTAGGCTGGACACAGAAATTTGGTGTTCAAAGGCCTAGTCCCAGACCCACAATCAATCCACAAGATGGCTTTTTTTCACATCTGAATGGGTTGGAGTCCTTTCGTTGCTGATAAATGTATTCCTTAATTGAGGAGGGGTCCTCTTTATTGTACCTTTTTTTTTCTTTTCCTGTAGCCACGTAATTATTCTCTGTATTTCCACCTTTTGAGTGATCCATATTACTGAATGACAATCCTACCTATTTTTCCAAAAAAATTATTATCTAGCCAAATAATATAAGGAATTTTCTTTCATCCTCTTTTGGTTGAAATTAAATAAATAATCTGAGTTCCGTGATAAACCTACCAAGAGATTTGATGACATTGTCGGCACATTGCTTGTTGTATTTGTTTGCCTCCATGGGACATCTTATATGAAAATCAGTAACATAATCCCACCAAATCCATGTCTTATTACTCTCTTTTGCAACTCCAAAAACACATAACTGTCTTAAGTTTTCAATGACAACATCTTTCCCTTCATAACCTTTGCTGAAGTCCTGCTCAGGATCAGGTGCACAATATCTCCCATGATTAATGCATTGGGACTTGCACTGCTTGCTAAGGATAAATGCATGAGGGCAAAACCAAGTTATATAATGAGGTGTAAACTGAGTGAAACCACCCTGCTCAAGAATCTGTGCTGCACCCTTAAAATCCTTTATGAAAGCCATCAACATGTCACATTTGGCCCCACATTCGTCATTGCTATTAGTCCACAACTCATACTCAACACGGTCATCTGGATGAGGAACAGCTTCCCTCCAGTCAAGGTTCACGATGAGCATTTCTCCACTGCTGAAAGCCTTCTTCAATTGTTCACCAAATTTCTTGCCAATAAGGGCTGAGGGGATTGTAATGTTTTCAATATACTTTGCAGCATCCCCATCATCATGAGGCAAATCCATGGTTATCAATGGTTCATCAGTCTCATCTGCCACAAGTACTGCAGAAGCTCCAGACATTTGAGCATTCCAAACCTTTTTTGCAAAGATGCAATCTGTCAAAAGTGCAAAGATTAACCATTAAAATTTTGATTTATTAACCAATAGTATGGATAAAAATCAATTAGTCTCCATTTTGGACTGAGAATAATTTCTGAAGAATTCTTTCCATTTCAAGGTTAACCAATTTTAAATTGTAGCTTTATTGAAAGCACTTCAGGGCTGTCTTTTTTAATATTGCTAAGAAAATTTTAAGAGTCTTGTGTGGTAGCTCTACCAGGTAAAGAAAGTTAATAGTAGAATGAAGATATACAAAAGATAATAAATGAAAAGAAAAAATGCTATCAAACCTATCATAAATGCAGAAATAAGGAAAATTTAGAGAAGTATAAGCTAGCAAAAAGAATCCTAAAAAATTGTTAGTAAAGTTAAAAATGATAATTTGAATCCAAAGCAAGGGAAAAATGAAATCTATAAATTGACTAAGGCTAGAGAAAGGAAAGTTAGAAATTTGAATCCAATAAAGTATTACTAACAATGAAGATGATAGAATTTTAGTAAAAGAAAATAAAATAAAAGATAGAAGATGTAGGCATTTTAATAAACTTTTTAATGAATCTATGATAGAAGACTTTTACATGAAAAACTAGGATAGCAATAAGGACGTAAAGCATAGTTATTTTAGAAAGATTAGCAGTTTATAAGTAAAAGAAGCTATTAAGAAAAAAAATGTGAGAAAATTATTAGACCAAATGGTATTCCTATTGAAATGTTAAGTGCATGGATGAAGTGGGGATTAAGTGATCAACTAAACATTTTAATATAATTTTGAAAGCAAAGATGTCAGATAAATGGAGAAAAAGCACTTTAATATCTATATTTAAGAATAAGGACAACATAAAAAATTGTAATAATTACTGTAGTATTAAGTAAATAAGTCATACTAAAAAATTATGAGAGATAAGGTGATTAAGATAAGATTATGACATGTAAATAAAATCACAAAAAACCAATTTAAGTTTATGTTGGGTAGGCTAACAATGGATGACATTGATTTACTTAAACAACTAATAGAAAATGTATTCACTTAAACAACAAATGGAAAATTTTAGGGTTTAGGATTTCCACATGATTTTCATTGATTTAGAGAAAACTTATGATAGAATACCTATAAATTTATTGTGGTCAGTATTGAAAAAAAAAAGAATAGAGTAACAAAGGAATTTCCAATAAGCATAAGTTTGCACTAAAGATTCTCTCTAAGTTCATGTATGCTTGTTTCAGTTATGGATGAAATAAATAAGAAAATTCAAAGAGAGATACCTTATTGTGTACTATTTGTTGGTGATCTAGTTTTGGTTGATCGAAAAGTGGTAGGAATTAATTATAAATTACAATTATGGGGAAATACTTTAGAATCAAAATGATATAAATTAAGTAAAAAATCGAATACATAGAATGCAAGTTCAACAAAAATAGAAATAATGATATAATTAGATAGTCATAAGATTCAATAAAAGTAAGGCTTTTAAATACCCAGAATCTATAATAAGTAGCAGTAGATACATCATGGAGAATGTTATTCATAAGATTAAAATAAGGTGAATGAAGTAGAAAAATGCTTTTGAAGCATTATATTATAGGAGAATACTTTTAGAGTTAAAAGAAAAATTTTATAAAACTACTATTCACTTAGTTATACTTTATGATTCAGAATGTTGAATTGAAAAACATGATCGTGTACAAAAGATTAGTGTTGCGAAAATGCAAATGCTTATATTGATGAGTTGTAATATTATAATGGATGGTTAAAAAATGACTTTATTAGGAATAAAATAAGAGTTGCACTAGTTAGAGATAATATAAGAGAAAATTGGCTTAAATGATTTGATCATATCCTTAAAAGGCTAAAGAATGCATCAATTTTAGAAGAAACCAAAAGAAGTAGAAGGTCTAAAATTATGTGGTTAGAAATCATGAAAAAAGATTTAAATTTATGTAATTTAACTGAAGATTTAACTATAGAGAGAAATATATTGAAAAGAAAAATTCACGTGACTAACCCCATGTGGTGAGATTATAATATGAATTGTTGGTGGTGTTGTAGATCATGCTTTGGCTAAGCATGCATATGGCATGCTTCAGTGTGAAACAAAAGTGGGAATCAGGCAACACGGAATGTTATTCAAAGACAACAAAGAATCCTTGGACGTCAATAAAATTGGTTTTCTGAGTGGAGGTCATAAGTAAAGTTGCCTCTTGGATAATGGTATGGCTAGGGATTTTTATTAATATATAGATGTCGATCACACTTGTCATTTTGGGACTGTGGTTATGGGAAGCGATCACTAGGAAAATACACGCCTTCAATTTTTTGGCACTGATCTATATGTCTTACTTTTCTGGATTCTTTTAGCGCTTTTACTTATGCACTTTCATACCTGTCATTCAAAAAAATAAAAATGAAGGAAGAAATCTTTATTTTCACATTAAAAGAGAAGCTCTTCCAGTCTTCTTCATTGTAATAATGCACTTATTCTGTAATAAAGGCAATCTGACTACACTTCACCATGCCATCAACGTTTTAAAAACAAAAATTAGGGAGAGAGATAGAGAGAGAGAAGTGGAGCAGATCACCTCCACGATCGACCAGCACGAAGTTAGGCATCGCCCCGGGTTTGGAATTGAACGAAGTGGAGAACTCCTCGCATGCCTCGGCATTGTCCTTGGGGTACACGACGGCCCCGGCCATGCTCCCGCCGTACTGCGGGATCCCGAAGTTAGCAATAGCGCTGTCATGCGTTCCGCGCAGGCTCGCCGGCGAAGTCACCATCAAGCTGTTCTTCTCCACCACGAATCTTCCCGACACTGAAATCCCCAGCCCCAGAAACACCACCAGAGGGAGAAAAACAACGAGACCTGGACTGGAGTGTCCTCCACCGGCTCCGGTACACGCCATCACCGCCACAGAAGATCGAAGCTAGGGGACCGGGTGCGTGGAAGCGGAATCTGGGAGAAGCCAGAACCTGTGGGAGGAAGGGCAGAGGTGGAGCTGGTGCTGAACGGCGAATACAGCGAGAAGGTGTGAAAGAGGTGGTTGGTTTGGACGGAGGTCCGGAAGAACGCATTTAGCGGGGGTTCGTGATTTATATTGGAATTCTCGGAAACGAAAGAAAGGAAAGTGTGAAAAAATATTTACTTATACGGGAACTTAGGAAAGTTAAAAGAATAAAATATGAGAATTTCTTGAAAATTAGATATTCTTTGAAATCAACATCTCGTATTTAAATCTTATCTTAAATATCTTGGTTCGATCTCGAAGAAGAACTGCCCAACTTTGCTCAATTTCAATCGATTTTGCCTAACTCACCTGACCTCACTTACATCTTGTCTTAACTATTGGATCTCATCTAACCTTGCTCGATCTCGACGAACTACTAGACCTCACCTGACATTGCAACCCTCGCTCCACCTTAGCTAGCTACTGTTCGACCTCGCTGTAAGTTTCACTTATAACCTAACCTCAAGATCTTTAATAGAAAAAACCATCAGTTGGTTTAAAGTTTAAAAATTAAGCAATAGGATTTTAAGATTTAACACTCAATTAATGTCTATCGAACAATATATGTTTCGAGCTTATAGTGTTCTGGATGAATCTTAAAAATCATCATGCATGTGAAAGAAAGAAACTAAGTCATCCATAGTTGGTAAGCAACTACAAATTTTAGAATTAGAAAAGAAGGACATTGTGATATCTATTGATTTGAATAACATAAATTTATGACAAAATAACTTAACATATATTGTAATAGATGTTCAAAGAAAATAGTATTTAATTATCACAACACAATTTTTAAAGCAATGTTAGGTTACTATACAGTGGAATGAAATTGTATTGATACAAACCTAGTATGTAAATTAGCATGACATGAGTGATTTTTTCTAAAATCAATATACCATTTACAAAAATAGTATATCAAAAATATTTATAAAGTTTATTCGTATCAATTTCGGTAATATCAATTTATAAGTTTCGCACATTTACTTTATAATTTGATACTTTGAAAAGTATAATTATAATATAGTCAAACTGTATTGTTGATTGATAAAACATAAATGAATTATAATACATAAGTTGATTTTTTTTTTCCTCTTAACATGACTCACTCAAACAAACACAATGTCAATCACATTGTGTCTAACATAGCACAGCCTAATTAACATCTCTAATCTACATTTTCTAATGTGAGATTTTCTATATTTATCATTTAAATAATTTAGTATTAATATACTACAATTTTTCCAATATATATATACAATTTAGTTGTTACAGACACCTTACATTAGATTTAAAATTTATATAGCTTTCATTTGTTGCATAAGTAATTTATACATATGGTATTAATGTTCATACAATGTTTAATTTTTTCTTAAATAAATCTAGTGTTACTAGTTGTGCATAAATAATAAGAAAATAATGGCCTTAATAAGCAACAATGATCTTTATTTTTGAAAAGTGTGGTTCATGGTTTTGTATACGTTTATGATTACTAAGAATACATGGATGGATGATGAGGTTTGACCTTTATTTTTACAAATACTTAATATTTATCGATATGTTTCATAATAACTTATGAAAAATAATAACACCAATTAATTAATATATGTTGCTTTAAATAACATGCCATTTTCTGTAAAGTTACCTTCTAGAAAAGGAAAAATTTGAAGAAAACATTATTTTTAGTTGTTGCCCAATAATGTCAAATAGTGTAGCGTGCATTAATATTTTGATAAATATGAACTTTCTATAGAGAGATTATCATGGTGATTAATGTTGTATAAAGTTGGCATTATAATTTAAATACATTATAGTATTCATATATGTAATTTTTAAATCTTTATTTTGTAATTTAGTCAAAGTCTTTGTCATACTTATTTTAACGATGTATTTTTGAAATGTTACATATTCTAATGATGTGCTTATTATACTTATTTCAATTCTGTATTTTTGAATCTTTTGATTTATATATATGTAATGTAAATTAGATATGACTAATACAGAAAATACAACATAAGGTAGATAAAGATCTTACATTAGTTAAAATGTAAAAATAGATACCACATTTTTAGGTATATTACAAAATGTTTTAAATGAAGGGAATAGAAAGACACATGATGGAAAAGTTAAAGTTAAAACATAGATAAGGTAATAGAGAAATACAATAAGGACACAAATACAAGTATCACAAAAAAAATGTTGTAAATCGAATTAAAACATGACGACAAATATATTGTAACTACATAAAAATTATATCTCAAAATAGTTAGGAATGGAATTACATACAAAGTCATATAGATATTTTAGATGAAGTTTGGAATGAATTTGTTAAGGTAACATTTTTGAATGTATTAATATAATTTGTACATCCTAAATGTGTTAACATTTTTCCAATTTTATAGAAACATCCAGATTGTGCCTTCCTTAAAGGAAAATTATGTCTCATTATGATCAACTGCAACTACTACTTGAAAGTAATATGATTATAGAGAATATCGGTAGAGACCTTGAAATAATTATTTAGAATCAAAGAGTTATAATTATAGATGAATTAGATAAAATGACACTCCCATTAAATGGAAATCATTTTCAATATTTCACACTACCAAGTTATAAACCAATGGATACAGATGATACCCAACTTCAAGCTCCAACATCTTCAACAAGAAGGTCTACTGAGATGAGAAAGGCAAAACATCCAAGACCACATGTAGAGTCAATATAACTCATGACATCTTCATTTAAAGATGTTACATTTGCTATTATATTATTATGTGAAAAAGAAGAGGATAAAACTAAAACTCAAGAAGAATATTATGATAATATGACAAACATATAGAAAGAATAACTCGAGATCTAGAAACAACAAACTAGAACTCAGAGAGATAGGTTAAAGTGCAAGAGAAAATGCTACAATTGAAAGTGAAAGAAAGAAGTCTTATAACACAAGTTATAGAAGTACTATTTTAAATTGAAAGTCTTAGTAATAGTGACAAATTCAAAGCAATGACTTTGATAGAAAAAAAAGAATCAATAGAATAATTTCTAAGCATCCTAGTAGAAAAAAAGGTAGAATAGATAGAGTATCACAATTCATGAATGTCTTTTTCTATTGTTGAGTAATGTTGAATAGTGTGATGAACTTTATTATTGTGGTGAATGATATATAATGTTGAATTTTAGACAATGATAATGACTATTGATTTTCATGTGTAAATGCTTCATTGCTTGATATTTTATATAAATCTTGTTATGTCAAATAAATATTTTTATTATTATTGAAGATTCTTATAGATTTTGAGAAAAATATGTACTAATCTCATTCCTTCTTATAGGCAATAATTATCATGAATGGTATAAATGATTTAAAATAGTTAAAGAATATGATTGAAGAAGAAGAGGAAGAAACAAAAAAATGACGAACTTTACTTTTTTTAATGTGGAACTTCCTTGTAGGTGTTGCATGTATGTCAAGTACATTGATTAGTACTACACATTGCATTTACATAAGAGAAGGATATGACTACATTAAAACATTATTAGATACATCATTACCACATTAAGCATATAACTGTCGAAAAATATATATAATGAGTTAACATGTATTTATTGACTTTTGTAATTTATTAGGAAGAGAATGTGACATGGGAAAAACAAGCAATGTTAGTGTGGAAGAGAAGTTTACAATCTTTCTTATCACTATTGATCAAAACCAACGATATAGAATAACAAGGGAGCGCTTCTCTTAGTCTACATGGACTAGTAATACCTACTTCAATGAAATACTTAATGTAATTTTAAACTTACATAAATAACTTCTTATAATGTCTCCAACATCAACTCCAAGTAAAATACTGAATGATTCAAATGTGTATCTCTATTTTAAGGAAAATATGTATTTCATATGAAATTGATTTGTACATTATTTTTGGATAAATTTCTTACGCTTATGTTAATAGGATTACATTAGTGCTATTGAAAGAATACATATTAAGACAACTATTTATAGACAACAAATAGCAAGATTTAGAAATAGAAAAGGAGAGTTAAGTCAAAATGTTATTACTAGATGTAATTTTGATATGAAATTTACATATATTCATAGTGATTGGGAAAGATCAACTTCTGATGTAAGAATCCTTCAAGATGCAGTCATAAGACGTCATCTATTTAAGGTTCCACTAGGTATGAAGTGACATTATTGAATATATTTTTGTTGTTTACACTAATTTTTAATTATATACAAACAAATTTTACTTAGTTGATGCTACTTACCCTAATCAACCTAAATTTATTTGTCTATATCAAGGAGTGAGATATCATCTATCTGAATATGAAAGTAATAGACTTCTAGAAAATACAATGAAAAACTTCAATTATAGACATTCATAATTAAGATTAGTGATTGAGCAATCATTTAGAGTTGTAAAACATCATTTTGCAATCTTATAAGGACACATGTCATACTTTATGAGACACAAACGAAGATTGTGATGACTTGTTTCCTACTACACAATTTTATATGTAGAGATAACAAAAAAGATTTATTAAAAGATGAGTTAGTTGAATTTGATCTAAAAAATAAAGAAATTGGTATTACTAAAGATAAACTTTCACAAATTAATAGTACATTAGAAATGACGTAAAAATAAATAATAGATGAAATGTGTGACAACATGAAGACTACTATATGAGATGGACGTGACTTTTAAATCATTTCATATGTAACTTTGTGATATTGTTATGTTACAATATTTAAACATTTGTAAGTTGAAAATTTATATTTATGCTGTGAATTTTATTCATATGTTGGATGTTAGTTAATAATTTTGAAATATAATTGTTTGTAATATGTTATATTCAAATAGGTAATAGACAACACAATTTTTTTTCAATTTGTTTATGACATTATTAATAAATAAAATAAAAAATGATATCTTTTCTTAAAATATAAGTATTATGAAGTAAAGAAATAGAGTAAATAAAAAATAATTATTAGAGTATTTTGATTAAAAAAATATATTTCAATTCTGAACATTTCCTGTAACACAAATTCCCTCTTAGGAATTCTAACTTTCCTAACTTTTTAAGGCGTGCACAAATACCTTAGATTTTCTTAAAAATCTGGATTTTTTAATTCACAGAAATCTGAAATTTATATTTCTTCTATTTTTAAACTTTTTAACGTGCATGAACACCATCATAAATATAATGTGATTGTAGAGAAGATGAAATTAATCATATAGATTGCATTATTAATTAATTTATCATTTTCAATGTTTTTTTTTGCGTGGATTTAAGATTTATCAACTTCATTGTTGAAGCATTCAACTTAAAATCATATTAATTCATGACTAAAAATATTCGTATGTCGGTTCAAAGTCTTTAAAATAGATAGATATTTTTTATAAATATTTATTTTAAATATAATATATATCATTAATAGATTTTAAATGTGATTATGTATCTTAATCAATACTTTTATTTTTTTGGAATCTCATTTTTGCAATTTATTATACATAATTTTTTATTTCAACAAAAAATATCATTTTTTTGTTTAAATGTTTGTATTTTGTACTTAATAAATATAATTTAAATTAAGTTAAAATGATTTAACAATGTTGATTTTTTTTTCTTTATGATAATTATTAAGGGTGTCAACACACTATACAAATCTAACACAGCCTAAATAACTAGTAGTCCAACTATTATTTGTATCAAGTTGGATACCTCTAATGATTTTGTTTAATTGTACAAAATAATCTACAACTATCTAAAATTGTATTAATAAAAATGTTTAAAAAACTTTTTACTTGAGTAGTCCAACAGCTATGCTACACCTACAATCTTTCAATTATTATTAATTAGATTTGAGTTGCATAGTTTAGATTTTAGTAGGTTGCAAAAACTTATAGTTCAAATTTATAGTATAAAAATCATTAATATTTGGCATTTTCTTCCTCTTACTTTGGGTCCATTAGTACATAACATAAAGAAAATAGAAAGTTCAGACGAAAATAAAATGAAAAGTTCAAATAAAAAGAAAATGAAAAGTTTAAACGTAAAAGAAATAGAAAGTTCAAATAAAAGAGGTTAGTGTATGATAAAAAGTTTAAACAGAAAGTTAGAAGTATGGTTAGTGTACAACAGAAAGTTCAAACATAAAGGAACAAATCAAAGGAATATATTGTAAAACACTATCTAAAGGCAACATATTTGATACATTATTTTTCATTTTGAAATTTTAGAAGTAAAACAATATTAATGAAATAAAAGATACATTTGTTCAAAAGTACAAATACATCTCAATTTGATATCATTTCAAATATTACAACATAAATAATATAAAACAGTCCTTCTATCCTATGTTACTATTATCATATCTCGGCATATCATATTTGTTAATTCTTTTATTTCTTCTTGAATTATTTTAATTTATGCATTTCTTTTCATATGTATTTTTTTTATTGGTTGTATATTATCAATAAAATTTAATTTTTTCAACTCATCTTGTAGATCTTCAAGTAAATCTTTTTTATCAATGTTATGAATAAAATTGTGAATTAAAAAATATGCTAACAATATAAGTATTACTAAAGACAAAAAAAATAATTTCATGCAAATAAATAAATCTTGCAGGAAACAATACATCATTTATTAAATAAAGAATAAGATCGAAAAAATACTGCTCAGATTGGGCAAACAATACATCATTTAATCTTCATAAGTTTATGATTAATCAATTGGCATAACAAAAAATTTTATAACACAGATCTAGCAGGAAAACAATACATCATTTAATCATTTATTAAACAGGGAATAAGATTGAAAAAATGATGCTCAGATTGGGGAGACAATACGTCATTTAATCTTCACAAGTGTCCTTGCAAACATCTCGATCCTCAAGCATCCCTTTCAACGAATAAGTCATTGACTTAATTTGATATCTAATTTAAAACATATTGACTATGATACCACTGATTATAATTTGGAAGTATCTATGAAATGGGTTCCCCATCCATTTTTGATATTTCGCGAGCATGGTGGGATTCCATCGTTCTCCTCTACTTTCACTGTGTTTAAATTAATTCACTATGAAATGTGTTTCACTGTGACAAATATAAAGTGATATAGAACTCTATTTAAATGTGAACTGATTACTTACTAATGACACTTCACATTTTAACATTGAAAATTAATTCCATAATCAACATCCCCTAAAAAAAAAAAATTCAAGATCAAACCCCATTGTCAAGTGTCCACCACTTGACATTATAAGTTTCAAAGTAAATCTGTGCCCAAGCCAATATTATTTTTAAATTTGACATATCATATCAATAAATCATAACCCAATGGACTAAAATAAAATAAACACTAAAATCTTAAAAAATCCTTTCGAAAATCTTGAACATAACCTTACAATGCTTGTCCATTGGAGGTCTTCATTCGTGCACTTACTCTCTACAGAAAATTTCTAAAGGTATATGAATATAGAGTCCTAAGGTATATGATGTCCCTTTTATCATTTCGGACAGCTCTCCTGTTGGCAACCTTGCCATCCATGCTAATTGCCCAGTCTATATTCAGCTTGATTTAAAGTTGAGTTGGTTTATCCCAAGCAATTCAATGGATGTAGTATTTACAAGCTTATCCTAGTTTAAAGCCAAGCTTCCTGAGGAAATGCAGTTCCTTAGATCTGTGTTTCATCTTTTTACAAGATTTAGAAAAGGAGTCCAAGGAGGTCTCTACTCTGGTTGTAATATTAGCAAATGACCCTTTGTGATTTTTGTTAGAGCACGGAGAATTGTTTCTTCTAGCACTAACACATAAAACAAGATTTTTTGAAGAGAGAGTTTCCAATCTGCATGGGTTTTTAACATTATTCAACAAAAAACAATGGAAGATCTGTGAACCTAAACCCAATACATACAACAATGGATGTTACTTGGAAAACTTCTCTAGCAGGCGAAAGTCGAGAAGGATTTTCGAAAGGGGAGAGATCGAAAAGGATATGACAGTAAAAGAAAATTTTCTTTATGTATATACACTAACATCATTTCTAATAGAATTCAACAACTTTCATTTCTATTGATCAAATTTCATTAAACACTAACCCTTTCTTAGTGATGTGCATTTACACCTACTATCAAATACTCACTCTTGTAAGAACTTTGGAGTTAACTGTATTTGAGCAAGAGTAAAACCTAGATGGGTGATCATCTAGAAAGTTCTCGTATAGTGTTTATGGATAATAGTGTTGATTCTACTCAATTGTTGACAAGCTGTAGGTATGTACACCACTTACCTAATTCACATACAAATATTACAGGTCTTGCTTTAGTTAGTAATCTTAATAAAGTTAGTGGATGGGGTCACTTAAAGTACCCCCAACTAGTTGAAAATCTTTACAGGATAAACTATGTGATATTTAGAGAAATCTACTATATTGAGATCTAGCAATGACTTTTACAAACTTTCGCCTCTTTGGATACTCCTAATGTATACCTTTGAGTGTCTATTAAGACTTACATGTTATCACTTTTATGGATAATCTTAAAGAATAAAATAAAAAAATAAAAAAACCCTCCCTTAGTGGTATTGGATTTTTTACCTTAAAAAAATATATTATTGGATTTTCCAAGGTTGGAGAAAATGATAAGAAACAAAACATTAGGTTTTTCGTCACTTAGCCTTTTTTTTTTTCTAAACCACGCCAAGCCTAAAATGATTTTAGACATTCCAATTGAACACATAATACGATAAAGTAATAGCATAGATTTTTTTATCAAATATCAATAAATGCATTGTCAAATCTTCACTTAAAGTAATTAATCAATTATTAGTCATTGACTTGAAGATCATGAAATTTGACACCTTTTGATAAGAATAGATTTTTAAATTTTAGAGAAAAATTAGTTTTCAATGTAACTTAACTTACGTGAGCACTTCAATAAATACTGGATTAAATTATAAACTTGATAAAGTATATAATTTCAGTTTATATTCGAACTAAAAACTAAAAAAATAATATGCATGTGGTGGAAAATAATAATTCAAACTAAATAACCACCAATTAGAATCTGCATGATGTGTTCATGTCTAGTTTTTTTTTATTGAGACACAGGAAATAGATATTTGATCCTCAATGCAGCTTTCAAAACTGTTTGCAATAATTAATTTTACCAATCAATAAATTCTGTATTTTTCTCAATACTATAGTTTGATTTATCAATTAAGAAAATGATATAAAAATAATTAAAAAACCTCGACAACATCCAACATTCAATATTTAAATTCAAATCTAACGTCAAATATAAACATCTACGATGGATCTCAACAATTGTCTGTAAACTTAATCAACCAAAACTATATTAGAAATTCTAACTTTAATATTTTGAGTTTCAAATTTAATATTATAATTTTTAAAAATATTTTGAATATAACCCCAACATTCATGTTTTACAAATCTTAATATTCAAAAACATTTCATAAGCCATCAAAAACTACAGAAACAAGTTACAAAATTACCATAATCAATATATATATATATATATATATATATTTACACACAAACAATAGGCAATTCTCCTATTATTGGAAAATATAGAAACAGATCAGAAATAAACACTTGGGCTTGTAGACAAAGAATCCAAATGTTGTGCAACCCATCACCACATTACCAAAAAAACCCTCACCACATTAAAAACTTAAGAAAAAAAGACCATATCAGCATGAGTCATTTATGCAAAGCTACCAGGCTGGAAGGGAATAAATCCAATATGTCATCCAATTGTACCGGAGCAGTTCCTGTTGACAAGGAAGCCAAGCCGACGCCCATGGAAGGAGTCCTCTATCTACACTGAGAACAAGGCATGATTCATGGAGATCACCATCCAGATCGGCGTATTCTCTGGCAGACAGAGAAGAAAGTGGATATTGTCTGAATTATACAATAATTGCAACGTGAATCGAAGGAAACAGTAATCCTACTAAAATGGGAATCGAAGAATGGAAGAAACCGTCGTTTACATATAAAAAAGAGAAAAAAAAATTTTCCCTTTTTTCTCTGCTTTTAATATTGATTTCTATGAATTACATAGCTATGAATGTAGATGATATTGCATAAAAGTGACAGTAACGAAAAAATAACAAGAGGTCTTCCATTGAATGGTATGCCTATCAGAAAGGTTTTAACAAGCAGGTCAGGAAAATTGTTAGTGGATGTAATGACACAAACAAAAGGAAATATTTGGTTATGACGACGAATACTTGCCCCTCCATCTCTTTTTCAGTAAATGGCTTCCTATAAAAGAGTAAGCAATATTAGAAAGTTGCATGAAATCAATAATTGTCTATAAATTACTGAAAATTTGAAGAGTGACGTGCATGAATCTCTCATCCCAAACGCCTATAAACAGGGAAGGCAACGACCTGTCTTTTTCCCAGAAGAGCAAAGATCAGTGCTTCCACCAACAAACCAAGTGGCCAGATTGTATGCATGGTAAGAAGTCTTACACGCATGGTTCTCTCATTTCTGATCTCTGCGAAAAACAGCAGAGCTCCATGGTTTCTGGTTGATGTGTGTCCAGGGCAGCTTTGCCACATCTCTTGTTGGAGTAGCGTGCCTCCTTATCGGACTAGCCTCAGGCTCTAAGACGGTCTACAATGTTGTGGACTTTGGAGCTGTTGGAGATGGGAAGAGTGATGATACCAAGGTAAGTGGGGTGAGATGTGTTTGCACATACAGACATTGGTTGAGTCTGTGACCACTGGTCTGTGTTTCATTTTCATTGAATGCTGTCTAGGTACTGAAATGTTGTGTTCACGCAGCATTTCATGGCAGCATGGTCCGCCGCCTGCAGTCATTCAGGGCCTTCCAAGCTTCTTGTGCCAGGGGACAAGACATTCTTGTTGGGACAGGTCTTCTTCTCTGGACCTTGCAAGTACAACATGCATGTTCAGGTATGTACGCAAGGTCCTATACAATGCAGATGAAGATCTATAAAATGATGGATGATTTTCATGTCTGTGACGTCTCTGCCTTTGGATGGATTTTACAGGTGATTGGGACCATTGTAGCTCCTAGCGAAGCCTACATGGTCAAAAGCAACAACAAGTGGATAACCTTCTATCAAATCGAGAACCTCACCATGGACGGTGGAGGGCAGTTCGATGGCCGTGGCTTCTCTTGGTGGAAATGTAAAGCTGACAAGGTAATCAAGCATTTCATTTTTCTCCATACACCATGTACACAAGTATGGTTGATTTCCACCCCATCCCTACCGCATTAGAACACTAACTAATCTTACTTCTTTCCCATGCACAGAAATGTTCAAACATACCTGATGTAAGTACTTTCCAATTCCTTTTTTCCCATTCTTCTTATGATCATTATTCGCCAGATTGCTGTAATGCATAATATCATGTTGAAAATTCCATAGGGACTTAATGTGATGCATTGCAACAACATTAGAATGTACTCACTGACGATCATGAATGCACCAGCAAAGCAAGTGACGATCTACGGAAGCAATGGAGTGTTCATTAGTAATCTGCACATCATATCCCCAGGCAACAGCATTAACACTGATGGAATGCACATTCAAGAGTGCAAACAAGCTATAATCAAGGACTCAACCATTTCTTCAGGCAAGTATTAAGTATGAAAATGAAACTTGGATGCTCTTCTGTCTGTGTGTGTTCGATCTAGATTGACATTTGCTGCTCTACAATGCAATGGTGCAATGCCATCTCACATGAGAAACTCTGGGCAGGGGATGACTGCATTGGTATTGGAACTGGGACATCAGGATTGAACATCACCCGAATCTCATGTGGACCTGGGCATGGCATCAGGTTAGCTGAAGGAACAAGATCTAATCTTATGTTAAGAACGCAATGCATGCTGTAATTATGAATCAGGCAGCAATGCTATCTCATTTCTTATTTTCTTGTGTGCAATGTTGCTTTTGTATCAGTATTGGTAGCTTAGGGATGTTTGGAAAAAGAGATACAGTGACAGATGTGCATGTGTCCCACTGTGATTTCTACCAGACAATGTATGCTGCAAGGATCAAGACGTGGTCTGTAAGTATCTAAGATCTTTTTACCATATTCTGTTGGGAAGTCAAAAGGATCAGAGATTTTGTAGGGCCAAATTTCTAGGACTTGGAAAAAGAGACATCTAAAACTCTAATTCTTGTTCTTATGTTGGCGTGCAGGGAGGAACTGGTCTGGTTCAAGGGATAACGTTTCAGCATATCAATTTGTCATCAGTTGAATACCCTATAATGATTGACCAATACTACTGTCCCGAACACAACTGCCAAAACCATGTGGGAACCATTTCACTTTTACTGCTACAGAAATTCTCTCTTTTCTCTTCTCTAACATTAATTATTTTTCTTTATTTGTCCAATGAAAAAACAGACAGCTGCAGTTAAAGTGGTGGATGTTAGATTTGTTGGAATAAGAGGCACAACAACAGGAGAGTCTGGGATCCAACTCACATGCAGTGATCTTCTAGGATGCACAGGCATTTTGATGAAGAACGTCAATATAACATCTTCCACTCCAGGGAAGAAGCTTGAATCACTTTGCTCAAATGCTCATGGTGATGCAGAAGGAGAAATAAATCCAGAAGTCCCCTGCCTTAGCTAGAATGTGACCATGAACTCCATTAGACTAGAAATCAGATTCTGCAACCACAGAATCTTCTAAGCCTATGACCTTTGTATGATGACCTTGCTACCAGAATCTACCAGTAATAACCAATAATACTGATTTGGGAGAGGATGCCAATAACAACTGATGTTTGTCAAGCTTCTGTTTTAAGTCTGAACTACTTGATAAAATGAAAATGTCATCACAGTTTCACAGAGAATCATTTTGAAAAGAGTACATGACATAGTATCTAAATAAATATTATAAGTTAAAGCAACAATAAGACATTCATATAAAAACAGTTAGTTGGGTAGGACTTTTTCTTGGTTGAAGTTTGGTCTACCAAGGGGTAGGCATGATTCAACATGTATCAAAATTATCAACTGAACCATAAAGTTCGGCTAGAACATTTTTTGAATCAATTAAAACAACTCTATTCCATTGAACCTGAATAAACACTGTCAAAATTGATTCATCTCAGTTTGTTTCTATGGATTAGCTTGTCATTAAAGTACTATAATAATTTAAGTTATTGAATGGAATATGGAAGTTCCCCTAAAATATTTTAACCTTGTATACTTATGCTTAGCTTGTTAATAGAATATTTGTAATGATTCAGAATATTACTTGTTAATCTTGAAATCATATTTCATATTGGAATAGGTGTGAAAGAACATATAACATATATTAGCTTTTGAAAAAAAACATATAATACATGTTAATTATTTCATATACCGATTGCTGTTTGGCTTGGCTCTAAAACCATGGTTGATTCATATATATCAACTTAAAATGTTTTGAAGACAAACCAAATTATTGAACGTGAGAAATCAAACCAAATTATCAAAAATGATTTAGCACGGTTTGGCTAACCAGCTTGATCAGCCTAGATGTTTGCCCTTAGGTCTATTTGGGCAATTGGAAACTAGGATGCACTTGAAGCGGAAGTGGAATGTTTGGTTGGAATATGAAACAGTGGCTTGTGGTAAATTTTTATTTTGTTGTAGAATTATTCAACTTTAATATTAAACATTATAAATTTACGATAAAGATACTTAAACTGTATATAATATAACTTAAAATTTAATACTTAATTTATATTATAATTGAAATGGTTAAGATAAAGCTTTACCCATATGCTACCTTTTAGAATATATGAATAATATTTTATCCACACCCTATCTATTGAATAAAAACAGTGCAATTTTTATTACCCTGGTCGACTTAAATTATAATTACATTTGACAGGGCACAATAACCCTGGTTCACCCATGCCAATTACATGGAGGCATTAGCATGTGAGATCAGTCAATCAGTCGATCCTTTACGGTTGGCATGTTTTGAATTGCCTTATAGAGATTAATTTCATGGTCCACGGAGAATGAAGATAATTTATAAAGCCCGTATGGTTGAAATATAGAGCCTGTTTCGATGAAGAATGATTCATAAATCACTAACATAGTGTCTGATAGAACTATGAATTTAGTAGATTTACTAAGGTAGTCCAAATAATTAGCTACAATAATAACTTAGTTGAGCAATGGTACTTGGTCTTTTTCAAAGCTTGAATACTACAGAAATAAAAACCACAACCCCTATCAAAAAAGTTTGAAGCCATTAATTGTCCTAGATATAAGCAAACAAATGATATCAGCATTATGAGACACGATTCTGAAATCCAACCTGGGTAGATGGTTTAACCAGAAGCAGCTTCTAAAAGCTCTCTTTAATATCCCACTCTAGCTCTGGTCTGAAAAGCCTGGTAAGCCAGTGCACACAGTCCATGCAGCAGCATCCCCCAAAGCACAGATCGTGTGTCCTTGTATCTGCTTTGTGACTTCGTGAAGCATATCAATCTCCTCAAGCTTTGCATTTCCCACCTTCGACCTTCCCACGATCATCCAAAGCCATCCTGTCCCCTTCCCGCACGGTGTGCGTTGCCCACAACCTTCGTGCTTGAACAAGGCCAACAGCCTTGCTATTGCATCAACCACATCAGTGGAAGCGGTACCCAAATCCTGACTAGACCAGACAGCCTTGAGGGGGCTTCATAATCCATTTGTACATCATCACGAATGTATTTGGGCAATAGGGGGAAACTTGAACATCCTGGAATAACGGCCAACCCGCTCACCTCTTAACTCCCTCGGTGGTATGCTCATCGCTCTCTTCTTCCACTGTGCAGGGCTTATTCGCATGGCTCCTCCGTATATAGAAAAGCTTCGTCCCTGAATGAATTGTTCTTCCTTCCAAAACTAGCAAACCATCGAGGAAACAACACCGCGTCTTAGATCCGTGGCGCGGAAGAGTAATGAGGAGATGCACCCACAACAGACAAGGAAGTGGAGGGAGGTGGAGATTCGTTCCACATCATGGTCTTCTCTGTGCATTCCTTACACCTAAAATTGCCTGCGAAAAGACAAAGCAGACTTGAACACCTGCTTTGGCGAGCAGCCCTGGTTAGTAGGCATGTGGGATGAATGGCGGTGGAAGTGGATGCTGTCGTCCTCGACTAATTTCGGACCACATCTTGGATCCGAATACCGCAACGTCGGGTTGAAATTTAATTTTCGTGGTTAAACTACCGAATGTAAAACTAACTTACTCCTTCAAAATACAAAAATGTTGACGCAAACATGTCCTCTGGCGCTCCATAACTTTTTTGATCTCTGTATAAATCCGTACCGATAATGACACCAGACAATTACGCCGTATGGTAATGATACAGAATGTACCTTGTATGGTAAAATGCTCTTTATATTTTGAAAATTACTTCTTCTTTTTTGTATTTTTCAACAAATAATACAAAAGACGATAAACAAAGTCCAAACAAAGCCTAACCTAAACCCACCTTTTCCGATGCCGAGAATTAATTTACAATAAGTAAAGAAATCTATGAATCTATTATTTCATATCAACGACTCGGTACTAACAGTGTATTATTTTGCATTTTATTTTAAATTTTACCGATATAATACCATCCTGTTACTCGCTCGTAACCCTAATCCTCTTGAAATCCAAGTTTCCTTTTTCATCAAGTACATTGCATGGACCTGGCTTGAATCGTCTCCATACTAATATCACGTTGAATTACAGACATTCAATTTATAATTAATCGACAACAAATGTAAAGATATGTCTATAGGTTAATCTATATTTTATTTTAAAATTTACCGATATAATATACTATCCCGTCGACACGATGTAATTAAATCAAGATATTTTCATATGTACACAAATGATGCGTAAGCAAGTATACATGTATACAAATTTGAAATCGTTAGAAGCTACTTGGCGCTCCTGACAAAGAACGAATCAATGGGAAGGCACTTGCAGTCTTTGGTGGAAGATTTCTGCTGCTTACGTGGAATTTCTCTCGTGCCTTTTTTCCTCTTAGCAAACCTGTGAGGAACAGGACACAAGCTTGTGAAAAAATGGAAACTTCTAAAACCAATTAATTAAAACTCAAATAAATCCATTATGCCCAATGACTCAACCATCACTTCGTTAAATCATATTCTCAAATCAATGGTTCAACGTAAAAGCCGAATCACTTCACAGTGACAATGCTAAATATCAGGATTCGATCACATATGCTATTTCCTTTTTTACCATTCATTCAATAAGCACTATATCATTCAAAAAAATATAGAAGTATGTAATCAGAAACCCAGAAAGCATTGGGATTAACTGAAAAGAAAAATGTAACACAGAAAACAATAAAAAAGCATTCAAAAGGTAGGTGTATGTGAATTCATCACAAAAAAATTGGAAGGAATCTGTTGCAGGCAGACCACTGTAGTTCTGAGGCCACATTCCTGACTGTAAGTCTGTAATAGTGTCAAAGGGATTGCCAAATCAATTCAACAAACCATCTAAATCAACTGAATTGATTGAGACTGTATAGTTTCATACTGTTAAGATTCAAATTTTGGTTGCAACACCTTACAATTTCAAAAAATAATTATAATAACAGACTGTCTTGATCTATTTGCACGTGCAAATTTATTGCGGTAACTAGATCATAAATTTTCAAGTCGGCTATCTTGAATTTGATTTTGTTAAGGTGAGTTTATTCTTGTGAATTATCCTAACCACTGCAAACTTAGTTGTCTACACCCAAAACAATCTGTATTGGCTATGCACGGGCATGTCACAAGTATATGCTTCTTCTCTGTAATTCACTAAACTACGGGCAACCAAACAGTTGCCATTTGCCAAAGCCATTGTGCTTTTTTTAGTTTCTCATTACTGATGGCAACTATGGGAACCTAACATACGCCAAACATGGGATGGACTGTGGATCGAATATTGACAGCTCTTGGAATTGCTTTGTTTCTCTTTTCCTATTGGCTGATTTCCAAAACTTGATGCTCAAATAGACAAATGCTAGTAGCTTACATCTGCATCTACAGCATGAAGGTAGGAGACAGAGATCCCGTTTGTGCAACATTGTAAGAATATGAAATTTACAGTGTTCTACACAAAATTTGAATTATTAATAAATAATCCATCAGCATGAGTCACACCTATGTAGACAAGACTGGCCTCCTGGGCTGCCAACGTTTTCCTTTTCCTGCAGAATCTTTGCAATGTGGTAGTCAGCATGTTCTTGCCTTTCGTCAATGAAGCTGGGAGGAAGTTCAATCCCACAAAGGGAACAGATATAGTCATCAATCCAAGAAAGTTGGTCTTCTGCTTCTATATCATCTCTACGAATGTCTGACTCACTAAGTTCATCAATGTTATTGGCCTTACCATGAAAAATTCCATCAAAAGAAAAAAGAAAACTATCAGGCTCTTATTTTTACGAGTACATTTGATGTTAGAAAAATTTGAAAATTATTAATCAGAAATAGAATGCCAAGGACTCCTATCCAGCAAGAGAGAACGGTAAAGGCACAAATGACGACAAAGACAAATCTCTCTCTCTCTCTCTCTCTCTCTATATATATATATATACAACTTAGAAGGCAGCAAAATCTAAATGTGGGGACCCATTACCCAGTGGAGTAAGTATGAGCTTTAAGGTTTGTTAGGCATGATAGAATAATAGTTATTCATTCATAAACAACAAAAGAAGTTCTACCATACAATATTGAAATCTCAAATTAAGATAGTACCTTTACAGGGGCTTCCATGCTTCTGATTGTGTACACTTCGTCTGAGTTGAAGTATGTATGACTGACATCTAAACTATTGTCACTGGAATCTACTGGATCCTCTGAACAAAATGGATCACAATTGCTAAGAATCTCGTCAGAGAACGAGTTTCCATCTTCTAAACCCATGAGTTTCTTATCATTGAACTCTAAATATTTAGAGAAATTATCGTGACCAGGATTGGAGGCATGTCGGGGTATAAAAAAATTTGTAAGTGTTTTTTGTGTTGCATCATTGCCATCTTGAAACTGTGACATGCGTAAACCTGAGTAACATTAAAAAGGAATCACTAGAAATGTGTAGGATTAGGAAACATAATTCTTAACACTTGTTTACTTTGAAGAAGAAGTTCTACTAAGAAAGCACAGAAATTATCTTAATTCTCAACTTAATACTAGAAAGAAAATTAATCATAATTCTTTTTCATGTATTTTCTTAAGAAAGAATCTCTTGTGTGGCCACTCCACGATAAGCTCTTATAGTAGTATGATTTGATGTTTGCATTTGTGCACGTGGTATGTGTCTAGAACCTTTTTTCCACATTCACTTTTGCAATTTATGTGTTAAATTATTAATGATATAATGATGACACTGCACCAGAATCTTTTGCATGTTAGTTGCAAGGAACTAAAAAGACAAATAAAGTGACATTGATAAATAATTCGGCAATAATGTAGTTCTACCTATTAGTCTCAATGATTGAGGAAGTTCTGCCTTTAGTAATTTGATGGCATTATTTAGAATATCCTCCTTCGACTGGATATAATTACGAAGAGATAGAGCTCTCGTCCTGACCTACATATCACCATTATCAGAATATTATTTGAAGAAAATTAAATTTTTTGAATTTTTGTAAAATAAGAAAGGAAAATTTACTTTCTCAAATAAGTGAGTTAATTCTTTATCTACTTGAAAAAATGGATAGCAAATCAACATTGAAAAAGAGCTTGTGCATTAAACATTTTTTTCCAAAAGAAAACTTCCAGCCAATCATCATTTAGGCTAGTTTGGAAACATTTATTAAAAAATGTAGCTTATTAAATAAAGAATTTCAGGACAGCTTATTAAATAAGCAGTAAAATGAACTGTTAGATGCTTATTTGCCTTTTATGATAAATACTTATTTATGTCATGTCTAGAAATACTTATTAAATAAACACTTATTTTAAAATAAGCTAGTGAAAAAAAGTGTTTCCAAATGCTACAACTAGATATAATCATAAACAAAGCCCTCAACTAGAACATTCAACATAGAAGAATGTCACAAAAATAACAGCATGATACCTCAAATGATGTCGTCTTCAGCTTCAAGGTCAACGTTCTTCCATGAAGAGATTCCTTTTGCATGTCATGTGATAATGACTCAGCAATCTCCTCTGCAAAATTAAAAGAAAATTGAGATGGTAGTATTTTGAATGTTTTAAGAACCAGGTAGGACTGGCCCATCAGACCAATCCAACCATGAACCAGTCAGACAGCCAGTCCTGCCACTATGGTCAGACCGGATTCATGGTCTGACTAGGTGGGGCAGTTGGACTTGATGAATCAAATGGGTAAATTTGGTCAGTGCAACCTGTTTTGGCTAATCAAGTTATAATACCCAGTTATTGGGTCCTTCTCTCAACAAGAAAAGAGAAGCTAGATACAGGATAAAAACAAAACTGTGAAAAGAAAGCAAAAATCGAGTTGAGAAAAGTGTGAGCACCCTTATTGTCAAAATCATTAAGGTTGTTTGCCACCCCAATCTACTCCAGCATCTTGTCAAGAACCTTGTTTTTCCACTTGGTGAAACAACCAGCTCTATCATTAAAATTCTTGGTAATTTCAAAATATAAAATCCATAATACACCCTATAATCTAAATGAAGCGTCAGTATCTCTAGAATAGGCCTCTTAAGAGGGTGTCACAGTTTGGAAGCACAATTGCCAATAATATTCAAGCACATATTCATAGAATTTTAGTTTCAAAGTGCATCTCCTTGAAAAACCTAGGAATAAAGATGAGCAATTACACACTGATAAATAATATTGCACTCAAACAAATAAGCAGGATTCATTGAATCCAATGTATGGTAAGAAAACATAAATGAGATTGAAACCATAGCTTCCCAAGTTTATGCTAAATTCAAAGAAAGCAATTTTACCAAGATTCTTAGAACAAAATAACAGGATGACCATAGTCTAGTTCCCACTTTCAACGAACCACAAGCCATCTACTTGTTATAGAAAATAAAATAAACTAAATATGAACCAGAAAGAGCATAACATACCCAATTTCTGAAATAGCAACTTTTCATTGTCTGTAGCTGAAAATGTTCTCTCATTGCTCATACTCTTCCTTGACTTCAACTGAGGAGTAGTAGTCCCTCCCAAACCCAGACCCACAGATAAAAAGAAATCTAGAAAGTAGCAACAGAAAAAATCCAATCTGATGAAGAACACATGTACAGGAAATATTCTTTCTCAGACTTTTGCTGTTTCAGATCCCATTTGTCCGCATAAATAAACAGGTGTGTGTAACATCAATCCAAAAAAATACATAAGTTAAATTTTCACTAGGACAATAACCATAGGCATATCACCACACAAAAAAACCACAAGCATACCAAGAAAGCCATGACCTAGGAACACGGGGTGGGATTAAAAGAACATCTAACAATATGAAAATTTGACAGCTACCATGGACAGTGACAGTCAGTTGCAGGCAGCAACTGATTTTCCTGCCTTCCCCCTGCACATCAGTGTTAGTATTTTTAAATCTCTCTTTTGTAGCCCAGGCAGCAACTGAGTGTTCTGTATTGATCAATTATCACACCAATGCAAATGCTACAAGTAAACTTTATCACAAATCATTGAAGCCCTGGTAGGTACTCTAATTTTTTGAAAACAAGCAACCAAAGAGATAGGGTACTTTGATTTTTCAATTTTGGCAACCCTAGGCTACTAAATTTTTTAAGATGAAGCTTCTCTACATGAATTTTTCCATTCACACTAGATCTGACTACTCTTTGGAGTATCAATAACTTCAAAGTTGAAGCACAAACAGAGCTATTTAACAAATACAAGGCCCACTACAACACATGAAAAGAATCAAATAGAACAAAATGAAAATAAGGATTGATATGTTCACAAAAGGTTTAAACACCTACCATTTTGATGCATGGAAGATCTAGAAGGGAATAATATTTAAAGGAAGCACCACTTGCAACACTTAGTTCATAAAGCAACTTTATGGATTTCTTTTTGGAATAATGGAAATAGAATTGTGCATTAGCAGTAATTTTCCATTTACATGAAAAAATTAATAGGCATTTGGCAGACAATATAGGGAAAATAAATGAAGTTCATAGCATACCAACCAGCAGAACAGCGAGAAAATAGTGCACATATAAGAGAACTCTTCTGCAGCATTTGTTCACAATTATTGATGCCAAGAACATCATTCAAGATATTCTCAGTAACTTTACCAATGCCCCCAATCTGCACAAAAATAAACACTATGAAATGCATATAGACCAATTTTCATCTAAAAAATATCATTCCATTACTTAGACAAAATAATTTCTTAGCATAATGAAAACAAATGATGCAAGATAACGAAATTAATAGTTGTTATGGTGAATGCCTAGACTCTTAGGCCCCCAAATGTTTTCTAGGCAACGCCTAGGCACATCCATTGTCATATTGAGCAAATGGGATGGAGAAGAAGATGAGCACCATTGCTTTGGCCGGTGCTTGAGGGGCATTGGCATGGCATTGATATTGATCACAACTCTAGACATACTCCATGGCCTCCTATAGTAGAGTCAGCCAAAAATAACTTGTCACCAAACCTTTATGACTAGCAACCTTATGCTCGAATGGTTACCACCCTTCCCATCATAGATATCTTCCAGTATTGGATGACCCTCTTCCAATCTAACACACATATTGGGTGACCCTCTTCCAAGGTCGTAGATCTTTTCTACAACTAACCAACTACAATACAATAATGGGCCACCCTCCCATGGCTGAGCTTGGGCTCCCCAAGATCCTCTGGTAGACATTTGATCTCCAGATAAGCCCATACAAGCATCCACTAATCTGCATACACTCTAATCTAGCAATTTGTGTTCCACCAAATTGTGACCCCACACTTGGCCTATCCAACTACTCAAAGTTGATCTTTGGTGGTGCAGCTCTGAAGGCAAAGGCCAAGCAAGAGATTAGTTGACCTTCAAATCATCTACCTGGGACACTTGCTAGATAGAGTAGCTATCAAACATCAATTAATCTCTAGGCCTCCCTTAGGTACTAAATCATCCCCTCATGCTTGGCCTCAAATTCGAAAGAGATCCAAAAATGCTTCTTACTCTACTGCATTGTTAGTTGGTTGAGAATAAGTCTGGGGCATGTAGGCCTCTCAACCACCCAACCCAAACTAGTGAAACTAAAATCTTGCTAAGTGAACCAATTGGCACTACTATATAGATGCTTGACCTGCAAAACAATAAACAAGATTGAACCCAATGGGGTCAACCTCACCTCCACTGATGTTTGAGTCAAACAAGCACAATTGATAGAAGTAGATCATGTTTAAGCTTAGATACATACCTTTAGGCTTTAGCAATGCATTTACTATGGTATTTGTACTTGTCAATGGTGGATAAAAACTAATGAATAATTATTGGCCACATGGAACCAACAAGATAACACAACTCCAAGAAGGTATCATACAATCAAATGTTATCATCGACATAAGCTAGGTTCACATGGACCATTGACAAGCTACACATAAGCTCCACATGACAACCACACCATGCAAGCTAGGTCCACATTGACATGTGCCCACAATTACCAAGTGTGCTTGGACTAGCCAACCTATTCACCACTTGGAAATATTCTTTGAAGAAAACAATAATTCTCCCTACACAAACTAAGGTAAGGAGGTTACCAGGACCAAAAGCACCAAGTGAGCACATCACTCACATTCAAACTAAGTATTCATTGAACCAGGCTGGCTAGACTGGATATCCTCCCCTGGATCTACATTGGTGGGGTTTCATGACAAGACACCCCCACATCATGTGGCTTTTTACTCAACTCCATGGAAGATTTAACGAAGGTGGTCACCAACATGATGAAGGGGAAGATAACAGCAACCAAGCATCCTGTGTTGCTTATGTTACATGCAATATGCTAGGTCATAGGGTTACAAAGGAATGTTGTGAGGCATGATCTTTAACAAGGATTCCAACAAACTAGAGAAAGACCATTATTCAGGCTTGTAACTTCAACCTTTGGGACAGGACCCTCATTTCTTGATTGTAATTTTTTTTCCTACATGCAATATGCTAGGTTATAGGGTTACTAAGGAATGTCGTAAAGCATGATCTTTAACAAGGATTCCAACAAACTAGAGGAGATTGTTATTCTGGTTGTAACTTCTTCAACCTTTGGGACAGGACCCTCATTTACTTGATTGTAATTTTTTTTACCAAGCCCTCTACTCTGAATTGACCTTCCAGATCAATACAAGTGGAGAGCTTGCATTTTGATGACTCTTATTGTAAATTGGAATCACCCTTCAAAAAGTACACAAGGAAGAAGTAAATGCAGATTTTTCATTAAATTAACAAGCACAAAAGAAAATGGCTAGAATTCCCACTGATAGAACATGCACAACAAAACTAGGTATACCTTTCTTATTGGAAGTGATGATATAAATGCAAGAATAGCCCTTCGATCATTTGGCAAGACATATTGTCCATTAGGCTTGTTGATATCAGAACATACCTGCAAAATATATAGAACACAAATCCATCCTATGTAAGCCATTTAATATAACTAATCAACTAAAAAGTAAAATGATAACACACAATTGAAACAAAAACATGCATCATAATATCCGATAGTGAAACATGAAGGATATATTTCATCAACATGTGGAAACCAACAATGACACTCATGGAAGCAATGACTATTGATAATGATCCAAAAGCATCCTTTTATTATAAATTGAAGTGTGCTGCCTACATGTTACAGCTCATGGGGAAAATCTTCTTGCTTGGAGATACTATATTAAATTACGATGAAAGTTATACATATTTTTGAACCAAGTCTATGTAGGAATGAAATCTCTCAAACCTTTGCAAGCAAACGATTTGGTGCCACTCCAGCACTACAGGTCAAACCAGTCTCATCATAAATGGCATTCCTTAGTTCTGTAGCGACCTACAAGAAAGGTAACTTCAGTGAAAGACCATTTGTAAGCAAATAAAAAATGTGGAAGAAATTAGATGTATGTGAATGTGATACTGATCATGTACAATTGTTCACTGAAACTTACATCAGACCCACTAACACCTCTTTTGATGCAAATGCCTGTTATATTAAGGTATGCTTCATCCAGACTAGTTGTGATGAAGCAGGGGTCATACTTCTGGAAAACTGAAATATATATACAAATAAAATTAATCAAAAGAATGAAAAAAATCTAAGGAAACATTTGATAATCATTATTTGATCCTACATATGAAGGTACATTGACGTTTTTCAAAAAATTAAACCAAACATATTGTTTGTATGCCAATCTAAAAAATGTTCCAATTTAAACCAAGAACATTAAAGAAAAAGTAAGGTTATACAACTTTAAAAATTTTAGCTTATTTTCGTACATTACATGTAAATAATTGTTACTAAATGAACCATAAGAGTTGTTTGTTGAAGAATTTGTAACATCTAAACTAGTTGCAATAAAGCAAGGATTGTACCTTTGGTAAACTGAAAGGAACACAAAATTAATTGAAAGGACCAAAAAGATCAAAGATTATTTGTTTAAGGATGTACAACATTGTCTAGTCAACTCACTCTAAAATGCATATATTCTTGAAATTTTTTGTTGAAGGATTTGTAACATCCGAACTAGTTGCAATAGAGAAAGGATTGCACTCTTGGGAAACTGAAAGGAATACACAATAAATTGAAAGGACCAAAAAGATCAAGGATTATTCATTGAAGGATGTATAACCTTTTCTAGTCAATTCACTGTAAAATGTATATTTCTTGAAATTTGTTGGAACTAGGACTAACTCTGGGCATAATCTACAAGCAATGAAACCAGGCATTGCAGCCCGAACCCCAAATTTCCTTGCCTACAGAACACAGCAGTTTGTCAGTCATCGGTAAAATAGAAGTGCTGCCAGCTATATAAACTCTTGTAGAGTGGTCATCCTTCTGTCAACCAGATATGTCAACCTCATAATTGGCGGTGCAGATCATAGACATGCTACCCACAGCCAATGGCTTTCCTTCTAATTGTGGATTTTCCAATGTCTCAACAGCAGCATAGAAGGCATCCATGTCAGAATGAAGCCAAACTTTTGAAAGATCCCGTTCAGATTTCATCTCGGAAATTCTTCTATCAGCTATCTGTGAATACACACAAATGAAAGAGAAATATTATAAAAACTGGAAAGTGTATTCTGAAGTCTGTTTTTCCATAATTATTGGATTTTGTTAGTTGTTCCAACTTCCACAGATGGGGACCATGGCATTGAACCTAAATACACAAGACATACAGAAATCCTTAGAATATCACAATTTTGCATGATCACTCCACTCGGTACCATAAGTGAATCTCTGTTCTTAAAATTAAAAAGGTGTTAAGGGCAAATTTTGGGATTTTCAGAAGGCTTATTATCTTTGATAGTGATGGTGAGGAGGTGAGAGAAAGGAAGGTAGATTGGTGGAGGAAGATGGTGGCAACCTAACCAATGATTGAGGAGTCTTGGCTTTGATCACCAAGTATCATCTTGCCGTGATCCAGTGAAACACCATCACTGTAAAGGATTGGGACATCAGATAAAATTCTACTTAGAGAGTAGAGGTGGCCTCAAAGGTGGGGCATTTACAGTATGAAGGTCTAGGGATGAGACACCCAGGGTTAGTGTAGTTAGTGTGCCAGAATCTTTGGACAGGGATGGTTAGTGCTAGGTTTGATGGAATGCAGGGGAACCAGAGATGTTGGCTGGGCAGTTAGAAGATGGAGAGTACAAATTAGGTGGTGGATAAAGTGGCGTTACAAGGGGAAATTGTTAGGTTTCCAAATTCCATCTAATGAGAGGAGATTCCGCACAAAAGCATTTCTCAGGTGAATGGAAGAGAAGTCTCATGGAAGGTTTGGTCTCATGTGGCAGTGACTTGGCTAGCAGCATCTGGAGAAAAGGTTTAGGTTCAACTGGTTGGAGTGCCATTTAATATTTAGATCTTGGGGCAATTCAACCTTTTAATTGATCATGAAAATTTTTGGACATCTCTACAAGGTGCACCGTCAATCACTTTCCAGAGAAGACATGGAGGCCATTTTACTCTATTTGGAACTCTGGCAGGATCAGAGTAGCATTCTAAGGAGAATCAATTTGCTTCATAGTAGTAGTAAAACGCTTTTTGGGTCAGTAAGGTTGGACACTTCTAAGGTTAAGGGTAGGAAGATAACATGGAAGAAGAAAAAAGGATTGCTGGAACATGAGTTGACATTGCCTCTGGTAGTCCATGATCGCTACACAGCAAGCATCCTTCACTGGTGAGCACCCTTGGCAGCAACACAATGAATGGCTATTCTACTACACACGCTACATGAAGGAATCTAATCTATAGGAATTTTTCTGTTCTTCCTTTGTCCTTAATTATTTATTTTTGCTGTTTTTTCTCCTATTAATCAGTTCAGTTGATATGCTGCTTTGTATGGCTGATCTTATGTTCAAACAACATTCATCTTTATTCTTCTCAAAAAGGATAAAATTTTTTAAGAAATGATTCTAGGAAAATCTGAAAGAATCATATCAATGCATAAGTTGAATTACCAATTTCAATTAGAGACTTGTTTCAATTGAACAATACGTAAAAAAAAACCTATACTTTGACATATGAAGGACCATGAGCGATGTGCAAATTTGGCAAAATATATTTGTCAATGGTAGGATAAAATCATGATAATTACATTACTCATTATGAACGTTCCACAATATTTCTAGGTATGACAGGGTCTATATAAGAAAAATCAGTTTTGTACCATAAATGTACATAAAATTTAACATTGCAAATAATGTACATAACATCAGAAACTTTGTGGTGTCATTGAAAATAATGTTCATAACTTGTTCAAGTGTTATGAAATAACTAATGCATACAACTATATGCTCAATATTTTGGCATTCAATGCTCATAATTCGCAACATTTTAAGATGGAGCTTTTGCTTACTGGAGGACTCTCATTTTCCTTAATGAGAATCACCCTACCTATTCTCAAAAAAGACACTCATAATTCAAACCCAGAAATAGGTCAAAAAGAGCAAGTTGACTCTTTGACGTGGTGGTCTTTGTACCAAAATAAAATCATTTTGGTTACAGCAATATAAGCTACTCATGTAATAAACTTGCTCTTACAAATCATGTGCAAATCACTGGGGTGTGACTACAAATCTAATACCATGCTTTGTGTGAAGATGAAAAACAGGGGTGATTACTAAATAATATTTGTCAAGCAATGAAGTTCCAACCAATGATGAAATGAAAAAAACTATAAGTGCATGAGGTTTCATAAAGCACACAATTAGGAAAGATATTAAGCAGATCCATTTTGAGGTTAATGCCAAATACATTGAAAAGGGAACTGCTTTGACGTAAGCCATCAAGAATAAAACATGTGGTAGCTGCCAAAGTGAAGATTTTATCTTTTGATGGTTACGTATTTGGTTCATTTACGAATATGAAATTTTTTTTTTTTCAAAAAAGTAAATGACACGTTATTGTTTGAATGGTATATTTACAGGTTGCAATGCTTGGTACCAGTCGAAATCTTTTCATATAATACTCAAGACAAAAAGACTGCCATATTGCATGTTAAGGAGAAAAATAACAATGAAATATGATTTTCCATTTAAATGCTGTTTGTTTTATATCCAGGATCATTTTATCAAGAGCTTACATTTTGGAATTGAGAAATATCCTTTTCTGTAAGATTCTCAAGTTGAACACGTAAACTATGAATTTTTTGCTTTATGTAAGCCTCTTTTCGCCGTTCATTTGCAAAATATTTTGAACCTTTGCTCATCTCATAGACTATTTTTTGCACCCTTTCTTTATCAACACCATCCATTCCTGCAAACAATAAACCAATGCTCTTGGTATCTTACAACTGAACAATGATTCCATTGACAATTTCATGTAGATGCAATCTAGCAACATGAAGACATACACCAGGCACGTAAAAATAAAATTTGATCACAATACTGAAAGACCAAGGGCTACATGATATTTCATTGCAAAATACCACATTATTTTAAATCCTTGATGGTTTCCTTTTTCATTATTGTCTCTATGTTTATTAACATTTGTTTTTAAGGCATGAGAACATCAAATGTGTGTTTACATGAAATCCTTCAGGATTACAGATAGCTAACTCAACAATTTGACCATTTCTATGTTCCCGCTTATTTAAGAACATTTTTGTCTTTTCCAATACTTCAAAGACATCACCATAAAAGGTGGGCGTTTGAGAAAACCATGCAAGAAACAATTTCTGAAATACCTTCAGCTTGCACAGGTCATTCAAAATTTTTTTCCTTTGTTTCATTAAGTCAGCAGAAACTAAGACCAGTTTTTTCACCGAAATTTTCTAGTTATATTAACAAGTAATTAATTCCACGTAATGGGACTCAACAATCAATTGTTTAGTCAGAATTCACCAATTGTTTATCTTGCAGCTATCGCCATTACCGTACAACCAACTCGGAACTTCTACACGCGAAAGAAAAAAAATGACGGAGAAACAGCTGAACTCACCGCCTTGTTTTGACTACGTCCAAGAAGAAAAATAAGTTCCCTTCGTAAGAACTCAGCATTAATTATCAGAACATGGGAAGGTGAAAACTAGATCCCCAGGCGCCTACAATGAAGCTAAAAATGGCTTCGACGCAGATGACACAACCCATCGATCATTTTACCCATTAGTATTGACGAGGAGGAAGGAAGGAAACGGGGATTAAAAAAAAGCTTGACCTGCTTTAGCATTGGTGTAGACGGTATGGTAGGATTGCCATGGCCGATCTCCGTCCGAGCTCGACTCCATCGATGTCTGCCGGTACCCGCACACGCCCCGCCAAATCGCAATTCCGGAAATGGGACGACCGCGGAAAAAGAAGAAGAAGGTTATGTGTGATTTGCATTTTAGCCCTTATGTTTTACAACTTTGCAGATCTTTTACGTCTTTCAAACTCTCAACTATGCAAGACAATGCACAGGAGTATGTCTTATATATTATTTAGATAGGATTTTAACGGTGAAAATATTGATTCCACGTAAAATTCAATATAGAAAGAATGTCATTAAATTATAAGCTACCGTACATGATCTGTTTGATGAAATAAATGACTCCTTATTTTGACATAAAAATCAATAATTAAATTGACGTATCTGCTCATGCATATTTAATACGTCAAAATAGGTTCGCATATTATTTGATATAATTATTAATGTATGATACTGTCGTAATATTACTTTATCAAATTTGTAATTACACTACCGATATTAGCGTACGTAGTATAAATTTAATTTTATAATTATATTAAACAATAAATATTATACATCATAATTAATCTTAATTGATGAGATAATTAATGTACTTGATATTAGTATAATAAGAATTGAATTTTCCAGAAACATCTAATATTAACTCAATTCTACCGGAAACGGCCCTTTACTCGGATATAAAATTTTGGCAAAGAGAGAGAAAAAAGACATAAATCTTCGCGAATTTGTCTATGATCTGTCGTATTATAATCATTTATCCCTGAATTTGATCAAATTTAAGAACATATACGTGGAGTCTGTCATGCTAAAATTGTACGTAAAAGACAAATAAGCCCACTCAGGTAAATTGTACGTTAATTATTTTTGTAAAATTCTAAAATATTTGTCCTTCATGGCAACCAAATTTTGTGTTCCTTGGGTCTCAAGACTCTTAACATCCAAGCATTGGACATTAACACCTCAACCCCACTCAGGTAAATTTACTACTTGTTAATTAATGTAGATATATGATATTTAAAATAATAATTTATATTATAAGAATTCAATGACTTTTATCTTGTTCTTTATTCTTCAAATTACATATTGTACAATCTACATATATATATATATCACTTTTAAAAAAAAATTCTGCACGCGTTTTCACTTGTAATATAAAATCAACGCATGTAATACAACCTTTGTTTAGTGTCAGACTTCTTTCAAGCCTTTTGTTTTCGAATTTTCTTAAGTTAATCGTATGCTACGCTATATCATATCATGGTATATGTTTTAAAATTCGTTCATACTCTTTCCATATTATCTTTAAGAATTTGTTTATTTCAAATTTATAAATTACCTTTACAATTTTTATTTTTTATTTTTCACCTTTGGTGAATTTCACTTTTACCAACGCTATCTATCATCAACGAATATTAGATCTCTCTTCTCACTTCTTCTCTCGGCTTCTCTCGTTCTTCGTTGCCGCCACTGTCGTTTACGTCTTTTCCAGATCGTCCGAGCGTGCAATAGCTACGTCGTGGAAACCTAATAGATGGACGGGCCGAGAGAGGCGTCGGGGCGGATCGGGAGCTTCTTCGACGCCCTGTGGGCTTTGCAACAGAGGAGGTTCTGGGTTGTCATGGAAGCCATCTCACATACATTCGGATCGGCCGCCATGTCCATCGTTTCCTGCGTTAATTTCGTCGTCAGCTTTTGGAGGAGAAGACGGCCGGAGCTAGTGGTGGTCTTCTAGTTCTCGATCTCCCCCCCCCCCCCCCCCCCCCCCGGGCCCCATTCCTTTCTCTTCCAGGTTTTTTTTTTTCGTTTAATATTCTTGCATCGAGAGAAATAATAATAGAATGTCGTCCGACGGAAACAGTCGCATGGTTCCGACCACCGCCTGAGTCTTGAACTTATTTCGCTCATTCTCCGCTTCCAGCGAAAGAATTGGTTTCGACATCCATGAACTTGTCGCGGGTAGAATTTTTTTTTTTCTTTCTTCACTTGCTCTTTGATTAATCTACTGCACTTGGAATATATACAATTGATACTCGTTCTTGAGTTTTTCGCGAACCATGAGAATTATTTGAATACGCTTGTTCATCAATTTCTTCGAGACATTGGGAATTTTAGTATAAACGTCGGCTCCACCGGAGAGCATGTTCTCGCCTCCCCCTTCCATTCCGTCGCATTAATTTCTTGCCGTGAAAAGTGCCGGTTTGTTGCGACGATAAATAAATATCTCGTTCGTTTGGTGCAACAGCGACCGTAGCCACACGGCCTTTTTTAAGACAAACATTGCTTAAATGAGTTAAATCCCGTTAGCCCACGAGGAACGTGTGAATTATTACATTTTAAATTTAATTATTAATGAGTATATTAACTTAAATTTAATTTTTATAGATTTCAAAATATTCTAACATATCTATTCATTTGTAACTTATTTTATATTTATAAATATTCTTTTTATTTGGATCAAGTAGAGTTGTAATTTTATATAATATTATAGTAAATTTACATGCATTCCCTTGTTAAAAAAAAAAAAAACTAGTTTTTTCTAATTTTTGAAGAAAAAAAATTACATCAAAAGTTCAAAACAATGCCACACGATTTAGATATTTGGTTAGATGTCTTACTTTGATATCCATCAATTCCAACCTAGCAATTAGATGTCTCATTTCATTTAGCATGAAATTATATATATTCGTGATACCGTAAAGATTTTGTAGATCTCGCCACACTAATCCAACAATATATGACTCCTTATATATCATTACAAAACTTTCCAATAAATATCTCATAGGGATGATTCAAATTTCTTCCGTAAAAACTTGAATCTCACACAAACGTGTGTCTGCAATCATACCAATAATTATCTCAACATAATCCAATTTAAGTCTCTACGATGTTATTTTAATTATCAATCAAAAACTCCTTTTTCCAATACTACTACATATCTAAAAATCTGCACATTATAAAATCCTGAAGTTCACGGTCTATTTGTCTACACGTCTTTTAAGATTCAATCTAGACCTATGACGAATATAGATATAATGGATCCAAGGCTCTACGTCTTAAACGTAATTTTTCGAGAACTAAATACTATAAAAGAGGATTAAATCTACTTAATTTATTCCTCTAGGTGTTAAGTTAGTCGGGTTTATCCGTATCCGAAACTTAATTCTAACCGGATCGCCGTATTGGATCCATATCACGAGCATTCTATTTTATTACCGCAATACCGCCCTCCTTGCTGCGCACATCACCGTACCGTCGCCACCACCGCAGAAGATCGACGGAAATCAGACAGAAAACCAGATTTTCTTCCCGTTCTCTCTTCTCTTCACCAGATTTCAAACCCTAGTCAACACCGTCCGATTCGGAACCAGGGAAGCAGAGGGCAGATATGGGGAAGAAGCAGCATAGCAAAGACCGGCTGTTCATCACCAAGACAGAGTGGGCGACTGAGTGGGGCGGCGCCAAGTCCAAGCATCTCTCCACTCCCTTCAAGCGCCTTCCCTTCTACTGCTGCTCGTATGCCTTTTTCGTTTCCTCTAACTTCACTTTCCCATTCACTAAAACTTCGTTTCAATTTTTAACACATTTTGGGCGCTGTAACTTGAGTTTCTTCTTTTGTGATGGTTGTAGGCTCACCTTTACGCCCTTCGAGGACCCTGTCTGTACCGCTGATGGGACTGTATTTGATATAATGTCTGTGATTACTTTCTTCTCCTTCTTCCATTTCCCATTTGTTCTTCGTATTTAATTGCTAGAAGTCTTCGAAGTTTTGATCTTTTGAATGTTTCCCGTTAAATGGAGGAGTTTTGTTCAAGTTGGATTTTTTCTCTTCCTTTTTTTTGCACAGGAATATTGTACCTTACATTAGGAAGTATGCTAAGCATCCAGTGACGGGATCTCCTCTCAAACAGGGAGACCTCATTCCTCTTATCTTTCACAAAAATTCGGAAGGTGAGTAGTCTTTGTTCTTTATCATTTCTGAATGTTTATATTGTGAAACTGGTTACCACCATGGGATGCTTTAGTCAACAGTCCATAAAAGCGGTAATTGAAAAATTATGTTATGTCGTAACAATGAAGTGGCAAATCCAGACACTTTTATAAGTTAACGATGTGCTACCGTAGATATTTTACTGTTCGTTTTACTGATTTTTTTAATTAACCAAGTTTACTTATCTTGTTAATTAGTTTTTCACCTTTTTGGCTCCTCACGTCGTGGAAAAAGATGGAAGCGTGTCTTTTCAACAAGTTTACCAATATGGACATCGAAATAAAGTGTGGAAACCATAGCTGTCAAGGCATCATAGTGTCTTGGCAATAAGCTAGGATGCTTATTTTTAAAATTGTCACGCATATAATATATATTTTGATGAATATTTAGTTGTAATTTTGTATATCCTAAGTTAATTGAAATACATAAATAATCTCAAGATAACATTAAAAAAAGAAGTGTAATAAGACTAATATGCATATTTCAGTAATATGCAGGATTGCATAATTCAATAAATACATAAATTTCAGTTGCATTCCATCAAAATTAATATAGTTTAAAAAATTTTAAAGAAAATATCTTAAATAAGTATGGTGGAGGCTAATGTTTGGCCGTGAATTTCCATTTTGGTTCTTAGCCAGATTTTAAAGAATTTCCATTTTGATATTCTTGAGGAGCAAGCAAATGAATATGCATCACTTCTTAATCTTCTTGTCTTTCTATCATTGTGTATGTATTTCCACAGTGATTGATTATTGCTTTCCATTCAGGGGAGTTCCATTGTCCAGTTTTAAACAAAGTTTTTGCCATTTATATTTACATATAATTATTTAGAAATCTGGTGTAAAAAAAGTTACAATCTTCAATAGCCTTGTCACTGATATTCCTTCCCTGTTAGTTATTAGAGACATGTGATACATCACATCTGAATCTTCTTGCTTTTCTATCATTGTGTATGTTTTTCCTCAGTGATCGTTTATTGCTTTCCATGCAGGGGAGTTCCATTGTCCAGTTCTAAATAAAGTTTTTACAGAGTTTACACATATAGTTGCAGTGAAAACTACAGGAAATGTGTTCTGTTATGAGGTTTGCTGCCTAGCTTTTCCTTTGTTCACTGGAACATGTTGGATTATTTCATTTATTTGATTATCATTTACTTTCACTGTTATGCACAGGCAGTAAAAGAGCTTAACCTTAAAACGAAGAATTGGAGAGAGTTGCTTACTGATGAGCCATTTGATAAAGAAGATATAATAACAATACAGGTATATAACCTAAATCTTTTTTTTTCATTGTTTTATGTTGGTCACGTTAAGAAACCCATGTTCTCTTCTATTAGAATCCCAGTGCACTCAATGCAAAGGTTCTCCTGGATTTTGATCATGTTAAGAATAGCTTGAAACTTGATGATGAAGGTAAGTAGGTAACAGATATAATTAAGTTTCTATCAAAATCTGTTATTGTTTGATGTCACAATACATGTTCTCATCCATTGTCTTCATTGGGACTAGATTTAAGGAGGATGCGAGAAGATCCAGCCTATAATATAAATGTATCTGGTGACGTCAAGCAAATGCTTCAAGAGCTTGGAACTGAAAAAGGAAGAGAAGCTGCATTGCTTGGTGGAGGTGGCAGCAAAGCACAAAAAGAAAGAGCAGCCGCTCTTGCTGCAATTGTATCTTCAAGATCTCAATCACAAGATGATACCAAATCAGCTACTAAACCCTTAAGTATTGTAGATGCTGCATCTGCCTCAGTTCAGGGAAGAAGTGCAGCAGCTGCAAAAGTTGCATCCGGAGATAAAACTGCAGCCCATATAGCCATTCACATGGCAGGTGAACGTATGCCTGTAAATGCAAAGCTGGTAAGCTCCTTCAGTTGTTTTATCCTTTCTCTTTTCAGTGCACTACTGGAATCAAAATGAAAACATAGATTTTACATATGTCTAAAAACATTTATTGATAATCATTATGTTAACACACAGCAAATCTTTCCAGGTGAAGAGTCGATATACCACGGGGGCTGCTTCACGGTCATTTACTTCTACTTCATATGATCCAGTCACCAAAAATGAATTTGAGTATGTTAAAGTTGAGAAAAATCCAGCAAAGAAAGGATACGTTCAGTTGAATACAACACATGGAGATTTAAATATAGAATTACATTGTGACATAACCCCAAGGACATGTGAGAATTTTATTACACTTTGCGAACGTGGCTATTATAATGAAACAGTTTTTCATCGAAACATAAGGTAAGGCCATTTGGGAAATCATGTTTTCTTACCCTGTGGCAATTTTTTTTGAGGTGAAAATGAATATTTGTACTTCTCAGGAATTTCATGATTCAAGGTGGTGATCCTACTGGCACTGGAAAGGGTGGAGAGTCTATCTGGGGAAAGCCATTCAAAGATGAATTGAATTCTAAATTGCTTCATTCTGGAAAGGGTGTGGTTAGCATGGCAAACAGTGGCCCACATACAAATGGTTCACAGTTTTTCATATTATACAAATCTGCTCCTCATTTAAACTTTAAACACACTGTATTTGGTAGTGTTGTTGGTGGTTTAACCACCCTTGCAGCATTGGAGAAAGTTCCTGTTGATGATAATGACCGGCCCTTGGTGAGTCTGTCATTCGATTATCTATATTTTCCTTTTATAAAATTTTGTTTTATTAGTTCTTTTTGACGGGTAGATATCCCAAGTTCCCATTTCTATGCATCTTATGTTGAAAGACATTCTCAAATATATGATTGGATGGTTCATGTTGTGGCTCATGCTATTCTTCATATCATGTAAGGTATATTGTTTCTGCTGAGATTTTGCCTGTACTTTTTGGCCTAAAAAAGATAACTTGTTCATAGTTGTTTACACATCAATGAGTCTGGAAAAATTATCTTTTGATTATCATTTTTTCCCTAACTCTTCTGCATGCCTGTTTCTTTATGGATGGATCTTAAATAGGCATTCTGGATGAGTCTCGTACCAAGACATGATAATTTATTCCAATATTCTTTTTCCCTTCTCCTTGATATGAACCAATGCGTTGTTTTGAAGACTCCAGATATTTCTGAGAAATTCAAATTAGATCAAGTGATGGGAAAACCTCTATTTTTTCCCCTCACTAAGGCAGGGAGTAGATATAAATGAAGTCAGTTTTGCCTTTCTAGCTTCCTTCCATCGTAGAAAGAGGAGGTAGATCCTTTCTTGCAAGGGTTGGGAGCCTAGGTTAAGTAGGTTTATGTAGAATGACATTATCAAAAAAGATTGGATGATTCATGTTGTGGCTCATGCTATTTTTCATATCATATAAATTATAAGTTATATTGTTTCTGTCTCTGTCGAGAACTTGCTTGTACTTTTTTACCTATAGTTGTCTACATATCAATGTGTCTTGAAGCACTTCAAAAGAAATTCAGTGTCTTGAAGAATTTTCTTTTGATTATCAGTTTTCCCTAAGTCTTCTGCCTGTCGCTCTTTTTTGATGGATCTTAAATATATATTCTAGACCAGTCTCATATAAAGAGGTTTTTTTCATAATAATTTCTTTTTTCCCAATATTGTTTTTCCCTTCTGCTTGTTTGTAGGAACCGACATGTTGTAGATTTTTGTTATTTGAGTACTACTGACAATCTGATTCTATGCTTGTATGATGGTGTTTTGTATTATGACATGATAGGTTACATGTTCTTATTTTGTACAAAGGATCATGAATACAATTGGTTATTTGCCTCATTTTTTGGGTGAAATAGGATAATTGATATCACTGCTCCACTAAAGTAAAGAAAGAACGGGACGATTATTTTTTGTTGTTGTTATAGATGGTTGTCCACAAAACTTGAAAAGAGGAGTATAAATAGATTACTACTTATTCCACATATTATTGTTATTTAACATGGATAAGCATAAAAACAAAAATCTTATATTTTTTTCGTTGCATCACCAAACAAGAACCTAGTGTCGTAATTGATGATTTTTAGTTTGCCATATTGTTCTACAATTTACGTTCGTCTTATTCTTGTTCAGCAAGAGATCAAGATAACAGGTGTCTCGGTCTTTGTCAACCCCTACACTGAACTGGAGGAAGAAGAGAAGGCTGAGGAAGAGAAGAAAGCTGCCGAGGATGAGGATGACGTACGTCTCAGTGTCTTCTTGGTTGACCGAATGCTGTTCTTTCGTGTTTACGCATTGCATTCTTATTTTTTTCTTCCTTGTTTCAGGACAAGGTGGGTTCTTGGTTTAGCAACCCAGGCACAGGAGTTACTGGGCCATTACCTGTTACGGGAGGAGTGGGGAAGTATTTAAAACTCAAAAATAAAACCAGTAATGGGTCTAGAAACGGCTCTGATTTTGAGTCTAGCAAGAAAAGGAAAGTTGAAGCGGTAAAAACGGAGTTCAAAAATTTCTCTGACTGGTGACCCATCCACATACGGTTCGGCCGTCTCATCGAGAAACTAATGTCCATATCTGTTTTTGTATTTCTAATTTTCAAAACAAAAATGGATCTCAGCCGGTGGTTCGTCTAAATTTTTTAATGATTTTCAAGCACCTGATGTATATTACGAGTTGTCAATAGTGAAGAGAAGAAAAAATTTGCCCGTTTAGAAGTTGGCATGTTTTGTAATTGTGTTGCCGTTAATAACATTATTTATTACGGATAATTTTCTGATAATGTTAATAAGCTACCGTTAATAAAATTATTTATTAGCATTATTACTTATTATTATGTAAAAGTTACGATGGGATTGCTTTGAAGTTTTGGAATGCGTAAATTGGTAGCCGGGAAAAAGTGTTTCTTTGTGTGTACTGTGTGTCTGTCTGTATACACACACACACACACGGTAGGCAGATTTTTGAGATTCAAATCTTGATAACTAAATTATTACTGTTAATTTGGTACGTACCGTACGTTAGTGTTGCGTTTACGACAGTTTGTTTTCGTTTCAAGTATTTTCGTAAGATTCTAAGCTAGGCATATTCTCAAGGCACAGGTAACGCATCGATGGAATACAGCAAAGCAACGGTACCGTCAATTGGGAAGCTTGGAAAGTTGGAGCGTCCTCTGTCAAGCATAAATTATTGGGGAAAGATGTGATCCTACTGTGATGCACACGCTGTGTCGAAACTTTACCGGACACGGTCGATGTGGATCTTGATCCGGTCCGTTCAATCGCGGCAAATAGGCATGGCATTTTCCTCCGAAACTTGTATGGTCAACCATGTGAATGATTGCAATAAACGTACGCACAAAAAGCAAGGCCAGACCATGCGGCCTTCCAACCAGTCAAGCCTCCCGTCGGGAGATGCCTCGGTCTGAGGCACAAAATTTATTTCCTTAAATTAAATAAATTAAATTTTTTTTTTTAAATGCATCAAATTTTTAAACCACTGATTTTAAATTTAAAGATAATACGTTATACAGATAAAGTAAATCAAGCATTTATATAAACAAAACCATTCTTTTAAGAAAATGAAGTGCGACGAGAAATTCGTCGGCGCGTCGTCAGATTCACCTTTTGTGCTCCGAAAATAGTTACATCGCTCGTGTTCCTTGCCTGTCACCATCCGAACCCGAGTCTGACTCGGTGTAACATTACCGTCTTATTCGCGTCCGAACCCAAATAAAATCCAATCGGATATCCGAAATGACATCGTCGTCCCCTATAATTAGGTCCCAAATCTCCTCCCGTGACGTTCGGCGCCTGGCGCCGCGCCAGCCATCACGCCCACCAATCCAAGTGTCCCTACGCCGTCCAATCTCCACCTCACACGTGTCGCCTCTGTCCCCACTACTTTCCTTTTCCTTCGGGAAGATATTTTCCTCTTATTTCTAAATTAACTAATTAATATATAACAATTGATCTCTGCTAATTATGACTGCTTATCATATTCATATATGTTGGTGGTGGACGTGGTCGCCCACATCGTGGCAACCTCACCAGACGGGACGGTGACGAGGGGTAGAGGAGGTAGGAGGGGAGGAGCTCCGGCGGAGGAGCACGATTGGGGAAGGCCGCAAGTGGGGGCCGGAGGAGGGTGAACTCCAAGCTTCTCTTTGGATCTCTGTCTCTTGTCCACGATCTCTGCTTGTCTCGGATCTTCTGCTGTCCCGCCCCTCGACTTCCGACCATGGGGCTCTGGGAGGCTTTCCTTGATTGGCTGCGAAGGTGAAGATCACGATGATTTTTTTTCTTTTCTTTCCTGAATCTCGACGACCACGGTGATGGTGTTGACAAGTGTAATCTTGGGTCTGATGCAATTTGTTTTTCCTTTTTCATTGGTTTGTCGTAAAGAAGGCAACCTTTTTCTACTCCCTCCCTCCCCCTCTCTCCGTCTATCTCTTGTTGTCGTTCTTGTTCTGTTCGTTTTCTCCATGTGTGATTTTGTTTTAGGCACATTTTTTTTGGTAGTTGATTTCGCATTTCTCCTGGCATTTCTTTTAGATGATTTGCTACTTTTGCATACTCCCTGTTGCGTTTTCCCTAGCAAAATTTCTTTCTTTTCATGATGATTACAGTGTAGCCACCGGGCTTTCTGTTGGATTGGTGCTTCAATTGGAATTTATTATTTTGTGGTTGCATGATTTATAGATTTTGGGTTCCTCCCCGATTTACTTGATCAATGTGAGGTCAATTTAGGATTTTGATGAGACTGCTCTTATGTTACATGAGGAAAACATATCTACTTCTGATTTGTTTGTGTTTTGACTATTATATCGAAAGGCTTCGTTGCTAGCATTTTCAGCTTTGTAGAGTTTTTTTAGTTATTTAAGTGCCATTCTTAAAATAATTGTTATGAATGTATATATCGTGGTGCATAAATTGCTATAAATTCTTTACACTACCCTTTTCTTCAACATTTGGATAAAGACGATACCATGATTCTTATCTATTCTTTCCTTCAGGGTTTTAGTTTGGGTGCATCTGAGAAGCCATGTACGATATCAAATAGCTTTTCTATATTGCGGTGTCTCTCAAATATAAATTCAATTAACTTTTGGAGTTAATCGGCAACTCTCTAGTTTCTACAGTCTGGTGGACATGGTTGCACTATTTTTGTCGATTTGTACTGATTGACTCGTCCAGGAAAAATAGCCTATCCTTTAACATGTACAACTTGCTTATGCGTTTCCTCAGTGATAACTTTTGATTGACAAGCATCTTGACATATCTTTTGCCATGTCCGTTAAATTGCAGCCTCTTTTTTAAGCAAGAAATGGAGTTGTCCTTGATAGGGCTTCAAAATGCAGGGAAGACTTCACTTGTGAATGTCATTGCAGTATGTGCATATAAATTCATCTAATGTGTATGCTTAAAATTTCAAAGTCCTAAACTTAACCATCTTGTTCCTTTATTTTTTCTATTGCATCATTAGACGGGTGGATTCACTGAAGATATGATTCCTACTGTGAGTAATCTCTCACATTAGTATTTTATTTATAGATTACATTGTATTTTTTGCTGCAACATGGATGTTGCTTGTTGTCTTACATTATTATTTTGGCTACTTCTGTTAACAGGTTGGATTTAATATGAAAAAGGTAACCAAGGGTAATGTGACTATAAAGCTATGGGATCTTGGTGGACAACCAAGGTTTCGTAGTATGTGGGAAAGATATTGCCGTGCAGTTTCTGCTATAGTGTATGTATCTTACTCCTTTCATTTTAATGTTATGATCTCTGATCCCAGCTTACTGAATTTAGGTTGCTTAATAGCATCTATGGTAAGACAATACTTCAGCTTTTAGAGAGGAAAAAATTTGTATACATCCTATTCTCTTTATTAGCTTATTATTTTGGTAATTTCTCTGATTCTCATAATCATGCACTTTTCATGTTATTTTAATTTTCAGATTGGCGTTTCCACTATACCCTTTTCTATTTCATAGTCTTGATCATTTTACTGTATTGACTACATATGTAATTGACTAGGTTTCACACATTCGTTTACCACACTAATCTATAGCAGAAATTAGCAGCTTAAAAAGTTCTACATCGTTTTTCATTTCCACTTTGTGTCTTGGAGTCATTCATCTTTTCTTCTTTTTTTCAGCTATGTCGTAGATGCAGCAGATCGTGACAACTTGCCCATATCCAAGAGTGAACTTCATGATCTATTGGGCAAACCATCGCTGAATGGGATCCCATTGCTGGTTCTTGGAAACAAAATCGACAAAGTTGGAGCTCTTTCCAAACAAGATTTTACAAATGAGATGTAAGTGGTGACATTCGTCTGTTGTTTTTGTTTGTCATGTATCCTTAGCCTTAAATCTTAAATTGTGCATTTTATACTGCAGGGACCTTAAATCTATTGGAGGTGGCAGCAGAGAAGTTTGTTGCTTCATGATTTCATGCAAGAATTCTTCTAGCATTGATTCTGTCGTAGACTGGCTTGTAAAGCACTCAAAATCAAAGAGCTGAATGTGCATGCTGCTGTAAATTATATGGCGTTGCATTTGGATCTCCAGACATATCGTGTGATTCTTCGTTAGATGGGTGATCTTCTTCTCCGATTGCAATGTCGTCAGTGTTCAGTGCTTTATTTATACATCATTATTTGTTCAATGCTTTATTTATTTTTGCGTTCTTTTCACCTTTGTGTGCCATTAAAGCCCTGATTGTTGGTGGCCGAAGAAGCTCTGTATTTGTGCTAAAACATGAGTGACAGTTTTTGTCAGCGTTCAGGTGAGACCGTTTTTGCTTGGTGAATATTATTATCAATTTAGCCCTTGTCGATATCTTTTTTGCTTGGTGAAAAATAACAATTTAAAATTAAAAATAGAGTAAATAAGTTGAATATGGGAAAGAAAGATTGAAATTGAAGAAGGACAGGGAGAGAGTAAAAGAGAAAAAAATATAAACAAAAGATTTCACGGGAATTCCTTTCTTTCCTCTTTGGTCGAAAATTCGTTACATTTCCCATTATATAGTTTTTACATGGGTCATTTATAAGTATCAAAGCTGAGCTTGCCATGCTTCGAATCTGAATAAGGTTAGGGTGTATTTGTTCTCTTTCCCATCTTTATCTCTCTCTTTTTCCTTAAACAAGACAGGACACAGCTGGAAACGCTACAAGAAAGTGTGCCACCTTTAATTTCCTTTTTTGTTTTTCTTTCCTCTCATCTTTCTCTGTTTTTCCTACTCAGCATGGTCAACCCCGCTTTTCCCGTTCTCTAACCTTTTTTTCTTATTGAATTCTTCCTTATTTAACATGATATCGAAGATTAGAAGATCTTCTGAGATAGAAGAAATAAGAGAAATCTTAACTGTCGTCATCACCTTACGGTGGTGGTGGTGATGATGTGTTTGGTCATCAAAGTTGTCACCCTCTCTCTTCCATGTTCCTTCTGAGAGAGAAGTAGAAGAAATTGCCATGTCTTGGAAACCAATCTTGTTACTTGTTCCAAGTATTTCTGATGCGTTACCGACCAATGGAATGCTCGGAAATTAAAGTTTAAGCGTTGTTTGCCCATTCAAACTTTCAAGCTAGTTTTGATCCCTCAGTTCTCAATGCAGTTTCCCTATTCCTGAACTGTCGTAGTGTCGAACACATCCACGGTGGGATTAATGGCACACCTGTCAAGGCTCTGCAAATGTATCCTTTGTTTTTATATTATAATCATACAAGTTATTTTATGTATTATTTCGGTTGCCATTAAATGCTGTTGGTTTCTCACTGTTGTTGCTTGATTTGGGTCACCCGTGATCAAACAAAGTAGTGTCCGATATGTTGTTTGTTACACTAATCATATTCATAACCTGAAAATAATTTTTTTTCCAGTCCTCCTCACGTTATTGTTCCCTCAACATCCTAGAAACGCGTTTCACTGCCGTGGATTAACTGGCCACGAGAATAATAGCAATTTACGATGTTCAGAAAACAAAGTTTTACCAGTGCTTATCAGTCTTTTTGTGGGTAATAATTTCATACTCCATGCCTTACCTATTTGGTAACCTGTATCTGCAAATTAATGTCATGCTTTACTTCATTTTGTGTAAGTGATGATATTTATCTCAAAGAGAATGGATCGAAATACGAGACCAAGGATATATATATATATATATATATATATATATATTCCCATGACTCGCGATTCACACGTGCATACATGCATGCAAGAACCAACACCTACATTAATATTACGAAGAGGAAGCACCATCGATCTCAATTAATGCTCCCTGCATTCTAAGATGCATCCCACCCATCAGAAGCTACATATGCAGTTTCAGTTCAATGACAAAGTTAAATAAATGGTAAAATTTTATCTAAATAAGTATTGAATCTTTATCTACATGCACAAAAATTAACTAATTTTTATTAAATTTTAAGCATGGATTTTTAAATCAATTAAATCTTAACGAATATAATTTAAATGAAAGATGCAAAACTACGATATTTTTTTTTAAAAAAAGAGAGAGAGAGAGAGAGAGAGAGAGAGACAGAAGAAACTAAAAAATAATTGCATGCATATCTCCATGCAGGTTACGGAAAGGATCTGCGAAAACCCTAATTCCTGGAGTTCGTCTGATCTGGAGACAAAAAGGTGGCGACGGCGATCAAACCAAACCAGCGGAAACACCACACTCGATCGGTCAAGCCAACCAACCTTTTGGTTCCAATTTCCAGTTGGGTGGCGGCTTCACGTCTACCATGCATACATGCACCTTCCCCTGTAATTTGCCCCCCCCCTCGATCAAAGGCTGAAACGGTTGGTTGAGGTGCAGGAAGCCGATCCAACGACTCCATCATCAGAGACCGATCGATCACCTTGTTTGGTTCACTACTTCTGGGCTCCTTTTTCAAAAGAGCACAGCGGTGGAAGAAGAATTCGAAACTTCTGTCTTCTGAGCTGGACCCGCCGGAGACAATTAATTAATGGTAACTAGCAAAGCCAGCCTTTTGAGAGTCTGTCCGATTCAAGCGAGGGAAAAAAATGAAGAACCCAAACTCACAGGCTTTCATACATAACTGGCAGACCTGGTTCAAATCTAATGATCAGTTTTTTTTTTTTACAGTTTAAAGATTCAGGTGCATCTCTTCCTTGGTGTTGATCATAAAAAGACGTACTTCCTCTGAAGACTGTGAGCAACATCATTATTTGAGCTATACATCGACAAAGTCAATTGCTTTAATTATCATATATATTGATTAAATTGAATCGCTGGTCATCACCTTGATCAATAGCACTGTCGCTGAATCATGTTGAGGTTGACTAGAGGATGATTATAATATGATGGATGTATGAGATGGAGTGGAGAAGGTGGTTGAGGTTGGTTGCCCAACCCCTCCTTCCCCTGTGTCTTTTTGGATATTGGTATACCAATGAAAAGATGGGAGGTAGAAAGAAACAAGGCAAGAAAAAGGAAACGGAGGAAGAAGAAGAAGACTTGCATTCAAATATTCCTTCAGGTAAAACCTATACATCTCAACCTGTAACATGGTCATATATATATAAAAACCATTTTTATAAATAATTATATATATAGAAGGGAAATATATACATGATTTTGTCGTTGGCTTATCATTATTTATCTACAGATAACCCATACAATTAGGATGCAGTAGGTTAGATCACTTTAATAGATCAATCAAGTTAATATAAAACAATAGTTTATTTATTTTGAAAAATGCAAGACTTTTTTTTTTCTATGGGGAGAAGAAAAAAATTAAAATAGACCACCACTACATAAATAAAGACAGCAGCCTGGGCCGAGATGAACCATCTTCCTCAACGTCGACTTTCATTCTTTCCCTCCTCACCTCACCCCTCCCTTGTAGCAACAGGTAGCGTTTCACCACCGGCGCAGGAGACCAGGAACAGCTGCCAATGGCGGGCAAACACGACGAATTCGAGCCATTTCCGGTGAAAGATCAGCTCCCCGGAGTCGACTATTGCATCACCAGCCCACCACCATGGCGTAACACATCATCTCTTTCTCTCTGTTTATCTAGTTCCGTGGTTACTGCTCTCCTGTTCCATTCCCACCCACTTGCTTCCTCTCCCTCTGCTTTTCAGCCGAGGCCATCGTTCTCGGGTTCCAGCACTACATCGTCATGCTGGGGACTACCGTCCTCATACCCACCCTCCTCGTTCATGAGATGGGAGGTGGAAACGTAAGGATTGGGCTCGGTTTCTTTCTTCGGCTTCTCGCCCTTTCGGGTCACGGTTCTCAAAACCCGGTCGTCTTCTCTTGCAGGAGGAGAAGGCGAAGGTGATACAGACGTTGCTCTTTGTGTCGGGAATTAATACGCTGCTGCAGGTGTTCTTTGGCAGCCGCCTCCCGGTTGTCATTGGTGGCTCTCACGCCTTCCTGCTCCCGACTATTTCCATCATCTTCAGCTGCCGTTACATCTACATTGTCGAACCCCATGAGGTTGGGTCCGTTCCTTCCCTTTCCTTTTTTTTCTGTTGATAGTGGTGGTGTTGCTTTTGGTCATCAGTTTTTCATGGCTTCAGGTGTTGATTTTCCCCCTTCTGTTCAATGCCTAATTGTTGAAACGTTGATCTTCTTCTTTTTTCCTGGTATCAGAGGTTCATATTCACAATGAGGAGAATACAGGGCGCTCTTATCATAGCTTCCATCTTCCAGATATTGATTGGGTTCTTTGGTATATGGAGGATTGTCATCAGGTGCGTGTGGTAGCTTTTCATGGCTGTACCAACTTCAATCGAGCCTGTTATTCTTTCTCTTACGACTTTCTTTTGACCGTTGGGAGTTGGTGGTCAGGTTTCTGAGCCCTCTGGCTGCCGTCCCCATTGTTACTCTCGTAGGCCTTGGTCTCTATTTCATTGGCTTTCCTGGTGTAAGTCAAAATCCATGCATAACACTTTCCCTTTGTTAATATTTAGTATGGTGTAATACTGGTAAATTTAATATTTATCGATGTGACCGCTTGCGTGTATTCTAATTGACAATTGTTTGTTTCTTCTTCCACATGAACATAGGCCGCCAGATGCATTGAAGTTGGCCTTCCCGAGATAATCTTGCTTGTGTTTCTTACACAGGTGATTTAGCCACGACCATACTAATCGTGATAAACCATATTGATTCCTTCCATATTATCTTCTATAGTTTCACCTGTGAAATTACAACTTGAAAATAATTAATAGTGTGTTGAAGTTTCACATAATATCAAAGTCGATCTATATACATCCGTCTATGAATACTCGTAAAGCATTAAAAAAAAGCTACTAAGTGAGAAGAAGTGTTGGATAGTCTCAAATCAGATGAAAAGAGAGAGAATTCAAGCTTATATAATGATAGACCATTCAATTTTGAGTTGGAATTTCACACTACCTGTATCTTAGTATTTGTGTATCTTGACTATATGTAGGAATTGGACTGGTTACTGATCATTTGTGTACTCTCCTGCAGTATATTCCACATATGATGAAGTCCAGGTGGATCAGGTTTGATCGATTTGGTGTATTACTTGCAATCGCTTTTGTCTGGGTCTATGCAGTCATTCTAACTGTTGCCGGAGCCTACAATAACCGTCCACCAGCCACCCAGTATAGTTGTCGCACGGATCGTGCCGGTCTAATCGGTGCTTCCCCATGGTTAGTTTCCAAAAACAAGCCGCCTTCTACCATGAGCGATGACTTATGGGTTGTGTCACATATAATTATTCATAAGATGATACATCTCCTTTTTATTCAAGATTTATTGATTGCACTGTTTTCACAGGATAAGTATTCCCTATCCACTTCAGTGGGGATCTCCCATTTTTTTTGCTGGAGATATTTTTGCTATGATGGCTGCTTCCTTTGTTGCTCTAATTGAGGTCAGCTTAATACTCTGTCTCATCCTTCATAGGGGTGTTCAGTGTTATGATTACCAACAAAAATTTAATTCTGGAAATTGATTAATAACATATTGTATTGATTTTGATTTTTCCCATTTTCCCTAAAATCGAACAGTTTGGGCTAAACTAAAAACATTAAAATGGCATTCAATCGACTGTTTTTTTTTTGTTGAAAATATCTGCCATCCATGTTTCTAGTGCTGCTGTTGCAAACATGCTTATTAACGTAAACCTGTATTTTAAAGATTAGGTAGATGTAATGTGGACTATGAAGTTCCAAAATCATTATTGCATAAGATCTCTGCAGCAATAAAAAAGAGGGGAATGAACCTTCATCTATTGCCATTTCAACCTCCACCACACACACACACACACACACACACACACACACACACGCATGCATGCATGCACCAATAAAATGAACGAAAACTAAATTTGGAAGAGCTCATACATGCCAAATGATTAAAAGTGAAGGAAATCAAATTATCACCAACGAAGTGTGTAACCAACATAAACGATCTGACTGGAAGCATTCTGTTCATTTGCAATGATCTATTTCTTAATTTGCAGTCTACAGGCACTCTCATTGCAGTTCAAAGGTTTGCAAGTGCAACACCAGTACCTCCTTCTATATTTAGCCGTGGCGTGGGGTGGCTGGTATCTTTTCTGCCTCCTCCTCCTAAATCCATTGCATTTAACATCTCGGTCACTCACATCCCATAAATAAAATTCAGGGGATTGCTATCTTGCTGGATGGGCTGTTTGGCACTGGAAATGGTTCAACAGCATCAGTGTAAAATTCCAAATTTAAGTTTGTGTAGATTGGGAAAGCACTTGATATTTTTTATTAATTATATTTTTGACAGTGAAAATGCAGGCCTGCTGGCTTTGACTCGTGTGGGAAGCAGAAGGGTCATTAAAATTGCAGCTTGCTTTATGCTCTTCTTTTCTGTTTTAGGTGCTTATCCTGGTTTTTCTTTCTTTTCCCATATGCACCCATTCTCTTTATCATCCTTTCTACGGTGCCTTCATTTGTTTTTCTTGTTCACAACATAACCAGGAAAGTTTGGTGCCCTTTTTGCATCAATTCCAATGCCTATATTTGCTGGCCTTTACTGCATCCTATTCGCCTATGTGGGTACGTTCCCTCTCTTTTTATTTTTTTGCAAGATCCTATGTGGTTACGTTCTTTACGTTTGTTGGTCTATATTTTCTTTTCTGCTTTCTGTGATCTCCGTGCTTGCATCTTGCTTACCATATTTTCATGTTTTTTGGAACGTGACCACAAGATTCCTTTTTTTACTTGCTATCTTCAAGACATTGCCTCCATTGATGCAGTTTCTGCGGGTCTTGGCTTCCTTCAGTTTTGCCATCTCAACAGTTTCAGAACGAAGTTCATACTAGGCTTCTCCTTGTTCATGGGTTTGTCGGTGCCACAGTACTTCAGACAATATGATATGCTTACAGGACATGGCCCTGTTCACACTCGTGGTAGATGGGTATGTCTCCTCCAACAATCACCGTTATTTTTCTAAGAAAAATGGTTGATTATTGATGGCGGCAAACTCACTTGCACATAATTCTTGATTTCTTCGTGTTTGTGGGATGTGAATCATGTAGCCATTGCCCAACACCATGCAAGGAAAGAAAAAAAAAAAAAAGCAACCTGAAGTTCGATTTTCTTATAATAATCATTTGAAGATGAGAACCAACAGCCATATTTCATTGTCTACAAATGGTAGCAGCATGAATTCTATATTAACATCTTACGGTCTCAGCAGACATTTGGAACTGCTTGCATGACTGTAACAAAACTACCACTTGATGATTTCATCTGCCTCTCACATTGAGTTGGACGAACCTAGACACTGATCCATGTTTGTACTTATGCCGGTTTGCAATCGATTCAGACTAACCAAATTGCTATTCTTGGCACAGTTCAACGACATAGTGAATGTGATATTCTTCTCGCCTGCTGTCGTGGCTGCTATTGTTGCATTCTTCCTTGACAGCACCCTCTGTTTTGGGGACAGAACGGAGCGAAGGAGGGATAGAGGATGGCACTGGTGGGAGAAGTTCAGATACTTCAAAATGGACTCACGGAGCGAGGAATTCTACTCACTCCCTTACAACCTCAACAAGTTCTTCCCTTCGATGTAGAAATGCCTTTAGCAGCAGCAGCAGCAGCATATCTCATGTTTGCCAACTCTATGCGCTTCCCGATCGAGCCACACTGCGAGGTTACATTGCAAATTATGTTTGAAGACAGAGAATCAGATATACTTGGTGGTTTTCTTCGTTGTGGCAATACCATGATCAAGTTACTCACCGAGTTAAAAATTTCGAAGGTGTTCAGAGAATCTTCTTGTCTAGCACACGATTTGCATGCATCATATTAGCTTATTCGTTATATTCTCCTTAAAGCAAAATATATATGTTTGTCGTGCAGTGTATCTCTCACATCACATCTTTGGGTCTGCAATCCTTCTCCAGATATGACGTGTATGCTCGTTTCACAGAACCAAATCTTTGTTCCTCCTCGCCCTGGAACTAATTAAGCGGACGTCGTAGATGTTTATCATCTTATGATATAAAATTTAATAACAACATCATATAATCACAACTCAAAATGGGTTAGAAGAATATTTATTTAAAGTTAATTGAATCATAAACGTTTGGTATTATTAAATCATATATCTGTCAAATAGAGATGTCTGTGATCGCTCCGAGCTCCTTCGGGAGTTAAAATTAAAATGCACACATATATACCCACTTTAACAAAGCTCAACCTTAAATAATTCCTTCCTCTTGGCTCTTGCCCACTAAAAAAAATAAAATTAAGGCAGAAAGATAAGGTTTGCTTCTGACTTGAAATAATTCCGTAGAGATTAGTCTGTCTGAGGTCCCTCCCTTTTTTCAACAACTTGGAGATGTTGGACTACACGCTGCGTCAATGTCACATTTGGTGCGGGTTGGCGGCTTGGCTTTGACAAATGGTGGTTTGAGCGTGAGCTTGAATCGTAGCTCAAATACAAAATCCGAAGATGGCAAGTACACGACTACCAAACACCTGCAATCGCAATAATTTACTCGTCTAAAGATAACGATATCGATTTGTTATAGATCTAAATCACATGGTAAGGAAAAAATTGTTATTATTATTATAAAAAATATTAAATATACGATTGCAATAATTTAATAATTAGTTGACGAGATCTTCCGTCTGAATCACGTAAACTAAAAAATTACTGCTACCGTATACAAAGTCTTAACCGTGTATCACAAGTAATTAAGATGAACTGACGGTTTACGATTTGACTTTTAGCATATGATAATGGTGCGTGATCGATCGACAAACAATTAAACATTCTAGTTAGTAGTACAGTACATGGGCAGGATCCTAGATTTCCAGGAAGCTGAAGTCCAATCCATAGCACAGCATAGTTGATATTTCGGTTTCTTGTAAACTCTACCAATTAACGTCAGGAAAATAAGATTCAATCGATGATCCGTTGTTTAATTTGTCATGCATTTGTAGGCCAAGGAGACCAACGTTTCAAATCCCATTCCCATTTTCGTGACGAAGACGTTAATATATTTGCTTGAACTCGCTAATTGCATTTAAATCAGAATTCCACATTTGCTGACTTCCAAAATTTAAAGTTTCGGACTGGGGCCTTGTCTATTATGTCAAATTAGAACTCCCAGTGGGGTTGTCCTCCGAGCCGATTCCAGGATTTTTATATATATGTGTATCATCTTAATCTCTCTGGGCCGGCCAGCGTCTTGCTTCACATTCACACATATTAGCATCGTCCCATCTGCTTCACACGATGGAGAAGAAGATGGCCGCCTGGCTCACACCTCTTCTTCTTCTCCTCCTCCTGTCCGCGACCACCGTGCCATCTGAAGCCGCCTCCTCCTCCTCCTCCTCCTCCTCGTCAGGGGTTTGGGTGCCTGCCTGGCGTGCTTATGCTGCGGCCCCAAGCCACTGTTCGGTTGCTGCCCTTCACCTTCACCTTCACCTTCACCACCAAGGGAGTAATGGAGTATTCCAGCTGCACGCGCACGTCATCAACGAAATGGTTACGAGTAACGCTAATACAATAATGATGATGATTATAATAAATAAATAAATAAATAAATAAGATTATTGCTACCTTGCGAGAAGCATTCTTCTAAATCTTTCCAGACTAATTAGCTGCGGTGCCCAAATATATATATATATATCACGGACATGCCAAAGATCTTTATCCAACAAAAAGCAAATGTGGTTGTTATACATAATTGATCAAAACGTATTCCTCTGATTATTCTTGTCGAGAGGGTCATGAATCTATAATTAATTATTTTTTTGTGATCATCGCGATTCCAACTCAGGTACGTAGTCATCCCCGTTAATTAAGCGGCTTTGAAGCATAGGCTTGCAGTTGGATCATTGGAGCTACAATTTTAAATTTAATTAACGGTAAATGACAATTCTTTCTTTCTTTCTTTCTTTGTATTATTGACGTAGGACCGTATCTTGACGTACTTTTTATTTGCGAATTTTTAGATTCTTTTATGTTTGCAAGTGCTTGCAAAGGAAATCAACTTTAATGCTAACTAAAAGTTTAAATTAAATTTAATTATTGATGAATAATAGATCCTCCCTTACATAAAATCGAATTCTTTATATTTTATGTTAATGTAAAATTTTGTTTTAATAAAGATTTAGTCTATAGCTCACGTATGAAAGTGTACGTGTGAATAGGTGACTCTGATGCAATCTCAAAAAATGAACAGTCTAAAAGTGGAAAAAAAAATAAAAAATTCGATTTCATCTCTCCATCAAGAATACTTTCTTTTTCTTCTTTTATAGTTCATTGGTATGGAATTTGAAAATTTTAGTCTCTAAGTTATTAAGGTATAAAGTTTTATACAATTTAAACGAGGAAAAATACTAATATAGTCCAATAACAAAAACCATCCATGTTGTCACTTCCACTTCCACTTCCACTTCCACGTTCATTTATTTATTATTTGTGGAAGAGAATAGGGATATATATAACGCTAGAAATTTTTTTTTTTTTTTGGAAAGTGATAGGCATTGTTTAATCTTGAACCCAAATCAATTTTCTCTTCGGCCGTTCACCGAACGAGGAAAAATTCCCTGAGAAGAATCTGATCGGAATAATTCAAAAAAATATTTATAAAAAAATTTGCAAAAAATTACCTAATCGAAACAACTCACGATCACCCAATCAAATAAAAGTTATCCGTCCCGCTCTCTCTCTCTCTCTCTTATCTTCTGTCTGGGCGCCGTGATGGAGGCTCTGGTCGTTTCCCGCCAACCCCTTTCTCTTCCCATCGACGGCCGATGCGGCACGTCTGCGACACCAATGCGGCGACGACCGAGCCCTAGAGCCAGAGTCTCTTGCTCCTCCCCGCGATGTCCACCTGTTCGTCCACTCTCCATACTTTTTTGTTTTTCGTTTCACTTTGAATGATTCCGTGAAAGTCATGCATCTTTGTGGCTTCTCGCCTCCTTTCCTTAGGTTGTCGATGATGATGATCACGATGCTACCAAGCCGGTCTACAAGCCCGGCGTCTTGGACGATCTCTTCCTCGCCTTCTTCCGGAGGAAAATGGTGGAGGTGAGTTCCCCATTGTTATCTATCTTAATCATGCCGTTTTTGCTTCTCGTGTTCATTGATAAAGTCGGTTTGGAAAGGGAAACTTCGATTGATTCCTATTTGTGACGTGAGATGTTTGAGTTCTTCATGTCATGTTAAACGTGAGAGATGAAACTTTTGTATGGCATCAGTCCTGCACAACGGACCATGGGAATATGATAATTTGACGCTATTCTATCAATATCAATTAAAGCCCAAAGGTGGCAAGACACAGAAGTTTTACAAGAGAATTGATTATCTAATGATCTGCAGTGATTCTCTGAACCTGGCAGTTTTCAAGGATTATTATACTGGATTCCATGGTGTATGTGTGCATGCCATATTCGTTCAAGAGATTTAGAAGGAAATATAATTTCATTGTCATGACAATGGTGTTCCAACGGAAATGATGACTTTGATTTTACCAAGTTTGAAATCAAGTGGATTTTTTTGTCCCATATTTTTCCATAAAATATTTTATCCATGTATTACAACATGTCTTGTATAATTGTAGACACATTCATACACCTTTTAAATTGAAATTCAGATACAATAGTTTCACACAATTCGTCATAATTCCTAATGGTATGTTCTTATAGAGCCATGCATTACTCAAGATTTATTAATCGACCACTTTCTCACTTTATGTAAGGATTGTTCAAATGCAATGACTGATTTTTTAATACCAAAATTAACATTTTCAAAATCAAAGAAAGAGTTGAGTGGAAAAGAGGGAGAGATATATGTTATCAATTTGCTTGAGTTTGGCGATAGAATGCAAAGAAAGAATAGAGACAAAAGATGATGGAAAGAATTATGCTTCTAGTTGTGCACCCAGCTTATGACAGTCTTTATACAAGAAAACATACAGGGTGTAACACAACTTATTGAATACCCAAGAAGAATCTATGACAACAATCTGGAAGAAATCAAAAAATTCAGCTTATTCCAACACAACCCTTTATCTTGATGGAGTTGGGCAGAGTGAGATCTATGTACAGTAACTGAAACTGATCTTATGAAAGAGCTTTGCCAAAGATGAAAAGTTTCCAAGATAAAGGTATATGGAAAATCTGGGTATCCCATGAACCACAAGTTCTTTCTAATAAGATAAAAACCAAAACCAGCCACTTGAGACCAGGACCACAAGAATTTGTAACTCTCAAATTGTTTCACTTTGTTTTATATTCTTATCACTAATTGTAAAACATTTTTTGTACATTATGTAGATAATTGATTCATTTTTCGTCAATTTGATTGCATATTCTTATTTCAAGTCTCAAGTAATTCTTTTTACCATAAAGTTATAGGAAGTAGGCTGGGATTCAAAGAAGCCTCGATATGATGGATTAATTGAAGTTGCAAACCGACTTATGGTGAAGGGAAGAACCAATTCAGAAATCATAGAATCTGCGGTATTTTATTGAATGCTCTTCCTTTTAAATTTTAATATTTTATGATATATTTTATGCCACATTAGTTACAATAATTGATTAGATGATGCTATGCATGGAGTCAAGAGACACCTTGCTACTGAGGTGATTTTGAGTGTAGGCCATATTTAGAGAAAAAATGTGCTCATGAATAAATTCTCCATTATCTTGGGTACACTTTGTGTACTTGTTGATCACCTTGTTCTTGAATTCAAGGACCATGCATCACCTTTCTATAGGGAAAAGCTAAATTCTTTGTGGAAACTTTTTTTTTCAGGAATGTATAGATCTCTCACGACCATTTCTTATATTGTTTTTTTGAAAACCTAGGAATTTTTAGCAGCATGCAGGAAAATTCAGTCCAAATGAATACAAATAACAAGGTGGGAAAAAAAACTTGCCAATGATCATAACTCATGCTAAATACAGCTTTCCACAGCATCTATTTCACTCCTTTAACCAAAAACAAAATACAATGCACTTCTAGTCATATAAACGGATGCCTTCCCTGGCATGTTAGCTTTACATCTGAACCATTAACTTGTACATTCATATTTTATGGGAATGGTTCTTCCTATTGTGTCAATATATGACTTCACATTCTCAATGTTTAATTGAAATTGGTATTTATTCTGCCTGGATATGCTCTCTTTCTATTGTTTGTTCATTGTTTTCAGTTTTTCTTCTTTTAATCTTACCAGCAAGATAAGGTTTTGCAATTATCCAGAGTCTTGAAAACCCCAAAATCTAGGTTTTTGTGAAGATATTGCAAGCTACTCCAAAGACTAGGTGTAGAATTTAGAAATCACATCCTTCATCACTTTGTCATGAATAAAATAACAATTGACTTTGGTGTGCTTGGTACACATGTAACATGGCATTATTTGTCATAAAAGTTTCAGTTTGATTGTTACAATGCATGGCATGGGAGTTAGTTATAAAACTAGGAATGTTTAGTGTTGAGGTGGTGGAGTTTAATATGTTGAGATTTGCATTCTTAGTCGAGGTTGGTTCTACTGAAGGGAGTGGTGGATGTCTGTTGCCAATGATGATATACTTACAATAGATGGTGTACCTAATTGTTTATAATCTTAGAACCACTATTGAGAGGTACAAGAGTCAATAAAGGGAGACACAGAATATTAATGTGGTGTGTTTTAGAAAGAAAAAGACTATTTATAGAATATATTGATATTATAAAGGATATGCATGAAAGAGTAGTTACTAATATTAAAACTATAGGAGGAGAAACTAAAGAATTTCTAATAAATATAGGTTTTCATCAAGAGTTCTCTTTTAGTTCACATCTGTTTGACCTAATTATGAATGAAATAACTAAAGAAATTCAAGAAGAAATATCTTAGTGTATGTTATTTATTGACAATATTTTTGGTTGATGAAAGTAATGTAATATTTGTTTCTAAATTAGAATTATGGATAGGTACTTTATAATTTAAAGAATTTAGATTGAGTTGGCCAAAAATTGAATACTTAGAATGCATGTTCAACAAAAATATGAATAATGATGAAAGTATACAATTAGATGGTTATGAAATTCATAAAACTAAGACTTTTAAGTACTTAGGATCTATAATAAGTAGTAATAGAAGAATGTTATTCATAAGAATAGAGTAGTTGAAATGGAGACATACTTCTTAAGAGTTATATGATAAGAGGATATCCTTAAAATTTAAATGAAAGTTTTATAGAACTACTATTTGCTTGATTATGCTTTATGACTCAAAATGCTAGACTATAAAACATGATTACATGAAAAAAATTATTGTTGTAGAGATGTAAGCTAATATTATAAGGGATAAGTTAAAAAACGATTTTATTAGGAATAGAATAGGAGTTACATAAATTGAATATAAGATAAAAGAAAATTGACTTAAGTGGTTTAGTCTTATCCTTAGGAAGTCAAATGATGCACCTAAACAGAGGAAGAGAATTAATTAGTACAGAAAAAGCTAAAACAAGTAGAAGAATACTTCAAATTACTAGGTTAAAAATTGTAAAAAAAGATTTAAATTTATGTAATCGAATAGCAAAATTCAAACATAGATAGAAATACATAAAAAAAAAGATTTATGTAGATGACCCCATATAATAGGATTATGATTTGGATCATTATTGTTGTTGTTGTAATTACTTGACCTCTACTACACAAAAAGATGCTAGTGAACATGTTTTTTGGATAAGGTGTGTAGTGAACCATGTTACCTTTATTTGTTGTAAAGTTACAAGATTTCTCCATTATAATAGTAATTTTTTCACCACATGTCCATATCTTCAATCCCAGGTGCGAGTACTGAGATCATTGTTCCCCCCATTCTTGCTAGAACTTTTTCAAATGCTCATAGCACCTCTAGGAGGGGGTAAATTTGCTGCTGTGATGGTTGGTAAGAAATTATTTCACCATTCGTTAAATAGCTATTCCCACTCAATTATCTTCTTTTTTCATTTATATGCTAAGTTGCTAGTGTAATGTTCTTTATTAATTCATGCTGAAACTTACAGCATGATGCCTCTTAGATTGCCTTTGTGTGTCTCAGTTTTGGCAATGTACCACTTGTGATGGCATTTTAGTTCTAACATTTAAATGCAGCAAGGGCAACTGTGTTATCTTGTCAATGGCTGATGGGGCCATGCTCCATTAATTCAGTTGATGTTCCTGGTAGATCCAACTGGAAAAGTGGGGTAATATTGTTATCCCCATGATTTCATCTTTTTTATGTATTACTAACAAATTTATAATACTTCCCTTAATCCCATGTCCCTATCAATCTCTCATTCTCTTGTTATAGCTTTTGCTTTGATTTGTATAGGTACTTGTAGAAAGGTGCAGGTACTTGGAAGAAAGTAAATGTGTAGGGATATGTATCAACACGTGCAAGCAGCCAACCCAGGTCAGTTGGCATACGCGGCAGTATGATTGTTTTCAGTCAATTTTCAATGTGCATTTTGATTGTAATGCATTTTCAGATGTACTTTTGAATCATGTCATCCATATTGATTTTTTTTTGAATTACGGAAAATCTCTTGCTTCATACTTGGTGAATGCATAAATGTATGGCCACAGGCGAGAAAAGGCTAAATTTATTTTATACCTTTGTAAAAGCCGTTGCGAGAGTTTTTTATGCTGAAACTGCACAATGTTTATGAACTGCAGCACAAGCCCTTATCAAAACAGGCTTTGTAGGGTGCTTTATTTAGGTGTATGCAAGCAAGGTTTTTTAACCTGATATTGTCACGTAATTGCTCTAGTAAACAGGAGATCCTCAGTTTATATTCTGGTTGAAACTGGTGATGGCACAATTATGATAATCAAACGCTCTGTCCTAATCTACCAGGGAAAATCAATAGGGCTATAAAACAATGTCATGTGACTGATATGAAGAAGATGAAAAAGCTTTGTGGATTGCTTTTTCCATGCTCAAATAGCAGAATCTCAATCACTTCGAATTTTGATAATGTCAAGGACATGACATTAAGAAGAATCTCTCTAGAAAAATTTAATAAAAAAGTCATAATAAAGGAGATTTTTGTCTGGGTCATCAATTTAAATAATACATCTTGATATCAGGTCAAAAAGTTCATTAGGTATCATATCAATAATTCTTTTGGAAAAATGGAGAATTTTTTTGACTAACTAATTGCATATTTACTTCTTGTAAACCTTGATTTACATGCCTTCCATGTCTTATGTCATCTCCATTATAGACATTCTTCAAGGATTATATGGGTGTCCCTCTAACGATGGAGCCAAATTTTAAAGACTACAGTTGTCAGGTATTTGCCTTTTTTCATCTTATCGATATTTAAGCAGCTATGTGCTACCTTTAACTATTATACATTACACATTAATTTTATTTTCTTAATTTAAGTGTTGTGAACATGAGAACAGTGAAGTTTTCTCTGGTCTGATCATTCTGATCAGCCAGGTTTTGTACTGGTTATTTCTAATTAATGTTATCCTTGTAACAACCCTTAAAGTCATCTATCACAAAGTGGAAAATTAGGCCTTTTATAGTCACTATGCTATTTTTTAACTAGCTAGAGTAGGATGAAAGTCACAACATTACATGCTTACAATGTTTAGATTCCCAACCTGTTAGACTGCAAACACTTCATTATATCTAGAACTATTCACATTGTTGTCACATTTTCTTTGGTTAGGTTCCTCTCCTACATCTTTGATGCCCAAGCTATGTGCAAATAATCATACTAATTTGCACCGTTTCTCCTAACATAACCCACCAAACAGGTTCAAATGTCATGTGATACCATAGGTGATAGGCTTTGTATGTGTCATTCTTATGTTCTAAATAAGCAATGTGTGATCATATTTAGAATACAAATGTTTGTCAGGAACTAGAAATGTACGTGCAAATAGATTTATGCCATGAAATAACTCTAAGTTGAGAGAACTAAGCAATGGAACAGATTTTCTTTTCTGATAGTTTTTAGTCAAAATCAATATGATATTCAAAGGTGGGTTTTTTTCTGTTCAGGAATTTGAGAGCATAATTTAAGGGACAAGACGGGGATAAACTTAAGACTTAAAACCTGATAATCAATCAGATAAATAACTCTTTGGCTAATACATGTGCATAACCGGGCATTTATTGATAAGCGGGAATATAATTTTCATAAAAAAGCATCATAATTGTCTTAGTGATGCTTGTATAGATAATTACATATATTCCCAACTATATTCAGGTTAGCAGTTTCTTCATCTAAAGTTTCTAGATATTCAAAAGAGGATATGTATCTTGGATCAAAACAGTGGGCCTAGGCCATTTTCATCTTGGAATGTCTGGGAGGTGTGGCTAAGTCCAGAAAGCTTCTGAAAAGTGAGAAGGGTGTACGGTATCTGATAGCCTGATACTTTAGTGGCTTGGGTGGGAAGAAAGAAGCCAACGAATTTTTTATGGTAGAACTCTTACCTTTAGCTGATGGAAAGAGAAGTTGCATTGCCTTTTTTTGAATGATTTTTTTTACCTTTTTCGAAAAATCGATAATTACATATAAAATTAAAGCAAAGTGGATAAAATGTTAAATGCTTGAAATTTGTGTGTTAAAAGTAAGTCTCCAAGTTTAGATGGTGGTTTTATTGAACATGTATACTACCTGGCAACCTGTAATCAAATGCAGGCTTCTTGCCTCGCTAATTTGTCATTTTCTCTGAACGGTATAATGTTCTCAACTAAATATAAAAAAAGTGTTCTTGAACTAAGTTACCTCGTCATGAAATTGGCTCATATTCATTGTGAATAAACGGAGATTTTCTGTATTTGTTGATTGTATTATCTACAGTTCAAGTTTGGAGTCCATCCTCCTCATGCCTTCGAAGATGAATTTCTCAAGGAGCCGTGTTTGGACATTTGCCCCACTGCCAATCGTCGCAAAGTGTGTGGGAGCATTGATACTGAGCAATGCCCAAAAGAACAGTAATAGCAATTATTATACACCTATTCCGGTTAATTTTATTTTTTGTTAGTAGTGTTTTTGTTTGGGTTTAAACTTAAGAAATCGCACACTTTATTGGTGGCGTTTTTGCTGGGTTTTGAACCCATGACTTTGTCTTGTAGACTTTATATACCTTGTGGTCCGTGTAAAACAAGGGAAAATCAGTCGTGGTATCGGTTAGTTTCTAAGCCGGTCTTATGTTACAAGGTTTGTTCTGTATATCCAATCTAGTATGTTCTTTTGGTATTTTAGTTTCAAGGCTTTTTGCCCTGGACCTTTAATTTGTGCATTTATATGTTAAATCAGAGTAAAATAACAGCTTGATTTGTACGAAGAAGATAAAATGGATATGGGAGGTGGTATTCCTTGCTTCGTCGGAAAAGTGAATTTTTTTTTTGACAATGCTTGAAAGCAATGTAGAACGCACCGACTTTTCTCTACTGAATTTGAATTGAATTGCCTGCTTCTTCAGAGGAAAAGTATTATTTTTGTCATCGGTGAGGGATTTCGGCTTTTTATAGGATGAGAAGTCCAATATGGTTGATAGACTGGATTTTAAATCCCCCTCAAACCTACGTAGTTTGGAAGGAGATGAAAAAAGAAAAGAAAGAAATCATAAATCATTGGTGTTTGTTCTCCCCCCCTCCCCTCTCTCTCCCTGCTCTCACCCCGGAACTGGGAGGCAGAATCGAGGCAAAGCAGTAAGCACGACGGAGATGTCTTCGTCTCGTTGTTCGTGTGGAGGGGAGGGATGACGAGAGATCTCTGGCGTCGTGGACTCCGAAGATAGAGAGAGAGGGGGAGAAATCCAAGGTGGGAGTTGGTTGTTTTCCGATGTGGACTTTTTTTTCCCCCTTGGCCTCACACGTACCGATGATATCTATCATACGTCCCAAAAACCCATTGTCATCTTCTTCTCCCTCCTCGTCATATATCTACCGACTGACTGATTCTACTCCCCGAGTCTACTACGTACACACTCACACCTGTGGCAGCAGCCAGTCGATAGCCCGTGACTCACGCTGCCGCGCGCAGCCCAAGTGACAGTGGGTCGCGGTCCACAACTCCCGATCGACGTAATAACGTAGCCACGGCGTACCGCTGACGGAGATTCCCTGCGAGTGACATGCGACTCACGAGACGAGTATGATTTTTATTTTCCTAACAATATATTTATTCTCTAAGTACACACACAAGACATCGACGTGAAATTTTTTTTTTTTTTCCCTTCTCTTTTATCGCATTCACCTCTTTTCATTTTTCCTTTTTTAATGTCATGTCATTAAATTTAAAAAGTCACAAACAAATGGGTCTTGTCAACCAACAACCATTCATGGCATCCGTCGTTCTTGTTCTGTTGTTTTTATATTCATGGATCGGAATTTAAATTACGGATAAAAAATGATTAAAATAGATCGACATGGCCTTTTTCTTTTTCTTTTTTTACGTCAGATCGGCATCAGCATGGAAATGAAAATAATAAGAGTAAAAGGTATGGGGGGGGGGGGGTAGAGGGTGGACGGAGGAAGAGGCGGCAACAGCAGCAGCACACGGCTCGGGAATCCAGACCTCGAGAAGACGCAAGGGCACCTCAGACTCCGAGAAACGGCACCAGCGGAAGGAACCCTTTCCCATGACCCGAAGGCTTTTTTTTCCCCTTCTTTTCTCCCGCCCCGTAGTGTGACCGACGCCACGCCACCCACCCGTCTCGAGAAGAGGCGCACGATGGATTCATTCACGCAACACAAAAAAGCACCTCATGCACCCCAACACGGGAATATTAATTTTAAAATACAAAATATCGTGTATTCTTTTTTTTCTTTTTTTCTTTAAAAAAAAAAAGGTGAATTTGATTCAAGCAACAACACTCTCAGTTATGCATCAAAGAATTTCTTACAATATATTTAAAGATTAAAGTTTATTAAAAATTCAACGGTACTTGTAATTTTAAATTATTATTATTAAAAAATATTACTTTAAATATCTACCAGTTTCTAAACTACCGTATGTTTCTCTCGTAGATACATGTAAATTAAAATTTGTCAATTCTGCTCATTAATTTTTTTAACCATCAGATCCAAAAAAATCTTTCTAAAAACATAACGGCATTAAGTTCAGATTTTAGCCATAATAGATTATATTATATTATAAATTAATAATCCGTGTAATTACTTTTCTACAAAAAAATCAAATATGTAAAAAATGCGGAAGAAAATCCTAGAAATACATTATTATTATTATTATAATGATGATAGTGCTTTCACCTAAGTTTACATTAAATATTCTTTTCGTCAAAGATCTTACAAATTAAAGATAATACAAACCACCATTCTTAATAAAGGAAGTTTATAGAGGAGCCATTTCTCGTAAAATCCTAGACCACCATTCTTACTTGTTTAATAACTATGGCCATGTATGGTTCCCATTTTCCATTCCTTTTTTGTGTTGACGATGGTTGATTTTTACTGTACCGTAAAAGATGATGTAATCTAATAATAATCATCAAAAAATAAAAATGTGTTCCTTTTACGTGTCTAGAGATAACAGTCACGGATAGGTTTGTAGCGTAGTCTGCAAGACGGACGTTTGACGAGAAATTTGAAACGCTTGTCAAGTGAAAATAACCCACGGTCAAAGGCAGCAGTAGAAAATGCACATGCTGTCTGCAGTAATTACCATCTCCCAAATATATATATATATATATATATATATGAAAAAGATATGGAGAGGGCCTGTGATTATTTCTCGTATTCGAATCGACGACTCCGTTCCCGTTGTTCCCGTACCCATCGTAGAAAAACCCAAATGATTAGGTAATGCTTGAAGATTTCCTTGATCTCCGTAGTTAATGGCTAGTGTCGTTGTGTCCTGTTCATCGCAGTTTATGTTGTGAAGAGAGGCCCAGTCTACTGTATAAATATATATATATATAGACAGAGAGAGAGAGAGATACAGGGGTGAATGATTTAAAAAGAAATATAATGAACTTTGGGTGAAATTGAGAAGAAGGTGGTGGTGAGGTCTGATGAATATAATTATACCTGGAGTAGCCGAACAGACTGCCCATCACGTCAGGCAGAAAACTGAAGGAAAATGGCAATTGATTGGAAAAGCACCTCAAGAAAAAGAGAAGAGAGAGAGAACAGTAGACAGCAGGGAAGAGAAAGAGAAAGGAAGAGGTGACATTAGAGGCTTGGGAGTGTCCGTGCACAGATTCCCAAGCACAGACCTCCTCCCTCTTCTTTCAGCTTCAGGTCTCCTCCAGTCTCCCCCTCCCATGGGTGTGTTCTACTGTGCCGTAACAGTCCCTCAGTCCCATGATATTACATCACTACCTGTCCTCCCCCCCCCCCCATACCACATTTCATTTTGTTTTATTTTATTTATGCATGCATATAATTCTTCTTTCCTGGCCAATACATACATCATTTCTATTTATTACATGGCAGGAGCAAGATGATATTAATATTTTATATATTCAATGAAAATAATTAATAATTATAGTAAAACAAATGCTATGCTAATGCTTTTTTTTGTCTAAGTCAAGATCTTTTCCATGTTTCGAATTAACGATAAAAGATTTTTTTAACCATCGTAAAAGGATCTTGCAAAGTATATATGAAGTTTCTTTTTGTTGTATTATTTTTTACCAACATCAGCTGTCCATAGTCGTTGTCACAGTGACGTGGACGCGAAAGCACCCATCTTTTCCTGTCCGTCCATCAGATACTTCGTCTGCCGCTGTACCTCTTCATTTGCGCCGTGTTTCTTCCCGCGGATTTGATTCCCAACAAGTCACATCTCTTCCTTTACCATACCAACCATCATTATTATCCTTATCGTCGTTATTATTATTATTAATCATCTTCATCTTCCCATGCTCTGTGGAAACTGCAAGACTTTCGCGGCAAGCCACTTAAGTGATCCTGAGCTCTCTGGTCTGGCTGCTGCGAAGAAGAGGTCTTATGGGTTCTTTGGGCGAGGAGTATGCTGCCAAGAAGAAGGCAATGTGGCTCTACCCCAAAGTGTCGCGCTTTAATCCCACCGAGAGATGGGGGCACTCTGCCTGCTACCTTGATGGGGTCGTTTATGTTTTTGGGGTATGCGCATTTGATGCAAACCAGCACTGACTGACTCCTTCTTCTTCTGATTTATTGTTTTTTTGTTGGAGATTATAGGCTAAGATTGCTCTGCAAAAGCTTTTGCCTTCTGATAGATGATAGTTTCTGGTTTTGATCGATCATGCCACTAGTGCAAGATTGCTGAATGGTTGGTTACTTGAGTCCATTTTTGAGATTTCTGCATTTCCTTTACACAGTGAACCCCCCTGTTCCTTTCTTCATCCTCAACCTATTTTATTGCGATGGGGGCTTTCAAAATTTGGTGTTTGTTTTCGTTTCTTCCAGGTTTGGTAGTTCGCATTTGTCTCTCTTTATTTGATCACTCCTTCCTACTTGAACCCTTCGTGAACGGAAAAGTGCTTGTGAGATTCTTGCCCAAAATTTTTTTCCCAAGCAAATGGGTGACGATCACATGCTTATTGCCCGCCATTACCATTTCATCGAAATTATGAACTCCCAACGATCGTAGCATATGCATTCCAACAATCTTTCAGGGCTCAAGCTCAAACCCAAAAGTTATAAACTCTCAGCCCAACAATACCCGCAGCAATAGATTGATTACATGTTTTTTTCCCCATGTGTTGCTTGAATCGCAGGGCTGCTGTGGGGGCTTGCATTTCAGCGACGTCCTCAAGCTCGACCTGGATACCATGACATGGAGCATTCTGTCCACCACCGGCCAGCAGCCAGGCACCCGCGACAGCCACAGCGCAGTGCTCGTAGGCCACAAGATGATGGTGATAGGAGGAACCACCGGGACCAAGAAGGTCAATGACGTCCACATGCTTGACTTGAGGACGAAGGAATGGAGCAGACCACATTGCATTGGAAATCCACCGTCGCCGCGCGAGAGCCACACTGCCACCGTCGTCGGACACGAGAAGGTCGTGGTGTTCGGAGGGAGCGGAGAAGGTGGAGGAAATTACCTCAACGACGTGCACATACTGGATCTGAAGACGATGTCGTGGAGCTCTCCCGAGGTGAAAGGTGACGTACCGGCTCCGAGGGACAGCCACGCTGCGGTGGCCATCGGGAGCAAGCTTTTCGTGTATGGCGGCGACTGCGGTGATCGGTACTATGGTGAAGTTGACGTCTTCGACCTTGGCACTCTCACATGGACAAGGGTATAACTCTTGGATCCCACTCTTCTGGTCATCTTCCTCGATGATGATCCATCTGTTCCGTGTTCCATGTTAATGTTTTCTTAGCACTTGAATTTAGTGAAGGCCTTCTTCCATAATCAACCCGCGATGTGTATTATTTTCTTTGATTCTGATAATGGTGTGACGCTTTTGTCTAGAGTCGAAGACCCAACCACAACCTCATTATCCGTTAGATTATTTTTCTTCTCTGTTGGAATGATTAACCAAATCATGTGGTTTTTCCCTTATTCCTAAACAGCAAAAAAAAAAAAAAAATTCCTACCGCCATGATCTTTGTCATTCAGATACCTATGGCTAGTCACAAACCATTTTACCGTTTATATGCTTAAGAATATTTTAATTGGTGGCCTCCACTGTATTTCACAATTAGCATTATTGTTCGTCTGATATCAGCAGATGAAAAATATGAGCCTTTTGCAGCATTCAAAATTGGTTTGGTTTTATCTGGATTCTCGTTAAGCGAAAGAAAAAAGATGTTTTCCTTTTCACACGATGATAAATCAACGGCCCGGATTCATGTCAAATAATTGGTATTTATGATTTTTTTTTTCTGCAGTTGGCTGTTCAAGGATCTACTCCAGGTGCCAGAGCAGGGCATGCAGCTATAGGCATTGGAAGCAAGGTAGTACTCAAACGTTGGTGATGGTACCATCTATCTGTTAGCAATGGATATAGCATGGTTGATGTGATAAAATAAATGAATCTTAGGTTCAGGTTAAAATATTAAAACATTATGAACGCCCCCAAAAAATGCTTCTTCTTCTTCTTTTTTTTTTTTTTTTTTATGTTATTTTTCTTTAGAAAGTCAGCGTCACCGCAAAGTTTGTTATTCAAATGCAATGTGGTAGGTTTGTGTAATAGGAGGTGTGGGGGACAAACACTATTACAATGACGTTTGGATTCTGGACATCAACACTTGTTCGTGGCATCAGCTTGATGTTTGTGGTCGTCAACCTCAAGGGCGCTTCTCCCACACTGCTGTGGCTACGGACACCCACCACATCACCATATATGGAGGGTGAGTGTGTTAGGATTGATAATCCTTTCTCCCTTGCCTTTGCTTCGGTGCATCATCGCCTCGACCAGTTTTGGTGGATGACAATTCACAGGTGTGGAGAGGACGAGCGCCCGCTCAATGAATTGCTCGTTTTGAAACTAATGGCGTTAGAGCAGCAGCCCGGCAGCGACGGTCGTTACGATATGTCCATGTGTAAAGTCTTCGGCAACCGCTGGAGTGAGTTCAAGCACAAGGTCATCAAGAACTCGGCAATTTTGGTAGGTATGGTTTATACCGTTAATGGTGGTTTTGCGGCACTAACCTAAAGTGTGGTTGCTATTATCATTGATTAATGTTTCATGTCTTTTGCTTGTGTAGAGGAAAGGAGAACCAAATCGGGGTGGCCATGGAGTGGAAGCACAGCCCAAGCAGTCTCAGTTATGCTCTTTAGGTTGGTGGTCTGTTGTTTTCCTCTAAAATCTACGTACGTAAATAAGAAGATAATAATAACACACACGCGCGTGGGATTCAGAAGTTTTAACAGGGCGTTGCTGTTTCAGATGAGTCGCGCAGGAAGAGGAGGAAGGCCTGCGATGTCAAAACGGTTGATCTCGAATCAGAACAAGAGGAGCATTCGCTGTCTCTGTCACAAAACTCTTCACCCTCTCATTCCGATCAGGAACAGAGCAATATCCACAGGATGAGTTCTTTACGTTCCAACACAATTCTGCCGTCTCAATGCTGCTGTGGCACGTGCAAGTCCCGACACGACCAGTTGAACCGCAAGCTCGGTGGCGACCAGGCCGAAAGGCATTCGAGACCGTTAAAGACGGAGCAATTCCTTCATGTCATGCAACCAAGCAGGCAAGAGCTGCAGTTTTTGGCGGTGGACCACCAGAAGAAGGCTCAAAATAGGCCGTCCGCCATGGTAAGAACCAGATTGCTCCGAAGGACTTCTTCTTTACCACCGTTGTTGCTTTACCTTGACCCGTGTTCTGTCCGTTGATCGATAATGGTTAGATGGGAGCTGAAGTTCGTGGCGTCGTAGATGGAGCTTTCGACGCTGGCTATCTCATGACTGCAAATGTCAATGGGCAGCTCTTCCGTGGGGTCTTGTTTCCTCCGGTGAGAAATCCGTTCTTCCCCTCTTGAGGTGCATTCCCACCCAGAATGAATAGCTGTTTCCTTATCGACGATGAATGATCCTTTGGATGTTCTTCTATGATTTCCGTGATATTCGCGAATGAAACGAGTATTGCAAAATTCCATGTCAGAATCCAATTAATGGAAATGACGTACGTATATCGTGATGCAAACTTTGGCATTTTACGAACGGACCCCGTGCAATTGAAATGGTAAGTATAAAGTTGAACGGACCCATACGTTTAGGACTAACGTCCCATCGATGTGTGCACAGGGCCCTGCTGTTAACGTCTCCAGACCGGCAACTCTTCCTCGGAGCCCATCAAGTCCTCTGGTACTTGCACGGTCGCCACCGACGTGTAACGCACTTCATCAAGCCCTTCCCATCCATGCCCGGCCTCTACACCAGTACTTTCTTTCTGGGTCTGGCCATGCCACCCGCCAATCAGGGCCAGCTCCTGGCGCCAAACCTCAGCCTTCCACCCTCAGCGGTGACCTGCAAGGTGTCGTCCTCACGCTGGGGGGTCCTGGGGGAGCCGACTGTTGAGAACCATATCGATATCCGGACGAAAGTTTTTGTTTTTCTTCTCCGCCTCTTCACTCCTCTTCTTCCTGCTTGTAAATTTTAGTTGATGGTGGAAATAAAACAAGTCTATACATGTTTGGTCCCTCGTCCTAACTTACCGAAGAGAAAGGTTGTTCTCTTCGGTGTTCATATGGTTGCTCATCTTGACAACTGATCCTGATCAATGATCAATCATCATATCAAACAATGCTGCCTTCTCTGGGTTGTCCTTGTCAAGGCGTGTGCATTGTCTGACCCTTTAATCAGAAGTATCGTTCGTCCAACAGGCAACAGTGGCAATGTAATTGGTAATTCTAGTTCTCGACGGCTCACGCGAGCACGTATACCCAGGAACATACCCAAAAAATAATCTCATGAATTTCAAGATATTTATTCTAGGGAAAATATTCAGGAGGTATTACACAATTGACACCATCCACGGACTACCTTCTGAGACATTGATTTTTAGAAAATTTGGAGACGTTTCTAAGAAAATTTTTACAAAATTTCTCTTCTAAACTCGCGCTAAATGAATGAAAACAATCTACGGCAACAGATCTATGCGCTTCATCCAACCCAAGAGAAAGGGTGTATATATATATATATTAAAAGATAGATAGCAAGTTCGTCACTTCCCGCATGACACACCATTTAGAACGCCCTCTTTCTCAAAATTGGCTTGCGCCCTTCTTTCCTACCTGTTACTGCGACAGACCCGAACGCAGCTGATCCAACAGCTACTTGATACAGTTCCTTCAGCCTTTGTGTTACATAAGTGCAGCAGACGAGGTATCAATGACGATGCACAGAAGACAGAGTAACAAGATTATCACTACAATGTTTTCTCACCTTGGTATACTGACGAAGAGAGCAATGACAGCTATTCCAACTACCAAAGGAAATACAGGAGCAGGTGTTATGTCCTGCCCGAGAAGAGAAAAGCAAATCAAATTAACATGGTTAGGAAAATACAATAACTATATAGGATAAATAGCCAGCAGAAAGCCAGAGACAAAGATTTCTTCAATAAAATAGATGCCATTCTTTTCTCTTTAACACCACACATACAAGAAATCAATCCTTAAAAAACTTCAACCATCTCTGTGTGTTCTCCACATGGTAGGGGCTTTTAAAGAAGAGATACCTGTTTTTGATGATATTCTTCAATATCATATCTAAGAGCACCAATATGAAGCTGTGGCTTCTCATCCAAGTTAACTTCAAGGACTTCAGATTGAAGTTTGTGGGTAGCTGAAGGGAAATGTGACACAAGCTGCACCAGATGCTTGCCCTTTGGCAGATCCCGTACTTCAAAATAATAGGAGAGTGGCAGTGGGACAATAGTTTCTATTTTTGATGAATCACTGGCTGATCTAATCTCCACAGAAAGATGTGCCTGTAATTCTTCAAGACGGATGCCTTCCACGTAGCCACTTAAAATGGTTATCTCTGGTTGTTCAAATACCACGAAATCCAGACTTCTGATATCCTCGGTGCCAACCTGCAAATAAATTTCGTCATGACTACGAAAACATAAAGATGCTTTCAATTATGAGTAAATCTATTAAAATAATTATTAAACTCGAATGCACCAAAAACTGTAAATGGACTTATGATAGCCATCACAAGGCTTGTCCCTACATGCATTGAAATTAATTAAGAAAATTTCAATGATAGTCATATCTTTTGTCACCAAGAAATAGCTAATAAGTGGTAGTTATGAGGGATTTCAGAAATGTTCTTATTGAGACATAATTGTACATGTTATCAAAATATACTTATTAGCATTATTACACTTCGTATTCTGATGTTATTTTAAGATTGTTTATATATTTTTGATGTTATTTAGGAAATAATAGGACCAAAAGCATACATAAGTATTATTAAATATCTATAAATATATAATATATACTCAAAAAAATTTAAAAATAATATTTAAATGGGTACCTAGGTGCCTTGATAACTATGGGTGCAACTTGATCTCAGAAAAGGGAATCATCTGAATGATCATTATTAACAATGGCCAAAGTCAAATTCCTAACGATGATATAAATATGGAAAAACCTTCATTTCAGTGGAGAAATATTTTGGAAGAAAAATTCGTAAGTTCAAAATTGAAGATGATCCATGTCTCAATATAATAAAAAGGAATAGTTCATTACATATATACTAAAAAGAAAGAAGAATATATTAATTCAGAAGACTAACAAAATATGGCCCATAAAGTAACAGATTGGATGAGTGACCTCAACAACCACTGACTCTGGAGAACTACGCTCAATTTCCAAGGTTCCGATGTCTTTTTTCTCCACAACCCTTATTAAATAGGTCGTGTGAGGAAGAAGTCCTCTCAAGCGGTAATTTCCAAGGGAATCAGTTGTAGTTTCCTCATAATAGCCTTTTGACTCAGATCGGGCTTCAAGATGAACTCCTCTTGGTACACCAGACAAAAGTGATACTCTCCCAAAGATGCTGCCAAAACAAATAAATTGTTTAAAACATTAAAAAGTACTCTTTTGCTACTGACAACTTTTGACAAAAGTTAAATCATTAAAGGGCCACTTTGTAAAAATTTGAGATAACTTTTGGCCTTGAGATTTTATAAGAAGTTCACTCTTCCACAAAAGTTTTGACAAACTGAAAATAGGGGAAATACCTTTGGTCAAAATCTTATTTAGCATCTCCCTTCAAAAAAATCATGAAAGCTTTCATATTTGAAAGCTAAAATTTTGATTTTTTGAGTTATTCAAAATCTCCATTCAGAGGTTAAAAGCTTAAAAAACCTTGATCTTGGAAAGTTAGCTAGATTCCATACCAAACCCAGCCTTAGTATATCAACAATCTGAGGTAGTTTTTGGTAACATGGAAAAAATACAAAAAAGATAATTTTCAAATGGCGACAATATCCCGTAGAGGCAAATCTCGTGAGATATATCTTTGTAAAGAAGCTAGTATAGATCTAAATTCTCAAGTATATTTAGGAAATCATAGTAGTAATGGTTCCATGATGTGTGAGAAATGGCATGCTTCAGATTTCAAAAGTACATTGTTGAATGGTCCCATATGAAAAAGGATGTAGAAGTCTTGGAACAGATTCTTTACTTATTGCTATATGATTTTGAATTGAATTTTAACATAGTATTAGAACATCAGAACTTTACATATGTCTGTAAGTCACTTGTCAACTTAGAAGCACCTTGCTTGGACGGCAAAATGACACTTGTCAGCTAGAGGGTTCACTGTAAGTATAGGAGAGTATTGGATAGTCCCAAATTGGAAAAAATGTAAAGGTCTTAGGTCTTATAACTTGGTAGATTCTTCACTCATTGTCATATGGTTTTGAGTTTGAATCTTAATAAATATAAAAATAACTACTTTTATACAAAAATTCCATGAGCTAACTCAAGCTAAGCTCTCTCAAAATCCAGTTTCTCACAAATTTGAATGATGTGGTGCCCAATTAGAATGTAAGAACCAGCACATAACCCCATCATGTCAGCCAAACAGTGATTATGAATGCAAAATCAGATATTGATGATGACATAACATGAATTCGCCAACAATTGGAACTTCAAAGAAAAACGGATTAACATGTCAATCAACAATTATGCATCTTGATCAATTCACCCAACATAAATAGAAAATCAAGGACTGCCAAGTCCTCCCTATCAATTTTCTCTGCATAATGCCAAATCAAAACCAAAGTATCTACAGTAGATGCCCTTACCGAAATAATCAATCCTAAAATGTAACTGCCACGTCTTTGATACAGATGGTATAAAAGCTACAATAATAACAATCTGAATTATAATTTTACCATGTGAAGTCGATCATATGAATCTTTAACTTCCATGTATTTCTGTCTAAGATTAAATCTTTGGTTAAATTACATAAATTTAAATCTACTTATAAAAATATTAAAACTTTAAAATAGAAAAGAATATGTTTGAAATGCAGATAGAAGCTATGAATGAATGATACCTATATGCAACACGAGTGGCACTGAAGACAAGTTCTTTAGATTCTCCAGGCCCCAATTCTATTGCTTGTGCCGGAGGAGAAAAAGAATATTCCTACAGTAAATCAGCAATACAAAAAATGTTTCAATAAATAAATAAATAAAATAAACAAAGTTGTATGCAAGAATCATTCCTAAATTTCTGTTCCAAAGTTCAAGGTCAGAAAAGGATGAATTTCTGTGTATAAATATCTACCAAATGCCTTATTGCATGATATCAGTGTAGATGACGTTAAGGAAGGCAGCCGTTGGATCTTAAGAACAATGGTAGTTGCCCAGTTGCCTAATTTATTAGTTTATTGAACAAATAACAGATCAGAAGGAATGCGAAGGTCAATGAAAAGTGGAAACATGGAGATGATAACAGAAAATAAACTTAGAGAGGGATGTGCAACAAAAATAAGAAATGGTCTAAAAGAGGAAAGTGACAATCAGGAAAAATCGGCTACTGATGGTAATGGAAACTAAATAAGCACCTGGAATTCCTAATCAGAGGAAAAATTCAGTTTTTGTGCTATTTATTCTGAAAAGAGCTTCCTTAACAACCTTACGTTCTTAGTTTCAAGGATTGCAGTAATGAACAATGATAGTAGCCCAATTACTTTATCAGTTTATCAAACAACAGACATCATGAGAAGGTGAAAGATAACAGAAAACAAAACATAATGAGGAACATGCAACAAAATAAGTAATTCAAGTAGAAGAGGTAGCGATAAACAGGGAAGACTGAAAAATAGGCCACCAATGAGCAATGAAAACAAAAGAGGCATGCATAATTCCTGATTGGAGGAAATGAAAATTCAGTTACCTTGCTATTTATTTTGAGTTTCCTTGCAATTTACAAACCAACCAAAAAATTTACTAGAAAATAGTTTTTCGTATTTATTAGTGAGCAGAGTTTTCTTCCTATTTATGACTCAAGCAGGAGTGTTACCAGAAAATCACCAATTCTTACGAATAAATTAACTCCAAATGGAAGTCAAATAAGAAGATAGTAATTTCATATTCCATCATATGGTATTCTTCTTATATTGAATGGTCAAGGCTAAATAACTCTTGCTTCTGATTAAGAAAATCTTCTCCAGTTGAATTCTTAATATATCATCAAATATCAAAAAATAATGATAGTGTGATGCAAGTATTCTCATTTATGCTGCTTGCTTTGATACAACATTTGATGACTTGGTGTCTATTATGTCAATCATCAAACAAATTCACTTTAATGCTAATGACTACATCATAACTTGCATTATCACTTCTTACTACAGGCACAAGAAGAGTTATTACATTAATGTTAGACTCAAGAAAGGGCAATGAAATATTTGTGATCTAGCTCTCATTCATATTTATTAAGATGGATGAATGAAAACCTCAAGAATATATACATGATGGGGCAGATTCACAGATGTTCTAATAAACAAGAGAGAGGAAGAAAGAATGCTTCATGAATGCAAGGCTAACAACATACTAACCACTTTTAAAGGAAGGATTAAAGAGATAAAGACATTTAGCAAGCATCAGACAAGAGGCAGTACGTAATTCTTGTTAAAAAGTTAAAGCCAATATGGCAATCATCCCACGAATAAAAATTTCAGAGCATTCTGTTCTAAAGTTGTTCTTCATTCTCTGGCTCTCACTCTGGTTAATATACACGTAAATATAGAAGGAAAAAAAATAATTGTTTGATTTCCCTAAGCAAGGCCAATCTCAAATCATAATGACATGCATCTCAAATCGTATGACATCCAGTACACTTTTATAAAAATAAAAAATTCAGAAAAAAGTAACATGATAGACAACCTTGAGCAATGGTCGGAGAAAGAAACTTCCCGGAAACAAGTCAGAAAAGTTGAACTTTCCACCAGCAACAGTAACTGTGTTATTTCTGTATCCATCGTCACCACTTAGTGACAGGAAGACAGGAGGAAACGATTCCTCAATTTCTCCACCATATATATGTACATTAATTTGACCAAGTTTTTGACAAGAAAAGGAATTCAACCCCAGCGCCTTAAGATGATAGCCAGCCTGCAAAATATTAAAAACTTGGTGAGAGAAATTTGACACACCATAGGGACGATCCATTGCATTATCCTGTTTAAAAATTAGAAATAAAAGAATACTACAATACTTGCTTTGCGTTAAACAAATATAACGAGCCATATCAAAACATCAGTTATTACAATATGTATTTGAAATGCCTAAATCTTCTTTATATCATTCTGATTTTATTGGACATGCCTGAAGAGAAAATGCAAGTCTAAATAATAATCAACCTAGCATTTATGGAAAGTAACCAGCAGATTTTGTAAATCACAACCAAATTTTTTATTAAATATCTGCATTGACTATGGGAAGGGCATTTTAAATATTCAATTTTGTGAACTGCTGCTCCTTCACAAGCCATTGATCATTATTGAACTAGTTAAAGAGGGCAATCATCAACCTGAATTAACAATGACCATCAATCAGAATCCCTCATTATTAACTTTATTAAACTGAATCAGTATATTACTTATAATTGACGCAATCAACTTCAGATTTCTTTTAAACTCTACAAATGCAATAAAGCCTTTTTTTATGAGAGAATGCCTTCGCCAGATTCTCCACACGAGAACAGGTTCTGCAACTTCCAGACTTGCAGCTGCATGTAATTCAGATGTTTGAATGATAAAGGCAGACAACAAACAGATTTGTCAATCATGTTTTCCAAGAATCTATAAAGCAATTGAAGGTATTGGATGCTAATACTGAAGAGGAGAATTAGGCATTCAATGGTTTTTAAAGTAAAATGGGGCCCCTTATGGCACAAGATCTTGACCACGAAAGTTGAAGTACTAAAAATCACTGTTCTTGGAGCCAAAAAGAAACATATACGCAGCAAGTTCACAATTTATATCCAAAAGCCCAAATTTCATGAATGAGCTACAAAACAGTGGAGCTTATTTTGGTACAACAGAGGGAATTTAAAATTAATGTGGTCCATGTGATGAAATGAGATTATCTAAAATCCAATAATTCAAATTGATCCACTTACAATTTGCAAAACCTCCTAATATTCCAAATATTGAAATGCTTATTGTTGATGGCTGATAGACCAAATTAGCACAAATATTATGTTAGAATTATTGTGTCTTACTAGTAGGGAAATGGTTAATGGTCCTATATCGAAATTCGTGTATCCTACCCAAATGTGTAACCTCTATTTATAGAGGTCTAGTAATAGTCAATGAATAAGAATCTTCTACCTGTTTCATTCTCTATTTCCACAGTATTCAAAAACACTTGTAAAACCTAAAAAATGCCACAAAGTAAGTGTTAAAATAGTCTCCCATTAAAAAATGGAGATGGTACTTACAAAGATATATAACAAGCAACCTCTCTCTTAATGTATGGTTTGATTATTACAAACTTCTTTGGACATGGGTTTTTTTGTAGTTTTTTCCTCATTTTATGTCTTCTGGATGTATCTTTTTTATTTTGCTTAATGAGATGCACCCTTCCAATGTTCAAGAGACTAATTTTCATAAGACTAGGCTAGGGGTCCTGGATCCACAAGTTGATGACATTCAATGTTGCTCTGCTAAGCATGTTCCTATGGCATTGGGTTGGAGGTGACTGTGGTCTACCCAAGGGTTTATGTCAATGCACATAACCATGCAAGCAAATCATTTTTTTGAGTGGTAATCAAGCAAAGCATTATACTAAAGAAAACAAGTATAAGCTTATCCAGTAGATAAGCCAAAACAAGGGGAAAAAAACATCTTGAACCAATCATGACACCTATGTCCGACCATGGAACAAACCAGGCCTAAGGAGGTGGATGCAACCTGACATCATACTGACACGACCTCACAAAGAGGCACAACCAAGTGCAACCATCCATTCATAGATTCGTCAAACACTGTTGGACCAGCCACCTTGGGGGTCCACTATACAACCAGCCCACAAACCTATTGTAGCCGTGTTCAAAAAGAATGTAACAATCCCAAAAAAATTCATCTATTCCTCTTCAGCCATCTGAACCGCAAAGTTTCTGGTGGTCGAACCCATATTCTACTCCTACGATCCTGTGGAGGGCCCCTCCTATAACCGCAAAGTTATCCTAGAAAGACTTGACAGTTGTGGAACCAAATCATTCTTCATAAATGGTACTACATCTATTACCTTGACACCAAAGAAGAGTTCAACCCAATGTTTTATTTCTGCCCTAGTTGATCCTGATTTGACATTAGAAGTATATTGGTTGATCCCGAATAAATGAATACTTTTTTCTGTAAATACTGCATATTTTGCTCCCTCATTGAGAAAATTGGCATCTTTGAGTGTAAGGTTTCCCAATTTTAGGTCTGATTCTAGATGCTTCCCCAATTGTTTCTTGTGGAGTCTCTTTGCAACCTCATATTTGGGATTCATTTTTAGGACCCCTGGTGCGATCATGCATCTTACAAGCTATTTTATTTAGATTATTTTTTGATGCCATTATTAGCATAGGTGAGTGTTTTGTGAGGTCAGAGAGTTGGGTTGTATGAGGTATTCAATTCAGAAGATGTATCAATGATAGAGAACTTCTTACAACCAATGTAAATCTTTTCCTATTTGAGTTCATCTTACTTTTCCCTAAACAATGGTAGATATCGACTGACTTGTGTGTAATGGATGCCTAAAAAGATACAATTCAATCCAATTCTTCGTATGCCAGTTTTTACATTGAGGAATGTTGATGGAGGTGAACTGCAAATGTTGTCTTTTCTCTTTACAAGATGCTCATTTTGCCATGCATACTCAAAGGATATTTAATCTCTTTTAGATGTCCCTCAACATGGGTTTAGTGGAGCTATTCCTTATGTGAGAGTATTAACTTCTCCAGCTTTGTCGATATGACTATTTTGGGAGATGGTCTTCATTTGCTAGATGGCATGTTTGTATGAGGCAAATATAGCCTCTTTTGCCTCATGCTCTTTGGCAGATATAGCTTCTTTTGCATGAACCAACTTGGAACAAAGCATAAGGATTTTCCATAGCATGGCATCATCCTCTTCAGCTATGGGAATCATGTGATTTCATCTATTTTGGAATGGTTACCCACCAGTGCTCTGATCAACAACTTTCATTCTATCTCTTGAGTCTTGAGTTACCAAGATTTTAGTTTTTTGATGCATTCTCTTTCCTCTCTCTCTCTCCCCCTTCAGCTTATGATAAGCCTTACCATTTGAAAATTGTACTTTCGGTGTGTCTATGGTATTCTCATGGGTACCATAGTTTATCAATAATTTTAAATCTCATTCATGTAAACACATGTATGCTAGAATCTGTAATTGTAATTAAACAATGGTAAGAACCTGATGGTAGCTACATCTTTGTGAGAGAATTCCTTCGGTACCATAGAATTTTCATTGTACTTTTGTTTTTAACTAATGACTTGCTCTACTTAACGTTTACTGCTCAAAAGAAGAACCTAATCAAATCAGTTTCAATTTATCATTTACACTAGCCCATACATAATACATCTTGAAATATAGAACAATCTGTATTTCACTTTTTTCCATTATGATTCTTGAGATGAATCACAAAAAAAGTTATTTTGAGTTTATTAGCCACAAACCTTTGAAGCCTCAACATGATAAGTTGTATCATCATACAGGGGACCAGCAATAAAAAGGCCATCTGCCCCTGTTTCAACTTCAAGAGCTAATTCACCCTTTTGAAGTGGAGCATTGGGACTGTGTCCTTCAGCCAAAATTCTGATGCTAACCTCAGAAACAGCAGGAGATACAGAACCTTCCAGGTAAAGACCTGTTCTGCCAAGAATTGATGCCACTTTATCCTGGCAACCATCTTTTGTTACTGCTACCTGCATAAAAAAATAACAAGCATGGAAGTTGAGCATAGGAAAATTCTGTAACAAGGAGAAAGTAGCATGATTCATCTTACTTGACGTATGTTAGGGTAGAAAAGGATTTTCCTTTCTTCACTGATCCTGCAAATATAATTGTGATAGGTTAATAACACTAGTAAAACTAACAGTAATTTTATATACATTCAAAGAAGAAACAGCAGTTCAATAACAGGAAAATAAACTTTACAGTTAGCAAGATCAAATCCAGACTTTGACACTTTGTTTAAAAATTACATGGAAAAGGGAGCACTTCAATTGTGCATTCCTTTTAATAAGTTTATCCTACGCTATTTATTCAAGAAATCCATACTATTATTTTCCAGGTCCAATTATTTCACTCACTTCACAGCTATGATTTGAGACATGGTTCACTCTAAGGAATCCAACATTGAAACCTATCAGTAAAATTTTTCCTAAGCGTTCAATTATTTTTTAAATATTCGAAATGATATATACATGTATATTTTTTTGTAAAAACTTGTACAAAATTTTGCACCATGTTGCTGTATGTCAGACATGTCGGTAGAAGCCATGCATTTTTTGTATGGTCCAAGTACATGTCGTGGGAGTTCACATTGCTTTGTTTGATCTCAGTGTTATTATTATCCTGCAACCAAAGTATCCATCCACCTTTGTCTTTTCTTCTTCTCAAGCCTTCATCAACCTAGAGTCCAACATTTGTCAAGCATTCTAGGAATGTTTTTCTCTCTAGCATTCCAATAAACCAACTTCTCTTGATTTGACATTGCACAGCATTTCTCACCTCCTGGATATTTCTTTTTCAAATATTAAAATGGAACCATCATATTTCATCCACTCTTCGTTTAATAAAGTTTTAACTTTCAGATTTAATGTTTTACCAATAAATCTAATACTATTCTTTTCTTATTTCTGGAACATTGTTTTTACATCTTAAGCATTTTCTTATATTTCAGTACAAGCAGTCTATCACTAGGTAAGTTGGTAAAGTATTTTTTATAGTATCATATTGACATTAGTATTTTACATTACATAAGGCAAGATTTTTATGGGAAGCATTTTAACTTTTAAAGAGATAGTGGATTAATGTAGATATAGGATAATATTTAGCTTAAAAGTGTAGACATAAGATCAAAAAGAACAAGCTCCTGAACAACCTCCACCACCTCTACAACCACTTCCTCAGCTATCACAAAAATAACACATACCCATTTCCTCAATTCATTAGCATCTTCCAGTAGACCGTTTTGTCCTGCTTTCACAATCACAATAGCATAGATACCTTATTAAATATAGAATTTACGCACTCACATGCCATGGATTACTAATGTGTTGTGAAAAAAATGGTTAATCAAGAAATTCTTAAACATAAAAACATAAAGAGTTTGAGCAAGCAAGGCAATCCACATAGTATTAGGCTTCAATAAGGCTAGTATTAATTTTTCCACATTCATCATATATTTTTAACATTTTCTTATATGTTGAAGAATTCTTTTTGAATGTATACTGTTCTTTTAATGTAATAAATTTATGAAAATCAACTTTAATTATTCATTGATGTGTGTTATTGCTTAGTTTAGTACCTACTAAATTTTCAAAAAAAAATCCTGTATCTCATCCTATTTCCATGAACTCTTCTGTTTTTATCAAAGTTCCAATGACATTTCCACTTAATTCTAACATGTTTCCTTTCTCCATTGGACCAACCTTCAACATGAAATTGAAGTTTAATTCCTTGTTTGATGAACGTCACCATCCATTATTCTTATGGCCACTATTATCTTAGAGCAAAATTACATTCCCACCCAACACCGTGAGTGTTTCCCACAGATAGTAAGAAACTATTGTGTCTCAGCGACCAACCAATTGATGTTCAGGCTTTGAACAATTCTAACATTATTTTGTTTTTTTCCAATAGCTTACAGTCTTACATGTGGCTTGTTTTTCATTAATGCATGTGTATTATTTAAAGGTTTAGCAATTACCAACTATAAAATCAAACAAATCAACAGCAATAGAAGGATGTTTCCAGTACTAGCATAGAGCAACACGTTCTGATTTAATAAAATGCAATAAAGAATTAGAAACCTTAAAACATATATAAGTTGTACCTTGTGTCCCGAGGAACAAACTTCAACCTCTCACCAATGCCAGCCCAGGCAGAATACTCATATACAGAGGTGTTCCCATACGTATTCTCACTATCTATAAAGGTAGCTTTAGTTGTAGCAACAACAGCATGATCTTCATTTAGTATATCAATGACAAGATGGTTAGACATATCAAATGGGTCAGGAAGCACATCAGAAGGAATATGGATTTCTCCTTTAAGAAGGTACTTTTCTCCTCTTAGATGCATGGGCTGTGAAGAGAAAAGAAATATATGACTCGTTAAACCAGAAATTTGGCATCATAGACAATAATGGAAGAAAAAGAATACTAAATGATTAGCATACGTTACACACCAATGGATTCAATGTATCGAATTTCACAGATGAACTCCCAAAGGAAATGCATGAATCAAGAAATTGAAGCTCATGCAGCCCAGCAGATTCAATGCAAATACGCTGTGGTCCCTTCTGCAGAAGAGAAAAAAACATTCAAAGCTGATGGACTGCTTCACTGAGATAAAATGCACATGATCATAGAAGTTTATACACTCTATATTGTATGGAAAAGATAGACACCATGGTAATGGTAAACTTTATTTGTGAAACAGTGGTGTTTCACACATCATGAAGATTATCACAAGTTTACCACCCTGAATCAATCATGGCATTCACCACGTAAATATTTTTGGGTCTCCCCAAATGCACAAGAAAGATAAACAATTCAGCACCCCCAAAGAATGTAATACCTTTATCTGCAAGTTCATGTGTGACGAATCTGGATGCAAGATAGACACATGCACATCATGTGTGGAAGTTATATCTATCCAGTATCCTTTCTGAACAAAGACAATTCCTTTCTTGTCTTCAGTACCAACATCTATGTCAAGAGCATTTTCGTTCCAACACCAATCATCATCCGAAATTGCAGGAAAGGAACTGCGTTTGACCTGAATGATGCATTAAGACCAAAAAAGAAGCAACAATTTGAGCAATTTCAAAGTCATATCTACATGTCCTTAACATAGTATCTCATTTTAAGACACACTTAACCATGAAAAACTTTTCAGCAGCAACAATCAAGGCCATTAAATTCAAGTGATTAGTACTGCTGTAGACACCCCACTACAACTGCAAATGGCAAGAAATTTCCTTACAAACAAATCATCTCCTCAATTCAATATGACTTTGCTTCAAGCATACTTATTAAAGCATCAAGGCACAATAAGAAGGTTACACGTCTTAACTTTTAACACCTAGCTGTATATTATTTTTCTGAATTTTTCAAATGTATTTTAAAAAATTCTGTTCAATTTTATCTACTTTCATACAACAATGGATATATCCATTAATAATTACCAGCGTTGCTAAAGCAGAAACATTGATGAAGCGACTTGATCACTCCTTGGAGACTTACACACCTTGTCATAATTAAATGAATCTTCCGTTGGATCCATTCAACTAAATGTTTTCAAGGTTTTCCTAGCTATATATATAGTGATTTTCTTAATTTTTTAAAATTTTTTTTAGACATTACAAGCATGATTTTCTTTTTTAACATTATTTTATAGTTTTTCTTGCTAGTAACACTAATTTTTTTTAACGCTAGTGCTTAAAACAGGGCTACTGCATTTTGTTAAAATGCAGCCAGCAACATTAAAAATATACATAATTATTGAAATGTGTATTACTGAAATATACATATTAGTATAATTACACTTCATATTTTGATGTTATCTTAATATTATTCTTGTATTTATTTTATACTCCTAAGATAACATCATCAATACAATCCTCCATCCTCGAATCAAGGAGGTCAAGGATGACCTATTGATAAATAGCGACAAGTGAGGAGAAAAAAGCAATGGTAGGGGATGGATTTGGGGAAGAAAAAGGGATGCTAGTGGAGTAGGGACCAATGTTTGAGACATCTGGAAAGGGCCATCACATGCTGTATAACTAGGATCCTGTGCGGTCACAGGTGCACAAGGGGTTTGGGCATCGGTCTAGCTGTTGTGGGGAGAAAAGACAGAACCTAACCAGGCAAACTTGAGGAACCTAGTGAATGGTGATTGGGGTTTGAGGGGGTCAGAAGTGCCTCGAGAGGGAATGATATCAAATAATCATGTACAACAACAATAATAACAAGTTATAATCTCGTTATGTGAGGTCAACCATATGAATCCTTTTTTTCCATATATTTCAATTTATAGTCAAATTTTCAGTTCAATTACATAAATTTATTTTTTTTCTTACAATTCTTAACTAAGTAGTTTTAAGTCTTCCTTATTTCTTTTAGTTTTTCTATACTAATTAATCCTTCTATCCTAACAGGTACATCCTTTGATCTCTTAAGGATGTGGTCAAACCACCAAAGTTAATTTTCTCTTCTTTTATCTTCAATTGGTGCAACTCCTATTATATTCATACAAAAATCGTTTTTTAGCATATCCCTTCTACAGCACTAACTTTTTGTATATGACTATGTTTTACAGTTTAGTATTTTAAATTATAAAGTTTAGTTAGACAAATAACAATTTTATAAAATTTTCCTTTTAGTTTTAAGGGTATCCTATCACATAAGGTTCCAGAAGCATCCCTGCATTTCATCCACCTTACTTTAGTCTTACAAATAACATCCTCTATAATTTTTCTTTTGCTACTTATTATAGATCCAAAGTATTTAAAATTTTACTTTATGAATTTCATAACCATCTAACTATATACTTTGATCATTATTCCTATTTTTGTTAAACTTAAATTTTATATATTCAATTTTTAACATACTTAATCTAAATCCTTTGGATTTACAGTATATTTCCAGAATTATATTTTAAACTAATTTCTACCTTACTTTCATTAACTAAAACTGTTATTAGCAAATAGCATACATAGGATATTTCTCTTTGAATTTCCATAGTTATTTCGTCCATAATTAAGACAACCAAGTATGAACTTAAAGAATATCTTTAATGTAAACCTATGTCTATTAGAAATTTCTTAGTTTCCCCTTCTATAAATTTAACACTAATGACTCCTGTTTTATACATATCTTTTGTAATATCAATCTCTTATAGGTACTCTTTTTTTCAAAACTCACCACAATAAGTTTCTAAATACTCTATCATAATCATATAATATGCAAATTTACTTATGACACCTAGACAACGGTCCAAGCACCCAAGTTGATGCCACACCTCCTTGGTACCTTCTGAAAAAATGCAATCTTCAAAAAATATGTGTTGACAAATTCGTTGATGAGCTATGGCTTATTTTGAAGAAAGTAAACTTTGTGGTCATCATTCTCAAAAATTCAAGCCTGACATTATAGTTTGCTTGAGAAAGGGCATTGTCCATGATTAAGTCAGGTTTGACTGATAAAAATAAGGATATGATATTTATTGTACGTCAACTGCACATTTTCATGCATAACTCTATATTTAGAGTGAGATTGGACTCATAATATAGATATTTTCCTTTCTTCAAAAGCATACCAAATAAGGAAGAAAAGAAATATAAACCTTGAGCTGATATTTCCCAGGAAAAACACTGTGGAAAACAAAACTATCATTTCCATGGTGCAAATAGATCGTCTTAATTTCTTCAGTGCTTTTGCTCAACAATCTTTCAAGTGAGATGGATACCAATGAGCTGCATCTATCCTTGCATTGAACAGTTCCATGAATATTGACTTGTGCCTGATTAGTAGAAAATGTGTAAAAGTATAAACAAGCACAGAAATGTTATACATTGTTAATGTCCTGCCTTCTGATCTTTCAACAAGTGATCAGAATAAATCTAAAAAAAACTGTACCCACATTACTTAAAAGGAACACAAATGCATTGCAGAAACTTACTTGGAAGAATTCTACATCAAGCACTGGACCCTTCACCATTACATCAATATGTGGAGGAGAAAATACAACACCAAAGGAATTCTCAGTTTTCACAGCAACTGCAGATAAACGATACTCCCCAGCCAAAACCTTGTGATATTTGAGAAAAAAAATCCAGCATATTTATCAAATTATAGATAATTTCAGAAAAATCATATTCCTTATATTTTAGCAAAACTATCAAAAAAAAAAAGTGCCATCCACATGCTCTAAAATATTATGTTCATAAAGCATAACAGTGAATTACAAAAAAGAAATTGTAAAAGTCCATATTCATTGAGCACATGGCTGTTGCATGTAAGAGAAGAAAAAGATGTCTGACAAATTTCATTTATCTTTGCAGGTGTTGGCCTCTACCAATTTAATAAGTTATAAGGCATTAAGATTAAACTTAAGAAGTTTAGGAAAACAAAGTATTTTTTATTTAACATGCAATCAAACACCAATACATGTCAGCCAAATTTCATTGTGTTAGTTTTTTATTTTAATATGATAATGAAATCGACATAATAATTTTGTAAACAAATGATGTTTTTTTTTACTATGTTCCACTAAAATGACTCCGACATGTCAAAATTTTACCAATAATGTCAAATTTCAATTTAACAAAATCTAACACAAAATCAAAGTTGAATTCCTTAGATTTAAGAAATTAAAAAAATATAACAAAGCATGCCACTACATCAATCATTATTAATGGCACCATGTCCTTGTAATTATGAACTACAACAAAGTCTGAACCTTACCACCAACAAAACTCTCCAATGAAATCCCATGTTGGTGTTCTTACGAGGTACATAAAATTTGCAATTTATAATAACAATCAATGTCTTAATTCTATGGTGAGAATACTCGGTTGCCTGTAATCTACGTAATGTAATGTAATTAAATCATATTCCCAATTAAAATACAAAATTTGTTTTTATGACAAAGCCTTGGAATTTGATTATAAGAAATTAAATTCTTTAGGACTACTCAACTAATTGAATATGAGCTTAAATGATAAAATTGATTTTTCATATAATTTTATAATTAATTTATATGATTATCAAATATTGTAATTTAATTATGTAAGGCAATTAAATTACATTACATTAAAATTACGGTCAACCAAATAGAACTGATGTAAAGGATAATATGAATCATATCTTTCCCTTTATTCCTATCTAGAGCTATAATTGATCACAATTTTTTTTTTTGAAAGAATTCTCTCTAAGTGCAAATAGGTCTAAACATTCATGTGCATAGCATCTTCCTCTACCAATGGTCGTTGCACTAAAAATATTGAAGTGACATACAATGTAAATATACAACAAAACCACTTCAATAGAACATTAGCAGAGATGTTAGCAATAGAAAAAGACAATTGCAGCTCAATATCTTTAATTCTTGTGGCGGCTACAGCATTAGCTGCTTGTTAAATTTTTAACCAAAACAACAAATAGAGAGCCAGAAATATAGTGCATGTAAGGCAAAGAATTTTGGACCATAACAATGTTGACAGAGGACAAGAAAGATGGAACCATGTTTAGGGCAGTCAAAACCAAATTTTTGAAGAAGTAAAAGATGAGATCTCATTAATGTGAAATAATAAGATACCACAAAAGAAAGCAAGGGAAAAAAGATACATATGAAAAGGTAACTAACTACATACTACAACAAAATCTCCTAAGAATTCCATAATTCCCTGATGGAAAAATAAACGTTCTAAAGGTACATGATTTCTCCATCAAAACCAAATTTGCTAACATTAATTTGTAAATCAAGAAGAGTTATCCTAAATGACGATATGGCTCACAACTTGAACATCAATTGCTGCAACGTTCAATGGAAAGACTATAAATCTACGAGGACAAGAGGGAAATACAAAATTTTGGCATAAATTATGCCTTTAAGGAGGTAGGGCAATAACAATGTTATTGAGAAAAGAAAAAAAAATTACAAAGGTAATAGAAGCTTATCAAGAAAATAGAAAACAACAAAATATATAAAAAATGCTAGACTTGTCTTGAGGTTACATAAAGAACTAACACCTTCAACTAGATCATTTGTCTCATCAAAAACTTCAACAGGCTCTTCCATGGATCTTAATCTTGTCTTTAGAGTATCAATCTTATCAACTGGATAAGCATAAGTGAGCTACCTTTTGTAATCTTTGTTTTGTTAAGAGTCAAAGTCCATTTGATGTAGTCTATTGTGATTTTGAGGTCTTGCGAGCATCTCAACAGTATTAGATCATAGGTATTATATTATATTCATCAATAATTTATATTAGGTCTCATAGGCATAGAATCATGTATTGAACTGTATCAGAAAAATTTCAACAATTATCAATATCAAAGATCTTAGTCTATATAGATGAAATTTTGATGATTTCAATAACTTACTCAAGGAAAGGAAAATACCTTGTGTAAGAAGAAGAATGAGAAGATTGTGAAGACAATAAAAAGGAAGATGAGGAGGATGTGAACTTAAGGAGAAATTTTTATGATTCCTTGGAGGATTAAGAAAGTGAATGATCGATTGTTGGTTAGTTGTTATGTTGTTAACTTTGAATCCCTTGTATAATTTGTGTTCAATTTTATTCCAGCTATATTTGTAAGTTGTTACTTTTAGACAAAGTTGTGCTTGTTTAAGTATGTGTTATTTCTAAAAATATAATTGAATGTATTATTTTAGGATGTATACATTTGTTATTTTTGGATGTATATACATGACATATATGATATGTGTCATATATGAATATATATATTTTGATAATATATTCTATACATAAAATTATATATATTAATGTAATAAAATATATATATAACTGAAAAAACAAATCAAATAGGGGCACCTAGGCAACCAAGCGTCCTAGGCAACCTTGGTTGTTGCCTCATCGCCTTACACCTTAACAACTTTGAACTATGGTACTATATCATCCTTAAGATGATAAATTACAATGAGAATCATACAATCTTCTCAAAAAAATTGAATATTATTGAACAAAATTAATCAAGTCATGTTTGATTATCCTCTTATGGATTTTTGGTCATTAAATAGTTTTTGTTGGACATAATTGCTCAGCCAATAAATTGTTCAATTTTCTTATGATTATGAATAATGAATATTGACTAAAACTATGGTCAACAAATCTAGAGGTGATACTTGTTAGTCAAGACTCATGAGCTCTGCAGTGGTCAGAGGAATAGAGGCAAATTATCCAATACTGTTTCGGCTCATAAGTACATTTGTGAAACCCTATTTTAGACTATTTGATTAGCAAAAAATCAAATTGGATTTTTTTAATAATTTTTATAATTGTGTTGCTATAAATGGCTAAGATTTATGACTTTTTAACTCACCTAATTGAGATCCATGGAATAGAATGGTGTTCAATGATAAACCTTGATTGAAAATATTTTTTGTGCATGTGTATGGTAAACAAATTATGAATGTGAATCCTTCTATCTACCGATCACAAAAATAATTACAATTTGATAAATCAAATGAATAATACTGAATATTAAGCAACAAATAACAAAAAAGCAGAAAATTAACCTCAAAACAGAACTTTCCATCATAATCTGTTTCCTTCAGTTGTTGCCTGATACTGTCAGACCCATGAGTCAATGCAACCTACTAGCAATTCAAAACAGGAATTATTTTGCAATCCATGAGTTGAGTTCACTCAGAACATTCAAATTATAAGACTATTCAAAGACATCGCACTAAAATCATATTCACTTGAACAACCTTTGCCTTTTGATCTGCCGTAATAGAATGCACAGAACCACAGAGATCATAGGCAACAGCTTCTATATCTGCAATAGAAGCCATATTGGGCAGCACCTAAAATATTCAAGAAAAGTTGAGAAACATATTTAGTCATTAACCAGCAATGTAAACTATTTAGGAGCTTCAAGAATCATTATTTGTTGTTCTAAATATTCTACTATTATAATATTATTGATACCAAGAAGTTTTCCAAAGCTTTGAATTTGTAATGCTCCTTTTTGGCTTGTATAAAATAGTGCTTGGATGTAACCTGAGAGAGAGAGAGTAATTAATTCATGATGAAATGGCATAGAATTAACTAATATGAAATATGTCAACTCATACGAATACAAATCTGCAATCAGACATTTTAGCAGGAAAAGGATGTAGAATCCACCCCCCCCCCCCCAAAACAAGGATAAGGTTTCGCTATACAGAAATCAACTTATAAACTAGCCAAAAAATAGTTGCTGTATCAAGGACGAAGTATGTCGTGAACTGTTCCAAAAAAATAGCATAATAGTTAATGAAAAACTGTTAGATGTTTCTACTAGGTGCCATTTCAATTTGTAATTATACTATCTTTTGGTGAAATGATTTCAAACAACAGTTTAAATGGAATGAGCAAAAGAAACATCTATTTTGCTGTTAGATGTTAACTTCTTATTGATAGAAAGAAAATGCAAAACAATCTATCAGCATGATATCTCAACAGACAACAAAACAAGAATACAAATAAAACCCCTTGACAAATTAGAAAAATAACTCATGGATTCCAAGAATGAATCCAATATAAAACGCATAACAGGAAAGGACACAAGAAATCACCTATCTAATTTATGCTTTCAAATAAAACTGCAAGTGATATTGTGATCCAGTAAATGAGTAGAACAAATACAAGATAAGGGAAACAGCAAAGACACTCCATCACTAGGAAAGCATTCCAAATGGCAGAATGGCACCACAAAGGGAGCTTGCATGGTGGCAGGAGGAACAAGGATGCAGCAGGGAATAAGCAGGCATCTAGTTCTACAGATGCTGAGGGGAAGGCAACAGAACTGGGCTGCTGAGAGTTCATCTTTGGTAGAAGATGGAGAAGGGAGGGAGAGGTATCAATAGCAGACAGTGGCAACTTAATCAATGCCTTCACTAAGGGACATTGGATGGCCAACTGCAAAGACCCAGTCTGATGTGGACCGTATAAGGGGTGTGGGACTAGGGCATAGAGCTAGATCTTCTAAGTTGGCTGGAGCCCTCTGACCTCTTTGTCAGCACACTTCAGCAGCACTTTGTGGGGCCTCAGGCAAAAATCAGGTAGAACAACATGCAACTTCTAAGGGACAGGAAGAGTATTAACAGTGTGCGATTTTGTGGGGCCTTTGGCCACCAGCCCCAGCCCAACCTAGTCCATCTCTCTTTCTTCCAAACTATCTCCACACACAACAGGAATGTGACAGTAATTTGGCAAGAATCAGGTAGAATAGTGTGCAACTTCTAGGGGACAGGAATAGCTTTGAGCTAGAGCTTGGATAGAGAGAAGCCAATGGCTACCACGTGGCAAGCACAGAATGTTGAGCTCTAGCACAAGCTCCACAGTGTTTGATTGAGCTCTAGCACAATATTCAAGGGGAGAGCCCCCCTTCCATCCTTCCTAGCTCAAAAAAAGATGTAGTGGAGGGGTGTGATACATCAATAGGCTCTTTGGAGGCAATGTCTTGTCAAGTTTGCAAACTGTCCATGGAGGATGAATACACTTAGAATTGAAAATTTCAAGAATATTCAATGGAGAGAATGGAAGCATTGAACAACATATTGGATTGCAAAAATAGGGTTTTCCTATGAAAGAAAGGTTAGGAGGCTTCTCACTAACTAATAGAAAATAAGAAACATCCAGGAAGGAAGATTACAAAGTAAAAAAGAAAAAAGAAAAACTAAGAGAGGCCCATGCCCTGGCCCTATGATTCTAGATAAATCCATAGATAACTACTGAAAACAATTTTGTCCCTCTAGTTCCATATACTCCAGATGATAGCATGACTTTTCAGCCCTCCGATCTGCTGACATTCATCCCATTTTCCATTGGTTGGAATTAGGATGCATTTTCAATTCATGGGCATCCTGCAGGACTTGTCCATTGAAAACTTTTATGAAATTTTTTGTTGTTTTGGGAGGCTTAAGGAGGTTTCTAGGAGTACTGTTATTTTGCAAAAACTTGAAGCAATAAAGATATTGATCTTAGTGGAAGTAGATCGCAAAACTGACATGCCTCAAAGAACTAAGCTAGTACATGGTGACAAAGCTTTCTGGATTGGATTTTATAAGGTGCAAGCGGCAGGTGACCAAGCTTCATGGGCTCAGAAACTCTTCCGTTTGTCAGTTGGCAAGTAGAATGAGTTTTTCCAAGTTCCCTCCTCCAAGGAAGGAAACATCCCAAAATGGAAACGTATCTTCTTTGGCAGGTGCTAATTAATTTGCCTACTGTACGTGTTATGGGGAATTCAAGTTCTGATTTGAATATGGCTAGTGAATCTAATAATGACGATGGAATTGCAGCCTTGAATAAGAAAATTTTGAAGGAAGATGCCAATGCTGTCTAGAATCAGTTGGAAGATTTTGTGGCTGAAAAATTGCAATCTGCCAAGGAGAATCTCGAGACCCCTTTCAAATCTGGAAGCTATTGGGAGGGAAGCCAGCCTCTTTGGGCTCCAAGAGAGCCTCACATTAGGTCCTAGCCAGACCCATTACCATGAGAGACTTGGGCTTGGTTGGGGTTTCCAAGAATTAAGCACATTTCAAGAGAGCTTCACATGCAACACAACTACAACTTGAATGGCCGCACGGATCAGAACTGGGCTCAACAGGACTCATGCCCTGTAGCAGCAAACCCTACGGAAAGAATTCCAGCCACTGATGGGGATAAGTTAGCCACCACTGACAAGGATGGAAATGGCAAGCTGGCCAGCATTAGCCAAGTCAAAGAGGAGGTGGGGGGTTTTGGCAAAACAAAATCATTTTCTTGAACAGAGCTCTCCTGACTGACATTCTCCTGCATCTGTTGGGTTTCCAATAGATGGAAACCTGTGAGAATTTCCTGAGGTGATGTTTCATCCAAAAGGAAGCTCTTGCTTCCACAGAAAATGTGGAAGGAGAGTCATATTATCCTTTGGACATTTCACTTTGTTCAAGTTGGTCAGATTCTCTGCTCACAGACAGGGTTGCATCTATGGGAGTTGACCTCAGAGGCTACATAATGAACTTCAAGAAAAAATGATACCAGCCACTCAGCTAGTTGACGAGAGGAATGGGAGGGGCTTGCAAACTCCTCAATGAAGGCTCTCACCAGGAATCTTTGGGGGCATTCAAAGGAAGGCCAAGAAAAAGTATATTGGAAATCTGGTGAGTCATAATGGGCATGCATAGCTATGACTTCAGGAAACGAAGTTGCAAGACATTCCTTCTTTTCTCCAAGGTGTGGGAGATGGAAGGTTGGATACCTTTTTTTTCCAGAGTTCATGCAGCTTGTCAGGTAGAAGCTCTGTAGCCTAGAGTAGTCAACATCTAAAGCTTATTGACCAAAGCAAGAGGAGCCATTTGATTGACATTCAATTCCTAAGCTTGCATGATGGATGGAAATGGGTTGCCTCAGTGGTATATGGTCCGGTCAATCAGCAGGCTAAACCGGCTGCATCTTCAAAGGAGGCAAATGCAGAAAAGATCTTTATTTTTCATCTAAGAGCTTGCTTTCAGATTGGGAGGGTTCCCCTTTGTAATCTGGTGTGGAGGGGTTTTTGTTTTTGTGTTTGATCTTTTCGATCAACCTTTTTGTATCTAGATGAACCTTATTTCTTAATAAGATTCAGCCTAGTTTTCTTCAAAAAAAATCAGCAGGCTAAACCAGATTTGAAATTTGTTGCTTAAGTCAGCACCATAATTTCCTTAGCAGACAAAGGAGGCTGCCTGATTTGAGATTTGAATTCTTGACCACAGCCAAATTCATGGGCTTTTCCTTATTCATCACCCTGGAGACACAGTTTCTGGCATTAATATCTCAGCACTGGAAACTGCCTTTTCCAGCATCATCAAGCCTTTTCTGATGGTGGAGTTCACTGGTGATTGCCTCACCCTGTTGGACAAAACCGATATCTCCGCCAACGCTTGTATCCTCTCCATAAGTTGTACATGATGAACTCCAACCAGAAAAGCCTCTGATCCACACCACAGTTCAAATCTTGACAGAATCTGTGCCCTGAAGTTTCACCAAAACCCCTGCTGCTTCAAGATTCTTGCCCAACACCATGCTGCAATCAACCTTGTTCAGTCTGCTGAAGGTTCCTGCAAGATTGGCAAAAATGTCAGTGCCCCAGAAGTCCAACGGTCCCATGAACTGGAACCTCTCAATACAGACATGATGTGATGCTTCTGCGCCACTCCTGTCATGAGGCATTCCCTTGCCCAAACCTCGTTGGTCCAGATTGAAGAAGAGCTCTCCACATGCCCTGAGTCATGACACAAAGCCATCCAGTGGTTGTAACCCAAACATTTCAGACATTGAGAAACACTTACACTGTCTACCTTCAGCTCTTCCACCCAATGAGCCTTAGGAAATGCCCCTGTCAGAGTCTACAAACCTCCATCAAATCTCCACACACCATCTTGGATGGTGTTTTTTCCAGTTGTTTTCTTATAATTATTAATTTTGTAATGATTTGTTGGATGAAAGGAGGAAGTGTAGCAGTCTTTTCGAACCTAGCAACAAGAACAATCCTCAAAGATAAAGAGATTGCACAGCGATGTGAGCTCCTTCTCATGCTTCCAAAATCTATGCAGCTCTTTCAGGGAGTGCTAGATATTCCAAAATGGTGTCCTGACAAGTCAGGGGCTTTTACAGTGAGAAGTTGTTACTTGCAAGTAGCAACTGATAGAGGGGCTAAATGCTTCCTTAAATTATTGGTGTGGAAGTCCCAATCCCCTTTGAAGGCTTCATTTTTCATGTGTTTGCTGATGCTGGGCCAACTAATTACAAAATGCATTAGACGCAAATAGACACATGGGTGAGATCCTAGATGCTCCCTATCTATGGGAAGTCAAGAGTATTTGGATCATCTTGTCTTTGGTGGTCTTATTAGTCGGCAAGTGTGACTAGCAGTGATAAAGAGAGTGATGCAGGGTCAAGCTAAATTCTAGAGCAGACTTGCTGAACTCTGCTATCAGGCTGCTAAAGGTAAAACTAGAAAAAGCTAAACATCAGTAACTACTTGCAGTCATTCTAATTGTTGGAGCATTTGGCTGGCTTGCAATGAGAATATCTTTGGAAATGTATCTGGAGATTCAACTGCTATTCTGGAGCAGGCATTGAGTCTTAGTGAACTTTTCTGTCTGTTATAAGGGCTGTTTTGCTGTTTGTCTTTTACCTTTTTCCTCTGCACTTGCCACTATTTTTGTTGTTACAGATCAAGCTTCTGGTTCATCCTTTGTATTGATTTATCTTATCTAATAAAATTCAACCATACTCATTCTCAAAAAAAAACCAAGAGGAAGTATAGCATAATTCATACACTATACATCACAAGTAGTTGCATGTTACTTGAAAGTACTGAGACACTAGCATCAAGGTATTGGAGTTGAAGGATCTTGAAAATTTCCCGGTAGTTATTTAACTCATTTGACATCGTGGAGGGCAAAGACCTCAACCTTGCAAAACCTTCACCACAAAAGAACATGAAAATACTAAAAGACAGAAGGAGAGAACAAATGAAGGAAAGAAAATACAAAAAGGCAAACATAAAGTACCTCAAAAAACATGACGTACACTTTGGCAGTTGGTGACAAAAGCAACAACACAACCAAGGCAAACCTAGTTGCCCCTCACTTAACATGACAGGAAACTTGCCTTGGCTGCAGTAATAACAGTGTTATATTCATATCCATTTCCTACTGATATGAAACATAAATGTATCTGTCACCATATATTCTGCAACTTTTGAACAGTCAACTTATAGAATTCCTAATAGCACATTTATATTCAAACAAAATTGAATGGAAAACTGCATAAAAAGTCCAAGCCACATTTCTCTGATCTGAATAAGAGAATTAACTAAGCACATTATATCAAGGATCAAAAAGTAAAAAAGGTCAAACCAAAACATAGTCAAATAAAAAATGCCAAAAACCATGCCAGCTTAACCTAGAAATAAGCATTGTTCTAGTGTAAAATCACAGTTTGCATTTACAATACAGATATTGGCAGATAAATTCATATAATTAACACTAAATCCTTACAGAAAACCACACCTGATCGAGCTTGTAGTATCCCTGATCATCTGTGACAGCCCTGACATGGCCATCTACCATTATAGTAACGTCATTTATCCCAAGTCCCCCATCACTAATGACTCGACCACCAACAGAGAATCCAGTTACCTGGAAATAAAAGAAATGGAACAAATGCGGGAAGGATGAAAGGGTCAATATGTATTCATGCATGCCCAGTTAATAATTTTTAAAAGAATGACTATTTTGTTGTTTTTACATGTAGAAATATGTAGGAATAATCATAGATGGTATATCTCATAATGTAAATAATTTCCTTGTGATTCAACAGAAATTTAACCAGACATACCTGAAATGTTTGGTCAATCATAACATCATGATGTTCAACAGACACAACAAGTGAAGAGGGTGAAACATCAAAGATCGTGTTCTCACCCTTGTAATAAGGTAAAAGCTCATAAACACCTAGGCATAAAAGGAATTGTGTCAAATAGAAGAAAACATGAAAAGATGAAAAGCTATTACAGACAAAACATATGAAAGAAGAATCACTTCAGTTATAAAATGATAGCATGACACAGAAAATAAGCTCATTAGAGGCTTGTAGCAAAAAATGAAGTTCCAATAAGACACTTCTAAAATAATCAGATTCATTTAATATTTGGAGAGTGAACCTGCCCATGTTGGTATGATCACTCAATTGTGACTTAAAGATTACAGATTTGAATCCTAGACAATAATTTCTGCATTGGTGGAGGTAAGAGCAAGACTATACGCTGAATTTACCATTTTCTCAATTTCATACATGAAATTTTTCATTAGTAACACTCAAACTAGACAAATGTGTGAAAAAGAAGAATAATTGTTCACATTTTCTTAAGCAGAATCACTGAACAGTATTCAAAGTTTAATACCTGATATTGAGAATAATACAAAATCTGTGAATTGAATAATTGGTATCCAACTAACAATGAGAAAAACTATTTATACATACATCATAATAAGGCCTACCAAAATAGCCCATCACTCAGGTCAAACTACCAATCAACATGCCCGGAATGAGAGAAAGCAAATCAAAGAAATGCATAGGATATGAAAGAAAGTCACTCTGTTCTAGATTAAAGATAGCTAAGGGGAAATTTAGTGAGGTAAAAACTACAAGGGATCTGCAATGGTTAAAGAAGCATGTAAGTGGAGGAAATTATATATGGTTGGGTATTTAGTTGGATGTGAGATTTGCAAAGTTTGCCAGGATTTTCATTTCAGATGGATGGAATAATAGATAGGCTCCGAAATATGTTCAGTGTCTTCCATGATGTTAGATCACAGACCTATTCTTTTATCACTTGGGGTTTGAAGAGGTGGGCCTCAAGGAAAGATTCAATGGCTGATGATTGAAGGTAGAAAATTGGCTCAATTCAGTAGCAACAGATAGTTTGATTACAACAAAAAGATTTGGCACTAAAATAAAATGGCTAAAAGGCAAGTTCAGAATGGTCTTGTGTGTTTGGTGTTCAGGAACATGGTAAAGAATTGTCATGATCCAATCAAATGCAGGCTTTGACATCAACTGGGACACAGAGCTAGGAACTGTGCCATTCAGAGTAAAGATAACCTGAAAAACTTGAAGGCCAGAGGACTAGAGGGGCCTTTGGAAGCTAGAATCAATGCACCGAGAGCTGAACTCTCCTACGTTTGTGAAAAGATGGAAGATGTGAACTGGCAGCAGCAACCTTTGGCCTAAAGCACTCCTGGTTCCTTCGGTAAGTTGTTCATTTATATCCCAGCAGTTTGTGTGGCTCTTGATCCCCTGAGATGTTTGACAAGACCAAACACCAACCATTTCATAACCAGATAATCTAGTTTTCTGATCCTTGATCTTCCTCTGAGAAAGTTTTGGTATGGAGATGTGAGAAATGGACTGCTTAATCATTTCCATGGTGTAGGACAATGGTTCATTCTCTGGATCTTTGGAGGTGAGTCAGATGACTTCCTTCTTTAGTGTCCAGATATGGATTGGAGAGAGAAGCTACTGTTTGAAGGTGAGGGGCTATTTGGCGAACTTTGTGTTTCCTGGTAGGAATATCAAAGGGGGACAGTAGCCTGGCTGATGGCAGTGAGGAGAGTTGTGGAAGATCATTTCCTCGGAGTACTGCTTGATCTCTAGGCAGTTTGATTGCCTATCTCATCCTTTTGGTAAACTTAGTGAGTTTAGTAGGGAGACACCATGGAAGAGGAACTTGGAGGCAGCCATCTGTAAGATGCAGGTGTTGAAAGAGAACCATATTCCAAATCGAATCAAGCTAATTCATGGGACCAAAGCATGTTGGATTGGTGTGTACACTAAGCAGCATCTGGTGGAGAATTGAAGGGGGTGTGGGTGGAGAAGCTCTTCCCTCAGGTGGGGATCCTATCAATGCCAAAGAGGATACCTCCAACAATGACTAACATCAAAGTCAAGACATTGATCAAAGCCAGTCTAGTATGATTAGCTACAAATTGTAGGGAGAGGGGTCACTATTTTGAATCAAAAGCATTAAATGATTACTATGACATGGGTACAACATGGGAAGGTAAGAATCCTTAGAGGCCCATTCAAAGGAACTTAATGAGAAGCGAATGACTAAATTTTGGGGTTGGGGTGTAGATATGGTTGCTAAAAAGATTCAAGTGGCAAGCCTCGTTGATTTCTCACACCCATTTCAAATTTGGCAACTTCTAAGAGAATAAGGAGTGCTAGTTGCTCCAACATTTCAACATCAAATCTTCTAGGCCTCATGTTTGAAAAGAATTACACAATGGAACACAATTTGCAATGGTCAGGTCAGACCCCCTATTGGTTCACTTTTTGGACTTGGCAAATAATCTCGATCAGACCAAGTGGAATGTCTAGCTAGATAGGGTTGATGGGCAACAGATTGGCATCCTCACATGTACTAGGAGAACCCACTGATCAAGTTGGGCCACAGTGAGATGCATGTGAGGTTTAAGGACCTAAGCTAATGATGTCGGTGCCATTCAACTTGGGGAACTAGGATCAAACCCATTTGATTCCAAGAGTTAATTTACCCAGTTGCATCCCACATCTAGTATTGAGAAATTTTTTTCATCAAGAAAGATTGAGGAATGGATGTAGCCCAAGTTGTAGTTAAACCACTATAAACTTCCTTATGCATTTTTCAAAGTTTCTTATCTCTTTGCTTACAATAGCTTATTACAATCACAAATATTACATACTCATTAAAAACCATTATGAATCATTTACATATTTTTTAATTTGTTTAAATTATTAATATTCACTATTCATTCTCTTCTAATGAAGTCATCTAATCCTAACAATTGAATGCAGACTTAGAGGCTGAAGTCTTAATGCAGGCTTCCAACCACTGCAATTCATTTTTTTGAGCAGCAACAATCAAATATATTAAAATCGAGAAAACAAGAGGACCTACACACACCGTAGCCAAGCTAAACCAAAACAAAAAACCTATTGGTCTTGGAAAAGAAATATTGAGCTTTAAAAGGAAACCCACTAGGACCAAGAATAACAACCTTAGATCAAGGCAAAAGAACAAAAAGAAAACAATGCAAAGTGAGAAAAACACAACTTCATAAGGTCACAAGTAATTAGAACCACATCAGAACCTCGGCATCATCCAGCTTTCCTTGAGCCTACCAAGATCTTGTCCAAGTGTTAGAATACTTAGGTTTCAATTTTTGGGAGTGTGTAACCTGCTGTATTTGTGACAACCCTATTTAGGGTTTTATTATCCTTCTTTGTAGGTCTGATCTCCTTGATCTAACCTTGTAACATCCCAGATGTATTATTCATAAGAATTTAGCCTACTTTTATTTAAAAAAAAAAAATCAATAGAGTTAACAGGATTGGCGGTAATCTGCAAAAATTTCCAAAAAGGATAAGGTTTAAGCATCATCAGTATATGTCAAGAGAATTATTCTATCTGGATGGACTGAATTCCAAATCAAAAATCAATTCCATGATTTTAGTGCATCTTCACCGATCATTATACAATAACAACAATGAGTCATAATCCTATTACATAGAATAGGTCATTGGAATCTTTTTCTTCCATGTATTATTATCTATGATTTCACCAATGCCTGATACAATAACAAAAATATATACTTTGCCTAGAGTAAAGAAGTTCTGACAAATCAACAAATGGAGTTCCTCAAGATTGACTATACTCTCTCACATACACTTACAATATGAGTCATAATCAATTCCATGATTTTAGTGCATCTTCACTGATCATTATACAATAACAACAATATGAGTCATAATCCCATTATATAGAATGGGATATATGAATCTTTTTCTTCTATGTATTATTATCTATGATTTCACCAATTCTTGATATAAAAATACATTCTTTGCCTAGAATAAAGAAGTTCAGAAAAATCAACAAATGGAGTTCCTCAAGATTGACAATACTCTCTCACATACACTTGTTCGGACACCCACCCATGCACCAAGCCATTATAAGCTGAAACACCACACAATCTGCTAAATTTCTCTTATTTCCTTTCCATGCTTAGAAAACACTGATGTTTTTGGTGTTGCTGCGTTGAGTTGGGACATATCAACCGATAATAATGTATAAAAATATGATGTGTTGGAAGTGGATTAGAATTCATTTTTATTCTTATTTAATTTTTCATCAAACCCATTTATAGGCACCTTAGTACCTTAATAATATTTCTATCTCTCAGACATACTCCAGTTAGTATCTGACCACAATTATAAACAACATTATGAATAAAGCCGAGTTTCTGCCCTCTGTTAAAGTGAAAATTCAAAAATGATAGGAAAAAAATGATGACTTATAGTCTAGTTATCAACAGAGTTACTGCTACCACAGTTAAATTTTAAAAGTATCTAATTTCTCGAAAATAATTGCAAGATTTTAACCATAAAGTCAACTGTTCAAGAAAAAGAAAATCTACACATCTATTTGTCAATTTCTATCTTGAATTGTAAAACATATCTAGTCGTTATTTCACTGTTTCACAAAATTATAACCGATGTTATTATATATTAGCAGTCCTTTTAAGATATGCAGGCTTACAACTATGCAAGTAACTTAACAAAATGCAGCATTAGGCAAATATATGTAGCAGCAAGAATTTAGGAATTACCACATGGAACTTTGGTAAACAAGAACTTCCCATCTGCATCAGTTACTGCATGACAAAGGGAATTATTTCGCCCAGGGGCATTGCCATGATCAAGAGGGCAATTCATCTCTAATACATCATCTGAATACAAGTATATATGAACACCTAAAATGGGATTGCCCTGCAAAGTGAAGGATATTCTTAAATAAAGTGGAAAAGACAAGCTTTCATCCATTAAGGGAAAACTTATATCTTTGCATTCATAAGTGCAGTGTTTGTGAAACTTCAGAAAACTTTGAAATTACTGGAGTCCATAATGCAGGCATGCAGCGTTTGAAAATTTCTTAAAAAAAAAAAGGAAATGCCAATTGTACCACTTGAGGACCCTAGAACTTGATGCATACAACTAAACCATTTAAGATTTTCACTTAAATTATCTAAATGATGCCACAAAACACAAATCAAATCCTACAAAAATGAAAACTCCTATATTAGAATGCAAAGTCTGAATGCAACACCAATATCACCTTGGTCAAGAGAAATTCATACACCACATAAAACAAAGATTGGAAATGGTTCATGCATGGGTCTTAGTTCCAACTACAAACCCAAGTTAGCATGATTTCTAATTGTCACCACACTTCAACCTCTAACCACTATCCATTCACTTTGTTTATAACTGATCTTCCCATAGTTAAGCTATATTGGCTAGGCAGACGGACCGATCAATTTGGGGACAGCTAGTTGGTGATTGCCTGAATGCTCAACCTACAAAACAACAAAAGGAATAGCCCTAGTGTAGGATCAGCCAAATCTCATCTGATGCTTAAGTAAGACACACACAAGCAAAAGGTACATCAAGTTTTAGAGCAAGGCGATGTACCTCTATATAGGGCATTAACCCTAGCATTTATACCCCATCAGGGTTGGAAGTGGAAACTGACCAATCTAAGGTAGTTGCATGACACCTGGTTTTTTGACACATAGGCTCCAATCATTCCACACAGGTCGTTAGGCATCAGTTGGTCAGGCCAAACAGTTGATTCAGCCCAACTCCAAGAGTGAGGATGTGGAATTACAAACAGGTATGCACTGTTTAAGCAATTTGGCTAGGTTACACAGTTCAAGTCACCTCACATGGGCTGGCCCAATTGAACTTCCACATCAACAAGGAAGATGAGGAAATGGGAAGCAATGACAAGGTGATACCTATGCTCAAAACCAAAATTGCAGAACATGATGCAAAGTAGGGAACTAGTGAATGATGTTTGGATGGTGTGACCATACAGGATAATATAAAAACCAAGCTGGGAAAAAGGGTCAGAAAAGGGAAAGGAGAAAGAGAAGTCACAGATCTTGTGGCTAAAGGCTGGAGACCAAAATACAAAGCTTTTCCACAAGATTGTAACTGCCAGAAGAAGGAGAAATCATTTGAAGCTATCAAAATAAATGCAGAATACTCGAGAAGCAAAGTGAGCAGCTAGATGGATTTGAAACTTTCTATAGAGAATTTTTGTATGAAGCCACATCCTCTCCTGCTCATACAATAACTGACACAGACTCACAATGTAACCAAGTTAAGCTATGAATTGGGCAAGAACCATAAGATAGGTTACATGTACACAACATTCTTTAGTGATACAATGCAAATGTCGAACAGATATCCTGCAAATTCAAGTATTCCACTAAATATCATGTCAAGTGTTGGTCCCACCCTTATCCAATCTCTGCCTACCATGTGTACCACTAGTCAAATCTTCCATGAGTTCCAGTTGTTGATCCCAAAGGCACCAAAAAAATGCATCATAAATGTGATTCACTTCTGAGCCTCTTAGAATCCCTCTAGTTTTCATCCATAGTATATAATGTCATATATACTGATTAGTAATGCAATTAGTCTTACATTGAAATGACTCGTTAATGAACCATAAATGATATCATCAAAAAAATCCATAATGTAACATGATCACAAGCCACAACAAGGTGATTCATATGTGAGCAACAAAGTCTAAAGAAAAGTATTGAACTATTTTTGATTCATATGTGAGCAACAAAGTCTAGAGAAAAGTATTGAACTATTTTTTTGGATATTGTACCTGGGCAGCAACAAAACCACGAACATCGTATCCAGAGACAAAGAAAGTATCATCAACTATAAGATTACCAAAGCCCAATTCCACCTGTGAAGTTAAAAAAAAAATTAAAAAAAACTAAGTGCAAAAATAAATAATCTAAAAAACTTCCAGCTATTTATCAACCTCTGTAGAGCCTTTCAAATAAATTTCTATGTTTGGATGTGAAGCATGCAGCTGGTATTTTCCTGCATGGGCATGTTCAATAGCATACAAATAGACATATATAATCACTGTTATATTTTCATTTAATGCTGACTATAACCATATGGAAAATAAGGACAAGAAAGAAAGTTAACAATGTATAATTACAACAACAATAATCTAAATCATAATCCCACTACACAACATTGGCCAAATGAATTCTTTTCCTCAAGTATTTCTATCTATGGTCAAATCTTTAGTTAAATTACATAAATTTAAATATTTTATTATAATTCCTAACCAAGTAATTTTAGACTTATCTTTACTTCTTTTAACTTTTTCTGAATTAATTAATTACCCTCTCCTAACTAATGTATTTCTTCGTCTCCTAAGAACCAATTTTCTCTTCTCTTGTTGTATTTTCTCTTAAGGAAAGCTAATAATGTATGATTAATAAACTAATTTGATTAAATGTCACATCAAAACCATTCATCTCTCAAAAACCATAATGAAAAGAAATACACAAATTAGACCAAAATCATAACAAATGGCAATCTCAAATCAAGAAAAATGAAGCTCTTTCACTCTTGCAATTATTCACACCAAACATATAACTTATGAGTCCCTTCCTTATGCTTGGTATTCTTTAGTAATGCCATGCAGAAATACAAGATGCATGTCATATGAGAACATGCCTTATTTATTAAATATTAACACTTAAATTCAATATCTTGGTGTCACACAAGCATCATAACTAAATGCTAAGGTGTTGATACGGGTCCAATATCATTGACATAATTTTTCTCAAATTCCCCATGTCATCAAACATTTGGAGGGAATGAACCTATTATAAAGTGCAGATTGGTGAGGACGTCCAGTAGGTGCTGTGTTGTGAGATGACAGATATTAATCACTCAATGCTCAAATTGTATAGTTTCATGTATCACAATTGCAAGACAGAACAATAACAGAAGCTAAAGTACTAAGGAAGAGAAAATTGATCATCCATTTTAGTTAAGTTGCTTGATATTAACTGTGACAACCTACAACAAAAAAAAATTAGCAGCCTATTAAAGTTTTTTTATATTGAAAGGTAGCTTACAAAAAAATTACAGTAGCAATGATTTGTGGAAGCATCAAATAACAATGTATGCAATTTATACCAGGAAGAATATTTGTGAATGAGTAAAGCCCCAATTCGGATGTTAGAACCGATGAAACAAGGTCACCAGAAGGTGACAAAAGTTCAACATTTATATTAGAAGGACCACCATCTTTTACCAAACAGCTCTCTCCACCGACAGCCCCCTTAACTTTTCCAGAGATTGCAAAACTACAATAAATAATATGTTATATATAATTCAAATTGCTACTGGACAAATTTACATAACAGATATTTTTGTGAAAGATCAAACCCTGTGAATCGAAAATTAATATCTGCATTGGAATTGCATCCATTCTGGTCAATGATGACAGGAACCTGAAAATTGAGACAGATATGTAGTAAAATGTAGATATGACAGATACAATGAAAGTAATGTAAGTTAATTAGAAGATTGAGATGATCTGACAATATTCATGTTTCCTACTTACACTTTCTGGGCTCCACGACCATCCATCTGGTCCCTTAACTTTAACAACAAAAGAACCCTACAGGGAGAAAACCATAGGCTTACAAGAGCAATTAACAAGCAAAAAGATATGATTCAAATTAGACGAGAACATAACATTGAAATGATGATCTTCATTCAGCCATAAAGATATGTAGCATGCAGAACACATTCTCTGAAACGTGAATAATAATAATAAATGCAAAAAGGAAGAAATCAAGGAACACATGCAGATGAAAATATTGCTAACATCTTTGCATAGACAAGATTTAGTGATCATTTGATAACAATTATATGGATACAGCTATGGAGAAATGAAAAAAGATGAACCAACTTTGCATATAATATATATATATATAAAATACTGAAATATACATATTTGCATTATTAAATGTCATATATGTTGCCTATGGATTATTTATGTATTCAAACGTTATTTAAGGAAATAATATAACTAAAAATGTACATGGTTACCATTAAATGTTTATAAATATACATAATATATGCATAAGAGATTAAAAAAATGAATATTTAAATGAAAACCTAGGTGTTGTGTGGGCATCACTTAAGCAAGCGAGCTTGCCACTTGAAAGCCTTGCACCTAAATAACTTTGGGAAGTCATGCAAACAAAGATTCCCTACCCTTTTAGGTCATCAAATTTTATGTCAACAATCCTATCCAATTTGAGACTTATCTTTCCACCTTTCCATGAAAATGATTGAGCTTATTTTCATGCTTATTTCCCATAGTCCATAGATTAAAAAAAAACTTTGAAAATAGAAGCTATAAATTGGCAAATTCAAAAGAAATGAGGACATCTATGTGAATGCCTTTCATTGCAAAATGGCAATCATTTTTCGAACTGAGGTCCCCAAACTACTATATTGATACTCCCACCATATAGAGACAAGCAAAGATATTTGAAGAGAAAGAAAAGAAATCTCCTTGATATTACTCCCCAGAATGTTTGAAGCTTCTCCTCATAACAATCCTTTTTTTGGCAAAAGTCCTTATCAAGCTTCAACCATTTTATCATAGTGAAAAGACTCCTTATAGAACCAAGTCATTCAAAAAACACATAGGCCTGACAAATATATTCAGTTCAAACCATGCAGTTTGATGCCAAAAGGGATACAAACCATCAATTCAAAGGAAGCAAAAGGCATATAACCAGGTTCTAATAATAATGGCCAATATAAGTCTATAGATATTTTATCACAAAAACTACAATCCATAAAAAATTCAGTGAATCAACATGGAGAAGTACCCTGTCATACACAGGAATGAAATAGTAACCATTAGGTGCACATTGAGTCCTATCTTTTACCAGCCCATCATTTGTTTGAAGTTCAACCTACATCAAGGAAATGAGAATTTCAACATTACATCTGCAACAAACTTACATAAATTCAACTCAGCTAGTTTCTACCACAAGTTACTTAGTCATAAACTTTACCATTACAAGTTGAACAAAAACGTTTCAATTCAAGAGAATTGCCAAATATCATTAAATATTAAAAATTTTAGCAGTTTAATTACCAACAGAAAAATATGTTACCAAAAGCCATTAAAATCATACAACAACAACATGTGTAATAATCCCACTATTTGAAGTTAACTACATGAATTTTTTTTCTTCTAAATATCTCCATTTATGTTCAAATCTTCAATTAAATTACATAAATTTAAATCTTTTCTCACAATTCCTAACCAAGTAATTTTAAGTCTTCCTCTACATCTTTTACACTAATTAATTCTCCTCTCTCAACAAGTACATCCTTTGATCTTTTAAAGATATGACTACATCACTTAAGCTGATTTTCTCCTAACTTCAATTGATGCAACCCCTACTTTATTACAAATAAAATCATTTTTTAATTTATTCCTTATAGTATTACCACCTATTCATTTAAGCATTTGCATCTTTGCAACACTAATCATATTTTACACTCCAACATTCTAAACCATGAATATAGCCAAGACATAGCAATTTTATAAAACTTTCCTTTTAATTTTAAGAATATTCTCCTATCACATAACACTTCAAAAGTATTTCTCCACTTCACCCACCCCATTTTAATCCTATGAATAACATCTTCTATAATTTCACCATTACTACTTATTATTCTTATTTTTATTCCTAACCATCTAACTATTTACCTTAAGTATTCAAAATTCTTACTTTTATAAATCTCATAACCATCTAATTATTTACCTGTATGACTTTATTATTATTCCTATTTTTATTAAACCTACATTTTACATATTCAATTTTTGACATAATTTAAATCCTTCAGACTCTAAAGTATCTCACTATAATTCTAATTTAAAAACTAAATTCTACTTACTTTCATTAAACAAAACTATATCATCAGCAAATAACACACACAAGATATTCCTCCTTAAATTTCCTTGTAATTTCATTCATAACTAAAGCAAACAGCTATGGAACTTATAGGCCTAATTTTTAACTTACTAACAATTTTCTTAACATTCTTTTTCTACTAGCTTATGCCTTTCTAAATTTTCTTTATTTCTACATTTATCATAGATTTTATGGCATTCTTTTTTTTCTGTTATACATCTTTATTTCACTACCAACTTTCTTTAGCTAGTAGAACTATCCTACGAGACTCTCCTAAAATTTTCCTAGCAATACCAAGTAGGAGTTGAAATCGTCAAGATGAGAAGAACGTAACCAGTTCTGACTAATGGTTCCGTTACACTGAAGTAGACAGATTCAACCAGGAACGATGCAGGAGCAGAAGTGAATGACAGTTATCATCAACTAGTTTGGTTCGTGTAAGTATCAACGGTACAATACGTGCAGGAGCATTTACTTGCATTCCTACTCCTTTCAATGACGTTGTTCCCACAGCACTTACTATGTTATTTCACTGACAAGCAAATCAATCGATAGCCATCACCCTACCGATCGAGAAGAACAAAATACCGTGATATGCGAGTAGTCGAACTTAGATTTCGAAGGCTTCCACGCCGTAACAAGAGACGAGCTCGCCTGACGAAAATGAGAGATAATATTAAGAAAAATCAACAACAATAGCTACAGAAAAGCGAAACTTGAATTGAGACGTGGAATTAAGAATGGATGGCGGAAGAGACGTGGACCGAAAAAACCGACGTACCTCGACGAACCCGCCGCATCCATCGATGGAATTGACCGCATCCGCCGAGACGAAAGCGGAGAGAGTGGCGACGGCGACGAAGAGGAGAAAGGAACTGCAGCAAAAAGCCATCGGATCGGTCGTCAGCAGTGAAGTCCAAAACCCTACGGCAGGTGACACACTAACCCCTCCCCCCCTCCGGCTATATAAGCGTGGGTTGAGTAGCATTAAGTAGAGACGAAGCTGCTGCTTCCCGCACGTCGGCCGGGGCGGCGGAGGGAGCTCGCTCCAGATCTAATTCGTCAACTCGCTTCTGATTTTTTCTTTTCTTTTTTTTTTACTTCGAAGGTTGGTATAGTTTTTACCTGTTTTGCTGTTTTCCCCCAACGTGATTAACATTTTTACTTTAACTTCAATTTTAGGTTTTTTTTTTTTTTTTTTGTCTTCTCGTTTATATAAGATAACTATAATAATGGTCTTTTCACTTAATTATCATGTATTTATCTCTGAAAAATTGAAAATGTTAGATTACTTGTTAGCTTCATTTAAATTGTATTTATTTAATAAATTCATTTACCTTACCATCGACTAAAGTTTTTCTATCAAGCCAGACGATGAATGGGAAAGAATAATCAAGGTGATATTCACCACAATCAAAAGTAACGTTATTTCTATTAATCCAAAGAATTCAAAAAAAAAAAAATACTGTAATAAAGGAATACCAACTCGATTTAGAGGTGGATAAATTTAATTTGATAGAAAGAAAGAAGATATAAGATAATAAATATTCTCTCAGCGTGTTCAATTTATTACGTGACGGAAAAAAATCAAATTTAATCTATATAGGAGAATCAGTGTTTTGGATAAGGTTAATTGAATTTAGAATACACGGAAGTTCAACCGCCAATTCGCGAAGATTTGTATTTAAAAAGTTTAATACGCTTCTTTTAAAGAGAAGAAATGATTTAACTTCAACCACTTGAACCTTACGAAAACCATAACAGCAGAAGAGATCAAGGAATTGATGTTATCATGTCAAATGATTTCCCACCAAAGGAAAGAAGATCCATCACCAAACTTAACGATGAAGATGATGACGAGAGTAACACTCCTCGATTTCAAAGAAGTTGTTGGGTTGATACAGTAGATGAAGGAAAAATTACTTAATCTCTGTGTTTCTTTTTCCATTATTTGGACCATAATTGCTATTTGGAACTTTTAAACTCCTTTTATTATGTACTTACCTCATATGTGGCTTTCACAGTTTAGGTGTTCCTTAATCTATCTTATCTTCTATCCAAAAACAAAAAAGCATCTTTCAGGATATTTGTGTATTCTAAAAATATTAGAATTAAATTTCGTCATTTTCATATATATATATACACACATACATACGAAGGAGTCTGCCCAAAAAAGCTTCCACAACTTTGAAATCAGACAAAAAAAGAATTTTTACCCTAACTTTCTTGATTTGCACTAACACCCCCCACTTTAGATTCTCCCCAAATTCTTCTCTCATTGATTTGGTCCTTGCAAAACACTCAAGTGTGCACTTAGCTGTAGTCAAAAAAGCAAAGTTTTATTTGCATCAAAACATCTTGGAACCAATCTAGAACAACTCTTTCTATAATTCAAATGGAATTAGCCCAACTATAACGATTGAAAGCATGTCATCAAACAAACAAAGATTTGTCTGCCTCAGCAAGTGGATACATTTTTTTTTACATTATTTCAGACGAGGAGAGCAAAGGTGATTCACCACATACCAGTTGCAACAACAACATCATTAGCACCAACAACTACTACATTTACCTGTCCAATTTCCCTTGCGCAATAGCTATTGAATCTACTATCTGAGTTGTAAGTTGTGTGGAAAGTTAGTAAATGGATGAGACGTAGATTAATACACGAAGAACTCTTCTAATAGAATATTTCACATATCTCAAAGCCAATTCTCAAATTCATGGAAAGCATTTAGATTAATCGATAAATCGGACCTCCTTGAAACAAACGAAGCTTAAATCTTTCTTTTCTTCACTTCCCCCACCAAAAATATAACAATCACTTCATATATTGCGAGCAGCTTCCCTGTGCTCTATCAATAACGAGTCTATATATTCAGATGTAGCAATGGATCTCTCCTTCATAGACGTTGCAATTCTTTCAGCTTCCTTCAACTTTCCATAGCAGCATAAGCTTCTAATTAAGGAAGTGTAGGTCAGCAGGCCAGGAGAAGGACCTCTCCCTTCCATTTCGTAATATAACTTCAATATTTCATGGGAATTTCCTATTTTCCCATATCCATCGATAAGTTTGGAATAGATCACCTCGTCTGGGACAAACCCTTTGCCAAGCAAACTAGTGAACATCTTGTTTGCCTTCTCCACTTCACCATCTTGGCAAAGCTTGCTCATCATCTCATGGCAGGCAACACGGCTGGGGAGAAGCCCCCTACCAAGCATGTCGGTGCAGAAGGCCAAGCTCTTCCCTGAGTTTCCCCTTCTCAACGATCACTCCATAAGAACGTTGTACATCTTGTCATATGGCTTCAAACCAGCCACAAAAGGTTTTTCAATTTGATGTAAGATCTGTTTTTCTCAATGGTATTTTGAAAGAAGATATATATGTTGAGCAACCACAAGATTTTGTTGTTGTTGTTGGGCAAAAAGAAAAAATATATAAATTAAAAAAAAAAAACACTTTATGACTTAAAGCAAGCTCTGAGAACATGGTATGCAAGACTTAGACATTTATCTCTATCAAAATGATTTTAGTAAAAGTGAACCTACTCTATACGTGAAGGTGAAAGGTAGTGAAACTCTCATTGTTTGTGTATATGTTGATGACTACTGGATCATCTGATGTACTTGTTATGGATTTCAAAGACAGAATGATGCATGAATTTGAGATGATAGATCTAGGGTTGTTGCACTATTTTCTTGGTCTTCATGTGAGACAGACTAATAGTAGTATTTTTATTTCATAGGAGAAGTATGCATTGAATCTTCTTAACAGGTTCAGTATGGAGAACTGCAAAGTATTCTCTACACCTGTGAATGATAATACAGTCAAAGCAAACGAAAGACTGTTTAGAGATATTGTTGGGAGTTTAATGTATTTAACTCATACTCGCCCAGATATTATGTTTACATTTAATCTAGTTTCAAGGTTTATGCATAGTCCTTCAATGCATCATCTTGGTACAACAAAACGAATTCTTCAATATGTATAAGGAACAAGTGATTATGGAATATGGTATGAATCAACTTCTAAGTTCACTTTATCTGGTTTTGCTGACAGTGATTGGGTAAGATCTATTGATGATTGAGAAGGCACAAGCAACCAAATTTTTAAATTGTGTTCAGGTGCTGTATCTTGGTGTTCTAAGAAACAATTATCAACAGCTTTGTCTTCTTCTAAAGCTGAGTATATTACTGCATCTGTCACTGCTTGCCAAGCTATTTAGATGAGGAAAGTGTTGGAAGATATGAAGCAACCTTCAATTCAGGCAACTAAAATTTATTACGACAATAAGGCATCAATTGCTATGACCAAGAATTCAGTATATCGTGAGAGAACCAAACGTATTGAATTACATCATCACTTTATTTGTGATGTTGTTGGTGAGGGAGGGGATGATTGAGATGAAGTACCGTTGAATTGAAGAATAACTTGCAGATGGGTTTACAAAGGCTCTTTCATATACAAAGTTTATAAAATTTAGATCTATACCTAGAGTAAAGGGCTTTGCATCAAAGATGTGCGATAATGTATGATGTAAAATGCTTTTAATTGCAGAAGTGTCAAAATCTGCAAGGGACGTTTTTTATGGGTGCGTTAAAAGGTTTGAAATTTTAACTGAACATTAGTTATGAAAGTTTTTATGGTTATTTGTATGGCTTAAGTTTATTTTAAAGGGTTGCATTATTTTCTGTAAGGTTGCATCGTTTCCTTATATATATATATATATATATATATATATATATATATATATATATATATATAAGATATATGTAAAATATTGTTGTTAATGAAAGAAATAGAATTCTCAAGTTGTGATTTTTTTCGCCAAACACATCTCCCACCAAAAATAGAACAATCACTTCATATATTGTGAGCAGCTTCCCTGTGTTCTATCAATAACGAGTCTACATATTCGGATGTAGCAATGGATCTCTCCTTCATAGACGTTGCAATTCTTTCAGCTTCCTTCAACTTCCCACAGCGGCATAAGCTTCTAACTAAGGAAGTGTAGGCCGGCAGGCCAGGAGAAGGACCTCTTCCTTCCATTTCGTAATATAACTTCAATATTTCATGGGAATTTCCTATTTTCCCATATCCATCGATAAGTTTGGAATAGATCACCTCGTCTGGGACAAACCCTTTGTCAAGCAAAACAGTGAACACCTTGTTTGCCTTCTCCGCTTCACCGTCTTGGCAAAGCTTGCTCATCATCTCGTGGCAGGCAACGCGACTGGGGAGAAGCCCCCTACCGAGCATGTCGGTGCAGAAGGCCAAGCTCTCGCCTGAGTTTCCCATTCTCGACGACCACTCGATGAGAACGTTGTACGTCTTGTCGTATGGCTTCAGACCAGCCACCAGCATCTCCTGCATCAGGTGACCGGCATCCCTCACCCTTCCCTCCATGCAGTTTCTGCCAATGAGCGAGGTGTAAATGAAGGAATTACCGTCGTGCCCTCTCTTAACCATTTCTTCGAACGCATTGCGAGCCATGTCCAGATTACCCATCTTGCAATACGCGTGAACCGTCAGACTATAGGCAACATCGTCGACTATCAAATTCTTCTGCAACATCCTCTTCAACAAGACGATCACCTGCTCCGACCTGTCCTCCTCGATCATCCTCAACGCCAATGCAGCACCGACGACGACGTTGGGAGAGCATCTCTTCCCATGAATTTTGTCCAAAACATCCACCACAGACCTCAACATCCCTCCCTTGCAGAGGGCGCCGATCATCACCTCTGTCGTGGTTTGATTCGGGTACCTCCTCTTCACCATCATGTGCTCGTAAATCTTCCAGACCATGTCGAACTTCTCGGACCTCTGGACGACGCGCAATAGGAAATTGAAAGTCCCCAAAGAGGGCAGGAACCCATGCTCCCCCAAGAGACGGCACGCCTCGACCGCCGCATCGAACATTCTCAGCCTCGAGAAGGACAAGAGCAAGAGATCGTACACCCGGGGCCCAGGCACCGCCAGCTCGTACGTGCTCCGCAGCGCCTCGACGACCGCCGTCCCTCCCCCAAAGTCCTCCCTCGTTAGAGCCGACTCCAGAAGCGCCGTCGCGTCGGCGACCATCCCGGCGCGCACGAGGATGTGGATCATCAGGGAGTAGGATCGCAGCCCGTGTTGGAGCCGCCGGCGGTGGGCGCACCAGTGGAAGAAGAGCAGTCCCTGCCTCGCGTCGGGGGGTTCTTTCAGTTGGAGGAGCACCTTCTCGACGGCTCCGTCGGATAGCACGACGGAGTTAAAATTTTCGTCGAGGGAGCACCATCTCCCGCCCCTGCGGAGCAAGTCGCAGACGAGAGATACGTGCTGTGCGCCCTCCGGTTCTCGTGCAGTGAGGGTGTGAGGGGGTTCGGCCGTGGGTGGTGGTGAGACGTGGGTGTGCGCGAACGCCGCAAGATGGAGAGTGTCACTCCGACCGCGATGATTTCGGAGGAGAAGCTTGCAGGCGACGCAGACGATTCGACCTTTACCGATCGAGAACTTCATGGACGACGACGACGACCTCGAACGGAAGGGCGGCCTAGAAGCATACGTATTGAGTTAATCAGAACCGTTGGATGTTATTGTAGTGGCGGAGATTTTTTATTAAAATAGTGACCCAACTGTTTTAATCAGAACCGTTGTATCGAACGTTATAATAAATATTATATAACAAAAATTTGGAAAAAAATTTCTTTATCGTCTACATTAATATCGCAGTTGTTAGTAGGATTTTGAGTGGAAAATTTTTCTAAAATCATAGTTCTATGTTAACTCCAATGTAACGAAAATTATAAAATTTTAAATCATTATATAAAATATGTTTGAAACCTTTTTTATTCTGCCTCGATTTTAAAATTCAATTTTGTGTAATAACGAAAAATTGCACGATAACTTAAAAATGAACCAGAATCAAATATTTTCTCAATTCTACGATAAACTCTAAGGTACCGCACAAAATCGGTTTGGTTTCATTCAACATTTATCTTTTAACACTTACTTAGGAACCATGTACATCAAATATTTTCTCAATTCTACGTTAACTTATTAGGAACCATGTACATCTAACGATATTTTACCACTTATATTACATCGATGTGTTGCATAATTAATAGTGAATACCATAACTAAAATAAAATCTATATCTAAACGATATTGAAGGGTGGGGATCCTTTCCTCCTTACATATTTACTAATTATATTACATTTACGTGATACGTAATTAATGTCGAGGTGGTACACATACCAACAGTCTTCATCGGTAGGGACGCAATTCCAAGTATGGAAGACAGATCTGCAATTGATTTTAAATGAAATTATTAGAATGAACAAACAATTATGGGTGTGTGAGCGTACACTACACTACACGGTAAGACTCAACTGCGACGACGTCCTCTAATTACGCTCACATCTTAATATGACTAGCTAGATAAAAAAGTAACATCTTGAAATATTAAAATTTTCAGGAAATAAAAAAGTAATAACTACTTTTTAGCTGGTATGCGCATTTATTTCAGAATTTATATTTCAAAATAAAAACGTACGCCCACGTCATCATCAGCGAACACCGGTCCACCGGAGAAGGAAGGTGCGCGTTTCCACGATAACGACGAGGAGTTTGGTTCCACGTCCTTGTCTGGGAAAAACAATAATCTCTAATTATTAACTTGTTGGTTATTTTAAGCAAGACAGACGCAGCTATCGGACATCAGTGACCTGTCTTTCAGTGACGTGAAATTTTTTTAATATGTTATTTGATTAGATCTAATAAGAAGGGTTTGTGCACTTGGAATTTACTGTTTCGGTTAATAACAGGACACTGCCATCGGTTGAAGAGTGGATGGAAAGGTGACGTCGCGTAGAATCTCCTCCTCCGGGCCTGCCAACGTCGATAATTGAATTCTTCTACCGACGGACTTCGCAGTTGGAGAAAAAGAAAATTGAGGAACCAGATTTGGGAGAAAAAGAAAATAAGGTTTTTAGAGAAATGTTTTCTATTATCAACTATAAAAGAATTCAACTGATTATTCATAGAAATAGAACTTCCATATAGAATATTCTCTAGAGGAAAAAGACAAAAATAAAAGAAACAACCGACTATACAAATAAATCTCAAGTAACAAAATAAACCAAAATCTAATATTGGCCTCCCAACCGTACCAACCACAGCTATCATCTTCGATTCGCGTAGCGATCACCGAGCGGTCACGGCATCGGCGATGGCCCCCCAGACCGACCGGAGACTGGTGCTGGTCCCTTACCCTTCCCAGGGCCACATCAACCCCATGTTCCAGCTCGCCGCCCTCCTTCGCTCCCAGGGCCTCTCCGTCACCATTGTCCTCACCGGCGACTTCCCCTCACCCAACCAAGGGGAGGGGTTCACCTTCGTGTCCGTCCCCGTCGAGGTCCCTACAGCGAAGAAGGACGTCGACCATGCGGAATGCCTGGTCCTCGTCAACGCCAACGTCGAAGAGCCGCTTCGACGACTGCTGGAGAAGATGCGGGGCGAGGACGGAGGGGCGCCGGACTGCCTGATCGTGGACTCCATCATGTACTCGTCGATGTCGGTGGCGGAGAAGTTAGGGCTGCCTGTTGTCGCCTTGAAGACGGGGAGCGCCGCCAGCATGAACGCCTACCACTCCATGTGGACCGCAACGGAGAAAGGTGCACTTTTTTATCATTTATCTACTGTTCGATTTCCCAATTTCTAAGATATATCGCTCGCTGTAAATGGGTTGACAAGCACTGACGTCTCTGATGATTTATGAGATGATATATAACACATTAATTTGAAATGATTATTTCTATTCTAACATGGCGACCAACAGACTTTAATTTTTTACAAAGAAAATTATGTTAAAATTTATTATTTAATGAAAAAATACATGTATTTTTTTCTCGTTTATATGGTTGATCCAACTCAACCACGTCTGGTCGATCTTATCACTAAACCATTTTTATTTATATATTATGAGTATGTTTGTGTACCTAGAATTTGAATTCAAAATCTAATTATTTTTGTAATTTCAGGAATTTGACAAAAATTGAAATTTAGGTGTTTGTGCACGTGACAGAATTGAATTGAATTGAACATAATTGATTTTTAATAAAGTTAAGTAATGAATTAAAGTAATTAGTGAAAATGTAATTAATCAAGAAATAAATTAATTACATTAATAAATGAACATATTATTAAATTAAATGTTTATATATCATTTATCAATTAATTAAGTATATCATTATATAAAATAAATCAAAAATTACAAAAATTGATAACTTTTTAGTTATAATATATGTTTAAAACAACAAAAGATTAATTATAAATTCTATATTCCTCGTAATGTAATAATAAATAACTTTTTTTTAAAATATAATTATTATTAAGTGAATAAATGAAAGTAAATAATAAATAATTATTGAAATACTTTGATTATAAAAAAATATAATTTTGAACATTCTATTAGCCATAAATGATTTTTAAGACTTCGTTTGTGTTAGTCATAGAAAGTTAGGAAAATTATATAATTTTTGAAATTTTGATATTATATATTAAATAATATAATATAATATAATAAATATAATAATAATAATAATTAAATAATTTTATGATTTTAATATTATAAATAAAATAATAATAATAATATAATTAATATTTTATTTTTAATAAAAATAAGATTAAAAATGATTAATTAATTAAAAAATATTAACAATATATACTTCAACATGTGAGGATGAGTGTCGAGCAATCTTTTGAAAAATGAATTCCAACATTTTAGGTTGAAAATTCATTTTCCCAACTTTTACATATGATTAGAATTTAAATTCCTTGTATTACAAAGGCGAGATGAGAGAGAAGAGGTCGACGAAACTATATATCATTTAATCTAAATATTTCATACATTATCCATATAAATTTAATAAATAATTATTTAACATTAAGATTAGAAAAAAAGGAAATTACGAGAGAGAGAAAGTTTGGAACAAGGGAAGAGGTGAGTGAAAGAAAGAGAGTGAAAAATACATGGAAGAAAATATTATATATATATATATATATATATTAGAGAATTCTCGCGTTTATTTAAAATAGAGTAATCCTAGGGTTGCCATCAGGGATCTTTTCCAGCGACAACTCTTATTTCTTAATTATTTTTTTAAAAATAAAAATTTAATTATATAATTAGTTGACATAGAGCGTAATCTACTTTGTATATTCATATTTAATTTAATTGGTTGAAGAAGCCGCAGATTCTATTTCTCTGGAATGTAAAACTCAGTTTTGGTACGGTAGTTCTTGTGAATTATGATTGAGTACTGTAAATTTGTTACTTTTTTAATATTAATTTTTAAGTTCACGGACATTTTAATTGTGATCGATTAAGTTTTTACTGAAAAGCCCCCCAAATGAATAATGGATTACATCTACGTAATATCTATCGTACGGTGGCAGTAACATTTGGTCTGAATTAGTTTTTTTTTTAATCACCAGATAACGAAAGCAACGGCCCACCAGGGCCGCCGCCACGCTTCGATGCAACAGAACCGTCGGCCATCGTCGGCCATAACAAGGCGGCCGCCGTTCGCAAGATCTTGAGCTCAACGTTCGAGGGACTTAAGACCGCAACGGGACTGATACTGAACACCATCGAGGCCCTCGAGCCTTTTGACGTCGCAGAACTCCAGCGCACCCTCGGACGCCCGGTGTACCCCATTGGACCCCTCCATCACTTCTCCCCCGTCGCCGCCAGCAGCAACCTCTGGGTCGAGGACCGCAGTTGCATCGATTGGCTCGACGAACCAGGCCGTCCCTCGGATTCAGTGTTGTACGTGAGCTTCGGGAGCGTCGTGTGCATTGACAGGAGTGAGCTGATGGAGACGGCATGGGGTCTTGCCGACAGCGGTCAGCCTTTCCTCTGGGTCCTCCGAGAGGGGTCAGTAAGGGACGACACGACCGAGCTGCCGGAGGAGTTCTGGCAGGCGACGAGGGGGAGAGGGAAGGTGGTGCGGTGGGCACCGCAGAAGGAGGTGTTACGCCACCCAGCCGTGGGCGGGTTCTGGACGCACTGCGGGTGGAACTCGACCTTAGAGAGCGTCTGCGAAGGTGTGCCAATGATTTGCTGGCCGCGGTTCGCCGACCAGCCGGTGAACGCAAGTTTAATGACTCAGGCGTGGAGGGTTGGGATCTCGTTGCCGTGCGGCGATGGGCCGGAGAGAGGGGAGGTGTCGAGGGCTGTGAGGAGGCTGATGGTGGAGGGCGAAGGGAAGGAGATGAGGAGCAGGGCGGCGGAGTTGAAGGCGGAAGCCCATCGATGCGTTGCCGATTCCAGTGGTGACGGCGGGGACGGCGTCGGCGGCGGCACATCTATGGTGCATCTGGGGAAACTGGTGGGGAACATCATGGCCCGCCCACGTCCGTCCGATAGCCATTAGTTCATGCATGAAATGTCAACATACTTATAATATATTTATCTCCAAATTTAGGAGTCTATAATCATGTACTGTGTGTTATTTAAAAACCATTAAAAATGATCGAATGTAGTTAAGTTAGATCTAATAATATATATTTTAATTTTGAATTTTTTGCGAAGCTTATTTTCTTTTTTATGATATCTAGACTAAATTGAAAATAAGAAATCAAAATATATTAATTTAAACGATTTGATGTGGCTTAACCTGTATGCTTCTTCTTAATTAATTACGGTTCGAGTATGCTTTCTTTTAGTATGCTAAACCTACATCTAAACCCATATTATTCAGGTGGCTTCAACCCAACCCTACCGAATTAATCAGCAAACCTTGGGTTGGTTCGGGTTAGATTATTGGATTTTTTACATGCGTGTACTCGTACAAATTAAAGATTTCTAAAAACTTGACATAAAAATAATTCACATGATCAAAAGCAACATGAATTAATATTAGGGTGTAGAGCTCATGAGCTTTATTCCTGTTCATGCGACGCAGTTTATTAGTTTTCTTATTCCAGAGACAGATCGAATTCTATCGCGCAATTATTTATACGTACAGGTTGAGAAGATTAATGAACTTGGACCATTTCGAAGTGGATTTAAACGGCGCCGATAGATCGATCAACTTGAGGATCAGAACCTGGTGGTCGGCAGCCGCTCGCCGGAGAGGAATGTGCTGATGAGCCTGAGCGACTCGCTGGGCTTGTTGAGAGGCACCAGATGACCTGCTCCTCTTACCGTCACCATTGTCAATCCTTCGTACTCCACAAACCTGCCTGCCACCTGCAGTTGACCGTACCACACAAAAGGAAATTACCGAGAAAAAACACACTGACAACACCTGTTTTCCGCTGGCTCCTTTGATGATGAGTCCAGATTAATATTACAGTGATTTGAAATGGCAATCATGCATGTGAGGACGAGGTAAGCAAATAGACAAACAAGTCAAACCTGATGTTCATGGAACCATGACCTCCAACTGGTCTTGAGAGGAAGTTTTAGTGCTTCCACGCAGTATCTCGTTCCGATCACCGGAACCCTACCGTCAGCGTCTCCGCTGCTCGATCCCAACAAGGCAAAAAAAGAAAAAACCCATGGCAGACGCGTGAGGACGAAATCCAATAATATCGATAACTATCATACATATAGTGATAAAAACAGACAAATTAAATTAAATTAAGATAGATAGAGAGAGTCACATGCGTGTGATGATCTCTTTTTTCTTTCCCTTCCAGTAAATTGAAGGGCAAGCATACGTACGTGAGACCGTGCGCTTGTTTTCGTGTGCAATATTGGCATGTGGGCGTCAGTTACATGTCTGGGTCTGTTCATCTATATATATATATATATCTTGACATCATATATATGTATATCTTCGTATTAATCCATATACAGCGATCCTATAGATATGCAATATTGCATGTTCTCCAAATGTAAGCTGGTTTCAAATCTCATGAGGAATGCCAGGGTACCATTTGTTTAATTTCTCTTGGTTACACGTAGGACCGGCCAAAGTGTGCCAGACAGCCGTGCGTGCTTTAATTTGTTTACCAAACACAGATAAAATATATATTGATTTGCTGGAGATTTCATTCAGTGGAGTGGAAAGGCAAAAGCTCGCTTCATTGGAAGGAATCAAGAAAGGTATATAAATTCATGATGGGGCAATACAAGTCAACACGTACCTGTAGATCCAAATTCTGAGACCAGCCTTGACGAGTTTGGAGTATATGGGTAGGACCGAAGCCACGGTGAAATTATATGTGCGAAGAATGGAGTCACTGCAAGAAAATCATTCCAGCCAGTTTATTAATTAGCATCACGTAATGCTTGTCTTTGAAAACTGTTAAATGTACGTACGTATTTCCAAAGAAGAAGAAGATGAAGAAGAAATATTGGACGTGCGTACTCACTTGCAAACCTTCCACCGAGCAGTATTATTAATGTCATCTGCATGTCCTACGTTTGCATGGAGCGCTCCCCTCACGTCATCTCTGTTGAAGTACTGCTCGGCGTACGACGAGAAACACGGATCGTAGCCGCCGCCCGGCATCCTCATTCTTCTGAACGTCCCCGTCTCTTCTGCAGCCTTAATCCAGCATTAATACGTATTTCAGGCGGAGTTCACTAGCTTGCTTGTGAGTAACTTATACTAATTAGTTAATCAATTAACCTCTGCATGAGAATCATCACGAACAGTAGAAGGAACTAGGTCTGTCGACGACGTCGTCGGCGCCGGCGAGAGGCATTTGGGGGCGTACACGTTGTAGATGTCGATCTGCTTGTATTCCCGGAGCAACTCGGTCATGGCGCCGCCACACCCGTCGGTCCACATCGGGAGAGTGAATTCGCAGGCGTTGGTGACGAGATGGTACAACTGGTCCGATATAACAGCGTGGCTCCACGCGTACTCCACCAGCCCCTTCGTGTCGTAGTAGTCTACCGTCTCTGGGTTACCAACCTGAAACATACACACAAACACACGTGCACATACGTACGTACCGATTGATATATGCAGTGCTGTATATATTAATATTACAATGAAACCCTTGAAGTTGATGCGTGGGTGGTGATGCTTCTTGTCTTTGCTGCGGTCGTAAACAATCTCCGCCAGTTGAGGCACATAGTGACCTGCGGCACAGCGATATTAATTTGTGGAAAGTAATTCGTACATTAATTCTTGCGTGACTTTAAAAAAACTGATATACATATATATAAATATATGTAGAAACCAACTTATTCGTATTTACAAAAAAAGAGAGAGACAAAATTGTTAATTTTAAATAAGGTAACTTCTGTAACTAAAAAAGTTGCAGCGAAGAACATGGGTGTGGGTTTTTGTCAACTTTTGAATTCGAAAACTCTCATGTCGATAAATGTAAAAATAAGACTTTGTAGATTAAGAAGATAAAATAATTCACAAAAATAAGTCCTAAGGTGGAGGCGTGGGTGGGTGTGTGTTTGTTTGTCTGTATGTCTGGTTATATATATATATAATGAGTAACTGACAAGCTTGGTTGGTCTCCAAGGACGTTTTTACTCCTGTTGCATAGTGGAACTGAACTGAGCAGTGATTGGTCTGAGCAACTTGTCACGTGCTAGCTGACAAATCTCCTTCCATGGAAACAAATTGAAAACAGCATAGATGATGCATATGGGAGAAGTGCTTGCTCGTTGATGTACAGCGATGAATATTTAATTTAAGTAAGCATTATGGTCACGATTCTAAGAGAAAAATCATGATTTTTTTATATGTGTACCTTCTCAAGATCTCTCTGTACATATATATTATTAGATGCATGTTTCTGTAAGAAAAGAAAGAAGATGTCGTCAAGTTTGACACGTACATGGTAATTCTCTAGAATTGAAAAGATTCTCGAATAATGCATTAATCGGATTCTTCACATCAATGATAGTTTGATATCGAAAAAACAATTCCATGTCTCAAGCACACCCTTGATAGTACTCATACCTGCATAGCTCTCTCCTGATATGTAGAAATCATGTTTTTGGTACTGCGGGAACCTCCTCATCCAATTCACAATGAAATTGTAGGCGTCCTCGGCTGGAACAAACACAAAGTGGAAGCAAATTAGTTAATAATTAGCAGATCGTATTTACCATTCTTCTTCTTCTTCTTCTTCTTGGTTGTTATTGTGTACTCACCCACGGAGCCGTCGTCCAACCTGGAGAGGTCGGAAGTGGTGTTGGTGTAGGAGAAGCCAACCCCAACCGGCGACTCCACGAACAGCAAGTTTGCTTCTGTAAACGTAATTAAGAGATAATTAGAACAAGAGACACAAAAAAGTTTAATTCCTTCTGCACACAAACACAACATGTATATAAACAAGAAGAGGGAGAGGTCATCTGCCATTATTCCAAGCAAACTTGTTGAACTCGAGACCAGTGCCATTGGGCTTGACTCTAAGAGGACCCAACTCCGCTCCTGCCCCGTATCCGACAGATGAACACCCAGGTCCTGCGCGCAACAGCAGATTAATTAAATTGGTAGGAAACCAACATGCTCAACAACAACAACAAGTAAGCAAGGGTAGAGTGAATGAGTGGGTGAGTAACATATACATATACATATATATATATATATGGTGGAGTTGCAGCATGGAATAAAAGCGAGGACCTCCGTTGAGCCAGAGGAGGAGAGGCTTCTGGGAGGGCTGAGACAGTGCCTCAAAGAACCAGTAGAAGAGGGCTCTCCCGTTCTTCCTGTTGACCGTGATGTAACCCGAGAATTGAGAGATGGGTGGGTGGGTTGGCTGACCAGGGAGCCTCAGGATCCTGTCGGACGACTCCAGCTGGTGATGATCATGGCCGGTGGAGTGGTACCCATCACCAATATCAGCCTGTGGTGCAGGCTCTTGATGATGCTCACGAGCTGCTTCTCTACCACCGACCAGGAGTACTGTGGTGGAGGTGAGAAGGAGGAGGAGGAGGAGGAGGAGGTGGGGGAGGGTTGAGGAGGTGGGATGCTGCGTCGTTCCTGATCTCCTCCTCCCCATAGCGCTGGACATCAATCTTGCCGTCTCAAAGCTAGCGTGAGCGTTAACATGTATGTATGTACACGATATACACCGCAACCGAAGAAGAAGAGAGAGAGAGAGAGAGAGAGAGAGAGAGAGAGAGAGAGAGAGAGAGAGAGAGAGAGAGAGAGAGAGAGAGAGAGAGAGAGAGAGGAGAGAAGAGAAGTCACGTGACCTCGACATTTCTGTTCGTTCTTAAAACACGAAAATTTAACTTAAAACAAAATGATAGTAAATAAAAACTTTTTTATATTAATTTATTTTTTATCTTTTGATTGATCGACTGTATTTTTCAACATTTCGATCATAACTTTCTTTAGATCTTAACTACTAGTGTCGATTTTTTTTCTTCCATGCCAATAGATCGATGCGTACGTAGGTTCATTAAAATCATTATTTTCTGTAACATCTTGAAACGTAGACATTCAATTTAAAATTAACAGGCAATGAGTGAAAACGTTTCTCTTCTATACCAACTTATTTTACACCTTCTACTTGGTTCATTTTGAACTATATATATTTTCCAACAACGCTCAGTTACATTCAGCTTTAATACTTTTTTATTTTTATTTTTTATGATGGTACGTATATAACGAAGACATGCACTCTGATGTAATAGCTAGGCAGTACTGTGTTGGGTAAAATTAAAATAAAATGTGAATTAACATCCATGTTGACAGGCTTCTTCATCAATCGTATGTGCTTGATAAGAAGCAGACTAATATATATATATATATAAACCCCAAAAGGTATGATAATTTTTTGGTGGATGTCACAATTATTTACAGGTACCATTGTTTCTGCTTAATTATCCGTTTCTTCTCGATCCCTTTCTTCATTATCAATAAATGCATACCAGAAATTAAGATATATCTTATAATATAGAAATAGTTGTTATATAACAAACACGCATATTTGGTTTTGCCTAAGTTATAAGACAACAAATATTATCAATACATGCATACAAAATAAAAAACACAACACACACACACACACACACACACATGTATATGTATATCTCAGCATGCAGTGTAACAAATCAATCTTTAATTGTAGATAAATGGCGAACACGTGGCTGTGGAAAATGCCGAAGAAAATGGATTGTGACCTGGCGGAAAGTTAAAAGGAGACATTTCCGAACGCATGCGAAAATAAGCAAATTATTGTGGGGGTGGGGGGTCTACTACATTTATTTATACGCTACAGTCCCACTTCGCATGCAGCGAAAGGCTCGTTCTCTAAAGCAAACGCCTGCACTTTCCTTGATTAATTTGATGGATATCGTCTTGCTTTTTTTTTTATATTTTTTATTACGTACATTTAAATGCACGCACATTTAAGGATATTACGTACTGTAGTTAAAAATATTGTAGCTTCTGATCTCGTAATTTAAATATATAACTTAAAATTCATCAACGGTAAATATTAGATTATATTAGATTTGAAATAAATATTTATGAGGAAGAAAAAATAATATTTATTTCAGATATATTTAAATTGTAAGATGAATATTTAAAATATTTTAACGGTAAGTATTTACAGCTTCATTTTCTCCTAATTTGAATGATTTTTTTTTTAAAAAAGAAAGGGGGAAAAAATAGTTAAATTAAATTTAATCATCAATTATCAGGGATGCAATATCCGACCTTTTTTGACCTCTTTTGGTGCCACGCCGCTTCCTTTATTCTGCTTCGTTTCAAAACCAGAGGGAGATTCCGGGAGACAAGGGCACGAGAGAGTCTTCCGCAATCATCATCACCTTTTTTCTTGGGTTGCAAGGAAGAAATTATTTCATTGCCGGGATTTGAAGCTTTCACCCAGGCATCCGACCACATGGATCATAAATTAAAAGCAAATGGAAAAATCTTTTTTTTAAAAAAAAAGAAGAAGCATGCAACGATTGAGCAGGATCGATCACGGGAAGGAAGATTTTCAAATCCTGGTAAGATGCCGATGGATGTGTGTGAGTCGTCGCTGCACATTCCAAGGCTGGTGTGAATTTCTAAACAAGGATTGACCCCCGAAGACCTCTTTTTTGTTTGCATCCACGGAATTTGTTGCTTCCTCTTGTTACCATGCAGTGGCTTTTGTTCGGATCAAGGTTTTGAGACGATGCTAAGGTGTGTTTTTATCCAACAATCACTTGGTTGGTAGAGTTCTCAGAATACTTTGGGACGTAGTATTATATTTAAACACAAATTGCAAAGTGATGAAACATAGAACGGTGTATTATAGTGACGTGTTGAACACATGATTGAGAAACCACAGAATGCTGGCCTGCAAAGATCTCTCTCAACTCAAAGAGTACACTCCCAACAAGAAAACTATACTCTAATAATGTGATGGTGCAGTTGATTTACCCTTCTGCTTCGGGGACTTCACCACCAGCCGGCATGTCTGTGGACAGTGGTCCTAAGATTCCGTCGGAGCTGAGAGACAATCCACTCTGCAGAGAAGGGAAAAAAAGAGAGTTGGAGATCAAAGCTCTCACCATAGCGGTAAACCATGTTACATTTTGCAAGTGTTTTGTTCACAGATGAAGCCATCTATCATTGGGTTCCCAGCTGTCTTAAACAGGAAAAGGAGCAAAAGAAAGCAAAGATTCAAGTGGCAGCATTTATTTTTGAACTTCAAAAAATAAGCATCACTACTGCTGTCGCCAATAACTAAGATATAGGACTAACCTCCTTAATGTTCAACATACCACAAGTTGTTAATTCCTAAGGACGTTTGCCAAATAGTTGGTCTTCAAATCAGAGTAGTGTGCATACCTCTGGTTGAAATCTTAGCATGTCAGCACGAGCCATTGCTTCGGCTTGAGCTATTCTTTGCCTGAAAGTTTGTGCCATCTCATCGGCCTAAAGTTCCAAAAAAAAAAAAAAAACGATTACGTTGGTCATCACCATTTCGTTTTTCAGATTACATGATCTTCAATTCAAGTCCAAGCATGAACATTACCTTCTCAAACACAAGCTCAGGATTGCGAATCATATCGCCAGGTGTTGGCTCAAGCTTTTTGGTAGAAAGGCTCACTCGACCTCTCTCACGGTCATGACTCAATATCATTACCTTCATTGATGAAGACATAAATCAACACTAAAATATCTAAAGAATATCAAAAGAGATGACGACCAAAACGGGTACCTTAAGGGTGTCACCAGGTTGCAGGACAGTTGAGATGTCAGATACACGGTCATGGCTGATCTGACTGACATGGAGTAGGCCGTTAATTCCACCAATATCAATAAAGGCACCATATGGTTTGAGGCTTTGCACGGTTCCGGTGACAACAGATCCAATTCCAAGTTGGGCCTGACTATCTGCCATTGCCTTGCGATTGCTGAGAACAAGCCTAGACTCTTCTTCATCAACCTCAACAAATTTCAGAGGCAGCTCTTTATTAATGAGTTCTTCCGCACTTGATTTCTGTCAGACATGATCAAATACCTAAGAAGAAAGCTACTTGGTATGGGAGAATGTGTGCATTAGAGAAAGACTGACCGATGATATCTGCGAGAAAGGCACAAAACCACGAATGCCCTCAACGGTGGCAACCACACCACCTTTGTTTCCTCCAAAGACCTGAAATTTGTGAAATCTGAGATGTTAAGAAAATAGGGTAACAGACACCATATAAAGAAAAGAAATCGACAGAGCAGCTATGTGTGGGGCCATAACAGATAAAGATTAGCAGAAGATGACAATATTTCTCAAAAATAAACAAAAATAACAAGTCACCAAGTCAGGTTCAAATTAGGCAATTCACACAATCAACATATTAGATTGAAATGATAGCCCAGTACACGTGTACATAGAGTTTAGGTTGCACGTTAGTGAAATAACAGCATAGTGCACAAGTACATGACAGTGAAACACCAAGTCACCAACATGGAAGATGAAATTTAACATAAAGGTTGGGCCTCATGAGTAACCGGTGTTCAGCAGACCTAAGTACAGCTTAATCAACCATATGATACCTTGAAGGCACTCAAAATCATGAGACAGAAAGTGATAAATCTGAAAAGAAAAAGGCCTCAAAATCATGAGTCAGAGATAATACATTAAATGTCTAAATTTAGTGATTAATGAGATATATGACTGGTATTAAATCAACAATACTAAATTCATATTATGAATGCAATTCCAAATGATCATAATGGTCAAGAGTGAAAGCACAAGCAGCAGCAGCAGCCATGGGCATACTCTTTTTGAGATTGTTAAGGTACTATACAATTGGCATGGAAAGTATGCAAACGTGGGTATTTGCCGATCAATCCACATTGATACAAAACTATGTGGACATGCCCTAGTTTGAAGGCATAACCAATCAAAATAATATCGTGGCGTATACAGCTTAGTCATGCACCATAATCTGCCTCATTTTCATCGCCTTGTCCTTTTTTCCTGTTTTGTCAGTTTTGTTTTCATGAGGTCCACTTTCTTTTTCAGCTTGTCTTGTCTACAGCTCATGTAGGTCTCTTTTTTCCCAATTTCAATATAATCCTTTTTTTGCTGCTCAAAACAAGTACAGGTTAGCCATGCAGTTGGAGTTCAAATAATATTTTCAGATTTCATTAATGTAAATGATGCATTTTTCAATAACTTTCCCCAATGAAGTGCCAATAGGACTGCTAGAGTCTATTATATTGTTATTATTGAGTTTATATATTATTGGGTGGAATAATTGGGTTGTTTAATATCCATTATATCTAACTCTATATATATCTCTTGTAATCCCTCCTTAGGGAATAAATGACAAAAGAATTTCCATTTGCCTCTCTTTCCATATGGTATCAGAGCTTAGGGCTTATACCAAGGACCTAACTACCATTTACCACAACCCACCACCACCCCTTCCGCTACCAACAGCCACCCCACAACCACTGTCTATGGCTTCCATCCATCTTGCTGCCATCTCTAGGGGCTCCCACCACTACCCCTTCTGCTGCTAACAGCCACCTCCAACCCCACAACAACCACCGTCTAGGGCTTCCATCCCTCTTGCCACCAGAAGGGAGAACCAGGCCCCTCTTAGGCCATTGACACAGCCAGTCAGGGGAAAGTCAGACTCTTGTATTGGCTGGGCCTTCCAACCCTTCCTACGGTCTTTACAGGGTTGTTCTTCCCTTCTTCTACCAACAGTCAGTCTGGCTGGTGGCCTATTGATGCTGCACAGTCCATGATAGGCCCTATGCCTCTTGTTTCAATCACCTCTGAAAGTGGATTATACTGTCCACATGATTTACTGCCTCCAAAATGCCTAAATATTCATTATTCCCCCTTCCTACAGTTTGAAACAGAGTTTTCTGCACAAATCAGCAATGGACAATGATCTGTTAGTGAAGAATCTCAGTGACATCGAAAAAACTCAATGGCAAGAATTATTTCCTTAGGGCTCATAGTTTTAAGAAGTTTCTTCTTGCACATTGCAAGTTGAAATATTTGGCTCGTCCTCCTCCTAATATGAAAGATGCAATGTACGAGGATTAGTGTGTAGCAAATGTAGTCATCATCTCTAGATAACACTATGGACATGTCCATTGCCTGCAGTGTTATGTTACTAAAGCTAGCAAAGAAGATTTGCAATACACTGAAGACAATATATGAACATTAGAAGAACATTAACTTAGTGTTTGAAGTCTATGAACAACTCTTTAAAGATCATCAAGGGTAGTGATAGGTTTAGGAGTGCTTTATAGCCTTTTGTGCATTGATTGATGAACTTGAGGTCCACCAAACATTATGGTAACACTTTGAAAATAGTGTTAGTGTTACTAAGTGCAACCATGAACATATTCTTGATGTGACTTACACTGACACGATTCAAATGAAGGTGCTAAAGTACTTGTGGTTTGATGTTATTTTACTTGCATCTTACTTGATCAATGGAGTGTCTTCCACACCTTTTGGAGGACAAACTCCCTTATAGAGACTTTACCTAGATACCAAACTTTTCTCCCCCATCAAAGGTGTTTGGGTCTATTGCCTTTAAGCATGTCTTGTCTCTAGGTTTTGATAATTTAACTCTTTGATCTCTCAAGTGTGTCCTCATTGAATATTTCTACATACAAGAGGATATAGATGTTTTCATCCCCTTACCCAGCATTACCTTATTTCTATGGATGCCACCTTCTTTGAGGACCAATCTTATTTTGAGTTCATTGATAATGTTGTTAAGAGCATCCCTCTACTAAATCTACTTGAGTTATTGAATACAAATGGAAGTGACTATGATCATGCAACTAGAAATTCAATGCCCATCACAAATATATCATAGGCATTGCACAACACAACTAAATTTTGCACCAGAACCATCTTCAACCACAAATGCATGTTCAACCAGATTGTTTAAGTCCTTTGAGCTGTCAATTGCTTTACAAAAATGTAATCAGACATACATTACATATTCTATTGCCCATTATGTATCTTATGATTGCCTAACACCTTTTTGAAAATGTACCTTGCTTCTTTAATCTAAGTGTATCCTCAAGAGCTACCAAGAAGCCTTATTAATATCACATTAGAAGATAGCTATGGATGAAGAGATGTCAGCTCTTACATCCCATGATATATGGGAATTGATGCCTCAACCTGTGAATGCCAATATAGTCACTTATAGATGAATGCTCACTATCAAGTATAAACCCAATGTTACAATGGATAGGTATAGGGAAAGATTTGTTGTGGATTATGCATGGACTTTTTCTCTAGTTGCTAGGTTGAATTAAATTCAAGTGTTTTTGTCTATAGACATCAACTAGAAGTGTAAGATATATCAATTAGATGTGAAAAATGTAACTCTTATGGGATAAAGTTACTTGAGGGAAGTAAGTGTTGATGAAGCAGCTCTTAGGATATGTTACTCAAAGGGAGGATAGAGTGTGTCACCTAAAGAAGACTATTTATGGTCTAAAGTAAAGATCACACATATGATTTTGAAGATTAAGCATAGTGGTTGAACATGGAGGCTTCAACAGATGTGTTGTCGATCATTCAAAATTATACAAATGTATAACTAGATGTGTCATTCTTACAGTTTACATAGATGATATATTGTTGACATGCAGTGATTCTGTAGGAATATTAGACATAAAATACAATAGGATACACTTTGTTGCCAAGGACATGAGCAAGCTACAATATTTTCTTGGTATCGAACTACAAACCTGCAAGCAACATCAACTTTATGTGTCTATTGTTGACATCAATAAGAGATCTTTCTTGTCCAACTTCAATAATTACAACATCATAGGTATATCATTGAACAATGGACAATGCACTAAGATGTCATGGCAAAATTATGTGTTATGGAAAGAATAAATGATACACCAAGGAATGCTTAAACAATATGTAAACCAAGAATGACAAGAGGATTTTGAACAAAGAAGATGTTTTACATGATATTAAGCTACAACGAGGTTAGCATTTTTTATTTATGAAACATTATTTGCATTTTTGGAACAAATTCTTGTGTTTTAACACCTATTTTCAAGAATGTTGTGTTTTTGATATCATAAATGTCTAAAAAATAGTTTTAATTCTTCCTAGATATGTATTATTGATCATTTTAGTTTGTCCTAAAATTTCAGGCTAAACTTCACTGTAGTTTTGGCTTTCACGTAGACTTTTCTGATTTTATCATATTTCCACTGACATTGCCACCAAAGTTCAACACATTTCCCTTTCCAAACATTGTCACAAAATCAAAGTCAAACTCCTAGGTCTGTTCTACATAAGGGAGCAAAGTGAATAAAAAGAAAAATGTGTATCAACAACAAGTTATGAAGATCACCAAAAAACAACAAGCTATGGAGTGTACAATTATTATGCTGTGTGGTGTTATTAATAATGGACATGAATAAGGAAAATACTGAATAAAAAATTAGGGAATTGCAGATATAAAATAACAAAGGGTGTGCAATATTCCCACCTTACCCTTGACAACAACATCTTCAGCCTGAAGCTGCCTGCATCTTTCCCAGGCAAGATCATACTGAGATGACCTTAAGCTCAATATCAAACTATCATCTGCATGATTTTCACCAATTATCACAAACTCTCCTTGTAAACCAGGAAATATGCCTGCTTCTGACACATGCTTGATTCTGTGAATGCACGCCTCTTGGACAGGTAAATATGCTGAGGATTTTGCTGTGATATCAACAAGTGCCCCATTCACATCTGTCATGAAGACGGTTCCTTTCACCTAGAAATGTAAATTGGATGTAAAGCATTTCTTAGACAAGTAGCTAGATTCATTTTTGTGTGAAGAACCACATTGATCGAGAGCTAATCATGACTCTCTAAAATAAATTAAAATAGAATTTGCGAACTGAAAAATCAGCAATTGCCCAAGGTGGTTGACACGACGAAGTTAGGGAAATAAAAATTAAAGTCAACTGGAGATGAATATGGTTGTATCGAGAATTTTATTTAGTTAAGTGAACTAGTGGAATGGGAAAAAATGTGGGGCCAAAATCAACCACAACAAAACGCGAACGCGCCAAAATCAAAAAAAAAAAAAAAAGGAAGTAAGAAAGAAAAGGTCGGACCGTGGAGCCGATCTCGGAGTCGAAGTCGTACTTCTCGACGGTGGTCTGGAAGTCGTCGAGGGTGAAGGACAACCCCTCCATGGGGGCGGTCCTGCACCTCTCCCGGGCCTCCTGGAACAGCTCCTTCAGCTTCTGCCTCTCCCTCGTTTGGGCATTGTTGATAGCCACGGCCGCGTAGACCACGGTGGACGACGGTCTCCTTTGCCGCTGATGGTGGTAGCTCGCCGGCTTGGCCAGGACGGAGGTAGACAGCGGGGGGTACCTCAGCCCCGAGAACTGCTGCGCCAAAGTTGCTGCCATCCTTCTCCCCGTGAAAGAGAAGTGAGAGGAGGAGGGGGTGGGGGGAGGCGACGTTGAATTCAATTGGGTTGCTCTACTTCCCTCCCTGCTGCTCTATTATGTGTACCGTGGGTGCAGATAAGGAGAAGAGCTGTCGTCCCAAAAAGCCCTGGAATCGATAAGGAGAAGAAGAATCCGTTACCATCGTTCATTTTAGTAATGTACCAGAAAATTTAATTACAGGTACAATATAAAAATTTGAAAGTTATTTATTACATCATTCTAATAATCTAACAGATAAGTCTGATAATATATCAAATAAATTTTCTTTTTATTATTTCTTTTGATATCTTTTGCAACTTTAAATAGGTTACTTGTTAAATATTTTAGTCCATTTTTTACGTTTATCAATATTTGCACTTTAAGAGAAATTACAAAATGCTGTTGTCTCTAGTTAATTTAAGTTATCCTCGATGATCGATCAATTGTTTCAATGTTTTACGTACCGTACAACTGATCTTTCTTGATAGGTTTTGTACTATTAGAAAAGATAAGTTACACGAGTTATTTTTAATGAACAAATAGAAGTGATGAAGGTGGGAACCTGAAATTTTACTGATTTGGTTGGTGGGTGGGTTTGATTGTTTCGCTTAAGTAAATAAGGGTGATATGATAAATATAGGGTGGTGATTGGTGTTTTTCTCTTGGTATTGGTAATGCTTTTATTTGAATTTAGGAATTTTTCCTTAGGGCTTTATCAATTTGTTACTTGCTTTATTTGATAAATGTAGTTTTTATTTATTATAATGATAGAGTTTTTTACATAATCAATTCGTACTCCCCAGTCAAAGTTGTGTCGTCACCAGTTCAGCATGCAATTTTTTCCCATAGAACTAGACGCGGGAAAGATACGATGATATGTTTTCTAGTTAAGACAGTGCCTTTTACCGAAAAATACATCTCAGGCATTCATCCATCAGAACGGTAGAAAAATTTAAAGAAGACGTCAACAGTGTCATCGTACAGATATGACGCTCACGGATGTGGCGTATAAGCCCCAACCAAGTTGGATTTGCTCCCTTCCAAATATAAATTCCTCCAAGATAGAGGACATTATTCACAGGTCATTACTAAAATAAATAAATTATCGCCCACCAATCACAGGTCCATCTCTCTCTTCCAGCATGATGGGCTTCCATTTTCGTAGCTCCCTGCAATTTGACACACCGGTGGGCATTAATGTAATGTCCACGATGAACAGGCTTATGATGTCTGCACATGGGTCGTGTAACAGTACAGATTCCATGCCATTCTGCATAATCAAGTTAACTCGTCACTGAAGTACATGATGCCCTGCTTGGTAGTTCCAGCCATGAAGAGAAATACGAGGAGTGACACCTTCAGGCACATCAAAGACGATACCAATCTTCATGGATTCCCTGGGGACGAGCGAAAAGTAGTTATCGGTGTAATGTACAGGGAGAATTCTTGTGTCCTGTGAACCTTTTTGATATTTCTTGGCTGATGCATGGACAGAAAACTTAAGAAAAAATGCAACTCCAGCATCGTTTCCATTTACTTCTAGAGCCTTTTGGGTATTGCTTACGCTAGATAAACTACTGCAGATCCTTCTAAGCAAGGTAACTTCCTCTTTTGGACAAACTACTTGTTCCTGGAGATCCTTCTCAGTTATAATTTCATCATATTCAGCAAAATGGTTCTCCATCGTAATTCTGGAATCTGGGGGATTTGAAGTGTTTTCTACATGCATTTGTACCGTGTAAGTTGAACCTTTAACCATAAATTTGGATGTTATCTTTAGTGGGATTTTCTTCTGCCTATATGGCTCCAGAAGTTTATAATCACCACCTGGCTGATGCAACCAGTAGAAGTTTCTGGATAGAATCCCATTGTCCGACTTTCTGAAAAGTTTGAGAAGAAGAAAATAAACTGGCTTTGAGCCCTTGGACGTTGGGTAAGACATTTCAGTGATAGATAGCACTTTTTTGGGAGGTGCTGAAAATGGCTCTGTAACCCTGTAGTGAGGGCATGCTCCCTCCAAGTCCCACACAGAAATTTCTACTGCTACATTAGAGAGCTCGTTTGATGTAGTATTCACAACCTAGCAACACAACTGAAGTCGATCAATATGAAAGAAACGCAATTAGACAACCTAAAATTGCAAGGTTGAAGGTGGTTAGTCAATGTAAGCATGTCAAGTATAACAATAGAAACAAACTATGATAGAGCAAATCAGAGACAAAAGACTTGTATTGAGTCAATGCACTGTTTTGTAGTTTCCATGCGTAAAAAATGCCAATACAAAAAAACTTGAACATATGCATCACCTCAACAGAATAAGTTGCAAAGTTCAGCTGCACATGAAGTGGTTCAGCTGCATGACGACACCCATAAAATCCTCCAGTTTGGTCATGGAGATGGTCATAAAACTGTCCTCGAAGGCCTGTCCAAGGATTCTGTATCTTCCAAATTAGGACTCCTGTATATTTTACCCACATTCGAGAAGCCCAGGCCTCTAAAAGTGCTCTGTATTGCATATAGTTAACAAGTTGTGCCTAAAGAATAATGAGCCAAGGATTTTCAATGGTTTTGTTGATTAGACAATTAAGTTAAAAAGAAAAAAAACCACGGCATATTATATATATATATAAAACAATTCACTGGCAAATGATCGTCCTGGGTTCCAATTACCTTCTCACAGAAATCATCAAGGTCAGTTGGTAAACCATACATTGCAATCTGATCATGAACTTTTCCTGGCTTGGAATAAGGAATGTATTTATGATAATTCCATATGGGATTTGGTATTTCCTCGATATATCCATCTGGTTGATGTTTCAGCATTGGAACCTGCCATCCCTCAGAAGGCATTGTTGCTCGTATTGTGGCAGCAACAGGCATTCCCACAGATCCAATTTCTGGATTAAAGCCATAGCCATAACAATCATCCTTGAAGAAATCGGCAGGATTTTGGATTTCATATGGTCCATCTGTAAAGTCACCTTTTCCATTTGCAAAGCCATCCCACAAGGAACCTTGAACATAACTGCGAGTTCCATCAAGATACTGACTTGGATCCTGCTGTTCATTTGGTGCAATTTGATTTGTTGCGTTAGTTGAATCGCAGCATTGAAAAAGAGGATGTAGTCTCAAGTCATTCTTAAGAGCTGTATTAATATCATCAGGTGGGATTTGCTCATTGCCACCGACCCAAAGAGCAAGACTTGCATGATTACGTAGGAGCTTGATGGTGTCCCTTGCACAAAGCATGAAAAGGTCATGATCTAGAGGTCCATTAGGATTTGAAACGGGTACACCTCGTCCATCAACATCTCCCGTTATCCAGAATTCTTGCCACACCTACACATATTTTGAATATTAAATAAAAAATACTAGTGCATATGTATAAAAACTCGTGCCATAATCTTACCATGTGAGGTTGATTTTCTGAATCCTTTCTTTCTATATATTTTTATGCATGAGCAAATTTTTAATTAAATTACATAAATTTAAATCTTTTTTCACAATTCCTAACTAAGTAGTTTTAAGTCTTCTTTTAATTTTTATGCACTAAGTAATTCTCCTTTCCTAATGAGTGCATCCTTTGACTTCCTAAGAATATGATCAAAACACTTAAGACAATTTTTTCTTATTTTATTTTCAATTAGTGTAATTCCTACTATATTTCTAATAAAATCATTTTTTAGCTTGTTCTTTATGGTTTTACCACCCATCTATCTAAGCATTCTTATCCATGCAACACTAATTTTTTACATATAATTATACTTTGCAACCTGATATTCTATACCATAAAGTATAGACAAACAAATATAAATTTTATAGAAATTTTCTTTTAATTTTAGGGGTATTCTCCTATTACATAACATTTCAGAAGCATTTCTTCACTTCATTCATCTTCTTTAATCCTATGAATAATATCTTCTATAATACTACTTATTGTAGCTCTTAAGTATTCAAAATTCTTACTTTATGAATCTTATAATCATTTAATTATACACTTTCATCATTATTCTTATTTTTGTTAAACTTACATTTTATATATTCAGTTTTGACATATTCAATATAAATCCTTTGAACTTTAAGTATCTTACCATAATTCTAACTTAAAACTAATTCTTTCCTTACTTCCATTAACCAAAATTATCATTAGCAAATAGAATACAAAAGATATTTCTCATTAAATTTTCTTAGTTATTACATCTATAACTAAGATAAAAAGATATAGACTTTAAAAAAAACCCTCGGTGTAAACCTATGTCTATTGAAAATTCCATAGTTTTTCTTACTATAATATCTCTTTTATATATGCCCTTTATAATATTATCATAACTTATAAGTACTTGTTCTTTGAAAACCCACCTAATGATTTCTAGGTACTCTATGATAAGCTTTTTCTAAATCAATGAAAATCATATGGAGGTTATTTTTCTTAACTCTAAAATTCTTTATTAGTTGTTTAAGTAAATGAATAATTTCTATTGTTGATCCACTCAGCAAAAACCTAAATTGATCTTCTATAATTTTAATTACATACCTTAGTATTTACTTAATTATGCTTTCCTATAGTTTGATAGTATGACTCATAACCTAAGATTTCCCTGCCAAATCTAGAATATTGACATCTACATTGAAACATTTTCAACACAGCCCAAGGCACACCTGTCAAACATTTATATCTATGCTAGACCACATAATGCCTAGCAAAATTAGAATACAAAGATAATGTTGTGCACAAGGTTTTTAAAGAATGTCAGCATTCACCAATCATGAGTATCACTGCACAAAATATTCTAAAATAACATCGGCTCAATTTAGAGCAATAATAAATGACAGTCATCAGCACTATGCCTCAATCTCACTGTGGGGTTGGTGACATGAATACTCCCTGTTTGTTCGAAAAAGTTTGAAAATCACAAATTGGGTAAAAAATAATTAAAATTGTGATAGAATTCATCAGGAAAAATAAAAAGGCATGAGACCTACTTGCATTGCCTAGACAGATATCTAGAACTAGAGGTGGATTCATTCATATGTGAAGAAAACGTAAGGGCACTGTATCTTACCAACAAACCATAAATATCACAACAATCATAAAATTCTGGTCTTTCAGCCAACCCTCCACCCCAACAACGGATCATGTTTAAGTTCATGTCTGCATGGAATTTTATGTCTGTCCTGTATCGCTCTTTTGAAAGTCGCAGCAGTCCATCTGACAATATCCAATTCCCTCCACGAACAAAAATAGATTGCCCATTAACCTTGAAAAGTCTATGAAGAGAGGGATATGAACTTGTGAAACATTCATATAAGGGAGGCTATGAAAGTGATAAGAAATATATACAGGATGTAACATGAGATAGATACCTTCCACCAGTAGCACTGTCAATGGTGCTTTCTATCTTTCGAAAACCAAACCGATGAGTCCATGTATCTGACTCACCATAGCCTTTTACATCAACTGTTATTCCAACATGGTACAAAGACTGTTTTCCCATGCCATTTGGCCACCATAGATTGGGTTTGTAGAAGAAAAGCTGACAAATTTTCAACAGCTATAAGTCTCCACAATTAAGAAAAGTAACGAAGTCCATGCATCAACTCCAAGTCATATATTCCTTTAGGCTGTGCTTTGATGTTAAAATTTTCATGTCAGATGAAGGGAGATGATGCATGTCTAAAAATTGCTTTGTATCAAGTAATTATAATAGGTTTGTTCCATAAACCATACAGCAAGATATTCCAAAATAATGTAAATTCATTCGGTTAAATTTTATATGGAATTTTGAAGGTACTGTGGTTCTTTGAGTACTTATAAATATTCTTGTAAAAAATGAAAAGGCCATTCAAACACCACTTAAACAGTTTTCATCCCAATCTGTTTTGTTTTTTGGAAAACAGGAAAAAATGGTTTTAAAAAATGACTTTCCCTTCATTGGTTTGAGGGAAAAAACAATCATTTTTTTGGTCATTTAAATTGCCCTCTTTTATTTTTAGATTTCTTATTTTAATTAATTTCACTATTTTGATACTTATTTTGTTGTTTATAACTTTAAGTGTACATTTTATATATTTACTTATGTAATTCAATTGAATTATATATTCTTGAGTAACGATTACACAATAAAAGTATAAATTTGAAATTCTATTGCATGTGATTGACTTACAATTTATTTTATTCAATTATTTTAATGGTTGCGATGCTTGTATATTTGTAGATATATATATATTTATCAATACCACTTTTCAAAAACACCCATCTAACCACTTCCCACTTTTTTCAATTTCTAATCTGCATAATATCTGTTTTCCATTTTTTGCAAAATGCTACCACAACTAATGATACTCATTTGAAGATGTTGAAATATAGATATCTAATTCAACACCAATTAACTATGAATGAGGAGGTCTTTTTAATATTAACTCGTTCTTCATCGTTTAATTAATCCATGTAGGACTATACTTTTCAATATTTCTCCTCAATTGCGGCCTTCTTTTTTAAATCTTATAATTTTTTTAGATAGATGTATGGGCCCACTAAGATTTTTTTCTCTGATAAGACCTTCAAATGTGGATATTCAAGTCAAAACCAATTAATAATGAGTAAAGAGGTCTTTCTCTATATTAACTTACTATTTATTTTTTAATTAGTCCATTGACTATATTTTCCAACGGAAGATAACAATAGAAGATGAAAACTCACCGGAGGAAATGTGTATTGAACATGTGATGTTGGAGGTATTGTCAATTGACGAGTGAGGAGGTGCTCAACCAAGCATATGTTTCCTTCCACTTCAGTTGTAACCTGAATACTCATAGTACACTCTGCCAGCCATGAGCTTCTATTTTCCAATTCAAGAGTTGTGTGCAGGTATGCCCTTTTAAATTCATCGAAGAATGATGAAACCAAATGAGGGTCAACTATTTTGACTGGCTGTTTCCATTCAAAATGGGTGTTAAGAGACTAATAACAACCAATCCAGTACGATATTTAACCAAGATAGAAACAAAAACAATGTTATTATATCATTGAAAAAAAGCAACAAAATTAGTTCAATGGAAACTTAATATAGTGAGACAAGGAGTTCTATAAGCTAAACTAACAAAATCTTGTAATAAAAAATATGTGAAAACATACATCTAAGAAAAATTGAGTGCAAAGAGGCTGCTATATCAAAATGGGTGTTAAGAGTTGGAAATAAAGTGTTATATAATCACGATAAAAGAAAAAACAATGCTATTATGTCACCGAAAAAAATCAACAAAATGATAGTTCAAAGGTATGAATTCGCCAAAAATCTATAAGAGAAAGACTAGGCCCATGATTTGACATGATGCATAAAAAAACCAATACCCATTACTGGGAAAAAGGTGGGGGGGGGGGGGGGGGGGTCCCAATGGCTTGGATGGAGATGCCCTAGAGCCAATTAGAAAAGAGATTCAGCTCCAAAATTTCTTTTTTTCTGCTTTGGGTGCTAAAGATTCTTCATGTTGGGGAGGCTCAACAGGATATGATACGCTTGTTACACAACTTGCTATGTGGCATTGAGAAGCTTTATCCACTGCAAACCACAAATGGCAGCCCAGGGGAATAAACACCCTAGCTTGCCTTATAATCTAAGAAGTACATTAGTTGGGGGAATAATCAAGCCTAAGGCCTTTCCTATTCCCTAACTATGAAACCAGTAAAGTATGACTCCCCCTTGAAATAAAGATCAAGAAGGCATCCATATCTGAGTTTCTAGTGTTTTGCATTGCATATCTTCCGACATCCCCATGATTAAATTTTCTACTCTTTATTTGGAGCTTTCTGAGTCACAAATGAAGAGTATGCCTTTGAAATGTTGCTAAGGATAAACTCACGTCTTTGATAAAAAAGACATCCATACCTAAGGAAAGAAGTTGCAACAGGAGCAGCCACTCAACTGCATATGACTAAAGGGGGCCCCATAGAAAAGGAAATATCCCATGGGTAGATTGTAAATTCTGAGATTTTGATATTTGCTTTATTATCAAGGAAAGGTGGCAGTGAGAAAATTTTCCTATGTCATTTGAGAAAGGAAATACTTAGTACAAGCCAAACAGAATTGCAGCTTACGAATCACAGAAGTACTAGCCAAACAGAAAAATTCCCTATGTCATTTGAGAAAAAAAATACCAGTACAAGCCAAAAAGAATTACAGCTTACAGATCATTGAAGTACTTTCCCCAGAAGACCAGCATGTCCAAGCCATTTTTGATCATCTCCAGACTTATAAGAGGGAGTGGGAGGGACTCACGACCAATGATCCTAATGTTCATCATCATTGCATTACCTCAATATTTTGGAGGGGCATACATGAAGCATTGGGTTCTGAATTGAAATGTAGTACACCTTTTAACCCACGTACCGATGACCAATCAAAGAGGCCTATTTCAATGTTAGAGGATATGTTGAAGACTTGTGCGTTGGGCTAGATTGGAAGTTCAGATGAATACCACATGAAAATACAGGTTTTCAAATAAATAGAGGTCTAAATTGACAAACCATCAAATTTCAATAATTTTTCTTTTCATTAAGAAAAAACTCTCTATGAGACAAAACTATCTCATGAGTCAAAAAATTGAGACATATATCCACAGATCTATTTATCCATGATTGCATTATACTGAATGTCTGGACATTTTGCAATACAAACTCTGAAGTTCCATTATCTATGTATATATTCACAATGACTAGTTTCACAAGTATCAAACAGCCGCTGGGCATATTACACAAAGATCATAGTCTTTTAAAAAAAAATAGATCTAAGTAACCAAAATTCCCAAAAAATAGGAACAATATGAAAATTCCAGAACATAGCACTTATATGCAGTTCAACCACAAAATGGTCATTCCACCACAAACGGAAACTCTAACTAGTCTTCCAGATCAAGATCTCTCTCCCTCTCCTAGTGTTTGAGCTATTTCAAGCATCAAGCTCTCAAACTTTCTCTACCTTCTATCTCAATTCTTTTGCATTTTAATAACAATGGCATCAGCAAGTCAGAGGAGGGTTGGTAAAGATCTTGATAACTTTGATATTTGAATCCTGTGATGTTGTTCTAGCTTGAATCCCACTCAACATTGAATCAACCACTCATGTTGAATCATTGAACTAAAGAGGAAAAACAAAAAGGTGATATATGCAGCTATTATGATCTCTATGAGATTGAATAATAGCGAGTAATGGAAACATACATTTTGCAGAACAAACAATGTGTATCTTTGGGGTAACTCCTCTAGTGGAATTGGCTAACTAAATAGCCATATACATGTTTAGACCTACTTCTTTCACACATGGTTTTCAGATTAGTCTTCTTTTGAATTTTTTCTAGGAAATAATAGGGCCTATATCAGGAAAAATCCTTTAAAAATGTTCCAAGACTAACCTGCATGATAAGCATAGGCTTGGTAGAATTGATATTTCAAAGTAACTAGAGCACATGATTCGTCAATATGACCGAACTAATCAAACATCAACAAAATCACAAAAAAACTACAAAATATTTTTATGATAAATTTGCCAACCCTATGCTATGCTAAGCCTCCCAATCTTCTACCAATAACGATTCATATAGAAAACATGTTTAGTTCTCCAACAGAACTTAATAGAATGGAACGTGAGAATAAACCAATATGGGAAGCATAAAAAGCTAAATTCTATGATTTGCAATACTTCATCAATTTCTTAGCTATGATTGTATAATTGATTTCTCTTTTCTAAAGTTTATTGGAGTATGTATGTAGTATCATTCTTTTCAACCAAATTCTCACTAATTAAAGAGTTTACTAACTAAAAATGAGCAGTGGCATGAACTTACCCCAGTGACGCATATTGATACTTCATCCCAGATGCCAGTGTTTCTATCCCTGTAATAATATCAAAATGACATAAAATAATGCTTTCAGTTTTGAGTCATTCATGGTAACAGAAGTGAAATTTAAAGTGCCACTAGACAGCATTTTTCTACCTCCTATTTCTCGGATACCTAGACAGCCTAATTATGATATCATAAAGTTTGTGACTACCCACTTTTTATATTAACAATATAATTAAGTTGATGCAGGAAAAGGTTTGAAATATCTTAAAACCTTAAAAGTAAAATGAAGATTGTGATATCTAAAGGTGAAACAAATGCTATGATTAATATTGGGAGATGATGCATTCTGATGAGAGCCCGTAAGGATGTTGGACATATATTCTGTGCATACTGCAATAAATATGTTTTGTGAATAATAAGTTGAATTTAACTGTTCAATAGAACCTGACATGACTGCATGACTCCCTCACAACTGTTGATATTATTTGACATAATCAAGCCATGCATTCCCCATTTTATTTTTCAATTAGTATTAACCTCTCTCTATTATAAATGAATTACTTAATTTATCCTTTTTACGTATTCCAATTCATACACCAAGATATTATCATTCAGGTTGAACATTTTAATGAAAAAATCGTAAATAAATATGTGTAGATAGCAGCTGTTTTAAATTTTTGATGTTACTATTCATGCTAGGGAGATCCTTAAGGAACACGTTCACATTCAAATTCAAATGAATTAATTAGGCACGTAGTGCCAAGTCAACTTCCAAGGGCTAACTGGATACCAAAGTTGCTTTTGCAACTTAACTGACATGTGAGAAACAATTTTAGACGGGTATATAAACCTAAACTTTGAGTAAGACAACAAACTGACACATAACCTGCACCTCTCTCATTTTAAACATGTCTATATTATAATAATCTGAGCAACCAAAGAATGTCATGCTGCCCAAAAACCTAACAGGGGTCAAATGTAAGCCCAACTTCAAAACTTTTAGGATCATATAGGTTGCTGTAAAGGGTTTTCTGAAGTTTTTTATAAAGAACAGCTTGCAGTTTTGGTATAGAGCAACATGAAGAAATGATGGTTCCATGGGGAAAACATCAACAGATTATGATGTAGCCCCATGGAAGCAGAACCTGCAAAATTGTGAAACCGCACCCTGCATTAGCACCTTGCCATCTGATTTCTAAATGTGAAAGCCATAACAGTCAGTTGTGCTTTCATACAGAAATCAAGTCCATGGGAATAACCAAACTACTCAATACACTGAAAAATTTATCATTTTAAAAATGCATCTTTCCTCTTATAGATAATGAATGCTTGCCTTATAGGAATTATCCAATCCCAGCCCTCAACATATTGAGCAGCAACATCTTTTCCAATCTGTTGAGTATCAAAATTGATATACACAAGTAAAATTCACTGAATCCTACATGGATAAAGTAAACATGATCAATCAAGAATTCCGAAGAGAATAATGCATACCTCATGATCCCCACCTTGGCCTCCTTCAGAAGGAATACTTCCAGGATGGTTAGGTGGATGAACAAGAACCGCAAGCAAATTTACCCCACCAGGATTCAAAATATCAGTAACATCAAGAGAATGTCTTCGAAACATTCCCTCAGGAAGGATCTTTTTATGTCCATTTATGTAGATCTCTGCTGAGTAGTTAATAGCACGGAATTTGAGATCCAAATATTGATTCCCTGACTAGAAAACATAATGAAATTTAAGATCAACATGTATTCTTTAAATGTGGCAATTAATGGTTCAAGTTTTGTATAAAGAAGGAGAAATTATGAAGCAGTTGAGCGGCTATGCAGAGAAACTTGGCTTGACTCTTGATTGATAAATAAGCCCATTAATTCTTTTCCTTTAACTTTCATCTATTTTTGCTAAGCCTCTTTGCAAAGAATTTTGGAAACTTTAGACTGGTAGTTCGTTTTCACCTAATTTAGTTTGACATTTTCAATCAACTGATGATACCAAGGATACTCACGTAGAAATGGTATGTATTAGATAAATGGAAATGATTTTAAACAAGGTCAGAGTGCGATTTTCACAGTGGTAATGTTTTTCCAGCATTCCAGGTCAGGACTCCGTTCCAGATATTAGAGTGATAGACGTGGTGCACTACCGCAGTTGGAAATGTCAAGCTATAATTGAGAGTATATAATGTAACAGAAGCAGCGAAGTAATATAAAAAAAGAAAAATATCATAGAGTGGGATAAATACCAGCTTGCACTGAAAAGTAGTAAAAAACCAAAACGTGTAGTGTTCCCTTCCAGAATCAGCAATATCTATTATCATCTCATTCCCTAATCCGTAGAAGGGATCTGGGATCAACTTGTTCTTCAGCAAGGTTCCTAAAACACTGGAAACAATGGGGGAAAACATTGAACCGATAATTACGAAGCTGTAATGGACAATACTTGGAACATTCGATAACATCAGGAATTAAGTACAATGCTATGCATTTTGAAGTTCAACATAGTGCTCCAACCAGACGAATACAGGATGGAATGTCTTACGTTCCAGGAACTACGGCCTCCATCCAGGGGCCACTGAGGACGGGAGGGTGGGTGGTGGTGAGCTGGACGCCGGTGAGGGCGACCTCGGTGGATCTAGCGGCGAGCCATCCGGAGTCCAGCTTGGTGGCGCCTATCCCAGCGGAGATCACCACCATCGTCGCTCCAACCTCCTCACCACTTCGCCGCCTCGCTACTTGCTATTACCGCGGCATTGCTGCGTCCGTCGGATCCGTTCGTCCACAGCAGCGACGTTACAGTCGATCATTATCTTCAAATAAATGTTAAAATATTAGATATCTAGGGCGGGTAAAAATATCTGAAATATGTTCACAATTTTTGTTTTAAAAAAAACATGAAATCGAGGGTAAAAACATGTCCACAATGATAAAATATCTATTATTTATCAGTTTTTTATAATAACTTTTTAAAATCATTTTCCAATTAACATCTACGAACGACCTCGTATCTGTGAAACGTGGCAAACATCTGACGTGAGGTCGCCACGTCACCAGAGGTTGCACTTCACGTGAGTTTATCCCCTTCCTTCGGTTCTCCAAGCAAATGGAACGGGACTTCCTTCCCTCCTTCGTTCATGGCGACAGCGGTGGCATCGACCTCGACGCTTATTTCTTCTCTTAACCCCAAATCCCAATTCCACTTCCTCTCCTCCAAACTCCAGTCCACCACCACCACAACCATCCTCCACTGCCGGTGCTCCTTCCTCCACGACACCCTCGACGCCGCCGGGATTGACACCCACCACGCCAGGGTTCGCTTCTTGACCCCATTCCTTCTCCCTTCATACTCCAATATCCTCCCATCCTCCATACCTGCTTTCCTATCCTCCAGGTCGCCAGGGAGGGGTTCTGTTCGGAGGTTGGGCGGCTGACGTCGACCACGAGGGACTCTACCATCGACTTGGCGAGAGCGGCGTTGCACGTCGCCGCGGAGGACGACTCCCTGGTCTCCCACTCCTCCGTGCCGCTTCCCGTTGATGATTACCTCCACCGCTTGGATGATCTTTGCACCGGGTTCTGCTCGATCTATGCCGCGGAAATTGGAAACGGAAATCCGGAGAGGCTTTTGGGTAATCTAGAGGAGTATCTCTATGTCCATAAGGTATGTGTGCCGTTACTACTACTGCTGTTGATGCTGTTTTTGCTTTGCATGTGGATTATCGTTATTATGGTGATTTGTTTAATAGTTTTGTTTTTGAGACGATGTTCTTGAGTTCTACTATAAAGCTAACAAGCATTCACCGGAAGAACCCATATTTTGGATAGTTCGGTCATATTCATAGAAAGTCTCTAGATTGGGAGGGGATTCTCATTCAAGAGGTTTCTTTGGGTTTTGGATCCTAAAGTTCCATTTTATATTGAAGAATATTATTGATTAATAAAATTCTGTCAATTTCTTTTCAAAAAGCGGTAAAGGAAGACTAAAATTTAGTTAATTAGAAAAATTACATAATTTAACGATGGATAGAAGGATTAAGACGGAAAGAATTCATGTAGTTGGCCTCATATGGTAGGATTAAGATATTGATTATTGTTTTATTTATGCATAATTTTGGATTCCTTTATCTCCTATTTGGACCTAACATACTGAAAGCATTCTGAACTCTTTCGACGTGCACCTTTGACCTTACCTTGTCATGTGGCCAGGGATTTCGAAGAAGAGCCAGATGGAACCTGCCTGACGCACGGAGTTTATATCTTCATTCGGTACTCGTACTTTTTCCTGTTTACCTGTATTTGTGATTGTGAATGTTATTCCATACACTAAGGCAATTTAAGTCATTTACTCTCTGTGCTTTGTATAGGTTTTAACCTGTCGTTGTGGGTCCTCAGCCATGTTATCCATTATTTACTCAGAAATGTTGAAAATGCTTAGACTTCGGGGCTTTCTTGAGTTTGAAGCAGAGATTTGCTATCCTCATGATGACTTTAGCCTTCCAAGAGGATACGACAAAAAGAATAGCAACATTTCAAACTACACTTCTACAGTGACAACACAATCACTTCTAATTGAGGTGAGTCTCACGTGAATTTCGAAAATGTTATTGTTTGTGTAGTCTAATCAAATAAAATGATTTGTTTTTAGTGTGACTTTACTGGGTTCTTCAGTTATCACCACCAAACACAATTTTTATTAGTGCTTGGTTTGTGAGATACCACTTTCAAATTCAGTTGCTTTAAAAAACTGAACATTATGTCTCATTCATCAATCATCACTAAGCTGACATCAGCTGGCGTTAACTTGTATTCAAGGCTTCTTTTCTCTCGAGATGAAGCTTATCCTCCATCTTCTCTAGTCAATCTTGACGTTATCGGCTTTCCTCTACATCCATATTAGAAACATGCACATGCAAGGCTCACGGTGAACGCATGTCCAGTTACAAGATGTGTGGAAAGAGGTGACTTAAGAGACGCTAGTTGAATATATGTAGAGAAAGGCATAACTGCCGATGGGGATGAGTGTCAATTGACAGGAAGCCTGCAACTAATCATCTTTATGCAAATGCAATGAAACGTGCTACTTCCACTAGGTGTTAATTTAGGATCTATACAAAAGGAATCTGTAAAAGTACATTCACTTGTGTCATGGGTTCATACTCTCTAACTAGCTAGCTTCAATTGATTAATGCAAATTCACAAACTTCAGTTTAATATCATGCTTAACAGTGTGATTGGCTGCACCGTGCTTCAGGGTCAAGGAAGAAAAGTGTTACCAAGACTCGTGACAACTTTCACTAATGATTTTAGAACAAGACCTTCTATGTAAGATTTCTGGGATCTATAATATGCACTTTTTTCTGGTAGTCGACATGTGATGGATGAAATGGGTCATCTGTTCTTTGCTTTCTTTATCATAAGTTTCATTATGTAGGCCAGAGAAATATATCTGCTTTAAATAAAAACAGTCAGTGTAGACAGAAGAGTTGTGATTTCTTTCTCCTCTAGGATTTTCTAAGAATCAATATTCAAATGTGACATGTTCAGTCCGTCCTCTATTTTTGTTCCCACAGAGATCTTTTTAGTGGAGTCATCTTCCCTTCCCTCACAGGATGGGTATCCCCTTCGGTGGTAAAGTGAAATATTCCCCTCTTCATGAGGTTCATCTGTCCATGTTGGAACTTGTGGTGTAGAAGGGACATTACCAGATGCTAAAGTCTCCTGGCCCAGTGGAGGTTCACTGTTCTTTTTTTCTTCAGGCCTGTGGGAAATTAATCACATCAGTTCTTTATTATGGGCTCTAATTGGGTCCAGAAGATTCATTAGGACTATATCCCTCTAGTGGCTCAAAGTCCTATCCAGAAATGGAGTCCACCGTAGGCTGCTGCTTACGAGTTGTAAGATCTTGTTGATCCTCGTTCAACATCCACTAGCAGTGACTTCAACTTCTTTTGCATTCCCGTTCAATATATTTTGAATCCATTCAACAATTATGGAGACATACTTTAAAGTTAAAAGGATTTAGATTAAATCAAAAGCTGAAATATATGGAATGTAAGTTCAATGAAAATAGGAATAATGATGAAAGTATATGCTTAGATGATCATAAGATTCATAAAAATAAGACTTTTAAATACTTTAAATGTGTAATAAATAATAATGGTAAAATTATATAGGATGCTATTTATAGGATTAAAGTAGGATGAATGAAGTGGAGAAATACTTCTTAAGTGTTATATGATAGGAAGATATCCTTAAAATTAAAAGGAAAAATCTATAAAACTACTATTCATATAACTAGCCGACCTTACATTTACATGGTAGGATCATCATGGTTGGAGTTGTTGTTATTGTTTTTACTGTTATTGTTATTCATCTAGCTATACTTTATAGTTCAAAATGCTAAACCATAAAGTAGGATCATATTTAAAAGTATAGTATAAGAAATAAACTGAAAAATGATTTTATTAGGAATAGAGCGGGAATTGTATTAATTGAACATAAGATAAAAGAAAATCAGTTTGAATGATGTAATCATATCCTTGGGAGATGAAAAAATGCATTGGTTAGGAGAGGAGAATTAGTTAGTGCAGGAAAAAATTTCAAAAATAGAGAAATGTCTAAAAGTACTTAGTTAAAAATTGTGAAAAAATTTAGATTAATGTAATTTAACTGAAGATTTGACCATAGATAAACATATGTAGAAGAAAAAAATTTCATATAGCTAACCCACGTAATGAGATTATGATTTAGATTGTTGTTGCTGTAAAAAATGGTAGAGAATGACAAAAGGTTATATGATTAAAAATATTGAAAAATAATTAAAATTTACATAATTTAGCAAAAAATTTAATGATGGATAAGAATAAATGGTGGAAGTATTCATCTTGTTGACCCCATAGTGTTACTCAGACCATGAAATTAAACATCAACTCATGTCAATGTTGACACAACTTTTTTTTTTTGATTTGTCAACACGATATCAAAAATGATGTCAATATGATAATTTTATTTAGATATTATGTTTGTCTTTTTCATATTTCCATCAACATGTTACTGATATGTTGAAGTTTTATCAACACGTTATTTTTTAACCTTACCAAAGTTAACACAAAATCAAAGTTGAATTTCTCAATTCAGGCATTGATTGATTGGTTGGTTGTTCAATTCACAGTTGGCTTAAACTCTCACCAACTACCACTTTTTTCCTGAAAATGCTGTTTATTTCTTGTTGAATGTTTACATTTATTCTGATTTTTCATTATTTGTTTTATGTCCATAAAGATCACAAACTTGTATGTAAGGATTTCCACTGAATTCTTGCATGATGGCATGGTCTTCATTCATAAGTCCATTTGTGTTACTCACTAGATCCTTTTGAAAAGGAGTCCTAATTGACATCCTTACCATACAGATATTGAAGAATCTCAAAGATACATTTTGGCCTTTCAAGTATGATCGTAATGGTAGTTTATTCTTAAGTGCAGCAGATGCCGCAAACCTTGGTGACCATAGCTTTGTACAGAATACATCTTCAACCTATGACAGTGTGGGGTAGAGCTCTATAGTTATTTCATTCTCATTGTTCGTTTCTTAAACCACAAAGTTTTGAACTTTAGAATACCATGTTTTACTGGCTTCAGTTTTGAAATAGCATCTGCTAAGGCTGCTCAACATAGGCTAGAACGTGGAGTCTGGACAAACATACGTTTTGGTGACATGCGTCGTGCTTTAGCAGGTATTATTGAAATAGTGTATACTGTTTCTTCTTTTCTTTACTGTGAATTACATTTAAGAACACAAATTATTTTTCTACACTTCATATTCTCTCTTATTGGGTCTGTCCTAGTTGCAAACAAAGAGGCATCTGAGGTGCTCATCTTAGCTCATCGATGGTGGTTTTTTTATGTTTTCTTGTCTTTTCAGTTCAAAAAGATTTTATTTTAATTCATTTTCTATGGTATCATGAGTATATGATGATTTTCTTGATTGCCTTCAAATGCTTTCAAGTATGGTAACTTTAAAGTGCTATATTATCATCGGTATATGAGGTTAGAGCTTAGAAATGTGTTTCAAGCCAAACAGAGAAACAGAGGAAGGGTAAAGAAGGATATAGAAAAATGAAGGTGAATTCAAGTTCAATAATCTTTACAAAATTATGCCCTCATACTTTAGTTTTTATTATTATCTTTGTTTCAGTTATCTTTAAGGTACTTGCACATATTAGTATCGTTGGATGATGTTCCTCTATTTATGAGAATAACCTTTATTCTTTTCTTGTAAAAATTGGCTGATATTATATAGTGAGATTAATGTATTGATCAATGTTGCAAAATCATAAAATTGAAAAGAAGGTTTAAATGGACTTTTTTAAAAACTGGTATAAAAAAAAGAACAAATATAACTATATGTTCACAAATATATAAGCATCACAGTCGTCAAAAAATTGAATAAAATAAATTATAATTCAATCATATGTAATACAATTTCAGAAACATATCTTTATTTTGTGTAGTTGTCACTTGAGAATAAATTGAAAACATAAACATATTATACATACTATTAAAGTTATAAACATCAAAATATGTATCAAAATGGTGAAATTATATCAATGAAAACAATTCAAAAGATAAAATCTAAAGATTACAAAGGTCATCTAAACAGCCAAAAAAGGAAAAAATGGCCTTTTCTCAGAAAATGGCTGTTTATCCAAACCATTTTCCCATTTTCAAATGGATTAAGATGAAAAACGTTTAAACAGCCTTTAAATGACTATTTTTTTCAATGTTTAAAACAATGGTATTGATTATTGTTATATTTTTACCCTCTCCTTCGAAAGCACCTATGCATCTACTCTCTTATCCAGTTTCCTATATTCCTGTAATGGTGAACATGAGTAAAATTGATTTAGCTATGAAACAATAATTTTGAATGATTAGAGAGGGGAAATGGGAAGAAATGCAAATCTTAACTGTTGAATCAACTATTACGTCAACTTACATACAAGGTGCTTTATGTATTGTATAGAGTTGTGAAACATACCAAAAGTTTAGATACTTTCGTGATTACAGTACATGGGGAATATTTTTTGAATTTTGATTTGTGTTTTTTAAACTGTAATACATGGTAATCACTTGCAAGAGCATGACTTTTTTCTATTTGAAGTCTTCGGTTTGAAATCCTCTAAATTTCAACATCAATCTTAAAATTTGCCACTTGATCAAGTGCTTGAGGACACAAGTTTCGTTGTGCATCTATTTTTTTGTTTTTAATTCATTTGTGACTTTATCTTATAAGATCTCTAGGGAAAGAAGGTCTTAGATTCAAATTTAAGCAATGTTACTACCAATGTTAAAAATAAAATTTGTTGTGATCGTTTTCAGCTTCCAACTTTTCTGACAGCCAAAAAGAATCTTTACTAGTTGACCAAGTGATTGACTAGAAGATGGATCTGCTCTCTGTTTCCGTACTTTGTATTTGGATTTACCAATCTATGATGCTGAAGTTGTGATTTTTCTCAATCAACTAAAATGCTCTATTATGATGTCGACTTAAAAGATTTTGTTGCACCTCATCATCTTTCTTTTGTCCAAACGGCATTTCAATACAAAGACCAGATTCAGTAGCTCCATGGTGTGACCATATTATGCCTATCGAGTTCAAACAACTTCTTCCTCTGGGATTGCATGTAGACAGTGATCTTACACAATTCTTTTTTAGTATTATTGTAATTGTTATTCTTTTTCATGAATCCTTATTAGAACAGGTAACATCAATCTCTTTATTTCCAAAAAAAAATAAAAAATCTTAGTAGTTTTGTTTACTCTTTTACATGCTACATTTGGATTATTCATTGTTGTTTTTGTTTGACAGCTTGTGAACGCCTTATTGAGTTGGATATTGATTCTCTTGAGCTTAGAGACTATGCTGTTCTTCTGTATCACTGTGGTTATTTTAAGGAATCTCTGCTATACTTGAATTTATATCAAAGCACAAGGGTAATATTTTTCAACACTACCTCTTTATGCTTTAAGTAGCAGAATGAATGTATGAATAATTATCTTTTTCCGATAACCAGAGTTAAAGGGATGGTATGACTGAAAATTATGTGATCAGAAAAAGTGAAAACGAGTTAAAATCACAAGATCTAATAGTTAATATAGTGATTGATAATAATAAATTAAGAGAGAATTCATTTGTCGACCTCATGTGATGGAATTAAAGTATTGATTATTGTTCTTATAATTAGAATCAAAGTTTTGAAATGCCACTTTGAACTAAATTGTAGTTTAGGAGGATGAAGATTCTATCCTATCTTTAAAGGATTTATGAAACAAGTTTCTTGGGATCAAGTGCCACCTTTTTGTCACAAAGCTTTTAAATTTTCCATAGAAAATTCTGTTATGCTCATGGAATTCTCTTGCAATAACATAACTATTAAAATAATAATAATGTAAGACATAACCCTACCATATGGGATCAACCACATGGATCCTTTTCTTTCATATATTTCTATTTATAGTTAAATCTTTGATTAAATTACATAAATTTAAATCTTTTTTCATGATTCTTAATTAAGTAGTTTTAGGTTTTTTCATTTCTTTTAGTTTCTTCCACATTAATTAATTCTCCTCTTCTAATTAGTGTATCTTTTGATCTTTTAAGGATATGATCAAACCACTTCAATTGCTTTTTGTTTTTTCATTTTCAATTGACGCAACTTTTACTCTATTCCTAATGAAATTATATTGTCACTCATTCCTTTAAGTATCTATAACACTAATTTTTTTTTACATATGGTCATACTTTAGAGCTTAGTATTCTAAACCATAAAATATAGTCAAGCGAATAGCATTTTTATATATTTCTCTTTTAATTTTGAAAAATATATTTCTATCATGTAAACGCTTCAAAAATATTTCTTCACTTTATCTATCTTATTTTAATCTTATAAATACACTCTATAATTTCTCTGTTACTAATTATAAATTTAAGATACTTAAAAAGTCTTACTTTTATAGATATTATGATAATTTAAGTATATATCCTCGTGACTATTCTTATTTTCATTAAACTTACATTCCATCTATTTAGTTTTTGACATAATCTCTAAATCATTTAAATTTTAAAATATCTTTTTGTAATTCTAATTTAGAACTTTTTTTTTTTTTTTACTTTTATCAACTAAAAGTATGTCATTAATTAATAGCATATGCTAGAATATTTCTCCTTAAATTTTCTTAATTATTTCATCGAAGACAAACATATATGAATATAAAGAAAACTCTTAATGTAAACCTACTTACATTAGAAATTTCTAAATTTTTTCTCTTATAGTTTAAACACTAATAACTATTCTTTCCTATGTGTCTTTTATAATATCAATATATCTAATAAGTGTGTTTTTCTAATATCCAAAGAATATTTGATTCAAAATTTTACCAATAAATTTATTCTGAAGATCAATATATATGCTGAAAAGTTTGCCAAACAATTATTTAAATTCAAAACCGAAAGTTCTGGAGAATCTACACTTGATAAAGTAATTATAATCGTAATTTAGTTTTTTTCCTGACGGAAAACTACACAAATATCAAATTTCACTGCAGTTTAAAATTTTTATGATTGACCGTTATATTTTAAAATTCTTCTTCTTGCTCGTGCTTTCCACCAGTATTTATTCAAGGACCTGGACTTATGTTCTGTGATGGTGTTACGTTGTTCAGGAGAAATCCGATTTATCACAACTGGAAGAAGTGGAGGAGGAGGTTGTTCGGAAGTTGCTGGTTCGTCTCAACTTCATTTCAATGGAGGACGGGTGGAACAGGCCGTCGTCCAGAACCTTCTGGCGTAAAAGCTCAGAGCCATGGTAGTTTCTCTTGCACATCCATGCAGCGTTACGTACGGGACCCTTTTTAAAATGTTAGCATAAGTAAATTTGTGTCAAAAGAAAATAATTGTATCCAAGGCCAATGATATTGCAAGTAGTTTATTTCTCTAAATATACGGATGGTAAGATTCAAGTTTAAAAACTGTAAAAGAAGATAACTAAACCGATTCTCCAATTATATTGAGCGGTAAATTTTAAATCTAAAAGTAATTAAAAAAGAAAAGAAAAGTTATTTCGTGGTAGTAGTTTTTTCCCTCTGAAAAATATATCATAGTTATTTTGGATTTTGGCGAAAATTAGACGTGACACGTTTCCTCGTGATAAGACAGGTGGAGGTCATTCGCACCATTCCACTACCGCCGGTCAATAATCACGAGTCCTATTTTTCTCACGTGCTTTAATTGATCGTCACGCCGTTCCAGCCCTTTTGTGGTTCTGGCTGCTTTCGGCGGGTCAGAAACTGTAGGACACAGCATGTTCCTGCGCTAACTCCAGGAAAAAGGAAAAAATGGAACAATAAAAAAGAGAGGTAATGGTATTTGACCATCAAATGCTGGAGTTGTTTATATATATATATACAAGGCAAGTTGTGATTTGACTTAATTTTATAAATGCTCTTTTGAATTTTTACGGTATATATTTGTAGAGTCTTTTTATCGACCATTTTCAAAGCATGGAAGTGTGTGGAGGGCAATTCTTTTAATAAAAAAAATCACTTGTAATTTTGACATCTCAAAATTGTCAACTTTTATGTTTATCATTATATTACATTTCGTAAGTTGCAATTTTCTATATTTTATTACCACGTTCGCTATCCTATTTCCCTGATCTCAATATTGGCCAATTTTAACGCAAGGAATTAGATTCCTCCGCTTTCTTTTTCTTCGTCATACATGATACTTTTTGGGGGCATTTAGCTGCGCAATCAACATCTGAACAACATTTGAACTTTTTCGGGCCAATGCAATAATCTTTTCAATGAGACGTGTAAATAATTTCAGAATTTTGTACAACATGTATGTAAAATTAAATGCTTTTTCTTCTTCTCAAAGGAAGAAGACCAACAACAAGTGATTTCGGCTGGATTATCATCGATACATCAGCATCCCCAGTGACAACCTTATCGACAACAGAGATGTCCTCTTCTTGACCTCCGATATCGTCTCCAGCTTTGGCGACCACGTAGGGGTCCTCGACCCAACCAACTGTTCGTAGTGCTTCTTCAACTCCGGCGTGCTGCACAACTCGCCGTAGTTGCACGTTGCGCCGGGTCTCTCGCCATCTTCTCCGGCGATGACCTTCGCGATGAACTCCGGCGACACCTTTAGCAAGGACTCGTCCCCACGTGGGCTCTTGACGAACTCGAATGGGCCCTCCCTGAAGTCGAAGGGCTTCTTCTTCGTCCCGGAGGACAGCGAAGCCACCGAGCCTACGGTGAGGACCGGACAGGCAAGCCGGTCGGCCGGGATGACGATGTAGGTCTCCCCCGCCAGGAGGTAGTCTCCGATGGACAGAGAAGGGACGGGCTGTCCTATGTAGAAGGAGCCGGCGTGGCATACTAGCTGGTCGGGGAACTCGACAAGAAGCTGCCCGGCGGGCTGCGTGCCGTCGAGCGTCCTCGTCGCTCCTCCCCAGAAGAGCACCTTCACCTTGTTGTCTTCGGGGCCGATGGCTCTGACACAGGAAGCGATCATTGCATTGCCCATGTTATTGCTGGCTCTCCTCTACTACAACTTCAGGTGATCGAAGGAAAGAAAATACAGGTGGAAGAGAAGAGACGAAGGAAAATTGGAGCAAGTGGTCTACAGGCGATGGGTGTATATATATATACATTTTATCTTCTAATAATTAGTTGGGATGAACTATTACCGTAAGACACGTGGTTTTGACTTGGAAAAAGTCCTACACCGGAACTCATAAGTAAGACCCAAGTGATTGATGTTCGATCGATGGGTCTGCTGCAACCCAGAAATATCGTTCCGGTCGGTGGTCAGCGCCGACGGCGTGAACCCAGAATGCACGTAATCGATATTGATCCAAAGAAATCAAAGGTGATTGGCTGACGTTGCCCTAAATCGCGCCGGTCTTTTTTATTTTTTATTTATGAAGAATGATAATGTGCATTCAAATCAGAATATATTAAAATATATCAGGTCAACGGTAAAAAAAAGGCTTATATATCAACCTTGATTTCTAGCGATGTTTATAAATACGGACGTTGCAGCCAACACCGTCGAACTAAAATTTTGGTAAGCACGGATTAATTAAGTAGATTTAATTGAATTGCAGAGGGCGATTTGACGCACAAAGTTTGAAATAGATGAGACGGGGAGGGGGGGGGGGGGAGGGGAATTGCTTGAAGACAAAAAAAAGATGGATGGATTGAAATATTAGCTGTGCCTTGAAAGCAACGGTTAATTGCTGCCGACATGGATGGATGAGAATATTAGTCCAAGTTGATCATCCGCCCCTCACTTGTAGTAGATCGGTCAGCTACCGCGTCACAGGGCGACCCTAATCGTATGTGATGTGATATATAACATGACGAGATATGTAAATACTTTTCTACTCGTCTCGATCTTATGGTGTGTTTGTTGTTCACTTTCAGCTTCGTTGGAAAGAAGATACGGTGGTTTGATTTGGTTTTGCTAATGATCGTAACGACAAAGGAAGGAGAAGGCCGTCCGAAAGACACGACCTTAATTGATATGCTTCTGGTCTTAATAATGAATGACAAAGAAGGGAAAAAAAAGAGAGAGACATGATGGTGGGTGCATGTTAATGATGGAGTAGATGTAGATTAATGTTTGTTAATCAATCGATTGCTAATTTTATTTATCTCGTGATCCAAGGAATACATAAATAAATCATTATGAGACCCTTCATTGCGGACATCAATATTCTTTTGCCTCCTTTACTTCCCCACTGGTTTGTTTGTCCTCCACCTAAATCTAAACATGCCTTCTCTCTTTCTCCAAATAAATCTCATCAATGTCCGACCCAGATTCCCATTTATATGCTTTCGGGGTAAAAAACAAAGGTCCCTTCCCTTTCACTTCTTGCCTTTCCCCCTCTTGCCTCCCCCACACTCATGGTCATGGCGCCACCAACCGATGACAGCTCCACCACTCCTGCCCTTCCTAAGCTTGCTCCTAAAATGCCCCATTACTCAAACCACCATTACAAATTCAGCAGGAGGAGGAGGAGGTGCGAGGGTTCAATGCCATAAGATTAGCGTCGCTGTCATTCTATCCGTAGGTTCATGGCAAGAAGAGTTGTGAGGTTTACATCAGAAAGGTACAATCCACCTACATGTGCCATATAAATCCAGTCTGGGTCTGAACTTTTCTTGCTCTCTCTCTTTTTCTCTGGATGTGCCATATAAATCCAACCTGCGTCTGAACCTTTCTTTCTCTCTATCTTTTTCTCTGGATGTCGGAGACAGTCTGGAGGTATGGGCTATACCCCATTTCTTCTGTCCTTTTAATCTTGAGTATGATATTTTGTAGTGGTCTTTCTACTGTGTATGGAAGATTATGATGTGGGCATTTGTCTGAAGATGGAAAATCTCAATCCTCGATTGAAATTCAGCTTGAAGTTTTGCCATTGTTCAGAATTGTATTTTTTTTCCTGCGCTCTACTTCTTTTTCATGCAGCCGTGAGTTTCTAAATACAATTGCTTTTCTAAATATTTGATAGCATGGGGAACATACCAAAACTCAGAGCTCTTTCTCCAACAAGTAGTTTTTGTGTCCTTCGTTCTGTATCAAACCTATTTGGGATTTTGTTTGGTTCATTGGGTTGTCATTTTTAGATGTCATTATTTCCGATGCAAAACTTTCTGGATTATCTATAAGAAATTGGGTAGTGAAGTAGAAATATTATTATAATATGAAGCTACCCGTTGCTGGTTACATCAGAAAGGCCTCTTTTCATAAATTATTTTTTCTTTGGTCTCATTCCTCTCCTGTTGTCGGGTCTTGATGGCTGCTAACAAAGGTATTGTTATTGCTATCTGACTTCTTTCGTGCCTCTTCATTGCCTTTTTCATAAGATTGGTGGATTGTTATTTCATCTTTTGTTTTCTTAGCCCCCATTTTTTTATCACATTGTTGCACAAATTACATCGTCCAAAATTATCAGTTAGTCCATGATTCAAGCAGCAACTCCATCTGCAAGGTTCTAATGATAGCATCACCTTTCTCCATGTGCTCTACTTATTTACAATATTACGAACAATGTGACTTATTTTTAAAAACTATTCTTCTTTCCTAATAGTGGCAAGCAAAGCTCATTACTAAAACCTTCTTAGAACTCTTGAGCACTGATTAGAAACTTCCTAATTTTCATCATATGCTGAATGTGCAATTGATATCCTTGTGCACTTGTTTTTATACAACAAATGTTCCATTAGCATTTATAATATATAAAAATATTTTCTAACTATGATTGCATATTTGATTTTGTTGTTTTTTGGTAGGAAACTTAACATATGAAAGATGTCCTCGTCTGGAAATTCTCTTAATGAGCCGTTATCCCAAAAAACATCCTTGTTAGGCCTTAAGATATGGGTTGTGATTGGGATAGGAGTTGGTGCTTTTATTGTCTTCACTTTTATCTTATTAATCATATATTTTGCGTCACAACATAAGAGGAAGTCAAGAACCGCTTCAGACAGGCTACCTATCACTCAAATTCCTCATGTTTCAAAGGAAATTAATGTTGTTGCCATGGAGAATGTCAAAGCTTGCAATTCTGCCAGTAATGGGATTCTACTTATTTCGCACAACAATTCAAGTGAAAAACAATTAGACAAGGCCATGGTCCAGTCAAGCATGACTAACACAAATCAAATGAAGTCTAACAGCAAATTCAGTTCATTCCAAAATGTATACAAAAATGATATATACCAGTCTAGTGATGATTCTGAGATGATTTCAGTGCATACGGCAGTAGATTCACGTTACTCAACAGCAAACTCACTTTTGTGTGGTTTACCTGAAAACTCTCATCTGGGTTGGGGTCATTGGTTTACTTTGCGAGACTTGGAACTTGCAACCAATCATTTCTCGAAGGAGAATATCATAGGAGAAGGTGGTTATGGCATTGTCTATCGGGGATACTTAATAAATGGGGCACTTGTAGCCATAAAAAAGCTCCTCAACAACTTGTAAGTTCACTTGCAATCTCATGCTCAGGATTATCATTGGGTATTATTATGTGTTCCCTATCCAGTGTTCTTTTCTCACTACCAAGAGACAGTCCAGAATCTCTTTTTTCCTTGAAGGAAAAAGGTGCTTGAAATATAAAGCTAATGATGTTGTTTTAATTTGGATTAGAGGACAAGCAGAGAGGGAATTTAGAGTTGAGGTCGATGCAATTGGCCATGTGCGCCACAAAAACCTGGTCCGTCTTTTGGGGTACTGTGTGGAAGGCACTCAGAGGTGTATATTTTTTGTTTCTCTAAAGAGTTGATTTGCACATCCATTTTATATGAAAATTTAGTAAAGGAATCAGTAGATTTTCCATCTATCATTAGATGTGTCTACTTTGAGAAAGTTTTGGTGAGTATCTCTGAGTGACTGAAGATATTTATTTATTTATTCTTTATTTTACCCAGAATGCTAGTATATGAATATGTCAATAATGGAAATTTGGAACAATGGCTTCATGGAGAAATACCTACTCAAAGTTCTCTTACATGGGAGGCACGCATGAAGGTCCTGCTTGGGACAGCTAAGGCGTAAGTTCACTTGAATACTTGGGAATCTTTATATTCTAACATAGTATCACATTATCTTGCAAGATTCTTGAATCTTCCGTGGGTCTTTCAATTTCAATACAGCCTTGCATATTTACATGAAGCTATAGAGCCAAAAGTAGTGCACAGGGATATCAAGTCCAGCAATATCTTAATTGATGACGAATTCAATGCCAAGATTTCTGACTTTGGTCTAGCTAAACTACTGGGTACTGGAGAAAGCCACATCAGTACACGAGTTATGGGCACATTTGGGTAGGTCTCTAGCACAGTCTTGGATGTGACAAATTTGAGAAAGACATTGGTTTTTGCTGAATGTATTTCCTTTCTTCTTCATTTCCGAATGCAGTTATGTTGCACCAGAATATGCCAGTACTGGACTTCTGAATGAAAAGAGTGATATCTACAGTTTTGGGGTTGTCTTACTTGAAGCAATAACTGGTCGAGATCCAGTTGACTATGGCCGGGCAGCTCATGAGGTACAATCACAAATTATAAGATTTGAGACTCTGTTGTATCTCCAATTCATGTTTCTGAGTAAAACAAAACTAGATATGCCGGTCCTCAGCATGCATTCATCAGGTTTGTAACAAAAGCTACAAAATCTTCAAGATTCAGTGAGGGCACCATAATCTATGAAATTTAGGTTATTGTTTGGTGATTACAGAAGCTTTATCTGGTTCACATATAGGCCTCTTTTTGTATTTGCTTATCCTTTTTTTTTGCCTTCTTAGAAGGTTGCTTGATTATTTTATGGTAGTGGGCACACTTCTGTATTTTCTGAACCACTTGTAATACTCCTTCATGTGAATAGATAAGCTTGAGGCTATTATTTTCACTGTTAGTGGTATAATATGCTTATTGAACACCCTTTATCATTAAATTATATGAACGATAATTTAACTACCATTTTCAAAAAAAATCTTACTTTATTTCTCATTCTGTAAGACTCAGTATAGATGTGATCTTGTCTAGTAGAATAGGAGAATTAGTGATCATATGTAATGCATCAGCATTGTAGTAAGGGTTTACATCTGGAATATGGGTCCATGATCAAATCCACAAAATCATAAAGAGAAAAGCTTGATCAAGCTTGCTCCTATGGCACTGATACATGCTTTTGAACAAAGCAGGACAGTCTAGATTTGTTGAAGCCTCTTTTTGTAGTTTTTTCACAAATTCACTGTTTGATGTCATTGTCATGCTTTAGATCACTAAAAAGTTATGTATTTAAGAACCAAGAGTTTCTCCAATTCTTTGGGTTATAAGATTGATCAAAAAATGACTCATGGAATTTGTCAGAATAATCTTATATTGCAAATGAGAAAGGGACTTGTACAATTAATATAACATTGGATCTTTTTACTCTTTGTCAATTGATTTTAAGTTGGATGTCCACATTTTAATATGATATTAGAGATAAATATGATCTTCTAGGTTTAGGTCCTTACACATCCATCCAATCTAAAAACAAGGATATTTGTAGGACCTAAAAGAGGCCCAAATAAAGGAGAGTCTTAGAATAATTTCATATTGAAAATGAGAAGACAACTTGTACAATTAATATAACACTAAATCACTCTACCCATCGGCAATTGATTTTGTGTTGGATATCTGCATTTCAACAGAATTGGTTAAGAATCATTGGAAATTGTGATTTGTTAAGAATCATCAGAAGTTATGCTTTACTACATTCTTGCATCGATTATAAATTATGGTATCGGTTACTACATTTTTGTTGCTGGGGTTGCCTGCTTCGTGATATGTTGTATGGATGCTTGCAGGTTAATCTTGTGGATTGGCTGAAATTGATGATTGGAAGCAGGAGATCTGAAGAAGTTCTTGACCCAAATATTGAAAACCGGCCATCAACAAAAGCTTTAAAGAAAACTCTTCTAACGGCTTTGAGGTGCTTAGATCCTGTTTCAGAGAAAAGACCAAAGATGTCACGAGTTGTTCGGATGATGGAATCTAATGACCAAACACTGCATGAGGTCGGTATGTAAAAGATTTGGAGACATCACATTTGCTTTACGAATGGGTTTTTCATAATCAAATCTAAGGGTGCATTTACGAAGAGCAGAATTTTGCTCCTCCCAGATTCCAATATATCAAACAAATATCATTCATGTTTTCAAAAAAATAAACTTTGCTTCAGAGTTTGTTCTTAAAGAAGCAGAATTTTTCTACTTAATTTTCTCACATTAGAAGAAGAATCAACTCCATTTGCTAAACCTTACCCAAGTAGCTGAACCAGTTAAGGTTATGTGGTTTGATGCTTTCATCAAGATTCAAAATCTGGCAATTACATATTACTAATTTCAAAAATGTGGTAAAATGAAAAGGGAAAAAAGATAATTTGTTGCAGATAAAGTACCTAGCTGTGTATTTGACCTCACCTATGGTTTTTTTGAGGTATATTGTATATATGTGTATTGCAGGAACAAAGGATAAGAACTAGCAGGAGTGGTAACAGAGAAGCTGAATCTCACAGGGGGTACTCTGATACAGATATAAGTGACAAGCCGGATCCAAGCATCAGTAGCAGCAGAAGAAAGAAATCATCGTCAAAGAAGTGATGTATCACATGATGAACATCACCACTGAATAAATTTTTGCTCTGACAGACTCAGAGAGAGCACTAAACATCAGCACCGTAATTGACACAAGAGTGCAGGATTGACTTGTTTGATCCGTGTATCATGTTTGTGAAATCCAAGTTCTTTGATGTATAGCCTAGTCGGTAGTTGACATTGTACTGTGTTGATATGGCATGTTTCATGTTTGACGTTTCACATGTTGAGTGAGGTAGGTGATATGACACGTTTGACATGTACTTTCATGTTGATGGATTTGTACAGGTGGTTTTTTCTTCATGGTATTAATGTGTAAGAGAGGAGTTCATGAATTCTCAACTTGGCAAAATCAAACATTTCCAAAAAAATTTGTTTCACCTCATTCCATCCCAGCAAGTAATTCACTGCCCTCCTAAACAAATGATTTACTGCAAAAATCAGTTTTGCACATGGTGAGAACTCGTTTTTGATAGATTCCACGTTAATTGGAGAACAGACAAGAGATCGACAGACATGTCAGGTGAGCACCCAGGTCCTATAATGTGCTCAACCCCATGACTTGTGCAAGGGCTTGTTGGCATGACAAACACACATTAAATCTAATAATATAGATAAGATCGTACCCTTGTCTGTTGCCCTAGTATGTACCACTCAACAAACATTAATAAGTGAAGCTTCGGAGCTCCAAGCAACTTGGGTAAGGGTTCAGCAAGAAGTCCTTGTCTTCAAGACATGTTAGGTCTCTTCTAGCCACACCCAGCTGGTGTCCTTGACTTGGTTAAGTCGAACAAGGGAGTTGGTTGAAAACCTTTATTGTCAGTCAAAATATATAACAACACTAGGCAAGCATCCAACCACAGATAGATTACACTTGCTGATTAACAACTGATGATGATGCAGCATTATTTATGACTGTTTTTCTTTTCTGGAAAGAACGTCATGACGACTGTAGTTGAATCTTATCAAAATCAACCATCTCATCTTCACAGATCCTCTTGATTTTTGGTAATAATAACCCAACTGACATAGACACTGTCATGAAAATTAAAGTAAATGCAACAACCCAACTGACAAAGAACGATAATAGCAGTAGCTTTTATTGAACCTTCAAAATTACAAAAATCAGAATTATTATCATAGAAAAGGGATTTGAGGAAAAAATAGGATACAATCTAACAATTAAGCCTAGCATCCAATTGAGTACACCACGAAAGGAAAATGGTATTCCATAAATTGATTGACGTATGTTTTGCTTATTCTCAGACACCTTCGACGACAAGACAAGAGACGCTCAGAGAACAGACGGAGGAAAGAAAAGTGGATGGACAGCTTGCGTTGCGACAGCGGCGGTGGTGCTCGGGCGGTGAAGTCCGGCTACACCACATCCCACTTGAGTGGCTTCGCCACCTCCCAGGTGAAGTCCGGGTCGTCGCGGCCGAAGTGACCGTAGGCGGCGGTCTTGAGGAACCTGCGATTTCCACCCCTCTTCAGGTCGAGGTTTATGGTCATCATCCCCGGCCTGAAGTCGAAATTCTCCTTCACAATCTTCAGGATCTCCTTGTCTGGTATCTTCCCAGTTCCGTAGGTGTCCACAAATACCGACAGCGGCTCCGGCACGCCGATGGCGTAAGACACCTGAACGATGCACCTCCTCGCAACCTTACTGGCGACGATACTCTTGGCCGCCTGCCTCACGATGTAGGCACCGCTGCGGTCGACCTTGGTCGGGTCCTTCCCGGAGAATGCGCCACCCCCATGGGCACCCCACCCGCCGTACGTGTCGATGATGATCTTCCGGCCAGTGAGACCGGCGTCGCCGTGTGGTCCACCGATGACGAATCGGCCAGACGGGTTCAGGTGGAATATGGTCTTCTCGTCCAGGTACTTCTCCGGGACTATGGACTTGATGACGTGCTCCTTCAGGTCCCTGGCGATCTCGTCGTTGGTGACGGTCTCGTCGTGCTGGGTCGAGATCAGGATGGTGTGAACACGGATGGGGACCATGGCGCCGTTGTCGTTTCGGTACTCCACGGTGACCTGGGTCTTGCCGTCCGGCCTCAACCATGCGCAAGTTCCGTTCTTTCGGACGTCGGTGAGGCGGGACCCGAGCTTGGTGGCGAGGACATGGCTGAGGGGCATCAGCTCCGGCGTCTCGTCGGTGGCGTAGCCGAACATGTGTCCCTGGTCCCCGGCGCCGATCTCCTCGGGGCGCTTGGTAAAGTGCCCGTGGACGCCCTGGGCGATGTCGGGACTCTGCTCCTCGATGTTGACGAGGACTTTGCAGTTGTCGGCGTCAAGGCCGACGTCGTCCGACACGAAGCCGATGTTACGGCAAGTTTCGCGGACGATCTTCTCGTAGTCGACCTTGGCCTTGGTGGTTATCTCCCCGAAGACCATGACCATGTTGGTCTTGGTGCAGGTCTCGCAGGCCACCTTGCTATCGGGGTCCTGGGCCAAGCACGCGTCCAGGATTGCGTCGGAGACCTGGTCGCAGAGCTTGTCGGGGTGTCCCTCGTTCACCGACTCCGATGTGAAAAGGAAGGTGTCCATTCTCTCGTCCTTTGACCCTGCACATGAGCAAGAGAAATGATTCCTTCACCATCTAATCGACGAGATCATGGAACAGCCAAATCACTCTCAAAAAATTGTTCGTTGAATCAACCTTAAAAATCAAACCACACACTACCACCATGATTCAAATGAGAAATAGGTTCACACGTCTACCAATCTAGTGATATTTTTACAAGATACGATACTGCAATGAAGTGGGCAGGCGTTGAAATGGGAGAATATATGGCACAGGCGATTGTTCTGAATGAAATCAAGACTGGAGATCTGAGGACCTAATCTATACGATGATTATTGCAGCAGACGGAAGACGCCAGACCAAGATCGAGAGAGGAGAGGAGGAGGGAGATTGGTATTTGGTACCCACCTGGATCTGGATCTGGATCTGGATCTAGGAGGAAGAAACAGAGGACGATCCCGGTTCAGAAGCTCAGGTCACCAAGGGTTCGGTGATGGCGTGGTGCTTCTCTTCGCTTCCCCACGCCTTCGCCATTTATGGAGAGACGGGCGAGGAGCACACGTGCGAAGGAGAAGCCAGACGAGGGCGACCTCGTTCGGGTTGGAAGATCCGAATGGGCCTCGCGATGGATCCGCACAGACGAACAGAATTTACACCGTCCAACGAGGAGAGTCTGTAACCGACGAAGACGTGCGCGTGGGGCCCACATTTTTTTCTGGTGGGGGATATTTTAAAAGATCAGATCCACCGACAACGCGTGCTTCCGATTTTCCCGATCAGAGGAGGATACGTAGAGAAATAAAACACCACAGCTGTAAAAAAAAAAAGCATGCCTGTGGAAACAAAATATACAGCAATAAGTCTGAGAATATCAAGAAAATAAAAATACACAATAAAAAATTCTAAGGAGAAGTGGAAATAAGATAAATAGTTATCTCTTCGCCAACAATATCAGTTGAAGTTTGTTAGGAAATATTTATATTTAAAAAGGAACGAGGTAAATTAAGTATACTAAAGATTTTATAGTATTTTTATTTCTTTTTTAATTTAGTAAATATAGAAATTAAATAAATATTAAATCACACAAACAATTTATAATAATACTCTTCAAACAAGGTATATGTGCTCGTTAAGTACTTACTCAAGAATTCATTATCTTTAAGAATTTTTGATTTACTTAAAATCTAGTGTACTATAGCTTTACTCAAAGTAAAATCAATTTGACAATGTATCAATCTTTCATCAAGTTCTCACTCTAATTATATAAATCCTCGTACAGTTATCATGTTAACTATACGCACCTTTGTATAGTTATCTGCATAACTTTACATACTCTCGTAAAGTTACATGAAACTCTTTTGAAAGAATAATTTTTAGAGTTTCTTCCACAACACCTCTTATAGATAAGTTATCTTTTTCAATTAACGATGTAATGTAAAGAGAAATTAATCATGAAAGCATAAACATAATAAAAACTTTCTTCTTGTAGATATAACAATACTTAAATATTCACCAAGTGACTATTAACTCTCATTCTCCAAGTTCTTTCAAGTGTCTTCAAGTTTTTTACCATGAAGTTCTTTCAAATGACTTTTAACTCTCATTCTCCAAGTGTCTTCAAGTATTTTAAGAAATTTCTCTCTAGAGTTATTGCTGAAAGAAAACTTTCTTCCAAATTTCGATTTTACTCAATTTAAATTACTTGGGAAAATCTAACTGATTACACACAATCCTACATACACATTCTTTCTCTTTCAGATTTCTTGCAACTACTCACTATGTGATCGTAAAGAAATAATTAGTTCGTGGAGTTAGTGAAATTCAACAGACTTACTTTGTGGACTTAATTGTAACTCAACAGACCTACCTCATAGACTTAACTGTAATTCAACAAACCTATCTTATGGACTTAACTATAACTCAATAGACCCATTTAATTTAAGATTTTTTTGAACCATGATCTTTAATCTTGACTTTTTTAAATCAATCTCTGATTGTTATCTATAAATATTTGATCGAGTCTTTAGAAATATAATAGAATATGTGTGAGTACATGTGTGTCATGTGTTATCTACAAAATAAATAATCTTGCAACAAACTTAACTAAATATAAAAATATAACAGTTAAATAAATTCATCAAATTACTAACATTATGAACTTTCATAAAGTTATGTCCATAACTTTACAAGCTTATACATAGCAAAATATCTGTAAATTTATCCTCTTAACTTTATAGACTCTTACAAGCTGACACGTGTAAAATATAATTCTTTATCTTTGATAATCTGCGTATACTAGACTTATAGCTTTACAAATTCTTTAAGAGATAATCTTATGAAGTTATGTAAAGTTATCCTTGTAACTTTACATATTCTATATATCATAAGTTTATGAATATCCGTAACATTAAATTCATAACTTTACGATGTTAAAATTTATAATTTATATATATATATATAAATGTAACTTCATAATTTTACGAACATTTATAAATTTATCTTTATAACTTTACGAATCTTCGTAAAATTATATACTTAGATAAATTCTAAAGTTTTAAACTAGTGTTATGAATCACTCAATTTACGATTGTACGTAGAGTTAACTATATAACTTTTACGAAAGTATATAAATTTATGGACTTGATATTATTCTAAAGTTCATCATTTTACATAATTTAAGTAAAAATCATTTTATCACTTATTAAAATATAAATATATTAATAGATAAGAACATTATCTCTAACAAATTTCTTTAAAAATTATGATTAATGTCACCATCAGCTTCAACATTTAACACTCTAAGCGTTGGCAGAGGAATTTGCTGTTTATTATTTCTTATGTTTCTTTGATCAAACCATGTCTTACAGCAACGGTTAGATTTTCTGTTTAAAAAGAAGTTAGACGTAAAATTTTAATAGAGCATGAAAAGTTGATATTCATCAGGATACCGTAAAAAACGGACGATGCGTGCTTCCGTTCGGTCGAAGAAAAAGGAAATTGGAATCAGAAGCAATCAAAAAGGTTTAAGTAGGTGGAATATGACGATAGGAATAAGCAAAAGGGGGAAAACGCGGGTATGACGTCACGATATGCATTTGACTTTTAGCCTGGGCTTCTTCTTTTTTCTGAGAAATAGGAAGTTCTAAATCACATCAATCATTATACATTGTGATCTGGACTACCAATACAACTGTAGTGGTCCCGTATGACCAGAACAAAGTTGTTGCTGTGGTCTTACAGCTACTGAACCGGCTTTAGATAGTTAAGTTAATGGATGTTATATGATTTCATATTTTCTATTAGAATTAATATCTTTTACCCATCTCAAAAGAATCAGCAAGAATTATTGGAACTACTTTTCCTTTCTTTTTTCCAAAAAGAAAAACACTAGAATAGAATTTTTAGTGCATGTGTTTCACGATCGAAAAATAAAACAAAGAACTACCTAGAGCGTTCTTGAACATTATTCCGTTGAATAATTGAGAAGGAAACGGTGCACGACTAAAAAATTAATCGAGCAGGAGAATTCCCTACCATGTGAGGGTTGTTGTGGTAGGAAGGGTGAGTTTTCAATCAGCAGCAAAACAATATGTCCAGCTCATGTGACAACTACGTCGAGGTCATGCATTTCAACAAGCTCCGCAAGAGATGCATTCATCATGTTGGTCGGAAAAAGAGAGATTTGATTTTAGAAAGGTAAATACGTGCCAACAGTCCAAGAATTCTGTCCTAAAGGAATCAATCACAGCGCATCGTCTTAAGTGTGAGGAAGATGAAGACAACAGTTCCACATTTGGGGTTGGTAAAATTTGACGATGAAAAGTTGAATTGGCTAATCGCTTTCGTCTAAAATAATACGAAGAATTAGTCCGACGGAGTAAATAAAGCTTGTATGGAGTTCCCACTATTCTATTTTATCTATCAGCCGACGTAGATCGACCATCGGCCTATAACTGTACAAGACTACAAATCTATTTGATTATTGACCAATTGGATGTATTCCTTCCTGTCGGTTGTCGGTTTCATCCGTTGGATTGAAGCGACGGCTGCCATTAAATGAAGAAGGAATGGCATGCATGTCTTCCGGCTGGTTGTTACATAGGTTTCGTGCAATCTAATCCTCCATCTTCGCTTTCGATTCATCTTTCTTGATCATCTCGCTCACCCTGACAAGTTTAACTGTCATCCACTCAGATCTAGCCAATGGTCTTTCCATTGGGGAATCCACGGAATTCGTTTTTTTTTTAAAAAAAAATTTTACATTTATAATATCCCCGCCCTTGAAAACAGAAAACCAAAACCTGGCAGGCCTAGCACCTCTGCAGGTCTGTTTGCTTCCGCAAGCAAATTGAGAAACTCCTGCAAATAAATAAATGCATACTGAAGAAAAATGCCGGCATTCCTATGCATTGCTAGTAGTATCCACAATAATGGTTGCACTTTTTTGGTAATAACAATTACCTCATCATTTGGGAAAAAATGTAAATTTAATCAGACCCTCCTTTTGCATGAACAAATTAGTTTACGTTAATTCCCAGAAATAATTAAATTACAGGTTGAGATCTGAAAGGTTCTTCTTACTTCTGATATCGATGGTTCATGGATTCAATGTCGTTATCAGAGAATGCTTTCAGGTTGGGAAACCTTCGATTCCTTCAATTCCAACATCAGGAGAATAAAATGGCTGCATCCACAGAGATTTCACCCTGCAGCAACGTATGCAACTCTATGTACTTCAAAACACATCATCAGAAAAGAGGGTGTCATTAAGCGCTTAAAAACAAATATTTTAAGGCTCGATCATGTCATCAGAAAACTTCGTGACCAATCTGTGTCCTCGCTTGTGTTGACGAAAGAAACCATTTGCATGCCTCTCCCTGCTACAGCTATCTGATATTGGTTCCTAGAGAGTACAGAAGAAAAACACATCAAATTACAATAAACCTACGCTGAAGTACGGTTTGGATAATTAAGGAACGAGACAGACCTACTATACAATATGGCATCCAGCGCTTCAGGCTCAGGTACACTAATGATCAACTGGCCATGTTCAGCTAGTTTTCCACATTCACTAATATGCCAGCATCTTATTCTTTGATCCAGTCCTACAGAGAATGCCCACTCACCATCTGTCCAAATGCCTATAAATAGCAAACTGAATAAGCCGTTGGATTGATGGTCTGTGGTGTTTATTCATAACAGAATAATAGTTTGTATAAATAATTACAAAGAACCTACTAGATATTTCAGGAACATTTTACATATAGAACCATGAAAAGTAGAAGTTTTAGAAGTTCAAGGTAAAGAACCATAAAAATGAAGCTACCTTTCACGGCAGAGCTATGGGCCGATGCAATGCTGTTTTTATAGAGAACTGTCAGGTTATGCTCATTTTGTTGTTTAGGATAAGAGCATTTTCTCAAATATCTGGATTCTGCTAGATATCACATTGTCAGCCAACTTTTAATAAAACAAAGAGAGAAAAGATAGCCCACAAGGAAGATGAACATTAACCTCACCTTGTGTATGAACAATGGAACTTGCAGACTCCGTATCGATAGAGATTGGATTTGACATCTGTTGTTTCAAAGTGAAGATTGTACAATGCAGGGATTGATCATCCCCTCCGCTCAAAATACAGTAAATAAATTCGGGTTCCAAAAGATCACTGCTCTTCATTTTTGAAACATGTAAACAATTGACACCTGACTGATGGACAGAATCTAAAATAAGTAATGGTTGCACTTCGTATATTTCAGCAGCCAAGGTAGATGTCTTAATGCCCATACTATTTGATAGTATAGTAGATTTATTTGCAACTTCAGGACTTCTTGCACCAATCCCATGTTCACTTGGTGGTGCACAAGCAGTCATATTCACGAACTTATTTTGGTTTCTAGAGGCAATATCAGTATTAATACCCTCAATATCACCTATTCTATTTTGAGAAGAAAGACTGCATGTTGATTTCCACCACCGCCCACCTTGGCTTCCTCTTCCAGTTTGAGGTCGGCTCAGGCAATTGGCAAACTCTGATGGTTGAGCCTCCAAGACCCATTCCAAAAAATGCTTCACAGGTTCCGTAAGATCCCAGAAAGTAATGGTTCCATCTGTAGAACCACTAATAATGACGTATGCGTCTCTATCTTGACCTTCCTCTGTAGTGGTAATGAAAAAATAATTAAACTGAGGCCAATATGTTGCAGATGCTACATTAATTATTTTTAAAAACTCATAGACTCAGGCACAAACTTCTTTGCAGATAGAGAAGAAGAAACTTTGTATGTGAAATTCATAAATAAATATCTGGAAAAGGCCTCCAAGTTGCATTACAGGAAGGAAACAGGTCCATCTTCCTTTGGCAGACACAGAAATGAGAATGCACAAAACAGACAGCAAAGCCTACAACAAAATGATTGCATAAACAGCACTCTCATCTTTAATCCTTTGTTTTGTCAAAGGCAAACACTGCTGCATGTTACCCCAAATTCCCACTAATGTATGACACTGGACAGGGTTCAACAACAGTTCGACGCAACCTTCCTTACATGTGACGACCGGAGAAGCTGTTACAGGACTTGAACCCCTAAAATCCCAGTCATGACCGAGAAATCTTTCTGTTTTACCAAGTTTCATACCGTATTTTCTGTTTTACAAGAAAGATGAATGAGATTTTTATTGATGAGTTAACAATTTCTTACCATCATTGTCAGATAGAAATGTTACCAACTACAAACTTTCCCTGGCAGCAAATTTTGACGAGAAAATGAAGGCTCCACGTCTCAAAAGTAGTTAAGAATTTTGTAACCACCCCAATGTCAGTAATTATAAATTCACAGATGAAATACATTTTCTAGAATATGAAAAGCATTTTCAGTTTCTACTAACATTTTAATCGACAGTTAGAAAAGGACCCATCTTTTGAAGCTGATCTTTTCCAAGCCACCTTTACTAAGGTTGATGGAGCAGGGTCTGTAGTACCAAATGGAGTGATACAAGGGATGGGAAAGGGCCAGGTCAGTGCCTACTACATCACACTACATTTGGCTCTACACATTTATAGATCTCATCCTCTCCAGGGTCAGGGAGGCCTTTAATCCTAGCTCCTAGTCCCCTCACACTTTACCCTAATTAATTCGACACATTGACACAGCATCATCAGCATGACAATTTTTAGTTTCATGTTCAACATGTCAGACAAATGTTAGATTGAAGCGTGGAAGTATCAAAAATCACAACGAACCAAAAGATAGCATAGCTCTCATAGGATACCTGAAGTAAGGCCAACTTCGAAAAATACATTCTTCAGCTATTCTATCAGTCTCTTCAAACTGTTTATAGGTTCAAGTAATTCACATGCTGCCTCACAAAGCATTGACTTAAAGGAGGTGACTCAAAAAGAATCATTAGAGTATTTAATGTTTTTTCACATTTAATTAACATTTTTGTGGTTAGTTGAATGGTAACCTCTGGAGTGATTATCATTTTTCCTAAAAACCAATGATGTACCTCAAAAAACACAAATACTGACACCGTGGTTTGTTGAAATTGTGGAAAATGCAGATCTCAAGATAGAGACTTCTAAACAAGACAGTCATAAAATCTGAGCTAACAGCATGAGATAATGGAGGTGTTTGTGTATTCAAAATCTGACAAAAAGAAATCTGATAGAAAGTGAATTTCAGTAAAAAATGGAAAATACTTTATCTGCAATTTAATGGAAATTAAAATTTAGGTATTAGTGCATGTTTAAAAGTCAAAAGATTTGAAATTTATGCAATTGTGTACGTTCAAGAAGTGACAAAATTCTAAGCAACTAGTTTAAAATTTTAACTTCAACTTTAATACTAGTAGTTAAAATTTAATATTTTCATTAATTGGGTATTAATAACGAAACATCAATTAATGTCACTAACCTATAATAAACATTAACTATCATATATTGAAAATTTACATGCATAAAGTTCAATTGTGGTTAGTACTCTTTCTGTTGTTCCATTGTGACACAACTATTCATTGTAAATATATAATGAGCCACAGAAGCACGATTAACCTTTATACATAAAAGTCCTAATTATTTGTGAATAACCACAAAGAAATCAGAGTTCAGTAAAAAAAAAAAAAAAACTCTAAACCAAAGGAAGATGAACATAACCAAAATGGATACCTTCAAATCTTTGATGCATAGGCAAAGGCGACTAGAAGAGTTGACGTCACAAATGGAGACACAAACTCATGCAGATGGAGACAAATGGGGTTGGGTCGATGGTCGCCACAGATGCAGACAAAAACAAATGCACACAGACATGGTCAGGGGCAGAAACCTTATCATGCATGGTTGAAAGAGAGACTTTGAAAGGGACGGATGGTTGCGATTAGTTCGAAATTCAATTTCAAACCCCATCGGTGTAGAAATCACATTCTGCAAGAAAAGCTCCTGGTCTTATATACTGAGAATTCAAAGGAAATCCAATTCTCTCTATGAAATATGCACAAACACCTTTATTCCTAAAATTTGAATTCTATTAGATTTCCTTCCGGTCAATTTCGAATGCACAAACACCTCCTATATGAAAACTAACCTTACACAGGCTGATATTTTATTTCAATAATTTAAAGTACCTAGTACGATTGGACTCTTCCCAAATCTTACACTGGCAAAACCACATGCACTAGGTTTTAACGTTTTAATTTAAAGTAAAAATTTTCACTTGCATGACACTGTAAAATATCGTACTATTGTGTAGGTCACTATAAAAACCTATTTATCAAGATACACTCTCAAAACCTACCCTTCATCTGGTTGGGCTTATTACATGCTGGGTTTATTATATAACTCTTGTTATGTTATCATGTGTGTGTGTGTAGGATAATTGGATATCCATTTATTATTCATTCCTATACATATGTAATAATATCATTAACAATGATAATTCTACCCATTTTCTTTCCCAACAAGGTATTAGAACCAAGGGAAGGAACATAAGGACCAAACCCTAGCCACCACCAAGCAACCCTAGCTAGTCCATCCTGCTGCCACCACCACCGTTGGATCCAACTCTCCACAACCCCTCTACATCTCCTCCAGGGACAGACCATCCCTCTCCCACCATGGAGGCTTCCCACCCATACTCCTAGCCAACAGGACCTCTGTGTCTCCATTCTTTCACCAAATAGGGCTCCTGCCCCTTCGCCATCGTCAAGGTCATCTGGTCCTTCATTTATTGTCATTAAGGCCTGAAAGCTCTTCTACTGCCACCAGCACCTCCAGGACAGGCCAGCTGGCACACTTAAACAGCCCTCTAAGGGCTAGACATACTTCCTGCTGTCATCAGTGCTTCTGGTGACTACTACTATTGCCTAGCCCATGCACTAGGCTATGTTTCTGCTGCAATTTCTACTGAGGATGGATTTCATCTATTCACCTGGCTCAACTACCATGAAGAAACTTTTGCAACAATCGAATGACCAGATTACTACTGTTTCATCCAAAGACTCTCACAAAAAATCCTAGTGGTACTTTTGAGAAATTGAATGCTTACAACTACCTATTATAGGCCTAAGATGTTTATTGTTGTGCATTGGAAGATCAAAGCATATTACACAACCACCTCCTGATGTGAAGAACAATTTTTATGAAGATTGATACGTTGCTAACTTCATTGCATCTTGGATGGTTAACAAACCCTTGAATCATCAAATTCCAATTCTCCCTAGTGATCCTGATCACCTTCCCCGACATGTGGTAGATGCAACGATGGAGTGGTAGATTCTGGGGGCCACCTAAGAACCCTGATGACCTCTCTAGCATTCTCCAAACATCCAATCCTCAGGGAAACAGCACCACCAGGATGAACTTGACATCCTCTCTTCGTTCTAGGAAGCCCAAGATCTGAAGTACCCTTCATCATCTCCGATGACCTCTAGCAGCCTACCCCCCCACCCCCCCCTTCTGGTGAACTCCGATGACTCTGACCTTCCAACTTTCTTTCTTCGACAATTATTAAACAACTTATTTGGGTTTTCTATATAAGTCAGAATCAGCATTCAGATGCCAGTGAGTCCTATTTATTTTTTTTATTTATTTTGTTTACTTCTCTTATTTTCTTTCCCCTTCTTCCCCAAACATGTTTTCTCTTCACTAAATAGGTTCATTAAACCCCCAATACTTGTCACCAAGTCTTCCCTGATTTCATTTTTCCTTTCTTTGATTAGAAGTCGAGCATCTACCTAAGTCAGCCTTTCAGCCGTTTAGGTTCTCAACTGATGGGATAGCAACCAACCCAAGGGGACTTTTGATGTCTAAAGACCAATCCTTTTCTGGTCCTTTGGCTTTTTCCATTTCTTTTGCATGCAAAATCCTCTAGTACTTCACATCAAGCCATTACCGCATGTCACTTCATCTAACTTTGCTTTTAGTCACCCTTTTATCACCTTACTTTGAGTTTTCTTTTCTTCATTGAGTCTTTGGTCCAAATCTGCAATCCCAACCTTACTATGACACTCATCTACCGTTCAATCTCTAAAATTTTGGTTTCACTATGGAGTTGGTTTACTGGACCAACTTCCAAATTTCCAATGGATCATTACAAGTTTCTCCTCTTATACCTTGGTGATTTGGTTTTTCAAAAGCATCGGTACAGGATGGGGACTTAAGAACAATCGAACTTAATTCTTGCCTACATCTCTCCATCATCACATCATGTAGTTTATTTTAGTACATGAGCATTTCATGTCTTTTTTAGTTTAACATGCACTCATTTAAATTGAAACTCCCTTCCTCTCCACAACTCATTCATGTTATAATGCAATCATAATCATTTATTCACGTCACATAGTTCTTGTATTTTAAATTGTCATTTAATTCATCCATAGTCATGCATTAAAAACAATTCATCTACGTCTCACAACTTAAGATGCTTTGCATTCACACCTATAACATTAAAAAATGCACCAACATACATGTATAAACATGCCAAAATGCACTCACTCCACCTCACATACATTATAATCCATGCTCATGTAGTTGTACTTCAAGCATTTCATCTTGCACTCATCTCCATGTAACAATATTTTACATCAATGTTTTGATTTACATGTTCAACTACACCAACATATCACATATTCTTACTGATTAAATATCATGCTCTCTATGTTACTAAGTCCACATGCCCAATCATGCATACATGTACATAAATCGTGGCATTCACATACAGCACCTCCCACCTAAAATTACATATATCCACATTGCATGCCTAACATGATAAAATTTCTACACTCATTCATGCATCATTTCTACCTTCTTTAGTTACACATTCATTGCATAGTTACATTACACATTCATTCACTTCATATGCAAATAGCATTCATACAGCACAATGTAGACACATTAATTCATACATCATGTTACATGCCCATCTATTCATCCAAATCTTGAGTAGCTACAAGTTGTAGTTACTCATCCATATATGCAAGTTTGTTCACCACATCTCCATTTCCTATGTCTCGTGCATGATAAATCAACTTGCATACTCATCTCTTCCATGCCTAATAAGTCACTTAATTCATTCATGCATTATCATGTTGTTAAATCTTGCACAACCTTGCTAACTAACTTACTTAATTAATCATGTCTTAATCATGCATCATTATTGTTGAAGTAATTATTGTAATATGATAAATGGGTAAATGCATCTTGCAAGATCCATTTACCATTGCCTATTATAATACAAGTATTGTTAGGGAAATTTTCCCTAACATCGATTTTTCCCTCATCCATCGAACTTGGTATCAGAGCCCAGGTTCCGCCCCGCTCGGTCTGCTCCCATCACGATCCGTCCACCACGGTGTACGTCCACCGCCGTCCGTCCCACGCATGCCTGGTCGCCGGTCCATTGCCGTTCACGTCGCCGTCCGTGCCTCACCGCGCACGACTGTCACATTCCAATGTGTGATCAGTCCGTGCGTGGTCCACCATCGTTCCAGTCTCGCCCATGACGAGGCAGGTCACCGTGGTGCTCGTCTACCGCACGGTCCATCGCTGTCCCATCTAGCGCCGCGAGTTAGGCACTCCGTAGTCGATCAGTCCACGTCTGTCCAGTCCATGTCCGCAGTCCACCGCCGCCCCATTTGGCGCTGCAAGTCAGGCACTGCACAGTCGATTGTACGCACCACCTCTCCGGTCAGACATGCCGCAGACACAACCGCGGGATTCTACGGTTGTACACACCACCTCTCCAAAGGTGGTAGCATGTTGAGGTGAAGCCCGTCAGTCTTGAGGACGCACCTCCTCAGTCCGATGCTAGGCTTCCGACGCCTAAGTTGGTCGGACCTCGCTGAAAATCTCTAGTCTTCTGCTGCTGTTACAGTATGGCTGGGTATAATTCCTTTCCCAGCAAGTTGTGTGTTACTGGAGTCAAATTGATTGATAACAATTATCACCAGTGGGCTCCAACCTTTGAGACCTTTGTAGTCTCACAAATGAAAGAACATCATCTTGTTGATGAACCACCAGATGTCAAGGCTGAGAACTACGCTGCTTGGAGGGTTGCAGATGCCGTAGTAGTTTCCTGGTTGCTGAATAGTGTAGAGGACAACATCCATCAGAGTTATGCGCTGGTTCAACCGGCGAGCCGTATATGGTCCAGTCTTCAAGCTACGTATGGCAATGAACACAATGTTTTCTGTGTATGTGAGCTATGGGAAAATGTATTCAATGACAAACAAGATCCGCAAGAGACCTCTCATGCCTTCTTCAACAGGCTCAAAGGTTTAAAGGAGGAAATCGAAGTATACCAACCTCCTAGTGGAGATATTGCTACACAAAGAAGGTATAAGGAGGAAATTTTTGTAGCTCAGTTGCTAGCTGGATTGCAACCAGCTTTGGCCAATCAGATTCGGGGACAGGTGCTGGCTGTTGATGCTCTTCCCTCCTTCCAACAGACCCTTAATAAGGTTCTAAGAGTTTATACAGCCACTGTTGGGGTGTCATCGACTGACCAGCAGTCCAATTTAGAAGGATCAGCACTTGCTGTGCAGGCTGGCAGCACAAGATTGAGCTGAAATCGGGCAGGACAGCTTAGACAGACCCAATTTTCTGCAGGACAAGGATCTAAGGGATAAGGAAGACAAGCCAATAGGGCCCTTCGACAACCTTGCATTCATTGTGGACGCAAAAACCATTCCTCCGACAAGTGCTGGGACAAGTTCGGGCGGCCTCCAGCTCCACCAGCCTTGGCTCATGCTGTGACAGTCCCCTTAGAGTCTACCACTCCATCTTCTAGGACTGTCTCTCAGGAGGAAATCAAAATCTCTCAAGCAGAGTATGAGAAGCTTATGATCTATTGGACACAACAGGCAAGTGAGGCAATGGTCAACCATGTTATCTCTTCAGGTAACCCCCCCACCTCAACATCTGATTCAAACAAATATGTGGGTTATCGATTCCAGAGCATCTAACCATATTGTAGGAGATTCTTCCTTGTTTACTCGCCTCATTGAGCTCCCTAGCATCTCCTTCGTTGTTTTAGCCAATGGTCATAGTTGCTCTGTTACTAGTGAAGGCACTACGCCCATCAATTTTGATATCACCCTTGACCGCGTTCTTCTTGTACCCGAATTTTCCGTTAATTTACTTTCCATAAGCAAAATTACCAAACAACTCTTCTACTTTGTTACCTTCTTTCCCTTTCATTGCACATTTCAGGATTTGCAGACGGGGAGGAGGATTGGTGTGGACCATGAGCGTGATCGTGATGTTTATGTTCTTGCACGTGACGAGATTCCTTGGGGGTTGGCAACTGCTTGCAGTTTGAATACTTCTGCTATCTTATGGCATAAGCGTTTAGGGCATCCGTCTCATCGGAAACTTCATGCTGCTTTGCCTTGGGTGTCTCTTGAGTCTTTTTAGTGTGAGTCTTGTATTCTTAGGAAACATGCGCGTAGCACGTTTCCCAGTTGTGAGTTGGCATTAGCTCCCAAGCCTTTTGATGTTATTCACTGTGATGTCTGGGGACCTGCATGGGTCGCGTCTGTTTCTGAGTTTAAATATTATATTGTCTTTGTTGATGATTTTTCTCGTACCAGTTGGCTTTATTTAATGAAAAATCATTCTTCTGTGGTTGATATCATCACTACCTTTATGAATGAAATTCAAACTTAACATGGTCTTACTCCTAAAATTTTTCAGACTAACAACGCACTTGAATTCACTCAAGAGGCCATATCTTCCTTCTGTGTTTCTCGGGGCATTCTCTATCAAACCACCTGTGCTCATACCTCTCAACAGAATGGGGTGGCTGAGCGCAAACATCGTCATATTTTGGATGTAGCTCGGTCCCTCATGGTTGCGATGAATGTACCTTGCGTCTTCTGGTCGGATGCCGTCTCTACTATAGTCTACTTGATCAACTGTCTCCCCTCCACTCTTTTAGGGGGCGCCATTCCCCTTAGACGGCTCTTCCCTGATCGGGAGTCTTTTCCCTTTCAGCCTAGAGTTTTTGGGTGTACTGCGTTTGTCAAGAATCTCTCCCCTGGTCTTGACAAGCTAGCATCCCGCTCTATTAGATGTGTCTTTCTTGGATATCCTCGTCATCAAAAAGGCTACCGCTGCTATCATCCTTTCTCACGTCGTTACCTTGTTTCTGTCGATGTGCAATTTTTGGAGGATATCCCCTTCTTTGACTCTCCCTCATCTGGTCTCTTAGAGTCTAGCGTGGAGCCTAGTGATATCCCATCACCAACTTTTTCACTACCTAGTTCCCTGTCGTGCCCTGAGCCTCCTCCAGTTGTACCCCCCATTACTGACATGTAGGTTACTGATCACTCCTCTTCTGAGGTATCTCCGTTTGCACAGACATATCATTGCTGCCCACGTGCTTCGATGACATCATCATCCTTGGCTTCCCCGCCTCCAAATCATCTTCCTATTGCCCTTCGGAAAGGTACTCGTTCTTGTACATTCCATCCTATTGCTCCTTTTGTTTCTCATGACCCTTATTCTATTACGGTTGTCTCTAGGTCTTTACTTGCTCATTATTTGGATGCACTTACCCTTCCACCATGGAAGCAAGCAATGGATGTTGAGATGCAGGCATTACTTGGACGAGGGACATGGGAGCTTGTTGATCGCCCGTGTCAATCGCCCGTAGTCAGCTGCCAATGGGTGTTCTCCTACAAATTCCACCAGATGAGTCTGTAGAGCGTCACAAGGCTAGATTGGTGGCCCGTGATTTTTCTCAGACATATGGGATTGACTATAGTGACACTTTCTCTCCAGTTACTCGGCTCAGTTCCATTCATCTGCTGTTATTCTTGGCTATCACATGGGCTTGGTCGCTCACTCAACTTGATGTTCACAATGCCTTTCTTTGTGGTGACCTACAGGAGGAGATTTTCATGGAGCAACCTCCTGGGTTTGTTGCTCAGGAGGAGACAGATAAGGTATGTCGTCTGAAGAAGGCGATATATGGTCTAAAACAGAGCCCCCGAGCGTGGTTTGCCAAGCTTAGCACTGTGCTTCTTTCTCAGGGATTCAACAAGTGTGCTGTAGATAGCTCTATTTTCATGAAGCGCAGCTCACAAGGCATTGTGATACTTGCCGCTTATGTGGATGACATTCTGCTTACTGGTGATGACACGACCGGCATCACTTGCACCAAGGAAGAGTTAAGAAAAGTATTTACCCTTCGTGACATGGGACACCTACGTTTCTTCCTAGGTATAGAGTTCTCCTATGCCAAGGATAGGATTGCCTTATCTAAAAGGAAATACGTGCTGGACATACTCAAGGAGACAGGGATGTTGGGTTGCAAACCTGCTACGACTCCTATAGAACAGAATTCAGGTTTTTGGGATACTCATACAGATCTCCTAGAAGATGTCACTCGATATAAGAGGCTGATTGGCAAGTTAATTCACTTGACTATTACCAGGCCCGACATTTCTTTTGCAGTTGGTCTCCTTAGTCAATTCATGCAGCATCCTCGACAGGTGCACTAGCAATGAACGCTTAGAGTTCTCGCCTATATTAAAAGATATCCAGGAAATGGTCTAATCTAATCAAACAACCATCATCTGGAGCTGATGGCATACTCAGACGCTAGTTATGCAGGAGATAGAGGAGACAGGAAGTCCACAGACGACTATTGCACCTTCCTTAGGGGAAATCTTGTCACATGGCGTAGCAAGAAGCAGAATGTTATATCTACATCTAGTGCAGAATCAGAATACAGGGGCATGGCTCATGTAGGAAAGGAAGTGGTATGGATCAAGAATTTTTTAGACCAACTTGGGGTAAAGCTTTCAACTCCAATATCACTCTTTTGTGACAATCAAGCTGTCATTTACATAGCAAGCAATGAGATCTTACATGAGTGTACAAAGCATATAGAGGTGGACTGTCACTATATCCATTAACTGCTGCTAACGAGAGTTATCTCTACACCTTATACCAAGTCCTCAGATCAGCTTGCTGATATTTTCACCAAGCCCCTTAGTGTTGGTCATTTTAATAATCTTTGTAACAAGTTTGGGGTATTGAACTTGTTCTCTCCAGCTTGAGGGGGAGTGTTGAAGTAATTATTGTAATATGATAAATGGGTAAATTTTTATCATTGCCTATTATAATACAAGTATTGTTAGGGAAATTTTCCCTAACATCAATTTTTCCCTCATCCATCGAACTATTATATTAATCAATCATGCATAATCTTGTTAGCCAATCACATATTTTCTTAGTTAATCATGCCTCCATGTTAATTAATCATTCTTTATTATGTATAACCATGCATCATTTAAACTAATTAATCATGCATCACTATATTAATTAATCATACATTATCATGCATTACCATGTTAATTAATTTTGCATTATCATGATCATTCATTATCATGATTAATCATGTGCTATTACCTTAATCATGCTTCGTCATGCATTATTAAGTTAGTTAATCATAAATAAGATTTAATCATGCATACTTAAGTTACTTAATCATGCATCGTCTACTTAATCATGCCCTTAAATCACATGTTAATTACGCATTAATCATGCATCATCTACTTAACCATGCCCTTTTAATCACACTTTAATTATGCATTAATCATGCATCACCTACTTAATCATGTCTTTCATTCACACTTTAATCATGCATTATCTATTTAATCATGTCCTAAGCACTTGTTTTGCTCTATTTTATTTACCTTGCTTGTTTAGACTAATTTAGTCATAATCATATGATGGTTAAGTCACTTATAGATGCACTTAGATATCATTCCCTTTCATCCCTACACTTGAATGAGAATTCTATACATAAGTTCTCTCCTCCTTTTATTCTACATGGACATTTCCTCTCATCCCTTCTTTTCATTTTCATCTCATATGGATTCCTTGGATCTATTCTTCTCATTTCTTCCTTTATTTTACACATATACTCACATTCACTTAGTCTTAGTTAAGCACCAATCATCTATTTAGAAACATCTATACCAACTCAACCTTATAAGGATAATCGTGTATTCAAGCATATGAGATATCTAACACCTTCCCTAGATATACCTAGAATACTTACTCGAACTTTAAGTTCAAAGACTTTTAGTCTTATCCAACACTTGAAAACTACTATGCATTTACATATAGATTTTCCTAATTAAACTAGGTGGTGACTTCATTCTGATTCTCTTCTCTCTCAAGTAGAAAAGAAAACAATGGTAGTGACATACACCTATGCTCTATAACCATGGCATTATAGTTGAAATGAACAAGTAAATGGCAGGAGCATGCATAACAATTCGAAATGCTAGATTGGCTATTATCAATAACCCCTGGCACCATAACTTTAGATCTGCAGTTTGCTTACGATCCTTTTTGTATTTTTTAGGATTCCTTTCCTGGGAATCATTTATCACGTTTTTCTGTTTTCCTGGGTTTTCACAGTTTCCGTTGGCTTGCATAAGTCCCTGTTTTACGTTTTTATAAATTTTCTCTTTTGCAGCTGCTTAGAAAAAGCTATAGATTCTATTTCAAGAAAGAAAATAAATTTACTTTTAATGAGAGAAGTTCAAATGTATGTGAGAACATGCTATCATGATATGAGACAATGATCAATGATTTCGTAATGTCCAGAATGTAGAGGGTAAATTTTATTTGAAATGTACTCCATACTAAACATAAATTAAATATTTGAATTCCACACACACATCTAAACATGAGCAAAAAACAAAATTTCTATATTGGTTTTATTTTGTTTTCATTTTTATAGCATACAGATCACTGTTTTAAAAAACAGGTTGAACAACTTGGCTGGGCCGGTCCAACTTTGAACCAGTGGCCTGTCCAGTCAACCAAACCACCAATTGAACCATTTTCACGATTCAACCAATAGGTCTGCTCAAAGTAGAAATCAAATTAGTACCAACCAGTCCAACCAGATCACTGTTCAACCCACTCTTTTTGCATCTACGATTTAATCTCTACTATTTTTCCGTATATTTTATTCAAGAACATCTTTAACATCATAATGAATATAGTTAGAAATATTTTCTATAATAATTTTCAGATTTTCTACATTTTCCATGAATTTTTGCTTTTTCAGATTTTATTTTAAATTAATTGAAAAATGATGTGATTATGGCATCATCCAATACATCAGATTGAACCAATCAGACCAGTTTTTGAATTGAACTGGACAAAAAATGGTTTCCTTGTCTGGTTTGTTTCTGAAGACATTGATAAGTATTCAAAAGTTGGGCAAATTTACAATTACGAGAGAATCAATGCAAATAAATAAAGAAGTGAAAAGCAATTAATGATAGTAGGAGGAAAGGTTAGAACGAGAAGTTAAAGTACAAGAGGAAAAAATGTCATTATATCCAAATTTTATAGAAATTAACAAAAATACCATGACAGGGAAACTACCTTTATATTAATTAATATATTAATTTTCGTGGAGACGTGAATTGTAACAAAAGAGAAGAGAAAAGACATTTACACCCAACTGAAACACACCTCAAATCACGATCAATGTTAGCAACCCTCGGGTCACCATCATTACATTAACTAGTAAATTCATGCTGAAAACTGAAAATGAATGAAAGCATACAAAAAAAAATGTCCAAGCATTACCAACCATTGTGGTCATGGCATAGAGGAGATACTACATGCTGCAATGCCAAAACTGGGGAATCTTGCGGAACTAGAAAAGCAACATCAAACCTGCAAGCAAAAAAAAAATGAACATCAAATTGGAGGCAGCATACAAATCATGCAACATTATAGCTTTAAGCAGTTAGTGTGCAAATCTTGTAACTTGAAGGAGGTAGTATGCTGATGCAGAGTTAGCTTGCTTCAAACACTTGTGACTTTGTGACTTGTGGTATGTGGAGCAGGCTGCACTATTGATGTTTTCTTGGATTCCTTTATTATACTTGTTTTTTCCCTCTCGTCAGATTTCCATCTCAAAACCCAATTTTTCCAGATTTTCATGTCTTGTTTTAGCTTCCATTTTGTTGATTTTAATCTACTGCCATTGTCCACTCAAAACAATATGTTGGTACTAGATGTGTACTATTGTTTATTTTCTGTCATCCATGGAATACAGTATTGAGATTGAGACGTCAACACTACTTTGCTAATACATCATGGAAAATTGAAACATTGGTTTGATACAATAACAATAATCCAAGTTATAATCTCACTACGTGAGGTTGGCTACATTAATTCTTTTCTTCCAATTATTTCTATTTATCATCAAATCCTTAAATTACACAAATTTAATTGTTTTCCCACATGAAATATTGGTTTGATAATGCTGAAAAAAATCACAATATACACAAATTTGACCATCATCTTGCATTGTTTTGACCAGTACCAACATACTGGTCAATATAGTGCATTTTTTGCACTGATTTCAGGTGATACATGTGATGTATCTATGGAAGCAGGTGTGTTTTCTGCACTAGTATGAGGCGGCCTTTCCTTCTAAGACTTCCACTTCTTCCACCCAGCGAATCTCCAATCTACACTAAAATCTTGCTCTGGCCTTCTTTGGATGCTTGCGAATTTGAAGGCTCTCCAACTCATATTGTGAAGATTCAAGACCAAGTCTTATCATGATAAAATCCTGCTTTCTTAAGTTAGATCTAATGCTACTTTGTTTATTTTTCATTCTTTGTTCAATTTTCGTTTTCTACATTTTTCTTATTTTTTAAATTTTCGTCTTTTCTAAAGTAAATTGAATAATTTAAATGCATAATAAAACCAACAATTTTTTTAATTATAAAATAACACAAAATTAAATTTAAGTGATTTTGATATGTAAAATTTGAGAATTTTTATTGAAATATGGGTTTTTCATACTTTTGCACTATCTCCACTAATATTTGCAGCAATAATTGACAAGTCTCTTTTTTCTTTATGTTCAATATGATGCCATTATTTATACCTTACTCTTGTCCTAATGTTTATACCCAAAATTTGTAGTTTCAGCCACTTTTCCAGATTTCTAAATTTTTACCAAACTTCAAACGGCATTTGTACTGAAGCTGATACATTTCCTTTTGTCTGATTGAAAACCCACATGAAACAGAAGTTGAGATTGCATTGGCTATCGCAAACCAGGCTAATCTTTGATTCAGTCATTAAATAGCCCATAACTTCCAGGCTAATGATGCTAAGCCTGGAAGAGATTGGGATCCAACTTCTTACAAACCGGTAACTTTTCCATCGGGTTACTGAAACAAATGGCTAGGGACACAGCTAATCAGCATAAGAGAAAGGTGCTCCAAATCAGGTTTCTCATCCTATAAGTTATCCACTTCCATTTCTATTATTTTCATTTGCATATAATGATCTTAGAAAGAGGGAAAACAAAACAAGTCAAACTCTTTAAGGAGAAGCAAATAAACACCACTAGTAAAACCCAGATTTATCAAGAATAGGGTGGTGGAAAATCCAGCAGGAAAAAACAAAAAAGAACAAAATCTTCTGTGTGCAAGAAAACAGACAACACTGTTGATGACCGTGGATTGAAAACAGATCACACTGTTGATGACCTAAACGCTAGGCCATAAGGCTCATATCTAGCATTGAGGCCAAGTCACACAGAATAGGTAAGAGTTAGTGCAATCCTTTTGATGATACAACCAAAGGCACAAGTGGTGTTCTCACTGATTTGCTACCTTTCACAATGTCTGGTTGGACTCTCTAATCCAGTCAAGCTTAGCTTGACTATCCACAGACCAAGTCACATCACTGACTATTAGTCAATCAGACCTAAAGGCTAAATCATGAGGCTTATATCTAGCACTGAGGTCAAGCCGCACAAAATAGGTATGGGTCAACCCAATCCTCTCCATGACACAACCTAAGGCACATATGGTGTCTATTGATTTGCTACCTTTCACCTACAAACAACCACCAAAAGTACATCTATAAATATGAATAAATGTCTTGTAAATATATCATATGAGACACAACACCTAAAGCCAAATCAATACGTTAACTGCTCATCTAACTTAATCATCAAAGAAACTTTGATCACCCACACACTTTTGATCCAAGTCTCCTTGTCTTTTGTAGGCTTGAGTGGCCAACTCTGTTTGGTCCAAGCAAGATCAACCAGACCAACCTAGACTGGATACCAAAGCCAGCCCACTCAAATACTAGTAATAAAAATGCATGACAAATACAAGTAATAAACCAAAGCCAACTTCTTTGTGACAATCAACACCAACCTAGATTGGGGGGAAAACCTATTTTTTTAAGTATTTGATTTCTTCAGATATGCCATGTAGAAAGCCATGATGAAATGGAAAAGTTGTTGGTCCTACATACTTTACCATATTGTAGAAGACTTAAGAAAACTTTAAAAGGTACAATAAATGCAAATTGCCACTTCTTCAGCAGCAAATTTTTGTCACTTCCATACCAAAGTCTCTGTGGGAGAAGAAGGGCACGCATTGTCAAGGTTGCATCAGAACCAGCAACAACAATGAAGCACACTGTGCACCTGTCAAAATACAGAGCAACTCGTCACCAGTTCTTATGGTAGATGGAAATATTAGAATGCCTAGTTTAAGCTTGGTGTATGATAACAAGTGTTCAATGAAAACATTCACTGGATTATATAAACAGTACCCAAGATCAGCAACTTTGACAAGAAAGGCAGCAACAGCAAGATATCTCCAATCATTTTCATGATTAGGCACAGTAATAAGTTCTGATTCAGATGTCTTCCTCGCTGGGCATGATGTGGAAACATTTGTGTTTTGAAGAGGTTTGACCAAGTTTCTCGGTACTTTATGAGCAGTAGAATGTTTTGATGGCAGATGAGAGGACAACCACTTAAAGATCATTGATGGAAATTCCTTTGAGATATTGGGTTTATTTTCACCATTTACAATACCAGTAAAGCCATCTTCTACAGCATCTGTGCTCTTTTCTAGCAACCAAGCAGTTAAAACTTGCTTAGCACCAACAGATATAAGAAAAGACTGATCACAAATCCCATTTGATGATACTTGAGAAAGATGCCTTGCAGGACCTCTGTCACCTTGACCCACTGGAAATGTATGTGCCCTTGATACAAAGCAGAGAGACCTCACAGCAGATCCACCAACATGCTCACCAAGTGCTCTTGAACTCAACCATGTATACATGTCAGATTGAACATACCTGCTCTTGCAACAGAAATTCAACATTTAGAAAAAGTACCTAAGACATGAAAATTTTAACAAATAAAAAATAATTTGGTGTTTCAGAGAAAGATCAATATTCACAGAAAAATAGCACCTCATAAGAAAAAGGAAAAGATGCAGAATGAAAGACCCACATTTACAATATAAGATTCAACTAAACAAAAATGTTTAACCCCCCAACATTATGCGTAGATAGCTGGTATGTGTATCATGTAACTACTAGCACCAAAGCCCTTTATTACATTGGAAAATAAGAAATTGATGGAAATCAAATGAATTTACTATTATAACACAAAACCTCCATATAAAGAGGCTACATAAAGAAAGCAAACCTACCATAAGCAATATGAGACTAAATTCACTTACAATACAATATCACTTGGGATTTGCATAAGGATTCATTTATTCATAAACTCTAACACTCCTTCTCAAGCTAGAATATTTAATTTGCAATAAACTCATATATAAACAAATTGTACCAAAATAGACAAGGAGATACACAATAAACAGACACTAATTAGAAGTAGCAATAATGTCATGCAAACAAGAAAGTCAGTCAAACCCTTGTTGACCACATTTAACAAGTGTACACATCGATTCATTGTCAACAACATTAATCTCAATCAACATATGAACACCTACACATACTAAGAAGTTGATTTGTTGTTACTATCATTAAACTCAATCAACATATAAATACCTACACATGCTAAAAAGAGTATAACCAATTTTAATTGGAGATTGATAATGGAGTATTAAAAAAATCTTTCCATCTTTTTTCTCTCAATTTTTAATTTTTTTTGACTTTCCACCATTTTTTTAAACATATTTTTCATTTTGTTGTTCTTTCTTCGTCCTCATTCTCTCTCCCCCTTTTTGTCCTTTTTGTCTTCTCTATCTTTCTCTCTCTCCTTTTCTTGTTTTTATAATATCACATGCTCATTCCCATCTTCTCAATTCTTCTTTGATTTTTTTTCTCTCCTTTTCTTCATTCTTTTTTTTCCTTTCCCATCTCTTCTCCTTCTTCCCCTTTGTTTGCAACTTGTCGTTGTTGGTGTGTGGCACCATGAAGTCAACAACTGTCATATACAATGGGCCAACAACTAAGACAATGTGTGCTACCGCTAATGAGATTACTAGATGGAGAATCTGAGCTGAATTATTACTTAAGATGTTCCACAAACCCCAAAAGAAGTGGATAATATCATAGCTGCAGACATAGAGAGGATCCATCAATATCAAACTAGGGTGGGCTGTGCATTAGAGAAGGGAAGGGAGTTTAGGTGTCATCAGCCACAAGGGAGCATAAGCCTCCAAGCAGTGATGGTTGTGTTAGTGAAGGCTAAATCCATCGATAGTAGAGCCAAAACCACAAGCTGTAGCAACAAAGCCAATAGTCAGCAAGGCTAGAACCACTAACAAGTGACAACATTAGGGTGCACCAGATCCAACAGATAGAAGTGTTGGAGGCAACCTAGAATGGATGCAAGTGTGTTAGCACCATGCAACAGAGTAGGGAGCAAACACATCAAAAAGATTTGGGACCACATGTGGAAGAATAAGAGAGGAGTTACGATACTGAGGAATGGGACAGGAGAAGGGGGATCGACAACTATGGAGACATCAACAATGGAGATAGGAGAGAAAGGGGGTTGGCAATAGAGAGGGGTAACAACAATGGCCTAGATAGGGTAAATGACACTAGTAGTTAGTTGGAACAAGCGAAAAACTAGGCAGTCAACAATCTAACAATGGTGGTAGTTGGGAAGGGCATGGTGACTAGGATTTCCATCCTCCCTAACTAGATTTCTTACACTTACAGACTTTCAAAACCTAGGCTCCAATACCATGTTGGAAAACAAGAATTGAGTGGAGGTAGAATGAATTTACCATGATAAGGCCTCTCTATATATATGTTACATAGAGAGAGCAAACTCACCATAAACAATGAGAGACTAAACACAATTGAAACACAACACCACTTGGGATCCATATTAGAATCCATTTATTCATAAACTCTAACAAGATGCCTAGGGGGTGTTAGTACACCTAAAAAGTAACAAAAATTGAATTTTGATAGGAAATGAAAGGCAACGAAAAATACTTTGCTTGGAATATAATAGAATTTGAAACATAAGTATTTGTATATGTTCAAAAAAGTAATGAAATTTAAAATTTAAATATTTGTACATGTCCAGGAAAATGAAGAAAAAAAAGGAATAGATCTAAGTTTTAACTTGTATATTAAAATGATTAACTTCAACTTTAATAGTAGTAATTAAAATTTAACGTTTCCATTAACCTAGTGTTATACTAGCCTAAATGTTTAAATGAACATTTAATTTGGTATTAATCTAGGTCCAACAGGAGCTTTTGAGGGGTAGGTGGTTAGTTGTGGATCAAATGCCACACAAGGTAGTTAGTAGTTGGTTAGACGAGAGCTTCTAAGAGGCAAGCAATCAATTTCTGCACAACATAGTCATTCATGCAGCTACACAATGGGAAAAGGGATGATTAAATGAGATAGTGTGATGCGAAAGGACACGAACCTAGCCTCAATCAATTGATCACGAAGGAGAAGTGAGTCAGCAATTGTTTGATCATGAAGGGAAAGCCACATCACAAGGGGTTTTTGATGGGAGGACTTGTTACAAAGGAATTCCTACATTGGGAAATGAATTTTGACCCACTATTTACATTTGGAATTCAAAAGAATTGAAATTCCTTTTTAGACATGTGTATAAACACCTTAGTCTTAGGAATTTGAATTTCGTCAAATTCCTTTCCAGCCAAATCTATGTGCACAAAAACCCCGTAGATGTTACATCTTGTATTCCAAAGGCTACATGAATAATTAATGTTACTCTTGGACATATATTTAACCCATTTTTGACAAATGTTAACTAGACTATCAATAACAACTAAATAAAGTATTATTAATTTTAAATTTTTTTTAGAATAATTAGTAATCAAATGTGATTAGTAATAAACATAATGATAATATTATTAATTCTAGATATTTACATTTTATATTATAATAATATTATTAATATAATAACTACATAAATATCATTACATATATTCATAATAAAATATATTACTTTATAATAATAAATTTTATTATATTATTATTATTAATTACAATAACAACAATCCTTTTCTTGTAACTTTTTCTATGGTTAAATACTTACTTAAATTATAAAAATTTAAATCTTTTCTCACAAATTCTAACCAAGAGGTTTTAAATCATCCTCTATTTTAGTTTTTTTCCCACTATGTAATTCTCCTTTCCTAACTGATGCATCCTTTGGCCTCCTAACGATATCATCAAACCACTTAAGCTAATTTTTTTCTATCTTATCTTCAATTGATGCAATTATTACTCTAACCAAAATAAAATCATTTTTTAGCTCATCACTTACAGAATTATCACCCATGCTAAAATCGTAAGTGATTTACATGTTTATCTTGTCTTGGTCATGCCAGAATTTAATTTTTTTGGCCATTTTCATGATTTTATGGTGTTTACGCCAATATCTCTACTCTCCACCAATCCTTGATATATTTCTTTCCGTTAGGATTGCTACACGACATAATGTCCAAACTATATTACTTGTAAAAAATGTCACAATTTAGTCACTACCAAAAAATACAACAAATTTTCATGTTCTATTTGTACAAATTGCAACAAGAATAATAAGCAAAACTTAATTCTGTTGCAGTGACAGTCAAGTAGCCAACCTAATTGATATGAAAGGCCTTGCAATCATAAAAGTGAAGGGAATGTACCTAGTCAGCCGCACAGTTCCATCTTCACAACCAGTGGCAATTAAGTTCCCATGTAGCCCAATTGGTATGAAATTAAGTATGTGTATTTCTCTACCATGAAATTGCATGTGTAAAACTTTAGAAAAAGACTTCCTTTCATTAGATGGAATCCAAAGCCTATGGATGTGAATGATGTTTTCCTGAAAAAGGAAGTGGCCGCCTAAATTTATCTTTATTGTACTAAAAATAAGCCAGAGGTACTTCATGTCAAGAGTGGCATACACTAGCATCAGCAATTTTAACAAGAGGAAACTTTATGTAAACTCAATTGCTCTAGTTAGAGAAAATTTAGTTTGAGATATCTTCTAAAAACATAAATACATATCAACTTATCATCATCAAAACAATGGAGGAAACACAAAAGGGGAGAGAGATCAACGGAGAAAAAATTGCTCATTTTCTACTAACCTTTAGTCATAAAAAATACTTTCAACAGTAAATTAAACAAAATTATTTGATTCATGAAGTTCTTTTAATTTTTGAAATGTGTTTGATCGAGCAGAAGTTCAATTCAAACCCCAAAAGACATCCATTTCCAGACACGTCATCAGAACAAGGTCAAGGACAATTATTTTTGTTTAGGAGGATGTACCAGCTAGTATTGTTGATGAGGAAGCTACTGTTGATCTGAAGGGCTCATTTACTTGTCTTCAGATGCACCTTAATCACTTCCCCAGCAGTGCTAGATTAAATGACCTAAAGTTCTTCAAATTAGCCTTCCTAAACAACTCAGAGCACCTAATGTAAAGCAACAAGGTGAAACTTAAACCCATTCTAGAGCCATTTCCCTTGCATCTCTCGCAACATAAGGGATCCCTGCAATCCACCGCATAGTGACCCAGCCTAAACAATTAAGGCATTGGTCCTTCCATCTTCCATCATTCACAAAGAGCAGCATTTGTCATCTCTTCTACCTTTTACTGCTTTTGTTTAATCCACCTCCCAGACCCATGATTCCAAGTCAGATGCCATTTTGGACACATGGATTATGTTATTCCTAAGCAACTGAAAGCTGAATACGCACAAACATAGAGGAAAAAAAAGCCAAAGAGGTAAAAAAAACTCCAATTAATAAACAAAATAAAATTACAAAGTCAAAAGATGTACAAGCCAGTCATGAAAGCAATGTTCACAAGTCCTCGTGGAAGAAGAGGCAAAAGGTTCATTACGAGGCCAAAGAAAACTCTAGAAGGACAACTAGAAGGACACTTTAAAAGGACAACTCTGCAGAACTTTAAAAGATGTGACACTTTCACACAAACCAGTGCAACCACAAAATAGCATGGGATATGACGAGCCAAATCAGTTCCCATTGAGCTTGCCATCTAACAATCGTGAACAAAATTTTCCGCAAAACATAAAAATTGGAGAAACTGAATGCAGTGACTGAAACAATCCACCAAAGTATAAAACTGGTAGTAGAAGAGTAAGTTTCAAAAATCTGTTAATCAAATAAAATACAAGAAAAAGGCAACAAAAATATTATAATGTAACAAATAAACACCTATGCAACATAACAAACAGAAATCAAAAAAGCGGATTACCAAAAATAGACAGAAAAATTATAGAACTAGAACCATAGCAATAGAATTTCTTGAAAAAAATAAAATATCAAAGTTGAAATTACACTAACATGCAAATAAAAACTTCATTAGACTATAAAATGTAATTTATTATACATTACTTTTTTGGGCTGTAATATCATACATTCTGAAAAATAATACTAGATGTGTGTAATTATTAGTTCAGCTTAACTGAAAAATTGAGATGGCAAGGTTTTAAGTCCAAAATACTTACTGATTTGAAAGGTATTAAGTCCAACATAAAGCAGGCTATCACAACCTTGATTTGGAAGGTCTAACATCCAATATGAAACAGGCAATATGAATGTTGCAAAATATGTTTTCTTAAAAAAAATTATTCTATAGAGATCCTATCAAATAGGTCTAGAAAAGAAATGCAAGTCATTTGATATCAAAAAAAAAAGTGAGAAAGTACAACTACAAACCTTAAGAAAAGCAAAGCAATTTTGGATCTCTGGTATTTCACCAATGTAAAAAGAATGAGGTCGGCGCCACCCACCACAAGAAACACGCAATATCTACCAACACAAGCACCAGTAATTAGATAACAGTCACTAACATAAAATAACTAAAATATCAAAACATGGTCAAACAGGGATGCACCTTTATCTCATCTATCAGATTCCATACAATGAAATCAGTGGATGTGAAACCAACTGCATATTTACCCTGTGTCAGATCGTCACCAAAGCTAGGACTTCCAACAACAGACCTGACTGTGCTCAATTCTTTCACTTGTTTCATTCCAATAAATTCCAAATTTTTTGAAGATTTAATGAACTTAAAATAACAAATGCATCCATCTCCTCCAGCCTGAAAAAATTTCAAAAAAGTACATGACTTAAAATGTTATGTTTCATCTCATTAAAAAAAAAAAAAACTCAGATCTTACAGTGCGAATTTCAACTTCATTAGGACTTGAATTCCGTATTGAAACAGAGGAAACACTTGATATGCCATGAGCCCCTTTAAACTGAGTTATTAAAGGGACCTTCCCCATCTCATTGGAAATCAACACAGTCGTGATGCTAGGAAAGGAGAATACACAAAGATTACCACGCTGATCTCCACAAACTAGCAACTGAAGAAGAGACACTAAAAGTTAAAAAAAAGTACTCAAAATCAAAAGACATATATGACCTCTTTATGTTCAGTGACAGATTTCTCAAAGAAAAAAGGAAATGGCATTTGTTCACAATGCTGTCAAGGTGAAAAAGTGACAAGGAAACAACCCAATTGAAGGAAGACAACTACTATTATTTTTAAATAATAATAATATGTTTAATTATTTCTTATCGTAGAAACAATTTTTATACAATTTCAAGCTTTTAAAAAGATAAAATAAAATAGCATGAGGAACCGTCCTGTACAATAGGCAGATCTCCCAAATGAAAATCATAGAATAACATGATGCTCAACTAAAGTGACATTATAGATTTGATTATTAATCAAAAAGAGACTTCATGAAAAAAACTAAGAAAAAAGAGACAAAGAACAATGAAATACACCTCATGAGTTCCATCTGAAAAAATGATATCATATAAGCTTGTGTAGAAATAAGGGCACAAAATCAGTAACATAATATTATCCTTAGTAAAAAATGATAACAAAATTACAGAAATTACAGGATTATAAAAGTAAAATCACCCTTGTCAAAAAATAATAACATTACAAAAATAAAATCATTCTAGTTAAAACCGGTAACATAAATCATAAGAAAATACTGGAAAAAAGAATAATTATTAAATACTTGGAACAAAAGAAAGAAGAAATCAGAACTCACCTCCCTAAATCCCGCTGTTGGCAGGAGCCTATAGGCCTTTGACAGATTTCATGTTCTGTCGGAGGCTAAGGGCGTGTTAGTGCATGACGGAAAATTCTGACGGAAATGAAAAGGAAAATTCTGACGGAAAGGAAATGGAAAATTTGTAATGGAAAGGAAAAGGAAAATTCTGAGAAGGGTTTAGTGTAGGACGAAAAATTCTGATGGACATTCTGACAAAAGTTTATTACAACTAATATTCGAAAAATACAAATACATCTTAATTGAAATATTACAATACGAAATAATATCATCTAGTTCTTCCATCCCACATTGCCATTATCATATCTTCTCGCATCTTATCTGCCATTTCTTTTCTTTGTTCTTGAGTCATTCGAACTTAGGCATTGCTTTCTATATGTATCTCTCCCATTGGTTGTATGTCATCAATAATATTTAACTCTTCCAACTCATCTAGCAGGTCCTCAAGTAAATCTTCCTTATCAGTCTTACGAATTCCGTCAGACACGAGAGAGGGAGAAAAATTTTCTGAATGGGGGCGATCGGAAATTTTCTGACAGTAAAGGAAATTTTTGGATTTTATACGATGGTAAAATTCGACTTTCCTTTCCGTCAAGTGTAATGCATACTAACAGCATTCTGATGGAATTCAATAATTTTCCTTTCCGTCAGCTGAATTCCGTCAGGTACTAACCCCCCCTAAAGCACCATCAGCATCCCTTCACATGAGAAGTAGGGATGAAAGGAGGTGTCAAAGAAAAGATGAGAAGATGCTGCTGGGTAATAGAGAAGGTGGGGAAAAACTTGCCATCAACACCAAAAACTCTCGTCAAAAAGTTTTGTCACTCGAAAATGATCCCAATAGCATGCTCAAAAACCTTTACAATTCTAGATCATTTTTTACCCATATTGGCATATATCATTTCCGAAAAAAATTACCAAGTTTGGGACAAAAATTTATTACCCATTAAACCAAGTGCTTGTTTAGTAAAGAGACATAAGCACCGCAACAAAGAAAAAGGTGATGCAAACATATAAAAGATTGAAGGGGGTGCCTCTTATGATCCACAGGTGACAGCCCCAGAATTCACCTCATCCGGTCACTCAGTCACCTCAAGTGATTGCCTTGACAGCACTATTTTCTCTTAGATCCAATTTCTTTGATTTATGTTTGAGTTGATACAGGTTAATAGGGTCGCTACTGTTTGAATGATTTATATTCAAGCATTCAACATTAATAGTCAAGAAATAATAATCAAAAAATAAAGATGAAAAAAGGTAATATACAAGTAGATTAGTATTAAAGGTGAGAGACCAAAAATATAACTTTATAAGTGAACAAAGGCTAAGAATGACAACTACAAACACTTCATTCAGAATGGTGCAAAGATCTCAAGCTACCATCCTCTAGTCGCATCTCACAAGACCACAATTGGCAGACTGCATGGAATGGAAAACATGTTAAGCAATTGTCACATTGCTTGCCGTCTAGAATTGACTTTACCCCCAAACTACCTTATCATATTTATGTGACTATTTTGGAATGGAAAAATAAGGACTATTGCATTGTTCAAAAAGTAACTATACATAGAAAGTGGACTATTGATACCAATAATATAAACAAATACTCTTTGGTCACAGCACTCCACTCTCAAGCTAAAACATATATGTCAATAATGCCCAAATTGATTAAAAGAGTCCTAAATACCCAAACACCCAAGTCATTGGTGAATATATTTGCAAGAAGCTACTTCAAAGATTGAGTATGGAATACTATAAATAATGTCTATATTAAACCCTTGATATCAATAGTATGTTACAACATGTTAGGGATAGTATTTTGTTTTAATGATGATTTATTTATTTATGTTTTGAAACTAAAGCTAAAGAAGTCTAACATAATACTATATGTTAGAATTTTCACAAGTGAAAACTCAATGGAATAAATCTATAGCATTTATGGATTGGTGCAAAGAATCCCTAGTTTTTTTAGGCAGACAGTTTGATTATTGACTCTGTTGAGTTTCAATCATTGGCATCAATTTCTTTGATCAATATCAAGAGCCCTTTCACAGAATTTCTTTTTCTTAATCCTTGATTTTTTTAAATTTAAGTACATCCTTACAGTTTATATCTACAATTAATCACCACCAATCTCTTCAGTTTCTTTCTTTTTCAATTTATATTATTGCTTTCTTGTGAATTTACGTAAATCCTTGCAAATTCATTATTGTATCAATGTTGTTCTACAATAAATTCTACATGTATCCTTGCAGATTTCTTTTCTTTACTGTTATTGCTTCGTTTTTAAGTATGCTACATACATCCTTGCAACTTACACTTTGAATTAGCATGAATCCTTGTTAATTCATTTTATCATCTTCATTCTATGTGGATTTACATAAATTCTTGCAAACATTATTTTCTGTAGATTTAGCATTTGTCTTTGGCAAATTTACATGAATACTTATAAATTCACAATTTTCGATTTTCTTGCTTTGCATGTTGTGAACTACATGCATCCGCACCAATCTTTTGAGTTTTCTTTCTTTTTTACCTACTTTTAGTTCATATTGTTGTTTTGTTTCAAATTTTCATGAATCTTTGCAAATTCATTGTTGTATCAATGTTGCTCTACAATGGATTTCTCATGTATCCTTGTGGATTCCTTTTCTTTGTCATTTCTATTTTATTTTTAAGAGTGTTGCACGCATCCTTACAATTTACATTTTGAATTGGCATGAATTCTTACCTATTCCTTTAGATGTCAACACTTTACAATGTATTTAACAAAAATCTACATGCATCCTTGTAGATTCATAACATTTTAGTCTCTATTTTCGTTCAAATCTGTACTATATCTTATCATTTAGTCTTTCATTGTTTTATTGGTATGTTGCATGCATTTAAGCAAGTAAATAGCACTTTTGTCAAGTGCAAGTATGCTTTCGCCGGAAATAATGACTGTTATGAATCCAAGATACTAGGGGGTCAACCTTTGGTCGAACATGACTAGGTGTCTAATACTTTCCTAAACTATACATAAACACTTGCCCTATTCCCTATTGTAGATCTATCCTTATTTATTCTTTCTGAGGTTTTCTTAATTTTTACTTTTACATACTAAGTGGCAGCTCTGTATCCTAGCTCAAAGGTTGTCCAATCTATGGTGATTAAAAAATGAATATTACAGAATTGGTGACTCCGTCAACACTTGAATGAGAGTTACTAGTTTTATGTCTAACTTCCAACAACAATCTTCGATTTAGGAGCAATCCTATTTTATCTTCCAATAATGGCATATCATTGATCTATTTTGCTTACATTTATCTATACTTCCTATAATTATCTTTTCTCAATTATGCCCTCTGCTCATTTTTTTTAATGAGCTACAAGTTCTTAAAAACCTCATCTTTGGCTCCTATCACCTGAGTTCAGGCAAAAGCTAGCACAACAAACTACTTCAATGAAAGACATTACTGTTGCATCCTCCCTTATGGTTTCTATAATTTTCGGACATCCTCTTATGGTAACCCAACTTCTCCATCCTCAAATCTTAACTACATGAGGAAATGTGGTCCTTGAGAAGCCACAATACATAATAACTAATGAAACTGAGGAGTTGCAGCCATCAACACAGGGTGCACCAATCACTGCTAGATAGCTGAATGTACTTCAGGCTGCTAATGCATAGGTTAGAGTAGCAAGTATAAGCTCGCCAACAAACACAATTGCATAAGCCTTCAGAATACTAGGAGTGACAACTGAGCAACTTCTGACCTCAAAAGTACAATTTCAAGAAATTGCATTAGCACAACAGGAGATTGTCAATCCTGCAGTACAAATTTTGCAATCACAAATTAATTCAGTATTTAGCCAATCAACATCATCTATTACAATAAATCAATTAAGCACAGCCCAGCCAACTCAGGACCATCAAATCAATCAATCGATCATCTCAACGACTATGTCCTCTCAACCCAATAATCTTCCAAATTTTTCCACTTCAAGTCAATTTCCTCTTCTCAATTCTTCTTCAATTCAACCTCAGGCTCAAATGATAATCCATTTTTCTGATCCTCAATCCAATACATCTCCCACAATTATTTACCTTCCTTCTGGCAGCCAGCTAGTCTTCTTATTTGATCAGACTATCCATGGTACCTCAGTCATTCCTATTATCCTCTCATCTCAACAACAATCAATTTATATCACAGCACAACCAGCCAACAACTATACTCTTGTAAACTCTAATGTCTATCCTTCTACTCTTGTCTTCGTTTCTTCCCTTAAACCCTCACTCTGTCATATTCTCCAATCTTCACCATTTCCTCGGTCTTCATATCAACAACAAGATCCCGTACACTAAAGGTTGGTAAAATTAGAAGCTGCCATGAAGCAGGTGTGGTATAACAATTCACCAATATCTTGTTCGTTCAAAGATCTGTGTTTTTTCCCAGATACTGCCCTGTCTCAAGATTTCAAAATGTCTAATTTTAGTAGATATGATGGAACAAACTGTCCTGTAACACATCTGAAAGTTTACTGAGGAGATGTAACACCAATAAAAAGAGATGAAAGGCTAATCATTAGATTACTTCAGGAGAGCTTGAGCAGACCAACACTTAGTTGGTTCACCAATCTGGACATCTCTTCTATTCATACATGAGAGTAGCTAACATAATTATTTATAGAACAATATTCATATAATTTTGATGTGGCCCTAAAAAGATAAAATTTGACAAATCTGAGACAAAAGGCAAGTGAATCCTTCAACAGATATGTAGGTCGATAATGATCAATGGCAGTTCAAGTTAAGGAGAAGCCTACAATATAAAAAAGCCTTAAAATAATAATCAAAGAGGCTCAGCCAATGTTGAGAGCATTGTTAAATATCCAGGTTCATTCTTCATATGAGCAGCTTATTAAAGCAGACGCATTAATAGAGGAATCCATTAGAAATGGTCATTTTAACATCCATATTAACAGCTGGCTCAAGTAACAGTTGTGCCCAAGGGGAATAGTAATGGCAAACAAAAGAAGCCAGAATCATTTAAACAAATAGTAGCGGTGGTAGCTCCCACATCCTTCCAACCCTCAAGACAAAGACCACCTCAAGCTCCTTCTGCACGGCCATTATAAGGCTAGGTGTATCAATAAATTTCCACTCCACCATCAAAGGTATATGGTATCCAAGAGACTAGAGCTAACTAAATCAAATTTTATCAGCAGGCAATCTCCATGCCATAGAGGCTACAAAACCAACCACGGTGGCAACCACAGAGGCCTTTGTAAAATTTAGTTAGCTGATAAATTTTGATTATAAAATGTAAAAAGAGATGTGGTTACTATGGATGTTGGGAATTTATTATAATAATCACCCATGCCTTAAACGTATTTTGATGCCTTAAAGTTGGATAGGCTGGCCCTTACGTAAAGACTATATTACTCCCAATTTCTATGAAATACAAGATGCTCATTGAATGATAAAAAACTAATTTACTTATATGGTATGACACGACTCCAGATTTTAAGTCAAGGGATATTTTTATCTTCTGTTCTAAATGAAACAGAGTAACTGGACTATAACCCATATTATGGGTGGGCTAAGAAAGGGTTTCATTGATACTCCCTGGTTTCTAATTCTAAGATATTATAATGCCCTCACCAAAATCAAAAGATCTCATGGAGAAACCAACAGCCAAGGTCACACCAACGGCAATTTGGATATTAATAATAAAGGCCAACATGGAGAACTCCAGTTCAACCTACAGTGCAATATCAAACTCAACGGCCTCAACAACAACCAAGGTACCAGCCAAAAACAAATTATACCTAGCTTTCAGAGTCACTAAGCACAATTCTCCTAAAGGTCAAGACGCTTCTGACTCCTCCAAAGGTAAGACACCCTCCTCTTGTTTTGCCTTGATGGTATAAACCAAGTCTATATTGTGATTATCATAGAACTAACAAACATTCAACCAATAATTGTAATTCCTTGAAGCAGGTGGTATAGAAATTAATTGATAGACAAGAAATTGATTTTTGTCCTACCAATGCTCAGCCAACTCCCTTAAATCAAAATCTTCTCACTCTTCACAATCAAATTAACCATCTTCAATCCTTAAATTCTTCGGGTCCTTCCTTTTTAGATCCCTCAATCTTGATTGGACGAACTTCTATTCCTCTTCCCTCTTCAACTTTTCAACCATACTTAGTTCAACTATCTTCTTTAATTAGCACTCTTTCTTTGTCAAGAATCCCTAAATCTCAATCTACATCATCAAGGTCAATCCTCCTCACCCCCTTTGCTTATTCAACAACTACTCTTCCTCTTAATTCAACTCCACTTCTTCCTACCCCTCCCTAAACTCCTTTGGTCATAAGTTAAAGGTCTCTAAGTTACCAAAGTCAACACTTCTCACTTTTATCCTCAGGTCGTCATCTTCAAAGTCAATTCTTTTAACTGTTGTCCACCCTTCTCCTCCTGTTTCTCTGTCTCCTGTCATTTCTCTTACTCTCTGTTTCTCCTTCTTCCTTAATTTCTTTTGCTCTTGCTTCTCTCTTATTAACCCAAAAGCCAAAAATTCATTGCATTTTCTCTTCCCTCCAGCTCTCGGATATTGTCTACCACAACTTCTCCTCATTCTGTGTAGGCATACACACACATAAGGTACTACTAACAGGTTCCCTATAATTATAACATACCCTAGTGCGCCTAAGTCACCAGGTTAGGCCTTATATATAGATCAAGACCTGAAGTTCAAATTGATCAGAAAGCATCTATTACACAATCCCCACTAGTGATACCAATCCTAACTCACACACAAGCAAATCTAGGTACAGCACCTGTGAGAGTACAATCTATCTAACTACTCCAACATACTCTTACTCTAACTGGTATAACAAACCAGTTAAAGAAAGTCAAAGCTGATATAACAATATAAGATTTAATCCACATATCAGCTGAACACAGAAAAGCATCCCTTAAAGTATTCCAAGCTGCAAGGGTACGGGTACCCTCTCAGATCACACCAAAGGCCTTTCACAATTTGGTAGATACGATTTCTAGCCCTAAGTTGATTTCATTTTCTCAAGATAACTTATCAACAATTGAGACTAAACATAACCTATCTCTATACATAACGATATATCACAAAGAATATAGGATTCTCATAACCTTAATAGATAACAAGGCAAGGTTAAATTTATGTCCATTAAGGACAGTCTTGACCTTAGGATTCATCCCAAAGAACATGACCCTAACAGATAAGGACATGAAATCTTTCGATGAAATATATCATGATGTTTTAAGGTTGTTAGCTTTTACAAGTAGGGTGAGATCAGCTAAGTTCGAGGTACAATTCCACGTGGTAGAGTATAATTGCTCCTTTAATTTACTTTTGGGTAGGTCATAGCTTCACAAATACCACATACTCTCATCCACACTACACAGAATGATCAAATTTTGGTGGTAAGAATCTATTATATCAGTGAGGGTATAAAACTTTGATAAAAAACTTGAGTATATGGCTTCCTTATCTTTAGAATTAGTTAATTCATCATCTTTAATTATTTCTACCTCCTCTCCTTCTGCTTCTTCTTTACCCTCAAATCTCATAGTCAACAGATGACATGGACTTGCAAGGATTCACGCAAATCCATGTAGAATGAAGATGACAGTAAAATGAATTAACAATGATTCATGCTAATTCAAAGTATATGGACTAATATTTCACAAGTTGTGATTGAATCTTGCACAAAACAACCTAAAAATGCACACACACCATTCAAGCTCAATCACACACTAAACCCCTAAGGGTGAATAACATGTATCCACACACAAATAGCCTAAGACATCATTGTGATCAGGGTTTAGGGTTTCATTCATGCACGCATCCTTACTTGTTTATTCATTCATGCATGCATCCTTGTTCACTCATTCATGCATTCACTTTCATTCACTCATGCATGTATATTTCACCTTATGCTCATGCATTCATCCCCTCCATTCACAAGGGAGGGTGAATGGTGCAACTAAGGAGGAAGAGGCTATTGGGCAGGTAACAATCTAAAAGGGGTGGTGACTTTAGAGAAACAGAAGGATCGCACAAGCCCTGTTTTGCCATCAACAACTACTGCTACAGATGTCGGTGCCTAATAGCATGGAGGGAGAGGCCACCCACAATCGCTGTTATGGATAGTGGTTACCATGGATGGCTATGTCTAGTGGACAACCAAGGAAGGGTAACGTTCTAGGGTTCAGATTTGGGTGGTGATGACAAAGGAGGGTGGATCCTAAGGTTTCTCCTTAGGATATGATACCATGCAAAATGGGAAAATGAGCATTATTGGATTGATAAAAAAGTAATTACACATATAGTGGATTATAGATACCCTAACATAAATCAATATTTGATAACCAAACTATCTAATTTACTAGGATTCTATCATTATGATAATATATAACTTCAACATTTATCATATCCTCTCCGGAGGCCTTATATCTCTCCCCACATGTAGGACATCATAGAAATCATTCACAAGTTGTCAGCCGTGAACCCTCATTTCTTGGTCTACAAAAATGAGGTTGATGGTCAAGGAGTAAAGATTTGAGTAAGTACTAGTCTAGCAACAGAACATCAGGCTCACAAGGTAAGGTACAGATGCCTGACAAGGGGATTCCTCTTTTTGGATTCCACACTTCGGATGAATTACAGGATTCACTTTCTATAGAAATTCATCACCATCAACAAAAAAAGGAGCCGAAGCCTTTCTCTCTCTCGTTAGTTTGGTCCCCTCCTTCCAGTATCTTTATATAATATTCCAATAGAAGCTTGACCTTGATTGTATAAACTCTATCAAACAAGGCTTCTCAACCCCACCTTTACAAGTGAAGGATTGTATAATCCAAAGATGTACCTTATATGTATGGATCTGATCAAAATCCGTTGTCAATTCAAAAAACAAATCAACAGAAGATACATAATTTTGAGAAATCACTTATATAAAAAGAGCCAACTTCTTCAATGAAAAATAAATTACACACTATAGTGTCAAAATACCAACATGTCTATTTCATATTGATCAAAATCCATAAAACCTATAAATGCTTCAATTAAGTGTTAATATAAACACTTAACCTTCAGTGTCTACTCAATTATGAGTTACAGGACAAAGTCAAGAACCACATATCTAAACATCATCAGATGAAAAAATCACCTCATCTTGGAATGATACATCTAAACACATGATTCGTGTCCCAAAGAATGACATGAATACCGAAATAAGTGGAATTTCAGTTTTTATTTTACTATGACCAGTTCGGGATGATAAAGCATCTTCAAGTCCCCATACTTTTACAGTACCCTTTGGATCAGCTGTGAAAAGATGCCTGTGTAATGAAAAGAAATAAAAATAAATAATATTCAGAATTTCACATGGGTGCAACAAAACTTGGTGTGAAATATGACTTACGTATAGCCAAGTGAACTGCACCAAAAAATTCCCAATAACTGTCTTTCCATTTCTGCTGACCATGTAAAAGAAAAGACCACCTTAGGCTTACAAACACCAGGTAGACTACTAACAACTCGAAGAACAGTTGCATTTCCTTTGCCATCACCAATGGCAATTACATCTTCAGCTTCTACAGAATCAATACATGAGTTTGATAGCAAATCCATGCATATCAATGGTGCCTCCTTACTGACATGGGCAATTTGAGTCCATTCGATACTGCTTGAAGTGGTCAATTCAATATAATATAGATAACCATTGTTGGTGGCAACATAAAGAGCATCTTCTTTACAGAAGAGCAAGCATCGTATATATTCACTTCTACTGTAAAAAATGAAGAGTAAAAAGAAATAAATAGAAGTTATATCCTGCTTAGAATATGCAACATTAATTGTTTAATCTAAATTGTTTTTGTTCTTTATTAATTTACATTAAGCATATTATCTTTGCTAGTGATATGTTCTATGATGCCCCAGTGTGGGTACAGGTACAAGTATTGAAATGGATACACACAATACAGAGACGAGAAAAAGAGATTGAGTATGGTTATTTTGAGATCAACACTTCCATGGAAAGAAGTATGAATAGCATTTCCTTTGAAAGAGATACAAATACACCATAGGCTCTTGATTTACATAAAATGAAAACCAAAAAACAAAAAAAGCAAAAAAGACACCGTCCACCCAAATACAAAGAGGCATGTATTTTATACCCATACCATATCATATTTGTATAGGCATGTGTATTTGGGTACCATAATATATTAATGGATATCAGCAGGAATATAAAGCAATACAAGAAAAAAATACCGTTAACAAGTTGATTCTGCTGGACAAATTCATTATGGTCCTACTCATACATTTCAATGTGGTTACAAATCCATGTTGAAATATTTTCTTGTCATCCTTTTCATCCAAAGGCTTATTTTCTTGTAACATTTTTCTTCTCCAAACTTTTGTGGCTTTTACCACTACTGATGTACGTGTGATATGGAAAACACATCACACATACCACAAACGGTAATGACTTGATTACATAGAAGGAAAATGGACTTTATGATATGAAAATGTATGTCACAGATGGTAAGGACTCCAATCATAGATGTGTTTTAGATGGTAACATAGAAAAGTGACCTCGACAGTCAATTTAAAATAAGCAGTCCATTTTCAGCAAATCCACTTATCAGCGGATTATTTATCAATTATTATAAATCTGTTAAATTAAATATATATGTATACTGACAGGAATAGAGAAATAGAGTTATAATAAGTTAGTGAGGATAAATGGATATCCCCATATAGGGTGATGTTCCCAATTTATATGTAACCCACTCCATTTCACCTTCTACATGATACCAGAGTACCAGGTTTAAACTCTAATCAACACAAACAATAAGAAAACCACTTGCCCACCCCTTCCCCAATTTCTGCACTGGTCTGTGCCACTCTTAGTGGCCTGATCTGCCACCACAGATGGCTTCAGGCCTCTCCAGCCTAATCTGCAGGCTTTCCATAGTCTCACACCTTTCCTATAGCCACAGCAGCCCCTGCCAGATCTTCCCACAGCCACTGCCCACCTCCTTTAGGGCTACTGGTAGGTCTTGCAGCCCTCCTGCTGGCAGTCATGGTATGTTGAGGCTGCAAAAGTCCATGCTAACTTCTTTTCGTTCTAGGATTATGTAACAAAAAAAAAACCTAAGAAAGTATCTTCTACGATCAGTCTCAGTTGTATTCCCCCACATCACAGTTTATGGTCAGTTACCTCTTCAGTTAAGGTCTTTTCAGAAGAAAAAGAGTGCTGTTCTGTGAAAACCAAATCTTGTTTTTCTGTCCAATGGTCACCACAAAGGAAAGTAAGTAAAAGGGATTGGTGGCCACCATCATAAAATTGACAGATAATAGTTATCCCCTATGGTCTAAGGCCTTTCAAACCTTTCTTGGAGCCCACAAGATGATCGAACAAATCACTATGGATCTTCTAGATGTGAAAGAGTTAAGTACACTAATTGGTATGTTGATGATTGTATGATGATCTCCAAGATGGTCAATAGTAGAGAAGAAAAAATTTCTTGCAGTGTGATGATATTGACACTAGCAAAATTTGCAACATTCTTCAGAGCACTTACACAATGAGAAGAATATTTCCCATGTATGTGAGATCTACAAGCAGCTCTTTAGCCACCAACAAGGGGAGCACTCAATTAATTCATGACTACTATAGTTCTCTTCAGGCCCTACTTGATGAACTGGAAATCTACCAACCCTTTGTTGGCAATATTTCTATGATGAAGGCTACCGCAAGGAGCTGGCAGTGGCTATTTTCTATTCAGATTGAGTCCTAATCTTGCTATGTAGATTTGTGGTTAGATATCAGGAGCTAAGTCTATCCATACATTGCAATTCATCAGCTCATTAACTTAAAACCACAATAATTATTACAGTTTTGTAGGTTCTAGTGTATTTTAGTTTCTCTCTTTCTGATTTTGATATTAATATTTAATACCAACAACCAATGTTATGTAGCTAAGTTTTTTTCCTAAAATATCCTTACAATTTTTACACTATCTTTGATCTATTTTTCTAATAAGTAAAAATCCTATTTGACTAGCATTTGAACCACTTCTAAATATAATTAAATGTTCCTCTACTTGTCCTTAAATAAGTGTTTTCTATTAACAAGTTGCAAGCTATGCTAAAATCTAAAATTAAATTTTTTTCTTCATTTTATTACCAAAACAAAATTCTCCATGGTTTCTTTGATATCATATATTCCCCTTCATGACCATTTAGAAGCCTCAAAAAAGAACTTCTCACTTGTAAGTAAACAATAAACTAAACTACCCAAAATTTCTGTTTTAATAGTTTCTCCTAGACTTACATGTGGAGTATATACACTAATTATATTAGTTATCTCATTTTCCATCACAAGCTTCTTCACTATAATTCTATCTTCTATCATTATTAACTCAGCAACTTCATTTTTAAAACTTGTATCAGCCATTATTCCAACTTCATTCTTATGTTTATCTTTTCCTTTATATCACAATTTAAAACCATTGTCTTCAAAGAACTTAGATTTTTCTCTCACCCATTTAATTTCTAGCAAGCATAAGATGATCATTTTCCTTCTTATCATTATATCCACTAATTCTATACTCTTACCATCAAGGTTCCTATATTCCATATTACTAGCCTAATTTTGGTATTTTGAACTAAATTCTTTGCCCATATCTGTCCATTAAGATGTTAGAATCTTTGTTTTCTTTCATCTATATCTATCGGTCAATATAGAGCTCCTAGCTTAAAAACATTACACTTTGAATGTGCAACACTTTTCTCTCGTTTTCTTTTCATTGCACCTGAAGTTCAATTCAATGCATCACTAAGAAGGTTATGACCCAACAAATTATCTTTAGGATTCTTGTTCATAAGGAGTTGACAAGTTTTTACGACTAGCCTTCCACTTAACATTAGCACTTCCTTTATCCGAACTTGGAACTAGTTATGAAGGGATGAGCCTCAATAGGCAAAGTTGGGTTGAGTATGAGTATGTTTTAGAATTTATGTAACAAGTTGGACTTAATTGATATATATGTTCAACTTAAGAGAGAGTGTTATGAATAAAGAAATAAAGTAATAATAAGTTAGTAGGTAAATAGACATCCATGTAAGGAGATGGGCCCTATATATGTGTAACCCACTCCAATCTAAGTATCTCTTCATTTTCTCTCCATCACCTTTTAAAGTATATCTTATTTAAAAGAGTGGCATCTAGGTAGCAACATTGTACAACGCCTTGGCAACTTGGCACCTTAACAAGTATATAGATTGAGGAACAAAAATATCACATATGAACCCTTTCCTAAATGTAATCAAGCTCGATTCAAATAAAGGTTGATCAAGCTCAAAAATTTCCCTTAAAATAAGTAAAATCCTTCCAACAATCTACAAATATGTAAGACATAATGAAAACAGCATTTTCCAAATGTTGGAGGTTGCTTTTGATTTTGTGTTGTTTTTGTTATTTCTTCTTGTTACCAATGGGAACTACAAATCCCCATAGTGTGTTGTTGACAAGTTAGTTGTTTCATCTTTATTTTTGCATGGTATTATATTCTCAATAGATCCCTAATAAATAAATGTGTTTTGTATCACCTTTCTCAAAAAAAATGAAACTGCAACTAGTCAGCTATCATGCTTTACTCGTATTTTATGCTATAAATTTTCCAAATCTTGAGTTCCTTCACAAGTTCAAATGACATCTAATGGATATTTCAGAAAGTTTAAAAACAACAAATAGGAAGAGAACTTGACTACCTGTCCATCTTATCTAGCTGTTTTGATGCATAAGGATTACAGGTTGAGAAGACCTCAGTACTCTCTCTGAAATCTGTTAACACTCCATCCTGCCTTACTGATCCTAATCCATTAAAGGAAGAAAGTTGCAATTGGCGGATTTTGATTGCAGAATCAAAGCCTGCAGTAACGAGAATCTCAGCAACTGGATCATACAAACATCTCCATATGCCTCTTCCACTGCATAATCACAATTCCGACTTGGTAAGGATTTGAATAAATAAGAGGAATTATTAGATGTCATGACCAATTCGACAAAGAGGCTCTAACTTGTATTTGAAAATTACATGTGTTCCTTGATTATTGCAAGTTGTTTACCATCTATTCCCCATAGACGACAAGAGCAGTCTTCCCCAACAGTTACAATTATCTGGATGAATCAACATATTGTTTAAGATAAAATAACAGAAACCTAAACACTCAGAGTAAATAACTCTCAAAATCATTGATTAGGCAGCATCAAAATTTAAAAGACTGTTTTCATTGTTGAACAACAAAGATTTAAGATTTGAATGTGGAATGCAATTAAACTTGAAAAATCAAATATTAAACTAGTCTAGTAAGCTATTGATGAGATTTTGAAGTAAAAAACAACTGAATAATGTTACTGCAAATAAAATATACAACTGGTATAAGGCTTACAGTGTCAGAGATGTAACAATCCCAAATTCTAGCATCATGGCCATATAGTACAACAGAAGACACGTCACAATTATCTGATCCATCATGTTTTTCTCTTAAAGCAGAATGACTCCAGACACGAGCACTGCCTAACATAAAGTTCATATAAAATCAGTAGGAAAACTTGGGATAGAAGGCACAAGATAAAGCAATTAAAGTATCAAAATTTGTAAATTCCTATGCCATTGCTATATTAGTAGAATGCAGTGAAAACAAACCTCCGATCATCAGAAACAGACACTAATCGAGAGCCATCATGTGACCAGGCTAATCGAAAAATAGATCCCTCATGCCCACAAAGTGTACTTAAATGGGCCATAATATACTTCTGACCAAGATGACAAGCATCATAGCCATCAGAACAAACAGAACTACCAGAGTCTTGCATGGAACTGTTATCTCGAGAAACCCTCCAAATTATGATCTGCAAAAAAGCCATTACGATTGAAAATTTACCCAAAAGACCAGCCACATAAAAAATAAGCCTGAAAAATAAAGTCAGTCTTGTGAAATGGGTGGGTGTGACAAAGTCATAACTCATATGTAGAAAAAAGTGGTCTAAGAAGTGAGGGAAACAGGAGTGCCACCACTCATCTCAAGTGGTTAGGGGATGGGTTCAATTCCCCACTCACAAATTTTGTGAGGGAAAAAAAGCCTCCATCTTATGCTCAGTTGTGAGACTTGATCCCACGACCTCAGTGTTATGCGGCTGTGTTGCCATCATTAGGAAGCTGGAAAAAAAAATGAGGGAAACAAGAAATATAGTCATGCGTGTATCAGGACTAATCTATCATATCCATGTTGTATTGATATATAAAACTCCAACACCATACTTTTCCATACTAGTTATGACTCGAGTCATCATTACATATTTTTGCAATCTCAACCAATATTTTGTTAATCATGATTCACAATTAAATACTTGATATTTTGCAATGAATCATGAATTTGCTTGCAATGACATGAAGGTAGACATCAAGTGGAAAGCCCATGTTATGCAATGAAAATGCTCACAATGGCATTTGGTCAAGCTTGGCTACATGAATGAAAGGTTCAAGTACAAAGGAAAAGTTTTGAAATAATTTGAGAAAGGACTACTACCCATCCCTAACCAGCCACATCAAAAAACCACCACCAACCTTGCCACACCTTCTAAAGGCTCTCCCAAGTCAAGATGCATGAATGACAAGAAAAGGTGTTCTACTACAATTGCAATGAGAAGCTCACACTAGTGCATAGGTGCAAGCATCCTAATTCCTTATATATAGTACATGTGATGCTTTAAATCAAGTGTATTTGTTTTAGGTTAATATGCATGACAACATCTAAGGAAGCAACTTTGTTTGAGAGACAACAAATGATATATTAAAAATCAATAAAATAGGGAACCTACACGAGTTGTGAGCAACCTTAAAAACAAAAACAAAATTTGAACAATAAAAAAATGGTTTCAAGAGTGAAAACCACAACAAATGAAAAGAGAGAAAGAACAACAATAGAAATCCAAGCTATAATCCCACTACATAGGGTCAACCACATGAATCTTTTCTTTTCAAATATTTCTATCTATTGTCAGATCTTTGGTTAATCTTGAAGTAATTTTAGATTTGCCTTTAATTTTTTTAATTTCTTCACTAACTAATTCTTCTTTCCTAACAGATACATTCCTTAATCTTCTAAGGATAAAGACCAAACCACCTAACAGAATTTTCTTTTATTTTATCATCAATTAGTGCAACTCCTGCTCTATTCCTAATAACATCATTTTTTAACTTATCCCTTATATTATCACTCACCCAAAAGAGAGAAAGAAAAGATGAAAAAAGACAATAAGAGAGCTAAACCTAAAAATGAAGAACCAGGACAATCTACATCAAAGTGACATGATCATTTGAAGTTATGTCAACACCCCAACATTTGACAGAGCATCTCTTGTTCTCCAAGACCATAACCACTACACCAACCTATAACCTTGTCATCTAAGCAAGTAACTTTTTCCTTCTCAAACTTGCTAGATTACGTTAACAAGACACACTAATCATTCTTCATATGTCAAATCCTAATAAAACTAGAAGAATGTAAGCACAACAAGAAAGAGATTTTCAAAATTGTTCAAGCAAATATTAGTTTCAACAAAACCTTTTGAGGGGGTGCTAGGGAAGCTAAAAGGAAACGATCTAATACCCAAAGCAAAACTATTAAGATTTAGTGATAATAATAAAGAAACATAATGTTGTATTCATATATGGAATTTTGAAAAATAAATGAAGATACTATATCCAAGATTTCAAACAATACATTATACCATCAGTTAAAACTATCTTCAACTCTACAGTACCACACCACCAATGCAGGTCATCACCCTCACCTATAGCATCATTATCCCCTGTAAAGTCAACTACCCATCATTACCACATACACCTACCATCTCTTCCATGTCCTTATCCAACATACCTATACTCTTATAATGTTTTATAACAATGACACACAATAGGCCACCAAATACCAATAATGTTTTATAGTAATGACAAAAAAATAATATGAGAATTTAAAATTTACCAAGAACTGACTCAAGTAGGATTCCAAAATTATTCTAACATATTAATTTGCGTAGTCCACAATCCTAATATAGATAGAACCTTAATAATGTCAAAAGTAGTTGGTTGAGATCACATCACATGATACATTAGATTAGCTTAAATTTTAACCATCATATAATCTGATCCAAACAATGCCTTAAAATTTCTGCCACAATACAAGCATTGAATTTTCAATTTTTTGGGAAATAGATTATTAAGTATCTGAATCATCCAACCTTTCTTCCAAAAAATATAAAATGTCTTACATACCTTATTTACTGTTTGATATACATGCAGTATGGAGATTTTTCATATAAGGTTACATAGCATAAGCTAAGAGAATGTTAAATAAGTCACCTCATTGTAAATGGTACCCGATGCCACTCTAAGAGATTCTAAGTTGTCACCCCATAATTGTAACGAATATAAAAGGCACCTATCTGCAATTGTGAAAGAAAACAGCAAAAAATTAAGGCAGATTTGAAAGGAAGAATATATGAAACCTCTCCATAAGTCTGTGAATTACAGCAGATTGGATATGAGAGGCTGAAATAACTGATGCATGAAATTAAAGTTTAATATCAAAGGTTATAAAGGCAGAAGACAATGCACTAGAAGCTTTCAAGACAGTTGATACAAGTGAATGCATTACAGAAAACATTAATTGGTCAATTATGAAAAAGAAAAAAACAAATGAATCATACAAATATATTTTTGCATGCTCCATAAATTAAATATATTTTTGTATGATTAAATATATGCCCCATACAAATAATTAAATATATTTTTGTATGCTCCATATTTACTAGTAAGCCATGATCTACAAGCTTCTTACATGACACCAAGAATCAGAGTGACTCCCTGGAACTAGGGGTAACTGGGTAAGTTACCTTACCTAGTTAAAAGTTTTTTTTTTTTAACTAGGTTCCTATTGTCTTCGTGGTATGCAACTAGGGGCCTGACATAACTAGGTAAGTCACCTTAGTGGAAATACTTTTTAGCCTGAAATGCAGAGTAAATTTTTCCAAAAAAAAAACATATTGGTTTTCTAAAAACATATTTCTTAAAAGTTTTGTTAGCATGGTCAAGGTGAGTTGCCACCAGTGATAAAGTGAAACCACTCAAAAAAAAAAAAAAGGTGGCCAAGCAATGCAAAGCAAAGGTCATCTTGGCATGTCAACATAGTTGGGCTCAACAAAGCAATCATCTAAGGTTGATTCACCTTGGTTTCCTTACAGAAAATGAAAATTTTCTTAGAGTTTTCATTTTACATTTATGTATTTTACTTTTGACAAATGGTAAAGCTATATATTATTCGATAAGATTAACCAAAATACAAAGAAATGGTTGATGAAGGATCAACCATAGGGGAAGACCCTAGCAAATTACAAGAGACCCTCCCAGGAACAAACTTTTTGCATTTCACATCCCCTCTTAATTCTTGCCTTATGAATTGGTTATTGCCTCCTATTTTCTTCTTCATCTCTTGGGTTTCCTTGACAATAATTGGGTCAAATCCATACACTTTGCCACACCATGGTGGTATGACTGAACGCCTTGGCAATTTAGCTTTTTTATTTTTTCCAGATTTTATAATTACATATAAACAAGTAAGCAAATAGCTAAGGAAAAAAGAAATTATCAAACAATTCCAAAAACAATGATTATCCAAAATCCAAAAGCTTCAAAACAAGTGACAATGGCAAGTACAATTGGCAACAATACAACAAAAGTGCTACCAGTGGTGCCCACCAAGGGCATTGTGATGCCTTAGGTGTGTAGGTAACAAAAGCACCATAAAAAGTATGTTCCGATCAAGTGATTAACATCAAGTCACCTTGATCTCACTACAAGGTGATAATTACTTAACATGATTCTTTTTGCATTTTTGTACTTTATTTTCCTCCTTAATTCTTTCTACTAATTTTCTTTTTGACTTCTCTTTTCTAATTCATCTCTTCTTTTCCTCTAAGTACCAAGACATCCTCTTATTTTTCTTTTCCTCTTATGTTCCACATTGCGTTCTTCTCTTGTTATTGTTATTTAGTGAGTATTTGTGCATCTAGAATTCAATAAAAAGCAATTTGACAAAATTCAAATTTCTATGAAACTCTAGAATTTGATTTTCACTGAATTGCAAATATAAACAGGTTCTCTACTTGGGTGTGGAATTTCATTTCCACACCCAAACCCTTGAAAACGATTTCTGAATTGCCTCTCACAAAACTCATTCTGCTTTGTTAGTGTTCTATAATTATTAACTTGTGTTATATGGATCCTTATACGGATCCATCTCTATGTATATATATATACCAAATATACTACCTTCCAAAAATAAGATTTCTCCTTTCTCCTTTCTCCTTTCTAACATGGTATCAGAGCTTAGGGCTTGATCTAGATCGGAGAAGAAACCAAAAACCCCCTCAGCTGCTTCCTCAGCCGCGAACCCGCACCACATCCACGTGGATACATGCGTACCTGAACGCCTGGGTGCCGCGGACGTGTGCTTACCATGCTTGGCCACAGACACATACCGTTCAGTCGCGGACCCACACCACGCTCGTGTGGATACATGCGTGCCTGGAAACCTGGGTGCGGACAGACGCCTACATGGATACACACGTGCTTGGCCGCCTGCTGACACCTGAAGGTCTGGATGAGTCTCAACCTGAATGCCTGCTGATGCCTGGATGTCTAGACGAGTCTCAACCTGTATGCTTAGACTTGGCTTAGTCTGATCTACTGTCACCTAAGGTGGTGATATGATAGGTTGCTGGCAGATTGCTGGTTGTGCAGAAGGCGGCTGCTAAATCTACCGAGGTTGCTGGAGGTGGCTATTCCAACTAGTAGAATCTTGCTTGGTTGCTGGAGTCCCTGGTTGTGATGGCATTTCGAGACTCTTTGATCTGACCCATTACTGAACCTTATGTGAAGCTTAATGATTTGAACTATCACAGTTGGTCTTTAAGTTTTCTCACATTTGTGGCTGCACAAAGGAAAAGCAAGCACTTGACTCAACCCCCCATTGAGATCAAGAATCCGAGATACGATGATTGGTTTGCTGATAATGCCACGGTGATTACCTGGCTAGAAAATAGTATAGAACCTACTGTAGCCAAGGGGGTGATGATGCTCCAATCGGCCAAACTAATTTAGGATACACTGAAGCAGATGTATGTAGAAAAGAGAAATATCCTAAAAGTTTATGATGTGTATGAACAAATTTTCAACCTAAAAATGGGCAATCAGTCAGTTCAAGAGTACTATGGGATTATTCGGTCTCTATTTGAGGAGCTGAATGTGCTACAGTCTCTTACCACTGACTTGGTTACATTACAGAGATACAGGAATGACTTGCAAGTGGCTGCTTTCCTATCTGGTCTGCCTCAGGAGCTAGTGTCTCAGGTGCATGGACATTTGTTAGGAGAAGACACTACACCTGATTTGAAGACTGCCTTTGCACGAGTGCTGCATATCTCCAAAGTTGGAAACATAACAACTACTATTGGTCAAGATAGTTCAGCCTTGACTGTTAGAGGAACTCAAGGGAGACAGAGTGCCTAGTAATTACTTATGACTACAGGAAGACGTAGGGTTCCTTGTATTCATTGTGGGAAGACAAATCACAGATCTGAAAAATGTTGAGAAAAGTTTAATAAACCTACTTGGGTGAGGAATGTGATTAATGTGCATGATACTACTGTTGGAGGAGGAGGCAACTCCAGGGAAACGATAGTGATTATTTCTCAGCAAAAATATGAGAGGTTGAAGCAGACCCTGGGAACTGGTTTCTCAACCTATTGATGTTAACTTAGTCTCCTACAAGTAGGTCTTCACTGTGAAGTTTAGACCAAATGGGAAGGTAAAAAGATATAAGGCTCGACTTGTTGCTAGAGGATTTACTCAGGAGTATAGGGTAGACTATGCAGAAACCTTCTTTCCTGTGGCTCGATTGAACTCAATCAGGGTGTTATTGTCAATGGCGATCAACCAAAGGTGGGAACTTCACCAACTGGATGTAAATAATGTATTTCTAGGAAGTATCTATGGCCCAACCTCCTAGGTATATTTCACAGGGTGAACAGGTGGTTTACAAATTAAAGAAGGCAATTTATGGACTTAAGCAAAGTCCACGTGCCTGGTTTGAGAAGTTGAGTAGTGTCTTTTTCTCTAGAGGCTTCAGAAGGTGCACAATAGATCATTCAGTATTTATTCGCAGATCTAACAAGGAGTATATCATCTTTGCTATATATGTTGATGACATCCTTCTTACTGGAGATGATTGTGTAGGGATCAAGAAGACCAAGGACTACCTGGCTAAAGTTTTTGAAATCAAGGATCTAGGGCGACCCGGATACTTTCTAGGTGTGAAGTTTGCGTACTCCAAAGACAAGATGGTGTTATCTCAATGAAAGTATGTTGTAGATTTGTTGGCAGAAACTAACACCTTGGGGTGCAAACCTGAATCTACTCCAATTGAACAAGATCCCTCCTTTTGGGACACATCTACTAAGGAATTTTCTGATCCCAATAGGTACAAATGCCTTGTTGGGAAATTGATTTATCTTACTGTTACTAGGCTAGACATTGCATACACTGTGGGGTTGCTTAGCCAATTTATGCATCAACATAGAGTTGTGCATTGGTAAGGAGTTCAAAGAGTTTTAACATATATTAAAGGAACTCCAAGAAAAGGACTAGTATATCAAAAACAGGGGCATCTAGAAGTTGAAGCTTTTTCTAATGCTGATTTTGCAGGTAACAAGGATGAGAGGAAGTCCACTTCAGATTACTTAACATATATAGGAGGAAACTTGGTAACTTGGCGCAGCAAAAAACAAAGTGTCATATCTTGCTCTAGTACAGAAGTTGAGTACAAGGTAATGAGACTTACAAGGTGTGAAATGGTTTGGCTTAGATCATTGTTGAATGAGCTTGAGGTAGTGGTCAAAGTACCAATGGTGATGTACTGTGATAATCAAGCTGCAATTCACATAGCCAATTATAAGACCTTTCATAAGCGTACCAAGCACATTAAGGTCGATTGCCACTACATCAGAGATTTAGTCACTACAGGCATTATCCGCACTCCTCACATTTCATCCAGTGAAGAACAAGCTAACATCTTGACCAATGCCTTAAGCTGTAGGTCCTTTGATTTAATGTATGGCAAGCTAGGATTAGTTGATATATACTCTCCAGCTTGAGGGAGAGTGTTAGTGTTCTATTATTATTAGCTTGTGTTATATGGATCCTTATACGGATCCATCTATATATATATATATATATATATATACACCAGATGTACTACCTTCCAAAAATGAGATTTCTCTTTTCTCCTTTCTCCTTTCTAACATGCTCTACGACCACTGAACTCATTCTCCCCCATGACTAACTTCTCGTAAAGTCCAACACAACCACACTAAAGAAATGAAACCCTCTCCGCTCCTTGCACCTCAACCAATCCACCATCAACTCAAGCAATGGCCTCACAACCCTTGCTTGCACTATTCAAACATTGTTCTCCTTCAATGACAAACACAAAGTGTATGGAGCCATTGTCGTATCCTTTCCCCACACTAAAGAAATGCAACTCATTCTCCTTCATGACTGCCTTCTCATAAAGTCTAGCGCAACCACACTAAAGGAATGAAACCCTCTCTACTCTTTGCACCTCCACCAGTCCACCATCAACTCCAGCACTAGCCTCACAACCCTCACTTGCACTACTCAAACCTTGTTCTCCTTTAATGACAAACACAAAGTGTACAAAGCCATTGTCACATCCTTCTTTCCCCTCATTGCCCTAGCCTCCAACAAGTTCACCAATGGTGGGATTGCTCCAAACAAATTAATTGTCATACAGAGGTCATCATTCTAGCACAAGAGGGAGCAAGTAGCATTCTCCCTAGCAATTGAGGACCCACCATTAAACATGGAGAACAATGATCAAATCACGCTTGCAGCAACAATGGGTCCTTTGTTCTTATCACAAAGGGAGCAATCGAGGATCATTGAGATGCCCTACTCTTGGAGTTGCTTATCAAAGGAGGAGACGAGAGCAATAAGGGGTTTATGAAAATTGTTTGAAAATTGAGAAAATTGTTTGGTTTACAAAAATTGTTTGAAATTTGTATTTGAACTTGTATTAGGGTTTAAGAAAATTATGACACTTGTATTCAATAGCAAAAAATTGGTTACTGTTGCCAAAAGAATTTCACACATTTTTATTAAAGTAATAGAATTCATTTAGCCAATGAAAATTGACATTTCATTATAAATTAATGATTATGGATAAATAATGATTATCGTATATAAGATTAATTGACATTCATTATTATTTTTACACATTACTGGTATTATAGATCAAGCTAATTATACTAATATACAAATTAAAAATCAAAACTAATTGATTTGAATTTTGTTACTTTCTTAGGCATGCACAACACAAATTTCAAATTTTATCATTTTTCTACACATACACAAACACTCAAATTTCAATTTTCTTCAAATTCCAAAAAATTTAATTTCTATCAATTTCTATTCTCTACTAAAATTCATTTTTTGATAGAGATTCCTTTCCATCAAATTTTGTGTGCACAAACAGATTCCTACACTTTTTCATGTGCTCTTCTTATTCACATATATGTCAATTGGTTTTCCCATTTTGGTTCTCTTCATATTTCTTCTTTATGTTTACAATTAAAGTCTTCCTTCTTTTCTTGCTTTTTGATAACTTTAAGTATTTGTTTTTGCATAGAGTAGCTAGAAGAAGGCGCCCATAATAGAAATGTGCAAAATATAATATTGTATATTTCTATGATTTGTAGCTTAGTTATTATTTGATTATATTATCAAATAATTGAGTTAATGAAATTTTATTTTCAGAGTATATATGCTTTACGTTTTTTTTATAATCTGTCACCTTGCTTCAATTAGGTTGTTGCCTCACCTCTTGCCACGGGCATAAGGAATAACACCTGACCATTGGCTTTTTCGATAATTACTTTGAGTTACCATTTTGAAAAACTAGTTATCATCTTTTATGTGATTTTTGAGAACTAATTTCTATATATAAATAGCAGTTTTAGAAACTTACCAGGAGAATGCACTCGCAGGACGAAACTTTCCTTGGCAATGTCCCAAACAGCCAGTGAGTTGTCGGTAAGCCCCAGAACAACGTAAGAATCTCCCTGCAAGACACAACATAACGTAATTCAACAGAGAGAAAGGGGACTAGTTAACATGGGCCCGCACTCCGTACCTCGACGAACAAAGCGTCTAGGACCCAGTGATTGAATCTCGGTAGTCCACACTCGAGCACGAAATCAACAACCGGATTTCCATCCTCAGTGACTGCCTCTTCGGAGCCGGCACAAACGCTAATGCGAAACAGCTTCACTCTCTTCTCTCCATAAACCGCAATTCTAGAAGCAGGACAGCCGCCGTCGCCTGCTATCCCATGAACTCGGATGCCGTCGAACACGTGGAACGAGTTCAACAGGTCCCCGGTCCCGATGTCGTAGACTAGAATCTCCGATCCCGTGCCTGATCAGAAGGAGATGACGAATTAAACCGAGAAATCACCGATGAGAGAGAGAGAGATGACAAGAGGGAAGGGGGAAATCTTACCGGCAAGGAGGAGAGGAAGGGATGAGGGATGGGACGGAGGGAACTGAAGGAATGCGAGCGCGGATATCTCCCCGAGATAGGAGCCAGCACGGAGACGCCATGAGTTGGTCTGCTTCCCCGCCATGGACAGGGTGCCGTGTCTGCGGTTGGAACGGAACCGTGGGGTTTTTGAGAAGGGTTTTAGGATGTTGCGCTGACCGGGTTTAGGATCCTGGGACCGGAGCCCCGAATATCCGCTGGAGTATAATTAAGGAGAAATTATTTTCGGATGATACTCATATTTTTATCTTTAAAAAGTTATTATTACAACAATAACAACAACAGTTGTAGTCTTATTACATGAGTTTGATCAGGTGAATTTTTTTTTTTCAAGCATTTATATCTATTATCAATTTTTTTGATTAAAACTTTTCTTATAATTTTAATTAGCCTAGTATTTTTCAAGTCTGCTACTATTTCTTCTAATTTCTTATACACTAATTAATTTTTCGCGTATATTTCATCGGCTCCAGTGAATGTAATCAAACCACCCAACCGATTTATTAAAAATATATTATTATTTACCGCTAACAAATTTTATCCTTATTTTTAAATAGATGGTAAAGATGCATTCCACACGTGCAGCGAGCTGCGACATACCACCACGTCTGTCATGCAACATGTTCGACGATTGTAACTAGCCAGCGTAAAGTATGTCAATCCTGGGGTGCATGGGTTATCTTTGCACGTAAATACTTTAACTATCGATCTAAAAGGTTCTATATATGAGACTATGATCACATCCTTCTCCATCCTTTTGTATCCTTCCTCCCTCTACTCTCTCGAGTCTCAACATACACAAATGGATGAACTCAGGTACATGACCTTCTTGAGAAGAGAAAATGAGGAAAGAAAACTAAAAATTTTGAGACGCACGACCCATTCATCGTCGTCCTTACCTGCATTCAATCGCACGCTCATTCGTCGTAACCCTTCATGCAACCATTCACCCTTGCCCTCACATGTATTTTGTTGTGTTTCTCTTTTTTGGTATGTCGACAACTGATGGATCCCTTTTATCTTTCGAAATGTCGAAAGGAGATTCGATACATTAAAAGGATTTGAGTAAATAGAAAGAGAAGAGGAGGACATAACCATCCAAAAATTTAATGATTCATTTTCAATGATTTCAAAAATGATTAATGAAATTTCATTTTAATATTTATACTTCGTTAAACTCAATAAATAATGTATGATAAATTTCTTTAAATTTTATTAAATTCTTAAACATACACAAACATTCGTTTATAATTTATCTAACTTTTTTTTCTTAATTTTTCCTTACTTTCACCTTCATTCTTGTCAAATTCCAATTAAACAAACGAAACCTTCAAGTGAAAATTACAAGGGGATGTTTCGGCCCTAAAAGATATCCCAATTAAAAAGATTTAATGAAATCAGTTTGAATTTGAATACTTCAATGGATAGACCATTAGTCGAAAACATTACAGTGAGAAGTACCGCACTAGACAACTCAATGGAACAAATGTTTCCTTTTTGACAAAAAATAATTTCAGTATCGTGATACTTATGCCTATATTCCTAAGAAAATGTGTTTATCAACAAATGCATAAATTAATTTTCATTGCTCTCGTCGGTCGAAGAGAACATTTTCCATTCCACTTCCACGAACGAAGCACAAATTGGGATCGTTTTCTCATAAATTAATTCGACGGGTGGTCGCAAAAGATGCATGATGGAGGGAGTAATGCCGCTATTATTTCTCCGTACAAACAATACAACATCAACCGCTCAGCATGCTTCGTGGTTCAGTTAACGAAATATTTTACGGTAGGTCATACTGAACACAAGGAAATGAACGCAAACACATTTGGTTGCGAGGAGTGATCTTTATAACAGGGAAATGTTTCCAAGCCCTAGAACCCACTACAGGAAACACATGCTCAAATGCATAAAACACGCGTCGCCCTTCAACAAAGCAAGTCGATATGAAAAAGAGAGAGAGAGAGATTTGGCAGTGAGTGTCTGCACATTTTACGTGAAACGATCCAATCTTAGGACAAGCAGATAGGTTTTGGATATGCTACAATTACCTGAAGTATATGGATACGAGGGGAATGTCGATGTCATTGTCATCGTCATCCTCGCAGGCGACAACGACGTCTAGGTGATTCCTGTACGGGGGAATATCAATCTTAGCAACCTCCTTTGCCACATCTACAACCTTCCTGTCCATCCTATCCCTGTGCCTGGGAAACATGCTGTTGTAGAGCAAGGAGGCACCACACGAGATGCTGTATGCACTCAGCCCCTTGTTCTTCAACCATCGGAGGAGCTCCCTCAATGTGAGGTTCTCTCTGATGGTCCAACGATCCCAGACGGTCCACTTCATATCTTGATGTTTGATTACTTTTGGTGGTACCGGCTCGGCAATGGAGAATAGAGGAAGGGCCAGGTTCACAAACGTGTTTCGGTAATCATTTACCTGGTGCCCACCTGCAATGACCTTGTACAGTTCCAAACAAACAAGTCCCGTAGCCATTGCAGTAGATGTTGCAATAGCAGGGATTATTCGGCCAGCAATGAACTTGGCCTTCAACTTATCAACTTCTTGAACGCCATAATTCCTTGCACGCATGTTAGCCAACCCCGAAATGAAGTCCATGTGGAAGTTTGTGTCGTCATCCTGTGAGATAAAATTAGTATCACACAAAAGTAAGATAATGATAAAATACGTTAACGAAACCAAAGATAATAATATACATAACCTATGTATCTAAATCTCAATATAATTATCTTTAATTGCGTGGTGTGTGATACAGTCATAGATAGAGTATACTCGAAGAAAAGTTCACTGGGAAATAGCATATTATCAAAAGTCGAAATTTGGATTACAAAGATGTTTTATCAAGAAAACTAGATATATCACCTTTTCAAATTGAATTGGCTTCATCCGGTACCCTTGTGGCAACTTCTTGGCACAAACCTCCAGTTTTGTGATCAGCTCCTTGATTACAGCATCATCATCATCACCAGAAGCAGCTGAGAGACTTGTGGCCTTCTCATCTGTGACAATCTTCACACCTTCCACTGGCTGGAAATCAGGAACTATCACTGCCTCAACAGAATCAACAAATTTTGATGGATCTGTTGCCCAGTGAGGAATGGCAATTCCAAAAGATTCAGCACGTAGAATTGACCCAGCCATGACAAAGTTAAGATGAGTGGTATCCTCAGCTGAGAACTGCAATGGCCTTGGGAAGCGCTTGGGTGCGGTCCAAAATGGTGTACCAGTGCTAGTTATAGAATCCTCAGGAAAAGTGAATGTTAGTTGCTTTACACGATTTGAGAAGTAGTCTTCAAAACTGGAAAAAAAGAGACAACAAAGTTAATCTTAACTGTTAATAATGACAAATGTAGTTGACATATCCTCCTTCACAATTGTCATTTCTCAATTCCACAAAGAAAAAAACTTAGGAAGTAAAATAACTTGAAAGCACTGGCAATAGAAAAAAAGCTTCAGAAATTACCTCAACCGGGCCCAAATAACACAATCTTGAAATGTTACACATTTCTCCTTATCAAGGCATTCTAAAACACGTTCAAGAATATCTCTAGTTTGTGCATCACCAGCATTTCTCATAGAACATGTATACTCAGTTGGGTTTGACAGGAAACTATTTACTTCGGTGGGTATCTTCTCAAGTAAACCCTCAAATTCAGAACGAGCCCATGTAAGGCAATGATCAATATTGTGAGGGAAGGAATGAAGAGTGCACATTGGTGCCTGTTTCTCAGGTGGATCTCTTGATGCACCGTAATTCTCTGTCAGATGAGGTATAACCATTTGTGTATTGCACTTCGCACCAAGAGTTCCAGATTCCAGAAGTGGCTTTTGAAAATATAAGCACTTCTGATCTATGTACATTCTTGCATTAACATTGTCCAGTGCATTAATAACTACATTCAGATTCTCCCAGAAAGAGTCATCAAAAACATTTTCCGTCTCCAGGCATGCTCGAGTTTGAAGGGCTTCTATGTGAAGATTGGGATTTATTGTGCTAGCAGAAGATGCGGCAACAGTGGATTTTGCCTGACCAATATTCCAATCACGAAAGAGGAACTGACGACTAAGATTGCTCTTCTCAATAACATCATCATCTGTTATTGTCAATTTCCCGTGTTGACTGCAGCCTACTCCCATCAAGGCAAGGTTCTTTAAGAACTCACACCCAAGGGCTCCAGAACCTACCACAAAAACCTTAGCTTCTTCCAGTATTTTCTGAAGTTTGTTTCCAAACACAGAAATTTGTGCATCATATCGACTGTTCTGTGGCTCCAAATCACTGGGCCCTAATGGTGCAGTAGGAAGAGACTCTATAGAATCAAAGTAGAAGAACTGGCGCAAATACAAAAACAAATCATCAAAATTAAGACTTTTGCTTTGAAAATGAAGGACAACAATTACCACACAAATTGAATAAAATTTCTTCCAAGTTACGTTGCAATGTTAAACAAACTAGATCACACTAAAAACTCACCTGAAATAAAGGATGAAACTTTCCAGAGCATGCTTTCACAACCTCTTGACCAACAATTCCACCAAACATTGCAGCCATTGGATTCAAAATTGCTCTGGAACCATTAGTAAAATGACGTAAAATTTTTTCATTAATTTGTTCTAATTTCTCATTCCCCATGTTCTCATTGATCTTAGTAGTTAAGTCTATCATTCTATCAATATCATCCTCTAAACCAGCAGCAGGAAAACGTCCCATTTCTTGAATGAATCTATCCAAAGCTTGAAATGCAAGATGCAATAATGGTGGATGGTCAAACTTGGAATAATCACCCAACAGAAATTCCCCAGGATCCTTAAGTGCATCCTTTAAAGATTTGAATTGTAAGACCTTAGGTTGCTTAACCTGTGTAACTATACCGCCTGCCTTGTAAAAACCAAAATTTGATGTATCCTCCTCAAGAAAAAAGGAGTACGGTCTTGCATTCTTAACTTTTCTAGGTTTTCCATCATTTAACTCAGTCATACCCCGCACTTCAGAAAACACAACAAGATCTCCATCCTGAAACTCAAGGCGCTCATCATCAACACACGTTACCAGTGCAAGTTTGTCATTGCTGATAGATGCTACGATACCTGTATGTGGTTCCTCACCATCAACATCGTGTATGGTGAAGTCAGGTCCAAAGTCGCAAAATACACTACCAAAAAGTCCCCGGACCTCAGATTTGATGAAGGAAATTGGAGGTTTCTGTTTACGACAGTATTCATCAAACTCAATTGCTTTTTCCAAGCCAACATCTGTAAAAACCACAGCCTGCAGCATAGAGAAATTATATCAAAATGTTAAATTAGCAATGAACCAATTAAACAGTCAACTGGAAAAATATAAGACAGAAAATCTGCCAAAATTTTCTACATTATTAAAGATATTTGCAACACACTTTTATACAAGATTGCTACAATATTTCATAACTTGATCACTCCTTTATACTAATATCAAACAGTCTGCAAACTCATCTATAGAGATCTATGATTCTCAGTCCTTGCTAAGGTGATAACATTTAGTACTACTCATTCATAGCTTCATTTTCTTTGAGTTAATGATATTCCAACTATACTGGCACTTACAAAACTGAAAAATCATATTAGTCGGGTAGTAGGAGAATTGAAGAACAAAGACCCATCTGAAATCCCATACCCCTTCATTCGGCAAAGAAATGAACCTTGCTTGCAAACAGATTAAAATTCCCTAGCACATCAATTTTGATGAACACCATTTTTGGCAACATTCCTTGGTTAACCAAAAGACAATTGAATGGGCAATCAATACTGTAAAATAGCAAGGCAAAAGCATCACCAGTGGATCATATGGAATGTTTTCAAAACTCAACCCAAGGTAACAAAAATGTAAGGGGTTCAACATAACAGAAACAAATAAATATGGTACATAGAGTAGATAGTTGAAACAGGATGCACATTACAAGCACAGAAAACAACCATGGGCCTATCATACCTGAAACTCAGAAAGCTGTTCTTTGGTCAACTCTGTTGTTAGTGTAGAAAGAGCCACTGCATTGTTGAGTTCCTGCAGCTTCTGGATGCAACTAACAGCCCGGTTTTTACCAACATCATTCTCTGAAAGGAAAAAGTTGCTTGACAGATCCCAATGATGTACATCCCTTTCATCATGTAGGGTGACTGATTTGACACCCGCAAGAACAAGATTCTTAGCTGCATCGTAGAGTGAGAAACTGAACTCAAACCAATGATCACAAATTGAAGATCAAAATGGAAATAAACAGAAGAAAAAAAATATCAAATGTGATTTCAATATTTCAGATTGTGACAAATTTCATGTGCACATAAGTTTATTCCCACATTACTTAATTTGTATTTATCTTCTCAATGTGGCATATAGAGATTTTATGTTTATCAATGAAGTCATTCAACTTCCACCCATTTCTCGTGTTCTCATGTAGCATTAGAACTTAGGTTTTAAAAGTGCAAAAAGTATCAAATATCCAAGTATGGAAAAAGAAAACACTAACCACCACTCTCCTTTTGACCACCAATGACCTAGCTTCTAGGTCATCAATGCCCTCCTATGTCTATGCCCTTCTTCTACCATTGGCTCCGCACCTATATTCCTTCCTCCTCTATCTTGCCCATCATGGCAGCACCAATACTACCCCTAGCCTCCACCACTACCAATTCCTCTTTTGTTGTTGCACCAATAATAACTACACCTAGGATGTCACTACCACCACAGGTCTCCCTTCCTCCAACAGTCATGGGTAGGTGTAGCCTCCTTTGGATCTCTCTCTCTAGCTGATGCCACTATCACTTGCATTGAAAACACCGTCACACACCACTCTAACCATCTCTAGTAGTCTTGTTGACCTTGTCAACCCTCTTCTTGCTTCAGTGATGGGTTCACTGAAAAAGAAAAGAAAAAAGGAGAGAAAGGAAGAGAGAGAAAAACAAGAAAGGAGAAAAATTATGTAAAAAATAAAAATGATGGAAGTATAAAAAAAAATCACAAAAAATTTATGAGGGTAAATCACATCTATCTACTTCCTTCCTAAGGATATCTATTTCACTACATTAGATTGTGTCATTTGATGGTTAATTCATTATTGTTGATATAGTTCTTCCTAGACTTATCTCAAATTATTCTTTTTACTACTACTTTTTCCACAACAACCATTACTACCTTTTGCTACTACTACTATTACAACTTATTTTTTATATTTCTTTATGTATTTATTGTTTTCTTCGATGTTTAAGTTTATTGAATTTTTTAAGTCTCTTGCAAATTAGATGCTCCAACTTGAGGGAGAGTGTGAGAATTATTATGTGTATGTGAGTTTAGTTTCACATTGTTTGATTTGTATTTATCTCCTTTATGTAGAATACATATAGAAGTCTTATTTTGTTAATGAAAGCATTCAACTTCCACCCATTTCTTGTATTCTCACATATATAATATTCAATACAAATTACGTAAGATGACTTGTTGCACATCGTGCAATTTAATTGTGTGAGAGAGAGATTCGCATCACTACAACCCAAAAGCATAATTGCATTATTGTTACATTGATGACATGAATTCTGACGTTACTAAGCATCAATACACCAAGAAATTTAACAAGGGCCTATTAGTTGGTTGCTCACCCCCCATCTAAAAAATAAGACAAATGTATAATCCATTTTCTTATTATTCTAAATTGATATTATGCAATTATGTGATTCAAAAACTATTTAAACACTAGGATTGAAATGTTTACATAATATTGAAATATATTGAAAACAACAAGATAACAACAAACTGTTGTGAGATAAGACCATCAAAATAAAAGTTACCAACAAACAATCTAAAATGCATATATTAATATTTAGTATAGACTCCGGATTTATCCATATAAAATCAGGATCCAAGAAAGATCCAATTAAGCAAATACAATCTGAGGATTGTAAACTGTGTGAGAAAGGAAGGCAGAGATGTCTAGTGACATTCTGATTCAAATATTAAGAAAATCATATTTCAAGGCAATAGCAATCAAAATACAAGTAGAAACTTCCTGATCTAGAGTTTGAGAAACTGTTAGAACAATGAACATGTTAAGAGTAGTAAAAAGGTTCCTAGTGATTTCGCCCAAATAGTGGTGCATGTATCATCACTAGGGAGGTATAAACCCTAGTAGCTGAACTTCTTTTCATGCAAGGGGATGATAGGTTGGGGCTGATGGGGTATTAGACCTCACATGATTTTTGCAGAAAAAGTTATGTATAATATGTAATTTTTTTAATGGATTTTCGTCTAATTTACCAAAGCATGTGATTCCCATCTAACCATTTCAATCAAACATTACCAGATATCATATGGACTTTTCTTCAAATGATCTTTTACACCTTGGTGTGGAGCTTGACTCATACATTTATGACATACACCATGATGATGAATTTCTAGATATAAAAGTAATTGATGCTTTAGGACGTTCAAAGGTTTCCAGATGAAAAGATATCTTGTATCCTTTGATTTATTTTCTTATTCAGTTGATGTTAATATTACCGATTGCCATTGTGACAATGGAGAGGTGCTTTCTGCAATAAATATTGTAAAAACACAATTGCATAATCAAATGGACGACCATTGGATAAATGATACTTTAGTTGCATTGAAAATGATATATTTGATAATGTTAATGATACGATGATACTTATAATGACGATAATATATTATATTATTAATACTCAAGTATCATCCAACAAGAATTCTAATGCTCGACGAGGACCAACAAAAAGAAAAACGAACATCGAGTTACAAGTGCATCCCACGGAACGAAATCCTTTGAAATTACATGCATAGCTGCTTTACTGCAAGTCCACTAAAACATCGAACACAGCAAGAAAAGCAACAGTGCAAGAAATAAACCTCTGAAAAAATCTCCAATTATTGATGAAAATCTCAACATACAAAAAAGAAAGAGAGAACGCAAAATTCAGATTAGATGAACTCACCAATCTCGGCCCCAAGACCATTGACACCAGAGATGAGCACGTTGGATGCGAACAACCTCCTCATAGTCTCCCTCCCATAGACAGCGAGCTGCCTACTGTGGAGATCCTCGTCGATCTCCCTCACATTGCCACTACCATTCACAACGACACTTCCGCTGTTCTCCATCTTCACTGCTGCCCTCCTGCGGCAATAAGTATAGCTACTGTTGTGGTTTTTGTTGATACTGGAGTTACTGTCGGCGTTCTCGACGGAAGAGCAGGAGATCAAGCAAGTCCTCACCGGTTTCTTCGACAGAGACGACAAGTCAATCTCCTCGCCTTCTATCTCTACTTCTCCTGAAGCATATAGTAGATTTCGCTGCGAAGTACAAAAAGCAGCAAGAGAATTGTAGAATTCTGGACGGGAGTAGATGATTCCACCACTGATCTGAGCGTCGTGGTGAGGAGAAGAAGGATAAGTAGAAAATTTGTACCGATCAATAGAGGAGGCGTGGCGGTGGAAGCGTCTTCAATCTTAGGAAGGAACTACGCTAGGGTTTGAGATAGGTGGGGATGAAGCAGGCATCTGGAACATTGCCCCTTTTTGGCCTCTCCACGCCTCACCCTCGTGTCGGGACGGCAAGCTTTTATAGCGTCGTCAACGCGATAAGATGCTCCAGCAGCAGCTCCCCCAGGTGGATCGGTCGGTTTGGGATTGCTTGGGTGGGTCGGTTGGTTTGGGAGAGGGGAGGTCTGGATCGTTGGATCAAAATCACGGTTTCAATGTCGGTGGATAATACTTTTTTTAAACAATGTTAAGGCAGTAAATATATTAAAAAAATTATCGGTTAGAAGTACGAAGGGAAAGTTCGGAACAAGTCAAAATATAATAAAACAAAAAATTAGTTCAAGTTATTTTTTTAACTAACAAATCGTAGAATAAATATTCTATTGAATATCAAGTTGATATTCTAATATGCTCCTCTAAAAATAAAATTATTTTTATTTAACAAGATGTGCCAAAAAAAAGATAAGGCAAGAGAACATAAACAATTTGGGATAATTTAAAATTCTCTTCGGAAAAAATATAGAAAACCAAAAGTAATAAGCCATCTGGAAGAATAATCCTCTTTTCCTTAAACAGAAAACCTCAAAATTCAACAAAAAGTTTGAGGTTAACAAAAAAAGAAAACATCGTGTGCTTTAAATGCAAAGATTGCGTGTGTAACAACTAACATCTTCCCTCCAACCTGGTAAGGTTTTTTTCTTTATTTGTCGTTGATCATAAGTCAAATAAAAGGCATGGCTTTCAAGAGAGAATAAACTTTTCAATTGTGCAAGTAAAGATTATTTCTAATACCCCTAATTAAAAATAGAGAATACCAATGAGGCGTATGAATTTCAGCAATTTTCGTTACATAATTTTAGAATCGGTTGTAATTCAATTGAATGCAAAAACAACTTATAGCAACCAATACAAATGACACACGATTGTTATTGTATGTAATTTAAAAGTGTAATCTTAAAAAGAGTCGCATTATTTTACAACTTTTAATGTACGTTTGTTTGGTGCTTCAACTACTTCACTATTAATTAGAGTAACGCAAAAAGGTATAACGATGGAAAGTAGTTTCCAAAGTTAGAGTCGTAAATTGAGGAATATTGTTTGTTTTGCGAGAGGTTAAATGAAAGTGATGGAGTAGAAACTTTCCTTGAATTCCCAAATTACCCCTAACGTGGGGGAAAAAAAGAAAATATGAAAAGAGAAAAAGAAAATGAAAGAGTAAGAAAAGAATAATAATAATAATGTATAATTATTTTTTAATAACTTTTAAATGCATGAATAAGTTTAAAATAACATCAACATATGAGGTGAAATAATCCAATATACATATGTCAATAATATGCGTGATTATATTTTTTTATAATTATTTATTTATTATTAAAAAATCATATATAAATTTTTGCGAGGAAATTTTTTTAAACTTTGTCTTAAGGGAGACGTTGAAGTCAGTATAGAACTATTAGAAAAAGGATATATCAAATTAGGGTTAAGAGATGAGAAAGAAATCGATATTTTCTGAAAAGCAAGATGATCATTTTATAATTAGCTACTTTAACAATAAGTATTTAAGTAGTCACATCTAAATTATTTTAAAAGTGTGACAACGATTTCTCTTCAAAAGACCGATATTACGGAGATAAGCATACATTTTGAACTAAATGTACACCATGATCTTTTTCGCCGTCGATATAGAATTATTTTCTATATTATCATAATCTATTATGTTTCAATCAATCAATAGTCTCATTAACACATACGCCTAACAATCACATTATCCACACGTTTAAGAATTATGACGTAGGTCTTAAGTTACAGATTAAACTAAACTTTGATATCATTTGTATTACAATTTAGACTATCATTCCTCCCTAAAAGAGTCGATTCTATAGAAAAGGATACTCATTCCTAATTAAGTACATATTATGATCTCTCTTTGTTATCAATGTGAAACTATTTTTTATAATAAAAATAAAACTATTTATTTAAACAACTTAAATAACCAAACAAATACATCCACCAATGTTAAATATCAAGTAATGCAACGTAGATGATTTGAAAGTTGTAGAGAACTGACAACGAGACACACCTCTACCCTCTTTTTAAAACTTTGTGACGGAGCCCCCTCTCTCTCTCTCTCTCTCGTTTTAGTTGGTACTTCCTCCTGGAATTCTCCTTCCATGGGTTTTTAAAAGTTTTTCTTTAGCAGTCTACGATTTTTGCAAGTAAAGACCAATTCTAATATCCCACTTGGGAAGTAGATAATACCAAGGATGCATTTAGTTGGTGTTAACTCCAATGATTTTCACTGTGTTGTGTAGTTCTAAAGTCAATTGCATTCTAATTAAATACAAAAATGATCTGTAGTAACGAACGCAAACGACACATAGCGATTACCACAGGCACAAGTTATTTTTAAAGCACCGATTTTAGGTGGCTTCATATGTAATCAGAAAATATCATATCAAAAGGTGCTACATCTAAAAGCGCATTGTGTTCTCCAACTCATACAGCGTATTTGTTTCGTGTTCCAGTTACTTCGCTTTCGATCAAGACAATACAAACAGGTGTGACGTTAAAAAAGTAATTTTCGAAATTAGAGTTGTGAATTTAGAAGCATTGTTTGTTTTACAGTAAGCTAGATGGAAGTGGTAGAGTGAAAAATTTTCTTGAATTCTAAGGCCACTCTTGACATAGAAAATAAGGGAAAAAGAGAAAAAAAAAGGAAAAGAAAATTGATAATACATAATTTTTAAATTTTTACTAACTTGAAAAGTAATATTTTAAATTATATAATATATATTAATATTTTATTAAATATCTACGTAACATGTAAAATAATTTACATTACATGTAAAGGTACAATTTATTACAAGTAATTTTTAACAAAAAATTGTAATACATTAACTTTTTTTTTGTTCTACACTCAAATTACTAATATACTTTATTATTCAACATTATTAACAAGTTTTTGAGATAAATCATTAATATTTACTTTAACTAATATTTAAATATATATATTTTAATTTACTATTCTAACGAAATTTTAAAGAAAAGAACATGTTAAAATAATATTCATTTATGTATTAAATAGATGTAATGTATATCTTCGTAAAATGATAAAATAATATTTAATCACTCCAACTGTATCGTAAAATATATTAATTCAAGTAAATTTGCATTGAAACTCTCTTTCATTTCAGCTGGAGCTTCCACGCTTGTGTGGTAGGGATTCTCCCGCCGTGCGTAGGTTTTTTAAGTTATTCTTTTGCAATCTAAGATTTCTGTAAGAAGTGCGTAGATTTCCGTGGGTATCTTTTTCGAAATAGGTAAGATTTATAAGGTAAAGCAGGTAGACATTCTGACGAAAATAGATAAATTCACAACGACATCTGGTCTGAGAATAATCCATAACAACTTACTTGCAAAAAAACGAATAATTAATCAATAACAACCCAATCGAACACAAGCACGGGACAAATTATCAAAGACAAAGTTATTGTGTCCTTAATTAAAGCATGCGGAAGACGCCCGTACCCTTCGTCCACAGCCTTGGCCTCAGCTTCGTCTCACGTGAGACTCTTCGAACCCGGTCCTTATGACAAATCCTAAACCTTAAAATTTAAATCATATATACCCTGTCAGATAAAAATAATTTAATAATCAACAACAGTAAACTTAAACCTTAAATCCTAATTAAACAAACAACAATAAATCTTAAACCTTGATTAGATCCATTAATACAAGCACAAGAAAACAATCCATCAGACATTTCTGTGAGAAGTACGTGCGTAGGTTTCCATGGTACCTATTTTGAAAAGGTAAGAGCTGTAGGAAAAGCAAGTAGCATGACATTCTACCGAAAATTGATATCCAGCGGTTTGATTTAAGGAAAGAATTGATTCAACGTCATGAATCTCTGGTCCGAGAGTAATCGATAACAACGTACTTGCAAAAAGAAAAATTGAATGACAACCCAATTACCGGAGAAATTACGGAATGCGGAAGTTCGTGTACATGCAGTCGCTTATCAAAGCAGCAGGCGTCTGTACTCTGCGTCCAAATCCTCGGCCTCCTTCAACGCCCGCCTCATCCTCGTATCACGTGAGACTCTTCCCGGGACGAATCGGGTCAATGCCTGGGTGGCCGCCGCCGCTCGAAACCTTTCAATCTTCTTCGCGCGCTTGTCTGCCGTCACCATCAGCCGGAAGAGATGGTCGTGGTCCTCGTGCAACGTAATCACCCACTGCGTCCACCGCCTCTCGTTCGCTTCGTCGTCAGACGACGTGCTCGCGGTGTCTTCGTCGTCAGACGACGTCCTCGTGTTGTCTTCGTCATCAGACGACGGCGTCGTGTCGAGGGAATGCACTGGGCCGGCGAGGTTGGCGAGGCTGCGCCTGACGACTTCCATCATCGCCATCGCCTTCCTGTGGTGCATACGTCGGACGCCGGAGTCGATGGAAAGCAATTCAAGAAAGGGGGAGGAGACGATGTCCCGTCGCAGAGAGTCCAGCAGTCTACGTAGGATGCTGCTCATCGCCCTTCGCTCGTTTTGCCCGATATCGGAGGGCGTCGTCGTCTCGTTCACGAAGGTGCCACCAGAAGAGTTGGAGGTCGCCATCGCTGCCAGGTCAATGGACCGCTGCTACTGGTGAAGGCTAAATATTCTTATTAATCAATCAACGGCTGGAACGAAAATATTTGAATTTAAACTCGAATATCCTTTTTAAAAAAAAACCTCAAACGATAAATGGTAAATTTCTTTTTAGAAAAGTAAAATGGTAGATTTATACGTTAACTTTCAATAGCTTATAACGTTTTGTTTTAAATTTTAAATATTATCAATCAATGGACGAGAGGAACGAAGGAATATTTGAATTTTAACGTTTTGCTTAAAAAATATCACCCATATCAGAAAAAAGTTTTCTTGCTGGTAAAATATAAAAACAAGTGGCCGTTCAGCCAGAATTTTAAAACGGAGAAAACTATATTATAGGTTAACTACTTATATAATTGGATTTTAATTTTAAAAGAATAATTAAAAATGCGAGTTGTCTTTGAAAATGCTCACTATTCATATGCGTTTCAGATACTATATCACAGATCAACTATTTCTATAATTAGATTTTAATTTTACATCAAAACTAATTTAGAATCTGTGCTAAGCGAATCGAGCTTTTCTTTTGAATTTTTAGATTCCAACATGAAGTGGAGAGAATTACAATCTACTCCATTATCAAATATGGCCGTAACAATATTATCTATTATTGTATTTGGAATTGCAAGGTGGCTACAAGATTAGTCGCAGGCACAACAGGAGTGACGAAGGCCAAATGACATTTCAAGCATATTGAACATCAGTAATTTTATTAGAAGAGATTAAATTAATAATATTGAAGAATACCAAGATAATATTCAAAAAACTACTTAGTCATAATCAAACAATACTAAGAAGATTTGCATAAAGAGAATGAGGGAGAGAAAGAAGAAATCATCTGAGAATGGTAATCTATGATTATTAAGTAAAAAAAATTAAATATCACGCGAAATCGAGTAATCAATGCACATGTGTTTACCATTTCCTACACAGATATTACACCAAGAGGATGATATCCTCTTCAACCTTTAGTCTTATTAAGAATTTTATCATGATTAATCAAGTAAAGATTTTAAACTTTACGAGAGTAATAAATATTTCAATGTAATTGAAGAAATTAAATCTAACAAGATTTGATAATAAAAAAAACTATTCAAAGAAATATTATAAGATCACCGTAAAAGTAGGGGAGGGGGCCTGAAAAGTCATCGGCAATATTTGATTTGAATTTTTTTTTGGCAAGAGTAACTCCAACAAGGTTATACAAAACATTTTTTTTTAAAAATAAAATCAATATTTTTAGAAAATTGACGTGTACATTCTCTATCTTACCCCTAGGTCCCTTGCTAAACCCTCGCTCAACCCCAATCGCGAACCGCCGTCCCCGAAATACCCCCGAAAGGGAAACTCTAATGCGGCGTTAAGAGACAAACCACGCACAACACAAGCTCGCCGCTGTCTACCTCCTCGCACTTCTTTCTCTCTTGGCTGTCGGTGGCGGCGGCGTTCTTCTCTTCCGCTTCCGCGCTACAGGCACAAGGAGCGGAGGTGAGTGAAACTGTCGCCCAATCGGTGCTCTTTCCGTTGTTCATGATGTCGATATGATGTTTTCTATGCCTTTTTTTTTTTGTTTCCGTTGGAAACGGGTGTGCTTTGGTTGTTGGAGGAGGTCAAGGCATCGAGTAGGGTGAGTGAGGCGAGGTAGTGGGAAGAACGAAAATCATGTGTAGTGATCGCCTCCTTTCGTAGGAGTTAGTTAGTTTCATTAGTGGGCTTGTTTTGTGAGGAGAATGACGGGAAGGAAACCGTCTTCTCTGCTATGGACGGATTTGCTTCTGATTTCTGGTCTTTGAATTGTGACGAGATTCAAGAATTGTGAGCTATTTTTTTGAAATTCATTTTATCGATTTACGTAAACTTTTCATATGACGTTTATTTTTGTGTCATCTCATCATATTGTATTCCATAGAATGGCATTAAACATTTAGCCCCCTAACAACTTTGTGGCGACGCTGTTCTTATATAAATTTCTTTTGTTATTTTCCCCTGTGACATGCCTTATAATGTCCGTGGTAATACAGTGGGATTGATTGGTCATCGTGCTTTAATTGGAAAACTTGCAAGCCCACAAATCCTAATTATTTTCTCCACCTTCAATTTGCCAATCATTCTCTGACATTGGCTTTGATAACTGTTCCATTCCTTTCCATTTATAGTTTTCCCCCATTTTCAGTGCAGTACCTGTGAACTGTAAAGACTCATTACAAAGAACCATTTATTGAATTGACCGATGGCGGTAATTTTTGATGCCCCTTTTAATTTTCATTTCAAATTTATGATGGTCCTGGTAAATGTCTTCTCTTGCTGGTGGTCTTTTATAGATTGGGAGGCTCCTTAAAGATGAAGCAACAGAAGAGAAAGGAGAGCGAGCTAGAATGGTATGCTTCGAAAATAACATTCATTTGTGCACTAAATAGTGAATATTGCATCATTTGAGAAATATCTTGGCAACATCGTTACTTTATATATGCATGAGTACATGTTAATTAAGTATGACCTTGGGGATCATAGATGAGAGCATGTGAACTTTTGTTCGACTTTGATATTGAATTTTTGATATCTCAGAAAAATCCCATAACCAAGTGTATAGAAAATTCATCACAGTGTAAACTGTAATGTACGTAACATACCCTAAACCTGAAAAACGAAGTAAGCTAGTGATTGAGAAAAATTGGAAGGGTCTCTCATTTCTAAGATTGTGTCTCCATAAGATTTTGCTTCTAGATAGAAATAGTTTATATATCAGAAGCTGTGGCATTTTCTACGGTGGAAATGATTTTGTTTTATTATTTGGTTCATATTGGATGATAAAAAAAATTCTATTAGAATTTAAATGTCATAATCATACTCAACCTAAGACTGGAACAGATTCCAACCTATTAATATTTAACGTGGATTGCTTGATTTTTCAAGGATCATTCCATAGATCATCATATTTAAGGATGCACAGTTACCTCTGTCCTTTTACTGCAGGCATCATATGTTGGTGCTATGGCAATTGCAGATCTTGTTAAGACTACTTTGGGTCCGAAGGGAATGGTACGTTTCACTTTTCATTGACATGTTTGGGTCCAAGATTTTGCTAATAAATATATATTTGATGATTTATCTGTAGGATAAAATCCTGCAATCTACTGGTAGAGGACATAATATTACAGTGACCAATGATGGTGCCACCATCTTGAAGTCACTTCATATAGATAATCCTGCTGCCAAAGTTCTCATTGGTATACCTTGCTTCCTTCATTGCATATGTGTGAGCTTACGGGCATTTTGCCAGTGACTTATTTGAATGTAATGTTTTCTTTCAAAAAAGTAAGTTTTAATTGAATCAATTTCCATTGTGGCCGTGGTGGTCAGCATCTTCACTATTCTATTGTTGTTGTCATGGGAACATTAGTTCTTGATGTTGCTGTTGCAACATTAGATGTTGTAGTTGTGGTTCACGTCCATTTGAAACTGGATTTCCTTGTTGGCTTCCACCTTTTTTTTTTTGTGTGATTCAGAATCTTTCGGCCACTACACTCACAAATTTAAAAAATTGTTATTCACCCTTGTCACAAGTCCTTGGATATTACATTTGTGTGGCAACATTACATGTGAATGACTCATGAATAATATAGTGTAACAGTGCAAGTATGAATCACCTTTGTTGAGGTATGTAGTATTCAGCTGAGCTTTAAATTCATCCATTGTCGATTACATAATAAATATTATATTTCATAGAATAAAAGGCTCGACTCATTTTTATTTCAATAAAATTCATTCAAAAAAATCCCATTCTGTCCTACTCATTGGCTCCTCTCTCATAATATTATCCTTTCATAGGTCAACACAACAGCAAATCAATAAATATTTTGATCACACTATGTAGGGTCGATAACATGAATTATTCCCATCCACCACCATATTATTCTTTACATTATGTATTCTGTAGATAAATGCATACATATTTATATCATTATAAAAAATATATTTCTACATTTGTATTGGGATATCATAGGTCAGTAAAGTTACTAGAAAAAAAAGGTATGCTGTCAATTTCTCTTATCTAGAAGGCCTTTTCATTTTCTCTGTGCCACATCTATGTTGGCATTGAAAACTTATGCATTCTAGGGTAATCCCTAGAAGTTATATTCTAGTCTTAGCCCAAATAATCACATTGGTTTGAGGGTTGCATTACCAAGTTGTCTCTTGAGCATGGACATGCAAGGATGAAAGAAATAGCTTATGCATCTAACTTGGACGAGGACATTGACTAGTAATTTGAGATGAATTATAGATTGAAGCTTTTCTCAAGCATTTTTGTTGATAGGAATCATAGCCCTGGGATTCGATTCAGGGCCCTTTGTATCATGTTAGATGGTTGGAATTCTGTGAATTACTATTCTTATTGTTGCTTAGTGCACTTGTATGTTTCTTATTGTTTCTTTAGGAGACCAAGGAATGCATTAGTTAGGAGTGGAGATTTAATTAGTACAGAGAAAATTAAAAGAAGTTGAGGTGGGTCTAAACTATTTAGTTAGAAATCTTAAAAAAAATCAAATTTATGTAATTTAACTGAAGACTTGACAATAAATGGAAATATTTGGAGGAAAAATATTTATATGACTGACCCCACATAGTGAGATTATGATTCAATTTATTGTAATTTATTTTTAAAAAAATTTAAAATTTTCATATTTAATTCGTGTCTATTTTCAAAAAGTTGTTTTTTAATTATTTCATATTTTAGATTTATAATAAGGGTATCCTTGAACTAGACATTTCAAAAGTCCAAGATGACGAGGTTGGCGATGGGACAACATCGGTTGTTGTTTTGGCTGGAGAACTACTAAGGGAGGCTGAAAAATTGACCATGGCAAAGATTCACCCAATGACAATCATTGCAGGTATCCTTTGTTTTCATTACAACATTCACTCATATTTTTGTAATTTTACTTTTGGTAATTATTTTTATGAAAAATGAATCATAATCTACTAGGTGCAATACTGATCTAATTGTATAAAGTACAGCCATTCTCTCTGTCAATGCATATTAAAGAGAACTTATTTGTAAAAGAAATTTTCTTTTATGTACATACATGGAAAGGAAAGAAGTAAACCATAGAATGCCAAAAATAGTAGTGGTCAACAGTCTAAAGTGAATATGAGCTTTAATTAGTCCTATTGCCTAATAAATATAGCTGTTTTGACGCAAGAGCAGACTTCCTGCTACCAAGTGATATTAACTTAAGCACAACTAACCTAAATAAGTTAATTGTTTGTTTTTTATATTTAAAATAAATTTGCTGATTATCTTGATCATTTTGGCATACAATTAATGAAGTGGCTTTTGATTTTATATATTTAGTAAAATATTTTATGCATGTTGAATAGTTTGGTGCGGAAATCAAAGGAGACATGAGAATTGTGAGGAGAAAACTAAAGGGTTCAACTGCTAATGGCAAGAATACTTATTCGTAAGGGTGGATAATAATTTGATATCCATTTATCTCTAATACACAACCATATAATAACACCGCATTACATAATTACCTAACACTGTAAAGTTGGAGCATACATATGCAGTGGAGAGAATGACTGGCTCGTATAGAACTTAGATATGCAATTGGTGAGAATGTCTTTACATAGTCAGCCCAAGTGCTTCGGTGAATCTTTGTGCCACCAAATGTGGTTTTGTACTACATCACCATCTAATTTGTACTTAATAGTGAAAACCCATCCATAAGTGACTATGCTAGTTTTAATAAGTTGAGAGACAAGATCCCATGTACCACATGACATCAATGCCTACATCTCTTCATTCATGACTACCTTCAAATGTGGAATGAAAGAAGCTTCTTATTAATTTCTAGGAAAAGATTGAAGAAATAGACATGGCAAAGGTGCCATAGGAGGATCAAAGCTTATCATAGGTACCAAAATTAGAATGGAGTGTTTTGTGCTGGCACATGTACCAAAGAGAAATTGAATGGTCTAAGTCTAAGGGTGGCAGTTTGTAGATGTTGAGAATGATTCAGTTGAAGTTGTCTAAGGAGTAAGAGGTCTTTTGTTGATGCTAATATATCTGTAGAGGATGGTATATCTGCCTCTTCAACAGGCAAATCATCATCATAGGTATCATGAGAATCATCATGATATAGGAGTAAGTAAGGGAAGGTTTTGGGGAGTAGACCCATCTTCATCAAAGAATCATTGAGACTTATGGAATGCGACATCAGCAAACACAATGTACTTACTAGTAATAGGAACAAAACATCTATGCCTACACTAGGTGTACAAATACCCAACAAAGACACATCATATGGATTGTGGTGCTAATTTGTAAAGGTTTAGAGTTAGGTCTTGAACAAAAGCAATACAATCAAATACCCTTGGGGGAAGAGAAAAGAGCTCTACATCTAGACAAAGTTGTCAAAGAGGAATTTCCTTCTAGGTGGTGTAGAAGGTATGCAATTAATTAGGCAGTAGGCAACAAGAATAACATCTGACTATAAATACTTAGACACATTCATTTCAAGTATAATGGTTTGAGTGACATCAAAGATATGATGATGCTAATGTTCAATGATACCATTCTATTGAGATGTATGTGGACAAGTGATTTGATGCAAAATTTTAAAGGATAACAACTTCAAAAATCATGTTTAATAAATTCCAAAGTATTAATAGTATGAAATTTTTTTTGGAGTAACAGAATATTGATTTATTATTTCTGCAGAATTTTTTTTATTACATCAAGACTACTTAGTTTGTCTTTTTAGCAAGTACACCCATGAAATTTGAGAAAAACTATTAACAAGGAGAATATCTAAAATCAGGCATAGATGGAACTCTAGCTGGATCCTATATATCATAATGTACTAACTCAAAAGGATTGTTACTGGAAATTAGACAAGGGTGACTAAAGGTAACATGGTGATGCATTTTATATCGGTAAAGTTGAGCAGGAAATTGAGAAGGAAAACACCTTAAAAAGTTTTTATTTATTTATTTCCAATAAATCTAGGTTAGTTATTTTATGGATCTGTGTGATTTGTATGGAAGTTTAGGGGGGGGGGGAACATTAGTGTTTTTAAATTTCAAATAAGTTTGCTGTTTTTAAAGGTGTTTGGCTCAACCTTTTTTGGTTCTAGGAACATTAGCTAAAGAACGGTACCATAAAGAACATTACCCAACACCATCATAGAAAATGTTTTTTTGCAAGAGAAACATTCATTTGTTTGTTGCCTGTTCCAACTACAGACTCATTTGAGATGTTCAGTTTTGTTAATTTGATGGTTACAATTTATATGTAAATTCCAACTGCCTTTTAGTGATGTAGCATGCTTCCCACTGCACAAACTATGCAATCTTTAAATTCTTGTGGTGTACTAGGTTATCGAATGGCTGCAGAGTGTGCACGAGATGCACTATTGCAGAAGACCATGGACAATAAGGAGGACACTGGTAAGTTTAGTTCCGGATGTGTTTTATTCTAATACTTAAACTACATTTGATCATTGTCTGCTATGCTTACTTTTTCAATCAGACTTCCATTGAAAGCCCATAATTCGTTTTGTTGATTTATTGCACTTGAGTTGCAGATTTTGGTGATTAGTGATGTAGTTGTTATTTAACGTTGTTATAAGATTATTTGAACTAATCTTCAGCATTTTTGGTGCTAATGGTTTTTATTCCATGTTCTGTGTCAAATTTTTTGGGTCATTAAAAAATATGGCTCAAAAAGACAGAACTCTTAATTCCAGAAAGCCCAAGGGAGTTGCCGACTGTGGACCATTATGGCAATACTTATTGTATGTGTTGACTTGGTTGAAAGTTACCTTGTTGATTGAGTCTGAGTTTGATTGGTAGCATAGTTATTAAGGTGTTAATGTGCAAAATTAACTATAATATCAACTTTGTTTAATTTTGTAGTGTTTTGTATACTGTTTAATTTTGTTGTTGGTAATATTATATTATATATTATTAAATGCATATACACATTCTTAACTCAGCTAAATTGTAGATAACGTTGAAATATATATCAAATAAAAATAATAATGCAAAGAATAAGATTAACATTGCAACAATAATTATATACATATTAAAATCTAAACATAAACTTTATATTTTGAATTTTTAAATTTAAGCACTTGAGAGTGCTAGATCCGATACTAGATCTTGCAGGGATCCGATTAAGACAAGATAAAGCAAAGTTTTAATACATTAACGGGTAAATATCTAATCACATTAAAGGCTTATCTTTTTCTCTTAAAAAACTTTTGAGTATAGAACCTTGCTAGATCTAATACTGGATGTTGCAGGGATCCAATTAAAACAATATAAGGTGAAGTGTGTAAATAGGTTGATGCAGTTTGCTTGTACCACCAAAAATAGATCTGTTTTTTGTGGTGTCTCTTTGTTAACTCACCATAATAACTATGATTGGAAGGCTCTTTTCATGTAATCTACATGTCTGATTATCAACAATGTTGCAGTCTCTCCACATTTTTAAAGCCATGCATTGTATCTCTGTGATTCCATGTATTGGTGGGAGCCTATTACTTCCTGTGTTTTCAACATGGCTTCAAATTTTTTGAAGAGAAAGTTGTCTAGAAAAGAATTATTAAATCCAATAATTGAAGCAACTTTCTCCAAAAAGGGGCACAATTTAGTAACCAAGAAGATGATTAAACTGGTGCTCCAAAAAAATTGGGAAATTTCTGAAAAAATTAGGTATCATTAATTGACAAGCTACATAAGCATTGTTCCAAAGGAAAAAATAGAAAGTAATGTTATATCCTGAAATTTTATTTGTTTTTCCCTTTTTGGTGTCACCCAGAAACTACTTGAATCCGCTTAGTGATGTGTACATTATCCAAATTGGGTCTTCACTCATCTCACCATCCGTATAATTGGGGTTTCCTTTACTTCTAATAATTTTTTTTCCATGCTTACCATTTGGCAAATGACATTGGTTGAAAAATGAAAGCTGTTGTTATCAAATCACTTTGTGCCGACCCATGCCAATCGATATGCTTCTTTGTCAAATCTGAAACTGCCTTTTTAATTTTCTATCAAAGAAATTTTTTAATTTTTCTCTATACAATGATTCCATATTGAATTGCAGAGAAATTGAAATCAGACTTGATGAATGTTGCAAGGACAACTTTGTGCTCGAAGATACTGTCTCAGGATAGGGAGCACTTTGCTAAGCTAGCTGTTGATGCTGTTTTAAGGCTTAAGGTAGGGCTGAGGTGGAGATACCTAATTTGATATTATTTGAAGCTAAAAAACAAAAACATTTTCTACAAATTTGAAGTCAATTTTAGAATAACATCCATCAGAAACGAATTTTTCCATTAGAACAGAGGTTTCATGCTTTAGTCTATTCTATAGAATATTTCATGCTATAACTAGCATAGGCAAATGCAGCCATGGATTCAGCAGGAGCTAAGCAAGCTTTAATATTAATACCATGTTATGTTTTCTATATTAAACTGATGGACTTTGATGTAATTTCCGGTGGGACCTTTTATGTGCATCTTGTTCAACAATGTTGTTACACACAGTTAGAAAAAATTCATCTACTGCAAGTCTGCAAGTACTCTTCTGACGACACATTTATACTACAAATTCATCTATCCTGATTACAGTTTTTTTTACTGTGAACTTGTCCTATTAACACATAAGCTTTTTAGATTATTGTCTGAGATTATTTACATAATAGTTAACAAACGTTTGATTTCTTATACTACACATGAAATAACCATCTGTATTTTACAATTCTTCCTTACAACTTTTACTATATATCCAGGGTTTCACTTTTGTTCATCTACGTTATTATAAAGCCATAAAGGGGAAGAGAGAGAGAAGAGATGCAACGAACTGACATTTGGTCCAAAAGTTTCACATATATCTAAGTAAATTTAACAAATAGTTATTTAATATTGTGGGTAGAAAAGACATGGAAAATATGAGAGAGAGAGAGAGAGAGCAAGCGAGGGGGCTCTTCATTGGCATGACTATTGAATTTGTATAACTGGTAGCATCTCTGGTTCTCTGCCAATTGGACTGCCAATTATACAAGAAAAAAGAAAAGGTAGATTCAACATCTACAAAAGATGATAAATCAGCAATAAATGGAGCTGGAAAACAAACCACCTAGTTATCACCAATAATTGAGTGTTCTTGCTTGCTGAATCCTGTGGTAGCAACAAAGAATGTGCTTGACTATTTTCAGGAATGGAAAATGTTGCACTTAAATAAAATGCTACCTTTCAAACAGGAGCCGATTAACTCACAGATACAGTATTGAGGATTATTTGCAAATAAAACAAGATTGGAGCATATTTCCAGAATGGGGTGCTTGAAAGTGTTTCTTTTTCTTGTTGTGGGGGAATCTGCGGTATTGTATACTACACTTTTGGAACAGACCTAATCATAAAAAATTTCGTCTACAAAATGGAAAACGGACAACTTCCTGTTATGACTCAGCTGATGATTTCATGATTGATTTATCAGAACTTTAGTACGGAATGAGAAAATTTTCATGATTCTATGAATGCAATTTATGGTTGTCAAATATGTTGATAATGTAAATTAATGTCCAGCAGTTGACAGATCGAGTTTCTAATTCAACTGTGACAACTTAAAATGTATCTTGGCAGTTGTTTTGGCCTGTAGTGTAGTCCTGATTAGTTTAAACAGTTGAGACAGAGTTAGCTTTGCAAATCTGCATGAATCTATTACATATTGGTTGTTTATTCATAAACAAGCATTTTATATGATCACATTTTTTTGAAATGTCCAGGTATTAAATTTTTTTTTGATAGTTGTCATACTCATTCAAATAGATGATTGAAACTTAATCCTTATAGTTCCATTCTGACAATGCAGGGGAGCACAAATTTGGAGTCCATCCAGATAATAAAGAAAGCTGGTGGATCATTGAAGGATTCCTTTCTAGATGAAGGGTAGCTTTTCTTAGATCAGAATTTTCTTGTGTACCTGTGAACATATTTTAGAAATATGTAGTCCATTAAATCATTATCTTCCAGTTCTTCACCATCCAATTCACAGATGAGTTGCTTTTCCCTCAATTTTGCAAAAGTAGTCACCATTTTTTCCATTAAATACCTTATCAATAACCAAGGACTCTCTTATTTCTGAATTCCCATTTCATTTAGTGCTTTTTGACCTGTAATGAATACCATGTAAATTTTTCTACTTTTTTTGAGAAGTATGTAATTATTCCAAAGTTATTCTACTATGGTGAAGAACTAATGGGAGATCATGACCAACCACAATTTATGTTATAGGGTTCATGGTTTACCGCATGTTTGGGACTATTGCCCAACGTTGGCGCATCTCCGTGTCCTGTTTTCACTCCATTATGGTTTTTTTGATTCATGTTTAATGATATGAATTTTCTTTACATAATGTGTGCTTCACTTTCCTTCAAAAGCATCTGCAAAACTTTACATGTTGAGACATGTTCTTTGGACAGATTAGATGCTGAATAAGAAGACTATGTTACACTGCATCTTGTAATCCTAGATCATTACTTCTAGTCTTCATATTCATTTATCTTCTCAATCATTTTTTCTACTAAAAAACATGGGTATTCATTGAATAATCTTTTTTCTGCAGATTTATTCTTGATAAAAAGATAGGTATTGGTCAGCCTAGGCATATAGAAAATGCCAATATATTGGTATCAAATACTGCCATGGACACTGACAAAGTCAAGATTTATGGAGCTCGTGTACGTGTCGATTCAATGTCTAGAGTTGCACAAATTGAGGCTGCAGAAAAAGAGAAGATGAAAGAGAAAGTACAAAAGATCATTGCTCATGGGATTAACTGCTTTGTTAATCGTCAGTTAATCTACAACTTTCCTGAGGAATTATTTGCAGATGCAGGAGTACTTGCTATTGAGCATGCTGATTTTGATGGGATTGAGAGGCTTGCATTGGTAACGGGCGGTGAAATTGCTTCAACCTTTGATAATCCAGAGTCTGTGAAACTTGGTCACTGCAAGCTAATTGAGGAAATCATGATTGGTGAGGATAAGTTGATTCACTTTTCCGGAGTTGAAATGGGTCAGGCATGCACAATTGTTCTAAGAGGTGCTAGGTATGTCCTATCATTGGGGTTTTGGCTATTAAACTATTTTTATGATTTTACCAAATGATTTTATTTTATTTTCTGCAATTTTCATCTGAAACAAATTATTTGTTCCCTTTCCATACAAAATCTAATATTGATTTATGTTTTTATCTTCACCAATCATAAAGTTTACTTTGGCAGGATTTGAATTCTATATAGTTTTCAAATAAAATTTTAAATAACACAGTGAAAAGCACGTCAACTTGAAGGCCTTTTTTGGTTTAGATTATGCCACTCGATTGTAAGATTGACCACAATGTGAAACAAACACATTTAGCATAATGGATTGTGATAATAATTAAACAGATAGTGTACAGCATGCTTGTGAGAGAGGGTTGAAAATCCTGATAATTGACTTTTTATTATCAGATTGTGCAGCCAATTATGAAAGTGTATTCCTATGGTCTGATGCATAAGCTAATGCGTTCAAAATTTGAACCAAACAAAATTGTTGTTGCTACTTAACGGTATTGGAAAATCCACATAATTTTGCAAAATCAAATTTATGCATAATCAAGCAATGCAATAATCTAAACGAAATGGAGCTGAAGCCTTGAAATTCATAAAAATTTGTAGCCAGCTCAGATCTTCGTTGTAACTCTTGTCATTCTTTTCTCTGTTGGTTAATAATTATTAATAAGAGTCTACATCGTCCTCTTCAGTAATATAAAAAAGGATAAAACATGCGTCTTAATGAATACTCCATAATCAGGCACTAAATGAAAACGAAAATAGTCAATGTTTTTCGTTTTTTGTAGAATTTGAGTTTTTATCTGGTCTACTTTGTAAAACTTAAAGTTTTCTGGATCCTAGGATAAATGAAAATAAAATTGTAATAGATTTTTGGCTTTCTAGTCCGGCTATGGCTGGTGTAGTCCTATTATTTTCCTTTCCTTTTATTATATTTTGCTTTTTGACTGCTGCTCACAAAAAGAAATTGAATACTAAATCTACATGAAAATAATTAATGCTTTTCCTTTTTTGTAGAACTTGAGTTTTTATTCGGTTAAGTTTGTAGAGCTTAAGTTTTGTAGATCCTAGGACAAAAAGAAAATGAAATCAAACCGATTTTTGGCTTTCTAGTCGTCTTCCTACGGCTGGTGTAGGCCTCCTATTCTTGCTGTGATGGATGACATGAAATAACCTATGGATCACTACATGATCACAAAGGGAAATAAAATTTGATTGTTGAAAATCATAGAAGTTTTTGAAAAAGTGGCAAATGATTCCTAGAGGCACTCTAGGAACACCTTTCTGAATTGCAGAATTTTTATTTTTATTTGCGGAATTTGGCGAAGTTTGGTTTTGTACTGTCAATCAAACACTTATAATGGTGTTCTATAATGTTCATCCCTGTCAGTTTGGCAAATCCATTAATCGAAGATTGATGTCTCTGATCGTAGTCTTTCTTTATATTTTTTTCATTAATTGCATTTTTTATCTTGTGTGAACTATGATTTTGTCTTATTATTTCTTGTGTATGGTTCTGGTTTGCAGCATTCATGTGCTAGATGAAGCTGAAAGGTCGTTGCACGATGCTTTATGTGTGTTGTCTCAGACAGTGAACGACTCCCGTGTACTGTATGGTGGGGGCTGGCCTGAAATGGTTATGGCAAAAGCAGTTGATCATCTAGCTCGGCAGACTCCTGGCAAGAAGTCTCATGCCATCGAAGCCTTTTCTCGTGCTCTTCAGTCCATTCCAACAATCATAGCTGATAACGCAGGTCTTGATAGTGCAGAGCTAATTTCCCAGCTTCGAGCAGAACACCACAAGGAGAAGACAACTGCAGGCATTGATGTTACATCTGGTGGGGTAAGTGCTGCTAGTTTATCCTATTCAGGCATGCGGACAAATTAGTTTGCGTGCCAAATGCCGATTTTTTTTGTGTGTCAGATTTCCATTGCTCATTCTACTTATTCATAGAAATACCAACTCGAATATGACTTATCTTTTGCAAAACAGGTAGGAGATATGGAGAATCTTGGTATATCTGAATCTTTCAAGGTTAAGCAGGCAGTTCTTCTTTCTGCCACGGAGGCTGCTGAAATGATATTGAGAGTTGATGAGATCATTACCTGTGCTCCTCGCAAAAGGGAGGACAGAATGTGAGAATCCTGTCTTTCGTTCCTACAAGGCATCTGTGCTTGTGTGAACTTGTATGCCTGCTCTAGGTTAAAATCCTAAGGACCCCGGTATTGTCCAGACGTGATTGTTTATGTACGTTTGATTACGAACATTTCTGTTTGCGTAGATTTTTGGTCGAAACAAACGCGGGTGCAATCGAAATTGCCTGCCCGTGTCATTCTGACCGATGAATTGGCATTTTTGAGATCTTGAAACCTGGGTGTATCGATCCTACGTACGATACATTTTCCTTTCTTAGGGAACTGTTTCTTCGGCTTGCTCGTGCAAATTGCACGATGATTGAAATGACAATATATAATATTAGAGTAAATATGGGGCACAAGGTTGTTGGTTGTGTGGTCGAATCGCATGTGTTGGAACAGAAGGACTCGAATAGAAGACCAGCGAGGTTTTGGGAAAAGAAATCTGTAAGTTGCCTTCCACCCTTTCCTTATACGATGGTGAGTATGCATTGTGCCTATTTCGGAGTGGATACAGCTTTACATCCTTCTCTTTGCTTGAGGAAGATTCGATATTTTGCTTTTGTGTTCGAACACTTTGTTAAGCATTGTAACGAGAGGGGGCTTGAGGAAGATTCGGAAAATTTTTTGGGCGAGGTCATGGGTGTACTTGGAAACCCAACACTGCTTGTTTTTGATGCTGTACTTGAAGGAAGGGTTCTAGCATGAAAATAACTTAACTTAAGAAAGAGGTGTTGAGGATGTGTTTTCGATGTTTGTGCCGTTGCCAGCTCTGGTGTTCAGCAGTCTCAATTTCGGAGTTTTGTACCACATTTCAAGAAGCCCTACGAGTGTCGAGGTCGGAGGCGGACCCGTGATTCTAGTAGGCCTAGGAAGTGATCGTTTTTGGTTAATCAAGTCTTTATCGTCTACTTTTTCCATGTTCGTGGTTCATATAAAATAATGGATAGGTGGAAGCTGATATCCTTACTTTTGATGGAATGATCTATATCTAGATTAAGCCCGCCATGTGCCTTAGATGGTTTGAGTCAAAAGAGAGAAAGATCGGCCTACCTGCACCCTACGTGAACAAAGCCTTGATTCCAGGTGGAGGATGATTTCTCACCTGATGGAAACCCTCTCGTGAAAATATGTGTGTTCTTCTTCCCTGCCTGCGGCGAAGGATCGACCCTGCAAACGTAAGAATATTTAATTGATGGGAAAAGTTGGAAGTTTCTCAACCATGGTCTTTCCCGGCTTTGAAGAATACGAGCTGGAATGACCTTTAAGCTTATTAACGGTACGTTGTTTGTTTCCAACTCAACCTCTCTTTCCTTTATTTTTCAAAGGTGCCCGCCCGCACAACGACGCCTTTTGGTTGATCTAATCCATCATGATACGCCCGCCTCACCACTTACTTACTCGGCCCTTTTTTCCAGCCAACGAAATTTTAATCTAATTAACCTACGTGGAAACCTGTTAATTTCAATTTTCTCTTAAACGATCGATGTGGAACCCATTTTCAACGGTACTCTTTTTCCTTTCAACTTACCTGTATGGTTTGCAAATATCCATGTTTTAATTTAAAATCAATCAATAAAGGAGAAGAAAATAAATAAACTTATCATCTTAAATTCAAGTTTTCACTCCAACAGCAAGAAGTTAAGGTTGCGTGCGCCTTAAAACCATATATTAATTTCACCGGCCACCGATGGACTGGTGATTAAATCTTCTATTCCAAAAGAGAAAATTAAAACAAAACGAAAACAATGAGGACCTATCAAGTACGCCCGCACTGTTGTCTCAAATCGAGGCGTCCACACTTTACATATCAAGTACAGTGGCCTTCCCTATGGCTCTCTGCAAGGAGACAAGCTTGCCTACCTTCCCATCATCCACCATGGCGTCTGCTTGAGCTGGACCACCAGCTGCTTGGACAACATACATCCACCGTCAATCAGTCAGTTAATTAGATGACATATAGCAAGTCATGCATGATCCATCAGGGATGGTAATTAATTAATTAATTAAGGGTACGTACGTCTATTTGCTCAACTCATCGTTAATGTCAATTTGATCACAACTTGGGACGTACACACACACACACACACACACACACATATATATATATATATATGATCGGTTCATTAACTAATTTGTAAACGGGATTCAACTCCTTCTTCTTAATTTGCCTTAACTTCTTTAATTAACCCACGTAAACTGTTTGTTTAGTTATTTTATTGTGACATGCTATAGAAATTGCATGAAATATTCTTATACGGTAATAATGATGATGGTGATATCATAATCATTATTATTACTTCTCCTTTGAAAAGTACATATACATGCATGGTGGGAACAAGCCAGGCTGTTCATTTCGTTGTTGCGTGCACACATGGATGTATCTCAGCCACAGAGAGAGCGGGTGGGGGTTGGGGGTGGCGGAGAAGGAGCAAGCTTGCACATGTGGTTGCATGTGCGCTAGGGGTGGAGGAGAACATGCCACTAACCCTAGGCAATAGTGGCAAACCCTAACTCCATCTCCCGGTCCCCCTCTCCACCACCTATGTTTCTTAGAATATATATTATTCCAAAACAGGCCATCGATGGATGATGATCATCGTCATCTTCATCCAACAACAAATAGTGTATGTGTATGTATATATATGTGTATGATAGCTGGCTTTTATTGACAAGCACTGGCCGTGGTGCGTGCATGGACTTCATCTATCACTGATCCCACTTATACTTAAAAGTTTTCTCTCATCTTTCTCTTGAAGTTAATATTCAGTTGCTGATCAATCTCCAGATGCCGAGAACGGGGAGCAGAAGCATGAGGTGTGGATGCAAGGGAAGGAGTCGAGGGAGGGTGACGGAAGTGGAGGTCCAGAGAAACGTGAGAACCCTGCGGAAGCTCCTTCCTTCTGGGGAAGGAGAGGAGCAGAAGACCAGCTGTATGGGCCTGGACGGTCGTCTACTTCAGGAGGCAGCGGATTACATCAAGTACCTGGAGATGCAGGTGAAGGTCATGAGGACCATGGTCGACCTGGCCGCATCCCATTCGAATGAGTAGTGATCTGGACAAGGTGAGGAGATCCGTCGATTTGAATGTTGCCGCGGAGAATAATTCAATCAATCATCCATCCCATTCGAAGATGTTGTTGTTCTAGCTTGTTGTTTGTCGATTACAATTAAATTCCATCCTTCCATGCATTTGCGGATGCAATGCATGATGAAGGGAACTTGAGCATATGCACATGTTGTTTATCTGCAAGATGTCGTGGTACTTCATATATATATATATATATATATCCATGTTTACAAACGACCTCTCTGGTCTGGTTCTTTAATTGATGTGCCGCTCTCAACCTTCATTCGAAGATGTTTTAATTCATCTTTATATCTAGCTAGCTAGCTAGCTAGCTAGACCAAGGAATCCATCCGAGAAAGCTTTCTTTTGTTTTCTTTTGCGCTAGTAATTAGATCCAATGTTAAGATATGGGTAGACATGGGATTTGTGGGTAATACCATTGCAGTAGGATTTAAAATAACAACTGTCGACCATTACCAGCAAGAAAGCTTTTCATTTTTCTCGTATGGGTGATGATATTCTTAGTTGGACTTGAAGTTTTTTATAAAAAGATTACAAAAGAGGAGTAGGAAGAGAAGACCAACTGTATATACCACCGTTGATAATTAGCTGGTCACCATTTCACCACGTAAAAGGTGTTTACGTTATTGCTTTCTTCTCAAATACATGAAATATATGGAATGCACTTTTGAAATTTTGATGAGATCTTTGGGGGGGGGGGGGGGGGGGGACTCGTTCCCAATAGAAGTACTCATTTTTATAGAAAAGAGTGATGCCGTTTAAAATATCAAGTAGCCGCAAGGAAGGATCACTGTGAATATCACCAAGAAATTCAACTGTTGTGTCGACGGTAGGTAACATCGAGAAGTTCTGCACATGTTCTCGTTTTCTAATAATTTCCTATTCCTACTTCCAAATTCTAATTAAACAGGCACCGGAAGAATATTTTTAATCTTATACCTCTCACAGTCTAGTGTGAGGACTCGTCCTTTGCAAAAATCAATAACATCGTCGTCTATGTTGTGGTATATAAGTTGCCGAATAAAACTTCTGAAAATATTTAGTTACATCAAGATTAGATTATTATGAGTTCTCCGCTTACGTTAGTTAACGCACCTAAAGAAGCAAAATCATACACACCATGCTTTCTAATATATTCTTTTATTTAATTTAAAATTTCGCTTGTAAGGTACTACCATTAATTAATTTACAGTTAGAAATGGTAATCAGAAATTTCGATTATAAGCCCAACCATATACGTAGATAATTGGATAGATTAAATTTAAAGCAAACGTTAAAATGCAAATCAAAATTAGTACAACGTAAAAATTTACCGAACTCAGATCGAACCGATGTGTTCTATTATTTAATTTGACATTTCGCTTATGTACTTCTTTCTCTTGCAAATTAAAATATTATTATTATTATTACTATTATCAATCTTGATCGTTTCTAATCATCTGGCGGATAAATTCTCCTGCTTACTTTTCTGCAAGCACCGAAATTCTGTTTTTACGTCCATTGTGATTTTCTCATTTCAAATTAGATTGTGAATTGAAATTCTCAATTATAGGTAGGTATACATCCGTACATAATTAAATAAATTAGATTCAAGGTAAAACGTTCGAATTCAGATATTATTACTTCGTTTCTCTTGTCCATTGATTAATAGTATTTAAAATGTAAGCTCGACGTACGTAAAAATATTGCCTTTTACGGTTTGAGATCGATTTCAAATACTCTTCATTCATTTCTCCCATATATCCATCCATCCATCCACTGATTAATAATATTAATTAGTTTACACCACTCACACCGGCCGTCAATTAATTCCGTGGCCATGGCGTCCTCCAACTCTTCTTCCGGTAACCATGGCGGCGGCGGCGGCGGCAGCGGCAGCGGCAGCGGCAGCGGTAGCATTATCTCCGAGAACGAGACGATAAGGCGCTTCCAAATCCAAACGATCGAACAAACGATGAACGACATCCTCCGTGATTTGTTGGATTCCTTGCAATCAGACCTCATCTCTTCCTCCCCCCTTCTCGAATGGCTTTCTTTCGACTCCGACGTCCGACGTGTGTACCACGAGAAGGCGTTAATGGAGATGGAATCCGTAAGGAAAATCCTTGCCGACCTCGCCCTCCTGATGTATTCCCTCCGCACGAGCACGTCCTCGTACGACGGCGAAGTGAAGAACCACAGGCAGTTGGTGATGAGGTTCCACGACCATCTGTGCCTGTTGATGGAGACCGCAAAAAAGCGCGCGAAGAAGATTGAAAGCTTTCGAGTGGCGGCGGCCACCTTGACGTTGGCCGGGTTCGTCCCAGGAAGAGTCTCACGTGAGACGAGCGTGAGGCGGGCGTTGAAGGAGGCTGAGGGTTTGGATGCGGAGTACAGATGTCTGCTGCTTTAATTACCGCTAGGACACCAACTTCGGCATTTTATAATTTCTCCGGTACTTGTGCTCCGTAGAGTTGTCGTTAACTATTCCTTCTTCTTTTTTGTTTTTTCAAGTAGGTTGTTATCGATTATTCTCGGACCAGAGAATGATGACGATGAATTGATTCTTTCTTTCAACCACTAAATATCAATTTTCGTTGAAATGTCGTTAGTTGGAAAATTGTCTATGCTCCCTGCTTTACCTTCCAAATCTTGCCTTTTCAAGGAAAAAAAAAAAACCATGGAAAGAAGTCGTAGATTGCAAAAGAAAAACTTTAAAAAGCCTGCTAAGGGATCGAGAATCCCAGACACAAAGTATTGAGAAGTGGGCAAGAGGTAGGCCGACTGGCATCTCCATCCTCAAAAAATCATCCATCCATCAATCTGATCTATCAAATCCCAAGATGATGGCAGGTTTCTTGAGTTTTTTTTTGGCAACGAGATGGAAGAAAAATGAAGGGGGAAGAAATAACTCACGCTTAAACAAACATGGTCAAAACGGAGTTATATACATGCCGCACCCATCACAATAATCACATCAACGGAAGAACCTGATTGAAAAGTCAAAGCATGCCCTTCAATTCCCAAGTCATACAAATTATCAAGATTATGCATATTAAACAAGGAATAACATACCAACTCCATCAAAATTCAAAATAACCAAGCTTCTAGCTATAGCACATTCATCAAGGACTATTGGATGATGAGAAGACAGGAATTTTCAGTACCTCATCAGAAGTATAAGGCATATCTAATAGCGCTTACATTCCATGACGAGTGGTACAAAATATGGGAATCGTTCAATCCCCCTAGCGAAGCAAGAAACGTATAGCGGCTACTGCATCACCTTTATGTTCACGCAATGTTCGCTCCGCAACCTTCTTGTCAAGCTAAATGGTTGGAAAACAATGAACATTAGCAGCCATGTGACTTAAGGATTAAAATATGAAAAACCCACCTCAAGCTCATTTGCAATTATATCGACATCAGCCGCATTGATCTTTACGGCAGCGAGTTCCTTCTCCCTGTTAACAGAGAATAAAAAAAACAAAAAGCAAGTCACCATTCTGAAGCAGTTGATTTTCACCTTCCCAACCTTAATCCCAATAGCAAGCCAGAACAAGGAAACAATAATTGCTCCCATAAAAAGTGGACAAAAGGACCTCGAGAGTTGAAGACAGTGAAGTATCAAGTTTATACCAAGAAATGAATTTGAAAAATTGGGCAAGCAGGCCAATCACTATAAATGCAAATGTATAACTAAGGACCACCAGAATTGCATGAACAGAAAAACGCTAATAAACTGATCATATGCAACAGAACCCATATGCTTTAAGGTAAGCATAACAAACAAAATGGAGAATAAAGCAAATTCTTTGCTGTTGGAAAAAATGGGTCAGCAATGGGAGCACATCGTACAAGACGAGACAATGAAGAAAGGATCTCCTAAAATATTGATATCTCCATACTGAGATCAAATCTAATAGGATAATTGAAGCCTGGTCTTTGTACCAATCGTCAGTTTAATAAGAATCTTTTGAGAGGCATTTGATAGAGAAAATAGACAAGGCGAAGATGAAGAATTTTGGTGTAGGCTATATGTGATTAGATCTATAAAAGGAAGGTGTCATACATTTTTCTTAGCAATAATTGTTGGATGGATTCTGTCTAAAATCTTTTGGCAGAAAAAATTCCAGCCAAACTTCTCATCAGAAAAGAGATGCGTCCTAAGGAGAGTAAATATTTGTGGTGAATAATATTCTCCATGACCCTCTCACAACCTTACAGTGACTTCTGATCGCGAGAAAGGTGTATCTGATTCAATGGCATGATTGCCAAGTTTCATAAGTGACGATATTAATAACATTATACAAGATAATCTTGCATCAATGATGAGTTAGTCAAGGTCTAATTTTTAGCCGAGAGTGAAAACTGAATAAATATATTAGATGCACTTCAATAGTATATCCTACTTTTCCCTCTTATTAGATAGCTTAATATATTTTTGTTGATAGTTGGTTTAACATATATTCGTAACACTAACACATGCTGAAATTCAGAGCCCATCTAAACTGATATATGAATACGTGATTGACTGCATCAACATGACAAATGGCTCTCTCTAGCATCCGCCAAACTATTTTTCTAGGTAACTCTTCAGAATGAATGAAGCTGCCTAGCTCTGTATTTCTGTACTTGAGAAGTGGGGATATCGCTCCCATTATAATCTCTTCCACATGAATAAAATGTGCTGTAAACACAAGGAATGGTAAAAGTGGGTTGCACCATCAACCAAATATAAGGTCTCTATATATAGAGACTACATAGAGAAAAAGGTACAAGTTAAATAATTTGGAACTAAAGTAACATACAATATATAACCCACACATGGTATCGTAATACTCTAACACTCCCTCTCAAGTTGAGCATCTAACTTTTGTCAAACTCAATAACAACTTCAACAAACTTAAATATAGCAAAAAAAATAGATACATAGAAAAGGCAGCACTGGTTGTTGTAGCTAAAGTAGAAACAACAGGAGTAATTTGAAATAGAACTATTTCTCAGATAATATTAGATTAATCATTGGATGATAAAATTTGAGACAGTAAAACAAATAGACAAATCTAATTTATCTTTAAGAAGGAAAAATAAGTAGATAGATGTGATACAAGTAAAAATCTAGTTGAGTTACCAAGTATGGATGGAGGTAACTCTATGACTGTAAGACCAGAAGTTCAATGGCCATTACAAGTATACTATAGATTTTAGGGAACATAAACAACTCCTACACCTAAAGCATCTTCAACCATGAATGCAAGTTTAACTTAATCGTCAAAGCCCTTTGAGCTACCCATTACCTTATGAAAGGGTAAACAGATTTGTAATACACATCCTATTTCTCATTTCATATCCTATGATTGCCTAACAACCTTTTTTCAAGATTGTGCATTGTTTATAAGAACTGCCAAGAAACCTTATCAATATCACATTCAAAAGTAACTATGGATGAAGACATGTTAACTCTTTCATCTTGTGGTACATGTGAACTTCAACTTGTAGATGCCAACATAGTCATTTGTAGATAAGTCTTCACTATCAAGCGTAAATCTAACAATACTGTGGACAAGACAAGGCTTGTTGCTTATGGCTTTAGACAAATTTATAGGGTGGATTATGTAGGGACCTCTTCCTTGGTTGCTAGGTTGAATTGAATCTCAATGTTTTTATCTAAAACCATCAACCAAGCATGGGAGCTACATTAATCAGACATGAAGAATACCTTTCTTTATGGTGATCTCAAAAAGCAGGCTAATAAAGCAACCCCCAAGGTATAATGGTCAAGGAGAGGATAAAGTGTGTCACTTGATAAATACTAAAGTCCATGTATATGGTTTGAAAAGTTAAGCACAATGATTGAATAAGGAGATTTTAGGAGATGCACCACTGATCATTTAGTATTCTATAAGAAGTTTACAACTGGATGTATCATTATTGCAACCTATGTAGATGATATATTTGTGTTAAATAGTGATTCTTTGGAATATAAAGACAAAAGGATACCTTAAGACACACTTTATTACTAAGGATATAGGTAGACCATAATATTTTCTTGATAATGAATTTTCCTACTCCAATGGGAGGATATGACGATCCTAAAGGAAATATGCTTTAGTTTTGCTATAGGAGACTAGACTCTTTAGTGCCTCCAAAGAGTAGAACCCAAGTTTTTGAGATAATACTTTGAGACACTTGAAGAACCCAAGATAGTATAAAAGGCTGATTGGCAAGCTCATTTATTTGATAGTTACTCAAATTGACATTACATTTGCAATAGGTTTACTTTTCTGTCTCATGAATGAGCTCTGTAATTCCTTGGGAAGGAACCATTCGTGTGCTTGCCTACACTAAATTGACTCCCAAGAAAAGTCTGATCTATGAGATACACAGACAGGAAAGCACATAGTCGCTAGTGGTTGGGAGGAGGGTGATGGCCAGGTTTTCCTAGCTACTTAAATCTCTTGCACTACTAGACTCTCAAAACCTAGGCTTTAATGCCATATGAAAATAAATAAGAAATGGTGGAAGTGGATTGTTCCATTAAACAAACATAAGACCTATATATATAAAAGCTACACAGAGAAGACAAATACAAGTTAAGCAATGTGGGACTAAATCCACATACAACACGCTACATGTATAATATCCTAATACTCTTAACAATACATTCTTAATTTGCTTTCAATTATCATATATCAAAGCCTTCCACCCAACTACTATAACTACCACATCTTTAAGTAATTTCTGCATAAAGGTAGAAGGTGCTCTTATTCCTTCAACCCAAATGACATTGTCAATTGTTGTGGCCTTGTTCAACCTTTTTTTTTGAAGGTATTGTTCAACACATCAATCCTTCAAAAAAACTCACAAATTTTTCAAGATTTTGTAGTTTATTGTGTTTTCTATTTCTTTGAAAATTTTTTATAGATATTATTTCAAGGGACTTTGTAAACCCTACAGACCTTTGCGATTATAGATGAGATTCAATATTTGAAAAATATATGATACCACCAAATTTTCTCATGACAAGGTTAGTCATGGAAGTTGGAACAAATAAGATCTACTACACTCCATCAAAATATCGAAAAACAGCACAACACTAAATACCTGAGGCCCATATTAACCCCTGAGAGAAGCAGCAGCAGGACTAATTCCTTACATATTCAAGATTTTTGCTCTTGCCTTTGGGTTTCCAACATACAAAAAATTTCACCAAAATAACACCTCATATACCTCATCAAGAAGCTAGCCAATATCATTCCTGCACAAAAATTCTTCTGGATTTTTTAATCTGACGACCCAGGAGGTCAGTTGAAGATGCTACCTTATGTAAGTTGAATGTTTGAAATTATCTAAGTACAATCTGGCATATGCTGTACTCCCACATCAGATGATGGACATCCTCAGTACATTGGCCAATTTCAAACTTTTTCAAGTTAAGATTCTCTTGCCCAAGTTAACCTAATATTGACCAAAACTCTTTATGTGGTACCTCACGATACAACACAAAATGACAACTTGTTTGTGACATTGGGGCCGATAGCACCCATGTCTTGAATGCAACCTTCCATACAGTAATTCAGAAAAATAACTGAGAACAAGAACAAGGGATAGCACATATGAATCATAGATCGATCCTACTCTCCGAAGATATGTATCAGTTAATAAACACAAACCGCATAAGACAAAAATAAAGAAGAGAATCGCGACCTCAATCTCATAGCGTTCCAATCAGCTTCCGCAGACGAGGCAAGCGCTGCCATGGCCTGTACGACACAATTAAAATGGTAAGCTGGTGATCATAAGAAAGAATAATCCCACCCCACTGGTAATAGAAGGAATGCATGTACCTCTTGGACGCGGGTAGAGTCAAGTTGGCGGTCTTCGACCTTGTCGGTGAGCTTGTCGAGGGCTTTGCTCTGCTGCTGTAGGTCCTTGGAATCTACGGCCGCCACATCGTCGACGCCGCCCTCCATTCTGCACAATCGAGCACAAATGGCTCTCTCTCCCTCCCTCTCTCGTCTCCCCTCTGTCGACGATGACGCTTCCGATGCGCACGTCTGGTACTCTTCTCGCTAGGGCAGGTACGGTACCGCAGCCTCCACGACCAAAAACTTCAGAACAGCTGCTGCTTGCCCGAAATCCTGATCAGAATGGCAAAATCCCAGGGCTGTCTTCTCTTTTACGCCGTAGTATTTTTTGCCCTTGCATTTTTACATCTGCATACTTATATTTATATCAAATTTATTTTTTAGTTGTAAAAAATTAAAAAAATACAGAAATGTTCAGGCATCGGTCACATACATCTCTATATTTTTTTCAGTTGAAAAAGTAATGTTAAAAAATATGTATGCCGATGAAATCGATGCCCAACGGTCAAGTGTAAATGTTTTTATTTATTTATTTTTATAACAGTAGTTTTGTGTATATAAGAATTTGAATCTTAAAAGAACTACAAGTATTGTTTTTTAACAATTGCTAAATATTGGATGGAAAACTCAAAGAAAGGTGACGCTTGATTGTTGACTGCCAAATGATTTAAAAAACCTAAAAATTTTGGTGGTAGATTTTAAGATTCAATTAAGAACATATAACAATAGGTAAAAAACTCACCAATTTATAAGGTCTAAGACTTAAATATCATATTAAGATTTAACTTAAAACCATATGACAATAAATAAAAAATTTACTAAATTATAAGGTTCAAGACTTTTACATTCTTTCTAACATGTAGCCATCCAACAATAGAGCCACCAAAATCGTTTTAAAGGAAATATTTGTTTGAACACAAAAAACTTAATGGTTAAATAATTGATTTCCATTAGCAAAATCAATTCTCTTATTTTTAATTAGTGCAACTCTTAAGTTCTATTTCTAATAAAATTATCTTTTAATTTTATCCTTCATATTACTACTTCTTACCCATCTAAGCATTTATATCTCTACAATACAAACATTTTACATATGATTATGATTTACAATCTAATATTCTAAATCATAAAATATAATTGGGCAAATAATAATTTTATAGATTTTTTAAAATTTAAGATTATCATCCTATTACATAATACTTCAAAAGTATTTTTCCACTTCATTCTCTGTATTTTAATTTTATGAAAACATTTTCTATAATTTCTCTATTACAAGTTATTATAATTCCAAGTATTTAAAAATCTCAAAACCATCAAATCATATACGTTCATCATTTTTGCCATTTTTAATGAATTTATATTCCATATATTGAATTTTCAACCTAACCAATCTAAATATTTTAAACTGTAAAACATATCTCTATAATTGTAATTTAAAATTAATTCCTACATTTAGTCAAATCTCACTTGAATGAGAGTATTGAAAAAAAAATTACAAAGAAGGTTTGACTTTAAAAAGACATAAAGAAATGATATTGTACTTCAAAAAACCCTAGAAAATTTTCACATCCATTTTGAAATTTTGAGGTTCTTCAAGATGTCTTCTATGGTCATAAACAAATAGATGTATACATAAATACATGTTCTACCCAGCCGAAATATGGAAAGCCAAGTTAGTCTACACATGAGTTATGACCAATGATAATATAATACAAATACACGCTTATGAAATTCTTAAATTTTGAGAATACATCAGAAATTTCAACACAATGTGAGAATAATATGTTAAAATGGACTAATCCACGAATGAATGGAGATCTTTTTCTCAGTAAAAGATGAGGGAAGTGATGCCACAGTTTGCAACACGTGAGAACAAATTTGCCAAACTGTGTTTTGTCTTCAAGAGTAAAAGATTCTTCCATATTAGCTACGAGATGTCGTAGCGGTAAATAGAATAGCATGAAAGGATGGAAGCAGAGAGACCCTATCTTTTCACCCGACTTCGAAGTGAAAAAGAAAATCTAGAAGGAAAGCATAAAATTTCAACCCAACAGTTTGCTTTTCTGAAATTTCTATTCTCGGATCTTTTGAATTCCCACCCAGCGTGCATAATCAACCCACCTGTTACAGAAACAAAGTTGTAATATTGCAGTCAGCCTGAGAAGAGTCAATAGTAATGAAATTCCATGTGGATGACGGAAATCTCACATTAATGATCCCAAATAGGTGTTCCCTGTTCGAACAGCGAAGCATATAGCACTCAAAATGAGTTTTTGCTCATGTAGCAAGGGCTCTAAGATTCGTTGCTCTATAACACCAGCTAGAACCTGGTACCTGTTGGATCAGCCAATAAGAAGTCAGAATAAATGTAATGGTTTATAAAAGTTCACTACTAAATGGTTACTTCATAAACTAGTTTGTATGCATTTCATTCACAAAACTCAATATTATTTTCTATTTTGACCTTGCTCTTTCCAACGTGATCTTTGGGCGGTTCGTTTGCATTAGTTTAGTTTTCAGAGACAATTTACCTTTCTTGGCCTTTTGGTAAAGAACAATTTTTGCCATAAAATTCCATGCTGCTACTCAGAAGGCTTTTAAGCCCAGTGACATTTGCATACACAAAAAGCAGCATGTCTTCCTTGTAAAGCTCTAATAAACCTTTTTCATGGGACGGACACCTTGGAATGATGAAAATCCCGGTGATGTCACTTAAAGTCACAATATTAAAAAGCATACTCCAACCACTCCCATTGTACAATACTGTTGTAGCATTGTGAGTTAAATTCTGGTCTGTAGTGAATCTTCTAAAATCCCTAAATCATTATAAGTTTGTTGGCGTCTTCAAAGCAATGCATTTTTGGGTAATTTAAAAGTTTGGAAGCTACTGCATGCGGAGATTTTGGTCCTGATCCCTTAAAAAACACATGGTACCAACATAAAACGACACCTGTATCCAAGCACTGCCCGGATTTACAGTCATTCACAATATGAAAGTCACCCTGAATGGTCAAGTGTAAGGATAAAATGACCAAGATTTAAATGGGATGTAGCTTAGTTCAAATCAAATTCATAGCACCTAGAAGCTAATTTGGATGGCTCTTAAATTCTTCAAAATGCCAAGGATCCTATGTGTACCACACTTTGAGAAAAAAAGACACCTTTTATTGAACCAAAAGAAAATACTAAACAACTTGATGCCATTTTTCTTAATTTTTTTGAAGAAAGGTGTAGGATGATTCTCATTATGATAATAAGCATCACCTGCAAAGGTGTAGAAAATAGAAATAAAAGTTAAAATACCTAAGGTTACTTGAAACTGCCATATAGACGCCATATGCAACACTAGTTGATAGTATAGGAACATCTTCTGATTCACCAGCAAAATCTTTATCAAACATCTTTCGCATGTTGATCAGAACATTGGTAACAGCAGTTCCAACCTGCCAAAAAAAAGAAAAATAGAACTCTTCATCAGATTATTACAGTTTCCTACATATACACAATAGCAGCACATGACAGCCAAGTGATCAAATACTAATAGCAGGTAGTGCAATTGGTTTTCATCTTATAATAAATGCGAAGGAAGAAAATCTTAGACTCAAATCTAGGAAAAACATTACCAACATCAAAAACAGAAACAATCAAGCAACCAAAAGAGCATTTTAGAATATACAGGTTATTCAACTGGTTGAAGGTTAGAAAAAGTTTCCACGATATTCATATTGCACGTGAATTTGTTTTTTGGGAGGAAACTCCTCTCATCAAGTGCCTTTATTCAGCAATGAGAAGCAGAATCTTTAGTATTCAAATAATTCCCTATCCTAATTACAAAGAAAGACAGCACTCATCTTGCAGTACTGTAATACTAGTGATTTCCAAGCCATTTTTGGGATCATCAAATAGGAAATTAATCAGTCGCGTTTGACAATAAACCATCCCACCTGGGGAAGAAGACCACCAAGACTTTGACAAACACCCTATTGTTTGGGAAGCAAGTCCAATGATTTCTCTGTCCCAAGTTTCTTGAAAGACAGCGACATCCTCCACCTTGGTTATTCCAACTGGTGTTGTTGCTTGGGAACAACGGGTGGCTTCTTATCCAATACAAATGTGTTGGACCAAATAAGAGAGAGATCTTGTCTTGCAAGCTATGCATGGCCACTTGCTCATACAGAGAGCAACAATGGTCCTAAGGATGTTGAGTGTGATACTTTCAATGAGTGCGAGGTTGAGTGGATGATGTTAGGAGGGAGGGTAAACAAAACAAAAAGGAGCCAACTCTATTATTTCTTCTATATAGTCTTCTTTGCTGTGGCCAAAAAATAAAAATTATATGACCGACACCACATAGTAAGATTATTACTCAAATTACTGTTATAGTAGTAGTCTTCTTTACTGTCATCATACAAGAAAGACCAGAAATAGTAGTAATAGTAACATCAAGTGCAAAACAGGAGAGAGAAACCAAGGAATTGTAGATGGAGTGGGTCTTCTCATCAGCTACGTAGTTGGAACTTTTTGGTGTGCTACATGCACAAGAAAGAGAGGGAGGAGATAAGGAAATAAAGAGCAGAAACAATTAAAGGATAGAAAAATAATTTCATACCTTTATCAAAGGTTTAACTATGATTGAGTCAAAATCAATTGACAAAAAGTAACAGGAGATTTTAAGGGTATTGACAAATAATTTGAAATATTAAGGATATCTAGAGAAATATGAGAACATTAGGAGAATTATTAACATAAAAAACTTGCATATATATTGTATCATAACATTTTCTGTCATTTATATTGATAAAATGTTATTAATATAACATATAAGATTCTTTCCTTACTGTTTCCAACAGATTTTTGAAATTTTGATGAAATTTAATTTAAATTGAATATATATTGTGTAAATAAATTTGTATTACATGGATCTAACGTAAATTTTATAGATCAAGAGTTTTTATTTTTAAACTGTTTTTAATACATTTTCAAAATTTTAATGAAATTTAATTTAAATGACATATGTTATGTTAATAAACTTACTTTACACAGATCTAACATGAAATTTATAGATCGAAGATGCAACCACAAGAAGCTCCTGTCTTCCTTCAGCAAGATTTCTACAACCTCCTTACCAACCATCTCAGAAATTGTAATAGATATATATGTACCAATTGCTTTGATCCATCAGTATCCATCGAGATCTTTCCAAATTCTTCCATTCTGACACATTAATTTCAACGTATGTTGTACTTTTAGTCCTGTAAATCTCGAAAATTTGAATATAATTATTTTTGGATACTTATTATCGATTACTTTCACTTGTCCTAATATTCCATTCTAAAATTCATGGTCATGATCTTTTTTTTATGGACTTCCATATTTTTTACAAACATGCACCTACATTTCCATTGAAGTTCAACATGCATCAAGTTTTCGTCAAAATAAAGTTCGACATGAAAATGATGTTTTACAGAATAAGTTACGTTGTATTCATCCTATACTAGCTCTAGTATCAACACCATCTAACATATGAAGAACAGGAAAAATGTTGATCCATGTGAATCTAACATAAAAAATATCTCACTTCAACAAACATAAAAAATATCATTCAGTAGCATTTGTGCACCACTCGGAGTAGACAGTAGAAAAATGGACAGACAATTTATAAAATCCCATGCATCATAGAAATAATTTTTTTTTTAACTTCTACAATCTATAAATCATGTTTTATGCATAATTTTAGGCTTTTTCTTATGTTGAATAAAAAATAATTCAATGCCATAAATAGAATTATCTGTTATTTACCCAACTATACTTTATGACTCAGATGCTGTACTGTAAAACATGATCATATGCAAAAATTAGCATTGTTGAAATACATATTCTTAGATATACGAGTAATTAGCATTGTTGAAATTCATTTTCTTAGATAAACTAAAAAATGATTTCATTAAAAATAGAGTAAAAATTGCACCAATTGAAAATAAAATTAAAAAATTGACTTAAGTGGTTTAATTATATCTTTAGGAGACAGAATGTAACAGTTAGGAGAGGAAAATTAATTAATGTGGAAAAAGATAAAAGAAAGCCTAAAACTACTTAATTAGGAATTGTAAGAAAATATTTGAAGTTATGTAATTTAATCAAAGATTTGATTATAGATAGAAATACATGGAAGAAAAATATTCAAATGGCCAACCCCATGTGGTATGGCTTGGATTGTAGTAGCAGCAATAATTCCATAATTATAATCATAAGGAGATATTTAAATTTTAAAGTAGAAAGTCAAGCACCAAAGGAAGATAGAGAACATTGAATTGATAACACCATAAGGCAATGACTTGCAACAAGTCAATCATAAATTGTCCCGAATATGCAAAGATATAAGACCAACAATGCCCTTTTTAAATTCATCGAGAAATACTTAAAAAATAGTACAGTAATAACAGAAAATATTACCAGAGAAGCACCGGTTCCCACTGCCAGAAGCTTTGCACCATTTCGCTGTAGAAAAATAGAGAATGTAATAAAAATGACAACTTAGTAAAAATCCCAGTGGAGAGTGAGAACTTTGTTCAACATTAAGAAACCTAAAGGTTGCAGTTCCCTACCACTATTGCACCTATTCTTTGTAAAAATGTGTATGAGGTCCCAGCCAAAGCCACCTATAAATGGGTGCATAAATGGTCAACAAATAATTTGACAAAAAGAGAACAACAAGAACGACCACCAAAGAATGTAAGCTAACCTGGAAAGCATTATCAGGGCAACCATAAAAGAACTTAGACATAGGTCCTGCACTAAATGCTAGAGGAGGCCGAAGAGAAACAGTTGGAGCAGGAAGCCAAACAAGCATAAAATCAGCAATTATGGCCATTACCTATGCAGCAGTTCAAACAAAATTGACAATATAAATTAGAAGAATGTAATTTTATCACATTGTTACAACGCTATGTAGATCTTAAATAATCAACCTCTGTGAATGGTAGTCACATTGTTGTTGTCCATAAACAAATAGAAGAACCATAACAGATTCAGTTTTCTGAGAATAGACTTTATAGATTTATATAGATTCTATAAAATTTTCCATGAAAAGCTTATGTATCATCAGTACAATGACTCCTAACTCCTAAGGATTCTAGAGAATTAGGTTTGTTTTACCATGGCAAATAACACATGATAATCCTTTTGTAAGAATGAAAGATGTGAAAAAGCATGTGGAATGCATGCTGGTTAATATTTGATATTTTTCTTGCATTATAGACAAACAAAAATTATATTTCTTGAACTAAAATCAATGATAGATCTATATAGTGTCATGATGGATCATATTACCTATTTTATCTTTTTTTAAGTCCTTAAAGTTTATGTATATATGAACTTGGCAGACCATCTTATAAAGGTATAACCCACCCTAAAAGACCAATAAAAAGAAACCTAAATCCATAATTATTGATAGAGAAAATAACTCGTAATTATTGTTTGAACTTGATTGCAAAATTGAAAAGACAAACCCTAAGCTCTATTTATGGGCTCAACTCTTCTAACCCTGTTACCTTAAAAGAACCTCAAATTCCTGACCAACAACCAATGGAAATACCACAACATATTCAAATTAGCCATCATTGCTCAATTAAATGCCACTAGTCAGCCAACATCCACCTGGCATTTATGGATTTCTGACTTTCTTTGCCCCCCTATTGATTACTCTAATTTTGCAAGTTCATTGTCTCACTACAAGTCTACATTATGGGCCTACATGCCTCCAATAAAGAACCACCCTTCGAATGAGATATAAGTGGATCAAGCATGACCCCTCTTCACGCACTTCAACATGACTAATTCTAAATAGTTAAGGATAGAGTTGCTTTGACCCATAGCACATTAGTCCATGGTCACAACACTTTCTACCTACAGATAACAATGGGTAAGGGAATGATAAAAGTGGACCCCTAACACATTCTATTCCCATCCGTTACACCCCTGATCTTTGAAAGCCTAACCAATGGCCAACTTTAAGATTTTTTTAGTTCAGTTACCAACTAAAGTATAATCAACTAATATTTTATTTTGAGGAGAGATGCCACCAGAATCCAATCCATGATGTACATGCATAGAATAGCCAAAAGAGACTAAAAATCAATGTGAAATTACAAGATAGTAGTGACATCAATATTAGGGTGGGAAGCATAAAGATAGCAAGGAAACAGAGACAACTATAAACCTTGAGCAGAAGGAGATCAACCATATGCAGCTTCAATAATTATATAAACCGACCTTGTAACGAAAATTTTCACCCCAGACAAGTCACATTAGATTACGGGACAAATTAATTCATATAAATGATAAATGTAAAAAGTTTTACTACAAAGAGTTGCAAACAAATTCATATGAGTGCATATTTATTTTTATAAAACGAAGATGTGAAAAATTGCATGCAAAATAAGATTTCAAAGGAACCATACCACATCAGCAAAGACAAAGTCAAGCTCCTTAAAAAAATTTTCCCGACGGCGTTCATATTCAGCAGCAGTCTACCAAACAATATGACATGAAAATATTATTCCACACGTACCAAAAAAAATTTAAAATTAAAATATTTCAGTTTGAAAAGATCTATCTTTGCTTATGACAAACAGCATCAAAAAACTATAGCAATGAAAAAATGTCAGATAATAACAGTAAACGAATGTTACCATGGTCTAAACTAAAGCAATATGTGGCATATAGCAATGTTCCACAGGTGTAAATTTAATTGGATAAAACTCTTTTTCTATCTGCATCCTATGAATACTATCAGACAGCCACGTTGATGAAAAAATGGTAATAGTTGAGGTGTTATCTTTCCATACTTGAATAAATATTGGAACTCACCCTAGGTTTGTTTGAGCATTTACGTCTTTTTCTTTTCTCTTTATATCATTCACTCTCCTCATTTCTCTACACTCAAATGGACAAGAAAGTCCCGAAGGTAGACTAAGGACTCATTTATGTACTCAGAAAGTGACAAAAAGAAATATAAAAGAAAGTGTCGAAAAAAAAAGTTACAGAAAGTTACTAGAAAATATGGTGTTTGTATGTCAGCAAGAAAGTGACAGAAAAGTTTAGAAAGTAAAAAAATAATAAAATATGAATGAATAATATAAAAATATTTTTAAACATCTCAAATTTATGGAAAAATTAAAAATATTTTCATTCTTCATAAGAATACATTATACATTACGAGGTTAATATAAGTTTAACATATTGTAAAAATTTATTATTATTATAATTATTCATTAATTATTATTATTATTTCATCTTTTTTTAACATACAAATTTAACAAATTACATTTCTTTTTATTTTTTTCTTCTTCCTTTTTTCCCTCACTTTTCATCACTTTCAATCCCTCCAACTTAGAGAAAGAGGATGACTCTGTTTCTTCTTATAAAACTTTATTTAGAAAGTGATGGTGGAAAGTGACAGACACTTTCCGTTACTTTCCATCAAACACAAACACACTATTTTTTCACTACTTTCTCTTACTTTCCTTTTCGCCACTTTTCCTCGTGTACAAACCCTCCTTAAATGTATTCCATGCTTAGAAAAACTGTCCAATAATCACTCTAGTAAAGTGACCTATCTAGAGAGAAGGTTGGAAATGAGCTTCAAATATAGTTAGGAGAACAAACACCCACATAAATTAGTTTAACTAGACTAGAAAATATGATATACCAAGAAGACCAGTTCTTATTGGAATTCTAGGGGTCTATTTGTGTATAGAAAGAGTAAAAAGTTAAAAAATAGAAATTCAAGAAAGATAAGAAACAAAAAGTTGAAAAAGTAAAATTTAAAGGTATTTATATTATCAACAAAAAGTTAAAAAAATTATATAGTTTAAGTTTTCAACTATTAACTTAAACTATAATACGAATATTATTAAAGTTATAATAAATCATGAACTTTGATAATTAAATTATAATACATATTTGAAATTAAAAATATATATATTTAAATAGAATTATTCAAATACAAATTCATATTTCCCAATATTTAAAATATATCACAACAAACTCTTAAATCAATATATTACAAAACATTGTTTACAACTTAATAATGAAATTTATTTGTTGAAATTTTTTTCTTAATTTAATTATAATACATATTTAAAATTTAAAACAAATTATTTAGACATTATCTCTTATTGTTTTTGTGATTTGGGTATCTTTTTTCAATCAATAATAATATGCATGACCCAAAAATAATATACAATAGTCTATAATAATATACAATATTCAACAATAAATGTGTAATAATCAACAACATTACCATTTCTAGATTAATCCATAGTAAAACTTACTACATACACTAAAATGCAGTTTTTCCAGAAATGCCAAAATCCCTAAAATTTCCTCCTCCCTCCTTTTCTTCCCTGCTGACGACCCAAGATCCCCTCTTTCACTGTGCAAGCCAGAACCCACCAACGAAGCTCCTCTCTTCCATATGTAGGACTCGCCAGAATCTCCTCCACGCACAACAACTCGCTCGGAAGATACTTCACTTCCCACTTCGCATGCAAGTTCAACGTTTTACAAACGGGCATCTCTCCTCTCACGCATCACTAGGACTCACCCGTCGAATGCTCACAACATGATGCCGCTTCCTCGTGTGTAGTACAACAATGTCACCTCGTCAATCGACGCTCGCTAATGTGACAACCTGATGCACGACTCGTTCCTCCCCGAACATGCACACCTCTTATGGTGATCGACTGGACTTGTCAGAGTAGATTCCTATGCATGGAAGAAAATGCTCTACGGAGATTCTTGTGCATATCAAAAGCTTTCGAATTGTCAACGGTTAGGAAATGCATTCCTTTTATACTCTTAACTTTTCTAGATGACAAACATTAAGAAAGAGATTTTTTTCAAATTTTCTATTTACTAACTTTCTTGGTGGCACAAACTCTTCATTAAAGGTACATTGTTTTGATCTCATTGCCATCGACACAAAGGCCACAACTATTTCAAGTTATTTGCCCTTAAGAAGCCAGACATGTGATTGGAGGAGCTCTAAGAAACATGATTTATTTATAATACTAAGGTAGTGCTTAGGATCAATTTTAAAAGTTCAAATTTTTATAAAATCCCAAATTTACTCCAATTTTAATGTAATAAAAATCATAATTTTTTAGATAATTATTGTTAATCCATTTGGAATCTTTATCGATTCTATCTCGATTTGAAATTAAATTTCATGGCAAGAGATAAAATTAGATAGAACTAAACCTTTTTTCTAATTTAAGATTCAAAAAAAATAAATTACAAAGTATTGAAAATCATCTCGATTTTCCTCAAAATTTGTCATGAACGCCATTTGGAAACAATTTCCCTAAAATCGTGTACGTGCAAAATTTAATTCAATTCAAAACTGACTCCAACAGAGCCTAGATCTACGATTTTTTTCCCTCTTAAGAACTGAAATTCCAACGTTATGTTTGCAGGGATATCAGATGATAATCCAAGTTTCTCTGAATCTTATAAACCAGAATGCAGAATATATTCAGCCCTTCGCCGACACAAAACCCCCCAAGGGAAAGATAAAGGGGAAAAGGAAGAAGTTTTGACCTTTGTGAAGATCCCAACACCACACTCCATGGCAACCTTCGCCAAGAACAGATCATCCGCGAGAAGTCGCTCCCTAAACCCGCCGAACTTCATCAGCCATCGGAATACAGTTGACTTCTCGAGCTCCACGTACCTCCGCAAAATCGACCCCGGTATTCTCCCGGCGTCGACCGCCGCCGCTAGATCAGCCGGCAGGCCTTGCAGCGTCTTCCCGAGCTCCACCAACGCCAACATAGCCTCCATCCTGTACTTCCCCCCGTCATCCTCACTCCCATCGTCCCCACCCCCTCCTCCACCGCCTCCCCCCACACCATTCCCTCCTTGTCCGCCGTCACCTCCCGATCGGGCGACACTGAGGGGCTTATAGCTGACTTGTGTGAGACGGAGTGTTGAAGGAAAGGAAGAGGAGAGTACGAAAGGACATCTGGAAGCGCGAGGGGAGAAGGTGAGGGTAGAGCGGCGGACTCCGAGGTTGGGAGATGATGCCGTTGAGGAGCTGATCGATGCCACTGCCGCCGTCATCGCCGCCATTCCTTTGTCAAACACGGAAGAACGGGAATGGAGGACGGACGAGTTTCGCCAATGGCGGAGGCCACACGTTGAAGATTGTTGTGTCAGCTTTCGGACCCTTTTCAGGATGTTTATTTTTTTGTCCGAACTTTTGCGGAACAAGGCCTTCAACATTTTTCTATTCTACTACAAAGCTTACGAAAATAGAAAACCATCAATAAATGTTTAATTAGAGGACTAGTTATGCAAATCCTCACTCAACACTTCAATTTGTGTTTTCATCGGTAATCCAAATTAAAATTTAATGAGATTCACGCAAAATTACGCTATTCATTCGTACAGGAAATATATCACATCAAAAAAGATTCCAGTTACTTGTATAAATGGATTTTTCGATGATTCCGCGCACGACGACAACGTCGATCGCATTTTAAGGTCTCAAAAATAATTATTTCGAAAATAACACCGATGTGGATTTCACTTTTGTGGCTGATATCGAGAGAAATTATTGGTCGGTGTCGACGTCCTCGGTAGGGTTACGTCATTTTTTTGCCCTTTTTTATATCTAATAATTTTACATTCCCATGTTTATTTTATATTAATGGTGATTTTATATCAAAAATCAATTACAATAACTTAGATAAAAGTAACGTCGTAACGATTCTCGTAACTTTGATAAATATAATGACACCTATTATAAAAAAATGTTGTCAGTTCAATGGTCATTAATGAATTTTGTAAATACTTCATTAATGTGGTACTTTCGAAGTTTTCTTAACAGAAATTGATTTTTTGAACAATTCTTCAATCAACTATGGTAACTACCATTATATTTCAATTTATTGCTAAATTAGGTACGAACTTTCTTGGAAAATATCTTTCAAAGAATTTTAAAACAAGTTTTAATTACATTTCTAGTTATTGAATGTAATTGCGACAGACTAATTGAAATACTAACTAATCTTCCTCTTGCTTTCCCAATGAGTTAGGATTGGAAGTGTAAATCGATCAACTATTATACATGCAAACGTGTTTTATAGGTACTGGTTTTTAATATATATATATTTTTTATATTGAAATAGGAAGCTCACTTACAAGTATAAGTTTAAAGATCCACCATAAATCCAATATACAGATATTTAATATTTAATTTAATTAATATATTTTTAACTTGCATACATCTTGTTTCAATTTACATATAAAATATTTAAAATATAATTATATAGGATGAAATTAAAAACTCTAAAATATCAACAGGTGCAATTGCAAACACTTTTCACTGATATATATATATTTGATAGCGTCGATTGAAAAATAATATAATAAACCATTTGGAGATACCTTTTATTTTATTATCCATTTTTTGAATCATATATCGAATAATAAACACTTGAGTTGTTTAAAAATAATTTTATTGGATACAAATCAACAATTTACTTGTACTGCCATTCTCCCGTGTTGAAAAAGCCGAGCCATGCTTGTAAAAATGCCCCAAAAACATGCAGCTCTGATTTGACCTCCACATGCATGGGACCAGACTCCCTTTTTTCATAACAAGTTTTTTAAAAAAAATCTCCTCGGAATCTATATCAACCAATTAATTATTATAATCGATTATGGGACCAATCATTCATGACAAATCTCATTCCTATTTTGGTATCGGTTGGGGAATAGAATACCTACGTGCATAAACTCAGGCATGCATATAAAGATCGAGTTGGATCTTTTTCAGCAACACTTCTACCTTACTCGTACAAAAGAGAACTTCGCTTTGATTTTAATAAAAACCATTGGTATTATCCAGAAAAAGGAAAGTCGAGACCTTAGCTTTTAATGGATTCAAAGAAATCTATTGCCACATAATCACACGTAGCTGAGCTTTTCGAGTGCTACGATACAATTCAAGATCTGCAATCCCTTCACAATTAGAGATTCAATCGGATTTTTTATAATGCTAATCTTTTTTTTAGGATTGAATTTAAAGAAAATAACGTTGAACGAAATCGTTATACATCGAGTTCTTAAACGTTTTTGATAATTAAATTAAGCTTTATATATCACGAGACAGCAACGAAGTCAACAACATCGCTTTATATATCACGCTCAACACCATCTAAAAATCGCCGATGAAATAATTTGATTTTAAAAATAAAAAAATACAAATAGTTGTCCACATGTATGCATATTGTATTTACCTGTGCTACGTACCAGCGTCCACACGTAAATTCCCTAACATAGTCGTCCACGTGTAATTTCCTTTGCCTTCGTTTGTTGCTGACAACCAATGTTTATTTAAGAATTTTGAAATAATCAAAACTAATGTTTATTTGATTGATTGATATCGTGAACACCTTTGAAGTCCTTACATAATCTTAAATATAACAGATAGACGAAACCATTCTGGTGTTAAGCAAAACCATATGGATTGGTTATTTTGGACAAACATATTTAAGAAAACTTGAGGACCTTATGGGCAAAAAACCCCACCTGGCCGGCAGGCCACCTCTATCGGACGGTCTTCGCCCGTCCCGTGCTCCCGACCAGGGCCATCTCCGATCGGAACGGAAGATGTCTAATTCTTTAGTCCTAATCCTTTTATTTTACATTGGAGGCGCAAGTAAGATCCAGGGTAATTTTATTTGTCCCGAAAAGGTAAAAAGTTAAAAATTTGATGTAATAATTATTTGAATCGGTTTAATCATATACGCAGCCTTCAAAATAATCGATCCGTATTGAGTGAATCGGAGAGGATCGTTCCCACGCCACGCCACGTCACGCCATGCCACAGTTTCGTTGGTTCCCCTGCTCTTCCTCTCCACCTCCGTTTCCACGCATAAATACCTGTCCTCCGTTTCCACGGACAAACGCAGACAGAGAGAACGCAAAAAGGCAATTGATAAAGCCAAAAGTTGTTAGACAGAGAGAAAGCATGAAACAAAGCAAGCAATAATCGATCATTCACTTTATACCACCACCAGCGGTCCAGCGAATACTCCACATTCATTCATCCCTCGTGATCCGCCTTCATTCGCCGTGATCTCAGGTACATTTCCTTCCTCCCTCGCTTCTCCTCCTCCTACACTTTGCTCTGGAACATTGTCGTCCATCTCCAGAAAAACTCAGTTGTCACATGCTCCGTGCAATTCTGGTAAGCAAGCGTGTTCCAGATCGAGATACGCGACGAATGAGTTGTTCGCCGCGCTGGATTTCTTGACCGTGCGTGATTTCGATCATAGGAAGAGATGCTTTTTCCTTTGAACGGATAGGTTGCACGTTATCTGGATTTGCGTTTTGTGGAGTGGATGCTGATTTGGAAGTTTTTTGGATGATGATCATGTAAGCAGGGGCGGTTATCTGGTCCTGTTATTTTGAAGGTGTGTTGGCGATCCATGTCTCGGTTACGATTCGTGTCCCGTGTCATGGAGGATGAGAGCAATGCGCGTGCTCATGGACGTGGAAGGACGAACTAAATTGTTTTGACGTCAGAGAAGTGCAATCTAGATTCTAGAGACTGGTTGAAAGAGGCAAAAGACATGTTTTGTCTTACTCTAGTTTTTTATTCTATGGATAAAGATATCATGAATGTCGATTGTTCAAATATATCGTGAAGTTATCAACTGTTGACGTGAAAATTCCGACACATCCTGTGGTTTTAGTTTCAAAAGCTATCACCGTAATAGATGCTTAATAGCGTCTAACACCTATCGCAGAGTTTCAGCTGTAACATTTTTTTAATACTTTATTGCTGATGAAATATGAGGCATCAAGCTGTTGTTTTTTTTCGAAGGCACATTCTACCGTGCGTTTTTAGTTTTACTTGGACACTGGAATTTCTTGTTTTTTGATATCTTTGCACATTTTTCTTCGTTGATAAACATTAACTAGCTCGTGACTACATCATATGGTAAAACAGCAAGTACACTTTAGGGCTATAAGTATCCTAATTATGGAAAGCAAACAAATTTATTTAAATTAAAATTGAATCTGATCCTGGTAGCTATTAACATCTGTTTATTTTTATTATCACAGCCAAATTGTTAAGCCCTAGAAAGCCTTGAGACATTTTTTTATGCTAATTATTCTCCTCTCCATTTTTCTAGGATCGGGAAATAACCACCGAACAATAATGTTGGATTCCACAAAGAATCTGGATCCTGCATTTCAAGGAGTTGGCCAAAAAATGTATCCTTGAACAATTTCTTACCCTTACTGCTTATGATAGATCACAAATTTGCAGCTTAGTATTTTGATGCCATCTCTGAATTACCTAATATCTTTCAGAGGGATCGAGATTTGGAGAATCGAGAATTTTCAGCCAGTTCCTTTATCAAAGTCTGATTATGGTAAATTCTACTCAGGGGATTCTTACATAGTTCTGCAGGTGATTGAATTCATGTCTTTCTTCATGAAGGTTTCTCTAATTTGTTGCATTCCCTATAAATTTACATTAGTTCAATAAACGTACATTTTTTCTTTAATTTTCATTTAATTAGATCTCAATTTTCTAGGCTAGCCATTTGTCCTCGTTTTCCTATGACATTCGTTTCTATAGCTAGTGCAACAAAACAACTAGGGAAAATGGCATGCCTTGTTTTCCATGATATCCATCACGATTTCTGTGACTATATTAGTTGCATAGTATTGCTTGTTGAATCATATCTTTGAAACAATGGAAACATGCATTTATCCAAGCAACAATAATAACTTCATCCATAATGTGAGTTCTGCAAGCATCCAACATAAATTCTCTCTCCACTAAGTCAGTGGCTTCTCTTTTGTTGAACAAACCACGCTTAAGAACCTAACCAGAACTTCTAAAAATGTTCTATTACAATTTATAGTTTAAATATGAATTAGGTTTGGTTCCCTACAAATGCACCTTCAGGTTTTATCTGTGCTTGTCATGCAATTGTTAGATGTTATTTTAAATTTCTATGTTCTCCATTGGTGCTACCACTACCCTTTCTTAGATGTGCACTTTAATATGTCAAATTCGAAGGCATCATATCTGATATCAGTTAATAATATAGCATCCCTGATGATATTTCCCGACCATCTTCTTGTAAAAACAATTTTTAATATAGATACTGAGATATACGACCAAGATCTTTCTGGTTAACTTTTAGCCCTAGTCCTCTATCATTGATATCATAAATTATGACTTAGCCAACTGCAGCCTTTCTATGTAACTTCTATTGTTGATAGCTTTCCAGTGATGTCAGGACAATTTGCTATGTTTTAGGTGTGATCAATTCACTCATTAAGAATACTGCCCTCGTGGAGGACACGTCTGTCCCCGTGGAGGGCATGGGAGTGATGGTACAGCTCAAATATATGTTTACCCAAGTACCTGCATTAAGAAAATATTTTCATACAACAGTGCTTTCATCATACAGTTTTTATTAGTGATTAACTACTTTACCCATTGCTTAAATATTATGTTTGGTTATGTACTTGCACTAATAGTAATAACTATCTCCATAATTTTCAAATTCTATTTTCTCATAAATGTCTGTAGTTATTTACTGCAAAACACGAGTAGATGGGAATCAATTATCAGTGTTTACCATGTGCCATATGTCTTGTTACTATGAAATGTGCATGTTGCAGACATCTTCAAGGAGAGGAGGTGCCTACCTGTATGACATTCATTTCTGGATAGGAAAAGATACAAGCCAAGTATTCCTACACAACTTCTTAAATACAATTGACAGAATTGTTCTAAACTCTTTTATCATATATTCATAATCTTATCTATCAATGATAGGATGAAGCTGGGACTGCTGCAATCAAAACAGTTGAGTTAGATGCAGCCCTTGGTGGTCGTGCAATTCAGCATCGTGAACTTCAGGGTTTTGAATCTGAAAAGTTTTTGTCATACTTTAAACCTTGCATAATCCCATTGGAGGGTGGTGTTACATCCGGATTTAAGAAAACAGAGGAAGAAGAATTTGAAACTCGACTCTATATTTGTAAAGGAAAAAGGGTTGCTAGACTGAAGCAGGTAGGTTTGAAATTTGAGGTACAAAATTCTGTATTTAAAAATTTGAGTATTGGCCTTGTAAAACAATTATTTATTATCATGCGCTATGGCAGGTTCCTTTTGCTCGTTCCTCACTTAATCATGATGATATTTTCATCTTGGATACTGAGAATAAGATATATCAATTCAATGGTGCAAACTCCAATATTCAGGAGAAGGCCAAAGCTCTAGAAGTAATCCAGCATCTAAAGGATGAGTACCACAAAGGAAATTGTGATGTTGGGATTGTCGGTAATTTTTTTTTTTTCCCTTGAAATGGTAGACTTCTTGCAGCATCCTTCTTTTTCCCGTCATCTTACTTGTAGGAAATTTCCATTGCACTAGATGATGGAAAACTTGTAGCAGAGTCCGATTCAGGTGAATTTTGGGTCCTGCTTGGAGGTTTTGCACCAATTGGTAGAAAGACTGCTTGTGAAGAAGATGCTTCTTTGGAAACTTTTGCTGGGAAGCTTTACAGGTATGTGCTATCTGCCTTTCTCTGGATTCTTCTTGACATACTCACGGATCTGGTTGAATACAATTGGGATACCTTACTTTTTTGTAATTTAAAGCTCATTCCTTGTAGCTTTCAAATTTATGCCATGGAGTGCAAAACCAATGTTAGATACAAAAACAAGGAACATTCTAGTGGTGGGAAGGCTGATCCTAGTTCTCAAATTTACTGAACCCAACTTGTAGAATTTCACTTGCTATCCCTTTAAATGTTACATTCCTCTGACAATATTCTGTAGGAAGAGAACTTTAGTAGGCATCATGTCATGATTTAGGTGAGACTTTACACCATGTCATCAAAAAAATTTCATAATTTCTTGTATGTCATTTAGAAATTGATATTAATTTGCATTCCATTAAAAATTTATAATACTTATTAGAATATTCTTGTGGTTATTGTATCAAAGGTCATAGCAGGGTTATCAAAGTAAAATGAGATTATTTTAATATGCAAGTAAATATGAATTTTAAATGATATATAAATAATTACTATTTTTTTGATGGTATGCAAGAAAAAAAATCTATATTTTTATTGCATTTTGATGTTGGGTGCATTCTAAAGGGTGATGAAGTGATCATGAGGTCAGTTGTATGGGTGCAAAAGGAACAGATACAGATCAGATGTATCATTTACCATATTTGTATTTGTTTTTAATTTTTGAATACAAATACGCATGTGTGTTGGATATGAAAAATTAAAACCATATTCAAAAAGATTTGGATACAGGATTGTTCATATACTTGTTGAATATTGAATATGAATAACCTAAATAAATTATGGAAATATAAGTATTCATCAAATAAATTACAAATCAATAATATTTTAAAATGAACTACTATCAAGGGTTATGCTATGTTGTACTATTTCAATTTGTAAATATTTATATGATAAATAAATGTCAAGATATAACTATGTTATTTTTGTTTGAATAAAATCAAGTACAGATCAGATTTAACTAGGTATTTGTTAATATGTAAAAATTATTTTAGTAATTATTATTACTAAGGATCATATTATTTTTTTGAATGTTAAAAACATTTTTCTAATAATATATTATCTTTTTATTGTATTCAAAGACTTTGAAAATGCATTTTAATTTCATAAATGCTTAAAAAATTATTATAATTATTCATGGATGTGTATTTTTGATTACTTTATCTTGTCTTAAAATTTCACAATGAAATTCATATTTTTTTAGACCTTTTTTGGGAACATCCATGATTTTAGCAAGCTTCCACTGAAATTTCCGTCTAGGTCTAACATGTTTTCTTTTTCTATTAGACCGAAGTTCAAAATGAAATTGAAGTTGTATTCCTTGAGCTTTGTAGAATAATTAAGGCATTATTCTTCGTTAAGATATCTCCTAGTCTCAACTTTGAATTTGATTCATGTTTCAAAAAATCTCAAACTTGTGTTGGATTTCCGTCCTCTTTGTTGTGAGAATTACCTAATGCCAAAGACATGTCACTCCCATGCAAGTCCAGTGTCAGGGGTTTTCAGTATTAAAAAATATTGTATCTACCGTGAATTCATCTGTCTTATAAATTTTCAAGTATCCTTTTCTTAGCAATGTTTTAACATAACTTGGGTGGATATGCAGGAAGAACTATATAAAAGGTAATGCATTTGTGATTTAAAAATTCACTGGACAATGTTTAAAAGACGGTGGTAAGTTCAATAAAATACTGTGATTTCTATATCAAATTTATGTAGTAAATCTAAGTCTAGACGTCTACTGATGGTGGCTTCACTTTATCCTAGATTTCTAAATAAAAATGTCTTTTTTTTACTCTATTTTGTTGTTTTTACTACCAAAGATAAGGAACTAAATCACTTAGCCATGATAGCATTTGCTGATGAGCAATAGCATCTCTTGTTTGGCATAATATAGCAAGATTTTTACATCTCTCGGAAGATGTTTAAAAATGACAATAATTTCCCTTACAGAATGTGATTAGATCAAGCATGCTAATGTAGTTAATCTAACTCTAGATGTCCACTGTTGCTGGATTTAATTTATCCTATAGTTCTGAAACAAATACATATTTTGTTGCAGATTTAGCCTATAAGTGTGTATCTTGGACTGCATGCTTTTTTTTTGTTTGAATGATGACTACATACTTTGTCATGTTTTTGTTTGTAGCATAACCGATGGTCAGCTAAAGATTGAAGAGGGCGTGCTTTCCAAAGCAATGTTAGAGAACAACAGATGTTACTTACTTGATTGTGGCACAGAAGTCTTTGTCTGGTTTGGGAGGGTTACCCAAGTGGAGGATAGAAAAATGGCCAGCCAAGCTGCTGAGGTGGTGCCTTATCATTCTTACAAACCTTGCAATATTCATTGCTTTCCATGAAATAATTGAAATCCGGAGTTAATACTTTCCTTGCTTCTAGGTATTCATAAGCAATCAAAACAGACCAAAATCAACACGCATAACCCGAGTTATTGAAGGTTATGAGACACAATCATTCAAGTCCAACTTTGACTCTTGGTCTGTGGGCACTGGGATTCCTAGTGGTGATGAAGGAAGAGGAAAAGTGGCAGGTCAGAGATTGCCATAATTTAAGAAGAAAAGTTTTCCTGAACCTGGATCACTAGACTAGTGGTGATAATAAATAATTTATAGTGCTGCTAATAAAATAGTGTGGTAGGATTTAATTTTCTTTGACTTTTGAGCAGTATTTCCAGGGTACACTCTCACAATCCACTACAAATTTTGATTTAAGTTTCAAATCTAATAAAAAAGTGGGACCCTCTTTCATTTGCTAGAGTTTCTTAATTACTAATTTGATAATGTGTTTCCAATACTAAAATTTTGATTAAATAGTTCTTTAGTATGGTTGAATATTTGTTTCATGAATATTCATTAGTTGTTTCCTCTAATTTAACAAAAGGTTTAGTAATAGAAATAAATGGAAGGAAAGGTTTCACGTGGTTGTGGGATAAGACATTGATTGTTCTTATATATTTCCTCTAATTTACTTTGGAGAGGGAGGTGAGATGTTGAAGTTCTTGATGTGTAATGCTTGCTTACAATACATTCTTTACTTTTATTCAAGGAGGGAACTGAAGTCAAGTTTTTGCATGATAGCTTTGCTCAAGCAGCAAGGAATTGGTGTCAAAAGTACAACAAAAAGTCATCCTGTGAATGAGAAGGTTCCTCCTTTACTTGAAAGTGGTGGAAATATCGAGGTATGCTGTACATATATTATATGTGAATTCTACAAAATACTTCAGGAAAAGAAAAACCAGTAAAAGCTGATTTTCTTTACAGATGTGGCTCATTGATGGAAATACCAAGACTCCAGTATCAACAGATGAGATTGGTAAATTCTACAGTGGAGACTGCTATGTTGTTCTTTACACATACCATTCTTGTGATAAAAAAGAAGACTACTTCTTATCCTTTTGGATGGGAAAGGACAGCACTCAGGTGAATTTTATCATTTTTCAGATGTGAGATTTCTATGTATAAACCTTATCTAAAACTTGTACAATTTAAATGTCTTCATTTTGTATGCATTATTGATGAAACAGGTTTTTCTATAGGAAAACAATGTCCTAGTAACTATGATTTTGATATTTTAATAAAAGTTTGACTTCTGATCATTCATTTCATGAAATTAGTGGAAAGTTCCTATATAAATTTAGGTTCCATGTAGATGTGAATAATATTCAAGCAATTCTGAATAGAAGTGCTTCCATGCAGAATCTGGGCTGGAAAGCAACCATTTTCAGCCTTTTCTTCTGCAAGGAGTTCTTGCTATGGCATTCATTTGGTTGAGAAGAGAAGGTGCAAATCCAGTGCATAAGGCTGTCAAAAATGTAGGGTCTTGAGAGATTCTTCCATTGCATGTAGCCTTATCCTTGTAATAGAGAATTTGTTGACTAGGATTTGAATTTGTGACCTCCATTTCACAATAGAGCAACTTTACCATTATGTTAAGACTTTTCCTCTATCATTGGGTTGAGTTTGCAGAAAAAATTTGTCATGAAGTTGACTTCCAAGTTCTAAGATCTCTTCAAAATGTTATATTAGATTCTTACATAGGATTAAAATAGGATGGATGGAGTGAAAAAATGTTTCTGAAGTGTAATGTGATGGGAGGATATCCTTAAAATTAAAAAAAATTCTATAAAATTACTATTTGTCTAGTTATACTTTATGGTTCAAAATGTTGAGTTGTAAAACATGATTATATATAAAAAGTTAGTATTAATGAAAGGCATATGTTTAAATGTATGAGTGATAATACTATAAGGGATAAACTAAAAAATAATTTTATTAGTAATAGAGTAAGATTTACATCTATTGAAGATTAGATAAGAGAAAATTAACTTGGGTTGTTTGATCATGTCTTTTAGAGACCAAAAATAAAATAATCTCAATTAAGAGAAGAGATTTAATTAGAGTAGAATAAATTCAAGTAAAAGAATGTTTAAAACTACTTAGTTAAAAATTATGAGAAAATATTTAAATTTATGTAATTTAACTGAAGATTTGACCATAAATAAAAAATACATAGAATAAAAAGATTTATACATGGTTTATTGTTCAACTCCACATGATGGAATTATGACTTGATTTATTGTTGTTATGGTTGAAGTTGAGGTAATCTTGGAATGTTGTCTGTGGTTAATTACTAACTTTGATACAATTTCTTTTTTAGAATCTTCATTAAGTGTGTTATTAATTAGTTATATGTCTATATGGGTTATATGTGTTAATCCCTATAAATATGCAATTGATCTTAATAATTAAAAAGGCCTTTCTTCTCTCAACATAACATGGTACTAGTTAACCTTGGTAACCCTAGCTTTCACATCTAATAAAAGAGAGAGAGAAAAACCAACAACTATTGTTGTCACCTACAGTCATATTGTCACCCCCTCCTAGGTCACCCCTACCTATGTTGTCTTTATTAGGATACCCACGATAGAAGATAAAAACAATGAGAAGTATACAAGGAAATTTTGTAGTGGTTCACCCATAGTTTACATTTACTCTTTAAGTCTCCTATTTGAGCTTATACTAATATTGTTTTGTTACAAACTTATGAGTTAGCACCTTGTCATTACAATTTCTTGGTAAATTTGCCAAGCCTTACTTCCATTCACTATAAAGTCACCTCCATACAATCTATGGAGCCTCATAACTTGAGGAGTCCTTATCATTGCCTGATGAGCTAGTTTGCTAAATTGCATTTACACTTGAAGTTTTATATCTCATTTGAATAGTTCTTTCCATTAATATATGTAAATGATCCTCAGTGTAGTTCTATGTGTGTGCACTTAGAAAGTGGAGAGGAATGAGATCAAAACAATATCGCATTCCTCTCCACTCTTTAATGTATGTAAATTGGTATACTATTTTTGATCTAGATTTAGACTACCTAGACTGATCAAAACAATGCCATTTTGTAAAATCAGCAAGTCATTTTTGTGGTAGAAATTTTTTTTAGAATTTATACCATAACCCTATGAAAAATATTTATAAGTATATAAATAACAACAACCTAAGCCATAATCTTACCACGTAGAGTCAATTACATTGGTCTCCTAACTGATGCATTCATTGGTCTCCTAAAGATATAATCAAATTATCTAAGTTGATTTTCTCTCATCTTATTTTTAATAGATGTATCTCTTACTTTGTTCTTAATAAAATTATCTTTAACTTATCTATTTAACCACTCATCCATTTAAATCTACACATCTTAGCAATACAATACTAACTTTTTGCATATAATTATATTTTACAATCCAACATTCTGAGTCATGAAGTATAACAGGGAGAATGATAGTTTTATATAATTTTTCTTTTAATTTTAAGGCTATCCACCTTTCATATAATACTCTAAAAGTATTTCTCCACTTTATCCATCCTATTTTAATTCTATGAATAATATTCTCTATAATTTTATCATTGTTATTTATTATAGATCTTAAGCATTTAAAAGTCTTACTTTTATATTTCATGACCATCTAAGTATATATCTTCATCATTATTTCTATTTCGTTAAACTTACATTCCATATATTCAATAATTTAACCTAATCAATCCAATCCTTTGAGCTCTAAAGTGTCTCTTCATAATTCTAATTTAAAACTAATTCATAACTTACTGCCACTAATTAAAACTATGTCATTAACATATAACATACATTAAGGTATTTTTCCTTAACTTTCCTTGGTTATTTCATCTATAACCAAGATAAACAATTATGAACTTAAGGACCTTTCATGCAAACTTATGTTTATAGAAAATTTTCTAATTTCTTCTTTTATAGTTTTAATACTATTAATTACTTTTTCATACATGTCATTTATAATATCAATATATCATACTTATTTTCTTTCAAAAACCCATCACAATAGGTTTATAGGTATTCTATCATAAGTTTTTTCTAAATTAATGAAAACCATACGGAAGAAATGGCCAACCCCATATAATGAAATTATAGCTCAGATTATTATTATTGTTATTGTCTAATTACATCCAAACAAGACTATTAAATAGTTGACAGTTAACAGTGGACAATACTACTTATCAATAAGCTGGATTTTCAAAAAAAATCTCAAGTTCAATAAGTGGTTCTAAATGCTACATAAAGTTTAACACTGAATATAAAGAGTATAAATTTATTAATGTTAAGAACAATGACAAAAGTATAAAATTAGATAGTCTTATGACTCCTCAAAGCACAAATCTTAGATATTTAAGATTTATAATAAACAATAATGGAGAAATTGTATTGGATATTATTCACAGAACTAAAGTAGGATAAACAACATGAATTAATGCAACAGAAGTTTTATGTGATAAAAGAATATTCTTCAATTTAAAAGAAAAATTTTACAATTACCAAGTATTGAGTTGTTAAGCATAAAATGTATACAAAAAGTTAGTGTAATAGAAATGGGAATGTTAAATTTGATGAGTAACAATAGTATGAAAGATAAGCTAAGAAATGACTTTATCTAAAATAGGCTAGGAGTTGCACTTATTGAGGACAAAATAAAAAAATCATCTTTGATAATTTGCTGATAAGAAAGCCTATAAATGCACATGTAAGGAAAGGATAGTTAATTAATTTAGGTGAAACTAAAAGATTTAGAGCAAACCAAAAAATTATTTGGTTAGAAATAGTGAAAAGATTTTAGATTAAATAATATAAAGAAAGATTTAGTGAAGATAGAAATGAATGCAAAGAAAGAATCCACGCAACCCACCATACATAGTGTGATAAAGGCATTAGTTGTTATTGTCATTATTTTTTAAGTGTTAAGACATTTAACTATTGTGGACTTTATCTAATGGTTGTTCATCATTTGGCAACAAAAGCATACCTCCCCATCCCCAACCATCATCTAGATATATGATGATAAGGTAAACCTCACTGTCATTTGCTTCATGATATAATAATTGGTGAGGGAAGTGATAAACGTTTGAAATATAGTTTTCCTGTAATTTATATGGAAAGGGAGGGGAATATGCATAACTAAAAATTGTTTTTATAGATAGTATATGCACATGATATGAGTTTGCATCTAGTTAAATAGATAATTTTTTAGATTATTCATAGAAACAAAGCTTACATGATATTGTTACATTATCCAGGATGATAGAAGAATGGCTGCTTGTTTAGCTAATACAATGTGTAATTCCTTGAAAGGAAGACCTGTACAGGTGCCAACTGAAACCTTTCAATAAATGATTACTGTGATTATTGATGTGCGACTATGATAAGAGGTTACTGCTTAAAAAGACTATGATAATAAGCTTACTGCAGGGTCGCATTTTCCAAGGAAAGGAACCACCACAGTTTGTTGCAATCTTTCAACACATGGTTGTATTGAAGGTAATTCTAAAACCTCTTTATATTTTGGTTTCTTATAAGTTAACAATTTTAACCTCCTTAAACTGATAATAGGGTGGTATCAGCTCTGGTTTCAAGAAATATATAGCAGGAAGGAGCATGGAGAATGAAACTTATACTCCTGATGGTGTCGCTTTGATTCATATTTCAAGCTCATTTGTGCATGATTATAAAGCAGTTCAAGTTGACACGGTACAACTGTTCTTTTTTGTCAGCATCATGACATGCTGAAAATTTCTTCAATGTTACTTCATATATCATCTCTGAGAATATAATACATTTTATTCCGAAAGATATTCAGAAATAATTTCTAATTGTTTTATGATTTATTTTTTCTGCTATAATTTAGAAACTACTACTAGATTTCTCGGATTGAATGACTAGTCACTAACTTATCTACTTTGCTCCGTCCATGTCTCTAAACCATGACACTAAGATGTGCCTACCTTCATTCAAAATGAAAGGATTATCAATTTATCTAATTTATCTACTGCTAGTTGCTAATTTACATAACTTTATCCATTAATTTATCTACTACTTGTCACTAATTTCTACTTCAGATGGTTTCAATTTTCATTTGGTTCCTTCAACCAATCATTCATGTTACCAAGCTGGAAAGAGTCTTTATACCTTCTTGGGGAGGAGAAAAATAATGGAAGTTTTTTCAGCAACAGCAAAATGAAATGCATTAAAATCAAGAGAAATAGGTAACCTAAACAAGCTGTAGGAAGGTCGAAAAATGGAAATAAAGTGCCGGAAGGATAAATTTCCAGGAAGGAAATTCAGATAAAAAAAGGCACGGATATCTAAAAAAATGACACCCTCAGCCAAGGGAAGGAGAACAAGAAGCAAGTAAAAAATCAAAGTGAGACAATAGCATGCAGCCCAGTAAGCACAACCATATCATTAATAGTGAGGAAAATCAAAGTGAGAAACATATGAATTGTCATTGACCGCATTTAGAAGGTAGTCCAATCATAAATCAATGACTTCATCAGTCACCTTCTTACTTGACAAATTAGTGACTAATCATTCAATTTGAGAAATCTAGTAGTAGTTTCTAAATTGTAGTAGTAGTTTCTGCATAAACTACTACATTTAGGAGATGGATAAAGCACAACCACATTTACGGTGTCCAATTAAGTTGAACACATTTATATCTAGTTACCTGTATGACCACCATTAGCATACTAATTATTCAATTATATATAATATAAAGGAAGCTTCCGTATCACATCTTTATGTTTTATACAATTTAGTCTTTTCACATCTTTATTTATCTATAATTCTTTCGTAATTTATGTTTATTTGTAATTTCTTTGAATCATATGCCACAAACAAAGAAAATGAAACCAGGAGAGATATTTTTTTGTAATTTTCACATATGTCTGGATAATTTTGTGTAGTTTAAATATTTAATTGGTTTTTGAATCTAGTGGAATTTTGAAATAAAATTTATCCTCTACTTTTATACCATTAAGAAATCATAGATCTTATTTTTATATCATTTTAATCTCATAAAAAATATCTTGTACTTCGCATAGAAATAAATTTCTTTTCCTAAAAGTAATTTCCTTTCAAAAAGAGTACTTTTCTTTTATTTATCGAAATTTAGTTTGTAGTTGACTGAAAGTAGGGCTATAAACAAATTTTTGTTGATTATTATATTAGAGAAATATCTGGATTAATGAGTAATTTTTTTATGTATTTTCATTTAGATTTTTCATCTAACATGTATCATAAGCAACTAGCTAGTTGGGTATCTAGCTGCATATAGGCAATGTCCTAGATTGCTCCACCTAATGGATTGTGGAATAAAACTTTGTCGGATATGGGATTCTATCTTGCATCCTTTGGATAGTGGAAGTAGCCTCTAGCCACCATATAAATGCTTTGAAAAAGATATGCATCATAACCAAGCCGTTGTAGACAAGTGAATATTATTTAGGTTAATAATTATTTTAAAACAAAAATTAAGATGAAATGTTATTTTTTAATCAAAAATATTATATCTATTAGTTCAAATTTATTATACGAAATATCACCCCATGCAATACAGGAGACTATTGCTAGTACCTTGTCCATGTCCATCTTATGTTACTTGTTTTTCACAAAGTGACTTATATAAGTGATTTTTTCTAAAGAAGGCATGCATGCTGTTGAGATAATTCCTTTTGTCCAAGTATCATTTGCATAATGCGAGTCTATTTCAATGTTTTTGGTCCTCTCATAAAATGTAAGATTGCTGGCTACAAATATAGTTGCATATTTATATTGGTGTAGGAGTCAGACATTGAGAAATTGAGTTCTTTCAACAATAACTTGAGCCAAACTATTTCACACATCTTCCTTCAAGCAGTACTTTGCTTCAACACAGTCTCTTGACATTACATTCTGTGTTTTACTCATCTATATCACTAAATTTTCCCCAAAATCGGTACAACAGCTACATGCTGATATTTCATCACAATTGTTGCTTGTGTAGTTAGAGTCTGCATATTTTTCAAGAAGAAGGGCAATGATGAGGCAATAATCCTTTAAAAAACCTGAAGAAAGAAATCAGATGACCACCCCTTTGAAGCAAGTCAACAACTTTCAAAATATAAATATATGCTACCAAATTAAGCATCCAATCATTCTTGTAAATTAAAAGTCAAAAAATATGGGTCAATCACTTTAATCTCACAATGTGATTTGCGATGCATTCCATTAGTTGGATGCATGGATATACGATGCCCAATATAACCACTATTAATACATGGTCTTACTTCTGAGAACAAAATAAGAGACAACTAAACAGGTGTTGTAGATGAGAAGTCATCTACAAGCTTAGTTGATTAGCATATGCATTGTTTCAGATATTGCTTTTTGAAACTTTATTATATTGCAAAATTTTCAGGTTGCATTTAAATCAAAATGTCAAAGTAGGAGAAGTCTCATAAGTTTTCCTTAACATTTTGGGTCACATTTCCTTTTGGAATTTTATAATATTTGAAATAAATGTTTCCTTTATAGATTTCAGTAGTCGGTACAATTGACTTTTGAACTCCTTTCAGGTAGCAACATCTCTAATCTCTGATGACTGTTTCTTATTGCAATCCGGATCTTCTCTTTTTCTCTGGCAAGGGAATTCCTGCACCCTTGAACAGCAACAATGGGCTATAAAAGTTGCAGAGTTTCTCAAGGTGTGTGACTATTTTTGCATTGGCCATTTATATTATAATTGCATGACTCCACTTTTGTGAGAAAAATTTAATGATGATACTTTCCAAATATTTAACACTAATTTTTTTTACAATTTACTTCAAATATACTCATCTTTAGAAAACAATTAACTTCAACTAATTTTTTTAAACAAGCCTTGGTGGAATTTGTTAACATCTTGATTCTGTATATCCATCTCTCTACGAGCTGCAAAATTTTCTGTTGTAGCCTGGAGTTACTGCCAAATTTATCAAGGAGGGAAAAGAACCATCAACCTTCTGGTCTGCCCTGGGGGGGAAGCAAAGCTATACTAACAAAAAGGCAATGCAGGATACTTTTAGAGATCCACACTTATTTACCATTTCACTGAACAACGGTCAGGGCATTGCTTTTGGTGATTATATGTTGTTTATTATTTTATTGTTATTTTTTGTCTGAATATTCTTTTCTGTTTGTTGTTTGATCCTCAGGAAAATTAGAGGTTTGTTCTGTCCTGAACATTTGTCTTTCTACAATACTTTATATTTGTTACTCCATTTCTGTTTTTTTCTCCATGGTCACCCTTCTGTCAGGTGTCTGAAGTGTATAATTTCTCTCAAGAGGACCTGTTAACTGAAGATATACTAGTACTTGATACTCATGCTGAGGTATTTGTTTGGGTTGGTCAATCAGTGGATACCAATGAAAGGCAGAATGCATTTGACATTGGACAGGTAGAAATACTAATCTTTCATCTATTCTATTATTATAATTTTTTGCATCTAATTATTGTATTTTTGGCAGAAATATATAGATCTTGCTGTGTCTATGGAAGGGCTATCTCCAAGCGTTCCACTTTTCAAAATCGCTGAAGGAAATGAACCATGTTTTTTTACCACGTATTTTTCATGGGATAACAGAAAGGCAACTGTATGTCATTGTTTCTTCCAGCATCTCATTGCATGGGTTTCTATATATATTTTCTTATTTTATGCTATATTCATTTGATAACAAGAAATCTTTTTAAAAATAAATCAAACATATATGTAACATCCACATTGAATAAAGTTTACCTTTATCAGAAATTTAAAGAATTCTTTATTCAAATAATCAATGTTTCTCCTTGAATAAAATAAAGGTAATGCAAAGAGGACTCAGAAACCAGAGAAACTAAAATAAGACTGAGATTTATGGAGCCAACAGGTGCACTGCTTGAATCAAAGCCCTATTCACATGAGCAAAGGAAAAACTGTCTTTTCTTGCATCATGCATGCATTCATGAAAGAGCTACAACTCATATTTTTTGCATACTCATAATTCCCATTTATCAAGTTCTTAATGGTTGAGGAAAAAAATAATAGATTCATTTCAGTTGTATAAATGGACTGCACTTATTTTGCAATTAATATCTGAAGTATATGCAGTTGATAGGAAATTATATAAAGGATGTTTCTTCAGCATTGATTCTTGTTGCTGTTATACCAGTAAATTCAATCTTAGTCATTTATAGAAATACATTTATATTTGGATTTGTAATTATAAGTTTGCAATTGTATTTGTAATGACGGTGGTTTCATTCTTATAAGAGAGCTTTTGGGTAACTTAGAAATTTCTAATATTTAATTGATTTTTAATATTGAAATCTTTTGGAAACAAAACATGTCATCTACATTTTAGCTTTTTTAGGTCATTAAGAAGCCATATATCTTATTATAGTATACATCTCATACAAAAATACCATGTATCTTACATGGAAATAAAATGTGTCCTACTAAAACTAATTTCCTTTTTTTTCATGAAATTTAAGTTGTCATTGGTTGAGATTAAATTCTAATTGGAATTTTATCAATTGTTGTAATAGAGAAAAAAACTAGGGTAATCAGTATCTTATTTTGTAATTTTTAATCTAATTTTAGAATCTAATGTGTATGATAAACAAGTAGTTATAAGCAAGTGCATGCTATAGGAGCATTGCTTGAACAAATAATCATAATAAAAATAAATAAATAATGAGACATATCATTATCCTTGATAATTGATAATACCATATCTATTAGGTATGTCAAATTTTCAAATTAAATTTGATGACATAGATATAGGTACAAGAACCATCTAAAATGACAAAAAATTGTTACATGGTAATGAATATGACTAGTTATATAGAGACTATAGTTATTTTGTGATCAATATTTCCTTAGATACAAATACAACATTCCCTTTGAGAGAGATATAAACATACTTATGCTATTGATTTACACTATCTGAAAACCAAAAAACAAAAAACTATGATGCAAAAAAAATAAAAAAGTCACCCAAATACATACAGACACATATGTCGTAGCCCTATCTGTACCATACTGTATTGGTACAGAAATGGGTGGTTGGTACACATAGTTGGGTACCATAGATATAAATTAAGAAAATATGTAATGATGGTTCAAGTCATAACTAATATGAGAAAGTATGGTGTCAAAGTATTGTATACATATGGTATCAATATATACGGATAAGATAGGCAACTTTAGGTATTGGAGTATCATAAGTGCAATGCACAAGATTATCATTAGTTTATGATAAGAGAAAGGATGCAGGAAAATATTCTCCAAATTCTTTGCTCCATGTCATTCATTCATATCATTCAACACCATTGATTGTCATTACTTCTTAGAAAATGAAAGATAGGAGAAACTGCTACCATACTATTTTTTAACCCTTGTAAATGACATTGACTATGTAATAGGCGAGTTGGGCCAGCCCAGCCCATATTCAGAAGTGATGTTAGGATACTAATAATATTTAAGGGACACTTAGGGATAGTTGTTTTTGTGTGTGTGACGAGACTTAGGGAGGGCTGCCTCTCGAAAGTAGTCTTGTGAACCTTAGTTTATCCTAATCTCAGTTCTTGCTTGATCGGCAACCATAGATCTTCGATTCTCCCGGCATTACCAACATCGGACAGCAGATCCTCCAGCGCGAACGTTGCAGACTAACATTTGAAAATCAATGATGTACTAATATTATAGTGATTGGGGTCTATGCATTCTGTGTAGTTGGGTCACTTTTGCCCGGAAATGGCATCTGATAGATAATGGCCATTGTTAATCATGACAAAAAAAGTATTATGAGTGGCAAGTATAAGTTTATCTAATCATGGATGGGAAACTCACCAATCCCTAGCTAAATTAGTAAATTTTGTTTGAATTACTGCATGGTATCTTTTTGATGAATATTTCATAACACTTCTAAGATGGTCATGGGATGATGAAAACTATGTGGGAAAGCTTCCCAAAAAGCTGAATTCTTTTTTCCATGTATAACATTAATAAGATTGAACATTTTTTTGGTGATCTTAGAATGAGTTAAACTTCTTTTGATACCGTTAAGGTCATAGTTTCACCAACTCTAACCAATCGTTGAACTCCATGACTTAACTTGGGATTTTGTGACGATTTTTAAAGTCTTTTGCTTTCATGCATTCCCATGTTCATTGCTTTTTTGAGTAGTTTCGATCTAACATCTGTAGAATATTTTAATCTTTAAATCATTTATTTTTAATATGCCATGATCCCTATTTATATTGTTGATTTCTTTGGAATTGTGCCATCTCTCCATTCATATTGCTGATTTTCCTTACATGACAACAGGTATTCAGTGATTCGTATGCAAAGAATCTTTCTTTGCTATTTGGAGCAGCAATGCATGATTTGGAGGTAAATTCATTGTTTATATTAATTGAATAGTTAGGACAACATCTTCCTTGTATTGATTTTTTCCTTAATATTAATTAACTAAAGCTACAGAGCAAATATGTTGGAAGACATGGATAATAAAGTTGTCACTGGTTCATAATTAACTAAAACTCAAAATGTAAAAACATGAAACATGTACAAGTAGACCACACCCTCTGTTACTTTTCTTCTAGATCGTGGATCATGGACTCGAGACTTATGCAATATCTGCTTACTCTGAAAAAAGAATGTTGCAACACTTTCACAAATATAGAATAGTGAACAGTCTACAGGTGACTCAATGTTAAGGTATTTTGTTGAAAGGCCCCTACGTGAAAGATATTGAGATCCCATGTTCAAACTTAAGGTACGCATACATATGTGGACTAAAAGAAATCAAGCAGTAGTGTTATATGGAAACTGCTAGCTTGGAATGGATTTGGCAACAACAATCTTCTCAAGGTACAAAGTGTGATAATGATTAACAAAACTTCAACTCATCAAACAAGCATAAAGTTGTAAAACATCTAAAGTGAACAATTTCCTTATTACATAAAGAGAAGATTTGCTCGTAGATTTGAACACTTAAGAGATATTCTTTGCATAACTGGAGGACTCCTTTAGCATGCCACAAATATGTTTATAGGTGTCAAAAGGCATAACAGCCGAAGCAATGGACTTCCAATTTGTTTTTAAAAATGGTAGTATTTTTTGCATTCTCTAAATTGTGAATCTTAAATGGAACTATGAGTAATACCATCTTTAACGGAACTATGAGTACCACTAATTTTGGCCAATTGAACTATTATAGTTGATTGGCACATCCATTTGTTAAAGATCCATAAGATCATAACACAGCCATCAACAAACCAATTTGAATATTGAGGATCCTTGGAAGACAGAAAATCCTCAGTGGTATTTCTCGGATGTCAGTGAGTACAAAGGAAAAAAGTGAATGATTTAGACCATAGAAAATAGTTTCATCCATTTAATTTGATTATGGTTTCATTCAAGTCGCACAGAGGAGAATGCCATGCGGAAAAAAGGAAAAAAAACAAATGGGCAAGGGGACAGCAACCAAAGTGTCAACAAAGATATAAGACATCAACAGGGCATAAATATTACCAATCAAAAGCCATATAGTGGAGTTGATAGGGACAAAACTGTTGGTACGTGTGAGAAGGGCCAATCCACTGCACTAGGTTTTATCTAATATTGAATTTAGGGAGGGTTGCCTCTTTAAATGAAAGAGACATTTCTTAGGAGGGTCCAATTGCATGTAGCTTTACCTCCATAAATGAAAAGGTTATTTATTAGTAGTACATGTGTCGTTAAAGAGGCTAGGACCCATGCTTCAAAAAGAATGACGCGTGAGATTGCATTTTGAGAGTGTATGGTGATGCACGTAGTGTCATAGGTGAAACGCTTAAACACGTTAGGGAGCAATGGTTACATTGGTGAAGCATGTGTTTGCACGTGGGAACGTGTAAGGGCCTGCGGTTCGACAATAGCAAGTGTAAGTTCTTGAAAGCACATTTGATAGTTATTTACGATCATCACAATTCATTGCCAAGTGTCTGATACTTCATAGTTGGTTTTTTTTCCAAATCATTGACTTGCTGGCTTGGAAGTCAAACTGAGACATTCCCCATGTTTCCAGTTTATTAAAGTATAAATTCTTGTCTTGCAGTCTGCTGATAAAACTAATGGCCCAAATCATGAGGGGCCGACTCAGAGGGCTTCAGCTATGGCAGCATTAACATCTGCGTTCAATCCTTCTTCTTCAGCCAAAACCGTGCCTTCCAAGCCAACTCACTCTGGCCAATGTTCACAAAGAGCTGCTGCAGTTGCTGCTTTGTCTAACGTTCTAACCGAAGAACAAAAGAAAGCATCCGAAACTCCTCCCACAGAAATTGATGGACATTCTCGACAATCTTCTGGTAGAGCAAATTTTTATTACCATGAATTCTGTGGAAAATATAAATTGCATTTTTGTTAGAAGTTATTATAAAAATCAAGGCATGATGAAAGATTAATGCAATTTTTATATTATATAATTCACTTGTTTCGGTCTCAAAGACCTCAAACTAATTATTTTGCAATTCTTTAATTGGATTTTCCTTGGTTATTTATAGCTAATTAAATGTTAGATTTCAAGTTGGAGAATATGTCGTGTCAAATATTCTGTGTATTTTTTTTTCCAGATTACTTCAAACAATAGGGACTTTTATTTTTCATAAATAATCGGGGACAGGATTGTATATATTTTTAAAATTGAATTTGTCATTATCCTTCGTATGGTCCAACTGCAAGATGGTGCTGGTCATGTATAGGAGGACATTTTAAGAATTAGTAAGACATGGAGAATGGTAGAAAAATCAGGTGGCAGCACATGTATCTTTTACAAGAAAATATATCCTCTCATAAAAGAGTCTATTTTTGAAAACTGAATGATACAGGTGAACCGAAGTGTGAAGATGCCGACCCTAACGTGGAGGATCCTCCAGAAGAAGCGCCTCAGATGGAAGGCAGTGAAGAAGTTGATCCTGCGTCCATAACTAGCGACTCTGGGAATGAAATGAATCCTGAGATATCCCAGGCAAATCGGAGTTCAGGTGAAAGCACATTCAGCTACGAGCGTCTGACTACGAAGTCCACTGATCCAGTAGAGGGTATCAACTACAAAGAAAGAGAGGTTTGTACCGTGATTATTTATTTGTTTGATTGATTGCCTACCTCTTTTTCCGTAAAAAAGATGAAAGAAAAATGTAAAAAGGGTATTATAGATAGATAGATGTATGTGTGTGTGTTTGCAGCTTCCGTCTTCTAAGGAAAACGTCTCTTTGCCTTTTGATTGCTCTGTTCTTGGACATACAATTCTCACCTTCTGAACTACAGGCCTATCTGTCTGATGCTGAGTTCGAGACGGTCATGGGGATGAACAAAGATGAATTTTATAAACAACCAAAGTGGAAGCGGGACATGCAGAAAAAATTGGCGGATCTCTTCTAAGCATTGCGCGTAACGGTACCTAGTCATGTTCCCAGGAATCGAATCCTCCTTCTGTGCCTACTACAACATTTGGTGCTGTTTCTTTTGACCATCTAGTCGCTTTTCTTTTTCTCGCTAGACGGAGTATTCTTTAATCCGTACTTGTGGTACTTTCCACCAGCTCGCTTGGTTCTTTTTATTAGTTTGAAGTTCATAAACTACAATTGATGTATCGGAGATACACAGTTTGTGCTTCCAAAAGGTTGAAATAATATCTATAACGAGTGCTTCGTTGTCGTGACATTTGTGAATGATTTGAGTTATCTTGAGGATCAGCACGGACACATCTGAGCCTCCCACGGATCACAGCCATTCTGAATGGTCGTCAGCTGTCACGGTCAGCAAGCAGACGAGGAGTGCGAGTGACCTTTTTACGGTCGACTAATGCATGAGCGGTGGTCGACACAACTCGCCGATAGTGGACAGAACCAGATAACGACGGAAATACTGGTATCACCGTACTTGTCATTCTCTCATCGTGGCATGGTGTTCCACCACAGGTACGGTATTTATTAGCTGACAATGAGAGATATATATAATCTTGAGATTAATTAACATGAATGACATGAACAGTATTACTTATCTGTCATGGAGGATTTAAAACATATTAGTGGCCAACAGTCAGTAGAATAAGCTTCCAATTCAATCTACTTACGTATGAAACCTTCGGTACCGAGGGCTTAAAAAAACCAAAACCATGAAAGGTGATCTTCCTCCACCTGTTGGTTGACCTGCTGTTGTTACATGGATGTTCCACTTGTAAAATAAGTGATAAACTAGGTGTCCCACCATAGCATCCACATCCACTCTAAGCTTAAGTTAGACAAACGTGTATACGAGGTTTAAATTTGGATTTTTTTTTGCAACCATGTATGACAATACATTTACTTGATATTTATAACTACCATAGGGGGAGAGATCGACCACCTCATCTAGAAATATTTTTTGGTGGGACACAACGATTATTCCCTCTTCGTGATTTGGTGTCGATATGGCTGGCTGGCATCGAGCAGGGATGCCACGTTAGGTTGCCAAGTATATGCTTCACAACTTACTTAGCATTGGGGGTCGTAGTGGTAGGGTCGGTCCTTATATCAGAATGTAGATAAATAGATAAAAATAACATCCACGCAAAAATTAAAAATCTTTGAAAGAAGTTGGTTGGTAGAGCTACCATCTCAACTTCGAAAGGGAAGTAAAACGAAGCTCCTTGTATTTTTGAAACCGATGGTCGATGCTTTTTAATCGTGATTGATCTCTCTCGAACCAGGAGGAAGCCGAACATGGCCTTCCAACTTTCGATCTCAGTGATTCTGTCTCAAGTCTACTTTCTAATCGCCTGTGAAGAAAAAGAAAAAGAAAAGAATGCTCTGATCACCTTCTCTGAGCCCCAAATATATAATATTGTTTAAAACCTTTGCCGCTAGTAACGTTTCTTCCATGACGACGACTCCTTTGAAATCATCCTTCTTGTGTTGTTGCCCTTTATTCCTTGTCCCTTTCTAATTCCCTTTTCAAATGGAATGTGTGCATCCACATATTTCTAATTTTCATCTAAAAAAACATCATCGTCATTATTCTTATAGGATGCAGAATGGTGGAATATATGGTGAGAGTTTCTTTTTCAAAAATCCAAGAGAGACAATAATATAAGAAGAAGAAAAAAAATTACTAGAGCCATCATAATTACATCTCTCTCTACTGGCAAATATGGTTTAAAAAAAATTGAAACAAATGTGTGTGAGAGTATTTTTGCCCACATATCCCACGTCCGTTAAAAAGGGGGGGAAAAATGAAATATTAATATATCGTAATAAAAGGATACATGTGTTCCCAGTGGCTGAATGGGAACTTTAAAGTTAGTTATGATAATAATAAAAAAATGAACGAAGAGATCGATCGATCTCAACTCAATGTACGAATCAGGTGATTGCTGCGAGCAAAGTGAGATGAATAACGTTACGATGGTAAGATTCGTAAAAATATAGAGGAATGGAAGAAGAAAGTGTTCTTTGTAGGCAAATTATGCCACACAAGATACAAATGGATATACGGATTTAAAATTTATAAATGGTAAAAATTACATCTTAAATAAATATTTAAAAGATTAATCATCTGCTTGTTTCAGATCTTTATTTATAAATCTTAAGTAAGAAACATTTACCAGTTATGGATATAATTTTAGTTTATTATTTTGGGAAAAAAAAAATCATTTGAATAAACACATACTTGATAATTCATTTTACAACTTACACAATAAATTATCATGAAAAAGCTTATTCAAACAATTTATGTTTCCAAATACTGAAAAAATGTAGTTATTGGTGTTTACAGCTACAAATTTGATCGTAGGTATCTATCCTATAAAATACACGACTTAACAGGATTAAATTATGAGACGACGTAGTGCTGCTAAATCTCATATTTTATACCGTAAAACGAATGCTTACAACCAAATTTTTTCGCAGACACGGCTAATAACTAAGTTTCGTGAAGTAAAGATAAAATCATTCTTGTTCAACGTTTTAGGATGCATTTGTTTGAAATATAATTCCAGTCTAACGAAGGGGAAGTAGGATGACGCCATCGTTTTTGCGATGAAAGGGGGGGAAGTCGGTGACATCGTCTGGGAGTGAAGTGAAGTGAAGTGAAGTGAAGAAGAGAGCGGTGTTTGACAACAAAGATTTATTACTCTTGGTGCATTAATTTCCTTAATTAATTACTCTCACGCGATGGAAGGCGGCTGATCATACGTTGGGTAAGAAAATCCGTAGGGAAATTTCAAATTAGATTCGTGGTCAAGTTAGGAATTAAATCCCTCTGACATATTTTTTTTTTTTTTGCAAGAAGAGGAAAGAAGGACGAGTACAACCGCCGGATTTTATGATACGACTGATGACACCTTTCCATTACTGAAGCATGTGCTGGTGGAGGTGTAATCACGTCAGACGTCATAATTTTATTCAATTCCGTAGGATCTAAACGTAGAAAAAACATCGCGAAGAATAAATAAAAAACGCAGACAACTTAAACGTTGAACACACCCACCCGAATGGACGGCGATTCACTTACGAGGGTGTCATGTCAGGGGGGAGCCGAAGAGATGTGCGGAATCAAAAGACCTCCTCGAGTCTGAACTCTCACACTCGCTCGTCTGTGGCCTTCATGCATGCAAGGCAGGCAGCAATGTTCATATGTTTAATGTGTGTGTTTGTTTGTTTAATTTGTGGTCCTCAACCACAACTGTTTTGTTTAGCGTCTTCTCCTGTGTCCATCGCTGGCAGATCACAAATCACAGGTTCCTTGTGTGTTCGTCACATACGAGATTTGTGGTTGGCATGTAATTCATGGTACAGAAAGTAGCAAGTATGAGTTTAATTAAGGATGTATAATGTAATTTGGTGGTAGATATATAATATTGGAATAAATTAATATGCACAGAATATAATATACAACAACAAGCAATAACAATTCAGATTACTGCGTCAGATTGATGGCATAAATCTTTTTCTTCTTAGCCCTCCCTTTTTTTTTTCTTCTTTGCGTAAGATTAGAAATAAAAGAAGAGCTCCGTGTCTCCGACGTATCGGTTCGGTTCCGTTTTCCAGACCCGTCCTTGCTTGGATTCAACGGCGACAGCACCCACCAGTGGCCGCCGTCACTGTCCGCTCGCTTCTGCCGTCTGCCCCCAACAATCCTCCACTATTCTGTGCTGGGTCTGGCCATTGGATCTGCCCGATTTCGTTTCCCAAACACTACCCAACCGACCAACATTATCCTACACATCGAGCTTGCGTCCAAAATCCTCTTCCCTCGTGACCCGCCTCGCTGAAATCCGCCGCTTCAAGCTTGGTGCTGTTGCAAGCCGTGGGAAATATTGGAGCTGTTTGGTGTCCGATTGAAGAAAATCCCTTGCTGCGAAGTGTGGGTGAGAGGCGATTTCCTCGTTCTTGCCCTTTCCTGTTTGTTGTGTTTACTCTCTCTCTCTCTCTCTGTGTGTGTCTGTCTCTCTGTCGCTGTTTCCGGCGAAACGACTTGTGATTTGTTGAAGCCTTTCTACTTTCGTTTTTAATGTCCGGGGGAAGCCAACAGGTGGTCGCCTTTGTCGCTTTCGTAGGGCGGTGGAAACCCTAAGAATTAGTGCACTTTCTCTGAATTTTGAATATGTCGTCGCTTGTCGACAGCTGCATGTTCGAAGTCTAATGCCGATGGAATGTAAACATGTTGGGTGTGAGGCCATCGCCATAGCTCTTTCTGCTGCCGCCGCCGCCGCCGCCGCTCTTGAGTTGAATCTGTTCGAAAAGTTGGGATCTTTGGATGGTCGATTGTGGTGAATAAGGGGAGAGAAAAGTGGGGAACGGTTGGGGGATATGAAGGTTCCATGCTGTTCCGTTTGCCACTCTAGATATGACGAGGAGGAGAGAGTTCCCCTTCTCCTTCACTGCGGCCATGGCTTCTGCAAGGTATGCCTTTCACGGATGTTCTCTGCCTCTCCTGATACGTCGCTCCCCTGCCCCCGATGCAGGCACCCTACAAATGTAGGTAACAGCGTGCATTCACTGAAGAAGAACTTCCCTATACTTTCCCTTCTTAGTTCCTCTCCATCATCCCCTTCCTTTGAGTGTGACACTGAAGATGAGTATGTCGATGATGATGTCGATGATGATCCTTGTGATGACAATCCAGTGAATGAATACGATGGGGATTACTTCTTTAGGTCCCGCTACAGTCAAAATCATCGCCCCCATGCCCCGGTCTCTAGCTGTTGTTCGAGCAGTGGATCAATGTCTACCATTGACTTGGGATTCCACCACAATCTAAAGCTTGTTAGGAAGATTGGTGAAGGGCAGAGGGCTGGCCAGGAGACATGGACTGCTGTGCTGTCTGGAGGATCTTCCTCATCGTCTGTTTCCTCTTCATCTTTGGTGAATCCAAGGTGCCGACACAAAGTTGCAGTGAAAAGAATTGTGGTTAATGATGACATGGAAGATGTAGTTTGGTTGCAAAGCAGGCTTGAGGACCTGAGACGTGCAACCATGTGGTGTAGAAATGTGTGCACATTTCACGGAACAATACGCATGGATGGTTATCTTTGTCTTGCCATGGACAGGTATAATGGCTCCATCCAATCGGAGATGCAGCAGAATAAAGGTCGCCTCACCTTGGAGCAAATTCTCAGGTCCTTACATCTTCACTTTGTTCTTCCTTTACGCATTCCTCTCTTTGTTCAACTAGGATGATTTAAATATAAATTCTTTGGTAAATCAACTCAAATTGAAGAACAATGTATAAAAGGAGGTGTATTCCTACTCAAAAAGCAGAATTTTAGTGGATAGTTGAGTGCATGCGTTCCATAAACAAATATTGTTGTACAGACTTCATTTCTACTTCTACTTTTAAAGTTGTATCTTGCAATAGCAACAACAACGATAATAAAGCCTAAATAGTAACAGCGAGAATGCTGACAAGAAATGGCATGCTTTGCATCTCTACCTAACGTAAGTTTATCGTATAGTCCATATAATATTTATGGTGAAAATGTTACCTTGCGTTTTGGGTCAGCTGAAATCCTCCAACAAGAAATGAAGCTAAAAGTGTATGGTTTTGTCACATCAATGATTGGTAAATGATGTGTCACATGTGCCCGTATACCCTTACTTGGAATTTCTTCTCCCAAATGGAAGTTGGAGGAATAATTTAGATGCTTTCATTATCTGTTATACATCCACACAATGAAAACTTACTTTTGGTAAAAGCCTTCTTTTGACTGTTATCAAATACAACAACATTAAAAAAAATTCTATAAAAATAAAGCAAAAAATTTATTTTAGGTACTGTGTATTGTAAGTGATTTGAACAAGAGGCAAATGAAGTTGGCAAGCATATCATGGAATGCTTCAACGAGATGGGGAGAGAGAGTAGCTTGTGTTTGATTGATATAAACTCCTCCATAAGCTATCTGCAAAGAAGAGGTTACTTCTTTGAGGTATAATGCCCAAACTGGCATTCTTGAGAGCATACTTTGAAAGCTTCCATTTATAGAAAAATCCCTGTATGGAAGTCAGAGGGATTCTGTTTCATCTAGAATGCCAAAAACAAATAGAATTGGACACATTTTTTGGAAGATTCTATTTATTAAAAAATTCTCTGCATGAAAGTTGACATGGACGAGCGTAGCATACATATGGAAGCTTTAAAAAATCATGTTTTTGAATATTTTATCATATCAAGAACATAATAATCCAACTTGTATAAAAATGTAGTGAATCTTATAGATGCATATCTGCAAGGAATTTAATTATTGGATTTTTGGTCTCATTAACCTAGTTTATTGACATATAAGAAAATCAATTGTCCTTTTTATCCTCACATTGAGGCCAGACTAAAGTAATAGACATAATAGGCTGGCTGGATAAGGACAACAATCAACTGCAGCTCAGTTCAAACACTTTTGGATTGTATAGATCTGTTGGATCTAGGCATTACAAATGGTATTAAAACCTGATATAAAATGTAGGAATTTAATGCCTACTCATATGGAGTAGGAGCTACTTTCATGACATCTTTTGCTTTATGGCAGCTGACTTGACGAGGATGCCTGATGTTTAAACATGGGAGATTATAATACTCTAGATATAATCCCATATTGCTTAGATTAAAGTAGTAAATGAGATAAATAAAAATAATGATCAGCTATTAACTATTTAAATCCAATAATTGAGTTAAAACATTGCTATGATCCAGTCAGGCATGATCTTTTTGATTTATAAAAATAAAAAATAATTTATCCATCCAGTTTGATGGTTTGACCTGTTGACTTTAATGCCTTATTGCACCTGTAATTTTGACGCTATTAAATTACTATAGAGACGTTTCCACTTACACTCAAAAGTTACCTATCTGCTTTATATTCTTCCACTTTCAACCTTCTCACTGCATTTCCTTCTTGCATTTCTCTATTTTTTTTTTTTTGGAGATATACATATCTTAAATAATTGAGAAGGCTTTGTGTTTTGCTTCCTGTTCTTTTTCTTTATATCTATTAAAATATTTGTTGGATTTCAGATATGGGGCTGATATTGCTCGTGCGGTTGCAGAACTTCATGCTGCTGGTGTTGTTTGCATGAACCTGAAGCCATCTAATCTTCTTTTGGATTCAAGTGGTCGGGCTGTGGTTTCAGATTATGGACTTCCTGAAATATTGAAGAAACCATGCAGAAAAGCTCGTCCATTCCCAGAGGATGGTTCTTCAAGAACACATTCATGTATGGATTGCACCATGTTAAGTCCACATTATACAGCTCCTGAAGCATGGGAGCCTTTAAAGAAATCATTGAATTTATTTTGGGAGGATGCAATCAGTATTTCTACGGAGTCAGATGCCTGGAGTTTTGGATGCACTCTGGTTGAGATGTGCACTGGCTCCATACCGTATGTGCTTAGCCAATTTTTTATGTTACTAAGCCTTTAGTTAATTTGGCATTAACAAAAAATATATGCAGATGGGCTGGACTAAGTTCAGATGAAATCTATAAGGCTGTTGTGAAGTGTCGCCGATTACCTCCTCAGTATACTAGTGTTGTAGGTGTTGGAATACCTAGAGATTTGTGGAAAATGATTGGTGAATGCTTGCTGTTCAAGGCTGCTAAAAGACCAACATTTCATGCTATGTTAGCAATATTTCTTCGCCATCTGCAAAAGATACCACGAAGTCCTCCTGCAAGCCCTGATAAGTAAGAACATTTTAACCAAGAATTTCTACCTTTTGATTTTCATATGGATGTCCTGGTTTTGGAAATGAAAAAAAGAAGAAGGAAAATGGCAATTGAGAGGTTTGAAAAATTTGTTTAGCACTTCTTTTGAGATGTAGCATTTGGCCAATATCTTTTCTTCTCGAGTACAGCCCCCAAAGAACTTGCTTATGTTTTCTTAACTGGTTAGGTTCTTAACTTTTTTGGTCAAATTGCTGGAGCTAAACATATTCTTTTTTTGCTTTAGGACCTTTGTTTGTTGCTACTCGTAATTTGTGATTCTCATTTATCAATACAGTGAAGTACCTGCAATTCCTGGAAATAATGCTACTGAACCTTCTCCTAAATCTGTATTGGAGGTCTTCCAGGACAGTCCTGGTGTTTTACACAGACTGATTTCCGAAAGGGATTCAGATGGTGTTAGGTAAGCCTCAACTTCATTTTTTTTATTAAATGATATAGAAGTGAAGTGTGCAATTGCTTGTACAAATGTGTTTCTTTGTATAGAAATCTGCTTGCAAGAGCTGCATCAGACAGAGATAGTAGTTTGTTGCGTTCACTCTTGGAGGCAAAGAGTTCAGATGGTCAGACTGCTCTCCATATGGCATGCAGGCGTGGCTTTGCAGAAATTATTGAATCTATTTTAAAATACAAAGAAGCTGATGTGGACATATTTGATAAAAATGGTGATCCACCTATTATTTTTGCCTTGACTGCTGGGTCTGTTGAATGTGTTAGAACTCTTATCAATAGTTCTGCTAATGTTCACATGAGGCTGAGAGAAAGATGTGGATCATCGGTTGCCCATGTCTGTGCTTTCTATGGGCAGCCAGAATGCATGCGTGTATGTGAATTCTTTGGCATTGTTAATTGCCCTTGGCTACTCTTATATTATTCTGACTTTTTTTCTGTATACAGGAATTATTACTAGCAGGTGCTGATCCCAACGCAGTGGACGAAGAAGATGAATCTGTGCTGCACAGTGCTGTTTCTAAAAACTATAGTGAATGTGCCATTGCTGTATTGGAAAATGGAGGGTGTAAGTCAATGGCTATTCTTAATTCTCAGAGAAAAACGTAAGTATTGCTCAATTTTAAAAAATAAGTTTCAGCAGTTAGGTTGATTTTTGTATTTGTTGATATTCATGATACAAATGTACTTTTTTGTGGAACCGAATTTTGACATGCTCAAAATTTAATTTTTGTTTTCATTGACAATGCTTCAAAAAGTGGAAAATGAACATTATACAGATAGAATAGAAAATGGTAAATGATCGTTAAACACCTGCAATTTCAACAAAATGAATTGTGTTGAAATCAATTTAATTGACATTTACAGCCATTTTTTTTCCATTTTTAGAACATTAATATTCACAATCAAATATCTGGATTTAGTGGATATCATCAGGCTTGGTATCAGAGTAAAATATGAAATGTTGTGACCAACATACGGTAGCTTGTCTTCTTTCCAAAAAAACCGTAACATATGTAACTTGCTGCTTCCACCAATATTAATAAATTTCATAATTCTCATTAGCATGGACCATCACGTATTCTTTTGTTGCCATTACCATACATTTGCTGCTATTTTTGTAACCTGCTACTATTTATATTATTGGAATAGTTAGAAAATTTCCACATTATTTAAAGAAAAATCTTGATACTTAGGCTTAGTTATGCTTTATTCTTGGTTTTTGATGATCGCTTAGTTTCTTCATGATATAAATGTGATTGATTGTCCCAGTTCTGAATTCTGAAAATTGGTGTTGATATTGGTGATTTCAACCACCACAACTAGTTTCCTCCTACAAATTATGTAATCTTTGGATGTGCGGTTCATTGCTTGCCAAATTTTCTCATCATACTTCATCTTTTTATTTTCTTGTTGAATATGAACATCTAATTCAAAATCATTTGAATATGAGTTGGAGCAAGTTATTCAACATTGATATTGTATCAAGTATTGGTCCTACGAAAAAAGAGACGTGTTAAGTATCAATAGAAATTTTGATGGAGACATGACAAAGTCATGGAAACATCAAATTTTAAAGGAAAAACCTTGAATTTTGACTTGAAACTCCAAGATAAGATAAAAAAAAAATTATAATAGGCATTTAAAATAAATTTCATTTAATGTTTAGACAATTATATCACATACAATGAATTGTACAATCTGTATTACTTGTAAATCACTACAAAAGTAAACAACAAATTGTAGAAAATAAGTATGACTTATTATCCTCGGAAAAATATGATTCTATACCATGGGAGTGTTTGGAGGGTCATAGTCATTGTTGTCTCCTTTCAGATGCTATCACTATGGACACACAAGTTGAACATACTTGTACATTTGATCATGTCTCATATTTTCTTTCTATTCTATAAAACGAGTTCATGGTATAGTAGTAATATGCCTTAAAAGCTTTTTCATCATTTTGTCGTAGATCTTCATCCTTTTGCCTTGATGGCTAAATGACTGTGCTGTATCAAAAATGGCTCTGATGACTATTGTGACTCTAACCATAGTAGTGATTTTGATGACTTAAAGCATAAGTAGATCTATATTAATGACCTGTATTTCGTTAAAAATAAAACTTAAAAGTTTAGAAAAAACCATCTGAAATTTGCAAAAATGTACATCTAGTCGAGGAATCCTTAGATCTAACATAACATGTGGCAAATGCACTACTTTTCTTTTATAAGTAAATGTAAAAATGAAAATTATGAACAAAAACAGAAAATTTCTGTAAATTAACGAAAAATAAAAAATTATGTAACTAATCAAATAAGACTTTGATATAAGCTCAAGGGGAAATTTTCTTATCCAATATTGACAAGATCTAATGAATTTCACCAAAAACTTTGATATTTCCGAAAATTCATAAAAAAAAATCTTAAAATTGTAAAAAATTACCTATCTAATTTAAATAACCTTAGACCTATCATACCATGAGGTAAATGAATTAAATCTCAGCTATAATCAATTGGATAACCAAAAAGAATTAAAAAATTCTGTAAAATATTGAAATTGAAAAAAATCTAAAACTAGTCAAACGCAAGTTATATCTAAGACAAATAAGCAAGATCTGAAATTGAATATGAGGGAAACCTTTAAAACAATACCTTTCTGTGGCTTTCACAAAAATTTAGTAGGAAGGAAGGAGATTTAAAGAACTACAACTCCCAACACCTTGCTGAAGCTTTGATGGCAAATGGATTCATGAGAAAGTGACTCTTGCTATGGTGGAGAGAAGTTTCACTGGTGTATCATTCATATTGACCAATGTTTCATGTGTATCAATTGAAACGGACATCACCCTTCTTAATAATGGATGGATCTGCTTGACATGCACGATCCAGATCAATATTTCAATCAATATTGGACCAATCCAGATAAGCAGGTACTTATTGGATTGGTAATTCTAAAAACCAATACGTATTTCCAAGATTTTGGTGATTTGTATTGATATGGTAAATTGTAAGTTGGAGTGGTCTTTATATTAGATGAGTTCAAGCCATGTCCTCACGTTTCCTAGGTAGAGCATAGGACCACTCAAACCTTCTTAATGATGGCTATAAGCTTGCATGCTTGTTTACTATCATGTGGTCAAGTGATCAAGTGTTAAAACTTCTTTGTTGGTTGTATGGGAAGCTGTCTTCAAAGTTCAAATCTCAAACATTAAAAAATGATTTGTCTAGGGTAAATGGGCTTGGTGATTTTTAATTTTTGTCATTGGGGTGATGATGTTATGGGGAACCTGTTAAGCTATTGGAAAATGTTTGTACCCTTAGTGCATTATGCATTCCTACAGTCACAAACGTAAAAGGTTTAGGTTTGTTCACATAACTTTTCAATTCTTATTATACATATCATTATTCATCCATCAATGTGTTGCTTTCTTATTGTGATCTTGATTTGTATTGCAGACCATTACATATTTGTATAGAGTCTTGGAATGTAGATGTTGTAAGGAGGTGGGTGGAAGTTGCTTCACAAGATGAAATTGATAAAGCCATCGAAATACCAAGTCAATTTGGAACTCCATTATGTATGGCAGCTGCACTAAAGAAGGATCATGAAATTGGTATTTAATTTTTACCATTTCTTTACTTTTTTTTATAAATTTGGTACAGTGGTTCTCAATGGTAAATAAGATACACAATTTCTTTAATGCATTTATTGTTTGTTTAATGGTATAATCAACTGAAGACACTTCCATATCCAGCTTATCATAAATAGGAAACATCTATATTTGCAAATTGCACATGTTCCTTTTTTCGCTGTTGTCATCCCTAAACCAAGGTAGCTAAGTTTTCCTTGTGATTTCAAAGTACCAATCTCAGTTCTTATATGCATTTTTTTTGCTTTCTTGCATTTATTGTTCAGGCAACGGTAATCTGTAGTTATTATCAGTGTGACCATTGCTAAATTCCAAATTCCAGCATTTTCATCAAATAGACAACCCTGTGCTAAGAAATAAATTTACCATTTCAAAATAAAAAACCATTGGCATCCATGGACTCTTTGTTTTTGTATGTAGTAGTAATTTGTTCTAACTCATTTGTTATTTTGCAGAGGGTCGAGAGTTGGTAAGGATTTTGCTTGCTGCTGGTGCAGATCCAACCGCCCAAGATGAACCACATTGCCGAACTGTTTTGCATATAGCTGCAATGGTTAATGATGCTGAATTAGTAAAGGTTATTTTTTCTATAACATAGTAACTTAGTAAACATAAACTAGAAGTGTCATATTTTGATTTTACTTGAATTTTTTGACTAGATTATTTTGGATGCTGGAGTCGATGTAAATATAACAAACTCACAGAGCACGATTGCTCTGCATGTTGCACTAAATCGAGGAGCTAACCAATGTGTTGGACCACTTTTATCGGCTGGCTCAAATTGCAATTTACAGGTTCTCTTCCCAACTTGAGTCTGTGTTTCTATTTGGATTTTTTGTTGACATTTAATTCATCTTATGTGACATCTTTGGGACTTGGGAGGTAAACATCCTTCTTTATTGATTCTTCAAAGTGGAACTGAGGCATTTATTATAACATCATCATTTGTAGCTTAGGCTTTAAATATTTCATGTGTGTATATCATTTGTTTCTACAGCAGAAAATAAAGACTTATACATTTTGGACGACTTCTTTTCATGTATATCACTAATTATTCATGATTTGTTTTCCTAAGTGTATTATTGTTATGCTCAGAAGTATTCTTCTGCATAGAATAATACACAAATCATACTACATATTTCGAGACACTTAACATTTTCTGCTACAATAATATTGTTGTCTCTCTGTTTTCTTCTTTAAAGTCTTGTCAATTTCTCCTTTTTTGACATGTTTGATTTTCAACGTGGCTAACTTATCAGACGTGTGTGTACTTTGCATAAAAAATAGTTTCTAGCATGGGTCATAGAATACTGATTTATGATAGCTTACCAAGCATGGATGTTGAAACAATTATGGAATTCACATATATTAGTCCATATAAAATGCAATTTTATAAGTGCTATTTGTCAGTATTCAGAAATACAAAATTAGATTCCTGCTGGAATTTGATCATATAAAATATTTAATCATATTGGTTATTATTATGTTCAAATTGGAATTTGATTGCAGATGTTATTAAAGTAAATCTTTTTCTTATTTTCAGTAAATTCGTAGGGTCTTAATCATATATTTTGTTGTTATGTTTGCTGGAATCGTATTTCATAGATATTTATTTTCTGTTGATGTTAAAAAAATTACATCAATGGTTTTGCTTATTCCAATCAGGATGATGAAGGTGATAATGCTTTCCATATATCAGCTGATGCAGCAAAAATGATCCGAGAAAATCTTGAATGGATAGTTGTTATGCTTCAATACCCAGATGCTGCTGTTGAAGTTAGAAATCACAGGTAAGCGCTTCTAAGTTCATAAGTTTTATGGATTTACATATCTGACAAGCTGAAAGAGTAACCGCTGCTGAGATTACATCTCTTTCAATTCTGACATGAAAAGACTGCCCGCAAAACTTAACTTCTATGGGAATCATTAGCGGATGACGTAATTGGTTTTTCATTTGATAATGAGAGAAGTTTGGAATTTGAACCCAGACAAACATTACTTTCATAAAAAATTGTTAACATAAGGTGATAGCCTCTCATGCATATTTCAAGGTGGGTACATCTTGGCCTCTCCTTGGGGACTCAACTTATTAACTGGATTTTTCTGTTGAATATATTTGATTAAATATGTATTTTTTGGTGAAATATTACTGAAATATACATAATTATTGAAATATACATCATCTATATTACTGAAATATACCTATTAGTATTATTGTACTTCATATTATTTATTTATTTTGTCAATGTTACTTAAAAATTAATAGAGATGAAGGTATGCATATTTACTGTTAAAGATTTATAAATACATATAATATGTGTTTGAAAAACGAAAAAATGGATATTTAAATGAACACCTAGGCACCTAAGGTGCACTGACTTGCTGCTTGGGCACTTTGGTGCCTTAATAGCTATGATCTCTTGCAACTCCGCATCCAGCACTACGATGCTTTTGTGAAACTCATTGAGAAACTGGTGAATAATTGAGAAACTCATTGCTTTTGTGAAAACCTTGTGTCACCACAGTTTCCCTGGAAGTCTTGATAATCAATCTTTTGTTGTCATCCTATGGTCAAGCTTATTTTAGTTCTATAATGGTGAATAAAGTAATTCTTGAAATGAAATATATCAAATGAAGTATGAATTTTGGAATCCTTTACACCCTTAAAATAAAGCCTTTCGTAACTTTTTTCTCTACTGATGATTTAATTTCAATTCTTTCATTCATTTCAATTTGTACTGGTTTATATAGAAAGATAAATTTTGGCGATGTTTCCTTGCACACTTGTCTTTATTATTTTATTATTTCTGATATTTTCATTTGATAATGAGAGATTGATTTTTTGTTTGCTGCCAGAGGAAGGACTTTACGTGATTTTTTGGAAGCCCTTCCTCGAGAATGGATTTCTGAAGATCTGATGGAAGCACTTATGGAAAAAGGAGTCTTTCTATCTCCAACCTTGTAAATTGAAATCACTTTTTTTCTAGTCTTTATATCTTATTGGATTCTATCCTTCTGGGACATTATGTCAGATCTGATTTGGTTTTGATTCAGATATAACATGGGAGACTGGGTCAAATTTAAAAGAAGTGTGGAAGTTCCGGTGCATGGATGGCAAGGTGCATGTCATGATAGCATAGGTTTTGTTCAGACTGTTCAGGATGATGACAATCTCATTGTATCATTTTGCTCCGGAGAAGCTCATGTCTTGAGTAATGAGGTCATCAAAGTGATACCTTTAAATAGAGGCCAACATGTGCGGCTAAAATCAGATGTAAAGGAACCAAGGTATGATACACCGACAAAAAATTTCAGTTGATACTTTATTTCTATTTTTTATCCTTTGGCGTTGCAAGTTGATTATGTCTGATGCTGTACCTTATTTTGGTATTGGAGAAATTTTAATAGTTGTTGTTGGGGATTTTAGTTTTCTGTGTTTTGGGTATGATTGAAGCAAAAATAGTGTACCTTGCTGTTTCAAAGCAAGAAGGTCCTATGTGGTTCCAAGAAAATGCATCAGAAGCATTCAGACAGGATGATTATTGGTCTTTACCATGCTAATTATCTATGCTGACACAACACAGATTCTCTTAAACTCTTTAATAGAGATTGAGTGAAGACATGCACAGGTTGAAGAATATGTAGAAGTGAAACTTATGAACATGTACTTGTTCTTGGACTTTTGTCATTGTTATATGATCACAGTGTTCTGCAAATATTGCTGGCAATTGATAAAATCAAATTTGGACTTTTTCCATGGTACGTACTATCAATAACGTCTGAATATTAAATGACAATCAATAAAATTAAATTTGGACATCAGTCATAAGCGCATATGTTTGATGTTACCATTCTTCATGATACTCTCAGTATTAAGTGCAATCAATTAAATTAAATTTTGGATTTCAGTCATTGGTGTGTGTAGTTTTAAACTTCTTACGATTCTTTCAGGTATGGATGGCGTGGGCAATCACGTGATAGCATTGGGACTGTTCTATGTGTAGATGATGATGGAATCCTCCGTGTTGGATTCCCAGGCGCTTCAAGAGGTTGGAGAGCTGATCCTGCTGAAATGGAAAGGGTTGAAGAGTTTAAAGTTGGTGACTGGGTGAGAATTCGTCCTACATTGACGACCGCTGTTCATGGTTTAGGAGCTGCAACACCTGGAAGCATTGGGATTGTCTTTTGTATCCGGCCAGACAGCAGCTTACTACTTAGTCTTTGTTACCTACCATGTCCATGGCATTGTGAACCAGAGGAAGTTGAACATGTTGAGCCTTTCAGGGTATGGTTGCAGGCATTTTCTTCTTATAATCAACATATAGTTTGAACTTTCTTATCATAATATTTGCTACTTTCAGATAGGTGACCAGGTATGTGTAAAAAGATCAGTCGCAGAACCTAGGTATGCTTGGGGTGGTGAGACACATCATAGTGTAGGAAATATAGTTGATATAGAAAGTGATGGTCTACTAATAATTGACATTCCAAATCGCCCTGCACCATGGCAAGCTGATCCATCTGACATGGAGAAGGTGGAAAACTTTCAGGTATTTTTTTATTCTAGTTGTTGTATTTATCTTGTTAATTGAGATAATTGGATCTTATACTCCAGGTTGATATGAATATATTTCTACACAGGTTGGAGACTGGGTTAGAGTCAAATCTTCTGTGTCAGCTCCAAAATATGGATGGGAAGATGTTACACGTAGCAGTATTGGTGTAGTACATAGTTTAGAAAATGATGGTGACATGGGCGTTGCATTTTGCTTCAGGAGTAAGCCTTTTGGCTGCTCAGTTGCGGACATGGAAAAGGTAGCACCTTTTGTGACTGGGGAAGAGATACGCATCATGCCATCCGTTGCTCATCCAAGGCTTGGATGGTCAAATGAAACAGCGGCTACCATTGGGAATATTTCAAGAATTGACATGGATGGCACACTGAACGTGAGTAAAAGCCATCTATTCACTTGCTATTATTGGTTTTTATAATAATTAGGGTGATGATAGATAATCATATCCATTGAAGTGCCTTCATGTTTGTTTCTTTTGTTTCTTTCCCTTTATGCTTTGTAGGTGAAAGTGGCAGGAAGAACCAGCTTGTGGAAAGTTGCACCAGGGGATGCAGAAAGGTTGCCAGGCTTTGAAGTTGGTGATTGGGTTCGTCTTAAACCAAGTTTAGGAGCTCGGCCCAGTTACGACTGGAACAGCATTGGAAAAGAAAGTATAGCAGTGGTGCACAGCATACAGGAGTTGGGTTATTTAGAATTAGCAGGTTGCTTTAGGAGAGGACGATGGTTGACTCACTACATGGATATCGAGAAGATCCATAGTTTGAAGATTGGTCAACATGTTCGCTTTCGTCCAGGACTTGTTGAACCAAGGTGGGGTTGGAGAGATGCTCGGCCTGATTCTAGGGGAGTCATAACTGGAGTTCATGCAGATGGAGAAGTGAGGGTGGCGTTTGTTTGTTCATCTGGACCGTGGAGAGCAGACCCTGCAGATCTTGAGAAAGAAGAGATGTTTGAAGTTGGGGACTGGGTGAAGCTAAGAGATGAGGCAGATGGCTGGAAGACCTTGAAGCCAGGTAGTGTCGGAATAGTTCAAGGTATTGGGTATGATGGAGACTCATGGGATGGAACATTCCATGTTGGATTTTGCGGGGAGCAGGAAAGATGGGTGGGGCAAGCTAACCACCTTGAGAAATACAACAGATATTTGGTGGGTGAGAAAGTAAAGGTTAAGCATAGTGTGAAGCAACCAAGATTTGGGTGGTCAGGTCATAGCCATGCCAGTATTGGAACCATATCATCTATAGATGCAGATGGGAAGCTCAGGATATATACACCTGTAGGATCCAAGGCATGGATGATAGACCCAGCAGAGGTGGAAAAAGTGGAGGAAGAGGAATTACGTATCGGTGACTGGGTGAGAGTAAAGTCCAACATCATGACCCTGACGTACCAGTGGGGTGAAGTCTCCCATGCTAGTATTGGAGTTCTTCACAAAAAAGAGAACGGGGACCTTTGGGTTGCATTCTGCTTCTTGGAGAAGCTATGGATTTGTAAAGAGTGGGAAGTGGAGAAGGTAAGAGCTTTCCGAATAGGGGACAAGGTGAAAATTAGACCAGGGTTGTTGACACCAAGATGGGGTTGGGGGATAGAGACATGTGCCAGCAGAGGTGAGGTGAAGGGTGTCGACGCTAATGGAAAGCTGAAGATCAAGTTTAAATGGAGAGATGGTAGGTTGTGGCTTGGAGATCCAGCTGATGTTGTTCTTGATGATACAGATGCACCTGGTTGTGGTACATCATAGTATTTTTCTGTAGTTTTATTATTTTTCCTTTTCTTCTGTATTATTGTTATAATTATTATTTCCATCCATCGGCAGTTCTCTTCTTGACCTTAGGGTATCAGCTGTTCTCATATGCTTCTAGGGTTTATTTTCCCTTGAAGCGCCGAAGAGCAGGTGGCAAGGTTCCCACCCTAATATAAAGTTTTGTGAGGGCGCTTATGTGGGGGGTTGGGGAGGGGTTGTATTTTATATCTCTACACGTATTGTATTTTTGTATATCAGCATCACAAAACCTGATATCTGCTGTTTATGTACAGGTTTGTACCCTTGATTGATTTTAGAAAATTTTCACCTGCCTTTCTTTTCTCCTGATGCGTCTGTTTTCCTATGATTTCTGAATTCGTCTCGCACATTTTGAGACTGAGCCTTGTACGTACGATTTTGGATTTCCATTATTCTTGATTTATAAGATGGTTTTCAATTCTTATGTCACGTTTCGGACTAGGACAATCAATCCTCTTAATATTAAAAACAATGTTTACATTTGGGAAAAAAGGTGTATGAAATTTCGTTTTGGTATTGCAGCAGGTACGATACAATTCTTTTGCGCAACGTATTTGATTTCTCATAGCAAAATCAAATGTCGTCTCAAACCATCCATAAAAGCGTCACACATTTCAAAATTTGACTTTTTGCGTCGTACGATTGAAATGGAAAAGGATCGTTAGATCGTCCTTCCTCTTCAGAAGTCTTCTAATGGATCTAAAAGACAATTGTCAAGAGATACGAATGAACATGCGTAGATGTCAAGGTTTGTAATATAATCTTAGAGTTACAGATAAGCTTGTGACTAATTCTTTTGATCGAATACTTTAATTATAAATCTATAATTACGTACATGATACAGTAAATTCACTTTTTTAGTCACATTATAATTATCTAACTAACTATATAAATATTACAATTGCATACTATACTCTTATAAATACTTCATGACATCAAACGACACGTCTCGTGCAAATTAAATAACACGTGCCTTTAAAAACAAGTGAAATTTATACATCAACCAACGATAAAAATGTAAAATTTGAACTGGTAAATTAAAATATTTATAAAGAAAATGTTCGACAATTTTCTCTTCTTTTCTCTTATTATTCTCTCGCCTGGACATTTGGTGCCCGATGAAAAGTCCGGTCTAAAAGTTCGGTCCGAGTTTTCTGTGATAAAAAGTACATTGCTTTGTTAAGGTAATGAAATTAAATATTCAACTAGGGTGGAAATTTCATTCCCATCTTCTATTTTTATAACCAATATCAATTCGTTGCTCACACGATCCAAATGTTCGTTGTGACGCCTACACAATCTCTAATGTTGAAACAATTGCTTTATAAGCCGTTTAAGTATTTAATCCCTTTTGATTTTTGATACCACATTGGCACGTGGGTATTTAATCTTTTTCATCAACATGTATAAATGTCGTTTTTCTTGTATTTCTCTATTTTATGTGATAACTTATTTTCCTCTTCGCGTTTGACAAGAGGTTGTGAGTTTCCAGCTTTTAGATCTACGGTCACGGTAAATTAATGCAATGAGTGCCGACAACAATATTTTTTAAATTAATTATTAGGAAAATTCTTTGATACTTAATTAAATGATTTTCTCTTACTAAATATTATATTTTCTTAGGTGACAAATAAATTCAATAAAGTTTACTTGTTCGTGCCTTCCACCCATCGCTGCAGTTTCCCAGCACCTCCAGTGCAACGTCGACAAGAGAACCCATAGTCGTCCGGTGGCGGCCGAGCCCCGTACCACCGGAGAAGATGACGGAGCACTCGATCTCCGACGTGGTGTTCGCAGTATTCTCCAGTTCCTTCCCGAGCCCCGCTTCTCTGAAGACCCACCTGTTCACTTCGTCTAGTCTTGTCATCATCCAGGTCGCCAGTTCTATGGCGAACCTCCTCGTCCTTGGACATTCGACGCGCGGTCGTCTGTGGTGGCTCAGAGTCTTAACCAGCTTCCGGGCCAGGTCCCCCTCTCCGATGCCGGCCTTTCGGAATTCCTCCGCTGCTTCTTCCGGACCGAGGAACTTGAATATCTGCGCCGCGAGCCCGAGTGAGTCCTCCAGCATCCTTCCCTCCTCGTGCATCACCGCCTTTAGAACCTGCAAGAACACACCGACCGAACGACGGGATTCAGTCCGTCGGTGCACTTCTCATCACGGTCGTAGGAAAGAATTCAATAGCGACCAGAGTGTACTCACGACGGTTGTCGCAGCTGTGACACCTCTCAGGCGGTGGACGTTGCCGTCTCCGGCATAATCGCAGAGGTTCCGCAGGATCCTCGCAGCATTCCTCGTCAACACCGGATGCCCAAGTGCCGACACCAGCCTGTCCACTACCTCCAGCCTCAGGATCCGATCACAGTTCGCCGTGCTTTCCAGGGTCAGCATCACTAGCGCCTCCCCGGCGTCGACACTTGCAGAACCCCGCTCCTCCGTCGGCCCAAAGAAGACGGCGAACAGCTCCCGAAAGATCCCGCCTGTGCACCCGATCCTGTCCTTCGCCTCCCCATCCATCGCTAGGCTGGTCAGGACCTCGATTGCCAGCTTCTGCAGCTTCATGTTGTGGTTATTCTTCTTCCCGTATTGGAGTACGTCTCTGACGTTACCGACGGTGAAGACTATCTCGGTTAACTCTCGCCGGAGAAGTCTCCCGGTGTACCCCGACGTGCCGGTCAACATCTTCAGCAGCTGAAGAGAGTACTTTATGCAGTTGATCTGCGTGGGTGTGGTGTAGGTTTGGCCCAGAGCTCGTTCCGCGTCGCCGGTGAAGCCGATCACCTTTGGCAGCAGCCCTCTGGTGTTTCCGATCTTAGCGCAGTTGTCGTGGTCGTGTGCGAGCTTCTTCAGTATCTGCAGTCCAAGGCAATCGAAGGCCGAGAACTCCTGGTCCCGTTGGCCACCGGTGGCCGTTCCCTGGCACGTGTCGTGCAACAACGACGATATCGACTCTATCGAACCTGGGATGCCGGCGACGCGGAGGATGTTCTGTTTCTTCCCCGCAAGTGCCAGCACGATCTCTGCTGCTGCCATTCTTAGCTCTTCCTCTGCCGGATTCTTCCAGTTCAGCATCTCCACCAACCTCTCCATCGTCCTAGCGCTGGTCCCCATCTTGCGGAGCGTGTCGGCTGTGTGCTTGTCGTCGGTGACGGACTTGAGGAGGATCCTCGCCCCGATGAGCTGCTCGTCGGGCGAGTCCGACCCCAGCAGCTCCTCGGAGAAGGAGACCAGGTCCATCTTGAGCCCGTCGAAGATGCTCCCGTCGATGCACCTGGAGTATGCGTCGTAGAAGAACCGCCTCATCGGCATGGTCTCGGCGTCGAAGCCACATGCCTCGGCCACTTCAACCAGAAGGTCGCAGAAGGTGATCTTCCATTCCCAGTACGCCTTCTCCAGCAAGAACAGCAGCGCCTCCGCCAGCGCGAGGCCGTAGAATATGTTCAATGCCGACTTGCGGTTCCTCTTGTCCGAGTCACACTTGCTGAAATCGCCGTAGTCTTGCTTGATCAGCCTCATCAACGACAACGACACACAGGCGGTGGCCGACAGAAGCTGGAACCAGTAGAGGATTCTGGTTTACAGAGAAACTTCACATTTCAGACCGGCAAAACCACAAGCATCATGGATACGTGTCGGATCTCGATGTTGATGACTAGCATTTACCTGCTGACGTTCTTCGACAGGGACATCCATCCGGTGTACGGCAGGAGAGAGACTTCGGTCGAGTTCCACGTTCGCTGGCTACGTATCACACCGTCGCCGGCAACAGTCCCTCGAGTTCCGTGCCGACTTCTTCCACCTCTGGACGAACTACCAAAGTTGGTGGACTTCAAGTCCTGGAGCGCAGACTTGATGACCCGGAAGCCACACCGGGCGGAGTTTCGGGAGGACGACGACCACGTCGCGTGGTGCTGCCACTCCAGCTCGTGGCTCCGGCTGAAGATCCTGGCGCCTTCGATGAGGAGGATGGTAGTGACGACCAAGAAGTCCACCTTGTCAAGGGTGATGGCGAAACCACCTAGGAGGACGACGGTGGCCCAGACGAAGCCAAGGGTGCCGAGTCTGCTGGCGGCCTTCTCGAGCACAGCGAGGCGGAGTGCGAAGAGCGTCAGCTTCTTCTCCGGTGCCTGAGCTTGGGCGCACCCAGCACGGATTGGCTGCAGATCATTCCCTCCGACCTCTGGCTGTCGCCGATCGACTTGAATTGTCACGCCCAATTCGCCATTCTTCTGCATCACTCCGCTCATACGTACCCACCAACTATTTCACCGATCAAGATAAACGATACCCAACAAATTAAGAATATGGTTGGTTTAGTCTGAGCTTTAAATTGCAACAAAAAGCTGATGATCAGAACTAACAGCAGCAGCTTCTTGGTTGCCGAAAGGATTCCACTATTCCTGAGTCTAATTAACAACAGAGTACCGGAGAAAGGTGTTATATATATAGATGATGGAGAGATGTACAGGGAGAGTAGATTATTTAATGGTAGGAGTGCTTGCAAGGGAAGTGAAGCGATGGAGTAGAACGGGTGGAAATGATCATATGGTAAGAAAAGTGTTGGAGGATGGAGTGGGAGCAACACAACCTAGTACGAGGAGGGATGTGTATATCAATTATCGAAGAGAGAGATTTGATGGTTTCCCATAAGAAACGTCGTGTGGTGTGTGTACACTCGCCAGAGGAGATGGATGCTTGGGAGCTTCGCAGGCACGTTCATGGCGTGGGCAAGTGGGAAACCTGAGGTGTGGACGCCACCCACCCCATCTCCCTTGTCTTCTCCTCCTCCTCCTCCTCCTCCTCCTCCTCCTCCTCCTGGATTCTCGATCGCTTTTCCAACCTTGTCGTTCGGAATTAACACCACAGCTCTGTTTCTTCCAAGCCATCTACAGCATACACATAGCAACAAAACACAAGAGACATTCACAGTTTTATCAACTAAAAATTTACTGTTTTCTCTGTGTCGATCGATAAGAAAAAGTTGCCTTCAACAATTTCTCTGTTTTCACTGCACTTTGAATCTAAAAATTAGACATTTAATGGGGAAGGACAACTGCAATAGGTACGAATGATGAGAGAATGGTGGGGGGGTGGGGGGGTCCGGTGGTATTATACACAATTCGCCACCTTCCGATCTCCTCGCCGCTGCACCACCATGAGACGTCGTCGAAGGTCGCCGGAGTTACACCAACTCCACTCCATGGGTGCCCCCCCTTGACTTTCCCGTTCGTAAAAAAAAGAAAAGAAAAGAAAGAAAGAAAGAAATCCACAGATTCACGTGCGACACGTGACTTTGTGCATGAAAAGAAATAAGCCATGCGTTAAAAAAATCAATTATATCAAATGGCCGGTGTAGAAAATATCCATGAATATGAACGGAAAATTGATACGTTAAAGACGTCTGGCATCTACGTGCACGCAGCAATACTAAAAGTACGCCCTCATGCTTGAAAGCATGCATAAAAAAAGTAATAAACACATATATGCACTGATTAAAACTTATATGTGCTGAGATAAATTAACAAACATGAGTATATAAGGTTCATATTTTAACCATTTTGTTATAGGAGCCAAAATATTTGCTTACATTTTAACTATTCTACGTTCAAAATATTTGAAATGTGAAAGTTATGTACACTTAGGCACGAGTATAATTAATTGTTTCGTACTCTTTTATTTAAATACGGAAAATTTATACTAGGAACACAGATCGTCAAGAAAATTACCATATATTTTTAGACAGAAGTATAAACTATTTGTAACTTATATGCTCGAATATAAATAAGTAATCTCTAACATGAGATATTCATATTCTCTTAAATAATAATTTAGTTCATATAAAAAATATTAATTCCTCACTCTAAAACGTAAACATTCAACATGTTGAATGACCTTCTGAGTACGAATATAAAAGAATATATCCAAGTATTTAAATACTCTTTGCAAAATGACTGCGTATTATTATTTAAGAGATGGAAACGAAGAAATACGTTTTCAAATATTATCCATCATTTTTCTCGTAGATTGAACATTACAATAAATAGTTTATTTTTCCGCTATAGTAAATGAACTTTTAAAAAAAAAAAAATTTATTATGTATTACTAGTTAATTTTTAATACGCCTTAAATAAATAAATGTAATATTCTCGAAATAACAGTGAAAAATGCAAAAGAGAGAAAGGAAAAAACGCCTACAACCAAAATCCACCCTTCTCTCTCTCAACTCTTCCACCGTCAGTATAGTCGTCACCACCACTTCTACCACCACCGTCGCATGACCTAACCCTAGCTTCCTGGAGCCTGTTCTGCGGCTCCTCCTCCTCCATGGCGCCCGCACGCAGGAAGGGATCGGCGAGAGCCGCGGCAGCCGCGGCGGCCGCTCGGCAGCAGTGGAAGGTTGGGGATCTCGTGCTCGCCAAGATGAAGGGATTCCCGGCCTGGCCTGCCGTGGTAGGGACTTCTTATTCTTCTTCTTTTTCTTTAAAGGATCGGACCGAGGTTCCTGGCTGTTAAAGCATGACTTTTGGGTGTTTGTTGGTGGTGGTGTTTGGAATTCAGTTGATCGGGGTTGTTCTTGCTTGTGGGCGAAGAGCTTGATTTTCACTGTTTGTTGGTTTTTGGGAATTAGGTGGTTGGATGAAGAGCTTTAGTTCATATCTCTACTGTCCTGACGATTTTTGCTAATAACTGAAGATTTCGTGAGAGGGTATCCGCCTTTTTTAGTTTCTTTTATATTATAGATTATGATCTATATAATTTTTTTTTCTTTTTTAGTTGTGGATTGTACAGTCGTATCTGGGTACTTGACCTGATTATCAAGATTTTTTCTTTATGTTTTGTAGATAAGTGACCCGAAGAAATGGGGGTACTCATCGGATAGGAAAAAGCTGCTCGTTTTCTTTTTTGGTACCAAACAAATGTGAGTACTCATGCTTAATATTTCTTTGAACTATATGTTGCTCACCTAACTCTTACAATTGAGTTGTAATTGGTGTAATACACATGACACGAACATTGGACTTGGATTGGTTATGTTTTAGGAAAAAGGAGGGGATGGTTGTTTTGTGTGTGGGGGGGGGGGAGAGAGGCTGTTCGATGTTTTGTGCTCAACTACATTTGAGCGTTCAGAAATTTAAAAGTTTATTAATAAAAGGAAGACACAGAAATACAAAAAAACACTAATTATCAAGCTGTTAAGATGCACATATACAGAAACAAATTAATTCTGCAAGTTCTTATCCTTCGAGGACATCGATATTCCCAAGGAGTACTCATCAGACTATCAGCACGAGTCTGATCAGACATTCATCAGACCCTCTCATTGGCAACATAGCTTGAATTGTTTGTCTTCACATCATACAACATAGACTATCAGCTAGAGATTGATTTTATATTTCCCTTGTCTCCAACATTGCTTAAATTTTGAGTAGATGATAACATTTATGTGCTCACAAATTATTGTAAAATAGCTGCTTGTTGTGAGTATTTTTGATATAGGTTCAGAGTTGTCAAGGTGTGGTGACTTGTCACCCTAGGCAACCAAGTAAGGCGAGTTGAGGACCTCTTGGGTGCTTGTTGAAGTACCATAGGTAAGAAAGGTGATTGTCTTGGGTTGCCTTAATGCCTGGAGCAGCACCCATTGCCTAGGTGCATCCCTTGCCTTTTCAAAGAGGCATTTTAAATGAGTTAAAAAATTTCATTAATTTTGATATAAAACCTAACCACAAAATCATTCCTCTCTTCTTCCTCCTTTGAACCCTCTCTTCCAGCCATCTAATCCTAGCTACAGGGTTGCATCCTTCTCCTTGTATCTCCAGTGTTCCACAATACTTTTGATGCTTGTACATCCACCACCCCTCCCAGTGACGTTTGCCATTGTCTTGCTCTCATTCCACTATTGTCTGCCACCATTCACTGTCATCCAATTGCTTTATAAGTAGTACTCCAACAGTCCAACTGGGCTTTTGTTTTCTTCCTATTTCATTTTTTTCTTTATTTTCTACATATTCTGATTTGTGCTGTTTGAAGATGATTTTACACTATTTTATTTAGTGTTTTATCTTGTTATATTGTAGAATGGCTAGAAGGAAACATCTTGTTGGAAATATGTCACTTTTAAAGATCCAAGAAACACAAACAATACTACTAGCATCTTTTGTTGTGAGGTGAATAAAGGTGGCATTCATCATGCTTGTAGGCATGTGTCATTGTGATGATTATATATTTATTTTTATTATATTTTAGTTACTTATTAATAGATAATATGTTTGGATGCTTAGTGTTATTTATTTTTTATATAAATCTCATAAATTGTTGCCATACTTTAATATGGTCGTCTCTTTGCCTCTTGCTTCTCACCTCAATGTGTCTTTCACCTTATCAACTTTGTATAGGATAAGGTGCATAGAACAAGTTTCCAATGAGCCAATTAAGGTTTGCATATAGGCTAGTTATTTTACTTTAGTATTAAAGCCAACAAGTGCCCCGTGCAATCCTTGAATTGAGGAAAAATTAAACAAGAGGTGCTCTACCAAACTCATCTTGCTTCTCCTTCTTAGTTTGGAGGAAATTTAGGACCCTTCAAATGAGGACAAGAAAATTTGAACACTCTAAATGTTCAAAAAAAACCCTAGAGATAAATCCAAATACATTCTACACATAGGATTGACTAAGCTACAATTCCTTCTTCACGACTCCCACAATCTCCTCCCTTAATTGGAGTAGAAGAGCCCTTTCGAAAATTCTCATAATCTACCAATCTATCTTCATTGACTACCTTTGATTTAACCAATTGGAAATCACACAAGACTTTAAATTTGTCTCTGTGCAGACAAGGCAATGCTTTTAGAGTTTTGATTTGTGACCATACTCTAGTGACCACCTAATGTTGACATGGGGGCAATCAGACCCCAAATGTGCAACTACTAACCTGCTGTCCATCCTTGTCTTGACTTCTCTTTCTCATCGACCCTCCTTCACATGAAATCCCATGGTCCCTAGGCAAGAGAAAACTGGATGATGCACAATCTTATGGTAGTGACCCACCATCAGATTTTGGCAATCCCTCACAAGGTGACTGAAATCAAAGCAACACAAATGTTGCTCCAATGCCACCATCTGTGTCACACACCATCCTTTGTAGATTTTGCCAGCCCCCAGTGGCCATACTTGGTCTTCCTTTTCACTTGATGCAAGCCTCGAACACCTCTTCCCAGCCCCCTCACCCAATTGCCACTCATAGTACTCCTCTCCTCTTCATTCCTAATGGAAGGAAGGGATGGGTGCGTGCTTTTAGGAGCCATGCTACGCTCCTTTGATAACTAGAAAGCTCCTTGTCTTCCTTCCCTCATTCTGAAATTCCTCCATCCTCTACCTCAAGATGGTTTGTTCTTGTCTCCAAATCCTGTGCTTTACTAAAACACCTTTTGGATCTTTAGGGATGATTTGACAATTGTAATGTTCAAAGAATTGCAACCATTGGGTTGGAAATTTAGGTTAAATCAATAACTTTTGAAAGTCGTGTTTCAAACTTGAAGTTGAAGAACAAGAGACCATAATTACACCAACATTGAGGACAAATGTATTTTCATCATCAGGCTTTTGAGTTGCAATGTGCGTGGCTTTAATGATATTGCCAAATAGGGGTTGATTAGAGGTTAGGTTAGAACCCATGTGCGCTCCATATTGGATCTATAGAAGTCTAAAATCTAGTCATGCCATATGTGGATATTTTGCCGCAGGGGGGATTCTTCTAGCTTCAGACATTAGATTCTTGGTAGTAATTGAGAAAAGAGCTTCTTGCTTCTCATTTTCTGTTGGATTTAGGGTCTCTAAGATGGGTTGGTGTAGGGTGTCTTGGTGGTTATCGCCCAACCAATTCAATGTGAAAGGCTGACTTCTTGGCTGAATTGACAAATATTTGGGGTATTTTGTAGCTATTGTGGTTATTCCTCGGAGAGTTTAATAGAATGAAGACCTAAGGGGAGTGATCTTTGCTTCTTCCTTTATTTTGGAAATGAGATTTTTTTAATGGATTGAGAATTGGGATTTAATGGTCTTAAAAATCCATAGTCACAAGTTCACATAGGCGAATTGCTAAGACCTACCTATACTTCCAAGGCTTGATAGGATTGTGATGGACAATGGTTGAGTTCACGAAGTGAATGCCTTTGGACTTACATTCTTGCATGACATCTTACTCTTGGTCGATGTAGGTGAACCTAGCTGCAAGGGTCCTTTTGGAAAAGTGGTTAGGTGGCTAAAGGATGAGGAATTTTGTGAGTTTGTAAAGGTCTAGTCAAAGAACCTATTCAAGGAATTTTTAGTGAGGAGTCTTTCATATAGTGGTAGCTGCATAAAAGCCTTTTCCGTATGTGGGGTCTGCAAGGGTCTAGTCAAACACCAAAGTTGTTCTGCAAGGTGTTATAACATTTTCGAACAGGAGAAACACCACCATTTGCTCTGCCCCAATTGAGAATGTCTTCTCCCTATCCCTTCAAAAAGAGATTGTTGGGAAGGAGATTAACAACCTGTGAAGCTCAATCATCTCCTCATCTTAAATATTTCTTCTTAAACATAGGCCCCAGTTGACTCCTCCTTTCCCATTGTGTGAAATGTGAGACTAAACTCATACATAATACTTAACCCTAATACATTAATTTAGTTACATTCTCCATCAAGCTAGAGCATCCAACTTGCAACAGACTCAATAGCAACTCAATAAACTTCAACGTAGTAGAAAATAATAGATACGTAGAAAAGACCAGTTGTTGTAGTAGGAGTAGCAAAAAATAGTAGTATTTGTTCTCACAGAAGGAGTAGCAACAAACAGTATTAGTTCTTGTAGTAGTAGTAGCAAAAAAAGTAGTATTTGTTGTAACAGAAGTAGTGGTAGCACACAGTAATAGTTGTAGTAGTAACAGAAATAATCTAAGATAAGTATATGAAGAACTATATGTTAGACAATTATAGAGTAACCATCAAATGATACAATTCAAGGAAGTAAAACAAATAGAAAAATGTAGTCTGTTCTTAGAAACTAGGTAGATAGGTGTAATCTATGCTCTAATTTTTCTTGTGAAACTTTTTCTTTTTTATATACTTCCACCATTTTTTAACCTTTTTGATGTAAATTTTTCTGTCATTTTTCTCTTTTTCTCTTTCTATTTCTCTCTTCCTTTTTGTCATTTTTTTCCTTTTCTTCTTTTCCTTTTTTGTCTTATTTATTCATTTATTTTGCATGTGCTTCACTATCTCCTCCCTTCCTCAATTTTTATTTTTCATAATCCCTCGTTCTTCCCCTCTGTGTTTGGACACATGATCAATGAATGGTGGCAGTGGAAAATCTGGACCGTTGGTATAGGGGAATAACAGCAGGGGGAGGGGGATCTTGGACCCCTATGGATGGTGGCAAGAGAGGGTTGTGAAACCCTTGTGAATCGCAGCTTCAATGGGAAGGGAACTAAGATTTCTCCCCTTGTTTTGTCGGCAACGGTAGAATTGATTGCTGGGATGGAAAATCAGAGATAGAAGCTGCAAAACTTGGACATATTGTGAGAGAGAGAGTGAAATGATCTTCGCAGGATCGCACAAGAGGGGCCTGAAGGCTGGTAGGAGGGGCGTTGACAGTAGCTTGAATGTGTGGAGAGGGACCAATGGCTTCTACTAAATTATAGTACATTAGCTGCCAAGTTAAAAATCGGTGGTGTAAATGGATCCCCTTGCCTTACTCTGCATCCAAATGAAAAGTAACGTGGATCTTCTATTACCAAGGACAGATATTTTAGTTGTGCTGAAAAAATTCATAACCCAGCCAATAATTTTTTGGGAAAATCAATAGCTCTAAAGTTTCATAAATAGTTTTCTAATTCAGGTTAACAAAAGCCTTCTTAAAGTTAGCTTTGAGCTTAATACCCAGAAAATTAGATTGAGAATGGTCTGTGAGTGCTTCTTGAACTGCAACAAAGCCATCAGCATGATTTCTCCCCTTGATAAAAGCTCTTTGAAGGGTGGATCAACTTTCTTGAAAATTTAAGCAATCGATCGGCAAGGACTTTGGTAATAATCTTCATGCTTCTATTGATCAAACTAAGTGGCCAGAAGTCACCAATATTTTTAGCACTTACCTTTTTAGGCATTAAGAATATGAAGGAATGATTGATAGGATCACAATTATAGTTCTTTTCTTATAATTCATACAACATATTCTCCACATCTATTTGTACCATGTTATAAAATTTCTTGAAGAAAGCTTGAGGACTAATACTGATTGTATTTCCAATATCAGAAGGGATTGATTGATCCATCTTGTAGGATCATTGTCGGATTGTGGTATCATTAGAGTTAGGAAATTTTTTGAATGGTGGAAGGTTAGATTGGCCAATTCATGCAAAAAATTATTGATCTAGTGAAGGTTTCTTTATTGAAGTGTTGCACCTCTGCCTTTGTCACTAATGACTGAAGCTTTCATCATTGATGATGAAGCTTCTACCACTTTGCAAATCGTGAGAACTCATTAGGGTTTTTAGTGGGTGGTACAGTGGAAGAAGAAGAAAGGAGGGAGGGAGGGAGTTGTGCACATGAGAAGAAAAAAAAAAAAAGTGAAGGGGAAGGAGAGAGAGAAATAGGAAAAGAGAAAAAGAAAGAAAGGGAAAAAAAGAAAAGAGAAGAGAGAAGGAAAAAAAATAAAAATATTACTTAAAAAATATATTTAAAAAAAAGAGAGAAGAAAAATTGAAAAAAGTATTACATAAAAAATGATGGAAGTATTAAGAAATCACAAAAAACCTGATATACATTTTTTAATTTTTTTAATTATTTTTGCTTATGAATATCATTCCTCTTCTACCTATCTATTATATTCTCCTAAAATTTATTTTCTATTTTTTAATTAATTCATGTGAGATTTTTTAAAAGATATTAACAACATTATAGGAATAAAAATTTATAATTTACTTTAAAATCTTATAGTCGATAAAATTTTTAATTATGGTGATTATGAAAATTCTCTAGTACTATACATAATCTTATTAATTTGTCTTTCATGTATGAATTGTAACTTAAATTCTATTTAAACGCACTTAATAAACATTGAACTATAATCTAAATTCTATCGAATTTAGTCTGCTATATATTAAAATGTAATTTTGTTTCTATTAAAATGTAATCTAAAATATATTGAATTGTAACTTGAATTATATTCAACTGTAACTTAGATTTTATTGAATTATAACTTGAATTTTTAATCATTTATCATTATAAATTTTTTTCTTTTATTTGTATAGGATTTAAAACTTTTCTCATGCATGTGATGCCTATATCTTTATCTAATTGATATTTTATGCATGATAATTGCTTAGAAAATTTATTTAGATATTTAGCATAGCTTGTTTTATTTTATTCTTGAGTTTTAAGTCGAAATTTAGAGTTTTTTGGCTGTTTTTTAAAAAATATTGCGTTTCCACCAATATGATTCTCAATCTTTGATATGTTTCTATCTGATCTAGAGAGCTGCAGCGTGATATGTGCAGGCCTTCTAGATCCCCATCCACTGTGATTTTCAAATCTGTCCCTATGGTGATCAGCAATAGCAACTTCGGCATTGTTTCTCTCTACTCACAATTCAAGAATCTTTTTAATTGTGTTCAGTCTTCTCCTGTGATTTGCGCACTTGTGGAATCTTAGAATCCCTTTGTTTCAGCCATAATTCTCTTGACCTGTCTCCAGTTTATTTCTTCTAATTCCAGCATATGCCCAAGAACAAATTTGGCTTTAGCTCTTACCTCTTTTTACTCGATGGAGAAAATAAAGGCCTGTTATTTTCTATTCATGGAACTTGTTAGTTTTGTTTTGCCTTGCGGGCCTGTTTTCTGACTTGGTAGCTTTTTTTCTTATACACTCTGTTTTTTATTTTCCAACATGATCCATCAAAGTGAAGCCCAGTGTTTCAATAGGCCATCTGAACCATTAAAGTTTATATTCCATCAAACTACATATGTATGAATTGTAAAGATGTTGCAAAAACAATTAGCTTTGTTGCTTAGCCACACTTATTTATGCTAATTTTCTAACATCTAGGGTTTTCCTAAAACTTGATCTTATTTGATATATATATGTGCTCCTTGGTAATGATTGTTACTATGATATCTATACATATATGATGCTTGTTATTCATATCAATAATATTCATGAAACTCCATATATTGGTTCTTTCAACGGTGCAGTGCATTTTGCAATCATGTTGATATTGAAGCCTTTACAGAAGAAAGAAAGAAAACACTTCTAGCTAAACGTCAGGGCAAAGGTGCTGATTTTGTTCGTGCTGTAGAGGAGATTGTTGATTGCTATGATAAGCTACAGAAGCAGATTCATGATTCTGGAGATGAAGGGTCTGTGTTAGATTCTTCAATTTCTGGTCACAAGATTTCAATGGGCTTGGAGGATAATATCCCACCTTTACGAGCTTGCCAGTCTCATGACTGTGATGTGCAAAATAATGATGACTTTAATCCTGACAAAAATTCTATTTCCCCTTCCATGAATGATGATTACTGCAACCTTGATTCAGATATGAAACACTTGGCTGAAAAGGTACCTATCATTGATCAACTCAGGCAAACTCCTTTTGCTACCACTACTTCTCTGGCTAAAAAATCAAGAAATACACTTTCCCAGAACTTTGTCATACAGAAAAGATCTCCATCCCTTTCTAGGTCAAGAAGTTCTACAAGGGTTGATGCCTCTAAGTTTCATACAGCTGAGATGACAGTAAGTAAGGATGATTCTATGGGCATTCCTGTGGAAAGTATGGGAAATAATATAGAAGCAGCTGACACTGCAGCTAGAAATGGGTTACCAAACAATGCAGTGGATAGCTCAATTTGCAGTGACATTGAAAAGCATATATCGACTGTTACATTAGTTTCTGATGGTGCCCATGAGGATGTTGGATCTGGGATAACGACTGTTGAGTCTAAATCTAATCTTTCCAGGGATGATGCCTTTGAGTCCAAAGATGAACATTATATGATTTCATCAATGGATGCCAACAATAAGGTTAATTGTCAGGCCGACTATCAAAGTACTACATTAGCTCTTCAAAACAACAGAAAGCAAGACAAAGGAGAAATTACTGAAAACATGTCAACTTATGGTGCAACAGATGAAATAAGTCAGTTTGATATTGATAAAAACACATCTAGTACATTTAACAAAATTAATGAAAGAATTCCCGTTGCTGATGGTGATGAACACCTACCATTGGTAAAAAGAGCAAGGGCAAGAAAGGGTGATGCTTCTTTGGAGGAAAGCCAATCTGATGCTGCTCAAAAAAAGCCAGAAAAGTTAAGCATTGAACACTATGGTAAAGACAGCATTGATCTTCCAAAGAATAAACATACAGTTATTAGTGCAAATGTTGTTAATATTTCACCTTCAATTAATTGCACCAAGTCAAAAGGAAGTGATATGCTCTTGAATGATCAGTCATTTCATTTGAGAGGAATCACTGTTGATGCTGAAGCTGCCTTACCTCCTTCCAAACGGCTTCATCGTGCTCTAGAAGCTATGTCTGCCAATGCTGCCAAAGCTAGAGATGATGCTATAGAAGCTTTAGATATTCCTGAAATTTCAAATGAATGTCTGGATTTATCTGAAGCAGTAACCCATGATACAACTAACAGCACTTTAAGTAAGCCTGAGAAGCTGCATCAGCAAAAGACTAGTGAAACTGTAATTCTTAACCTTTCACCTAGATCCTCTTCATTCCCTGTCACAGAAACAGAAGAGCCAATCAGAGAAATGATTACTGATGCAAAAGCCAGCAGTTTTAATAGAAACTCGCAGCATGAAGAATCCACAAAGATTTCTACAATTGATAGAAGTCTTATATGTTCAGTGTCTGCTGAAACCATCAAAGGGGAAGATCTTATCCAAACTCCCCAACCCTGTTTAACTGAAAGCAGTGACAAAACTGCTTTTAGTACATCAGAAAAATCATTGTCCACTGTGGACGGGGAAAGTGAGATGATGCAACAAAAGAAGTGTTGCTTCAAGGATACAGTAAATCAATTTGCATCACAGCATGGTGATAAAATGGAGGGAGAAGATAGATCATTCTTTCCAGATATTCCCAAAATGAATGTTGAGAAACATAGCACTTTGTTTCTGAATGATATGCCTCCAACTATTCCTCTTTCTGGATGTTCTATGTCAAATGTTGCTTCTGGAAGTATCAAACCATCGATTTCCCTTAGCAAAGAGAAGTATGAAGAAAAAGACATGTAAGTTTCTGATCCATATGATAAGTTTTTTTAAATTTTCTAATGCCAAGAACAAAATCTTGTACAAAAGACTGTTATATCTGCTTCATCAATTTTCCTTTAGTTGATAATATATGCCATTCTAAATGAATGTAGGAAGCAGTATACTGCTGAAATCAAACACTCACACACTCCAAAGGATTTAGTATTTTCTCCTGATTCAACTCCAATGAAGGTTTTGATTGCAACAGCCCAGGTTAAGCAACATTATTCACGCACTAGTTCTCTTTCTGATTGCGTGATTGATGCAAAGTTGGCATCAGATGCAATGTCAAGCCTGTCTCCATTCCATCCAGAGGATTCCTCTGAGCATTTGTCTGGACACAGTGAAAGGACCAATTGCCAACTTAGTTGTAGTAGGAGCCCTGATGCCAATTCACATCAGAAGAATTCAACACAAAAGTCTGATGTCAATGGTTCTAGACTTAAATCATTATCTTTGCACGAGCAGAAGGGCTCAAACACCTTCTCAGGAACTGTTGAAGCAAGTGCTGCATTGCGATCTTTTGAAGCTCTGGTCTGTACACTGACTAGAGCCAAGGAAAGTATAAGCCGTGCAACCCATTATGCAGTTGAATGTGCAAAACATGATGTTGCTGGTGAGGTATGATTATAATTATGTCATAAACTTCTTTTGGTTCTTAGCAGATAATTTCTAGTAGCTGTTTGTTGCTTGTCAAAAATGCCAGTCAACTAGTTAAATTAGGCATGGGGATCATGTTCTACTACCATTAAAATAAAGTTCTGGTTTACCTTTCTTTCTGTCATTTGATTTTATTTTTCCAAGTAGGACTAAAGAATTGGTAATATTGTTCCAGCTACTCTCATATTCTGTTAAACATTGATGGAATTAGAAATAATATGTATAGCTATTGTCAACATGTTTCACTCAGAATAGATAACTTTGTATCCTAAAAATGCACAAGAAGATTCCATATTTTCTTTGTTCGAAAATTTTCTTTACCATAGTGATAAATAAGTAATTTTTATTCATATATCAAGTTTGGTATTTACTTATTGTTTTATAATGTTACTATTTAGCATGGTTTCTACTAAATTTACCTTTCACATGATATATAGTGGTGTATGCTATTGAGTGGAAACAACTTTTTTATGGAGAAGTCACATTAATGGCAATATATGATGCTGACATACTTGTATGTTGAAAAAGTAAGGACAGGTGTTGCACATATATATAGAAATAGATGTGACTTTTCTTTCAGTCAAATGGTGTTAAGTTGAATTATTATATTTTAGCATAATATCCTTGCCAAGAGTGGTCTAAATAGGTGCAACAAGCTTTATTCCATGTGATCAAGATAAAAAGGGCATTTGTAGGACTTAAAGAGGGACAAAAGCAAGGAAAAATGTTGAAATAGTCGTACATTTAAAAAAATGAGGATGAAAATTTACACATACAGAGATGGATCTTTTTACCCATAACTGATAGGCTTTGAATCAGATATCCACACATTTCATCTGATGGATTGATGACACTAGTCTTTTTTTTGTACTTTTCCATGGTAGAGGCTTGTTTAAGCCGAGAACTTGAGCAAGTCACTGCTTCAAATTTATTTAGTGGCTATTTTTGGTTTATTTTCTTATTTATCCCTGATGCCATTCATACCCTTCCTCAAAAGGCATCCATAACTTAGTCACACACACACACATTATTAAATGGTTGAATTTAAGTTGAGCGTATGTAACCTGTTTATGACTTGCAAATCCGTCTGGGAAAAATTATGTATATTTAATAATAATATTATATAATATATCATATAATATCACATACATTTATTCACTTTTTAGTTAATTATGTAATTTTTTGTAGTACTTAATAGATTGAATAGATTACACAGGCTAAATAGGTTAAACAGATTGAATTAGTTAAGTTGTATAGATTAAATAACCTAAACGGTTTAAATGAGTTAAATAGGTTGAGTTATATGGGTAATTCATATAAGTGCAAAAATGGATTAAATGGATCAGCTCATTTATGAACAAGTTGAATTCAGGCTGGGATTTTCAACCCATTTAATTAAAAAGTTGGGTTCGAGTTGAGGTATTGGTTGGGTCGTAAATGGGTTGACCTTGGATGCGATCTGTTGACCTATCTTGCCATTATGTTGTGCATATTCCATGTGAAATTATAATACCTCTCAGTTGTGTACGTCATGTTTATTTTTTGAATCTTCTGATTTTTTCCACTTTTCTAAATCCAAGATATGCCTATATGGATTTCTTGACCATCCAATAGTATCTCTTATGTTTAGGCCATCATGACTTAGTATATTTAATATTATTTTTGTATGATTAATAACGTGACTTGGTCAAAATCATACCCTTTTCAGGACTGTTAAGCAAAGTATACCATTTGTTATTGGCTTAGACATCGTAATAATATTTGGTGCTTACATTTTGATATGACTGCAATTCATCCTTTTAATGATTGTTACATTTCTTGGCCATTTTGGTTTTGGCGTATTTCCTCTCCCCTTTTATTGGAATATGTTTCCTTTTTCCATCATCATGCCGAGGTGCCATGATGTTGAGCCTGGGCACTTGGACGCCTAGGCATTGCTAGTGCTCAGGAATATGCCAAAAGGTTTGTTATCTTTGAGAATGTAGAAGGAAAGTAGGAAACCAAGAAAGTTTGTCAGGAATCATCATCACTGCCTCATTTGAAGTTGCTGCAGTTGCCATTGAATGCTTCAATCGGTCTCTGGAGTCTGCCGTTTGGCAATTGCTGCTGGAGTTGTCAACACCAGATTTGGTGTTGGAAAATGATCAGAATCGAAAATGGACCAGTTTGCTGTAGGATCCTACCATCCTAGTGGCTGCCAGTAGAGATCTATTGTTTAGGTTTAACCAGGGTTTCCCAGGATGGTAATGGATCAGAATTGAAATTTGGGTCTGTTTAATGTGCAATGTTGAACAGCTTGGCTATTTGATGATGCCATCTGTTGTGCATCTGATGTGGCTATTTCAGCTTGGCCAGCTCCACTACTTGCCTTATGAGAAGTGACTGTCATTGACTTTTTGTTTGGGGTGTTTTTCTCTTATTTTGTTCCTTTGTTTGTTTCAATTTTCCGGGTTTCCCTTTTTGAAACTCTCACTTCTTCATCTGTTATGTTTTTGTATTTCAACTTGCCATGGCTTGGGTAGGCCTCCTCCTTGTTTTTCTTGTAATTTTAACTTTCTTGTGCTGTTGCTAAAAAAATGACCCTTGAACAGTGAAAATTCAACGGTGTTTACTCACTTATTAGATAGCATGAACACTATTTGTTTCATGGCAACTTGGACCATGACAAGTATGCTGGTGCTTTGTGCAATTATAATTATTGATTTTCTCTTCTATTCCATTGGGATGTCTCTTATTTATTGTCATTTTTTTCTTTTTTTAGGATTCTTTGTAAATATTTTTCTAAGTTGGTTGCAGGTAGTTGATATTCTTCTTAGAAATTTAGAAAAAGAACCAAGCTTACACAGGAGGGTGGATATGTTCTTTTTAGTAGATTCAATCACACGATTTTGTCGGGGTCAGAAAGGTATGGAATTGATGTCATGGCTATTTGATGCTATACATTTGGGATTAGGAATAGGGATCCTGATGCAGATGTCTTTTTTCCAGGTGTTGCTGGCGATATTTACCCCTCTATATTTCAGCCTGTTCTTGGGCGCATGCTGTCTGCTGCTGCTCCACTAGGAAATGCTGCTGTGGAAAATCGTAGACAATGCCTTAAGGTATATATTATTGAAAATTTCAAATTAGATCAATATATCTGATTTTCAGCAGAAAAATATTATGTTATTATTTCAATATTTCTGATGTTCCTTTTGTAATAAAAAGGTTTTGAGGCTTTGGCTTGAGAGAAAAACCCTCCCTGAACCTATTGTTCATCATCACATACGTGCAATTGAATCTCTTAATGAATGTTCACTCAACAATGGGTTCTCTCGACGTCCTTCACGAACAGAAAGAGCTGTGGATGATCCTGTCCGGGAAATGGAGGGCATGCTTGTTGATGAGTATGGGAGGTCAGTGTTGGCTTTATTTTTCATCACTTTTGGCTTCATTTCCTCTTTTCGTTCACCCTTTTGCTCACCATCAGGATTTTGATTTATTGCCTCAGCAATGCATGTTTTCAGCTCCCAGGTCTCCTTAATTCCCATGTCTTTGAGGAGACAGGAGGAAGCGATAGTGATGACAAGAGTTTTGAAGCTGTTACTCCAGAACATCCCCTTAAAATTAGTGGAGATAAAGAATCAATTATGAACCCAATAACAGAAAAACATAAGCACATTTTGGAGGATGTTGATGGTGAGCTTGAGATGGAGGATGTAGCACCCCCTTCTGCAACCGAAATAAATTCGTCACGTCCTACCATTGAAGTTGGTGCTCAACATCATTCTCAGCATCAATTTGAGCCGCATCACATGTTTTTTGCTCCTCCACTTCCTGAGGACAGGCCGCCAACTACTCCCCCTTTACCATCTTCTCCTCCACCATTTATTCCTCCCTACCCTTCTCCCTCTGCTCAACTACTACCCACAGCGTCTAAGAAGCCTGCTGACTTTACATCTCATTCTTACATTGGTACAAATGTAAGCATTCTTTGGACTCTCTTATTGAATTCTTTTAATAAATAGTACGTGGTGTATATGCGCTGTTCTGTAACAGATGGGAAATTTTTGCAGAGCATGCAAAATCACATAGCACGTGCTAATACAAGACCTATCGAGCAAAATACTAAGTCAGTGTCCTCAGATGCAGTGCCTTATTATGCTCCTGGATACAGAGATCTCTCTAATCACATGTTACCACCTTCATCTTCTGTTGGTTCATCATGTGCATATATGAGTAATAATGCCAGCTCGCGTCTGTCCATAAACCAAGGAATTGCAAATCTGCCATCAGTCGGCGAATCATCTTCAAATAAAGCTTATCACCTGCAGCCTCCAGCTCCAACTGTCTCAAATCAATTCTCCTACGTGCAATCTGAACAACGGCAATCTTGGGGGAAATGTTCGTCTCAATCAGATAAGCTATTCCAGTTAGGACATGATCAACAAGTTGGGAACCTTTATGGTGATGGAAGGGGAATGGTCTCAAACGAGAGCTGTGGTTTTTCTTCTACGGTTCCTTCAGGTACTTAATTCGTCCATGGTTGTGGCATTGATGATGAACGCCAGTAAATGTCTCCATGCTCCTTGAAACCCTAGTTGGTGACTTGGTTACTTTTCGTTCCTACATAATTTTTTTTATTCATATTCAGGCCATATACATTCAGAGAAAATTGAAATGTCTTCAAGTTCGTTACCATTCTATGGAGCACCTCCTGAAACTTCACCAATGACAAATCAGTGCTGGCCTCATCCTCCTAGGCCACCAAGTTATCAATACCCTGCACCTCCTTCGAGACCTCTAGAGAACCATCTCCCGCGAATGAATGGAGGTGATTCACCATAAAAATCTCTCTTTTTACGTAATTCTTCTTATGTATGCACGAATAACTCGTGAAATTATTTTTAGAGTTCAAGTTCACCGTTCTATCGTGATTGACTTTGCAGCACCTGCCTATTGGAGACGGCGATGATGTCAGACCTGACTCTCCAACCCAAAAGTACAGAATTTAAGTATTTGTAAGTTGATCATCCTATTATTTTCCTTCGGGACTTTCCAGACGTCGGGCCATTTTTCTCTGGGCAAGTTAGTGCCCACCTCCAATGGAGTTCAGCATAGAGAAAAAGTCCATAGGAAGACAATCGCTTCCATCCTTCGCATTGTACATATGTAACTTGTCCTCACATTCTGCCACAAAGCAGAGTCGGGTCGGGGGTAAAGTTCCATGTCCAAAGAGCTGCATGTTAGACCGGCTTATGTATCTATCATTTATCAATCTATAGAATACCATGCTCATTTCTCTGTGATGTATCAATCCCCATGTGTATGCTTTTATTAATACAAGGGGAAGTGCAAGTTCTTTTTCTTGCCAAGTTGGCGGTTTGTTTGGATCTCTGGACTTGTGAACCTGCGAAGGAATTGATGCCTTCATCGTCTTAGCTTTTTTGGATGACACACCAGACGTATGGGATTTCCCTTTATTTCTCTCATCTTGCTGTTTCTCATGTATACTTATTCCAAAGAATTTCTGAAAGGTAGAATTGGTATTTTTTTCCTCTCAGCCATAGAAAACGCACGCACTGGATGAGAAGTGCCTGTCATGTTCATGTTGAGTGTTCGATGTGACAAGTTAATGTATGCAGGTTATCATCTAATAGATTAATGCATTTTCAAACAAAATGATTAGTATAAAGTGGTTTATCACTGATGTACCTCTCCTTTCTGCATTTTTGTCGACATGTAAGTAGGTCGGTACAATCAATGATCCAAGGCCGACTGTGAAACAAACCGTCGGTTGAGGTCCGCAACTTGGGATGGATGATCTATACTTTTTTGGCAAATCCATTAATTTCCATCCTTACCCTTTTTAAAGGGTCTGCATAACTTCAATACATTCTCGTCGTTACTTGACTATTGCTACTTCATTTAAAATTTAAAATTATTGAGAAATAAAATGGAAATGTTCTCTTGCAAAGGTTTTTTCTCCATGCTTGAAAATTAGCCTGGCAAATAGCCTTTACCCACCTTAAAAATAAATAGCAAGCCGGGAAAAAGAAAACCGTAATTCAAGGTTAATTCTTGAAAAATTGAACTGGTTAAACAATCATACGGTGGAAAGAAAAGGAAACGAGCGTTGAATGCTCAAGAAAGAACAGTCCCCAAGAAACTCATGTCCTGTGCGATGGAAGGAGAAGAAAGAGAATCCAAACCAGACCCACCTCGATCCATCACACCAAGAGCATGACGTGGTCGCAATTGTTTACACACACACACATATATATATACACGATTTACGTATGAAATGGACCGTGGCTGCCCTCTCGCGCATAAGCACGAACACCTTCCGATCATCGTTGGAAGATGAAGACAACGCTTGTGCTTCGGGTACTCTTCTTCTCGGCGCTGCTCGTCCACCTCTTCTTCGTGCCTACGCGGTCCCAGACCCAGACGATGTGCTTCTCGCAGATCGCCCTCGCCAACCAGGTCTGCTCGTTCCTGCCGGCGCACATATCCCCCGGCAAATTCGGGGTCTACGTCCACGGGCACAGGCACTGGCATGGGGACGATGAGGGCGACGATGACGACGACGGCGAGCACATGCACGAGCACCGGCACCGGCACCGGCATAGGCATGAAAGGGAGGACGAGGACGATGACGATGAAGACGAGGACGACGACGAGGACGAGGACGACTACGAGGACGAGGATCGAGAGCACGAACACCGTCGGCACGGTCGTCACAGGAGCGAGGAGCACGTTCAGGTGAGGAAGGAGTGCTGCCGGTGGCTAAAGGAGCTGGACAACGCCTGCGTCTGCGAGGTTCTGGTGCTGCTGCCGCGGTTCATGACGAAGCAGCGGCACAACTACTCGGTGATGGTGGAGGACACCTGCAAGTTCAACTTCGCCTGCGATGGCTTCTAGACGTCTGAAAACAAATGTGTACTCCACAGCCACTTGGTCCGGCCGGCGACCGACGGAAGCACGAAGAGGTGGTTGGGTTTAATTAAACATGTTTAAAAATAATGCATGTTTAATTAAACAATCAACAAGTAATTAGTTTGGTGCTTATTGTCGCGAGCTCGATTTCTCATCAAATGTATGGTAAAATTTCTAATGTCTGGTTGAAGTATTTTGATGGGTCGGAAAATATCTCTAGTTTGAGAGGAAGTAATTTTAAAACTCGGTTCTAACCTACCATTATTGTTAAAGAAGAAGAAGAAAACCAAGGAGAAAGGAAGTGCCTTAAAAAATGTACAGTTTCAGGAGAGAGATATATATATTGTGATTCCCTGGTGTCTTCCATGGAACCAACCATATTGAAGGGCATTCAAGTTTCCTACACACACCCATGTAAACCTTTGGATTCTTGTCCTTTCAGATCCAAAGAGAAGAAGAAGAAGAAGGAGGAGGAGGGGAAACAGTCAGGATTCTGCTCTCCCTGCATAAATGGGATTCAGACAAACCTTGTCAGACACTGCTTTCAAAGCACACTGCCCTCCATAGTTTGTGATCAAGCACTACATCTAGAACAAGGAAGGTATGCACATACACATATACCTGTGGAAAGATGTTGATCAGGTGTGTGTGTGCATCAGAAAAAATCACCAGAACAACTGGGGGAAGGAATACTTTCAAAAGAATGATAAAGTGGAGGAAGGGATACGAAACCCTTCACAAATTTGATTTTTTTCTTCTGAGATCCATAAAAATATATAATTATCATGATCTCAATATGGTGGAAAATATAGACATCTTCACTTGAATAGTTCATTTGGATGGGAATTAATTACCAAAGAACTTCATCTTAAGTAGTAGTGGTACCACTACTACTCATGTGATGAAGTCTGAATATATAAACTCCCTTGGTAATTAAATACAGAAACCAGTTGCTGCCATTTAAGTAAAATATTGTTCAGCCAGCAAGCAGGCAAGCACACAAGGTGGGAAATGACCATTAAAGACCATCACCGGCACCGGCTGCAATGGTCGGTGGTGGTACCGGAGGAGATCTCCCCATCTCGGTTGTCGTGGCCCAACTGAGCAAGACTCCAAGTTTATCGCCTCCACCATCACAACTCTCGACGGTCTTCTCATCGTCGATCTGTATGTTCTTGGCATCGACCATCAAGTCATGGCCATTGCCTCCTCCATCGAACTCCTCCTCCCGTTCTTCTGGGCCGATGAGTCTAATGTATTTCTGCCTGTTGGTGAACGGGAGCATGAAGCTCTTCAGCTTTGGCAGCTTCAGCCCTCTCGTCCGCTGCATCCTGTGTCTCTCTCTATCTCCATCTCCGGCGTGGGATCTTAAACGGTGGTCGTGGCTGTTGGCACCAGTTGGGTCCAGGAGCTCTGCATGCTTGCCATTCCTGGCCAGAACTGTGATAATGGTGGGTGGATCTACATGGCCTGAAACCGTGACCTTCCCTTCCTCGGCATCTATGCTGATGCTGTGAATTCCTAGCAGAAGCATCACACATATATCTGTCAAAAATGTGGAAACATGCTTGCAGTGCAGTAATAAGAAAAGGGTAGATAGATATATAATCTCTTTTCCAGCTACAACTGATGATGTGTTTGCTCAGTAGCGAGGCAGAAGCTTGGTGTCATGTATGAATTACATCTAGAGATTCAGTTTTCTTATAGTTCTAGTTTCAGCTCGCACAACAATAAGAACATGTCAGACGAGGGTAGGAGGAGGAAGAACACCGCTGACTTTCTGAAGCAGCTTCTTCACCTCCTTCTTGCATCCATTGCAGTGAATGTGCACCTTCAGATCACAGGTCTGGAAACAAGAATAGATGGAAAAACAAACGAGAGAAAGTAATTAATACCCATCAGACCTGTGATGCCTGAGCAAAATACCCAAATGAAGTGAAGAGATGCAGTGAGGAAAATGGAATCAATCTGCACCTTGAAGGATTTGTCACCTTCCTCCCTACTCCCCATACCATCCATCTGAAATCACATGCCCATGAGAGGAAAACGAAAACGAAAACAAATTCTACTTGCTCAGAAGAAAACGTGAGAGGGAGAGAGATGTGTGCTACCTGTCACTGGGATATGTGTGTGTACGAGAGAGGAAACGAGAAAGAGCGGGATCACAATGGCACCAAGCAAGAGAAGGTGAGGTATTTATTATGTCACTGTGGTGGTAACCAGAGAGGCAGAGGCGTGGTCTTCTTGGTCTTCACCATTCTAATAAATAGCCTATCTCTGTGTTCTCAGCGTTTAGTTTTTTAACCTTTCATCTTCACTGGACCACTCATGATATCCACAGGCTGATGTCTGTTGACCCTGATCTGACGTGAGAAGAACTCAGAAATCACAGGGGGCTTTCATGTAGAGATCGTGCAAAGATGAGGCTTCCAAATCAGAGCAGTTAGTTTTTGTTCCTGCAGTGGTTGGAGCTTTTCAACCAGTGTTCACTTGTTTGGTGGTCTGCTTTCTTTCTTTCTTTCTTTCTTTCTTTCTTTCTTTCTTTCTCTTCTTTTCTCGTACCTTTTAGGTCATACGTACCGTGACGAAAAAAACCAGGAATTCCTTTTTTTCCTTTGTTTCAGAACATAAATGAATTTAAAATTAAACATGCGTAAAATCGGTATATTTAATCATTCGTAAAGTCAACCTGTCATTTGTAAAAATGGTATATCCATTTCCATATTAGATTAAAACCTTTTGACATATTATTTATAAAAAATATATTATATTAAAATCGACGTTCAATTTAATTCTTCTTTGAACAATTTCTTATAATTATTTTCGTTCGGGACTTGCGACATTAACCTACAATATCTATTTAAACCATTGACAGCCGAGATGTGTATAATTATTAGTTTTTAACTTGCCACATAAACAACAAGTACCAAAACAAATGCTTAAGAACACTTTCTACAAAAGTGGTTTTAGAGTTTTTTTTTTTTTTTTTTTTTTTTTCAAATTTTACTAAAAGAAAAAATTAGAAATTACTTTATATCATTTTTCACATTAAAAGAAATTTATATCACTTTATAGATACACAAGCCCTCACGTAATAAAATGATGTTCTAAATTAGCAAGATGTTTTTTTAAGGAAAAAAAAGAAGTAGGGCTTAAATCTTGAATGCATAATTTTGAATTATTTTAATTATATAGTTATATGATAAAATGTATACATCTAATTTAAAATTAATTGATTATAAAGGATGCGACTTATCTATATATTAATCCATATTTTAAAATTTTCTAATGCAAAACTAATTCCCTTATTATATAAGTGTTAGGATTTGTTAGAATTAGTCAAGAAGACTAATTTTAATGCCTAATTTGAAATTGAATTCAAATTCCGGTATGGGAGGATGTGGAGGGGGCAGAGATTGTGGGAGAAAGTTAAAAAATTCCACCTAATATTATAAATAAAATGTGATTAATAGGAAAATTAATCACAAGGAAAAAGGAAAATTCCTTCGATCGAAGTCCCAAATTCCATAACTGCAGTTGTCTCTACCATAGTGCTTGTCGATTATAAATCTACAATGGTATCAAAGCAAGGTTCGTCGCCCTTTCAAGTTCTCTACACATGTCATTGCTCTCCCATTTCACATGTGACTCTACCAATGGGTACTCCTCCGCACACAAGTCAGGCCTTGCCTTTGCACACATTGCCACACAACCCTCTACCACATGATTGCTAGCCTCGTGTGCACCTTCGTGTTTTTGTTTGCAATCGTATGTCTACTTCCATGCAATGCTACTCTATGCACATTTGTTTCTACCATATACCTCCACTAATGTGTGCACCACAATCGCTCTACTAGCATCACTACCTGTCCATGCAAATCAAGGCCCGTTTATGCTTGTAGGCTTTGCCTCTATGTGTCATCACTTGTGCGTTTCACACGAAGCTTCACATACGCTCTACCTAATCTCCACATGCATCAACACCTGTCTATGTGCAAATGCATTGCTCGTTGCCTCTACTTCATCGACCATCTTTGTCGCAGCTCATTGGATGCCTACCTAAAAAAAGGGTGATTGGTTAGTGATTCTCTTTTCTCCCTTTTTATACACATATAATGTTAGATATACATCTAAAATAAAGAAATAAAATTATTAAATATAGAGATATCACTTTCTTAGAAAATCTAAATGAAAGTAAGAAATAGGAAAGAAAAATGAATCACTATTTGTGGTAAATGATGACTATTTTAATAATATCTTGGAAAATAATCTTATAGTTGAACGAGAACAGAATATTGAGAATATGAATGAATTTATGAAAATTGTTGATGGAAATGAAAATGAACCTATGGAATTTCTGGGAGGAATCCAAAATGAGTCTATAAATGAAAATAATGAAATTGATAAGAATGAAGAACTAGATGTACTTGTTAGTAATAAAAGGATAAGACATCAACCTATATAGATGGATGATTATCATTTGTATTTTTGTGAGATTTCATGTTTATTAATAAATATGGAGGAAAATAATATAGAACTCGTGACATATAAGGATGTTATTAAATCTTATGATAAAGATTTATGGTTGGATGTTATGAGTGATGAGATTGATTTCATAAAAAGGAATTAAGTATGTGAATTATGTGCTTTACTTGAAGGAATAAAAACTATAAGGTGCAAATGGAAATTTTGAAAAAAGTTAAAAGTTAATAGATATATTGATAAATATAAGGCCTAGTTAGTTGCTAAATGTTATACACAAAAACTAGAAATTGATTTTCTTGAAACTTATTCTTTAATAGCTAAGTTTGCATCTATAAGAATTATATTGGTTATTATTGCACATTAAGATATGAAATTACATCAAATAGATGTAAAAATTACATTTTTAAATGGAGATTTACAGGAAGAAATTTATATTACAACTTGTAGAGATTTTAAGTGAAAAGACATGAGGAAAAATGTACAAATTAAAAAAGTTAATATATAGTATGAAATAAATATCTAGACAATTATATCATAAGTTTTACGATATAATTGTTAGTTTGGGATTTGTTTCAAATAGATTAGATTATTGTGTATATGTTAAGAAAAGTAGAAATAAGTTTATTATATTATCTTTATACGTAAATGATATTTTACTTGTTGGAAATGATATTGATATGTTGAATAAAACAAAAGAAAAATTTAGTGAAAAATTTGAAATAAAGGACATGGGAGAAACATTCTACGTTCTTGGAATTCAAATCCTTAGAGATTAGAAATCTAGAATATTAAGTATAAATAAGAAAAGATAACTACATACAATATTAAAAAGGTTTAGAATAGAAAATTGTTCTCCACTTCTAACATCTTATATTTTTGGGAAAATATCGAGTAATGACCAATGTCTTAGAAAAGGAAAAGATCCTTTAAGAGGATTTTATGCTTAAGTGGTTGAAAGTTTAATATATGTTATGTTATTTATAAGACCAAACTTGTTGTGAGTATTGTTAGTAGATATCAAAATAATTTTAAAATAAAACATTAAGAAACTATCAAGAGAATAATAAAATGTAATAGAAACTTTATAAATAGTGAAAATAAGAAAATACTCTATAAGTGTAGTTGTATCTTAAGATATTAAAAAGTAATGATATATAACAAAATACATATATGAACCTGAATATGTTGCTTATAGTGAAACTACATTATATGTTGTTTAAATTGAGAGATTTATAAATGATTTAAAGCTTAACTTAATAAATGATCTAATAAAAATATATCATGATAACCAAGCAACAATAATTATTGTATATAATAATGTAAATACAACAAATAAACAACATATAAATGTATATTATCACTATATTTGTGATATCGTAGAAAATAAGAAACAAAATTAAATTAATCTTTACTTTAGATATAGTTGTTGATTCTATGATAAAAAAAATTACAAAGAAAAAATACATTAACTTTGTAAATTTAATGAGATTAAAGAATATTTTCATAGATAATGAAAATAAAAAATATTCTCTTGAACAATGAGATTGAAAGATTAATATTTTCTCACGTATAACGAGAGTAAGAAAAATTATTTATATATACTACTTATAAATAGTGAGAGTGAAATACATAAATGATATACTTTATAATATTTGATATAAAAAAATATAATTGATCTTTACAACGAAGAAATGTGAGATATTGAAATTAGTCAAAAAGACTAATTTCAATTTCTAATTCGAAATCGAATCAAAATTCTAGTAATCATCGGAACAACGAAAGTACGTGGAGGAAGCAAAGAAATGGTAAGAGAAAGTTAAAAAATTCTTTCCAACATTATAAATAAAATATAATTAATGAAAAAATTAATCACAACAAGAAAAAAAAGGAAAACTTATGAAATAATTAATGAAAAAATTAAGGAGCACCGCCCAGCCATCGTTGTCGTAGCTCAGCCACCCACCGCCACGCCCATCGATCGTAAATACACAGGATTCCTCGGTATCTTGGATAGAGGTAAATAAACTTATGTCCTGTTCGAATTCACCTTGTCAATTAAAATTTAGTTCTTGTACTTGCTCGTAATTGAAAAATATTGTTAATATATTGCATATCAATTGAATTATTGTATTTTCCTGCATAATCTCAATGAAAAAACCTTTATTTTCTGTACTTATTCGGTTAATTAACGTTAATGACTCAAAAAAATTTGTCTTCGAAGGTTCTAGAAAAATTCCATGTTTCGGCTCGGCCCTCACGTCATCTGTGCTTTCGTCGTTCTAAATTTTGTGCCCGACGAAGCCACGGAAGAGCGTGAAGCGCTGCAATTATTATTATTTTATGTTTTTTTTTTTTTTTTTTGCAAGGTGCGAATTATTTTATGATAATAATAAAAAAAATCAACGGTTTTTTCATGGCATGTGAAAAAATCAGGAGAAAAAAAAAAAAGACCTTAACCATGAAAAAGAGAGAATCGGTGTGGGCTCGGTCGCCAGTTCGGACTGCCGACTGGCCGGTGAGCGACGAAGAGATGGGGAAGCTCCGGCACGCGATGGTGTGCTCGTCGAACAACAACCGGAGCATGGAGGCCCACGCCCTCCTCAAGAGGCAGGGTCTGGACGTCTTCTCCTACGGTACCGGCTCCCAGGTCAAGTTGCCGGGACCTTCCATCCGGGAGCCCAACGTCTACGACTTCGGCACGCCCTACCGCCACATGTACGACGATCTTCGCCGCAAGGACCCCGACCTGTATCCTCTGCCGAAATCTCCAGTCTCCATTTTGGTACTAATTATCCACGTCGATCACGAAATTTTCTATCTTCTGTTTCCGATTTTTGGGTGTCGGTGCTTTTTAGGGATTTTCTTGTGTTTTTATCGTATTTCTGATTCGATTTGGTGGGGGAAATCGGTAACGGTCGAATCATTTTCCTTTCTTGCTTTTTGCGTGACGATGAACTTATGATGGCGTGTATCTCTCTAAAACCCTGAACCCCCGTTCAACAAACTGAAACGAAATCTGATGAATGATCATCTTCACGTCACGCCAATCCAATTGTTTGATGTTTCTGTTTCCTGTTAGCTCCAATGTCATGATTTTTATGCTATTATTCTCTTGATTGGAACATTATGTTCTAAATAAAGCTTGTTTACTCATCCGTGGTTGAGGATGGCAACTTGTTGAAGCTAGGTTCATTGGCCTATTGCTTGGTGGTCATGCTATTATTATTTTTCAATCATGGAGGAAGCACCCAAGTATTTTGTGTGCTAGTATCTAGATGTGTAATGTTATTATTTATTCAAGGGAAAAAGGAAGTTTCTCATGTCGGGCAGCATTCTACAAGCCAAAATACAATGGTTCCTTAACAAATACAGATACACACGTAATGGTATCCTGCCAATGCTTAAGCGGAACTCAACTGTCAAGCTTGCTCCTCAGCGCTGGCAAGACAATGCAGCAGATGGCTCTTTCGATGTGGTGTTCTCATTTGAAGAGAGAGTTTTTGATATGATTGTCGAAGGTAATTACTGAATGGTACATCTGCCTTCCATTTCTTAGGTTTCAAAGGGCACTTGCAATCTTGCATTGGACTTCTGGCATCTAGGATGCTAAGAATTTTATTCTAAAAAATACAAAAGCTTTGATTGTAACTCCATGTGGTGCCTTGTTGCTATACTCACAGCCTTAAAGATTGTAATTCAGGTAATGATGATTTATTTTCTCGGGAATCACAAATATAAAAATGATTACCATCTACATAATCAGCTCTCTATGAGAATATAATAAATTTTGTTTTTCTATTATAAAATCTTGATGTTAAAGCTCTACAGATATTCAGAACAGGGAGCATAAGTTACTGAAGACTGTCTTGATCATCAATTTGGATGTGAAAGATAATCATGAAGAGGCTGCCATTGGTGCTAAACTTGCTTTAGATTTATGCCAAGAGGCAAGTGACTTATCTTATGATGTCTGTTTCTATTCTACAATTGTAGCTTATAGATGTACATGTTTTTCCATTAGGTATGATCAAATCATCAAACAAAGGCATGAGACATCTTATATCATTACCTTTCCACCTATGACTGTTCTCAATCTTTTTTCTTGTGCACTATCATAGGCCCTTATCTCCATTCATCCATTTCTTCATGTGAACTAGAATTTACCATTGTTATAGCATTTGGTACATAATGCCTTACTACTAAGATCACTCTTCCGAGTACAATGGTAGTCCTAGTTCCTCTTTCAATCCTCCCTCTCCCCATTCTCTCATTGGTCTTTGATGTCCTGTTGTCTTGTTCTCCAAGACGACTGAAGAGGATGAGTTGTTGATAACAAGGATTGCAAAACTTGATGTTACAGAAGATCATGGAGTTTTGTTGATGGAAGAAGATGTGGGACAAGCAAGATGAACTGCCTTACTTTAAGTTTCTCCTCAAAGCCTGGGTAGCATCCTGTTTGATTCAAATTTTTGAAGTCCAAGATGCGATGGGATTAGCTCTTTGAGTCAAAGTATATGTGGAGAAAGTTATTCTTTATGGTCCATGATTGTTCATCAATGAACTGATTCTGATGGAGAAAGCTAGACCAGATGCTACCTTTGCAGAGTACTTGTATCAATATGCATCCTTTTGGGCTTGCCTAGAAGATATCTCGCTTAGTTTCTATTCAGATGTGGCTATAAAGAAGCTTAGCAGTCTCATTGGAAAGATCATTGACCAGGCATCGATGGAGGGAAAAAGATGTCTATGCCAACAAGTAAAGATTTAGTGGATGTCAGTAAGGCCTTCAAAGCTGACTTCCCTCTGATTTGTCTGGACGAATTGGAAAGGATGACGAAACTGAAGTATGAGCAACTACCGAAATCTTGCATCTTTCATGGATGTGTGGACATACTGTACTCAACTATGTTAGAAAATAACAAACTAGGGAGATGATGGATACATTTTCTATGAAGGAGACAGTCACTTCTTGGTCGATAAATTCAATCTTGAGCTCTAAGTGGAGGCTGAGAAATTGAATAGAAGATTCCCAAGTATTGTTGGAAAAAGTAATCACGTCCCATCCATGGAGAGAGACAAAGGTACTGAAGTGCAAGAACATTAGGAGGACCAGCTCTAGGGTATGGTGATGGGAGGAAGGAGGAACAGATTAATCTCATTGAAGGAGGTGGGTGCAATGTATCAGACCCAGGAGCCTTGGTGACAGCAGACATTGTCAGTGCAGGAGTGAAAAAGATGGGTGATACTCAATGAAGTCGGCTTATAGAACTTTCTGGGATGTGAAGAACTTGGCCCCACCCTCCATGAGCACACTGGAGCTTAACTATCTTTTCATCAAATGTAATTGGGCCTAAGAGGTCTGGAAACGTGCAGGATGTAGGTTGTGAGATTTCCAAGGGGGAGAACATTAGGGATTGGCTGATCGGTTGGTTGTTTAAGGAGTATTTGTCCTCTAGATATGACAGGAACTTCTGCTTGGCGGCTAATCTCATATGGGGCATGTGAAAGGCTAGTTGCAAGGTGTTACACTTGCATGAATGAAGAGAATTTAGATATATTAGTACCATCAAGGAGGCCACATATTTTAGTAAGAGGTGGACTGATGGTCAGTGGGGAGAATTTCAACATTTGAGTTTTAGGTGGTTTCCACCTTAAGGTTGGTTGAAAGTAAAAATACGGATGTGGCTTGCAAAATAGATTGTTCCACCTTGATGTTAGTTGTTAGGGACTCAATTGGCAACCGCATCCTCTCAACAAGTGTTTTTGACCCTCCCAAAAAGTCAATGGTGGCTGAAGCCTTAGGAGTGCCACAAGCTCTGAGGTGGATTGTCGAGAAGTCCTAGAGTCCTGTGGTGGTTGAGATAGATTTCTTGAAAGTGGTCCAACTACTCTCTTTGGCGCCATTGCAGTGGAACTGGGAAATAAGTGGCATCTTAGCTGACATCCTAGTTCACTTGGAAGGTACTGATATGACAAGATACAAAAGGTTTATCATGAGGCAAATGATTGTGCGCATACACCTGCTTTTCTTCGTTGTAATGTTTTCTCATGATCGTTGAATGGCCATGATTGTATCCAACCTATTTTACTGAATGAGGAATTTAGTTATTGAGGGGCATATTGCTCTTGAACAACTTCCAAACAAAGAATTTACCATTGTTTTGCACTTGTCTCTTGCTCCATTCTGTGTGCTTTGGGTGGAGGATTTGTAGAAACGTACCATTGTGTTGACGTTAGTTTTTGTGCTTTTTGCCAAGTTGTGTGGATCTCATTCTCACATTTTTTTTTTCATATCGTCAATGAAGCTTGTGCAATGGTATAGCAGAGAAATTTATGCAGCAGTTAACTTATCTCAAGAATGGTTGCGTATATTTGGTGATTAGTATTCTCTTTATCTGCTATTTTGATGTATGAAGTTGTATGTAACAAAATGAATACAAATAGAGATCTTTCAGATGCACACACTGTAAATTTGTCAACTCCAATGCCTTGGTTCTGATTTGTTCAATCTAAATGCCACTTACGAAGGATGTTGAAAATTTTGTGGTTTTTTTGCTACTTGAGATTGAATTAGTAATGTGATTGAATCAATGGTAGATTCATTACTCTCATGTCATGGTTGATTATGGTAGTCTCAACTCAATAACACCTTTTCTCTCTTTGTTCTATGAACAGATTGAAGCTGTGGATTGCTGGGAAGATGCCGTTGATAATATTGTTACAGCATTTGAGCGACAGCATAAGCGGAAGCTTCTGTACAGCATCTCGTTCTATTAAGGTTCCTATCATGGTTAGGATGATCGACGCACCGTTAAGTACTTAAAAGTATGCTCAACAGAACATTGATCGACATTTCTTGTTGCAGTTGATTCACAACCAAACATGACTCTTACCATTTTTGCCAGTGCTGCAGTTTCCTGATAACATTGTGGAGTAGGATTGATGTGGTAGTGTATTGGTTCATTTAGTTTCAGATGCAAACACAAGGTTGCAGTTTTGTAAGGGTATTCCAGAATGAGCATTGTGACTGAACTTTCCTAAACACTAATGTTGTAGTTAATTGCAATGTCTTCCTAAAGCAGACAGGAGAATGCTCGAATGCCAACATGGCCTTGACTCTCTTTCTTTATTATGAAAAATAATGGATGGTTGACAGAATTTTCAAGATTTATATTAAAGAAAATCTCATCCAAGCAGATTCTGTAATTTCTATACTCTAGATGCATCTATCTGTAACATGGAGACAACTCTCCTTCAAGGATCAGATATCCCCATGTTTGTAAAATACCTTCTCAACTATAATTAATTTAACTTACCAATTTTAAAACATTTTTGCAACTTAGAAAGATATTATTTCTTTTAAGTCAACAAATTTAAGTGAATGACATTAAGAAAGTTTATCAAACTGAGCTATTGCTAAAAAAACATTGGAAAAGTTTTTAGAAAAGGCATAGAGAAGTAAGTCATCTTTGAGAAAAAGTCGGTCATTGGCAGGACTATATATCATTTATCAAAAAATAATCAACAAAAATATAATTTGTAGTTTTCAAATCTATATCACAAAAGAACAAGAAGTTATTTCATTCCAATCTTTTTTGGTTTGGTTTTTCAGTAAAAAAATTTATTGTAAGTATAAAACCCAAAAATAAATTTTACTTTGAAAAGAAGTTCAGCTTTTCGGATTTGCTTATAAAAACCTAAAACGAAATATTTACGGTCTTACATCTCCACTCACTACCACCTTTGCTCGCCCAAAAGGGACTTCACCACTCCTCCTGCTTCCTGTTAACCCTCGGCGCGAAATGGCGGAAGGCAGGTGGAGGGACCTCGACAAGCTCCTACTTCGCCCCGGCAACATTGTTGGCGCGAACTTCGAACCCGGAGTGCAGGTCTGTCCATAAGGAAACCCTACTTCTCTCTTTCTACTTGAGCTTGGCGCTCACCTAACTGCCTGTCGATTTGGAAGCTGAGGGAGGACCTGGGAGAGTACGTGAGGGTGCTGGTGGTGGGAGCTGGGGGGTTAGGGTGCGAGCTGCTGAAGGATCTTGCATTGTCCGGTTTCAGGAACCTCGACGTCATCGACATGGACACCATCGAGGTCTCCAATCTCAATCGACAGTTCCTATTCAGGTCTTCACTTTGTTTCTGCAATTTCGTGTTGTTGTTATTTTCTTTCTCTATCTGTAATTGTTAAGTCGATACAGGGAAAGTGATTGCATATACGAACGTGAAGTACGTTGACCGAGATAGTGTGCTGATTAGTAAGATAAGTTCCTTATTAGGTGTGACAAGGACCGAACGGCAAAGCAATAACGATTAATGGTGTTACAAACGTTAATTACATTAGTCTGTTCGGAGCTTGAAAAATGTAACAAGTTTGCCTATCCCATGCTCTGTATCAGATTGTAGTGATCTGGTATCATCCGGTCTTTTTCATATAACTAGACGTTCTGAGTAGTCCTTCTGTTAATCGGGTAACATTGAGGAAGTTACTACAATTAGTTTTCCTACTAATAAGTTGCCTCTTTGAGCTGGCTGGTACGAATTGCACCTGGTATCCTTGTCTTGCTAAGAAAAGCTTTGTTCCTGCGTTGTTTCTTCTCCTAATGCCATTTATCATAAATAAGGTAGAATGGATTCAGACAGCTCACTCCGCAGGCTGAAGTTGCCTGCCATTGGTTGGCCAGATAGGATCTATGCTTCATAAATATACTGCAGGGTCATAAAAAAGTTCAATATGTGTTATCAAATGATAATTCATTCATTGGATTTAATGAAAATTCTAATTTCCCAAATGAAATATGTTCCTTGGAAAAAAATATGATTCAATTCATTTATAATGATCCTAATTTCATCTCTAAAAAGATCTACATGATTATTTTTGCAGTTGTTTTACACCATGGAATGCTTCAAGTCTTTTGGCATATTCAGATTTCAGATTATCCTAAGCAATCAGTTGAAACAACGTTGGATGTGCCCTATTAGTTTTTGATGAGGTTCATCCTTTACACTCTCCCAAAAGGAAAGATGGAAGATCTTATTTCCATTTACCATTACTAGACCTCTACAAATAGAGGTTACATAGAAGGGCAAGTTGCATAAATTCCAATATGGGACTATTACCCACTGTGAAAACACAACTGCTTTAACAGTGTGAAATAATGTGTCTAAATTGGATTACTGTAAACATACTGGCATTTTGATTCTTTGCTTGCTATTCATATTGCTATTGCATGCATTGTATGGTATAATTTGTTGATTTAGGCTTCAAGATGTTGGGAAATCCAAGGCAGAAGTTGCTGCAAAGTGTGTAATGGAAAGAATAAGTGGAGTCAATATCATTCCTCATTTCTGTCGGATTGAAGATAAAGATTTGGACTTCTACAGCAAGTTTAATCTGGTTGCTCTTGGCCTTGATTCTCTTGAGGCTCGAAGCTATATAAATTCAGTGGCTTGCAGTTTTTTAGGTGAATAACTTCTTTTTTGTTTTTTCTTTCATATTGTTTAAACATGACCTAGAATAGGTCAAAATTATTGGTAAAATCATTGATCTATGCATGCTTTACTTCCTTTTTCATCATTAATTACTTTCTAGATGCTGCAGCTTATAATTTCTACTTGTTCTTTAATCATTTTTTGCATGTAAATGCATGCAAGAAAAATTTAACCCACTTGTTTTAGTAGTTGTGGAAACTTATAAGGAAATCCTGGACTCCCAGTTTGTCTAATTTTTGGTTGACTTTAATGATCATAATCCATGTTGATTCATTGTGGTTGCATGTTCTTATGACATCCTCTATCAGTTGAACTTACGTTCCCATGTGGCATGGGTTATAAAACAAGTTAGCAACTCCTGACACTTTTTACACTGAAGTTTATTTTAATTGATATTGCGCTTCATGCTTGACTTCATTTCTTTTGTGGATAATTATTGTTTTATTTGGTAAACTTGTATCTTTGTCTTGGATCATCTGTCCTTTTTTTTTCTATTTTATTGTCATATTTTTACATTATTTGACATAGTTCATGACAACATTTAAATAATATACCTTTTGCTATATTACATGATTGAAGATTGAAAATTTACAAAGATGACTTGTCAAATAAGAAAGGATAACCATAAATCTATTTCCTGTAACCTCAATCCAGTTATATATCAAAATGAAGAAGTGATGCTCCTTTCTGAGTTCTCAAAAATGCCATTAAGATTTAATGAGATAAAAAGGAGAAATATAGTGTATGAGGCTTCCCCAATGTAGGATCTAGAAGTTTTTAAAACTTGAATTGGATGCAGTATTACCTCCACAAGTGAAGAAATTGTTTTCTAAGTCTTGTTAACTGGTGATCTTTAAGTTACAACATTAAAATTTTACTGTTTTGTGAAGGCTTGGCATTTTTAAGAGTTTATGGAATGATTCTTTTCTACATTTTCTTTAGTACATTGTCATTCTACCACCAACTTTCTTTACCCAGTGGCACTACCCTGCAAGCCTTTCTTAAAATGTCCCTAGTAACCTTTCTAATGTAAGTAGTCATTTCATTCCAAAGTTCATTAACCTCTCCATCTAGTTCCCATTTTCTTTCTTTTAAAAAGTTATATCTAAATATCATTTTCTTTTCAATTTTTAGATTCCACTAACTAATTTTTGGATTCTTATGTGCTTTAACCTTTGTTCTAATCTTAATATTAACATCTACTATTAACAACCATTGTTGTGTAATTAAGTTTTCTCTTAAAATAACCTTATAATCTCTACACATTCTTTAATCTATTTTTGTACCAGGTACAAAATTTATTTGACTAAGATTTGAATCAATTTTAAATGTAAATAAAGGCTCCTCTCTTTTCCTAAAATAGCCATTAGTTAATAAAAGGTCGCAAGCTATGCTCAAATCTAAAATTAAATTAAAATTTCCATTTCTATTACAATGCTAAATCCTCTATGGCTTTTTTCATATCTTATATTTTGCTACCTTACATGACCATTTAGATTCCTTCCAATAAAGAGCCTAAATATCCAAATATTCTTGACTTATTGTTTAATAGCTTCTCATAAACCTATTTGTAGAGCAATAATTATATTAACTATTTTATTTCCTATCACAAACTTAATCACTATAATTCTATCTTCTATCCTTATTACCTCAACAACTTCATATTTTAAACTTGTAACTCCATTCCTACACTTATCTTTTCCTGCATACCATAATTTAAAACCACCATCCTTGATTAACCTAGATTTTTGTCCCACCCATTTAGTTTCTTGCAAGTATAATGCGAATTTTCTTTCTTATCATTATATCCATTAGTTTTATACCCTTACCAGTCAAAGTAATATTACAAGTTGCTATCCTAATTTTAGAATTTTGGACTATCTTCTTTTCCCATGCCTATCCATTAAGGTCTGAGAATCCTTGTTTATTTTTGTCTACATTCGGTTGTTGATGTAGAGCCTTCAGTTAAAAAATGTTACACTCATAGTGTGCAACACTTCTTTCTTGTTTTCTTTTCATTACACCCAAGGTTTGATACAATGTGTTGCTAAAAGGGTTATGCCCTAACAAATTATCTCTAGGTTTGATACCTAATGCCAACATTTCTCCTTTATCCAGGCTTGGAATTGACTATGAAGTTATGAACCTCCACAGGTGGAGTTATATGATTGGATCATGTTGATAAATATTGTAAATATTGATGTGATTGTAATACTTGCCTATAGGTTAAAGTCGGGGAAGAAAAATGTGTGAAGGTTACTTTATAATTGCTGGTGATCTTACCCTGCCTTTGTTGTGTCAACTTTCATAGATTTGACAGCTTCTGTGTAAACCAATTCACACTTGCAGAGTGAACACCAATGGATTGTACAACTTTTGTTGACCAACGAAAAAAAACTCTAAAGCTTTGATTTTCAACCTGGAACCCAGTCCTTATCTACTAGACTGATAGTCTGTTGTACTCACTACCGATCCAATCTCCTAGCATTGCTAGAGTGCATTGTTGGATGCACAAGATAATGGTTTACCATGGATCTCCTTTACAGTACTGGAGGATAGACTTGAAACAAGTTATTTGACCTTCTAATTATAGTATTGACAGTGAACTTTTATGATATACTAGATTTTATCATATCCTCTTTAAATAATTTGCTTTATCTTATCCGTTGATGTTTGAGAATGTCATCTGGACACTGTCTCAACTCTAATACTCTTCTTTCACTTCTGTCGACTTAGAATATGATTCTGATGATAATCCAAGGGAAGAAACCATCAAGCCCATGGTAGATGGTGGGACTGAAGGTTTCAAGGGTCATGCAAGAGTAATATTACCAGGTGTTACTCCATGTTTTGAATGCACAATCTGGTTGTTTCCCCCTCAAGTGAAGTTTCCATTGTGCACCCTTGCAGAAACCCCAAGGACAGCTGCACATTGTATTGAGTATGCACATTTAATAAAATGGGATGAGGTAACAAATTTTGTTATGGCCCAAGTCATTAGCTAGCACTTTGTTTTTAATAATTTACCTTAACCTCACTGATAGGTGCACAAGGGTAAATCTTTTGATGCTGATGATCCTGGACATATGCAGTGGGTTTACTCTGAGGTCCATTATATTCTCTTTAAATACAATCCTTCTAATGCACTTTTTTCTCATGGTCTTAAGAGTGGTTGTATATATGTCTCTAAACAGGCTGTCAAGAGAGCTGACCTTTTTGGTATTACTGGAGTAACCTATTCTTTGGCTCAGGTATTTTATTTCTTGGAAGATCGTGCTTGAAATTATTCAACCTGAGTCCATTAAAATAGAATGACCTTGATGATGAATGGATGGATGTGGGTTTTTAGTTACCTATATATATTTTACACTGGATGGATCTGAAGTTTTCCTGGTAAATTCAGTTTTACGTTGGAAGCAATTTGAATCATTTACTGTGCGTTCTAAATATTTATATGGTGCGTGCATATCAAACATTACAATGCTTAACTACTGGAAGTTGCTGTTTTTATGGTAAGAAAGTGAAGGCCTTAAAAGAATGCCAAGTGAAGCTTATCAAGAAGATAAGCCAGAAGGAGGAATCAGACACGAGAATTTCTAAGAAGTAACGTAGGTTTTTCTGAGCAATAATGGTAATTTTATTGGGAAAACAGAACTAAAATAATCATTATCAAAGCACAGAGAAACTGTGGATGGTAGTTTGGATATTTCCAAGCTTCAAAGATGAAAATGTTAGAAACCAACAACAGATGATTCGATTGACCTTTTCTTATGATTTGTGAAGCACTGATACGGTTTGAGGATACAAATATGATTCAGGGATTTGGCAAATTTCTAAAAAGTAGGATATGGCATAGCTAGGGTACAGTATTAAATAAATAATATATTTAAATGAAAATATTTAAATATTTAAAATAGTAATGCATTCAAATGACAAAAAGACATGATATGCATGACTTCATAGTACATGGAAAATAGCAAAAGAGTGATATCATACAATTATATAACATGCAACAAAATAATATGGTGATATATTGCTGAAGGGGGCATGGGCTTGCTTGTTCACCATTAAACATTGTTCTAAACAATACAACAAATTAAAGAACAATTATTAAGCAAACAAAAAGAATATGCAATAATTGAAACAAATAATTGGTCATGAGTCTCAACCATGCAGAATAGTATGTTTCTATTTTCTATGGTCATGTTGTTCATGGACAGCATAATTGGAAATAAAATTTATATGAAATTATTCAAGTATGCCACTCAAAAAATATTCATGCACAAACTCATTAACTACTAAACAGTTGAAAGATCATGACAAAATTGAGTTTTACGGGAACTTTACAATTAGCACAAAAAATTTTGGTTGTAAGTTTTTTTAATGAAAGTAATTAAATGAATCTAAGAAGTATTCTGAGATAATCTAAGAAATGTCATTGCCAAATCCAAGAAGTATCCTAGCCAAATCCAAAGTGAATCCTAAGTGATTTTTATTAAAAATAGTCCAGACACACCACATGGCATATTGGACTCGTATTTGAGCTGCATTTGTGTTGAATCCATGTCCATTGTGGGTACGATGCAAGTGTGATAAGTGTTTAGGAGAATCTGTGTTTCATAGCTTATCATATGTGGTCTACAAGGAAAGAAGTTTTTGGATTCAAACCCAAGCAAAAATACTATCAATATCAAAAAAAAGATGAAAAGTTTAGGATTTTAAGGTTATTTTGTTATGCACCATGCACCTTCAAACTGGCTGAAATTAGAATAAGTATATTTGAAATGTTTTTCTCAGTGTTGGCCACTACATCTTGCTAAAGTGTTTTTTTGTCAAATTTGTTCTCTCTCTCTCTCTCTCTCTCATACCAATCTTCTTGTTAGTTTTCTATGCTATTTTTGTTTTTTCATACTTTTCTGATTTGTTCCTTGCTACCTTCCCCTCTATTAATATATCCTCTTCCAATTTCTCAAAAGGAAATATCTTGCCGAAGTACATACAGGTTATGGGATCCCTCACTATTTTCTGATTGCCACTATCATGGAAATTGGCAATATTATGCAAATTTTCATACACCATCTTTAAATCTTGTCTATATATTTGAAATAATCTTGAATTTTTGCATTGAATTTATTTTGTTTCTATTTTTTTTCTCCAGTTCTTTGGCCAGTTGTGATAAAATAATTATTTTTTCTCTTCTGCTTTATCAAAAAATGCTCATTTGCTTTCAGGGTGTTGTGAAAAATATAATTCCAGCCATTGCTTCTACAAATGCCATAGTATCTGCTGCATGTGCACTGGAGGCCTTGAAAATTGCAAGCGGGTGCAGTAAAACCATGTCCAATTATCTCACGTAATTTGAATCACCATAAGCTTTAACTCTTGTGTCTTTAGATATTTACTTATTATTATTATTTCTTTGCACATAAATGTCTTTGGATTCAGTTTCTTGAGGTGCAATCTTAAGTATGACGCTTGTAGCCTAGAATCTTAAGTGATGAGTAAAAAAGTAGATTGTTCTAGACTTCTAGTTCTTAAATTTTAAGTTATAAACAGGTTGCACCTATTGTTTATTCATGGATCAAAGTTCTTTTATATTCTTTATAAAAAAAACACTTTTAATTCTCAAGTTTAAATGAGTTCTAGGTTCTAACTGATTTATAAACCGATATTGTTCTTTTGTGGTTTTTGAATTTACCATCTGTTTCTTTTTGTTTTTTATAAAGGAGAATTTTTTTAGTCAAGCAAAGATTTGAGAAAAATTTTTAGTTCTCGAGTGCTTTCTTGATGTTTTTAGTATATAATGCTATTGTTTCAGAGGATATGACATTAAAAAATATTATCTCACAAGCTGTTGTTTTTGTGTATACATATCTCTTTTTTAGCTATAATGGACTTGAAGGACTACATACCAGAGTGACTGAATTTGTGAAGGACAAGGACTGCCTGGTGTGTGGACCTGGCACTCTTGTTGAATTGGACCCTTCTGTTACTCTTTCAAAGGTATTAATCCTGTAATCATTCTTGTTATTCTTTTGATATTTTCCATTATTGATAATTCCATTTGTTAAGCTTGTTAGGTCAAATGTTTTGCTGACTTTTCTTTCTTTTTCACATGCATACTGGGAAGTTGGGATACATGTCGTAAATTATTGGGTTGCTACCAAATAATGTTTTTGTTGCAAATGACATTTCCCTTTGCATTTTATAATGGGAGATGCTGTTTCGCAACTGGATAACAATTGCTAAATCATTATGCAAATACAGAACTTAATTCATATGCAAAAATCCCAATAGAAATCCCATGGCATTATGATTGATTATAGCAGAATTCCAGAGTGAGAAACCACTCATTTCATTAACAAATTACCCTTTTGGTATATTAGCCACAGCTGCTTGATGGTTCTGAAGATACCATCCATTGAAGTGTTATTTTCTATTTTTATATCATGATGACAGTATGTATTCTTTGATAACAGTTCATGGAGCTCCTTGGAGAACATCCTAAGATTTTACTGTCGAAACCAAGTGTTATGTATCAGGGTAAGAATTTATACATGCAAGCTCCTGAAGTTCTTGAAGAAATGACACGCCCAAACCTTCATAAACCACTTTATGAGCTGATGGACAAAACTGCAAAAGATGTTGTCCATGTAACGGGCGTGGCTGGCAAGGATGGCAAGAAGACGTCATCTTTAAGGAAATTAAGAGTTGTGTTTAAAGGATTTGTTGATAACCTAACAGACATGGACACTTCAACCGGTGCTTAAAAGTCATCGTCGCCCCGCAAATGCTACCATACACCAAAGAATTTAATTGTAGTAAAATTCAAACAAAAATCGGGAGCGAGCTGCAAGATGCCAATATTTTCGATGAAGATAGCATTCTTGGAAATTTCATTCGCCACCCGAATTTGAAATGTCATTTGTTTTATGGGGAAACCGTAAACATTTAAATTGTTTTGGGAAATTTCCATTCAAATGTTGGTAGGGTGCTGAACCTTGATCATTTTCCCTCTTTCCAACCGTTGGCGATGGAAGATGGTGGTATTCCTTATTTCCTTTCCAAAAAAAGAACCAAAACAGGATATTCTTCTTTTGGGAGGATACAAATGTTATGAAACTTGGACCTCTTTCTCTTGTTATTAAAACGTGCGCTGGGACTCGGAACATTTACATCAATTCCATGCTGCGGGTCTCGTTCTGTTCTGTGGTGTCGTTGATTGACTTCCTCCCGTCCCTAAACCCTTGGGCAGGGTTCGTCGTAGCCAAGGTCCTCGGGCACCGCCCCTGCCTCCCTTCGGCCTTTTCCCGTCGAGAACCTTTGAAACATATGAAGCATGTACCGGTCATCCTCGTCGTTCGCCACCTTCAGGTGTGCAAGGACACGGTGTTGCTATCAAAAATGCTGGTAAAGCAGTGGCACACACCGGGCAACTGATGCTGGAGTCAACCATCGGTAACTAGTGCTACCTTAGTGTTGGAACAAATTAATTAACACACTAACCTCACAAAAGAGTTAACGCAACACGTGATTGTGTACCTAAGTGGTCGTACATGCCTATCTTATTAGCAGTAAGATACATGATTTGATAATATCGAACGATTACAATTTAAAGTTTACTAAAAGGGTGTTTATTTAAAGTTAATTGAATTGTAATTGTAATTGTAATTGTAATTGTCTGATATTATTAAATTATGTATCTTACACTATAAATAAACATTGATAACCAAATTTGCTATTGGCACTAACAGTGATATTTTTCTGATCATAATTTTCTAGTTAACTCCAAATTTTTATTATTCATGTAAATGCATATATGGTGAATTTATAATTAGATATAAACCAATGAAGATTACATTTTGATAGAATTTCTGGGTATTTTAAAAATTTCCGTAATTTTATATTTTTACCAAATATTTATTTATTTATTTTATGGTTTGAATCTCCTACAAGCCCACAATGGCGGTGGTTGCTCTGGGTCCGAAATCGGAACTGACGGATCAGCGCGTATATATATATATTCGTGCCAGACGAGTTCGCGCCATCGACGGTTTATTAGTCGTCTCCCGGGGAACAGAAGCGCGGGCGAACCCTCTACCATGGGAGTTCAAGGCCTGTGGGACCTCCTCGCTCCCGTCGGCCGCCGCGTCTCCGTCGAGACCTTAGCCGGCAAGAAGCTCGCCATCGGTCTCGTCTCGTTCTTCCCATCTACACTTCTCTCGCTCTCTCTCACGATTTTTTACCTAAATAGTGAATACCTATCTCTGACCTTTGGCTCTGGCGTAAGATGTGCAGATGCGAGCATATGGATGGTGCAGTTCATGAAGGCCATGAGGGACGAGAAGGGGGAGATGGTGCGGAATGCGCACATCCTCGGCTTCTTCCGGAGGATCTGCAAGCTCTTGTTCCTTCGGACGAAGCCGGTGTTCGTCTTTGACGGTGGGACTCCCGCGCTCAAGCGCCGGACTGTCGCCGCTCGCCGCAGGAACCGGGAGAATGCCAAGGCTAAGATTCGGAAGACCGCCGAGAAATTGCTCCTTAATCATGTTCGTTCCTACCAAGCCTCTGTGGGTGTTTGAGTGTATTAGTTTGTCGTGCTGCTTTTACTTTGTTCCTTTTTTGATAGCTCAAGGCGAAGAAACTTGAAGAATTGGCTCTGGAATTGAAGAATAGTAAGCAGAAGCCAGATGGCAAAGGAAAACAGGTTATGGTGGATGGTGAGAGTAGCTTCGGGAGAAGGGGTTTAGAAGAAAAGGTCGAAGATGCTGCTTCACAGGAAAAACTCGATGAGATGTAAGAATAAATTTTTGGAATTTGATGTTGTAGATCGATGTGACGAAGTTCACTTTCAATTGTTTGTTGAGCTTACTTCCTCTATTAAGGTTGGCTGCGTCACTTGCTGCTGAGGAAGAGGGGAAGTTCAGCAGTGCTGAGCCATCATCAGCATTGGATGCCATGGAGGAGGAGAATAGTGGTGATGATGAAGAAGAAATGATGTTTGTAAGTGTATTTCTGTTGACATAACTTTCCTTTTCGTCTTTTTCCAGTTTCAATATTTCATTTGTCCCAACAATTTTCACGATGGAGAAGAACAGATCAATCACTCTGGTGGAATTCATATCAAACTATAATACCATATCATGGCTACTTTATATGCCTCTGAAATTACTTTTATCTGAACAGATCATATTTCAATTCCTAGAGGCTGTAAAACTGTACAAAAAAATAAAAAAGAAAAATAGCAAAAACATTTAAGGTTAATACTAATTTTCAATTTCCAATATTTCTGCCACAAAAGTTAACATCGTGTGGTATTCTCAGTCAGAATACTAATTTCAATTTCCAATTCATTACTAAGATGTGTAGGTCTAAATCTGTATCTTCTTAACACATTCAGATGTTCTTGGATGAAGCATCTGCCATCTGGAAATTGGTCTATAAACCATCCAGGTCATCCAATGAAATATTCAATCCCAACTTAGTGCCCAGACCAGTCAGAAAGCTTTTGCAAATTCACTACCAAAGAGATGGTTCATTGGTGTTCCTCAATCCTTTGTCATGAAGTTGAAATATGATGCATACACTGATTGGGTGCACTTGCTAACAAGCATACAAGCAATCACCCAAAATAAGTATACCATCATGAGCTCTTTACCTTCCAAACCCAGGAAGAAAGTGGGGAAAAAAATTCTCTTTCTCAACTGTCCCAAGGAATTAGTAGTAAGTTTTCTTACCGTGAATTAATATTTTATCTCCATAAGACATCAAAAATTAATTGGGTTGTTTGAGAAGCCTCTTCTAGCAAGGGGACAAAGTATGAGATCATTGTCAACTCTGTCACTCAAGCTGCAGCTGCCACATCAAACTATCAACGCAAGCTGGTACAAGAGTATAACCAATCATCTAAGTTATCACACACATTACAGTTTCCAAGTTTTCTCTTTCATCTACACTGACGGTTCAGACAAGAGGAAACAAAATTTCTGGTTTTTGTGACAACCTCCTGAAAAAAAGAATGTTTTCCTTACTAACACATCTTCCAGTTTCCAAGAACCATTGCCTGCCACATGTCCAGCCCTTAATGAAATTTCCATTAGCCTTTGTAAGGTAGAATTGACTAGTTTTATATCTTGCCCTTCAAAGTACCTGTAAAGTAACTTTCACGAACCTCAAACCAGCAAACAAGTTTGGTCCTCCTCTGTCAGTCTTTCTCCTCAACAATCATTCTCTGCAGCCTCTCATTAACATAGATGTAACACATGGTGATTTAGCATGACGTTTTAGAATGGCAGCTATCACACTTTCAGTGGATGAAGCCTCCTTCCTTTGTTTATATCTTTAGTTTTCTATCTTTTTTATTTTCCTCTTCTATGGTTGAGGTAAAGAATTTCAATTTTCATCAATAATGGAGATCTTCTATCAAAAATTTGCATCCAACATCTCATAAATATGAAATTTAGGCACGTGGATGTTGGAGATTTTGTCTTTAGTAAGATGGTCATTTCTGCAATAAAGTTTGTGTTAGCTCTTAAATAAATGTTTGTTTAAATTTTGACATTGATTATTGGATGTTTAAAGCTAACTGGGCTTAGAGTTTTCCAAAATCAATGATTTGTGAAATACATGCTTTTAGTAAGTGCCAAGTACTAACTTAGCCATCTGGTTGCAATCTTTCATTAACCATTATAAAATATGGATAAGGCTTTGTTGATTCTGCAAAATAAATTATGGAAAGAAATAACTGTTATTTAAATTTTAGTTTTTTCTATTTGGCATTTTATTCAGTGATAATTTCTCTTGATGTGTTAGCTAGATTTCACTATGATTTTTCACTTAGAATGGTTTTTCTTACAACAAAAGTCTATTTCTAACTATATAATTGCCAAAATGTTTTTTTTGTGAAATGACTGATGTATGTTATTGATATTGTTACTTGGTAATATGTTAGTACATTGTTTTATATTTTTATGTGCTTTCTGTTTTGTCTATGGATTGTACTCATTGGCTTATTGTGGGGGTGATCATTTTCAATGAAAAATTGATTTCTCTTAACCATTTTTGTAGCCTATAGTCAACAGCAACATTGATCCTAGTGTGTTAGCTTCTTTACCTCCATCCATGCAGCTCGACCTTCTTGTTCAGGTAGAGAATTTTGCAGTTCTTTAATTTTTTTCCTTTTCATCTTTCATTTTTACCCTTGATTCACACAATTATTTTTCCTCCAAAACATGTATATACAGATGCGGGAGAGGCTGATGGCTGAGAATAGGCAAAAATATCAAAAATTGAAGAAGGTAATTAACTTTAACATATATACAGTTATTTTTTTCATCACCTTTTTATCTTAATTAGCATTATTGTAGGCCACCATCACCACTAATGGAACTATACGCTGATGTGTCTTCTTAATTAGGATTCTTCAAATAGTGTACTTGCACATCAATGTGTATTTATAGGATTCTTCAAATTTTCCACTTATGGAATTATTTATTTGTATACCATCAAAAAATTTGGTAATTACTTGCATGTCATTAAAAATTTACTTGTGTGCCTTATATGTGTACTTTTTTCATGTTGTTAAGGGAGAAATGAGGGGACGTGTAGATGAAGAAAATTGAAGAAGAAACATGTTCTACAGAATTTTACATGTACTATATATGGTTAAAAAAGGGAGAAGAGTGACAAGATGTGTTGAAGAAAAAAAAAGAAGGAAAGAAGAGTTACTTCTCCTTTTCTTGGCTGGTCATGTCTCACTTTTTGGAAAGAAAATGATTGGCCAAGAAAAGGTAAGAGATGTGACTGACCTTATGTAGTGGAATTATAACTCGAATTGTTGTTGTATGTTAAAAAAAGTGGAGCTACAAGTCAGACAAGGATTTTTATTTTTTAAAAATAAAAAGGAAGATAGCAAAAATGTAAAGTCTTTGTGTTATATGGGAACATACAAGTGTTTGTGTTCTGGGGTATTCATTTGTTTGCAGCTTGTAAGTTTTCTTGTGCAGGTGCCAATCCATCTTGGTGTGTTGAATGGTATTCATCCTTGTTCGTATTGTAGAATTAATATGATTGGCTTCTGTTTGTGTGCAGACAATGTGATTGATCATTGTTCGTACATACTTATTGCTACCTACGTATTGTTGTTACTTCCACTACAATAATTTTTACGATTCTTGTTGTCTTGTGTCCACTATAGCTTTCTACTTCCACTTGTAGTTTTATTTTTATCTGTCTATTGCAAGTTAGATGCCCCAGGCAGAGAAAGAGTGTTAAGAGTTATGATATATTAACAATGGAGTCCTACATTGAAAATCATGTAAGTTGCCTCACCATTGTAACCTCTTTTTGTAAAGGTATGGTAATTGTCAATGGAGCAATAACATTCCAGTTTTTCTTGTTTTCACCCAAATAAAATGGCAGTACCTGAAATAACATAATACTGAAAATAGAAGATAGTTTAAAAAGTAAAAAATAACTATAGGACCCGAGGTGGTGCTTAATGGAAGAGCTCATCCCTGGCTGACAACCTCAATTTGGAGTCAAAAGATTTCAGACGACTAAGAAAATCAAATCAATGCGTGGTGCATACACTTCTTCCTTTTTAGACATGGTTATGCACTTGCATGTGCATAATAATGAAGAATATTGTATAATTTGTACTAGTCCGTTTAATTTTAGTAATTTGATTATGTTATTCACAAGATTCTCATGATTCTTTTAGACTATCAAAATATCAAGTGATGTATCTCTAAATGCTTGTAAAGTTGATTGCTGAGCTCATGAATTTAGTTTTTATGCATACCACTAATTTGGTTTGTACTTTTTCTACTGAAACTGGCGCTGGATTCATATGCACCAATTCTATCAGATGCCTGCAAAATTTTCTGAGCTACAAATACAGTCATATCTGAAGACTGTTGCATTTCGAAGAGAGATTGATGAAGTGCAGAAATCTTCCTCAGGGACAGGAATGGGAGGTGTGCAAACTTCTCGAATAGCTTCTGAATCTAACAGAGAGTTCATATTTTCATCATCATTTACTGGAGATAAACAGTAAGTATAGTTTATGTATTGTATTATTTCAGAACCATGCATATTCGACTAAGGCAAACTGAATAATACTAAATGTTTGTAGCTTTGTCTTTGTCTGTTCTGAAAGAGTCCTAGGGAGTTACAGCATTTATGATTCTAAATTATGTTACTTGATACTCATAAATGAATATATTTAGCTGTTGAATGCCTTTATTTCTGCAGAGCTGTCGTGAACTCATTGGATACTGACTCCCCTTATTTTTAGGCTGTGTTTTTTTAGGATATGAGAAAAGCATTTTAGTTAGTTTTCGGAGCTACATTTGGAATTTCAAAATTTCCCAAAAGTTATATATTATCAGTTTTCTGTAAACAATTTATGTTCAGACTCATAGAAAGGTTAATTACTGATTTCCAAAAAATTTTGTGATTTAACTATTTGGAACTACTTTTATAGAAAAATCACTTGTTAACAAAAATTGTCCTATAAGCAGTTCCAAATCCACCATGTTTAATTTAAATATGGATAGTTCTATCATGTGATTTATCCCACTTAATATCATGGTGATGTATAATATTATTTGTTTTCAACCAGAGTGCTAAAATCAGCAGGAGTTCAGAACAATGGAGTAATGACATCTGACACATTGGAGGAACAGACATCACATTCGGGAAGTCTGAATTCATCCACCAATAAATTGAAATTTATATCTCAGGCTTGTGTTGGTAATCATTTTAAAATATTTGGGGATGATGTCAAAACAATTCGTGATGAGAGAGGTCATATTCAAGTTAGTAAAAGTAGAGGATTGGGCATTCATATGACTCGAGATTTGCAAAGAAATTTGGCTTTGATGAAAGAAAATGAGCATGATAATAACCAAGCAGATGGCCTGAATGGTGCAGCACATGTCTCCAATGATGATAATATTGTGTCTGTTTCTGAAGAAGATGCACCAATTAGGCTTGAGAAATCAAATGTATGCAATGAAGGAATATTAGAAATATCGTTCTCTAAAGAGGACTGTTTGCAGAATGATACTGTTGAGGATCTCTTCACTAGTTTAGTTGCTGGAAACCCAACCTCTACATTTTCCATGGATATTACACCTTCAGAAGGTTTTTCAGATGAATCTGGACTAGATATCTGGGAGGGAAAAAAAGCTGGAAGTGAATCAAATGACATTTGTATGGAAAGGGAAGTATATCATGGAGATACAACTTTGGAAGACGATGAAGTTGATTGGGAGGAAGGAATCTGCAATATCCCTGTAGCAAATTTTCCTTGTCAAAGTGAAAACAATAGAACTATTTCAAGAGGAAATATGGAAGAAGAATCTGACTTACAAGAGGCAATTAGAAGAAGCCTTGAGGATATGCAGCATGGGAAACCTGATACACTGAATAATAATACAACAGAAGTACTGGTTAATCCTTCACCTGTTTCCTGTAAGAGTAACTTGGAACAATGTTGCTCTTCACAGTCAACAGTGGATAAGTTCAATGAACTGGTCGATTCTACTAGGCATGATGGGATAATTTCTCCAAGGAAACAGTTTTCTTCAATTACGTTACAAGAAGATAACAATAATGCAAATTTAGCAGTGATTAACGAAGTAAAGCAGGTGTTCCTAGTTTCTGGTGATACATGCACTGAGGAGAAGGGATTGGGTGAACCTTGTGTTTCCAATGTTTTTGATGATACGTTAAAAGATATCCATCAAAATCCTCAAGAAACACATGTTAATCAAAATTTAAAGGAAGATTTCAACAGAGATGTGGGAATAATTGTCACACAGCAAAAAGATGGCGATGATAGACTCCCAAAACATGGTAGTGATATGAAGGAACACTTAGATGATGCAATGGAAGTGTTGCAAAATACTGTGGGTAAGGAAGATGAGTTGGTTGACTTGACAGAAGCATTTCAAGCTCCAGCAAATAAAGCATATCCATCTGAGGATCGAATCAAGATGCAGCAAGATATTTTAGATGAAGTTGTCCGTACACAAGCTGTGAAAGACCCAACCACTTCCTTGGACAATGAAATATCCTACCTTCGACAAGAACGTGAGCAGATTGGAAATGAGCAGAGAAGGCTTGAGAGAAATGCCGAGTCAGTCAGCAGTGAGATGTTTGCTGAATGTCAGGTATTATTCAAGCCTTCAACAATTTACACAATATTGTTTGGTAGTCTGACATGGTGGCAGACTTGGTCAAGTCATATTTTTCATTTATATCAGAATTACACTTGTATACAAGTTTGAAATAAATATTAAAATGTGAGTTTCTTTCTATTTGTATCCTAGTCTTTTTATTTTTGCCAAAAAAAAAAAGATTTTAATTGTCTGACTTTGATAGATGATGCCTTTGTTGTATGGGTTTGTGCATACTTGCTAGGAGGTGCCCTTTTTAGTTTTGCTTGAGATGAAATTTTGTTATGTACTTGTGCAAGTGGCTGGCATAGTTACATGGTGTTTCTCCATATGCTAGCTTGCTGGTTTTATCTTTCATATGCAAATTGTGGCCACATCTGTCAAAAAAATATATTGCATAAACATATGTCTAGGCATTACAGTGATTTGCTTGTCCATGCGTTTTTTGTTGAATTAACTGTTTATGCTTTGTTTATTTTTTTTCTTAATGTAAGAATATTAAATGAAAATTTGTGCATAGCTGCCATTTAAAAGTGATGACATTTCAATGGGTTGAGTGAGATTGGCACCATGCTGTAATCATTGTGGATACTCTTTTTAATGGTTTATGTGTTTGAATCATTGATGCATTTGTCCCATTGCCCATGACATACCAGATCTTTGTGAAATAAGTATATGTCTGGTCCCTTCCCGTGAAATAAGTATATATCTGGTCCTTCCCGTGTTTTGTTTTATACATTCAGTATGTAATTAATTTAAATTTAAGACAGAAATTTGTCTTTCACCTTTACAGGAGCTGTTGCAAATGTTCGGTTTACCATATATTATTGCACCCATGGAAGCAGAAGCCCAGTGTGCATATATGGAATTGATTAACCTAGTTGATGGGGTCGTTACCGATGACTCTGATGTTTTCTTATTTGGGGCTCGCAGCATTTACAAGAACATATTTGATGACCGAAAATATGTGGAGACATACTTCATGAAAGTATGTACATAGTTTCTAGACTTTAGCCTTCCCATTTGTACTCCCTCTTTACCATAAGATTTCTTCTGTTGTATTTTCAGTCAAATTAAACCATGGAAACTAAGGTTTCTATTCCATGTGTTTTACTAGGATATTGAAACTGAGCTTGGATTGACTCGAGAAAAATTGATTCATATGGCATTGCTTCTTGGCAGTGACTATACTGAAGGTGTCAGGTTAGTCTTAGCCATGCACTTGGTAAATCAGCTGATAAATTGTTACTTTAACATGGATGAGCACACGTCATCTGGGACCTGCCAATTGCCACTTTTTAGCATGTTCTCTATATTTTAGTGATATTTTGTGAGATATGTTGGTTTCTGAGTGAATCATGTTTATAAAATCGTAAGGCATAAATTTCTTTCTAACGACCACCTGCAATGTCCTAGAGTCGTCCTCTGAAAGATTGGTATGCTCAAGGCTCCAAGATCTCATGTACATGTGTAGATTTTTATTGATTAATTGAATAAAAGGAATAAACACACCTATCACAATGTAAATCATAGTAGACACAGATTTTGTACTGGTTCAGTCACTAGCTACATTGAGTCTTTATGCACCATCACGTCATGAGAACTTTCACTATCTCCGCTTCACAAGTGGAGAACTACCGTTTTACATTGTCTCTAGTCTCCACCATCACTTCTTTTGGCATGTGGAGATCTGCCTTTACAAGCTTTTAGCACATGTTTAATTCATCTGCCTTTAGAAGGGAGAAAATACAAGAGAATAATAGAAAATGAAGTACAAAAGTCCTTGACAAAAGCTCCATCATGATAACATATAAACATAGAAGAATATGCAACAAAACTCAAATGAAAGGTAGCCGTTATTGTGCAATGGCTAGAAACTGAACTTTAATATAGTTTCAAAAAGTCTCCATTACAGGAAGTTTGTCATTCAACAAACTCACATATTTAAACTCATAATTCAATTTTCACAATAATGACATATTTTGATTTCAAAATTCGTAATTAGTTAATAAATAATTAAAAATTATTAACAACGTCATCAACTCTTCATCAATATTTCAAATTCAAATATAAGATCATATTTAAACATCCACAATACATCTCTACATTCATTTGTAGCTTTTAACATTTGCAGTAGTTTTCATCAATCAAAAAATATATTATAAATTCTAATATTTTTATTTTGAATTCCAAAATTCCTCTGTCAAATTTCAACAACTATTTAAAATCTGATTTCAACATTCAAGTTTACAAATCTTAATATTCAAATACATTTCATAACTCATCAAAAAAAATACAGAAACAGGTTCCAAGTTCCAACATATTCAATTTCTGAAACACTTAGATGCAAGTTTCAAACCATTCATTATTTGGGATTTCAATCATATATAAAGCCTTTGATGCAGTGGGATTGGGATCGTCAATGCTATTGAAGTTTTAAATGCATTTCCGGAGGATGATGGTCTCCAGAAGTTTAAGGAGTGGGTTGAGTCTCCAGATCCATCCATTTTGGGGAAGCTTGATCCTCACAAACGTGGTAGTATAAGATCGTTACAAACTGGCACTAATGATGATAAACTGGAAAATGTGATGGAACTTCTCTCATCTGATGATGGTAGTCTTTGCGGAACCTGTGAATTAGATAATATCTCAGATGCTAAGAAGTTTTTTATGAGCAAACATGTAGGTAACTTTCTGCTATTGTTTTATACTTAAACAATCTGTGTCCTATTCTAGTCTAATACATTCTTTTTTACATGTCAGAGAAACATAAGCAAAAATTGGCACATACCTTCATCTTTCCCAAGCAAATCAGTCGTTTCTGCATATGTCACTCCTCAAGTTGACCAATCAACTGAGTCTTTTTCCTGGGGAAAGCCAGATTTGCCCCTGCTACGCAAGTGAGTAGCTTTTTTTGTTTTCATACTGAAGTCATATGGTGGATTTGGCTGGTACATTCTAGGTTACAAACCCTGATTGCTTTTATTGTGGTGGAACCATTTCTTGATTGCCAACCCACAGTCAATTTGTTATGAATCAAGTTTACCATGTCCTGAGTTTATATAATTGTATTTATACACATCTGTATTTTCATCCCTATCAGTATATCTAACTGCTTGCAAAGGGCTTTTTATGTATTATTGTGATACTTATCTCATCATTATAACAGACTGTGTTGGGAGAGGTTTGGATGGAGTAACCAGAAGGCTGACGAACTACTCTTCCCAGTCTTGAAAGAGTATAACAAACATGAGGTATATATAACATATTATACTCTGATTTTCTACAATGCATTGATGTTCACCAGGATAACTGATACTTGGATAATGTGATCCTAATGTTGAATAAATTATCCTGAGAGGCTAATGCATTGTACAAATTCTCTCACTTGTTTTGTGATACTTCTGAGTGTTCAGTAACAGAATTAGTTGAAGCTTATTTTATCTAGTTCTAAGATGCATTGTCACATTTATTCTCAATCGGAAATATTGGCGTTAAATTTTGCAAAGGTAACAAAAGGATATTGACCCAAATTTGCACAGTGAAATAAACAAGATCCAGATAGAGAGAAATTAGGGGGGAGTAATTTCTTTGCCAGTTTCTTTATGATCTCTAGAGACTGAAATATGAGTGTAGATTATTGTCTGGAAACTTCTTCCATCCAGAACCTTTTATTTTAACATTTTTTTAGTATATTTAATTGCATCTGTTTGGACATCAAGAGCTGCCAATGTTATAGTGGATGTTGCTTGCCTTCTGCATGATTTCTTCTATCGACACATCAATTTTCTATCCTACCTTCAATTATACATGGTTCTGTTAAACAATTATGTTGTATCTGTATTGAAAGGAAGGTATGTTGAAGTGTACTTGAAATCATCACTAACTAGTATCTGAGTTATTAGCAGGAAATAAAACATTGTGTTGTTTGTTTATCATTTTCTCTCATTCATGGCTGCAATTGTCTACATCCTTGTCAATAATGTGGTAAAGTATACTGGATTATAGTAAAGTTCTGAATGTTTGAAAGTGCAAATCTTGAGGCTTACACCTAGTGAAAGTTGAAGCGTATGCGGTTTTACTTTCATAAATGGAAAGACTGATTCTTAAGATTCAAATTCATGACTTCCAGGTCACAGTTAAGTAATCTTATTGTTGCATCAAAAGTCAATCTCTAAAATTTGAATGTATCATCTTGTATGCAGACTCAGCTTCGACTGGAAGCATTCTATACATTCAATGAAAAATTTGCTAAAATACGTAGCCGGCGGATTAAGAAAGCTGTGAAAGGAATAACAGGGAAACTTTCTGTAGAATTATCTATTGATCCTGCACAGGCTAGTGCCGATTCTCAGAAAGGGATAAATCCTCAACCAAAGCAAAGTCAATCTGAGCAAACCCAGTCTACAAGAAAACAGTTAAATGGGAATAGGTCGTCATCCAAATCATCAGAGGAAAATATGGAACTGCTTAGTGAAAGTCAAAATCAAAAGAAAGGGGGGGTAACAAAAGTGAGGGGAAGTCTTAGAGGGCGAAGGGAAGGAAAGGAAATTGTGGGTAAGGAACAAAATTTTGATTTTTCTGAATCTAACTTTAGTGGTGGTGAAGGTATTCACAGTGAAAAGCCAGTTCAAGTGACAGAAGCCATACCCATGCCACGCAGGGTAAGTTACAATTCTGCACGTCTGCTTTATAATGTGCTGTACTTAAATCTAGTCATTCTCCAAATAAATTATGAGTCTGTTATTATAGATAAATAAATAAACTGATGTGCTTCAATGGCATGTTAATCTTTTGATAACTCTTTTGAAATTTCTTTGAATGTAGTCATTGTTGTTGCATAATATATATGCAAATTGCACGTCATATACTTTAGGGGTAAGTGTGGGATGAAAGGTGGTTATGGTAGGGTGTAGATAGGTGATCATAATTATGGGGATAGAGATTAAAGTATTATATATATAATTGTTATGGCTTAGTGGTATTGCTTTCGGAGACCATATGGTCATGGGTGTGTGACTTATGAGCACTTATAAGTTTTTTATAATAATCAAATTCTTAGTGCTCAAAGGGTAATTTAGGAAATCAACAAAATACAGATCCATGACATGAATGCTTCTCTTAATATAATAGATCAATTCAATGAATTTTCTTTACTTAACAATCAATTTTCTTATATATATTTGCCTTATTATTATTATTTTCTTATATACCTTTATCTTTATCCATCAGATAGTCTCTTGATTGACTTTTCTTTCATAGATCACCTTCTGTATTCTTCTTTTTAACTACTTGTATTTTCAGATTTATGCAAAATGGTTCATTTCTACTATGCAAAATTTAGGAGATTAATGCATATCAAATCTGTTAGGTTCAGATTTATCTTATAATGTCGTAATCCTATAATGTACATTCCATAAATCTGAACCAAACTTACCTTTGGAATGCATAATTTGAAAAGAACAATGATGTGAACCAGTTGCCTCGGATTCTTCCTCTTTTAAAAATTTGCTGTTCTAATAATTTTCGTTTCATTTTGTACCGTGAATTTACAGTTAGCTAAGCGACAGAAGCAATTGCTTGCAGAGGGAAATACGCAAAAAATCCTTGCAGGGCCGTGTGGCAAGTTTGGAAGGAATAGTGGGGAAGTTGTGGTCGGTGTCAATGATGATAGTGCAGCTGATAAAGATAATGGTTTGGTGGGGTGCAGCAGATCCAATTCTCTAGAAGAGAGCATGCCTACGTACCTTGTAAATGGTGGTGGATTTTGCAATGATGATAATGAAGAAGAAAATAGCATGGGTGTAGAGCAAATTCAGAAGTCCTCAGACACTGGAAAAGCCGCTTTTCCAACATCGAAGACTAGAATGGCGTCAACAAAGAACATAACTCAATTCTCTGGTGAAGAACGTTTGGAACCATGTTCAGAGAAAACCATACAAAGAAGCTCACCTCCAGCCCAAGGAAAAGGTTCAGCCACGACCGAAGGGGCCCCAAATTCCCAACGAGAATGTGGGGCACCGGTTCTGAGTGCCATGCCTTCTCTAAGGCGTAAACGGAAGAAATTCTAACAGCTTTTTTCTCTTTTCATTTTCCTCCATTAATTGTATAATATATATATATATATATATATATTAAAAAAATCTGTTGTTGGATGGAAAGAAATGTTTAGAAAATTTTGGGTTATGTACATAAAGAATTAATACGTGTACGTTGCTTGTCTTGAAGAGGACGGAGTGGATCAATCAGTCGGTCGGTGGTGGTGGTGGCGGTAGGGGCCACGAGCCTCCTCACAATTTTTGTTCTTTGAAGTTGCCAGGTTGGCGTCGGAGCGCACTGCCTGCCAAGTGCCAACCACTAAAAAGTTGCAACGACAGCCTCACGTTTTCTGTAAAAAATTAGATATAGATTAATAGAATTATGAGAACTAATTGTAATATAAAGATGACATCCGTGGATATAAATTTTGATACTATCATTATAAAAAATATTGAAGAGTATCACTATGAAAAAAAATAATAGTAAAACAGGATTGCGTACAAATGGTGAATGGAAGAAAATATTTAATTTAAATTTAAATAAAAAATTATCACACCAATTTTGAGAAACCGTAGTATAAAAACTGCTGGTCCCACTCAAAGCCAACCTCCTTTTCCGCTCTTCCGGTTTTTGCACAGAACCGGAGGACGATTAAAGCAGCCACCTTTTTCCTTCCCTCCCCCGCCGTCGACGAACATGGCGGCGACTTTCACCGTCTCATCACCGTCGAAACCGCCTCCTTCCTTCTTCTTCGAGGACGACGACGACTTCGGAGACTTTGAATTCGCTCCACCACCACCACCACCACCACCATCCCATCCTGCCACCAACCTCAACCACCAACAGCAGCCACCACCGTTCGCGGCGAAGAGCCATTCTGGGGTAGCATCTGACGACGAAGACGAATGGGGCGATTTCATAGAGGGCAACCGATCCTCCTCCAACCATCCTCCTGAACCCGCTATGACCCAGACGAAGGTGTGGGAGAAGCCGAAGGGGGCCCTCCCTCTGTCAATCTTCGGGGAGGAGGAGGAAGAGAAAGAAGAGCCGGATCTAGGAAATTCGACGGTTAATATTATGAAGGGTTCGACGTCTTCTTCTTCCGAGGTGACGCCGGCTGTGAGGAATGGGACTCTGTGGGATTCAGCCGGTGGGGGGATTGGAGACTTGATTACCGATTTGTACGGGAGGGATCAGAAGGAAAGTGATGGTGGGAAGGATGACGGTAAAGATGATTTTGAAGAGAATGGGTGGGAGTTTAAGGGCGCCGAATCTGACTTATCTGGTGGAGATACTGGAATTCAGGTACTTTATGTTTGCTGGATTCTTTATTGTTCTTTCTCGTTTCTTTCTGCGTAGAATGAACTAAGTTCTGACGCTGGTGATTGAGGTTCTACCTAGTTTGTAATTTGTATCACATGAATCATTTAATGAGTTTTTCTCGCTGTTGGGTTTTTGTTTGGTGATTTTTGGAAATAGTTTTGCAACAATTTTGTGATTGTGGTTTGTCTTGTTAAACCCAGAATCTACAGGACCTGAATTCTCGAGCTCATTTCAGGGAACTAGAGTAATCATATGCCAAAGCTTTATGATTAGTACTAGCACAGTAGCACCTTACAGTTTACCGAATTCATAACGAACATATTCTGATTAGTACTACTAGCATTATATAATCGACAAATTCATTGCAAACATTTGAATCGGTTTTGTTTCAATGATAAGTTTGCGTTTATGATCTTGAGGTCATGGGTTAGAATCCTTGAAGGTGGGAGACTCGTGGCTTGTGCACTGGTTTTTCCCTTACTATACAATTGACTGAGGTTAGTGCAAGCTGTATGTATCAATGTGAATCATTTGTTCCTATCTCACTACTTTTACTCTTTGACCATGTAAACTTCCATGCAAATTATTTGTTACGTGATTAATGAACTTATGCACAATCAAGTTTGATTACACATGCCTAGTACAAAGTAAAGAGAAACTACCTTGCTATGCGGCTATGGCTATCTGTTATAACAGGCTTGATCTCCACAATGGTATGTTAGGAATGCTTTGGGAATGCCATGTAGGAATACATCAACGTTATTATATAATATGAGTTCTTTCTCCATTCATCTGGTATCTTCTCTATCTTTAAAATTATATTAAAAAGTTTAGTTACCACAAAATCTTCTTTCTTTATAGCTTCTTCTTTTGTTCTCTTGGGTATTAAAAATTTGTGTAGTAAAAGGGAAAACTAAATATGAGATTCTCACCAACAAAGAATTGAGGGACGGTCTAATTGTAGCTGTTGACTAGTTGTTCCTAATATTTGAAGCCGTTAACTAGTATTGAGGGGGTGTTCTAGGATTTGAACCTTGACCTGGTTGTATGACTTGTGATATGCAGAGTATGCATTGGTGCTTGTACCATATGATTGGATAATGTTGCATAATATGCAGTCTGCTTCATACATGTCTTGTTAAAGCAGGGGTTTTCATAGGTTACCATTGAAACCCTAACAATTAAATCTGGGCAAGTGAACATTTCTTCTAATTATTTCAGTAGGGTTGAGAACATTGTTTTTTAATTATTTCTATGGATTAAACCAGGCATTCATTTGGAATGTTTAATTTTATTTTGAAGGTTCTTGCAAATGGTCTGGAGGATGTTAGGGTACAGAACATGTTATCTGGAGATTACGACATTAAAAGTGAAAATGGTCATGCAAATTCTCTATCCCAGCTTTTTTCAGGTTCTGACTATCCAACTGATTCTACCTCAACTGTAATGCCTGAAATTGAAGGCTTCAACCTTGAGAACAGTCTGAATCCCAATTTGACCAGCAGAAATGTCAGTACTTTACCTCCTGCGAAGGACACTGTTTTTTATTCATCAGCCCCTGGCAAAAGTGATCCTAGATTGGATTTGCATGGTAGAGGGAATGAAGACCTTGTTAATGATTTGCACGTGCTAGATAATAACCCTGATAGTCACAGGGATTTCAATGGGAGTTGTAGCAATGGTGTGATTACCAAACGTGATTCTACAATTGACAATGATGATGATGATTTGAATAACTGGGAATTCAAGGATGCCATATCGGATGCATGGAACAAGCATGAGGCACAAGCTGAGGTGCTGCTGGTTTGCTGCTTGCTTCTTATGCCATTTGTTCCTTGTCATTTATTCTCTCTTGATTTTTCTACAAGAAATAATGTCACTTCTGGTTATCTATAAGTTTGCAAAAGGTACAAAATGGGTGGCAGATAAGGTCATAAAGTGATCTAAATCTTGAACGTGAGATTGCATTTCTCTTTATTGTATATGTGGGTATATTTGGTAATAAGCAATATATTAGCAAAAGTGGCAACTGCTAGAAAAGAAAAATTCTATGTATATCAGCATATGTGGCCACCGGATAAGCTGTAGCAAACAATAAATATACCATGATTTCACAAGTGAATGGGGGCAATCTAGAAAAACACATAATATATCAATAACTTGATCTTTAGGAGCAATGAAAATCATCTGTTCTTTCATTCAAAAAGAACTTCCCCAAAATTTTCTCAAATTGAATTTTCTATGTTGATAGAGAGATGTGTATGATAATTGCATGTCTAATCATCATATTCTTTCTCTTGAGTATCAGTGCAATGAATCATGTATTAAGCAAGCAAGTGAAACAAATCACTTCTAAAATTTATTAATATCAAAGGCAGATAATGTTGCATCAACTTGCATGTATTCATGATCGCTTTGGTGTCACTAATTTGTGACTTGCTGATATTAAACAAATATGTTTTATACAATATTAGTTAGCAGAAATGTACTTATGTTGTTTCTGTTATTAGAAAGTTATAATTGTTATTAGCTGGAAAAAATGTGTTTATTTTATGGTTTCTTTTTGCCTGATGGATTGAGAATCTGATTCACAGGTCAGCAAGAAAGATTTGGAAAATATCCACCCCAAGACTGACACTGTCAATCATAAGAAAGATGATAGTGTTATTCCTGACCTTTTCTTTGGTGCCATTTCACATGCTGATCCTGTCTTATTTGCATGTCATGATATAGAAGAAAAAAAGATTGATTGTGCAATGAATCCCAGATTGACCATCCCAGAGGTCAGTCCATCTACTACTGGTGTACCTTTGTCATCCTCACTGCCTCTGAGAAGCAACCCGTTGGGTGCTGGAAATGAAAATGTAAGAGACTTGTTTGATGATTTGTACTGTGAAGCTAACAAAGTTGTTCTTAGTAGTACAGCAAGTCTCAACAATGAGAACAATACTCACTCAGGTGTTAGTTATTTTGAAAACGATGAAATGGATGACAGCAGCTGGGAGTTCAAGGTTGCAGTACCTGATATTTGTAGTGGAGAGTCTAATTCTCTTCAAGTTCAGGTAATTGCAAGGATACTTTTTCTCTGTTTCATGCTGCTCCTTCCACTTTGTTGCATTAAAATTATGAAATTCTTGTTATAAACCCACTTATTAAGAGGCGTTAAAAAGTCAAGGATATCTCTACCTAGTATATAATGTACAAGTGATTATGGAATGCATGTTTTTTATCACATGAGTTTAGGTTTTCAGACTTTGGGAGAAAAAAAAAACTAAAAACAAATACCCCAAACAAAGATGGTGTGAATTTTCTAGGTAAAGACAAAAGACATTTTTCCTAACAAATAAGTTAAATGATATCCTTGGTCAGATTCTCAGATATTGAGGAACAGAGCTATATGCTTGGCCTCTCTTTGCTCTATCCCATTCCCGGTGGATGAACTAAAAAGAATGTAAGCTGAGCCAGAACAGAGGTATTAATCATTTTTGCAGTGAACATTCTGTCAGAAGAGGAAGTATAAATCATAAAAATTTGTCTTTCTTTTCATAAAAAACTACCATCTTCTACTCTTTCGAAATAACAGATGCAATTTATGTGTAATACTTTTCTTGAAGTAAGAAGAGGCTGACTCTTATTAATAATGAGTCATAAGATATCATCCAAAAATAAAAGAAATCACCAAGGAAGTTAGATCAATTAATATGTAATACTAGATGAAATGTGTCTGGATATTCAAGGAGATTATTATTTTGAAATAACAAATGTAATTTATATGTAATGGTGGTTGATGAAATTTTTCTCAGACTCTGGATACTCAAGAAAATTACAGACTTATGATTATATATCTGCTGTAAATAAAGATAATGCTAAAAGTGGATCTTAAGAATTTGGTATCTTTCTATTCATGGGGATTTTCAGAAGCATACCATCTATAAAGAATAAAAGGAAATTTTCTAAAGATCCAGCAAGCAAAAAATTGTGTGATTTTCCTTTTACTTTTTCTTGGCATTAATTACATATTTCCTAGTAAGTCGATTGTATTGCAGAAAGAAGTTTCTTCCACTATAAATTTTGATAATTAGGGGGATGGCATTTTTGCAGAATGATCTTGTGGAATCAACATTGTCTGCAGCAACAAGCAGAGGTCAAGAGCCTCATAGCATTTCAAATTCTCCTATTGTGTACCTTACTGATTCTCATCTGACAACCACTGGAGGCAATGATTCATCAGCTCCTTGGGATTTCTTATTTGGTGGGCTTGATCAATCCACCCCAGTTGATTTTGTACAGGAGCCTATTCATAGTGCCATTGGAGTTTCAGGAAGTACAGGTTATGTAAGTTCAGAAGATAATTTCTGTGTAAAGAGCCAGGGTATAATGTCCACCCTCCCAGTGAATAAAGAGAATGTAATCGAAGGGAAGTCCACTGACGGAAATAAAGTCATAACCAAATTAGAACCGGAAGTTCTGGTGGATTTCTATATTAATATAAAAGATCTGTCACACTTATTAGTCCTTCAGCATGTTGATGATCTCAAGGTAATTATGGTTCCTTTTCCAATAAATCGATGCTGTCTAATATAGTAATATGTGCCTTAACCTTCATTTATTGTTCTAATTACATAACTTGGGTGATGTTAGAAAGCCCATGAGGTTGCTAAGCTTTCTGGGGAAGAAGCTAAAGCAGGTGCTCTCCATCAGGAAATCCGGGTGAACAATTTTGTTTTGTAATGAATATGCATCAGTTAGCCTGCTCATGGCCTTTTATGCAGTTCTTAATTATGGTATTTTATATCAAAAATTAAAAACATGAAACGAATACTAAGTGCATAAAAAATTTAGGACAAAAACTGCCAGGATACAATAATTTATACATAATTCTTCACCATATGGTGAGAATTTGTTTCCTCTCATGATCCAACATTTTAGGATGTTCAGCTACATACTTTAATGTCTAAATTGAAGAGTGAATGATTTTAAGAACATCTAGATAAGATATCAAAATTTAGAATATTCTATGGATTTGAGTCTTTTCAATGTCTATACAAGAAATATTCAAATTACGTGGTACTCTAAATTATTTAATTTAAAATTGGTGTTCATTGCCCCTAAAATTTATATTTCTTGTTTTGGTCTGAGCCTCTGAGGCCGAACCAAAACTCCTTAGTAAGCTCGGATCTTGTTTAGTTGTTTTTTTCCTATTAAAATTTTAAATCACCAATGTTAAGTCTGTTATTTTTCTTCTTAGCTAGCATAATTTAAATGCTTTAGCTTAACAAAGAGGGGGCTTGGATTGATCAGATCTTCAGCATGTTCCCGTATATGGGTATGCAGGCAGATTCAAAGAATAAAATTGACCAGAACTTTTGTTTGAATCATTCACATGGAAAATGAACACTATACGGATTGAAAATAAAAACATTATTTTAAAAATAGATGTTTAAACGGATATTTTTTGAAAAAATGGTCTAAATAAAAAATTAAGAAAAGATATATTTACAGATATACAAGTATCAAATTCATCAAAATAGTTTAATAAAATAAATTATAATTCAATTTCATGTAATACAATTTCAAAAACATTTTTTATTATGTGTAATTGTCATTCAAGACTAAATACTTAAATTCAAAACATAAATAAATATATCAAAAGTACAATTAAAGTTATAAACAACAAAATAAGTAATAACATAGTAAATTTATATCATAAAAATAACTCAAAAGATAAAATCTAAACAATAAAAGAAGGCCTAAAATGAAAAAAAAAAAAGACCACTTTTTCTCAAAAAAATGAGAAAAATGACCATTTTTATAAACCATTTCCCCCCTTTTTTCCAAAAAATGAATCGGATTGAGGTGAACAATGTTTGAACACCATTTAAATGGCTATTTTTTCCATTTTTAGTTTTTAGAACAACGGATGAATGGATTTCCATACTGATCAATAAGATTGACCTTCCCTCTCCTCTAATTAAAAATAATAATCACATGTCATTATTTATCTGACCATTGTGCTATTCAACTCAGGATTGGATTCCACCCAATCAATCCAATCCATTAAAGTATCTCCAATAAGAAACTTGATCCCAATTATTGTAGCTTCTCTAATTTTTTTTCTCACAATATGTTAAAATTTCATATAGTTTAAAGGGAAAAATTTTCGAGTGGTGCCATTAGGTAATTTTTCTAGCATCACTTTCATTCTTTTCATAGATACATGGGAGGATAGAAGTAACTGTATAGATTGTATTATTAAATGACTAAATATATGATAAAATTTTTACTTAAATTATATAAATACCAGTGCTTAATCTAAAGGTTTTAAAATTTACCAATTAGTTTTTAAATGAAAAAATAACTGAGAATATTACTTATATTAAGTTAAAATTTTAATTCCTAATAGATTAGATTAAATAATTATATAAATAAATTTTAATTTTAATGATAAAATAAAATTTAGAAAATGAGGTGACACTAGGAAATTTTCCTGATGGCAAATGCAGGAATTTTTACTGTATAGTTTATTGTTTTTCCACTCTTTTTACTATTTTATCTGAGTCTTGGGATGCATCTCAAAATTTGTCTTTGATATTTCATAGGAAGCTTGCATCAACATAGACAGTGAGATGAACTCTTCTGGAAACATTTCTATGGAGCACATCTCCAAGGACGTCTGTATTGAAAAGTTGCTTGAGACATTGCATCAACCGTACATACAAGCTTTTGAGATAGAGTATTTCCTGTCAGAAAAGATCTCGCTAGTATGCACTTGACATTTATTAATGTTTCAATTTCACATAACATTTTGTTGCCAATTTCACGATATACTGATGAGGTTTCCTTATTGTGGCCTGAAGGTCATAGGCCCAAATTACATAAAAATTTTATTTATAAAAGATTTTTCAAAATTTAAGGATGACAGTTTCCAATTGAAGGGATTAGAAAAAAAAGCTATGCTTTTGGGTACATTTTATTTTGGAAGTTTTTTATTCTGGGTTCTGAGGACACATCAAGAATGTTAATATATCTCAACTCTCATCTGCCAAAGTAATAAATTGCAGTTTCACATGAGGTACTACATACTATAATGTTTGTCCAACCCATGTTAAGCAAACACCACCAGTTCTGCTTGTAGAAGTTTTCCTTTCAAAATTTCTCGTGGACTATTCCTGTAAGCTCATAAATTTAACATTATATTTTATTAGTTTTCATGTTTTAAATTGATTTATAATAAATGAGCTCATTTTGGTGAGTAAAATCATTATTGAATCAGTAGTAAATAATTCAAATTTTACTTGACAAGGTTTAAATTTAGTTGATTTTGGGAAATTGTTGCAACCAATTAGACTTGATCATAACTACTATGTCAGTGGGGTTTTTTGAATCTGCTTTAGCAAAGCAAAATTGGTTTTCGTGAATACGTATTGCCATTTATATTTCTTATTGGTGGTAATTGATTGTTGACGTTGCATAAACATATAATTCTGCCAGCTTCTTCTGTTAAATGCAATTGGGAATGGAAGCATGAACACATGATTAGTATTTTGGCCTGCTTGATATTCTATTTATTTATTTGTCTTTACATTTGCATGTCTCGGACAAGATTGTTTATGCTAATTGCTATGCACACTAACCAGGCAAAAAAGCACTTGACGTCAGCAATACAGCTCTTCAATCATGCCACCTTGATGCTAAGGCTTTTTAATGTTGCATCATGGGAGGACCAGAGAACTTATATTGTAGCTTGGTCAAAAATGATTTCTGCTTGTGCACAAGAGTTGCAGCATGGTGCCATGATTTGGTCACGATGTCTTGAAGCCAATGTCCGCCAACAGATACTTTCTGAAACTCAAGGTTACATTTGTTTCTGTGATTCAATGATTTTTCAATTGATGTACATAGATAGTTACTTTCTAAAATCCAATATTACATTTGCTTTCGTAGTTGAATGATTCTTCTCAGGTATCAGTTCTTCGACATTTGTCACAGTTTTTCATGTCTTGCAGGTTGCCAATATTTTATTGCGCTTGGTGAAATTTTTAGGGTAACAGAAATTTTGAGTGTGACATCGACTTTGTATAAGCCTTGGCTGCTGTTAAATCCCGTTGAATCAAACAAGTTGCTAATCGAAGTTGCAGAATGCTCCAAGTTTTGGACGAGTCCTGGATTGGAAAAGGCTCTTGAAGGTATACACGATCTGGCAGATTCTAAGCAAAAGGAAAGGATAAAATCGTTGTTGGATTCCATCAACTTTATTCACAGCCTTGGCAGAAGTGTCCTTCCAAATCATGTACCTCATCATGGAGATTCAGTTTGTCAATTGTCCCTATTACCAGTTAAAAAGTTGCAAGGTATGCAGTAGGATGTAGGTTTGCGATGCTTTTCCGTTCTGCTCTAAATTCTTGTTTGACATCGTTTCATATTCGGTCATTTGTTTTCCTGAAGCAGAGATGGAAATGGTAGACTGGTGTGGGAAAAATTACCTTCTTAAGCTTGCAAACTTGTGGGCGAACCGAATATCTAGCGATTCTCCATCATTGCCCTGCATAAACGTTGGCTAGTGAAGGATGGACATCATTGAAAATTTGAAGTTTAGATAAAACGCATGACACACACGAGTATGACCAGCCCGATTTCAACCCAAGCTCGACTGTAGGCCGAAGTTTCATTGAAAGACTCTCAAGGGGGGGGAAAAGGAATCGAAGGTAAAGCCATAAAGATGAGATGACAGAAATAATTGGTTTGAATATGTGAAATATCGAAGATAATATTACAGAAATAATCGGTAGTGATTTTCGGTTCAAATTATCAAAGATAAAAATCTATCGATTGCTTGTTTGTATGTCTGTCTATGTTGTCATTCTTTGTAAATCGTATGATTACTATTTTTTGTTGCGATAGAGAATTTGTTGTAAAGTTTGAACACATGATAAGATGATTGTAACTTCTAAGCAAAAAAATTATGATGATCATCTGATAATAATATCTATATGATTACTTCTCTCTCTTTTTTCATGTATTTATAATTTATCAGTTGTGTGCTGATCAATTGCTCAATGGAACAACCGATGACCGGAGCAATCATGAATATCTGTATGGGATATGTAAATTTATGATAGGATCTTGCACCTCCAGGTACGAGCATATTTGTTGAGAAGTGGCAATTGCTTCACACAACAGCAACGATGACACTTGGACTTTCATATGTGGCAAGGTGACATGGAAAGCCATGAGTGATTACTAGGGAAGGTTATGCATTACTTTTCCCTTGAGTACCAGATGGTTGTTGGGTGTAATAATAGAAATGCTAAGGAAAAGATCAATTCTTTATTTGCAATGCAGGTTTTATTTCCACTTTTCAATGTGAGTTTATTTTAAAAAATTTCTTACTTGTAATTTTTTTGAGAACTTTTAAGTGCTATTATTGTTTTGACCAATGGGATGATGTATGAAGATTTTAAGTCTAAAAGAAAATGCGGGAATGTGAGACATCCAACTCAAAAATAGAATGGTCATTAGTGGAGAAATCATGTTTGCTACATAAATGTGTGCAAGTCTTTTTCAAAGGGTTGGGGGGAATATTTTCAATGGATATCTGTAACGTAAATTTCAAAAACCAAAGTTCAGAACGTCTCCAACATGTACGATCATGTAATCCATTTATTTCATTTTAATTTTAAAGCAGCACAAAACCAATATAAAATTGAAATCTCAAGCTCGAAGAACCAGAAATCATCCTGGCCAGGGAGCACGCATGCATGGGCATGGGTGACAAATGATGCGTTCCAAGAGCCAGTGATCATTCATCGTTCTTGTTCTGAAATCAAGCATTCCAAGTTCTTTTAGAAAATAAAAATTCCAATTCCCAAGTAAATTTATGCAAGTACTTATAATACGAAGTAAAAATTTTAAAATATACCATGCTAATAAGTTACTTTTAAAAAATATGTTAAGGTCTTTTGTAAGAAAGTGTTGACGCAGAAAACATTTGATGTTTTTAATTTCTTAATGATCACCTTCTATTAGAAACATGTGTCAAAATCTTCACTTCACATGCTAGTATGCTACTAAGGACATTAAATAACAATAATAATAAGACAGTCAGCCGCGATGAACGGCAACGTGGCGATGTTCCTTGGCATTGCATTGTCTATCGCTGCCAATCCATTCCGTCGTCCGCCACCTTTTCCTCGATGCTGCCGCCGGCCCAGCTCTCCACTTATCCACATTCCTGTGCGCTGTCCTCTCTTTTCTGTGATAATTTCTGGCTTTACGAGTTCAGTGTCGTCGATTTCGTTTTTCTCGTCATAAAATCGTGATCTTCGGTCTTGGAATGGGAAGAAAAGTCTGGCTTTCGTTTGAAGCTTGAACGAATGGTAGGGATACGTAATGGAGAAAGTTGCCATCTTTAATTTGAAGACTCGAGGTTTTGAGATAGGAATCAGTTGTTTAGGGTTTTTTCTTCGTCTTCTTCTTCTTCTTCTTCTTTTCTGAGAACAGAGTTGTTTATAGGTTAGATTTTGGTCTTCTCCATCTCGCTAAGGAGAAGAGAGCTTTCTTTTTGATGTATTTAGAAAATTTAGATATTTTTGCGATGGGGGCGTGGAGAAATTTTCGAGGTTCAGGATAAAAGCTTTCGTCTTGCTAATTTTGAAGCTTGGTGTTTGGTTTTTTGGGTTTTACCGGATTAAGTTATTTTTAATTTTATATCTGGTCGAGAAAGTTTTGTTATTTGTTTAGCATTCCTGGAAAAACTAAAGATATTGAGTGTTCTTTGCCAAAATTACGTACCATTGTCTGAGCAAACCTTCGCTGTCTTCGTGTTCATTCTCTTGGTTAGGCCTACTTGTGCGTAGTGTAATGGTGTGCGTTGTATAGGACAAAGAAGTTGGAAGGATAGAAAGGAATCGCTGTCTTTGCTCCTCCCGATTCGAGGTAGTGAATGTTGAAAAAATGGTGGCTGCTGAGGTTGAGCTTGCAATCAACAACAACACGAAGTTACCTGATGGGGCCAAGAAGATCCTTCATGGCTTGGCGTCAAGCTGGACTGATGTGTTGGATGCCAAGTCACTGGAAGTGGTCCAGTTGAAGGGTGCAATGACAAATGATGTTTATCAGATAAATTGGATCATGGATAACAACTATGCCTCTCCACAGCTCCTGGTTCGGGTTTATGGGAAAGGTGCAGATATTTTCTTTGATCGTGCTGATGAAATTTGCACATTTGAGTACATGTCCAAGCATGGACAGGGTCCACTCTTGCTCGATCGATTCACCAATGGGCGCATTGAGGAATTTATTCATGCCAAGGTAACACAATTTTAATTTTGATTCGTCATTTTCTGTTCTGGGCACTTTATTTCAACGATAGCCCATAACATTTGGCTTTATGTCTGAATGGATTCGAAAGAATTCCTTTTTCACTTATCCTATAGACTGTTTGCTTGATGAATGCGAGTTTGTTCGTGCAATTTTTGTTACCTCATATGGAACTCCGGAGCACTCGTCGTCTACTAGAAAATTGTGTGAACTATTAACAGTACCAAGTATAAAAGTGCCTATGTACTACACTGCCTCGTAGGTACTTGTGCTTATGGCTGGGAAGTGGAAACTAAATGGAAAAATCAATCTTGTAACATTTGATAAGATGCTTTTCTGGTCTAGTAATCTATTATGTTTTACAAGTGTATGAGAGTGGTGAGCAGTCTGATACAGAATTGTTGCTTCTAATTGTTCTTTGTTGGGACCGCCCTTTGATCTCCAGACACTTTCTGCACCTGATATTCGGGATCCTGAAATATCTGCCAGTATAGCTGCAAAATTGAGAGAGTTTCACGATATTAACATGCCTGGTCCAAAGAATATTCTCATCTGGGATAGAATGAGGTACATTTATGGAGTTCCTCTCTTGAATCATTTCAATTTAGTCTAATATATTGATTGTGAAATAGTGCATCCTTTCTCTCAGGAAGTGGCTGAAGTCAGCAGTAGATTTGTGTTCTCCTGAAGAAGCAAATGAATTTTTATTAGCTGACATTGAGAAGGAGATCTGTTGTTTGCAAAATAAATTACACGATAATAACCAGAGGATAGGGTTTTGTCACAATGATCTTCAGTATGGAAATATAATGATGGATGAAGAAACAAGAACTTTAACTCTTATAGTAAGTTCGTTGCCGAATCATTTCCAGGTTACAGGATGTGTTTGTTTATCTCCCATACCTTGATAGTTTGTGGATCTACGTCTGTCTGGATAACTATAGTATTGTGACTTGACTTACAGATAAGCTTCTATTCCTCTTTCGTTAAAATTACTTCACATAATACAATGTTGATATTTTAAAAAAAAAAGTTTCTCTCTTTGCATTTTTTTTTTAAAGAGAAAATCCTAAAATCCTAGTTGCTTCCATTCATTTTTCTGATGTTCCATTAAGATTCTTCATAAAGGAGTCACTTGCAACCATTAATTGGTCGGAAAAGTGATAGAATACAATCTGATCCGGCAACAGCAGCAGTAATCCAAAGAATAATTATGATATGAATAAATTGAAATTGATCTTTTGTTATCCTCATTTTTGCAAAGATTATTTTTTGCCTTGCATTTTGTTCCATTGTGACTTAAAGAGGTCATAATGCATTTTGTGAATGTTAAGAAACGGTCTCCTTTACCTATGAAGGTAAGACTGACAATTAGACTCCTTTCGTAGATTCAATAAAATAAGCAGTGAAGAAGTTTTCAACACTTGTTTACCTCTGATGTTGATGTTGTGCCTTCAGGACTACGATTATGCAGGATACAATCCCATTGCATATGATATTGCAAATCATTTCTGCGAGATGGCTGCTGATTACCATACTGATGCTCCTCATCTATTGGATTTCGACAAATATCCAGGTTAGTCTTGATATGTTGTAGTCACTGTAGACGACTTGATGTAGAAAAATTATCTACCTTCTGAAATATCTTCGTTCTGGAAACTAGAACTCGGTGAAAGAAAAAGATTTGTGCAGATTTATTTGGCTTACTCTTGTAAGTCTTTTTATCCATCATATCCCATCACGGTTAGTCACATTGTTTGTTGACCAGTGCATCTCATTCAACAACCTGCTCCATGTTCCGTCTTTCTTGCAGCCAACAAATCCAAGGAGGAAGTTGACGTCGATGTCCTGATACGAGACATCGAGAAGTACACTCTAGCAAGTCATTTGTCTTGGTGTCTTTGGGGGCTGATTTCTGTAATCAAGATATTCTTTTGCCGATGAATCCTTTGCTTCTAGATTCACTGGTCATGATTGCTAATCACGAATCCATCTTTCTTTAATCTGCAGGATCATGCCAACAAGAAGGACTTTGATTACATGGAGTACGCGAGGCAGAGAAGTCGACAATACTGGTTGATGAAACCCATCCTGCTAGAAACTCAGTAGCGCCATAACATAAATCTTAGTCCCATTGTTCTCTTTTGCCCAGGGTTGGTAGAATTCTGTGCTTGATGAGGGAGGGCGTTGTACATATATGAACTCCACCACAACAAACAAATTTATGCAAAATAATTTCTATAGAATTTTTAAGGATGCTAGTTTATTTTTATACGTTAGATTTAAATAATCATTATCAAGTAGATCCTTAATATTGTTTTAACTCAACTCAATTAAGGCTTGTTTAAAAATTTGTACCATTAGTTTTTGAATTTCATGGTAAGGTTTGTAGGATCTTACTGGGTATATAACCTTGATGGCATCTCTTGATAAAATATTAAATAAATTTATTATTTTGGTGATATATATTTTACAAGAATTAACAAAAAGAACTAAACATTGTTGGCAATGTTGAATAAGGTTAATCTCTTTTAATCATATAATGAGAAACTCAAATCCAAACCAGATCCTGTCGGATCATGGAAAAATGATGCGAAACTAAGCTCAAGCGCGGCTGACCTTCAATTTTTTGGTTGAATTCGAGTGGAGCCAATCCGATTTCTGGGAAAAAAGAAAAAAAAAATCTGATAGATCAAACGCTAGGCAATCCGGTGGATTGACTTCAAGAAAAATGAGAAGGAATTCCTGTGGTATGCCGCAGAGCAACAGAATCTGAAACAGTTTACAAGCAAGCGAGGAAGTTGATATGCCCTCCATCACGATTTCAGGCTTGGCAGCATTACATGATGACCAATCGCGGAAGAGGGACTATTTAAAATTAAAACATAAACGATTCTCTGTTGAAAACATTCATGTACAAATAAATGTTGCTCTAATGATAGCACTCCCATTATTAAAAATATATGGAGAGATTTTTTGCTATCGAATTCTGCAACATATTGCATTTCTCCAGCAACGAACTCAATCTGTCATATCCACCCAATGGAGCTACAGGGCTTAACTCCTTCTCATGCTCATCGGAAAAGATATCATCCCTTGCTTTAAGAGGGTAATCAAGATCAGTATCCTTATCATTCTCACTGGGACGTGAAACAATCTCAGGCATTTCAGCATCTCTTTCTGGTGGTTCATTTGATGCAGGCAGTTCATTGGAAGGAAAGCAGCAAGCAACTTCAACCATTTCATCAAGGGGTGCCAAATTCAACTGCATGCCGTATTGAAAGTTTGGTTCATTGTCTCCTCTGCTATTGTACCCTTGAAACGACATCAAAGCATTTGGGTCAATCCCAATGGTAAAGGGTTCATCGTGGTTGAGAACATAGGCAAATGCAATCTCACTGCCAACAAGTCTCATTAGACACCAATTATAAATCCTCTGGAAAATTATCAGCCACCTGGGCACAATATGATAATATGAACCTCGAAGCTCAAGAACAGCTCCTCTCTGTACCATTAAATGTGCCTCCTTTAAAGCAAGATCCCCAGACATGATTTCAGCCGCTTCCATAAGATAATTACACAAATACTTTTCAAGGCTCAGCTTCTGGTCAAGTATCTCTTTTCCCATATAAGAACCCTGGCTCAACCATGAGAGACTGTCAGGGAAGCTTGGAAGTTTGCATCCACATATGGCTGCAACAATGGGCTTGATTCTTACTTCTGAACTCCAACGTGTCTTTGGTAACAATGTTTCTATTACTCCCTTCTCAATGCTTGATCCCTTAATCAAATTGATCTCAGGACATGGCCAGCCATTTGGATTCATATATGCCGCACTTTGAACTTGATTAGCTGATTTCTGCAAAGCTTCGTTGAAAATGGCAATGCAATCTTCTGGATCTAGGCATGAGATTTTCATATTGTCGATTAATTTGAGGGAAGAACCCAAATACTTCAGGACAAGGTCACGAGTCTTCACCAAGTGTAGTGTGGGTTGAAGGGGTGACTGATCTGCCAGCCATTGCAGGCCTTTTCTCAAGCTGCTGTCACTAAGAAATCCACCACAATGATGCTCCTCGGGACCATCACCAGAAAGAAATACAACAGAGACACAGCTTACTCTTGTGTTATCAGCATCCAGGAGGCCAAGCCTGCTGATGACTGATTGAGGGCTAGACATCTCTCCCATTTGAACATTGTAACTTAAAATGAGCAGAGGCAATCTTGATCCAGACGGTATTGACAACAAGAGGCTGTGAAGATGGTTTTGCTGAATCTCATATGGTGTACTTTCAGAGGCAAGGTACACAATAGCATTTGCACCAACCATTAGATCTGAATGTTCCTCTCTGTCATTGTCAAATAATACCTCTCTAATAACAGAGAAACAAATGGATTTGGTGCCGTCAGGAATCTCATCAATCAATTTCTTCCATATAGATAAACCTGTAGACAAGTGTACCAGCTCATCTTCATCTCTTGTTCCAGAGCCCAGAAGCTTTGAAACCAACCAGGTTGATGCTCTTTTATCAGCCTTCTGCACCATATCACTTCTATTGTGGCAGAAAAGCAGTTTCCAGCAGAGGCATCTAGAAGTATGATTCTTTGTGACAAGAACTGGGCCAACAACTCCAGCAACGTTCACCCTTGACAATGACTTTCCACATTTATTATTCCTTTCTCTCATGATGTAACTAATGTCAAACTTTTCTTCAGCATGACCTTCGTGCTTGAGTAAAAAAAATGAATTCAGAATTCTGTAAATTAACTAATAGATCTCCAGGCAAAAGAAGACTCACATTTTCATTTTGTCTAAGGGAAGGTCCCAGAGAGATTGAACTCAAAGCTAAGCTGGCTAATAACAATCTTTGCTCTCGAATCTCCCTCTTCCTTGATGCATTTGCCTTCCATTTCCTGATAATGAGATCACAAAGACAATTAGCACCAAAAACATGAAAATTAATATATCTGAGTAATTTAAAAGGGTATAGAACCTTAGAATAATTTTTAGTTTTCTCATGACAGCTTCACGTTGTTGACTTTTTCTTTGCAATACTTCAGCTTCTTTCAGATGGTATGTTTCCTTCTGCATTTTTTGACTTTTTACAGCAAAATCTGTAAATGATTTTCCAGGTGCTTGAATTTGAATTGGCTTTCTTTTTGGACTAGTAGAGGTCAACACAAATTCATCACGCATATATTCATTGGAATAACTCAGTTGGTCATCCACACGTGTCATAACTGAAGTACCATCTACAGGGAACAAACCATTAATATTATTTACTTCAAAATTTGTTTTTTCAGATTGACAGGATGGAATGGATGTCGATGTTTCAGTCAGCTCCATGGATTTCATAAGGGAGTCATTTTGCAATTCTTCAGTAGTTGTGTCAGTCCAACCTTCACTAGATGTGGTGGTTTTATGAATAAACTTTGCTTCCAGACTAGATACCTCAGGATTATTGGTAATTCTATGAGAAAATTGCTCTAGCAAATCTGACCGAGCAGGAACTTCACTCACTGCATCAGCAAAGTCATTTCTATCTGAAACGGCAGTGATTTCAGATGCCCTACATGAAAGCTTATCTTTTACGTCTGATGAGATTGTCTTTCTACTACTAAAGTCTAGGGCAACTGGTCCAGAAGCAACATCATCAACAATCCTCAGAGACTTCTTCGACTGAACAAGCTTTGAACACGTTGTTGGATAATCAACGTCACTGTTAAGAAATGGCTTTTCTTTCACCATATATACATCCTCAAAAATCTTTATTGAAAAACCATGATACTGAATAAGATCATCTATATCTTCCCCCTAAAAGAAAGCAGTACTAAGATAAAACCATACAGGAATACAAGAAAGGAATAAGCTCCAAAAGAATTAACTAATTACCTCCATCCCCAGCCATTTAACAACATGAGCAACTGGAATTCCCTGGTTGTTCTGAAGGCCACTATGCAATGAAGCAAGTGCATGGGTTCTTAGCTGGTGACAACAAGATATGCTTGCTTAGCAATTGTATCAATCAGAGAAAAGGGCAACTCAAAACAAAAATTAAGATGGTAAGAAGAGCAACCGGAGAAAATACAATATAACAAATGTTTATCAAATGAAAAACAAAAGACTAAAAAACTATTTGATAGCAGAAACGTGCATGTCACATAACGGGTCAAGAAATCACTAGCCTTGAGTGCCAATACTCTCGTATTTAAGAGACAAAGAGTGTTTGGATACATGTCAAGAACATTAAATACATGAACAAAATTCCATCATGTACAACACTCCAGGTAAATGCGTGTGACAAAATAAAAAGTTAAATCAATTAAAACCATCAGGTAACTTTATATGAAAGAATATATAAAGTTTTTATGCAAGACATTTCCTTCCCTCATCTCACTTTGTGCAGTCTTCTTGCCTTTTAAAATTAACAAAAAGATTAAAAATGCTTTAAGAGACACCTTTGCAAAGTGAGCATGCATCAAGCAGGCCTGAAGATACGTTGCTTCTTTTGCAAGTCGGAAGAAGGCAATAAAATTTCCCATCCTGCAAGCTCTGATAACAGCATAATAACTAGTATAATTAGTATAGGTCGCACATGATTGAAAGAAACCAATTATTTCACCGTAAACAAAATATATGAACATGAAATTTTGTGCAGAAATATGTAAAAAGAGAATGAAACACAATAATAGTAACATGCTGCTAAATCATTCTAACCAAGATACCTAGCAACATCACGAGCAAAAAGGACCTCTTGGGACCCTCTTATCTTAGGAGTCATCCTTGCAAGATCAAGCGAGAGCTCAGCAGGTTCAACCTAACATGAATAGTTCATGTCCATTGACAAAACTTGGGTGATTCAAACACAAAAAAGTGGTTAGTAACTCACTTTATATCCAGGATGCTTATCAAGCTTGAGAAGTGCATAATAACCACGAAATTCCTTTTCTGTTAAAATGTTAATTCCCTTCTTCCTATGATCATCATACACTTGAAATAACTCCACTGAGGTTTTATTCATCTGCTCAATATTTAGGTGTGCATCAAACCCCTCTGAGAAGCCCTCTCCTTTATTGTATTCGCACAACTCATGCATAGCAATGATGTGGAGTCTGATCTATACTTAGAAAAGAAACGAACAACATTAAAAGTGATAAAGATTATGAAAAACTTATGTCAACTGTCATTCACAAATCAAACAAAGAAACAGACCATCTGTTCCAGCATGATTATAGCATTTTGGTTGAAAATGTGCTGCATCCTCAAGTCCATACGAATTGCCCGCAGTCTATCCCACAAGAAGTTGTACATGCCCAAGAACTTATAGTTATAAGGTTGGTTTATAATTTCAAGAAGATAGTCAATTGTCTTCTGTAAGATAGGCATTGGCCTTATTAAAACTGCTTCACGCTCTGCCATCCTGTTATACTGTATAAGCAAGACAACAGTTTTCATCATACTTTCATAAGTCAAAGGTAGGAGCTCTTTAATAAGAAATTTCTAGCTGACAGATTGAGAATCATGAATAAGAACCTTTTTGACTGCAAGAGATTCACTTGTTTGGTTTCTTTCTCCATCCAAGCGCTCATATTGATCAAGATCCCCTTTTCTTTCACGTTCCTCCCTTTCTGATCCTGCAAATAGATAAAGTCATAAAATATCATAACTCATAGGTTTCAATCGGGCAAACAAAAATGTTAGAAGGCTCTAAGAATATGAAATAACTACCACCATTAAAAACACAAAACAGATGCATAAGTTAAAAGAGAAAATTACATGAATATAGATCTCTTACCTGGGCACATGTCTTGACAGAGACCAACTATAGCAGTAGATGGATCCTGATACTCAGAATCAGGTAATATTCTTCTATCTTGGAACTCTCCAGTGAATTTTTTAGAATCATTCTCGGCAACCTTCATATTTTCAATCTGAGACTGATTGTGCTCAGTGTCAGATGACTTATGCCATTTTGAATCAGGAAGTTTTTGTACTGATTGACTTAGTTCAGCACCAAAACGAGCCAATCGCTTTGCTTTGGCATGCATTTCCCTGTATTTTGAGAGCATACATCACTATAGTGTGAGGAAAGAACATGGAAAATCAATGATGTGGTAGTCATTTCACCTCTCAGCATCAAGATCATGAAAAGCAAACTGTGATGTTGAAACATCATTGGAAATTTGTATAGGAGGAGATCTGGTTCTCTTAGGAGCATGATAGTCGCTTGACCTGGGTGGAGACAAGTTCCCATCAACATGTACACAACCTGGATTTATTACATTATTAAATTGTTGATGACCCTGGAATTAAGGGGGAATTTCTTATTTTCAACAAACATATCAGGAGTTGAGTTGACCTGAATAGCAAATTGTATCGTGACTCTGAAATGACATACTTTAGCACTACTTCCTCAAACCAAATTTCAAGAAACCAAGGCACCAAGTTGCTTAGTGTTAAGCAGGGGAACCTCGGTGGCCTTGGTGAGTGGGCATCTTAAGAAAGAAAAAGGTTTCTTGTTTTTACTTTTTTATTATTATATATTGTTATAATAGTATATCAATGCAATTATGGATTGATATATTCTTTCTAAACCCAATTAAACACTGAAATGACTAGATAACATTTAAATAATGAAAAATAACATGTTAAGAATAAAGTATCATGAGCTTAAGATCGTAAAAACAAAAGGTAAAAATAAACAATATTTATAAAAGATAAATATACATTAACATCTAAATGAGTGTCCCTAATTTTCCCTTATTAAACCCAGATCCGACAAAAATTCTGACCAAATTGATAAAAAGCTAACACCCAGATGGTTAATGGACCCAAGGCAACTTAATAACTATACAAGAGACAAAGAAAAGTGAAATCAGCTAAGTTCCACGGTAATCACAATCATCATAGTTCAAAAGTCTACAAAGCATGCCAAATTCTAGAAGAAAAATTAGATTACACCTGCTAAACCTATGTGGATCAACAATGAATTGAAACCATGGTAGAAAGTGGTGGTGTATACCATGACATATAAAAAGAGAACAATTAGTATTTTTTTTTGTTGTTTTCAAAGTCAAGTTACATAATTTCTCTCACTTGGAGCTTCAAGTGACATCGTGCACGGACCTGAGTGACCTAGCTTCCACTATGGGAGCATCAAGATGGTTGCCTTCGGACACCAAAGTAGATGTTTGTACATTCCTTCTACTTTGAAGAATCCCATCCCTATAAGCATCCAGTCCATTAAAATCAATATGAAAATATCAGTACATTATGCATTGATGAACAGAGATCTTTCATTTCAGCTTTAACTGCTTTAGCTTTTGCACTAATAAAATAACCTTTACAACTTGATGACACAAACAATTAAATATCTTGATTTTTCTAATAGGAATAATATCTTAGCTTCCACTTGGTAGATGGAAAGCATGGTCCAACAACTTGACTACATCAGGCCAGCAGTTACATGGCAAATTCAATTCCTGCTTTAGAAATATGGTGTGCCAATTTCATGTCAGGCACTGGAACAAAGAAACTAGTTTATGCGTAAGGATGCCGAATGCATGAATGCATCTAGGTTCTTTGTGTCGTAATCAGTGCCTGAAGTGTTACCCTTATCTTCGGAAAAAAAAACTTACCCTTCTTCCCTTTTTTCTTTTGATGCCATTTTCGTTACCTATTTTGTAGTGATCACCTATTAGTATCACCATATTTTACATATTGCACTCTTACTGTGGTCATGCCTAGTTTAAGGAGCAAAGTTTGACGTGTTTCTCTTTGTTCAATTATTCGAATTGTTGTTCCCTTGGTTCGAAGCCAACTCTTGCTAACAAATATGAAAATCCTTGTTCTCCTGAGCAATGTTTTTTCTTAAGTGGACGTGTGACGAGTCCAGGAAATCTCGAGAGACTCTATGAGATTGAGATACAGGCATTTGCATGAATTTCTTGGAATGAGTGCGGGAGAAACTTCATATCAAATCGAGATAAACAAAAGACAAAATTTTGTTCTTTCGTTACCTCTCGTGGTGGTAGTGCTGCTCCTGCTCTTGCTTCTGCTGCAAAGTCGTAGAATGCATTGGTGTAGGGTCATTGCCGACAGGAGGATTAGATGTGGTGGTGACGGGGGCGGCGGCGGCGGTGGCGAAACTGCCGAAGTGGGTCGGCGATCTCGGAGGGAAAGAAGGACCAGAGTTCTTCCCGAATCCCTGGAAAGCCATTGAAGTCGACGATCAGTGGCGGAGTACTGGCAGCGGGCGGACCTCGGCAGGAGGTACGGTTACGAATCTGTTTGCAGGCCCCCCACGATTTGCTAGAGAGGGAAGGGAAACAAGAAAGTCCGCTTTATTGGTTACTCGGGTCGAGAAGGATCCGGAAAGAACAAAAAAAACCTATTTTTACCGATGAAAAATAGGGAAGAATAAATTATTTATTGGTTGAGCTTAATCTCAAAGTTTTACCTTTAATCCTTTGTTATGAGTTAGATTCTTGACTTATTCTTCTGGCGAGAGAAAAAAAAAAAAAATCTTTTCTGTGGGACTTAATATTACAACCTCAATGTCATGAAACTACATTAGAAAAAAAAATTACTACAACTTGATGATAATAAAGGAATTATTTAATGGTTTCTCATGACGGGTTGTTTTTGTATTTATTTTAAATTTAAATGAAAATATAAATAAATTATTTATTGATTTAATACTTGTTATATTATAATAATTAATACAATTTCATCTAGAATAATTGTAATCTAAAGAAGTTATATGTTAGAAATTTTATTTTGATGATGGATATTTTACTTAATTTGAAAATAAGTTTAAATAAGTTTAAGTATAAGTCTTTACCTTAGTCATATAGTTAGACATTAATAGGTTTTTGAAAAGTCATATAGTTATGGTTAATATTTCAAATTAATCAAAGAATTATATTAAAAATTCGTATAGTTATAATTATCTATACGTGTATTTTTAAACAATTTAAATTTTCATGTACTTTCCATATACATTATTTAAGAAAATTTAAAAAGTTATTAGATAAGTGTTCAAATTTTTTAAGTATTAATTGAAAAATTGTTTGAATTTTAAGTAATATAATATTAAGTTTTCATTTTTAGTTATGTATTTTGTAGTTAAAAATTATTAAATAAGTGTTTAAATTTTTACAAATGTTACAAGATAAGTATTTGATTAAAGTGATAACTTAAGAGAAAAATTCTACGATTTTTTAGAATGAATATTCTTGATGGATCTATAACAAGAGAACGTAGGTATCATATAAAAACATGATGAATGTGGGTAATTTGAAATTCAAAAGAATATGAAATCATAGAAATATGGAAAAATTAGATGAACATATTAAATGTAGAACTCTAGTTTGACTATTATAAATAAGAAATACGAGTTACATTTCATATCATCTAAATTTAATATTAAAAAATCTTAATCTAATACAATGTCACTATTCAAAGTACGAGAGAAAGTTTCCGCATACACACTAACAACTACTTACATCACACGATATCAATTTGAAGAGTTAAGGGTCAAATGAATCAAAATTGAAGATAAATGAAGAATTTAGAAGAGTAAAGTTCTAATAGCTGCTGAGGAAAAACTTAGATAGATAAAGGTGAAAATGTTTTGTACACTAAGTTAGAAGATCATAAAATTTAAGTTCTATATGTAGTTATTCTTATTAAGGATAAATTCTGAAAGTATTATAAATTATGTCCTATTGTAATAAATTGTAAAAAGTATATACATAATAGATAAATAATTTAAAAAAGATTTATTTCCAATCCTTGTTTTCAACATATATACGATGTTATGTTCTCCTGTAAACATTACAGATCATATATCTTAATTAAATCATTGTTAACACATTGATCAATACCTGTTTTTACAAGTCTACTTGTTAAATGTCTTTATTAAATTATCGTAAGAATAATTTTCTCACCAGGTCCTTTTTGACAACCTCATTATTATTATTATTTCTATTACCGGGTTTATGACTATCTTTCAAAACATGTGTTTTTTTAGGTCACCTTATACCCTAAGGAAAGAATTGAATGCAGGAAAAATGAAATCTTTCAATCTCCATAGCTTCAATGGGTTTATTTATTTTCCTCCTTCAACGACCATCTCTATATAAAAAAAAAGTTTTAAAAATGTACTTCTCCACCATAAGATCGACAAAAAATCTGTAGATGAAAAATATATTAAGTTCTAGCAATCCATGTTAAATTTAAAATATATACGTGGGGATGAGGTTTTCAGGTATAATTGCCTTTTATAATAATATATGCTACAACTTTTTTGATGAATTGATGTAATTGCAATTTGATCATTTCATGAGTTTAAGAAGTACGACGAGTAGAGAAACGAGACACCGTTGATAATAAATTATAGATCGATAATATAGACTTCTATGTCTTTTGAGAAGTTTTTTTACAGACATAAATTAATTATTCTCATCAATATGATCATTTTCCGAATATCGTATTTTATGCGTTGGAAAAAAATTGTAAGAAAAAACATAAATAAATGAGAGTGATCTTATTGAAGGAACAAATAAAAAAATAAAAATAAAAGGTATTTTCAACCTATTAAAAAGGTATAAAATAAGTAGTCGTTGAAGCAAGGATCTACATAAAATTATCGAGAGGAGAAGGACCTCATCCAAAAATTCGTAAAACTCGGGAGGCGGGGAGAAAACTGGAAAAGCAGAGGTGAGTAGTCATCATGACTCACGATCCTTCTGCCCTTTAAAACGTCACTTATTTCGGAAAGCCACGAGAGGAGACAACTACCAGTCCACAACGAACCAAAAAGGCACCCCTTCCGTAAACGAAGATGATCAGAGGAAGAGGAAGAGAAACAGAACCTGACAGATCGTTTCGTCGTTTCTGATCGCTTTCCACCTCCCGTTTGTCCGCGATCGCACGATCGATCGTCCGTCCCTCTGGTGGGAGGGAGCAGATCTCATCGTGCGAGGTTGTTCTGCTGGGGCAGAGGAGAATGCGCGGTTGATATGTGGTGATCGGAAATGGGAAGAGTGCTCGGGGCAGTCGTGCTGCCTCTGCTGCTTCTCGCAGGTAACCCCATTCGCTTTTTTATTTGGTGATTTTGGAGTTTTTTAAGTGTCACGTTGTTAATTTACATGGCGTTTCCATAGGCTTTAGAGGCTGATCTCTCCATCATCTATGATATTGTATCCATACCAAGTAATTGTCGAACTTATGATGATATTTAAGAATGAGTAACGTGCTTCTCACTAAATCGTGTCCTTATACATCCTCTTCCACCTAAACATTTAGTTTTAAATAATTTATCGAATGCTGTTCACGCTACAAGCATCGTGGATCTTTAGTTAACTTACGAGTCCTTGTGCTGTCACTCGGTAATGTATTTCACCTCGTTGTGCGCAATGCTTTTGACACGGTCGAGTGGTTCAACGAGTTGGATGTTCGGTTACTTGAGTTGGCCTCAGTCCCGACTCCCGAGTAAATAGATGAGGCATTCCCGCACATATCTTACTTAAGTTCGTGCGTTGCTTTTTTTTCTTTGGATAGGTTACAATCTTTCTATTATAATTAATTGCACACATGTAGCTTCTGATTATTTCCCCAGCTATTTCCATCGACTTTTCATTCTCATTGTTGGGTGTCTAGTACACGTGTCCCAACTAAGCCACATGTGGTGGAGGAGGTGTCTGATGCTTTACTATGAAAGTTGAAAACTAGATGCCCAAGGTCACGCTCGAATAGCTCGTGATTGTGGTGCTGCTGATACTTTAAGGAGTTAAAGGAGTCTTTGCTATTACCTTTGGGGTTTTAGTATAATGACAATACCTAATCCAAACAAGTGGTGCCCACTGTAGGGCATAGAGCCTAAGTTCTTGAGGTAAGGGGCAATGTTCATTTCTTTGTGGTGAAATGGAAGTAAATACAAGCAGGATGATTTCACTCAATGACACAAACTATCAAACTTAGAAAGGGAAGATAAAAGATCTTCTTTATATAAAAGAATATTATATGCCTGTGTTTAAAGTAGATAAGTCAGAAGACAAATCTAAGGAACAGTGGACAATACTTCATCTACTAGCATGTTGCTTCATTTGATAGTGGGTTGATGATAATATGTTGAATCACATTAGTGATGAAGAAAATGCAGGTACTTGTGGTAGAAGTTGTAGAAGTTATATACTCGAAAGGAAGACACCAACAAGATGTTTTTGATCAAATAATTGATGCATTTGAGATATCGAGACAACATCTTTTTGGTAGATCATGTGAACACATTCCAGGGAATCATAAATCAATTGTTTTCGATGGATATCACATTTGATGATGAGGTGAGAGCCTTATTACTTTTAGGATCATTGTCAGATACTTGGGAGACTTTGAAAGTTATGCCTTGCAATTCAGCTCTTGATGGTATTGTCACTTGGAACTATGTGAAGACCAATGTGATGAATGAAGAGTCTAGAATGATTGTAGATGATTCCTCCTCTCACTCAGAAGTGCTAGTTACTGAGACATGAGGGAGAAGTCAAGAGTAAAGATTCCAAAGGTTCTAAAAGAGGCAGAAGTAAGTTTAAAGATAAGTATGTAAATGTTGAGTACTACCATTGCTACGAGAAAGGTCATACTAAGAAATTTTGTCAGAAGTTGAAAAAAAACAAGAAAAGGAAGAAGGTATAACAATAGGACAATGATAGTGATAGTAAGGGAAGAATTGCTTTCGCTATTGAGGAGTTGTTTGTGATGATGATGTAGTAAATCTTGTAGGTGATTATAAGATAGTTTGGGTGTCAGATAATGAAGCTACCATTCATACTATAGCTCAAAGAGATTTCTTCACATCTTATACTCTAAGTGATTTTGGAGTTGTGAAGATGGGGAACAATGATAGAGCAAAAATCATTGACAAAGGAGATACATATTTAGAGACTACAAATGACACAAGATTAATCCTTAGATCAGTTAGACATGTTGAGAGTTTGAGGCTCAACATCATTTCAGTTAGGAAGCTTGATGATGAAGGGTAATTGAGTAGTTTTGGAGATGGACAGCATAAGCTTACTAAAGGAAGCATGATTGTGATGAAAGGTAAAAAATTATCTTACTTGCATTATATTCATACTAAACTCTCTAGTGTTTCTGTTAATGCATTAAAGAATGAAGATTAAAGTGTGTTGCAGCATAAGAGACTTGGTCGCATAAGTGAGAAGAGAATGATAATGCTTTTGAAGAAGAATCTTCTGTCAAAGTTGAAGAGTGTACATTTGAAGAATTGTACAGATTGCTTGGTAGGAAAACAACATCGAATTACCTTCAAAAGCTAACCTCCTTTCAAGAAGCCATAGATGTTAGAGCTAATTTACTCTGATGTATGTGGATTGATAAAGGTAACAACACATGGTGAAGCTAAATATTTAGTCACTATTCACCCACATAACCCTATTAGGGCTTGTGGAGGAAGAGAGAAAAACATCTTTTGGGAGAGGTGTGACTGTTTTTTGTCAATCTCTTTTACTGTTACACCACCTTGATCATAGGGCCGATCGGAGGGACATTCGTGGTCGAATCAAGCTGAAATTTCAATAGCAAGGTTGTGGCTTGATACTTTTCAAATTAGATGGTTGGATCTATGATCAAAATAGTAGAGTTAGATTTGTAAGGAGTTTCAGAAGTAGTTCATAACTGTAGTTCTGCAGCGTGCATCCTTGGCAGAAGTTTTATTTAGGGAGCAAAATGAAGTTTGTTTGGGCTAAAATTTTTTTAGTGGATCAAGGACCTGGAGCTTCATTCTTGTCAATTTTCATGATTTTTAGAGCAGTGTAGTGATAGTAGAATTTTCTAGAATAGGGAAGGCCAAATTTGGTAAAATTAGTTTTCCTCTTGTTTGTGTTATTAGTTCTTGTGTCATTGTTGATGATAGTGAATGTGTGATTTCTCTAGTTGATTACTAGAGAAGACCTTGTGGAGGATTTGGAGGTGGACCACTTGGTCCCATGGTTTTTCTTCCTCACACCGAGAAAGTTTTTCATGTAAAAGGCTTGGTGTGTTCTTACTTTGGTTTACTTAATCGTTATACTTGATTTCACTATCAACTAGTTGTTTGCAAGCCTCAGATTAGGTCCTAGTTTTTCCCAACAAGTGGCACCTATTGTGGGACTTAAACCCACAATCACAAGGTTAAGTAGGATTGGAGTCGGGGGTCACAGGTTTGAGTCTTAGTAAGTGTGTTTGTGTGTATGCATGTTGGGAGAGGATTGTTAGGTACCTAACACGTGTTGGTAGTGCGTGTGCCCCAATTAAGTCGCCTACGCTAGAAGAGGTGCTTGACATTTTACTATGACGGGAGAGGGGCATGATTGAAAGTTGGAAATCAGATGCCTAGGGTCACACTTGAACAACTCGTAACTATAGTGTTGTTGATCCTTTAAAAGGAGTTGAGGAGTTTTTGCTATCACCTTATGATTTTAGCATAGTGGCAGCATTTGACGCAAACACTCATTTGCATCATCCAACCTTTGATTGCCTTTACTAATGTGGGTAAAGCGTGAATACCAATGTGTCTGAATAGAAAGAAACAAATGCTTAGTATAATAATGTTTCTTAGTATAATGTTGAAAGTGTACCACTTTTCTATCCTATACCTTATCCACTTGTACAATCTACTTTAGTTGAATTTCTAGTTAGAGTCACTCTGTCTTAGTTTTGTGTTACATCCTATTAAGTATTCTGTTATTATGTATATTGAATTAGTTTGTTACACATAGGGGTAGTTTTGTCCTTAGCCACTTGGAAGTACACAAATGTTATAAATAAACCCTCAACGTGTGCTTTTAGAGGATGATGAATCTTGCGTCTTTTTGTGATCACCTAGAGAGAATCATTCAGTTGAGTTCCATCTGTGGACGTACCCAATTGGGGAACCACGTTAAACCTTGGTGTTTTTTGCAGTTGTTTCACACGTTTTCTCATTTGTCTTCTTCTTTCTTCTCCACGAGTCTAAGCTTCTCCCTTTCTACATTTCTCTTCGCATAACAAGTGGTATCAGAGCGAAACTTGAGGAGTTGGTTGTGGATTAGTCTTGAAAGAAGAAAAGAAAGATCTTGGCCAACGCACGAGCCAACACCCACGCCCGCGCCCAACGCCTGCGCCTGATGCCCACGCCCACGCCCAACGCCTGCGCTCGACGCCCAACGCCCGACGCTTGCGTTCTTGCTCGCACGATCGTCCATGTTTTTGCCTGCGCCAGCGTCTGCGCGCATTCACCCACGTTCTTGCTCGTGCGATCGTCTGCGTTTCTGCCCAAGCCAACGTCCGCGCACATTCGCCCGCGTTCTTGCTCTCGTGATTGTCCGCATTTCTGCCCGTGCCAGCGTCCGCGTGCATTCGCCCACGTTCTTGCTCGCGCGATCGTTTGCATCCGCGTCCTCGCCCGACGCCAACGCCCGCATGCATTTGTCTGTGTCATTGCCTGCGCTAGCGCTCGTGCGTGATCGCTCACGTTCCACTCGACGCCAGCGTTCACGTATCAACGCTTGCGTTCTTCGTTCAACGCCAGCGCTCGCAGTTTGCTCACGCGATCTTTGCTTGCGACTTGTGTTCGTGACAAAGCATCCATGGTTGGAATTCTTGTTCGACGCCTGCGATATTGAATTTGATAATGTGCACTTGGTCATTCTTCGTTTCCACGTTGGTGAAACGAGTAGTAAGAATTCCTATCATAATTTTTGAAGTTTGTTGTTGTAATTTTGCAAAATTCTTTTTCGGCCTTTTTTGGGTAGACCAAGTGTGGCCAGTTCTTTGAAATTCTTTAGTAGTTCTTTGGAATTTTTTGAAGTTCTTTAGGAATTCTTTCTGTTTCTTGAGACAGTACGTGTGATCTTGACTCATCTTTGTTTGTTTGGGATTCTTTGCGAGTGATCTTTTGAATTTGGTAGCTGTATTTTGCTAGTTGGGATATTTTAAATGAAAGATTCATCTGCAGCTTTGGGATAGCAAATTTTGTGCTTATTTGTTGTCCGAATTCTTTGGTATTTGCTTGTTGTGTTTGTGTTGTTCTACTGTCATGACATCTTCAGTCTTAAAAGTTGAGAAGTTCAATGGCAAGAATAACTTTAGTTTGTGGCAGATTAAGATGAAAGTACTTTTGAAACAGCAGGGTATTTGGACTCCCTTAAATGTGGAGACAACTCTAGATAAGAAGTCTGCCGAATTTGAACAATAAGAGGAGAAGACACATTCGACTATTCTGCTATGTTTATTAAATAAGATAATCATTGAGGTAGCAGATGAAAATACAGCTTTGGATCTTTGGAATAAGTTAGAATTTCTGTATATGACTGAGTCTCTCACGAATAAGCTGTTGTTGAAGTAAAAACTGTTCTCTCTAAGAATGAAGGAAGGTACATCATTAAAGTAACATTTGGATCAACTCAATACCATTCTCATGGAGCTGAGGAACATTGGTGTTACTGTGGAAGATGAGGATACTGCTCTCATCTTATTGGTATCTCTCCCTCTCTCCTTTAAGAATTTTCTGCAATCTTTTGTGGTTGGTAAAGATTCTATTACCTTGGAGGAGGTAAGATCGAGTCTTCATTTTCGAGAATTGAGACATTTAGCTACATATGGTAGCAATAATACTGACGGATCAGGTTTGATAGTGCATCATTCAGAGTCTAGAGGACGACAGAGTAGAAGAGATAACATGTGTAGAAGCAGAAGTAAGTCTAGAGGAAGATTTTCCAAGGACACTTACAATTATTGCAAGGAAAATGGGCATTGGAAGGTAAACTGCCCTAAATTGAAGATTAAGGGAAATGCAACAGTTGCTGAAAATGGAGACTCAAGGTCTGACTGTGATTTCTCCCTTACTGTATGCTGTAGTGTTTACTCCGATCAGAGTTGGATTATGGATTCTAGTGCATCACATCATATGACTCCCAACAGAGAATATTTCCATACATATGAGGAGGTAGATGGTGGACAGGTCACTTTAGCAGATAATGATGTTTGTGACAGAAAATATGTTGGATTTGTCAGATTCAGGATGCATGATGGGATGATCAAAGTCTTAGAGAATGTTTGGCATGTGCCAAGGTTGGGCAATAGCCTTATTTCACTAATGGCTCTTGATTAGAAAGGTTTTAATTTTTCAGGTGGAGGAGGTAAACTTCACATTTTGAAAGGTTTCCTAGTAGTATTGAAGGGAATCAAGGATGAACCTTTATACATTCTTCAAAGTAAACCTATCATTAGATCGGTAGCTGCGATAATAAGTGATCAACAGTCTATGTCAGCTATTTGGCATTCCAGGTTAGGACATTTGGGTCTAAAGGGAATGCAGAAGCTCAGTACACTTGGCAGGTTAGATGGTCATATCTTTATAGATATTGATTTATGCAGGCATTGTATCTATGGGAAATAGAAACGTGTTTCCTTTGGAAGAGCAAAACATTCTACCAAGGGGAAGTTAGATTATGTTCATACAGATTGTTGGGGACCATCTTAACAACCATTTTTAGCAGGTTCTAAGTATTTTCTCTCCATTGTTGATGACTTTAGTCATATTACTTGAGTTTTCGTTATGAAACATAAGAGTGAGGCATTCAAGAACTTTAAACAATGATAGACTATTGTTGAAAACCAAGTAGGGAGGAAAGTAAAATACTTGAGAACAGATAATGGTTTAGAATTTTGCTCAAATGAATTTGACATTTTTTGCATAGATGCAGGCATAACTAGGCATTATACTGTCAGGGGAACTCCACAACAGAATAGAGTTGCAGAACGTCTTAATAGGACGTTGTTAGAGAGAGCTAGATGTATGCTCTCTCATGCTGGGCTGGAAAAGTATTTTTGGGCTGAAGCTGTTAACACAGCCTCCTATTTGGTGAACAGGTCACCATCTAATATAATTGGCGACAAGATCTCTTATGAAGTATGGATGGATAAAGCGGCTAACTATTCAAAATTGAAAGTATTTGGATGTTCTGCGTATTACCATGCGAATCATGGTAAATTGGAGCCGCGTGCCAAGGAAGGTATCTTTGTGGGATATGAAATAGGAGTAAAAGGATATAGAATATATGATAAAGAAACAAGAAAGGTCATTCATAGTAGGGATGTTATCTTTGATGAAGTTTTTTTGATGCATAAGAAAGAAAACCCAACTGTTTTGAATCCACCTAGTACTCCTGAGCAGGTGGAGCTTGATTTGAATCAACCGATGATATCTGATCAGTCTGTTCCTGTTGATACAGATCAACGTTTGATTTTAAAAGATGATCGAGGAGATGAATTTGTTGAGGACACACGTCCAAGGTGTGTTACTAGAGATCGTCCTAGGAGGGATGTTCACCTTCCATAGAGGTATGACTACAATAATATGGTCACTTTTGCTTTACAGGTAGCTGGTGAGGTGGAAGATGCTGACCCACCTAGTTTTGATGCTGCCATTAGCGGACCAGAAGCCGTACATTAGTTGGGAGCTATGCAAGAAGAACTACAATCTTTGCATAAAAATAGGACTTGAGAGTTGTTAAAACGTCTCAAAGACAAGAATATTGTTGGTTGCAAATGGGTGTTCAAAAGGAAATCAGGAACGCAGGGCAACCTTGGAATACAATATAAGACAAGATTGGTAGCAAAAGTGTTTTCCCAGAAGGAGGGTGTAGACTTCAATGAAGTCTTTGCTTCAGTAGTTAGACACACTTCTATTCGAGTCCTTTTGACAATTGTTGCAGTAAAGGATTTAGAACTTGAACAGTTGGATGTGAAAATAGCTTTCTTGCATGGTGATTTAGATGGGGACATCTAGATGGAACAACCAACAGATTTTGTAGAAAGAGGTAGATCAGATCTCGTTTGTAAGCTGTAGAAATCTTTGTATGGGTTGAAACAGTCTCTTAAACAGTGGTATAAAAGATTTGATTCTTTTATCACTGATGTTGGTTTTGTTAGAAATAGTTTTGATTCATGTGTCTATATTAAACAAATTAAAGAAGAATTTATTTACTTGCTCTTGTATGTGAATGACATTTTGATTGCAGTCAAAAATGTCAATGAAATACAGGTTTTGAAAGACACATTGAAATCTAAATTTGCAATGAAGGATTTAAGATCGACAGGTAAAATCCTTAGGATGGAGATTTATCGTGACAAGAACATTGGAAGATTATTTCTTCATCAGCACAGTTATGTTCTGAAGATTTTGAGCAGGTTTGGTATGACTTCAAGCAAGGCCATCGGAACGCCCTATAATAGGAACCTGCGATTATTAGTTGCTATGACACCTAAAACACAATCTGAAAAAGAGTACATGAAGAAAGTTACATATTCACAGGTAGTTGGTAGTCTTATGTATGTCATGGTTTGTACTCGTTCGGATCTTGCTTACTCTCTTAGTGTTGTAAGCAGGTTTATGTCAAATTCAGGGAAGAGTCATTGGCAGGCCGTGAAAAGGATTTTTAGGTACTTGAATGGCACGTCTGATGTGGGACTGATTTAGGGTGTTAAACATAACTGTAGTGTAGTTGGATATTTTGATTCAGATTTTGTAGGTGATGTTGATCAGCGTAGATCCTTAACAGGATATGTCTTCACATTGACAGATTCCATTATTAGTTGGAAATCTACTCTACAGTCTACCGCATCTTTATCCACCACAGAGACTGAATATATGGCGATGACAGAAGCTGCAAAAGAAGATATTTGGCTAAAGGGATTATTTGGAGACTTTGGTCTGCGATATGATAAAGCAGAAATTTTCTGTGACAGTCTCAGTGCCATCAGCTTAACGAAGGACAATATGTTTCATGATAGGACAAAACACATTGATGTTCGTTATCACTTTTTTAGAACAGAAGATCACGTGAAGATTTTGAAGATCAACACACATGAGAATCCAGCCGATATGTTTACGAAAGGCGTTCTTAAAAGCAAGTTTAAGCATTGTTTAGACTTATTTAATGTGTTTACTTATAGTTGACCCTTTGGGTCTTTTGAAGATGGAAATTTGTTTGATTCTAGGTAGAGTTTGTAAATTCAAGGCAAGGTAGAGATTGTTATTATGTGTCTTGAATTAGTTTATTACACATAAGGGTAGTTTTGTCTTTAGCCACTTGTGGGTACACAAATGTTATAAATAGACCTCCAACGTGTACTTTTAGAGGATGATGAATCTTGTATCCTTTTGTGATCACCTAGAGAGAATCATTCAGTTGAGCTCCATCCATGGACGTACCCAATTGGGGAAACACGTTAAACCTTGGTGTTTTTTGTAGTTATTTCACATGTTTTCTCATTTGTCTTCTTCTTTCTTCTCCACGAGTCTAAACTTCTCCCTTTCCACACTTCTCTTCGCATAACATATTCATTGACAAATTGACATACTTGTAGCATTTGTATATGTAATTTTATCAACTTTGCTAGTTTCCTGTGTAACTGATAAAATAATAAGAATGTTAGTTGTACTCTTTAGGTAAGTAGGTATCTTTAAGTGTTTTCACCATTAATCATAAAAATGGGAAAAATAGTTGCAATACTCCTTATTAGTACAACTAGTCCCTTGGTTAGTTATCAAGAGTCGAAGCGAACTACTGCCTACTAGCTGAATTAAAACAACTATGTAGAATATCATAAATCTCTACTTCTTTTTTGGACCTTGACAAGTTTCTCCATTGATGTTGTAGTCAGTTGACCACATTCTATCATTAATGTAGTTTGCAGTTTGTATAAGAAGCACCGATGAACTGTATCAGTTAGTCTAATCACCAATGAACTGTAGTAGGCAAGTTATGATGCCTTATGCCATGTTGCACATGTGGGTGAGCATGATAACAATAAGTTCCAGACTAAATGTTCTAAATCATCCATAATAAATTATCAACTGAGTTTATCCTCACTCTTGAATGCACATGTGGAAGTATTTTGGATACTGTAAGAACTGACAAGCATATGAAAAAAAATTTCTCTTCAAAGTTGAAATGAATACTTTCTTTATTTTCCACTTTGCTTTAACATGTTTGGATTGTTTGCTTCCGTTCGCATTATTATACAAGGTTAATTACTCTTTTTGCAGCATCAATGGTTGATTGGAATTTGATCACCTGTGTCAATTTCTTAATGTTCATTGTCGTCCAATTTACTTCGAAAGGAAGAGGTAAAATTTTGTGTTTGTCCAAGTTCTTTATCTATTTTCATGAGATCATGGTCTAAGAGGAATTTGAAAGCCTAAATATCATGGAGGAAACCATTTTCTATAAAAAAGATTCAAAATGCAGAACTACTGTAACTTCTTTCATAATTTGATGGCCATAATTTCATCGTGTCATCTCTATAAAGACAAATCCTTTTTAGAGACTTTATTGAAAATAAATGTCTCAAAAATCAAAATAAACTGTCTAATTTCTGTAGACAATTTACAAATGCATTGAATTTTTTGGATGTACTAGAAATTTAATATCTCACCGATTTTAACTTCAAAAATAGACTGCTTATTGTATGCAGGTCTCTCTCTATATCAGATCTTTCTATTTTCTGCACATAAATGCCTCTTATGTGTACCGTGTATGTTTTATGAACACCAATGGGCTTTTGAACATTCCTAGATAAGTAGGTTATTTAGGTGTTTCATATCTTCATTTGGGGATTGTGGAAACAACGTCATAAAAAAGTTCAATTTCTATTGTTGTTTATCTGTCTACTAGGGTGCTAAACAATATCAATCAAGTAATTGGTTCTTTACTTTTTTTATAAAGCTAAGTATATATTAATTAAAAACTAAATAGAAAGCTTCTGTTATGTGATGATCTTTGGCAAAGAGTTGTTAGAATACATAAAATTTACCATCAAATACCATAAAGCATTTATTCTTTTAGGTTTGCAATTGCTTTTCTTAATTGTCAGATAACAATTAAGTGATGTACGAATCATTCAAGTGCATTTTTTTCCAATTTCTTCCTAAGTTGAATTTGTCATTGCCTTATTAATAATTGTTTACTGGCAGGAATCCATATTTCATGGAGATCTCTAGTGGAATGGTTTATCGTTATCTTTTCTGCTATTGCTATTCTAGCACAATTTGTATTTGATATCATTTGGCTTATTAAGGAAAGGGAATGGACAAAGTCGAATGCTTGGTGGGCACAACTTTTTGGTTTTGTAAGGTAATTCTGCAACTTCAAAATTCTTAACTATTCATTGTAAATGAGTCACTTAATAAGCCATCTTATTTTAACGTCCCTAATCTATTTATAGGGCAGGGATCTAAGAAAATTTGAAGTTATAAGTAGGAAGGACTATTGTCAAAGCCCCACCAACATAACATAGAGCAGCAAGAAAAACCAAAGAAACCTACACCACTCTAGGTGACCACACTACAGGGGTCATTTTTGTTGGACACTTTGCACTTCCCAACTATCAAGCCTCCAAGCTCCTCTAGCCTTCATTGATAGCTCTTGGACCTGTTTGTACATCGCTTGATGCTTTCTAGGTGCTTCAACCTTGGCCACATTGTTACTCTCCCAGTATACGTGGGCAAAGGAATGCATCTGTTGGATCTATGCACTAGCTAGTCCCAAATGGAGTGTACTTGCCAGTAGTTATACCTTCTTGTTTTGATCATATCTACCACCCTTTTTGAGTCTATTTCCACCCTAACCTATCTCATTCCACCTCGTTGTTTAGGCATAAAAGCAGTCACTCAAGAAGTGCTCTCAATTCTGTGATCAACACTGAGGAGTCATTGTAGGAGTTGGAGTGTGCTTAATAAGATGTCTTATTTCTTCATAAAAGCCATATCTTATTGAGTAAAATTGTTCTATCTTGCATCGTGATTCTATGAAATTCAGTAAAATTTTTATATGTTGTTGAACCTTGCATTCTTCATTTTCTATCCATTATAGTTGTTGCAACTTGGAATGTCTGTCCTGTTACCATTTATAATTCCAAATGGGTGTATAAGAATTATTTTTTCGCATAATATTAATTGACTAATCTAATCACTCTAACTAAATTCAACAATATCAACAACAATAATCTTTACCTTAATCACACTATGTGAGGTTGGAAATTGAAACTCTTTCCGTCCATCTATTCTTATCAATCACTAAATTTTCCATTAAATTACGTAATTTTAAATCTTTTTCACTATTTCTAAATAAGTAATTTTTAGTCTTCATCTATATCTTTTGGTTTCACTTAAATTATTAATTTAGCTTTACTTATAGGTGTATTTGTAAACCTTTATAAGGCATAGCTGTTAACAAAAACACCTTCCAAAGTAAAGCAAATTTGAACTTCCTCTTTTAAATATCCCTAATTTTGAGAGCACAAATGTGAAGGAAATGCTTGGTGTCAACCAGTTCTGGTTTCCTTTCAAGTAATATAGGAACATGAAAATAGGCAAGCATATGGAACCGAATGATTGGAAAGATGGAAGTTGTTGTAACAGTAGGTACTTTTGGTAAAGTAACAGAGTGCAGTCTGGGAAAACTAGTGAATTTGGTCAGATTCTCCAAAGTGCATACCTTACCGTTTTAGTGGAACTGTCTGACATATTTGGGTTTGTGAAATGACATAGCAAGGATCTCAAGTCTTTGTAAAATGACAATGACATTATTTGGGTTTTGAGATAAAAAGAAATTAAAATTGATGTCATTTATTTAAATACTTTTCAGGCATTCACTTTGTTGGAAATTCCTTGTGCAATATCTTTGGATCCATTTGGGGCCGACTATTCCAATGATAGCCCTTTACATTGTTTCCTTGTATTCTCATATTGTTTTTTTGGTAAGGAATTATATGATAACTTAAACACAAAATAAAAGAGAAAATAGAATATATAAATTGACTAGGGTTAGAGAAAGAAAATCTAAAGATTTAAGTCAAGTAAAGTGTATTAAAGATGAAGATGGTAGAGTTTTAGTAAAAGAAAGTGAAATAAAAGATAGATGATGTAGATACTTTTTTTGATGAATCTACTAGAAAAAATTCTTACATGCAAAATATGTGTAGCAATATAAAGGATATGAATTATAGGTAAAAAAAAAAGCTATTAAGAAAATGAAATGTGGGAAACTATTAGATTAGATGATATTCTTATTGAAGCATGAAAATTTATGGGTGAAGTAAGGATTATATGGTTAACTAAGTTTTTAAGATAATTTTTAAAGATAGAGAAAATGCCAAATTAATGGAGAAAGAATTCTTTAACACCTATGTTAAAGAGTAAGGGAGACATACAAAATTATACTAATTATAATGGTATTAAGTTAATGAGTCATACTATGAAATTATAAAAAAAAGTAATTAAACAAAGACTAAAGCGTGTAACTAAAATTATTGAAAATGAATTTAGATTTTTCTGCCAGATAGGTTAACAATGGAAGTTATTCATTTTCTTAGACAACTGTTGGATGATAGTCTTACATTGACTATAATGTGATGGACTTGAGATTAATATTATGGTTGACCTTTCTCCTAAAAGCCAAATTAGCTTTTGGAAGTGAATTTAACATAGTATTGGAGTTTGGGTCATAGGTTCAATTTCTAGTAGACATTAAATTTAACATAATATAAGAGTGATGCATAAGTCACAATCCTAGCAATTGCTTGCTGGACGTTGTATTGGGCCAAGTTACATTCGAACAGCTATGCGGTGTTGCTAAATAGTTAACAAGGAGGTGTTAAGTCCTCACCAATATTTCAAACTTTTGATATAGAGGTAGCATTCAATCTTAAAAGATAGTATTAGAGCCCAAGTTTGCGACACATACCTGTAAGTTGCTTGTTGGATGGAGTACCTCACTTTGACATTGTAGGAGGACACTTGTCATTTTGAGGGTTCGTCATAAGTGTAGAGTATTAGATGATAATCCTACATTGACTATGATGTGGTGGACTTGGGATTGATGCTGTAGTGAATCCTTCTCTCAAATATCTAATTAGCTTTTGGGAGTGAATTTAACAATTAATAGAAAATATTAGAGTTAAGAAAAAAGGCATTTGTATGATTTTTATTGATTTAAAAACTTATGATAGAGTATCTAAAAATCTATTGTGGTAGGGTTTTATAAAAAAGAGGAGTACCGATTAGATATATTGATATTATAAAGGACAATATATGAGAGAGTAATTATTAATGTTAAAATTGTTGGAATAAGGGTAGTTTAGTAATTTCTTTTATGTATCCCTTAGCCCTAATATATCATGTACGTTTTTTAAGTTTTATTAAGGGAAGTATTGCTAGATGGCTTTGGGCAATGTTTCCACACCCTCATCTCCTCTCTCTCTTTCCCATCCTCTCCTTTATTACACATTTCTCCACTTAGTATTAGAGTTTTTGTGTCTTCTGTATGCTTCAACTGTTTATATCCCATTGCTAACACCTTGCGGTTGTGTCGATAATGAAGAGAATTTGCTAGATTGACTGTTGTTCATCTACTAGGCCATTGGCTTGATGTCAATGGGTAATTTTGGTTCATTTTCACATAGATTATGTGATGGTCCACTCCTTTTTCTTGCGTGAACCGTGATTAACTTGTTGACAACCCTAATTGCACCATTGGCCACCTCTATTTGTGTTTCTCCTTTGTTTGAACAATCCTTATTTTGATTTCTTGACTAAATGTGTTTGTAAGGGGTACAAAAACATGGTTGTGAGGCCTAATTCTTACCTTTGAGGTGGTGCCTAATGTTGCTGGTGATTATGAAGTCTGTAGATGGAATTACTAAAAACTTAAGTGGAATTTCACAAAAAGAAAATGGATAGAACTACATTCAATGGGCATAGAAGTTCAAGAAATTTTTGGTAGCTCATAGACATATCCATTATATCACTCAACCTCCACTTAATAACAAACATGCAAGCTATAAGGAATAGTTTGTTGCAAATGCTATTGTAATCTCTCTTAGATGCTAAACAATATAGAACCAAAATTTACTTTTAGTGTAGCTCTTCTTAAACTGACAAATAAGATTTAGGATATCTTATAGTTAACTTCTGACAATGTAAAGAATATTAGTAAATTTTTTGAGATTTATGAACAAATCTTTACTGGACATCAAGGTGGATGCATCACATAAGATCACTTAGTTTCGTGCTTTTGTAGATAAGTTAGAGCTACACCAACTTGTTATGATAGATATTCAATAAAATCGAAGATATTAAGATGAACTACTTGTTGTAGCTTATCTCAATAATCTTAATTTCAAAGTTGTAGGACTGGCTTCTAACTAGATTTTTAGTAGTGGTAATCTACTAGATCTCTAGGCTACCTTCTCTAAGGTACTTCGATAATTCTCCTCAATTTCTTCACTTACAATAGATTAGTTGGCTATGGTAATTAGAGTTTGTGGGCACGCTTGGAGGTTGAGGTGGTAATAGAGGAGGTTATAGTAGAGTTTTATGTAAGCATTGTGGTTGCATTAATTATTGGTCTAAAAAATATTGGCAAAAATTTGGTAAACCTAAATTTATGTAGTTAACTATTAAAGTAATAAATCAGATTCATGACAATATGGGTACAACATCTATCTAGGGTTATTCATTTACTGTAACTTTAATATTATAAAATAGTGTACCCACAGGATCACCTTTGTGTTATAGTGATCTACCATTTTTGTATATAAGTGTTGATCTATCATTTTTACATGATTAAGTGAATAATAAAAGGGAGATTAGGAATTCAACTTGGTATCAAAGCTTCCCCCTTGATTCACCCTTCTCCTAGCATTGACACATCTTGCGAGCTTTGTCCATGAGTCTGTTGGTGCCGTTAATCATACACACCTATGCCTTTGACCTGTGAAGTCTGTCTACGAGCCTTTTTTTTGGTTCATTGGTGTGCATGCAACAACCGAGGTTGGCTGCATCTGTGTAGTTAGTGGCCTATTCTTTCGTGTAGTCTATGCCGTCCACTAATTGCATTTGTGTGCATCTGCTAGGTGCTTGCAAGCAATCAGTGGAGGTTCTTTACTGTGCCTCTATGGAGCTTGGCCTTTCTCATGCAATCAGTGGCCTATGTCATGCTGCAAAGTTTTTTTTTTTACCTTGGTTGAACAATACTTCTTACTCTAATAAATTAGTTCAACAATGAATTCATGCAACTTGTTCAACAAAACCTTCCTTGGACTTATAAAGAAACTCAATGGACTGAATTATCTGTTTTGGGTTCAAGGTTTTGAGACCATACTTGAAGGTTATCATAGAGAAGACCACTTGTACAACTCACCACTTGATGTAAAAGATGATACATATAAAGATTAGAAGGTAGATGACACTGTTATTATATTTTGGATACTCTCCACTATAGAGCCTACCATTACATGTGGAGTTTCCATGTTATGTTCTGCCAAGCACATTTGGGATAGTCTTAGGAAAACCTATGGTCATGATAAGAACATTTCAAAGGTTTTTCGAGTCTATGAGCAAATATTCAGTTTGAAGTAAGAAGAAAAAACCTATTAGAAGTATTACAACACTCTTTGTGGTTTGCTTGACGAACTTGATTGCTATCAACTACCAACTATAGACTTAGCTACTTTTCGTTGATACCATGAAGAACTTATTGTTGCCAATTTTCTGGCAAGCATCAACCTTGAGATTACCTCATAGATTTGTAGCTATTCTCAGTGTTGAGTCCATGCTTAACCTTGAGGAAACTTTCTCCCAAGTCTTGCATGTCTCTATGCCCTCATTTGATCACTCTACTACTCAATAGTCTACTCTTGTCACTTCCGAAAGTAAGGGAAAAGATCATTTAGGATATAGAGGAAATTGATAATGTCCAAAGTGCTAGTAGTATGATAGATTTCGCCACAAATCCAAGAAGTTCTATGATAAATGGGGAAAACCTTTAACTATTGTCAATGTTAGCACTGCCTTTGTCGCTCCTCCTACTAGTGATGGCTCCAACAGATCTATTGTTACTATTTCATAGGCTAATTATAAGCATCTCCTTAGATAATAAAGATCAGATTCTAATGCCATGAGCACCTATGCCTCAACTCCTCATCTAGGTTTTGGTACTAGTATTGCCTCCTCTCCTTTGATAGTGATTCTTGGGTAATTAACTCTAAAACCTTCTCTTACATATCAGGTACCTTACTCCTTTTTGATCGTCTATCTCATCTCCTTGACCAATCTATTGTCACCATTGTCGATGATTGCTATTATCTTGTATATTATAAGGGGGAGGTCCAGACTTCCTCTCAATTATGATTACACAATGTTTTTTATCTTCTAGATTTATCTTTTAACCTTTTATCTATTAATGCCATTACCGAACAATTATTCTATTTTGTGACATTTTTCTCTTTTCATTATGCCTTTTAAGACTTATAGACGGGTCCAAGGATTGGTTTGGGGCGTAAGCATAGTAATGATGTTTACATTTCTCAAGGTTTGGTTGCATGCATGACGAGCACAAATTCCTCCCTCCTCTGGTATTATCGCTTGGGTCACTTGTCTTGGGAAAAACTTTGTTAGACACTTCTGTAGATTTTGTGTCTTCTTTTCAGTGCAAGTCGTGTCAACTTGGGAAGCACACCCGTGCTCCCCATAAGTGGTTCAGTCTATCTTCTACTTTCAATTTGTTTGATTTATTACATTGTGATATTTGAAGTTTTAACCGTGTTGAGTCTATTGGTGATCATCATTATTACATCATATTTATCGATGATTATTCTCGTGTTTTTTGAGTGTATCTCTTTAAAAATCCTTGTACTATTGTTGATATACTTTAAACCTTTTTGGTTGAAATTAAGAATCAATTTGGTGTTTGCTCAAAAAATTTGTGTACAGATAATGCTTTAGAATTTGTGTAATGTGATTTTTAGGTTATCTATACTTCTTATGAAATTAGTCATCAGACTACTAGTCCTTATACCTTTACGTAAAATAGAGTTGCTGAGCACAAATATCATCACATTCTCAATGTTGCTTACACCTTCATGTTCCTAAATACCTTTTGGTATGATGTTATTCTCACTATAGTCTATCTCATCAATAGGATGCCTTTCTTTCTTTTGGATGGTGATGTCTCTCCCTTGATTGAGAATTGTTCTCTTTACTTCTCAAAGTTTTTGGGTGTGTTGCATTTATTCAAGATCTTTCTCCTGATCTTGACAAACTCTCCCTTCATGCTCTTAAATGCTTGTTTGTTAGGTACCCTCATTCTTAAAAAGAATATTGCCTTTACCATCCTTTTATTCATAAGTATTACACCTTTGTGGATGTCATCCTCTTTAAGTCTCAAGCCTTCTTTCTTGACATTGATTTCACCTTTGGCAAAAGTTCTTCCCTTCTTATCTTTGGCCCACTTCCCACTCATTGTGACCTTAGTATTGTGTTTGAGGATTCTTTGGTATTGCATGCTCCCTCTACACCTCCCTTGTAGGTCTATACTTGATGATTGCTCTAGCTACTCCACTCACGTCCCTTGAATCTGATTGCGATGTCCACTCCACCACCATCACTGATGATCGTCTTATTGTGCATCGCAAGGGCACTTGCACTTGTATCCAACATCCCTTATTCGATGTACTTTCCTATGCTAACCTTAATTCCACATTTCATAACTTTGCCTTATCCCTCTCTATAGAGTCACTTCCCAAGGATTATCATTAGGCTACTCAAATCCCACATTGGAAATAGATGAGGAGATAGAGACATTTCATTATTGTGACACTTGAGATTTAATTTCTTGCCTTATTGATGCCAATGTGGTTTCATGTTGGTAGGTCTTCACTATCAAACATTGTCTTAATGACTCTATTTATTGGTACAAAGCTTGTCTGGTGGTGTTTAGAATGAAAAAGTGCATATTATTAACGGTTAAATAATGGTTAATTGCATAATATTTAGCTTATCATATGAGAATTAAGCCATTATGTTATAATTGCACTGTTATATGCTTTAATTGAAGAATCTGCTTAATTTTAGGGAATTAATGTTAATTTAGTACATTTATGAACTGTCGGTAAGTTGTAGGCTGTGAAATTCTTAAGTATCCGAATTTTCTAATATTTCGGATAGTTATGTTTAAATTACCGAACAGTTATGTTTAGAGAGAATATTTTATTATTTCCAGATGTACATGTGTCGAAACCAGAATGAATGTCTTAAGTGAATTTTCGGTGAGTTAACTGTAACTATCCGAAAATGTATCTGAGCATCGGATAGTTATACCTGTAACTTTTCGAAATGTTATTTTATATTTAAACTGCTGCTGACACGTGTCGAGATCTGGTAAATTTACTTAAGTTATAACTCGTTAAGTTAGCATAACTGTACGCGTTGAGTTACATGAATATACATTAAGGTAACGCGTTAGGTTAGTGGCTTATTTCTTTATTGCATGTATTTTATAGTTATTTTCCAAAATGCCACTGTAGCGGTTGCAGGAACAGACAGTTGGAAGGAAAAATCACGTTTGAACGTATCACGCAGGAATTCAATCGCGTAGGGAGAAAGAAATCATCGCCGTTGATCTGAAGGAAGGAAATCCAATCGATCATTCAAGCAGAAGCAGTTACTACTGAAGAAATATAAAAGAAAAGAAGAAAAAAAGAAGAAGTTGTGATCGATGGACGGCCAGTGTATACAGAGGAGGAGCACCAAACTTTCTGCAGACAGTATCGGCGATTCTCCGAAGTATCACACCAACCATCGTATCACCACCATAATCACCAATTATCGGAGGTCTGTGAGGATACTTGCCTGATGTTGGGTCGATTCTGAGCCAAATACAGTGCCTGACAACCACTGTGAGGAGTGATCGCGTCGCGGGAAGGGAAGCCATTTTCACCAAGCGCCGACTCATATTTCAACAGATCGTAAAGCTTTTAGCCCTGGCTTCGGGTTGATGTCTGTATGCTGAAGAGGAGATCATCTTGCAATTTTGGACTCGCGATTCTATAGGGAGAGGAGACAGAATTGTAAGTGGTTTAATTTTCAGTGGTGTAATCGCGTTGCAAGTAGTGTCGGAAGTATTTACTGTCAAGTGAGATTACTTTACATTTCACCTTTCGCCCATTTCCATGTTCATATCAAAAATAAAAATACCAAAAATAATTTATCTTTGTTTGTATGTTGTATTTGAGTGTTGTATTGTTTGTGTTATATCGTGATTAATGTTATTTGTATCAGTTTTATGATTGTTTTATGTTAGTTTTAATTTTACAGTTTACTGAAATTGGTTCGTACAAAAAACTTTAATGGTTACTATTTGAATCATCTGAATGTTAGTATTGCTTAATGATAAATCCAATGTTAACTAGCATTAAAAAGTTTAATTGATGTTATTTACAATCTGTGGAATCGCCCAATGGTTGGCCGAATTCCTCTGTAAACAGCAATATTATAAAGAAGAGACAGACTCGTGGAGTTAATTTAAGTCCACGAGGATAGTACGTTGAGTTAGCCATAACTCAACGAACTTAGTCCGTTGAGTTAACTGTAACTCAACGGAGTGCTTATTGAATATAAATTTGAATTGTTCACAATCAAACATTTCTTAAATTCGTTAGTAATTCCTTGTAAGATTGACTTGTACTTGCACACTGATACAATAGACACTGTGCACTTTCAGTTAAAGTACAAATTGGAATTAATACCTAAATTGTATTAAAGGTTGTTTGCTTACTTCTAAAAGAAAGAATAGACATAAAGATAAATTAACTAAGTAAAAATAGAAGTAACAAATCTAAGTTTTTCTAGTGTAGTGCTGGGAAAGCCAAACAGGTGGCTCACGATTTTTCTAAAAAGTGTGAGATTGACTACTTAGAGACCTTTTTTTTAATTGCTTGATTGGACTTTTTTCATATTTTTCTCTCTCTTGTTGTTTGTTACTCTTAGTCAGTTTGCCAACTTAATGTTAAGAATGCCTTCTTATATAATGATTTAAATGAGCAAGTCTTCATGGAGTAACCTCCTAGGTATGTTGCTTAGGGAAAGCCACGTGTATGTAGGTTGAACAAAGTCCTCTATGATATTAAACAAAGCCTTAAAGTCTGGTTTACTAAATTCAATAGTGTTATGTAGAGTGTTGGATTTAAAAGATGTCGTGTTGATCATTCTGTGTTCATTAAGAAGACTTCTCAAGGTACTGTCATTCTTATAGTTTATGTTGGTGATATGCTACTTACTAGTGATGATCAACAAAGTATTGATGATATAAAAAGATTCTTGAACCAACTTTTTGCCATAGGATTTGGACACTCCTTGATACTTCTTAGGAGTTGAATTTGCCTACTCAAATGGGCAACTATCTCTTTTACAATGAAAGTATGTACTAGACATGTTGAAAAAAATTGACCTTGAGGAATGCAAACCAGAGACAACTCTCATAGAGCAGAATCATTTCTTTCATGATGATACATCTTTATTGTTTGAAGACTTAGGGAAGTATAGATGCTTAGTGGGAAAACTTATATATTTGACTGTTATCTAACTAGATATTACATTTACAGTAAATCTCTTAAGTCAATTTATGCATATATCAAGGGTTGTTCATTGGCAAGACATTATCAGAGTTCTTGTTTATCTAAAGAAGGCTCTTAGAAAAAGCCTCCTCTACAAGAACCATGGTCACTTACGCATAGAAGCTTACTCAGATGTAGGGTATGCAGGAGATAGATTGGACAGAAAATCTACTTTAGACTACTATACTTATTTAGGAGGAAACTTGGTGACATGATACAACAAGAAGTAAAATGTTTTTTCAAAGTCAAGTGCAGAGACAGAATATAGGACTATGTCTCAAATTGTGTCTAAGATGATTTGATTAAAGACCTTACTCTATGAATTAGGAGTAGAAGTTTAAACTCTCATGCCTATATATTGTGACAATCAAACTGTCATTTATATTGTTAGTAATCTTACTTTTCATGAGAGAACAAAATATATTAAGGTTGATTGTCACTTTATTAGAGATAATGTGTTAAAAAAGGTTATCTCAACTCCTTTCACTTGTTCTATAGATTAGCTTGTAGATGTCTTCACCAAAGATCTTGGAAATGAGAATTTTGATGTTTTATATGCCAAGTTGGATATATTTAATATACATACTCCAACTTTAGGGAGAGTGTAAAATAGTATTTTCTTAGGATCACCTTTGTGTTATAGTGATCCATTATTCTTGTATATAAGTGTAAATCTATCATTTGTACATGATTAAGTAAATAACAAAATGGGGATTAGGGATTCAACTAATATAAACTAAGTATATTGAGTTTTTGTAACTAGGGGAACAACATAGTTTAGTCACAGCCTCTCATGTCATAACTTCCACCTTAGGTACAAATGTCTTTTTGATCTTACAAAATGACTCTTGAATTGTAAACTTTGGAGTCTTTTCACACCTCAAGTACTTTGATCTCTTTACCGGTATTTTCATATTATCTAACAGTAATTTTGTTGTGGTAGCTAATGGACAAACTTGCTTAGTTTTTGGTGAGGGAGTTGTTTAAGTTACCTTAGACGTATCTTTTGATTGTGTTTTATTTGTTCTAAACTTTTTCATCAATCTTCTTTCCTCTAGAGTTATAACTGAAGTCCTATATTGTACTGTAACCTTTTTTTCCTTTCATTGTATTTTTTTTAAACTTGTTGACAACGAGAAGGATTAGTTTGACTGTAAAATTAAACAAGGAGCATACATTCTCATCCAAGATAACATTCTCTGAGAATTGATGCATCTGGTGACAAGGTTTAAATCCTTTATTTTATGGCATTATCGACTTGAACATTCATCTCATGATAAGTTCCAGCAAACATTGTCATGAGTTTCCATTTCAAGTTTTGATTGTAAGTCTTACTAGTTGTGTAAGCATTATCATGTTACTTTTCGTCCATTATGTCTTGTGTGGAGTCATGTTCTTTTGATATTGTCTATTGTAATATTTGGGATCCTACTAGAGTCACATTTGTTAGTAGTTATCACTATTGAATTTGCCATCAAGACTCCAAAAGACAGAAGATACTTCTATTGTTGGCTTTGTTTCCAGTTCATTTGTCAAAGGTTGTGGTTCTGTAATCTCATCAATCACCATGCAATCTGCAATGAAGAACATAAAAGGGAACAATCATCTTGCTTGTTTTTCTGAATTTTATCAAAGTTCAAATGAGTCATAGAAGAAATTCTCCAATTGCTCCTTTCATTCCCAAGGTCAATTGTCAAAGATTGTAGCTCTCTAAATTCATTAATCACCCTGCAAAAGGCAATGAAGAACTCAGAAAGAGAACATTCACTGTGTTTGTTTCCAATAAATGTTGAATAAAATAGAATCTACCAGAACCAAGTGAGTCGTACTAAATCTCATGAAGGGAATCCCACTTCTCCTTGACAGACAAGTTAAGTCCTGCAGAAGCAATCTCAGGATCAAAGGCATTTGCCTTGACTGCACAGCCAAACGATCAGTATGGTGTGGACTTCTTATACCTGTTTATTGGAAGTTCAATGAGATGATCCTCTTGGCCTTGATCCAAGAGAGGCACAGAAACCTTTGAGTCACGAATGATAGTTGGCTAATGATCGGCATGACACACACTTCTTATCCCCCATTATTTATTATTATTCTTGAAGCAACCCCTGTTCTATTTATGGGGCGGGGACCCCCTCAACCCCCTATTTATTAGAAGTTCAATAAGAAGATCCTCATGGCCTTACAATCCAAGGAAGGAACAACAAGCTTTGAGCTACAAACAACAGTTATTTTATCATATTACTAACAAAATTCTCATGGTCCAAATCAATGATGGAGGACTTGCCACCTCTTGAAAAGGACTCCTCGATCCTCTCTACATGCGATCAATGCAGTCATGATAACAAAAATAGTACCAAAATATCTATTATTGATATTCTCTGCCGATTATATGCAGTATAATTATGATATGTTTCCTCTTTGTTTCTTATTATATGTCTAAACAATTTTTACTCACTTATACCAAAGAATCCTATTGCTATTTTGTTAGTTGAAAAATTGACATGTTGATAAAATTTTGACGCGTCATACTGATGTTGCTGGACTGAAAATGTAGCAAAGAAAATCTTCTTTCATTGACAAAATTAGCATGTTGGTATTGGTTTCAATATTGTGTTGGCAAGTTGAAAAGCAATACATATTAGTGAAATTTCACTTCTATGCTTGTTTCTTAAAATTCTTGGTAGATCACTAGCCCAAAAATAATTTGTTTGGCTTTATGAATAATTTGTTATGACAGCTTTGCTTTGTATTTGTTGGTTCATCCAGTATGTTACTCTTTCCTTTTCCTTATTTTGCTTTAGGTGGTTGGTACATGTATAAAACCTCTCAAGCTTAAATATTTGGTCTTAAATATCAGTTTTGATGATATTTATACTTTATTTGGCATTACATTCATTAGCCATCTTTATTATTTTGTTAGCATCCATGCCCAAACAAGACATGCCATTTTGTATCTAATCTTTTCACTTTCATCTTAGATTCTCATCTATTTGAATTTTCCAATGTGTAATCATCTTCTTATATGTATTTTTTAAAATTTTTGGCAGGTTTCAACTTTGGGGATCGTCTTTTATTATTTACTTTCTCACAATACAATTGGCGATCTTCTTGGTAGCATTTATTGAAATTCATACTAGTCCCTTTTGTCAAGTTTTTTCAACATGGAATTCCTTGTCAGCAGCTGATAATTTTGGTTTGTACTCTACACAAAATGACGATTGGTTTGATTGGGTACTCTTTGTACTAGGATAGCATCATACAATATAGTTAAATGCCTTGTGCTGTTTGAAATTTTTTCAATTTGATCTACGTTTCATAAATATCAATAGAAGCATTCGGCCTTGCATGAGATGATGGGAAGTTATAGAATGCAATAAATTTTGTTCCATCTATTTTTTGCTTGCTGTATCTGTTGTAGTGCAGAGTGGTTTAAGTTCTATCACTAATCATCTAGCCATGCCATTGGTACTAAAAATATTGATTGCTATTTTTTCTAAATAAGTTTCTTGGGGAAATCTTTCACAGTAGTAATATCTGGAAATCATTTTTATTGTCATGTTTCCTTAGGAATATTCACAAGTAATATGAGGCACATGGTGACAATTTTTTTATTGTCTTTGTACTCAAGGTTCCCATCTTAAGGTTCTGTGCTGCTTACTATTGCCTGCCGTTCAGCTTGTGGTGGGGATCAGCCATCCTTCATGGATCTTTTTTCCATTCTTCATTTGCAGCTGTGTTGGTCTTGTTGATTGGTCACTGACAAGCAATTTTTTAGGGCTTTTCCGGTAATTTTTTAGAATGAAATCAGTCACTGCTTTGCTATTTTATGCTTGTATCAGTCATTTTACTGTTTCTAGTCTATTATCCTTTTTTATTGACTGTGACTGTTTTTCTTGTGAAAGACACACTCATTACTTTATTGATCAATATAATAGAAAGAAAAAGAGGTGGTTGTATTTATGGCCTCAAAATGGTAAAAATAATGTGAAGACAATCCCTTAAGTCTTTACAAACATCTCTTTTTTTTTAATAAAATCTTAATCCAATATTATTCATTGGAGGATCCAAATCCAGAAAACAAAATAGGAATAAAGGACAAGGAAAAGAGAGGGAGAAGTCCAAATAGACAGGGGACTTTTGTATTGGCAGCAGCTGGGAAGTTTCCATTTGTCCAACAATATTTGTTTACGGATCCCCAAGGGGAGATCCTCAAGGTGCTCATAAACACGGTTAGGATTATAGAGACCCCTCTTAGCAAGCATGTCCACAACATGATTACTTTCATGAAAAATATGATGGAAGGAGTGTACATGGTTCAACATCTCACAAAGGTCCCACCAGAAAGGGGCAGTTTGGCTCATTGGACAGCTTCCATCATGGATGACTTTAAACGTGCTTAAAGAGTTAATTTCCACCTGAAGCCTCTCTAGCTCATAATTGGCATTCCTGTAGGTAGACAAGGCCTCAAAAATTAGCCTGGAGCTCAGCCAGGACAGGACTGGACTGGACAGATCAAAATTATTGTGAAAGGCAAGAATAAGGCTGCCAAACTCATCCCTAATAAACCACCCCCTTACCAATACCATTCTAGTTCACAGCTCCATCTGGGTTCAGTTTAAGGAGACCTTTGGGCATTTCCAGCTGATCTAGTGCACCATATGTTATGTGCCTCTTTCATCATGCTCTATGTGATTCATCGCTCATGTGTCAAGGGTTGCTGAGTGCTTCCTTGCTTCCCAATAGTTGGATCAATGTGAGAACAAGATGAATGACAATGTAGAATTGAGAATAAGAGATGGCTTGCCAGTGGCTTCCACCCAACGAATAGGGATGTTGTGGCAACCACCTAGACCAAAAGGGGAAAGTCCACCTTGGGATTGTCAACAAAATTCAGCTTGCCTTTTTCTCATTTTCGTATAAGCTATTTATATAGACTGACCTAGTTACAAACGTGATTGTGGTTATAAATGGGCACACACATGGATCTAGACCCATTGATTATTTTACTCATGCCACAACCATACAACACCATGGTACTACCCATCCATGACATCGTGGGGTGTGACACCACCCGCTTCTTGAGAATGGGCATCATCCTCAGCAACCAAGGAAGGCCAACACCGAGTAACCTCCTTATACCGCTCCTAAGTATCCTCTTTCGATGTGACATTTGACCATTGCACAAGCACATTAACGACTACTTGACCACATCGCTTCAAAAGGGAAGTACCTAATGGAAGAATGTTGGCTAACATTGTAATGTAATTCCACCCACAACAATCATTCGACCCACTCCTTCGGCTGTTGTGCATAAAAAGCCCTCAAATGTTGTTCACATATTTGTTGTCAATTTTAGTTTGATTGTTAGACTACATGGGATAGGTTGAGGAAAACTTGAATTGTGTACCAGCTTGCCTCATCAACTTTTGCTAAAAAGTGCTAAGGAAGATGGAATCTTAATTAGAAACAATTGTCATCGGGAAGCCATGTAATTTGACCACCTATTGGATGAACCCCTTAGTGATAGAAGCGGTGGTGTATAGATGTTGTAGACCTAGAAATGCCATACTTTGACAATCGATCCACTACCACCAAAATAATCATCCACCCTTTGCTCTAGGGTAGTCTATCAATAAAATCCATAGATATTTCTTGCAAAACATGTTGTGGAATTGGTAAGGGACTAAGGAGGCCAATAGGCTGGATTTTTTTGTTTTAGTGCGTTGACACACTTCACATTCATGAATAAACCACTTGATATCTTGCTTCATTTGAAAAATTTTCTAATATGTTGATAGGTCCTATTGAAGCCATCACGTCCCCTTACTAGAAGGCTATGAAATTCCATTAACAATTGGTGTTGAAGTAGAGAATGCACATTGATCATCAAATGACTCTTATAGTAAAGCAACCCCTATTTACAGTAATACTTGTTGAAGGTGTGTTCATTCCATTGTTATAGTAACTTTTGGAACTCCTCATAACCCTTTCGTACATCTTGAAGCCACCCTAGCTTGAGCATGGATATCGCATTTAGTTTTGCCATTGTCAGCTCCCCTTCTTCCTCACCACCACCTTATTATGACAAGCATTGGCGATGTTGTTGTTGGCCCCCTTCTTATACTCTACATCAAAGTTATAAACCATAAACTTGGCAAGCCATTTATGTTGTGCATCAATGTGCACATGTTGGCACAATATGTGTTGAATGCTCCTGTAATCTATTTGGATGATAAGTTTCTACCCTAATAGATAAGGCATCCACTTTTGAATAACCATTGTGATTGCTTGCAACTCCTTGTATGCCAATAAAGTCTATCCTTTGAAAGCTTGGTTGAGGTAGGCAATGGGATGCCCCTCTTGCATCAAGATAGCTCCCATGTCCCATTTGAAAGTGTCCATCTCAATCTCAAACATCTTAGTGAAATCAGGTAGTAAGAATGATGTCATAACAAGAGCATGCTTGAAAGCATCGAATGCATCTTGTGCTTCCTTGTTTCACCTAAAATTGTCTTTCTTGAACAAGGTGGTAAGAGGGGTAGCAATAATACCATACTTTGTGAAAAATCGTTGATAATATTTGGTGAGGCCTAGGAAGGACCATAAAGCCTTGATGGTCGTCAACTCTAACCACTCTTTGATGTTTTGAATCTTCTCCTCTTGCATCCATACTTGCCTGTCTCCCACAATGTGTCCAAGATACTCGACACAATCTATAGTAAAGCAACGTTTTGAAGCTTTAGCAAATAGTTGATGTTATCGAAGAGTGTTGAGTGTTTACCGTAAATGTTACTGATGGTTGAACCAATTCTCATTGTAGACAAGGATGCCATCAAAGAATACCAACATCGTTCGTTGTAATAGTGGCTTGAATATCTCATTCATCACAGACTGAAATGTTGACGACACATTGGTGAATTCAAAGGGTATCATGAGAAATTCGTAATGCCTTTCATGAGTACGAAATGTTGTCTTCTCCACATCTTGTTCCTAAACACTAATTTGATGATAACACAACCGAAGGTTGAGTTTAGAAAATACTCTTGTAGGGTGCAACTCATCTAACAGTTCCTTAATGATAGGCATCAGAAACCTATCTTTAATAGTATGCTGGTTGAGGTGGCGGAAATCGATGTAGAATCTCCAACTTCCATCCTTCATGCGAACAAGTAACACTAGGGTTGAATGTGGGCTACAACTTGGCTGAATAATGCTAGATTTGAGAAATTCCTTCACTTGCCTTTCTATCTCATCTTTTTGAAAGTGGAGGTAATGGTATGATGCCACTGTGATTGTCTTGGATTTGTTCACCAAAGGAATTCGATGGTTTGCTTGCCCATAATGGTGGCAAACATGTCAGCTTTTGAAATACAATGTCAAACTTTTGGAGAAGTCGATCAATGTCTCGTTGTTGCACCTCCAACTACTTGTGGCCCTGTTGAGGTGCTTGGATGGTCTGAACTATGAACAATATCACCACATTAAATGTCAATGACCACTCCTTAGCCATACTACTAGCTGATGTCTTCCTAATGTTTGCTGTTTGAAGGCCTTGCAGTTGCATTGGCTGACCATTACATATGAAGAACATCCTCTTGTTAGCATAGTCCTATTGAGTAATTCCCTCCAGTCTCCAACCACTTTTCCCCCATTATCATATCATATAGGCTAATGCACATTAAGTTGACATCTACCACAATTTTATACCCTTGACATTCAAGTTCTACTCTTGTACATTGCCCATCGATCTTTAGAAAATGTTTCCTTGCCACTCTCACCATGAATGACTTCCACAACTCCCCTACATTATCATGTTCAAGTATCTTGGGATTTAAAAAATTATGAGTGCCTCCTGTGTCCACCATCACCAACACCCTCTTGCCACAAACCATGCCCTAAAATCGTATAGTGCTCAAATCAACTTCTCTTGCAATGATGTGAAGAGAGATTCTAGGTTGCCGATTTCTTGTTGTTTTCATTGTCACTTCCTCTTGGTTTTTCCCTTCCCCAACATCCACTAGCAAATATAGTGTCTTCACCTTGCATTTGTGATTGGGAGTGTAGCGCTCATCGCAATAATAGCATAAATTCTTTGTTTGCCACTCAATGTGCTCCTTCATCTTCATGGGTGAGAAAAACTTCACCTACTACTCTCCCTTTTTTGCCATAGAAGTTACCTTTAGAACCTCACACCACCCTTGCCATCGAGTCATTTCATTGCTTCTAAACTCTTTCTTGAGGATCACCTTTTGATGGTTCCATTCGTCCTCCTACACTTAGGTCTTAAACATTGCTTTCGACAAATTCATCAGCCACACTACTTGAACCTCCACTTGAATTTCCTCCTTCAACCCCCTAACAAAAATTATGGAGGCATCATAGTCAGACATATGAGGGATTCAAAAGAGAAGTTGTTCGATATTCTTTTAATACTCTTGAACTGTATTAACTTGTCACAACCTCATTATTTGTGCAATGGCTCCTCCACCTCCTTAAATGCAAAACAATCCAATAGATCATCGTGAAACTCCTCCCATGAGCTTTGTGATTGCCTTACTTTGTAATGACTGAACCATTGGCAAGCCTCATCCTTGAGATGTAATACTGCATTTTGAACCTTCTACATTGGAGGTATATCATAGAAGAAGAAAAACCTCTCGACATGTTGGAGTCAGATCTCTACACTTCCCTCACCTTGGAATGTTAAAAAACTCAATTTGATTGTAGATTTGTTAATAGGTTGTTGCTGCCATTCCTGTTCAATTCACCTTGAACAAACTCCTCGTTCCCATGCCCTCCTTTGTGTCATCGATACTTTGGATCTTGCATCGCATCATTGATATCTTTGATTACAGCACACGTCTCCCATTGAAATCATAAGAAGAGATAACACATTTTGTCCATTGATGTCTGTTAGTGTTTATGTTCTTTGTCATATGGAAGATCCATTTAAGCTAAATGGATCCTCCTCTTGTCTAGGGTATTTATACCTTTGTTATCTCTTTTTTTCATTTAATGAAAAACTAGTTTGTACATGGTATCAGTAGCTTAGGTTAACCTCCTACTACCACCCCACCCTCTTCCTTTTCCAACTATCGTTTGCCGTTGCTGCCTGCCACTATCATCTGTCGCTACCGTCACCTGTACCTTTTCTTTTTCTCACGGTTGGCGCTGTCCACCACCGGTCTTGTCGCGGTCGTCCTCGTGTGGTGATCAGTTGGTCGTCCTTTGTGGCTCCTTTGACCACGATGAGATCTTTCGTCATGCCTTTTTTTTTTTTCTAACAAGTTTCTTCCACGGTACCCGGTCCGGTCACGAGTTTCTTCCGCCGTGCTCTTCCGATGGTCTTCATAGTTTTATACCCTGTCTTGTTTTTTCTCTTCCTCTGCCAGTACGCCCGTCTGGTTCCGCAGCCTATTGTCTGCGACTTCCTCCTGTCCTTTGCAATTTTCAAATTACTGGCTTGGCTAGTTGACATTACGCCCTCCATCGCAGTTTAGCCGAGCAGTCTCAACCCTGTTCCATCGAGTCACCTGTCCTAGCTGTCTGCTGTTAGGCAGTGTGTCACGACAGTCGCCCTTGCTTGCTATTTTTCAGTCTGCTGGTTCCCTTGCACTTGTGTTTTCTTTTTTGATTTACACCGTCTATGGTGACGCGAGATCTCCTCCTTACCAAGTTCATCGACATTTCTGAAAGACTCAATGACAACAACTATGTGCATTGGGCTCAAAGCTTTGAGACTGTGGTGATGGCACACCCACCACAAGCGTCGCCATCTCCTTTTCCGGCCTCCTAATGACAAGGATGCTATTTATGAGGATTGGTTGGTAGATAACTCTACCATTGTGTCTTGGATGTTGTTTAGCATAGAATCCTTTGTTGCTTGAGGAGTTTTCATGTTACGTCCTGCCAAGCATATATGGGACAATCTCCGTTGTATCTATGGTCATCAAAATAACATCTCCAAGGTTTTTTAGATCAATGAACAACTGTTTCAAGCCAAACAGGGCGATCATACTTGCCAGGAGCACTACACTTATATCCGTGGACTTATTAATGAGCTCAATCTTTATTAGCCTCTTATTGACCTGACTACCTTCGTTCGTCATCGTGAGGAGTTAGTTGTTGCTGCCTATCTGACCAGCCTCTACCTTACTATTGCCTTCCAAATCCGTAACTCCATTTTAGGTGGTGACAATCTGTTAAATTTGAATGAGACATTTTCTTGTGCTCTTCGGGTCTCCACTCTGTCCATGTTGTCTACTCCTGTTTTTGATCAGTTTGCTTTTGTTGTTGGGGGAGGCCGTGGCTCCAGCTCCAGTTGAGGGGTGGGTAGATGGTTCACTACTTGATAACGTCCCAAGTGTCAATGGTGTGGCAAACTGGAACACAGGTTTGAAAAGTGTTAGGACAAATTCGACAAGCTGCCTGTCGCTCATCTCACTACTGAGGCCTCTAACATTGAGCCCCCACTTATATCTAGTCTTACTGTCACTATCTCGCGGGATGACTATAATCGTCTCACTCAGACTTGTGACATCGAATCCATTGCTTTGTGGGCCCAAACATCCACTTCTTCAAGTATCTCCTCTACTTTATTGTTGAAATTAAGAATCAATTTTCTACTTGTCCCAAGATCTTACGTACTGATAATGTTCTTGAATTTTTCTAGCATAATTTTCAGGAAGTGTGTTTCTCTCTTGGGATTGTTTACCAAACCTCGTGTTCTTATACCTTTTCTCAAAATGAGGTTGTTGAGCGCAAGCATCGTCATGCACTCAATGTTGTCTGCATTCTAAAGCTTCATATGCATGTTTCCAAATACTTGTAGGTTGATGTTGTTCTCACCGCTGCCTATCTTATAAATCGCATGCTTTCTACTCTATTGGGCGGTGCCATTCCTCTCTACCATCTCTTCTCTACATCAGACCTCTTTCCTGTTTCTCCATGTGTTTTTGGTTGTGTTGCGTTTGTCTAGGACTTGTCACTCAATTTGGATAAACTATCTCCTCGTATCATCAAGTGTTTTTTTTGTTGACTACTTCCACACTTAAAAGGGGTATCGTGTTTTTCACCCTCCCTCTTGTTGGTACTTTGTCTCTTTGGATGTCACTTTTTTTGAGGACAAGTCCTACTTTTCCTCTAGTACTTCAGATTCCCCTCTTATGGAGTAGATTCCTCTTCCTCTTTCTGCGTCTATCGAGCTTGATCATATCTTTCATTTTGATGAGCTGTCTGTGCCCAATGTCCTTGTGCCACCTTCCTTGCAGGTTTATCATCATCAGATACCCCTGCTTTCAATTGCTCTCAACCTCTCCTCAGCCTTCGCCTGCGAGTCCTCACTCACTATCTCTAGCGACTTACCTATTACCCTTTGAAAATGTACTTGCTCTTGTACTCTATATCTCCTTTCTAATGCTACTTCTTATGCTTACCTCAATGACACCTTTTGCAGTCTTGCATTTTCCATTGCCATTGAGTCTTTACCTAGGGATCATCATGAGACACTTCAGTTCCCTCACTGGAAGGTCGCTATGGATGAGGAGATGGAGGCTTTACTCTCTCGAGACATATGAGATCTTGTTTCGTGTCCTAGCAGGGCTAACATTGTTTCCTGCCGATGGGTCTACACTATCAAGTAACATCCTGATGGTAGTGTGACATGCTATAAGACTCGCCTTGTTGCTCGTGGCTTCTCCCAGGAGATTGGCTTCGATTACATCGAGATGTTTTCTCCAGTGGCACATCTTAATTCTATTTGTGTTCTCATATCCTTGGCTATCAATCAGTCTTAGACTGTTTCTCAACTAGATGTCAAAAATGTCTTTCTGTATAGTGATCTTGAGGAGCAGGTCTTCATAGAGCAACCTCCCGAATATGTTACTCAAGGGGAGTCTGATGTATGCTTACTTAACAAGGTTATCTATGGTTTGAAACAAAACCCCAAGGCGTGGTTTGACAGGTTTAGCAATATGATGTGGAGTAATGGGTTTGACAGTTGTCGAGTTGACTCATTATTTTTTATCAAAAAGACCACACAAGACATGATTATTTTGGTAATATATGTTGATGATATGCTTTTCACAGGAGATGATGTACAAGGCATTGAAGACACAAAGCATTTCCTTTTGTTTCACTTTACTACCAAATATATGGGTAAACCCCGATAGTTTCTAGGTATAGAGTTTGTTTACTCTAAGAGTTCTCTCTCTCTGTCCCAAAGGACATATGTTCTTGACTTACTCAAAGAGACAAGACTTAAAGGGTGTAAACCTAAGAGCACTCCCATTGAGCAGGATCATCTGTTCTGGTAAGATGACTCTCCATCTTACGAAGACCTAGCGAGATATAGAAGACTTGTGGAAAATCTAATCTATCTCACAAATACTAGGCCAAACATCACCTTTGTTGTCAATCTCCTCAATTAGTTCATGCATGATCCTAAGGCCATTCATTGGCAAGATGTGATACGAGTTCTCGTTTATCTTAAGAAGACACTAGGAAAGAGACTTCTATACAAGAAGCATGGTCACCTTCAGGTTGAAGGTTATTTAGATGCTAGACATGTAGGTGACAAAGCAACTAAGAAGTTAACCTCTGGTTTTTGCACCTATGTTGGAGGAAATCTAGTTATGTGGAGAAGCAAAAATCAAAATGTAGTTTCTAAGTCTAGTGCAAAAGTTGAATATAGGGTCATGTTCTAAACTACCTTTGAGTTGATTTGGCTCAAGGCTTTACTCAAAGAGTTTGGTGTTGAAGTTCACTCTCCAATGCTTATGTTTTGTGACAACTAAGCTACTATCCATAATGTCAGCAACCACACTTTTCATAAGAGAACTAAATATATTGAAGTAGATTGTCATTTCATTAGAGATAGTGTGCTCAAGCGAGTCATTTCTACACCCTTCACTCGCTCTGAAGATTAAGTAGCTGACATTTTCACTAAAGAAGTTAGAGTTGGGTTGTTTAATAAACTATGTAATAAGTTGAGCATGTTTGATGCGTATGCTTCAACTTGAGGGGAGTATTAGTGTTTATATTTTTTGTAATATGAAAGATCTATTTAAGTTAAATGGATCATTCTCTTATCTAGGGTATTTATACCTTTGTTATCTCTTCTTTTCATTTAATGGAAAACTAGTTTGTATAATGTCAACTTCGTACCCTCTAGATTCAATTATAGGCTCTGATACTGAGGTGTTACATGCCTCTTTTGCCATGCCCTGTGTGATCCATCGCCCATCGCTCGTGTGTTGAGGGTCATTGAGTGCTCCATTGCTTCTCAATTGTTGGATCAATGAGAGAACAAGATGGATGACAAAGTGGAAATGAGAATAAGAGATGGCTTGTTGGTGGCTTCCACCTGACGAAGAGGGATTTGGTGGCAACCACCCAAACCAAAAGGGGAAAATCCACCTTGGGATTGTCACTAGAATTCAGCCTGCCTTTTTCTCATTTTTGTATAAGCTATTTATACAGTCTGACCATGGTTACAAACAGGCACACACATGGGTCCAAAGCTGCTTGATTATTCTACTCATGCCACAACCATATGACAACTTGACACTAGCCATCCATGACACCGTGGGAAGTGACACCATAGGCCTGCTAGGAGCAAGGGAATTAAAACCTAGTTCAGTTAGTAAGTCAATTTCATCAGATTTGCACCGCATCTTGTTGAAGGTGCAAGTGAATATTCATAGATTCTCCTCAATATGACTAGGGATTCTATCAAAAGAGCCTTTTTGCTTGTCATAGATTACAGCACAATGCCCCTTCCAGCATTCCTAGAGAGTACAAGCAATAAGATATTTGATAGTATTGGTGGAAAGCTTCTTGCTGCAAGCAAATAAAACCTTCATGATGAATTGGTGCCAATGATTTTGGTCCCTAATGTGAATATGCAACTTCCAATTGATCCAAATTCTACAAAGGGAGGCCCACTCTCCTTTGAAATAAAGATGGTGGGAGGAATTAGTTTGGGACGAGATGTGGCAGCACTTGCAATGCAATGCCAAGTGGAAGCCCCTCCTCTGAGCATTAGTTTCAGTAGGTAAAATAGAATGTAAAAGCCTCTATAAAAAGAAGGAAACTTTGGAAGTGATGACTTTATTCCATAGTCCTCTCCCCCATCCAACCATGTGACGTCTTTTATGAGTCATCTCCCAAGTGATCTTGAAAGTAAGGTCACCTGAAGAGGTCCAAATCCACCTGCAAATATTCTCTCTGTCCGAAACCAAGTGAAGCCTGTCTAGAATTTCTTGAGTCACACTGATCAGCAGCTTAAGAGTATTAAGGTTGCATTGAACAACAGCAACATCTGCAACAAATAAGCCCTCAAAACTAGGCCTAGGAGTAAAGGTGTCAATAAGAACATTGGAAAGACCCCACCAGTCCCTCCAGAAGTGTATATCTCCCTTTCTACCCATCCATCTGGCAGAGTGAGTGATGTGATTTGAAGCCACATTCATATATCCATAAGGAAGCCCATACTTTTGTAACATCAAATCAGACTATAGAGTCGTGCACTGGATTATCCACCAAGCCATCTTCATCTTGAGGGACAGTAGGACTTCACATAAGTCCTGGATGCCCAGACTGCCCTCCTCAATTGGTTTAGTAACATATGAACACTTTCAACTAGTGAGTTTTTCTCAACCCAAGGAAGTTGGAAAAAATGGATTATAATCTATCCATAATGCCCATCAGAATGTCAAAAACACTCGTAAGGTGAATAGGTAAGTTGGAAAGGATGTGCTTCAACAAGGTGATTTGGGCTCTTGAGGAGAGCAATTTGCTTTTCCAACTAGCCAGCTTATTTTAGACTTTTTGCACTAGATCCTTAAAGAAAATGGTTTTGGCCCTCTTAAAAATAGGGCACCCCAGATATCGAAAGGGAAAATCACCCTGCTGAAAGCCAGTGACAGTGTTGATCATCTCCTCTCTCATAGGGGAGAGACACCAAGGGGCAATAAAAAACTTTTAGCCTTATTCACTTTTTGACTAGTGAAGTATTGATAGTCTTGCATCAGGTGCATAATCTCCTTTGACCCTTTTTTCTTACCATTGATGAAAAAAATGGCATCATTAGCATAAAGAAGTGGGATATCGGGGGGAGCTTGCTGCCACAGTTGAAGGGATCAATCTAATAACTAGTGACTGGGTTATGTAATCCATGATCGAGGAGCTCTTCAATAATGATGAAAAGATAGGGTGAGAGCGGATCCCCTTGTCTGAGAACCCTAGAGGCCTTGAAAAAGCCTGTGAATTGAACCTACTAAATAGAAGCCCATTCCAGCCTATCATAGGCTTTTTCCATGTTTAGATTAAGAATGATATTGGCCCTATGGTGACCCTTCTCAATATGTTGCGCCATCTTCAAGGTAAGAGAGACATTATCAAAGATATTCCTATCCTTAACAAAGGCCCTTTGTGATAAGGAAATCATCTTGTGGATAAAACTAGCCAATCTCTTAGTAAGGATCTTAGAAATTATCTTGTATCTAACACTGCACAAGCTAGTAGGTTTAGGGTCCTTAAAGTTCATAGGACTATCAGCTTTGGGAATTAAGGAAAGAAAGGTGGCCTTCCAAGATATATCAAGTCTTCCTTCCCAAAAGAAGCATTGAACAGCTCCAACAACATCTTTATTAATGATATCCCAGCAACCCTGAAAACATTAAGCAGGGAAACCGTCAAGCTTAGGGGCATGGTCTTTGCCAATGGAAAAAACTGCATCCTTAACTTCATCATAATCAGGAATGTGGAAGAAATCATCATTGTCCTCTACATCTAAAGCTGTAGGGATATTTTGCATAAGAGAATCAACCACCAGAGATCCTCCAGAAGTCAGCAGCTCATTAAAAAGTTCTTTCCCCTTGTGCAACACTTCCTCCACTAACTTAAGCTGTAAATTAGTCTGTAAGGCACCCACCCAGTTTGTACTCCAACATCGACTAATGATTTCATGGAAAGGGTTCCAGTCACCTTCAGCAAGCCATTCGATCTTAGGCTTTTTGGGTGAGAAAGGCAGCTTTTTGCTGGTTTCTTTTAATCAGAGCATTCCTGAGGTGGTTCAGGCAATCGACAACCTCCTTATCAGCACCTTCCTGCAGTTGAACCTCTAAGATACTGATTTCCTACATAAGGCATTCCTGATCATTGTCAATATGCCCAAAAAACCTCTCTATTCTAGCGGAGACAAGTTTTCAGGACTGCCAACTTCATGTTCAGGCCTGCCATGGGACTGGGGGCATCCACAGTAGCCCAAGAATTAGCAACCACTGTCTTGAAGTCTTTGTGAAGAGCCCACATTCTTTGAAAGCAAAAGATGGAGGGACCAAACCACTTGTTAGACTCTTGTGTGATCAGCATAGGGGAGTGATTTGATGACCCACACAGTTTGTAATCAACCATGGCTTTCCACTGTCCTTTGTCCAGATTATGAACTAGCACCCTGTCAAGCTTCTTATATTGCCTCCATTTCCCTCTCTGGTTATTGCACCAAGAGAGGTGGTCTCCCAAACCCAGATCACAGATCAAGGTATTGAAGTCTCTAATAGCAGCAAAGTTTAATCCACCTTGGCTAATCACATCATTGTGGCTCCTCACAACATTAAAGTCGTCAGCTAGCACCCAAAAGGAATTAATCAAGTTTCCACCAATCCACTTCAAATCAGACCATAAATTTCTCCTTAAACTGACACCACAGGAGTCATACACAGCAGTAAACACAAAATTACCTTTGCTGGAGTGCGAAATCCAGTAGCTAGTCATTTGGGAGGAGTCTTCAATATGGTGCATGGTAATGCTATCAGACTAAAATAATTAGATTTTCCCATCAGCAAGGTGAGGGTGCCAATTTGGAAGACGGATAAAATGAGCAATATCAGGGCCTTGGTCAACAGCAATGAAAGGTTCAAGAATCACAACTAATTGGGCTTTATTGTGATAAATGAGATCCTTCAGAAGAATTTTAGGGGCAATGTTACCCAGGCCCTTACAATTCCAGGTTATGATCTTCATATTGAAGAAAAGGAAATGATGTGGATCAAAATTAGGATTCTGGACAAGAGATTTCCAGCCTCTAAGAGGGTAGAATTTCCTCCTCATATATGTCTTCTGTCTAGGAGGGCTAAGACTAGTGCTGGCAGCAATGGTTGGCTTATTCTCAGAGTCCTTCCTATTAGCATTGGGCATTGTTGAGTCACTGACTGGGGCTTCCTTACTACCATCAATCACTGGCTCATCCATAGACGCTATCTCATCTTTAGAGTCCTCCTCCACCATGTCGGTCCATTTGACCTTAGGGGGGGGAAGATGAATATTTGTTTTGTGTGTTAGCACCAAACATCTGATTGTCTAAATGCTTGTCATCTACAATAATCACAGCTTGACTAACAATATGCTTCTCCTTGTCAACTTCCCTTTTTTTTTGGGGGGGGGGGGTGGTGTGGAAAGATAATTTGTTATGGGATTCAGCCTCTGAAGTTTGGTTGTCCAATTGCTCAGAAGCAATAAGATTGTCAGGCCGGCTATCCAGCAGCTGTTCAGTAGGCTCTTTATTGTTAGGAGCACTTCCTTTAGTTTCATCAGGATCTGAGGACGCCAGGGGGTGCTGATTCTCAAGGTGTTGAGCTGACTCAGTCCTTTTATTTTTCCTTCTACATCTGACCTACATCAGGCCTTCAGAATCTTGCCTCCGTCTGTCATTATTCAGAGGAGGCTCCTTAACCATTGGAGGTGGGATTGAAAGGTCTTTTTGATCCTTCCAGCAAGCTTCCTTTAACCGGCCAATTTTGAAATAATTAGAACAGAACTGAGGTTCTCGAAGTTCATACTCTACAAGCTATTTGATCAGTTCATTGTCATTCCTAATGTTTGATCGGTTCATTGCCATATACAAAATCTCATTTCAAATTTCCATAAACATTTTTTACCAATAACATCATTTTTATTTCCTAGATTTTTCTAATTTTTCCACATCATTATCTGAATAAAGGATTTTAAACTTATATATGAGTTAGAATTTGTATCTGGAATGAATGTGTTGTATTACTTATACAAGCAAAAAAGCTTGAATCTTTTCAAATTTATTGGTTTTAACTTATCATTCAAGATGACTTACAAGTGTATGTTTGACAGTTCTGTTATATGTGCACATTGCATTTTATGTTGACCTTCTGTTTCTGTGTTTTTGGCATGGCAACATCTTTATTGGTTGTAAAGGTGGTGGAAGCCTTTGTTGCTGTATTCATCCTTCAACATTATTGTGCTTTATCTATATCAGCTTCCGGTTGAATTCCCAAAGATTGTCATGACTATTGCTGACTTTATTGGCTTATTCAAGATATCCACAACTTCTGAGTGGCCAGAAATCACATCTATCATCACGCTCTTGCTTTTCTTTTACATGGTATGCAAATGACATATATCTATTATGGAAGTCAATTATTACTATTTTTATATTTATCTATTTTCTGAATTGTGTTATGAGCTCCGTCATTAATTATCCTACTGGATTATTGACATAGATCTTTTGGATGAATTAGAAGTATATCAATCCTTGCTGTGGTAAAATTTTCCAAGATGAAGGAATACTGCAAGGCGTTTTCTGTTGTTTTTGTACAAGCCCTCAATGGAAAGTTTTCACCTGAGCTATGTGGCCAGATACTTGGGTAGATTCTGTGCCATCCTTGGAGAATACATTTTTATATGTTACTGACACCTTGCTCGCCTCTCAGGACGAGATCATTAGGGGAGATCATAGAACTTGTAGCAATAGGAAATGTGAACGGTGTGGATGCACTAATCTTGCTTTTGGCTTTTGGATACTAAGGATTTGTTGTACATGGGAGAATCTTATTGTTTAATAAAATTCTGCAAATTCCTTTTCAAATGTGTGAAGAATGCCACTATTGTAACAACTTTCCAAAAGGATATTTTCAATTGCCCAGACTTGAACCTGTGTCTCTTGAGTGAGAGACGGGTATCCTAACCACCTAGTCTACTATGGATTCTTGTTGCACCAAGTGGGGATAAAATGAAAGAAAATTGTCTTCAATGATTTAATCATGTTCATAGAAGGGTTCTAGATGTACTTGCTGGAAAATGATAAATAATAAATTTAGCTGAAATTAAAAGGAACAGACAGACCATTATTTGGTTAGAAATAGTAAAAAGATTTAAAATTACATAATATAATGGAAACTTTGGTAACGTATAAAAATAATTGGAAAAAAGGTTTCATGTTGCCAACATGTAATGGATCAAGGCATTGATTGATTGATCACTGTTGTTATTGATTACATAGCCTATGAGCTTAGATAGGAGCATCCTTTTTCTCTTTACCTTTTTTGGATTTCTTTCACCATAATTTTGGCTGGTTCTTTTTTTTTATGACAGTCAACTTCTGTTAAGTGTGACTTGGAAGAAATGGAATATATAATGTCTATGCAAGGTAGTAACTTAGCAGAGCAGCTTATACCTTCAAATCATTCTTCTTTCATATGGGAATTGAGGTAGTTTATCCTTCTTACACAAGCATTATTTATATTTCACAAAGAATAATATCGATTTGCTATAAAAATTCTTATTGCAATTGCCTTTTTTCCCAATAATTCATTTTTGCTTAGAATAATCTGCTGAACCAGAAGAGTAGCTTGTATATGAAGTACATAAGCCTGTAGTAACTCAGTAATACTGCATGTAAATATATTTGGAGATTATGTGAATATATGATGTTAACAATTGGAGTATTAACACTGCACTGAGTAGTTTGGTGAAACGTAATTTCAAACTGTGTCTAATTTAATACTGCAATAGTTCAATATATTCCTTTTTTGTTGCCACTTAAAAAAATTTAATACTGCAATAGTAACTTTTAGCTTTTTCATTTTCTATGACTTTAACATCCTCACTTTCAAATTGGTTTTGATAATCATTTTTGAAGGTTTTCCATTTTTAACAAAATAATAATATTTTGCACTCACTTTCAGATCTGGAGTGAGGCATACCAATGTGTTACCGAGGGGAACAGTTTTTCATAACTTCAGTATCAACTTTTTCACTTATGGTTTTCCAGTAAGTTTGTTTAGAAGATTGCCATGAAATTTTTTAAAATTCTTCTCGATATGCTTCTATTCTGCTGTATCTTATATCCTTTAAGATGTAGTCGCATGGGCTTATGAGTTATGAGATTCAAACTTCATATTTTATGCAATACTTTTTGCCCTTATCTATCGTTTCTTGGAGAAACAAGATTGTCGAGGGAAAGAAGATTAACATTACAGAAATGCAGACATGTCTAACTCAAATCTAATTTGTTGTGAGTGGAGAGGTCATTCTTTTATATATGTGTGTATTTCTTTTTACTTTCTAATGTTGACTAGCTTGAGTTATTCCAACACTTTCTGTTATTTATGACCTTTTTTAGGCCCTATAAAAGTCCTTTGTTTTAGATTAGGCAGACACATGAAGACTTAGGCTTAGAAGATCATTATTGTCTTTGATTCCATGCAGATATTTGAGACATCTAACTCAAAATTAATTGGTTGTCTTTTTCTCACTTTCTAGTTTAGGGTTATTTTAACATTTTCCTTGTAGCTTTTTAGTCTCTATGAATATCCTTATTTTTGGATCAGGCTGATAAGTGAAGATTAAGTCTAGAAGAGCATTATTGGTTTAGGTATCATGTAAAAATGTAGAGGCATTTAAATTAAAACTGATTTGTTGTTAGTGAAGAGTTTATACCTTTATATATATCTGCAAGTGTTCTCATTTTTTTTAGTCAAAAACCCCTAATCTATTCATGGGGTGAGGACCCACAAAACCTGAGCAAGGACAACATGAGAGGGACTAGGCTAGGACTTCACAAGAGGAAAAACAAAGATAAACACACAACCAGAAATCTAATTAAGTCATCCTACAGCAAGGGAAGCTTCATTTGTCAAGTAAAACTTGGCTTTTGGTCTCCCTTGGAAGGTCTTCAAAATCATTGAAGTTGACCTTTTGGTGGAGTTTTAGACCTTCACTAGCTAAACTATTTAAGAGTTGAAATTCTAGTCTTTTGTTCTTCCCATGGGAGTTGAAATTTTGCTCCCATTGCTTCAAAGTTGGTCACCTTTTTGGGAAATGCCAAAATGTCAAGAAGGTGCTGGAACTTGACTAGAAGGATGGCTCCATTTCTAAAGGAGTTCACAAGGTCAAGCAATCGATCCCCCACCAACTTTATTTGGTCCTGGGTGAAGCACAAGTAGAAATCCAAGAATGGTGACTCTATTTGATCCTTAGAGTGCCAAGTGGTGATGGAGCAGCCAATCATTACCCAATCTAATGAAGAGGAAGTGGTGGAGGAGAATGCCCCCTTGTCCCTCCTAAAGAATGCTTGTAGCTTTGACATTACTCCTAACCTTGAATTGACTGTAGTTAGTGACTCGACGTTGGAGACTGATTCCCTTGTCTTACTAGAGTAAGAAGATCATCATTTTAAGAAGAAGGATGCTCATTAGTGAAGGGACACTCCTCTAGAAGATGCTTCTACCCCTTAGGAGCGAATAGGGGCCCTTCGACAAGGCCAACCATACAAATGAACTAGAAGTGGTTTAAACCTGCAAGAGTCCATCTCCCTAATTGGTTTTGCCCACTTAGCCATCTTTGATTATGAAGATCATCATTTGGAACTACCATGGCCTTGACAATAAGGCCACTCAAGTTTTTCTTAGAAATCTCATTGCTTAGAAAAAAGACCTCAGTGGCAATGATCATGGAGCCTTTTATATCACTTGATAAAGGCTAAGACATTATTGAATTCATTCACCTTCCAAATTGGATTTACAACAATTCTTCCAAAAAGATTTGGATTTTTTGGTCTAATTGGATCTAGTTTCATCATGAAGAGCACAAGGAGCAAATCATTGTGGGGTGGCTCTCTAACCTTGAAGGAGGTTCTCCCATACTCTTTGCAATAGTTTATGCCTCTTGTCATGAGACTACCAAGTAGGAGTTGTGAGATCTAATTGGATCTAGTTTCATCATGAAGAGCATAAGGAGCAAATCATTATGGGGTGGCTCTCTAACCTTGAAGGAGGTTCTCCCATACTCTTTGCAATAGTTTATGCCTCTTGTCATGAGACTACCAAGTAGGAGTTGTGAGATGATCTTTGTAGCACTTACAATTGTTTTCCAAATACTTAGTGGATTGTTAGGGGAGATTTCAACTCAATTTGATGTTCGGATGAAGTGGTCAGTTATAGAGGACAACCCATAGGAGGTTCCAAAGATTTCAATGATTTGATTGCTGACATTGGTCCTTCAGATTCTCTACACATAGGAGATGCTCTCTCTTTATGCAACAATTGGAAGGGATTGAGTCGTTAGTATAAATTGCTAAACAAGGCCTTGGTGAACAATTTAGACAATTTGAAGCCTCTAGTGAATTATTTGCCTAGATCCTATTCGGATCACTCCCCAATGATCCTAACTTTAGTGGAGGTCTGTCAATTTGGTAAGGCCCCCTTTAGGTTCTAATGGATGTGGACCTTGCAATTGAATTTCTTAAAGGTGGTGTTGGGTATTTGGAACTTAGTGGACAATTCATGCCCTTTTTGGTGATTGAATAAGAGGTTGTCCAATATCAAATTACTCCTCAAGCATTGAAACTAGGTGGTCTTTGAGTATGTGGAACATGATAGAACTTGACTCATGCAAGAAATTAGGCTAGTGGAGAATAAGTTGCAAGAGGGGTGGGACAAAGACACTTCCTTGCACCTTGATTCCTTACATAGAGATTTGCTTAGTAGAGATCAACAGTGGGAGATCTTTTTCGCTCAAAAAGCTAGAGTTCGTTGGTTTCAAGAAGGTGACAGTAATACAACATTTTTCCATAGTGTGATCAATCATAGATAGAGCACCAACTAAGTGAGGGTGCTCATTTCTAACTTTGGAGGAGGTTAGACATAAAGGGTAAGAGTTTTTCTCTACTTTCCTCTCCTTAGAAGGTGTTAGATGTATGCATCACCTTCTAGATGCTATTCCAAAGGTGATCAAGGAAGAGGAGAACCTTCTATTCTGCAAAGTCCCTACTAAGGAAGAGATTAAAGAAGTGGTATTTTCTATGGATCGAGACCATGTTGGATGGATTTACAATCGAGTTCTTCCATTTCTATTGGGGCATGGCAGTGATTGACTTGATCCAAGTGGTGTGATATTTCTTTTAAATGGGGCCATTACATGACTCTTGGAGGGTTTATCTTTATTTCTTTGATCTCAAAGGTGGACAGTCCTTTGAATTTCAAGGACCTTAGGCCAATAAACCTCTGCAATGTGTAGTATATGGTGATAGCCAAGATTCTTGCTAAAAGACTTTCCACTTTCATTCATAAGAATAGAGAAGTCTAATGTTATATTAATTATATAAGTTCACTATCATTTTCAATATAATACTATTTTAACAATTTTAAAGTCTTTCACCTTACGTCATTCCTTTAACTATGGAAGACCTCTATTATGGTAGTCACCTTAAAATTAGTGAGAGAGGCAAGATGAATAAAGAGCCAAAATTTCCTACAAATAGGGTATACACCCCTTGCTCTACTCTAGCAAGTCCATAAAGACTCCATACTATCTTTCTCAATTTTCTACTAAGTATCAAACATATTAGGCCTTATGTCACCATATCGCATTTCATGGGAACTCAAAAAAAAGATGCCATCAATTTTCTTCCTCCTTCACAAAGTCAACACCTACTTGGCAAGTGTAAAACTCTCCTCCTTGGGAGTGGTTGAAATATAAGAAATGAGTGGAAGAAGAATAATTATATTGACAATGAATAACGTTTTCATATATAAAAGTTACATAAAGAGGACAAACCAAACTTAATCAATATGGGACTAAGACCACAATACCCATGTAATCTTAATGCATCATTTATTCTCACTCTCTCTCACAAGTTGAAGCATCTAGCTTGCAACAAACATAATAAGAAATAATAGATACATAGAGGAATATAAAAAATCAATTTCTGTAGTAAAAGTAACAACAAAAAATAGTAGTGAACCTTTGATCGTGGGGAGCTAGCAATAGTAGAAAACCTTTGACCATATGGGGGCAATAGCAATAACAAAACTCCAATCACGTAGAGGCAGCTGTAGTAGAGTAATTTTGAGATAAGTTTTGTAAGAACTAATCTTAAACAACAGTAACCATTAGATGATAAAATACAAGGTAGTAAAATAAATAGTCAAATGTAGTCTATCATCAAAAAGTAGGTAGATAGATATGATCTACTTCAAGACTTTTTTGATTTTTTTCTCCTTTTTTATACTTCCACCATATATATTTTTGACCTTTTTTATGTATTTTTTATTTTATTCTTTTTCTTTCCTTTTTTCTCTCTCCCCTTTGTCTTCTTCTTTCTTCCTTTTTTTATTTTTTTCTTTCTTCCTCTCCTTTTTCTTTTCTTTCATTTTCTCTTTCCCCTCACTCTCTCTGCTTTTTTTTTCTTTCCCTTCTCTTCTCCTTTTTCCCCATTGTCTACAACTTGTTTATCTCCCTCTCTGCAACCCTAATGAGTGTAGGAGTGACAATCTTTAAAGCTTTTGTGGTATCTATTGTGAGGGTTGTTGTAGTGCTTGGGGTGAGGAGGTTTACGATTGTAGTTGTGGTGCATAAGGTTGTCTTCTCCAGTAAAGCAGAAAACCCAACGGTGTTGACCTAGCAATGCTTAGGTTTGGTAAGAGAGAGAATAGGAGGTGGTGGTAATGGAAAATTGGTGTGGTTGATGTAAGGGAAGGATGGTGACGAAAAATCTAGTTTGACAACAGAAGAGGGACTAGACATGGGGGAAAGGGCACTAATGGTGACTTGAATGGATAGAGAGAAGTTCAAAGAAAATAAGGAAGAAGGGTCTAAACCTGGGAGGAAGAGGGGTGGCTGATGTAAGGGGCAACTTCAGTTGGTGGTGGTGGTTGGAAAGAGGGTGACAATTAGGATTTCCTTCCTTTTTACCTTTAATTTTACTTTTTTTTAGTTCTCAAAACTTAACCTCTGATGTAATGTTGAAATATAAGGAATGAGTGGAAGAAATATAATTCTATTAACAAAGATAAGACTTCTATATATATAAATTAAATAAAAAGGACAAATCAAATTTAACCAATGTGGGACTAAACCCACAATACCCATATAGTCTTAATGCATTACTTATTCTCATAGAAACATTATAGTTAACACTTAAGAATCTGATGATTGTTAGGCTAAGGATGAAGCCATCAATGGAATACTACCATTTCAAACAAGCTTAGAGCATTGAACTTGCAATCCTATAACTATAGCAATTGAGAGAGATTTGTCTAAAACATATATGTTAAAAGTCTAAAGGCACCTAGGCAAAAAGCATGGATGCCTTGGGTGCTTGGGCATCTAGGTGGCACTTAGGACCCCATTTATAAAATATTTTTATCTATTTAAACATATGTTATAAATATTTATACATATTTAATGATAATTATAAGCACTTTTAGCTCTATTATTTCTTAACCTTAATTTCATAACATTTAAATACATAAATTATCTTAAGATATCATCAAAATATGAAGTAAAATAATACTAATATATATAATCATATATTTCAAGAATTATCTATATTTCACTAGTATTTCATAAAAATATATATACACTTAGGATTTTTTAAGGGAAAAATATTTAAAAAATCTTTTAAAATAAATGGATTTGATAGAAGTTTGCATAATAAGGCAAGTTGAGACCCTATTATGTCTCAGTGCCTAGGTGATGCCTAGACACCTACCTTTATATGGCATGGAACACATTGTTCTTATCTACAACCATGTCTATGGTTCTCATGGGGATGGGGTCTCCAAGAAACCATGAAAATCTAGATGTCAATGTATTCATGTAAATTCATCATTTTTTTTACAGCAAGAAAAGGTTCTGATATGCATACATAATTTCCAAAACTTCAAAATCCATAGAACAAACATTTAGAAAGATTACATTATCATCATTATAGTTCAAAACCCCTAAGGAAAATATGTCACAGCCTCCCACTTTTCTCAGGCACTCTATTTCTAATTTGGTCAAGCAATGCTACTACTTGTGATTCTGCTTGGTTAACTTCTTCCCACCCCCAAAACTGTAAGTCACTGGTGGCTCTTAGGGCCTAAGGTGGCGCTTGGCCTCACTGGGTCTAGCCCCTTAAGTGGGTGGTAGTTAAACCACAACCAATTGGAAATAATGACAACAGTGGTGAAGATGACTCCTATAACACACACAAGCATCATGAGTTGGAAGGATCCCGCAACATATCCAGTGTACAAGGCAACGATGATAAAGGCCATCAGCATGATATGTATCATTATCTCTGACAACTTTTGCCCCTGCCAGTCCATCTTTGGAGGATCTACAAGCAATGAGGTTCAGATCATAGTGGGTAGATGGTTGTAAATTCACCTTGTTCCAAGTCTAGGGGAGCCCTTGAAAAGGTGGATATCCTACACCATCCTAGTGAAAGAGCATATCGTTCAAAAACCTTGGCATCCAAACAAGTCACAACATAGGCAAAAGCAAGGAACATGGAGACCTTAGCCTCTATAAGCCTATGTAATTATGAAAGAAATGGGATAGATGTTTGGCTTTATCTTAAATATTGTGACCCAATTTGCCTTTAGGCATTTTGTACTACTTTTTTTGAACAAAAGGCATTTTATGCTATTACTTTATCAAAACAATGAACTCCATAATCTACATTCCACAAGACCAACCAAACATGAAACTTTCATGAGTGAATATGTATGTTTTATACATAATTTATTGGATTAGTGTCTCATGCCTAATGATAAAATTTTATATATTAAGGCTAATATGTCTCATGCTTTTGAAGTGTTATGTGATAGGTGGATAACCTTAAATTTAAAAGAAAAATTTCATAAAGTTGTTATTTGTTTAGCTATATTTTATGACTCAGAATGTTAGGCTATAAAACATGTCCATATGCAAGAAGATTATTGTTGTTATCTTAAGGTTAATGTGTCCCTGACATGAGGGGTTTTTGTTATTTTTGTAGGTATTGTTACTTGCTCTTTCCTTATGGAGTTTCTATTTTGCAAGCATATGTGCTTTTGGGCTACTAGCTTATGTTGCCTATATCTTGTATGCATTCCCTTCACTTTTCCACTTGCATCGATTGAATGGATTGCTTCTTATCTTTATTCTTCTTTGGGCCTCTAGCACCTATGTATTTAATGTGGCCTTCACCTTACTGAACAAGAAACTCAAAAAGGTACTTAAATTCCTTTTGCAGTTCTCACAGATCTTAGATCATATTGCTGTTTACTGAGTTGCTTATGTGCTTTCAGGATATGAAAATGTGGGAGACTATTGGTCTCTGGCATTATACTGTTCCTGGGTTATTTTTACTTGCTCAATTTTGCCTTGGTGTTCTTGTAGCAATTGGGAATCTTGTGAACAATTCTGTTTTCCTACACTTGTCTGACAATGGGAAATCCTACACTAGTAATGATGAAGGTAAAAAGTGCATGCTAAATTTGTGTTTCACATAATTACTTTCAGCACTGTTGATGCTCCACTGGTTTATTCATTTGCTGAACATAATGCTAGATGCCCTGGTGGCTTTTTTCTGCTGTAGAGGTACTTGGAAATTTGTCTGTACAAAGTTCTTTGTGGTTACAAAACTGGCCTCTACTATTTCTTCTGTAGCTTTTTCATCTCTAAGGAGAAGCATAACTATTACCCTTAAGAAGGGTAATGACTGTATATTCGAACTATCAACTACATCAAAACTAAAAATTAACAAGTTAAAATATTCTTAATGATGTTCCACATAAATGGTATTCCTACTAAGTGATTAATATATTAGTGGATCAAAGAATTGATCTTGAATTGTGATCTATGATCCCCAGATGGGTTGTGATATACTTCATTTGGAATGAATTTCTCATCACAATTGAAATTGTACTTGCTATAGTCTATCGTATGGGCTTTTTTTTTCAATTTATAAAAACCTAACCCATTGTATCCATTAGGTAGTTAGGGGCTTGCAAAACAAAAGGAACAAAATATAACTGGGAAAATCAAATCCTTCAACAGCTAGGAAAACCCAGCATGTCTAGAAAACCTAATCAACAAGCAGATTTTGGCTCTCATCAAGAACCACTCCACCTCTTGCAGATTGTCTTTCCAAATTGACTGCCTCATTTGTGTTTATCTTAAAAAAGAATTTGGGAGGCTTCTCCCACGTAGACCAATGAAAAATCCATCTATTCTGATCTGATACATTAAAACCCAACACTTTTAGAACATTTTGGTCCCCTTGTTTACCCTTGAAATTCTCATAGGCTTTTATGAAGATGTTGAGAGCATCTTCTATTCTAGATCTTATGTTTTTGAAGGAGCCTATCTTGTTATCATAGGGTTGGGAACATCTTTCCTTCCACCACTCCCATAGATGGTGGCAATCAAATATTTGGTGCAATTGACAGCAAGGGTTTTGTTGGTTTTAGATAGAGTGCACCATACAAAAGATCGCCATCTAACTTGATTGCTCAAATGAATACCAAGTTTTCTGTTCATCCAAAATCTATTGAGTGTGGTCCAGTCTGTTTTAAAACATAAATGGTAAGCAGAGTCCTCATCCAGACAGACCTTGCAGTACTTACAAAAAGATGGAAGCTCCTTCGTTTAGCATTAACTTCAGTAGGAGGGTGGATCCCGCAAGTTGCCATAAGAAGAAAGATATCTTTAAAGGGAGAAATTTACTCCAAAAGCCTTTGAAAGATTTGCCAATGTCGGACCTTTCCCTGATCACTTCCCAGATTGTGTGGACAATTACATTCCCATTGGTGGAAAGATTCCACACAAATCTACCCTCTCTGTTTGAGATTAATTGAACCTCGTTTGGATCTCTTGCTGCAAACTCTGAGATAATAGGATATTGGATAAGATAGCAAGTCTTTCAGCTACATTAGCCACTTTTAATGACTCTAACTTGGGCAGGTGATCTATCTGTGAGTCAATAGGGCCTAAAGTCAATGAAGAATCCGTCCAAAAATTGATATCACCTCTTCCTCCCTGCTAAACAACATAAGGGACGATTTTCCTTCAGGTTAGCTTGATAGATCTAGCAACATGGATCATTAAATGACCTTGTCTGTGAAAGGGAAGGCCATATTTAGTTCCATAGAGAACAACTCATATAGAACTGTTGTCATTAAGAATCCTCTAAGTCATCTTCATTCTAAGGGCATGCATCATTCTTAGAGATTCTAAATGCAATCAGTTCTCTTTCGGGACATCAAAAATTGACATCAAGTGAATTGACATACAGGATAGCACATGTTTTAGTAAGGTAAGACGCCCACTAGAAGAGAGAAACTTGCTTTTCCACCTTGCTAGCTTAGACTGGATCTTCTGAATGAGTGGCTCAAAGTAAAAGCCTTTTGTTCTTCCTTTATAGATTGGGTATCCCAAATATAGGAAGGGTAAAAAACCTCGTTTGAAACCAGAAATATTTTTGATCATCTCAATTCTTTGATTAGAATATTATTAGGGGTCACAAAGAAACTTTTATTTTCATTAACCTTTTATACTGTATAATTTTGATAAGTTTTTAGCAGCTTCATAGTCTCTTCCATGCCCTTCTTCTTCCCATTCAAAAAAAGCAGTGTATCGTTAGCATAAAGCAAATGAGAAATCTCCACAGATCCTCTTCCATGGTTATAAAGCACAACAATGCCATCATTCAATAAATTCTGTAAATTTCTACTTAAGAGCTCTTTGTAATAATAGGGAGATAAGGTGATAGGGGATCACCTTCTTTTAGTCTTCTAGAGGTTTAGAAAAAATCTGTTGAGCCATCCCCAAGTAAAATAGAAAAATTGATATGTTGGATGCATCCTTTGATTAACTGAATGTTTTGCCTAGAAAAGTCAAAACTGTTAAGCACATCAAAGATAGGTGTCCACTTAAGTCTATCATAAGCCTTCCATATCAAGGTTCATTATGATGTTCCCTCCCCTACGACCTTTGTCAATGTGTTGTGCCAATTTTTGCACAAGAGTAATATAATCAAAAATACTTTTTTCCTTGGCAAAAGCCAGTTGAAAAGAAGATATCATCTTAGGAAGAAAAACTAAAATTCTTTTAGTCATAATCTTAGTAATCACCTTGTAGTGAATGTTACATAAGCTAATAGGTTGAAGGTCTTTGAAATCTGAAGGGCTATCCAACTTAGAAATCAAAGAAAGGAAGGTTGCCTTCCACAAATTATCCAAGTGACCAATCTTAAAGAAAAACTAAACAACACTTATCAAGTTAGGAGCAACAATATCCCAGTAAAAGTAGAAAAATTCAGTTGTGAAACCATCAGGGCCTGGAACATGGTTGCAATCCATGCTAAAAACAACATCCTTTATTTCTTCCTCCTTGGGTACTTCACAGAAAATATCATTCTCCTCATCACCAACCAAAAGTGGGATGCTTTGTAAGAGGTGGCCTGCTAGAGTGGAGCCTTTAGAAGACAACAAATTAGAAAAGAAAAGTTTTCCCTTCAATCTAGTTTTCTCAATAGAGGTGAATCCAATAGTGGTAGATAGGGCCCCCACCTAATTTACGCCCCTTCTTTTATTGATAACTTTATGGAAGTAGGCAGAGTTACCCTCCCCTTCACAAAGCCACCTGATTCTAGCATTTTGTGCAAGAGAGGCTTCTTGCTGTTGCTCTTGCTTGATTATCTCCTTATGCAGAAGATCAACCTATCTAGCTTAGGCTTCATCCCACCCATCCTTGAGTCATTCCTACTCTGCACTCAATTTCCACATTAGATGATTTCTTTCTTGATCAACATGTCCAAAAATAACTTTGTTCCAATGCTTAAAATAAATCTTCAAATTTGCCAATCTCTTGCTAAGATGTTTCAAAGGACATTGGTTGTCAACCATTTTCCAAATGCCTTCCACCATCGAGTTAAAATTTAGGTGTAAGGTCTACATCCATTGAAACAGAAGGGAAAGCCACCTGTCCAGGGACTAACCTCAAGCTGCATGAGGGGATTATTCGATTGACTCTAGGGAGGTAGTGAATCATGGGCTTCCTGTCCATCATGTTGCTCATCAAAATTCTGTTTAAATGGCAGTACTGTCTTCCCATACCTGAGTGATAATTGCACTAAGATATGACATCACCAAGGTAAGACACATCCTCAAGTCCTATATTAGGGATCATGTCGTTGAAGTCTCTACTATCAGAACTGTTAGTGTTTGGGGTTCCTACTGCCTCCTTCTAACTTTGGATAGTGTTGAAATCTCCAATAACAATCTAGGGTGTTTTTGAATGACTGTCATGCACTGATCACAGCTTGTCCTAAAGTAATCGTCTATTGCTATTCTAACAAGAGGTGTAAACCACAATAAAGAGAAATGGATGACACCATTGGGGAGACTTGACCCAACTGTAGGTCTTCTACTCCAAATTCACCTCAAAACAAACCTGAACATCTGACCAAAAAAATCATATTTTGTTAGATATAGGGTTTGGCCTCTAGTTGGGTAAGTGGATGAATTCTATGATGTCTTGACCAAACTTTGAGCCAATCAAAGGTTCGTTGATGATGGCACAAACCACCTTCAATTGAAAAATTAAATTTTTAAGGGCAGTTTGAGAGGCCCTGTTGCCAAGGCCTCTACAATTTCAAATAAGGAAACTCATTGGAAATAGATAGTGAGAAGAGAGAGGGATTAAGAAAATTGGGAAATGGAGCTCCCCCTCTCTTGTAAAGTAGAAGAGGTGGCAAATTCAAAACTTGATCAGTTTCTTAGAGGATAGTCACTTTTGCAAGCATACAAATGACTTTGTGCTAGCAAACATTCTCCCCCTCATAGCAGTGGTTGACTTCGATAACATTGGAATTTGGTCATGCTCCACAATTGAGTCGCTGATTAGAGTGTCTATGTCTTGTTTTGAGTCATGCATGTGAAGTGGAGCTTGTTCCTCCTTTGAAGAACCCTTCTTCATCTCCACATCAGCCCAACGAACTTTTGGAGCATCCTGTCCCTTTGGTTTTCCATTAGGAGGGGTTTAAATTAACTTGGCTTTCTCTAGGTCTAGGATATTGGATTCTCTAGTTCTCTAGGTTGAGATATTAGATTTTCTAGGTCTGAGATACCAAATTCTCTAGTTCTCTAGGATATCAGTTTCTTTGATTGGTGGCTTCGAATTGTCCCCAATCTACTTATCAGGTTGTTTATCAAGAGAGAGATTAGGTAGATCCTCCCCAATCCTTCTCCTTGCCCTATTTGGATTGAGCCTGGTCTTGCAAGGTGTTTCATTTTGCTTGAGGCTTTCGATGATGTTAAACAGTATTCCAAGTACCTCCTTCTTGTCTAGTGTCCTCCAACTTATCTTTGCTGTTAGATCTCTCGCAAATGTTTGGGACTCCTTTCTAATGTTCTTGCAATTTTCTATCAAATGGCCAATCTTAAAGCAGTTGGAATAAAAATGAAGTTCCCATTGCCCATACTCTACTGGTTGGACAATTAACTCTAATCCATTCCTAATCTTGATAGACCTAGAAAGAGGTTTCAACAAGTCCATTTTCACATAAAGTGCCATCAATCTTAGCCTTGTGAACTACTACACATCCTGATGCATGCAAAAGAAACAACCTAGCATCCCTGCAATTGAGTGCACAACCCTTAGAGCTTGAAGGTGCACCTGTAGTTTGGGCAAGTAGATCCACACTTGCGCCCATGGAGAGTATAAAGTGGGTGAGAATAATGGAGACCATTGGGTCATTTGCATCCTTTTCCTCTTGATCACCTAATTCTCCTTTATGTAAGCTCTAATGAAGTCCTCTTTGTTCTTTAACCTAATGATAATGTACTTGGAGTCTATTGCCATGGGGACAATCTTCTTGGAAAGGGATCACCCTTTTCATCTCATTTAGGATGTCCATCATACTTGGTGGGAACCATTGAAACAACTTATTAAAGCCCAAGAGAAAGTTGACACAAGGTTGTTGACCTCCTCTTGGAAGATGTTGAGAATTAGAGAGCCATCCTCGATCATAGGTTGATACATTAGGAAGTTAGGGAAAGTTGGAGCAAACAATGTATCCTTTATCATGGCAGCAAAAGACATGGGGCAACTTGTTGACCCCTCCAAGAGATGTACCTAGGATATGGAAACCTATCAAGGAGTGGAGAGCATTTTGAGGAGAAACCAATGTCATGTTGGGAAGCTGGTAGGAGAGGCCCACTAGGTCTTGGAATGCAATGGGAGGGATCTCATGCACATTTCCCACACATCTCCAATGCATCATAAGAGAAAACCCTAACTTTTACTTATCAGATGGGCTTTTATGTACTTATTTATATGGATATGTTCCAAAAGGGTTGTTGAAACAAATGAAATAGTGGAAGTGATCACCACATTAACAAAATATAAGACCTCTTATATAGAGGTTACAAGGAAAGACAACTTACAGCACGCCTAATAACTCTAACACATTGAGAATATCAAGAGTCACACATTTATTACATTCCACCTAATACCTATTTACTCACACATTTAACACTCCCCCTCAAGTTGGAGCATCCAACTTGAACTAGACTCATAAGTAAAACTAGAACAAAATAGAGAAAAAGTCACAAGGAGATACATAATGGACAAATAAAATGCAAGAAGTGATCAAACCCTAGTTGATCACACACATACACACATTATCAATCATTCGAGAGAGATATGGATTGTTAACTTGATGTATTCCACAACCCTCAGTAGATTTTTACTAGAGATCATTCCATATACCTTAAAAATACATTGTGGAGCTATCATGCTGCAACATCAAGGTATACAAGAATTACTTGGAGATTGATGAAGTATTAACATGTTTTTTTTTTGTTCATTAATTTTTTTTTCCTTGTCCTTTTCCTTTTTTTTTGATGTCTTTTTTTTTGTGCTTCCACCAATTTTTTTTATTTATCAACGTCCTCTTCGCCTTCACCTCTCTCTCTATTTTCCTCCCCCTTTCTTTATATATGATTTTTGTTTCTTTTCTTTTTTTCTCCTTTCTCCTCTCTCAACAAAATGGTTTGCATTTGGTTGTTTATCTTCTGTTGGACTTTGTTTTTTCTATATGCGAGAGAGGGAGACAAGGGGAAGAAGAGGTTGATGACTTGGGAGGAGGATATGGTTGGATGGTTATTTCATAGCTACCACTACTAACCTTGGCAGTAGCTCCATCAGTAGTCTCACAAGCTCTTGTTGAGGGTTTGCTTCTACTACCACCTTGCACTCTTACATTCACTTGTTGCTGTTGTTTATTTCTAGAGGACCTTCCAATGTCACTTCCAGTGACAAGGTAAGGAGAGGAGACAGAGCCTTTAAGGAGAGTAGTCTGTCCAACTTTGGCCCTACATGAGAAGGGGAAGAAAGAGGAAAAGGAGGGGAGAAGAATGCATCCACAACCTGCACACGAACACCATTGTCCGTGTGACCTTGTCTGATAGGAGAATATTAGCCTCAACACTTGTAGTGCCACGTCATCCCACGACTAGGACATATGGGGTTAGATGATGTGAACCACCTGCTCCCTCAAGAGCAAGATGACAAGGACTTAGAAGATGGAGGATGGTCGATGATTGAAATGGACTGGAGAAGAAGAGTGGGCCTTTGGTCTCTATTGTTAGGCAGATGGAGACCAACAACCAATGTGGATGGCTGTTGGCAGAGGCTCCCTAGGAGAAAACTTAAGGCTTTGATACTGTTGTGCGGGAGGAAAAAAGACAAACGATAAAAACCAATCACACAAAATCAAAATTTACGTGGTTTTCCAACTTGGGTACGTCCACGGATGGAGAGAGATTTGATTTTCTATTCAAAATGGAGTACAAAATGAATCAGCAACCCTCATGGGTGCCCTAGGTCCATGCTTAAATAGTATGGACAATACAATTGGTCAAATGACAAAAATACCCTTACAGTAATTCAAGTCATATATTCAACAGATACTATGTTGAAACAAATGAAATTCTGAAAGTGAATCACTATATTAACAAAATACAAAACCTCTTATATTGAAGTTACAAGGAAAGACACAACTTACAATACACTTAATAAGTTAACACATTGAGAATATCAAGAGTCACACATTTATTACATTACACCTAATACCTATTTACTCACACATTTAACAAGGGTAATTGGATATCTATTTAGTCCTTGCCTATTTACATGTAACCAAACTAATAGAAACAATGGGAGATTCATTTTCCCTATTCTCTACATGGTGCCAAAGCAAGGGAAAACTTAGGGTACCATTTATCATGGACTAGTGGCCACCACCTCCCACCACCACCACTGACCTCTTTTGGCCCTACCTTTCTCACTGTTGGTCTCCACAGCTCCTCTAGGCATTGCTGGTCTTTACAGATCCTCCACAGCAGATTGCTTGTGGGACAACAGTACAGCAGGCTGTCACCGCTACCAGTCCAGGGTAGAGCTGCTCTTCTCCAGCAGATCTGATGTGGTTTCAGCCCTTTTCCTTCATCTTTAGACCCCCTTACACCCTCTTCTTCCACCTCCAAACCCAATTCCACCCTCTCCCCACATTTCCCTTGCTGGTCTTTCTCCTGGCCAGCTAGAACCCTTCCATCTCCAACCTCTCTTGTGAAAAGAGGCAATGGTAGCCGCATTTGCTGATCCTTGCCATGTATTAGGTTACCACAGAAAAACTCATGACTGTTGGTCTGTGGACAAGGACTGTCCTCATGTATCATGCCTCCAGTTCATCATAAACTGTGCCCGGAAGATTTTGTGCAGTGGTTTTCTACTGTTATACCAACAGACCCTTATTGTGGCAGATATTTGACTGTTTTTTGGTGCCTTTATTTGCTCTTGGTAGCCCATGAGTCTTTGATGAAAAGTCTCACCGATACATTACAAAAACTTAATTGGAAAGAACTATACCCTATGGTTTTGGAACTTTAAGACTTTCATTGGTGGACATAGGAAGTTGAAATATGAGCCCACATCTAGTCTTCAGATGCATAGCATAAAGATTGGTTTACAGATGGCTTGGCCATTGCACCATGATTAGAAAATAATATGGAGCCAAATGTTTTTTATGGTGTTATGATGCTTCACCTTAAGACACTGCAAACAACCAATGGACACATGAAGAATATCTCCTGTGTTTGAAATTTATGAGTAGTTCTTTATACATAGACATGGAAATGGATCAGTTCTAAAACTCTACCCCTCACTGCAGGCTCTAGCAAATGAGTTTGATATTTATGAGCCGTGACTTTGGATGTCAGGCAGATGAGACATTACAAAGATGAACTTGTTATTGTGGTATTCCTTTCTAGCCTCAACTCAGAGGTTGCATAACAGAATCGTGGGTAGTTCTTTGGAGCAGATGCGATGCTTGACCTTGAGTCTACATTCTTCTAGCATGCAAATCTAAATTTTTCACTGTTAACTTAGATATTTTATTTTCAAGTTTATTGATTTTTATTGACATACTGCTTTTTTATTTGTCAAATCATAAACTTGGACATTTAAAGCTTTTATATTATCATGCAATATTTCTTTATCATGATCAAGCTTTTTTATTATCTTTTTCAAGTTCTTCATAATTATGCATAATTTTCTTTCATTTAAGTTTCAAGTCCCTATATTTTGTAAATAATTCATTTATGGGCATATCATTATGATCGGAAGAAGATGCTACCTAATCACATAATCTCGTAAACTGTGTAAGCTCTTTCTACATCTAACAAGCTCTTATTAATTGATGTGAAGTTAGAGTTATGAACTTTGCTTTTCTTGAATTTTTTCTTCTCTTTTCCCTTTGACAAAAATTTCATTTTGTGTAGTGGGCATTCACTTTTCATATTATCAAACTTGTTACATCTATAAGATAATGAAACTCTATCAACTTTACTTTCACTACTTGAGCTTGAGCTTGAACATTTTTGAGCATTCTTCTATTTTGTGAATTTCTTAAATTTTCTTGAAAGTCATGTCTTTATCATCCTTTGACTCCTTAAAATTGGTTGAAGTTTCAAGTACTACATTTCTTGTGTTGCATAGTATCCTCTTCTTGTTTCTTGGCTTCCATTGGATTTCACATGCTGCTAGATTTTCCATCAAGTCTTCTAAAGTGTATGTGAAAAGGTTTTTAGTTTCTTCACACACTGCTATGGTCTTCTCTTATTTTAGAGTCCATGACTTAAGAATTTTTTTTACAAGATTTAGTTGAGGAAATGTTTTACCAAGAGATTTTAGAGAATTTATAATATCAATAAATTTAGTACACATATCACTAATAGATTTATTTGACATCATTTTAAACAATTTATAATTTTTTGTTTCCTTAACTTGTAACATGTCTTCATGAGTTATTTTTAATGTATGTCATACATCAAGTGATAATGTAACTAGTTAATGAATCTATCTCTTCCATCATTTTTGTCTTTACATGGTATTAGAACTTAAATTTTTCAAAGAACAATAGAAAGTGAGATAATGGTGACTGTAGATCCTAAACTCTAGTCACCATTGTTTTCTTTTTGTCTAGTGACTGTAGATCCTTTTTGTTTTCTGGCTGGTCCTCCAACGACTGCTTTCCCCTCTACTATCACTTCCAAGGCCTTCTAGCCTCTCTCTAGCTGTTGTGTTGTTTCCCTTCTATCGTCCAAGGACTCAGCCACTATGCTACCTCCTTTCTGTCATCTAGGGACTCTACCACCATTGCCAAGCACATCTATGGCTCCAACAATTGTCGTCAATGTCTAATCTTATGCTCTTACACCATATTTGCTGCTCTTCTCAAACTGTCATTTTTCCTAACATGTTGTCATCTCTCTCTCATGCTACTTTTACTAATTTTGCCATTGACCTTGTCACAATCTTCTATCTTCAGGCACTTTTTTCTTGTATTTACGACTATCTTCTCCTTCCAATGATGGGTTCACAATAGAAAAATAGAGGAGGAAAGGGTGACAACATGTGAAGAAAGAGGGAGAGTGGATGAAGCATGTGTGAGAGTTTAAAATGATGATGATAAACTTGAAGGAGTGGGGAGGCATGTGAAAAAAAGAGGATGATGGGTAAAAAATAAAGAGAAAGGGGGAGAGAAAAAAAAGAGAAGAAAAGTGAGAGTTTGTAAAAAATGAGTCAAAAAATGTTGATGGAAGAAGTCCAAAAAAAGAAAAAATTATCAATACATCTATATCATTGACTCTTTTGTGAGTTTTGATGTTGAAGTTACTCCATTAATATAGTATTTATGCATTGTTTTTCTGTCACTATCTTTGGATAATTTAATAATGGTTGTATAGGTATTAATGTTTGCAAGAGCTCGTATTTATAAGTTTCTTTCAGTGTTTGTAGGTGCCCATTTTTGTTGAGTGAGTTAAATGATGTCAATAATCTGAGTTTTTGGGTTCCTTGATTAGTGTTCGTGCTTGGTTGTTGTGCAGTCCAAGAAATTGATCATTGTTCCCATCTACATATGAGTTCCTATTTTTATTACAACATTTATTACTTCTAGCTATTTTCCTACTATAGTTGTTTATGTTTATTTTATTTTTATTGTTATATTCGATCTATTTCAAGCAAGATATCTTGGATGTTCCAACTTAAGAGAAAGTGTAAGGGTATGTAATAAATGTATCCTTATATGGATCCTAAGGTTAGCTTAAGTTAAGGTTTCTTGTAGATTTAGTTCCACATTTCTTATCATGTATGTGTTATTATTATGTAATCTCTATATATAGAGTTCTATTATTAGTTAATGAATCAATAGACTATTTCACTGTTTCTTGTCTCCACAGTTTATATGCCATTTCTTTACATATATTTTTTCTTTCTGTGCCTTATTGAAATGTAATAGGTTTCTTGTCATTATGGGAAACAAACATAAATATCTAACTACACATGATAATTCACATTATTTGGATGGTATTCATGGTCATGAGCAAGGATTAAAAAATCGATCTGGATCAATGAGTTTTCATTGATCCAAATCAAAATTTCCAAAGGTTGATATTGAAATAGCGTCTATTTCAGGAATCAGTAAGGTTTGAACAATCCCTCCTTTAAGATTGTTTTCATTTCATGGGATCATTGGAACCAGAAAAGTTTTTAGGCTATGGAAGGTCAAATTGATTGATCTGTGTGCCAGATGGATCAATCCAATGAAACATTCTCCATCTCCAGGTTGCCTTTTGTTGTTCTGTGAGCCTTTGCAATCATTGTAACCCATTAAGGTTTTTCATGAGAAGAAATTAAATGAAGATGAAGGAGAGGAGTAGGTGAGGCACATGGAGAAGGAAAAAAAGATAAGGTGAATAAAGAGAGAAAGAAGAAAAAAAGGAAGGGAAAGAAAAAAATAGGAGAATAAAATTTATGTTTAAAAATGGTGGAAGTAATAAAAAATCACAAAAAGTATAAATTTTTAAAAATTTTAAACTAATTCACAAACTTTATTTTCTATTTTTCTTATTAATTCACATGAAATTTAAAAAAAATATTAATTACATTATAGGCATTAATTTAAAAATCAAGATGGATCAGTGAAAAAATAGGAAGGGGAAACATGTGTTTTTTGAACAAGGACAAATATAGTAAATGTGATTCACATAAAGGAGAATATTACATAAAAATTATGTTTAAAAAATGTGAAAATATTAAAAAAATTAATTTTTTTTTTCTTTAACTTGATAAGAGAAAGGGCTCATTCCCTTTTATAAAACAAATACATTCTCAAATGCTTGAAAATTATTGGATGCAACAAGAATAGAGCTATATGGGATCCTCCCAAACATTCAATGTGAAATTAATTTTTATATAATAACTTTGTCGTTATAAGTTTTTTTCGCTTATTTCTACATGATTTGAGAGTAGTCATACATGAGATTATTATATTTGTATCTAATTAATATTTTATATATTATAATTGCCTAGAAAATTTATCTAAGTTTTTTTTAGGTTTACCATAACTTTTTTATCTTCTTGTTGAGTTTCAAGTTAAAATTTTAAGTCTTTTTATCATTCCTATAAAAGTATTATGTTTTCACTGATATGATGTTGGATCTTCAATATGTTTTCTTTTTTTATAAGACCGATTCTTGATTCGATATTGACATTTGAATCTTTGGTTTTGAGATTCAATTTGATATTTCAAATGTCAACCTTGAGTTTATTACTTCTTATATTCATCTGTGCCGTTCACCTTCTAGCCTTGCAAACTCTGTTTCTATTCTTGATTTCTCTCCTTTTTCTTGTTTATCAGGTTTTATTCCTCTCAATTTTTATTTTTGGATTTTATTTTTACTTGTTTTAATGTCTGATTTTTTTTGATATACAGGGTACTTATGGGCTTCCTTTTACAATTTTTCTATATCTGTTTGTGTTTCTGTTGAAATTTTTTGAAAACAAATCTTTATTTCTAAACCGAATGTTCTGTGTTTCTTATTTTTTGTCACCATTGATATGAGGGCATATACTTGACATTCTATCTGTGGGCTCATTTTTAGTCTCTTCTTTTGCAGGTGTAGAAGGCAAGAAAGTATTGATTGTAGCTACAATAGCATGGGGACTACACAAATGCTCTCGTGCTATTACATTGGTTCTGATATTCATTCTTGCAATGAAACCTGGCTTAATTCATGCTGTATATAGTATGTCAATATGTATTTGCCCCTGATCTATTACCTTTTTCCATAGTATTTTATTATTTGTGGTTTCATTAATTATGTTTTGTATATGCTTATTTATAGTGATTAATGCGATGAATTTTAGTTCTTGGTAATAATTTTCAATGTAGTGGTTGCAGAGTTTGCAAGGTTTATAAGAGATCTTTCAACAAAATGCACCTTTTATTATATATGTTGGAATTCACCATTTTGTTGTTCTTCACTTATCTCTTGGCTATTATTATGCACTTATTTTCCTTTTGATTTTCTTCCAATGAAAAATTAAGTCAGACTGCTAAAAAATGTTGTTTTTATCTTCAGTACAGTGCGCTTGTCTTTGAGTAAGCATGACCAAATCAACGTTGGATGTGGTGTTTGATGTTTAGAGGCAACTAAATCAAGTAAACAAGATCTCCTTTGGATTCTGACCATGGTAGACATTGCAGGCAAAACTAGGCCCACTTTTCTCATGCTATTCACTGGTCAGATTGGAAGGAATCACCATATCTTCCACAGCACCTGCTAGTTCATTTCTTCTGTTTGGAGTGCATTATCATCTTGATTCTAGAGTGTTTGTCTTGTCCTTTCCTCAAGAAGTATCAGATTGTTCTACTCATGTTTAGCTTGAGAGTTTTCTTTTTTTTCCTTAGTTGTGCTTTATCTTGTTTGTTTCGTTCCTTTCATTAGTTGTTATTATTTATTGTATGTTGGGTGTCTGTCTTGCTTCTACCTTGCTGCTCAAAAAAGGGTAAACAAGCCATTTTGTATTTTTAACATGATTGTGTATATTGAAATTCAAGGTTGAGACTAAGGTTTTGAAACAAAACTGGAAGTTCATTCATTTTGGTTTAAAGCAATTCAACCACAGATTCAAAGTGGTTCAACTGCAAGTTTATAGTGGTTCAAATGGTGCCAGTCCTAGACATTTTTTGAAAATTTGCAAGCAGTTTGAACCAATTTTATTTATAAATTTTAGAACTTACAATGGATTGTACAAGTTTATGGTAATGTCATTTAGGCTATGCAATACCCCTACAACATTCTAAGTTGTGATGAATGATTTATTTAGACCTTATTTATGATGATTTGTGTTAATTTTTTTGATGATATATTGGTATACAATATTACCTATGAAAGCCATTTGCAACATTTAAACCAAGTTTTGCAGGTGCTAAGTGATCATAAATTCTATGTCAAGAAGAATAAATGTGAGTTTGCAATAAACTTTATGAAAGTGATCATAAATTCTATGTCAAGAAGAATAAATATGAGTTTGCAATAAACTTTATTTCATATCTGGGGCATATAGTGGGTCTTGAAGGCATAAAGATGGAAAAAGATAAAGTAAGGGTCGTTGTCAACTGTCCTATGCCTAAGAGCATAAAAAGTCTGCACTGTTTTCTATGTTTGTCTAGTTACTATCAAAGATTTATAAAAGACTATGAGAAGATTGCACAACTACTAAATACAGCACTTAAGAAAGGGGAGTTTTGTTAGGATGAGAGGATGCAACATGCCTTCCTGATATTGAAGAATGCACTAACCAAGGCACCTGTTTTGGCACTACTAGATTGCTCCAAGATATCTGTGATTGAGTGCGATCCTTTTAGGATTGGAATGAGGGTGGTGTTGATGTAAGGTCACTTACTTGTTTACATGAGTGAAGCCTATAAAGAGAAACAGTTGCACTTGCTAACATACAAGAAAGAAATGTTAGCAGTATTAACTGCAGTTAGCAAATGAAAACCACAACTTTTGGGGTGATAGTTCATCATCTAGATTGACCAACTTAGCTTGAAATACTTGGACGACTGACAAATCAAGATACAATCATAGGAGAGGTGGCTCACAAAGCTTTTGGGATGTGACTATAGGATCAAATACAAATCAGGAATTGAAAACAGGGTTGTTGACACATTATCAAGAGTGCAGTAGGAGAGGCAGATGCACAGCCACATGCTTCTAGTGAGCACACCAGCTTGGTTTCAACAAATCAAGGAGGCACACAAGAATTTTGACTCGTACATGGCCTTGTTAGATCAATAGGAGAAGGGAAAACTCAATCCCAACAAGTTCAAGTTAGTTGATTGAGCACTATTTTACAAGAGGTAGTTGGCTATTGCAATGGAACAAGGCTTACATGAGAGATTGATGAGAGAATTTCACGATTCCCCAGTTGCAAATCACTCAAGATATGAAAAGAGTTCTTAAAGGTTGAAAGCCAACATGTACCAGAAAGAATAACATAAAGATTTGAAGAAGTGCATTATAGAATACAACGTGTGTCAACATATCAAGTATAACAATACCACCCTGCAAGGCTACCACAACCATTGCCAATTTCAAAGCATAGTTGAACCAACATAAGCATGGATTTCATAGAAAGCCTGTTATCATCATGGGGAAAGACCATTATTCTGGTGGTGATAGACAAGCTCACTAAATATTATCATCTTGTATCACTTAAGTACCCTTACACAACTAGAGACATAGCCCAAATATTTGTGAAACAAGTATTTAGGTTGCATGGGATACCACAAACTAAGTATGTGACAAAGATCCTCTTTTACAAATACCTTTTGACGTGAACTAATGCAGTTACAGGGCACCTAACTGTGTATGTTTTCAGTGTATTATCTACAAAATGTCAAACAAACAGAGAATTTAAACCACACAATTGAAATTTACCTCCACTGCTTTACTTTCAACACCCCAAGAATTAGGTTAAATGACTTCCATAGGTAGAATTTTGGCATAACACAAGCATGCAGCTCTATTGGGTGTACTCCCTTTGAGGTCTTGTATGGGGTCAAACCACTCACACTACTCTCTTATGTATTGGATGATGAACTACAAAGTTGGGAAATCTTGTTTCAAAGGTTACAAGAAAATATCAGCAAGGTGTAGAATCGAATGAAGATTATGTTCGATTGATACCAACATGAAGAAAAATATGAAAAAGGAGATTAGGTTTATTTAAAGATACACCCTTACCATCAAAGTAATGTTGTAAATTGCAAAATGCAAAAGCTAGAACCAAGGTATCATAGACCATTTCATGTAGAGGCATGGATCGACAAGGTTGCTTACCATTTAAAACTACCATTGAAGTCTCTCATACATCTTGTTTTTCATATTTCTCAGCTTCAAAAGAAGATTAGTCTAATGCACAATATTATCAACCTAGAGTAGCCAATAGTTCATTCTGAAGTTAACAAAGAGCTAGCAAAGATTCTCAAATGCAGGATGGAAAGGCACAGGAATAGGATAATCATGGAAGTACTGACTCAATGGGAAGGAGAAGGTGTAGAATCAGCTTTGTGGGAGGACCATCACAAGTTAAAGACTCAATTTGCTAACCTTGAGGACAAGGCTTCTCCAGCAATGGGAGGAATGTAATGAGCGAGTTGGGGCCAGTTCAACCCTTTTATCAGCCTGACCCAAACTTTTGTTTATGTTAGAGAACATTGTATAACTTAGGGGATGGAGGGAATATGTTTTTTTTCAACTTTTAGTCTTGTGTAACCAAACATAGCATAAAGGAACCCTAGATTTTCATTTTCTGATCATCTCTTCATCTCTTCAACCATAAATCTCGGGTATTCACAGTGCCAACCAGCCCACAATCAAGCTTGAGGGTCGCAATTTTTTGGCTAAGCTAGGATTTCAACACAAGAAGAAAGCCATGATGAAGGTAAATGAGTGGCCATTAGATTTTTGATTTCAAATGTTGTTAGATAGTTGGGGTATCCCTGCTCTGCCAGTTTTGTAACTCTCCTGTATTTTGGTTTGCCTATGTTGTACTGTTGTGAATGTGTGAGGTTTTGGCCTAGTTCTTCTCATCTTACTTTATCTCCTATGTTCCCATGGGTTCCCGTCCCATAATAGATCAGGAGTTTCCTTCAAAAAAGAAAAGATAACATACCTTAAGGGTGGAAACTAGTTAAATCTTGGCCTTCTCTTATCTACTTACCCTTTGAAGGAAGATATTCTTATCATATTATAATTTTCTTTGTTTTCCTTTTTCTTTTTAATCAGTATGTATTGTGCCATAAGAGATGGGTATAATGTATTTTGTAACTTCTTCCAAGGGTTTTCATAATCTTGGCGGATTTGTTGTCAAATGCTAGATGGAAGACAGTGGTCTCACATGCAAGTTGTGTATGTTCTCTGGAAATTGGAAACAGACCAATAATGATTTACATTGGTTAGCTTTTATGGTTCATTTGGAATTGACTGTTAAAAATTAGTAATATTTGATCGTAATAAGAATTAAAATGTCCATATCATAGGATATACCGACTTTGTCTAATTATTGGAGAAGCTTCCGTAAGTGAAGGCCCTTTTTTAGTTATTCATCCTTCTGTAAGTAAAATCCACATGAGTTGGATTTGTCTGGTTTTCATTTGGTGCAGAGACACATCAGTGTTGTTTCATAGGTGGAGAATTTATCAGCACTATGGGCTTATAGGCATAGCTTTACTTGCCCTTGTTTCTTTTTTCTGCATTTTGATCATGTTCCATTTTTCTGATTTTTGTGTTTGTTTTGTTGAGAGCGTCATTGATAATTCTTGATCTTTGGCATTGTTCCTTTCTCCTTTGTTCATAGTCTGTTACCTTGTGCGATCACATAAAAGTTTTGCCTCTCTTTTAGCAAAAATATTTTAAAAAAAATTGCAGAAAAGAAAATTGGGAAGGCTATGTGATTCTTAGTTGCATATTTGCAATATAAACATTCATGTGTATCTGTTCTGTGCATCTGTATGATAATCCCAGGAATCATTTGTTGTTAACAGAGTTATTGATTTTTTTCATTAAAGATTGGTTATGTGAAATGTTATAATGGCTTAATCATCCATTTTTTATGCAAGTTGTTTTACTGCATGGTTACTTATTCTTTCCCTTTCGTTTTTATGGTGCTTCAGTGGTCTTATTCCTGGTATATCTTTTGAGCTATTCACTAAGCAGAAAGATAAGGCAAGCTCTCATTCTTCTTTGTGAGACACATTTTGTGGTGTTGTATATTCTCCAGCTTGATCTAGTTTCCAAGACTATGGATCATGGTGGTTCCATTACAAAGGAGATTCTACAAGAGTTAGGTACAACATGTAAATATCTTCTTTCATCAATATTTTTATTCAGTGGAAGTGATGACACAATGTGTACAATAATATGTCACAGTTCACTATTCCTACTTTCTATATATGATGCTTAGTATTTCACATATATTAAGGCAACAAGGCATCCATGCCATAAGCTTGGGTGCCTAGCCTAGGTGCTAATTAAAAATTTAAAATATTCTTTTCTGTATTTTTATTACTTATATTTAATCAAATTATTTGCAACTATGCCTTTATATATTTACTTTAAACTTAAATAATTCCTAAATTATATATATCAAAATATCATCCTAACATCAAAATAAACACACATCGACATCACAACATATACATCAGTTCAAAATAAAAAAGTTGAACCATTAAAAAATCTTAACAAAACTAATCATTACAGAATAATAATCTAATTGCTTCATTTCATCCTAAACTGTTTCCACTGAAGCTCTGATATCATATGAGTTTAGGAGGAGAAATGACTTGTTATCTTTGATTAGGAGAGTAAGTAGTCCTGCCACATGTACTCTTGCCACCATGACCTCAACCAGTAGACGCCAGCATTGACAAACTCCCTCATGGATGCTGGTGTGGCTATCAAAATATGCAAAACCCAAGAGAAAATAATTGAAGCATTGGAATAGTCTTTTCATCAAGAATCTACCCATTAATCCATACTGCAAACTCTGATTTGAGGTCTGCCAGAAATGCTCCAATTGCTAGCTCTTTCCTATATTGTTGCATCCTAGAAATATCAAACATGAATGATTGATAAATCTCTAGCTCATCAAGTAGACTCTAAAGTGTGCTAGAGGACTGTTCAATAATCTGCTCCTCTTGATGATGCATAAATATATATTCATAAATCTCATACATCTAGGTAATATTCTTCTCATTGTCATATGTGCCTTGGCGACTGACCCATAATTTCTTTGTCAATTTTAGCATCATAACTCTTTGCACAATCTGCTCATCCATACTATTGACTAGCCATGAAATTACAATGTAATAATTGGTTAGCCAATTTTCATACTTTTTGGGACCATTAGTGCACGATGAAAATTTCTGACAAAAAGGAAAAAGAAAATTTTAACGGAAAAGAAAATAAAAATTTCTAACAGAAAGGAAAAAGAAAATTCTAACAAGGATTTAGTACATGATGGAAAGTTTTAATAAAAATTCTAATGAAGGGTTAGTGTATAATAGAAAAGAAATGACCAAAAAGGAAATCAATCAATAATAATAATGAAATAAATGATACATTTATCCAAAAGTACAAACAATCCAATTAATTATTACAAATAATATTTAAAAATTACAAATACATCTCAATTCAGATATTACAATGCTAAATAATATCAAGCAATTCTTTCATCTTATATTGTCATCATCATATATTCTCACATTTTATTTGTCATTTCTTTTCTTTGTTCTTGACTCGTTTCAACTTATACATTTCTTTCCATATGTATCTCTCCTGTTGGTTATATGTCATCAATAATATTTAACTCTTTCAATTCATCTTGTAAGTCTTCAAATAAATCTTCTTTATTAGTCTTACAAATAAAATTATGAAATTTTATCCTCATCTACTCTGATTTGCAATTTTAGAGTACTTGCAATACATTTGTCTCTGTGTCTTTAAGCAACTTTCTACATTTTTTTTTGTAATACATGCATTTTTTCTATTATTGTATTTTTCAACTATTTCATCCCAAGTGCTCTCTTTTATCTTTTCATCTTGGATTTTTTTGTTTTCTTCATTTAATACTTTTGACAAAATATTTAAAAGAATGTAGCTGCATTAGCATTCCAAGTCATATAATTTCATCCTTTATTACCCATTCCTCTATTAAGAATAGTCATTTTCTACATGAGAATAAATATTAATAAAAGGTAACAACAAATATTTTCATACAAATACATAAAACTACTAGGGAAACAATACATCATTTATAATCATTGTTACATGAGAAACCAACAAAATTTTCATATATAAACAAATCAGTTATTCACAATATAAACAAAAGTCATTCACAAATACAATTAGTCATGACATAGCACATTCTAAATTGGTTTAACAGTATTTTTAACACATATATTGAAGTATATCAATGGAGATCTGTGAAAAATGTTAACCTTTAAAATCTAGACAACATTGGTAGGCATAAGAAAATTAGATATGATAAACACCAATCAATAATTACATAATTACATGTCTTATGTTAATTAAAAATGCATAACTTGACCCAATAATGCCAAGTTTACCATTGACAAAGCATTTATAAACATTATATGTTGAAAATGTAATAATCTCTGTTTATCACAATAATCATGTCATGTTTAATCAATAACATTGCAAAACCCCTTCTCTTCCTTCTTCCTCTTCTTCTCCACTATAACCCAACGACTCTCCTACACAATCGATCTCCCCTACAACCATCGGTCAACAAAAGCCATCTCTGATGCAACGTTTCACTAGACTCATCAGTAGCTCCTCATTGTCGGACAAACGAATGGAGAATAAAACTCCTCTTCATGCCTACAAATGATTGAGAGAGAAATGGGTGTCAGCCATAGAGATGGACGTGAGGAGAGAATGGACAAGCTCACAAATGTAAGGATTGTGAGTTGGGGGGGAAGATGGGAGGTTGGGTGCCATGATGAACGACGGTGTGAAGGAAGATTGGTTGTAGAGGCGTGTTTGGGTGAGGACAAAGAAAAATTGAGGTTTTTCATAAGATTTCACGAGATTACCGATGGCCAAAATCAGAGATTACGAAGCTCAGGAATGCACAAATTTTACCTATGCTCGGGAATAGTTGCTTTCGAAGCTTGGGAATGTTCAATTGGACGCTTGCCTACACTCAACTAGAAGCTCGCTTGCACTCGACTATTTCCTCGCTTGCACTTGGGAATGGTTGCTTTCAAAGCTCAAGAATGCTTGACTAGATGTTCACTTGCGTGCTCACCTGCACTCAGGAAATATTCGATAGGGATTTTCGAAAGGGTTTCAACCAGAAATGTTCTAGTGGTAAGGGAAAATTTTTCCTTTTATACTTAGGAATGTTAAGATATTCCTTTCTTTTACTGGTATGTTACATTAATGCCTACCTAACAGAATTCAATAATTTTCCTTTCTGTTAGTTGAATTCCGTTAGACACTAACCCTTCCTTTGTCTTTAGCATCTGGTGGATTGTGCATGATATGACAAATCTTCTGGTCAGCACCCAAAAAGTCTCAAAAGCTTCTTTCCCCAACAAATAAATTTTCTTATCAAACTTAATCTAGGTGGTGGTGAGTTCTTTGATCCAACTATTACAAAATGTGGTTATTGTGACTGCAAAAACTGCCTAAATGCTGGGAATACACCACTGTCCACTCTGAAGCAACACAGAGGACCCCTAATCTTGCTGCCATATACTGATCTGATAGAGATTAAGGTATCACACAGGGTTAAGAAACATCAAAATTATTGATAAAAGATGACTTCAGCTGTTCAGAATATGGAATAACCACCAATCAGCTGCAACTGCCACTGATCATCTCAAAAGTATGAAGTGGAAGGTGGAGAAGGGACAAGAAGAGGTGGAGGGCAGATCAGGTCTTTTCTGGTGGCTAGAATGGCCACCTGTGGGCCAGAGAGGACTGGTTGCAGCTGCCAGCCAGAGGTAGAAGGTTGCTGGCTGCTCCTTGTTGGCTGGAAGTTGTCATCAGGTGTTGGGGAGGACCTTGGGAGGTCAACAGGCCCTGTTGGTCAGTGAAGAAAGAGTGGCAGAAAGGGTGGGTGGTGGGATTAGAGTTGTCTGCCTATGGTAACAAGTTGAATAGAGAGAAAATGATCATATATCTTATTTGGAGTTAATGGTAGGGTTTCATATGTATAGGTCTAAGGCCTTATATGGATATTTGTTTACCTATCTACAATAATACACATCAATAGAGAAACATCTAACAGTAAGAAATAGTGGAAAAGTATAAAATTATATAATTTAATGGAAAAGTTAGTTATGGATAGAAATAAATGAAGGGTAAGGATTCACGTGTCCTACTCACAGGCCACAATGTGATTAATGCATTGATTAATGTTATTGTTTACTCATTTGAAACATCCCAACACTTCAAAAGCACTTATTTTGCCACTTACCAAAGTCTAATGTGACATTTGAAACGTAGCCACTTGCACCACTTCCTCTTTCGAATGCTTTACAATTATTAGTTATTGTTTTAGATGACTATATCGATATTTCTTAATTTTTGCAAATGATGGTTTACTTGTGCTTGTGTTTTAAGATAAATGGGGTCATATTTTTCTTTAGTTCAATGTTTATACTTCATACAATGCTAATATTTCTCTTCCTTGTGATGCAGGATTCCAAGATCATGCCAATTTCTTAGATTTTGTGGAAATTGGTGTCCTCCTCTGTTTTTGTGCAGTTCAAAACCATGGCTCTAAAATGGTGTTTTCATTCTCTAGCATTGTACAACGTACACCTTGCCCTCCTTTTGGTTTTAGTATTTTAAAAGCTGGATTGAACAAATCTGTATTGTTATCAGTTTATGCTTCTTCACATGCAAATGATAGACAATCACAGGGCACTTCACATGGTATTTTCTTAAAATTCCAATCCTTCAAGTTCTTACATTGAATCTTCTGTGTGAAATCCCAACAATTCTTTTTTTTTTTAAAGTACCCCATGGGTTCAGAGTCTTGAACTCGCAATTTAAGGTGGTGAGAAGTTAAATCTCACCCCTCTTGTATACAGTGGTGTATGAAATCCCAATAATTCTTTTATCAAATATCTTATATAATTTCCCACATAATTCATCTTGAGAAAAGTTTAGTTTACTGATTGACTGGTTCTTTTTCTTTTTCTTTTTTCTTTTTCAGAGCCAATGATAGCTGTTTATCTCAAAAATGTTGAGGAGAGGTGTTTGTCTATATACAGGTCATTTGGAACATATGTTGCGGTTTTGACAATTCTTTTGACAGTGTATCTGGTGACTCCAAATTACATATCCTTTGGTTACCTTTTCTTCCTATTATTTTGGATAACTGGAAGACATCTTGTTGAGAAGACAAAACGACGTTTATGGTTCCCCTTGAATTTGTATGCTTTCCTTATTTTTATCTTCAAATATAGCTTAAGCAGTTTCTCTACATTTGAGGACTGGGTGTCTGCAGGCATAAGTCTTCCATATATAGGGTTCAATCCTGAAGCTTCCCTTTTGCAGAATGTTTGGGAATCCTTGGCTGTTCTTATTGTGATGCAACTTTATGGGTTTGAAAGAAGAAAGGGTAGGAATAATGCACATTTAAGTGACTTTGCATCAGAAGTTGGTTTTCTGGGGTTTGTTAGAAGGTTATTAATTCGGCATAATGAAAAACTTTTATCAATTTCTGTATTTTATGCTTCTCTCTCTCCCATCAGTGCCTTTGGATCAGTTTACGTTGTGGGCCTTGTGATTTGTTCAGCCTTCCCAAAGACTTCTCGTATACCCTCCAAATTATTCCTAGTTTATGCTGGACTTCATCTTGTATCAGAATATCTTTTTCAGCTGTGTGGTAAATCAGTAGACATGTTTCCTGGCCAAAAGCTTTCTGGACTGTCACTTTTTCTTGGATTCAAGTTATTTGATTCAGGTTTTTGGGGGATTGAGTCAGGATTAAGGGGAGAAGTTCTGGTTATAGTTGTCTGCACTATTCAATACAGTGTCTTTTACTGGATGGACAAGACGCCAAGTTCATTGAAAAATAAGGGTAAGTGGGAGGAACCTTGTTGTTTGTTTTTGTCCAGTGAGCATATCAAAGATAATTTGCATTCACAAGAATCCAGCAGTCTTTCTATAAATACAAGAGGAACGACTTCAAGATCTTGCCCTGATTTTAGCTCTGGCATCACTCAAGCAGTTGATTCCATGCCAGCTGAAATGGAAAATGCAGAAAATAACACTGACAGATTTTCTTTTGGTTACATTTGGGGATTTTCTAAAGAAAGTAATAAGTGGAATAAGAAGAGAATATTTGCTTTGAAAAAAGAGAGGTTTGAGATGCAGAAGGCTACATTAAAAGCTTATATTAAGTTCTATATAGAAAATACATTCAACCTATTTGGTCTTGAAATTAACATGATCGTGTTACTTCTTGCAAGCTTCTCCGTGCTAAATGCCATCTCAATCATATACATCTTGTCATTAGTGACTTGTATTCTGTTGAAACGACAAATTCTTCAAAAAATTTGGTTCATTTTTGTTATTGTGTTTGCATCTATCTTCATCCTTGAGTACTTCAGTATGTGTAAGGACTTGATACCATGGATAGAGTCACCTAGTGAGGCAACTATTCACTGCCATGAATGTTGGCGTATCTCAAACATGTACTTCAATTATTGCCAGAAATGCTGGCTAGGTAATTGCATCTCTATTCCCCATCCTCAGTAATTTATTGTTTCTGATTACTAGTCACCTAGTGATTACTAATTTATTGACCTTATCCAATGAATATGTGGTAATCTAAATATTATTGTCTGTGAATTCTTTCTAATATCATTTTTGGATGGAATCTCAGTCCTATCTTACAGAGATTGTATCTCTTGTTTCAAAGCCTGTTTGTCACATGAGATGCCACATGCTGTACTAGAAAGCCAAATTTGTGTCAACTAAATTATTCATTTTTATGCAGGAGTAAATGTTGATGATCCTCGAATGCTTGTGAGCTACTATCTAGTCTTCATTTTTTCTTCTTTCAAGCTTCGTGCTGATCACCTGATTAGTTTCTCTGAATCATACACGTATTTCCAGATGATGTCCCAACTAAAAAGTGCATCAGTTTGGAGAGACCTTTCTTTTGAGACAAAAAGCTTTTGGACTGTACTGGATTATATGAGGATGTATTGTTACTGTCATCTATTGGATATTGTTCTCACTTTAATCTTAATCATTGGAACTTTGGAATATGACATTTTACATCTTGTTTACCTTGGTTTTGCCCTGGTTTTCTTTAGAATGAGACTGGAGATTTTAAAGAAAAGGAACAAGATTTTCAAATACTTGAGAATTTATAATTTTTCACTTATTGTTCTTTCTCTTGCCTATCAATCTCCTTATGTGGGAAGTTACAACCCAGGGAAGTGTGAAAAAATTGACTACATCTATGAGATTATTGGATTTTATAAATATGATTATGGATTCCGCATAACGTCAAGATCCTCACTAGTTGAAATAGTGATTTTTATATTGGTGTCAATGCAGTCATATATTTTCTGCTCCAGTGAATTTGATTATGTATCAAGATACCTTGAGGCTGAGCAGATTGGTGCTATAGTTCGTGAACAAGAGAAAAAAGCAGCTTGGAAAACTGCTCAGCTGCAGCATATTCGTAAATCTCAAGAACAAAAGCGTCAACGTAACATGCAAGTAGAGAAAATAAAAGCTGAGATGCTCAATCTGCAAACCCAACTCCACAGCATGAAGCCTCAGGAAAGTATTCAGACAACTCCACAAAGAAATATTCTACGACGGAGAAGGAAGTTGCAGGTGTGCTTGGATAAACTTGAGACACACGATGATACACTTGGAAAGCAAGATAAGGGCAGTGATTTATGTCTACAATTTCATTCAAATGTCATAGCCTCTGATGTTCAGAAAAGTGATTCCTTCCCTCAGGAAGTACCTGAATTACAAGATTCCCCTTCAAGTAAGAAAAATGAAAGTCCATTTGCAATAGAAGCATTAAGGCATTCACTGAATTCTTTCTCTGAGATAACTGAACATGAAGAACAAGATGAAAGTACATGTCAATTCACAAGGAAGGCTGAAAAAGAGGACAAGGGTAAGGAAAACCGGCTGCTGTCTGCTGTGCAATTAATTGGTGATGGTGTATCTCAGGTTCAGTCTCTTGGGAATCAAGCTGTTACCAACATTGTGAGCTTTTTGAACATTGATTCCGATGAGATAAATTCAAATGGCTATGTATCTGCTGAAGATGCATTGTTTGAGGAGGTAGAGAGTCAAAGCAATGCTGGGTACAACTACAATCATATGGATCGGACATGTTCAGTTCAATCTGGTGTTGGGGGAGCAGAACCTATTGCAGCTAGCCTGCAAATTGGAAGGATCTTTCGTTTTATTTGGACACAAATGCGATCAAATAATGATATTGTTTGTTACGCATGCTTTGTTCTTGTGTTTCTTTGGAACTTTAGCTTATTGTCTATGGTTTATTTGGCATCTCTTTTTCTATATGCTCTGTGTGTAAATACTGGTCCCAGTTACTTGTTTTGGGTTGTGATGCTGATCTATACTGAGATCAACATTTTGGTTCAGTACTTATACCAAATTATCATCCAGCATTGTGGTTTGAGCTTCCAACTGGGAATACTTCGGAGATTAGGTTTTCCAGAAAAGAAGATAACAACATCATTTGTAGTCGGCACTCTTCCTCTCTTTATGGTTTATATTTCCACTCTGTTTCAAAGATCAATTACTGCCAAAGATGGTCAATGGGAATATTTAACTGACAAGGCTTTTAAGAGAAGCCCTCTTCACAAAGAAAAATTCTCTTCTAATGCTAGTTTTAGATATAAGATTGGATTGCTTTTTTCACCTATTACAGATTTTTTCATAAGTATACCAAGATATTTCCATAGGTATTGGATTTTACTTACTCAAGGATCAGAAGCTCCACCATACTTTTTGCAGCTTTCAATGGAAGTTGATGAGTGGCCAACAGATGGCATTCAGCCAGAGAAGGTAGAATCTGGCATAAATCAGGTTCTGACTTTGGTTCACGAGGAGATGTGTGTATCAAAAGTTCATAAGTCATGCCATTCCGCCAGCAGAGTTAGAGTTCAAAGTATCGAAAGAAGTCATGATGAAACGAACATTGCACTGGCTGTGTTTGAAGTTGTTTATAGTTCTCCAATAGATGGGTGTCCAACAGCACAATGGTTCAGATCTCTTACACCTGCTGCTGATGTGGAAAGGGAGATTAATAAAGCTCAGGATATTGGTATTTTTGAAGAGACAGACTTCCCTTACCCAGTGATATCGGTGATTGGAGGTGGAAAAAGGGAAATTGATTTATACGCATATATATTTGGAGCTGATTTGGCTGTTTTCTTTCTAGTTGCCATTTTCTACCAGTCTGTGATAAGAAATAACAGCAAGTTTCTGGATGTGTATCAGCTTGAGGATCAATTTCCCAAGGAATATGTGTTTGTTCTCATGGTATACTTCCCCTGTACCTGAACTAGTTTCTTTTTGATACTGATCAATATTTCACAGGATCTCTACTTCTTGGTTGTACTTGATCATGTTATATAAAAGCATTTGACATGATATTAGCATATTTCTCAACTTTTATTTTCTTGCAGGTTCTCTTTTTCTTGATTGTACTTGATCGAATCATTTATCTTTGTTCATTTGCTACTGGAAAGCTGATTTTCTACATTTTTAGTATTATTTTATTTACCTATTCAGTGACAGAGTATGCATGGTACCTTGAACCATCACATCAATCTGCTGGTGGAATAGCCCTTCGTGCTATTTACCTGACAAAGGCGGTATCATTTGCACTTCAGGCCTCACAGATCAGATATGGGATTCCACATAGACGTACCTTGTACCGTCAATTTCTGACAAGCAAGGTTTCACAGGTCAATTATTTGGGATTCCGTCTCTATCGTGCACTGCCCTTTCTGTATGAACTTCGTTGTGTGCTAGATTGGTCATGCACATCTACTTCTTTGACAATGTACGATTGGCTTAAGGTATTACTAATTTCTTTATGGTTTGTTTTAGTTTATTTCCCTTAATTTTTTAAAATTCTATTGAAGTTTAACTCAAGTTAGCAAAAATGAAAGGAAAATGTCTATTCTTTGGTGGTTGAATGTTACTCAACAATGAGGAGAATTCCAAAGCAGTGACAGGACAGTGATCATCCATCTTGTGTCCCTTGTGTTTGCAGTATTTTTTTGGTGCATCTTGTAATAGGGACATTGATAGTTCTTGTTAATTTCTGTTCTGTTCTGACTATCATGCTGAGAAGCCATTGTCTATTGATTATGTTATGTTGAGTATCATTTGTACACTTCCTTAATAATATTTTTGCTTGATGCTATAAACAAGAAGTTAGCATGAAAGGTAGGTGATACCATAAAAGAAAAGGTTTTTACACCAAGTATATGCATGAAATGATCCGGTTTATTCCTTGTTAAAATATGAAAACACAAGAAATGGTGGACGTTGAGTGTTATCTATTAGAATGGTCTCTATGTGAGAGTAAATAATGTATTAAGATTATTTGTGTTATAAGTGGGTTTAGTCCCACATTGCTAGAGTGATGTTTGTCTTTTTTTGTGTATAAGGGAGAGAAGAAGGAAAAAATTTATTGTTTTGTAAAAAATTAGAAAAAAAATGGTGGGAGTAAAAAAATAGAAAAAAATCAAAATAAATCTTGAGGGTAGTTCACATCTATCTACTTGTTTTCTGAGAATAAACCACATGTTTGTCTGTTCTACTACCTCAGATGTATTATTTGATGATTATTCTACTATTGTCTAAGATACAATTCTTAGATTACTATCTATTGTTATGGTAATTGGTTTTGTGTTTAGGAATGTATTTGATGGTTATTCTACTATCTAAAATAAAGTTCTCAAATTACTATTATTGTTGCCATTTTTGTTACAACAATTAGTTTTTATATTTCTCTATGTATTTGTTATTTCTTGTTATGTTTGTTGAGTTGAGTTATTGAATTTGTAATAAGCTAGATGTTCCAACTTAAGAGGAAGTGTGAAAGTTAATAATGTTTTAAGGTTATTTGTGTTATAAGTGGTTTAGTCCCACATTGCTTATAAGTGGGTTTCTTTTATGTAGTCTCTATATATAGATGTCTTGTTTGCTTATGAAGAAAGACAACTTCACCTTATTTCTTATGTTCCAATACTCTATAAATAGAAGTTACAAAAAAATGATAAATACAGCATTAACAATGTGAGATTAAACCTACTATAATACATAACCCTAATATAATAATATACTCCAACACTCTCTCTCAAACTAAAATATCCTGCTTGTAATTGACTCAACCACAGCTCAATAGGTTTAAACATAGTTGGAAAACAATAGATACATAAAGAAACATAAAAGGCAGTTACTACAACAGTAATAGCAGCAAAAGACAGTAGTAGTTGCTTTAGTAGAAGTAGCAGAGACAAGAATAATCTGAGATAAATTTAGGAAGAACTGTATTGTAGTAGTAGGTTAAACATTGAATGATACAATCCAAGATGATAAAATAGACAAACAAAAGTGATATCATCAAGAAGTAAAGATAGGTAGATAGATGTGATCTACCCTTAGAATTTTTTTTATTAATTTTTTTACTTCCATTTTTTTGGTACACACTTTTTCTCTCCTCTTTTTTCAAAAATATCATGTCATGCTTTCCATTCTCTCCCCCTATATTTTTTTCCTGTTTCATGTGCTTCACCTTGTTTCTCTTTCTTTTCTTAAAATAAACACTTAGATAACCCTAAACTTTCTTTCTTCTTCCATCTACTAGAGCTGGACTATGGTAGCAAAGGCAAACGGATAACATGTGTAGGGGCAAGATGGGATCATGGGGAACCAATAGAGTAGGGAGGTTAGGCTACGAAGGATCAACATGTTAGCAAGTAGAAGCAGGCCAGGAGTGGCAATTAGAGTGTTGGATGGATGGTAGAGGATGCGTTGATGGCAATGAAGGCTTTTGATAACCTTCTTGATGGTGGTTAAAGATATAGCAGCTACAACAAATGGAGGTGTTCTTAACACATGTGATGGTGGCAGCATTGGCTAGAGTTGTGAGAGGCAACATCTGGTTGCTACAACTGCTATGAAGAGAGAGGGGGTTGGCCAACTATAGAGGTGGAGGGTGGCAACTAGGGTTTTAGGGTGAGGAACAAAGTGGCCAACAACAGTTAAGATTTTTCTCCCTTCTACCTAGATCTCTCTCACTTTTGACTTTTAAAATTTAAGTTCTGTGCCATGTTGAAATAAGGACATTCAACTCAAAACCAATTAATAATAATGAAGAGGTTTTTTTTATATTAGTTCATTCTTGTCTTTTAATTAGTTCATGTAACTATCTTTTCAACATTTCCTCTCACAAGTAGTCTTCTTTAGTTTCTACAAGTTTTTTTTGAGTGGATGTATGGATTTATTAGGATTTTTCTACTTTAATACCATATAAAAATACAAGAGATGGTGGAAGTTGAGTACTATCTATTAGAGGTTATAAGGAAATAACTAATGCAATTCTAACAATTTCAAAGTAAACTCACTACCATACATAACCTTAATACATTAATATAAAGAACAATCTGAGACATAATCCTACATAGTAGGATCGGGTAAACAAATCTTTTTCTTGTATGTATTTTTATTTATTGTTAAATCTTTATTTAAATTATATAAACTTAAATCTTTTCTTACAATTCCTAACCAAATAATTTTGTCTTTTTCCACTTTTTTTTATTTTTATACTAATTAATTTTTTTCCTCTTAATTGGTGCATTCTTTATTCTTCTAAAACATAACTAAACCATCTAAGCTAATCTTCTTTTATCTTATTTTTGATTAGTGCATCTCTTATTCTATTCTTAATAAAATGATTGTTTGCTTATATTTTATAGTATTATCACTTGTCTATCTAAGCATATGCATTTCAATAATACTAAATTTTTGTATATGATCTTACTTTATACCCCAACATTTTAAGCTATAAAGTTGGGTAAAAAGAAATTTTATAGAGTTTTTCTTTTAATTTTAAAGGTATCCTCTTATTACATAATATTCCAAAAACATTTTTCTACTTCATTCATCCTACTTTAATCCTATGAATAACATCCTCTATAATTTTACCATTCTTACTAGATATAGATTCTATGTATTTAACTCTTATTTTTATAAATCTTATAGCTTATATAAATACATACCTTTATCATTATTACTATTTTCATTGAAACTAAATTACATATATTCAATTTTTAGATTATTCAATATAATTCTTTTGGACTCTATAATTCTAATTTGTAACTAATTTTTGACTTACTTTCATCAACTACAACTATTTTTATTAGCAAACAGCAAACACCAAGGTATTTCTTTTTTAGTTTCCTTGGTTATTTCATCCATAACCATAACAAATGATATAAACTTAGAGAGGATCCTTGGTGTAAGCCTATATTTATTGGAAATTTTCTAATTTCTTCTCTTATAGTTTTAACATTAGCAACTACTTTTTTATAGATGTCCTTATAATATTAATATATCTTGTTATGCAAATGAGGAGGTAGAAGAGATAGAAACAAGCACACAAGACATCGAATTTAACGTGGTTCCTCTTACAGGTACGTCTACGAGATGAATAGGGAGAGAGTTCCACTATCTTTTGAGGAATACAAAATAGGGCTTAGAAATAAGTCCTAAGACTCATAAGCTTATATAGCTATGAGAGGTCAAATACAAAAAGACCAAAATACCTTTATACTAATTCAAGACATATTTCAACAAATCTACACCTTGTATTGAATACATCTTCCACCTATAGCAAAACTCTCCATCCAAAAGACCCCTAAAGGGTCAAACATATGCATAAACATTGAGCAGGTCCAAACAATGCTTGAACTTGTTCTCATTGACTTCCTTTGTAAATATATTAGCTGGATTTTCTTTGGTGTTAATCTTCAAAACTTTGATTCTATTTTCTGATTGAAGGAAATGATACCCGATGTCAATGTGTTTTGTACGATCATGAAACACATTGTCCTTAGCTAAATAAATGACATTAAGATTGTCACAGAAAATGTTTGCTTTATGATAGCGCAAACCAAAGTTTGCTGATAGACCTTTGAGCTAAATTCCTTTCTTCACCGCTTCTGTCATAGCTATGTATTTTGCCTCTGTAGTAGATAGAGATACTATTGGCTGAAGCGTTGACTTCCAACTAACTACAGAATCTGTAACAGTAAAAACATATCCTGTTAGGGATTTTTTTTGATCAATATCTCCTGCAAAGTCTGAATCTGAATATCTAGCTATTATGCAGTTATTCTTCAAGTCATATATCAAGCCTATATCAGATGTTCCCTTCAAATATCTAAAAATTCTCTTCACAGCTTACTAGTGATCCTTATCAGGATTTGCCATAAATTTGCTAACCACACTGAGTGGGTAAGATCTGGTCTAGTGCACACTATAGTATACATTAGACTTCTAACAACCTGTAAATATGGAACATTCTTCATATAGTCTTTCTCAGACTAAGACTATGACACCATAACAGAAGAAAGATGCAAATTCTTGTCATAGGAAGTACTAATGGCTTTGCTAGAAGCCATCCTAAACTTGTGCAAAATCTTCTCTATGTAACTACGTTGATGGAGAAACAACTTTCCAACATCTATGTCTTTATGTATCTCCATTCTAAGAATCTTTCCAACTGCATCTAAATCTTTCATATCAAACTTTGACTTCAGAGTTTCCTTCAACTCTTGAATAACATGTACATCTTGAGCTACAATTAGGATGTCATTAACATATAATAACAGATATATGTGTGTATCATCATTCAACTTTCTAACATACACACATGAGTCATAAGAGCTATGAATAAAACCAACTTTGGTAATAAAGGTGTCAAACCTTTTATATCACTGTTTGGGAGATTGTTTTAGTCCATACAAGGACTTCTTCAACTTGCACACAAGATATGATTTCTCCTGATCCACAAACTCAGTTGGTTGATCCATCTAAATCTCCTCATCAAGATCATCATGTAAGAAGGCCATTTTCACATCTAACTGTTCCAATTCTAAATTCTTTGCTGCAACAATTGCCAGAAGAACTCTGATAGATGAGTGTTTGACTACAGGCGCAAAGACATCATTGAAATCAATACCTTCTTGCTGAGAGTATCCTTTTGCCACAAGTCTGGCCTTATATTAAATTCTTTAGTTGTCCTGAGTTCCAACCTTTTTCTTAAACACCCATTTGCAACCAACAATATTTTTGCCTTGAGGGTGCTTCACTAGGTCTCACGTCTAGTTCTTCTAAAAAGACTAAAACTCTTCCTGCATAGAAGTAACCCAATGAGTAGTATCAGAGCTCCTCAAGGTAGCCTTATAATTGGGAGGATCTGCATCTTCCTTCACCTTACTTGCTACCTGTAAAGCATAGGCAATCATGTTACTATATCCATACCTTTGAAGGGGTTGTATGTCCCTTCTAGGTCGATCTCTAGCAACACATCTCTGCTCAGTTTCTTTCAAAATTGGAATCTTATGATGACTAGCTGCTTCTGAAGGCTGACTTGTATTTGTACTAAGCTGACCCCTATCAACAGGTTGTTGTATCTCAAACTTCACATGTTGTGTATCATTAGGTATCTCTGAATCATCAACATCATCCTTTCTCAACATGAGATGTTTCTCATCAAATGTGATATTACGACTGTATATCACCTTTTTGGATGACATGTCATAGACTCTATATCTTTTTACACCAATACCATAGCCTACAAAGATACCTTTTTTTGCTCTTGGCTCTAATTAATCATGATGAACGTGATAGTAAGCAAGACATCCAAATATCTTGATCTTTGAATAATTTACATGTCCTGACCAAACTTCATAAGGAATCTTATCACCAATGGTACTAGATGTTGATCTATTGATAAGATAAGAAGTAGTGCTAACTACTTCTGCCCAGAAAATTTTTCCCAAACTAACATGAGAGAGCATGGATCTAGCTCTCTCCAAAAGAGTTTGGTTGAGGCATTTAGCCACTTCATTTTATTGTGGGGTACCTCTAACCGTATGATGCCTAGTAATTCTAGCATCTTTGCAAAACTCATCAAATTCAGCAGAACAAAATTCTAAACCATTATCTGTTCTTAGATATTTTACCTTTCTGTCTAGTTGATTCTCTACCATAGTCTTCCACTACTTGAAGTTCTTGAAGACTTCATTTTTATGTTTCATAATAAACACCCAATTCATACGTGAGAAATCATCAACAATCGATAGAAAATACCTTGAACCTGCTAGTGAGGGCTATTGGGATGGACTCCAACAATCAGCATAGACATAATTCAAGGTTCTTCTAGTAGTGTGCTTCCCTATGCCAAACTGTACACACTTCTGCTTCCTAAAGATGCAATGTTCACACAAGTCTATGTTGACAAACTTGTGTCCTTCTAATCTGCTCAAATTGTTAAGTGTCTACATTCCTCTCTGTCCTAGATGACCTATCCTTGAGTGCCAAATAGCAGAGATAGATTGCTAATCATCACTTATAGCTACAGCAACTGAACCAATGACGGGAGAACCCTGTAGGATGTATAAAGGTCCTTCCTTAACTCCTTTCAAGACGTGGAGTTTGCCTCTTTCACCTGAATATTTGAATTCCTTTGAGTCAAGAGCCATAAAAAAGATTAGACTTTTGCCTAACTTAGGCACATGCCAAACATCCTCTAGAATCTTCAATGTACCATCATGCATCTTGAATTTGATAGACCTAATGTCAACTCTATTGCAAACATCATCACTTGCTAATGTCACCTCCCCACCATCTACCTCTTGGTAGGTATAAAAGTATTCTTTGTTGGGAGTCATGTGATGTGATGTACCTAAGTCTATGATCCATGCCTGATCTGAGTAAGCACTGCAAGAAACTGTCAAAGAGAAATCACCTTTAGATGCTGAATCTTCCTTTTCTGCCACTGCTACACTACCTTTTGCCTTCAACTTTGGGCAATTGACCTTCTAGTATCCCTTCTATTTACAATAGTTGCAGGTGTCCTTGGAGTACTTTCCCCTAGATTTGCTTCTACTTCTCTATTTGTGATCCTTCCTGTTTTGACGACCTCTAGACTCTGTCTGATGTACTGACAAACCTGATCTACTTGTATCACTGCTACCATAAGTAACTATATGCATCAATTCTCTAGAATGCAAACTTGATCTCACCTCTTCTAATGTGATTGTATCCTTACCAACCACAAAAGACTACACAAAGTTCTCATAAGAGAGTGGAAGTGAGACTAACAGGATGAGAACTGCATCTTCATCCTCAACAGTAATACCAATATTTCTCAACTCCATGAGGATGGTGTTTAGTTGGTCTAAATATTACTTCAATGATGTCCCCTCCTTTATTTTAAGAGAAAACAATCTTTGCTTTAGGAGTAGTTTGTTTGTAAGTGACTTTGTCATATAAAGGGTCTCCAATTTGTTTCAAAGACCTAAGACAATTATTTCATCTGCAACCTCAACTATGACTTCATCAGATAAACAAAGCAGGATTGTTGAGTGAGCCTTTTCTTCTTAAGCTTTAAAATCTGTAGATTTTCTATCAACTAATGACTCTTTATTCAAGGGAGTCCAAATGCTTTGTTGTTTCAACAATGCTCTCATTTTTATCTGCCAAAGACTGAAGCTATTTTTATCGTTAAACTTCTCCACTTTCAAAGCTGATGTTGTCATTTTTCAGTCTTAGAATACAAACAAACAAACTATTCACAAGTCGTGATAATCTAAATAGCAAACAAACTGTTATCCCCTATTACACTGCCAACACCCTTCTGAACCACAACAATTGCTTCTAATCGCATGCAAGAACACAGCAGATGCTCTAGCCTGACACCCAAATGTTGATACACAAGCTCACAAGTGATTGTCTTACTGTTCCCAAACAAATGGATGCCCTAACTCCACGAATAGATGGTCGGTGAGCTGCGTCCTATGTCGCAGACGAAAGCCCTAGAAGCGGCGAAACCCACAGGCAAACGCATAGACAAACGGCTTCTTGGTGATGTGCGTCGGCTTCTAGATGATGCGCAGGAGTCTTCCAGATGGCACGTGACGACAGACGACAGCTTCCAAATGACAAGTGACGACATGCAAATGAGCGACAGATAGAGCAGACGTTGCACAAGTTAAACTCGCACGGCTAAGGCGTGCAGATGAATGGCTGAGGCAACTGTCACACAGGTGAGATGCGTGAGCAGGCGGTTGGGACGGGCGGCTGAGGTGCAGTTGAGATGCGTAGGCTATCGACAGATACATGCGGACTGAACTCTCGTACAGGTAGGGCTTCCGACAATTCTTGCACGTGAATAGACGACGGCTTCAACTTCCAAATGGCGAATCCTCTTTTTCCCCAAATTAAAAACAACTTTCTTCCTCCTCTTCAAAAAAGGAAAACCCTAGGATGATCCAAGAACTCTAGGCTCTGATATCAGTTTGTTATGCAAATGAGGAGGTAGAAGAGAGAAACAAGCACACAAGACACTAGATTTAACGTGGTTCCCCTTGCGGGTACGTTCATGGAATGGGAGAGGGAGAGAGTTCTACTATCTTTTGAGGAATACAAAATGAAGCTTAGAAATTAGCCCCATAAGCTTATATAGCTATGATGGGTCAAATACAAAAGGACCAAAATGCCTTTATACTAATTCAAGACATATTTCAACATATCTTATGAGTACCTTTCTTTTCTAGAACTTATCACAATAGGTTTTTAGTTACTCTATCAAAAGTTTTTTCTAAGTTAATGAAAATCATATGAAGATGTTTTTTCTTAACTCTAAAATTTTCTTTTGGTTAGTTAAGTGAATAGTTTCCATTGTTGACATAAATGATATAAATCTAAATTGATTTTTTATGATTTTAATTAAATTTTTTAATCTTTTCTCAAATAGACTTTCCCATAATTTTATAGTATGACTTATTAACTTCATGATAATTATTACAATTTTGTATATCACTTTTATTCTTAAATATAAATATTAAAGAACTCTTTCTCCATTCATCTGGCATCTTCTTTATCTTTAAAATTATATTAAAAAACTTAGTTAACTACTTAATCCCTACTTCACCCATACATTTCATACTTCAATAGGACTATAATTTGTTCCAATAGTTTTCCTACATTTTATTATCTTAATAACTTCTTTTACCTTCAAACTACTAATTCTTCTAAAATAACTAAAATTTATGTTCTGAATTTTGCATATAAGAGTTTCTTATAGGAAATTGATCAAAAAGTTTACTAAAATACCTACATTATCTATCTTTTATTTTATTTTCTTTTACTAAAATTCTACCATCCTTAAAATCTCTAAATTTTCTTTCTCTAGTTTTAACCAATTTATATATTCTATTTTCTCTTTGTTTTGTGTTCAAATTATTATATAATTTCTTAATTTTATTAAGAATTTTCTTAATATTCCTTTTTGCTAACTTATAAGTCTTTAGATTTTCCTGATTTCTACATTTATAATAAGTTTTATAACATTCTTTCTTTTCTTTTATTATCTTTTGTTCATCTTCATTTCCTCATCAACTTTCTTTACCTAGTGAAACACTCCACAAAACTCTCTTAAAATTTCCCTAGTAATCTTTCTCATACTAATAGTCATTTTGTTCCAAAGTTTATTTACTTATTTAATTCTCATATTCTTTCTTTTAACAATTTATCTCAAAATATCATTTTTCACATTTTAGATTTCACCACTTAATTCTTGGGTTTTTATGTACTTCAATTTTTTCTGCCCAATCTTAATATTAACATCTAATACTAACAACCTATGTCCTATGTTGTAGCATTTTTTTTTGTAAAACCCCGGTCTATTTATGGGGCAGGATCCCGAAACAACTCAGAAAAACAGACAATCATATAAGATCAGAAACCAAGAAACAAAAACCACCCATAGAAAGTTAAACCTTCCTACACTAGGTATATTCCATTTGTCTAACAAAGCTTGACACTTTACATCCTGCGTCAAAACCAACCTATGTTGTGGAGCTAAGTTTCCTATTACAAGTTCAAACATTATTAATTGTATTTTCTATCTTTATTTCCTCAACAACTTCATCTTTCAAACTTTATCAATTGTTATCTTAACTCCATTTTTATATTTATCTTTTTCTGTATATCACAATTTAAAACAACTATTCTTGATTAACCTAGATTTTTTCCCATCCATATAATTTTTTTACAAGCATAATATGTTATTTTTTCTTTTTATCATTATATCCACTAATTTCATATTCTTATCAATCAAGATTTCTATATTCCAAATCACTAATCTAATTATGGTGTTTTAGACTAACTTCTTTACTGACACTCGTCCATAAAGTTGTGAGAACTTTTCTTTATTTTCATCTACATTTAGGTGTTGATATAAAGCTTGTAGTTTAAGAACATTACATTTAGGGTGTGTAACGCTTTTCACTTATTTTCTTTTCATTGCACCTTAGGTTTAATGCAATACGTCACTAAAAGGGTTGCACTCCAATGAATTATCTTTAGGATTCATGTTCATGAGAAATTGACAAGTTATTACAATTGATTGTTTACCCAACACTAATCCTCCATCCTTATCTAGGCTTAGGACTGTTTATAAAGGAATGAACCTCCATAGGTAAAGCTAATACTAATACATTAATATACTCTAACAAAATCATTTATCTTGTATGATCTAAATGATCAGCTTTCTTACTACCCATTTATGCTGTAAAATTTGTAGGAAGTAACATACACATGTCAAATAATGTATAAGAAATTGTTTCATATATCTAGGTTTAAAAATGCTTGTATTCTAAGGTCATTTACAGGTGGAATATGCTGGAGATATTATAAAAATGGACTGGCCTTAATTTCTCATTCACTACAGAACTGTGATTTTCTTATATTACAAAATACATTCGTACATTAGAGGAATGGAGTGAAGGATTCTAAGATGTTAACGTAAATGAATTTCTTATCCATTTATATGGTTTTTGTTCCAAGAATTTCTTGCTTCTGAATTAATATTTTTCATTGATGATCATCCTTAGATTGATAGATCCTTCAATGCCAAGTCCATGAATCCATGCAGTCATATGTTGGCTTTGTCACTACCTATTATATCTTTTATAAACTATTAAACCCAAATGATTTGTCTATTGATTCAATTCACCAGGAAACCAAATGTATGATTTGACAAATACAGTTTTTTTCTCTTAGTTGGAAGACATTAATGCAAGTTTATTTCTCGTCAAGTGTGATGCTGATTTGAATCGTGCCAAGCACCAACTAGGACAGAAACAATCTAGCATGACAAAATTTTGCAGCGGGATATGTTTATTTTCCATATTAATTTGTGTTATATGGGCTCCTATGTTGGTAAGTTGTCATATTCAAGCAAATAATTGCCAAGTATGTGATAAACATACTCTTCATTTTATTTTGAATTTATATGGCATTATCATTTTGTTGTGTCACATAAAGTTGCATTCTTCAATCAGATTTTTTTCTTGAAAATTAGATATAATGATTCCCGTTGAAAAATAATGTCAGAAATATTTTAATTACAAAGCCAAATGATACCTCAATGCCTGAGGTTGCCTACCATACCTATATCATATTGAAACCAAATGTATATGATACTCTGATACTGTACTTTCTTTCATTAATTATGACTTGAGTCATCATTGCATATTTTTGTGATCTATATGAATATATTGTTAGTTTAGTTTGCAATTAAATCTCAAAGTAGTATTTTGATGTGTATCATTATTTGTGAATGTGTTTTGCTTAATTCATGTATGTTGTATCAACTTATTAGTTACAGTATAATTAGTATTTTAGGTTTATTGTTACTTGTGTTTTCTTATTAATTATCTTATAAAATCTCATAACTGATATATACATTAAAAATTTAATTGTACCTGTGTCATTGCCATATATTCATGTCATTGAAGTAATACTCCTACGGTCATACATGTATCCATGTTGTTTAATTTGAAAAATTGAAGTATCTAGGCATCATAGGCTGAAAATAGGGAAAAACTGGGAAGCAAAAACAAAGCACAATCAAACTACTTATCAATCAGGCCTCACACCTTAGAGAAAAGCATGTCTAATCATATCTTTTTCCAAAAAGTAAATTTTTGTTCTGATTCCGATGGAAATCCCTGTAAGTTCCATGTTTAATCAGCAAGAGTTGGTAAGCATACTGATTTACACCCCTGACCATTATGAGGAGACCTTTGCAACCTTGCTATCTACTTGGTCATCATCCATCATTCTGAAAAGCTCCCAAGTCTTCCTAGCCAAGGTTCATATGCCTGAATGAGCATAAGAAGATGAGTTGTCAATTCCTTTCTTTGAAGAAAAAAAATAAAAAACTTACCAGGAAAAAGATAAGAAAGGATTTGACTTGTGCAGGGTAGATAGCAGGGCATGGTAGTTCTCATTTACCCCTTCCAATCAGGATAAGACACTCTAGTTAAAGTTTGGTGCTTTGACTACAGATTTGCACAGTTTCAAAAGTTGATGGGTTTTGCACCTTGATTTACACATGAAATTTGGTGTTAAATTTTGTATTAGAGTCATTGGCTGGATATGATATTGGATATCCATCTAGTGTAGAGTATCAAATTAACCTTATATATATGTACTCATCACATCATTTGCTTAGTAACAATCATTTTTCCACTCTCACATGAATGTGAAAAATGCATTCTTATATGATGGCTTCATTGATCTAGTTTTTACTAAAACATCTTTAATGCATGTTATTTAAAGGGAAGACCGTGTTGGCTGAAGAAGGCCATCTATGGCCTCAAGTAGAGTTCTATAGTGTGGGTTCGAGAAGTTTAATCAGGTAGTCATGGTAGATAGATTTCAGAGATGTATTGTAAATTACTCTATGTTCTAAAGGATCAAAGTGGATGCATTACTTTGGCAGTCCATATTAACGATATTTTGTTGATTGACAACAATAACATAGGCTTAGAGAAACAAAGGAGTAACTTAAGATACATTTTGCCACTAAGAACATTGGAAAGTCATGGTATTTTCTAGATATTAAGTTTACATATGCCAGGGGAAGTATAACATTATCTCAAATGAAGTATGCTCTTGATGTTCTTTAGAAGACATGTCTATTGGAATGCAAGCCAGAAAATACATTTATTGAGTTGATTTCATTGTTCTAGGACCACTTGAGAGTTGTTAGAGGATATTTATCAGTTTAGGAGGTTAATTGGGAAACTCATCTACTATAACCACAAATATGAAATATTATATGCTGACAATTTACTCAACCAGTTCATGCACGAGCTTAGGAAGGAGGATGCATTGGAGTGAAGCCTTGCATGTCTTCACCTATGTTAAAGTTGTGCCACAGAAAGCCATAGTCTACAAGAAAATTGAATATTTAAGACTTGAAGTCTACTTAGATTTAGGTTATGCTGAAGACAAGGGAGTTAGGAAACCTATGCCATGCTCTTGCACATATATGAAAGGTAACTTAGTCACCTAATGTAGTAAAAAGAAAAATATCGTTTCTAGATTTGATGCAAAAGCAAAGTATATATTCATGGTCTAGATGACATCTGAGATCTACGTTAGATCACTCCTAAAGGAACTTAATTTTACTATTGAGGCACCTATATCTATGCATTTTGACAACTATGAAGTTACAGATAACCTCCACTCAATAATCCCACTTTCTACAAGTGAACAGAACATATAAAAGGACACCATCATTACATGTAGGATATGGTGATAAGAGATGTCAACTCCACTCTTTACACTTAGTCCTTAGAGTAAATAACAGATATTTTTACAAAAGGTTAAATGTTATATATATATATATATATATATATATATATATATAGAGAGAGAGAGAGAGAGAGAGAGAGAGAGAGAGAGAGAGAGAGATGAAGATGTAGGCACCACTAACAATTTTGCTAGTGGTGCCTACATCGAACAGTTGAAATTTAATCTCAGTTGTCCCACATATTGAAAAACCAACCCCCCATCCCTCTCCTAGCCTCCCACCTCCGTTGTTGTCATACATTTGACCATCTCCTATCATTGTGCAACTTTCTTTGCCTCCCTTGATGATCGTGCATCTTGACCCCCTCCCCTTGGTCACCATGCATCTTTCCCCACCTCCCTCATCGTTGTGCATATCAACCCCTCCTCCTATGATTGTCTTGCATCTCTCTATCATGTTTTTTTTTGTACGCTAAAGGACCTACAACAATTTTACTGTAGGTGCCTACAATGTCACCATCCTCATATATATATATATATATTAGTGATTTAGAAAATTTTAGAGTTAAGGAAAAAAATTCCATATCATTTTCATTGATTTAGAAAAAGTATATAATAGAGTATCTAGAAATCTATTGTAATGGATTTTAGAAAAAGAGTATTCATTAAATATATTGATATTATAAAGAGCACATTTAAAAAACAATTACTAGTGTCAAAACTATAGGAAAAGAAACTAAGAAATCTCTAATAGTTATAGATTACACTGAGGGTTCTTTCAAATCAATATTTGTTCATTTTAATTATGAATAAAATAACCTAAGAAATTCAAAAAGAAATATGTTGGTGTATGTTATTTGTTGATGATATAGTTTAGTTAATAAAAGTAGGTCAGAAATTAGTTTTAAATTAGAATTATGAAGAGACATTTTAGAATTTAAAGGATTTAGATTAGGTAGGTTAAAAACTAAATATATGGAATAAAAGTTTAACAAAAATAGGAATAATGATGAAACTATATACTTAAATGATCATAAGATTCATAAGTAAAACTTTTAAATAATTAGGATCTATAATAAGTAACAATGATGAAAGTATAAAGGATATTATTCATAGGATTAAAGTAGGATGAATAAAGTGGAGAAATATTTTGAAGTATTTTGTAATAGTAGGATATCCCTAAAATTAAAAGGAAAATTTTATAAAATTGTTATTTGTCTAACTATGCTTTATAGCTCAGAATGTTAGGTTGTTAAGTATGATCATATACAAAAGTTGGTGTTGTTGATGTATATATTTGGATGGATAAGTGATTATACCATGAAGGATAAGTTCAAGAATGATTTTATTAGGAATAGAGTAGGAGTTACACCAATTAAAGATAAAATAAAAGAAAATCAGCTTAAGTGGTTTAGTCACATCATTAGGAGGTCAAGTAATGCACTAATTAAGAGAAGAGAATTAATTAGTGTAGAAGAAATTAAAAGAATAGAGGTAAAGTTAAAACTACTTAGTTAGAAATTATAAGAAAAGATTTAAATTTACGTAATTTAACTCAAGATTTGATCATGGATAAAAATATATAGAAGAAAATAATTCGTGTAATCAGCCTCATTTAGTGGGATTATTGGCTTGGCTTGTTGTGTGTGTGTACATGTGTTAACATGGCCTATGAAGATTTAGCCCTTTATAGCCAATGCCAAGCTCAGATAAAGGAGAGTTAGGTAGATAGTTGTAAAAATTCGATAACTTTTCGTAAACATGAATTCCAAAGAAAACTTATTGGAGTGTAATTCTCTTAGCAACATTTTGGTGCCAGACCTTGAGTACAAGGAAAAGAAAACAAGGGAAAAGCATTGCACAATTTAGGTGTAATGTTCTCAAGCTAAGGGTTCTATATTGACACTTAGATGCAAATGAAGTTTAAAAATAGTTACTTTTGCTACATTACTTGTCTTCTTGATCCTTGAATAATTAACATTGAATACTCATAAGTCATGTATTGAAGACGATCAAAAACTAGAAAAAACTGTTACAATGTCAAGCAATGGAAACAAAAAATTCCCTTCAGAATTCATCATCCACTATTAAAAAAGCATGACTAAAAATAATCACATGGCAACTTGGAAGTATATGCATGCTCATCATCCATTGTCAAAAAGGTCTGCCAGAAACAGAAAACAGAATAACAGGAAGGAGGGCTTAGGAGGTGTAATTAGGATTCAGGAGTTTGGGTTACTCTTGTCATTAGGGTTGAGGAAGGTTTGAAATGAAAACAACCATGTAGCATGGGTTTCATTTACTCAATTATGGATATAGGTTGGACCACCAGTCACTTTGGTTCAACTGGACCCACTGGTTGACCATTAAAAACAGTCCAACAGTGTGTTGGGAGCCAGATAAGCTGCCAGTTCATGGTTGGACCAATCCAATCAGCCAGTCCAATCTAGTTTTTAAAACACTGGTTGAAAATCATAAGATACTTCCATCATTTTCTTTGTAATTTTTCTTCATTGTTATGTTGCCATATTTTGTTAATTTTTTGGTTAAATATTTCTTTCACACTTAAAAAATTGTTATGCTGCCATAATTAATTTTTTCGTTACTTTTGCACTCATGCTTAGAGTAGGAATTATACCAATTGAGGATAAAATAAGAAAAAGTTGTCCAATCTAGTTTTTGAAAAACTGGTTGAAAATCATAAGATACTTCCATCATTTTCTTTGTAATTTTTCTTCATTGTTATGTTGCCAAATTTTGTTAATTTTTTGGTTAATTGTTTCTTTCACACTTAAAAAATTTTTATGCTACCATAATTAAATTTTTTGTTATTTTGCACTCATGCTTCAAGTAGGAATTATGCTAATTGAGGATAAAATAAGAAAAACTTGTCTTAAATGATTTGGTCATATCTATAAAAAGTTTAGAGATAAGTATATAAGGAAAGAAGAATTAATTAATATAGGTAAAAAAAAATTTAAAATTATATAATTTAACAAAATATTTAGTGATGAATAGAAATAAATGAAAGAAAATGATTCATGTGGTCAACCCCACAGTGTGATTAAGATGTTGATTGTTGCTGTTGTACTTTTGCACTTGTGCCACCAATCTTTGGAAATGAACTTTCAATTTTCTTTAGTTTTAAATCTCTGCATCAGTAAGCCACTTACACTGGACAGATCTGACTTTTGCTTCTTACAGATGTACAGCAGTGGCAATCCGACAAATTTTGAGAATCCCATTCTAGATGTGAATGCTCAGATAGATATCAAATCAAATCAGGGAAGATTAACAATCTACCAAACTAGTATATGTGAGAAACTTGAGTGGGAATTTATTGAGAATCATTTACAGATTGATCCACATCAATACCTAGATTCTTACAATGTGAAGGATATCCAGTTGATTTGTTGTCAAGCTGATGCAAGCACTGCTTGGTTAGTTCCAGAGGTTACGCAAGCAAGATTCATCAGAACCTTAAACAAGGACATGCAGATTATATTTTATTGGATATTTAAAAGAGATAGACCAAAAGGAAAGGAAGTTGTGACATATGAATCAATCCTCAAATCTCTCACTGCAATCGAAGTTGAAGAAATTAAGATGGCACTGAATGGAACTGTTGATAGATTCTGGCTAAATGGAGTTTATCATAGATACTTCCGGGTAACTGGTTCTGGTGATATACGGTATATTGAGCAATCGGTATGCAATAAGTATCAATTCTCTAGGGAATAGGATGATTATTAGAATTTCTTGCACTAATTGAATTGTTTTACATTCAGTAATAACTATTACTTAATCTTAGGAATTCATGTTGCCAATCCCATATTGCAGAAGAGATTGATTGTTCTTTTATTAACTATTTAATTCTCAACAGGAAAATTCTGTTAATGGTATTGCCATACTAAATCAGGCTAAGCTACCGTGGTGGTCATTCCATGATACCAATGCAGCAGATGTGGAAGGCTGCACCGGGCTAAAAGGACCAATGGCTGTTGTTGTATCAGAGGAAACTCCACGTAATTATTCTTTTTTAACAATTGCATTCTTCATGTTTCTGCATTGGTATATTTTCCAAACTGACACTATGGCTAGTCTAATACAATTACAGTTGCACCTATCCTATGTTGACATGGGATAATCTAATGTCTATGTTGACAAAATTGAAAGGTTATATGCTTGTAAATCAGTGGCACATAGGACTTATGAATCATGATTCACCTATGGTATCATAAAGACAGAAATAAAAGAAAACAAATTGCAAGGAAGAATGTAAGAAAATTCAATTCAGATATGAGTATCGCACTCCAGTGAATTTTCCAAACTCTAGCCTTATAGTTTTTCAATTTAAACTACCTATTTTAAATCCATATTGTTTTTCTCATTCTAAAATAGACTAAACTACCATTTACAGTTTGCAACTAGATGGACGTATTTGCGTTAAGGTCTCATTCTTTCTTGTCAGCAAGCATTCCTTTAGACTTGTAGATAACAACTGATATACCAATAGTTTCTGTTGGAAATTTTCCAGTATGAAATGAGAAACATTTTCAAGCTCCTATTTGTCTAGAACTACAATTAGAATCACAACATTTTCAGAAAAGTTAGCTTATCGGAAATAGTATTAATCGTAATTTTTGGTGATTTTTATGTAAATATAAAAAATTATAAGGATGGTCTTGAAAATGCAGGACAATATTTTCCTGGTTTTTATATAAGTTAATTTGCCTCAGCTTTTTAAAAAACATTATATTTGCACTGAAATACAGAAACCATGCTTTCAAAAAGCTAGAACCACCAGGTACATTTAGAAATGTGTTTTTCAAAAGAAAACATAGAAAAGTTGTAGTGGAATCACAATTTCAGATGGAATCTTAAATGTTTTAACTTCAAGGGAAATGTTACCATAAATAATGTAATAAATAAATTTTTATAGGAATCCAGTAATTATTACATAATTATTGTTGCAACAAAGAAGAATTAATTAGTATAGAAAAAAGAAGAAGAAGTAAAGATAGACTTAAAGCTACTTAGGACATATAACAAAAGATTTAAATTTATGTAATTCAACTCAAGATTTGCATATATATACAAATACATTGAAGAAAAAGATTTATATAGCCGACCCCACATGGTAAGATTATAGCTGGGATTGTTGTATATTAAATGTTAATTGCATATGTGCATGAATAATGATAAAAGGTGTGGTTGTGATTTTGTATATAGCCTATATTACTATTTGACACTTATTTCATTTGGGCTAATGCCCCACCCGTCATAACAGGTATTATTCTTTTTTTATAACCTTAGGGATTGATAAAATTTCCTTGCATCGGGAAACAATTGGTAATTTTTTAGATGCATACATTTACATTTCACCATCTATGCAATTACATGCATGTGCATTACTTTTTAGTGTCCTACCATGCATTCTGATCCTATGTATTGGGTTCTTCATGGTATATGATGATTTTCCTTTTGCAGAAGGTATTCTGGGTGAGACACTTAGCAAGTTCAGCATTTGGAGCCTCTACCTGACCTTTGTGCTTGCAGTAGGTCGATTTATTCGACTTCAATGTTCTGACCTGAGAATGAGGATTCCTTTTGAAAACCTTCCTTCTTGTGAAAGGTAACGTGAATTTGTAGTTTCTTTTGCTTCCCTGGCTTGAACTTCTCTTTCTAATGTGGCTTGACAAATATTTTGGAATTTGAAATGGAAGATATCCTGTTTATGGATCTGCATTGAAATATGTGCTTTTGGAAAATATTTTGGGTCCATTTGGAATAGTTTTTAAGTTATGTTTGAGTTTTTAGCAGCTAAAAATATCCAATAGCAGTTACACTAGTCTCAACTTCTAGAGGTAGCTACAACTTTGAGCACCCATCATCAAATTCACTTCCTCTATTTCTGAAGAAATTGGGTCCAGCCTACTTATCCAAGAAATTGGGTGTTTAGAATTTCATTTTCCTATTTCACATTTTTTTTGTTTTTTCAAACAGAACATGCCTAGAATCTAAAAGGTCATCTACATTGCCAAATAACAAAAACCTTAGTTTCTATTGTATTTCCTAGGAGTTGTTTTCGTTCAAAATTATTTCCAAACAGGCAGTTCAAAATTTATCAGTTAAGTTACTAGTTTTCAGTACTTCAATTATAGTTTTATTTTTTCATATTTCATGTTTTGTGAAATTTAAATGGCTTACAAGGTTTTAGTTCATTCGTAGTTCATAACTTCAACACAGTTGTAGTTTTCAAGACAGTGCTTTCACTGCATCATTCTTTCATGAGAATAAAATCTTTAGAATATCGGTTCAAATGATTGGATAAAATGAGAGAATATTACCTTGGGTGGCTTAAACATATTCAAAGAAAAACTTTTAGATGTCAGTAAGGAATGAGAAATAGATTTGGTTGCAAATAGAAGGAAAGGACAAATATCAAAAATCACATGGGTAGAAGCAATGGAAACAGATTTGAAATTACATAATCTAATTGAAAAATATAATGAAATGGTTCTTGCTGTTGTCCTCATATAATGAGTTTAAAGCATAGATTATTTTTTTTTTTCACCATTTTTTGTTGAGTTTGTTTACCTATCTGCCAGTACTCTTCTCCTGATTACTGATGCCAAGTATATATCCTCTTTTTCTTCAGAGGTGTACGTGAGTTTCTGATAATGCACCTTTGCTCTTTTTGCCATTGCGTCTGAATTTGTTTGATCAAGCTGATGCATATTTTATGTGGTTTTTGTGGACCTTTGCTCTTTATTGATGTCCATCTTTACATGTTACGATGTTTCTCTCTGTTTCTTCTCTGATGTAGGCTGACTGCTATCTGTGAAGACATTTATGCAGCAAGGGCGAACTGTGAGTTTGAAGTTGAGGAAGTCCTTTATTGGACTTTGGTAAATATATACCGGTCACCTCACATGCTTCTTGAATATACAAAAAATGATTAGATTACATGCGTGGATGCAAGAAGGTGTTGTAGTTTGTCAAAACCAGAATTTGAAGAGGTAGCTGGTACAGACAGACTGTAACAGCACAACTTGCCAAATGCCTCACCAAGCAGCACAACTTGTAACTGACAGTCATACGGGGCACTTGTCCAGCACATGACATTTATAAAAACATTGAAATGCTAGGTTCTAGAGAGTCATGATCGATACCCAGCGAAATGCACCGTACAGTCACAATATTAAAAATCAGCACGCAATTCTCCACTGCCTCCTGATGTATATCAATGTCATGAGGGAAGCAAGATTGCTTTGGTGGGAGACGCTAGATATCATGATGATTTCACTCAACAAAGTGAGCGCCCTATGATGACACAAAAGTCCAGTGTCCTGCCGCATATCGTTTTTTACATAAGGTCGATCTTCTGACTCTACCTTGTAGTCGGGACGGCATTTTTGAGGAATAAGTTCGTCGTCATGATTTGTCAGCGTTACCCTAAAAGAGATGCGGTGGAGTGGAAAAAAAAAAGAAAAAAGGAGGTGCACATCATTTATCTTCATACAGATGGCTCTTAACAACTAACTCCCGAGTACAAATACAGGTAAAGGTATTGATTCAATTTTTTTCTGTAAATATTTGACTTCACTTGAAGGAAATAATTTTTTATGTTCGATATCAACAAAAACTCATCTGTAATATATGGAACTTGGAAAGAACGGAGAAAAGATAGAAGAAAGAATGATTGAATAAGGTGTATATTTATATAGTATTGCTCTATTTGTGGGTAGTATACAAGGTATATATTTATAGTTACATGTTAGAATCTTCTGGACTCAAATGGCTACAACAGCATGAAGCATATGACACAGCAACTTTACAGGAGGGATTACTATGAGATAACCTCAACTTTTGTCGAAAATATTTGTGCCTACATTTTATGTTCATAAGATCGATACAATGTTTCATGATACATATTACCACATGAGATTTGATTGATCCGTAGCAGACGGAATTCTTTCAAAAGGGGTTTCGTTTTGTAAGGTTGTAACACGCAGTGAAATGATTGTACTTGTGGCAACCGTAAAATGAAGAGTTCTTTGCATGTCTTTGAAAGGTGTTCTGGTAAAAATGTGTTTCGACATAATGCCTCAATAATTGCTTGTGCACGTACACACACGCACGCACACATCTCTTTTCTCTACGTTGTTGTATATCCTAGGCTGCCTACGGGTCCTCTCCCATAATAAGTTGTTTTACCATAGAGGCACTATATCGAATTAGGAAAATTTCCTCTCACTAGTCACTAAAGAAACAACAAAAAAAAAAAGCCCAAATATTATCATGGTCCAAGTCCCTCGGCCTAGAAAACCACCTCATACTTTTCGGTTGCTCCCTTGACTCTCACCTCATCTGCCACTTCTACTCGACGAGAAACTTTCTACTGCTAATGTAAATGGTAGATCGTTGCTGACATCTTGGGTGAAATCTGTAAGCGGCCGAGAAGGATGACGAGCAACACAATTAACCTTGATTCGACATGCCCCAAGGAATAAGGATGAGTACGATGCAAACAACAACGTCCGAATCCCGTTGGTCCGCCAGGAGGGGATTAGCCCACGTTAGACGTAGTCATCCCAAGTGATTTTTCTTATTTACTTGCCTGACGAAGAAGACGAAATAATTTGATTTCAAAATCATCTAACATCATTATATGACGACCGTTTTATAGAATAGAAAGTTGCCCATTTTCCAACCCAACCTGCGTTAAAGCTTCGATCTGTGTCGTTAAACCTCACCAACGAATGAGATCGTTCGTTAGCTCCTAAATACTCGGCCGATGGCGTCAGGTTTGTGTTCCAGACTGACATCACCAACACCATTGTCAAGATGAGAACGTAGCATTCATCCCGTCGAGGCAAAAAAAGAAAAGAATAACAAGGACAATGAAACTAGGAAGATAAAAACACAATTTAATCCGAAAGAAATATCTAACAATATCTACAACATATTTGTAACTATACTTTGTAATTCAAAATGTTCGAACTGTAAAATACGAATATATGCAAAAAGTTGATATCATCGAGACGCACAAGTCTAAATGAATGGAAGTTATACATCGGTAAAAGCTTGATTATGAATCCACCATCAAGCTAAAATCACTAGTCCATCACATGTTATACGTCTGCAAAGGAACAGAAGAATACATTCAATTAATCGTTTACGCGGTTGTTGGGGTAAGATAAACCACGTACCACGCTGGCGAGCTCAGGTTACAAAAGTTTGTCCTGCAGCGCAATGCCTTCGCATTAATCCCATGATGCAGTGCCACAGACAATTTGTTTACGAAAGTTAAAGCTGGCAGCAATAAATTTTATTAGGTTCCCGATTCGGTTGGCGTACCTCCTGGGAAAAACGATTCATTGAAACAGCTTAGAAGAGAATACAAAAAACAGCTTGCAAAGGAAAAAAAGCAGTAGAATTTTATTAGGATTAACAATAGTGGTCTATAAGTGATAAGCCTGTCAATAGGTTGCATGAAAACAAGTAATGGAGAGACGCGAATGATAAGCATATTTTATGATTTCATGCAAAGCTCGTTTGGTTGCTTCTAATACAAGTTATTTATGCTTGAAATCTTTTTCAGTTTTCACTGTTTCTATTCATATAACATAAATTTCTTCTTTTTCGAGGAAAATTTTCAAAAAGAAATTCTGATAACATAAATTTCCCCCCCATTACAATAATCATGGGGCTCCAATTCCACGAGAAACTATAACAAATTTAACTATTTTCACTTGAATCCTGGATCAATGCAATCTTTTCTGTTGATATGAAATCAATGCCCACATTTTTTCTTATCATGGATATTAAATAAGATTTAGCTATATTTACAACGTAAAATACCAAAAGCACTTCTCCATATGAGCCAACTCAACAAGAAAAATCCTCTTTGGGAAAACTATAACAAAACAATTTTCTTTTTGAATTTCATCATCAACTGTATAATCAATTGTTAGAATAGTCCAACAAAGGGGAACGTAAGTTGGGTTTGTAAACATGTGTATGCATCAACCATATTTCAACATATCTGAACTAAAACCACATGTGTATCCTACAACATCTATTGTTTCCGAAAAAAACACATTTGCAGAACCTATAAAACACATGTTAAGAAAACTGTTGGAAAAATCTCATATCAAAAGTCGGAGTTGGGTTTGTGTTCATAGCTAAATGGACCCTTCCACCCATTGGTAACGTATTTTGAGTTGGATGACCTTGTTCCAACAACACTTTTTTTTTTTACTGTATTCAATCTGCACACTCTTTGAATTAAATCATTGGGGCTATTATCCTAGCTTATCCTTAATTTCTACAATGATCTTCACCAATCTTGAATTTCTTAGATAAGTTTATCCATGATCAGGACAAAACTAAACGTAGATGCCTCATGTAAACCTATGTTGATTTATTATGGTTGTAATATAATTTTTGTTGAAATCAATAAGAAAAAGAAACACAATAAAAAAAAGAGCTATTAACGTTCAAAAATTCATATATGCTTTGAGAAGGGAACAAACTAACCAAAACTCAAACTTTCAAAAAGCCGTATCTATAAGATAACCAACGAAGTTGTGAATTAATGCAGCACTATTCTACAAGGAAAATGGTCATTTAACGACCAAGATGAACAGCTCTATCACTCGACCTTCCCTAATGATTGTAAAAAGGGAAATTTTAGAGAAATTACCATTTTTTATGCGTACCAGGATCATTATGTTTAAAAGTTAAAAGATAAATCCAATTTGCTGCACTTCTGGTCTAAATCGATGTACTCCTGTAGGTTCAAGTGCAATCAGCCTCAACTGGTTAGTCATAGTGAGGTACAAAACAAATGGGTTGATGGATTGATGTAAGGCATGCATAGGGACTCGTAACTTCATGTAGACTTGAGTTTATTATGTCAAGATCTACTTACCAGTTGCCCAAATCAACCCCATGTGTTTTGGCATCCATTGCAATCAGCCACCCATAGCAACTGTGCCAATTCAATGTCAATAAAACATTCGTGTATGGTGACATGGCTGAGTAGGTGTACAAGCAAAAACCACCAGGGTATGCTGCCTTGGGGAAGACTCAGTTGTGCTTTGTCAGGAAGGCTATATACAGATTGAAATGAAGTCTGTGTGCCTAGTTTGAAAAGTTCATCATAACAGGTAATAGGCTTTTGTGCAATATGATACTGATTATTTACACTGATACCAAAAGCATTACAAATATGAAACAGCATCTTTCACAATATTTTGTCACAAATGGCATGAAAAAGTACTTCTTGGGAATAGGACTTGCTTGTGCAAGGAATAATTGGATACTCCGACAAAGGAAGTGTGTGTGAAGACTAAAACATTAGGATGCAGACTAGAGAATAGATTAAAATTCTGCTTTCAGAGAATGCTTCATCAAAGGCGTTTGAGAATGCTGGCAGATAGAAATGATTGATAGGGAAATTGATCTATCTCATAGTTATAGAAATGTATGATAGGGAAATTAATCTATCTCATAGTTATAGAAATGTATGATAGGGAAATTGATCTATCTCATAGTTATGCATCCTAATATAGTATATGCAGTTGGACTCCTTGATTAAGAGCCAAAGATAGTTCCTTGACACGATGCTCTTTAGTTATTGTCTACACACAAAAAAATCCAAGTTGTGATCTAATTTACAAGAGTAATGGACAAATAGACGTTGAAACCTTTGCAAATACCAACAATGCTTGTAACAAAGGTGTTAGAGAATCCATAATGTGGTGTCCTGATTCAATGCAAAGATCTAATATAGATCAAAGACATAAACAGCCTATGAGGTGATGTAGCTTAAGTCCTTACAAACAAAGCTTAGATTTACTATGAAAGTACACCTATGTTGTATTGTGGCAGGCAGGCTATAATATTCATTAGCAATAATTCAACCATTCATAAGCACATGAAGCACATAGAGGAAGACTATCATTATATTCATAACATGGCATTTTCAAGAATTATTGATACTACTACACTCAATCCTTGAAGAAATTGACCAATATATTCACAAAGGCATCAAGTATTGAGAGTTTAAAACCATATATAACAAGCTAAGCATATTTGACATGTATGCTTTGGCTTGAGGAAAAGTGTTAATCTGTTATATTTAGTTGATATCTATGTATGGATAAATGAGTATAAGGATATCTATGTAAAGGCTCAACTCTATACATATGTAATCAACCACTAGTGAATAAATAATCCTTATTTTCAATAAATTGATAAGGCAAACATGGAAATTTTTGTTTTCTTGTTGATAACAGCAAAAAATAACAAAAATAAAAGTACAAGAGTTGTTATACTCTGATTGTAACAAAGAAGAAAAATGCATCAGTGCATGTTTATCAATGTATCCTACTAGGAGAAGAAATATGCAATTTTAGATGTTTTCCAGAATATATATGTATGTATATTAGCACCTAAAGTGCACTTCCCCAGAATACCTTTATAAGAGAAACATTCAGAAAAACAAGTATAAAAAACTCAACATGAAAACAGATTACTCATATGAATAACACACCATGGGTCATGAATATTTCCTTCGACTTCTTCATCCTCTTATTGCTTCTGCCAGAACCCATTTCTCCCAAAATCTTGGGAACTGTGAAGTTCAGGCGTTCTGGAGAGAAATGGCCCTTGTATTGAGGATTTGCTTCAAGGAATTTATCAATTTCACCTGGGCATCTTACCTTCTTTCCATTAGGCATGGTATAGCTGACATCCATCTTAGAAAAGTCATTTCTCATAAGCAAAGTCCTCTCCAAACCATGAGGTGTCTTGGGAATATTTGGTTTATCAATTACCCAAAGCCGACTAGAGTCGTACTCTAAATCACCTGGATCATCGCAGGAGACATTGGCCTTTTTGCTGCAGACCCATGGATCTTCGATGTACTTCTCTCTAATAGTCTCGTACTCATCTTGTGTGGGAATCAACCTCCATTTGAAACAATTTCCACATTGTACAGCATAGGCACCAACAGAACGTGATGAGTTTCTTTTCTGAGGAATTAAGAGAATAAAACCACATGACTAAAAGGAATTATGCTCTTCAAAGGAATTCAAACAAGGGCTATAAATTGTTTCATGGTCATTGGCATTATCATCTTGATTTTGTTAAGACACATAACGGGAATTTATACAAGGGGTTTACAAATTACTAATTTTTTCAGTAATAAATTATTAGAGCCTTTTCTTACTCCTAGTGAGACTCCTAGGTAACAACAGCTTGATTGGGAATGGAGAGGTGAGGAGCTAACAATATATTAGGGAAGATTTGGTTGCTCTAGCCCTCTCAGGTCGATGTGCATCACAATTTTGATAGCCAACAGGTGTCCACATATTGGTAGGTTTTAAAGGTGAAAAAGAATTCCTGTTATCAGTGATCTACACTGCAAACTGTAGCGAACAGAGGAGAATACTATGGCAAGAGCTTAGCGACTTTAGTGGGGAAATTATGGATGGGCCCTGGATTATAGTATGGGACTTCAACTCTATCAGGTGTGCAGAGGAGGAAAATAAATTCAGTGAATCTGGACCAGCAGAGTGTTGATGAGTTCAATGACTTTATTAATGCTGCAGGTCTCGATGAATTTGGAAAAACCTAAGACACTAACAAAACAGGTTCATCGAGTTAACCCAGTCAAGCACTGTGGTCATAAACTATACCCACCCAACCATCACAAACACGAAGATAAACGCACAAAATATACTCTTTTCAATATTTTGATTGATACAAAATTTGATTGACGTCATGCGATGATGGCTCTCCAGAAACATCTCTAGAAAAGAGGATTCAAGTGAAAGCCAGAGAGGCACGTAAACGGTGAGGAATTGAAAAGGCACAAATCTGGAATACGTGTGAACGGTGCAAGGTTTCCTTCTTACCTCGGAGGATCTCTCGCGCCGCTTCATTCTGCTACCTCCCTCGCGGCTCATCCCCCCTTTCTCTCTCCTCTCCTCTTCCGTGGAGACATGGAATTATGAAGTACCGAAGAGATCCGAGTTTCGCCAGGAAGAAAATCTTACCACCATCGAAAAAATAAATAAATAAATAAATCTGCTTTGAATTGTGATATTTCTTGTAATATCCTTTAATTTTTGCCAATGTTAAAATATTTTTCAGGTTTTTAATTTTTTTTTTTTTTTCACAAAATTTAAATTTGTAATAACAAAATGATGAAGAATTTTTTTACTTAATATTCAACAGCTATTTATTAAATTTTAAAACCAAATTACGGTTTAGAGACGAAATTATAATTGTACGTTGATTTCGATATCGTAAAAATCGCAAGAATTTACGTTATTGTACAGAATCCATTAAAATTTTTCCCAGATCTTGATGTTATAATTGTATGTTTGTATTTAGAAATATGGACAGATGTTAGACTTGTTAAATGGATTGTACCAAGTCATCGCTCGATAGATCCATATTATGCCCGATTGAAGTCCGGCATGTATGGGCTTTGGCCCGATTGACATGGCCCAATTGAAGTCTGCCTGCTCGAATTTGGACTACTCGCTCTCGAAGGCCCTTTATTGGTTGTCTGACCAGACCACATTCAACACAACCCGTATGGACTAATGTCAGTTCATACTCTCACGATCGAACTCAACAAAAACAATGTCTAAACTAGAAAAAATAAATGGTTATGCTGATTTGACACGGCCCATTGACACTTCCATCGTACGGTTGTAAACCGTTTTTGGGTATGATCCATTAATCCATTCTATAGATCTGACTTGTAATTTTTAAAATAATAATAGTATTTTATTTGAGGTACAAATCAGTAGTATCTTTATTCTTCGGAATAGGATCAAATCGAACGGGCGTGTTCTTCCCGATCCCTGAAGAGAAAAGAAAATTATTACGACTACACATGGAACGAAGGACTCGATCAAAATGCAGGTCCGGTGACAGACGATAAATGCAATAATTATAATACGACAGCCGAGAAAAATTATGCTTACATTCGCCTTGAACGTGTAAAACACATCATTATCTGTCCATGTAACAAAAGATCGTGTATATATATATATATTGTGCATGACATGTCCCCTCCTCTCCTCTCCTCTCCTCTCCTCTCCTCTCCTCTCCTCTCCTCTCCTCTCGTAAGTAAAATATTAAAAAAAAGAGAAGAATAAAGAACGGGTGCATGTCATATCATTCCGATTGGTTATAGTTTTCTTTTTTTTTTTAAAAAGGGATAAAAAAATCTTCGGGCCGGCCGGGCCGGATCGTTGAAGTTTACCGTGTGCCTACGGTATGCATCCCTGGCGGGGTGGTTCAGCATAAATATAAATATAAAATTTGACAACATTGGTTAATGTGATATATAAATATGAAATGCGCCGCATTAAACCTAATCGACCGCACGTCTCTGTGAGATGGAAAATCCAAATCGACAAAAAAAAAATTTCTGACCATCCTTCTTACCAATTCTCAATTTGAAACACGAACAGATTTTGCGAGCCATCCGTAAGTCCAATTGTTGGCATTAATTTAATGAGGAACGGATGCTGTATGACTCCAGTTCATAGATATGTATCACACGTACGTATATATAAATTCGATTATCTAAATCTATCAAGCATTAATCGGATTTTGATATTTACATTTAAAAAACTTTCAAAATGAATTTGGATATATATATATATATATATATATTCAGATTTGAATAATACTTGAATTTAGATATTTAAAGACTTGTCCAAATATTAAACAAATAGATCTGAATTTAAATATAGGTCTATTTGATTCGTATTTAATTCATCTACCCTTCTAAGTTACATGCACGAACTCCTTTTCACATGACATGATCGCCATCACCACAACACGGCCATCAAATAAAAACCAAATCAATCCTCGTTGACATGTATAGAAATCAATTAATGCACGTTTGATAATAATTATTAAAAAATATTACCATATTTTTATGTATTAACTAAAATAATTGTTACTGAAACCTCTTAAAAAATATATATATTGACTCCCTATCCATGCTTAAAAGAAAAGCTTAATAGAAAAAAGAGGAAGAAGTACATACTCCAGTTTCGTCAACTGAACAGATGTCTTAAAGAAAAAAAAACATATGAGAAAGAAAAGAATCACCTCAGATTCTTTCCATCTCCCTCCATTTTTCAAACAAACCCGCGTGTGTGTGTGTATAAATATATAAACCCCTCACCGCCTCCTTTCTCCTACCATCGCCACCACCACCACCACCGCCGCCGCCGCCGCCGCCGCCGTCTCTTTTTGATAGCAATGGCGAGGAAGAAGCAAGCGTCCCAGGCCCAGCGATCATCCTCGGCATCCAACTCCCAGAAGAGCCCAAAGGGCTCCCCAGCCGACTCCGCCCTGCCACCTGACCAATCGTCGTCCACCACGCTGGGGCCGTCTCCGCTATCCAAGGAGGCGTCGTCGGACAAGGTGGAGTCCCTCAAGGCCCTTAACGCTCTCCTCGTCAAGGAGACCAAGGAGGCCCGAGAGCAAATGAAGAACCTCCAGACCAACATGGTCGAGCTCTCCGTTGACCTCGACGATTCCCTCCTCGCCGGCCTCGACCGTTCCGTAGCTCTCACGGTCCTAGGGTCGGAGGCCGAGGAGAGGAGGAAGCTGAGGTCCGAGCTCGAGAGGCACCTGGAGGAGGCGGACGCACTCCGTAGCGGGCTCCAGACGAAGCTCGAGAAAGCCGAGGGGCACGCCGACTCGATGAAGGAATCAAAGGGGAAGTTGGCCAAGGAGGTGAAGCGGCTGAAGGAGGCGATCGGGTTGGCGAAGAAGGAGGTCGAGGGGAAGTCAACGAAGGTGCTGGAGCTCGAGGCGAAGAACGCCGATCTATTGGACGAGGTCGGGAGGTTGAAAGTGGAAATCGCCGATCATATTCATGACAAGACCACGAAGGAGAGGCACTTCGAGGTTCTCAAGGAGGAGCTCATCGGTGGGAAGTCGGAGCTACGGAAGAAGTTGGAGATGGTGACGGGGGAGAGGGACGAGTTGTTGGGCAAGAACGGCGAGCTCTGCAACGAGATCGGTTATTGGAAGACGAGGGAGACGGAGAAGACCATGCAGGTGGAGGATCTGGAGAGAACGAAAGAGGACTTGAAGGATGAGGTGGGAAAGCTCAAGGCCGAGATCGACGCGCACGGGGAGGAGATGGGGGAGAAGGAGACGAGCTTCGAGGTGGGGAGAATGGTGTTCATAGGGAAGGTGGGAGAGTTGGAGAGGAAGGTGGAAGAGCTCACGAAGGAGAAGGAAGGCATTTGGAAGAAGAACGGGAAGCTGCAAGGTGAGATCGCTTCGTGGAAGAAGAAAGACGAGGCAAAGTCCCTGACGATCTCGGAGCTGGAGAAGAAGAACGAGGAGCTGTCGGAGACCGTGGACTTGTTGAAGGCGACCGCCGAGGTGATATCCTTGACGGTGACAGATCTCGAGGCCAAGAACGCGGAGTTGCGGAGCGAGATCGGGAGATTGAACGTGGAGTTCGATTCGCTGGTCGAGGAGAACGAGAAGAAGGAAAGAGAATTCAAGCAGGCGGCGGCGGAGACGTTGCAGAAGGTGGGGGAGCTGGAGAAGAAGGTGAAGGGACTGGTGAAGGAGAAGGGTGAAATCCATAAGAAGAATGGGAAACTAAACAACGAATTCAACCAGTTGAAGAAGGAGGGCGAGGCCAAGTTGCAGGCGCTGAACGAACTCGAGGCGAAGAACATGGAGCTCGTGGAGAACATCCGGCAGCTGACCACCGATTTCGAGGAAAAGGAGGCGAAGGAGAAGAGCTTGTTGATGGCGGCAGAAGAGACGTCGAGGAGGATCGGAGAAACGGAAAGGAAGGAGAGGGAGCTTCTGGAAGACAGGGAAGAGATGGTGACCAGGAATGCGGAGCTTAAGGACGAGATCGGAATGCTGAACGCCCAGCTCAACAAGCAGGCTCAGGAGACGGCGAAGAAGGAGACGAGCTTCAAGATTGCGACGGAGGAACTGGAACAGAAGGTAAAGGAGTCGAGGAGGCAGGTGGAGGTGGTGGCGAAGCAGAGGGACGGGGCCGAGAAGAAGAACGGCGAGCTTCGGGGTGAGATCGAAAAACTAAAAGCCGAGCTGAAGAAGCAGACCGAGCTTAAGGAGAAGAAGGAGAAGAGCTTCAAGGCTTCGTCCAAGGAGCTGACACAACAGATGGAGGAGCTGAAGAGGAAGATGAAAGCGGTGGCGAAGGAAAGGGACGGACTCGACCAAGCGAAAGCCGAGAAGGAAACGGAAATCCATCGACTGGAGGAGGAGATCGTTCGACTCAACTCGGCGACGACGGAACTGCAGAAGACCACCGCGGATCAAGCCGAAGAGATTAGGGTTTTGGAAGCCGAAAAGGTCGACCTCCAGAAGGCGGTGGATAAGCAGAAGAGTTTGAGGAAGAATGTCAAAGATCTGCAGAAGGACAAGGAGTCGGCGATGCAAGAAGCGCGCAGGCTGAGAGGAGAAAAGAAGAAGGTGGAGGACGAGCTGTCCGTCTCGCAGCGGAACCTCCGGGAGGCGGAGGCGAAGTCGAGGACGGCGACGACTCTGTACCCACGTGCCCTGGCCATCGTAAAGAGCAGCGCGAAGGGCATGCGCGGCGGCGAGGTGATGAACGGATCGGTGGACGATCAGCTGAGGAGGAGCGCGATGGAGGAGAGGGAGCTGCGGCCATTCGTGTCGGAGCTGGAGTCGATGAAGAAATCGTTCGGGAGACGGGGAGAGGACCTGGAGGCGACGAAGCGGGAGGTGCGGGTGTTGCAGGGGCTGGTGGAGGAGGCGAAGACGAGGGGTAGCTTCTGGGTAATCATGACGTCCATCAGCAGCGCCGTTGCCGTCATGGCTCTGGCGGCCTTCGCCGCAAAGCTCTTCCGATGATCATCATCATCTTCTTCTCCTGGTCAAGGTGATGAAGCGGCGAAGAGCCTTCTCTCTTCTTTTTGGTTTTTACCCACAAAATGGAATCCATTGTTACCTCCCATGTTCTACTTCGTTTGCTCGGTTGTGATTTTTATTTTTCCTCTGTAATACTGTAACACGTAAACTAAAATGCCGTTCCTTTGGTTAATTTTTCATGTGAAACGAGTAATTAATGATTCTCTTTTCTGGAGGATATTTTAATATACCTTTTTCGCTTCTTGCAATGTATGAACCCTGCCGAAGAAGCACACGTGGATACATTCGCGATCGGAAGGAGAAGAATACATGCAAATGCCACCCAGGCAGAACGAAGCACTCAAACCAGATACGATAGCACGCATAAGAAAGTGACGATAACATAATATAAAGTTACAAATAAATAATCGACACTTTTAATATAAATAAATAAAAATACAAGAGAAATTTAAAATATTAGTAGGAGAGAAGACGTAATACTGTTTCTTTTCTTTTTTTCAACAGACGGGGCCAAACATAAGAGCTGTAAATAGTAAATTCTTCGATATTAAATTTTTTTTGATAATATTAATATTTTAAATTGAACTTAATTCTATATTCTTTTTATCTTAAAATAAAATGCTTCTTAAGTCATGTCGACGCAAAGGGACCAACCTAATCCGATCTTCATATGCCCCGATTGCGGACGGACGTGCATCCCTCTATTATTATTATTATTATTGGTAAAATAGCTTATAATATATAAAGCAGGGGAGACGCGCACGCCGCACCGCTCTCTTGTCGTCCCACGCATAGGACACGACGGCCACGGGAGGCAAAGAAGAAGAAGAAGAAGAAGACGGAGATGTCTGCTTGAGATGGGAATCGATTTGATCGGAGACGTCTAGCGGTTTTTTCCAGATCGGAGGCGGAATGGAGGGCCCAAACGTGGTGGAATCGCAGGGCGTCGGCGCCTCCTTCTGTTGCGACCTCTGCGACAGGGAAGTGGTGCGCAAGATCGCGGAGGTGTTGCTGCAAGGTTTGGCGACGGGTTGCGTCGACAACACCACGGGGGACCTGTTCAGGGGCCCCGCCTCCGTGGCCGTGGAAGTCAGGAAGGAGATGGTGGAGTACCTGATCCAGAGGAGCCAGTCCTACCTCGCGGAGTCCGTGGCTCAGGAAGGTGGAGCGGAGGCTGTCGCGGAGATCCTGGATCATCCGACCGAGATCGTGTTGGAGCTGGCGGAGGAGTTCGCGGCCACGAAGAGTAACCTTCTGGGAAGGGTCTCCGGCTGGATGCTGAGCGAGAGCAGGGAGGACAAGATCGACGACTTGGTGCAGGAGATGGAGATCAACGGCTTCTGGCTTACGGTGAGGAGGGAGGCCGTGGCGGAGGAGTTGCTGAGGCACGTCGACTTCAAGAACGCGTACCACTGCACGGTGACGTTCGAGGACCCGGGGAGGCTGGAGGAGCACAGGAGGGAGGAGTGCGGCTTCAGGCCCGTCAGTTGCGGGAACGAGGGGTGCAAGGCGAGCTTCTGCGCAGCGAACGGGGACGAGCACGACGCGGCGTGCCCGTTCAAGGTTCTGCCGTGCGAGCAGAACTGCTCCATGATGGTGGTGAGGAGGGAGATGGACCGGCACTGCGTCACCGTGTGCCCCATGAGGGTCATCAGCTGCCCCTTCCACCATGTGGGCTGCGGAGCCGCGGTTCCGCAGGGCGCCGTGGCGCAGCACTGCGCCGAGTTCCTTCACTTCCACGTCCTGCAGGTTCTGCAAGCCATCCGCAAGGAAGACGTTGCCACGGACGAGATCAAGGAGCACGCGATTCTGCTGCAAAAGGTTGATTCACTTCCCCAATCTGCCTCTTCTTCACAATATTTCTGCATGTAAAAATCATCTATATGGTAATCAATTCTAATCGTACTTGTAATTCTTTGTGATCAGATAGCGTTCGTTTTCCTTGCCATGAGTGATGAGTCACGGACACATCTTAATACAGCATTTTAAACCTCTTCATTTATATTCGATTGATTTTGAATTGAATGTTTACATTCAACATGGTATCAAGGTTTATTATTATGTTCTCAATTTGGAGCATACATAGATCCACATTGCATCTATTACTCATGATGTATCACATAATTTGTAGAAATTGAACACATCTGTAAAAATAAAACATGAAAAACACTTCTTTCTTGGCAGCCAGTGTACGTATCTGACTTTGGTAAAATCTTCAAAGATCTAATGATGATGATGATGATAGTGTTTAGTGTTGGTTTCCATTTGAATTAATTTTATCTCTGTTTTGTTACAGTGCTGCTCAGATGAACTATGTGAGGCCAGGGACGTAAGATCCTTGACCTCTGCCATCAAGAGGCAAGAAGGACGGATGAAAAATCTTGAAGAACCGAAGGAGACCAGTCCAAACACCTAGACAATAATAAGAGGGAGAGGAAAAACGAAAAGATCCAAATAAAGGAGATGGAAGAAGGTAAGCCGGAAAAAGGAATGAATGAGTTTGTGCTGCAAATTAAATGTTGGTGATAGTAAAGTTGAGCGAGCTTATGGTGGGTGAGATGGTCGTCCGTCCTTTATAGTAGTAGTAGTAGTAGTAGTAGTAGTATTAGCGTAGTCGTAAGATGAGTTTGCTGGGAATTGCATTTTTCATACACACCTGCCCGCGGTGATTTTCCTTATTCTTAATGTATTTTGTTTCCAATAAAGGGTCACTCTTTTTTCGTAAGAACGAAGATTGTATCTTCTCCGTACTTGTATTATATATTTGGTGTTCTCTCCCTCTTCCTCTTCCTCTTCCTCTCTACGTGTGTGTGTGTGTGTGTGTGTGTTTATGTGTGTATATATATATTGTACCGGGACGGAATAATATGTCATTCATCGGATATGATCTTGATTTGCGTCCTCTCTTCCTTTCGAACTACGGTACAATGTCCACCACGTTTGTAAAGATCCGAGAGGGAAGTGGCATAATGTTCGGCGCGATATTTGAACATCGAACGTGGGCCCGGCCATCAATTGTTATTATTATTATTAATTGTTGGAAAATCATGTTTTATGTGTCTAAAACATTTTCGTCGTACGTATATTTACAATAACCCGCAGTTACGTACTGTTATTCATTCATTTAATTAATTTATTAATGGATACGAATGATTGGGAAAATGACCCCATTAACGTTGTTTTGATTTAAACTTCATGTTGGTATTGTTGCAGGTAAATTAAGATTGCGACAAAAGGAGAAGATGGTGGCTTGACGTACAGCGAATGTGTTCGCTGGGTGAATCTCATCGGCGGGTTAGGACGTCAGGATGTGCCGTGCGAAGAGACGCATCGTCGATGACCTCATCTTCTTAAAATTTAAATGTGTTTTGTCTGACGCCGAGGACGATTTTGGAGCCACGGATGATTATCCGACAAGCTAAACAATTTCGTTGGTCGTGTCTCTCTCGCCACCAAAGGAAAGGAAGGGTGGGAGTGGGCCTTTTGGTAAATGGAGAGGAAAGTGAGGGGTGCTTTGGATAGGGAGAGGCAGGAGATTTGAATCGAAGAAGTGGCCGTTTGAACGAAGTCGCAAGTTTCCACCAACTCCGAATAAATATACCACTTGGATGGATGGAGGACGTGGTGATCGAGAGAGCCATGGCTGGGCTGATGGCGGTGTCCAGCGGTGGTGGACGGTGCCGGAGAGGAGCACCCGGGGGTGCTAAAGGCGACCACGACCACCACCAGGTGTCCTTGGTGGAGCTGCTTCTGGCGGCTCTCAGGAAGTCCATGGTGGCGTGTAGCGTGGACGAGGGTGAGGACGTCGTCGCCGCTGTCCAGAAGAAGATGGAGATCGGCCGGCCGACTGACGTCCAGCACGTTGCGCACGTCACCTTCGACCGCTTCAACGGCTTCCTTGGCCTCCCCGTCGAGTTCGAGGTCGAGATCCCTGACAAGGTTCCCAGCGCCAGGTGCTTCGCTCCTCTTCTTCTTCTTCCTACTCGGCTACTCCTCCTCCTCGCTTGTGTTGTTGTTCACATTTGGGTTGAGGGCTCGGATTTGCAAATTACAAGCGCAAAGATGACGACTGTTGTTGTGTTGTACGCATTTGGATTTTGGGGTTTTTAGGGCTGCTCCGATTTACAAATCACAAGTACAAAAATGATTAGGATTTTTCCCCAAGTAAAATGTTAGAGAAGGCTGACAGATGAATTTTGTTGTGATTCAGCGTGAGTGTGTTCGGCGTGTCGCCGGAGTCGATGCAGTGTTGCTACGACTGCAGGGGCAACAGCGTTCCCACCATTCTGCTGCTCTTGCAGGAGCGGCTCTATTCGCAAGGCGGCCTGAAGGTGCCACTAGTTGATCAGTAGTTGCCTTGGATGGTGTTGAGTGTTCAGAGTTCGGTGTTCGTCTCATGGACCACGACGTCTTGTCTTCTTCTTCTTCGCAGGCGGAAGGCATATTTCGGATAAACCCAGAGAACGGGCAAGAGGAGTATGTGAGGGACAAGCTCAACCAGGGCATCGTACCAGATGACATCGACGTTCATTGCTTGGCTGGTCTCATCAAGGTCTTCCATTCCATGCCTCCACCCTCACTGCTGCTCTACTCAAATCAATAGACAACTGACCCAATACTGCAGGCATGGTTTAGAGAACTTCCGACCGGAGTTCTCGACAACCTTTCGCCCGAGCAGGTGCTTCGGTGCAGCACGGAGGAGGAATTCGTCGAACTCATCCACCTGCTACTCCCAACACAGGCAGCACTTCTGGGCTGGGCGGTGGAGCTGATGGCCGACGTGGTTGAAGAGGAGGAGGTGAACAAGATGAACGCAAGGAATATAGCCATGGTATTCGCTCCCAACATGACCCAGGTATATTATTTCTTCCTTTCAAAGCCACCGTTGTATATCCCCACGATTGATGGTGATGGTGTTTCCGTTCTCTCTGGACTTCACTTGAAGATGTCGGACCCTCTGACGGCACTGATGCATGCCGTGCAAGTGATGAATCTGCTCAAGGCCCTGATCCTGAAAACCTTGAGGGAACGGGAAGATGCTTGCCGTGCAAGTGAAGAAGAAGAAGAAGAAGAAGAAGAAGAAGAAGAAGAAGAAGCTTGGTCTTTCTCGTCTTCCTCACCCGTGCCCTCTGATCCGCAAATTGACCATCCGGGTAGTTTCCGTGCCAGTGGCGAGTTGACGATCGAACAACTGGAGTCGAACGATGAAAAAGAAGAAGCACAGCACCATCATCATCATTGGTTCGAGGCCGACGGTGACATTAGTAATGATGGTCGTGAGGAAGAAACTAGCGAGGAAGAGCCAACTTCGGACGATGATGTCGGAACTGAAACAATGGAGGAGACGGAGGAAGAGGGAAGTGGTGGTGATCAAGCATCGACGGCGGTTGACTGCATAACGTGCGTGGAATGCGGCGGTGGAATGCGGTTGTCTGAGAGGAAACAACAAGGAAGAAGCTCTTCGTTAAGAAGCGAGAGGGATGTTGTGGACCTGCCGATGAAGGCAGAGCAGCAGGACTACGAGGACGCCGGAGATGTGGAAGTGGCATGAGTGTGTTTTTTTTTTTTGGATATATATATATTGAGAATGTCGGCAACTGCAAAATGGTTGTTCGTGTATATTGTTGGGTTGATATTGTGGGATATGGTACCGTCGAGGGATGATTGTTCAGCGTCCACTTGAATTACTACTACCGTTTCAATGACATGTTCTTGTGCGCTTTTAGTTTTCTTTTTTTTTTGTTATATTTGCGTCGCTCTTTTTTCAGAAAAGATGTTCATTTTCTAAAGGTACATCTTATTTTTAAATTAATTTTAAAAAACTAAAACGTAATTATATGCTTGGTTAATCTGTCATAACTTGCTATGTTTTAAAATTTCTATGTTAATCTGATTTTTTTTTTTTCAATTTTAAGCAACTTTTTTGTCATTTATCTGTAATCATATAATCTTAAAATCTATATAATCACTTGTGTATTGAGGAAGGTCTCCTAGACAACACCAAGAAAAATAACCCTGATTACTTCCATGTATTCTATCTAATCCACGGTGGATGGAAGGTTTGTTCTCTGTATTCTGCAAGAATTTCAGTGGGCAATTAAACTCGCCACTTTTTTTCCTTTTTTGTGAAACCACTTGCTAAATCTGTATTCTAATCAAACCCCAAACTTGAAAAGTTCATTAGATGACATGGTTACGGTAAACAACAGTATGCATCTTACATCTTCAATCTCTTCTTGATCATTAAAAAAAAAACATCGTAGCGAGTGAAGAAAAAGTCTATTCATTTTAAACAAAATATAAGTTATGTGACTACACCATCACGGGTCTTGGCGTCTTGCTGATCAATAAATATCATACTCTCCGTCTGTCTACAATGAATGATCCGCGGATTCCTGTAGTATCAGACATACTCGTCTGTCACACCATTAAAACCATAAACTCGCATGGATTCTTAAGGTTTCAAATTACACGACACTAATACACAGATGTAAAACACAGTTTATTTTGAAAAGAAACGAAGTAACCGACGGCACAGAAACGCTGCCTCCTTGCTGCTCTGGCTCGCCGCTGCGTTGCCGTCTTGGATACCACCCACCAGCATTCGCCAAATTGGGCTGCCCTTGCCGGTAATTATGGTCTTCTACTTAACAGGCTATATCATCTTGTGCGTACCTACACGCTCAGAACCAATTACCAATTTCGGTCTAGCATTTAATAAACGTGCATCTTCATTCCAGAGAAAAAGACACTCTGAGAAGGACCTTCAGAAAAATAACCATGATTTCCATACATAATCCTGTTGCTTTACAGGCCTAAATGTGCACTATCCACGCGGACCAATTCCTCTTTTCTTTCAGGAGGGCTGCAGAATGTGTCAAGTTAATTTCCAAAGGAACAAAAATAGATAAAGTCACTTTGCTGTCATTGCAATGATAGTACAAGCTGTATAGAAATTCTAGGAATAAGGTTGTAAAGAAAATCATGAAATGCAGAAAATCATTCTGAGAAAATTCCTATTGATTTTAATATATTAATGCTTTAGTATATCAAAACGTGGAAAGCTGATCAATAGTTCACCATTTTCATTGTCACCGCCAACTTGAACTCTAAGGTAAAACCCTACAATTATAAAACTGCCCAGATAACAGGTTTGTCATTTCGGCATTCGTTCTATTTACACAAAGGTTACCCACATATGTAGAGATTTCCACCAGAATCCCAATCCATGAACCCAAGGCAAATAAGACCTACGAGAGCAATTGGAAATACTTTGGTCTTTCCAATTCTCTCATTACTTGTGCCACAGGCATTGTAAGCGTAAATCACACCTATTTCTTTACAACCACAGTAGATAATGCCTATCAATTACTGAGTTCAAAGGAGGCATGCAACCATTGTCTTTTTTCTTAGTAGAAGATTTTTTATTACACCCTGTGTTGCATGCATGATCCACAATCAATTATTTAAAGACAAAATGTGAGATATCATATAGCTGGCAATTTTTAATAAATGGCATGTATCCCTATATCATCTTTCATAATAAATAACAAGAGTTCAAGAAACCGAAATGGTAATTGGCGATCAAATGAAAGTAACATTTATATAGGGGAATCCAAAGATGGAATTTGAATCACATGCTGTAGAACAATGCAAGGATGTACGCTGTTCAGGAACAGTCGATCTCACATATCCTATGGGAAAGGAACTGAAGATAAGACACCTTTCAAAGAAAAATTATTAGCAATGAAAGCTCATTGTAGAGGGCTCGGCAGTGTTTTATGCAATTGTCTGGAACATGACACGTGTTATATGGGATTTGGTGTAAAGAAATGAGATTGGATTAGATATTATGTGAGCTTGGCCTCCTTCCACGCTCTACCAAGGAGCTTGGGTGTGGTAGAGGGCTTCACCATGGAGACCCATTCTCCCCCCACCCTAGTGGCTGGAGTTTTGGCAAGTAATGTTTGAAAGCAGAAGAGAGTGGCCTATTTAGAAGGGCTTTAAATCAATTAGGAATGCTGAAAGTGTTTCTTTTTTTCAGTATGCTGATGACACCATTTTTTTTGTGATGTAGATTAGGAGTAAATTGAACATCTTCAATGTTTACTTGGCCTACTAGGGGCTGTCACAGGTCCAAAAATCTATTTCTATAAGTATTTTGTTATTGAGATTGCTCTATCAGATGAAGAAGTTCAGACTACTGCATACTTCATGGCCTGCAAGAAGAAAGCTTATCCAATCAGATATTTGGGATTGCCTATTTCTGTCAAGGGCATCAAGGTTAGAGATTGGCATTAGATTGTAGATTGATTCAAACAACAATTTTCAAGTTGGACTGGAAAGATGTTATTTTTAGAGGGAAAACTGACTCTTCTTTCAAGAGTTTTGTCCAACCTCCCCATCTATTATCTGTGGCCATTACGGACTCTGACATGTGTTGTTGATGACAGAAAGCATTCAAAGTCATTTATTTGAGAGGATGGATGAAAATCTACTCCTGATCTTCATCTGGTATTCTATGATAAGTATATCAACCCAAATGGGAAGGTAGCTTGGGCCTGCAAAGATTTCACCTTTGAATCTGGTTTTGTGGGTAAAATGTATATGAAGACTTGAGTTGGCTGAGGACCTGAAATGTCACTGATTGGGTATTATTAAGTGGTATGGGTCTAACTATGGGGTAACTACATATTATATGGCAGAGAGGGTATCTAGTCTTTAGAAAGAAGTTCCCAGGTGTGGTATTTCATTAGTGATGGAGAAGGTCTAAGCTTCTGGTGAGATGGGTGGTTAGATGGTGTCCCATTTGCTAAGGTATTCCTAGTGTATTACGTCCCATATCAAGGTAAGTATATCTAAGTGTTATGAGCATTCTAATGCAGGAATAATGTGAGACATTTGTTTAAAGAGGAATCTGATTGATACTAACTTTGTCTTACCTCTACTCCATTGTTATGGTACTCTTTTATTTACAGGTCCTTAATCATAGGCGTGGAGATGGACAGAGAATGGGATTTTCACAGTCCTATCACACAGACATATGGTGGTAGGAAGTGGAGCTTATGGCAATGTCTGTGGCTTAGCTAGATCCCCTGAAAAGTACAATATTTCTTTTGGTTGGTCCAACCTGATGGTATACCTACAAATTTGACCCTAAAATGACAGTTTCAGATGACAAGTATGCCTAGATTTTGCTGCACTCAGGATGAATGCCTTTAGCACCTACTCTTTGATTGCTCCTCTATGAGCAAGTGGTGGAATGCACTCTTGGGACTTGGAGAGAAAGACAAGATTGATGTGATCTCATTTTGGTCCATATGGAAGAAGAAGAAGAAGAAGAAGAAGAAGGGACTTGATAGAAATTGGTGAAAGATATGACCATCCATTCCTTATGTCTTAGGTGGAGACAATGGCTAGAGCAGAATAATAGGATTTTTCAAGGATTGCCAACAAATGATGACAATTTCAGATCCATTGCATTCCATTGTCTTGTGGAATGGACATGATGTTTGAGAATCGCTGCTAGCATGTCAGATGAGTTGGTGTTGGCATGGCTATAGTCCCTTGTTACTCTTTGATGGCTAGCCAGCTATTGTATTTTCTGGTTTTGAACGATATGCTGTTTGTTTTTTCTACATTTATTGTCTTTGTTGTGGGTTCATTCCTTGGGATCCTTTTTCCTGTGTTTTTGTTATTCTAGTTATGCCTACGGCTTGTGTAGGCCACCCTTTTCTTACTTTTTATGATATTTATTTTGTTGTCACTCAAAAAAACAAAAATAGAAAATGAACTTGTGAACATAAGTTCCTATAAGACTACAGAAAAACCAAGATGACCAATTATCGTTGTTCGTATGACCAGCTTTCAGACATTGGTTCAGACAAGCAGATTCCCTATTATGTATTTCTAAATTCCACCAAACTAGCTTCAACAAGTCCAAGGCATATATTAAAAAATATGAAGAAGAAAGGACAATATTCATTAGAGAATATTTAAGCAGATGGGTGTTAAAGAAAAACTGATTCCCTATTATATATATATTTAAAATTCCTAACCTAAATTCAACAGATCAAAGGTATATATGATATATCGTAAAATTTTGAAGTGGAAAGTAGAAAGGACAATATCTGTTGGAGAATATTTGAGCAGATGGGCATTAAAGAAGGAGCTACTCTCAAAAGTCATTTCTATGGAGTAGAGGGGTACAAAAAAGGGGAATGTTCCATAAATGTTTTGTACTTGTCAACTATAGCTAGGATGACAATGAAAAACCCTATCATGCTAACTCTACATTCTTTTTGTAAATAATGATTGACAAATGAGTAAATGCTAGAAGTTGGCCTTACATGTTGATATGCATTATTAAAATTATGGTCACCGTCCATCATATTTTCATAAGGGATAATATCTTAGTAAGTAAATCAGAATTGTATGTCATCACTGAGTCATCCACAGGGAAAATAAAAGTTCCATTAATTATTAGTATCATACCTGGGAAATGTCATTCAACATAAACAGGGGAAACCCAATCTGCACAAGCAAATGAAATCAGAGATGAAGAATGTGAATAAAACATGAGCTATAGACTAGATTCATCACATATATGGGGAAAAACCCATCCCATTCATAACCTTTTACTGATGAGAAAACCCCCAAAAATCACGTATGTATGAATAAAATATGAAACTAGAAAATATTAGAATGCTGAAAGTCAATTTGCATGACTAAAAGATGAGATTACCCGATACCCAAAGAGTACATATGCTGGACTTGTGAACACCATATATTAGCACGTTGCTACAAGTTCTTTTGGCTGTCAAATCATGCCTCCTATACCCAAGAAGCAGCAAGCACAAATGATAGAAAAGGATATATGTAGAGTTAGAGGTAGAAGAACAACTCCAAACGGCATGCTCGAGCTAACAAAATATAAAATCTGCAGAAATCAATCTCAAATTCCCAGGAGCATAGCACAAACATGTTCTGGCAATGCTAAAAATAACAATTGCTGTTTGGATTGCTTCACATACTACATGATTTGCTTAATAAAGACTAAATAGGCACTACGACAAGATTAGAAACAAGGAATGCACTAATTGTGTTGTTTGAAACAATCAATAAATTTAAAATTGTTGTCTGCTGAAATATCCTGGTACATAGATTACAAATTTTGTTGTACCATACATAATTTATCATGGATCCAATCTGGAAGCTAACAGCTCACATGATCTTACGAATAGCCATTAATTTGCCTCAAATCCATGTTATATTGTGTATGATACCACAGAGCCTGTGATGCTGGCACCTTGCAGTCCAGAATCATGTAAATAAGGTATTCCACTTTCTCCAGTTGCTTGTCATTCCATCTCAGCAAGGTTTTGTCTGTCTGTCTCTCTTGAGTTGGACCTTCAACTTCTTTCCACCTAGCTGATGCCCATTCATCATGCTTATGGCTCTTAAAGCTGCATCATGTGAGTCAAAACTGACGAATCCTGCAATTTTAGCCCAATTAATCAAAGATATTGATAAAAAATTATTCTCTTGATAACTGCAAAGCCAAAGGATTCATGCTAATAAAGGACATTTTTATAATAGACAAGGAAGATATCCATATAATATTCTAGCATATAGAATTTACCAAAGCATTTGCTGATCCCAGTTGCCTTGTCAACAAAAACCTTAGCACTCAAGACCTTGCCAAATGGCTGAAAAGCATTTGAAAGATCCTGATCACCAAAATCCTGGGGTATATGGTAAATAAATAAATTTGCTCCAGGAGGCCCTATACAAAGCAAGTCTATTCAGAAAGGATCGTCACAAATACCAAGTGAAATACTAAAATCACAATTCACACAAAAAGGACACGTTCATTGACCTTCAATCTGTCTCCCAGAACATGGATTGATGCTCAAAGATGTTGCTGAATTGTTGTTTGCATGTGTTGAGCCATGAAAACCACTCAAAGTTCTGTGATTCATCATACCACCTGGATAGGCAACGGGGTACTGAAGACCTGGTACTGCAGGATAGGTTGATCCCAAGTAACCAGCAGACTGCAATGTGGCATAATTTCGAGTAGTCATACTAGGATTAATTCCATGCAATGTACTTCCTTGGTTAATAGGTGAGACCATGTTCTGGAACTGTTGATTTTGCATTGATGACACAGGATACTGCATAAGTCCATATGTCCCAGATGTCTGCAAGAATGTGAACTTAAAGAGTAGATTTGAGGAGATCTATAATATACGATGACTTGAAAACTTCAGATGACCTGGTAGTTGAACCCATTATATGAGGGAAGATATCCCATTGGCAAGGCTCCAAATAGTGAAGGTTGTGTTGAACCAGGTGTATTTGAAAAATTGGAAACCTGAGATTGAGCTTTCTGAGCCCTCCTAGCCTGCCTTTCCTTCTCAGTATCAGCCCACTTAACAACCAAGGGAACTGTTGAGCCCTGCAAGTGGTAAGATGATTATATGCATATTATAAATGTGACAGTGTGGCAACAAAACATTGCCAATACAGAAATGCATGTTACTTATACATAAATTGCCCTATAATGAAAACCAGAAGAATATTGAATTCAATTCAGACCAATAATTTGTCAATTTTTGGTTCCTAGGTTTTCATGAATATAACTAACTTAACATAGCAGACATCAGAAGTAAACGAATGCTAAGTTGCATAGCATGATAACAACATAGTAGTAGAGGTAAAAAGTAGTTTGATTGCATCAATTTGTCCAGGGTACTAGTATTTCAACCACAAACCTCCATTTTATGCTTGCCATTTATTGCTTCTAATGCTGCCAGGGCTTGCACCTTCGTCTCATACTTTAGAAAGGCACAACCTATGTAACACAGGAACAGAACAGATGGTGACATTACTTTTGTAGTAAATCACACATGATTCACGGTTATATCACCAATCAAGAACACAAATGAGAACAATATTCAGATTATCAAACTAAAGCTTCACCTTTGCTTGTCTTCTGTGAACCCCTTAGTATTTGCAAGTCTTTAATATTTCCATGTTTTGAGAACAGTTCAGTCAGTTCGGCATCTGTGACATTCTTGGGAAGCATACCAATGAAAAGTTTGTGTTCTGAATGATAATAAATAGTGTGAATATATAGTCCAAAAACAAGCAGATCCAACACAGGTATGTTGGCACTACCAAGTACAAAAGATTATGTTATGCCTAAACATCAACAAAGATAAACAGCAGATATGCATAACAAACAATAAGCAGATAAATATTAGTAAAAAATGAAGAAAGTAACAAAGATTACAGATTACATCATACCTAGTCTTTCCAGTTCGCCATCTGCATACTTGACTTGCAATGGACTAGAGGCCTGAATAACAAACAAAGTTGTAACTGAAACAGAATAAGAGGGTATTATAGGCTCCACAATCGTTAACAAAAATTGTTAGTTCAGCATCAAATCAGATACAATCATTAAATCAACTAATAAGATTACTTGCAATTTAAAAAGAGCAGTATTTATTAATCGATTCTACCAAATATCAAGAGACATGGCTCAACTTTCGGCAAATTAAACTTGGATAGCACTATCACCATACTGATGAAATCCTGTGCAAATCAAAAGAGGACATTTTGATTTTGTGTATGAAAAATACTGTGGAGAAGCAATATTCTTTAGTAGGGGTGCTAATCAGATCTAGATATCTGGATACAGATACAGTTGTATATGAACTTGTATATGGATGTTAATATATACATTTTTTCCAAATACAGATTCAGGTTTGGATATAGTATTATTTCCTGAATACGAATATGGATATCCAGATAGTTAGGTAGCATTTTATATATATATATATACATTGTATTATAAGTTATAACATATATATTAATCAACATGCCACATATATACATATAATACTACATAGTTACACACTTATATAATATGTAATATATAACGAAATGTGTGATTTTACCCTACCACACTCATACAAGAAACTCTCCCATTTCCACGTCATGTGTGTTCAACGCTTTTTTTTAAAGAAATGTGTGGTCACTGCTTACTGCTGCCCCTATACCTCCAATTACTCTCTAGCACTTCCACAATAGTTGAGCTCCAGCTGATTCGAGAGTCCATCTCCTGTCTCCATCTCAGTGAGTGGAACAACTGTGGGGATCATTGGTGACTCAGTGATCCTAATCAAAATTGAAATTTTGAAATGAATGAAATTGAGCCCTTTGATGTAAAATAGCACACTTTTCCTTTTTTATTTCTTAGGATTTTCAAATAAATTTCAAAATAGCATATTCCATTGAATTTGATTTTGAGTAATATGTAAAATGGCATTATATTCTAGTAAACTAAATTTTAAAATAGTGAAAACAATATTCCAACAAACCGGTCCAAACTAGAACCAATCAATTCACTAGGTCAGGCCGTTCAACTACTAAAATGGTTGAATGTGGCCCTATTGACTTGAAAACCTTGTTGATTCCTGATTCATCCAATCACATTGGCTAGTCTGGTCTGGGTTTTAAAACAACGGCTCACACCCTCAAATGCTCTTGCCATCTAGAGATGTAGGAGTTGCAGGATGCTCAACTCTTTGCTTGCCAAGGATAAAATAGTTTCCAGATCCACCAAAAAGGGTGTCATAGGACCTCCAATTTTTAAGCTAAAAATGAGGGAACAAGCACTACCTGACCTGACCTTATTGGTATGACCAAATTCATTTCATTAACCTAACCCAACAAATAAACAGCTAATCATTAACCAACTCCATAAAAGTAGATTCAATTAATGATTAATGTTTAACCACCCATAGTGAAATCAATTAATTAATAATAATAAATTACATAGATCATTTAACTAATATAACTTGAATCTTTGTTATTTTCACCTATTTACTTGAAACATATTTGAACATAAAACTTATAGTATTATTATCAAAAAATAGATAAAATAATAAAATAAAAATAAAATATACTTAGCTTTTATTTGAATTGGTTAATTAGGATGGATTGATTAATTGAAATATTGATCAAGTACTTTAGTTAACTACTACAGCATATTAACAGTAACTGACCGAACACAAGTCAAGTCAGCTATGACCCAACCTAACTGGGGATAGTTAACAGTTAACTATCAGATAACAATTAATGTGTGCACCCTTAACTAAACGACCTTCAACGCTTGAGTTAAAAGTTAGGGAACAAAATCAAGTTTTGAGATACGAATGGAATGAAAAGATTCATAAACCTTACCACAAGCACTTACTTATAGTATTGGGGTTTCAAGGACCTATGATGTTGATACCAAAGTATCCTTGATTGTTGGGATGCTGCTAGGTGTATAGACTTGTAGGGTCAAGATTATGACTATGCAATAAGGTGACAGAAGATGGCATCACGTAGCATTCCATGTAATCTTGTCTAAAAGTGGAGATGATGTGTGTTGTCCTTCTCAGGATGTGTCATCCCCAAGTCTCCTACGCTGACTCTAAACCACCAACTTTAGGTCAGTCCAATCTCAGTTAGCTACGTCATGATCAGGTTGGTACAGTCATGATAAGGTGAGCATGGCCATGATCAATTCAACTTGGTCCTGATTGGTTTGACTCAAGCCCTAGTAGGCGCAGCTCGGTCACAATCTTTTCCGTATAGCCTTGATGGGTTCACATTACCCTTATCAGTAATCACATTGCTTGTCGAATAATGTTCCACGAGAATCAAGATACTTTTCAAAGCACTTCCTACAAATCTTTAATCAAAACGGTCAACTGCAAAAAACCTATTTCTACAAGGTTCGCAACACAAGTACCTCCATGTCTCTGCATTCCATGCAGACACAAAACCGAAGGGAACGAAAAAAAAATACAGATCCAATTTCACATGGCCTGTGGAATTTCCGTCGACAGCAACAAGACCTAACCAACAGATCCACAAGAAAAAGGAGCAGAGTCGTCAGTCCATTACCCCAGGGAGAGTCCTGTTGTTATGACACGCGTTGACTGCCTTGTCGGCCTCCTCCCTGGACGGGCAAATGAGGAAGCAGCACCCTGGAGACATCGAAAACGCAAGACACGTCAACAATGCGGGCGGAAGACGAGCATGAAAGATGGAGAGCATGGAAGGAAAATTGCTGGAGCACGCACCCCGAGAGGCTCTGGTGGCCTTGTCCTTGATGATGTTGACCTCGTCTACGAGCGCAACCTCCTTGAACATGGCGAGCAAATCCGCCTCTGTCATGTGCTTCGGCACTTGCCCCACGAAGAGCTTGACGCTGTCCTGCTGTCCCCCTGCTTGGCAGTTATCTCCAGCGTTAGATCTGGCCTCTCCCCCTGCCGGGCGCACTCCGTCGCCGTTGGGGACGGCGGTGTTCTCCTTGCCCTCTTCTTCGGCCATTTGCTCCCTTCCGGCCCTCGACCTGTCCGTCTTCTTCGTCCGCGTTCTTCTTCCGTCCTGCGATCTGCGTTTGGTTTGCCTTGGGTTTTGGTCTCCGGGTGGCCTTGATCTGGGTGATTAGGGTGTGATTAGTGGGTTTTCTGGTCGTTAACGTCATTTGCTGGTGGGTATTACTTACGGAGGGTGGGGTCGCGGATGAAGGACGAGTGAGCATCAAATGACGAGAATGCCCTCAGACGCTGACGTGGTGGTTGCACACGTGGCGAGCATGCGCAAAACTATCTTCGTGATCTGGCACATGTGCGGGAGGTGACGTGTCCGTGCTTCTTTCCGGGAGTTCACCCCGTGGTTTCGGGCATCCCGCCCTACCAAAGTCCCGAAGAATTTAATCTTTCGATCGCGTCAGTTTATCTGGGAAGAAGAGGAAGGGAAATAATTAATCAAATCGAAATTGTTATATCATGTGACGAATGCATTTGTTATCAACCATTCATTAATATTAATGAAGCACGTCGTCCGTCCGTCCGTCCGTCCGAAATGTCCCTCCCCGTTCAAATTTGAAACTGGTGACGACGACGTGAAGGCCTTGGCCTTTTTGTTGCCGTCACATCTTCTCTTCTTGAATAGAAAATTGACGACCGTTCGTCCGTTGCGTTTTCTTTTTCATACTAAATCTTGAAGAAAATATGGTGGTCTGTTGCGTTCCTTGCATGTATTCCTGTACTGCAAATGAGCCACCCAAGCCATGGCGTAAGGCAAGCAAGCAATCAAACTACCGGAATGATATTCTTCACCGCGTCACCCATAATAGCTCTCTCGTTCATTCCTGAGATAATTAATAGGCAGCATTGTTCCGGCGGTTTTGATCCCCTGTTACATCATAGGTAAAAACCAAGATCCCTTTTCTTTTCTTTTCTTTTCTTTTCTTTTTTTCCGTTTTCCAATGCTGGCACACGTATATGACCGCTGAGCATTCAAGTCATATAATTATCTGAACAGTTCAAAGTTTGTCTGAAGCGCTGCCATCACCGTCGCCGTCAGAGAGAATCAAAGGTGGTCTCTTTGTCTCTTCTGTTTGTAGGTGGCAGGTGGAGCTAAAAATTTTTTAAGTGTGGTGTCAAAATCGTTCCAAAAAGGAGACAACAACTTAAATGGGATCACGATCTGAGGCAAGGAGAACATCACATAAAACATAATGTTTGGCCGATGGTGAAGGAGAGAACTCGACGTACCTCAGATAACTGAGCTTATCGACTAACCTTCTAACACGATTAGTCATTTGACTTTGATGTCGCAGCACCAACACCTTGGAATCCACCAAAAAGAATGACTTCGTTCTGGAAGACTGTGACAAAATAGGGTGATTCTATTCAAAAATGTTGAATGCCCCTTACACCACACATCATTGCTAATACCTATCAACATCAATGCTTTCATTTACGTGAATAATGAAAATATGATCATGTTTATGCAAATAGAAACTCATGATATCTCCAACTTGCACGCTCACATGTTACGCCGTAATATTTATATGGCTGGGCATAACTATGACTCTTGCATGGTTGTCGGTGATGTGTTCTGCATCAATCATTTACTACGTCATATTTTAAAACAAATTCTACTGCACCAAGCAAAATTCATTGCATCACATATTCAACTTAAAACAAGCCCATACTTATGCGGCATGATCGAATTTTACCGCCACAAATAATACTCCATTTACTTACAAAAGAGAATATGGGTAAAAAAGATGTTTGTATCAGCTTCCATCCGAATTTTACAATAAAACAAAACCTTTTACGTCATCAAGTGACTGAACGTATTTAAGTGTATGCTGTAAGAGATTATTCTGCGAAGGAATCTGAACTTCCCCTCAAGTAATGATCTTCTAAAACAAAACAAAACAAAACAAAAAAATCATGGAAAGAAGAAAACAGCAATTATGATGCAATCAAATTTTACCTGTAAATGGTTTGATGTGATGACAAGAAGTATACACTCACGTGTCCTTCATGACAGCATCATGAACAAAAGAAATAGGAAATCGATCAATAGAAATAGCTGATTAGCTGAATAAGTTAGTCCACAAGAAGGTACTGTAATTTCAGCTATCAAATGGCCTTCATCCCCGCGAGTTCTCTCAACTTCTCAAAAACAATAAATGTGATGGTAGTCTGAGGGCCAAGTCTTACAAATGTGGCGAAGCCCCTATTTAAAAAAGAACAGAGAAGAATGGGCCATTATCATACATGAACAGAATGGCTACAAGGAAAATAAGAGTAGTTCCATTCAATATTTAACATTGCATCAAACAACGAAATGTACTCAGCGATGTCTAGCTAAATATCAAAGCTCTATGGTTTAATAAGATCTGCTTATGGATTCTATGCCTTCATTGACATGGCAATTACAACTAACTAGATCGATGAAATCTAGACTGAATGCCCCATATCACATGAAGCTTGCTCTTACAAGGACACACTCATGCAGGAAATAGGAATCAAGGCCAACACATCTTGCAGCAGCACATTGTTAATTTGCCATACATGGATTTTATAAAAGGGGACCCATTTGAAATGTTCAGACACTTTCATGGATTGAATAGAAAATAAACCCTAGTAGATTGAGAGACCCTGCCTGCCACCTACTACAGAGTGAAGTCACCAAAATTTCACTTTTGATCTTAATCTTGAAAAAGGCATTAATCACCAGAATTAAGGAAGACCACAATAAGCGATATATAGACAAATCCATATAGAATTGCAAGGTTTGAGTTGATGTGCTAAACTAAAGGTAAATCAAACACCAAGACATGTTCCATGTGCTGGGATTCTCAAAAGATGACTTCTCATTTTAAAATGTAAGTCAAATATCAACAAGGACCAATAGAGTAATCCTAGTGTATCCTCCACATGCAGAAATACTGATATGAATGCATATACCATTTGACTTCTTTTCTTTTATTAGTCACTGCCAAATTGAAATCCTTACCCCTTGTAAAGTGCCAGGAAGCCCTCCTTATGCAATATCTGAAGCAAATGAAAAAATCTAAGCTTACTAATATAGGTGTAAAATGTAAAAAAAAAAGTGCAACAAATGATGTTTAAGGGTCCTAGCAATTGTTTTTTTACAGGGAAATAATAAGATACATCTGCACTACATTTCCTTCTAAAACATATTTCAAGATATAGCCATTTTAACGGTTCCAAAATGAAGTAACTGAGAGTGCTACGCACCTGGTATGCACAGTGAAATCCGTTTTTATAACTTCTAAACCCCGTAGATTCTTGTTGTAGCATGAGACGAGTTTTAATCATATCTATAGGTGCAGTGGCAAGAGTTCCCACTGTTCCAGCTATGCTGCTTGAGCTTTATAAAGGTAAAAACAGCAGTAAGTATCTCTGGACAAATAACTTCTTGTTACAAAGCAATGCTATTCACTTTTTATAACAAAGATAGATTTGAATTTCACTCACATGAAGTGAAGATGGAAGCCTTCTTCGAGAGATGTCCATCTAAGCAGTGCCTGAAGGAGAAGAAATACATTATTCATTGCTAGATTTGAAAAAAAACATTTCCTCCAATAATGATGTTTACACTGTGCATGCTGCAAGATCAATAAATTTAATTCATTCTTTCCACTATCAAACATGCCCAATAATATTAAATCCGAAATTAAAATATAGCCAACTAAACCTGCTTGGACTCATCATATGTAGCCAACTGTGATGCAGTCAAAGCACCAGCTCTGGTCATAGCTGGACCAACACCTTTCCAAAGAGCTTTTAATCCCTCTTGGGTTATGATTGTATGCATCTCCCTGATAGGTCCCCTTCTTGATTTTGAATTCATCTGTAACCTTACCTACAGAAAGAATCAGAAATTTGAATAAAAATTGGGGCAATAGCAAAGTTAGGTACCTGCAATTTAAAATAATAGATTACTTTTAGCACTTCAGTTGGATTAGTCAACGCGGTTGCAATAGCACCAGAAACTGCTCCTGATGCAAATTTAACCAAAAAATTTGTAGAGCCAAGTGCCATGTCGCTGACATACTTGCAAGGCTCATACAATCCTAAGCGGAGACCTCCATAAAGGACTGATCTGGTCAATGCAGGTCCAAGCCCCAAATATAGTGACCCAGGTCCCTCACTAAGCAACATTTTCCCAAGAAGGTTTCCCTACATATTAGCAAAAGAAGTATTGTCATCAACCAAATTGGAAAGCGCATAGCATCTATTAGATGGAAAAGCAAATTATATACCATGCCAGCTAAATTGCCTCTCTGGCCCACAAGTTGCATTTGAAGCCTAACCTTCAAAACATCTATGAATTCACAAAGAGTTGACATGAATGTCTGAAATAAAAATTAGCATATGTACGTACTAGGAAATGAAAAGTGAAAGAATTTTTTTGATATTATAGTATTTTTACCTAGATTTGAAACGAGAATCTTCTTCCCTCTCAGATTTTATAAGAGAAGGAAAGATCAATTATGTTATTTGTTATTTATTAAAAGATTGAAGAATTTTAATATGATGAAAATCACAAAGTCTTTGTTGGATAAGGGTTTCCTTGAAAAGCCAATCCACATTTTTTCCCGTGAAAAGTGGAAAATAAAACTCTTCTTTTTATGCTGAACTTAAAGATACTAGTGAAAAGTACAAGCCAATAGCCCTTTAGAAAAATAAATAGAATTATATATAATCACCATCGAAATTACCACTGCCAACCCATAATTCTTGATCCAAGCTTATTTCCATGTTTAGGAGTACAATTAGTGATTAATGCAAATGGATTTGCATTCTATATATAATGTTATGGGTATTTTGGGAAATTAACAAGGGAACAGTCGTACTTGAGGTGGGGGTGTTCATTTAATTATATGTATGTAATGATCCAATTTTAAGTTTGCAGATAATTGTAGTAAAATATGAAGTCCATGCCAATCATAAGTGGATAAGACGATGACGGATTATGCTGCAACTTTTTCCTATATATTCTGCTGGACACAAATAAAAACCAGGAAAGATGTGGATTTGAAAGGTCCTAATGCGCATCAACCGATGATAAAAGAAGAAAATGAAGCAACTTAAGTCTAATGGCACACTATACGAACAAGTTCGACGGAAGAGATCTAACTATTTATGATGTTCACTGACTACAGACAGCTTATATCGAAAGAAAGCATCATTCATTCGTGATTTGGTTGAAATCAAATATAATAGTATTGCATGTGGAGCGTTTTCATGGATAAAAGGTGGCCTTATACTACATATATACGGTGAGAAGCACACCCTTGAGGAAGCACGATGAAAGTAAGACGGATGCTCTCTAAAACAACCTAACTCATAGCGCAAGCTTTACAGCGTTTCAAGAAATCTCAAATAAGCAGCACGAGAAAGAGAACAAAACAAAAACGAAGGAAGCGAACTGAATACGTATAAGAGAAGAGAGGAAGGGAGGCACACACACACCGAGAGGATGAGTTACGGCGGTAGCGGCGGCGACGGCGGCTCCACTGGCGGAGAAGTGACGAGCAGCGTACAAGACCGAATCATCGTCGCCCAACCCTTTCCAAAAACCAACGGAAACCGATTCAGGCATGGGAAGAAATTTCAAAAATGGAGGGCGGATGTGAGGGAGAAGGCAACAACGAACGGGGAGGGGTTCGGTTAGCCGGAGGCGGGGGTGGCTTCTCCGTACTCCTCTCCATCGCCGCTCACCGGCGACGCCACGCGTTCCCAAACATGATTGGTTGGGTGGGTTCTTCCGCTTCTCCTCCTCCAATCATACGCCCACTCTTCCAACGGAATGGCTTCCTTTTTTATATTATTATTATTATTATTATAGAGTTAATTATGATGTGATGATTTTTCTTTTTTTTGAGATTACATATTAGCTATATCTGTCTTTTTCTTTTTTGAAATATAATTCAAGACACGTTTATAAGCTTTACAAGTTCATCAGCAACAAGTTTACCATTACGATGAAAATTGAAGCGAAACATATATATTTTGGATACCGCTAAAGGGATGTTGAAATTAAATAATATGAACGAACGGTACATAAAAAATTAAAGCCCCCCCCCCCTCCCATCTTCATCTGACCTCATCGTTGTTTCTTTTCTTAAATACCTGGGATCTGCACGAACCACATACGGCTTCATGACTTAGAATTGAACGAACAAATGATGAGCACACAGCGTGTTCATTTCTTCCTACCTGCAATGAATGTGCGTTCGCAAGGCACAATAATTCAAGTACATCACATGAAATGCCTACGCGCACATGCCCAGTCTTACAGGAAAAATTCATTTCGCCTCTCATGCACCATGAAGGAGGTATAAGTTGAAATCCACAAAGAAGAAGCATATTATAATGAAAGGAGGAACGCCATCCTATACCAAAGTCACAAGTTGTATCTCATAAATATTCTTACATGTATGGATCTCTCGCAAATTTTCCCAAAGACACCTTTTATTTGTTTCAAAACTGTTCGTATGTATTCACATCCGAAACTTAATCATCTCAGAGTGCATGGTATATCGGATATGAAAAGAATAATAGGATGGGAAGGAAGGGTGGCTAAATGAGGAGGCCGATAGATTTATTAGGCATGATAAACTTCATATGGGTCCTGAAATTTATCTTCTGACAGGGCCTACCAATTAAAACCTTAAGACGGATTTCACGATTCATGCTTACGATGCTCAAATAAAAAGCCACTTAGCACGTTTTGTTCTATTGCCCAAGTTCGAGAGGGGCAACACATTAACATAGAGAGAATATCAAGCTAGAAAAAAGGAGCATGCAGAGGTATTGCCAATGTCATGGCTCACACAACAAACAGCGCCACGAAGGATCGACTGTCTACCCACAGAAGAAATTACAGGTACGAAAAACTTCATCCCTGAAGGCCGATAACTCCTGAAAGTAAGAGCAAAAAAAAAGCATTTCAAGAAAATGACTCTGAAAGTGTTGGAATTCCAAGCAACGAAAGGCTTTCGTGGTAATTATATCGAGCTTGTTAAAACCGAAGCAGCAAAGACAACCTCAAATAGATACAGCTAAGAGTAGGAAATATTTCGGAGGAGTGCTCACCACAAGCAACACGGCCACCCGCATTTCCTGTAGTCTTGCTGAGATCATGCCCACCTGTTCAACACAATCAACGGTGATAATCGCCCGACCATGATAAGAAAAGGAAAACCGCACCAAAAATAATAGCAACTATGACAATTATATTTCATTAATAACCATGCAAGCATGAATCCCTCCGACAACTTAATCCAATTACGTGCATATGGGGCAGTAAATAACTGAATATGTTCATATACATGTATCATGCAATGTTGTCAATGTTGTTGAAACCTAATAGATCATCGATTTTGTGCAAGACTTATTGCCATGAGGAAGGAGTGCGAAGACACAAAATATTCTTGATCAATCAGAAAGCCTTAAGACTTACCCTTTCCAAGATCATCAGGATCAGCATGAACAACAACAGCTCTCCCAACTATGGAATGTGGGCCCACAAGAGGAATCTGGAAACAAATAATAATAATAATATTAAGATTCACATATCATGATGCATCACAATAAATTTAGTCATACAAGGAAAAGTCATTGAGTGGATAGATTACCTGGCTGTCAGTGGTTGTGAACTTCACACTACCTGTAGAATATCAATATTAAGAATATTTAAAAAATGGTGAAATTATGAGTAGATGTTTTAGCAACAGAAATGAAGAAGGGAATTTAATTTTAAACTTTACATAGCTTACGACCTTATGATAGCAAACACTTATTTTAGGAAAAAAGAGAAGCATGAAATTACATTTAGAAGTGGTTCAAATGCTAATCAAATAGATTCTTTACTTTCTAGAAAGAATGTGCAAAGACTAGTAGAAAAGACTAGTATCAAAGGTTATTCCAGGAGAAAATGTAACCACACAATATGGATTATTAATGTTAGAAACTAGTATTAGATACTAGTATTAAGATTAGGAAGAGGCTGACTAAAGTACATAAAAATTCAAGAATTGAGTAGTAGAATCTAAAAGGAGAAAAGAAAATGATATTCAAAGACAACATGTTAAAAGAAAGAATATAAGAACTAGATGGAGAAGTAAATAAACTAAATAGAATCACTAGTATTAAGAAGATTGCTAAGGAAATTTTAGAAGTCTTGTCGGATAGCTTTACTAGGTAAAGAAAGTTGGTGATGGAATGAAAATGATATCCCTAATGAAAAAGTTATTGAACCAAATGGTATCCCTATTGAGGTGTAGAAGTGTATGGATGAAGTAGGGATTAAGTGATTAACTAAGACTTTTAATATAATTTTAAAGACAAAAAAGATGTCAGATAAATGGAGAATATTTAAGAATAAGGGGGCATAAAAATTGTAATAATTATCATAATATTAAGTTAATGAGTCACACTATGAAACTATAGGAAAAGGTAATTGAGCAAAAACTAAGACATAACTAAAATCGTAGAAAATCAATTTCGGTTTAGGTTAACAATGGAACTTATTCATTTACTTAGACAACTATTAGAATATTTTAGAATTAAGAAAAATGATTGACACATGATTTTCATTGACTTAGAGAAAACTAATGACAGAATACCTAGAAACCTATTGTGGCAAGTATTAGAAAGTAACTTATAGATGAAATAACTAAGGAAATTCAAAGAAAAATATCCCTAGCATTGCTACTGATGCATAGTTTTAATTGATGAAAGTAAGAAAGGAATTAGTTCTAAATTAGAATTATAAAAAGACACTAGAGCTTAGAGTTCAAAATATTTAAATTGAGTAGGTCAAAATCAAATATATAGAAAGTAACTTCAACAAAAATAAGAATAATAATGAAGATATACAATTAGATGGTTATGAGATTCATAAAAGTAAGACTTTTAAATACTTAAGATTTATAGTAAATAATAATGGAAAAACTTTAAAGAAATTTATTCAAAGGATTAAAGTAAGGTTGATTAAGTGCAGAAATGCATTTGGAGTATTATGTATCAGAATCATAAAAGGAAAATTACATAAAACTCAAACTCACCTAACTTTACCTTACAGGCTTGTTTATGTATGATGGAAAGTTCGGAAAAGTAGGAAACAAAAAGTTCAAAATAATTGGAAATGAAAAGCCTAGAAAGTCAGAAAATATTGTGAGAAAATATTTAAATTCATGCATAATTTAACCAAAGGTTTACCCATTGATAAAAATTTATAGAAGAAACAATTCATGTGGTAGACCTCAAATAATGAGATTATGGAATGCATTGTTGTTGATGATGGAATGATGAGTAGATGGAAGATGTGCACCATGTTCTATATCTCATGTGCAAAGAGTAGAGATACAAGCAAGAAATCAGTAGGAAGAAACAATACCATCTTCTGCAGCTGTGACATTCCCAAGATCACCTGCATGACGGTTCTCATCCTCGGGGGCACCATGCTCCTTGCCATTAGGATTAAAATGTGGACCTGAAAATTGGTAAGCATGAAGAATAAAAAGGATAACTACAAACAAAGGGATCGTCAACAAACACATAGCAATCAGACTTCAACTATGCTATGCATATGTAGAAGCATGTAACTTTCAGAAAAAATGGCTAGACCATACCTGTGGACATGCATCCATTTGTCGTGTCACCAAGAGCATGAATGTGAAACCCATGATGACCTGGCTTCAAGCCAGAGACGTTTGCGGTCACTGTTGTTGAACCTGAAAGTCAAAACAACACACAACATGAACACATACTAAAAAAATAGAAGTTAACAGGCATCAATAAATACAGTTTAGCGTACCAGGATAACTAAGCATGGAATACAACTAGTTACATTGTAGGTTCTAAGAAACATCAGTAATATACCATTTTCCTCCTGGTTGAAGAGCACTGTGCCGCCAACACCCCCTGCACCAGTAAGAACAGCAACGGCCTTCACCATGGTGATTTATGTGATCTAGATAACGAACAAGTCTCTTTAATGAAAAGGAAAAAATTATCTAGACTTGTTAATTCAAGGAATCAAGGAAAATTCATAATGATCCTAGAAATAGCATAAAGTCCGTAAAATTAGAAATCCTGCAATCATCTCGATAGCGATAGGATATACATGTATATAGATGCTAAGTACCGAAAACGATGGAAGTAGTGCATAGAAAGAAACACACCCGTTTTTGGCAGGAGTGTAGCTCAAACATCTAAGACGAATACATCTCAAAGAAAAAGCAAGGAGAAAAATTTATTTATCATGGGGATCGAAATCGCGTATCATGGCAGAAAACTAGGACCGACCATCGGTCAATCAGAACAAAATCTGGCAGACTTATCACTACCACTGTTAGGAAAAAGAAAAACACAGAACAAGACAAAGCGTTTTTGTTGGCCGCAAACATCATCAGATCCCACGGAAGCGCGCTCATTTCCACATCATCCATGCTCGAGAAAAGATACCATAGACCACGAAGAAGGAGAGAAAAAACCCTTCCATCGGAGAAAAGGAAACGTAACAGCATACCAGCAACAAATGAGATCGGTTGTGGTAGTAGAAGAAGAGGAGCAAAATCGGAGGAACGGGAAAGGGTGGATCGACAATGGGAGAAGAGAAGAAGAGTTGCGTTGATACCTCAGGAGACCCCTTCGGATCGAGAAATGGAGGTTACCGGAGGGTCGCTACCACAGCAGTCCTTCGCCTTTGCCACTAGAGGTGTGGTAGCGGAAGCGGGGTAGGTGGCAGTGTCGGGACACCTAACCTTGACCACCAGAGTGTTAATGGATTTACTACTTCATTTTCTCCTCAAACTTTCTCCTAATTACGATTTGCCCCCACACTTTTAGTTACGCCCAGTTTTTGCAATATACACCCCCTGTGCTGTTCTAGTTCCACTCTGCTTTACCAAAAGAAGTTGAGCCTTTGGGCCTAACAAGCCCGCCAGGCCCGACAAATATAAAATGCGAGGTTATTGGGCTTAAGCGTATCTGGGCCTCAGCTTTCTGTCGTTCGATCCAACTGAAAATGTAGAAAATAATCCTGGGAAATTATAGAACATGAGGAGCCGAAGTTAACTACGTCATGGTGTCATTTGCAAATGAATTTTTAAAAATTTTCTCACCCGACCGCCATCTTGCCCATTCGCATCTCTGTACGTTTCCTTCTTCATTCCTACATCTTCGCATTTTTCCATCGTTCGATTATTGGGTCCATCATTCGGTTGTTGGGTTCGTCCTCCGTTGTCCGCCTTTTCGGCGCTCTGATAAATCAATATTATTCACGTATAAGTTTACTCTTTTGTTGAAGTTGAGAATCCCTAGAATTCATTATTCATGTACTTGATTTTCAAATTACTAATTTCTGATCTCCCATATGATAATGCTAACGTAGGAAAATTGTTTGTGTGTGTTTGTGCCCATCTCTTTACTATTGTATTTACCTGTTCGTAAGTTTAGCCTGACTTAGAAAAATGTTTAACATGTCATGGAAGAATTTAGATGTGCTGGATGTCATGTGTTAATGCTTTGTATACCTAAAATAAGGTTTATCAATGTTGCATAATGTTATAATTCTTTTAACAAGTTAATAATAGGATATATAAAAATGAGGACATTTCCATAGATAATTCAATAACAAGTTACCATGGTATGTAAATTCATTTACATTAAGCTGATGTGAATTAAAAAAACATGAATAAGTTTTATGAAAGTGTATTTGACTTGTAAAGCTGTAAAATGAAAATGACTTTTGTATGGATTTCCTGTGGATATAATATGTATAGCTGGCATTTCGTTAATGGTTGCTTACTTTAAAGAAATGCTCATTTTTAAATGAGTAATTTGAGAGTTCATTTAAATTCATGTGAACATGTGTATGCAAGAATTTAATATTTTTTACATGACTAATAGAAGTTTTAGTACTTGTCATTTATGAAGTGTTATTGTATACTTTATTCTTCATCATTTATAGTTTATTCTTTGTCATTTATAAAAGATGTTGTAAGTTGATATGTATTTTGATTAGAAATAGACCTAAGTGTGTAGTTATTAAGGCACATTCAATATAATTAACTATTTGTTGATCAAAACTATGTTGATGTTGATCTGTTTGGTATTAGTTTTTTTTATGAATCTTAATTACTTATGAAATATTTTGATTATACAAAAAATACATTTATAGACAATAGCAAAAAGCATTACTCAAGAAAAAAAAAACTACATCAAGGAAAAATTTTACATGAAATCAGAAAGATGATGAAATGATCTTAACTCTCTTTTGTGATGCTAGGAAACATTAAAACACCTGATGGCAAGAGTACCACAGATACATAGAATGAAGTAATCAATAATTACAATATTAAAACAAACATTGGACTAGAGAAAAAAATGTTGATAGCCATCTAAAGACCTGATGGTAAATGTATAAAAATTATAGCAAGATCATCAATTAAAGTAGATAGAGATGAAACTATGTAAATGATTATACATCTGTTGTTCTTGATAAAATTTAGGAAGAATTTGTAAAGGTGACTTTAATTATTATGATGCATATGTTTTTCTCTTATTTTACATGTTCTTGATTTCGTACTCATTATATTTCTTCTTAACTTATAGAGTCATCTTGAATGTGTCACCTTAAAAGGAAAGTCTTGTATAATATATTAGTAATTGAAGTTAATTTTTAAGACAATTGTTGTTAGAGGAGAAACAAGTGCATTACTTATAGACTTTCATGAAATTGAAACTATTAATTTGAATAATGACATACCTCCATGAGTAACTTCAATAACATCACATATCTAATACCATCTAATAATGATATGTCAACACAACCATCACAAAAGTTGGATTTTAAAAAAAAGTAGAAGCGAGTTTACCCTCATGTAGAATCATCTAAGAAGATGGCAGCTTCAGTTAAAGATATGAAAATAAACATAAAAGAATTTTTACAAAAATATAAAGACTATAATAGAATTAGAATGCAGATAATGAAACGTATTGCCAAAGTTGAGGAAGAAAGAAATGGATTCTTAAGATTTTAGCATAATAAAGAAAGAAATGAATTAGACATTATTCTTTCATTAGTTGAACTAAGTGACTTAGATCAAGATGAAGTATATAATGCAATGATGTTATTAGAAAATCATAAAAAACGAAGAATATTTTTAGGTTTACCTCTAGAGATGATACTCACTTAGCTAAGATATAATCTAAAATGAAGAATGTTGTTGTTGTTAAGTAGTAAACATTGCCATTATTACTAAAGATATTATTATGAATGTTGTTATTTAGTGTTGTTAAATGTTATGTATGTTGTTGATGTTGATGAAGTATTAAACAATATTTTATGTTGTTTAATGTTATTTATGTTGATGATGTATCAAATATTTTTATTATATTCTTATGTAGATTGTTATTGTCATCATCTAATGTAATTGTTTATCTCCTTTTTTTTGTAATTTTTTTACTTACTACAAATGGATACAAGTGCAAATATTAAACTTTTGAAAGTGCTCATGGAAAAGGAAGAGGCAAAACAAGAACAAATACTCATGTATCTAATGAAAGTATAAAAATGCATATCTATTTTTACAAGTGATGTGAATTATATTGTAAGGAGTGCTTTTAAAATATACAGTGAAAAAGGATAAGAATACATTATTACGTTATTAGATCCATCTTTACCTAATTAAGCATATAACTATAGAAAAATTTATAGAATAAGTCAACATACATTATTCTACTTTTGTAGTTTTTTGAGACATGAAGGAGTGATGCAAGGTAGTAGATGCATGAATGTGGAAGAAAAGGTGACAATATTTTTAGTCACAAATGAACAAAATCAAAGATATGGTGTAACTATTGAGTGCTTTCATGATATGGTTGGACAATTAGCACATACTTTAATGAAATGTTGAATGTAATATTGAAAGTAGGATATAAACTATTGGCCAAGCAAGAATCATCAACTTTAATATGGATTCAGAATGATCATCACATTTATCCTTATTTCAATGTGAGTTAATATTATATTTCAATGTCTTTTTTAGCATTTAGACACATTATTATGCATATTATTTTTTCTTTTAGGATTGTATTAGTGCAATTGATGATACCCATGTTAAAGTTACAATTTATGATGAAGAAATTACACATTGGAGGAATAGAAAATGTGAATTATTATAGAATGTATTGGTAGTATATAATTTTGATATAAAAATTGTTTATATCCTTAGTGTATGGAAAGTATTAGTAGTTGATGCTCATATTCTTCAAAATGTACTTTCTCGACATAATACTTTTAAAGTTCCATCAAATACGATACTAATAAAAATAATATAAATACTTGTGTATAGTAGAAATTGTAGAATTAATGTTTCTAACATTATATTCAAAACTTCTGTATAAATTATAAGTAAATATTACTTGTCAAATGTTGGTTTTCCTTATAGTTCAGAATTTATTACATCATTTCAAGGTATAAGATATCACTTAAATGACTATAATGCTTATAGACTTCCAATGAATGTAATTGAAAATGTCAATTATAGACATTCATAAATAAAAACAATAATTGAACGTATAATGAGAATAATTAAACATCGATTCTCAATTTTACGAGACTATATGTCATTTCCTTTTAAAACACAAGAGAAGATTATATTAGCATATTTTTTAGTTCACAATTTTATTTGAAAAATAAATAAAATAGATTTACTTAAAGACCTTCAAAAAAAATTAGAAAGAATATTAGATGATAATGTTCAACAAATTTTTACAAAAGAAGATACATCTACTACTACTAAATCAAGTCAAGATTATAAAAAATAAATTGTTGATACAATACATGATAATATTATAAGAAATATGTAGAACAATAGAGATGTATGAAATATATTTTATGTTGTAATTATTATCACAGATGACTTTATCTTGTATTATCTATGGTAAATTTTGTTATCATTTATCTTATGAACAAATACTCAAAATATTTAATTTATCAATTTCAATATTTTCTATTTTATAAATAAACATACATATTTTACATTTTATGATTCTCCATCATTTTCTATTATATGTATAGATATATGTATTTTAAATTTTATCATTTTTTATTCCATACACAAACACACATATTTTAAATTCTTTCTATTATTTTTCATTATTTTCTATTTTATACACAAATACTATTATTTTCTATTAACTTTCTTGTACTTTCTATTATTTCTCTTTCCATCATTTTCAAAATGTAAAAACACTTTCTAAGTCTAATCTAAGGGTTGATGTTTTTCAACAAAAATGACCTAAAATTATTAGATTATTATGGTTCAAATTGAGCAAGACGTCCATTAACAAGAAAATTTATTATTAGATATTGTATTTTTCTAATCGAAAAATAAAATCTTATAGACCGAAAGCCAAAGAAACAATTTAGTTGTTTTAAGATCTTCAATAAAGACTGAATTCAGATCGATCTACAACAGTACAATATGTGAAGTACAATGATCCCTTGAACTTCTTCGCAGATTTCAAAGTTAAAAAGAGGACAAGCCAATCTACCGTACGTAAACATACCAAAGCAATCCAATGTCACGTACATATGAAAAATCAAAACATATCGAAATTAATTTGTCACGTAGTCATGACTCATAAGATTGAAGAAAAGGTTATTGTCCCCCGTGTACGTACCTCTCTCAAATCGGGTAATGGATGTGTTTACCAGGACCAACATTTAATAAATTTATCGACAAAATAGTCATCAATGACGTACGTATATATAAGAAATTGGTGTATTGTTTTTGTAATTTTTCCCAGAACAGCATTACGAAGTATTTTGTTTCCAAAAGATTTGTATGTAAATAGTTAATGGAACAACCTGACCCAAGTGAATGCACTGCACCGGGAATCAATTTCTTCCTTCCATTTGCTTTCCTCCTCATCTTCCTCCCGTTGCCATTCCACGCTGCTCTCGAAGGTCTTCCTCTCCCTGTTAAGAAAAGAAAGCAGATAAAATTTAAAAAAAAAAAAAAAAACTAAAATCTGAGTCCGCATTAAAATAAGAAAAACACTGCGTGCACACGAGTTATGCAAAAAAAAAGAAGTTTGAAAAAGAACACCTGCGAAGGAAAGGGGGATGCCCAAGTCAAAAGTCTGCTGAAGAGCACCGCCGAAGAGGAGTCTCCTGCCGGAGAAGAAGGGACGCCGAGGAGGAGCCTTTCGCGGAAGGAGAAGAGAGGGATGCCAAAGTCAAAGGACTGCCGAAGGCCATCGCCAAAGAGGAGTCTTGCGCCGGAATGGAAGAGGGGGATGCCAAAGTCAAAGGACTGCCGAAGGCCACTGCCGAAGAGGAGTCTTTCACCGGAGAAACAGAGATGGATGCCAAAGCGGAATGACTGCCGAGGACCACCGCCGAATGGGAGTCATTCGCCGGAGAAACAGGGGTGGATGCCCAAGTCGAATGGTTGCCGAGGACCACCGCCGAAGGGGAGTCATTCGCCGGAGAAACAGGGGTGGATGACCAAGTCGAATGGTTGCCGAGGACCACCGCCGAAGGGGAGTCATTCGCCGGAGAAACAGGGGTGGATGCCCAAGTCGAATGGTTGCCGAGGACCACCGCCGAATGGGAGTCATTCGCCGGAGAAACAGGGGTGGATGCCGAAGTCGAATGGTTGCCGAGGACCACCGCCGAATGGGGGTCATTCGCCGGAGAAACAAAGTTAGATGCCAAAGTGAAACGATGACCGAAGGCCACAGCCGAAGAGGAGTGTTTGCTCCACATGGATCTGCTGTGAAGCCCCACTATGGAGAGCACCGTGAGGGCGAGGAAGGCCACCGCCCCGATGGTGCACATGGCGATGGCCGCCCCCATCTTGCTGCAGAACGTGCCAAAGGTATTGCAGAACTTGGGCGTATCCGTGAAGCAGACGCTGATGGCGGACGCCGAGCCGACGCCGGAGAAGAGGAAGGCCACCATCACGACGTCCAGGACGGCCAGCATCAATATCTTTCTGCTGGGTGACGAAGAGGACCGTCGGTTCTGGAACGACAGGGCCAGGGATCCGGACGCGTACACAAAGACTATGGCGTTCACGGCGACGAAGTATCTGCACCCGCCCCGGCCGCCATGTGGATGGGAATTAATTAAATGCGATCAATATATGGATCGAAAATTATAAATGTATAATTTATAAGTAGACGATGGGTGTGTATTCTATTACTATTACTTACCGGAGTTGGGAGTAACTCATGGCCTTGATTGAATCGACTGAGACGGTCTGCCTGTTGACGGCCACGACGATGGTGGCGATCAGCGTCGTGACGATGGCCACCAGCCGGAGGATGAAATCAACCAACAGGGCAAGACGGCCACTCTTACTGCTGCTGCCAACATCCGCACCGGTACCGCCGTCGGAAGGGTGACCATGAGGAGGAGGAGGAGGGGGAGGAGGCGGACGAAGAGGAACGAGCCGTAGTATCGGTGAGTTTGTCGGCGTCCTTTCTGAAGCTGACTCTGACATAATTTCTTTCTAGATGTACAAGCGTGCGTGTGGAGTAAGCTACGGCATGGACATGGTTCAGTAATCAATCAATGAATTAGTAGACCTTGCTTCGGAAGAAAACCGCGTACATGAAAAATGGTAAAAGAAGACAAGGCATAGGCGTAATCAAATGGCACGTAATGGTGGAGAAGAAGACCGAAGACAGACGGAAGATTTCCGATTCATTCACCTGGTCCGGGTCCCATCGACTATGTACGTATATACAAATCTGCAAACCTCTTAACAGCAGTTATGTAACGAAATAATTACATTCGCAAGATTATGCTGTGCTAGGAAAAACCACATAAACAGTAAAGCAATTTCATATATATTTAAGTTGTCCGTATTTTACAAAAAATAGCAAACATTTCGCGAGCGCGCAGGACAGGATGGAGGCGATGATCCATTAATTCTTCCTCAAAATCTGACAAGTATTTACGTACTTGTTCCTCCGAAAGGAAATGATTAACAACGTCTGAACCACCCAAGTCAACAAAAAACCAATCAATCGATCTCAATCACATATGGTAAGTTTCCAGGAAAACGAGACGAGAGTGTGTGTGTGCGTGCGTGTGCTGCCGATGCATGAAAGGTATGCAAACAAAAAAAAAATAAAAGAAGTCTACCGCGTCCGCCATCGGCAGGTAAGTATGACGCAAGCAAGGAGCGTTGCCAGCTGTCCTTCGAAAAGTACCAAACAAGAAATATAATTCGACTCCATTAAGCAGCAGGTGATGATCCTTCAATTAATTCTTCGTCAAAATCTGACAAGGAAGTTCAGGAGTGTTCAATTCTACCACAAACAACAACAAGGAAATATGAAACATGCATCCAATATCCACGGCAAACGTTCCTGAAAGAGTTTCGTTGCTTAATTCCCAAAAACAAAGGAAATGTGTTCGTCGGCGTTCCCCAGAATCTGTCGTGAGATGCGTAGTCTGTGAAGGTCTGTAAGGTGTCTTAAATTCAAATCCAATATCAAAAAATTGTATCGTCCCCGTCAGGTTTAAGTTGTCAAGAAGAAGAAAATGTTGAATTTATCACACACGAATGAACATAGAAATAATGAAAAGAAAATATTTGCTCATTATTCAAAAGAGATTTAAGATGGCAACGCGAATCAAATGGTAGACGCTCTTCCCGGTGCTGGTGTTCCCCACAATATCGTCTCTACTCCCAACCTTCGAAGTTCCAGTAGCTCACGTTCAACTGCCAAGAAGATTAATTCAGTGATTACCAGATAAATGCAATCAGCATACCAAAAATATAAATATTAACATTTTCTTTTTGTTTTTGTTTTTTCCTTCACATAAAATTAGAGCATTATAATGCGTTCACCTTGACAACATGCAATTCCATAGTTTTACAGCAATATAATTTGCCAATCTCAATGAGAATTTTTAATACCCATGTTACTTCTGCTTAAGGAAGTCTCGGATAGATTATCCCATTGAGCAATTTGTTCATGGAGATGAAATTAATCAACAAACTTATGCTTTGGTTACACATATGACAACTCCAGAATGACAATTTCATAATATAAGCATACGACATTCACCAATTCACTCCTTAAAATGTCAGGTTATCATCAGAAAATACTGTTTTAAACATTCATTACAAATACTTTTCGTGCAATCAATAAAAAAATTATAAATACATTAAATTTGAGCATCGTTTAAAAAAAAGAAAACAAATAAAATAAAATAAAAACTAAAATATGAGCATGGTTTAAAATAAGAAAATCATTGCATGTACATGAGTTATGAAAAATGTTCTAAGAGGAAGAGGATGCAAAAGTCAAAGGACTGGAGGGATCTTTGTGACTAATGAAGCCACAAAAGTCTCGATGTGCAGAGTCACAGACGAACCACAAAACACAATCCCTATCTCTAATTGGGTATCTGGACCCACATTTTTTATCTAGAACCAATTAAACCTAATTAATAAATGACTTATAAGTGATGACAAAATGATCTGTATAAACTTAAAATATGTGTTTATATGGCAAGCTTAATTTCATTCCTATAAGCCATCTTCTTTTTGACAAAAAATAGTTTTAGATATGAAACCATTTAAATGTTGTGTAGTCCATTATATGCAATACCACTTTTAATAAAAGAAATCAACATAATCATTTTACCTATATGCCTTTATGACTTAGCATTTATTTTTTCAATTAAGAACAAATAAGAGTTGAAGAGGTTTAACATTTAAGTTACCATCATTTGCATCATGAGATGATGGAGATTGATCGTTGTAAGTAATAAGAGTTTGCAACCTTTCATTTGCAATATCTACTTCCCAACCATGATTTTTTGCTCTGTTCCAAAAGTATATCAGCCAAGCCTGCAATGAACAGAGAAAAATGATTAGTAAAAAGGCTAGATTGATCCAACCCTCTTAGAAAACTGAAGGGCCAACCAATTATTCGTTATAATAGATTTATAAAGAACAATTCAAATGACAGTGCAAACAGCAATGAAAATTTAATTTGATGATATACCATTCCCACAATAATAAAATTGAACTTTAAGATCTTTTTACCATTCTTTTCCAGGAGAATAGTTTTCACAACATTCATTGAGACATAAAATCATAGCTTTTCTAAGATGCTAAATTTTCCTTTCCATAACTGTTTCATTAATTTTAGACCTTTTTCAAATTTAACTTTGTCAATTCATTAAACGATGAAAGTTTCATTCAGAAAAACCACACCCTAATATATTTGTTATCATTCTAACAAATTTTGGTAGAAAATTCTTATTAAAATGATGTTTTTAGGAAATTTTCCATCAAATTTAGAGATCATCCTGGCTGCCAGAGTTTAGTGTTATCCATACTAAGAAACTACTATCACATATCCATGGATATGAAATTTTTATTAATTGATCAATGGGCATTATTATTGCTTTTGTTGGTCAAGTGTATTAGCCTCTGTTAAGTAGAAAACCAACAATGTCGATTAAATTTTGTTATATTGAAGTCATGGTGATGCAAATTTAGTAAAGAAATCACTTTCATTAACAAAATTACAATTTCAACATTGATTTTAATTTTATTTCAACATGTTAAAAACTAACTCGTGTCAGAAAAAAATTTTCCACATGTGTTAATATTTAAGGCTATGGTGTTGGTACATGTTTTGAGCTTTTTTCACAGTCAAATTAAAATAAATTATAATCATTACCTTCTTGAAGTGAACATCTTCACACTCTTCTTGAGTCAAATCTAATGGCAAGACATGAGACATCACATGAGGAAAAAGGAATCATTGTATGTACAAAAATACAAAACCTTTACTATAAAATAATTAAAACTAATACAAGTACATGTATCAACTAACTCACCAAATGCTTCTGTTGAGCTTTGATTGTCAACTGATTCCTTAAAATCTAAGTTGAAAGAACAAGGACATGTTAGTGCCCAATAGAGACTATTAATAAGCATCATAAAATACAAATGAAAGAGGCGTGCATTTAATCTCAATGATATCCAAAACTAGTACCCAAAAACAAAGATACGCTTGGTATAGTTTTGCTATTCAATTGTCATGAAAAATCTAAAATCCAGTGTTTTGTCAACGATGAAATTACATATGTTTTACTTAAGGTCATGAAATAATTGCAGAAAATATTTTATATTGTTTATATTAGATGGAATAAAATAAAATAAAATAATCTACTAAAATTGAAACAAAAGGTAAATTACAACAAATATAAAAAGGTTACTTTTAAGTATTATAATGGTTGGTCTTGTGTTTGAACATAAATAAAAATACTACCATTGTCAAAAAATAAGATTATAATGATTTACGGTTTCTGTTACAATATTTTTCTTGATATACAAACATAATATAAAGTACCAAACCACCATCACAAGTTTGACGATGCAACTCACCAAAGGCTTGCCCTGTCTTGGCACTTGAATTTCGCATGGCATGTAAGATGGCATCCTCTACCTAAGAATCACAGTGAACTAACAAGGTATGTTTATATGCCTTTTAAATAAAGTATAAATTAACATATTCCAGAAAGACTTGCAGAAAATGTCTATGATTTTTCACCGCAAACATCTTAGCAGTAATTAACTAACGCAATAATTTTCAGTCAATCTCCCATTTTAAAATTGTAAATGATTACCATAGCATTTAAATAAACTTTTAAAAAAGAAATGATATTTTATTCTCAAAGTGGTAGATCCGCATTTTATAAAATTACTGCTTAACACTTTCACAGATTTACACAAAAGAGATATTAGACATGGCACATGTAGTAGTAAAAACGATGATAGGTTTTTGAAGGAACTTAATAGCTAAATAGTAGAACAGAAATATGATGATGCTGTCAAGAAAATCTCAAAGAGAAGTATTGTAACTTCTAGATGGTGTGCACACCACAAGTTCATATTATACTTGTTTATCTATGCAAAAACACACACACACACACATCTTTCTTAAGATAGGACCAGGGGGACACGGGCCAACATCTTCCTTTGCTTGCTTGGCAACAACCTATGCTGATGCTCTCTGGTTTCCTTGCTATGTGGAAAACGGGATGATGTGATTGAACTACAAATTGACTGAAAAGGCCCACACACACACACATTATATAAAGATCTAAAGTACTGAAACCCCTTATTCTTTAATAAACTTGTCTGCAAGATCTTGACCTTTGATCACAAAATCTCTAATATAACAACAATTGATTTCAATGTATCTGTTATGTGCTTGAAAAATAGGATTATTGGTAATGAAAATAGTTGCTTAATTGTCAAAGTACGTTGGAATTTCACAATATACTGGTATAACAAAATAAGAAAGAAACTTATATTTCATTACAGAAGAACAAACGTGAATCTGAAAGTACAAATGGTACTTGTGCAACAATATAGATGAAACTATAACTTAAAAAGGAAATAATGTTCATATATCACTCAAATATTATAATTGACTAAAACGAAAGAAATATCTTTGGCTAAGAAAGGATATAGCATACAACCTTTAATGAAGCTAGTTCTCGTAAGCCTTTCTCAACCAAAAGCATGTTCTCTATATTTCCTTCAGAGCTTGAATCGTGCAAATTGTGTTGAATTTTGTTCTGATCATCTAAGCTGTCTCCCTCTATTTAGAAGGGAAACAAGAAAACAATGGCAAATGACCATTTTAGTCATAAATTATAAAATTATATCTACAATACTTCCAACAAACTTTCATAAGCATTAACTCAACACGACCTAATAAAATCTCTTTCTTTGCTTTCTGTCCAATAGCTAAGACAACTTCAAGAGGTAGAGGAGCTAGGGAGGACCAATATTCATGTCGCAATTCAGCAATCTCCGGTAGTATTCCTAGAAAAAGAATAGCATAAAATTTACAAAAAAATAATTAAACATAATATTTTCATATAGATAGATTACAAATAAAAGAAAATTTAATGATAAGTAGGAATAAATGTCAAGAATGCATTCATGTTGCTAACCCAATGTAGCACGATAATGCATTAATTGTCATATTGTTGTATATAGAAAATGTTTTGTAATTTCTCAAAGCATATATAGCTTTGTTCAAGATCAGAAAAACCAAAAACATCATGTGATAGTGATATCTGATAACAGTGCTCCAGTGATCATCTAAAACTTCAATGGATTAATCAATAAACCCAAAAGACTAATCTCTCTAGTATTAAATTGTTGTTAGTATACTATGCAAATATTATATCCATGAATACATTTTATAAAGATGATGAAGGGGAAAAATATAACTTTTCTCTGTGTAGGTTGTGAAAACACAAGATATGGTAGAAGTAGATTGATTCAATAATATAATGTAAGATTTCTATTTATAAAGACTACATAAGAGATATCAAAATATTTTAATTAACATGAGATTAAACCCACACACACCTAATACAACAATAACTCATATACTTTAACACTACTCAAATTGAAATATCCAACTTACAATAGACTCATAGATAAGCAAAATTAAACGAAATAAACAAAGAAATAAAAGATAAATGGTAGACAAGTAGAAGTACAAGTAACAAATATGGTAAAATCTTAATTGACTAAACAAGAAAAACTTGCATACATGTAAACATTATCAATCATCCAGTTAGAGGTGTCAATTAGGCCGAGCTAGGCTACAATATATTAGAAAATTGACCCGTAGGCCAGGCTGGCCTATGGGTCGATTCAGGTTGGGCCCAAGTTGGCTAACAGACCAATTCAGGCTAGACTCTGTAAGTCGGTAAGTTTGTGTACGTTAAACAAAGGTTAAAATAATGTTCATAAAAAAGAACGTTGAAATCTATGAAAAATAAAAAATAAAAATTAGAATATGATACTTCTCTTATATATATTAAGGTGTTTGTTTAGATCCTAGAACTAAAGTAAAAGTTGTTAAAAAATTAATAAATGTAATATAAACTTGTTTAAATGTAGAACTTGATATAACAATTGAAAATGTAGAATAAAATTTAAATAATATGTTTGATATGTATGCTATAAAATATAGAACATAACAAACATAAAATATGTCCTACTTTTCACAACCATTATCATCAATAATTGATTATAGTATATTTGATGATAAATATAGTGATTTATTGTAACAAATAGGAAAGAATTAAATAATTTTAATCATAGCTATTTAATAAGAGATAATCCTGATTTTCTAAATTTTGATGTAAAAAATTGAAGGAAAACACAAAAATGCATATTTCTTATTTTATCATTAATGACAAGAGATTTACTAACAAGTTTAACTTTTTATGTAGTATGCGAACAGACATTTAATATTAATGGTAATATATTAGATGATAGAAAAGTAAGATTAAAAGATGATATTTTAGAAACATTAATGTGTATTAAAGATTAGAAATTTACTTGTGTTCAAGGACAACAACAGAAATATGACTTCAATAATGAATTTGTAAATTTAAGTGTTTAAATATAATTATATACATTAAACGTAAAAATATTTGATGTAATTACAAAAATAATGTAATTTTAATTTAAATTCAAAAATAAAATAATTATTTTAACTTTATAACTTGTGTTTGAATGTGTTAATGGATGATGAATTATGAATGATCCATTGATAATGTCTTGATATTAATGTTAATGTGATGAATAATGATTTATGTATGATGACTTAAGTTTAATGTTCGTGTATTTATAAATAAAATAATATGTTTGAATGATGAATTAATTATCATAAATGTTGTAATTTTTATTTTTTTTTAATTTAAAATCAAAAACTTTGGTTGGACCTAAGGTAAGATTCGATCAAATCGAAATAAAAAATAAAAAACTTTGGTCGAACTAAAACTTATCAAACTAAAGGAAAAATAATAAATTTTAAAAGTTTCAATCGAATCGAAGCTTATCTTCGATCAAATTGAAGGAGAAAATAATAAATTTAAAAATTTTTTGTAGTATCGAAGTTTATCTTTAGTTTAACTGAAGAAAAAAATTAAAATATGTCGATTAGATCAAAGGAAAAAATAAAAAACTTTGATCGATCAGACTAAAAAATAATAATAATAATAAAATATTAAAAAAAATCAAAAACTTCGATTGAACCAAAATTAAGCTTCAATCAGATCAAAAAATAAAATAAAAAAATAAAAAATTTGATTAGACCAAATTAAAGATAGTGTCATAGTGTTAAAAAAATAAAAAACTAAAAAAAATTCAATTAGATCGAAGTTAACCTTTGATTAAACTGAAGAAAAAAATAAAAAGTTACAAAAGCAAGCCTAACTATAAACTAGGTCAGGTTGTCTCAAAAAAATTTCAAGTAAGACTAAGATGCTTTGAAAAAATTTTGAATTGGACCAGATTATCTCAAAAAAATTAAAAGAAATTTCTAACCCAACTCATAACCCGACCTATTGACACCTCTACATCTAGTAAAGATGTTAATTATTAATTTTAAAGTATCTACAAAACTCTGAATTTACTAGTGTGGATTGTTATTTAAGATATTCCATAAAATCCTAAATTTACTCATTTGGAGATTGATAATAAAGTATTAACTTTTTTGGCTCCTTTTTTTTTGAATTTTTTTTAACTTCCAGCAATTTTTTTATATCGCCATCCTCATCTCCCCTTTTGTTTTTCCTTTTTCTCTGTCTGCCCTGTTCTTTTCCACCTTCCCCTATTTTGCTCTTCTTCTTTTTCCTCTTCTTTTCTCGTTTCTTTCCTTCTCCTTCCCCCCCCTTCGTCGTTTCATCTGTCTGTAAGCTAGTGGGTTCAGACGGCGGGAGCGGCGGCATCGGAAACGTCGGGGAGGGGTTTTCTGGAGGTCAGCGGTAGCAGCGACAGGCGATTGAAGTTCCTGAGGTCGACGGGCATGGACAGTGAAAGGAGGTTGCAGGGCACCATGGAACTTTGTGGACAGCACGCTCTGATGGGGCAGTGGCGGTCAGTGGAGAGGTTAGCTGTAGAGCTACCGACGGAGGAAGAAGAGGAGGACGGTGTAGGAGAAGGGGAAGAAACATCCTGAGCGAGAGGAAAAGGAAGAAGCACAGTGGAGGAGAAGGGAGAGAAACATCCTGCGCGAGAGGAAGAAGAGGAGATCGGCGTGAGTTGCAGACGGACAGTGCGTTGGGAGAGATGTCGCCGGCAGTTGGCAGTTGTGACGGAGGGAAGAGAGTGACGCCCTGCCTGGTTAAATCTTTTAGCTTTTGATACCACATAACATATAATAAAAGTAAAATTGATTCAATAACATAACATAAGATCTTACTTATAAAGGTTACACAAAAAATATCGAAACATTTTAATCGGTACGAAAGTAAACACATACATATCTAATATAACGGAATATCTCGTATACTCTGACATGGGTCTACCTAAATTTAACTAGAGATATTTTTATTTTTGCTTGCTTAAATACGTAGATGGTACAAAATCCATAGTCCTAAATATAAACTCAAGTTCATTATCTACCAAGGCATGCCAATTTCTTTACAAATAAATGTAACGGAAAGAACTGTGACCATATATAACGAACTGGCATATAGAAGACAAAATAAATATTTCGATCAATTACCATATTGGAGGCACAATTTCCAATGCCGTGCAAGCCAGCACCTTTTAAGGACCATTTCCTCCTGAATTGGGATTCGTATCACATAATCACAAGTTTCTTTCTCATATGGACAAAAACGTAAAAATCATTAGACTAACCATCTGTTCTTGATTCAAAACCATTCTTTGTGCCATGGTTTTGGGGAAGTTGACTTCATCCTCTGTCCCCTGAAGATGTTCAATAAGAGATGTTCTCCTTCCCTTTCTATCTTTCTAACTAACGTGATGTTTCTTTAGTATGCAACATCACCAACTTTTAACTGAAAAAAACATTGTACCTCAATTACCGAGCTTTTAGTTCCGGCTTCTTTCATAGCAGCCTTTACAGCAGCCTGACGTGGAAAATACACATCAATTTAATTATTTTGGAACTTGATAGGTATCTACTCCACCCAACGTTTTACAACAAAATATTCATCTAAGCATGCACAACATATAAGGTAGAAGATTACAAAAACAATAATTTCCTTTAAACCAGAAAAAATATGGAAATTTCTATTGTAATTCATTTCTTCTTCGATATAGGTTTTCCAGGTAGTTTCTGTAAAGAAAAAAGTTCTGTTTGTTTACAGTTGGAGTCTTATTGTAAATATTTCATTGTCAAAATCTATGCTATGTCAGGGCAAATTAGGCCAATCTTTTATTCCTAAGAATGTAAAGCAAAGTCTTTAGCAACTGCACCACAAGAGATCATAGGAATTGTAAATGGATACCTCTCTTTGTAGCAAATCTGCTTCTTTTCTGAAAAATAAAAATTTCATGTTACATTCATGAACATTAAAGAAAACTACAATGACAATTAGAAGCTTACCTTTTCAATTCATGTTTGTCTGGCATTCTCTCTTCAAGAGAAGATAACTAAAACATGAAAGTTTGAAAATTATAAATTAAAAATAAATCTTTTACTGCTGCTGAAGAAATGAAGCTACAGAAGTAAAATTATCGAATATTTGTGTGGTAAACATAAAAAATCTTATTTGAAAAGACAAATATTGGATTAAAGTGTGAATATTTTTGTGAATTTTATAAAATTTTGGACAGATATAAATTCAAGTTTAGACAATAACTGATTATAATCATAAATGTAATAGACGTAGATGCTCCAAGTTAGACGTTGTTGCAACTTGCAAGAAATAGGCATTAAATGATGGTGATCTGTATTCTTGCTAGTAAAAAAAATTAAAAACCAGTAAGTCTAATCATGACTTGGTAAATTATAAATGACAAAGAATGTATCATTACTTTATCAACTTGTGACGTAATTGCTACTTTCATAGGAGCCAAGCTATAAAGAAAGAGAGGGAGGATCGCAACACTGATCACTTTCTCCTTTCCCATCATCATCATCTACATTTTCATGATTTCATCAGCCCCCTACTCTTGGATTTACTTTTCATCTTTCATTTTTCCTTCCCGTTACAATATATATGTTCAATGAGTGGGTGGAAAGATGGGAAGAGGTGGAAGGGACAGGAGGGTTGGAGGAGTATTACCAATGATTGTGTTGGCCTTGGCAATTATTCAACCAAAGTTTGGTACATACCTTTTAAAATTCAACATTAACATGCTAATAACAGGACATTTTTTTGAAATTCGTGGAATTAATGTGGTCCTTAACACAAGCTATTGAAGTCCAATGACTTTTTCAATTGTTTGATAAACTTATAGAGGTTATGCAAAAGCTATCCTACCCACTATTTCTTTCTCGAGGATTAGCATAATGTACATAGTGTATTGTGATACCCTAAATACAACCACTCTTCTCATAAATTCTGAAGCTTCTTGTAATCCTTGCATCGCTTGTTTTGAGTTGTTGTCAATCTTTTATATAATAATCAGCATGTAGCTACGTTTTCAAGATGCTTTTACACCTTTGTGAATGATAATGAAATGCCTGCATGAATTATTACTATAGATATTCATTCACCTTTATATCCAAATACTCACTTTCTTTTGAAGGCGTTCGACTCTGGCCTCTGCTTCCTTACATCTTTCCTCAGTAAGACGAAACTATGGGGAGCAATAATGACCAAGGGGTTAGACTTAAAAATATGAACAAAAACTATCGAATACAACCATGATCAATCAAAATATTTACCTCAGAATTACATACGGTAATAAAAATAATAATAAAAGTTGCATCTCACCCTTTTCATTGTGTTCTCATTTTCTTCCTGTAGCATATCAATCTACATTTACGCACAAGCAAAACCTAGGAAGTTAAGTATTTGAAAACTGAAAATAAACTAAATCTTTAGGAATTGACTTGACAAGTTTGTAAGTTATCCTAAGAATAAGAGCGAAAATCATTGTCACAGATTATATACAACAGAAATTACCTCATCTTGAAGATTGGAATATGAATCTGGATGTTGAGTTTGACGAAAATTAAAGCTTCTCAAATCAACAGGAATTCTACAACTAAGAAGCAGTAGATATTAGGCAACAACTAGACTAATCAAGAAACAGAAACGTGCATAAAGTTTTAACATCCAAAGTTGATGGGAAAATAGCATGGTTGCAGTAGTCAGCATATTATATGTTTATATCTTCAATCATTGATGAAAAGCTACTGCCATCCATCATATTTTGGTGAGAACAAGCACTAATGTTACAGTAAGGTTGATATATCGTGAATTAAGGACAAAGTTAGAACTCTCAGAATTAGCTTCTCTGTGCGGACTCCTCCCAAGCCGTGGCACTCATGGCTGGCTTAAAATATAAGTAAATTTATCATTGTCAACAAAAATTAGCTTCTCTATATACCTAACTAAAGATAAACACGCCGAACTGTTGAATTTATTTAATGCATATTGTTTCCCACGGCAAACACCATTTAATCTGGGATGACAACAATAAGAAAGCCATAGAAATAAGTAGAGAAAAAAAAACTAACCAAAAATTAAAAATTCTAAAGTTAACAACGTACAGTTTTATTAGAAAAACTATAGCAACCTTATGAGCAATATGTTGCATCAAGAGACCTTTTTTCTTTATAATGTTCTAAAATATTATTGTAAACGTACTCTTAGAATCCTTTGACATCGCATATATAAAATAAAGATATGGAAGTCAAATTTGTAGGAAAACCTTTTTTCATTTTGATGGTCAACACGAGGCTCGTTTTGTAGCGCATTAACAAATGGCTTGACTGGTGGGACTGATGAAACTGGCTTGATGACCGTGGCAACTTGATTTGTGACTGCGGCTACTGGCTTGGTAGATGAATCAAAAGTTGCACTTTGATCGGCAAGATAGCGACCTATCTATCATTAACAATAGAAACATCATCCGATAAATAATAGAACGCATTATAAAAATTGAGAACTGTCGTAGCATAAAATCGACCACATCCAATAACACCATCCCAGATAACAGACACCAAGCATGGGCATTGTTAATTGTATGAAGGAGCGATGCAGTCCAGAATCGAATTTGCCCTCGGATAGGGATGCATTAGTTTGATTATTTAAATTCCTTAGTTGCAAAACGGTCCGTAGTTCCAATGTCGTGCGTTCTTTACCGCATAATTGAAAGAAAATAAAAAAGAACGATAGACGGACATCATTACCGCCGGAGAAGGACAATCGCTGGCCCTGCGGTGGTGCCTCGGTAGGACCGGGTGGAGCGGGAGGCCGGCACTGTCGTCCTCATCTCCGTCCGCATCGTCGTCCTCCGCCGGCTGCTGGGCCATCACACGGGCCAGACGTTGGGCCGCGTCCTTCGTGGCCTGCGGCCGTCTGACATTGGCAATGGCGCCGACGGATCCCGAGCGCACATGCCGGTGCGAGTGAGGCGGCGCCTGCGCCGCGCTCCGCTGGCGCGAAAACGTGAGCGGCCTCGCCTGCGCCCCGCGATTCATGATGGTGGCCGACGAGAAGGGGCATGTGCGACCAGCTGCAGCAGAAGCAGGAGGAGGAGGAGGAGGCGATGCGGCCAAGGGATCGGAAAGTGGAAGGGGATCCGGGATGCGCGGGAGAGGACATGGCGCCAAAGGCAGGGAACGTGAGACTCGTGCGTTTCCTTTGGTTGGTATTATAAATATTTATTTTAAATATATAAGTTTCTCTTCTCTTAAACCATAATTTTTTTAAAAAAATTTGTTAAGCAAACCTTTTTAAGATTAAAGATATCATCAACATTGTCACTGGATCTTCCATATATATTATCACTGATCAGCTCATCACCCGAACTTTGGACAACCTTTCGGTGCCTTACATAAAAGATCTGCACAAGCAGAATAGGAGACGCGGGGGTCGGAAACGATTTTTTATATGTTTGGGAATTTGTTGGAATTCAACTTTCTGAATTTCAATTATACAAATACTTAAAATTTAAGAATTAAATTTCGAGCATTTCAATTTCAGTGCACAGATGATATATTTTTCAGATTAAGAAAATATTATACAAATTTTCAAGATCAATGCCTATAATATATATGGCTGTTAATTGACACAAATTTATTTAATATCTCTATTTTGGTATATATAAGTACGTACAAACACACACACTTGTATACGTGCGTGCATGATGGATGGCTGGTAATACTAAAGTATCGTACGAGGCATGCATGCTTCGCATTCAAGACCTTCCATAAATTTCACAATTTAAATAGCTTATGAATTAAAAAAAACCTGTAGCATCCTATGAATGGAAAGGCACGTAGGTCCATTGACTCCATTCCCAGCATATGCATATCATCGCTTAATTGCGAGATACGGATGTATATAAAATTCCAACCCACAAATAATTTATTCGGACACAGATACCACTTACAACAATACTGCGCGGCCACCACTTTGAATGCAAATGAAATTAAAACAAATAAATCATACCAGTTTTTTGATCTCACACGATTAATTAATCGATTAAGTTGCAAAAACATGAATTCAAGAACAAGCGGAACGAGACGGATGAAACGAAAGGGATGCGTGCCACCAATTGCATTTATGCACGCGCGCTTCACGTGGAGCTGGCGGATCATCTGCTGGGGTGCCATACGATGGAGAACACCACGAGGACGACGAAGGCCAGCGCCCCGATGGCGGACATGGCGATGGCCCCCCCCATGATGTCGCAGAACGTGGTGAAGGAATTGCAGATTGGATCCTCTTTTTGCTCGAAATAGACGCTGAGAGCAGACGCCGAGCCGATGGCAGAGCAGAGGAAGACCACCATCACGACGTCCAGGATGGCCATCACCTGCTTCAATATTCTCTTGATGCTGGGCGAAGAAGAGGACTGTAGCAGGGTCAGGATGGACAGTCCCAGCGAGACCAAGGCGTAGAACATCGCTATGGCGTTCATGGCGACGAAGTATCTGCACCCACCCACCCCCCAAGTCGATGAAAAATTAATTGTAATCAATAGATCGAAAAAATTGTAAATGTATAATTAAGTAGATGATGGTTGGGCATATATTAATATTACCATTACTATTACTATTACTATTACTATTACTATTACTATTACTATTACTATTACTATTACTATTACTATTACTATTACTATTACTATTACTTGAGCGGGGAGTAGGTCATGGCCTTCCACCTGTCGTCAATCTCCATTTCTTCATCCTTACCTGTGGTGTCTGCATTCAACAGGTATAAATATGTTCCAGTGGTGTTTGAAATATGTATAAATATAGTCGATAGTACGTTATCAAATTCCACCTCTGTAACTTGGTAGAGATTTCTCTGCAGCTGCAAGTATATTATGTGTCTGCTTGTTGACGGCCATGACGATGGTGGCGATGAAGGTGGTGACGATGGCCACAGCCCGGAGGACGAGATTAACAAACAGAGCCAGACGACCACCCTTTCTGCTGCTGCCAACTTTCACACCGGTACCGCCGCCGGAAGGGTCACCGGCAGGAGGAGGATAACCAGCAGGAGGAGGAGGAGGATAACCAGCAGGAGGAGGATAACCAGCAGGGGGAGGAGGATTCACGGCCGGTGGATGAGTGGCGTCCACGGCGCCTGCGAAATTGTAGCCTTTGTTGGCTTCGGTCCCGGCTGCCTGCATTCCTTCCTAATTCTACCTGATCAGATGAAAATATGATGTGTATGGATGGATGCTGTTCCGCGACCAAACGGAAGATCGACTTGCGAATTAATTCCAAAGGCTTGCTTGGAGGTCGAAGCCTTGTATGTATATATATATATATATGCGGAGCTACGGCATGGGATTTGTTAAGTAATTAATTGGTAGGTTCCGCCGGATAAATGGCGTTGATGATATTATTTATTATTTTCGAAAAAAAAAAGGCGATAACCGTAATCATCGTAGCAAGGTAGAAGAAAACATAACATATGCTATTCTATTATTTTTAGATAAAAAATAGTCGATCTTGTACGGCTTGGTGGGTTAGAGTACGTGTAACGTGCATCCATCATCTATCATTCATTTCGAAAGGAATGCCGATTATATATCCTCCAGCGCCATATATAAATCAAGCCTACTTGCATATATATATATAAAAATACAAAAAAAAAAATCTGGAGGGGTCGATCGGCTAATGGTCGATCATATATGTATATTTTGAGCCTCAACCATGTAGAAGCATATATTCCACAAACCCTAAATCTTCATTAACCTGCAGTACTGCTTCTATACCGTTGATTCCCACTGCAATGGTCTCGACTGAGTCGGCCATGTCTAACCATCAATGATCCATATATATAACTTAAATTTTAAGTACGTACGTAGGACCGAACCAACGTACTCGATCTTGATCATCAGATAGCTTTTTGCATCTATATATACATTAAAATCTGTTCTTCGTTTACAAATTGCAAGCAAAACAACCTATCAAAGCGTGCACGGAGGATGGATAACGGGGTGAAGGAACGAAGCTGAGAAGTCAACACAGAGAGTAAGGTTCGAGAAAAGGAAAAACACAAAAATTATATTATCTTACTGATACAAGAGTACAAGATAAATATAACTTGATATGGATAAAGACCGTTGTGAAGCAACGGATAAAAAGATCAAACAGTCAACTAACTGGTGGACAAAAGAAAGATCACCTACAGAAATCCAAGACTCCCCCTTTACGTTGGTGCATAAATGTCATCCATTCTAATTTTTTCTATAAGATATTTAAATCGATGACTGAGGAAGGGTTTAGTGAGGATATCGCAAGTTGCTCGTTGGAATTGAGATACTCTGTTTCTATCAGCCTCATCTGGATGTTATTCCTCACACAATGGTAGTCTACATTGAAATGTTTTGTCCTTTGATGAAACACAAGATTAGCAGCGATATGGATGACAACTTTGTTGTCGCAATAAAGACTGGCTGGACCCTGAAAAATAATACCCATGTCAGTTAATATGTTCCTCAACCATATGATCTCACCTGTACAATTAGACATTAATTCAACTGAGGACTTGGAGACAATTGCGTGCTTCTTGGCCTTCCAAGATATAAGAGACCTGCCTAGGAATACAATATATCTAATAATAGACTTAGTAGTAAAGCTACAACTACCATAGTCGATATCGTAGTAAGTTTTAATTTTGATTTCATATTCTCTGTTACTATTAGTTTTATCATTTTCATTTATAAACTTATTTTAAATTCCTCTCATAGTTTTCATAGATTCATTTTAATTGTCTAAGAATAAATACATAAGCTACAAAACATCATTTTTTTAAATAATATAAGTTAGACTTTATTTCAATCTATAATTCATAAAGTGTGTTGAATACAAACTTAAAAAGTATTCTATTTAATATATAGTTTGTTGTAGTCAATACTTCTCCTTAAAATCTTTTAGAGAGACTTGAATATGAAAGCATGCATCTTATAGAATTTATAAGAGTTCTGTTTTTCTTTTTCGCTATACTATTTTGTTTTGATATATAAGGTATTATAATTTACCTTTTAATTCCATGTATTTTACAAAATAGCTCAAATTCTTTAGAATTGTATTCCACTCCTTTATCTAACATTAATACTTTATAATTCTTTCAAGTTATTTTTCTACTTCCAACTTATATTTCTTAAAATAAATCAATACTTCACTTTTATGACTTATCAGATAAACATCAGTGTATCTGAAAAAGTCATTTACAAAAGTCACAAAATATTTCTTGTGATTATATGTTTTAACATTAAGTAGATCACATGCATTAGAATGAATTAAGTCAAATAATTCATCTAATCTATGTCCATTTTAAAAGATTTCTTAGTCATCTTTCCAACTAAGCAATGTTGTCATTTATTTAATTCCATGTCTTTAATTTTAGGCAACATGTTCATATTTATCATTTGATGTATTCTTGATTTATTAATATACATTAATATTAAATGTCACAATTCAATCTCAAACAAATAACACACAATATAACCATAAGCCACATCATTTATTTTATTATCAATAACAATAATTTTGAACATATCATGTTTTGATATAAAAATTCTCATAGTAAATGCCTTTTTGTCTTTTTCTATAAATACACATTAATTATAAAACCAAACTTCCAAGCCATTTTTTAGGAGAGTGACAATAAATATCAAATTTTGCCTCATATTAGATGTATAGGGGACATTTTTCAACACCATAATGTTGTCTCTTAAATTCAAACAATATGTGTCAATGTATTCCACATCTAAATAAGCATTGTTACCGATATAGATGCGTTGTTACCTAAGATTAAGTACTTTAAAGGAGCTTAGTCTTTTTTTAATTTTGGCAATATATATTGTAGCACCAAAATGAACCCACCAATCATTTGAGTTAGAGATTATAACATTATTACATTCCACAACTTTGCATTTGATTTTGAAGTCTTACCTTTATTTTTGTCATTGTTAGGACAATTTACCTTGAAATGACCAAATTGGCCATAGGCATGATAAGACCTTTGTGCTTTCTTTTTATATACTTGATTTAATTTGAATTTGTTCCTATTAACCTCATTTCTTCTTTTGTTACTTTTATCAAATCTAGGCTTCTAAAATGTGATGTTGACTTCTTCTAGTTGGTTTCATGTTGCCTCCAGTTAGCCATTAATTCCTATTTTGTACTCAACTTAACTGGCAATTCAAAAAATTAAAGTGGAGTAGGCCTAAGAGATGTGGTGTTCATATCGTAACTATGTGGTAAACTATTTAATATATTTGCTATTTGTAGTTTTTGAGGTATAAGAGTTTCTACAATAGTTAGATCTTTTGCCATCATTATCATATTATTAACATATTGCACTACACTTTGTTTGTTTAACTTTTTGTAAAAGTTATATTTTTAAGGAAAAGTTGAGTGTTCATTTCTATTATTTTATCATATTTTTCCTTCAAAGCATTTAATAAAGTAAAAGTTGTAGTGTATGTTTCAAAATATTTTACCAAATTATCCTCCTTAAACATGAACATAAGACTTTTAGTTTTCTTATCTTCAATTTTCTATTTTTCTACTTTCTTTATTTCTATTCTAGAAGTGTTATCATCAATTTCCAAATTACTAAATTCTACGACATGTTTTATATTGTCAAATTCTAATACATTTTTAATTTTTCTATATAACATCTCATATTTTACCTCATTCAATTTATGAATCCTTGCCAATTCAATTGTAAACATTTTGGTAGCCATATTTTAAATCTACAATAGAAATTAATTTTCAAATTCAAAAACTTTACTTGCAATTAATAAATTAATTTTTAGTAGAAAAATAAATTCCAAGAATTTAACAAAATAAATTCCAAAACTTCCAATTATAACAATTAATCAATTTCAATTAAGAAAAAAACTAATTCCAAAAATTTATATAATTTTTAAAAATGTTTTCCAATCAGATTTGAATTTAAATTTCCCAAAATAATTCTAGAAATTTATACCAACATTCAATTTAAATTACCAAAATATAGAACTTTTTTTTAACTAATATATCATGCAATTTCTAAAGAAGTAAATTAAAACTGAAACTAACAAAATTATCTTTTAAAATTAATGCATGCGATTTTTATTTTTTTTCTACCAATATTATATATATAATATTATATTCTTATACGTATGAAAAGAGGATTAAGACCGTAACTGATCGCCCCTAATTCAACAGCATTGGCTTCTATAAATTATTTCATAATTTCAACGATTTGAAGTACTGTTTCGGAAATCTCGTTAATTAGGACGGTATGATTTAAAAAAAAAATAATTACACGCACGAAGACATCATTCAACTCCATTAAAAACGATCACCGTGGATTAATAGAAATAACTTAAGAAGAAAGTAAGAAAATAAGAAGTAATTTTTGTAACTGAATGATATGGAAACGCTTGAAGGTCTATTGATCACTCCATTCCCAATTTGGATACAGATGTGTGCATTTAAATTCCAACCCACAAACAATTTATTAATTCGCACACTTGCAACAGTCACCACCTTGGATGCATACGAGCTTTTGATCTCACACAATTAATTAAGTTGGAACAACGTAAATTCAAGAACATGCGGATCGAGATGGATGAAACGAAAGGGACGCGTGCGTGCCAAATTCCACCAATTGCATTTGTGCACGCGCGCTTCACGTGGAGCTGGCGGATCTTCTCATGTGGAGCGACACGATGGAGAACACCGTGAGGACGAGGAAGGCCACCGACCCGACGGCGGACACGAAGATGGACCCCCCCAGGCTGGGGCAGAAGGTGCCGGAGCGTTCGCAGTATCTCTTCTCATCGAAATAGACGCCTAAAGAGGACGCCGAGCCGACGGAAGAGAAGAGGAAGGCCACCATCACGACGTCCAGGATGGCCATCACCAGCATCAATATTCTCTTGATGCTGGGCGAAGAAAAGGACAGTAGCAGGCTCATGATGGACAGTCCCAGCGAGACCAAGGCGTAGAAGAACGCTATGGCGTTCACCGCGACGAAGTATCTGCACGCACCCACCCCCCAAGTCGATGGAAAGTTAATTGTAATCAATAGATCGAAAAAATTGTAAATGTATAATTAAGTAGATGATGCTTGGGTATATATTCTATTACTATTACTATTACTTGAGTGGGGAGAACTTCATGGCCTTCCATACTTTCTCGCTGTTGACGGCCATGACGATGGTGGCGATGAAGGTGGTGACGATGGCCACAGCCCGGAGGATGATATTAACAAACAGAGCCACAAGACCACCCTTTCTGCCAACATTCACACCGGTACCGCCGCCGGAAGGGTCACCAGCAGGAGGAGGAGGACGAGAATAACCAGCAGGAGGAGGAGGATTCACGGGCTGTGGATAAGGGGCGACCCCGGCGCCTGCGAAATTGTAGCCTTTGTTGTCTCCGGTCCCGGCTGCCTGCATTCCTTCCTAATTCTTCCTGATCAGATGAAAATATGATGTGTGTGGATTGATGCTGATGCGCGCCAAACGGGAGGTCGACTTGTGAATTAATTCCAAAGGCTTGCTTGGAGATCGAAGACTTGTACATAAATAACTAAACATCTGGCGTGCAATTAGTTTACCGATCAGTTAATTCATGTTACGTGTTTTGGGCTCCGATCCGAGGAAGAAAAAGACGCCGATGTTACCATTTTCAGAAAAATAAGAAGCCGTCGAGTGCACAAAATCTCATATATATGTCGATCCATGGGCGTGGAGGTTAACCTGCGTGGATGATATCATTAACCAGCCCAGATAGAAGTTTCTCTTGCTAGTTTTTTGTTTTTATGTTCCAATCCGACACGTATTTTTAATTATTTTCCTAACTAATTAAATCCTGCATGCTTGCGTTTCGTCCTTGTCTTTCTTTTCTATTATTTTTTTTAAAAACATATTCTTGCTTGCTTAATTTTCGTAAAAGTCGCCCCCCTTGGACCTCATCCGTAAGGAGGAGACACAGATGCTAAATTAAATCATCGTCACAACAGCAGAACCGTGCATGCAGAGCTGTTACCGCGCCACCTTGAATAGATAAACGTATATGTGACGTCAGTAAATAATAATAATAAATAAATAAATAAAATAATAATAATATTTTTAAACGTTGATACGAACGTTCGGCGGTGAATTGTTGAAGAGAGAAAGGGGAACAGGAGGAAGAGAAAGGACGAGAAATAAACGTAGAAAAATTTAGAGAAAAAAATTGGCCAGATTCTACTATAGAGAGTATAGTCATACTTAAATTAAATAAGAAAATATATGGCCAAATTTGATATTGTAGCTTATGTTATTATTACAATTTGTAGGATTCATTTTTATTTATGATAGGATTACATATTTTATATTATTACATTAAGTTGATAGTACAATCTTTTTTTTCATATGTATAATGTATTAATATTTATTTTATTTTAAACTTATGGTAGATTGACTTGTTGAGTCTTAGCTCATGTGTTGTTATTATTCCTTTTTAATATAACTAGTAGACATTTAGGATGAGCAAGATAGAATACATTAGTTATCTTTAAAGCATCTTTGTCTTCTAAGATTTTTATCTTTTAACATACTAATCATAATTTTATACATAAGTATTCAAAAGAAATTTCAGAAACTAAATATTTCAGAAAAAATAATATAAAAATGAGTTTCAATCTCCTGCACATTAAAAATTTATATTTTCAGACAAGCAGATTCTCTCTCTAATAATTTTATACACAAAGATTATTATTACTCCATTAATTTTCTTATCATTAACGAATATGTTAAATCAAACATGTTATTTAGAATGAAAAAGTGCATAATGTTAGAGCTTAATTAAGGATTAACGACATATTATATAGCTTATTAAACAAGAATTAAGCTATTATGTTACATTTATGAAAATCTAAGACTTAATTGAAGAATATGCAAAATTAAAAGGAATTAATGTTAACTAAGTATTATTTTAGAATTATTATAATATTCTCTCACATAAATAGTGGTAAATGTTGTGTACAACTATGTAGTATTTATATAAATCATTCTATTACATGTTTATTACATTGAACTGAAGGAACGAACTGAATCCATAGAGTTATTACATAACTCAATGAAATTAGTCCGTTGAGTTAACAATTAATCCAATTGAATTAGTCCATTGAGTTTTTATATCTTATGTGTGATTATGAGTTACATGAATTACTTTAGAAACCCATGTAGCATGATTTATACCCATGATCTCTATCGTGGAATGAAGAAATGATTATAGCAATTGATATACAAGAAAGAAGAATCTAGCTAGTCATTTTGGTGCCAACAGTTGTTATTGAAAAGAAATATAAAAGGATTGAAAGAAATTGAAAAGAGGAGGGAAAGAAGCACTCACTATAGAAAGCATTAGACATTCATTGAGATATCTTTTTTATATCGCCATCATCATTCATTAGATGTCTGTGGAGATAATTTCTAGAGTTGAGTTGATTTCGATCAAACCATGATGATTGACAACTACTATAAAGGAGTAATCATGTCATAGGAAGAAAATGTTTCTTCACCAACCACTGATTCATCTCTTAGAAGACGATTAAAGCTTCTAGTCTTAATATCGAGTTGATACTAATTTGCTGAAGAGAATATTACTTTACAACAATCTAGGTTAGTAATCTAGTAGAGAGAGGAGTGTTTGACAATAGGTGATTAAATTTTTAGTAGTGTAATCACGTCGCATTTAGTGTTGAAGGTTTTTGATTGTTAGTAGAGAGCATTGCCATTCATCTATCGTCCACCTTAAGGAATATTAACATTAATATTTATATTTACATATAAACTCTATTTTGTTTATGTATTGTTTGTATCTATATTGTTTGTTCATGATTGTCAAATGTTGAGTGTTTACTTTTCATTTCAATATAAAACTGTATAAATTTATGTCGAACCCATTAAACTTTAAATCTCTGAAATTGTGCCTTAAGTGATTGTTATTTAAAATTATTTAGATGCTAAATTTATTCATTGTTAAATATGAGATAAGTAACAATCAAAGAGAATAATGCAAGTTTGCATTCTTTGGATTACCTAATGGTTGGCCGAATTCAGGTGTAAATAACTATAGAGAGCTCAAGTTCATAGAGTTGTTCATTAAGTTATCTGTTAACTTAACAAAGTAAGTTTGTTAGGTTAAGTAATAACTCAATGAAGTGAGAGTTTAATTAGGAAAATACTGCCTAAAATTTGATTCTAATCACTTATTTGTGTTTTTCCAGCACTACACTAGAAAAACTTGGATTTGTTACTTCTATTTTTACTTAGTTAATTTATCTTTATGCCTATTCTTTCTTTTAGAAGTAAACAAACAACCTTTAATACAATTTAGATATTAATTCCAATTTGTACTTTAACTGCAAGTGCACAGTATCTATTGTATTAGTGTGCAAGTACAGGTCGATCTCATAGGGAATTGCTGAAGAACTTGAGAACTGTTCGTTTGTTAATAATCAAATTTATATATTCAATAAGCTCTCCGTTGAATTACAGTTAACTCAACAGACAAAGTTCGTTGAATTATGGCTACTCAATGGACTAACCTCGTGGACTTAAGTTAACTCTACGAGCTTGTCTTTTCTTTTTAATACTGCTATTTACAGAGGAATTCGGCCAACCATTGGGCGATTCCACAAATTGTAAATAACATCAATTAAACTCTTTAATGTTAGTTAACATTGGATTTATCATTAAGCAATACTAACTTTCAGATAATTCAAACAGTAACCATTAAAATCTTTAAGTTTTTTAAACGAACCAATTTCAGTAAACTTTAAAACTAAAACAACATAAAGCAATCACAACACTGACAAAGATAACATTAATCACGATACAACACTCAAATACAACATACAAACATAGATAAATTGTTTTTGGTATTTTTGTTTTAATATGAACATGGAAATGGGCGAAAGGTGAAATGTAAAGTAATCTCACTTGACAGTAAATACTTCTGACACTACTTGCAACGTGATTACACCACTGAAAATTAAACCACTTACAATTCTGTCTCCTCTCTCTATAGAATCGTGAGTCCAGAATTGCAAGATGATCTCCTCTTCAACATACAGGCATCAACCCGAAGTCAAGGCTAAAAGCTTTACGATCTCCTGAAATATGAGTCGACGCTTGGTGAAAATGGCTTCCCTTATCGCGACGTGATCACTCCTCACAGTGGTTGTCAGGCACTGTGTTTGGCTCGGAATCGACCCGACATCAAGAAAGTATTCTTATAGACCTCCGATGGTTAGAGATTGTGGTGGTGGTAACGATAGTTGGTGTGGTACTTTGGAGAATTACTGATATTGCCTGCAGAAAGCTCGGTGTTCCTCCTTTGTACACACTGGCCGTCCATCGATCACACACACTTCTTCTTTTTTTCTTCTTTTCTTTTATATTTCTTTAGTAGTAACTGCTTCTGCTTGAATGGTCGGTTAGATTTCCTTCATTCATATCAACGGCGATGATTTCTTCTCCCTGCGTGCTATGTGTAAACGTGGTTTTTTTTCTTTCAACTGTCTGTTCCTACAACCGCTACAGTAGCATATTAGAAAATACATAGTCTGTGGAGTTACAAATAACTCAACGGACTTTCTTCGTTGATTTAACTATAAAACACGTGCATAATTTTAACTATCCGATGCTCAAGTGCATTTCAGATACTTATAAACTTAACTATCCGATGCTCAGATGCATTTCGAATAGTTACAAATAACTCACCGATATATAACTTAAGTAAATCTATTAGATCTCGACACCTGTCAGCAACAGTTTAATCATAAAATAACATTTTAGAGAGTTAGAGAGCTAACTATCTGATGCTCAGATACATTTTGGATAGTTAGAGATAACTCACCGAAAATCCACTTAAGTCACTTTCCCAGAACATGACATGTGTCCTCAGCTATTTTATAAATAAAAATAGCTTTCAAAGAGTTACATATATAATTGTCTGATGCCCAGTTGCAATTTCGGATAGTTATAGATAACTCACTGAAAGTTCACTTAAGTCATGCATTATGGTTTCGACACGTGTACTTCAGGAAATAATAAAATATTCTTTCAAAACATAACTGTTCGGCAATTTAAACATAACTATCCGACATGTTCAGTCTGTTAAACATAACTGTCTGAAATATCAGAAAATTTGGATACTTAAGAATTTCACAGCCTGCAACTTATCGACAGTTCAGAAATGTACTAAATTAACATTAATTCCCCAAAATTAAGCAGATTCTTCAATTAAAGCATATAACAGTGTAATTATAACATAATGACTTAATTCTCATATGATAAGCTAAATATTATGCAACTAACCATTATTTAACCGTTAATAATATGTACTTTTTCATTCTAAACATCACTCCATATGGTTTGACCTATTCTTGGACACTTTTACAATTAATGTTGTGTATTTGCAGTAAACTAAGCGAACAAATTTAATAAGTTTGAATTTTGTTTGGGAATTAGTTGTATCTTAAATATATATATATATTTTAAGTAACAAGGCACATGTGACAAGCTATTTAGATATCAAGGGAATGAATACATAGATTGACTAATCTATATATCCATTTCCTTACAAACACAAAAAAAAAATGACAACTCAAACAAAATAAGATAAGAAACACTTAATAAAAATGATATTAAATTTTACAAATCATGCAATAAATCATTTTAGCACCAAAACTCTCCGACAACATTGTCAAAAACTTATAATGCTTTTATGTATTATTAAATTAAGTGACTAAAGCATAAATTTTACATTTATATTATAAGCATACGATGCCTATTGTAATAAGCAATGCAATTGCAAGTCAAATCCACAATGAGTTTGTCTTAAATAAATTTATTAAAATAATTATTAGATAAAATATCTACACCATCAAGTCCATAATAAAATTCTAATCACGTGTTATAAAGTTACAAATTACATAAATGCACTAGGAATTCAAAGATAGCTCAACACTTATTAAATCCTTGAGTTAATAGCTAGAAAACTTAAGAAAATCAATGTGTCACATCCTTGGAATCATTGAAATTAATCTCAAATTCTAATTCTTCTTCCTTCCAACTTAGACATTGAAAAATCAATAGAAAATATTGGTTGGAAAGTTCATTAAGCTATCTTTAAAATGATAGTAATTTCCTAGAATAACTCATTTTGGAGAGCTACCAAAGTTGAAATTACAAACAATGCATAGAATAGTTTTGAAAACTTTTTAAAAACGCATCTTTAGTTTAAAAATCAAATCTCAGTCAAATCTTCACGAAATATTGGAAAATCAATAGGCTTTGAACGTAAACTCGTAATACTAATAAGAAAAATTTACAGCGTTACTTTCCAAAAGGTATGCAATGTAAGCAACATGCAGGCGTCAAGCACAAAACTTGACTCTCAACCAAAAATTCAAAATCATTGTGACCTTCAGAAAAAGAAATTGTAAACTGAAGAAATATATTCTTAAAAATTTTAAAACTTTGATGAACATATTCTACACTTAAATACTTACAAAATGAATCAAAATATGAAGTAAAACTCAAAATGATCAAGCTACACAACAAGTTACAAAATGAAGGTTGTATTGGAATTTACAGCTAAGCATTATATACACTTATTTGCAAAAGTTAAGAGTTAGTTTTATGCACAATATTTACATATTCACTTAAAGTAAATGCATTCCATGAGATATAATGTAAAAAATACTAATATTCTTAAAGAAAATATCATTTAAATGACATCCTACAAGTACACATAACAAATAAACTTAAACACCTAAATACTATACACATATAATATAAAAAATACATGCATGCATGATGCATAGCTAATAACATAAAGTATCGTACGAGGCATGCATGCTTCGCATTCAAGCCCTTCCATAAATTTCACAATTCAAATAACTTATGAATTAAAAAAAAATTAAAAAAAACCTGTAGCATCCCATGAATGGAAAGGCACGAAGGTCCATTGACTCCATTCCCAGCATATGCATATCATCGCTTAATTGCGAGATACGGATGTATATAAAATTCCAACCCACAAATAATTTATTCGGACACAGATACCACTTACAACAATACTGCGCGGCCACCACTTTGAATGCAAATGAAATTAAAACAAATAAATCATACCAGTTTTTGATCTCACACGATTAATTAATCGATTAAGTTGCAAAAACATGAATTCAAGAACAAGCGGAACGAGATGGATGAAACCGGAAGTTATGCATGCCAAATTCCACCGATTGCATGCGTGCGCGCTTCACGTGGAGCTGGCGGATCTTCTCTTGTGGAGCGACACGATGGGGAACAACGTGAGGACGAGGAAGGCCACCGACCCGACGGCGGACATGAAGATGGCCCCCCCAATGCAGCCGCAGAAGCTGTCCGTCTGATCGCAGTATTTCTCCTTCTCCTCGAAATAGACGCCTAAAGAGGACGCCGAGCCGATGGAAGAGAAGAGGAAGGCCACCATCACGACGTCCAGGATGGCCATCACCAGCATCGATATTCTTTTGATGCTGGGCGAAGAAGAGGACTGTAGCAGGTTCATGATGGACAGTCCCAGCGAGACCGAGGCGTAGAAGAACGCTATGGCGTTCACCGCGACGAAGTATCTGCACGCACCCACCCCCCAAGTCGATGGAAAGTTAATTGTAATCAATAGATCGAAAAAATTGTAAATGTATAATTAAGTAGATGATGCTTGGGTATATATTCTATTACTATTACTAGTACTTGAGTGGGGAGAACTTCATGGCCTTCAATATTTTATCTCTGTTGGCGGCCATGACGATGGTGGCGATGAAGGTGGTGACGATGGCCACAGCCCGGAGGATGATATTAACAAACAGAACCACACGACCACCCTTTCTGCTGCTGCTGGCAGCATTCACACCGGTACCGCCGCCGTAAGGATCAACAGCAGGAGGAGGATTCACGGGCTGTGGATAAGTGGCGACCCCGGTGCCTGCGAAATTGTAGCCTTTGTTGGCTTCGGTCCCGGCTGCCTGCATTCCTTCCTAATTCTTCCTGTTCAGATGAAAATATGATGTGTGTGGATGGATGCTGTTCCGCGCCAAACGGAAGATGGACTTGTGAATTAATTTCAAAGGCTTGCTTGGAGGGTCGAAGCCTTGTCTATAAATAACTGAACATCTGGCGTGCAATTAGTTTATCAATCAGTTAATTCATGTTGCGTGCTTTGGGCTCCGATCCGAAGAAGAAAAAGACGCCGATGTTACCATTTTCAGAAAAATAAGAAGCCGTCGAGTGCACAAAATCTCATATATATGTCGATCCATGGGCGTGGAGGTCAACCTTCGTGGATGATATCATTAAATAGCCCAGATTGAAGTTTTCCTCGCTAGTTTTTTGTTTTTATGTTCCAATCCAACACGTATTCTTAATTATTTTCCTAACTAATTAATGCATCTCGTCCTTGTCTTTCTTTTCTATTATTTTTTCAAAAAACATATTCTTGCTTGCTTAGTTTTCGTAAAAGTCGCCCTCTTGGACCTCGTCCGTAAGGAAGAGCCACAGATGCTAAATTAAATCATCGTCACCACAACAGAACTGTGCACGTAGAGTTGTTACCGCGCCACCTTAACGGATAAACGTATATCTGACGTCAGTAAATAATAATAATAACTTTAACGATGAGACGGTGAAACATCCGTCACTTCACTTGTATATATAAAGGAAGAGAAAGGAGAAGAAAGAAGAGAAGTTAAGGTAGAATAGATTGAGTTATTTGTGTCTTAGTTTACATGTTGCTATTATTCATTTTTAAAATAAATTTAGATATTATGGTATGTACTTCATTTTATACTTTTTTTTTTACTTGAGGTTAGATTATAATTAACTTTTATTATTTATGCTATGAGTTTTATTTATAAATAATTAATTTCTTGTTGTTACACATTTTTAACAGTTATTAATCATGTAATATTAAAGGGAGAGTTTTTTATATGTGTTTTATTCGTTACAACGACGATTGTCATTTTTTCTTTTTTCTTTTTTTGAGAGATGACAATATATATCATTCGATATATCCACACTTACAAGAATACGAGTTTATGATCTCCCCCCACAAGGTGCACAAAAAAAAATCAAGAACGTACAAGCTGAGATGAGATGGAAAGATGAAGGTGATAACTTTAAATAAGCCATGGAGAAAGGCCGGGCTTGGTTAATTAAGATATATATATGTGCCACTTGCGCGCTTCAGATGGATATGCTGTGGAGACGCACGATGGAGAGCACCGTGAGGGCGAGGAAGGCCGCAGCCCCGATGGTGGACATGGCGATGGCCGCCCCCATGTTGCTGCAGAACTTGCCAAAGGTATCGCAGAAGTTGGGCGTATCCCTGAACGAGACGCTGATGGCGGACGCGGAGCCGACGCCGGAGAAGAGGAAGGCCACCATCACGACGTCCACGATGGCCAACACCAGCATCAATATTCTCTTGCTGTCAGGCGAAGAAGTGGACCGTTGGTTCAAGATGGACAGCGCGAGCGAGCCGGACGCGTACACCAACGCTATGGCGTTCACGGAGACGAAGTATCTGCGTCGATGGAAAATAATTAATTGCAATCAATATATAGATGGAAATAATTATAAATGTATAGTTAATTAAGTAGATGATGGGTGGGTGTATATTCTATTACTATTACTTACTCGAGTTGGGAGAGATCCATGGCCTTCAATCCTGACTGCCTGTTGACGCCCATCACGATGGTGGCGATGAAGGTGGTGACGATGGCCACAGCCCGGAGGATGAAGCCAGCCAACTGGGGCACACCACCACCACCACCACCCATACTGTTGCCGCTGCTTCGAACATCGGCACCAGTAACGCCGCCGGAAGCGTAACCACGAGGAGGAGGAGGAGCCACGGCCGGTTGATGAGTGGTGGTGCTCCCGCCGTAGAACTTGTTGTCGTTGGCTTCGGCTGAGTATGCCTGCATTCTTTCTTTCTCGATATGTGAACAGATCGATGGATGCTGTTGCAGAACAAAGATATGCGGAGAGATGGAGACGGCGGAGTACCAATTAATTATGAAATCGAATTGAAGAGAAAGGGGTGGAGAAGACTTGTATTTATGTGTGTGCCATGAAATTAGTCAAGTCACGTAACCAATCAGTAAAGCGCGGTCTTCTTTTGCGTCGGAGGAAAGCGCGTACGATGACGGAGGAAGGCGTGCGATGATAGAATTCCCGAGACGAGTCCACGTTGTCAATGCACGAAAAAGTATGCGAACGAAAATAAATAAAACAAGTCTTCTACGTACGACACGAGTCTGTCGCGTGTACGCAGGGATCACTCCAGCTGTGCTTTCGAAAGTACGTAGCAGAAAGAAAGGAAGGACGTTCGATGATTCTTCAACTCCACGCCTTGCTTGGGAACAGCTCCGGCATTAATCCATTAATATAATTCTTCGTCGTCAAGTTGTACCGCCCATCTTCTTCTTAATTTTACGAGTTCAGACGATCAAAGTTCTACCGGCCAGCCGTCAGCCTGATTGCGGCCCCGTTGACATCTGAACTAAAAGCCAGCGCGTCAACGCCGGCCTGCACTTATTTACCACACCCAGTGGTCATCTGAACGGAGCACTCCTCCCGCACCACCCGAGAGCGGACACAGATCGACCTCGCGCCCCCCAACACTTGTTCGCCAGCCGCTCGAGAGGTCCCTCTTGTTGCCTCACCGACTACTGCTTCGATTCGATCTTCAGCATGCACGCATAGGACACTCACGTATTGTATCTAAGATTATTTGTGTGTTTTAATATATGTGACGTCAGGGATATGCATGCACGCTTAGGGTTTATAATGTTTTCCGTGAGATAATAATAATAACGCAATGTCACGAGTACGACATTAGGTGCCGACATGTTATGCTCCCTTGGGAAATATGAATCATTTTCTTGCACGATCGTGATGTTGCCACGATTGTTCTTTCCCTTGAGATTTTACATATATATATATATGTGAGGTTTTTTTAGAAGATAAGATAAGATAAGATAAGATAAGATAGGATGGCGTCCTTTCTTCGGTGGCACTAACAATTAAAAATATAAAAGTGCTCATTTTATAATTTGGATATATATCAATTTAAAATCCAATAATACTAAAAATCATATTTAAACTAAATTGATATCTCTTGTATAAATATGCAATCTTTACTGTCAAAGTCAATTTTTAGATTAAATTAAATCGTAAAATGGTCAATACCTGAAGTTCCAATTTTTTTCATTTTCGTTAACGTGTGATTTTTTATTCTACGTCGATGGGTTACCATTTTCGACAAATTATATTTTATCACGACTTCGATGAATTCTGTGATTTCGATGGATTCCTGGAAGACGGGGCACAAACACACGATCGAGGTTGACAAAGACATGATATCATTTATATATTCATGTAAATAATTTATGTTAAAAATATTTACGAACTTAATTTTAACATAACAATTATGGAATCAATATATTAAACCTATAAAATCTAAAATCTTTACTAAAATTAAAATATTAAATCTACAATTGATGTGATAAAGCGTAATAATAACCCAATGCAGTCAAATCGTATGATTGGACCGAAAACACGTAATAAACAGATTGCTTATCCATACCATACAAAAGCCGCCGCGATTCATGGGTGGAAAATAAATTATTAGGAAATCTGAAATACAAGTTTCCGCATGAAGACGATTGACTTATCTATCCACCTGTCGAACTCCGAGTCCCCGCTCTTGCCCATCTTGTATATCTTTTTGTTCATTTCCGTACGATGATGGTATCCCGTTATTTAGCAAATAATAGAGATAAAATTATTGTTAAATATGTATAAATATACTTACAAAAATAAAAAATAACACCTAAATGAACACCTTATGTGCCAACCAAGCATCGCCCAAGGTACCTTCACTTCCCACCTAGGCACCTCCACCTCAACGGCAAGGCACTTTAAAAACGTATGCCTTAGTTAGTTAAATTTTCATGACATACCATCTATCACAACTTCTAGTGACTTGTAGATCAAAATAGTAAACATTTCAAACGGGAATGAAAAATTTAAGAAAAGAATGCATGTGAAACCAGTTAATTTACACTCCGATATTAATTTTACAGAAACAAACTCAATTTAAATCAGAAATAGAGACGAAATGAACATGAATAAGAAAACTTACTTAAATTGCCTCGTCAATGCATCTTCCGGCAAGTAAGAACTCAAAAGAAGCAATCTAACCCACAAAAATATTTTAATTTCCATTTTCTGTTTTCTTACAGCATTGTTCTTAGCACTGTAAACACATACCTGAGTGTGGGCCAAGACACGAATCACAGTAAGAACAATGCTGATCAGCATTGCTCTTCATCTTCTCAATCTGAGTAGTAATCCCCTTCCCTTCTCTCTTTTTTCCCCTCTTCGGTTCCACATATCTTTGCATACTTGGTGAAAGCTTTCTTCTTGGATTTGTGCCAGTTCTTGTAGAACCCTCCTCCTAAGCTCCTCACTAAGATGCTGGGCCCACACTGTGTCTGTCGAGAGTCCTGAGACCGCGAGGAGTCTTCACGTAGCCAACCACCACCATCGGCGGAGTCTCAATGATTGTCACAGCTTCACAAGCCTCCCTCTTGTGCAGCTCTGAATGGAAAAAAAGACATGCCAAGAAAAAGTGCACAGCATCAAAAACCAACCACAGGTTCTATAACAGATCGACATTTTGATTATTTGAAAGAATTTAGATACTTGGCAACAAACAACTAAGCAGCAGACTGTATCGACGCCCATAAGGAAACTTACTTACTGGATCCGGGTTTGTCATCCCAGCCTTGTAGCCAAGGAAGGCCATAAGTTTGCATGGCTTTGATGGGTCATCCTTGGGAAAAGACTTCACTGTACCGTCAAAATTGGGTAAACCAAAGTGCATAAGAAATCGGATATGATAGGGATAAGAGGAACCGATGGAAAGTTTCAACAGATCACTTTTATTACAGACAAACAAAAATATTATTTACAATGATCAATTAAGAATTTCCAATGTTAACAATTAAACCAAAGGGACGACGGAATATCCAAAAAAACCTCCTGAATTCGAATAGGAAAAGTTACAATCAAACAAAAGGAATGTCCAAGATAAACCTTTTACGTGGGAGGAAACCAAGGGAGCCATGCCTGGGGTGCTCCAACTTCCTGTGCCACATCTCTTCCTAGAAACCCGTCCGTCCTATCACAACAGAAATACAAATTACAACCATTTCATCGACTTAGAACAAAAAGGCCGAACGGCAACTGCAAGGGGCATCATAAACAACAACATAAAAAGAAAATCAATGCAGATAAAAATTAGAATCCACGTTACAGAAATGAAAACAGAAGCGATATTCGACCCACAGCTAAAACGTTGAGCAGACGCAGAAGATCAGAACAAGAAACGAATGAACACGAGATGTGTGATGTGATGATGGGAACCGATTAGAGACCAGTGCGGCGCCGCTGCGACGGCAGAGTGAAAAACCTAACGTTTTTTCGATCTTGATGGATGTGAGGATAAACAAATTGGATCTTACTTTTGGATTTTACTTTCACGTCAACGGATCGATGATACGATTATGTGCTTTTACATTATCATTGACGTTATTTTTTCCCCTCTTGTACTCTTTTATGTTACGAGAAAAGTAAAAATAGATATTAGATACATTTGATTAGTATATATTTACGTTAGAACTTTGGAGTTAAGAATAAATAAAATATCATCTACTTCTGATCAGTGAATTAAAGGAGAACATCCCATTCTGCAAGGTTGCTTCGCTTGCAAGCGTAAGGAAGACAAATACAAAAATTGAAACTTGCAGGAAGGTAAGACAACAACGTCTTTGCAAAGTTTCCGAGACTCTTTTTTTTTTTTTTTTTTTTTTTTTGGAGGTATCAGTGTATTTGAAAAATGACGAAAAGAAAATAATAAAATATTTTTAAAAAAATGATGAAAAGAAAAATAATAGAAAATAACGAAAAGTTAATAGAAAATTAAGATATTTATGTATAAAATAAAAAATAATGAAACATTATAAAATATATATGTTTATTCATAAAATAGAAAATATTGAAATTGATAAATTAAATATTTTTTATATTTGTTTACAAGATAATGAATAAATTTTTTTATCATAGATAAAAAAAGTTACGATATAAAATATATTTCCCGTATCTTTATTATTTTACATATCTGTCTCGTAATATCAATTCTCATTAATTATGAACATAAATAATTTTAATATCAAAATTACATGTTGTTAATATATTTTATAATAATTTACTTTTTCTATTTTCTCATTTTCTATCAATTTTACAGTTCAAGAGCTTAAAAAATAAAATAAAATAATTTCTTATATACAAAAGAAAAAAATAAAGTCAAAGACCTCCTTTTCTATGCTCAGCAGCAACTACCTTTAGGTTGTTAACCCTGGTGCTATGGAGCGTATGACTTGCAATAAAGAATCCTTGCCTAGATCAAGGATGTCAACTCAACCCACCAAATTCAACCTTCCTAGTATATATTGACACAGCGGAAGTTGTTGGAGTTGGAGAAGTTCATTTGACATTCAATTTAAAGTTTCTAGATGTTTTATATATACCCACCTTTAATGTCAACTTAATTTTCATTAGCAAAATTACCAAAGAATTAATCATGCGGTTACTTTCTTCTTTGATTATTACATTTTTCAAGATCTTGCCGCCAAGAAGATGATTGGCTTGGCTAAGGAAGTTGGAGGCCATTTCTTAATTGACCAAAGCTGTTCTTTTAGCTTATCTAAACGTTTTTAAAGTAGTGATGTTAATCTATGGCATAAATGTTTGGGTCATACATCATCAAGTAAACATAAATATTTATCCATTCCTCTCATCTACAATGTTGATGAGTTTGCCAACGTATGTGATATTGCAGTATTAGTAAACAAAATAGATCTCATTTTAGTACTTACGCTAAAGTTAGCTAGTTGTGCTGTCTTTAATTGTATTCATTGCGAAATTTAGGAAAAGTATGTCCGACACCAACTTTTAGTAGAGCTTCCTACTTCTTCACTTAATATTGATAATTACATTTGATTTACTTAGGTTCATTTCGGGTAAGTAAGTCTAAAGCTGTGAGTGGATTAGGGAAAATTACAATTTATGTGAAGAAGTTGATGTTATCAATGCATTCCTTGACTTTGAAGAAGAAGTTTACGTGATTCTCCTCCCACTTGGTTTTGATAGATAGCTAGGGGGAGTTTGAAAATAAAGTTTGTCACTTAAAGAAAATCTTTATATAGCATCAAACAATCATCTCGAAGTTTAGGTTCATAAATTAACCAAAATGTTCTTGTTGCTCTTGGCTTTAAACAATCCAAAGTTGATTATCCTTTATTCAATTATACCAAAGATAGATATTTTTCAAGTTATCATTCTTGTCTATGTGAATAACTTAGTGCTGGAAATTATGTTTCTGCGTATCATGAATGGCATTAAATCTCTGTTGCAAGAGCAATTCAAAATCAGGTAAAGTTGAAATATTTTATTGGATTAAAGTTTGCTTATTCAAAAATAGGAATATAAATATGCATTAAAGAACTCAAGGATTATGGCCCAATAAGATGGAGATAAAGTGCCTATTGAATCGCATTTATATTTGGAATATGATGAAAAATCTCCTATTAAATATAAGAGGCTAGAAGGAAAATCAATTTGCCTAATTACTATCGTCAAACCAAATATTTCTTATACAATAAATCATCTTAGTGAGTTTTGTTATTCGCTGGTGCAAAAAGAAACGGATCTTTTCAACAACGTTTAGAGACTCGTGGAGGTGGTGGAGATTTTGAGGTAAGTTCGATTAGATGATCTTCTTCCCTTTCCATCTCTACCTTTATTTACAGTACAATCAAGCCCTTGTACCTCCCTTTTTCCCCTCAACGACTTCTTCTCCATTTTTGTGACCACTGGAGATTTAATCTAATCATTTATTCCGATCACCATAACTACCGAGAAGGGGAGGAAATGCCCATCCGTTGCCTTCCCACCCCTTCCCTTGCTTTTCCGTTTCCTGTGGTCTTCAACACCACATTCCTACAAGTTTACAAGTAAATCATGTAGGAAGCATTACGAAGCTGCTCTTCAGGTTGATAGAAATCTTAAAGTAGACCTAGGCCATGGTATTTAAAGTGCTACGTTCTGATTGGGGAAGCTATCTTCTCTAGAAAGTCCTCTACTAATTACATCATTTATTTTGATAACTCTCCAGTTTCGTGGTAAACCAAAAAAAAAGAAAGTAGACCATATATAGTATAAGGTCCTCTGAGGTTGACTACCACGCAATCACTGTTGCTACATGTGAATTGACATGATTTATTTACATATTCATATAAGTATGATGGGTTTTGCTAGTAGTTATTTAATTAATTGACAGTTCTAAAAACATCTACAAGAGAATGTAAAAAACATAATTCCAGAAGAGAATATTTATCTTGTTGCGAAGTTAATTAGGTTATTAAACTCCTTCCTAATTCACTTGCTACGAAGAAGTAGAGATGCCTGCATTCTTTCTTTCTCGATATGTGAATGGATGAATGCCGTGGCCGAAGGAATGAATAAATAAGTGGAGAGCGAGTGAAGACTTGTGAAATCGAATTGAACCGAAGGGAAGTCTCGTATGCGTGCGGAGTTACGTCTTAAGTAATCAATCTATAATGTGTTTTGACTTTAATCATGCCAAGTTGAATGGGCGTGGTGAGTTTAATGGAAATGAGTCCGTCTCTCTCACATTTAAATACTCGATTAACATCTGAACGAAGTCAACATCAAACCTACTCTTCAACGGTTCAACTTCCGGTGCACGAATGAACCGAACCTCGCATTCATTCCTACAATTTCATGCATGTCTATTATCCCAAGAGTACTGCAATTAATGATTGTAGTTCATTTATCAATTTGATTAAGAACGTAGATATTTGCCGAGACGACTAAAACGGAAGTCAACCGAAAACGTCCAGTACAGGAAAAGTACGAAACATAATTCCAGTATTTCTCTCAATTATAAAAAAATTGATAAATATTTGTTCCAATTCAATAGTGTAAAATTGTCAAGACGAAAGTGAGATGGCATGGGAAACGTAATCAAATGAGAGACATCAACCAGTAGAAGGGTCCTGCTACAAAGGGTCCTTCCGACAGGCTTCTGCTACAAAGACAGACGCAAGTAGACCGGTTCGGCCAGGAAATAACTCGTTCAGAGGTCTGTATCATGATTCCTATTTCCTTAACATCTACGTAATTTAGAGTCATCTAATTAAAATATTCAAGTACTACTTGAATATTTGAACCTATATCTAACGGATTTATCTAAATTCAATATAAATTCTAGACTTCATCTTCAAATATCAACAACAATATTCTTCTCCATTTTATTTTATAAAGCCAACACGAATGCAGATTGTATAATGCGATTGAACTTCATCTTCGTTGAAATGGTCTCAGGCTGTTGCTTGATTGACTTTTTAACAAAGTCAACGCAACTGATCGATCTTCAGCGGCTAGTTAGTTAAACTTCCTGTCGACCTTTACCACACCCAATGGCCAATTACGTGCACGAAAGAACCTCCCATTCCCACAACTGAATTCCTGTGGACCTCAAGACTACAAGGATTGTATTTCAGCTTGTTTACAGAGGAGAATAAATAGTACTTTAGTTGTTTACAGTGCATACTACCGAGAGATATAATCTATATTGGGTTGATACAAACCACGATGTGCAAATTAAACTATGTTCCTTGTCAGCCCAAAATCAGCTTGGATTCATAAATAAGTAATGGCATCCATCTAAATTTCGTGAAAGGAATTGCATCAATCCCTGGTTAATTAAAGAGTCCCTCCCCTGATGATGTAAACAAGATTACCTTCTGAAGTCTTGGTGGATACATGTTTTGACAGTCTTCCTCACCCTTTTTCTATGCTTCAGCAAAAATGTTCACCACTTATTATCACTTTACGTTGGATCTCTATCGATGTCCGTGTCACTTTCCGTCAAAAATAATAAAGAGATGCCAAGAAAATTAAGACATCAGTAAGGATAAGGCCGACTACATCAAAGACGTACTTAGGAGCAAATAAACCCCATACCTGCAACAAATGTGAATGGTATTTTACTATTTCAGTAAAGAATAACCACTAGATAAATTCATTCTAACTGTTCATGAAGCTTATTTTAATTTAATGTATTGATGATTGATGGTGTAGCACATAATGGGAGAAATGCAGTGAAAGCAAGAACATATCAGAAAAATCCTCGCTATCATAAGGACATGATTGGAAAGAACCCCAAACAACAGAAGCATTTCATGATGTCAAACTCATGTACCCTTCCCTCAAACTGAGAATCCAATTAGAGCTTTAAATAGGCCTGGATGGAGAGGTAAAGGAGAAAGAGGTGCAGTTCGGTAGAAACAGGAAGGGCCATCGATTGTGGTCTTTCAATCAGTGTCTCCAATGTATGGTGAGGAACATTGGTGAGGAGACGAAGTTCAATGTAGGATCTGCTGGGGTTGCAACCGTTGGGCCTTATCTTGCCCGGAGAGGAAATCAAGAGCAGAGACTGAAGTGAAAAGGTTAAGGCAAGGGGAGACGGCTCGTTTGGTGGATTTGCCTTGGTCTAGGTAGGTGGCACATTGCAAGGACTTCCTCAATAGATGTCCTGTTTGCCAAGCCCAGAACCCCAGGGAGGATGACCTTTGAGCGATCCTTGCTTGACGTTGGCAGCATGGACAATTCTCAGAGGGGATTTTCTCATTGAATTTTTGTATCTGATGTGGAAGCAGAAGGTTCTATTGGGTGCCATCTCTGGGGGAGATGGGTTACCTTGGTGGGAGTGGTAGAGAAGGTCAGCAGCGTCTCTTGCACCTTGGCCCTTGGGGGAGATTTATGAAGTTGTAGCTCATGGGCCTTCCCTTAGATATGTGGTTGGTGGAGTCTCTTCAATCTACAGAACTTTTGGTAGGCTAAGAAGGGTGTATTGTTGGACTGACTCTTCTGTTCCTTGAAGTTGTTGACATCTTAGTAGACGAGGACAAGGGCATCAAAATCCCTACATTGATTAAACTGTGTCAGGAGGGAGATGCTTGGGTCGGAGTTGGGTCTATAGGGGTGGAGGCTGCATAGACTTGGGCTCAGAAAAGTCCAACAAGCTGGGATTTTCCGTCAGAGAGGCAGCCTCATCGGCTACAAGAAGGCCGAAGATAGGCAGGTGTAAAAAAGGAAAGGAATTGACTAGTAGATCAAATGAAGCAATCACACCACCAGCTAAGGAGCCGTCAAACTTGCCAGATTCATCAGCGAAGGAAGATCCTGTTTTAGATTAGATGGAGCATAACACTCAGTAAGATGGGCCTCCTTCGCCAGACCCATCTGAGCTGTGGAAGCTTTTGGGTGGGAGGCCCAATAGACCAGCAAGAGTTTTTCGCTAGTGGATCAGGAGGATCATAACTCACCAGCCTAAGCTTCAAAGGATGCTCATCTTGCTTCAGCCCAAGCTAAAGCCCATCTTCCTCAGCACACCAACATTGATCCAACAGCACAAGACAAATCAAATTCACACAAGAGAGAGACCCAGCCTTGATCCCGCCATCAAAATTTGGGGTCCCACTGGGTGATGGTCTTCCCTTCGAAGGTGCTGGTTCCAGGGGATGGAGAGGATGGCCATTTCATCAGCAGTAAGGCTTATCGCTAATCAGAGGAAGGGGGACTTTCCCTGAAGGGGGAACCAAACAAGGTCTGGTCAATGGCTTGTAAACCTAGTTGAGATGTGATAAAACTAAGGAGGAATTGACTGAACAGGAGGAAGGTGTGGAGCTCTATAGCCCCTCCAATGCCAGCAGGTGGATGAAGAGAGAGGAAGAGGATGGCACTAGCAACTAGTTGAACATCGACATCATCCGGAAAGCTGCGTTTCATTAGCCGATCATGGGGGACTTCAACAGCATTCAGGAACCTGCAAAGAGAACCACTGAGGGAAAAATTTTACCAAAGATACAAAGACTTTCTCGACATGGATTAATTCTTTGTAGTTTCTTGACTTTCCTATTGAAGGCCACCCTTATATTTGGTCTAACCTTCTGCACTGGGCTTGGTCTAACCCTTATACAGGGTTATGATCGATGGTGATTGAGAAGAACTTAAAATGCAGATGAAGTTTTAGGGAATTCGTTGTATCTAACTGGGTGCTACTGGTGGGGGGAAAACTGACTTCTCTCATTTCTCTAAGAAGCCAAAAAGATTGAAAGAAGAAATTATCAAATGGAGAACATATGTTCAAAAATGAAAGGAACAAGAGAATTAATTTTTACAATTATTGAGCTTGATAGGAAAGAATAGAGTTCAATCATTACTGAAGCTTATCAAGGGGCTAGAGCCAATGCAAATTGAAAGCATACTGGGATTGGAGGAAATTGACTAGCATCAACAATCATGTGAAACTTGGTTCAAAGAATGGGGTAATGACACAAGCTTCTTTCACAAATATGCCAATGGTAGACAATGGTTAAACAATATCACCAAGATTCAAATTCAAGACAAGTCTCCTAGCCCAGATGGGTTCCCACCTTTTTTCTTTCAACATTTCTTTGACTTGATTGCTACAAAACTCTTGGAGTTATTTCAGGACCTGTGTGAAAAACACTGGCTGTTATCCCTTCAATCCTAGTTTCAATTTTCTTATTATGGAGAAAGTTGGGGCAGAGCACATCGAAAATTTTAGGCCAATTATCTTGAGGAACACAAGAATGTAAATGTTGACGAAGGTCATGCTAACAGGCTTTTAAAGGTCATGGAAGGTAGGTTCACACAGTTCAGACTGCTTTTCTGAAAGGGAGGACCATGCAGGATGGATTTGTAGCTGCATATGAGTATTTGGCAGATTACCAAATGAAGAAAAATGGTGGTTTAATGGCTGAGGTAGACTTTCAAAAAGCATTTCACAATCAGAACTGGAATTTTCTGTTGCACCCAATGGATAAATGTTGAATATGGGTTCTCTCCTAAATGGATAGTTTGGATCAAAAATGTTCTTTCCTCAACAAAAGGTTCCATTCTCATCAATGGCAAATCAAGGGATTTCTTCTCCTTCAAGCATGGGGACAAAAAAGGAAACCCCTTGTCTCCTCTTCCTTTTAATATTGGATTTAATGCTCGTGACTATATGTGTGATGCAACTAGTAGAGGTGGGTGGCTAAAGGGATGGAGGGTTGGTGGAGGCAATGTTTTAGTTTCTTTGCTTCAACACAAAGATGACATTTTTGCAAGCCTTCGGTTGGTCAGGTGCAAAATTTAAATTTCCTCAAGCTGTTTGAGTTAATTTCAGTGCTTAGGATAAATTTTGGTAAGAACTCGGTGGAATTTGACAGTGCAAGATGAAGTCTCCTCCTTCAACATATTTAGATCTGCCACTTTCTATGCATGAGCCTAGAAGATCAGATTGGAGGTTCTTCAAAAATCAGAGATGTGGGAAGCTTACCAACAATTCATGGTCATGGGATTTGAAGTTCAGAAGCAATCTTAAAGTTGAAGAAATTGAACAGCTTAGCTTGTTGATTTCAGATCAGGGAAAAATTGATCCACAGACTGGTGATCAGGACTGTAGAATTTGGAAGTGGGACAGCTTGGGCATTTCAATGTGAGAAGCTGCTACAGGTTTTTATTGGAACCTCTTGGTAGCAAATGGTGGTTTCATGGTTTGGTCAGGAGTAGCAGGTCTCCTCTTAAAGTGCAGCTGTTCATATGATTTTCGATGCAAAATATTGGTTACCAAAGTTTACAGAAGCAAATGGTCTGGAGAGGCAAATGTTGAATGCTGCTTTTGCAATGTAAGGCCAGAGGACTGCAAGCATCTCTTCTTCTCATGCATATTCAGCATGAAGACCTGGGATTCTCTTCTGCCTTTGGTTCTGCAGCATACTTTGTGCTTTGATTCTTTGGACACTTTCCCATTGGTGACCAATGGAACCCTTCAGGGGCAGCCTAAGAGAGCTAGGTAGCACTTCATTCAGATGGTCCATGCAATCTGCTGGTCAATCTGGTTATGCTGGAATGACAATAATTTCAATGGGAGGGTGGTTTCTGAAGGGGATTTTCGTCTCCAAGCTTTAGGCTTTAAGAAAATTTGGGTCTCTGCTCTTATGAAAGTTTAAGTTCCTGCTTGAGGACTTTCTCTTTTCCTTTTTTTTTCGGGTCTGATATTCTCATTGGATCTTTTTGTAAGGATGTTTTCTTATGATTTATGAGATTTCAGCTTATATTTACTTCAAAAAAAACTAAAACTTGAAACAAAATTTCTGATAAAATGCCCTCAAAAAAGAATAAAGAAATTAGACCAATTAAAAGAAAAATTCTATAAAACTACTATTCACTTAGTTATACTTTATAACTGAGAATAATGAGTTATAAAATATGACCATATACAAAAAATTAACGTTGTTAAGATGCAAATGCTTAGATGAATGAATGGTAATACTATAAAGGATAATGTTAAAAACAATTTGCACCAATTAAAGATAAGATAAAAATTTAACTTACGTGGTTTAACCATATTATTAAGAGGTCAAAGGATGCACCATTTAGAAGAAGATAATTGATTAATATGAAAGAAACTAAAAGAAGTAAAGGAAGACCTAAAACTATTTGGCTAGAACTTATGAGAAAAGATTGAAATTTATCTAATTAACTAAAGATTTATCCATTAAGAGAAAAGTTCACTAATTAGGGTTTTTGGAGAGAGAGAGTGAAAGAAGATTAGATTAACAAAGGAGATTAACACCCTTTTAAGTACAAGATAAATAGATCCAATGATCTGAATACAACGAGATCCATATAAAAATCCGACCCACATATATTAACACTCCTCCTCAAGCTATATATATCAAAAATATTCAGTTTGTTAAATAGATTTTCTAAAGTTCCCAACCCTTTGGTAAGAATGTTGGCCAATTGATCCTCAAATCGCGTAAATGGTGTGGATGTGATATTCTTTAAAACATAATCTTTGATGAAGTAACAATCAACCTCAATATGTTTGATATGTTCATAAAAGATAAAATTATTTGCAATGTAAATAGCAATCTAATTGTCACAGAACATTGACATAGATTCACAAATATCAATCTCAAGTTCTTGCAACAGGGCTTTCAACTAAATCATCTCAGATGTTGTTTGAGACATGCTCCTATACTTAGCCTTAACACTTGGTTTGGAGACTATATACTGTTACACTCTACCATGTAACAAGGTTCTCACCTAAATATGTTAGAAAGCCAAAGGTACATCTTGGTAACTTTATTGCCTACATATCCAACATTTAAATATTCAACTATCTATAGGTGTCCATGTTTCTCATAAAAGAGTCATTTTCCCAAAGCCTTTTTGATATACGATAGTACACGGATGATACCTTGTCAATGTATCTCTCTTGGTGTATGCATGAATTGATTGAGCAAATTGACAGTAAAAATGATGTCAAGTAATTGTCAACTAAATGAGTTTTCCAACTAACCTCCTATACCTACTTGGATTACCAAACAAATGAGAGTTTTCATCATAGAGAGAATGATTCTATTCTATAGGAGTATTTTTTAGTTGACACCCTTCAAGTTTAGTTTCTTTTAACAAAGCTAAAGCATACTTTCTTTGCGATAAAGACAACCACCCTTTTGAATAGGGCAAGTTTAATCCCCAAAAAATATCTTAGTTTGCTCATATCTTTAGTAGCAAAGTGTTTGTTCAAAAAGCATTTGGTCTCTTCAATGTCTTGCATATCATTATCTATTAACATATCATCTACATAAACTACTAGTAGGACAATTTTCCTTGAAGTCTTTACAAAGATAGAGTGATCAACATGGCAGTTATCAAATCACCACTTTACATCATAGTACAAAACTTTTCAAACTATACTTTTGGACCTTTTTTAAGACCAATGACCTTGTGAAGTAAACAAATATGTTGTGTCTTTCCTTGAGCAACATAATCTAGAGATTGTTCCATGTAAATTGTCTTACCTAGATTGTCATAAAGAAAAGCATTATTCATGTCAAGCTAAACTAAAGACCAAGATTGATTGACTACCATGGAGAGCAATACCTGAATGGAGTTAAGGTAAGCCACAAGGGAGAAAGTCTCAAAGTAATCCACTTTCTATTCTTGAGAGAACCCTCGAACCACCAAATGAATTTTATATCTGTTAACACTGTCATCAGGCTTACACTTGATAGTGTAAACTCATCTACAAGTGACTACATTTGTTCTTTTAAGATGAGAAATAAGATCTCAAGTGCTACGAAAAAGAAGAACGCCTATTTCATTATCTATAGTAACCTTCTAATGAGGTGTTTGAAGATCATCCTAAATGTTTGATGGTAAAGACTTTGAAGAAATGACTAAGGCATAATGGTGAAAAACAAGATCAAGATGAGCATAGGAAATAACAACTAATAAAGGATGTTGGGTGCAAGATTAGGTGTCCTTCTTTAGTGCAATAGGAAGATCATCTTAGTTGGGTGAGGTGGAAGAAAGGTCAAACTCACCATCAGGAGCAAAGGGTAACTCAAGATTAGTAGGAGCCCATGGTCATCGGCTATAAAACTATAGTGTTGATTGATTTGCATGGTTTTGCATAAATAGGAACTTCAAATGATGTGGCACAAGGGCTTTGACCAACAACAAGTTCGACAAGTGATGGAGGAGATGTAGAAGAGGGAATCTAAACAAAAGGAGGAGAATCATCCCCACTCTTAAAGAAAGACTGAGACTCAGAAGATGACATCCCTAGATGTGAAATATTTTTAGGTGAATGGATGATAAAGACGATATCCTTTCTGAATATGAGAGTAGCCAACAAAAATACATTTAACTACATGAGTAGATAATTTATCAAGATTAGAGGTAAGATTCTAAACAAAAGCAATGTATTCAAAAACCTTAAGGGCAATAAAAAATAGTTCTCCTTTAGGATAGAAACGATGAAAAGGAACATCTCCCCTTAAGGGTGTAAATGACATGCGATTGATCAAGTAAATAATAGTGAGAATAGTATTAGGTCACAAACTTAGGAATATGCATCTACAACAAAAGAGTGTAAGTCACATCAAGGATATGACGATGTTTGCATTCTATAACATCATTTTGTTGTGATGTATGAAGACAAGTGGTTTAACGAAAGATACCAAGTAAGAAACAAAGTGTCTAAAAATCTATTTACATAAATTCCAAAGCATTATCAATACGTAAAATTTTTGGACACACATAAAATTGATTTTGCTTTTAAATAAGGAAATCTTTGAAAATATTAAGGACATTGCGACGATCTTTTAACAAATAAACCTAAATTACATGAGAATAATCATCAATAAACACAATATAATATTTGTGACTAGAAATAAACATGACTCTTGCTAGAACTCTAGATGTTGCAGTGAACAATATCAAACATATGATCAGATGACGCAAGACATAACTTATTAAAGATAGCATAAGTGTGCTACCCAAGTTAACAAGACTCAATTGAAATGAGAGATAGCCTAATGCAGCTTTTACCAAGACAGATGACTAAGACAATAGTGTCACAAAAAAGAAGAATTTGTGTTGGTCATATATTCAATCTAACCCATGAGATACATAGTCATGAATCAACAAGTATGCTCTAGACGATTGTGACCTACGCCCCAAACTAATCCTCCATCTTGTCTGCAAGTCTTAAAAGGTAACATAAAAGGGAAAGAAGATAGCTGAGCATTATAGCTGAACTGTGAGGATACTAATAGACAAAAGGTTTGAATGTCCCTCTTACCAAATACAAAACATGAACGATTGTCAATAATAGTGATGGAGGTCTTGTCACGAATAGTAGATAGACAATCAAACAATGTGAAATTACCTGAAATGTAAGAGGATGGTCCAAAATCTATTATCTAAGAATCACTGTTAGATGCAATCAAAGCAGTACTCATACCTAGAAGGTAGGAGAGCATTTGAGCACTCATGGTAGTGAAATTTTGTTTCTATAGCTACAAGAAATGCTTATAGTCTACTTATAAGATGGAGACAGTAGATTTGGTTTCAATGTTGACATTAGCATATTGAGAAGACCTTAAGTGTGAAAATTTGCTCCAACACTTTTCAAAGTTGTGTCCAAGTTCGTCACAATACTGACATTTTGGTCGCTGGCAATCATTGTGTCCTCTTGTAATGCATCCATATCCACAACCACTAGAAGCAACCAAGGTAGACTAGTCTGCAATTGTTATAGCCATCATGGTTGACACACGCATCACCTTAGAGAAGGTCCCAACTAAATTTGCCATCATATCAGCTCCCAAAAGATGTCCCCAAATCTATGATGCAACATCAAGATTGCTACTAACAAGGTAGAGAGCGACAACAAGTTCCTTTCGATAACGTTGAAAGGTGCCTATGTTAGAGGTGGGTAGCTGATAGATGTTCAACTCATTGATTAATCCTCTAAATATATTGTAATGCTCTTAAGGGGTTTTGTCTCCCTATTTGATGTGAAATAAGTTTTCATAAACCTAGAATGCTTCAGATATTTTTATCATATTTGTATGTCTGGCAAAGACTATCCTACATTTCTCTTGCAATTTTCACCGTAGAGACACCACAAGCCACATAAGACTTTATACTTGTCAACATCCAAGAACTAATTGTAACATCATCAGCATACTATTATCTGTACTCATCACTTTTAACGTTAGGTGGAGGAAGAGTGAAATGAGATTCCTAACGATGAGCAACTACAATTCTCTTGAAACTCTGAGCTCAAAATAGATAGTTTGATCCATTTAACATCTCGGACATACTAGGAAAACTTCAAATAAGCAAGTCATTCCCATAGTTTCCCAAAGAAGTCATAATTCACAAGTGTAGTAGTTGTTTAACAATTTCAAAGAACAAAAACACCTTATGGACTTCCATAGTATGACTCCAGCCAATAGCACACAAGGAAACAAAGGAGCACAATATGAGAATCAAGTGTGACCTATCATACTGTCGTTCAGCAACCGTAAAACATTCTACCAAGTTCACTACTAGACATATAATGAAAGGAAACCAATTCATGATTGTAAGCTACTACCAACCTCATTGCATAGATCATGGGAGTGCACTGTCATGATGGAATATGAGTGGAATACACAGTTATTCTGGGATATGAGTGGTCATACGAAAATGTGGCTCTATTGGATGGAAAACTCAAGCTGCAACTGATCACCAGACGAACATACAAAGACCTCAAAACAAACCACAACTATGAGCATACAGTTATGAGTGTGCCACTGCAGCTACACGAATGTGTGCATGAGAAGGGGATGCGGACAACAAAGACGACTTGTGAGAATGAGCTAAAGGGGCGAACGATTGGATGGGATGACCAACGATCACCATGGGGATTGTTCAAAAACCCTAATCATAGTTATGCTCTGATACTAAGTTCACTAATTAACGTTTTTGGAGAGAGAGAGAGAGTGAAAGGAGATTAGATTAACAAAGGGGATTAACACCCTTTTAAGTACAAGATAAACAGATCCAAGGATCCAAATACAATGAGATCCATATAAGGATTTGGCCCACATACATTAACAATAAATATATGGAAGAAAAAGATAAATGTAAACAACACCGCATGGTGAGATTAACTCAAATTGTTGTCGCAATTGGACCAATTCATTCAGAACAAACAGTATTTAACTGTCATAATTGCTAAAAGTGAGGGATGTAAGTGAATTTTTCTTTGATCAGATATTCTGAGGATTGATAAATTAAATAAATTATTTTTTCATAGCATACTGAGTGCAGGTGTTATTGGCCTACTGGGTAATAAAGAATAGTTAAAGCAGTATGAAATAAGAACTAACCATCAAATGTCGTCTTTGAATTGTCACGCAGATAATGGTGAAAGTGGTAGTTATAGCAATTTCAAGTCCATAAATCAGGAATACCTAAGAACAACAAGATCCATACAAATTAAAAGTGATAGAAACTCTAAAAATGGTTAAAGCAACAATGAACAGAAATTAATTGAAGTAAATTAAAAATTTTGAAGTAGAAAACTTCGTCAATCAAAATTTTTGGTACAAGTTTATTCCAATATCACAATGTAGCCACCAAGACAATATAATAAGTATTAGTTGCAAAATTACTTGCATATAAAATTGCAGCTCTTACATCTGAACAATCAAAAACCAGATGGCATACCTACAATTGTTATATTTTTTGCTATACATTATTTAAGTTTGAAAAAATTTCGTGTAGCTTGATAGCATTAAAGGCAACAATTGTTGGATGCATAATTACTACAACACATAGAGAGTGAAAACTTTGTCGATTGTCCAAATTATTAGTGCAAAGCATAATAGAAAATACACCTATCCCAACCAAATGGAATTCTCAGAAACAATTCTGCAGTATAACATGTAATGACTTTCTGCTAAAAAAGAATGCATAACAAACTAACAATTTCCTCTACCTTGATAAAATGATTCATGAAAAAATAGACGTCCCTCTTATGTTTCCTTCAATCAGGTTTACCCTGCCCAATATATTTCCACAAAGATCTTTTTTGTTTTTGAAGTTTCATAAAGAACATTTATATAGGTAATTGGGTCCCGTACAGGATACTCAATTACCCATAGAAACTGAAAGCTGTCCAGAACCACTAAAAGCAAGCAAGGGGCTTCAGCATACAACTGACCAAACAGCCTATTGATCACCCTAGCTCACAAATGCAAATCAAACATTTGGCTTGGACATTCACTTGAATAAAATTACTAATAAGTAGTTGATTCATATATACAACTGTGTCAGCAACAACAAGCAACTCATGTCTGGCAAGATCCCTTTGAGATCCCAATGGCCACGAGCATTACAAGGTTACCCCGAAAACCTTCCCTTCTGACACAGTGTGTTAATTTCTATAATCATCACTTGAGTATTATGACATTCTATTATGCTAAATTGTAGGTTCAATGATTACTTGTCATAAAATCCAAGCACCATATTTACTGAGGTTGACAAGTCAGGACTGGTATTAATCATGGGAAAGAATCGGTGCAGGTACTTTTACCATGTGATTGGTCAATGGCCAAAGCAGACTTTCTCTTGTGTCAAGGAATGAGATTGAGCCAGTCAAAATGATGTAAAGAGAGGACAGATGAAACTAACTAGGTTGCTTTAACTTTTGAAAAGAAAAATAAAGAAATTAAAATAGAAGAGAGTAGGAGAAAAAAGGGAAAAAGTGATTCATCCTTATCTTCACCTCATTTTTTATTATAATTTAGAAGCATCCCTCTCATTCTTCCTGATTCTCCCTTCACATTTTGCCCTCCCCTGTTCACACAAATCTCCCCTATGTTTGTCCACGAGGGAAATGGCTTGGATGTTCATGAGGGAAGTGACTGTAAACAAGAGATCAGTAACCAAGGTATTCACTAGTGGGTTTCAGTGGCGTCCAGGATTAGATTTGTTATATAACACCCAAATCTCGAAGTATGAGATCCTTCCCGTAGGCTAATCTCAATAATGTGGCATGTTTGCATTGTGATGCATGAATGACAGGTAGAATTCATAATTTTATGAATGCATTGTGGCATGTTTGCATTGGCATGTCTGTGTAATAATGTGATGCATGAATGACAGGTAGAAGGTAATAATTTTAGTGATGATAAGTGGTGCATTTTGGAACTAACATTCTACATGAAATGGACGTGCTAGCAGTTGCCGAGCTTGTGCTTGATGGGATTTCTTGATTTGAGGCACTCGCATGCTGAGTTTTGTTATGAATTGCATATTTGAAATATTATAGAATGCTAGTGAATTTAGGAGGGATTTCAACTGTGAATTTTGTATGTAGGGGGGCTACCATACTAGCATATGAGCAATATAGATAAGCTGATCTTTTGTGTTGAGGTGAACTATTATGTTGACATAAAAGTTACAAAGACGAGTTCATATGACATCTACCATGTATCAATATGGACAACATGAATGAGCCCTTACAAAAGTGGCCCATGGCTGCTAAAATGATTCTAATTTAGAGAGATGGACTTCTACCAAGAAAGCGCCTTTCCCTTAGGGAACCCTAATCATCTCCAGAAGTGTGACAATCTCCCCAAAAATCACTACAGTAGTACCTTGGACTCCAAGAACTTAAGACCCTAATAATATCCCTGTAGTGGTATTCACTCAAATATATTGTTGAACCGATTGGTAGCAACTAGTTTGCTCACATATTATCAAACCGCCTACCAGCAAGCAATACACTCAAACATTCAACCAACCAAAACCACTATCAATTGCCAACATTATGGAAAATACCCTGAAACAAACAATTGTTACATGGTGATTACTTTGTAGGCCTTACCAGAGCCAAACTGCAGAAGAAAGCTGGTGACGCATGTTTTCCCCCAAAATTCTTATAAGAAAAAACAACTAAAAATGGAAGACCAAGAATGGCTGATATGTGTGAAACACCAAAAGTATCAATTGCAAGTAATGCACCTTGGCGTACAAGGTTGAATTCATCAAATCTGGAATAAAAACTGGCGTTAGTTTACTTGCATGTGGGAAACTGCCATCAGTTAAACACACATTGTAAATGCCTCACGTAAGAGTTAAATTGAGATCTGTGCTAATGCATCTCACAATAGATCCCTTACCCGATAAATGCAGCACCATAGCGGAGGCCATCGAAGGTACACCTGGAAAACATCACTTTTATTATGCCTAGAATGGTACAAAAGAATAATTTTTTTTATTTTATATACCATACAACAATCAATAAAATTATATATATTATAAATAACTAAAATTTTCCTAGAATTTCTTTCCAGAAAAGTTTATGAGTATTAGGCTGCTCTGACGTGGTTTTGTGAAATGGGACATGAATTAAAAATAAGTTCCCTCCCTGCATGTACATTTGGATCCTTCATAATACCCTACATTAATGGAAGGTTCATTCTCTGCATTACCTTTCTAAACAAAAAGAATAGCAAATTTTTCTCCTAACAATGTCAGTTATAAAGAAATAAAATTAGAAGTTATGCATATAAAATTAGGATGCCTGTAAAGTGTATTGTACTACTGTTAGAATGTACTATCATGTTGCTAAGTTAGAATAATGGGTAAATGGATGTGTGCACCTAAGAGCATTAAGGTTTGTTGTAGGATCCCTATATATGCAATCATCATTAGTAAAAGAACACACTTTTACCTCTCTTAATATTGTATCAAGTGCTGGTTAACATCAAAAACTTCAAACTTAATGCCACAGCCGTCCACCTCCTTTCCCCTTCCACCACTGCTGCCATTCATTACCAAAGAAGGGCCATCATCATCCACTGCCACATCTCTCTCTACAGGAGGCCACCTCAGCCCTTCCTTTTCTAGTTCTGAGGCTCACATTAGCTTCCCTGTGGCCACTGGCAACATTGGTAAGTGCTTTCTTCCCATCACTGAAACAGGTGACTACCGCCCCAGTTATCCTCCTTGGTGTTCCACTGGCTTCCTCCAATTCTTCGACTTCCTTTTAGCCAGCCACCAGCTGCCAGACGGCCTCCCAGATGCTCCTCTATTGACCAGACCGGTACCTCATTTTCCCATCCCCTGCTGATGATTTTGGCCTAACAAGTTTATGGGGGTGCATCCAAGCCTGCTCACAATTCTGATTACCCCAAAGCACATGGAGGTCTATGTTTCAACCCCATTTGTGCCTGCTACAGCCTAGTTTTTCTGTTACTTCAAGGCTACCCAGTTGTATTTTGCAAAAAATGCCATCCACTACTGCCAGTAACTCTAGTGACCCTTTGCATATCATGGGTATGTCATGGGTGATCTTCCAATGTGATTTGATCTTGAGGTTGATAACTTTATAGGTGCAATGGTAGAGTAGGTGACGTCATTGGCTGCACATCAGATTTTGGAAGAGGATTTTTGATCCATCCCCATTGAAAAACTTAGTCTTAAGGAATATGAGAGATTTTTTACTAGTAGCAACAAGTGTCATTACATATGGTATCTTTTCAGTTATTTGATGTTGTTTTGCTTATGTTGGAAATACAAATGCAAATTTAATCATTTAAAATATAGAAAATGAAAATACCATTAAACCAAGAAAGAAATAAAGGAAACAATAAACAAGGACCACCACAAAAAATTTGAACAGAAACACGATAAAACATTTCCAGAGAAAAGGTCCCATACTACTAGACCCACCAGAGGACTTACACAGCAATTGACGAAGCATGTTGCTTTCTGTGCTAAGTTGCTAATAATTTACTATATAGATAAATAGAGACTACCAATAACAACAATGTGGCAAGAAAGTATAATGCATAAGACAATAGATCAGCTACATGCCGACATTAAGCATGAATGACATCCATTTCCAAATTTTCAGAATGAGTCAGAATTAAAAAAATAGGAATCTGCATACAATAATAAACTTGATACTAAAATGTTACAATTTCAGACGAAAACTTCTGTTTGAGGTAAAACCTACCATCATAAATGACGTATAAAATTTGCATTATTCAGATTCCATGTGCTTATCAAACATCATTCTTGATGGAAGCCCATTTTGATAGTTTGGACAAAATTATGGTTTATGTGAGAATGCATGGCAATACAATCTAAAATAAGCAAGAAAAGCCACTTACCAGTGACCCGTATAAAAAAATAGACACACTGCAAGGAGGTTCCATTGTGTTGTGGACAAGGCATCCATAAAAGAACTTCCAGGAGTACCATCCATGTGCAACTGTGACACCTTTTGTAACCTTATTATGCACCAACCTGACATATGCAGCTTGAAAATCAGATCAATGTACACTGCATAAACCTCAAAGAAGAATAGAATAAGGAAAATAAAGCTGCAACATACGACTAGCAATGGATTGATTTCGAGAATAAATCATTGGTGCAAATATAGAAATGCATAAATTAGACATAATCTACTAATAAAAAGTATCCAAGTAAATTTTCAGGAACTGTTACCTCCGAATATAGATAAAAAGGCAACAATAGGTCCTTGCCTTCCCAGAAGCATGATAATTGTTGAACTCCATGCACACATCATAGCAACAGTTGAATCCAGTATCCTTCTATATTCAAAACCACTCTGTGTCTTTTGAGATGTTTGAATGATGGCTAATAATATCAGTCCCAGTCCTATGGAATAGACTGCCCATGGAACAAATGTTTTTCCAATAATCCGAAGCATAATGGGAATTTCTACTAAATTGATTTCAGAAGCCCAGTGCAATCCTATGAGCAGGTAACTAAATATTGTTCCAATAATAAAAACTTTCAAAGTTTTCCAGCAAGGTGAACTGTAAGTAATTGTATAAAGCATGAAAGCTAATAGTAGCACAAGGATGATTGGCAATATCTCATAGATGGCTGCCATCAAAATGGATATACCAACCCTACCACTGACAAGTTGGTCTTCTGAAGAGATGTTAACAGTTGCCGAATCAACAGTTTGTTTTGAAAGGATAGCTTCAAAGCTAAATCTAAGTAAAATAGTTAAAGCAAGGGAAAAAGCATCCTGAGAAAGAAAGAATAAAAATCAAATTACAACAAATACAGCAGGAAAAAAATCATACAAAATCAAGCCACTATTACTCACTTTCACCACAAAGTTTTCATAAACAATGGCATTACGAACATTGGCTACAGTAGTTGTTGCCAAAAGAAAGTTTGCCACCTTCCCCTCTGCCACTATTCAAGCATTAAGAAGATGAACATTGGAAAGGTCATTAACAATATTTAAGATAAACACACAGAGAGAGAGAGAGAGAGAGAGAGAGAGAGAAAGAGAGAGTGAGACTCACAGATGTAACTATCTGAGAGGAAACTATTTGCCCGAATAGCAACTATGAAAAAAGGGATTGTAACCCTGAATGGAGCGCATAACTTATTTGCAATCAAGTAAGCAGATTTTAAAAGCTTGTAGAACCTCATGATGAAATAACAATGAAACAGAAGTGAGATAAACAAAACCATGATACCAACTGCCATCATATTTAAATCAAATTCAGTCCATTTTGAACGGGCAAGGTGAGCAACATGTTGCAAGAATTCTGAATATGCACCAATCTGTCTCTCAAGAACGGGAATTATATTGCCATGATCTGATACACTTTTAGTTCTTATTCTAGAACTCCAGTTTGTTTGTGTCCTGGTGTAGAGTTCAGCTACGAGTTGCAAGTCTTCTGGTGGAAACCCAATAACTGATGATGCAGAATAGAGATCGATATACCTTTTGACCTACAATACTCAAAAATATATATAACCCACAGAAAAAGCAAATTAATAAACACCGTTCACAGAAATACAGCTATTCCACCTATAGAGCAGAGACCAATGTACCCTTTAACCCACGATACTAAAAACCATATACATGTTCAGACAATCTAAAATAACAAAACAATGTTCATGGAAATATCTATGCAACAAGACAGCATATGCTAAGCTAAAAAGTAGAAGCTCTAATTTAAAGTTAAAGCAACATATTTGCTGAAGATAGTAAATAGAATTCTCGATCATAGATATAAAATTTATATAGCCAACAACTTCACAATGGTGTGCTCTTTATTAATTATGTATGTCTAATCCACAATAAGTGATTTTACATAAAAATTTAAAAGGACATTTTAACATATTTCTTTGGTGATCAGCATTGACATTCAAAAAACTAATTCTTCTACGTAATTTGTCAATTTGCATTCACATACTCTTTATCTGGAACAGAAATGTTGGAGTAACTAACAATGTAAATCATGACATCATACAAGTACAAATTCTTTAAGAGAACAAGCATTTCACCTGCCAGCAATTTATGCAAAGGGCATTCACATAATTTTGCATCCATTCTTTCAGATCAGACCCATGCTCTCCCTTTTTGACAGCTGTTGTGCACCATGTACCAGCACTTAGAGCATATAATTCAGGACTTACACGTCCAATGCTGAAGCCAATGTAGTTGCATAAGAATGGAATCAAGACAGACATCAAATTATATGGATGCAAAAATACTAGAAAGGATCAAAAGAAAAAATATATATGAAATTGCACGATGGCTTTGAGATCCATGTATATTTTTCATGATAACACATGCATAAAAACACTTAGATTTTTCCACTTATATCCTCCTTTACTTGTTTCTATGTCTCCCATTGATCTCACCAGAGACTTTAAAGAAAATGTTTCTACTTAAATGATAGAGAGAAAACCATGCATCTTACTCATTTAATTTGTGTAGGCTGAATTCCAAATAAAAAGGGCCTCATTCCTCTTCTGCCACTAACTTCCACAAACAATAAAAATTCACTGCAACATCCTTTTTTTGGTGATTAACCAAAAAACTTTTGTGCCAATTCATCATCTACCAAACCAATAGAAACAACAGAAAACCATCTTTTGGGATTTTTGCAGAGAAACCAATTGTTTTTGACAACACCCTGTTTTCTTTATTGTTTATACACTCCATTCCAAACCAGATCTAAACTATGAACGGATACAATACTCTTTTTTTTAAATAAAATAGGGTGGTGATTCTCATGAAAGGATAATCAAATTCCTCCAAATAGAAGCACTCTTTCTTGATTGATCCAGGAGAAGAATTTAAGATAGTCAGAAAAAGGCAAAGAAAATACAATTAGGTGCGGAGGACCCTGTCCCATAGATTGAAGAGTGGTGTGCCAGGTTAGTGATCTCTGATGGGTTGTTCCCTTGTGATATCTTAAATATAAAATAAACATAAATTTTAGAGAAAATCAGTAAAGATTCCTAAAAAATTCAAAAAAGGGAAAAATGACACAAAAGTCCAAAATTAACATAGACGACCTATATCTAAATTACAAGTTAAAGATATGCAAGGGAAAAGAGAAATCACATCAAAGTGGGGATGTGGAAGAGAAATAAGAGGATTTCTTGGTGGAAAAACACTCAAGCAATTAGATCTTTGCAAGCACCAGCAAGATCAGCCTCTTATTCACTAGCCAAGGAAGCGAGTGACACTAGGTCTATGAAAATTGAAGCTTAGGAGAAGGGCAAAACCAATTTGCAGAGGGAAGCCAGGGAGAAGGTGTAGATGAAACCAAAGAGAAAAATACCTCAGGATCACACGATCCTGATGCAGAGCAGTCAATCTAGACATTCCCCTTTATAAAAATACTTCAGATGATCTGTGATCCTGATCTAATTATCTTGTGAAATCCTGTATGATCAAAATAGAGGGATGTATCAGATCAATAAGTTGTATTCCTGATCCAGGTCAGTGAAATTTTGATGACCCAAATCAATTCAGGATTCCATGATCCAAACAGCCAAATGGAATAGAAGGCCTACTATTATGTTAGGCCTAGAATGAACCTATTATTTACCAATTAGCAGCAACATGAGCAGTTCATGATCAAATGTCACATCTGCCATGACCGGAGTACAAATAAATGAAGTCATAAACCAACAAGAAACAAACTAGCTATATGCATGGAAAAATTTAAAAAGCTTTATTGACATGCATCTTTTGACATTAGGATGAATCAAAGGTAAGAAGTTTAGCATCAAGCAAGGATGCATCAGATGGCAATGAGACAAATTTCACACACAAAAAAGGTATACACATGCTGCAATTCAAAATTCAGTTGTAGGACAAAATTTACAATTGTGAATATTCAAGTAACATAAAAGTACAGTTATCTGCACCTTCCAAAAGGAAAAGGAATGCCAAGTAGTGCCGCCATGGTTGCAGAAAAATCAATCTGTCAAATTGCAAACAACCTTAAATATGAATAACAATAAAGATAAGTAGTGGCAACTGGCAAGTCCGGGATGAAACCTGTGATCACAAATTGAAAGGTAAGAAAGAAAACCTGCTGGATAGAACCAACACAAATCTTCTCTCCATCCTGCAAGATTTAAAGCAAAAAATGTGACAAATGAAAAATTACATTGAGACTTAAGGCTGAACTAACATGTGGGCAAGGAATTTCTATTCCATATCAGATTTTGGTCCAATGAAAGAAGAAAACATGTTGGACGTTGATAGAAAATTTGATGAAAGTTTGGTAAAATCACAAAAATTCCTAAAAAGATCTAAAACATATGAATTTCATTGAGAACTTTTAAGACAAGCTAAAGTAATAAAAAATACACATCCAAGAATAATCAAAATAATTTTTAGGAATTTATGAAATTAAAGGCACATTATATTATCAATTTAAAGTCTCAAAATATAATAAAACACATTATACTAACAAAGAAAATGTTTTAAATATTAAGGAAAAAACAATACTAACCTTATTATACTTCAATATCAAGTACCTAACAGGTCCAAAATCTCTTTGTTGCTCTCATTGTTGGTTTTCGACATGATACTACCTATGGGCCTCTTAGTATATCTAAGTCTTTATCAAAATTACATAATCTTATCATGACATATAGATATAATATATTTTGTACTCAATAATACACCATTAACATTGATATGATGGCAAGTAAATGAGAAACTCATGGTTGGATGTTCTTGAATCATGTAAATAAGATGTAGACATTTTGGTAATTTGGTGGGTATGTTAACTGAGGTTGATGTGTAGACCAATAAGGAGGCTAGTAAAAAGTACAATGAGATCCATAGGAAACCTACTCTTGTGTTCCTAGTGGTAATTGTGGATTTGAATGTGAATAGTTAAATATAGAAGTGATTTCATTCATTCTGATTCTATCCTTGTCTACTAGACTAACTTAGAGGTATATCATAGAACAACTCAGTTTTTCTAGACCATACATTATACGATTGATAATCATCAAATCCACAAGAAAAACACCCTTCATAAGTGCTTTTATATGAATCTACAATATCACTTTCATATGAATCTATAATACTGAGAGCATTAAAACGTTATAGCATGCCACTAATTGGATTGTTCAAGCCTAATTGTTATAGCAACAACATCATCTGTTACTTCTTCTTTTTTCACCTTTTGCAATAACAAGGAAATGTGTAGTCACATGAAAGTTACTCCATAATCATTGTTCTATGTGCAATGTATCTCATATCTGTAGTGAGTAGACTAAGTAGTTGTAGTGGATCTTCTTTTTCATCATTTCTTGCATCTCGTAGGCTTAAATCCAAAATATTTGCAAAAACTTTTCTATAATCTAAAATTTTTGCAAAATTTTTCTTATGGGAGGTGATGGTAGAGATGCAAGAAATAATAAAAAAGAATATGACCCACCTCATCTTAAATTCATTCATTGCAGATATTAGATATGCACATTGCACATAGGATAATGATCATAGAACTTAATAATCTACATGCAATTACACATTCTTCTGTCACTACAAAAGGTGAAGAAATCAAGATGAAGCAAAAGATAACAACATTTTATCTCAAATGAATTCTAACAATCTAATCAATGGTATTCAACAAGGTTTCAAAGCTCTTAGCATTGCAGATTCATAGGAAAGTAGTTATAGGGGATGCTCTTTTCATAGACTTAATGATTATCACTTTAATAGCATATGATCTAAAAAAATTAAGTCGTCTTATGATCTCTTTAAGTCAAGTAAGTAGATAAAGATAGAATCAAATTGAATGAAACATAACTTCCATTTTTAACATCCACATCTTAAGTTCACAACCACTAACAACAACACAAGAGCATCTAAGAGATCCCATTATACTTTTTATCAGCCTGCATATCAACCTTAACCTACATATCCACCAAACTACTAAAATGTTTATGTTTTATTGGCATTGATTCAAGAATATTCAACCATAGTTTTCTTAATCATTTACCACCACATCAATATCATAAGTATATCATTGATTACAAAACATATTATACCCATATGTCATGACAAGATTATAACATTTAGATAGACAATCAAATATGACAAGAGACCTATAGATAGTACCATGTACAAAATTAGTAGTAAGGACAACAAGGAGATTTCAAACCAATTTGACACTTGATATTGAAGTATAATAAGGTTATCATTATTTTTTCTAAATGTTTAAAGCACTTCCTTTTGTAGTATAATGCATTTTTTGTACCATGAGATTTTAAATTAATAGTATACTTTTTTTAACTTCCTAAGAATCTAGAAAATTATTTTGATTATTCCTAAATATGTATTTTTTATTACTTTAGCTTGTCTTAAAATTTCATAGTGAAATTCATATATTTTAGACATTTTTTGGGTTACTTTGAGATAGATGTATGTACATAAATAAATAAAAATTGTATACTAGTATAAGATATATGAGCAGATTTTTTCCTTACGTATGTCTAGACAAACTGCTCAAGAATATTTTACCACTATGTGAACCTTGTTTGACTTAGAAGTTCATCAGCCTATTACTACTAATATTGTGACTTTAAAACAGTATAAAAATGACTTGCAAGTAGCTACATTTTTTGCAAAACTTCCACTAATATTGTCTTCTCAAATGTGAGGACAGATACTTGACAGTGATGCAACTCCTAATTTATCCACAACTTTTGCTTGTATTCTTCAGATTTCTCAGATGGAGACTCAATCAGAATCTACTACAATAGTCTTCAAAAGCCAACAGAGTCATAATACTTTGAAGGATAGGGGCAATCCTCAAGGGGGCTATAATAATGAGAAAAGGAGAATACCTTATCCCCATTGTGGTAAGGTAAATCATCGACCAAAAAGGTGTTATGCAAAGTTTGGCAAACTTGCATGGGCTCAAGTTGCAACAAAGTCTAATTTACTTAAAGGTTCAATTGCAGTCTCCTCACCAACTACATTTGCACCTAAAGGCTCTATTGAGGTGACTATCTCACAAGCAAACTATGAGCATTTTATGTAGCCACAAACCACTAACTCTTCTATCACAGTAGCTTTAATAGCAACTTCAAAGATAGGTATGGTCATGGGAAGTTAAGGACGATAATCATTGAATTATAAACTTAAGGGTCTCTCAACACATGTTGAGTAGTATCAACCTTTTTGATCATTTAAGTCATTTACCCAATCTACATGGTGTCACAATAGCTAATGGCCGGTCTTATCAAGTTACTAGAAAGGGTACCATCTATGCTAATTTCAAAATTCAACTCAACCAAGCCCTATATATTCTCAAACTTTTAGTAAATCTTTTATTTATTAATACTATCATTGTTCAACTATCTTATTCAGTAATCTTTTTTTCCTTTTCATTATACATTTTAGGATCTATTGACGCAAAAGAGAATTAGTTTAGGCTATAAGTGAAGTGACGATGTATATGTCTTGGTTCATGATATTTCATGTAGGTGGCCTTATTGTCTACTACGAAGTCCTCCATTCTATGGCACCTCAAGCTAGGTCATCCATTTTTGGAGAAACTTAAATAGGTCATCGTGGATTTCTGTTTCTCACTTTAAGTGTAAATCATATTAGTTAAGAAAATATAGTTGCTCTACTTTTTGTCATCTTTATCTTGCTTCTAGTAATTGTATTTTGATTTGATTCATTGTGATGTTTAATATTCTAATTGTGTGCTGTCTATCAATGATTATCGGTATTACATAATATTTGTTGATGATTATACCAAAGTATCATGGATTTACTTATTAAAAGATCATCAAAATATTTTAGTTGTGGTTCAAAATTTCTTTACTGAAATTAAGACTCAATTTTCTGCTACTTCAAAGTGTTTGTATACAAATAATGCTTTAGAGTTTGTTAATAATGTTTTTCAAATTTTTTGTGTTACTCATGATATTATTCACCAAACTATTTGCCTTCACACTTCACAACAAAATGATGTTGTTGAACACAAACACCAACATATATTAGATATTGTATGAACCTTGCTTTTTCAAATAAAAGTTCTCAAACACCTTTGGATTGATGTTGTCCTTACTGTTTTCTATCTTGTAAATTATATGTCTTTTACTCTCCTTAGTGGGGAAGTTCCACTACATAGGCTTTGCTCCAAATGAAACTCTTTACCCTCACTCTTAGTGTGTTTGGATGTGTTACTTTCATTCATAACCTTTCTCTTGATTTAGACAAGCTCTCAGCACAATCCCTTAAATGTATTTTTGTAGACTACTCCAAAATGAAAAAAAGACATTGATGCTATCACCCTCCAACTAGGAAGTACCATATTTTGGCTGATGTCACTTTTTTTGAACACCAACCTTACTTCCCTAAGTCTATCAAAAACTTTGAAACCCTTCCTCTCCCTACTCTTATTCCTATTAGTGATGAATGCAACAATAAGACCAACTCTCATAGTAGTGAGCCTCCTCCTACTACTAAGGATGTCTATGCTACTAGGGTATCTCATAGTAAGATCAAAAGTACCACCACTCACTCATCCACTATAGATGTATCAGTACTATAATTGTTCTACATCATCTCCATTGGCCAAACCTACCAACTCTTCAGCTACAAATCCAACCCCCTCCACCTCTATTAATGATCTTCTCATCGCCTTACGAAAAGGTACCTGTGGCTACACCAATCATCCTATGTTCCACTTTGTTTCATATGATCATCTTACCTCTTTGTGTAGGGATTTTGCTTTAACAATCTCTTTTGAGTCTGTACCCAAGACCTATCAAAAGGCATTATAGCTATAATGTTAGAAAGCAACTATGATAAAGAAATAGATATACTCTATTCTCGTGACACATTGGGAATTAGTACATTACCTTGTTGAAACAAACATTATATTCTACAAGTAGATTTTCACTATCAAATACAAACTTGATGGTTCGATTGCTAGATACAATGCTCGTCTAGTTGCTCAAGGCTTCACTCAAATTTATGGCATTGATTATGTTGAAATATTTTTTTGAGTTGCTTGGTTAAACTCTATTCATGTGCTTCTTTCTATTCTTATGAATTTTCAATGATCCCTCCATCAATTGGATGTCAAGAACATATTTATCTATGATGATCTATCCAAGAAGGTTTATATGGAATACCTTCCTAAATATGTTACTCAAGGAGAAGCTCAAATATGCCAATTGAAGAATACAATCTATAGGTTGAAGCAAAGTCCACAAGCATGGTTTGAGAAGTTTAGCCAAGTGATACTTAAAGGTGGTTTCCAATGTTGTATTGTGGATCACTCAATCTTTATCAAAAGAACACCTGTTGGTTGTGTTATCTTCACAATTTATGTAAATGATATTATAATCACAAGTAGTGATGTTTTTAGAATTGCAGAAATAAAAGAGTATATTCAAACATCTTTTTAGACATTGAGTTTGTATATTTATAAGGTAAAATGGTATTATCCTAGCATAAGTATGCCTTAGTTTTGTTGGCAGAAGTAAGTTGTCTTAATTGCAAGCCCAAGCACACTTCTACTGAGCAAAATCCTTCATTCTAGCAAATAATTTGAAAAAGTAGGCAATCCTGAATAGTATAGAAGACCAGTTGGAAAGTTAATATACTTCACGGTACCTAGACTTGACATAGCCTATACTATTAGTTTACTAAGTTAGTCCATGCATGAACCTAAAGAAGTACATTGGATAGGTGTATAATGTGTACTAGCCTATCTCAAAGGTACACAAAGAAAAGGAATGGTATAAAAGGCCATGGGTATTTAAGGGTTGAAATTTTTTCAGATTTTGGGTATGTAAAGGAAAGAGGGTACAAGAAATCTACCTTAAGTTACTACACCTATGTTGAGGGGAATCTAGTTCCTTAACAAAGTAAGAAGCAAAATGCTATCACTCGGTCTAGTATTGAGGCAAAATACAAATTTATGGCAGCTTATGAGATGATGTGACATAAAACTCTTTTGAGTGAGTTTGAAGTGAAAATTCAAGAACTAATATTTATGTATTATAATAATTAGGTGGCAATATATATTGCATGGAATGAAACCTTGTATGAATACATTAGACAGATTGAAATTGATTACCACTATATCTATGATCTAGTTATAAAAGAGATAATCTTGACGTCTTATACTCCCTCTACAAAGGAGCTTGTAGATATTCTTGCTAAAGGGTTGAGTTATGGTGTCTTTAATAATCTATATAATAAGTTGAGGATAATTAATACATATCTTCCAGAGAAGTGTTGAGTTATATTGTGGATATCAAGTAAATAGATATCCATTTATAAGATACACTTACCATATACTCCATATATATGTGTCGTAATCCCTCTCTATTTATCAAATGATAATTTTCTCTTTCTCTAATCACATTGTCAAACCAAAGTTGAATTCCTTAAGTCTGGCATTGTTAAAAGTGAAGATGTGACTTTCTATTGTATATAAAAGGAACTATTAAATTAAACTCAATTGGTTTTGATTCTTTTTCTTGTTACCATTCTTATAAATTTTGTATGTTTTTGTGCATGTTTATTATGAAATAATAAGGTACACCATTTTTACAATAAATGTCTTTTAGTTGGTTTTTACATTTTCACATATTGACGATTATATTTAGGGTGTATCTATGGCTCCCATGAGCCTCACAGATACCATACATTTTGTGGGCATCAAAAATTTTAAATCAAACTATTCATGTAAACATATGAATGGTAGGATTTGTAATTGTAAATAAACTATTCAATGGTAATTACATCCTTGAGAGAGAGCCTCTTAGGTGCCATAGAATTGTCCTTATATTTATCTAAATGATTTGGCTTCATGATCCAATTTTCAATGTTCAATCTGTCCAATCTGATATCTCATCATAATAATGCAATTTACGCTATCTAAGACAAATGAAGGACCACAATGGCAGCAAGCACAATGTGCAAGAAAACACTTGTCCAGAACAGCATGGCTCTCACTTGAGAAATCAACACGAAAAGGTAGCCTGAATGAATGTTATTACTGGCTGAAATATCTCGATGATTGAGATCATGAAGACTTGTGAATCCATGAGCAGAATAATAACATGCTAAAAATTCTAGATAACAGGATTTAATTAAAGTGAAATTAAAAAAACCAAATAAACAAGCAGAAACTAAAATACAATATGCAAACAAGCAGTTGGACAAAACAGCACTACTGGTTCAGAAATTGATATGATAGAAGACATGAATGTCATTAAATGGCTTAAACTTATCCACAACTGAATTCAAGCAAAGTTTTTACAACTACACGAGCAGAATATTCCATGCTAAGAAGTCCAGCTAACAGGGTGTAATCAAATTGAACATTAGTGGTACTTTCAAGTATGATAAAAATAAGATCCTGTTTAATTGGTCATAATCTTACATGTAATGTAATCAAATCACATTACTCATTCAAATTACAATATTTGATTTCCTAGTATAAATTAATTATGAGATTACATAAAAAATACATTTTATTATTTAAACTCATGTTTAGTTAGTTGAGTGATATTCCAAAGTACTTAATTTCTTATAATCAAATTCTCAAGATTCTACTTATAAAACTCAAATATAACTTAAATGAAAAAATCCATGTAATAGAATTAGCTAATGAATCTGAATAAAGAAAAGTGCAATGACCAGTTAATAAGTTCTAAATAAAGAAAAACAAGTACCAGATTGTGCCTGCAGGAATCAGAGCTGAGTATAGACAAAACAGAAAGTGGACCACTCCTCAAACTCATAGCAAATAATGACGTTTCAACCTGCCCAACCACTCCATTCACCACCATAAAAATAATAAAGATGATGTAAAAAGAATATCGTAAGTATTAAACCTCTTCCGGGGTACCACCACCATGATCACCATTAATGGTTTGTCCATGGTCACCCATCACAATTAGATATGTATTCTCATGGAGACCACCAGGCCCAGAATGTTGTTTCAAGATCTCAACCACTTTCTGAAAATTAAGTTAAATGCATGAGTTCAAGTGGATAGATATGACTGGGAGTTGTTCAAAAAGCAGAATATGTCAGCAATCATGCCATGGTCCACAATCTGCTTCTTAGAATGTGATGTATCTAATAAAAGAAACTGTTGCAAAAAGGACCATAACAGCATCCATGAAAACCAGATAGCAACAAATTATACTGAATAATGGCAGAATGGTGTGGAGGAAATGAAAATGTTGAAAAATATACAAAAGAAATATAAAACCAAAACTGATAAAGACAAGGCATGAAATTACAAAATTTGACAATATCCAACAAATCTGCTTCAAGATGTGGTTTGCTCATGAATTTTGATGAACAGTCAATTAAAAAAAAACTGTGTAGACAAACAGTAAAAACTGTAATGATCGAATTCCAATAGTATCATTGCATGCTAGATTCTATCCCAACTCTCAAGTGATTGAAAATTTTCAAGAAATACTTCATTTCTAATTATTTGTGAGCTGCTTTACATAATATCGGAACTGACCAGCAAATCTTCTGCTTTACATAAAAACTTCTCCTTTGGACACTGCCCTCCCATTGAAAATCTTATCATTCCAGCATAACCAGATCGACCAGCAGATAGCATGGACCAACTGACATAAGTGCTGCCTAGTTCTCTTAGGTCATCCCTAAAGTGACCCCTTGGTCAACATCAAGGAAGTGCCACGAAAGCTCATAGTTTGCTACTGAACCAATGGTAGTAGAGAATCCCAGATTTTCCTGCCGAAGGTGCACAAGAAGAAGAGATGCTCATAGTCCTCTGGCCTTTCATTACAAAAACAGAAATTGGCATTTGCTTCCCCAGCCCATTTGCTTCGGAAAAATTTGGTTACCAATCGGTCTTGCACAGCAACCACATGAACAGCCGAACTTTAAGAGGAGACCTGCCATTCCATACCAAACCATAAAACTTCCATTTTCTGCCAAGAGCTTCCATCAAGAAGCTATAGCAGATCCTTACAGAGAAAGGCACAAGCTGTTCCACATCCAAATTTTGCAGCCCTGATCCTCTGTCGGAGGATCAATCTTGCCCAGATTTTTCATAAGCTATTGTAAGTTATGATACATCATAGACTTTCACAAGATCATTTGAATAATGTTCCTGACATACTAATGCTAAGTCTTTCACACCCTCCTTATCACAAGTTACACATCTGTGATCAAGCTTCCACAAATTAATGTAGGTTGGAGAATGGAAATATCATGAGTATAATCTGCTAAAGATCATAAGTGTATGAAGTGCATAATTGAAGGAGAGAAAAAATCCCAACCAAATATACAAGTCATTCAAAGCATAATACGTTGCAATAAACACTAGACAAATGACAACCAGTTAGCAGTAAGGAACTAAGTAAACTCATACGATCCATTCAGATGCACCAGCCAATGAATACCAGTAATGAATGAACAGCATATACATCCCATAATATTGAAACAAACAATTGTTATAAACTTGCAATGACCTCAACGAAGTAGTTTACTTAGTATGAATAACATCACATATTACAATTTAAAAAGTATACTATTTTAGGTAGTACTCCAAAGTTTTATTATTGAAAATCAGGAGAAGAACATCAGCAAGAAATCAAAGAAATAAAATTAAGATAATCAGGTACTATCAGGGAAATAAAATCTGACTCACCTCTAGGACACTGTTATATTGCTCCAACTTTTGTATCATGGGTGATGAATCAACTCCAAATATATGGCCTGCATGATCCTAGATAAGAGATATAAATCAAAATCAGATATTAGCTCGAAAAAAAAAACAATGACTAAATTACATTTTTATACTTTAAGATCAATCAGTCACTCCATGGTTGTGACCTCAAAGGTGTGCAGGGCCCCACACAGACACCCCATTTTTTTATAAAAAAGTGCTACAAACAGGAAAAAAATAGAAAAATATAAAAAACTGAAAACTAGAAAAAACAAAAAGAATGGTAAAAAATAAAAACACAACAAACAATCACAACCATTGTTGAAAAGTACGTAACTGATTTATTAAGATGACACCATCAATAATATATTTAAGTAAAGCATGAAGGTCTGGACCATACGGGAACCAATTTCAGGAACCAGCATCAGATGCAGTTTATCATAAATTTATAACAAAATCAATATGACATACAACAGACTCGATGGAATGAAAATAAACCAAAGATTCAGATCTCCTAAGCTTGGAACAGCAAAAATCCCCAGCAAAAGATCACATGATTTTCAGGGTTACAAAGAAACCTAAGCATGACTGCTAAAAAAGAAAAAAAAAAAGCATAGACATGGTGGACATTAAACCACAGCAACTTCAAACTGGGGTGGATATAAGCATCAGAGCAAGGAACTAAATGGCAATATGACATGTCAAAAACTAATAGTGATAAATTACAATATGATCTAATCAAAACTAGCCTTTATTTCAGCAATGTATGAGCAAATAGCAAATGAATATACTTTTTCACATTTTTCTGTTGGGATGGGTGATGGCTAACCATTGCAAAAGCAAAAAAAAAACAACGGAATGATTTTCATACTTAATTATATAAAAAACATAATGATGGTTATTTGATGTAGGTATGCTGGTGCAGTTCATTTCCATTATCACTTGAAGTTGCATATTCTATTTTTACTAGGAGAGTGGCATAAAATGAGCATACCCCAACAAATAAAATAAGTTTCAACTTACAACACCAAGAAAATGTGCAATAAGAACATCCCAATCATCTTTATACAAGGACGGAAACAAGTGTTCAATGCATCCATCATCAACCTGGAGAAAAAAGCTGTAATTACCAAATACAAGCCAGAGATAATTGCTATTAATCTTCTTTTACAGTTGCAGTGGATAAACAAAATTCAACTGAATGATGCAGGCGGAAGTTCTCAACCACCATACAGTATCAAGATCTTTCACATTAAAGGAAGGATAAGGAAAAGACTTCACAAATTGGTCTGGGAATAGCTGTAACCAAGTATCATCACCCATCATCAGCACTCGCTTTCCATTTTTAGACAACTGTGAATTGCAAGAGAATAAGTCTTTTTTGATAGGAATCCAATATTGGCAGCTAGCATAAATATTAAACAGGAATGGTACTAGTAATCAAAAAATGATATGTTAGAAACGTATATTTCTTATAATCATGTCAATTGAGCCATTATTTTCAATAAGGATAAGATTGAATCTTACCAAATAAGACCAATCAGAGAAAGAAATGGTTTGAGCAAAAAGCTCAGAAAAGAGAGAAAATTAAAAACAAGAAAAAAATTACGAAGTTCAAGTCAATCCCCAACAAAAACACAAAACCAGGTCCCATTTGTCAGACAGAACCACTGCCCTCTCCCAGATTGTGTAAATGTCTCCTTTGCCATTCCTGAAGATAAGGGCATTGGAAGAAAGCCAGATGCTCCAGCAAATGGAGTGCACAGTTAACTGAAACTTGTGCTTGGTCTCTTCTAACTTTACTGTTAGAGTTTGCACATAATCGGGTATTTGGATCCTCTTGTATATGGATCCATATATGAATGTATTTGTATCTACACTTTGTGCTAATGAAACCCTAATCCATGATTTTTCCCCTAATTTCAACTTTTCCTTTCAATAAGCTGCTCACAACAGAAAGGGATCTGATCTGGAGTTAAGTTAAAGGCTCCCTTGAACTGTTTTTGGAAGAAAAACCCTCCATAACTGCTAGCTTTCACCACAAGAAAAGAAAAGATGGCCCACTTCCACTTGAAATAATTCACACAGAGGAATGTTAAGATCATTTAGATTGGCCCATTTGCTCCTGTAGCACATGGTCACTAGCTGCCCAAGCATCACTAACCACATGAAGATTCAAATCTTTAAGAGGGATCTAGCTTTCCACACCAATTTATAAGTGAACCATATTGAATTCAGCCCATTTGTCAATTGCAAATAGCAGCTCTTCACCAAAAAAGCTTTACAAACATTCAGCACCAGATTAAAATAAAACTTAATGATTCAACCATTGAATTTTGTATTTCTATTAAATCAGGTGACTGAACCACAGAAGTCTAGTTGCATCAAAAAAGCTAAGTATTACAAGCAAAGGGGACTCAGTTAAAACTCATCAGATGATCAACCACTAAGTTCTAACAAAAAGTTCTTTCTGAGGAAACAACAGCCACTGAGTTATAAACCATTATTTACAACTGCAAATACCACAAAATGCTCTGTTTCACAGTTTAATACATTTTCCATGGTATTAATAATATTGATTCTATTTTGTTTTATTTCAGCCTCTTCAAGAAGTTCAACATCAACTTCAAAATTACCTATATCACCTTCCATGGAAGCATCTATAATTTGATCAATTCCCTCAAATCTTGCATTATCTTCTACACTATATTAATTAGTGTTGTGCAACATAGTTCATCTCTCGTGGAAAGTAAACTTACGTTGGCAATAAAAGTGATCCTAGCTCAATGATCCATCCACTTCAAAAGTGAATGAAGGTTGGTACCAAGTGAAGCACTCAAAGTATGGTATGGAGCCCTATTACAAAGAATATTTAACTTTATTCAATATCTTTAAAACTGAAATAATATGCAAATGAATGATGAAACTTATATAAATATATTTTACAATTTCCATTGACCATTAAAAAATTACAACACTTTGATTGATGCACTTGTGTCAAAATTCATTTTCAATCCAATAAAATTAGGAGCCAACATTCAATTATTAATATTGTTGAATTCAATTAAGCCAATATCTGAATCCAACATATGTGTCTATATCATCATACTGTTTGTTCCCTCCCCTCACAGTTGTATGATATATGTCGAGCTTTTGTGCACACAACTCCAATTTTGGGATTTTATCACCCAAACTCAATATAACTTCAATGATAGAATCATCTTTGATATCAATACAGTTTCATGAACAAAGAAAGGTCATTTACATGATATCTTAATATCAGAATAGTTATAATAATGCCCAATTAGTTCAAATTTCTTCTCCCTCAAATCATTTAGTTTACATCTATGTATTAGGTCTGTTACATGTAATTTACCCTCATTACAATATGAAACTTTTCCATTCATTATGAAATCTCCATTCTAGTGAACTAATATTCAACACAATTTTCGAAATACACAAATAATCCACTACAACAATGAAAATCCTTTTCACCAAGGTATTTGATGCCTCTGATCATCATACAATCATTGGTAAGCAAGTAAGACCACTTCATAGACCAATGCTAGGTTGAATTTCATCTATAAACCAGGGCAAACAGACAGTTCAACTGACCATCCTACATTAGCAACACATTACAAAGGCATACTCATCCTTCATGAGTCAAGACAACTCTGAATGAAGAGTGGAAAACTAAAACATAAGGAGGCAAAAATATATTATTTTATTGAATTCCTTGAGCTTTTCGTATTTCCATAAATGGTCAGTAAGCCACTACTTTGGGGTGATGGACAATGGTTGATGCTTTGTTTAACACAATACCTGGTACATCAAATTGTCTTCAATGATAGCCAGTGCTCCAAAGCTGTTCCCAACATCGATAAATGTCGGAAGTCCACCTGTAGTCAAACCCTGAGTGAAAAAGAAAAAGGAAAACATTATTAAAGTCCTCAAATGCTGCATGCTAGAACAACAAAATGAAGGTATGGCATTAGTTCAGTTCTTGACAGCATAAGTTACAAACAGCAATGCAACAGCATGACTAGGATGTAAGGATGCAAACAAATGGATATGGTATAAATACATATGTTTCCATATCCATATCTATTTCCAAAATTTGAATATAGACACAGATAACTAACTTAAAATCCATATCTTTAAAAGGAAAATATGAATACAGTATGGATATTAGATGAAATGGATACAAATTTATATCATATATAAATACAAATGAGATATTAGAAGAAACGAGTATGGATTTATGTTGGGTACAAATATAAATAAAATATTAAAATACACAAATAACGTGAATTAAAACACATAGAATACAATATTAAAATATTTTGGAATGGTAATATAGCAATCATGATTTCGAAATTTTAGTTGCAATTTACTTTGGATAAGATAAACTATGTAGATATGTTAAGATATACAAAATTTTTGACATACCGGAATAATTATGATTTCCATTAGTTCTTCGTAAAATTTTAAAAGTCAATTCCTATTGTATCCAACTATGATAGCATAATATTGAATTTTAGATTTTGCATGGCATTATCTAATTCAAATATATAATATTTATGTAGTGTTAAGTTAGTATTATTTATCCGTGCAATCAAAGGTTTAAGCTTATAATTTATAAATGTAAGTTATCACGTATTTATAAGAAACAAATATTAATTTATATTATATTAAAATTAATATTAACCAAATTTATTTAAATTTATAAGTTGCATGACCTAAGATTATATTAGAACTAACATTTATATATAATTAACTAATAGAGTCATATGACCTAATGCTTAAGGTATTATTTATAAATCTAATATATGTGTGTATATATGAATATCCATATCCGTATCCACGAAAATTTATAAAATTTATCTGTATCCATATCCGTTGAAATTTTAAAAATAATATCCATATTCGTATCTACCAAAACATGGATATGGATGTTCGTACCTGCCCAAAAAACGGATATCTATGGACAATCCGAATCTATTTGCATCCATACTAGGATGCCAAACATGGAGCTCCGTCACTTTTAAGCACTTACATTGAAATTTGGAGAATGCTTCTTAGTACCAGAGGGGCAAAAGAGAAGAATCCAATAAAACAAACTAATATGATAACAGAAACAACAATCCGAGCTACTGTGTAGAATCAGTCATATGAATCTTTTTTTTTTCAATGTATTTCTATCTATAGAAATAAAACAAATAAATGTTAGAAGAAAAAGAAAAAGATAGAACCTATAAAGTCGTTCACCTTAAGACGCTGCAAGCTCGTAGTCGGGGGATCGGCAAAGGCCTTGAATATCCTTGCGGACGTAGAATGTTTCGCAGCGAGCCTCTGTAGAACCGTCAACTTATCCATCCACGGCTTCTTCTCTATCGAATAAGATGTACATCAGAATCCAGTAAATCGAGAACAAACCATCGGCAAAAACTCACCGTCGAAGAAAGCACTGGGGGCGACGAAATCGAACCTGCAGAAGCGAAGAAGCGTTAATAATGGAAATGCGGGACAGTGTGGAGGGAGTTCTGAGACGGAGGGATGGGAGAGACCTGAGGGCATCGACGACGATGATGACGACGCGGTCGACGGCAGGCTTGGTCCAGCACTGGGCGGAGGAATTGGTATGTAAGCAGGAAGGGGGAGGAGGGCCGGATGCGGTGTGATGGCGGGGATCGGAGCATTGGCTGTAGGCGGAGAGCTCGGTGCGGGTGAGGAGGAAGCCACGGGTGAAGAGGAAGATGGCGAGGGCGTGGAGGAGGAGGAGGAGCAGAAATGGCCGCACGTAGTTCCATTTCTCGCTCCACTCCATCAAAACCAGAAGGTCTTCGTGCTCTCGTGTTCTGCTGAACCTTAACTTAGTTTGAGTCTATAGGTCTATTCTACTCTATATATAGCACCTAAACTTAGTTTTTTTTTAATATTTATAACTTTTTATCGACGAGGGAACCTTACTTGTAATTTTTGGTAAAGTTATAATCTTTAAGTGAACATAAAATTGCTATTAACATTAAAAAAATGTATAACATTTTTTATTTTTTCTCGTAAAAATGTTGAATATTTTCTATGCTTTTTTAAAAATTTGATCATTGCAACAATTAACATTTCCACAAGAAATAAGTTTTTTCTTCTTCTTTTTACAACGAAGATGATTTTCTGCATTTATCATGATTTAAATTTAAAAAAGTAAGTGAACATTGAAATCGACCTTAAAATCAAGCTATCACACAATTATTAGGATAAAATCATGACATAAGATCGAATTCAATGAACGACAATACCACGTGACTATATATGTTACAACATAGAAAAAATTCAGGAGATTTGTCGTGTTTCTTCTTCGATCTGCCGAGGCGGGTAAACACCGAAAGGCAGGCATAGTCGATGATAGAGAGGACTATTTGAGTTGATATTTACATGAAATAAGTTACAGGCAGTTGCTTGACGTCAACCATGAAAATGAAACCGACCATAAAATCCTCCCTCAACGGCTATCTTGATTACGGTAAAAAAGAGCAGCAACAACTCCCTTGCTTTTATTTCTTGCTTCTAAATCCGTTACTTCGGTTCTTGGGTGCCTGCTTCTTCAACGATAGAAACCGATAAAAATAAACAAACGGAAAGCATTCATAAAGCGACCTAACCAAGAAAGAATTGTTCCGGTAGAAGTTGCTAACGCTGTAGCGAAGAAAGATGTTCCTCCCGTTCAAATTTGATACAAATAAAAACTCCGTACAGATTAAATATTTATTCAAAATACATGAAGCAGCTTTGCTTCTCTGTTCATAATAATTCCATCCACGCTATAATATAAGCAACTTCGGTTCTCGGATGAAAGAGAATTAAACGGAGGAAAGAGACGAGAAATGAGAAGAACCGGCTTCCAGATTACGACACCAAACCGAGAAGATCTTTTATCACGCCAAGTATATATATAATCAGGGAAATGACGATCACTCTACGGGTAGCTCTCCGCAATTCACAATTCTGCAAGGAACCCTTGGGACGTCGGACCTGCTGGTTTCCTGAGATTCAAGCTTTCGTATGGCATCCATTCCCTCCAAGACATGCCCGAACACCACATGACGTTTATCCAACCATGGTGTCTAAAACAACAGTTAAAACATCAGATACGGTTAGTTTCTAAACCTCCAGGCATTAGTTAATAGTTATATTGTAATTGAATCAGCTTCTTGTTACGTGGTGCTCATACTACAAACGAGAGAAAATTCAGCTTTAGCAGAACACAAACCATAGACTGCAACTAAGGCTTATCAAGCGATTTGCACCAAATGATGGTCGTGTCATGATATTGACCGTTGATTCGCATCAGTTTGTCAACGTAGACTATAAATCAGTTTGTTGCACATATAATACAAGCATCACAAGTTCTTTCTTGTTTGAACAATAACGTCATTAATATATTTCAACATTAGCAAGCAGGGGAAATCACCTTTGCTGTGCATATAAAAAACTGGCTTCCATTGGTATTGGGGCCAGCATTAGCCATACTCAGCACTCCAGGACCAATATGTTTTACTGAGAAGAGCACCAAAGATTCATATCAAATAAAGTTACAAGTTTGTAACGCTACCAACTGATTACTAAAGCATGAGCAATAAAGTCATATGGTGAAAATCTAATGAATGCGCCCAAGAAAAACCAAATCATTCATAACTCAAACATAGAAGTGCCTTGCTTCTAGTAAGCAAAAATTTTTAATGTCACCAAACTGTCCAACAAGTCTAACACCACATCAAATCAAATAGGGTAGGTGGGTAAAGCCACTTGAAAAAATCAGTTTCGAACACCAAAAAATGGTAGGGTAGGTGAAGGAGAGGATAAAAGGTACATGGAGAAGACCAAAAAATGTCATGATAAATGTTTGCAAATTACCAAAATGATTTCTATACAAACACTACTAGACAATATTCGTTATCAAACATTGCAGCAAAATTGTCTAGAAACATATGCAAAATATTGAAAGAGCTACATGTAAATCTTAAAATTATTAGAAATCACACGTCCACTCTGACGTCTTTCTTGTGATTCTTTGTTCTGTTGTTCATCTGTCAGTGAGTGGATTAAAAAAATGAAAGCTAATAAACAAACCAATAGCCGTAAATGTCGCAATGGGCAATGTCAATAATAAAAAAATCAGAAAAGAAAGAAAGGAGGTAGAAGCAGGATGATTTGTTTGAACATCTTTCGAATAAATATTTTGATTGTATTGAAGTCAAACAAACATCAACAGATGAAAATAATCAAAGGAAAGAGTAACTTTCCACTGATTTTCCCTCCTCGTAAAACTGGCCAATTAAAAAGAGTTAATCAGTCACACTCTTATCATATTATTTATCCATGCCATAACTTCCAAGCATTAGATGAAAACCGTAAAAACTAGGACCGTCAGTTTCTGACATGTAACATTGAACCATAAAGGTATAACCATTCGTCCCAATCCAGTGCACAAGAAACACCTATTACTTCATATCTCACACTAATGTCAACAACACAGGCATGTAACACAGATATGCCAATGATTCAAGGCACTGGTAAACATTATTTGAGGAAATGAATGGACGAATCAAATCCTATCCTATGTAACCAAAAACCAGACATAAAATAATGGATTGAAAGACAATCCATTGAAAAATATGATATATCATAACTAAATGAACATGTTTGGCCAAATAAAATCGATTGTAATAAATTGAATATCCAATGGCACGATGTAAAATAAACTCAACATCGGGTAGCCTATCCAGCAACTACAATAGGAAGTTTTTTGATGATCTTTCAGACATTGTTTGGATTCTGCTGTCCATGTTGTATTTTTTTCTCAATAAGGATTTCTCTTTACTTATTACATAATATGAAAAGTTATTCTATAAAAAATTGTCTCATCATGATATGAAATTTTTTTCTTAATAAGGACTTCTCTTTACACATTACACAATATGAAAAGTTATTTCATCAAGTTGTCTCATCATGTGCTTCGTGAATTCCCACATGACTACATGGATATTTGTAATATTGATACAGTATGCTTAACTTTTAAGCCTTTGAAAAAAAATTACATGATATCTATTCTTGTTAATTTTTAAATATATGAAATAAAAACTTACATGCAAAGTTTTCATCATCAAAGCGAGAACCATAAATGCTCCTTCCACCAGTTCCCTAAAAATGCACAGAGCCCAAATAGTAGATGGTCACAAAATTGAAGCAAGAAAAGGCATTACATGCAAGGATTTTGTACTTTGTAGGAACCATTGCGCTTAATATTTATATGAAACTATTTATCCATCCATGTATAGGCCATGGATGCATTAGGATCACAAAGTTGACTAACCGGTATCAAGAAATTGAAAATATGCATCATTATTTTACAATATGAAGATGTGAATATTGAAAGAGAAAATGTAGGAGCATTATCGCTAAGAAACATGTACAAAGGCCAACTTAAGTGAAAGCCTTCAATTCTAGCTTGTAAATTGTAAATTTAGTCTATCAGTAGCTCCTAAAATATGGTGATGTAACCATGTTGTTTTCATAAGGAAAAAGATAAAGAGGGAAAGGAAAGGTGAAGATGAAGGTGAAGTTCATTGTTGTATTCGGAAAATCAAGCATGCATGAGATAGGAAGCAGTGAGGTGATTTAAGCTTGTAGCGTCCAAACCACAAGTTAGCCAAAACAGCAAGGCAATCATGAATAACAGTAGGGAGGTCAGCAGCACGTCCATGATACAGAAAAGTTCCAACGTGCATGTATTGAATAACATTTCTAGTTGGTAAAGTATAAGCAAATAGATATTTGAACTTACATTTCCAGCTTCAAAATCCCCACCCTGGATCATAAAATCTTTGATAATGCGGTGGAAAGAGGAGCCCTTGTAGCCATATCCTTTCTCTCCTGGACATATAGAAAAACAAAATCTATTAATGAAAAAGCCATACATTCCGTGTAAACAAAAATATATGTTGAACTCACCAGTGCATAAGGCGATGAAGTTATCAACGGTGACAGGGACTACATCACCAAAGAGACCCAGCACAATCCTACCAGCGGGTTCACCTCCAATCTCTATGTCAAAGAAGCACCTGTTCGTCACGTCCGCCTGCAACCCCACTCCCTGAAACACAGAACGAGCAACTCATCAAACGCGTGATCAGCAATGCATCATCTTCCACCACTTAAAAGGAAATAATTTCCGGGAAGAACGGAAACAGCGGTGAAGAAGAATCTACCTCGGAAGCAGAAGCGGAGCACGCCACCACCCCTGCCCGTGGGGAAGAGAGATGATTAGGAAGGCCCTGGAAGCAGAGGCGGAAGCTGGAGTAACGGAGGCTGGGGTAGAACCGGCGGACCGAGGAGGCAGGAAACAGAAGCGAAGACGTTTGGTCGTGTGATCTGGTGGAAGTCCGAGAACAAGATGTGTCCAGAGGAAAACCCTAAGGGGACAAGAAGGAAAAAGCTGCTCGACAAGCCAGCGCGATAGAGGGGAAGGAAGTAAACGAGCACTAGCAGCCCTTGGAAGGTGCCACAGGGGAAGAGCAAGAGTAAAGGAGGAGGAGGAGGAGGAGGAGATGATACCTGGAGGATGGACGAGGAGAACGCAGCCGCCATGGAAGCGGAAGAGCGGAGTGATCCGGAGTGGTCGAGGAGCGAAAACGGGAGGAGGCCTTCGGGCTTCGTAGTTGGGGTGCACTTGTTTCTCTCTCCTACTAGTTTATATGGATCACTGAAAGTCAAAAATTGTCAAAAAAAAGATTTAATAGTTTTTTATTATTAGATATAGACATCAATATTTTTTATTCTGTAAAAATAAAAAATGAACGAGTAGATGAAAGTAGAGGGGAAGATGCCTTTTTAATATGAATCATGCAATTTTCTTTTTGCGGTGATGATGTACATGTTTTATCCGATGAAAATATTTTCTTTACTATTTATTCCAAATTATAGCAATTAATTTGGTCTCGTCTACATTGGAAAAATAATTTTACCATCGTTGCGATAATTAACTCAATCCATGATCACTAAAATTGTTAAACCAATTTTTTAATAAAAAAAGTTTACGTATAAAAAAATCACAATAAAATGATTTTAAAGTCTTATTAAAACCCTTTTATTTATTTGATTTTACCTTAAAGCCCTTGGAATTACTCATGTCTGTGCGTCATCGTCAGCACCACTGCGAGAGAACTTCTCAGCACCCTAAACCCTAACCTCTTCTTCGCCGAAACAAATGGGTCGAAAGAAGAAGTTCATCAACAAGAGGAACTCGGCCGTCTTCAAGCTCCTCTGCCGTGACACCTCAAACGGGCCTGCTTCCTCCGGCCAGGTCTTCGTCCGCGTCGACAACAACCCCTATTCCAACCCCAACTTCCTCGACGACGATGACGTGGTTGAAACCGAAGACATCCACAACGCCGAGAAAGTCATCGACCCGTCCATCTTCGCCGATGCCGACGAAGATGACAACAGCGACAGGCGCGACAACAACTGTGGTGCCAGCGTCAGCACCCGTTCCTACGGTGGCGGCAGAGCGCTTCCCGATCAATTGAGGAAGGAGATTCTTCAGCTTGGGTTGCCGGACGACGGCTACAACTACCTCATCCATCTGCGCGAGATGAAAAGTTCGGGTGGGGCTGTCTACCACCAGAACCACAATGCGAGAATGGATCTCGTGCCTCTGGACGTCAAGGCGTATGACGCCTCTAAGGTTAAAATTAGTGATGATAGGTTGGACAAGGTGGACGAGGGTTCCATAATGACAGCTGTTTCCGAGAAGACCGTCCCTGTCAGGGTGAATAAGGCCATCGACGAGGAGGTTGCAAAGCTGCTGGATGATGGGGAGTGGTCCATTTTTGGGTCGGATGTCGAGGATCTTGAGGAGGATTTCATCGCAAAGGCTAATCTGCATGACGGAGATGAAGAGAAAAAGGAGGATATTCTAGTTAAGGCTGATGCTTGTGATGAAGCTGACGTTGTTGACAAAAGGGTGGGTGTGGCTGGCTGGTTGGAAAGCTGCGTGGATGCCTCTGGAGGTAACCAGCTGGATGGCACTGATGATTTTGGAGAACAGAAAGAGAGAACTCGGCGTCTTCTGGATGCACAGTTTGATCTGGTGAGTTCATCTGATAATTTATCGATCATTATTCGATTGATCTATCATGCTCTCCTTTGATGATTGTGCTGCAGAGTGGTAAGGTTGAAAACAAGTTGAATCACGAAAATACATGCTTTCGTTTTTGTCTGATTGCTTACAAATGCACAACACATTCACAGTACGTAATTGATCATGTCTTTCATTTTATTAGAAAAGAGTCGCCCAGTAATATGTTCATTTTTGTTTATTTATCTCCAAAAGTAGGACTCATTTTCGTGTATATGTAGTCTTGCACTTTGCATGATCCCGAGAACTATAATCAGTAATCACATATTATTGTGTTTGGGAATTCATTTGTGGAGATGAGTTACGGAGATTCATCAATAGAAATGGCGGAAATTGTGGGCTTGGATGCAAAGCCTTATAAGCATGTGAAGATGATGGTGTGTTGTTTATGATAGAATAAATAGCTTGGCCTACTTGTTCATGAAGTTCAATATTTTAAAACATGAATGACAGATATTCCACAAATCGATGATTAAAACATTTTAGAAAATGGACGATTAAATGGGAAAAAGCCTCCATCCTGTCCTAACTGATAGTCCTGATTTGATTCTTATTTCATGCTTCAATGCTTTTATTGCAGTTTTATGCCATGAGATACTCCTTTCTGATGAGTTCTACATTTTTTATGAAATGATTTCTAAAATTTATTCATGAACTAGTGCTCTCTCTTCAACCTGTCTTTTCTCTAATGTTTGAAAAAAAATTAGAATGATTCTTATAGTAATTGATACGTATCACCCAGATGATGGTCATCACACAATGACTTTTCTATAATATCTTATAGGATTCATATTTCCTCCTTTATGCTTAATGCTTTTGCCAAGTTCTCTTATCCATTTAATGAATAATGACGTACATATCTCATAATCTATAAAATTATTCATTCATACATTTATGCCAGGAACACTTACAAAAATGGTATTGCTATTCCTAAGTGTAGAATCAGTGATAATTTACAAAATGATAAAATTTAGCTTTTGTCCCTTTTTGCACCATCCATTCCCTCACATGCAATCAGCTTTTTTCCTTAAAATTTAGTGGTTCATGTGTTTCTGCTGTTTCATCTCTCACAATCTCCTCCTTTTGTATTTTAGCTTGCACTTCAGGAGTATGGCAGTGACAGTGATGGCAATGATGTTCATTATGAAAAGAATGAAGCCACCACTCTTGCCATTAAGCTTAACAATGCACTTAAAGAATATCACGTGGATGAAATGGAACTTGAGGACAAGTACAAAGTTCCTGGGGATTTGAAACTTAAGGATCCAGAATCTGGCAAAAGTACCCTAGCAAGTTCATCTGTTGAGATAATACGTAAATGTGCAGAGTATGCTGAAATGTATGGCCAAGAGAATGAAGATAACGCTGAAGTGGTTTTTGAGGAAAGTAGTGATGAGTCTGAGATTTGGGACTGTGAGAGTATAGTTAGCACATATTCAAATCTTGATAATCACCCTGGCAAAATACAAGCTCCAGAGAAACCACGAAAAGATCTCCCTCAACTTTTGCCTGGTGCTTTGGGTGAAAAAAACAATATTATTACCCTCAAGGGAAAGGAGAAACTTCCTGTAGACTTCTTGTCTAACAGCAAAAGAAAATCTAGTGATAAGGCTAAAAGGGTGCCGGGTTCTGGTCCTGAGCAGCTACAGAGGAAGAGACCACAGAAGGAATCGAAGGAGGCCAAGAAAGATAGAAAGGCAAGTTTTAATTGGTTTTCAGTTATGTGCTTTCATTTTCTTCTTTTTTCCCTTTTTAGTTGTTTAAAAGTTTCTAGTTTCTGTTGTTTAAACTTTGTGTAGATTTTTTTGCTACAGGACACTTTTGAATTTTCCAGTAGATCATTCATTTTTTTCTATTTAATTTTTTTTCTGGTATATCATTATTTCTGTTTGCTTATGTTGTGGAACAATCTGTGACTTGCATTATTTCTGTTATTTTTCCCTATTTAATTTTATATGATTCCTCTCTAAATAGAGAAAATTTCAGATCCTTCACTGGTTTCCTTTGATCCGATGCATTGCTCATGATGATTTTCTTGAGGCATCAAATATGCACATAAAACAACATATTTATCAAGTATCTACCATATATTTTTTGTGATTTGTTGATTTACTTCTCACCACTATAATTCAATACGTTGGTATACTTGAAATTATGTTAATACATTACATGTTTTTCCATACTACACAGTAATCACTGTGAGGGCAAGCCTTAGTGCAATGGTAAGGTTGTCTCATTATAATTTGAAGGTCATGAGTTCCAATTCTAGGAGACAATTTCTTCAGTTATGAGGCAAGGTTCCTTACAATCACACCTTCCTTCGATCTCACATTGGTGGGAGTCTCGAGCATTGATTTTACCTTTTTTTACAGTAAGAAATCACCATCTACCTCGATCGTTTATGAACCACTCTTGTATATGTTTCCAAAGTTGTGGTATCCTTCTTGACTTGAGATATATTTAATTCTTTACTCATGCGTCTTAATATGCTTTAGGAATAAATCTTCTTCTTTTTTATTTACTTTGAAAATCTGTGGCTAAAAAATTTTCAGATCAATTTGCCATTTGTTTTCTTCAAAGATGATTTTTCTTTTATCCACGTCTCTATGTGAATATAGTGTTGTAGTAACATAATTTAAAACCGTAACATGTGTTGTTCTATCGTATTCTATGATTCTCTTTGTTATTACTTATAATACTTGAACATCATGGCTGTGCTCCGATGTGTAGGCCGCTGTGAAAGAAGAAAAAAGAGAAGCACGTCGTGCAAAAAAAGATTTAAAAGGCCTATATAGATCAGAAGCCAACCGAGCACAGAAGGTTGCTGCCTTCTCAGGACCATCCTCCATCCATCTTATGTAACTCTGCAGGTTAGCCAAAAAACTATATTTTTGCTCTTTATGCCATAGGCATTTAAAGTTCTAAACTGGATTCCCTTTTTACCTTTTCTGGCACTGGATGTTTACCGTCTTCCAATTCATTAGCCTTCTCCCTTGATAGGCATACACTCTTTATTTATTGCTATGTTAGATGTGATAAGCAACTGGCATTATAATACACCACACAACAGGTCGCCATGTATGGTTTGAGTTTTTGAGATTAGAACCCATGCTTCATTTTATATACAGGATTGCAGGATAAGTTGTTATGATCCTCCGGGATGGCTTAGGCTGTAATAGATGCAGCACCCTCAGGCTTCTTAATAGAGAGACTCGAGCCTTTAGGTTCTATTTGGCTGTTGGTAATCTTAATATAATGTAATCAAATTATATTACAAAATTAAGTTACAATGTTTGATGATGAAATATAAACCATTTATAAAATTCTATAAAGAATCGGTTTTACCATTTTTAACACATGTTTAGTTAATTGAGTAATGTCTCAAACAACTGAATTTGCTAAACTCAAATTTCAAAGGTTATAATTATAAAAACTTAAGGATTGTAATTTAATTTAAAAATGTAATCCAATTACATTACATTACATCTGAATTACATCAACTACAACTTGCATTTGAATATTGTAATGTAGCATAGAGATTTACGGAACGCCGAGTATTTCTACGATCCATGTATTCTTGGAAAGATTTAGATAACTTTTTCGTGGTTTCGCTTTTTAAGTACTGAAAGAATCATATAAATCATCTGTAGTTTGATTTCTTTTCACCAGTAGTTGGTATCCGTGTCTCAGTGTTGACAGTGCCGCACGAGACTCCGTAATCATTGAAGCCTAAACAATAAGATCAAGTTGTTGCTGGCGTCACATGATTAAGCTTGAGACCGTTGCCTTTAGTTTAGGATGTCATTAGCATCGAACAGTTTTGCCAAGAGTTCTACCGGGTCTGATTGCCGAACAATTAATTTATATACAAGTTTCAAGAAAAATTATGGTCCGTTACCTTCTTTTGTCGACTAGACCATTAGCTTCTTACCTGGTCTGATTGTTGAAAAGGATTATATACATGTTAGTCACTTTACGTCATTGGTAATTTTTGTAACTTGGGTTTATAAAATGTTGGTATCAAGAGTGCTACTTTGGTGCAACTGACCTTTTTTTTTCCAATGGTAGACAAGTGTATTTGTATGTTTCAAGGATAAGCAATAATTATAAATTTTCCCAAGGACAAGTGAAAATCCATTTTTTATTGTGGATCCACCAAATTGTATTTAAACTAATACAATTTTGCGAAATGGTTAAACTAATGATGGTGGCGTGAAAGCTAGCGTCATCTTTCTACCATAATTAGATAAACATATGAATCCTCAGAATCTTTGATGCGATTTCTTTTCAGCTACAATGTCAGCCAAATTTAACACCATATATCCTATCCATCGGGGTTGACGATGGATGTTCGGGTTGGCTGTAATTACAATACACTAGGCAGAGAAGCCTTCATCTGCACAAAATTGAAAACTATATTTTATTAAATTCGGTTCACTAAATGTTTCTTGAATTTTTTTTTTTTTTCAAAGTTAAATTTTGTTCACCATCATCTTTCGTGCGTCACCTGACATGCAACATTTTTGAAACATGATACAAAGGGGCCGTTAAAATGGCTCAAGCACAGAGGAAAACAATACTGCCATCATAATTGGTGTCAAAAAAGAAGAAGTAAATCAACTGAGTTGCATGTTAGATGTTCAAATGAATAACGTAGGACCATCGACTGGAGGGGAAATAAGCAAATTAGAGGATACACTTCTTAAAAGCATCTTGTGTTGTGGGATTACAAGTGACCGTTCAACAAACAAACGGTAGGCACCACCAAATAAGTTCCCAATCCGTCTACGCGGCACAACCTTCAATTGCGAAGTGGCGTACCGTATTTCTCAAATAAAAAAGAGCAAATGGATGGCAGAATAAGGAGCCTTTAACTTCAAAATTCAAAGAAGAGAACGACAAGCACTTCAACCACTACCCCAGTCTCTCTCTCCCTCATTTTTTCACTCATAAGAATCAATACGGTCTTTGTAGAGTTCTCGTTCTGAATGGAATTTAATGGCGTCTACAGAGTTCTCCCAGTAGCCAATACAGTATCTTCTTGGTATGAAATACTTACCAATATATGAAGGGCATGATAAAGAGTTCCCAAGAATCCACGTACCTTACTGCTACTGCTACTGCTACTGCTACTGGGAAAATCAAAAGATCACTGCAAAGTTTAAACCATGAAAATCCCAAAGAATATCAAGAAGCTGTCAATTTTGGTGGAGGAGATGATGATAGACAAAAGTAGAGATGTCAATTAGGTCGGATCATTGCTAGTCAGCTTGACCTAATCTAATTTTTTAAATTGGATCAAGTTAGACTACAATAGATTAGAAAATTAGTGGCTAGCCTAGAAGTCAATTCAGATTGGCTCGTGGGCCGATTCAGGTTAAGCTTAGGTTGGCCTACGAGTCAATTTTGGCCAGACTCTGTAAGTTGGTAAGTCTGTATATGTTAAACAAATGTTAAAATAATGTTTATTTTTCAACGTTCGTAAAAAATAAAATATTGAAATTAACAAAAAATAAAATATGATACTTCTCTTATATACATTAAGTGTTTGTTTAGATCTAAGACTAAAGTAAAAGTTGTTAAAAAATTAATAAATATAATACAAACTTGTATAAACATAGAACTTGATGTACTAATTAAAAATGTAGAATAAAGTTTAAATAATATGTTTTATATGTATGTTACAAAATATGAAACACACCAAACACAAAATATGTCCTACTTTTCACAGTTATCATCAATAATTGATTATAATATATTTAATGATGAATATAGTGATTTATTATAACAAATAGTAAAGAATTAAATAATTTTAATCATAACTATTTAATAAGAGATAATCTTGATTTTCTAGATTTTGATGTAATAAATTGAAGAAAAACACAAAAATGCATATTTCTTATTTTATCATTAATGATAAGATATTTACTAACAATTCTAACTTCTTTTGTAGCATATGAATAGACATTTAGTATTAGTATTAATATATTAGATAATAAAAGAACAATATTAAAAGATGATATTTTAGAAACATTAATATACGTTAAAAATTAGGAATTTACTTATATTCGTGGATAGCAATAGAAAGATGATTTTATTAATAAATTTGTAAATTTAAATATAATTATGTACATTAAATATAAAAATATTTGATATAATTACAAAAATAATGTAATTTTAATTTAAATTTAAAAATAAAATAATTATTTTAACTTTATGACTTATTTAAATGTGTTAATGGATGATGAATTATGAATGGTACATTGATAATGTCTTAATATTGATGTTAATGTGATGAATAATGACAACTTATGTTTGATGTTTGTGTATTTATAAATAAAATAATATATTTAAATGATGAATTGATTATCAAAAATATTGTAATTTTTTATTTTAATTTAAAATCAAAAAATAAAAATCAAAAATCAAAAACTTTGATTGAACTAAAGTTAAGATACAATCAAATTTAAGGAAAAAATAAAGAAAATAAAAAATTTCAATTGAATTGAAGCTTATCTTCGATCAAATTGAAAGAAAAAATAATAAATTTAAAAAGTTTAGATTAAATTGAAGTTGATCTTCGATCAGATTTAAAAAAAAAATTTAAAAACCTTCAATCAAACCAAAGTTTATCATTGAAAAAAAAAATTAAAAAATTAAAATATATTGATCAAATCAAAGAAAAAAATAAAAAACTTCGATTAAATTGAAGAAAAATAATAATAATAAAATATTTAAAAAAATAAAAAACTTCAATTATATAAAAGTTGAGCTTCAATAAAATAATAAAATAAAAATTTTAATTAGACCGAAATAAAGATACAATCATATTATTAAAAAACTAAAAAAAATTTAATCAAAATTTGACCTTCGATTAAATCAAAGAAAAAAAAATAAAAAATTATAAAAGCGAGTTTAAATTATAGGCCGAGCTAGATTATATCGAAAAAATTTCAAATCAACTACCTTAAAAAAATTTTAGATTAAACCAAGCTATCTCAAAAAAATTAAAAAAAATTTCAACCCGACCAATCACGTAACCCAAATAGGTTGACAAGCCCATTGACACCTCTAGACAAAAGAGACGCCCATCAAAATTTCAAACCACAAAAAACCCATCCAAGTGCCCTACTTTTGATGACTTGGTCGGTTGACTCCAATCAGCTAACGCAGGTTTTTTAATCAATTTTCACCCCAAAACCAAGTTTTATTAAACAACGAGTTGCTGCTTGGATCATAATTTCTATCATATTATCATCTATTTTTTGGAGTGTTTGCATCACATTCCTTAATTCCACATTAATCGTTACATTGCTCTGTTAAGAAAAAATATCAGTTGAATCCCAATAATTCATAATAAAAACGAAACTTCAAGAACATCGATGTTAAATTAAAATTATTGTCTGCTGAACATGATAGACGCAAACCATTGGGATGGAATACACAGCTTGAAGATTCTTCTGTAAATGTTTGCTATCTGCGCATGACCCGATTGCGCTCCCGTTTGCGGAAACGCTCTAGCATGAATTCATCAGTGGCGGCTTGCCTACGTCCAGGTGCATCTATGTTGGAGCCATTTGTGGATTTGGTTCCGAGCCCATCTTCTTTTGCACCTCGAACCTTGTATAGCTCTGGATGATCTGCTTTTGTTAAAGACAAACAGCTGTCAATATAAAATAAAATATATGTACCATAAAAGGATACAAATGAAACTTGCAACAAAAATATGGAAGGGGGAATAGTAATTTAGGCGGCATGAATTTTTTCACATTGTGAACCAACAGCAGTGACCATATTTTGCATACCGAGCATCCTAAACCATGATGAGTGTTCTATGGTCACTTCTTTTATTGTTAAATTTAACTAACATCCATAAAGTTTTGTTTCATATACAAGTTAGAAATAACAAGTCAACAAAAGGACCTCTTCGGAGTTTCTCAGCATAATCTCGACCACGCTGGAAGTAATCTGCACTGTAACTTGAGGGGATGGTCAACTCTGATTTGGTTTTGCTTGAAAGCCTCTTCTCCTGAAGAAGCTTCTTTGCCGCTTCTGTTTCTTCAATGTTTCTAAGTTTATATCTGCATCGACAACAGAGCGAAAATTTAGAATATCATATATCATCGATATTTCAAAGAGATAAAATCATAAAAGCAGAGGATAAACATTTAGCAAATCATATTTAAAAAAAGAAAGCCATCCTAGAGGATAAGACCGAAGAAGGCATACATCAGGTTGAAATGGACATGAGCATTGCACGAGTCAAATGTGTGTGCAGGGGAAAATAATGAAGCTAACGGTGAGAAAGTAACATGCATGAATACCAAAAAACTGTAGAGGGGCAGTTATTTTAAACTCTAGTAATGGGCATATGCCACAACTTGTCCTGCAGTAGTAGTTAATAAGTCAACGTGCGGACAGAGTGCACATTAGATGCAAAAGAATATGTGCATCAGGCCAGTTAAATGCAGATGCAGAACATGGGAAAAAATATAAAGCTACAGACAAGCTAGTGCATGATCACTATGTTAATAGACTCCTTGCTTTCTTCCAGGAATTTCAATTTGATGAATTTGCATGACAATCAAGACAGGGTGCATCAACATACATAATAAAACTATTAAGTGGTTCAAAATGTAAGCGTTATTACAGCTTTGATAAGATATGCTAGATGGATAGATGTCATATGGTATACAGAGAACATCCAAGGCATCGAATAAGATACAGTTAATTTATAATAATGATTACTACATGACATGAATTCTGTTTTCCACTCTAGTGGAAATTTGTGAGTTAAAGCCAGACTAATAGCATTCGGTAAGGTCGTAGGAAGAAAAATTAACATTATTCTCGAAGATAACCAAGCACATCTGGGAAATATAGAAGGCCAGATTAGACTAAATAAGCACTGGACCATCAACAGCAAGTTTCCAGCTCATCAAACAGTTGGCTAGATGTTACCCATACAGTACACACCATATGCCAAAGAGGTCTTGATGAATATTACTTGACAATCGGGTACACTCAACGTGCCCTTTATGAGGAGAGGATGGAAATCAAACACACATGTGAGTTGCACAATTGCATGTGAAATATAAATTTTGAAACTCTTGGGAAGTGTGAATACACTGCAGTATCTTCAAAGCCAAAGAACCTTGTGATCAACTTTAAATTTAGTTTAATTCATATGAAAATGATTTTTTTAGATTAAAATTCTTTGGGGGCTTTTTACACCAGGATGTTTAATGTATAACAATAACTGAAAATAATTTACTTCTCTTTCAACACATCACGTTAGTTTTTTTTTTTTTTGAAAATCTTGTAATTGTTCTTGTATTTTGTGTCGATTCTCAGTAGTTTTTGAATTTTTATGCATTGAACATTAGATTAATAATCATTTGGTCAGAAACGATCCATGAAAAAGTGTTGTTGAGGTTTACAAAACACTACAGGTTCGAGATGTCAAGCTCCAGTCAGCATTCCAAAAGAAAAGTTGGCGCTAATAGGAAAAACGTATGATTAGACAATGAGAGTGTAAAAGTAAATAACTAACTCGATCGGGAGCTGGATTTCCGCAATGCCAGTTGTCCACTGAGTGGAACTTTCTTCTGAGTTCCTCTTCTTCACCTAGTGGAGAATGTGGAACTGTGACTATCAGCTTGGCAGACGAGAAACACTACCAACAATATATTCAACGTAATAAAAATTCACATGAATGGCACCAAAATCATAAAAAACGTGGAAGATGTATGCTAAGGATACCAAATGTAAATGAGAGAAGGCTTCACAATCCAGAAGCATATTCCATACAGATGGCAAAAAAAAATCTCATATATGTGTCATGAGCCACTGAAATTTCAGAACCGGGGACAACAAGTTATGTAGGTAAAACGTGTTCACCTTTAGATGCTCCGGTATCGCATAGAGATCATCCTCCACTCGCTTCAACTCGTTCTCTACCTGATTCTCCGATTCAACTTTCTTCCCTCTTTTCTTTGCCAACTCGTGCTCCACATATCTCAACCTAGGAGCAAAATCCAGCAAGCAAACTAGCGGTCACAACTTCCAGAAGCAAAACCGAAAAAAAGAGAGAGATACGAGGGCTGAAATCTAGGGTTTACCGGCTACTTACATGTTGGGATCTTCCACGGTAACAGCAGTCTCCTGAGCGAAGGTATCCTGAAGAACCAAATCGTCCTTCTCGCCATCTCCCCCTGCTCCTCCAGAGCCGACGAGGCCTCCTCCCTCCCCCTTGCTCGCAGTCTTCTGGGAAGGAGAGTTAGCAGCAGGAAGAGGGGTAACAGGAATGCCCGACTTCCTCTCCCGTTGCTTCTGCAGAAGCTTTATCTCCTCCAAGGCCAACCTTTTTCGTCACGTATAATAAATAAAACGTATCACAAACCGAGAAAATCGTGGTGAAAAAAATCAACTTTTCGGACTCGAAGAGTACGATTCCTGGAAAGGAGCAAAACTCGCAGGTAAAGCCGAAGATTCCTGCAAGTAAAGGCGGGGAATGCGAAGAGGAGAAGAGAACGGGGAACGAACTTGCGTTGCTCCTCGTCGGGGGAATCGGAAGCTTCTTCTTCGACGGGTCTCTTCCTCCGAAATCGCCTGGTGGTCGACATCCGCCTCCGCCAGCCGGCGACGAGTTTCCACGGAAATAAATAAATGGAAAAAAAAAACCCCAATTCTTCCACAGGAATAAAATAAATAAATACAATCGCCTTCGATTTTACATAAACGCCATCCAAATCTTTCGTTTTTACGGCTGTACCATCCAAAGTTGCTGCGATATTGCATTGGATCTCGTCACCATTTTCGAAGATGACGTCGTTGTAGTGCCTAAGAAATTATGATTTTTTTTTTTTTCGAATAAGAAATCATTAATTTCGACGGACCACGACGAAAACCAACCAAATTAAATTTTTTCTATTGTTTAAAAAAATTATCTGTTAATATCGCTCTCTTATTGTGATTGTAATCGTGTCAAGACGGGGTTTTTTCGTTCCCAAGGCAAAAAAAAAAACCACCACCTTCCATCAAGAATCATACGGCGTCACATCGAATCTTGAAAAAAAAAACATAAAATCGATTGATTTTCACCAACTATAATTATTAAAATTATGCACTTGTATCAGTCGGTCAAGTGCGACCGGAGGAGGGGAGACACGGCGGGCAGCTCGCTCAGCGATCCGCATCGGCCTCGCCACCATCCTCTTCGTCCGCCAGGAGGGGTTGGATGGGGGGGCGCATTTGGAGGACGCATTGGCTGTCGGATATGCTGACGAGCACCATGAAGAGGACGCAGAGGAGCATGAGGAGGATGCCGACGATCTCAAGGGAGGTCCTGACCTGCTTGCTGCAGTTCTCCACTGCAATCTTCGTGAACTGCAGCACGCACATCTCCAGCCCCACCAGGAACCCGATAAACACCGCCACCCTCGCGCAGTTGCCGTACCTCTGCCTACGCAAGTGGTAGACGACGCCGATGGCGCTTGCGTCGCCGCCACCCCACATGTCTTCTTCCATGTCCCGGCCGGAAGCGAGATGATTAATTAGACGACACTGGGTGGGCGGCTGAGTACAGTACCCAAAGGAGACAGGCCTACACTGACTGTTATATGTATACACGTACGTAGATGCATATATATGGATGGAATGGTTGGTACGAAATATTGCACGTGGGGCGGGGCACTCCTTGGTTGGCGATGGAAACTTCGAGCACCACCGTCACATTTTGTAGAAGCATATGTCGTTTCCCTCCTGCCTAATGGAGCATGATAACACCACCAAGATTCAAGATTTTAAATCAATCCAACACACACCATACATGGCATTTTCTTCGAGCATTCTTCCTTTTCTTCTATCTCCAACTTCGTGGTCTCATGGATAAAAAAAGCAGGTGTAAATAAATTTAACAAAAGCTGGGCGCACAATATAAATGTAATTATAACTAAAGTAGAAAGATAAAAATAAATAATCCCATCGGTCGTCCACGGGTCGGCAACAGAAACCAAGTTCAAAACAAAAACCCCTATTAAGTCCAGACAAATCAAACAAATAGTTCACGCACTCGAGCGACTCGTAGTAGGAAAAACACCCACCTCAAAATTGCCTTTTCTATTTTCTTTTACCCGTCACGCACCGATCTCTCTAGATTCTACCTCCCTTGCCGAGGTTAACCATGCGGCCCGATGCCTCCACCTGTGACGCTGCTCTTGATGATCCCATTTTGTATCGAGTGTTGTGATATCCCGTGGAGTAATTGCCGGTGGTTCCTCGAAACCCCTGACCCGTGCGGTCCCTCGATCCAGCGGCATTGATCTGCACGGAGCCACCGAACCTGCCAGTTCGACCTCCACCTTGTCTACCACCTGCATACGAAGGGGCGTTATCATGCCATTTTCCCATGGGAGCGGAGCCATAGTCCAGCCCCTCCGCGCGTCGCCTTAACGGAAGTCCATCCGGAGCACCACCCATCTTGCCCTCGTATGCCTTTTCATTGCTCTCTGCCAGAACCCCGAGCTTGTCCGTCAGCTGGAAAGCAAGAGCTTGCAATCTCGTCTGCCCCAAATGATGGAACATTATGCAGTTTGTGGGCTGGTCCCAGCTTGCATGAAGCTCCTCCATCACCATCATCTTGCTCACAATGCCGTGAATTTGTGCCTCCGAAAGGTCAAACATGGCCGTAAGCTGACTCAAGCTCAGTGAATCATAGCTGGAGGAATAAGTTAGCAGGTAGGTCCTGAGAGCCTCTTCCTTGATCTTCGATCTAAGCATTGCAATGATGCTTTCTCTGTTCCTCAGTAGCTTCCAAATACTGATCGAGTTTATGAAATTAAAAGCTCTCTCGAAATCCCCCCTGCTCAATGCTTTTGATGCAGCCATCACATGGTCCCGAACGTTCTCTGGAGGACCAGTGAATGTCTGTCGCTCACTTATGTCAAGAAGCCTCCGAAAATTCTTACTGATAAATTTACGCCTAGAATCAGGCGTATTGGCAGCCATATATGGAACTTCAAGGAGCATAGCACAAGTTAGATGGACTGCTTCAAGGAGTTCATGGTTTATATGCATGTGAAACGGCATCTGTCGTCTCCTTTCCAGCTTTTCCTGGAAGAACACAACTCAGATGATAAACAACTATCAAGGAAATATCTTTGCTATTATATAAATCGTCAACAAACAAACCATATGCAGCAAATTAGGCATGCTACTTTCACATATCAAAGTGGTATTGTATTAAAGCGGTTGAGCAGTTGAGAAGGAAGAATGAGATAAAATATATTTATGAAAAACAGAGACAAAAAAGATTAATGCAAAAGTACAATCTATTAAACCTACAAATGACCCAATTAAACGCAGTTCTTAGTCAAACTCCTAATAAAAATTTGAGAGAGGATATTCTAATGGCAACAACAGATAATTTTTCTAGTGCTACCTTAAATTTTTTTCTTATAAATACATTAAAACTTGAAAATAACCACATAGATTTTATCATTATCATGAGAAACGAACTTGCAGTTCATCTGACACTGGTGGAAGCTGCAAAGATCTAGAATCTAAACAATCCATAGTAGTGCTAATAACAGAAGCAAAAGTCACCATCATATTATACGCATTTCTTGTCACTGACAGTAATGGTACTAAGTCCTAGTACTAATCATTTAAAAACAATATAATATCAACGTGCAACACAGAATTGCATGCAACCATGAAAAGCAAGAGTTATGAACTTAGAAAGAGGGCAATGCAAAGAATGGTCATAGTTAGTCCATGTTGCTTGTTTCCCTTTCTTGAAAAAGTGCATTTTTATAAGGGTTCCTGAGCATAAATCATTGAGATCCATTGTATAAAACTCAATAGTAGAGGAAAATGTATCTTAAGATAAATGGACCGAACTGGTTTATATAGCAAAGGCATGGTTAGCATAAGCGTGAAGTTAGTGGACCAACCTAATGACGATGATAAAAAAGGATGTGATGCTCCACATGTGTGCACGTGTGCATGTGTGCACAGTTGGTGTTGTCAAATAGATTACATTTCTTGTTAAGTGCAAACCTAGAAGGCTCAATAATAGAGGAAAAATGACAGCCTAATAATAGAGCAAACAAGTAAATTAGTTCACATAACATTATTACTATAATTAGCTCAATAAGAGAACTTAGCAGACAAACCTACCAGTAATGATATAGAGGTATCAATTCAAACATGATGTGCAAGTGAGCTACAATCCTGCTGTGTAGGGTCCGCCAATCAACAGTAATAGATATTAATAATAAAATAAATCATTCAAGAATAAATATGGAGGGAACAAACAGTAAATATACAATAAAGTTGATCAGTGATCATATCAGTAAATATACAGTAACAGGGGAGAATGATAATATCTCAATGATGGTCCAACCAACAACCATCTATTATCATAGGTCATAGCCACCAGAAATTGTAAAATTCTTGCTAAGTAGCTTGTATGAGCATCCACAACAAGCTACTACAAGCAGGCTAGGTTTTGAAACAACATGCTATAAAATAATAGCTCAGACCTTACCTTTGCATGCCTAGAATTATAATTGCATCTTATTTAAATCTTTCAATCCTTTTTAGAATGGATACATCAATTACAAATGCATATAATTAGGGAAAAAAATTTATTTAACTTATTCAATTTAGAAAAAGATAAATTTATCTAATCTATTCAATTTAGGAAAAAATAAATTTATTTGATTTATTTATGGTGTTTAGACCTTCTCTGGATGAGGTATCAAAGCCATCCCATCTTAAAACTGAAGCATCAATTTTGTTAAATTTAAACATGATGCAAATGAAGAAACAAAAGTCAGTCACAAGTAGCGATGCATCAACTCAACAAGTGATTTAACATTATGATGAAATTAAATGATGCTAGGCAGATACCTGTTCTGGAGTCTTTTCATGATAGCGACCTTGAGAAAAACCCTGAGCAAGCAACTCCTTCACTTTTCCACCAGAATAAAGATCTGAAAGGCAGCCATGAGCTTCATTAATAAGTCCAGCCCTAAAAGCACAAAGCCCAAGTTGAGCCATCACCCTATTGAACAATATTTGAGTTAATATATCCATGTGTTGCAGCCCATCTTGCAGATGACTCATCAACAAAAGATCACGTGCAATAGAAAATTCATCAAAGATAGCATGATGATAGATGTCACAAAGCATTGCCCTAGCCTTTGTTCTTTCATCACCATATCTGTATATAAGTGACACTAAGGTGTCCATCAGTTCTCTGCTACTTTCTGGGAAAGAAGGCATGCGGGGAACAAGCTCAGGGGTAACAACAAATGCAGGATCCCTGGTTTCCTCAGTTTGATGTTCATTTTCATCATTCTCCACATTTTCAATGAAATCAACATTACTGGCCCTTCCTTCTTCAGCCAGCTTTCTCATTGAATCGTACACTTCCTGAGGCTTGTAATAAACAAGCTCAACTCGTCTCAATGCCACCTTGGAAGCTGCCTTGAAATCCCCCACCTTTTCCATGTATCTCTGAACATTCTGTGCAATGAGAAAAAACATAGGTTCATCCCTAAGTCTTTCAGGGTATTCTTTAGTATGAGGATCAATACATTGCAAGCTCTTAAAAATTTCAGAATCCAAGCGCTCAAGGACAGCCACCAAGTTCCCCCAAACTCGGATGGTCCCTTCATAATCTGGTCCTTTCTGTGATTCATTCTCTTCAGGTTCCACTGAATCATCAACTAATATATTTTGGTGCTGTTCAAGGATATCCAGTACAACAAGCATGTTATTTACACACTTCTTCCATACATTAATAGGCATATGGCCACTAATGCTCAAGTTAACATCAAATTGTGCAGAAATTACACTGAATAGGATTTCAAGCTTCTGGGCAGGGGTCTTTGCCACTCGAGTGAGGTATGTAAGCTGCTCAACTTGCTCAACCCTGCTTGTACCCTTTCTACCTCTTGCTGCCACAATCTCTTTCAGTTTCTTGTCAACTATATCCCATGTGATCTCACTCGGATCCTTTGTGAATAGCTTATCCATGAGTCTATCCTTCTTAGTTAACTGCTTTTCCCATCCCTTCCCACTTTCATTCAGGTCATCAACTTCATCATCAGTTAGTACAGCTTTTGATAGATCTTCCTCAGATTCCGAACCTGAATCTTCATCCTCATCTATGACTTCCTCCACATCACTCTCTCCATCTTCATCACTTTCAGGCTTTTCTCTAAACCCAGTAATCAACTCTTCATACTGCTTGTTATTCTTCTTAAGTTTCTGCTTCATAGCATTCAAAGCTTTGAAATTGCTACTGCTCATTTTTTTCTTGACTTCCTTATTGGCTAATGACTCAGCAAGGAAGTCCTCTAACATGACCAATGCCTTTATATAGAGATTTGGGACCTTGTCAGTTTCCATGACACGAAGAACTTTTTCTAGCTGCTTGTTAATCTTGTCAAAGCTCTCCTGCAGGCTAACCCAATCATTGATCTTCATTGCATTACGCAACTGGTCCACAGTTGCTGCCATCTCATCAAAACGCTTGTCTCTAGCCGAACGGACAACCCGTCTCTGGCCGGCGGAGTCATCACTGTCACTAGCATTTTCTTGAAGGTAGCGGTTTGCAGGCTTTGCTGGACCAGGGGTCTCACCAGATGCATCAGCATCAGAGTCTTCGAGAAAATCACTCTCCTCCTCCTCAGTATCACTATCGCCCTAAATGGATTAAAAATGAGTCTCATCAGTATGCGAACATATATAAAGAGCTGGTAACTTCCATGATAATCGAAGAAAGGGTCATTTGATCAACAGGAACTATAGCATTAGGGTGATAAAAGAGCTTACCTGAGTCCAGAAACGTGAAGCCATGGTTCTGGAACGTGTTTCCGAACTACCTGATCTTTCAACTGCAATAAATGGTCAAACAAGGTTTTCCAGGGCAATTGGATGGAGCATCAATCAAACAGTGCACATCCGAGAGTAACAGATAGGCAAGATTCATCCAAAAATAAGAAATAGCAACTACCACACAATATAAGACAAAGGAATTCATCCGAAGCCAAATCTTACCGCGATTCAAAAAGCGATTTAAAGTCAACGACACAAATACCCACAATACAGGCAGGCCACCCGAAAACCCTAGCTTTCTTACCACAACTTAAGAAAAAAACTGGTAGAGAGACAGCAAAACGAAACACCATTTTTTTCCAACACTTCGCATGAAAGCGTCCAGGATTTCAAGATCTTGGAAAAATTGGTTCAAATCGAAGTAGAATGCTCGAGGGCGTGCCTGCGGTGAGGATTCGGACGAGGAGTTGATGGTGTTGGAACGAGATCGGTCGGTCTGATCTGGAGTATTGCGAGAATTCTTTGCCGAAGAGAATAGTAAGGCGGGAGGAGAAGAGAAGGGAGGCGAATGGATTTCTCGGCCGACGAAGACGGATTGGGTATGAAGTTTTTGAGGGGTTTGCAAATTGCGCGTATATTATTGTTGTTAGGGTATCGATGGGTTTCTACCGATCGATCGAGATCGTGGAAAGGAATGTCGAATAGGCTGGATGGGCCTAGTCCAGTAAACTGTTGTCGGCCTTGTACTGCTGTCCACATGGATTAAATTACACCCTTTTCAAAATGTTGGTTCATCGAAAATAATTAGTATTATATACAATTTTTGAGTTTTTTTTTAATATGTATACAGTGACATTATAAGGATGGTCGCAGATCAATGTTTCGACGAATTATTCACGATATTTTTGGAATTAAATCAGAACGTAGTTACTTCTTTTTAACCTGGTTCAATATTCATACATACAAAATTATCTATTATTATTGTTGTTGTTGTTGGAAAGGAATGTTTTGAAGATATCAAAAATTAGAAGATGTATAAAGAAATAAGAAAGGGTGAGGGGGGGAGTTTACAGGCTTTTGAAGCATTTTAAACGTTTGGATATACATACTCACACACATAAATACATATATGAATTATTACATTTTGTGCCACACGTAATGCATACCTATATTATATTACGAAAAAAACGAATTATTGCCTTTTAATAAATTTAAAATCAAAATGACATTCGGAATTAGAAGAACAAATCTCTTCAAATTATCTAAGAATACGTAACAACAAGAAAATAACAGAAAACGGTTCTATGGTGTAGTGGTTAGCACTCTGGACTTTGAATCCAGCGACCTGGGTTCGAATCCCGGTAGGACCTTACCTTACCCCTTTTTGGAAGCCGAAACATTTCGGTGCGATAATTTGATATAATTTGTCATATATTCTTCTTCCCTTTCCATATCGGTTAGTTTGACTTGGTCATGCTACTTCATCGTCCGAGTTACCGTGGTCCGGACGCAACAACCCTCTTCTAAACTCCCTATTAAATAAAGAGCAAACATCAAAATCACCATATTTATGTATTTATTTTCCAACAATACAGGTAACATGAAATAACCATCCATTGTTTATCACACCCCACGTCTTCTACCCTGTTCTCTGGTTCGGATATGTTTCGCCGTGGGAAAACGCTCGAAATCGGACTGACTCGTGCGCGCCTTGACAATTTGCACGACCGTGTGGTCCATGTTGATAATTTGCCAACGTTTATTTATTTTAAATTTCTTACATTGGTGAAATAGGTGTCTGCTGTTATTTGTTTATTTATTTATTCATGTATCAATCTGATTTAATTATTCGCTTTCCCTTCCTCTTCCCGAGACAACGAGAAAAACCCAACGCCCCAGCGGGAGGAGGACGGACTGCGCGGCGGTGGAGGAAGAAGGAGAATCTGGAGATGGTGTGTGTTGTCCTCCAGCTGCGGCAGAACTACCAGGTAAATTTTTACCCCCCGCTTTCACCCAAACTCCACCTTGTTCGTCTTCTGTCTGCGCTAAGATGATGCAACTTGCAGGAATAGAGTAGACGGCCTTCTCCACGATTTCCCGTTTAGGGACGATAGTTTCAATTTTTAAGTTGTTCTTTGCTTCTCTACTGCTTGCTGCTGCTGATCTCCGCTCGTACGAAGTGAAGACGCTCTCCAGTTCCCCCCACAAAGGTTTATTTGCTCTTCCACTTCTAGGGTTCTTCCCCTTTTTTCTACTACCATGTTTTACAATTGCTTATTTGCTTTTTCATTTTTTTTTTCTTCTCTTTTTTCTGTCTCTGTATGCTGATCTGTGTAGATTTACTGCTGGACTTGTGTGCGTCGCCTTGTTTCTTCTTCCCCAGTGGAGGGAACGGTCAGATGGCGCCGTTTTACTATATTCTCGTTGCTTTCCCGTGTGTAGTTGCGGCGATCGTCCTGGCCGTTAGGCATATATACAGACACCTCCTGAACTACACCGAGCCTACTTACCAGCGATACATTGTCCGCATCATCTTCATGGTTCCGGTGAGCTTCACCAGTTTCTTTTAAATGTTTCGGGCAAACTCATATATAAATGGTTCACGATTTTCGAAATTCTAAATACATGCTAAATTAAATTTTTGCCTCGAGGTAATATACAATCATAACAATCTAATATACATATATCTCAAGAATTTCTCTAGCAATTTGATTCAAACCATTTGTGAATTTTCATAAATTGTTTGAAATGATTGACCAGTTCACTAAGTGATGATGTCATAATGGCATTGTTGAGTTGTAGATATCCAATTCAAAACCAATTGGTTATTTGTAGAGAAGTTTAATGTTGTATTAATTGTACAAGTCCCTTTTCCATTTTAACGTGAGACTGTTCTAATACCTTCTCTTACTTGTGACGTTTTTTTAGGACTTATATGTGTTCTTAATTTTAGATAAGTAAATGTAGAAAGGCTTGGGTCCAATAGGTCATAATAGGTTCTAATACTACATTGAAATTATAGACATCAAACTTAAGGAGGGTTTGAGTACAATAGGAAGTGACGGAAAGAAATGGAAAAGAAAGTAATAAAAAGTTAAGATAAAATGGAAAGTAGAGGAAAACTTGATAAATTTTCCACTTTAACTTTTCTAAGAAAGATTTTTCTTCGTACCTTCTTTTTCGACTTTGAGAGATGTATAGAAGAGTCAAAAAGTAACGACTTGTCTCCATCATATGTTAAGCAAAAAATTTCTTTTAATTTTTTTATGAATTATATGTTATCATCATAAATCATAAAAATCATATTTTAACATATTTTATCTTGAAAATCATATTTTATCATCTTCTATCTTAAAAATCATATTTTATCATCATAAATCATAAAAATCATATTTTAACATCTTTTATCTTGAAAATCATATTTTATCATCATAAATCATATTTCATCGTCTTGTATTGTAAAAATAATATTTTATCTATAAACTTGTCATGAACGTTGAATAGTTATATTTTATTTAATTTATATTCTGTTACATTTCTTATTATACATAAACACTCATATTTCTGTTAACTTTTTGTAACTTTCTTTTCCGTCATTTTTTAGAAGTTTTTAAATCTTTCTTTCTATTCATTTCCATTACTTTTTGGGTGCATAAACAAGCCCTTAAAATCAATTGACAATGAATGAAAAGGTCAATTGTTATATCAATTGTACAAGTCTTCGTCTCATTTCCAATATGAGATTATTCTAATACACATCATCATTGATTCACTTCAAATCAACTGTTGAGTCTCTTCAAACCAAAATTGGTTAACTTCTAGTTCAATTTCAAAACCTTGATGGAAACTATTATTAATAAATTTCCTGTTTGAAATATGATACACAACAATTCATAGTTACAACTGCATCAAAAAAACCATCACAACATCAATAACAACCACAACAAATGAGAACCACTTTTCTGTTGAAAAATAATTAAAATGTAAAAATGGAAATCACTGTTGACAAGCTTTCCATTTGAAATGTGTCATACATGACTTTGCAAGTTTCTTTTGCCTCTACTTCTCTCTACTTTTGGAGTGATCATACATGACTATTTCTTTCTCTATTTCTCTCCTAAATCAAATGCCTAAACAAAAGAAAAAAAATGTTATTCTCTCCATTGCTCTGTTTTTTCTCCATTTGTCTGAATCTGTACTCTCAGTGTTTCTTTTATCCAATATTATGACTAAACACATTTAACGAATTTCTCAGGTCTCACAACTTTTACATACTGAAATTTCACACCTGCTTAGTTCCAGTATGATTGAGTGACCACATGAAAATTCATCATTTATATTTTTTTCCAATGATATCAGGTAGGTGCTGAAATACATCGCATTTTAATTGTCAGGGGAAATAGCAGCCTAATTTCCAATTCAACACGGATGGCAAATTATTAGCCTATAAGATAATTGAAAGTTAGGATGCACATGGAAAACATTAGATGGTTAACAATTTTTTAACCTGATTCTGATAGGTTACTAGCTGACATGATTACAAGTCAAGTTGGTTGATTGTTAATTGTTAATATGATGAGTCAATTAACAAAATAACTTGATCCATGTTTTGGTTAAGTAGCCCTACTTGATTAATTGATCTACATAAAAGATATAGGATATGTTATTCTTTTATCTATTGCTTTGATGATACAACAACAACATCAACAATCAATGTCTTAATTTCATTATGAGGGGTTGGCCACAAGAATCCTTTTCCTCCATTTATTTCTATCCATGAATAAATCTTTCATTAAATTATATAATTTAAAATCTTGGTTCACTATTTCTAACAAAGCAACTTTTTGTCTTCATTTCTTTTAATTTCACCTACATTAGTTCTTCCTTCCTTACAAGTGCGTCTATAGGCCTTGTATTAATATGTCCATACCATCTTTGGCGATTTTCTCTTGTATCAATTGCATTGATAATAGTATTATAAATTTATTTGTGAATATATTCCAATTTGATGAGTGAAAATGGAAAGATGGTAGTCAAGTTAGTTAGGTGATTTATGTAATTATTAATTATTTAGTGCTTATTTTAGCTTTATGGTTCAGAATGCTAGGTTGTAAAGTATGATCATATGCAAAAAGTTAGTGTTGTTGATATTCATATGCTTAAATAAACAAGTGATAATACTATATGAGATAAGTTTAAAAATGATTTTATTAGGAATATTGTAGGAGTTGTACCTATTGAAAATAAGATAAGAAAAAATCAACTTAGGTGGTTTGCTTATATCTTAAGGAGATCAAGGAATATACTAGTCTGGAGAGAAGATTTAATTAGTGTAGAAGAAATTAAAAGAAGTAAAGGTAAGCCTAAAACTATTTGGTTAGGAATTGTAAGAAAATATTTAAATTTGTGTAATTTAACTAAACACTTGACAATAGATAGAAATATTTGAAAAAAGTATTCATGTGGCTGAACACATGTAGTGGAATTAAGGCTTGATTTGTTGTTTTTGTATGGATTAGCTTCACCATAGGTAGTTAAATGGATAATTGTTAACCAATGTGAGTTTAGTTGAGGCAGTTAACCTACCTGAATGTGGTCATTCTAATAAGAGTTCTTTTTTTTTTGAAAAGAGTCATTCTGATAAGAGTTGGGTCGTGTTGGTTAATGACTATTTTGATCTGACCTACCCATTTTGCAGCCTTACTGGAAATGGAAAATAAGAATGACAAAAAGACAAGATCCAAAAGAAACTACACAAACATATAGAAGATTAGCATCAATTTTATTTTGGCTTCTCTACATTACTACTTGTTTTGTGATTGTATGTTGTGTTTGCTCATAATTAGGATGGACATGGTATTGATACAAAATCAAGAACATGCTCTTGGCACATGCTAATATGCTGTAATTCCACTTGTTATTTTTGGAAAAGTTGTGTTTTGTGATTCTATGTTTTAGCCATGAAATCAAACCTTGACGTATTTTAGTAAAATTTTGTCTGCATAACATCAAAATTGATGTTGACATAATAATTTTGTTTAAACATTTTTTTTCTCATTCCATTTTTCCATTGACATGTCACTGATATGTCAAAATTTTTCTGACACTTGTTGCCTTTTCAACCTTCCAAAGTCTGACATGAAATCGAAATTGAATTCCTTGGTTTTAACTACTCCAAGGTTTTATCGCATGAAATTTGTATACTTCTTGTTAACTGTAGAACATGTTTTTGTTTTTCCTAATGTTTACATCTATTCTTTTGTAGGTATTTGCGACAATGTCTTTCTTATCTCTTGTCTTGAATAAAAGTTCAATTTACTTTGACTCACTACGTGAAATGTGAGTGCAGTTACTTTGCTTCAGCCTTTTTATCTCAATTATTTCCAGACTCTCTCGTTAACTTTCTTCAGCAGTTATGAAAAAGAAAATACATGTTAAGATTACTCTTTCCAAATATATGAAAAAGAAAATACATGTTAAGATTACTCTTTCCAAATATTTATTGAGGTTCTTTGGGGATCTGTTGGTTTCTATGGTTCACTTGTATGGAATGGAGTTTTACTGTTGGTTTGACATAGATGATATGTTCTAGTAATTGCTAATAAAATGGTATAGACTGGTGAGATTGATTTGCTCTACAATGTGCCGAATTCTTTTGTTAGATTTGTGAAAGCTTTGATAATTAATCATCGTCTCTACTTTCCTAAGAATTTCGTTTACAGACATAATGTGACTAGTTTTCTTACTTGGAAACTCTCTCTCACCATCGAAGAAGTCCTCAATGGTAGTTACTGCAAAACTGTTACAACATTTTCATTTTGACAAGAACCATGCGCCTTATATGGGTGCTGTGGTGATTTATAATAATGAACTTATAAAACTTGTTAACGAACTTTTGATTTAATAACTTTAGTAGGGTCCAAATATTAATTTATTATTTGGTTTTCTATATATAATATTTCTCTCTTGGAATTGTTCCAGGTATGAAGCCTGGGTCATATATAATTTTTTGTCGCTGTGCTTGGCTTGGGTTGGAGGGCCCGGTGCAGTTGTTTTGAGTTTAACTGGAAGGTCGCTGAAGCCTTCTTGGTATCTAATGACATGTTGCCTCCCTGCCATACCTCTTGATGGGTGAGCATCTTCGGACACAATCTACTTTTTAATGAACATATACATCTTGAACTTAAATTTTTGGCTGCTATCTTACCATTCATGTATATTTTTTGGATGCACAGACGCTTTATAAGGATGTGCAAGCAGTGGACATTGCAATTTGTGATTCTTAAACCCATCCTAGTTATAATCACATTTATTCTTTATGCCAAGGGGAAATACGAAGATGGAAATTTCAGTCCCGACCAATCCTACCTGTATATCACCATCATCTACACCGTATCATATTCCATGGCACTATATGCACTGGCTCTGTTCTACGTGGCATGTAAAGATCTTCTTCGTCCATATAATCCTGTTCCGAAGTTCATTTTGATCAAATCAGTTGTGTTCCTGACGTACTGGCAGGTTTAATTTTAATTTTGGTTCTGATGCATTCTTCTTTTCCCTCTGTTCGACATGAGTGAACATCAGTTCAAAACGCAGTTGTTGGGTGTTTTGCTGTAGGGGGTGCTGGTATTTCTCGTCGCCAAGTCTGGGCTCATAAAGGACGCTGATGCTGCCGCTGATTTCCAGAATTTCATTCTGTGTGTTGAGATGCTACTCGCAGCTGTGGGTCATCTTTATGCCTTTCCTTACAAGGAATATGCAGGAGCGAATATTGGGGGCGGATCTAGTGGTCTGATTGGAAGTTTTTCCCACGCTTTGAAGTTCAATGATTTCTACCATGACACGGTGCACCAGGTTAGCCCACTCCCCAATATCCAAATCACAGATAATGCTGGTCAGTGCACCATGTCTAACTCTGCTGCCTTCCACAGTTCGCCCCCACATATCACGATTATGTGCTCTACAACAACGACAACAGCGAGGAAGGTGGCACAAAGTACAGATCCCGCACTTTTGTGCCAACTGGACAAGAAATGGATGCCCTGAGAAGAAACAAGCAGATGTTAGCGAATAAGCCTGATGACATACAACTTGCAAGCGTTAATTCGTCAGGGTCAAGCACACCAACAGTAACCGTAACGGGACGGGATCAATCAGATGCAGAAACCATGAGAACTTCATTTATGAAAGATGTTTCTGCAATGTCCAACCAAGCATATGATCTCTCGCTCCTCGATGTGGACATGTCGCGTTACCCAACCAATGTGCCGGCAGCCGATGGATCAAACAAACGATGATAGATACGTATACCAGTTAATTAATTGTTTGCAGGGTAGAGCATATTTTTTCTTTTTATTTTTATAACGAAACACGGGCGGCAGAGCATTTATTTTGATGCATGAAATCTCACCGAACCCGGTTCAGTCCTTCCGGCAGACCTGGGTAAAATTGTACGTGAGATGTGCTCAAGTTGGTGTGGCTCTTTTAAGTCACGTGACGTGGATTTTTCGTCACAAGGATTTAACTGTCGGTCATTATTGAATTGTATTTATTTACAATCACAAATCTTATCAATATGTAGATGTGATTCCGTTCCTCAAAATTCATCAAATCAAAGATTCCCAAGCGAGCGAAAAAAAAAAAAAAAAATTATAGAAATGATTTTTGCCAATCAAAAGTTTTCCTTCCACCTGCCGACCACGGCTGCCCCCTCTCTCATCTGGTGGAAAACCTTCCGTTCCCAACCTCTCTCCGGTGCCGGTGATGGTGTACGCTTGATCACTCTCTCTGTGCGGTGCGGCAGAAGTAGAGACGACGACAGACCCAAGAAGAAGAATCGGCGGAAGTTGTGAAAAGCTCATGGACCTCACTCCTGTTGCATCACTTCTCTCGCGGGTTCACATTCTTCCCCTTCTCCTCCACTCCTTAATTCTCCTTTTATCATGTGTCCATTGCTTTTCCGGAGTTGGTCATCTACACGGACCGCTCTCCATCCATGGCTCCTTAAAACCAGTGGTAAGAGGGATAGGACGAGGGGAGATGGGAAGTTGGTCCAAGACAAGTAGTGATGAGATGGAATTGGAAAGTAACCACATCAGAAGAGGCACAAGAAGCTGGGAGACGGTGAAGCAGGAGTTCACCTTTGATTCCGGTTCTGCTCCCTTCAACAGCTGCCATGCTTCCACCATAGTTGAGGTTTTTTCTCACACATCCACTGATAATCATGTATCTGCAAGCAATGCCTTCGTTGTCTGCGGTATTTGTTGAGCCTCCTCTTGTGGTTTGATGTAGATCGGAAAAGACCATTTTTTGGTTGCTTACTTTGGAGGGTCCATGGAAGGTGCACCTGATGTCAAGATTTGGCTCCAGCCTTATGTAGTAAGTGTGCTGTATGTTCTTCATGGCAGAAGTATGTTAATTGGAATGAAACCACAAGTAATTCTTCCACGATCTTCACTTGCAGGACGGATCATGGCAACCTCCTCTTGTGGTCGATGAAGAACCAGACGTGCCCATGTGGAATCCAGTTCTTTTTATGCTTCCTACCAGAGAGTTGCTACTCTTTTATAAAATTGGCCAGGAGGTACAAAAGTAAGCTTTCTATTGTTCCGTTCATCTAAACTCTATGCATCTTCCCTAGCTCTCATGCGTTTATCTTCTTTGTTTTCTTTATTTGCCGTTGCCCTGAATGCTCAAGCACTCCGAACTACCTTATCCGTGTACAAAGTTTTTGTTACTTTCTTATCTGACCTCAGAGGGTAATCATTCTTGATGTTCCATTTTCATTGAACAAGATTGGAGAAGTTGGCAGAAGCCTTTGATGGCTAGTTGCACATTCAAAAGATTGCGATTTAGGACACAAGCTTGCCATGAAATTGTCCAATTGTCATTTCTCTCCATACCAATACCAAAAAAATAATGCCTATCCAGCGTATGACAAAATTTCAGAATGTCCTATCTATATAACAGAAGCGTGCTCAGTTCTAGCTGTTAATTTCGATGATGTGATTATTGGGTGTTGTCCCCATTTAAAAGATAGCCATACACTCCAAGAGAGGCATCAAAATTTGCATGCTTACTTTATAATGTAATTCAGTGCTACGTACCTTTAGTGTGTATGATTTCCTTCCCAAGGTCAAATTAACAATGGCACGCTTGTAATAGCCTAACGGGAGTATGATCAATCATAATGCAACTTCTGCACTAGTTATACCAACAACAAGGATGATGTAGATCTGGGTTTTCACTCCATAACATACTATCATCTTGCAAAAAAGAAAGACTTATATGCCCCTGTGTTACCATGGTAATGGAGGGAATTGGAGATTGTGTGATAAGAAGATCAATGATTGGGAAGGTTTTATTTTTGTTATGCACATAAAGTTTTTATTGGGTTAGGCCTTTGCCTAGTCCAAGCCAGGACCTGTCATGTAAAGGAAGGGCATTTATCAACTGGTTACAGGTGCACATGCAGATTCAAAAGGTTGCGAGGTGTTTCTAAACCTACTACTTCCATCTCTTCAACTGTCTTGCAGATAGGACCTACCATTTATCGAATCGAAGTCAAATGCATTATCATCATGTATTGTTGTATTATCATCATCCATCTCTCTCCCAAGCATTTTTTGTGACAGCCTGATAATATTTGGACTTTGTCACAGCCAAAGATGTACTAACTAGTCCTCTATACAGGAGTATTTGGCTATTTATTTGCGTACTTAATATGAACTAGAATACAGAAGTGCTGATATATTGCGATGAATGGTTGAACTATTGTAGTAGCCATCAGTTTTCAGTGTGCATTTCTTTGCAAGCTAACAGTCAGGCAGTAAACTCAGATGGAGTGGGTTCATGAAGCGATCAAAAGACGGCGGCTCCACTTGGTCGGAAAGGGAACAACTTCCACCTGGAATACTCGGTCCAATAAAGAACAAGGCATGATTTTACAGCGGGCATTCTTATTCTTATGAAAGAAGGGAGAAAAGAAAATTTGAATGGCGTTTGCCACTGTGCCTTTAACATGCCAAAATTTCATCAACCTCCGTGCAGCCAATTTTGTTGGATGATCGAACTCTGCTATGTGGGTCGTCGGTGGAGAGCTGGAACTCCTGGGGCGCATGGATGGAGGTAACAGACCAAATGAGTTTCTTTTACAGCGTCAAATTCATGACGAATGAATAATTGTGTAGGTTACGAAGGACTATGGACGTTCATGGAGCAAGTACGGGCCAATCTACGTCAAAGACGAAGCACTTGGTGTTATTCAACCGGTCCCATATAAGACATCGGCGGGAACTTTGCGCATGCTACTGCGATCATTTGAAAGCATTGGAAGGATTTGCATGTCGGAATCTGTTGATGGTGGGGTGAACTGGAGTTACGCAGAACCTACGGAGCTCCCCAATCCAAATTCAGGTTAGTGGTTGTTTACCTTCCGAGCAAAGATGATATTCGAGGTAAAAGGATTCATGTAGGAATCGATGGGGTTAAGCTTAGCGACGGAAGACTTCTGCTGGCCTACAATACGGTCTCCAGAGGGGTGCTGAATGTGGCTGTTTCTGATGACGATGGGGATTCATGGACGATGGTGATGGCTTTGGAGGACAACTTGGAAATGGAATTTTCATATCCCGCCGTCATTGAAAGCAGCGACAAGCTAGTGCACATTACCTACACCTACAACAGGACTCAGATTAAGGTAGCCCGTCGTTGTTGTTGTTGGACATGATTATTATGCATGATCATCATGGTTGATATATACATCTGTGTTGTCTTGCAGCATGTTGTGTTGCAACCAGAGCTGCTGCTGTGAACCAAAGAGCCACCTCTCTTCTCTTACTGAAAATTAGAGCATGCATGTATGTGTACGCTCATGATCAGTCTAAATTAATAAATGATTCGAGCAGAGCACGGAAACATATTTGCACTCTTCCCATTTGGTTGGTTGGTTGGTTGGTTGGTATCTGTGGAATGAGTGGTACCAAAATCAAATGCATGGGTGCCGCCAGTATAATTAAAATATTATTACATGCATACGATGAAATTCGGCAGCCAGGTATTAATTCTTCTTCCTGGTCTCGATCGATTTGTTATTAAATAAATGGTAGCAATGGATGGCTCCTGATCCAAAGGCATGCTTATCTTTCACGATGACGTCCGAACTCGATCGATGAGGGAGATCGCGTTGTATATCCCCTTGCTTGTATTTGACTCAACCGCTTTATTGGTTTATTATTGGTCGGTTGTCGAGGTTTACAAGTGTAACGACAGCAACAGAATGATGTGTATATATATATATATAAACTATAAAAATTGGAAGAAAAAAAAAGGGGGGTAATTGGGGGTGGGTGGATTCGATAGATTTTGCTGGTTTCGATTTGTGCCTCAATCTAAAAGCAGGCTCGCCAGCGGAGGGCGAATCTGATGGTGTTGGCGAATCCAGATTGCAAGACGAAGACGACGACGACCACCACCACCACCACCACCACGACAGGGGAAATCGACTTCCCTGGCGGATGATGGGGTGTTGTTTCAGCAGGACCTCCAAGACTCGGGCCAACCAGCTCTCCAGGTGGAGATCCACAGGCATCGTTGGCCTTAGGGCCTCCAAGCTCAAGGTTCGTCGTTCCTTCTTCTTGTTATTACCAGGCCTCCGTGTTGCAATCACCCGTCGTCTTCTTCCATTCCCACGCAATTTAGGTTCCTTCTTCCCTTCGATACGGCACGATACGATAAATACACCACACATGATTTCTTATTCTCCGACAAATAACCACCACCCAAAGTTTTAGCTAGTATAAAGGTCAGCTTAACATGCATGATGAGCAACCTGTGGCCTCAAAATTACTCTTTCCGTTAGTCATCTATTACAATATTTTAAGTTGATTGTAAGACATCTGAGAACTTTGAATCCAACTTACGTTCAAATTTAGTTAGTTGGTTTATTTATCTAAGTTGTTCTCCTTCTTGAATTTCAGGAGTTTCCAAATGAAGTTCTTGACTTGAACAAATGTGTTCGGACACTTGATTTAACAAACAACAAACTAGGTGCGCCCATCGTTGCAGCAATTTAATGATATTTCATGTTATTTGAAAGGAAAAATGCATTGCTTCGTGGTGTTTTGGATTTTATCCTCCTGTTAGCGATGGCGTTTGTTAAATAACTTAACTTACATTTTGTATCCAACTATCTCTAAGTACAAACCATTTTGTGATTTTTTTGTAAATTATTTATTTAAATTAGCAAGCGGACTAATCATCTGAAGGGACCCCACTAAAATTATGTAGTAGTTATTTCTCAGGCATTCTCGTTGATGCAATCTGTTTCTTTATTTTCATTGTTCATTTCCATACTAAAACCATTTATTGTACCATATAGAGTTTCGATATATATATTAGTTTCGTTATTTACTGTAAAAAAATTTATATTTATATGGTTTAACAAAACTATTTCATTCTTGTGTTTCCATGCATTATTAGATCTACATTCAGAATTTCTAATATGCCACAATAACATCATGATTACACAACAACATGAGAACTCTCTAAGGTATTTCTTGAACTACAACAGCAATTAATGCCTTAATCCCATTATTTGGGGTCGAACACATGTATCTTTTCCTTCCAAGATATATGTCTTGAACTATTTTGGAATATTTATATAATGAACATAAATTTATTTTGACATGATTATTACATGATTCAACTTTGATTTGACACCATTATTATCCAATTTTACACAGCATTGAAAATGAATTTATCAAATTATACAAAAGGTCTAAATATTCATTTCAAATAATTATACAAAAATATGATAAAAAAGATAAATATAATAGCAGAACACGATAAGTACATGATATGACACAACACCAATGCCCCTCTCATTACATGCGATTGTTCTTCTTCAACACTTCAGATTTTAATTTTATTATTGTTGGACAAAACACATGAGCTAGAGTCCACATTGAAACTCTTGTCTTAGTGAATGCCTTATGCTTTGGTATTGTAGCTTTTCTTCCAATGGAGATTGGGAATTTCACTGCCATGCAACGGTTGGTAAGAAATAGCAGCTCTCTTCAATATGCTTCAATATCATTCACTGCCATGCCTTATGCTTTGGTATTGTAGCTTTATGAGGCTTTTATCATTTCAATATGCTTGACAATTAAAGTTTCTGTTTTCCAAATTTCAGTTCTTGGCAGACAATGTCATTGAGCGACTTCCGGTGGCCATGGGGAATCTTGCGTCTCTAAGGTTTCTCATTCTTGATGGAAACCGGATGACTACTTTGCCTGATGAATGTAATTAACAAATGAATTGATGGAGGGGAATGATATGTTTGAGTTGTTTATGTTTATTTGTCTCTCATTCAACTAGATAAAGACTTTGTCATAGTTGAGCTTGACATAACTCATCAACCTTCACAATGTTGCTCAAAGATGGGGCATCCTTTGGATGCTTTAGCTCAAGTTTTTATTAGTTACAACTGATGATCAAGATATGATAAAATCTGAAAAGAAGAAATTTTTGTAGCTTATAATCCTATAGTTTGTGGAAATTTGAGGGTTGGTGGTCATGACTACCCATGTTATTATCTCAATCTAGTCTAAATGAGTTCAGTAACAAGTGCCTTCACATGATACAAAAAAGAGAAAACTACAGTTCATCATTTTTTTGTTTTATAAAAATTGCATAGCTTCCCCCAATATTTTGTCAGTGGTTGTAACATTGATGCAATTTATATAATTGTAAAAGAGGGGTGATTTGCTCTTAAAATTATTAGAGATGATGTCTCTGAATAATTTGATTCTCTTGGAGACTAAATTAGATTAAAAATTATAGTTTGTTTACCATACTTATTAACCTATATTTTATATACTTTGGTGTCTAGTGGGCACGCTTTCCAAGCTTGAGCAGTTATCTGTAAAGGGCAATATGTTGATGCGCCTGCCTGTTACCATAGGTGGCTTGCGTAATGTAAGTATTATTACCGAAGTTGGCATTACATTATATGATGTTTTATTTGAACTTACTTGATATTTTAAAAAATGTACAATTTTGAGAGACCAGATGCTTTAGGTATGGAATAAAAATTTGGTAAAGAGAAACAGCACATTACACCGGTTATGCTACCATATTATACAATGTTGTACTAGAAGTTTTGATCATCTTAGATGCACAGTACACATGTAGAGACTAAATATGGTAGCTTAATCGTCATAACAAAAGCTTCTTAATAGTGGTATTTTCTATCAATTTTCATATTGTAAATCCCTTTCTTAGCATTCCATATGACACATATTTTTGTTGCTAAGTTTCCTTTCTGCTTTTACCATATTGATATCGCACTTTAATATTGAACAGACTCTCATCCTCATCCTCATTGTGCAGTTACAGCTTTTAAATGTATCAGACAACAAGTTGAAGTCCCTCCCCGAGACAATTGGAAGTTGTGGATCCTTGGAAGAACTACAAGCAAGTGGTATTTCCTCCTAGGACCTGAGGCAAATTCTTCTTAACAGTATTATATGATTCAGTATATCAGAATATTCTCACGCACTTTGTTATTTCCTTATTATTTTAGGCAGTTTTAAAAAATGCACAATTTCTTTTCATTGGCATGTAAACACATGTAAATGGATGGACTGAATGCTTGGGAGATATTTTGCCTAGAATTTATGGGTTTGAAGAATTCTTTTTCATGATCAAATATTCTAGATGATAGGGAAATTTTCTAAAATGATCTGGACCAGTCCATAACCTGTTTTACTGTTCATATAAATTTCAAATGGCTTTATTGTCCTCCAGTTTCAAAAATTGGAAAAAGTCAAAGCAATTAAAAAGGTATGAAAAAGTTACCTTGCAAATGCAACTGAAAGTGGAAATGAAAAAAGGGTCTGAATCAGTTATTCATTTGCGCAATGTGGAACAGCTCTCCTTGATAATATAGAACAATAATATTCATGGAATCATTTATTTTCAATTAACTGAATATTCTAGAGAATGTCTGAATCGTCCATATATTCTACAATATCCAAAACAAGACATTCTCTAGAATGTATAGAGACATATCTAGGACCTTTTTATGTTGTGCTATGGCACCTGATTTCTTTTGCAGGTAACTTCATTGAAGCTCTGCCACCTTCAGTTTGTAACCTCGTTTATATGAAGTCTCTCATATTGAGCAATAATAACATAAATGAGGTATAAAGTCCTTGCACGTATTAGAACTTCTAAGAATTTGTGGCCTTTTTCTGGAATATTATCTTAGAATGTTCATCTTTAACATGTGTCTTCTGAAATCACCGTGATCATCTACATTATCTTTTAAGTTTCTTGCAAATGCTGAAAGGAATTTTTTTTCAGCTACCTTTGAAGCTGCTAAAAGACTGCAGGGCTTTGCAGAATATTTCTCTTTATGGAAATCCCATCCAGTCTGAACAATTCCAACAAGCAAGTTCTCTAACCTCATGGAAGTCTTAGGTTCTTACTCTCTTTGGTGCTTTTGTTTTCTGAAAAATCAATCGTGTTTTTTCATATAGATGGAAGGCTTTCTGGACTTTGAGTCACGGAGAAAGAAGAAGTTTGACAAACAGATTGATTCAAATGTCATGATGAGCTCGACTGCTCTAGACTTGGGTGTTGATTTACGATGATCATCATCAGTCAAGCTTACTTTCAAGTTGTAAGGTTTTCTCATGCAGAATGTTGCAGTGAACATATGCATTGTTGAATAATGAACATGGGTTGGTCGATCTCATAGATATGTATGATGGTGATTTATGCAATACAATGTTCATAACTTGAAATACGCTTTTTCTTAAAAAGAATTTTGTGCAGAAAAGTTTCTAGTCTGGATGCACTACATACTTGAATATGGCATTGAAACTTGTCCTTTCGTTAATCCTAAAACATTATTGGTCTTCAACGTTTCACTTCAGGCAAAAGCATGAAATAAGCAAAAATGCCATTGCTTGAATATGTGAGATGATAATATAGTCGAAGGTCATGACTTTATATACATAAAAATATTATATGCATTTGTTATTACAAACAACAGAAAAGAAAAAGAATCTGATCCTAACATCTATGTGGCAATGATAGAAATAACAATAATAATGTCATTGACGGCTTAGAGGCTGCCTGCTTATACTTCCCCTCAAACTTGCGAGTGGTTGATGCACGCAAAATTTGAGCAAGATGCTCTTGAGAGGAGGGAAACTTTGCTGTGATGTTTCCTAGTGCACCCTTCTCCCAGTTGAAATGGAAGTCAATTTCTATATGTTTGGTCTTGGTGGATAGGTGACGAGAGTCGATAGTCAATGATAGCTGATTTATTGTTAGATCAACAAGATGTTTTACAGCCATGCTACGATACTCGACGGTACAACGGTGGGTCGCTTCTTCAACCTTCTCCCATCTTCCATGAGCTCTTCAGAAAGATTTTTGGTATGGCTTAGCTGGAGGTAGGGGAGTTTGTATGGGTTTCTGAAACCATCATATTTGCACACTCCAGAACATCTGCTGCATGCTAGTACCGATTTTGGAAGATTCCATTAATTGCCATACCAGGGAAGTAATACAGGTCTCGCGAATCCCTCGTGGTGAATAGCCCGTTCACTTTGAAGGGGGGCATATAATGAAGAGATGTCTTCTACCGAGCATATAATATAAATACTGCAGACGTCCAAGCTTACATGGAGGCTCACATTGGCACACCAATAATTATTGCTCACAATTTGCAAGATAAGGTAGGCTGTCCGTAAGTGGCAGCCACAAACCAATATTCAAGTGTAAAAGGCATGTATCAAATACAAACAAGTAATTGATCGCGATTCGACGTGCCAAAGTGGATCGACTCAATCCGAAAACCGAATGAATTGAATTTCACTAAGCTGATCCCCAATTGGATAAATTTTCATTGATTCCACATCTACCTGCATTCATTTAGATTAATCACCACGTACGCATAATCAAATCGGTACCTTCAACCGATAAAGAAGCATATAAATGCTGGTGCAAAAAACAATCTACATTAGGACTCATAATAACATAGAAATTATTACTTCGAATTCCCAGAGCAGGAAGGATCTTATCCGAAAAGTGGCGGCCACAAACCGACGTCAACAAGTGTGAAAATGGATTAGACAAACAAGTGTAATTGCGTCATGATTTCACAAGAGAAAATGGATCGACATAATCTGCGAATTGGATGGATGGATTGAATTTCCATCGTGCTTGTTGAGAAGGAAAACATGTATAGCTCAAGCCCAATTTTGACGAAACCAAGTTTACATGTACCAAGTAGTAAAATACAAGAAATTATTCGAAGCCTATGAAAAATGATTTCACTAAAGGTATTCTGTAATTTCCCTGAAAACAACAAAATTGGGTAATGAATCGACTCGACAAGCATCCTAAACTAGCTTACAGGCTTGATTGTATGAATTCTCTGTATTCTTTCTTCATTTTCACTCCTGACACAGTCCTGCAAATACAATGACTGTAGATCAGTGGTATTTCTCTAATCAACACAGGTAAAATAATAATTACACATGTAACTGATGAAACGACATAGGTATGTTAGCATGAAAATGCAAATGGGAAGTACAGGAAAGAGCATTCATGTCACTCTCCATTTATGGTCAATAAGTGGAGAAATTGCAAGGATCTTTTGACTTCAATTTGGAAATATGGAATTATGCTGTGTAGATCACTAATTAAGCAAATGGATTTTTTTAATTAGGTAATATTTTTTACATTCTACAACATTCAAAACTTGAAAAAAATTACGAATATTGCCATCCCTCACTAAGCAAATAGTTAAGAGCAACAGAAAACCAATGAATATAAAGACAGTGCAATCAATGGGAATAAGGAAAATGCGTTGCTCCAATGATGAATGTCAGGATATTACTGGTTTGTGGCGGACAGGTGGCTTGTAATAGTGCTCTGGTCAGGTGTTTTAATGTTTCATTTTGTCTTTTTACTGCTAATAGCACTTACTATCCTTTGCTCATAAGGTATGATTATCAATAAATTTGGACACATCAAGAAATACATGTCGGAGTCTGCATCCCCATATAAAACTCCATCCATATGGCCTGATCTGTCGTCGGCCCTGACAGGGCCAGAAAAACACCTGCAGCAGCCAACGGTTGGGGCCACCGTCTCCATTACAGCTACTGACAGTCCTGGCCGGAGGTCATATCTCCTACCAGCCAATGAAATAAGGCTGGCCACATCAGTTGCTGATTTCCTGTAGGTGGTTCTACCAATCTCCACCTACCTACTACGACCAGAGACTATGCTTTTCAACCAGCATTTTGCCGGTGGTCTTCCCTTTGTGATACTACGTTCTTTGTTGCAATTAGTCTCTCTACTACACTTTTCTATTTGAATCAAATCTTTTGAGAACATTTTCTGTTGCTAACATGGATAGTCAAAATAATCTTATTAAGACCCAACGGTATATTAGAAAACCTCATTGACAAAAATTATTTACTCTAGGCACAGAGTGATAAAAGGTTCCTCTTGACACATTGCAAACTCAAACATCTCACTAACTTGCCTCTAGATGCAAAGGACTTTACATATGAGGATTGGTGTCGATGACACTGCAGTTATATCTTGGCTAATAAACAACATGGAATTATCAATTGCTTGAAGTGTATGACAAACTTTGGGATACTTCGTAGAATACATATGGAGACGTGAAGAACATTAGTTAGGTAATTGACATGTATGAACAGCCCTTCATTGATTGTCAGGTGAGTGCTTGGCTCAGAAATATTACATTACATTTTGTGCTCTTATTTGATACCACCTCTAAGGACCATTCTTAGGTAATAAACTTTGATGTCTACTCACATATGTCAGGTACTAAAGACCTTTTTACTTGTCTATCCCAAAGGTCTGATATCACCTTTCTATTATTAATGAACACTTGCCCTATTTCTGGTGAAGAGATTGCTTAAGCCTTTTCTCAAATCACAATTAAATTTTTATATGTACTTGACTTTCTTGTTAATCTTTTCATCTATTGGTGCTATAATAAAACATTGTTATACTTTATAACCTTTTCCTCTTTTCATGATTTGCAAATGAGAAAGGATTGGTTTGAGCCATAAGGAAAAGCCCAATGTGCATCTTTTGATTTGGGATGAGAAACCTCATGGACTAGCTTATCTAGCATCTACTTCTAAGTCATCCATCTTATGACATCATCAACTTGATCATTCATCACACCAAAATCACAAGCCTTGCCACAAGTCTCTATTTGTCATTTTGAGTGCGAGTCTTGTCAAGTATATACCACTATGCTACTTATCATCGTTTGTGTCTTGTTTCTGGTGAAAGCTCTTTTAAAATTGCTTATTGTGATATTTAAGGTCCAACTAGAGCATATTTTGTTTTTAGTTATAAATATTATATTGTGTTTGTAGATGACCATTCTTGTATTTGTTGGGTATATCTATTGAAAGATAGAAGTCACATTCTAGGTGTAACCAAATCTTTAATGAAATAGTAATCACTTTTCCATGGTTCCCAAATTTTTTCACATTGCTTTGAAAAGCACTCAAATTTCTATTTTGTCTTACCATGCTTCTTTGGGTATATTCATTAAACCACTTGTATAAACACCACTCAGCAAAATGATGTTATTAAGCAAAAACATCAACATATTCTTGATGCCACTCACTACGTCATAATGTAGATGTAGGTTCTCAAGTACTTGTGTTCTAATGTTGTCCTAACAGCATTCTATCTGATAAATAAGATGTTTTCCACTCTATTAGGTAGAGAAACTCCTTTATAAAGGCCACACCTAGGCATTGACCCTTTTTTTCTCCCACTCAAGGTCTTTGGGTGTATTTCTTTTGTTGAGGATTTATCTCCAAGTCTTGATAAGCTTGCCCTACAATCCATCAAGTGTATCTTTGTGGGGGTATTTTAGAACATAAGGTGAGTACTAGTGTTTTCTAGGTCAAGCGTTAAAGCAAAATATAAATCTATGGCATAAACAGCCTGTAAGATGATGTAGGTTAGATCTTTCTTGATGGAACTTAACTTTGGTGTTGAGACTCCCATAAAGATGTATTATGATAATCAAACTACAACATTCATTACCAAAAATCCAACATCTTATGAGAAAACAAAACATGTTGAAGTAAATTGTCATTATGTTAGAAATATGGTGATGCGTGGAAACATATCAACTCCTTATAATCAAACAATTGGCTGATTTCTTTACTAAGAGGTTGTGTACTAGAATCTTCAATATACTTCGGAAGAAGTTAAGCAATAATTGATATATATACTCGAGCTTAAGTGCTAGTGTGAGAGTTATTATATGTTTTCTCTTTAACCCTATTATAGGATAATTAGATATCCACTCAAAGATCCAATCCCTATATATATGTAATCATCATTAGTGCCTTGTTTCCCTTCAATTCACATACTACAATATTGAATGAAACTAAACAGTACAATAAATGAGTGCATGTTAAAATAAATAGCACTAAAGAAAGAATTATTCTCATGGAAAGGCCAACTATCTAGAGACAGCAAAAAATGTAAAATATTTTGAATCTAAAAATTATTAAAACTTGTTCATGATATGATATCTTTACACAGATTATAGAAGACTGACCTGATCAAATCCTTATTTTTGAAAAATTGCACACATGGTGTACCCATTATTCCTGCTGCCTCAGCAATTTCAGGATCTTCTTCAATATCAATTTCAACAAAATGTACACTTCGATCATACTCATCTATCACCTGTAATGGCATATTCCATGTGTATTTTAAAAAATTAGCAAGTAAACAGACTTAAACCTCATTTGTTTTAGATTTATTGATTATGAGATTTATGGATAAATTTGAACCAAATCACATTGACATGACAAAGTTATTGATAAATATTCCAAATTTTGAACAATATTTTTAAACCATTTTTCATAAATCCAAAAATCAACATTAAGGCTAATTTGCAAATTTATGCCAGATTTATGCTGATGGATAATGTATCCACAAAGATTTCATAAATGTGAATACAAATTTCATAAATCTCAAACAAATAATATTATTAACAATTTTCATAAATCTCAAGATTTCCATTTTCTCAATTATCTTGATTTACTATAATCTTAACCATCATAAATTTGAATCAAACAAAGTCTTAGCATGAGTGGTTTTGATAGAGAAGAAAACATTTTAATATTTGACCAATTGACCTAGTTTCCAATACAACCAAAACCAAAAATTTGCAATAAAGCAAGTTCAATGAATGATTGTTGGCAATGATTATCTATGTTCATGTCCTTACACATTTTCTCATGCAACTTCATCAGATTCTTTGTTTATTTCTATCCCATCGGTATTTCTTATTTCCTTGATAACTTATTTTAGAGGTGATTTTCAATGTTTATTTTAGGGATGACTGTTAACGTACGAGAATTTCATCACGTTTTGAAAATGATTTTGTTTCATATTTGGCATGCTGTCATTATTGATTTTGCAACTAGATGAATAAATCCATGCAATTCTTGAATTTAGTCTATGAAAACCTTTACATATATATCTTGACACGAGAATCCGGTTTGGTTTCCATGAAGTTTCAATTCCTGAAGTGTACCCCAACATTTATCCAAGAAAAACTATAAAAATTTTCATTCTACAACTTAGTCACAAAATCACCTTGCTTAGGATTGGTTTTAGAGTCCTACATGGACCACATGTTGGAGCTGTATAAAGGACACAAACAACTCTTGGACTCTCATGGTACAATTTTCTTAGTGCATACTGCAAAACAAAAGTTCAATATTAGAGTAAATAATGGCATCAAGAATAATAAATTGCTATAGCTAGATGGGAAATTTCAAAACCTATAGAACACTGGAGGCAAAATGCAAGAGGCATATGCAAAGTACCTGGCCTTTGTGCTTAGTAAGTGTAATGTCAAAACCCATCTGAACATCTCTATCTGTAATCTCCTTTTTCACCTCTTCAGCAACAGGCTGTAAATACAAAAAACTCAAATATAATAACATGAATAATATTTGAACATTTGCAAGATGGTTTAACTTCTTGCACTTGACGCACACAATATGAGAATTAATAATATAATAAAGACTTCCACAAATTTATCTCAAAAAGTAGCATCAACAAAGTTTTCTTATTAAGAGATAAAGAGGGTTAAACCCTATAAGCAGGCTGGATTAATGATATCCCCCACCAGGGTTCAAACCCTAGGGGCAACAACTATTATCAATCTCAAAAAAAGGCTGGATAGACTCTTCTCATTCTTAATGGGATGAATAACGATGCTATGGATGCCCAGTCTTTAGTTACAGACAAGATGGAATTCCAAATGGTCTTTTGGTTATAATAACTCATGAGATATATTATTCCAGTGAAAGAGATTGAACTGAGAAAATACTAAATTTATAAATAAAGAGAACCCAGTGGTAACAACAATAACTCATGTTATTGCTACAAATTGAGCACCAGTTTAAAAGGAAAAAAAGTAAGGAAACCTTCTTCAAAAAAGGAAAGAGCACTAAATTTATAACAATAACCTGGTGGAATTCCACAAGAAGATTGTTAGAGACAAGATATCTTTCAACTGATAAAGCAGCAATACATCCAGAACCAGCAGCTGTTATGGCTTGCCTCCATTCATGATCCTGAAATTAAATAAATATAAGGAAAAGGTAAAGGGTAAAAAAAGGTGACAGATATTTCAAATGATCAAACAAAAAAAGGACATATTCCTTTAGTATGTCCCCAAAGTCCAAAACCACGTCAACAAGACCATATGGTGTAATTAACTACTATAGGCTACAACCACAAAAGCAGGCATATCAATCCCAACAATATGAGGTTTTCCTAACACCCTTAGATATTCCGCAGGTAAAACCAATCAGGTTTTTCATGACCCTATTAGATAGGGAAAGGATCCTTGGATGAGTTTCTCTGGTGTCATGCAAACTTCACCTGTCGACCACACAAATCTGCCATAGCAATCTGCTTCCAAACTTTACACTACATTTTCTTCACCCAATACCATAAATCTATGATTGTCTTCCTGAAAGTAAGCATTCTTCTTTCGGCAAGAAGGTATATTCTTTCCATCATTAACCATTACTCATCATGAATTCATTAAGATAAGAAATATCTATAGTTAAAATTTTGTGGAATGCTACGATACCTAGACCTACAGGCCAAATATATTGTGCAACAAAAAATTATGACATTGAAAAGTGAGAAGGTAGTGGGTTGGAAGGAAGCATCAACCAATCCTTGAAGTAACAACTTTGTAACCAAGAAAATTTGAAGAAAATGATCTTCATATGGGAAACATAGAAAATTAGAAATAATTACCTGAACATCCCCAGCAGCAAATACACCTTGAACTGATGTTTTTGCACTACCTTCTTCAACCACTACATAACCTGCAATATCAAGCTCCACTTGGCCTTCCAACAACTGGCTGTTTGGCGTATGGCCTATACCATAAAACAACCCTCTAACTTCAAGAATGGATTCCTCTCCAGTATCTATCCTTCTAAGCAAAAGGCCAGACATCTGTCCTTTGCTATTGCTGACAGCATCTACAGTCTCTGTGTTGAAATGCACAGTGATGTTTGGATTGTTCAAAACTCTGAAACATTCGCCAGAATTAACCTGTTAAACAAACATTCAGGGAGTAGAAACTCACGGCCATCAATAATTTTTAGCAAAATATTTATTTAATATTATCATCAGTCTTTGTCTCTTCAAGTTTCACAGCTCATTCAATACATATAAAATTTCAAATAAAATAAAATAGGCAACCATTCATGCTAAAAAAATTGACTTTCCCTCATGCAAATCTTGATAAGTAGAGATTAGTTACAATTTTTTAAAACAATCCAAAATGCATGCTTCTACAATCTACACAGATTAAACTTTTAATAAAATTGAAAAAAGAGCGTGGGTCCAGATGCAACTTAAATGGAAAGTATTTATTTACAATAACAACAATAATCCAAGTTATAATCCCATTACATGGGATTGATCACAAGAATCCTTAAATGAAAAGGACTGATTTAGGATTATAAAAATAGAAGTGAGAAATGCATTCAAATCAAATCACATCAATATGTCAAAAATTCATTCATACATAATTAACTTTATGCTATAAATATAACTTGAATGCATGTAGTAGTTATTCAAGTAGTAGTAATTTAAAATATAAATTAAATAACAATATAGGTAATGAAACATAGACAATTAAATCATGCCAGTGAGAAGCAATAATACATATCTAGTCAGATGGAGTGAGGTCTGCAAACCTATGAAACTAGGAGGACTAGGGATTTGGTCCATACAAAGTTTTAATGAAGGACTGCTTTCTAAATATCTGTGGTGTTGGAAAATTGGGGAGAAAGCTATATGGTCTGCTATGATTTACAGCAAATATGGCAGCAGTGGCTACAATCTATCTACAACTCTGAAAGTCTACCAATGTAGCCCGTTTTAGAAGGAGGTTCTGAAACTGCAGGATACCTTTTCTAAGTAGATCTTCCATTATGTGCATAATGGAAAGCAAATCCTCTTTTGGCATGACAGGTGGGAGGCTGATCAGCCCACTGCTCATGTTTTCTGATATGAGATCACTCTCCAATGGGGGATGGGATTGGAATCTGAGCTTAAGAAGGAACCTTAAAGAAGAAGAATTCCAGGAAGCTCAACTTTTGATCCAACATTTTTCAGCAGCACACAAACAGGTCCTCTAGGATACCCAAGGAGATAGGAAAGTCACTGTTAAGAAGTATAATGATGAGCAATTTTCAAATATGTATCCTTGGCCAATAGTCTGGGCCCCACTTAAAGTCTGGGCATCTATGTGGTTGCTGATCAGGGAAAGGATTGATACAGAGGAACTCAGAAGTAATGGTCAATAGATGGCAATAATCAATCCAACCAGTGACAGCTATGCAGCTGGCTGTTGATTATCTAGCCCAGTGATGTAGGAAAACTAGAACAAGGCATGTTCTCCATTCTAGAACGTGCATTCCAATTTTGAGTATGACTGAAATTTAGAACATGGTGGGAACACATTCCAGATGAGAGAGGGAAATGTCTTTGTGAGCTCTCCACGTGTGAATTCTTGCACACTGGCAAACATGAGTCCATTCCCCACCACCCCATGCATTTGTTCCCGCAGCATCCCATCCACACCCATAATCCCAATGATTGTGAGATTCACGCAGCATGAGTCTCCTGTAACATTCGCCAATGCATCCATTCAACTTCACATTCTGAAATTTGGCAGGAATGTTTCTCCTTCTGATATAATGGATACAAGAGGATTTGAAGTTTGTGTTAAAGTCAAGAATCAAGCTTTCATTTAGTTTAATGATATGTGTCCTTTATGTGTCATTGAAAGACAACAGTTTATTAATGTTGAACTCAAACATTTGAAAATGATAACTTTTAAGGATTAGTTATTTTATGCTGACATTGATTGTTGCTATTGAATGTTATTTCTGTTCAAAATAAAAATTTATCATTGTTGTTGTTGAATGTTGGAAGAAGAGTAATAAGATATTATACATTACTATTGATGAATCACATTTGAAAATACTAATATGAAAAAAAAAAAATTGAGAAACAAAACAAACAATTCATCTATAATTCTATATGTTAGTCATGTCATTACATTTCAAAATCATTCTGGTTCCAAAAAATATATTTCATTCCAACTAAACCTACCCTAACCATTCCAAGGTTTTTAAAATGTCCCATGTTCCCTTCCATCTCCGACTCATTCCTTGTACCTGGCAACATAGGTCTAGTCATGTTTTAGGTCACCACCATCATACATTGTCTCTAAAGTTGTCTAGAGTTGTGTGCATGCCCTAGGGAATACTGTTTTTTATTATGATAAAAATGCTTTTTTTATTGCTGTTGATCTAGAAATGTGCTGTCCAGCAAATTTGTTTGTGTTCTTCATCAAAATTATTCTTTTTGTGACTTTTCAATGATGTTGCTGTTACCTCACATGATATATTAAAGGTCTTAATGCTACCCCAATAAAGTTGGATGAAAAGAAGTATCTTCTATGATCTCAAGCTTTTGAGACATTTTTGGGTGTTCAAAAGATCAACCATATTACTCATGATTTATCGGATGCTAAAGATGCAACCTACAAAGAGTGTTTAGCAAGTGATTGTGCAATCATTACTTGGTGAATCGCATGGATGTTATTGACTATTATATATTCAATGTTAGTTGCATTTAGCATATCTTATGTGACAGCTGTTAGTGTTATTGGTGTATATGGTTGCTGTTATGTGGGCAGTCGGATCAGGTAAATGGGTCACAGGAAGCTACGCAGTTGGATATGTCATGCTTTTGTGCTGTATCATGGTGGATGATGTGTGTTAGTGGATTGTTGTGAGGTGTAAGGTGTTATATTTCGTGTTGTTGTAATAGGGGACATGTTTGGAATGTTAATGAACCTTGCGGTATTTGGAGAGAAGCTACCTCTCAAACTGTATCCCTAATCATCCTTTTCTCAAATCATCTTCTGTTTTTTCTCCCATTACACCCCCATTTCACCACCATAGATCCAGGAACTCTTTGTTGTTACTGGCAATGATTGGCTTGGAACCAGGAGGTCACTAATAGGACCATCAAGTTAAGGTATCATTTACAAAAGGAAAGATCTCTAACACATTGAAGCATTTTCATATTCTATCTATGCAGGTGATAAGGAGAAAGAAAATCCACTTCTATTACTGTACTTGTATAGGTACAATCATAACATATGGGGAAACAAGAAAAATAATGTGGTGTCCAATTCAAACACAAAGCAGAGTATCATTCCATGATATAAATCACATGTGAGATGACGTGACCCAAATCACACAGGCTGATCTCACATGTAATAGCATGCAAAGATGCATCGGCACCACACATTATATTTGACATGTAATGGACCACATCTTAAGGGGAGCATAGGCCCATAACCCCAACACATTTAGATGCATATATTGGAGGTAGACACATTCAACTCAATGGATGGTTGAGGTTTCATTAAAGAAATCAAAATTATTTTCAAAGGTGATGAACATTGTTTTGAATTAATTGTTATTATAAAATGAAACAAATGGATGATTAGGCAAATACATGTTAAGAAGTTTTAATGTTCACCATTACAATTCTCTAGATACCTTACGCAAGTTTTTCCTAAACCCTAAGAACCATACCCAAAAGCAACAGATCATTCTATAAATATCAAGATGACAGTACCAGAATTCCTGTGTTATTTTGAGACAGCACATAATGAATTATTAATGAGAGTTAATATGGGTTTAAAAATTTTCTGAAATATAGGATGTAATATTAAAAGATATGTATTTTCTTGTGTTGGATTTGTGGACAGGATTTGAACATACCGTAATCAACACATTCTATAAGGAAAATTTTCACTAGAAAAAGGAAATGATTTGTTCATATCTTATTCTCACCTATCTTGCATGGCCTTGGATGCTCTCAATTCACCTCTTCTAACAAGTAAATGAACATGGCGTGCATATTTAGTGAGATATATTGCCTCCTCTGTTGCAGTATCACCACCTCCTGCAACTGCCAGGGGCTGACCTTTGAACAGTGGAGATGCACCGTCACAAATTGCACAAGCACTTATGCCTCTGCTCCAAAATTCTTCTTCACGTGGCAATCCAAGTCTTTTTGCTGCAGCCCCAGTTGCAAAAATTATAGTGTGGCACTTCACCTGAAACAGCCAAATCATGTGAAGAGGATAACACAATTGCACTTTTCAGTTATCAAAGAATCAGATTCATGATATGGACCATATATCTGTGTGTCTACAGCCAAATCATGCAAATCTGATCACACAACATAGGACGTGACGACTCAGTGTTCCTTGAGAAAACTGCAATCACTTTTCTTTCTTAAAAAAAAAGAAGATTGTGATAACCACATTAAAGTGCAAGAATTGCTTAGGTTCAACCATCATGACGTTAGAGGAAGCATCGGTAGTGTTGAGATGGGGAAGAGCACACACCAGTTCAATTCCACAATGAGGACGTGTCAAGGTTCAAACGAGTTTTACCTCACGGTCACTGCTACGGACGGTAAATGGTCTGGTCCTGAGGTCAACATACTCTACATCCTCTTGAAAGAGTTCAGCCCCCCAACGCTCAGCCTGCTGTCGCATCCTAGAAAATGGAACAAGAGGTAACCATTGTCACAGCTGCAGGTGAAAACCCACCACCCAGGAAAGTCACAAGGGCGGGCGCTTAGCCCACAGCCCAAAAGGTAGAAGAATATGGACTGTGGCGTAACATTTGCAGAGCAGAAGAGATGGAAGGAGTACAGCAAGCAGACAAAGAAAGTCCAGTAGTACCTATCCATCAAATCAGGGCCAGTGATTCCTTGAGGAAAGCCAGGGAAATTCTCGACGTCGGTGGTGGTCATCAACTGGCCTCCCGGAACCCCACCGACCTGGAAACCCTGGAAGACCAAAGGTTTGAGGTTGGCTCTGGCTGCATAGATAGCAGCAGTATAGCCCGCGGGACCAGAGCCGATAATGACCAAATTCTCAACTCCTGCACCTGCGCAAGACCAATTCCTCTTAGACAGTACTGATTTCCACTGGAAGGAAGAAAGGAAAGGAAAGGAAAGGAAAGGAAGAAGAAAAACGGAAGACTCAGATGGTGAGTCGAGAATGCGAACACGGAAAGGAGGGAGGGGGAGCATTAGCATTTGGCAGGAACCTGGGGGGGAGGGAGACGCGGAGGCCCGGGGACGGAGGATGAGAGAGGGGCGATGGCGGCGGAGGACGAGCATGGACGACGAGGACTTGCGGCGGAAGAGGAGAACGGGAGGGGCGTTGCGGCTGCAGAGGAACGGGGGGGAGCGAGAGCGAGATGGAGGAGAAGAGAGAGGGAGGACGGCGGCCATCCCGCCACCACTTGGCTCGGTTCCTGCTGCAAGTGCCGTTATCCGGACCGTGGTCGTCGTCATATCCATCCGTCCACCCTCTTCTCCCAACCCCACACGTTCACCACTACACGACTACACGACTACACTCCACTCCCCCGATGACGTCATCATATCCTCCTCTGTCCTCCTTCTCTCGTATTATTTTATCTTACACCGATCCCAGTTTTACACGTTTTCTTCAAACAGGGATTTTCTTCTTCACGGAAAAATATGAAACCGTAAATGCCGCCGTAGATATTAATCGTTGAGATACACCAATTTAAAATCAAAAATTACTTTTAAAACAAATAAATTTCCTTTTTTTTTTTTACCTACAACCTTTTTTACACGTTTCTCGTATATATAAAAACATGGAAGACGACCTTATTTTCCACCCCTGCATCAAAATGTATTTACCTCGTTGGTATATGTACAGAAACAGATACCATTGCTAGGCCTACATGATCGGTACATATACAAATAAGAAGGAATGTCACAAAAGCCTCCTTTTTCAAATAACCAAACTCTGATGCAGTTCTAGCACCGCTCCTCCGACCCTTTGATTTTTCGCCAACATTTTCCACTTTTCCAAACTGGAGAAACGAATACGATCAGGACTAGATTAGATTAGATTAGCTTTCAGAAGAATCATGGAAAAGGAATTAACCTGCTATCATCAATCAAAATGAAAAGGTACCTTCTGTGGCCCCCTTGATCCAAGGACCATTCATGATGTTCAAAATACTGCAAGCATCACTATATTCAAGATTATCTAAAAGCTTGGGTGTCAGTAGAAAGCACCTGCAGTAAAAAATGCTTGAGATGTTAAAATCACAAATCATTCAGTACATGACACATGTGTACGATCTTACTGTGGAGTGCTAATTTGGCTAGCTGCTCTCACAAGTTGTTGAAACATTTTTCTTTCATTGACTAGATCCATCCCTGCATTACCAAAGGTCTCACTCAGTAAATCACCCTATCTGACAAGGTTGATCAAAATAATATATAATATGGTACCTTGATTTATTTCATCAACTACCCGAAATGGGCAGTCTGTCAAATCTTGGAGGGATACTAGATAAAGAATTGTTGACACTGAACGTTCCTAAAAAGAGAGCTTTCAAGTGAACAAAAATGCATGGCTTATTTAGAGCTTAACGAAAAACATTAAGTTTGAACAGCTACCCCTCCACTTTGATGATGCGCACTCAGTACTTGGAGCTGACTTGCTTGTCTGTGATCCAAAGGGCATGTTACAACAATGGCAGATTAGAAAAACATACAAGCTTCCTCGTATATGATTATACATTAATTTGTAGCTCTTAAAATAGCATTTCTTACAGAGAAAACTTATTTGACATCATATCTTGAAAAAATGTATTCATCTTTAACACTGAAACTTGGGGAAAACACAATAATTGAAACAAACATTCAGATTAAATATAAGAAAAGCCACTACTGCCAGATAATAAACCACCAGCAGAACTAAAGAAACTGTGACATAATCAAGACTCAGTGTGTTGATAATGACACCAAGGCATGTCAGGCACTGAAACTGCAACAACATTAAAATATTGCACAATCATCAGAGGGCATCTTGTTAGAATTGACTGACTTTACCAGAAAAAGGGTGAATTGTGAATTTTAAACTAGTTTTAACTAAGTATGCACAACTAAACAAATATGATGAACTTGTATGATCAATGTGATGATTTGAGTGAATTTCAACAAGTAAATATTAAGTACAAACCACAAAAATACAAGCAAATTTATAGTGATTCACCTACAATTCAAACTAAATCCACTCTTTAAATCTCATGCTTGAGTGCTATACTATATCATTGTTATGAGATTAATATCCCAACATATACAACTTCTTCAGTTTAACATCAAGCTTTACCTCCTCAAAATCCAAGAAAACCTCACTATAACCTGATGAACTAAGATCCTTCAATGCTTACAGAATTAACTTTATATTCCCTTGAGTAGCTCTTTCCTTGAGTGAGTCCAGGTGAATCTTCAATAAATACCTTGAATATTGCAATGAATGCTATGAAAGAGTGCAAAGAAGTGAGAATTTTACTCTTATGAATGAGTAATGCTTAAGAGTCAATGAGGTACTTTGATACTTGAATTGGCGGCTAATGAAGACATATATATAGACATTAATGACCTAGAAGTGTATGCGTAATGACTACAAGTTTTTTGTAACAACTACTAAATTGGTATGTCATTTTGCTCAGTGATATATCGATGAGGTCATGTGATAATGGTGCCAAGTTGGATTACCTTCTCAAAGAGATAACCTTGTTAATGTTCAAGAATGAGGGTTCACTAGATTAAGTGTTCTTCTTTTGGCCTATGTGAGAATGGCTTAAATAGATAATAGTGTGTTGAGTCGTGTGATAATGGTGTATCATTTTCTTCAATAGTATATCAATCCGTACAAGTGTATAATCATGTGATAATGTTATATCCAAGACTAGACCTAACGATCATTGTGAATTTGGGGAGCACCTCTCAAGTTAATCAAAGAAACACTGACGAGGAAGATAGAAGGATGCCAAAAGAAGAAGAGGAAGAGATTGGCTGAACTTGAAGAATGTAGAGGGTCAAACATCAATTTTGACACCATGTTTTGTGAAGGATCCAATGATGAACTCTACTCTGCTTCCTCTCAAATCTAGTCCCCATCAGAGGACATCTCTGAGTGGCTGAATTCACTGATAGTAGCAATGACAACTTTATAGCATGTGAATCTTAAAGAACAAATAAAAAATTTCAAGAGATGGGCTGACTTGGTACTTGAAGAAGAGCAAGATCAATAAATTGCAGCCTTTCAAGAGTTACAGTTTGATATGTAGAGCTATTACTGTACATTTTGAAGGTTTTTCTGTTTCCTTTGCAAGGGGTTGCTAACGTGCTTTTAGGAGAGGTCTTTGTCCCATAGGGTATACTGTTTTGTTTGAGATTTATATGTAGCAAGCTTTCTGTTTTGGACAGGTGTATCTTATTATTTTAATTAATTAGATTCATCCTACACTTTTCAAAAAATATAAGTATTTCAAAAAATAGCAACACTAAATTACAAAATGGTAGCAATATAACATGCTATAGGATAAATAAGTTGCTTAAATGAATAATCAGTACTAAGGTAATCCAAAAGTAGTTAAGATTTCAGAATCAACATTCCTATGTAGGAATTCCATGGAAAATTCTCAGAGAGAAGTAAAAACTAAAATTGGGCAACTAGTTTGCTAATAAGGTAATGAAATCGACTGTTCATGTAAGAGGAGATATTATCATCATTAACCAAAGAGCTTACCTAAACTTCACCTTTATTAATATCCCATACTTGCCGAAATTCAAATCATGCTCGTCTGCATGCAACAATGGTATTCAAGGATAAAATAAAATCTTATTTGGAAAAGAATGCAATAAACGATACTAAGCATGACTAGTTCAAGTCCTCTGGAGCATGAAAGATTGAAAATACAATGTAAATAATGATACCTAAAGATACTTCACCGGCAACAGCCATTTCCTGGAAGTTACGGCTGAAAGTTTCATTTATCTTAGTAACAAGCCTCCTCAATGTTGGGAGCCAGCTATCCTACAGAAAGGAATTTAAACTATTTAACATAATTGATCAATGAATGTCTAGAATAATTGACTGAAGCTCCATGGTGTACAAATGTTGAATTTATTGCTCCAACACCTTAAGAGTATCTATTTCAGATAAACATCTCTTGAGTTCTTTCTTGTCCGTCTCTAGTTTAGCTTTGATCCCTTCAATCTGCACCAAAAAATGTAATGTAGGGAGAAATGGAAATCATTTGGAAAAAGTAGGTGATCAAACCAGACCTTGAGTTGTCGGGCCTCGTATTCTTCCAAAATATTTTGATTTACAAAGAGGATAGAATTGGTTTGAGAAATAGTATCTTGAATAGCAGCTTCAAGTTCTTCAACCGTAGTAGGCAACTGAAAGAAACAACACAACCCAATAATTTTACTTTTCAATAGTTTCATCTGAATGGAAAATAAGTGCATACATATGAAAATGACATATCTGTATGATCCTGAATAAAATCAAAATTTTCGATGAAGAGTACCGTTTACAAGTGAAGAACTACAAGCATAAATTTCTCTAAAACGGCTGATTTAATTGTATCTACAATGTAAAGTTTTATGTCCTAAAAACAAATATTTCAATAATTCTCAGCAATGAACACATAATCGTCCAAAGTAAAACGTTTATAAAATTTTTATAAAGTTCAAAGGCACAAGATGAATACCAAGAGGCAAAAAGCATATTACAAAATGACGTCCTTAAGATAAACAGCACATACTTGAATCCCAATATAGTTTGTTTTTCTCTTCGGGTAAAACATTTCACTACAACAATCACTTTATCTTACAATTTGACATTGGTGTAAGCTTGCAACCAATGGATTCCAAATAGAGTGGAGGCAACAAGAATTCAGGATAACATAAGGAATCATCTTAAACAATTCGGTCATTCAAATAACATCTAAAAGTGAATCTGTTAGGAAGAGACATGCAATAAATTTAGGTGTACATAAAATAGGTAGAAGAATATGCAAAATTACATAATTGGGCTCTGAAGTTGTGAAAAAGCAAAACATCCATAATCTAAAAAGAAATATAGCACAGAATTACAAGTTAATGGAGAGAAATGACTCATGTTATGACTGTTGTTGGAGCCACGTTATCAAATCAGGACATTCATTGCTGTTATCTAAAAATTAGACCAATTGACTCTAGTACAAAAGTGAAACAAAAGAAATTACAAATCTAAGGATCTTCGGTAAAGTAAACTGTTCAATTAAAACTATGCTCAACATAATTCAGGAGGAACTCCATTTATCTAGACTACCAATGAATTTTGTGACACAAAAGTTCCAAACAAAGTTGCATAACAAATAATCAAAAGCCCAACAACTCCCATTTTCTTTGAACCTTTAAATTACTTCTAGAAAGATACCAAAGGAATGAATGAGAATTTCATTCCCATCTAACCTCTAATAAGGATCTAGACTTGGGAAAAAATGATATGGCTCATGATATGATCTACAAGTTACATCTAAACGTAAAATTGGCTATAAGACCACAACACATGTCAACTACTCCCCCCTTTTTTCCTTCACCTCTTTAGAAGGTGTGAGGGGAAAATGTATGTGATTAATTCACTAATGAGGGATTACAGTCATTTATATAGAATTCAGATACATAAATAGACATCCAATTCCCCTATTACAATAACTCTAATAGGACAACACTAACACTAATTAAGTCAGAGTATACATATTACTCATGCTTAACTTGGTACGAAGAGTCTCAAAAATCCTGATATCCAAGCTTTTGGTGAAAATACAAGTTAATTGCTCTGAACACCAAACGTATCACATATAATGACAGTCAACATTGACATGCTTTGTCTTCTCATGGAAGGTAAGATTGTTGTCAACAAATATGATTGTCTAGTTGTTGTAATACATTTCTGTAGGAACCTCAACAATGAAGTCAAGGTTTATCAAAAAGGATCTAATTCACATCATCTCAAAAACAATTTAGACTATCAAACTATACCTATGCACCACATTTGAACCCAACCTTCTCTCTCTTGCTACATGTGTGTACTAGCCAAAAGTGAACTTTCTATCACTCCTATCTCCAATTTGTCCTAAATCAAAAAATGCATTGACCTTCAAGTGATTGTTTTTCTTATAAATTAGGCCTTTGCTGAGAGCACCCTTGATGTACACTAGTACTCAAATAGCTATTTCTTTATGAATTACTCTAATATCATGCATGACTAGAGAAAGCAAACCAACAGCATGTAACATCAGGTCAAATAACTTTAGGTAAATCAGCTTTCCAATCAATCTCTTTTACCAACTTGAATCATCCAAGAAACATGAAGTAACATCTCAAAAGGCTAAATTTTGCTTTATAAGTGTGCTCTCAAGCTTACATCCTAAGAACCTTGTTTCTTGCAACAAGTCCAAGACATACTTTCTCTAGAAAAGTGACATCTTCTCCTTAAAATAAGCAGACTCAATGTCGAAGAAGTAGTGTGTCTTGCCCATGTCATTAGTGACAAAATATATGCTAAGATACTTCTTTATCTTTGATATGCCTACTAAGATATCATTTTTCACTAAGATATCATTAACATAGACTGCAATAATGACCTTGTCTAACAAAAACCTTTTGTAAAACACAGAATAATCAACCACATATCTTTTGAATCCCACCTACCCAACTATTCCCTTGAATATTTTGAACCAGATTCGTTGGCTTTACTTCAGATCATAAATAATATAATCTCCCATGAATGATTTAGGATAATAGAAGGGAATACTCTGATGGAGTTTAATCTGACAACTAGAGAGAACATTTTTACATAGTCAACCTATATGTTTAACTAAACCCATAAGCAACAAGCAAAGCTTTGTATCTGTCTACTATATCATCTGATTTATATTTTATTATGTATACCCATTATACGTGACTATGCTAGCATCAGTAGGCCAAGGTACCAATTTCCAAATGCCACATAAACTAAATGCTAACATCTTTTCATCCATAAATGTCTTACAATGCAAAATAAGTAATATCTCATGGTAGTCCCCAATAATGGACTTATAAGAAAATAGAAAGAGAAAATTTTCGAAAAAGTGGAATTAGCTAATCACAAAAGACAAATTTAGAAATGGGAGATGCAACATAAGTTTGTTTACATTTCCTTAAGGCAACAGGAAGCTTAAAGGGCTCCAGTTGTTCAACTGGATTTACATCCATGATCAAGGAAGGCATGAGTGTAAGAGCTGGGTGTGTATCTTGAAGTCTACAATATACCTACAATGAATGTTGATTTTCTGCTTTTATATTTATTGAGTTACTTTCATTTATACAAGGTAGCTCAATGAGGCTAAGTAAAAGGACACTCAGCCTTATCACCATCAAACTCAAAATATGGTTATAACTCAAAAAATGTAACATTTGACAAATACAAAATAATGTCTGGTGGGTGAACGAAAATATTGATACTCCCATTGTATTGGAGAATACCTAATAAGAACATACTTAATCAACTAAAGCACTAATTTAAGGCCAAGAGATAAATTCAGAACAAAAGACATCTAAAAACCAAGGGAGAGAAAACCTCAATACCAAGACAAAATATTCATAAGGGAATTTCTCCCCCTAATAGAGTAGAAGTTATCCTATTTATCAAGTACTTTGAAAACTTCATCAGATGTGTGCATTTTGCCACATCATAATCATGCAAGCCACATCGAGAATATGCCAATTTTTACCCTTTCTATTAAGATATGTGTGCACATGTGGTCTAATGAAGGGCACCTAATGACTTATAAGATTGAATGACAGTTTAAGTAAATTTTAAAGCATTGTCAATATGAAAGAATTTTAACACAACAAAAACATGATTTTTTATTCCACTAGAAAATTTTATTACATCCAAGATGTGACGACTTTTTAATAAATAAACCCAACATATATGAGAATAAACATCAATAAAAATAATATAATACCTATGACTTGGTACAAATGAAACCCTAGCAAGATCTTAAATGTCATAATAAACTAACTTAAACAAACTCTAAATTAACATAGACAAAAATGATGAAAGGTAGAATAATAATGTTTATTAAACTAACATAACTTGCAATCAAACGAAGAGATAGAGAATCAAGGTAAGGCTTGTTGTAACCTCTACTGAGATAGATGACTAAATCAAAAATGCTAGAAAATGGAAGGCTTAGAAGTAGGTGTCAAATATGAAAGTGCATGAACTATCTCAACGCAAACCAAGAGGTGCATGCCCAACTTCACCTTATGGCTCAAACCTATCCTCTTCCACCTTTACAAATCCTAAAAGACACAACAAAAGTAAAAGTTCACATAATACAATTGTGCAATAATGACACCAATAAATAAAAATGTTAACAAGAAAGTCAGGTACATAAAAGTCTATATCAAGTGTAATCTAGGAAGAAACTTGAACAATATCTTCTCCAGATACAAAGTAGTATCAAGCATTGGCAATAAAAACAAAAGTGATATTGAATAATTAGGATAGATGAATGAAAAGATCTCACGTACCTAACATATGTGATGATGCGTTAAAGTATATAATTCAAGAACTATCACTAGTAGATGTAGTAGTAGCATGTGATGCTATGACTAAGGTTTGGCACTCTCAGAACTACAGAAATTAACATGCTTGACTTGAGATAGGGTCAATCGAAGTAGAGGTGGATTTGAGCTCAATGGATAGGCTCACTTGTAAAAAAAACCTACATCTTCAAAGACATTTGTACCTAAGATGGTTTTCCATACTCCCAACAACTTTCTAATTGATGGTTGATCTAATCATAGTGCTCATATGAGTATGTCTATGATTGTTTGTGCTCCACTTCCTCCTCTACCTGAGCCACAACAATGACCACATGTCACCGTGGGTGATTGGTCAACAGGAGCAAGGTTGGTGGAGGAGATCCTCAATACCTTGGAGAAGGTAGTTTCAAGATCAACAACTATGTCACTGCCAAGTATTTGTTCCCAAATCTAATTGGATAACTAAGGGTTGAGGCTATGCAGATGGGTTGCCATTGTCAACTCATCCTAGTATTGTCATAGTTTATTCATATCAATTGTCAATGGTTGGTGAACTTCAAGCTTGTCAACAAGTGCACAAAGGGAAATAATGTGGTCTTCTATTAATCATCCCCCCAGATGATATGTGAAAATCTGCTCATAAAATCCAAAATCATGTTGATGTTCTTTTCATTCAATAGGTGGCATGAACCTAGGGTTTCAAAGTGGACAGCTAGGCTGTGAAAAACCTAGGGTTCTTCCTGGACTTTGGTACCATGTGAGAGGGGTAACGAATGTGAATAACTCACTAACAAGGGAAAGGGATTACAACCATATATATAGGGTTTGGATACATTAATGGATATCCAATTACCCTACTACAATAATAAGACAATACTCTAATAGGAGTCCTTTGTCTCTAGATTAACAAAGAGAACAGACACGCATTGGGAAAGATTTTCATCTTCCAGATGACTTACACATAGAGAGACCTATGTTTCCTCAAAATTATACTCAATAAAAAATCTGCAATATTCAACAGAACCAACATTTATAGAGAAAAAATAACAGAGGCGATTTGTGTAGGGAAGAGAAAGTTACTAAACTAGACTGCATAAATGCAATGCCTTGAGATAAAATTTTTACATTGAGAAACTCCCGTGCAAGTTGCTTAGTGATAATTGCAACAGATTCTGCATGCCTTTTTGCAGAAGCAAGTTGTTGCCTACAGTTATCAGATTCTTCCTTACCTGTGGGAAAAAGAGAGATGCTTCAAAACAGATGTGATAAATCGAACTGCAAGTGTGGAAGTTGATATTAACATACATAAACGACAATTTCTAACACATCAGTTTCCTAGTAGCTTGACACAACATTTGTGTGCATGTTTGTGTGAATCCATGCTACTGTGCATCCATGTGTAGGCACATGCACTGCATGTTCATGTGCGTGCATATGCATGCATGTGTGTGGATTTAAGTTTTTTATATTTTTTCTTACTGATTTTCAATAAAATTTTGAAATTTCAGAAAATTTAAATTTAAATTGCATATATCTAATACAAATCGGTTGTTCTAACTCAAATCTATTGTTCATATGCTGATACACTAATTTCAAAGTATGTTGTGTTTTTAATGTGACAAACTCAAAAAAATTAATTTCATTATTTCTAGATGTGTATCATTAATTACTTTAGCTTATACTGAAATTTGTACTTTTTGTAGACTTCGGTATTTTTCACATGCTTACACCAATATTTCCACGAATGTTCAACAAACCAGTTTTTTCATCAAACCAAAGACACGATATTGATGTTATAGATACCTTGACCCAAAAGTCTTTGAATTTATCAAAAAAAATCCATTCGTAACCCAAATTTATAAGAATGGAATTCACCAACTAAAAATAACACCAGACGAGATTTTAAATTTAAAAAGAAGTATCATGTTAAGAATTTGGATGTTGAACAGAAATTTTAGAAAATTAACACTTAGCAACAATTTATTTCTTATAACACGACTGACTTCATTGGCAATGATTGGAAAGATGTCATCAAAATTGCATACTTACATTGCTCAAAGTAAGTGGAAGCCTGCAAAGCAACCTTTTCATGTTGTTTAAAATCAACTTCCAGCTCTGCAATCTAAGCAGAAGCCTTATCATCATTTTTTGCTAAACTAGAATAGCAAAGTGCAGTGTAATGAAAATTTAGCAATCAAAATGGTTTAAATGTTGTCCAACGTTCAAGTGAGAGATGTTGCAGGAGAGGAAAGGGAAGAATAAGATCCTAGGGTTTTGAAAAGAAGAAAATCATGTCCACTCATTAGATTTTTTTTTTTTTTTTGGACCGATGGATGGCAGCACCAGAAAATTTTCCTGGTGATGCTAGCGAGAACCAAATTATGTTTTCAAAAAAAATCATAGTTATTGTTTGTTATATTGTTTTAGGATATACTCCACTAGTCTAATCTAGTTGAAGGACTCCAAGTCAGCTCATGCTTATTGGCCGTTGGTTGCATTTAGCTTTATATATTATTTGGTAATGTTAGAGATAAGTTGTGTGGTTCGTCCCTTCTACCTACATCAGCAATACCTTCCTCATGTTCACAGTGAAATGCAAATATAAATATAGTGATATTTGGCATGCCTTATTTACACAATAGTCTACTTGTTTTGACAAAATACGTTGAGTGAAAAAATGAAGTAAAATAAGGCCTCAAAGTAATGAAAGATTTCAAGTATGACCAAACTTCTTGTTTTTTGGCAAGTAAAATAAAGAAAACAGGTTAATCTAAATCATGCTTGATATAAGTATCTTTAAATAAATAAAATAAGTGTTCCACATAATGCTTGATACAATTACCTTTGAGTCAATTTTGATTAAAGTCATGTTCTTTTCTACAAGACTCCACTTGTGAGACACAGCATCAATAAGCAAATCCTGAGAAAAAACAATGACTGAGACAATAGAAGTTTGAAAATAATTTATTTTGTTGGTAAGGCAAATATCATTTATATAACAAAAATGTGAGGTGATAATCAAGAACCAAAGTTTTCCTAGTCTTGATAATACAAGGGGATAATCAAGAACTCCTGGCTGGGTTCCCTGAAAAGAAATGACGAGATAAAGATATCTAACTGACCATCCTTGCCCCAAACATTGATGATAATCAACAATGGTAGCATCATCTTTTCCAAGTTCAAATTTTCCCAGTTAGTGAAGCTACCTAATCCAACAACTCCATATCAGTGTAATGCCCCTGATATTGAAATTCCAACAACCCTATCCTCTGATCAACATAACCCTTTATTAGTGTAAGGTGAAGCAGAAAGTAAATGGAAGACACAAAAAGAAAGTTTCAAAGATATAGAATCATCTCAAAGTATAAATAAGTCCCCACTCCTAACACAAAAAGGAAAACTCATATTGGTGATCCATTCGTTCTAAAATCTCTCACCAAATAAGAATTTACTTTGCGAATGCAAGATTAATACACAGACTCAGACAAGCAAAGGCCCACAACAGGTCCTTTATAAATGTATTATAATTCTGTTTGGGATCAACATTAGCAATTTTAGAATATCCTATGGGTATAAGTTTTAAAGGAAAAATTATGAATGGAACCAACATTACATAGAAATGTCACAGCATATTACAGAACATTAGAAGCATTGAATGTATCTACAAAGTAAAAATAAACTATGCACCCCATCCTATCAACCAAATTCCAAAAACAACTGGTCTTCATCAATCCCACATTGAATACCTCACAAAATAATAGGTCTGAATGATATTCATACATTAGATAACATAGTGTATGATGCAGGGAGACTTAACCCAATACGAGTTACCCAATGCTCACAAGGGACACTCTTTGGTGTGGCTTGTAATTATGGGTATGGAGAAAATTTGGCATTGAATATTTACCTTAAGTTGAATGGCCATCTTAAAACGACGAGCATTAAATTGGGAAACTTGAACTAGAAGCTTTTTCGTGTTTGAGCTAATGTCCTCCTCATTCTTCATAGACTCAAGTTTTCTTTTTCTTTGATCTGAAACACAAAAGGATGATACCAATAATTAAAGATATCAACCATGAATTTCACAGACTTAAAACAGTGAGGCTTACAGAACAGGCGAAGTGAAAACAGGTATCATAAATAAGAACGTACCGATACGGCTTTCCATATCACGCCGTTTTTTCTTTTCATGTCTAATAGTGTTGATTATTTCCTCCTGAAAAAATTATGACATTTGAAAAGGTTCGAATGCTCTTTTCAACCAACTGGAATAATATTTCTTATATTTTCATGCACCAATTCTTCATCAGAAAATGAGAAACATACACGTTGTTTATGCAACATAGATGCATCATTATCCAATTGTATCCGGTCAAGCTTTAGTGCCTTAATGTTCTCTTCTAATTCAGTAATAGCATCTTCTATACCCTTTCTCTTTACCCTGATATTTTCAATGTCACCTACGTCAGTATCTGCAAAATGAAAACAAAAATCAGAAGACCGTAAATGAGAAAAATAAAGGGCTGGGACAAGAACACCACATAAACATACTGCAGAGAAAAAGACGAGAAGGGTAAACATGATCAACACTGGCTGAAATGTGGCCACCATATCTTGAAATAGACCACCTGTAATGTGACACTGGAGTCCAGAAATCTAAGATTCCTAAATTAGCAAGTTTATCTGCATTTTGATCTGTTTCACGAGTACCAATATACTGCATGAATAGGAACAAATCAAGATGAATGGCAAATTCTGCATGTGAAAAATCAATCTTTAAATGGCATACCGAGTTGGCAATGGAAGTTTGGTTGGTCAATATATCATGAACAGCAGTAGGTGCATCAAAAACTTGGTCAAGACGTGTATAAATGCCAAGGTCACGCAACTGCCAATGCAAAAAAGAATTGAATAGTCCTGGTAGATGCTTATTAATTCATGTGAATCTACTTTACCCTCTTCAATATACAGAAAACTTCAGCCGTCAATACCTCCTGAGGAACTTCAAATGAAATTTTACTGGTGGGGCCATCCCTCACATAGTTTAGGACTGGGATGTCAAATGATTTCAGATTTTTCACAAGGAAGTCCCTGTCAGCAGGATCCTGTGTTACAACAGACTAAAAATTGAAAAATGTATCGTTAGTGAATAATTAATTTTCAAAAACAAACAAAAAGAAAAAGATGAGAAATGAATCTCATTAAGGACAAGGAAAGATTAAAATGTATATTAGTTCACATTTATATTTGCATTAATAATGATACACTGAATCCAAAAACATTTTTGAGCATCAGATAAAAAGGAAATATAATATAAAGAAAACAAATAGGAATCCTACACAAGATGCAGGTGGACCACAGAAACATAGGACAGATCACCAGTGACAGGAAAACAAAACAAAACCCAAGAGCATTACAAAGAAACTAAGGACTCTAGCTATGATAGCACTGCCTCATCATTTAAATCCTCTGCAGAAGAAATGGTTAGATGTAGTATTAAATTGGGAGTAGGGAGTGAGGTCGGGACTAAATTTTGGTGAGATGAGTGAGGGAGCCTCTCTTGTATTCACTTTTCTCGATACTAGTTTTTGTGGCATTTCCTACCTGTGTAGTGTGTGCTTTGAGCATTTGATGTAGGGATGGTGTAGGAATTTAGGAGGAACCTTGGTGATTCAAAGTCCAATGATCTCACTTTTCTTCTTTCTCTTCTTTGTCATCATGAACTCATGGCTTTCCACTTGTTTTTATAAGTTTTGACTTCCAGACTTGGGGATGAAGCAAAGATGGAAAGTTCTCGTTGAAATCATTGTATCACATATCGATGGATTGGACCTATGGTAGGGTTAAATTAAGGTGGTGAAAATGTATATGGATCAACTACATCCCAACCAAGGTCCAATTTTTCACCTGGCATATGTCACATTGTGATGTCCCAATAGAGGTAATATTACAAAGGGATTCTAGCTGGCTAATATGTGATGTTTTTGCCAAGTGCCAGTGGAAGGATGGTGGCACCTCTTTTTTCGGTGTTCATTTGTTGCTGATGGGCAAACTTGGATGTAATCAAATCAACTTTGCATTTGAATACCATGAGTCAAGGAATCTTACCTTCCAGATATAGTATGGTATGTGATTTTCAAGATATGGTGCATGAGTTCGATCCTTCAAATTTATCTGGGTAACATTTAAAAGGAAAATCAGCAGAAGAATACATAACTCTGATCTATGCCCCATCCAAGCTTACAATGTCATACAAAGTACCTCAAGGAGAATTGGGCCGTATACTTCTTTTCTAAGCTCACTTCTATGTGATTGTAGCCATTCATAAGCTTCAAATATTCTCTCAACACCAGAATTCTTTAATGCTTGTAGAAGCCTCATATATTTATTTTCTGACTCCTTTAGCCTGCAGTATATTATAATGTATGTGAACTAAATGTGGGAGTTGTACAGAATATGGTAACACAAAAATGATAACCTATGCTGAGTAAAAAAAATAGCAGAAAGCAGAACATTGACAAAAATTCAGGCCGTGTAAAAACCAATGCTTTGGCCCAATGGTAGAACAGTAAAATATTAATTTACCTATCTAAGCACAGTCTTAATGCACCCTTCTTTTGAAATAATATATCCTCTTTTTCAGAAGTTTGCAATTTTCTTTGGTTAGATGCAATTTCCAGACCCACAATTTCAGTATTCAATCTCTCCTGTTAAACAATAAATTGCAGTAAATGTATAGCGAGTTAACAAGTACAATAATTGATCAACCATAGTGGAACATCATAAAAAACTCATCAGAGAGTATTTTGAATTTTTCTGATTAAAAGTACATGAAATAACCACAAAATCAAGATATAGAATAATATCATTCTAAGAAATGGAAATCTTTAATATATTTTAACATGCACTATTTCGAATAAAATAAAAAATAAATCCAGGAAAAATGTTGTAAATTAAATACTATGGAATAAAAATTTTAACATGCTCAGAATTAATGAAGTGAAAGGAGCAACAGCTAGCAACATTGAAACACAATGCTATAGATCCACCATCATTAGAACTCAGTATCCCACCATGCTTCAATCTAATCAAATTTTAAAGAATCAAACAAATAGCCAGCCAATTAATTAAAACTTAACGGATATATACACAGAAAATACCTTGTGTGATTACTTCAGTTACTATCTAATGGTTGATAGAAGAAATGCTGGCTATTGAACTATTCTCAGCTTAGTTGCACCTGTTTTTCTTTAGGTTATCATTTATCTTTTGGCATAATATATAGCATCAATATTATATACTATCTTATTTATTCAGTACTTAAATATATGATTTTATGGTATGTAATAGATTAAAGAGGTAGTGCAGGTCAAACAGATTAAACAATTTAAATATGTTAAACAAGTCAAGTTACACATGTAATTTGATAAAGTTTAAACTAGTTAAACAGATAAGGTTGAGTCAATACATTTATACATGAGTTAAATTCAGATCGAGATTTCCAGCCAATTTCAACACACCAGTGGGCATTTTTGGGACAACGTTACAAATTGTGTAATGGATTGGCCTAGAATGTGGCAAGCGGGGGTGTATGTGATGATATTGAGGTTTAGGCATGGCTTCACAATTTGGTTACCATCTGACGTTGTTTGGGTTTGGTGTCTCCATCTAGTACCAACCTTTGATTCTTTCTCTTTTTTGTTTCATTTTTCCTCAGCTTTTTGTATTTAGTGGGTTTCTCCTTAGAAACTTTAGGGGGGCTGTCTTGATTTGGTTTCAACTAGCCTATGGCTTGTGTAGGCTCCTTGATTTTACCTATTTTAATATATTTACCCTTTGTTGCAGCTCAAAATTTTCCAACCAATTTATAAAACAAGATGCATTTAGGCTGGGCATAAATGAGTTAGGTAACGAGTTAGACCCAAACCTGACTGGTTGACATGTTTTTCTACCCTTAGTGAATGAATTGATTTTTTTTGAAAAAGAATGAGACCATGAATCATAAAATTAGACAAAAAAAGTGTGCGAGTGTCTAGTAAAATACTAAGCCCCAAAAAAATACAATAACAAAAGACAAAGCTGAAAACAACACCTTGAAAATTTCAGGAAAGAGCTGATTCCCAGAAATTCTAAAAGCCAGCAAATTTTAGGAATAGAGATTTAACATCATTGAAATTTCAAATGAAATAAAAAGCATATATATCATTGTAACTTGTAAGAGCTGGCAAAAAATTACTAGTCAACAAATTCCTTATGTCCTAACATACAATTTCATCCCGGGGAGGATCAAAACTTGGCAAATTTGCAAGTTCTATCTCTGCAGTAGCAAGATCTTCAGTGGCTTCAATCAGCCTCTGTTTCCGGGAAGCTTCTGACCTTTTCAGTTCTTCAATTTCAGCATATTTTGCCTGTACTTGCACACACTAGACAACAACAACTAGAAAGTTGTTCAGCTGAAACATTTCTTTTGATTGCTAAAGTTAATGTACATAATATACAATCTTCATCTTACCAAATGTCCTTCTGAATCAAGAAGCTCTATACGCTTCTTTAGATTTGTCTGCAATTTATTGTTTATCTTTTTGCAAGCAGACTCTTGATCTGACTTGGCATGCTTCTGCTCCCTATAAATTATAAAAGATCCAAATGCAATTGAGCTTTAAATACAATGTACACATTTGGTAATTCACATAAAGAACAAAAAATAAATAAATGTTTCAATCTTGCATCAAACTAATAAACATTTAAATACAGAAAATCATCAACATAACGCACTGTATAGGAGCAGAAAATTCATTCAAAATCTTGGCAGCTTCATCAAGCTTTCTCTTTGCATCTTTCTCCACATGTTGTACTTCAAGGTATTTCATTTTTTTTATATCATACTTTAGCCAAGGTAATTTCTTCTTCATTAACTCAACCTGCATATAACAAACAATTAAAGATATTATCATTAAAACATAAATTTACTAAAATGGATACCTACTTTAGATAAAAGCTGCTCTCTTTGACGAACACGACCAACATCCCTCTCTTGTTCTGCATTCAATACCACCAGATGATTTAAAGAATCTTCCATTTGCTTGACAACCTAGATAGCATTATGTCATTAACATGTATAAAAAGTAAGTACATGCACAAGGTATGAAGCTTGCCATAGGAATTAATGTAGAGAATCAATTTGACTCACACTAATGGTAAGGAAACTAAAAAGAGAAAGAACTTGTTCATCTGAACAGTGTACAGCCAATAACAACTGCTAGTGAGAAAATGGAACAAAGAACTTACCAGTTCAAGTTTCTTCAGTTCACAACTTTTCTCGATTAGGGCAGAATGTTGGTTAGATAACTCAGGATTGCCAACTGCTTTTTCAGTTTCTTCCAGTAATTGTATTGGAGTCAATTTGGCAAACTCACAAACACGGTCTTGTGGTAAAAACTAATGAATACAAAATTGTTAATAAATTTTAGACTGTAAATAAGTGTATAAAGTTATGCCTTGGAAAACTCTGAAAATAACCAATAGTCAACTGAAAAGGAAAATTTTTCTTGCCATATTGTTAAATTTAAAGATAAGGAATTGTACAAAAATAACTTGTATGAAAAAAGACAGATAGACCTCTCAGCTAGGAGCACTGAAAACCAACTGTACAAATACGTAAGGGACTGAACGTTAAGATATTCATGCTATGGTTCACATTAGAAATTCTTATGGGACAACATATGATTCTAAGCACGTTCTTTTTGAAGTCAACTCTTACTACATTCTCCTGTAGAAAAGCCCATCTATGAAAATGGTATACAATTCAGAGCATGTTTTCTGGTTGATCCAATATAAATGCCTAGATTTTGACCAATGAATAGTTTCAGTGAAGTATCAGACGGTATCAACAAAGGTGGATCCATGTAACTTTATAAGGCAACCTAACTGGATCGGCCAATCCTCTATATGATCCTGCAATAGTTTTTTCTGTTGCACTCTTTGCCTCTAGTTGTTCAATGCTTCTTCTAAACTCCAATTTGCACAGATCAGATCCAACATGCATGATTTTGTTGGAGTTTGCTATTCTAGTCTACTCTAACTTTCCCTAGAGTGATTTACATCACATAAAAAAATTTCTTCCATTTAAGTTTTTTCACCCTATATATTCCTTTTGATAAAATCTTAAAAGTTATTATGTTAGATCTAAGGCATTTTGTGTTTTTTTTAACTTCTTACAACTTCATTTATTTTACTGATTTTTCTACTTTTTCTAAGGAATTTACACGTGACCAATTGTCAAAATATTGGGGTGACACACAAGCAGGGAATACAAAAAAAACCTTAGTCAAAATCTCTGACACTTTAAACATGGATAATCCCAAGAAACACTTCTTAGTCCACATTGGATGACAACCAAAGCTTTCTCACGTCCATCACTATAAATAAATATTGACAGTTGTGTCAACTCAATGCTTTTTTTAAGTGGCAACAGAGAATATATTAAAATCAATGAAATAGCCTGTCTAAACCTAGAACATGAAAACAGGGGGGGAAAAAACAAGTTTTCAAGAGAGAAATTAGAAATGAAAGAAAAGCATAGTCTGTCTAAAACCCTAAAAGCAAGGGGCAGCCCTCAAATCATAAACAAGAGATTGCAACCACCCCACCACCTCCACATCCTCCATTACAGCCTTCACCCTCCAAGACCTAGTCCATTCAACTACACAACTCACCACCTTTGATCTAAAATATTCATGAGGTAAGTTTTGAAAAATCCTAGTTCCATTCAAGCCATTGACACCACCAAACTGCAAGAGGGAGAGTATTCCACAATTGCCTTTTATTCTTGTCACTACCCACTTCATGCATTCATAGCTTGCAAAAGGATTGAATGTCTGACGCACAATCTACATCACTACCCAACCAACCATGCCAGCATTTACTTATGTCTCAAATCAATTTAAAAGATATCTTTCTGTAAGGTGACTTAACAAAGCATGTATGGAGCAACTCAAGATATATTGCACAAAGGGGATCATGTTTGCCTCCTCAAACAGGCTATGTATGGCTTGAAACAGAATCCACATGTTTGGTTTGAGAAGTTTGAAATGGATAATGGGTTTGTAAAATCTGAACTCAAGTGGTTTTGAATTAAGATGGGTCATTTGGTATTTTCTTTTTTGACAATCCACATGTACATGTATTCTCTAGTGGAAATTTATATTGAATATGATTCTTCCTTGCTTGTTTCAAAAGTAAGTTGCAGGTATACTCTTCCTACAAGTAACCTACATACTTGACCTACAGCTGACCTAATAAATGCATAACACAAATCAGTTGGAGCATCCAACATGTTGCATAATGATTCTCTATGTTGTTGATCCTTAAACCATTACAACATAGAATGATATAAAAAAAAAAGAAACGAAGAATGTAGTAGTAACAGTAGTTGTGGCAATAGGCATTCTAGAACAATAACAAATCATGCACAATGTTGTAAAACCGAGACCCAAGCCCACTGATGGTAAAGGTTAAAGGAGGCTTCTTCTGAAAGGTTTCTTGAGATGTGGGATGACAACTAGGGTTTCTTTATCCTGTCCCTCTCTCTCTTACTTCCTTTGTTAAAGACTTAAACCTAAACTCCATGTTGGAGGAAGAGAGAAAAATGATAGCATTCCTTGCTGACAAAGAGTACAATTTTTATACATATGAAAGAACATAATGATTAAGATATGTACAAGCAAATGAAATTTTCCAGATTTCACAACATTAGCAGAAATATTTATACCATAAGCAATAAATGTTCAAACAATGTTCCAAATTCAAAATGGATTTATGATAAAGAAATGAATATCAAAAGGGAGTATAAACAACCATATTTGTAATGACACGTACAAAATCAAAAAACCATTCTTGATTGCATACGAGAACCTTGTCCAAAGGATGCTGGCTCATTTGAAAGACTATTATAGGTAGGGAAGACTTTTCTATCTCTTTCCATTTAGATTTCTACCCTTCTATAACTTGGGGACTTTTATAGCTGTGATTAGAATGAGATTGGGGAAAAGATGATGTTACTTTACAGAAGAGAGGTATTACATATATATATAGGGCGAATGGGTAATTGAATCGTTAAATGGATCTTAAATAGATCCTAACCTAATTAACCCAAGAACATATACTCACACTCTCCCTCAAGCTGAAAGTTATATGTTAATTATTCCCAACTTGTTACAAAGATTCTCAAATATACTATGACCTAAATCTTTAATAAGAATATTAGGTAACCTCTCAAATGACAAGGTATAAGGAATGGTAATAAGTCTCTTCACCACTAAGCCATGAACATAATGGTAGTCGATCTCAATATGTTTAGTGCGTTCGTGAAAGGTTTAAGTCATTGATCTGATTGTCACAATGCATGGTCATAGGTATTTCAACTTTAACTTCAAGCTTGTTAAGGAGAGGCCTAAGTCACACCATTTCATATGCTATCTAAGTCATTGATCTGCTTTATATCTCTTTACAAATCCATCTAGTTGATACTTTATAGCAAAGATCCACTTACAAAAACCTACCTTTATGAGGGTACCAACTCCCACGTACTACATGACACAAAGTTACCACTTCTTCATCCATAACATATTTTCAACATGATAACTATAAAGCATCCTAACAGATCCTAAATATATTAAAAGCAAAATTCTAACAAGAAGTACTAAAGTGGTCATAAAAAACAAAGTGGGAAATGAGATGAATGGCATAGGTTCTAGTACCTTTCCATAGTACAACAGGTAGATCTAAGTCACTAATAAGTGGATCAATAATGGTATCTAAAGATTGAATAGGTTCAACCAATTAAGGAGATGAGTGTCGTTGACATCATTAATACACCTATAATGGACAAGTTGAAGCAGATTCTCCACTAGTATCACCACCTGTAGCACCAAAGGTTGGATCCTAATCAATACTAGTTGGTTTAGAAATAGAAAAATCATTATCTTAAAGAACAAGAGCAAGAAGTGGGACACAATCAATAAGTTCAAATTTAGGTTTAAAAGCTTTAGAGAAATAAGGTTGAAACTCAAAAAAGGTAAGATCAGTTGAGATATAATATTTCTATGTAGGAAGATAAAAACACCTACAACCTTTTTGAATCCTAGAATGCTCAACCAAAACACACTTAAAAGTCCTAATAGAAAATTTGTCCAAAACAAAGGAGAGATTTTGGACAAAAGCAATACATTCAAATACTCTAAGAGGTAAGGTAAATAGCTTCATATTAGGACTAAATCATCAAAGAGAAGTCTTACATCTAAGAGGTGTAGATGACATACAGTTTACTAAGTATGATGCAGTAAGAACAACATCAAACCAAAGATATTTAAAAACCTTCATTTAAAGGAAGAGAGTCTTAGTCTTAGTAATGTCTAAAATATGACAATGTTTATGTTCAGCTACCTTATTTTGTTGAGAAGTTTGGGAGTAAATAGTTTAACAAATTACTCTAAGAGAGGCATAAAAAGACTAAAAAGCATGACTAACAAATTTTAAAGCATTATTAGTGCACAAGCATTTTGGAGTAATAGAATACTGATTTTTTATTTCAAAAATGAAGTTTTTAACAGTAGTTAAGATATTCTCACAATCATTTAGCAAATAAACTCACAAAACTCTAGAAAAATTATCAAGAAACACAATATCAATTTCCAAAAATAGACATAATACGACTAGGACCCTAGATATCATAATAAATAACTCAAAGACACTACTACCAAAGGTAAGCTGAAGACAACAAAAATTGATACAATTATGCTTGCTCAATTGACGAGACTCACAATCAAACAGGAAAATAAAGATCCAAGGCAAGACCAACTTGAGCTTCTTTAAAGAAGGGTGACACAACTATAGATGCCACAAGATAGACAATTCTGTAGTAGATATCAAAGCAACTAAATCATCCAATAGTGCATCACAAACCAAAACATACACATCATCATTGTGTTTACGATTCAAACCAATTCTCCTCCCTATTTGTAGATCTTGAAAGGTGCAATGAAATAGAAAAAAAGTCATGGAACATGAAAGTTGTATGGTAATGATACTAATAGACAAAAGATATTATTAAGAATTCAGGTACATAAAGGGCTTGATCAAGTCAAATCTAAGGTGTGGTATGGATGGAGCCTCAACCAAAAACTTGATATGATTGGCCATCAACTATAGTTACACTTTTAAGGTTTGATATCTTCTATAAATAGGTAAAAAGATTAGCACTACTTGTCATGTGATGAGATACTCCTAAATATATAATTCAAGAACCTTCATCCCTAACTATCAGGGGCATACTCATACTTCAAGTGGAAGCTAGTACAATAATCGTAGAGAGGGTAGTAGTCTGTAACTACATAAAACACTCATAGTCTACTTGTAAAATAGTGACACTAGCAGAATCTATTGTTGACAATGCAATGATAGAGGTATCAATTGTGTTTGTGGTCACACGAGCCCATACAGGTCACCCATACTTCTCCTAACATCACACAAAATGATAATTCATCTAACCACAATAAGGGCAAGACACACGTTTCTGCCCATCTATTCATCCTTCTTTGTTATTTCCCTTAGATTTTAAACTATTGTTCCTTGATTGACCTTTAAAAACCATAGCAACAGTATCTTTAGTTTGAGAATTGTTCACAAAAATCCTAAGAACACGAGCAAACATTGTGGATAGATCTGAAGTGGTCTCTCCATCAAATATTTATTCATAGGCTTGTGTCATCAAATCAAATGGTAATCTCACTAGAAATGCTACAACACAAAGATCACTTTTATACTAAGCATAGGGGCATCAATAGTAAACCACTGGTAGACATCTAGTTCCTCAAATAATGGCCACAATGTTCCATAGTACTCTTGTAGGGTTTGCTCAAACATGTGCAAAGAAAAAACCTATTCATAAATCTCATACACTTGAACAATATTATTTCATGTCCATACATCTCCTTTAACATGTCTCAAATGACTTTGCTAGGGCAAAGCATCATAACTCCACAAGCTATATTGAATTCCATGTTGTTCTTTAACCATATAACCATAGCAGAGTCATCAACAAACCAATCATCATAAGCATCATCTTAACATTAGGAGATAGCTTTGTAAGGTGATGTCCCTTTCTTTGGATAGCCACAAAGGCTTGAAAGTTTTTTGCTCACATGAGATAGTTATTTCCATTCAACTTTTCCAAAGTTCCAATGAGTTGATAGAGTTCAAAATCCTTCTAAGTCATTTGAGCCTTCAACACCATCCAAACCCCAAGAGAATGGATTTTACATATTGTAAAGTATCATCCCTACAAATTAGTGCATTAGCCAACCAATAGTCCTAACGCAGACTATAGCAAGACGACCTTGTCATAGGTTGTAGAAGGAAAAAGACCTAAACAACATTTTCATGGTCACAAAGAAGGACGAGGAGACTTGAAACCCTCATTCATAAATGGCCCACACACAAGGAGAACACAAGAGGAAGGAGGAAGGGTGTGTAGTCTAACAATCATAATTTAGTAGAGTTTGAGAGCTATCCATCAATTATGACCTATCAAAGGGTCTACATTGCCCACTTATTGCTACTCTATGAACGATGATGCACTCTAAGAAACCAACGATAAAAATCATGGATGCCGATGGACAAAGAGGTGGACTTGCTGGAGGTCTATGTGCAATGTATGAACAGGTAGTGGATTAAGGTTAGGGTTTGATTAAGCTTTGATACCATATAATTAAAATGAGATCAGGGAAAAGATGATGTTACTTTACATAAGAGAGGTATTACATATATATATATAGGGTGAATGGGTAACTAGATCATTAAATGGATCTTAAACAAATCCTAACCAAAGACTTAAAGACATATACTCACAATAGCAGCAAGTTTGCATTTTTCTTTACCTCTATAAAATTGACACTGAAGCTTCTCTCATCAAGCATTCATTTGTAACATTAGATATGTAATTTCTAGAGATTTGGAAATGTCAGCATAATTGTGGGTGATACTTTATGAAAGTAGTGTTAGCTCCAATATATCATATTTGCAGAATGTAAAGGCTAACACTCATTGAATGTGGAAGATTGTAACATTTAATATTGCATATGGCTCATAGCATGGTTGATGAATAATGGTTTACATATGACTTATATTCTACCATCAAAAGTGGGGTAAAATGGCTTTTTTGATAATGAACATGTAGCACGTAAGATGGCATGAAGGACTCCATGCATCCTTAGTACCTATGTGGCTACAATACATTAGCTAGTTATAAAACATAGCATGCTTTTTCAAAAAAAAAAAAAGATATTATATGAAATATAAGGCAACCAACAAGTACAAACTAACCAAGATGGTTAGTAAAAGAGGAAAATATAAAGCTAGCTATAGTGCAAAAAAATTTGACTTGGGTACTACAATAATAACCCAAACTATAATCATAGTACATGGAGTCAATTACATGAATCCTTTTCTTCCATATATTTCTATCTATGATCAAATTTTTTGTAAAATTACATAAATTTAAATTGTTTCTTTCAATTTCTAACCAAGTAGTTTTAGACTTACTTCTACTTTTTTTAATCTCTTCTATGTTAATTAATTCTCCTCTTCTAACAAGTGCATTCTTTAATTCCTTAAAGATATGACTAAACTACTTAGGTTGAATTTTACTTATATTATCTTCAATTCATGCAACTCCTACTCTATTCCTAATAAAATCATTTTTAATTTATCCTTTTTATCTAAGCATATGCACTTTAACAATACCAACTTTTTGTATATGACCAAACTTCACAGTCCAACATTCTGAGTTATAAAGTATAGTTTGTCTAATAACAATTTTATAGAATTTTTCTTTTAAATTTAAGGATGTTATCCTATCACCCAACACTTAAAGCACTTCTCCACTTCAACAATCTTATTTTAATCCTATAAATAACATTTTTTATAATTTCACCATTACCACTTATTATAGATCCTATGAATAACATTCTTTATAAAAAAATAAATAGCCCACCCCAGAATATTCACCCAGGTGAAAGAACCTAGATTAAACAACACCTTGTTTCAGCACAGCCAAATAGCCCAGCAAATGGAGTGCACCATGAGCATAACTTGTGTGTTTTAACTGTGGTGTGTCCTGCAAAATGCACTGCTGAAACTTAAAAACTAAATCAAAAACGATCCCCTTCTAAATAACCAAAGGAAGCAAATAATTCCCAACTTGCTTGACTTTGCAGCACTTGGAAAACAGATGTGAAGTACCCTCCACCTCCTGCTGCCACAGCATGCATTGCTCATCTTGTCAGCAGCCCATTTGCTCTGATATGCTTTAGTTATGGGTCTCTACTTGAGCAACAACCACATAGTTTCAAAAGAGCCTTGCACATCCACATGAATTTGCTCCATACCAATCATTCAATGAAGGGAAAATAAGGTAGAGCAGTTCTTAACTGTAAACACACCATCCATGCAGCCACAATGTAACCTTCCAACCCTGTGTGCCACAGGTCACATTGCTTTCTCAAGGATTTGTAGCAGTTATAAAATTTCTATCAACTCCTCTTCTTATATAGATCTCCAAAACACTAAATTCCAGCCATCCCAACCCAGAAGAAGTCCCCAATTCTGACAGCCTGTCTAAACCCTTTTTAGAAAACAAAATCTTTGGAAGCAGATCATGATTTAAAATGCCTGTATGTGATTCTATGGAAAATGAACTCCCAAGCTCTTGTACCATCACATGGAAAAAGTTGGTTTGGGAAACGATGAAAAGAAGAAAAATGTACTAAAAATCAAATATTTCACTGTGAAATTTGAATATCATACTTGAGTCAAATTATTGACTTGGATGTTATATTTTCGGATAACTTGAATGATGTCCCTTTTTGGCACTGCTGAACCTGAATACAAGAAGAATGAGTGAATTGGCTTATGATTTCAATTGATATATGCTTGCTTTCTCTGAAACTTTGGTATGGAAATTTACCGATAGAAACATATATTTAAGAAATGTATATCTAGATAACAATGGATAGTTTGGAATTAGAATTGATTCTACCGTAAGAATAATAATCATACTTTAGAGAGTAAACTAAAACCACATTAACCAGTAGTCAAGGTAAATCATCTTTTTTTTTTGACAAGGATAGGATGCCTCTTATTAAATAGGAACAATAATAGTACAGGAGAGAAAGGTAAGTCATCTTGTGATACTGATCTAGGCCAAGAAAATCATCTTGATGAGAATCAAGGCAATTGGATTCAATCAGGTGGTCCGTTGGGTCACCTTCACTCACCTTGTTCACCATGTCACCTTAATCTCCTTGGTTGCTTTTTAAAAGATGATACTTTTAGTAGTATTTCATGGTTTTCTTTTGTGATTTTATTTCATTCCTTTGTCCAAAGTTAGGTGACAAGTCTACGTGTTTCCTTCTTTTTATGGATCATTGCTGTATAAGTAGTTTATATCTCTTTTTCCTTGGTAATTGCTTATTACACATTGAGCACTCTCTTCCATCAATCCAAGAATTGTAATCTTTCACCAAGGCCAAGCAAAAGTTCTCTTTTTTTTTTTTTTTGCTCGTAAGCATGTGTAAGTTTGGAAAGACCAAGCTTGATTTTAAATGCTCCTTCACCTATGGAAAAGGGTTATCAGAGGTCCATCCCGATATGTGAAGGTACGGAATTACCATTGAGAAACCAGTCCGATTTGTTGTCGGTGTTAATCTTCCTTGTGATTACCATCCTACTAGCTGCGGTATCTCCCCTCAACGTGATCTTCACAGATCCACAGTCTTCTCCACGCTTAACGAAAGCGCCTACGGACGACGCCCTCCCGAGCATCTACAACTCAAGCAGGATGAGAAGGAAATCACAGGGTACGACGTCCTGAGACTAAAGAAACACTAAAACCATAACGAAAGGAAAATATCAAAGGGAAGCCTGGCACACCTGCGGATCACCGCCGAGCCCGAGGGCAATGGCGCAGACGATGGAGCTCTTCCCAGACCCGTTAGGACCGACAACGAGGTTTAGGCGGGGCGCGGGCTCGCATCTGAGGAAGTCGTAGGTCATGAAGTTGCAAAGCTCGATCTCCACGATGTTCCCCGGGCGGTACAGGTCGTCGGCACTGAGGAGACCGGAATGTGTGAGAGCTGGAAAGCGGAAGGAAGCGAGTGGAGGGAAGAGATGCGAAGCGTACGGGTGGTGGTGGTCGGCCCTCTGGCGCTTGGTCGGAGGAGGAGAATCGACCGCAGACATGTGTGGGCGCAAGCTCTACGCCGTTGGTAGCGGCGGCGGTACGGCTTACGGGAAGCGGCGGTGCTCCTCTCGTTCCCTTTTGGGGAGAATGGGCGCGGGAAACGAGGGCGGGAATTGGGTTGGGTCGGGCAACAGCGTACCCTTCGGTGGTTCGATATTATTATTATTATTATTATTTATATCTTGATATCATGGATAATTTGATTTAAATATCGAAACCTTCAGGAAATTTCAAACAAATTCATAATCTCGTCACATTTGACTTTGACTTTGAGATAAGACCGATAATCTCGCTGTACTTAGGTTTTCTTATGGGATTTTTTTTTTTTTTTTATATCGAACTTTCCAACATTTATATTTGACATCTTCATAAATATTTTTCAAATTTTACTTTTTGTTTGAGTATTCTCCATATGCCTTGAAGTGCAAATTCTTCAACAACCGAAGTGTAAAGTTTTGACATGACCTAAAACTCCTCTTAACTTAAAGATGTTAATTAAGTTCGGTCACTACGAGTTGGTGGTTCGTATCAACTTGATTGAACTAAAAGTCTACGAGCCTAATGGCATGACCTACAACACAAGCAACATCACCTGCCAAATGTTAAAACAACATCAATTGACCTCTAGATTTTCATTTTTCACCACACCAAACCAACTCAATCTTCTTCTCTTCCTCTACATTTAACAAATCGTAAATCCATAAATCTTCTCTCAACCCTCAAGGTTAGAATCTTTTAATAGGCAAATGTTAAGTCTCGTCGATTTCTGCAAAATGATGCATAGCTGCAATCAATTCAACAACATCAGCGACAATGAATTTCAAAATTTTTAGCCGAAACGATAGTTTTAAATCATGGAAACTAAACACATCTATTGTCCAGTGCTATTACTAAATCTAAAAAAAGATTTTCTCTGTAATCCAAGTTCAAGATAAAAATAAAATCTATGAATGACAACATTAAGGTGGAAACGACGTATTACAACATTTACTTACAGGACTTTTGATGATACAAGTCATTTAAGTAAATTTTTAGCCAATTCTGAATTTAAAATTCCTTTAAAATGACCCAAGTTTAACTTAATTTTAATTTTGAAGGTAATATTTCGTAATAATATTATATTGCTAAAAAAAGTTAGAGAACTTTGTGATAAATTTCTTGTTGTTCAAAATTTATTTATTAATTTTGATGATAGTCAAAATATATTTTATAAATATGTTACCTATAATTTAAAAGTATCTTTAAAAATACAACTAAATGATATATTATTAATGTTTGTAATAAACTTAAAATAAAATTAATTAATGTAATGAATTCTATAGATACTTCAATAGTCTATATATTTGATATTGAGAGGGAAGAATTAAGATATATTACTATTATTATATCATAATTGAATTTTACAAAAGAAATTAATAGGATTTAGAATAGTTATCTAAAGTACATTATTCTACTTTTATTTATGCAATACATCATTTGCATGCAATTCCAAAGGTTTTTGATAATTATCCATTTTTCTACTGATAATTCTAAAAATAAAAGAATTTTTTTTTTAAATATTGGAATGATACATCATCTCTTTTATATATGTTAACTAATTATTTAGATCCTAGAATTAATTGTAATACAAGAATATTTAAATATAGAATTTAATGTAACTATTGAAAATGTAAAAGAAGTTTTAAATAATATATTAGATTTATATGTTTCAAAGTATGAATAACATTCATCTTATTATTTTGATTTACGTTTTTCTTTCTTTCCCTCCTTCATTGGTGTTCCCCATTTTCTGCCCTTGTCGGTTTGCCCTCCTCCCTCAACCCCAAATCCGGAATCCCCCTTGGACTTGACAATTCAACAAATCGATGGGGACGATGTTGGACGGCTCGCCAGCTCGGCTCGGTCCACCACTGCACTCTGTTGCAGGCCGACATTTGAGGAGGATTGGAGAACCTGAGGAGGAGGCAGAGGAGGTAGAGGACCGGTCGACCAAGCTCAGACCACCGAAGAAGGTCAAAAGGTGGAGAGCGTGGAATAGAGGAGGGCATGACAAAATGGTAAACCAGTAGAACCGTCGAACATGTCTTAGCTGAGTTGACGATAAGGATGAACGTCCAAAGGGACCAAATCAAAGTAGGCGAATGAACATAACTTCGGATTCCAGAATCTGGATCTCACATTTAATACTCCCAGCTTTGGAATCATTCGTCTAGTTATTCTTGTGCATGATATTAAGTAAACTTCACTCTTGACGACTTGATTTACCATCTATGATCAATTGAAGGTGGTTTGCAATAACCCATGCCCGTGTGTTATGTCTTCACTCTAGACTCCTAACACAAGATTCTTGTTGCATGGAAGGCATTGTTGGTCCACGTCTGCAGAAACCTTGCTCTACCAACGACGAATGATCGAAGTAAATTGCCCTGCACGTAACGTCAGACGATCTTTACCACGGGAAGTACGAAGGATTCAACCAAATAGCCCTTGCTTGGTCATGCCCCACGTGTATCGTATTCTCGGCCGTAGGAAGAAAGCCAACCTTATTGTTCGGAAAATTAATTTGACCAATGGAGATGGAGATATACATATATATATATATATATATATATATATATATATAGAGAGAGAGAGAGAGAGAGAGAGAGAGAGAGAGAGAGAGAGAGAGAGAGAGAGAGAGAGAGAAGAAGAAAGAAGAGAGAAGAAGAGAGAAGACCGGTCGCCATGACGACGATGAACACCACTCTTTCAACCGCACATTTCTTTACAAATTACAAAGGAGAGGGGGAGGAGACGAGACGGGGCGACAAAGGAAACTACCAGGAGCAGCACCCAGATCTGGTGGACCGACCATCTGCTTCAATCGCAGAATCGCCTTGTATGACCACGGATTTCCCGTTACCCGCCAACGACACCTCCGGCTTCTTTTGCTCCTGGGACATCCTTACTTTCCTCGTCAGGATGTTGTATATCTCTTTCACAACAGTCTCAAACGCCGTCGACACATTGGAGGAGTCCAGCGCAGACGTCTCCATGAAGAACAGCCCCTGTGCCTCCGCAAGTGCTTTCCCTTCATCCGTTCCCACCTCTCTTGCGTCCTTCAAATCACTCTTGTTCCCAACAAGAATCGTGACCACATTCATGTCAGAATGGGCTGTTGTTATATCATGCACCCAAAACAAAGCGTATCAGTAGTCAGCAAGCATGATGACACCTGAACCACCTTTTTATACCGTAAATATGATACACTATTAGAAGAGAAGAAAAGAAAGAAAGAAAGAAAGAACCGAATCTGTGAATGCACATAGGAAGGAGTTCATGATGCCTTTGGATGTAAGCGCTTAAAAAACTTCTTACTGTGCAGTTCATTAAGCCAACGCCCGACGCTGTCGTAGGTCTGTCGTCTGCTTATGTCGTACACCACAAGTGCACCAACAGCCCCTCTGTAGTAAGCAGATGTCACGGCTCGGAAACGCTCCTGACCGGCCGTATCCCATATCTGCACCTTAATCTCCTTCCCGTCGATGCTCATTTTTTGACTTTGGAATTCTACCCCGATAGTTGATTTTGAGTTGGGGTAGAACTCATCCCGAGCAAATCTGGCAAGAAGGTTAGATTTCCCAACCGCAGAATCACCGATCAGAACAACCTTGAACAGGTAATCCTGAGACTGATCGTCTTCGCCGTAAAATGCCATCTTTCAGCCTGTGTGAGATGGAATGCTAGGAACTCACAACAAACACTGCAAGTTGAAAAAGAATACGCTTGAAAAATTCCCATGGTGTGTTGTCTTGTAACACCAAAGACAACTTCAATTGTTAGAATCTCATTAGAAGCAAAATCAGGCACAATGGAAATAAATTACTGATCAAGCGACCCAAGTCTTTAGTTTGACAGCAAACCACCCCACGTAATCCCTGGTAAACTCAAAACTATTTCCAACTTCCGATTAAATAGAAGCACCGGCCCCTAAGCAGAAAACCTGTCAATTAACGTAGAATATATGCTTGAGCTTCAAAATAAAATGTTCAGATAAACCTGAACAAAGTAAATAATCTGCAGATTACGCAAAGCATAGAAAAAGAATAGCAATTGGTTCAAGTTGATACAGACTAATGGAGGCACCCCTTTTACACCAAACTTATTTTAAAACAGATTGCATTTGTATGCATTTTTGAATGAATGCTTTTTTTTTTTTGGTAATGGTAATTTTTGCATTCACTACGATTCAAATTTGGGTGAGAGCTGCAAGTAAAACTACTCCTAATCAACTGTGTTGTTAATGTCGTTCGTTGCATTTTTGAATAAATGGCTATTAATAATAAGCATTTTCCAACAAGACCTCAAGCAATAACACAATATTAGTTTATTCAAGTCAAGCACTTATCCAAATGATGGGAAAAAGTAAATAAGCGTTTGTCAATCCATTTTACAACCTATTCGATGAGCTATTCTCGAAACCACTCATTCAATAAATCAATAGATGTTTCTAAGAAGCCTATAAATTAAACACTACCTTCACTATACTAAAACTCATCTAGAAAGATAGCAACGACAGATTCTTTCATTTGTTGTTTTGCAGTAAGAATTCCAAAAACAACTTATACCCGCTCCCACATTGGACATGCTCACGGAACAAATCCCGGTCGACCTCATCATCATACACAACAAGGACGCTGCGTAATGCTAACGGACGGAATCGTAAAAGACCGGAACAAAAGCAAAAATTCAAAACCTTTCCGCGGATCAGTAGACGATAGGTATGGGTTTGGAGAGTAGGAAGCAGAAATAGAATCGTAAAAAAAAAAACCCAAAATCCAGTCTGACCTGCGACAGGAAGGGTGGAAACGCCTCACATTGGTGGGTGAGGGCCTGCGAGACAGGCGCTGGCCGGAGGGGAGGGAAGGGGGAGGGGAGGGGGGAGGAAAGGGAAGGAAGAGGATTCGTCGGTGGTGGGATCGAGAAATGAGAAGATGGGTAGTCGGTGGGGGAAGCAGAGGAACAGCACATGAACGCGGTACACGCACATGCGGGGTTGCTTGCTTCCCTATTTCAACCCTAACCATTTACCTGGATCCAATCGCCACCGTCCATTTCCGTTGGATCAGGACGATGCGTTTAATCAATCAAAGTGTGATCTGAGAGTGGAAAATATCTGCTATAGTACTCGGGTTTGTCGAAATAATGGTGACGCCAGTTGTGGCCGACAGAACCAATTTTCTGAATAAATCGTAATTTCACCTGACAATCTTGCGTGAACAACATCGTAGACTCAAATTTAATAAAAATTGAAAAAGGAAGAAGCACTAGTCAACCGTTATCTTTGAATCGATTTTGTACAAATGTTCACTATAGTCATGTGGCATATATCCTTTAAATTACGTTACATTTTTGTTGGTGGATTTTATTTTGAAATTATTATTCGATCTCGTCGACGACGAAACAACCGCCACCTTCCCGCCCCGTATCCGTCGCGGGAATCTCGGCCCCCGTTTTCCTCCAGACCACCGTATTTCTCGTCGGTCTTCACCACAAAACCCCTCCCCTCGTCTCCGCCCCCTTTCAAACACACCTCATTGCCCCATTTCCCCTGCTGCTCCACCACCACCTCCGTCCTTCGCCCTGACGATAGCGTCTCCCATGGCCGCCGACCACGGTCGCGCCCACATGGTGCGCCGGGAGGCAATGTGATCATCCCGCAGCCAATGTCGGTCTCCCAACTTCCGCCGACGTTCTAGCCCCATGCCTACACGGGAGAATAGGAGATCGTCGTTCATCCTCTCGTCAGGTTCGCGTCGCCCACACCTCCTTACCTCGAATGTCCACAACTTCCCCCCTTGGAATATGCTTACACCAAGACGAAAATTTCTAAGCAAAGGCTTGGCTTTAAGACGCCGTAATGCTGTCAGAGTTGGAATATATATATATATTTTTTCCTTTCCCGAAAAGACGATGATAGTAGTCTGCTCTTCTCATTTTGTGAACTACGTACATGCGTAATTCATAACGGCCTCAGAGACTCACCGTGGGTGCAAACCAATTGATTGCAGTGATCTTCTAAACTGCTCACAACGGGGGTGAGGTCTTCCTCGCAGGGGTCTGTCCCTGTAAAGGTCATGCCAGTCGGTGGAATCGATGGCCATCAAACGATGGTTAACTTTTTTACTAACATTTTCATCAGAAATCTGGTTTCCAAGAAAAGAAGGCGAATGCTCGTTGCTGGATACGATCTTGATATGTCCTACATAACAAATCGTCTGCTTGCAATGTCATTCCCCGCCGAAAATGTACGTGCAGTATACAGGAATCCTCTCTGGCAGGTTAAGGAGGTTCTCGACATGAGGCATCCTGGACGCTACAAGGTAATTAATTTCCTATTTGCTTTCCCTTTTTCGACATCATCACATCCTCGATTTACTTTCCTTTTTTTTATTCCTTCTTATATTTATTTTTCACACATCCAAATTGGACGCTAATGAACTTGAGTATCTCTTATATAGGAATGGATTTTCATTCTCTTTCTGACGAAGTTTATCAATGATTATAAACTAATATTAGTCTAACAATGAAAATGAAAATTTCCTAATTATGCAGGTTTACAACCTCTGCGTAGAACAAAGCTACAATCCATCACATTTTCATGGACGTGTAGAGGCTTTCCCATTTGATGACAATCATGTACCTTCTCTCTTGATGATGAAGCTATTCTGTGAAGATGTACATTCATGGCTCTCCCAAGATCCACAAAATGTTGCCGTTATACATTGCATGGTTTGTTCACTTATTTTGTTATTTTGCGATTCCACGAATAAATTTCTTTAGAATAGGTAAGAATACGAATATATTAGGATTCAAATTCTTTTCAAGTGTATGAATTCACATAATTTTGATTAACTAGATAGGGATGGCTTAATTTCACGAATAATGTTAATTTACTTTTAGAAAATGGGCCATGTTAAGAGTTAATATATTTGTATCCTATTTTTAGTTCCCTTTCTCTTTTCTTTTGGATTTTACTACTCATGATATATTTAATATATGTGTGTATCATCCATTGTGTGATGTTTAGGCTGGTAAAGGTCGTACAGGCTTGATGGTCTGTGTGTACTTGGTGTATATGGGTATGGCAGCTGATGAAGCACTTCAACTATATGCAGATAAACGGACTACAAATAATCATGGGGTAATAAATCATATTTTCACAAATGCAGATGCATCACTTGATGACCTTTCATCAATCTCACTTTATAACACTCTTTCATGGAATGCAAAGGGCATGGGGTGGAAATCAGAAGGGATTTGGTTTCAGAGGTTTCATCTTCACAAACGACTCCTCCTTATTCTTGCATTTCAACTTTCTGTATCAGTTGATCTTGCCTTTCATTATTCCAGAGCTAATTCTTGAACAGTTATTCAACACTTCTTTTATTAGATATTGACAACTTTTTCTTCTACTTGGTGTAAATTCATTGAAAAAATCAGAATAGTCACTTTTTTCATCTTAGGCATAAATATGAAATTGATATCAACAGAAGATAATACCATTTCTTTATTTTAAATTTTCATATTTTTGGATTGAAGATGAAAAATCATTCATCTTGTTCTCCCGTAGATGCACCTCTGGATGCTACAGGCTCTCATGCTGATTCTACATTTCTGTGCACTTTCTTCATTTTAACAGGTTTCCATAGCAAGTCAACGTCGCTATGTCTTTTACTGGTCTAAAATACTGACATTTTTGAAAAATGCATCTTGTGGACCTCCAAACGTCAACCTACCTGAGCCAAATAGCAGGGAGCTCCATCGTATCCGACTTTATGACACAGCTAATGTTAATTCTGTATTTTTTGTGGTCAATGAATTGCAAGAGGTAATTGCTCACTGTTCTTTTATTATAATGCTTACCTCAATCGCCTGCTTGCACATACTCATTTCTTCAATCATCTTTCATGTTTACTTCAACCACAATAGCTTTTATATATATAAGCTTGTACTTTCACACTTGTTCTTTTTTCTTATACTAAGGTCCTAAGTTTGATTGCATAGATTTACTTGATTACAAGTTTGTAGAAGAAATAAATCTTGTATAATTATGATTATGTTACTTCTAAATTAACTACTGTTCAGAACTACTTCTAGGTAACTTTTGGACTTTTGGATTGTAGAGAAACTATAGTTCCTCAGAAATGGTTACAAAAAGAACATAAAACTCAGCTTCTAGGATGAGCTTTAGGTAGTTAATTCTTCAGTTTTTCAAGAAGCTGGGTACAACCAGGTTTTGGTAGAAACTTGGTTTTTATTGCTCTCTTTCAGTTCTATCATTGTTATTATTTATGTCACTCAACATTACAATTATATCTAGAATCTATTATAAACTGTACTTGGCAAACAAGCTTCTGGTCAACAATCTCTCTCTTTCCTTTCTCTATAAGGATAATGGTGAAGATTGTGATGCCAATCCATGACAACAAAAGCAAAGAAAAAGTGAAAGAAAGAACCCTTACTGATGATAATTGCTTAGAAACAATGATGGTTGGTAGATGGGGAGGAAAAATTTGGGAGAAATTTCTCTCTTATAATCTTCTTTTCCACTTGTTAAGTATTGTAATTGGTGAGAATTGTAGTTCTACCACTATTAGGGGAAGGAGAAAAACTTTTTTAAAGAAGAGGTTGTTTATCCTTAAAATTTGTTGGAATTAAAATGACGTTTGGATTTTGTGTTTAGCTTAGACTTTAGACATCAAGTTACTGTTTTAAGGTGTAAGGCCTTGTTTATAACCACTTCTCTAGCTAGTTTCTAACCTCTATATTTTGGTGGATGTTTAAAAGATCCATAAGTTATATTCTATACAGACAATAGCTTGCAGTTTCTGGAAGAGAGAACAATAAAGAGATGTAGCTTATTATCACATACTAGTCCCATGATGAGACCCTGATAGCCACGTACCAATTCTATGACAGAGCTTCGATATTCAGCAATTGGATTAGTCTCCCTAAATACACATAATACCACAATATTAGCCTTTGTAGCCGAGACCTGATCAAGGCCCTGATGCCTCTTTTATTAAATTTCAAATAAAAACTCTTTCACAAATGAAAAGTCTTCTCGAATAAATAATAACCAAAAGAGACAGATGATGACTTTCACATTTTTTGAGTACTAGTTGATGCAAGAATAGCAAAACAGTAATCAGAACTGCTGCAAGGATAGTCTTCTAAAAGTTATGATGAGAACATACCAATCTTATAAAATACTGTCATGTAAGGCTTCTATACAAGGCCTTCATATTCTCTCTTATAAAATCTTATACCAATCTTAATTTTTCATGTGCATTTTGTGATAGGTTCTTGGCCAGCTCTATCAACCTCCAGTGGAAGTAGCAAGGGGTTTCTGTAGACAAATAAAGCAGGGTTATCATAGAATAAGAAGTCCACTATACTATGTTTCTATTCTCAATGATACTGAGGAAGGATTAGAGGGAGAAGAAAAGAGTTCCCATTTTGTGGCCCTAATGGATACAGAGAGCTCGATTCTATACAAGAAAACATGTCTAGACTATTATTTTGAGAAGCCTCCAAAAGTATGTATTTGTTTTTACACGTATGTTTGCTTTCTCATCTTGCAAGAACTAGTGAATGCCTGCCAAAATAGGTTTCAGGAGACATACGGGTCAGCTTCTATGAAAAGATGATTGGTGGGCGTCTTTTCTATACGTGTTTCAACACTGCTTTCATCCAGAGTAGCTTGCTGCAGGTATCATTCTTCACCTCGTTAGTGTCAGCTCGGCTGGTTTGATATCCAATCAAATAAACCTTGCATTTCTTTTAATCGTGCAATTCTGTGAATGTTATCACCAGCGAATGGGCCATGGGATTTTGTAAATAGGAATACGGTGCAGGAATTTTTTGAAGGGTTTATTTTTCCTTCATCAATAAAATATATTTAGGGAGCTACAGAACTTGTTAAAGTATCTTTAATTAATCGTTGAGGAGTGGAAGTAAATAGACTTGGCTCTGAATTGAAAAGAGTGGGCACATGCTATTTTTGAGGGAATGTGTTTGGTTGACATTCTCTCTGGAAACTTTTTGTGTGGAATGTGTAGATGAAAATCAAGGATCTGGACAAGGTGGGATTCAAGGCTAATGCTTTTTGCGGTTCTGATTTCTGTTTGGAGCTGCTGTTTGGACCAGCAAATGTCATTTAGTGATGACAGAGAAAGACGCCTGCAATTGGCACGGGGTCGTAATATGTATCTGAAAATACCCAAAAACAGTGGGAGGAATTATTGTTTGTGTAAGCTTGAGTGTTGTGAGGAAGTTGACATTGATATTGATTGAGAAGGATATATATATATATCGAAAAGATTTATTTGTGATGCGTTTTGAAGTGATGGATTGATATGGAAATGCTGGAGACGAGTGATGGACTCAAAACTTAATTTGAAGTAGAGGCGTAAAACTATATCGTCTGAAATCGACCGCTGTCACGATCTCATATCATCGTCTATGTAGATCGGTAGTAATAGCGTCGGCCGTTGTACTTATACTTAGTCTAACCAATGGGCCTCCTATGTTAAGTTAAGCAGAGGTTGATTACGCGTAAGTTCTGTGGACAAATTTAAATCGCAGATCAGACGACTTCCAACTGTAGTTGCCGTTTGGTTCACATCATGTGCGTGCCCGTGGCTGTGGCTGTGGCTGTGGCTGTCTTTCAAATCCGTCCGTTAGTTGCTTCTGTTCATTTCTTACCGTTTCTCGAACGCAACGTGTTAAGACTTTTAAAAACGAAAAATAAAATATAACACACGCCCATTTCACAGCATTAGGCATCGAGGTTTTCGTTTCATATCTCGATATCGAGAATTGAGCTGGGTCAAATCACAAAAATGATGCTTCGTTTAGACGTAGCCGCCGAGTAAAAGTCAAACGCTTCTCAAGTCAAATCCTATCGTTGAGGAAAGTTTTATGATCATAAAAATTCAAGCTTTCGATAATTATAAGTATCTATTTTTACAAAACGTAGATTCTATAATTCACATACTACTTGATGATTAGTTGAGATCAAAGAATTTCATATGCGTCTAACAATATTTTAAGATACTTACTTTCAAATATATGTGCTATCGGTATTCATATTAGTATTAGATTGAGTTTGTTTGATCAGTTCAAATAGAGTCGCCCGTCCTCTGGTTGCACACGTACGTACGTACGTCCACCTACCTCACCAACGCCACATTGCGTGACCGGGTGCCGTCCATCTCTGACGAGAGACGGCAGCAGCTTACGCGTCGAACGCTTCCACCTCGTCTTCGTCTTCCACGGCCATTTATATATATATATATATATATATATATATATGTATGTATGTATGTATATGGCAGCGCAGATCTCTGTCCCGCCCATCCTCTGCTGCTTCCGCGCCCAATAATCCCCACATTGTATACCTTCTCCCTTCCTCCCCCTTCGTCACTCGGTCAGGTATGCAATTTATTATTCACCACGCCTCCTGCCTTTGTCTATTTCCCTTCCTTCCTTTTCCCCAAACAATTCCGCGATTCTCGAAAGTTTCGTATTTTTGTCTGCGCTTTAAGAAAAGGAACGAGGGCAAGAACTACAACTGGATCCCTTTTTCGAGCATAATGGATGAGATTGAGGAGTAGACAGATGATCTTTTGCAGCCGCTGAATCGTATGGAGCCTCCCCTCTGATATTATTGTTCCTTGTGCCTTCAGGGTCGGACCAGAGGCCGTAGCGTTGTCCATCATCTTGCATATATATATATATATATGTGTGTGTGTGTGTATATATTGTTCATTCTGACTTCTTCTTTAAATTTCGAATTTTTGCACCATGTCCGTGCAAACCCATTTATTTTATATTATTTTCCCCATCCGCTCCTGTTGTTTTCGTTTTCTTTTTAATTTTTAGTTTTTCAAAAATTACCTCTTTGGTCGTGTATTTTTCTTAGCAGCTTGTTTTCTTCGAACCTCCCAGCTCTGCACCTTGAAGGATGTTTAAGTCCGGAAGCAGGCATCCTCCCACTACCAGGATCACAAAACATCTGACGGCGGATTACGGAGTTCATGGGAAAAACCCATTTGATTCTGATTCCGATTCTGAAGCCACAGCAAAACCGGCTAGATCTTCTTCTGGTCCTGACATGGTTATGATGAGCGACAAAACCTCTCCTTACAAGGAAAATGAAGGGAGGGGGACTTCCCCATATTCGTATCCAACGTCTTCTGCTGCAAAGAAGAAAGAGTACGAGACTGACTTCCGTCATGCTGGGGGATTTGAGAACCAGAGTGTCCAAGAACTGGAGAACTATGCTGCGTACAAGGCTGAGGAAACTACAGGTACCATAAACAATTGCTTGAAGATTGCTGAGGATATCAGAGAGGACGCTACAAAAACGCTCGTCTCATTGCATCAGCAGGGTGAGCAGATTACAGGCACTCATATGCAGGCTGTAAATATTGATCAGGACCTTAGTCGGGTATGGCCGCTTCCCTTCTCCTTCTCACACTATCATACTACCTTTCTTCATATCGTGGAAAGCACCACCTATTCAACTCCCCTCCACAAAAAAAAAGGGAAGTCTAATTTACTGTTTTCTTGACTGTCCTTCATGCAGCTGAATTCTACTTCAAAATGTTCATTTTTAGACTGATTTTTCGGAAACCTTGTGAACCTCAAATTTTTTACAAGTATAGTTGATTTTTATTTCTGGATTTTTGTGAAAAGTTGAAACCACCGTGCTTGTAGAAAGAATTTATCTTCCTAGTGTACCTATAAATTTTCTCCACACCTTTGATTTGCATTTCCAGGGTGAAAAGCTCTTGGGTAGTCTAGGAGGCATGTTTTCCAAGACTTGGAAACCGAAGAAGACCCGTGCAATCACTGGGCCTGTTCTTGTCCAAGGTGACTTGAATTTTAATGTACTGCAACTGTTCTTGCTTGGTTTTGTACATCATCTGATGTGCTCTTTTTTTTTTTTTTGTAGATGATCCTCTCAGAAGGAAAGGAAATCATTTGGAGCAGAGGGAAAGGTTAGGATTATCTTCTACCAGTTCTGGAACACGTTCGAACCCTCGAGAGTATGCTGAGCCCACATCTGCACTTCAGAAAGTGGAGGTTAGCAAGTCTTATTAAGAACAACAATCAATGCCGTAGTTCTACGGTTAGAAAGACAAAACTAGTGCATGAAACTCCTGCAAATATAGAGGGTTTAGGCATAATCTAGTTGTAAGTAAATTACTTTGAGAAGATTAAGAGGTTGTTTCCTGGTGTACTCAAGTCCATGACCTATGATATCTTATTACAATGAAGCAATCTTATAATTATCTTCCTCTCAAGCAGTGCTTATTGAATACAAAAACAACAATCATGTGAGCAGTGCTTATTATTAAAGATGGGGTCCAACAAATTTGTTTCTGCATTGCTTACTACGTTGGTTGTTTCATATTTACATGATTATTATTAATTTGGTAATGCACGTGAGACAGGTAGAAAAGGCTAAGCAAGACGATGGACTTTCAGACTTGAGTGATATGTTGGGCCAGCTGAAAGGCATGGCGGTGGACATGGGAAGCGAGATCGAAAGGTTGGTTTGTTTCCTTTCTCAACTTTCCGGTAATAATTTCCCATGAGAGGAAGGGCATGTGATAACTTATAACGTGTGTGATAGCAGTCGTGGTAGTAGTAGAAGGTTTTTTTTTTTTTACACAAGTAATAAATAGATGGACGAATTCACTTGTGATCTTGTTCTCAAACCGGACCTGTAATATAAACGAAAATGGAAAGTCTCTCTTTTCTCCTTTGTGGGATGCTCCTCTGCTCCGATGAGGCTTATCGTGTCGTCTATGTTTCCACAGGCAAAACAAGGCCCTGGATCATCTATACGATGACGTTGATGAGCTAGACGTCAGAATGAAGGGAGCAAACCAGCGTGGCCGTCGCCTGCTTGGGTAGTAGATAGATAGAATGATCTCTCTGATCGTCGTTATGGGATCATACCTCTTCTGCATAACATTGGTGGGAGTTCAACGCATGGTGAAGCGGTTGGAGTCCTCTGTTGTATTGAATTATGAGTAGTCAAAAAACAAGATTGTCAATAATGGAATTTGGAAGTGGGGCTTTTTTATTTGTTGTTCGATATTGTATCACATATACCAGTGAATGCAAATTGATGTCTATCGGTTCACCAGGAGCGGTGGCGGTGACCATGGTATTTTATTCAAGATTGCATCGACTTCCAATTCAACGAGACAAAAGGAAGAATGAGAATATGGCAGGACAATGAATGATAAGATCAAGAAGAAGGGACAACAAGATAATTCCATTCATAACCTAGAAATAATATCAGCAAGATAATATCCTCTCTTGTTGACGTTGCCTTTTTTTTGATGCATTGACGTGTTTTAAAGGATGTTTGTGTAACTAAAAAATGGCGAAAAATTTATTTCCAACATTTTATATTATTTTTTAGGTGTCTATGTATCAAATGATTTTTGTCATTTTTCATTGATATATAAGAATTTTTTTTTTCCATTTTCCAACCTTTTGATCTCTTAAATTGATGTAAAATGAATAAAAAGAAAATATGAATTATCACAAAATATATTAATAATATAAAATTTAATATAAAAATTATTTATCTTTAATAAATAAAAATTGATATTACGAGAGATACGTGTAATAATAAAGATGTATAAAATATATTTTATATTGTAATAATTATTATAAATAACTTTATCTTATATTATCTATAATAAATTTTGTTATTCTTTATATATAAAAAATATTTAATTTATTAATTTTAATATTTTTATTTTATAAATAAACATATATATTTTATGATTTTTCCTTATTTTATGTACAAATACATGTATTTCAAATTTCATCATTTTGTACACAAATATCTTGATTTTCTTTTAATTTTCTGTCATTTTTCCATTGTTGATAATGAGCCCTTTTAATTGCGAAAATAATGTGTTTAAATGATCATCAATATCACCACCGTCACGTACGTACTTGCAAGCAATAGTCCCAAACTCACCCAAATTATATGACAGTGATATCTTTTTACAATATTAGCTTTCTCATCTTATTTATTTTTCTGTTATCTAAAAGCCTTCTAGGTAGATTTTGTTTATCAGAAAGTAATGTCTAAAGATATATGTATATGTATAAAAAAAGTGAAGGAAAATAATTTTTTATATCAATAATATAAAATAAAATCCCAATTTTTGCCTTCGGAAATGTGGGGTTAGGGTTTCGAAAAGTTTCGACCGTGCCCGCCGTTGGCGTACACAACCGTCCTCCTCTGCTTTTCTAGTGCGCAAACCAAACCCTCGCAGTCGTCTTCCCCCGAAGATCCCTCCTTTTTGGGAAGGAGGGTCCTCTAGGTTTTCCAAAGTCCCACCTTTTCCAGCCTGCAGGTTCAAATGAATTGCGATTGAATCGTCTTCCTCCTACGACTCAAATCTAAGATGGTACTTGTGACTTGAATTTCTAAATACTGTTGCTTGTTCCAGGTACGACGCCTTTTGGAGGTGCAGCTGCACTTTGCAATCTCCGCATGGCTATTCGTAATCACATCCCCTACAACAGAGTTCTTCTTCTTGTTTAGTCGAAATCGAGGGGTTTTCTATCTCTCTCCCCTTGTTAGTCGAAATAATCTATCGGTCTTTTTGTTTTCTGGGTCTCTGCAGGAATCCAGTTTGAGAACAACTGTGAGGTAGGTGTTTTCTCAAAACTTACCAATGCGTATTGCTTGGTTGCAATCGGGGGCTCGGAAAGCTTCTACAGGTACACTATATTCGATCGATCATTTTGGTTGTATCGCTTCCATGAAATTTTTGGGTGGTGCTGATGGTTTCAAGTTTTTAATGTTGCAGTGCCTTTGAGGCCGAGTTGACGGATGTCATCCCGGTCGTCAAAACCTCCATAGCTGGCACAAGGATAATTGGGAGGATGTGTGCAGGTTGGTATCTCTGTTCATCATGATCTTCACAACTATGCCAGCTTGGTGGTTCTTGGTGTTTTTTCCTTCTTATTTAACATTGTTATGTTACAGGAAACAAAAATGGTCTCCTCGTGCCTCATACTACCACAGACCAAGGTGAAATCTCCATTCAGTTTGTATTTTTTTTTTTTCTATGTTAACATCAACGGTTTGCATTCGTCCAAAATTTTATTTTCTCTTTATCTGCTTTATCATTGCTTCTGGTCACTTTTTTTTATTTTTTTATTTTGAGCATTCTTTAATGACAATTTGTTGTATACGTGCTACATAATTGATACCTGATTCTTTTTTCTTGTTGCTTTACACACAAACAAGCTACCGTAAAATTTTTCTTGATAATGCAATTAATTAGATTGGCAGCCTCACGTATTTGATTTGTAAGATGATAATTTACTGATCAAATCACCCAATCAGACAGTTGGCCTGCTGCATAACTGCATAAGCTGTAATTGGTCTTTTTGTCAGGTCTGATTTTATTTCTGAGTTTTGAAACCCTAAATGTATGTACCTTTTGCTAGCTTGCATCTAATATCTGAATGTGATAAATCGAGAACCTGTTAAGTTGACTGAATGCCATTTTTTTTTTGCTGCATATTTGGATTCTTGTAGTATCAATGCGTTTTACTTCATTTGCTTTGGAAAGTGGTAACTCCCTTCACGAATGTCATTTTATGTTGTAAAACTATTACATTCATATATAAAGAAATTTTTTCTGTTTAGAAAACTGGTTTGCAAAGATTTGTTGCAACTAAAAGTTTGGTTTAGACCTTGTATCATGTGTTTTATCTTTCTCCATTGCAGTTCCAAATCTTTTTGCACATACTGGATAAAATTTCATTACGATAACATGTAAAATTTGAAAGAATTGACCTCTTTGTTCAATTTATTCAAAGTTCTATTGCTTATTTACATCTTAATTATTTGGCATTGCTTTTGATGTCCTTGATGTCTTGTTCTCCAGAGCTTCAACACCTGAGGAACAGCTTACCTGACCAGATTATAGTTCAGCGAATTGACGAAAGATTATCTGCTTTGGGTAATTGTATAGCCTGCAATGATCATGTTGCTCTTGCACATACTGACTTGGACAGGGTAAATCTGTTCCCTTGCTATTAATTATCCCCCATAATCTTTAAACTTCAATTATTTTGTTGGTGGAGTTTTATTTTTCTTATTGTATCCTTAAGCTTCATGTATTGGCCTAGTATCAGTTATTCTCATTGTCCAGTTCAAAATATGATTGCTATTATGTTTACATTAGAGAGGGGAGATGCTATAGGAAGAAGCAGTCTTCCAAAATGCGAACTCTGCATTGGCGAAGGATGAGAGCCGTGTAAAATTTGTCCCCATGGGTTCAGTCAGTCTTTCCCGGTAGAACATTGTCCTGTATGCTGTTGCAGAGAAAGGAATGGAAGTGTCACCGAAAACAAATTCTTGGAGCTCTAACTTGACTAGCGAATCTAATATTAGAGAGACTGATGCTTAACAATCAAGTTAGATATTGTCATTGGGATGCTGCTGATGAGAAAATGCCCAGGCTTTAACTTTCATGTTACCGATGTGTTTAATTGATTTTCTGGTATCGAATGAAATGATGCACATATACACGCTGAAGGTACTAATGTTACTTGAATACCAGGAAACTGAAGAGCTCATCGCAGATGTTCTCGGTGTAGAAGTCTTCAGGCAGACAATTGCTGGAAATATTCTAGTAGGCAGCTATTGTGCTTTCTCCAATAGAGGAGGCCTGGTAGGTCACTGATGTGATTTGATGCTGCTCATTATTATCGATGATGTGGTTTCCGACCTGACGTAAACTACTTTGCCCGCAACAGGTGCATCCTCACACATCAATAGAAGACCTTGACGAACTTTCAACGCTTCTTCAGGTTCCTCTAGTAGCAGGTACCGTGAACAGAGGCAGCGAGGTTATTGCCGCAGGCATGACCGTCAACGACTGGGTAGCTTTCTGTGGATCAGACACCACCGCGACGGAGTTGTCTGTGATTGAAAGTGTGTTCAAATTGAGGGAATCCCAGCCAAGTGCGATCGTTGAGGAAATGAGAAAGTCACTCATCGACAGCTATGTTTAAGTTTTAGTTGCAAGGGACTTGCATATTTATAACTACCGTGGTGGTCGATGATACTTGTTTTTCGTCGAAGGTCTCATAACATCCTCTGTCTTTTTGCATAATATCATGACGATTTATTATATATGATTATTAAATGTTAATTAACCATAAAATGCGATCGTATAAAAAGAAGAAACGGAAATACCGGTTTCACACGTCTTTAATTTTTCATACATGCACGCACACACACACACTCTCTCTCTCTCTCTCTCGGGATCCAAAGGGCTGGGCGGTGGTGTTGGTTGTCGAAGCAAAGCCATGATGAAGAAGATCACGACTTCGTTCGTCACACTCTTCTTGATCTTGGCGACATTATTGCTGCAGCAGCCTCCATTTTCTGGGTCGCCATCGATGTCGCCCGATCGTATAGAAGAAGAAATGCCCGGCATCATAGAGTTTTGCAGGTACAGGTCCTGGCCGTCTCCTTGCCACCGCTTGATGGAGGCGCTCATGCACCTACCGACGCCGCAGCAGCCACAGCCACCAGATGCGAGAGTCGAGGTGAAGAGGGTCGTTCCTTCAGGACCCAACAAGCTCCACAACTGAACCGAGGAGGAGACCAAGATGGCCAACCTGAAGTCCTTACATTTTTGGTTGCGTGGAAAAAAGGATAGAATGATTATAGGTGTCGCGATTTGACGTTGTTTCCTGTGTTACGCATTTTTCTTTCTTACTTTCCTTCTTTCCTTCGTTCCAGTTCTTTGCAAGCGGTAACCAACCAACACCTTGTATACCAGAAAGATCACGGGGGGATCTAATTCCTATTTCGTCATCATCTGAAAAAAAATCGACAACATATTTACATACTCAGAACAGAGGAAGGAAGGGGTAGAGCAGGGAAGTCGCAGATTTCGTTTCCATCGAACCAACCGTAGGTTAAAATATCGTTACCAAGTACCAAGAAGAAGAAGAAGAAGAACCGGACGGAGCAAGCCTGATTTCTGCTCTCTGCATGTGTGGCATCACGGACAATGGACGAGGAAAAAAAAAGAACCGACCGATGATGTTTGGAACCACGTGCAATCTTATTTCAAGCAAAAAGCATGGACGCACCACGTAAATAAATCACGACAGGTTCATCTTCAAATCATCGGCAATAAGCTCTGACAGCATTACCACCACAGATTTACTTACGTAAGAGACAATTCCCGATTTATGATAGAATCTTGATCGACCCATTCCTTGACTAAATAAACAGAAATAATAACCCATCCCTAAAAGATAGACATCAGGGCGGCGTAAGAGACAGAAACGGAGAAGGGGAGTTACCTACAACCCCCTACAACACAATCTTCATGAGGTGGACTTGATCTCCATTACGCTCTTTACATGGGGGGAGTAGGGCTCGTAGACGACGGCCTGCCTCCTGGCGACCTCGAGCTGCGACATGCCGTCGGAGAAGGCTACGGCCACGGAGGACGGGTCTGATAACTCTCGGTTCTGGTGGAAGCCGTCGATAGTCCTCCTCCTGGCGTACTCCCGAATGTTGTAGTCCTTGAACCTTCCAGATACGCGGAGGAGGGAGCGGAACAGAGACAGCACTTGCGCCTGCGACAGCGCCGCCATGGCAGGCGAGGAGGAGATTTCTAGGGATTGTTTGTTTACCGTGTGCGAATCAAATCCATTATTATATTTTCTGTCGCAAGGGAAAAATATTTCCCCTTTTCCTTTTTGGTAAGGGTTTAGATTAATTAATATTCAAGGTCTTATAACTTTTCCTGATCTAAATATAAATATTGAGGTGTGTGTCTGTATATATTTCCTTTTATTAGTTTCAATTCATGAATATTCTTCCAGATTCAAGTTCACGGATGAGGACTTAAATTGCTAATTTCCATCACAAAAATATGACCGAATTAGTATATTTTCCTTTACATTATGAAACTTTATCTATTACCAACCAATGACCTTTTTATCAAAATTGCATCCCTGCCATATATTAAGAAAAATTCAATTTCTGTTTTTCCTCTACGGGAAGGGATTACCATTGCAATACTAAATTTACCTTTTTAAGTGATGAGTTGGAATCTTTTCCCTTGCCATTTGCGAAGTCGATCACTTTAAAGGATGTCACTGTGAGTTGAGTATTTGAGGTGTGTGGCTTGGACATATAACGTGCATAGTACGTTAGGCTACTAACAATTACCTTGAGATTTATTTAGTGTATTTATCTTCTGGCCTTTTTTTTTTTTATAACGTTCCATGTTTGATGAATGCATACCCATCCACTCACTGTCTTCAATTTGTGCCCAAACTGATTTCCGCGCAAAACATTTGCACCCTACGGTAGCCAACGGAAAACACCCATGCCAACTATAGTTCATTAACATTGTTTTAAAGAACAAGGCAGGCGTTGCACTCACCTTATGCATTGGGTTGTCATTCCTAAGAAGAGAATAGAGCTAAGAAAATGAGTCCTGATATTTTTACAAAACACAGTATATTATAGAGGTGGTGAAAGTACACTAAAAATATTTTGTATTAAACCTTGTTAAACGATGATAATATAAAGAGAGTTATTTAAGGGACTTAAAACTTTACCGTAAGAAGCTCGTTGTATTCGTTTTTTCTATAATGCCAGATTTTTAGTTTTATTGATATTTAAGCTTTATTCTAATAGAAACTATAGATATTATTGTTTTTAGGTAATAATAAAATCTAAAAGTTTTGCTTATTTTTATTTTGGTATTTGTGCTTGAAAAATTCAAATCAGACCTTTTGTTTAGGAGCTAACTTACCAAACATATCTCTCCAAATCCCACCTGTAAATGGTGGAGAGTTGCATTCAATACAAATATTTGGAGCATAGCTCTGCATGCGCAAAGCGTAGTTGTACTCTGGAAACAAATGCTTAGCACTTGCATCTAAGAGTTGTTAAGTTTCTACTCCACTATGAGAGGAGACTTTGAGATCAAATTTAAAAAAATTATTATTATTATAAAAACATTTATTACATGACCAAATACAACAATATCCTAAGCAGGACAATAAGCTGTCCAAACTGATTCCTAAAATTGAAACTGTCTAAATATGATGTCATTTGTACATCAAAATCAAAATTTTCAGAAGAATATAAAGTGTCCAATAATCATTTACATGTTACAGTTTTACCAACTATTTTCTCATCAGTAGGATAGGAAGATGATTCTTCCCAAGGCAATAACATAGATCATATATTTCAAAATAATATAAAAAATATGATTTTTATGAATATGCTGTTATATTTCTCCCTGGCAATATGCACTGCCCGGTACTTGTAGGAAAAGCTCATCTCCTTTCATATTATCCTCTTCCTGTAGCTGTAGATGTCCCTGAATTTTGTATAAGATTAATAGAATCCATTACAAAAATTGAGATGTACATGCTACTGCCGTTTTTTCCTAAATCAAGGAAATAAATTTCAAACACTAGATCATAAAAAAGAATGGCAACGTGACATCATAGTGCAAACAGGTTATATTGTAAGTGGTCAGATTACGGCAGTAAGTGATGTCTATAGCCATGTTTAGAGGTCGCTCCTTTTTAAATGGACACGTTTTGTTTCTCATTAGTTATTTCCGTTATAGGCCTTGCACAATAACACCAAGTGAATCAGTAGGTGTCTACCCAACATGGTGTAATATTTTAATAGCTCGATTTTCTTGTAGGTGTCTATACTTAACGTGGATGTATGCACTTTCTTTTTAAATAGATTATCTGAAAGAAAAAGTAACCATTTAATTTTTATCATTAGATGTCATAAAAAACATGGTAAAAGTTTCACTACAACTAAAAACTATTAGTCGTAGTCTGAAGGTATAACACTTCACACATTTTTAACAAATTTTAGACGAAATATTTTCCAATAGGACAAGAACATTTTTGCTTTCATTTAACGATGTTTTTCCTTAAAAACCTGCATAAGCTTTTAAGTGAATTCATTTCTTCTCTATTTCTAAAGGTACTTATTACTCTCCCATTTCAAAATCCTTTTTCAAATAATCTGATTTAATATTTTCAAACTAGTTCATAACATTTTCACATCCCAAGCTTTTTATATGCTCTGAACATATGAAAGAAATCACAAACCTTGCTTGTTGTGTTAATGCTTTTAAGCTCTTTCATAACAAGTTTGAGTTGCTTCTTTGCTCTGATATGCATGTCACGCCTTTCAGCTTGTTGAGCTGCAGTAACTTTCGAATGACAGGCCACACACAGAGTCCTCATATTCTCTAATCTGCATTCCCCTGCAGATATAACATAAAATTAGTACTATAGACCAGCTCCACATGCAAAAGTATACAGCACAAGACACTGGATTTCAGTTGAAATTGAATGAGATTTGCAGTTCGCTAACCTCCCCCTTTATAGACTGGTACAATATGGTCAGCATGCCATGCATTGCCCTCTGTGGGTTCAGAAACAAGTTTCTCAAACCTGTGAACCAAATGACAACACCATTAACATCAAAACAGAAATAACAAGCTGTCGCATGTTGCAGTATATTGTAGCATCATCCTAAGAATTGCCTTTTAAGATAAAATCAACACCTCAAATTATAGGGCAACATGCACTTATTTTGCAAATATTAAGATACTTGTATTAAAATTGACAGCTGTGAAAATACTGCTGACAAGGTTTACAAGATGCAAGAGCAAGTTTCGGTATAGGACTAACAAGTTATAGAAAATTTTCAAACTGCAGGAAACTGGTCCTAATTCCCTGGAAAATTTGCTGCATAAAGGATGAAGGAGATGCGGCAGTGAAGTAACCTTGGATTACTTCATCTTCATCCATATTTTCATCGCCATGGTCTCATTCACCGACAGTATCCAATACAGGAGATGAATGCAGGCTGTTTTCCTCAGAATCCATGTCATTAGGTTCAGTTTGTTGTTGATGTTACTATCAGCTGTCATATTGCTTAGATCCCATAAGATTGAATAACATTCATAATCTATTAATCTGCATTGGGATGCTCTAACCAAAAAGTAATTTATGATAAAGCCATAGCTATTAAGGTGCCAAAGCACCAAGGTGGTCTGCAGCCCATTTAAATATCCATATTTGCAAATATTTAATAATAATTATGCATGGTTTTACCTTTATTATTTTTAAAATAACATTAACGTACGTATCTAATTTTAAAATAGCATTAGAATTGTGTGATTATATATTTCAAAATTATGTATATTTTAGTAATATTGTATATATAATTATGTATATGCGTAATTAAACAAATCCAATAGATCTTGCCAAGACAAGGTAAGGTAAGCAGTCCAGGCATGACCAAATCATGCCTAAGCACTTGCCTTCATAACATTTTTTTTAGTTTAAGACCCCTGATTTATCAATGGGGTGGGGACCTAGAAAACTTAAAGTGGTTGCATCAAAATGCCAAAGCTGAACATGAGAAAGGAGAGCAGAATTGTTTACATGAGCTGAAAAGAGGATTTTAAATAGTCCTACTACAGGGAATATCCCATTTATCAAGCAAAATTTGACTTTTAGTGTCCTTCGGAAGATCCACAGCATGTTAAATGTGAGTTTGCGGCGTTGTGTTAAACCCTCCCTAACAAGGCTATCTGCGGCACCATTAGCTTCTCCATAAACATGGGAAATTGACCTAATTGGTGAAGGCATATGTAATAGATCAAACCAGAAGTTCAACAGCTGGAAGATAGGCCATTCTTGGTTGAAACTGCAATGTAGACAAGTTAGGGATCAATCTCAACTTCAACCAGATGAAACTGGATTTGGTGATCAAGGCAAAGGCACAACTCATCATAAAGGGCTCTCAATTCAGCCAAAGTGCTACTGCAACGCCCCTAGAAGTCTGCATTAGCCATAAACATATCCTTATCTGCATTACAAACAGTCACACCTCTTGTTCCAGTATGATTGTAGCTGGAGGCACCATCGTTGATTAATTTCAGCTTTCCAAGGTTTGGCTTCTTCCATCTGATCCAGCTGATCTGCCTACTAAACATGGGGATCTCCAACAACTCGTAGGCAAGTTTGTATTCATGGAGGCTATTCAGAACATTCCTTTTTATATCTTCAAATGAGGTCGGTTTCTCATCATAGATTATTCTGCATCTTTCCTTCCAAAATTCCTATCACAAATTTTTGGAATTTGTATACCTTGGAACTTCTCTACTTTTTAATATCTCCTATACCCAGTTTTTCCAGGCATTTTGATTGTACAGGCTCAGGTGGAATAATCTGAAGAACCAACTTCTGCTCAAATGGACCCAAACACTGCCAAAAGAAGTACGATCAAATGAGTCCATGCCCTTGATAGTTTTGCAGCAAACACATCTTGAGAAAATGGAGTAGCCCCACCATTTCTCATGCTCACTTGTAGGAAGAGCCTTGTGGAACTACCTCCACAAGAAGAAAGAAATTTTGGTGGGCAAAAAAGATTTCCAGATTCCTGGTTCCAGCGTACAGGATCTTTCTTGGTCCTTGTAGTTTCTCAGGTTGATTTCACTGATAAAATACCTTTTCTATTCTATATCCATTTAAAGGAGCCTTCTGCATCATTAATGTTTCTGAGTTTATCCTTGATTTCACGAACACGATCATCTGGGGGCGAGAAAGAATCCATGAGACCTGGATCATTATGCACATCAGCAATGGAGATAGGATTTGGGGCCGTTTCCAATGTGACATCTACCAGCCTACCCTTATCCAACCACCAACTTCTCCAAAAATCAATCTCTCCTTTGCCTCCTGTCCATTTGGCCAATGAACACACCTTGTTCCAAGCAGCCCGAACAGCCTTGCATCCTGTTGAGATTTTGTCACCTCTAGAGTTAGCATCATTATGTAGGAGCTCAGTTGATCGAAGAGGTGACTAACTTCAATCAGGGATATTTTACTTTCAAATACTTAGGATGCCCCATCTTTAAAAGCAGATCAAAAGCTATCAAATTTGAAGAATTAATTCAAAAATTCTGGGGAAAGCTAGCAAGTTGGAAGGTGAAAGTCCTCTCTCCTGGTGGCAGAATAACTTTGACTAAACACGTGCTTCAATTCATGTCTTTAAGTGTTTATGATCTTCCTGTTGGCATATTAGATAGACCTCAAAAACTGTGTGCAGATTTTCTTTGGAGCTCCTCCAATGAACACCATTGAACACATTGGGTGAGTTGGAAACAAATTACCAAGCCTATCTCAGAGGGCGGACTTGGCTCTAGAGACTTGCCCCAATAACATTGGATAAAGCTTGCAAGTACTTTGAGTCAATATTATCTCCCCTTCATTTGCTAAGATCACATTATTCCCTTTTGGAGAAAGCACAAATGTATTCTAAACCACCATTTGGAGATTTAATGGGTGTGCAAAGACGGAAAATGAGATTGATTGATTATTGCTAAATTGCTTAAGACAAGATTACATATAAATAGGGATGAATAAAAAGATATTCATTAACCTTATACACACACACTCATACCCACATAACAATATAACTAAATACATAACACGTCTGCATTCCCTCTCAAATTGATTTTATATGTATATATAATATTTAACTTGATAATAGGAAATCATAAGATCCAACACCAAGGCCTTTGGTGAAAATGTCAACAAGTTGATTAGACTGAATGTAGTGTGAAGAAATAATTTTTCACCATATTTCAAACATAATAACAATTTAACCCAATATGCTTAATGCACTTGTAGAATGTTAGATTGTTGATGATAGAGAAAGCAACTTAATTACCACAATGCATAGGCATGGGTGTGTTAATAAAAAAGCTAGGTCCAATCAAAGGGAAATGGAGACACATCATCTCATAGGCTATCTATGCTATGGATTAGTACATAGCCTTTGTACTAGATCTAAAAACAACACTTTACCTTTTGCTGCATCAATTAACAATATCACCTTTAGTGTAAGTAAAATATTGAAAGTAGACTTTTAATCTCCTCTATCTCCTAAATAACCAAATTCTAAATATGCTTCAATACGTAAATGACTATTCCTCCTATAAACCAATCATTTCCCAAAAGCATTCATTTTATTTTTCTTTTTTTTAACAATCTGCAATCTCTCTCTCCCTTTATTTATTTATTTATTTTTTTGCTTCACGTTCCTGAGAACCTTCTTCCTTTCTTGATTCTTCTTCGATAACTCATCTTATAGGAGGACAAAGCTCCAATTTCATTGGTTTGTCTTGCAATAGAGGTTGGCACGTTAGTGGGAGAGAGTTCAAAAGGATGCATTGGTGAGACCGCAAGCAAGGTGATGACAAACGTCATAGACTCATTGGGAAATGACATGGGAAATTTTGAGGATGAGGATTCAAAATGACCCAACTCATAACTTCTCTTGCCTCTTGCTACTACATTGAGAAACCACTTGGCATCAACCTCTTAAGCCTGCTCCTCTAGTGCTTTGTGTCAATGTCACAAAGCCCACCATTTCAACTTCCCCTTTCTTTGGTAATGGATGACAGCATAGGTAGAGGCAGCAATGGTTTTGATGGGGTGGTGAGGGGCCATCACAACCCTACAAAATTGTTTGAACTTCATGGTTAGGAAGAGGGTCCTATTCCCATAAAAGGAAGTGCAGCTTGAGATGGAAAAATTAGGGATAGGTGTGGGAATGAGGTCATGGTCACTTTGAAAGTGGTAGGACAACAACGAGAGAAAAGATTGGAAAGGGGGAAAATCATGATTGATTCTAAGAGGTTGAGAGGTGGCAACAAGTGGAGTACTTGGAGAGTAGTGGGGGTGGTTGGGAGGATGGTGGTGGTAAGAGTTTTCCTCCTTCCTACACACTCTCTTGGACTTTTAAAACCTAAACTTTAGTGTCACGTGAAAGAGGAAATAATTTCATTAGCAAACGAAAGACATCTATATATAGAACCTACATAAAGAAAATAAATATACCTTAAATAATGTGAGACTAAATTCACAACACATATAACCATAATACATTATTTATTCTAACGGTAAAATTCTAGGAATGCTAAAGGTTAGGCTCAGATTAAAGAGGTTAGTGTTTTCAAGATGTAATATTTTATTGTTTTAACAAGTGAGCTTTTTATTTTTAGCAATCTCGTAAAGCCTGGGGAACAAGTATTTAAACCTCTAGTTGTCAAACAATCCACTCTCACAAAGTAGAGGGGATGTGCCATTATTTGCCTTAAATGTAATAAGAAAAATACTAATGATAGGGAAGCTAGACTTTAAAACCTTCCAAAGAGGGCAAGCAAGTGTAGGGGTTGAATTCAATATTTCCCCAGTATTATTTCTTGGAGTATCTGGATGTAAGATGCCCCATAATGAATAGAAGTCTTGCTGAAAAAATTCTGAAGGAAGTTTCCCTTTTATGGTAAAAGATAATATCCTAAAATTAAATATAACAAGGTCCTCTTGGATCTTGGTTTACAAGCCTTCTCCCAACAAACCAAAGGATAATTTGGTTTACCAAAGTTCATGATGCCACAAAAAAACTTATATTATCCATTATTTTCTCAATTGAAATAGTAAGAAATAATGCTGATAGGTAATATGTCAGGAAAGCTAAAGGAACAGATTTAAGAAAGGTGACTCTGCCACCAAGGGATAAAAAGCTTTTCTTTCCAGTTATCTGGTTACCCTAAAGGTAGCCTTCCTAACATGAAGAAGGGTCCTAAGAGAGGTTGGAAATGCGACCCTATTGAATGGTTCCAGCTCCCTCATGAAAAGGGCTCTTCTAGACAAACACCCCAACTGGTTTCATCTCTTGAGAGCTTGAAAAACTCACAGCATTGCAACAGCTAATACAAATTTAAGAGCTGAGAAAACTGTTGATGATACAGTGCTAGAGAAACTGTTGCCGTAGCAACTTTTGTTTTCTACTCTATTGTTTACCTTATAGGAAGCCTTTCTAAAATGAAGAGGGATTCCTATGAGTGCATTTGGGAACAATTAGTCGGAGTGGCTCCAGCTCCTGCAAAATTTCCAAGGCATTCTTCTAGATCAACACCCCATCCAGCTCCATTTATTGGAAGCTTGAAAAGCTCCTAGCATTGTAGCAGCTAGCAAAAATTCAAGAGTAGGTAAGAACCAGTTCTTGCAGCTCCTAATACTGCACACAGAGGACCTGTTATTGTAGTAGCCTTTTCAAGAGATGCACTATATCATCTCCTTCAAGAGCTACTAATCCATAAACAAACGGAGGCAATGTGATAGGTAGATGATAAATTTCACACCCAAAAATATTAATATGGTTTTCTAGTATGCTATTTTAAATATTTATACTTGTGATAGAAGAACTTTGTAAGTTCATCTTCTATCCAAATATTATTTGAAAATAACATAGTATTCTTTTCAAATTTATGATGTTTTTGGATAATTTGAGGAAAATGATTGTATCATTAGCATATTGTAGGTAAAGTATCTTAGGCCCATTGTGTGGAAATTTTATTCCTTTTATAATACCATTTTCTTTGGTTAATAGTGAAAGGATTCCTTGTCTTATTCCATTATGAATCATAAAGTTTCCATTTGATGTGCAATTAATGATGATATAAAATTTTTTCATGTGAATACACATTTAATCTAATTCACCTGTTTCTCTCCAAAACCAGAGGTCAACGAGAGTTATTAACAGGAAATCCCAAATAACATAGTTGAAGGCCTTTTTGAAAAAAAAATGGAAACTGTGAAAATTGAAAAATAGAAGGCCAAATAATGTTTAACAGCATCATTTCAGAAAGACCAAAAAAAGAAACTGCTTTACTCACTGTTATTCAAGCAGTTGATGTGAATAATTAAAGCTCAAAAACTGCAGTAGGCAATATCATTTGGATTATTTCTGCACAGTATATGAAGGATTGAAATTTAAAGTAAAGAATTTACTGTTTATGAAGATTTCAGTAACAACAACAATATAATTTATCCAGTAGATGGCAACAATGAACTTATAAAAGCTTCAATCCAAAATAATGATGTCAGAAATTAGAATATATAGAATGAAGCATATGAAGAACTCACATTTTCTCTTTTTCAGCTAGTTGCGGTGCTACTCTCTTAATATATTCCCTTCGGTTTTCAACTGAAAAAGGTCTAATGCATTTAACTAGAGTGTGGCAATCTAGTTTACAGTGGCTGCAGACACCATGCTCTATCTCAAATAGTGCCTGTATTTTTATATCATCGCAGCTTAATACATCATAAAAATGTGAAGCAGAACATCACACTCAAAATATAAATAACGTATATTCAAGTAATTTTATAAGTTTGACATAGCTGTATCAGGCAAAAATTGATGAATATCAAGTTGCACAAAAACAGAAAACTTACCCCACGAAGAAATCTCTGACTTGTTTGTATCCCATATTCTTTGAAGCAACTCAAATTACAAAATAGATCCTCAAAGTATTCAGGTTTTTTTGCTAGATTGTGCCTGAAACAAAACATAGATTAGTGAAGGACATTACATGAATAACATAAAAACACACTTACTTGCATGGCTCCTGGCATAGTTTACAGAGAGGTTCATCTGTCATGGTCCAAGCCTGGGCATAGAAAATTTCCTTTGCAGAGCCTTTACGAAGGATTATCTTCTTCCAAGCAGCATTTGGTGGGAGATTACAATTTAAATCACTCAGAGGTGTTACTCTTCTCTTGCTTCCACCTTTCAGTAGACCCTTGAAGAAAAGTGGTAGTAACGTGCCTTGAGGAATGACCAACAAAAAAGAGTATAGCATAAAGGAAAAAAGATACACTTTTTGGTAGATTGTTTCAATTAGACCAAGTAATCACAATTCAACATAGGCATATCATGGGACTGACATGTACAGTTAAGATGCTAAAGGTGCCAAGGTGATTCCTAGGTGCCCATTCAAATATACATTTTTTTTTAATTTCAAGCATATATTATATACATTCACACATATTTAATAACAATTATGTATACTTTAGCTTTGTTATTTCCTAAATAATATTCAAATACATGAATTATCCAAAAAAAAATCAAAATCTATAGTACAATATTACTAATATGTATATTTCAGTAGTGTTCCCTATATATATCACATTTAATAACCATGCAAAAATAAAAAATCAGACAAAAAATTAATCCTAAAACATAACAAACATATGATAGAAGAAAAAAAGACAACACAATCATACAAACAATAAAAGTAGTGAGAATACCATCAAAAGCATGGGGGAAAACAAAAAAAGTATCATGGTGCTAATTAAACCCCATGTCAATAATTTGTACCAATAAATATGTCAATCTTACTGTTCTTTCATGATTTATACAAAAAATCTTAAGTGAACAGTTTAATACTTTAAAAAATGAAGAAGAATAGGGAGGGGGGAAAATATGTGTTCTTAAAATAAATAAAAAAGAATAGGGAAGGAGGAAAATATGTGTTTACTAATTTGTTGGAACACCTAAGTTAAATGGGTATATGATCTACTTATAGTATTTGCATATATGTATGTACTATTTTTTTATATGTTACACAGCCGTGTCATGATCAAAGCATGTCTGTATAAACACCTAACATAGCAGTGTCGAAACATGTACACAGAATCCATGTAACACACTGTTTCTCCCTAAAACAAAGTAGTCCCATCAAATATATGTGTAATTTCCATTTAAAAAGTCATGTCAGACTTGTTTTAAAACATTGGTCTCTTTTACTTCTATATATAGTAGGTAACCCTAGGCATTGATAATGATCTATTATAATTATTCTTCAGTCTTAACACATAATACTCAAGAACATGATAACAGAACAAGCAATGCTGTCAATGTGGGTACTTAGGCATCACCTAGACATCCAGATGTGATTTGGTCACACTTGCAATGACTGCCTCTCCTTATCTTAGTTAGAAATCTCCACCACCAAGTTTGTTTAAACATATATATGTAGTATTGAAATCTACAAAATTTTGAGATAGATGGTCATACATATTTCTAAAATATACATTTTAGTATCATTATACTTCATATTTTAATGTTAATTTCAGATTATTTATGGATTTCAATGCTATTTAGAAAGCGAGAGATCTAAAAGTATAAGTAATTATTGATAAAATTTATAAATATATACAATACAAGTGTAAACAAATACAAATTTAAATATTTATCCATTTCATGCTAGAACCAAAATCATATGATTAATTGGATGTTAGGAATCTAAATTAAAAAATGATAAATTTTCCTAAATACTTACTCCAAAACCATGGTTCTTTGTCTCTTGTAAGTAACACAGTTCAAGATTCAATGGAAGTTGCAAAGGCTTCCCTAGAAGTTTATTCCGTTCAACAGGCCTAAGATCGTTCCACTCCCTGACAAAAGTTCGGAAGACATCCCAGTATGAAGGGTTTTCTTTCAAGGCCAGTGAAGATGCCAGCTTATTTCCATCTTTAAAAGATAAAGCCATTGACTCAATATCCTCTGGTCGGAAATTTTCAAACAATGGTCTTAACCTTGAGTCTTTTCCAAAACTGCAGGCATACAGATGGATCCGTCCAGTGTGCTGGCTAACCTGTAATGAAGATTCAGAATAGGTTATGCATGTATACCATAAACATGACAAAGCAAGAGAATTTTCCACTTAATATTTTTTTGTGAAATTGTTTTAGATTTTCACATGGTACAGATCATATATCGGTAAAACTAATTATTATGGAATCATGTACTTTTAGGTAGCCTATTTATATAGAGAGGTCTTATGCTTATTAATGAAAAAATTCTACTTCCACTTATTTCTTGTATTCTCACGGATACCTTTTATCCAAAATTGAAGGACTAAACAAGTGCAGAGAATCATAAGGTGGTTCTGATGCTTTATAGCAATTTTCCAGGGATTTGGAAAAAGAAGATAGAGTCTCTTTTAGCAAGATGGATGATTGAAGGTTGGGTGCCAATATTTGCCAGAGATATTTTATCTGCACCAGCTGGTTTTTTATATTTCTTTAGCCTTTGAATTTTCATATTCGACTCATAGAATCTATTATTCTTAATTAATCAATAAGAATCATTCCACCCCTTCAGTACAAAATAAAAATGAAGAGCCTGCTATCAAGTACTCATATAACCAAATAAAATTTCCCAACAAATTTACACTCTACCTCAAACCTAAGTGAATCAGCTTGGAAATCATTATTTTCTTTGCCTTCGACCAATATATTAGCGGCAGTTGGAACTTCATTGTCTACCACAGAAATACTTTCACTTTGTACGGTTTGATTTTGCAAATCATTTCCAGGGATTGCTTCATCTGCATTAATTTTAAAGAAAATGGTAATTCAAAATACAGATGGAACTTTACTGTCCACTACAAAAGTAGTGCCATTTTGTTCAATTTGATCCAGTAAATCACTTCCAGGCTTATTTCATCTGCATAATTATAAAGACGATGCTTCATCTTAAAGTTACCATCAATTAATCTGCAAGAAACGGCATCTGAGGGTCTGAATTCCTTATCTTCTGAATAGTTACAATCCACAGAATAAGGTGATTTGTCAACCTGTAAACAAGTAACAGGCCATAAGAACCAAACTACTAGGTGGGGTAAGTCTGTAAGTCATCACTATTCATTTATGGATGGCAATGGTCTTACTTCATTTTCCATGTCCCCACCCACATACATGCCATCTACATTCCCTGCAATTTCTGAATTGACCAAATGAATGTTCAAACCATATCAGTTGCACCCCATCCTACAGATGTCGGTAACAAATGTTGCAAGCAAATCTCAAAAAATATTTCTAACAACGACCTGGTGTTTCAAGAGTTTCCTTATCAGCAAAAGTGCCCTCTTCATTTTTGTAAAGTAAAGTATCTTCATCACTTCCAAGATAATAAACTCCATCAACCTGCAACAAAGTAATAATTTACCTGATAACAGAAATAAGAAGCAACCTTAAACTGCAGAGCTTAAAAACCATAAGCAAAATGATGATGGAGAAAAAGAATAAACTTTAGGGTCACTAAACTGAATCTCATCCTGACATGAAATAGAAAGTCACAAGATTGTGCATATAAGAATGAAAATTAAATTACTTTCATACTAAAGATAACAAGATTCATGGGGCTACTTCTATTAACTCTTAGGCAAAACAGAAATTCTTCAAAGGAACGCTGTAAGAAGAGAGGAGAAAAATGAGAGTAGAATTCTCACTAACACAAGGGATTAAATATATACATAGGGTTTACTAAACCCTAGGATATACAGATATTCAAATACCCATTTAACACTCACCCTCAAATTGGAAAACATGTCTCTAATATACCTAACTTGTCACATAATGATTCAAATGTATTGACAGCTAATTCTTTAGAGAAAATATCAATAATGTCCTCTCATAGAACATTAGATCTCTGAGGCCCTTTAGAACATTAGATCTCTGAGAAAGGAATGGACACAACTTCTTTCATCACAGAGGCCCTTTATAGTGACAACCACTTTAAATATGCTCTGTCCTCTCATAGAACATTAGATCATATGCAATGAAGATAGTAACTTGATTGTTGCAATACATGGCCATTAGAAGATGCACTTGAAAACTAAGCTTAATGAATAAAGACTTCAACCATACCATCTCACAAGCCATCTGTGCAATGTATCTGTACCAAATCCTAAGCATTAGATCTGAATGCAATATTCTACCTTTTGCTCTTGCAAATGACCAACTTGATGTCAACATAAGTACAGTGGATTTGGACACAACTCAATCTGGTTACTTTCTATCTCCTTTGTCTTTTGCATAGCTAGAATTAGAGAATGCTTGAATATTTAGATGTCCAATTTTTTGTACCATAGACCTTTTCTTGGATTTCCTTTGTTGTATGATAATACTTGGATAGCTCCATTTCAATGAATTATTTTTGGTTCATTTATGAATTGACTAAGTAAACAACCGTCAATGAAAGATCTGGTAAGTCACAGTCAAATATATAACTTTTCCAATTAATCTTTGGTATTGACCATCACAAAATATAAATCTAGACTAACTAGGGAAGATTGTACCTTGCGACCCTTCATACAACAAATCAAATGCATATTTTCTTTGTGATAGAAAATGAGATGCAATGATATGATGCATACCACAAAGTATGATAATGGATAAATGAAGGTCATTGGTGTCCAAACCAACGAAGTTAGAAATCAATTCAAATTGGGCCAAAGTAGAACTCCCTCATGGCCGTAAACTGTATAGTTGCAAATAATGATGCTCAAGCATAACGTTATTCAGGGACTGAGGTGGAATGTCTATACAAGCAGTACTAGTGTCCACAAAGCTAGGAATAGAAAATGGTAGAGGAATAGACTCCAAATTGGTGTTTAATGATAAAAGGAATAGAGTGGACACATCAAAGATAACATAAGTAGAAACATGATATTTTCTAGATGATGGACAATAACGCCTATACCCTTTCTAAGTTTGAGAAAAACAAACACCAATGAATGACACATTTGATGGTATGAGAGTGTTTGTCAAATCTAGAGGAATGATCTTGAACGTAACCAATAAATCCAAAAACCTTTGGAGGGAGATGGAAAAAGGTTTTATTTAGTGATAAATGATTAAGTAGAACATCTCAAAAGCAGGTAACATTCTATTCATTAAATGAACTCTTGTTGATGAAACTAGATGGATGATGAAAGGCAGTATAAGGGTGCTTACCCAACTTACAAGACGCACAAATAAATGACTTAACAACCATTCATGGTAAAAATTATTGTAAGTTATGAAGACATAAATGACTAAGGACAACAATGCAAACTAATGATGACCCAGTTTCTGAAGCAGAACAAGCAAATCCTCGTGGTATTTCTCATTATAAATTGAAACAAGAACATCTAGAAATAGACAGCAATGTAAGGTCTTAGGAGAATCCACTTATAAGCAGATATAGATGGAGAAAAAAATTATTGATACAGAGATAGGTTCTAGAAATAGCTTATGATTAAAAACAAAGGGAATATTTATTGGGTGCTGGTGTCTCAGGTGAATTTATTATTATTTTAGGACAGCACTCTGTTCATAAAGGGAAAGAATTTTCACATATATAACTTCTTAACCGCAGAACTTGTTTCTGTGGTCATTCTTTTCCATAGTCAGTGCTTAACTACCATCCAGAAGGTGCAGAACAATGTAAAAGAAATTATTAGGTAAGTAAAAAACTATGATAATGAGGATATTTAATGTATCACCTCTATCTCTTTTATAGCATTGACTTTACCATTCATCATTGCTGAAACACGGTGCAAACTCTTGTTTAGATGTAACCAGTGACATTCATCTGAAGTATCCTGAAGTAAGTAGAGAAAGTTTTAGCAACAAAAATAAATTTATAACCAAGGAAGAAATTTAAGACAAAAATCTCACCATTGCGCAGAAGATATATATATTTACTGCATTTGTTTGTCCTTGTCTATGAGCTCTATCTTCAGCCTGAAAATCATTAGTCATTTATACTGAGAAAACAAGAATAATAGAAGTTGATGATACAGAGGAGCACATGAGCATAAGAAAAAAGAAGTGTACACTCCATACTTGATCATCTCTCTTATAAAAAACCAGCATATATTAAGTTTTCTGGTATACTTGATGCCTTAAAAGTATAAACAGAAAGCATCACCTACATAATGATGTATGTAATATCAGATCATTTAATTCAACCATAAACAAATTTAGTTGTAAATCCAATTACCCAAGCAAGAATAAGGTTATGATGTTCAATTTTTACTTCTATGAATTACTAATTGTATTTTTGTAACATTGTAGATGTAAAGTTGATAAGATTATATCATTATAGGTTAGAGTGCCTGTCGTAAGAATGGTAATTTCAAATCTTGACTCTCAAATTCTCAATCCAATTATATCATTATGATTAGATTTGTGATTAGAAACAAATAGTTATAACTGCTAATTGGTTGATCTCTGTTTATAATACAAGACAGGTGCCACAGAACTTTCCTATTTGTTATAGTTCTACTGTCTTAGAAGACTAGGTAATTTTAAAAAAAAATTTGGGACACTACTAAGTTTCAGGTAATAAACATGAGAAAAGAATATGATTCCTCATCTTATACTCTTGAATGCACTCAGTAGTTAGTACATATACCAAATATTAATCCCACATATCTGAGAGCTTCAAATCATCCAATTACCCTATTATCAAAATTGATTTCATGTGATAATAATTCATAAAGATTGCTTCTTTTCTACTTATGAAGTCAAATCCTAGGGTGTTAAAAGCAAACAAATTACTAAATTAAACGAACAGGCCATCATACCATACAACCTGCCTTTATTGATGAATTTTCCAAAGTACTCCTCAATCTCAAACAAAATTCCTTTAATTATCAAAATGTTAATTGCTAATTGCATTTATATAATAAGTCCAAATTGCCGATCATATTTATCATTTACTCACAACATCCTTTAAATCAAAACAAATTACATCAATTGAAATTCCAATTCCTATTTAAATCTTTTACATACCAAAAGGAAATTCCCTATCTAATATAAAATTTTCATTACTTTCCAAATCCATTAATATTTCATTCCATTTTATTAAACACTTACTTCCGTTTATGCACCTTCTAATCACATACACAACAATTCAACAATCCGTCCAACACACCAAAATGATTTTTCTATTCAAAATCAACTACATAAATTACATTGAACCCACCCAAACTTTTAAATTAGAATTCAAAATCCAAAATTTTTTGCATCAAAATCTATAATATTAAGCCAAGTCCCCAAAAACAACTATTTTTTTGGTTGAAGACCAAAAATACCATTTCATCAAAATTAACTAGGTACTTATCAAATGTCAATTGGGAAAACATTGTCGATTGTTATATTTTTATGTCCAACTTGTTCTTAGTTGTCAGATGTTTGATCTAGTTTACTGTGATTTTGGGGGTCTAGTCGTGCTAGGTGTAATAATAGTTTTCGATATTATATCATTTTTGTTAATGACTATTCTTGTGTATGTTGAATTTACTTGTTAAAAGATCGTCAAAGTATCACTATTACTATTGAACATTTTCTTGCTAAAATTCAAAATCAATTTAATGTTACTCTAAAAATTTTGCATACTAATAATGCTTTGGAATTTGTTAATGCAAAATTTCAAAACTTGTGTACTTCTCTTGACATTATCTATTAAACCTATTACATTTATACTTTTCAACAAAATGGTGTGGCTAAGTGCAAACACCATCATCTCCCTGATATTATTCGAACACTTCTTATCCATATGAATGTTCTTAAATATCTTTGTGCTTACTGCCACTTATTTTATTAATTGCATGTTTTCTACACCTCTTGAGGGGGAAGTGTCTCTTCGTTGCTTGTGTCTAGTTAAAGATTTGTTTGCTCTTCCTCCTCACATCTTGGGATGTATGGTCTATGTTCAAGATCTTTCTCTTAGTTTAGATAAACTATCTGCTCGAACAATCAAGTGTATTTTTGTAGGATATTCTAGAATTCAAAAGTATATAGGTATTTTCATCTTTCTACAAAAAATATTATACTTTTACTGATATTACATTCTTTAAGGATCAATCATATTTCTCTGAAATTGATTCTTCTATGGGAACTCTTGATCCTATACCTGATCTGATCTTCCATAATGGCAAACATAATGACAAGTTACTAGATCATCCTCTACAACTATACTATCGTCAAGGCAAATCATTTGCTGTTGTTAAGGCTCCATTAGTTGATCCCCTTGAAAATGATCCTTATATCGTTGAGGTTGATCTAAAACTTGACATTACTTTACAACATACTCCACTTGATCTTGAACCAAACAGTGATGATCTTCTAATTGCCTTACAAAAGGGTACATGTTCTTGTACCCAACATCTTATAGTCAATTTTGTTTCTTTTGATCACTTAGTCTCTTCTTGTCATAATTTTGCGTTAGGAGTTTCATCTGAGTCTATTCCAAGTATTCATTAGGAGACGTTATAGCTATCATGTTGAAAAGAAGTTATGGATAAAAGGATGAAGAAACTAACGTCTTGTGATACTTGGGAGTTGGTGGAATTTCTTGTAGATGCTAATTTAATCTTATACAGATGGGTCTTTACTATTAAACACAAGTCTGATGGCTCTATTGAGCAATACAAAGTTCGTCTGGTTGCTCAAGGATTTACTCAATAATATGGTATAAATTATGAGGAGATATTTGCTCTTGTGGCTCATCTCAATTCTATTTGTGTTATTCTTTCCTTGGCAATGAATCAGAATTGGTCTTTACATCAACTTGATGTGAAGAATATTTTTCTATGTGATGATCTCAATAAAGAAATATATATAGAGCAACCTCCAGGGTATATAGCTCAAAGGGAGTATAGGGTGTGCTTGTTAAAGAAGTCTATCTATCGATTGAAATAGAGTCCTAAGACTTGGTTTAACAAGCTTAGTCAGGTGATGCTTGATGGTGGTTTCTGTAAATGTGTCGATCAATCTATTTTCATACAACATAGTTTGCGAGATTGTATTATCCTTGCTATGTATGTAGATGATATTATTGTTATAGAGAGTGATGTAGGCATTATAAGAACTAATGAGCATCTTGTAAATGTGTTTCAAATCAAAGATTTAGGTAAACATGGTACTTTCTTGGTATTGAGTTTGCTTACACTATAGGAAAAATGATGTTATCTCAACATAAGTATGCATCAGACTTGCTTAAGGAGACTGATTATCTTAGTTCTAAGCCAGAGTCTACACCTATTAAGTAAAACTCTCCTTTCTAGGATACCAATTCTGATAAGTTGGAAGATCCTAACCAATATAGGTGTTTGATTGGGAAGCTTATATATTTCACTATCATCAGGTCAAATATTGCTTATATTCTTGGTCTACTAAATCAATTTATGCATGAGCTTAGACAAGTTCATTTGATAAGGACTCAATGAATGCTTGCTTACATAAAAAGAACTCCTAGAAAGGTTTGTTGTAAAGGGCTCATGGTCATCTCAAGGTGGAAGCATTTTCTAACTCAAGTTATGCTAGAGATAGAAAAGACCAAAAATCTACTTCAGGTTATTGTACCTATATAGATGGAAATTTGATTACTTGTCGTAGCAAAAAGCAAAGTATTGTTTTGTGTTCAAGTGTTGAGGCTGGATATAGGTCAACGAAAGAAATTGCTTGTAAGCTTGTATAGATCAGATCTATCCTAAAGGAACTTGGTGTGGTTATTGAACTTATGAAGATGCATTGTGATAACTAGTCGGTCATATATATTGTTAGAAATAAAATCTTTTATGAATGCCCTAAACATATTAAAGTAGACTGTCACTATGAGTGTGACTTGGTAATCAAGGAGATTATCTCTATGCTTTACACTCGTTCTAAAGAGATAGCAGATATTTTTGCTAAAGGTTTTAGTTATAGTGTTTTCTATTATCTTTGTAACAAGCTTGGAATAACTAATATATACTTTCCAGCTTGAGGAAGAATGTGAGTGTGTGTAGATATTGGTGTATGGGTTATCCATTTATGGATCCATTTGCCCTTCTCCTATTTATTCTTTCTCTCTCTGTATTAGCAAACTGTTAACAAAAATTAATCAAATCTTCGAACAATACCTATGGTAAATCTTACCAAATTTGAAGCTTATACCTGCAGCATCTCAGAGGCAGATTTTGGCAGTTCCACAAAAACAACACTTTGAGCAGATGAAAAGTTCAAACCAACACCTCCAGCAGTGATGCCAATCAGTACAATCCTAACCTGTGATTTACAAAAATGCAACCACATAAATAATATAGTAAGAAGAAACAATCAAGATTAAAACAACTGTGGTTCCCAGTCTTATAAGATTAGTCATACAGGACAAGCCCAACTTTAAAAGCAGAAGATATAACATGTCAAAATAAACCAATTGGTTCTTATAGCTATAAAACACAGAGAAAGATTGGACCTCTGGAGATGAATGGAATGCTTCCACAGCTTTCTGTCTATCTTTAGCAGATGTACTTCCATCTATGCGAAAAAACTGGATTCCTTTTCCGCATATGTGTTCCTGAGTTTTGTTTAAAATTCAGTTATGAGAAATATTTGCAAATAAAGATTAGAATATTATGTGCCTTAAATCTCACAAGTTAAACTTCAACACTAGCATGATAATACAATAGCAATCTGAACCATAATCTTACGATATAAGATCAATCAGAATCATTTTTGTCATGCATTTTTATCCATAATTGAATCTACAGTTAAATTATATAAATTTAAATATTTTCTCACAATTCCTAATCAAGTAGTTTTATTTTTTCTTTTACTTCTTTTTGTCTCTTTTGTATTAATTAATTCTTCTCTTCTATAAGTGTATTCTTTGACCTTTTAAGGATATGATCAAACAATTTAAATTGATTTTTTATTATCTTATCTTTAATTGGCGTAACTCCTACACTATTTCTAGTAATATCATTTTTAATTTATCTCTTATTGTCTTAGCACTCATCTAAGTATTTGTATTTCCATAATACTAACTTTTTGCATATAATTATGCATTACAACATAGCATTTAGATTCATAATGTATAGCTAATCAAAAGAATAATTGGAGAGAAATAATCAAGTTAATCCTATACAGTCAGGAATTGACTATTCTTGTTGCTATTATACTTGCACATTATTAAAAGACTGCAGGACTGGTTAGAAGACAAGTGTTCATGTCAATTGAGAAAATGAGAATGAAGATAACAGATATGAGCATCTTCGATGAATTAATCACCACAAACAAGGGAAAAGATGCAGAGAAATTAACTTGTCTTTGGGGTATTCACACTTCAAGCCAGAACCAAATCTTTACCATGCCAGCATCTACAAAAAGGGAAAAACATTTTGCATGAGATTTCCCTCACCACTTCCATCTCTGCATCTCTCAATTAGGCTAACGCAAAAACCACATGATACGATATGGATGACAATTCATAAAGGGAAGACAGTAACTTTCTCCACCACAAAAAACCCAATGCCGGCCACCCTCCCAGGTCCACCAGCGCCACCACACACCTTCCAGCCTCCCTATGTGCTCCCAGCCCTACCCTCCTCTCTCTCCAGACTACCAGACATCATCTTCAAGCTGCCAGACCTCATTGACAGGCCCTACTAGGGTTGATTTCACTTCCTGTAGCCACCAGACAGACCAGTTTTCCTTCCTCCTACCAGCGACCTCTCCTGCTGCATAGCCTATGAAATAGGCCATGGAACTTCTGAACTTCTACTGCTGAGGGTACATTCAACTTGTCCACCTATCTTCCTACCTCTGTGAAGGCTAAAAAGACTCTGGAAGGCTATTTTCACCTGTAGATCAGAACTGTTGTGCTGAGATCAGACTGATTTGTAAAGGAAACCATGGCTGGAAATGAAATCCTAGTCAAAAATCTGATTGAGATCTCTGAAAAATTGAACAGGAAGAACTATCTCACATGTGACAAAAGTTTTTAGACATTCATCACCATGCACCAAAAGTTTAAACATCCAAGTAGTCATCACCTGATGTGAAAGACAATTGGTACACGGATGATGCTGCTATTGTTTGTGGTTGTTGAACAATTTAGAGTCCAATGTTGCTTGTGGTGTGATGATGCTCCAACTTACCCAGATCTAGGATACCTTAAAGCACTTGTACCGTTACAAAAAAAGACAGATTTTGGATGTTCGAAATTTATGAGCAGTTATTTGCCTTGTGCATTGGGGAGCACTATGTTTAAGACCACTTTGCCACACTAAATGTGCTACTTGAGGTGCTTGGCACGTATAAGCCATTGAAGTCAAATATCACCACCATGTGCTATGCATACATAAATTCCTTTATAGCTACATGAGTAGACAATAAGTACTTGTGAATGTATACAAGTGGTTAATTAAAATCAAATACAAAGAAAATAGGGATAAGGATAGAAATTATAAATTGAACATGTTTATAACTTTATTTGGTAAACAAGAAAATTAGATTTTCAATTGAATAATTAAAAGATAGTGATGTGATGCTTGTAATTTTATTTTTAAACTTATAGTTATTTAAAAATAAGAGGAAATAATAGAGAAATTACTTGGTCAAGTATATAAACAACAATAATAATTCAAACCATAATCCACTACATCAGGTAGACCACACTAATCCTTTTCTTCCATGCATTTTTATCCAAAGTCAAAACATTAGTTAAATTACATAAATTTAAATATTTTCTCATAATTTCTAATCAAGTAGCTTTAGGTCTTCTTCAACTTCTTTCAGCTTTTTCTACACTAATTAATTCTCTTCTCTTAACTAGTGTATCTTTTAGCCTTTTAAAAATAAAGCCGATTTTTTATTATCTTCAATTGGTGCAACTCTTACTCTAATAAAGTCATTTTTTAGTTTATTTCTTATAGTATACTTGATCAAGCATATCAAGTAAATAATTTCAGTGATATAATTCTAATTATACATTTAGTATCAAGTGTATTTTTATGAGACTAATCTTGTGATAAAAGTTTAATTCAATTTTGAATTTTTGAAATGCGTATTTATTTGATTATACCATGCCACTAATTTCAAGTGTTTTACATGAATATTCAAGATTAAGAAGAATTGTCAATCTACTAGTGTATTAGGCTTTTACATAAAGATGGAGTTCAATGGTCATAGGGGAGACAATAAGGAAAAGGTTGGGACATTTATAACTTGAATAGGGTCTAGCTGTAATGAGGGCTCATTATATGCAATCATAACTTTACAAGTGAAAGGTTATTTTCATGACTTAAACACATGACCATGGAACAACATTATTGTTGATCAAGCCATACCCTTCAAAGAATCACTAATAATTTTTTATCTAAAATTTATAAATGCATCAAAACTTTTAGAATTTATTCTTAAGGGCTAAGTGATGCAAAGTTCAAACAAAGCTACTATAGTAACAGATAGGTGTCATGTCATGTGCTTATCATATTAGATGCTTGTGTTACCATGCTTATAATTTTCTTATTATAGTTTTGACATTTCTTGCACCATTTAGTCAAATTATGATTGATGATTGGCAATGCTATCTACTCAAACATATAGGAAATATATTTATATTCAGAAAATGGTAAATGTCGGTGTCTACAACAAAAAATGGTGTAGGTGCCAGTAACAGATGGTTGGGATTTGATTTCAATGTCAAACCCTACCTCCCCTCCCACACCCATAACCTTCACCCCCCCCCCCCCTTCCCATCAGTGCTCACCCTCCCCACCACCCCTTTGGTGAATCACTTGTAATCTAGCGCTCACCCTCCCCTCCGCCTACCCACTCCTGCTGAATTGTGTCGCCCTCACCCTTCACCCATGAATCACAATGAGACAAAGCTGATTTAGGCATTCACAACAATTTTTGCTATAGTTGCCAATAGCAACAATGCACCCATTTATATTTACTTTACATTTTTATATTTAATATATCATTTTAAATACTAAACATGCATAACTAGGAAAAAATCTATTTTAATTACATTGACTTGGGTAATAATCATGTCAAATTATGTTAAATATATAATATTTCCAGAATATTTCAAAAATATCTTAAATAATTATTGTATTCTTGTGCCATGTCTTATCTTTGTTATGTTATATTTTAATGTTGAAAATTCAAAGACCTAACTAGTGCTGCTTTGAATTCAAGAAAAAAAACTATAGTGTTGCGTTAAGTCACCCAACTCCTATGCAAAATGTTATGCAAGTTAATGAAGCATCTGAATTTGTGGCTGAAGTTTAATCTAGCACAACATGCAAGCATAAATGTTATCTATTCTTTGATAGTAAACGTTACCTATGGTATCCTATTAATCTCATATTAGCAACATCAAAATTCCAAGTCATGAAGACGACCATGTTGATAACATAACATCACATGAATTGAATCCTAAAAAAATGAATATAACAAACCTGTATTCCATCAAGGACCTTGATATGATGAGCAAAAATGATCATTTTCTGCAAAGGAATTCCATTGTCCAAACTACTTGTAATTCCAAAATCAGCAGATATGTTATGATTAGATAGCCATTCAAAAAATCCAGAAAGTTTTGCAACCCCAAGTTCTTGTTGAGAGAGTTCTTTTGAAGTTCTTAGATGGACATCATTAACTGCAAGGAAGGGAGGAAATATATTGAAGAGAAGTACATCTTTAGTATATTGGAGTAGCCTCTTAGTGTGACTCAAAAGGAAAGAACAGAAAAAATAATATTCAGCATGAAAAAACCTTGCAAACTTGTACAGCAATCTGATTGGGCAGTTCTACTTGTAATGTACTATTAATTAAGCTAAACACTGTCTACTGGTATAGTACTAATCAACTAAGAAAATTTATTGCTAAAAGAAAATATGGGCACTTGAGTATTCAAAAATTATATAATTATATTGAAGCTCAAGAAGGTTTGATTAATACCAGAAGTTTCTACGATAGTTCTCTCTTTCCCAGGTTCAGCATTGCATTCACCAGCAGAAAGAACTCTCTCCTTATAACAAGCAGATCTTGCTAGGAGAATGTCAGGCCTCTTAAGCTTCACTTTAATAATCTGTCTACGCTTTTGTGGCAATTGTAACAATACATTCTCCTTGAAACGTCTTATCTACAATACAAATTGGATTATGTCATGCTTTCTACAGAAGTTCAAAGGGAATCATACTTCAGAATGACAGGAAATCCTACAGAATTATAAAGAATATAAAGATGACAATTTGTTCTCAGTTCAGCTGGCACTGATTATTTCTGAAGATTTACTCAATGGACATCATATCATCATGTTTATGTCATCTCAAGTTGAAATATGGTTTTTCATGTACAAGTAGTTTGAACATAAGTTAAAAAAATTAAATAAGATGGGCAGAGTGGAAATTTGTGATAAAGTGTAACCATAAAATTAAGAAGAAAATTTTATGAGATTTTTATATGTATACCATTAAAATCGATCAATAATACACAAATACCACTAACTTTCAAAAATTTACATCAACACCACTAAAACTTAAATTTACTGTACATGCTACAGTCATCAATTTTTTATACAAACCAAGGCTACAACTTAAGTAAATCAGATAAAAAGACTAATTTGCCCCTCACTCCAACTCCAATTAAAAGCCCACCCTCTCTTTCTCACTCATGTGAGACAACATTTATTCCCTTCACTCCTCACCAAGGTTCAGTCTCAACCACTTCTCAAGTTTTTATGCACCAAGCAACCAACAAAGACTATAGGACCCTTACACTTGCTCATCTTTGTTGTCATGATGTTGAGTCCCTTAGTACATGGGTCGACTTTGCCATCAACAGCATCAAGAGGACAAATCTACAACCCATAGGCACCACTACTACAACAAAAGATTTGATAGTGATGGGCCAATGCAAGGGTCAGTGGTGTTTGGTATGAGACAACGGAGTGGGAAATACTTCTCCATGTCTCCATCAGCCAACTGTTGAAAAGCATGTATATGGTGCTTAACATTGAAAGTGATGTTACTTGGTTCCAATGCTAGTCTTTTATAAATTGCTACCAACAAGCAAATTCAATTTTTGATCCCTTTGCCTCCTCATCCTATTCCACTATCTCTTACAAATCCAATCAATGCAAGTTGTTGAATGTATTTGCTTGTTGAAGCTCAACTTGTCTCTATCAAGTCTCCTACAGCAATGGATCTTTAATAGTTGGTGATTTTACCATTGAAAATGTGACATTTGGTGGTCGTGTTAGATTGCTTTTGTCATTGAATTGCTTAAGTTGCTAGAGATATTGCATTGCAGTCAATGTCCAATGCCACTTCTTCAACAATAAGTTGGTAAAACAAAAAAAAAGAATTATCACTTACAATCTTAAGCATTTGAAACATTGCTTAACAATGACAAAATGTAAGATCCAATAACTTAAACATGATCCTCAAAATGTCAAAGATGTAATTATGAGTATTGATTTATTAATGGTTACTTCATATGTTCTAGCTCATAAACAATGTAGGAAAAAATATTACTTGAATCTCTCCAGGATCACATCCTCCACAAATTCTAAGTTATAGTTTGCAACTGATTTAGCTTCCATTTCTGGGAGATCAAATGAAGCTTGATTAGTTTTTTCCAGACAATGAATAAGGAACATAAGAACAAGGAAACACCAAACCACATTGACTTTCATGCCATGACAATCTCACTCAAATTACAGGGACCTACACATGCTAGTATGATATACCAAGCTCCCAGTGATGCTCAAACTTCCCAAGAAGATTTTGTAACACAATGAAGAGCATATATTTGTACGAGAATAATCTTTCTCACGTGTATAAGACATACAAGCAACTATGCACCATTTATCAATATTTGCATTACAGTGTGCTACTTGATGAACTAAAGAAGTACCAGCCATTAATCATTGATATATATCTCTAGGATAAAAGAATGTCATAAGCAACTCATTCCAATTGTCTATGGAAAAGGCTCCTAATCCTTTTCCATTTCAAACATGAACAAAAAAGAGTCATCTCAATAGAAAAAGTAATTGCACTTTTCATATTAGTCTTTGGTGTTCAATAAATGTACTTGATTGATCCACATATAGCCATAGCTCATATCTTCTGTTAGCTAGAGCTCTCAATTCTCCTCATCATAAACAACTACTTCTCTACAAAAAGGAATGCAAGCTATGCCTTTTAGCAACCCACAATGGCTAATTTCTAATGTTGTAGATATTTTCTCGATTCACTCAATCCTATGGTCTCATCCTAGATTCATGGACAAACACTTGGAGTTGACACTATTACCATCTCTGCCATCCACTTTTCACATGTTCTACACATATCAATATTGACTCCAGTTGTGACCCCATTACCTTCCGTAGGCTATACCAGAACTTCAAAGTAAACCTTGAGTCATGATTTGAAATGATGAACACTTGTACACCATGACGTCTCACTATCTTGTCAATGTACAACTAAGCTAACTGCTCCAAAGAGTCTATAACCTATATAACTAGACAATGAGCTAACTTAGTCTATTACCACCCAAACTGGGTTGTACTGTCATCTCTTGGGTAGCCCTGTATAAAGACTTCAACATGCTCCCACTTCCATTGAGGCATCTCAATGGTTTGAAACTGTCCATTAAGCCTCTAGTGTTCGATCTTGACCCATTGGCAAACCAGACGCCTAGCCACAAACTCTGCTAACTCAGTCTACATGCATGGCACCAAAAATATCTTTGCAAGACCTTGTACATTTTAGAATTGCTAGGATGATTTGTATATCAAGATCGATGTGCCTCAACTAAAACATCTTTCCTCATCTCTAGATCTGAAGGCACCCATAATCTATCTCAAAGTTTGAGTCCTCCATCAATACCAATCCAAAAACTTGTCTCAATGTCCCAGTGCTACCACTGTCCACAAAAGTTGATTGCAATTGCAATCTGACCATTCAAACTCTCTTACCCTCCAAAAAGGATATTCACTAAAAGAGATCGTCCACTAAATGCATCATAGTAGTCATACTAGTCAAAGCATCAACCACTAGTCTTTCTCCAAATGGTCATAGATCATGAAATCAGAGTCTTTGAAGAATTCTACCCACTTCCTTTGCCTTGTTTTGGTGTCTTGCTGAAAGAACATGTACTTCAAACTCTAGTCATCAATAAAAACCTCAACCTACTCATAAAGATAGTGGAGCTATATCTTCAATGCAAAGGCCACAACTGCCAGCTATAAATTGTGAGTTAGATAGTTCCACTCATGAGTCTTCAACTGCTGAGAAGCATATGCTATCACTCAATCATTTTACATCAATACACAACCAAGACCAATCCCTTAAGCATCATTGTACATAATGAATTCTCCACCCCTTGAAGACAAAGCTAATATCAATGTTGAGGTAAGCTTCTACTTCAATATTTGGAAATTGTCCTTGCAAGCCTGATTCCACTTAAGCTTTACTCTTTTTTGCATCAATTGAGACAACGAAAGTACCATTCAAAAGAAATCCCATACAAACCATTGGTAATAGCTTGCCAGTTTTAGAAAGTTACCTATCTCTATCACTTTTTTGGATAGCTTCCACTACACTACTGCCTCCACTTTTGTCGGATCTACTAGTACCTCATCCTTGAATACAATGTGACCCACAAAAATAACATACTCCAACCAAAACTCACACTTGGAGAACTTGGCATACAATTTGTTCTACCACAGTCTCCAAGACAATACACAGGTATACTCAATGCTACCCTACTATAGCTAAATAGATCAGTATATTATCCATGAATTCTATAATAAACTGATTCAAATACTTTTAAAACACCTAATTCATCAAATCCATGAATATGATTGGTTATTGGTCAAACCAAATAGCAAAACCAACATGAGGAAAAAGTTCAAATCAAATAAATAACTATTCCTAAACAATAATTACCTTATTGAAGACATTCACATGTGATGCAATTTGCAAGTTAATGCTTGGAAATCAGTATTGAGTTATGGGCTTTGACATTAACTTGGTGGCAATCATCATTTACAAATTTTATACAAATATATATCTTAAGCATCACAAATAATACTTTGTTTATAATTACATTTAAGAGAGTACATAAAGTAGTTACAATCAAATTAAATCATTCATACATATACATTTTCTTTATATTTACCACACTATGCATGTATTATACTTTGCAAATTACAAGAATTTCTCTCTAAACTTTTGTCTTCTAAGACCTGATTTCCTTCAACACATCACCTGATCGGCAGTGGCCACAAACTATCAACAACAATATATTACCACAAAAGAAAAAACCTTGAGTCTTCCAATGGAAAACTCAGATTAGGCAAAACAAAACTATATAGAAAACCATTTATGTAAATATAAATATAATTAAGTAAAGATTTCTATAATTACCAATTTCCCACATTTCAACACAATTCATTCATTAGGGTAACTTTTGTTTACAATCAAGCCATTTCATTCTTACAAATGAAATTAATGCATTAAAGTGTTTACACAATCCATTAACATGTTGAAGGAAATTGGGTTTTGGAAGACAAGAGTTTAAAGAGAAATTCTTATAACTTGTAAAATATAATATAGATATATATCAGTATGATTTTTCAACGACTAATGTAAAACTAACAAGAATAAAATGCAAAAAGAATTGAGCAGACTGGATTGACCTCTTTTACAATGCAGGACTACTTTACTGTACTATTTTGCTGAATAGAATGTTTTAAAATTCAATAGGCCCTAAAGGTTTTCTGTTCAGGTTTTAATCCTTGTATTCAATGTCATCGTAGTAGGATATACTACTATTATTGGTTAATTGTTTATATTATGAATTGTTGTAGAACTTGTTTAGATTTAAGGGATAAAGCCATATAACGCTCTTGCCAAACTGAGTTGTCACAAATGTAAGCTACAATGTTTTCTACAAATACATAATACATAATGATGTAGGAATGCAAAGAATGTGTTCAGTACCCCTTTAAAAAAGCATACTTTACCATACTAGGGTCGTTACATTTCCAGTACCCCTTTCTATTACAATAATATTCTATTCTACTGATGAAAAAGAAAGAAGACAACAAGACCACAGAATATAATGAACAAGAATAAACCATAAGGGTTTGGCTAAGCAGCACATATAACTCTTCTAAGCGATTTCCCTTCGAAAAATCCTGCAAAGGAGAAAGCAGAAAAAGCAAGCATTAGCCATACAAAATATCAATAGAAGTGCATCTTGTTTCAAACTAGATAAGCTGTTTTTCTTTAGGCTACACATCTTTTTATTGTGTGAAATGACCAAAATTTTAAGTTTTTCAAATATGTAAGATATTTTATAAAAAAATCTAGAGATTTCTACTGAATGTTGAGACTGTGCATTATATTTCATTTCACTTACCTTCGGGCATCTATTACTACATGGATAATGGATATGAATCTTCATAATTCTTAGGTACTTCACTTTTGTATACTTGAGTATAAATTTTGTTTTTATTCTTTTGTAGTTTGGCATGAGGACCTCTAGGAGATCATTAACAGTCCCCACTACATAATGCAAGTTTAAAGCTAGAAATCATGTCAGTAACACCACAAAAATCATTCCCACAGAAGAACAATAGCCACCTCACCTTGATAATTGATCACAGCATAGATCAACAACCTAAATTTGGGTTCTCCATTAGTCTTTTTTGAGTGAATTACAACAATAATCAATCAATGCTTTAATCCAACAATATAGGGTCAGAAACACAAGTGTTAGTTCATTATTTACAGGTGTAATTTTAATGATGAAAAATCAAATGTTTAACATTAGGTTAAATGTTGTTAGCATTTATTTTAATTTATTTGTGATTGTCTAACTGTTTCTATTCAGTAAACCTTCGAAAATAGATTTCAGAAGGTTTCAATTCTTATTAGGTACATTATCAGAGAATTTCACTGAAATTCACTGAAAATCCAGGTAAATCAAACAGTTTCACTTTTACATTATATTTTTTGGAGAGTTTCAACTAAAAGTATCTGAAAATCCTTTAAGTGTCAATGAGTTTCAAATTTATTTGTTCGGAATGTTTTGATTTTTGAAAATATCCAAATTGTGATCTGTTTCGAAAGGTTTTATTTTCTGTACCGGACGGTTTCATTTTAAATGCTTTAAAGAGTATTTCATTTACTGTTTCCAAAAGGAAACATGTCTTAATCTTAATGCATAACTTAAGTTGTCCTTTAAAAGGTTTCAATGAAAGTATCCGAAAAGCTTTAAGTTTTAGAAGATTTCATTCTAAAAGTATCTGAAATACCATTTTACTATCGGATAATTTTACTTTAAAGGCTTATAAAATATTTTTTACTACTGTTTATAGGACATGTGTCTTGATTTGAACGCACAACTTAAGTTCATCTTTCGGAATATTTCGTTTGAAACTATCTGAAATACTTTTAAGCATCAGAAGGTTTTATGCTGAAAGTATTCGAAATATCATTGAACTATCAGATATTTTTATTCTCACTTAAATGTTTTATATTACTATTTATAAGACACGTGTTATGTTTTCACCACATAACTTAAGTTTGTCTTTCAAAAGGTTTCGCTTGAAACTATTTAAAATGTTTTTAAGCATCAGAAGGTTTAAACTGAAGGATTTTGATTTTATTGAAAGTATCCGATGATTTTGAACTTGAGATTTCTACTACTGTTATATGTTATCTTACTGTTTTGGCAAGATATCATTTTGATGATTATTAATCACAACTAGAAATAGATTGATGTACAAACAATTTAATAAATTTAGAGTGCTTTCTAGATTAAGGATTTTTTCGAAGAAGAATAGAAAATAGATTTATAGAAGAAAGACATAAAACACACACAAGGAGAGAAAGATTTTCACTTTTGGCAAACTACTGAAGAACTGAAAGATTTCTCTACAACAACTACTGAAGATTCAATCCTACAAATTGATTTGGAATTCCCCTAAAGATTCAGCAATCAACTTTCAAATAAGAGTTTTTTTTTTTGTAGTGTGTTTTAATTATTTTGAGTCATTAACTCCTGTACTAAATCCTTTTATAAACCTCTAAAAAACTCTAACTCACAAGAGTGTTGTAAGTAAATCTTCACAAGGTCAGGACTTTGATGAAGAGAGTAAAGTGTAAGACTTCACTTACTCAGGATTGAAGTCTTGAGTACACAAAGTTAGTGTTTTATGTAAAGTTGTTGTTTAGCTTGAAAAATAACATTTGTAAGGTTATTATTGAGCCCGAGAAAAACAACACTTGTAAAAGTTGTCATTTAACCTGTAAAAATAACTTAACTAAGGTTTGTGCTTATCCTTAAAAGCACTTAGTAAATTCTCAAGAAGTGGACTACCTGTTTAGAAAATCACTATAAAATTTCCTTTGTTCTTTAGTTACTATTTTGCTTATTATTTAATTAAATTATCTTAATTAAGGTTACTTAGTATCTAACTGCTTTCGAATTTTAAAAACAATCAAATCTTATTAGAACACTATTCACCGTCCTTCTAATGTGTCATTTGATCTCAACACATAGGTCTTTCCATCATCTAATTTTATCAATCCTTGAATTTTTCATTGAATTATGTACAACAATAAAAACTTGTGCCATAACCCCTCTATGTGGAATTGAGCAAATGAATCATTTTCATCTAAAAATTTCTAGCTCTAGTTAAATAATATAAATTTAAATTTTTCTCATAATTTCTAAGCAAGTAATTTTAGGTATTCTTCTACTTTTTTTATTTTTTTCTACATTAATTAATTCTCCTCTCTTAACTCATCCTTCGACCTCTTAATAATATAACAAAACCACCTAAATTGATTCTCTTAACTAATCTTCAATTGGTACAAGCTCCACTCTATTTCCAATAAAATCATTTTTAACATATCTTTTATAAATTTGCCACTCATTCATCGACATATTTGTATCTTTGCAGCATTAACTTTTTCTGCATAATCATACTTTACAATTCAACATTTTAAACCATAAAATATTGTGAAGGGAATGGTAATTTTAGACCTTTTTTAAAATTTTAAGGAAATTCTCTTATCACATGACATTTAGAAGCATTTCTCCATGTCATCCACCTTACTTCGATTTTATAAATAATATTCTTTGTAATTTCTCCATTTCCATTTATTATAAATCCTACGTATTTAAAAGTCTTACTTTTACAAATATCATGGCAATCTTATTATTCAGTTCTTGACCTACACAATTTTCTATTGGTTGTCCAAGTAAATGAATAACTTTCATTGTTAACCTATCCCTATAAACTCAAATTGATTTTCTATGATTATGGTTACCAACCTTAGTCTTTCTTCAATCACCTTTCCCATAATTTCATAATATGACTTATTAACTTAATACCATGATAATTATCACAAATTTGTATTACTAAGGAAATTTAATACCATGATAATTTCATAGTATGACTCATTAACTTAACACCACAATAATTAGTCTTAAATATAGGTATAAAATTTAATTAAGTATTGAATGTAACTCTATCTATTTTTCTAGTAGTGAAAATTCTATTTGACTAACATTTGAACCACTTCTAAATGTAATTAAATGCTTCTCTCTCTTTTTTAAAATAAGTGTTAACTGCTAAAAGATTGTAAGCTATGCTATAGTCTAAAATTAAATTTCCCACTTTATTTCTATTATCAAAACTAAATCCTCCATGATTTCTTTCATATCCTATATTTTGCTCTCCTATGTAACCATCCAAATCCTCTTCAATAAATAACTTTTCATTAGTAGGTATGTTATCTTCCCAAAATTTCTATTTAGCAACTTATTCAAAACCTATTTGTGAAACATATATACTAATTATATTAACCATCTCATTTCTAATCACAAGGTTAATTATTATAATTTTATCTTCTATCCTTATTATCTTAACAGCTTTGTCTTTTAAACACTTATCAACTATTATTCCAATTCTATTCCTATGCTTATCTTTTCCTATATACCACAATTTAAAACTACTACAGCAAATTAACCTAGATTTTTGTCCCACCCATTTAGTTTCTTTCATGCATAATATGCTAATTTTTTTTATTATGATACTAATTTCATACTTTTACTAACTAAATTTCTTATATTCTAAGTTACTAGCCTAATTTTGGTATTTTTGACTAACTTCTTTACCTACATCCTTCCATTCTGGTGTAAGAACCTTTGCTTATTTTAATTTACATCTGGATGCCAAAGTAAAACTCCCAACTTAAAAACGTTACACTCAAGGTATGCAATGCATGAAAAGGTTACGTTCTACATAACACATAACTAAGAAGGTTACGATCTAACAAATTATTTTTAAATTTCATATTCATAAAAGGTTGACAATTGTTTACAATTAGTTATTTACCTAACGCTAACCCTCTATCCAAACTTGAGACTAACTCTAAAAGGATTAAGCTCCACAAGTAAAGTTCTTCATTGAATCATGTAATTTAAATTTTTTTGTACTATTTCTAAGCAGGGAATTTTTTATCTTCCACCATATTAGTTTTACCTAAATTTATTAATTCACACTTCCTTATGTAAATCAACTATAACAACTCAATTAACGAAGAACAACAGTATTTGTAGCTTCCATTAGAGTTTGAAGATTAGGAAATGAAAAAATCACTACTAACATCAAAAAAACATTTCCTTACAAGTACAATGTCATTTATGAACAAGAGTAGACAATCTAAAATGATTCTCTTCCGACCAAACCTCCATTTTTAGTGGTGCTTTCTCCATGATCCAATGCTACTTCCTTTATTGGCTTATCACACTAACAATTTCCTTTTAGCAACTCTAGCCAAGGAAATTTGCAGCTTAATCTACATCACTGAGCTCCAAATCAGTCACTCAGTTTTTATATATGCAAAGTTCCTTAACATTGGACAGGCAAGCTAAAATAGTTCTTTCACTTTATCCTTGATTACAAAACACTCCTCAAAATATCAATTTTGCGGTGGCAGTTGTTTCATGAAGGAATCAATGACTACAAAATGGTAAGTGATAGCATGAACATGGCGAGTAGTGGTAGATAGATGGATATTGACCTATTCTGGAAGGCCAGTATGATTGATAAGTGTAAAAAAATGTATTGCATGAAATTCATACTATTTTAATTTAGGTGAGGTTGAAAGAATCAAAATCAAAGAACCAACCCTTCCTATTTGTTATTGAGTGAGATTTTCATCCAATACAAGTATAGAAAACTCCAATGAATTTTTTTTTGTTTTTATCTGATGGCCTTTCTAAGCTTTACTGTTTAAACTCATAACACTTTTTGAGTGGTGGCCTTGTAATGTCACCATGCACTTTAATTGAAGTTCCAAAAAATTCATATAACAATGAAAAAGTGTTTTTATGCATATTCAATCTTTAAAGTACTAAATCATAGGGAAATACTCTATTCATACAACGAAAGTAAGAAAGACTAATATTACAAGACACAAAAAAATTCATAAAATAGTTTACTCTCTATTGAAATAAAATCATGCAAAACACCATAATAGATCATCCATGCATGGAAACATAAATTTCATAAAATAATATTTCAGAAAATCAAAATAGGTAAAGAATTACTTGAATCTTTCATTTCACAACCTATGATATAATATTTTCACAGTTGCACTATCCATAAATGTTGACTGGACAAGGAAAATGTAACATCTTGTCAATTAATGAAATGTAAGTGTAAGATATAAGGCCAAGATTAGTGTCTGGGAGTTAAATAGATGAACTGGATTGGTCAACAAAAACCATCTATACCACCCAATTGGATAATGATCTCTGAAAAATATAATAAAGAGATGTAAGGTAGGATGAATGATCAGACTTGATTCACTAGCTCAACTGCTCAAGAGATTGATCATGGTGATTGGTTTCAACTACTGACTAAGATGCTTGGTTCTGGAGGGGAAAAAAGCATATGACTTGCAAATGGCACCAATCATAACATATTTAGCCTATTAATAGCAAGCCACAATTCACCAAAAAAATATTAACTTACTATCTAACAGGACACAACTGTAAAATTTGAACCAGTCAAAAACAATAAACCAAATACAACAAAAACCAAATATTCTGCCAAAGTCAATCAAGTCGGGCTTAGTGTTAAGCACCTAGCACTTTAATGTGTTAAAACTATTATACCTAGGCATGCTTGTTCTGTCTCTTTTTTAATAGAGGACACATGGCTCATGCAGACCTGACACTTTCACAGGTGATGTAATACGTGCTAATACCTCTTTCAGTGGATAGCAACCTAGACAGAGTGTAAAAAGAGTTCCTTTGCTCCCAGACCCACTAGTGGAGATTGATCCACCAGGATGAGGATCACCAAAATTTACAAACTAGAAACAAAAAAGTAAGGAAAGAGAATGACAAAAAGAATGGGGAAAATAGTTTCAGATTTCAAAAGAAATCGAACAGAGTGTAGACCAAAATAAGAAATTTCAATCAGATGTCATCAAAGAGATGCAAATACATAAAACCAAGCAGCAAAGATCATATTATCATATAGCCTTCTATTTACCCTGGTCATGTTGTTGTTCCAGAAACCAAAATACTAAGGCATTGTTTATGTACAGAGAAAATAAGGAAAAGAAAATTAGTAAAATTGAATTCTGACATTTTCTGGTTGCACAAACACTCTATATTTGTTGTAAACTTGCATTACTAGAAATGAACAAAAATGAGCTATAAAATGACATTTTACAAATAGGAGCCGACAAAAAAGTCTTACTAAAACAGTAGAAGAAAATTGCAATTCTACCTTGTATATTTTCCCTTGAAAAGCTTTTACAAGCTGGGGAGAGCAATAATTTTTTGCAAATTCATATTTGTCCTTTCCAAGCAACTTGGGCCTGTGAACAAATAAAGGTAGAGAATAGTCATTCAAAATTGTCAATATCGTATTTGACTATCTTAGAAAAGAAAAAATAAGAAATAAGAGGCAGAAAATTTGTAAAATGGAAATATGGTGATCCCTAGGTGCCTATGTTTTCCATGATTATATTTCTTAGAATATATATTACTTGGTTAACACAAGAATATAACATTTTCTAGTTTTTGATATTAGAATTTACAATGAAATTAAGTATATGGAATACAAAATTATCATTTTTAATCATCAACATGAATAGTTTAGAATTGAAAGATTAGGTTGCATCAATATGACTTGAGCAACTTTTGAAATAACCAAATTAATGAACCCTTAATCAAGAACCTAGCTGTCAAATGGGTGCCTCCAAGGTGCCAAGTTAATGGCTGGTCAACCATATTCCAATTAATTATTTTCTAGATCTGCTTGCATTAGTTTCAAAAATATAATTACAATGACTTTCAAACTTGGACAGTGGGAGAAAACCATATACAAGTAGTCCCAAGACTAAGTAAAAGATGACGATTGGCATTAATTGACAATTAGCTAAAACACTTATCTATCGAACATGAATCTTATAGATAAATCATTGAGGCAGAACCATCTTATTGATGTGTTGTGTCAAACCTCAAGTGCAAAGAACAATAAAAAATGAGAAGCATTATACACCCTATGTGTAATGTTTTTATGCTAAACACTTGCCATCAATGTCTAAATGCAGTTGAAAAATAAGAAAAGATCCTCAAATTTTATTCAACAAGTATGGATAATGAAACTCCTGCAGAGGTTAACACCTACAATATCGATCCCAAGCCTAAATAAAAGAGAAAGGTTAGTGTCAGGTAGATAGTCAACTAAAATATCCAACAAAAACTAAGACTAGGACTCAAAATATCTAACCACATTTAGAAGAGGAGCACTCAAAAACATTATCAGTGGACTTAGAAGAAGACTAAGACTCAAAGAACATGGCATTGCAGAGATGAAGTAATTGTTGGTGGGAGGATGAAAACATTGTTGGTACAAAGTATCTGGGCACTACAGTAAAATGTTTTTTATTATTTTATTAACAAAAATTTAATACATTCAAGACATGACTACAATCTTTCAAGAGATAAACCAAACAAACATGAGAATAACCATTGATAAAGACAATATAATATCAATAACTAAATACAAACAACACATGAATAAGTCTCTAGATATCAAAGTGAACCAATTCAAACATACTGAGTAGACGAAAGATGCAACCAATTAAAAATAGCATGACAATTCTTATCCAACTAACACAACATACAATTAAAAGATGAAATGGAAACCCAAGGTAATGCCTACAACAATCTACAATAAACGTGGTCTCTTTCATGGACTGTAAAAGTGGAGCAAGAGAGATGCCCTATCATGGGTGTTGCAATAGAGATGAACCACCAGCAGGTCTGGTCAGTGGCAAATCAAAAGGGAAATGTCCCTTGCAGGGCTATAGAACGTGCCAGAAGGCCCTGCCAGCACTGTAGAGCTGGTCTCCTTGTGACAATTGACGGCTAGGAAGGTCTTGGAGGATTGGACAGTGGCAGGAGAGGAGCCTGAACCTGTAGAGGGAGGATATAGGGTTGAAAAGCCCTAGCTGATGGCTCCTAGAGGGTGGGATACGGAGGCTGGTGGCTGGAGTTTGTAGTAATAGGCTGTGGTGCGTGGCAGCTGTGCCCTAGGATGAAACCCTAGGCTCTAAGACCATGTTAGGAGAGAGGAGAAAGAGATTCTATTGTCATTAGATTATAATGAGAGTTACAAGGGATATATATAAAGGGTTAGACATAAATGGATATCTACCAACCCAACTACACCACCCAATAATACAGACTCAATGACAACAATATAATAGACTCTAACAGTATAATTGAAGTTACTGTTTAAATAAGACTTAATGTTTGAATCATTGATAATAATTAGATTGAAACTCATTGGAATGGCAACTGAAATAATTAAATTGAAACAGGGAACAACCTCACTGATAAATAGTGTGGAATAAAAAGGTTATTGCTTAGATGAATTGAAACCATTAATTGATTGGTTCATGTGGAAAATTTAAATTGCACTTTAAATGGCTTTTTGACTGATCTAATGGTTCTCAATCACTTTACTACTATTTTGAGGAAACGTGCATCTAAATCTCATCCTCTCTCTCTATCTATAGTTCTATACACATACATGTATATACATACATATATCTATGTATTACATATAAGTATTTAAAATATAATTGTTGGATAGTCCCACATTGGAAAGAATGTGTAGGTTTTGAGTCTTATAACTTAGTAGACTTTTCACTCATAACCATATAATTTTGAGTTAAATCTTAACATGATATCAAAGTATCAAGTCCTCACATGTACCTGTAAGTTGCTTATCAACTTGAACACCTTGCCTAGTTAGTGAAAGGAGGATACTTGCCGGCTTAAGAGCTCGCCACAAGTGTGAAGTGTTAGATAGTCTCAAATTATAAAGAATGTGGAAGTCTTAAACCTTGTAAATTGGTCAGCTCTTCACTCATAGCCATATGATTTTGAGTTGAATCTTAACAATAACTATGATGTAAAATATGTTAAATATATGTATAATATTTAAAAATACATTTTAATAAGTAAATTTTATGTAAACATGAAAAATGACTCATAATAAATAAATTTTGACAACAAAATACATAATGAAATTCATAATAATGCAGTGGAACATGATAAATATACATATAATAACAAAAATAAGATATTTATTGTTACTTATAACATGATATTATTGAATTATGAAAAAAAGTAACGGTGTGCGGATTTCTTAAGTAACAAAATAACAAAAGTCACTATGATATTGTAGATCATGTTAAATATACACATAATGTTATAAGACCAAATATCAATTACTATGTACAATAACAATCCAAGTCATAATCTCATTATGTGAGGTTAACCACATAAATCCTTTTCTCACAAATATTAATTGCGATGTATTATGTAGTATTATGAGAAAAAAAGGAACAAGTTATGATGCAAAAATTTCATCAATGAAAACATGTAATGAAAAATCATAAAAATGAACAATATGTTCAATACATATAAAATTTAAAAATTAAAAATAAGACTTTAAATGCTTAAAAAAAACCTTTGATAGTGATCCAACAGTCCTAAATTAGCTTAGGCTTATTTCAATTCAATTTATTTGTTTTCAATTTTTCTAGCTTTTGCCATGCTCGTTCCTTGAATGCAACTCCATTTTTCTTATGTATCTTGTAACTAGGGATTTGTCTAATCTTTACTGTGCACACTTTCATGATTTTAATAATACCTTCTTATTACCACTCAAACAAAGTTCACAAAAGGCAAGTCACATATGAAAAGAATGAAATACAAAATTTAAAAGAATGCTTAATATCATATCATTTCATTCATTACCCCTCAAAATATAAAAAACTCTAGTGCATTTTTGTCTAGAAAAACAAATGCCCTTACTTTGATAAGATGCCTGAAGTGAGCATGGATCGTAGTCTGTAGAATCATTAAGAAGATTGAATAGGTAGCCTTCATATTTTGATAGTATAGAATGCAAGGGAAATTGGTACATTGCGCCATATCACATAAAGAAATTGTATATTCAATATCTTAACAGGTATACATACCCACACATAATGCAACATATGAACAATAAATATAAAAATATAAGCACATGCTTACCACAACAAATCTATTTGATGAAAAATATCAAATGGCCTGTCAAAATAGACATCAATAGAAATTAGAATAATGAAAAAATAAGTAATTCCAATTAAATTTTTATGTACTTATTATTCTTGAATATTCACACTTCAAAAAGATGTAATGCAATTAAAATTTGGGCAAGAGAAACTGAAATTTGTAAATAAGTGTTACAACTAGACATTAGAATCAAAAACAAGATGGTCACTATCAAATAACTAGGTAAAGGTGTGAAGCATGTGATGCAATCAAAAAATGCAGATATAACATTTTGTCAAATTCAGTATACAACCTTGACAGAGAAGGTGTCCCTGAAAGGAGAATGATTCGATTGATTCCCATTGCCATACTAAGCACTGTTTCTGTCTGTTGACAAGGGATATAAATTATAAACTTGTATTAAAACTGAAACATGCTAACCTACAAAAAGAGTCTAAGGATACAGACAAAAACAAGATAAAGATGTTAACAAATCATGGAAAAGTTTATACTTTAACATAGCAACTGCTACAAGGGAAATCAATCTATACATTGAAATATGGAAAATGTATTCAATAAGAACAATAATCTAGGTTTTTTTTTGTACTTCAAATAAGAAATATATGACTGCATGCTTTGAGCACATATTGGCCACTTACCTCTCCAGATTCTAAATTTTTTTTGGTGCAACGTAGATTATGTGATTCATCAACAATCATAAGTGCCCAATGATGTTCAAGCATACTCTGCCGAAGGCGATATAACATATTATAGGATGTAACGACAAATTTTGGAAGCCTTTCAAGCCGATCCACATTATTGTGATGACCAAACACTAGCAAAATATGGCAACAAAGTAATAAGTAATACCGTTCAATTAACCGAAAAAAGTTGAAAATCTTCGTATCCTAAGGATAGGGTACCATAAAAGGGAGACATGATAGATAAAAGGGCAGTAGTGTAATAATAAAGATATAGGTTTGTATCTCCAAATGATAAAAGGTGTTTTTCATTTATTGACCATTTTAAGACAATAAAAGAAGGAATTTCATAAAATCATTTTACTCATCCTTTTTTAAAAGCACAAAATACTATCATGTCAGATATTGCAACAAAAGCAAATAACAGGTTAAAAAGAAAATTACAATGCATTGCAGAACAATATATGCATGAGTGCTTTTGAAACTGAATTGCATGTTTTACCAAGATGGATATCTGTTGGCAAACAAAAGGGAATCCAATGTTCTAATTCTTCTGCCCATGTATAACGCAATACAGCTGGACATACAACAAGAATAGGGCCTTCATCCATAAAACTGGATGCAATTGCAATTGCCTGAAAAACATGAATAACCATGTCAACTAAATAAAAACAATCAATGAATTAAACCCACCCTGTGAGATTGAGTATATATATCAAACATATACATGAAGCATAAGTGCAGAATGCAAATAATTTAATGATCTTAACGAGTTGGTGATACCAAACATGAACCCATTCTCTCTATTTATTTCTATTGATACCTCCAGTGTGAATTTATACATCACAAATCATTTTTACTATTTTCAACAATGAAACTTTCCAGATGGCTTTTCTTCTTGATTGGAGCTTTTTGGATGGGTTTATCACTACATAAGAATCATTGATGGATTACACAAAAGGAAGATGTTTGACTTTATGAGAAAGATTGACTTGAAGAATACAAAGTAGGCCAGATATTAGGAATGTTATACAAAGAGAGTTTGGAAAATGGACTAGCAACTCCCCAGATGAAATGCCTTTCTGATCTGTTAGGAATATTATACAAAGTGAGCAAGCCTTCTACAGGAAAATATGTTATTAACTGGGTACCTAATAATCAGGATATTTTCACAGTGAAAACTGCATTTTTACCCTCTTTGTGCCATCATTTATTGTAGGGGAGGCCCATAAAATCATTTGGGCTGCGTTTGGTAGCTCCAACTCTTAAGAAGTTGGAGCTACTTAACTTTAGAAGACGTGTTGGTTCTAACTTCAGCTCTTAAGGAGCTCCCAGAAGTCGTTTGGCGACGCCTTCAAAGAGCTGAGAAAATACAATGCCTAAAAATACATTGCGTTAGCCGTTGCTCTAACTCTAGCACTTCTAAGGTCAACGAGGAGTTAGACTATTTGTTTAAAGTGTGCTCCTGACACGTGTTCCAAGGTAGAGGTACGCTCCAACACCTCTACCAAACGCAGCCTTGGTCTAATAATTATCAAGTTAAAGTGAAAATTTCCATGTGGCTGTTGCTTTGACAAAGGCTGGTCACCTAGATCTATCACAATAAATGGGTGGGAGATGCTGAAGTTTTTTGCTCTTTTTTCCATATGCATGAGGAGGACTGCAATCATCTTTTTTTGAAGCATAACATGGTCTTCTCTCCCACCATTAGCTATCTTGGATAATTTACGATTCAGTTCTGTGGAGGATTTCTGCTCAAAGGCAACCAGAATCACTAAGAGGAAGTGATCCTTGGCTAAGAGAAAATTCCTACTGTTGATACATGTGTGTTGCTGCCTTGCTGGTCAACTTGGTTTCTTTGGAATGATGTTATATTTGACCAAGGTCCTTTTCTAGTGAAGATGTTTTCTGGAAAGCCCATTCATCGTTTCAATGCTGAGAGGTCTGTCTACATTACAGGCTGATTTCCTACTCGTATTTTGTTATTTTTTCTTTTTTAGTGGTGCCCCCTTTGTTTGCTGGATGAAACTTATTATTCAATGAGATTCAGCCTATCTTTTCTCTAAAAAAAGATTGATTTCAAGAAAGTGCTTGGCAATATCAACTAAAGGTTTCTACCTGATGTTATGCAGGTACTCAACTTTCTTGAGAAGAGGACCCATAACCATAATGTAGATCTGAATTGCGATGCATGCATACTATGTGTGCATATGTGCATTGAGAGTCCTTACTCTTCATAGCCCATTGCCTTTTTAGGGGACCGTAAATGGAATGGGTATGAATTGGGTATAACCTTACCCTTATCAATATAATTCAAATTTAGCAAGTAAAAAGGCAGTTAATATCCATAGATTAGTGGGCAAGCCTATGAGTAAATGGATGATAGGGTAAAAAATCGTAACCTTACATCAAACAGGGTGTGCTGATGTGGGTAGCAAGTACAAGAACACATCATTTACAACCCTTGGAGGCAAAAATCCATCAAGGCAATATACCATGAAAAGCAAAACAAGGGAAGCAAATATAAGCACACATACTGAATAAACAAATAAAAAATATGAAGCATCCTCTCTTTCCCATCTCCAATGAAACAAATAAGTTCAACAATAGCCTCCCATCAAAGGAATGCACTTCACAACAAACCAATAATATACACATGGATCAAACAAAGGGGATGAGCACCATTACTAAAGCTGTGTTAAGGGAGTAAACAAAGACAATAATAATAAGGATTTATCACGACCCAAATCTGAATATTGACAGCATCCAAATTCATATCATTAAATACATATCCAAAGCATTGTTGATTTTTACAAAAACAATGTACATACCCTAAATCTGACAAATCATCAAAATTCAGGTGTTATCCATATTTGGTTGAAAAATTTAAATACAAGCAAATCCATGTACAACAACAATTCATGCCATAATCCCACTAAGTACAGTCAATTACATGAATCCTTTTATTTCATATATTTCTACCCATGATTAAATCTTTAACTTAATTAAATATTTGAGTTAATCAGAAACATAATTAAATACTGTAAAACTATTTTTACAAAACAGGACCGTTACTGTTGCTACACTCTCTCTTCTACATGAGAGAGAAAAGAGAAGGTAAAAGGAGTTGTCACCTAATCTAATTTGAGTAAATTAAGAAAAATCTATATGTGATACAAAGTAACTTTAAGTGTAGGATAAGACTTAAGGTTTGTGGTTTAGATATCTAGATAAGTATTCCAGATGCATGTAGGAAAAGTGTTAGACATCTTATATACTCGAATTACTTGACCTCTCAATTATCCCTATAAGGTTGAATTACAATAGATGTCTCAAATGAATGATTAATGTAATCTAGGACTAAAAGTGTGAAACCTATGTATAAAAATGCACAAAGAGATTATTAGATCCAAGTGATCTATATGGGACGAAGTGAGATGAGGATGAAGAGAAGATATGCAAAATAGAGACCTATGGAGACTAGAAGAGGCAACATATAAAGATAATAAGACAACAGGGCATACTAAGAAGACTTGCATATATGCTCTTACAATATCATTAGTCATCTAATAAAGGTAATAGGATAACATTGTTCAACATCAAGACTAATCTTATGAAAAACACAATTTTAACAAAACAACACTTATTTAAAAATAAGGTTCATCCAATAATACAACAAATCTAAAAGATAAAAACAAAAAGGGAAAAACAAAATTAGAAATAAACTACAAAATAAGAATGTGATCCCAAGTATAGAAGGTAGTAGCTTTAATAAGTATGATGGTCTCCATAACCTTGGACACCTTGAAAAATGATTTTGTTTCTAATGGTCCAGATTAATCAACTAGTAACATGAGTGAATGATAGGAATCCATGCCAAGTTTGGCTCATCTTACTTTTAATCATGAGGTTGATTTTGACTAGTGTTATTAGAATCAAACTGAACCAACTGATCAAGCCAATTGGACTAGGAACTGAGAGCATTTTCAAGGCCAAGGTTTGACCATTATAGGGGTTCAATAATAGACTTGATGACCGAATGATTCGACCAACCATTCTGGGTTTAAGTAGTTCTATTTTTCATTTTATTAATGGACCAATGTTCATTTAAAACCCTAACTCGAAAATAAAATCCTCCTTTACCCACAATGGCTTCAAGAAAACTTCTCCCCCTACCATTACACTCTACGAGTGGCACTTACCAAGGCCTCAATTTCTAGTAGGCCAGTTTCCAATAATTAATATCAAGACTCACTTCTTCCCTCTTTCAATGTGAGAAAAAACATTTGTCAAGAATCCCTCCTTTCCAATAGGGAAAAGAATGAGTCTTCTCTCACAACCTCAACCCATGTTCACTTTCCTCTTGTCACCCATCCTTCCCCTCCAACCAATTGCGCCCCCCCCCCCCCCCCCCCCCCCCCCGGACTTGATGAAATGTAAGATGCCAACCTAAAATTGCTCTACCCCACTCACCCTCTCCAAGATGATAGTTACCAATCCAAACAAATAAACCCACATGTATGCCATCTTCAACTTCAATCCCAAAGTACTTTGACTCCCATTAACTGACCAAACAAGCTTACAATCTATTCACTGTTTAGCTTTAAATGTTGTATATTTTTTATATGTAATTTCATGGAATATGATGCTTCATGAAAGGTATTTAAGTTTAATTTTGCAGGATATATAAGTTAAATCATTTATAGGGACAAAGATGGAAAAAAAGAGCTTAAAAGAATTTTGTGGAACATCTACTTAACCCCATTGATGTATTGAGATAGGATGAGGAGGACCAAGAATTTGCATGAAAAATTGAAAGTTGAAGAAGCAAGCCACATGAATGCATGAAAGGCTATGAGATTACATGTAAAAGCCTTTTAGTAAATTACATGGATTTGTGAAATCCATGTATTTAAGGGGGGAATTTTAGGGTAACATCCTCTCTCTCTTCAATTCTCATCATCCACACCCTAGGGTTGCAACCAACGTCACTCTTATCTCCCACTCTCCTCTTGACAGTTGACCACATTGGAGGCACTTTAGGACAAATCAACAACCAAGTTGAAGCTCCCCTCTTTCATGCTAACAATGAAGACGTGAAGGAAGTGGTTTGCATCAAGGAAGTTTGATGGAGATCCACATAAAAGTTACATTGTTGACTTATTAAGATGTCCAAAAAGAAGTTCCTTGGTGAAGCGCACAGACCCTCATCCAAAATAGTTCCAAGGCATGAAGGAGAAGCTTCATATCCAGGTGTGATCATGTTAGTACAAGTAAAGCCAAAGTGTAGAAGGACAACAAAGATTAAGAGAAGGGTGTTAGTTTTTTTATCTTTTTAGTTTAGTTGTTTATCTTAGGTTTTGTGTCTTGTTATCTAAATTAAAAATCTAAAGCATCCTATCTTGTTTTGACATTTTGTTTTATTGAGTATCAACATTGAGCTTCATAGAAATACTTTTGTGTACTCATTTTTATTGTGAGTCAAAGAGTTGGGTATGTGGGTGATATTCATGTAACTCTTTGCATCATTGTGTTCTTTGAATCACCAATGTTGAATAAGATTATTTGGTTGAGCTTTCACATTGATAGCTATTAGAATCATCCTCTACATTCCCTCCACCCAAACTATGCATTTTTGAAAAGGCTCCTTCCTACAATATGATGTCCCTTCAAATAGCATTTGGAAAACAAATAGACAAATCACTCTTAAAAAACCTTCTCACCCACCAACTGTCTTCAATCCCCCAATTCCTCCTCAACCATTACTTAATAACCATTCTCCATCCACCTATAGCCTTGCCTAGGCTGAGTCCTCCACTCTTACATTTCTAGTGCCCACACTAACTCAACCCATAAAACCCCCTTCCCAAGATCATCCCATTTCTTTCCCTAGAAACTCTCCTCCCCCTTCCTACCTACCTTACCACCCAGTTTCATTACTCACATCTAAACAAAAGCTGCCCCTCTATGACTGACATGCAAACAAACCCAACACACCACAAGATCTTGCTAAGAAGAAGCCTCATGAACAATGCTTAAACATCTTAGACATGGATTCAGCTTCCACCATTTATTCCCCCACCTCCTTCCACCTCCACTCAAGAGCCAAAAGTGGGGGAAGGAACCAATCCTTACTGAAGAACTTCAGCAAATTTCCCTTTCTCCCACCACTCTCTTTGTTACATCTCACAAATTTGGCTAAGTGAATATTTCATAGAAAGCCAACGAGGAATTTCATTGATAACTAGTCATTTTGATTCTTTTGAACAAGTTGATGAATTTCGTAGATCCTTTTAGGAGGCCCACAATGATCATAGATCAAACATATCCAATTTTTATAGTGTGATGGTTGGTTGTTCATGGCTTTATCATCTGAGCCTTATTTCTATTGATGAGATTCATCCAATGACCTTTTAAAAAATAATGTATAGTTCAATACACCATAAAAAGATATAGAATTTACAATACCTACTTCTACCAACAACCATACTGAGTACCTTAAAGGATAAGATCGAATAAAGATATATAACTGTAAAAGCTTAATCCTTGAACTATAACCCCTATCTCATGTTAATAGAGTAACATAAACAAAGTGAGTTCTTCATTTTCTAGAAAAGTAAGCAATAATTCCAAATGGAGCAATTCTTTAACACTGAGATCCCTTCAAAATTGTACAACCCATTAAACCCTTACAATAGTCCCCATACAATATTCCTTTATACTAGTAGAGAACATCATAGCAAGTCAAGAAAAGGAATTCCAAAAACAAAATTGGTTACCTAAAACTTCTCTTAAAGAAATTACATATCCGATCATAACCTAGCTTCAAAGATCCCATCCCAAATGGAAGAAGCCCGTATGCACTACCTTCCCACTCTTAACTATACCATTTATGAGTATTCATCTATTTCCAGAACAAGGTGGGTTACAAAGTGAAATTCTTAAAACTCTCAAACCCTTTTCCCTACAACAAGTGAAAAGCTTGCACCAAATCCAAGGAACAAAAAGATAGTCCTCATCTAATTCTTATTCCAAAAAAAGTTATGACCCAGAAATGAGGAAGTTGGAAAAGAAAAGGTAAAAATGCATTTTTAAGAGTTCAAAATCGATGAGAGTCACACATTCATCAAAGGAAATGGAGAAAGATTGAAAGAGTACAACAATTAAAAGAACTACTTCAATAGAGCTTGAAAACATGAAATTTGAATTAAAAATAATTAAGAGAATCTAGTAGATTATGATAAGAGGCAAACTAAGACTAATGACCTACTTAATGTTCACAATAGGGATATGCTAGATGGATTAGGGTTATGAGGGACAATAGACCAATTAAATTTATCGATGATCAGAGTACAAGCAAAAAAATTGGTTTTGGAACTCTCGTAAGAAGACCAAGATATTTAATGAAAAACAGCAACCTTACATCCAAGTAAAGAAGCAGCACCATCCACCTCAACCACAATGAATTTCCTAAAGCTCAACTTTAACCAAGGGATCAATTGAAAGCATTCAAGAGTGAAGATAATCCATTTGACATGCTCAGAGTCTATCCCAAGAAATATGATGTCATAAAAAAATCCTTTTTAGTATAATTGGAATCAAAAAAGTGTATTTTCATCATTGCTTTGTCACTTTTCCGTGAGAATCAACCTTAAATGTGTTCTCATATCTTTTTTGAGGATAAAAGCTCCATATTCATGATATTCTTTTTTTGTTAAAACCTAACATGATACTAGAATGACAATCCAAATAAACTTTTGTTATTTGAGCATTCTCCACATCTTACTTGTGTTTATTTCCTTTATCAATTATCATAATCTTCCAACAACCAATTCAAATGACAACCTCTCCCTGTCCTTGAGTCTTGCAGCATAGTAGCCCTTTGCATTATGCCTACATAATCCAAGCATCATTAATTGCCAATGCATACTTGTGCTACACAAGTGGTGCATCCCTGTTTAAACACCACCATAGTAAACATTAAATTTCTACTATATGCAACTCCATTCATCCTCCTCTGTTGCATTAACTATGTCGAAGAAAAAAATTCCCTACAAGAAGGTGTTCAACCAACAGTTTTTGGGTATAGATTTTCCTATTTTGGTTTTGCTGACCACCACCCTCCTTCACAAAAATCCACAACATAAAAGTGACTAGCTATTGGCTTTTGCATATGGTTTTTCCCATTTTTGGTTCTCCTGCATTTATAATCTCATGTGCTCATTTAAAGAAGATTTAGCATATGACTATTTGATCTCTACTATTGTACATATGTTTCACCTCTTCTCCTAGACAACAATCACTGCAAACCCCATTAACATCTCCCATATACTATGACCACTGCAAGAAATGATCACTCATCATAAGAAAGAGAAAAATGAAATGATGACAATTATGCCATCTCACGTCTTGAAACAGCAAGGAACCAGATATACATGCAAATTCATGTTCCTGATAAAAAAGCTACCATGTGCAAGAATTGTCAATAAGATATTTCACTTCAAAGTTCAAACTAGGTGATTTCCCTTCTAAAGACAATGATCCCATCTTCAAATAACTATTGTCTGCAGATTCGTGGAAATGAAAGACATGGTGTGAGGAATCTCCAATGGCCGATACATATGTGTTTTCATATTTAAGATTGGTTTGTTTGAAGATTTCATCCAATTGCTAGAGAATGTTCTAACTTTTGGAGGCTTCCCTTTCCATCTACTTCCATATTATTTGTCACCATTTCCTAGTTCATCCTATCAATTAATATTTAAAGAGAAATTTTAAAGTTCAACAGTGCAAACATTTGAAATTTAAAAAAAAAAATACAAACAAAGCACAAATGTTTTAAGCTTGGATTTCTACCTGAAGTGTCTTCCCAAGTCCCATTTCATCAGCAATGAGACAGCGACCACCTCTTCGCAGACCTAACTTCACGCCTTCCAGTTGAAAGGGTAGCAAGGAGTCCTTTAGCATTCTAGGAAGCTTGCCAATTAGCCGATCAACTTCATCATCGGATAAATGGTGCGGCAAGCAAGGAATCCAACGATGGCCAACGGAAACAGAAAACTTCTCAACAACTTTGCGTGTCATGTAAGGAATCTCTTGTAACCGAACCCCATCAAGCTTCTTGAGGGAATTCACCACTGTAATGTAATCCTGTAAATTGAAAATGGTCTTCGTACCAACCTGACTTTCGAAAGAGTGGAAAGGAACCTGTATATATTCAATTGGAACGTCAGTTTACGAATGAGCTTGCCTACAACATTCACGTCTATACTTGGAAACGGACAAAACGAATTTAGATAGCGTTGGCAGAAAGGAATTCGTAAGAAACCGATACGGAGTTTAATGCATGTTGTATGTGATCAAAATTCAAAACCCTGGGATGTTTGAGGAAAATGATAAAAGATAAAGGGAAGTTTCAGGCTAACAAAAAAAAGTAGGCCGAGGAACTGACCAGCGAAAGACAAGCCTCGATCCTCCGAAAACATTCTTCTCGTCCAGGGTACGCGAAATCCTTCGCAGGCTCAGGGGAGATCGAGAACTCATTGGGGGAGCATATTTCGAGAATAACGCAATACCCACACGGCAGTGGCGGTGGGGACTGCGGTCTGGTCTCCCCTTGATTCTGCAAGGACGGGTAGACGACATTCTGATCGACAATCTTCTTGCACTTGAACAGCCTCCAGACATCCTTTTGCCTCCCACCACCACTGTAGGCAGAAGCAGACGCCTCGATCGCCCTTTTCCGCTTCTCAAGAGCCGCCAGCCTGTTGGCCTCAGCCCTCTTCCTCTGCTCCTCCGTGATCTCCATGTACTGAAATCGCTAGGGTCCGGGGAGGGAATGGCGGAGAGGAGAATGGGGGAGCTACGGTCCGTGGTCAGGAATGGGAAGAATTGGCACGACCTACCGCTAGTGGCGACTCCTCCATGCCGAGAAGGACGAGGGTTTTCGTGTTCACGATTTGGAGGGAAAAGGTAGTTTTTAGAATTATAAATATTTATTTACGATTTATGGTTAACTTAACAAATTTATCTCATAGTTAACTTAACAAATTCTTAAATAACTTATAATTAAAATTGTAATTTGCAAAAGAATATGGTCATCCGTTGAGTCATTCTAGATATTACAAACAACATCAATTAAACTATTAAATATTAATTCATATTACATTCATCAAGGATCGATTCTAATATTAAATACTCCAAACAATAGATTTCTAAATCAAGATTTTAGAAATTTGTACTAAAATATGATTTTATATAATTGAAATAAAATAAACATTCAATAATACAAATACAAACAATATAGCATAGATTTGATAAGCACAAAAATAGATCATAAGTTTTGTTTTGTTTTTATTTTGTTTTTATTTCTTTAGATGAGTGAATGTTGAAATGTAAAATTCTATATCGATAGTAAAAAAAAACTTATGTCACTACATACGATATGATTACATCACTAAAAACTTAACTATTTATTGTCAAGTGTTCTTCTCTCTATTGGATTGTGAACCTAGACTTTTGTAAATTGATTAACTCTTTAATATAACGACATCAATCCGAAACCAAAGCTAGAAGTTTTATTGTCTCTTAAGAGATGATTCGATGCTTGATGAAAATGTATTTACTTCCTTTGATTCGATCATTTCTCATAGTGGTTGTAAATCATTGTGTTTGGCTCGAAATCAACCCAACATTTGAAAAGTATCATCACAAACCTCCGATGAATTGTGGATGGTAGAGTTGGTGAGAGCTCAAGAAACGTTCAACGCTTTTTGTAGTAAGTGTAGTTCTCTCCCCTCCCTTCTTTATTCTTTTTCTTTTCCTTTTATATTTCCTTTAGTATTAACTACTTCCACCAAAATCAATGGTTAGATTTCCTTCTTTCGCATCAACAATGGTGATTACTTATTCATTCCATGATTTAAATCATTACATGATTCATGCAACATGGTTTCTTTCAAATTTCCTGCAACTACTCACAATCGAATATTAAAAAATAAGTAATCTGTGGAGTTAGTGTAACTTAATGAACTTACTTCGTTAACTTAACTGTAACTCAACAAACTAACCTCGTTGAGTTAAGCTTAACTCAATGGACTTACATATATAATTAATGATATGTGTATCATGTGCAAGAAAAAAATAACTTATAAGTTTATAATACTAACATAACGCATTACCTTAGAATTTAATTAAGCAACTTAGCGCAATGGATCTCCTCGATGTATAGAAGAGAAAATCCTAAAGAAGTAAATTACAAATATGGAAAGTGATAATCACAATTGCTAATTACAAACTCCATTTATAAGGTTTGATAAAAAGAAGGAAAGAAGGAATCTTCAACAATGCCTTTAATAGTAATTATTGCATTATTTTACATATTTGTGTAAAATGAATTTGTGTGTAAAATTTGTTCCATTTTGGTCAAATATATTATGATAACTTGTTATTTTGTAGGTGAAGATGAATTCCAAGGAAATTTTTTTAAATGAAATGTTTCCCAATCTTGTTGAAAATGTATTGATGTTAATTGATAAAGAATAAGAAGACACTGAAAGGAGGTGAAGACATCTACTTTCTTTATGAAATCTCTTAGCAAATTATGAAAGAAACTTATGATTTGGCAAGTATGTTAAGTTTGCTTTCAAATGATAAAAGTCGTACTTATAGTAAAGGAGCAAATTATAAAAAAAAAATTATTAAATTCATCACAACCACATCAAGCTTATAATTGTTAGAAAATTTATAGAATGAGTTAAAGTGTTTTTGTAATTTAATGTGAAGTGAAATAATGAAAAGAGATACCAATAATATCAATGTAGAGGAAAAAAACTTGTCATATTCCTTATGATAGGCAAAATTAATGATACAAAGTAATGTTTAGAGTGAAAAAGTATATAATTTTAAAGTTTAATTAATGTTTAATGACATATTATATAGTTAATTAGATAGGAATTAGACCAACATGTTACATTTGTGAAAATTTGAAGCTTAATTTAAAAATATGCATAATTAAAAGAAATTAACGTTAATTAAATATTATTTAGAATTATTACAAATTATCCATTGAAAATATTATTAAATATTACTTAGAACTATTTATTACATGTATTATTTACCTAAACCACTTTAGTGCATGTTTATTTTAATAAACTATCGTACTGAACTAAATCTGTAGAGTTATTGCTTAACTAAATGGATTAATTTGTTGAGTTAATAATTAACCCAACATAATTAGTCTGTTAAGTTATGTTAACTCTATAGATAAGTTATTTTATTTTATTTATGATTATAAGCAGTTATAAGAATCACATCAAAAACCTATATTACATGATTCACATCCATAATCTTTATTGTGAAATAGAAAAGAGATTACAATTTTTGATATACAATAAAGAAGAATCTAACCATTAATTTTTTATGCCACTTGAGAATAGAGGTGTCAATGGGCTAGGCCAGGTCGACTCGACCCAAAAAGTGGCAGCCCGTGCGGGCTACGGGTCAGGTTGGGCCAAAATTTTTTTAATTTTTTTTTGACAGCCCAGCCTGACCTGAAATTACAAGGCAGCCCAACCCACCCTGACCCAACCAAAGTAGAAGTTTTTTTTTCTTTTATTTTTTTCTTCGGTCAGATCGTTAGACTAGCTTCGGTGTGACCAGTAGAATTTTTTTTTTTCTTCAGTCCAACACTCTGACTAATTGAAGTTTTTTATTTTTTCCTTCGATCAGATCGAAGCTTAGTCTTCGGTCCGACATAAGTTTTTCAATTTTTTATTTTTTCTTCGATCAAACCGAAGCTCAGTCTTCAATTCAACATAAGTTTTTTAGTTTTTTTATTAGATTGAAGCTAAGACTTCAGTCCGATCAAAGTTTTTTATTTTTTATTCTTTTTCGATCAGACCGAAGCTTAGACTTCGATTCGACCAAATTTTTTTTCTTTTATTTATTTCTTCAGTTCGATTAACTTAAGTTTTTTATTTTTTCCTTTGGTCAGACCGAAGCTCATTCTTCAGTCCAACCAAATTTTTTTATTTTTATTTTCTATCAGACAAAATCTCAACTTCAGTCCAATTGAAGTTTTTGATTTTTTATATTTATTTTTTTTTTGATTTTAAATAAAAATAAAAATAAAAAATTTACAACATTTCTGATAATCAATTCATCATTCAAACACATTATTTTATTTATAAATACATGAACATCAAACGTAAGTCATCATTCATAAATCATTATTCATCACATTAACATCAATATCAAGACATCATCAACGTACCATCATCATTTGTCAACACATTCAAATACAAGTCATAAAGTTAAAATAATTATTTTATTCTTGAATCTAAATTAAAATTACATTATTTTTGTAATTACATCAAATATTTTTACATTTAATGTACAACGTACATAATTATATTTAAACATTTATTACATCAAAATTATATTAAGAATACAATAAGAAATGTGCATTTTTGTATTTTCCTTCAATTTATTATATCAAAATCTAAAAAATCAAGATTATCTCTTATTAAATAGCTATAATTAAAATTATTTAATTCTTTACTATTTGTTAAGATAAATCTCTTATTTAATTCTTTCCATATTTTGTAATGTACATATCAAACTACATTTAAACTTTGTTATACATTTAAATAAGTTTGTATTACATTTATTAATTTTTTAACAACTTTTACTTTTACATTTATTAATTTTGTGTACATCAAATTTTATGTTTATATTTATTAATTATATTACATTTATTAATATATATATATAAAATATCATATTCTATTTTTTATTTTCTATTAAATTTTAATTTAACCCGAATTGATCCACATACTAACCTGAATCGACCCATAAGGTAACCTTACGTCAAATTATTTTTTTAATTTATTGTAATCTAACCCAAACTATTTTTTAAATCAAACTGAACTAGGCCAGCTCATTATAGGTCTGACCAGGTTAACATGCAATGATCCGACTCAATCGATACTTCTGACTGAGAGTTGTATTTGATAAAACGAGATGATTATCTTATCATAAAATGTTAGGAGTATGGGGTCTAGTGCCAAAAAAAAAAAAAAAAGTGATTCCAACCACAAATATCCATTTTACATATATCTTGACCAACACTATTTATCGTGGGCCTGCACATCAATCCTCCACACGCCCGTGCCGACGAGATCGATCTGCACGCAAATCGAAGCCTCTAAAATGGATCAGTCTGCAACGGTGGCAGCTCCATAACCACCGTCGCACTCCTTCCTAGAAGAGATCGATCCGCTTATGTAAGCTCGAACGCACAAACATACTTAATGCGTGTTAGCGTACGATGGAAAATTTTGATGGAAATTAAAAAAAAAATTTTGACGAAAATTAAATGAAAAATTTGTAACAGAAATGAAAAGAAAAATTTTGAGAGAGATTTAGTGCAATACTAAAAATTATAATGAAAATTCTGATAAAAGTTTATTATAATTAATATTTGAAAAATATAAATACATCTTAATTGAAATATTACAATACGAAATAATATCATCTAGTTCTTCCATCTCACATTACCATCATCATATTTTCTCGCATCTTATTTGACATTTCTTTTCTTTGTTTTTTAGTCATTCGAATCTGGGCATTGCTTTCTATATGTATCTCTCCCATTGGTTGTATGTCATTAATAATATTTAACTCTTCCAACTCATCTAGCAGGTCCTCAAGTAAATCTTCCTTATCAGTCTTACGAATTCCGTCAGGCACGAGAGAGGGAGAAAAATTTTCTGAATGGGGGCGATCGAAAATTTTCTGACGGTAAAGGAAATTTTTGGATTTTATACAATGGTAAAATCCGACTTTCCTTTCCGTCAAGTGTAATGCACACTAACAGCATTCTGACGAAATTCAATAATTTTCCTTTCCGTCAGTTGAATTCCGTTAGGCACTAACCCCCCTTTACCAAATTCCCACAAACATCTTCCGAACTTGAGGAAGACAATCGAGCGAATGCTTAAAAAAATGAACGGTCGATCCAAAAGGAGAAATGATAAATAAACAAACAAACAAACAAAAGAAAACATAATAAAAAAAAGAAGTGAATGGAAGTATAAATATTATTTATTTATAAAAATTATTAATCTTCTTTATTATCTTAAAAATAAATTTAAAGTATAAATATTATTTATTTATAATCTATATTCTTTTATTTTTCTTTGTTTTCTGAATGTGTACTAATAATTTCAAATTTTTAAAAAATTTCAGACTTTCCTCAAGTTTCTATTTCTCTGGTTTTTTAGATTTTCCTAAACTAATAGACATGTTTCTATCATATGGTTGTATAAAAGTCCAAGATATCGCAGAAAAATCTACATGTATACCAGTTGAATGGTTACAAGTCGTACGTTGTAATGTTTATTTACGATAAAAAATATATTTGGAAAGAGAGTAATGTTTATTTTCTAAGTGCAAGAAGACCTCACAGATATTATATTATAAGATAATGTCGAGTAATCTTCAAGATAAAATAAAAGTTGGGAGAAATAACTGAATAGTGAGGTTAAGTGGTTTGAATATAGAAATACTTCAAAATAACCTCTTTCAATCCATCCCACCCACAAAAAATTGTCAGCCAACCAATTGTCAAAAAATGGTTTGCAGATAAAAAAAAGATATTACATTAGCATCTAGAAAGATACCGCATTTGTTTATAATATATATATAGAAAAGCAACAAACCTTCTTTCCTTCCTCGATGATCGGTAGATGTCGAACACGTGCTTACACTCATCGAGTTTGTTAGCTGTGCCGCGTGCGCACCAGCTAATCTGATTTTCCCACCCGTCGTCTTCTTCACTTTTCTTTCAATGATTTCGAATATGTATGTAAATCATAAGATAAATATCTACGGCATTCTTATTTGTAAATGTCTTGCTCATCATTAACAGCACACCTCCTAATATATGGCCACCGCATGCAATCGTTCTACCTTCAAAGGAAGGCACTCGTTGGACCTTTGTTTAGAAAGTGAGGTTACAATGTGCGTGGGATCAATTAAATCAGATAAAATTTTGATTATCACACTATTGTTTGAGTTTTTCTATTATATATAAAACAAATATTTATAAAGAAAAAAAGAAAAGAAACGGTGTTACAAATGCTGACAGCTCAGTAATGGGGGTTAGGTGGGGCGGGGGCCACAGGCGACGGAGACAACCTCCTCCATAAATACCTTCCTCCACCGTCGAGCGTACACTCAAAGGGCCGAGGCTTATCTTTTCCTTCCCCTTCTCCTCTTCTTGTCTACACTTCAACAATTTGTTACTTATCTGTAATGGAGATCACGACAGCCCCTCTGCCGGTTCTGCTCTTCTCCACTCTCATCTCTGCTGCCCTCTTCCTCCTCTTCTCCAAGTTCACTTCGCTCCGCCGTCACGGTCGACGTCCCCTCCCCCCGGGCCCCCGAGGCTGGCCCATCCTTGGCAACCTCCCGCACCTCGGCACTAAGCCCCACCAGACCCTCGCCGCCCTCGCCCGCTCCTACGGCCCCCTCTTCCGCCTTCGCTTCGGCTACGTCGACGTCGTCGTCGCCTGCTCCTCCTCCGTCGCCTCCCAGTTCCTAAAGACCCACGACGCCAACTTCTCCAACCGCCCACCAAACTCCGGCGCCGAGCACGTGGCCTACAACTACCAGGACCTGGTGTTCGCACCCTACGGCCCGCGCTGGCGCATGCTCCGCAAGCTCTGCAACGTCCACCTTCTCTCCAACAAGGCCCTGGCCAGCTTCAGCGGCGTGAGGGAGAAGGAGGCGTCCATCCTGGTGGGCGGCCTTGTGGGCGCCGGCACGTACGTGCAGCTAGGGAAGGAGCTGAACGTCTGTACGACGAACGCGCTGACGAGGGCGATGATGGGGAGGCGGGTGTTCGGGACAAGGGTGGGAAAGAAGGAGGAAGCGTTCAAGGAGATGGTGGTGGAGCTGATGCGGCTGGCGGGGAATCCCAACATCGGGGACTACGTGCCTTGGCTGGGGTGGCTGGACCTGCAGGGGGTGGTGACGAGGATGAAGAAACTGCACAGGGACTACGACGCCTTGTTCGACCGCATCATCACGGAGCACGCAGAATCCCAACTCCAGGGGAACGATCTGCTCAGCTTCATGCTGAGGATCGCGGACGCCAAGGAGGAGGTGGACGGCGAGGTGGCCACCATCACCCACACGGAGATCAAGGCCTTGCTCTTGGTACGCACGCACGGGTTCGCCTTGATGATTAATTCTCCCTCCATAGAATAAATAAGGTAGTTGTGGATTTGCAAGGCCCACGAAGTGTAGGTAATTAATGGTTGGTTAAATGAGATCATAATTCATAAAAAACAAGAAGAGTTATCTCGATCATCAATCTACATCTTCCATTTTCTTCAGTAAATATACATCACAGTGGTTAATTAGCACAGAAATGACGTGGCCTGCAGAACCTGTTCACGGCCGGGACGGACACAACCTCCAGCACGGTGGAGTGGGCGCTGGCGGAGCTCATACGCCACCCCAACATACTGAGCCGGCTTTGCCAGGAGATCGACTCCGTCGTGGGCCGGGACCGCCTCGTCTCCGATGCCGACCTCCCCAACCTTCCCTTCCTGCACGCCGTGGTGAAGGAGACCTTCCGACTGCACCCGTCCACCCCACTCTCCCTCCCCCGGATGGCTTCCCAGGCATGCGAGATCCAAGGGTACGTAGGTTGACGCATTTGATGTTATTATACACGTGGTCTATGCGTGTGAGCGAGAACAAGGAAACGCCCGTGCAGGTTCCACATCCCCAAGGGCGCGACGCTGCTGGTGAACGTGTGGGCCATCGGGCGCGACCCGGGCACGTGGCCGGAGCCGCTGGAGTTCCGGCCGGAAAGGTTCCTAGAGGGCGGTGAGCACGCCCACGTCGACGTCCGGGGCGGTGACTTCGAAGTGATACCCTTCGGGGCGGGGCGGAGGGTCTGCGCAGGAGTGGGCCTGGGCGTGAGGATGGTCCAGTTTTTAACGGCGACGCTGGCCCACGCCTTCGACTGGGCCCTGCCGGAGGGCCAGGACCCGCGAAAGCTGGACATGGAGGAGGCCTTCGGTCTGACGATGCAGCGGGACAGCCCACTCCAGGTACGTCCCATTCCCCGTCTGCTGCCACAGGCCTATCCCATCATCAATGACATGTAACGACGACGTCAGACGCGATGTTTGTGAATCAGAAATAACAGCAACGATACATCCATGCCCATGGCCGTGGGATTGCTACATCATTCGTTAGTTGTCGTAAATTATTATTATCGTTTTTTTAAATGGTAAAGTCGTTGGCGGACCACTGGAAAGCTACGACCGTAACAAAAGTTTTGCATTCAAGGTAGGATAAACTTTGGTGGTAACAAAAAGATGCCGAGAGTGCCACAGGCCTATTATCCCATCATCAATGACATGTAACGACGCCAGACGCGATGCTTGTGAATCGGAAATAACACCAACGATACACATCCATGCGCATGGCCGTGGGATTGCTACGTCATTCATTAGTTGTCATCAATTATTATTATTATTTTTAACAAGAAAGTAAAAACGTAAACCACGAACGTGAATTTTCAAATTTTGAAAACCTCTCTTGCCGACGAAGACCGGCATTAGTGTTGTCCCCTACGAGGTTGCATCATAAAGCTTTGAAAATTCTATGAATTTAGCAATTATTTTCAACGTAGAAAATTCTACTTTACTCCACAAACCGGTTCATTTTGAAGATTCAAACGATCTTATCCTCGATAAGAAGCGACCAAGTGTACTTTGGAGTCACAAATAATCAAGTGAATCCGTTCATCTTGATTCCTTAAGGATAACATCAGGTTCCCACATTCTTGTAGTGTTCTGTACTTCACAGGTTAACGAAAAATTTAGTCCTGCTGAAATCCCACTTACTATCAGTCACCGATCGATATTCACACCGAAATAAGTTCACGTTGTTCCGCGGTGTTCTTAAGATCCATTAACATTAAGGAGTTGTTTGTGTATCGGAAAATGGTAAAAAAAAAGAAGACAAAATATTATAAAAAATGATGGAAATGAAAATAACAAAAAGTAACGAAAAATCAATATAAAATCAAGGTATTTGTACACAAAATAGAAAATGATGAAATTTGAAATACATATATTTGTTCATAGAACACAAAATGACGAAAAATCATAAAATATAAAATATAAATATTTATTTACAAAATAAAAATATTAAAATTAATAAATTAAATATTTTTTTATTTATCTATAAGATAGAGAATAACAAAATTTATTATAGATAATATAAGATAAAGTCATTTATAATAATTGTTACAATATAAAATATATTTTACACATCTTTATTATTTCACATATCTCTTATAATATCAATTTTCATATATTAAAGACATAAATAATTTCTATATTAAAATTACATATTGTTAATATATTCTGTGATAATTTTCCTTCATTTTATATCAGTTTCAGAGATTAGAAGGTCAGAAAATGAAAGAAAATTTTTCTTATATATCAAAGGAAAATGGCAGAAAATGACAGAAAATCATTTGATGCACAAACACCTAGAAAATGGTGGAAAATTTTCTGAAGTTTTATGTCATTTTCTGAGTGCACAAACACCTCCTAAAGGTATACCTCTAGATACCATAGCTTGTCGATAGCATATTTTTTAGATGCACTAGAACCTCAAAGGTAAATATATTTAACAAGATAATATGCATATCGTTATTATATAAAATTTACGTAAACATTTTTCATTTGACTGTCAATAATTTTCTTTTAAATGTTAACTTTTATTTTCTTATTGTAATCGTTAATTACTTTTAGTCAAATATCAATGTCAGACATTATTATTAATATCATCTAATCTACTTGAATATTCCAATTAAAGTAGGATCTTCTATTACATTTCTTAAAAATACACATATCATCGTAATATAAAATACACCATAACATAGAAATATACATTTCAATTGAAAAAAAGAAACACCATAACATAACATAGAAATGCATGTATGTACTTTCAAAATACATAGAGATAAATCAAGAGAGGACTGTGGAAGAACAATCTAACATAACGATTCAGCTACAACTAGTTCAGCTGGAACAACATAACAATCTAGAATAGAATAGTATATGATTCAACTAGTTCAGCATAACAAGCTAGTTCAGCTAGCATAACAATCTAGAATAAAATTCACAGAATAGCATAAAGTTGATTGTTTTTGCTGAAATTCAATTTAAAAACTTCATCATGCAATAATGGCTCTACAGCTAGAACAATTGAAACAACTAAGTGATTAATGAAGACTTATGACAAATTGAAAAAATTTCTTGATGAAAATGTTAACTCTAGATGATAATAGCTTTGCTCATTATTTATTGTTGTGTGAACCTTGCAAGATTCTGACATTAGGGTAATCAACAAAGACTTATGACAAATGGAAATATTTTCAACATGATTCTGACATCTTCATTTATCATGATTCTACAAAATTGTTACTTTGGAAGAACTTACTGTGAAATAGGACAGAGTAAATGCGTGAGCTGCAGAGAGGATAGAGTGAATGGGCGGAATAGTTGTAGAGGAGTAGATGCGCAAGCTACAAAGAGGATGGCCTAGACGATTGCAGAGGAGCGGCGGACACACGAGCTACGGAGATAATAGAGCGGATGGGCTAGATGATTGCAAAGGAGCAGATGCACGAGCAATGGAGTGGACGTGTTGGACGATTGCAGAGGAGCAGACGCACGAGCTACGAAGCGGACGGGCTGGAAGATCGTAGACGAGCGGATGAAGCGACGCATAAGCTGTAAAAAGGACGGAGTCAACAGAGTAGACGTGCAAGCTTGAGGGAGTGTGAGAGTGTCAAGCTGTAAGGGCTTGCACGAGTGTCGAGTGCGAGGGGTTGTGAGAGTGTCAATCTCTCAGATTCCATCTAATTCTAACCTACCTTTAAGGTTGAGAAATTTTTTTTCCCAACTTTTGTAAAGGGACTTGGAAAATGAATTTCATCCTGCTGCACAAATAGGGGGTGTTGGAATTCGATGAAAAAAATATTTCTTTCCGAACGCACAAACCCTCTCTAAATGTCTCATATAACTTACTACATATGTAATGTAAATACCATGAACGTACACCCAACATTCAGCCCATCTTTGACCTTCCTCCTCCTCCTTCTCTCCACGATTAATTATTTAATTAATTGACTGCAATGGAGACCACAACAGCCTCTCTGCTCTTCTCCACTCTCCTCCCTGCTGCCCTCCTCCTCCTCCTCCTCCTCCTCCTCCTCCTCCTCCTCCTCTCCATCCTCACCCCGCTCGGCCGTCACGGTATTTACAAGATGGGCGCATGCTCCGCAAGCTCTGCAATGTCCACCTTCTCTCCACCAAGGCCCTGGCCAGCTTCAGCGGCGTGAGGGAGCTGGAGGCGTCCATCCTGGTGGATTTGCAAGGCCCACGTAGTGACTACCCACGGAGATCATGACTCTTGGTACGTACACACGGGTTCGCCTTGATGATTAATTCTCCCTCCATAGAATAAATAAGGTGGTTGTGGATTTGCAAGGCCCACGTAGTGTAGGTAATTAATGGTTGGTTAAATGAGATCATAATTCATAAAAAACAAGAAGAGTTATCTTGATCGTCAATCTGCATCTTCCATTTTCTTCAGTAAATATACATCGCAGTGGTTAATCAGCACAGAAATGACGTGGCCTGCAGAACCTGTTCATGGCCGGGACGGACACAACCTCCAGCACGGTGGAGTGGGCGCTGGCGGAGCTCATACGCCACCCCAACATGCTGAGCCGGCTTTGCCAGGAGATCGACTCTGTCGTGGGCCGGGACCGCCTCGTCTCCGATGCCGACCTTCCCAACCTTCCCTTCCTGCACGTCGTGGTGAAGGAGACCTTCCAACTGCACCAGTCCACCCCACTCTCCCTCCCCCGGATGGCTTCCGAGGCATGCGAGATCCAAGGGTACGTAGGTTGACACATTTGATATTATTATACACATGGTCGATGCGTGCGAGTGAGAACAAAGAAACGTGTGTGCAGGTTCCACGTCCCCAAGGGCGCGACGCTGCTGGTGAACGTGTGGGCCATCGGGCGAGACCCGGGCACGTGGGCAGAGCCGCTGGAGTTCTGGCCGGAAAGGTTCCTGGTGGGGGGTGAGCACGCCCACGACGACGCTCGGGGCGGTGACTTCGAGGTGATACCCTTCGGGCGGGGCGAAGGATCTGCACAGGAGTAGGCCTGGGCCTGAGGATGGTCCAGTTCCTAACGGCGACGCTGGCCCAAGCCTTCGACTGGGCCCTGCCGGAGGGCTAGGACCGGCGGAAGCTTGACACGGAGGAGGCCTTCGGGCTGATGATGCAGCGGTGCAGCCCACTCCTGGTGCGTCGCATTCCCCGTCTGCTGCCACAGGCCTATCCCATCATCAATGACATGTAACGACGACGTCAGACGCGATGTTTGTGAATCGGAAATAATAGCAACGATACATCCATGCGCATGGCCGTGGCATTGCTACATCATTCATTAGTTGTTATAAATTACTATTATCATTTTTTTAAATAGTAATGGCGTTGGCGGACCACTGGACCAAAAGTCTTGCATTCAAGGTAGGATAAACTTTGGTAGTAACAAAAGGATGCCGAGAGTGTCACAGGCCTATCTCATCGTCAATGACATGTAACGACGCCAGGCACGATGCTTGTGAATTGGAAATAATAGCAACCATACATCCATGCGCATGGTCTTGGGATTGCTACGTCATTCATTAGTTGCCATAAATTATTATTATCTTTTTTTAAATAATAAAGTAGAAAAGTCAAACATAAACGTGAATTTGCAAGGTTCGGAAAGACTCTGTTCCCGTAGAAGACCGATGTTAGAGTTGTCCTCCACGAGGTTCCATCATAAAGCTTTGAGAATTCTATGAATTTAGCAATTACCATTACCATCTCATTTCCAATTTTAACCACAACAATCCCATTCCTACACATGTAGTCCTTAGCTTTTCATTGATTACAACAAAGGACATTCCAATGGTTCATTTTTGAATTTCTGAGACAACACTCTTTCTTCGAAATCAATCCCTCGCAATATGGATTTCATGTGGAGGTACTTCCATGTTTAATTGAAACTCACATGGAAACATTTTACTGTCATTTATGTAATTGGGCTTTAATCGAATATTAGTTCATTCGTTGTTAACCGTGTAGAGTGTTACGACGTACGTACGTATCTTATGCAACAATTCCCCGAAAGGTTCATGTTTACTACTTTCAAATATTTTTCTATAAATTTAGCAATTATTTTGAGCGTAGAAAAATTCTAGTTCAACTCGAGCCACAAACGGGTTCAATTTTTAAATGCCAGCGGTCTATCACACGATACCCTGGAGAGAAACGAGTCCAGGGAAATGTCATCCCACTCGAACCCAGCAAAAATCCCACCTGGCAAGAATCCTCATAAAAATTTGACCACCTTCTCTATAAAAATGCTCGAACGTACACCCAACGTACAACCCATCTGTGATCTTCCTCCTTCTACTCCTACTCTCCACGATTAATTATTTAATTAATTAACTGCAACGGACTTAATGACTTAATTCTTATATGATAAGTTAAATATTATACAATTAACCATCATTTAACTGTTAATATTATGTACTTTTTCATTCTAAACACTGTAGGATTGCGTTTGACTAAGCGCTTCAACCCTTCGATGTCGTTGTCAGCCGCTAGTTCAAGAGGCAACGAGAAGGAGTCGTCGATCTCGATCGTGAGGTTGGTCATGTCCACTACGACTGTCGTAGTTTTTGACGAAGAAGAAGAAGAAGAAGAAGATGACACCGACCATAGATGATATATGAATGAGTTATAATTTCCATTATAAATAGTTTATAATACTATTTTCTTCCTCCATGTTATGAGTTTCAAATGTCACTTTGTTCAATAGATACACATTAGTTATAAGAATCAATTAAACCTTTGCAAACATCATATAGAAGGTTTGACAAATATAAAATTTTTAGGTGTAAATATAAAATTACAAATTAATATATCAATTACACAATTTTAAGTAGTGTTTTAGAATTTATTTCATTACTTTTTCAATTTCTAAACATTCTGGCGTACACTAAAACCCCATAGGAATTCTAACTTTCTGAACTTTTCGATAGGTGCACTAAACCCCTATGGAAATTCTGACATTCTAGACATTCTATTTCCTTTCTTTCTGAACTTTCCATTTCCTTTCCATCTGAACTTTCCGGTGTGCACTAACAGCCCCTTAACTCTTCGACTTTTCTTTACTAAACGTAGATAGAAAATATGTGAAAACTTAAAATGTTAAAAATACACATGCAAATAACTTGACTATATGAGTTTTTAATATAACTCTTCGACTAACTCGAAACATTAACTTATAACTATACGACCTTTTAACATATATTAACATCTAACTATGTGACTGATATATTTAGACTTATTTATAGACCTTTATAAAATATTTACCATCAAAACAAAATTCCTAACATAACTCTTCTTATTTTCCTAATACTTAACCTAATACTTAACCTATGTAATGAGCTTTTCTATTTCACTAGTATAGATGCACAAGCTAGACAAAAGATAAACAAGCCAGACGAATGCTGCACAAGTTAGTTAATAGATACTCTAGAAGAACTCATTAAGTTAAAGAAACAACTCATAGAGTTAGGTAACTCAACGTGTATTTACAAGTTTATAAGGCAGCATAGCTCGTTAAGTTAGCAAATATCACGTGCAACCAACTTAAAATATCACGTGACAAACTTTGTATATAACAAAAGGAAAAACTTGTTGAGTTAGCATAACTCTACGTGTATTTACAAGGATACAAATAGAAGAACTTGTTGAGTTAGCATAACTCAATGTGTACTTACAAAGACAAAGTAGAACAGATCTCATGTGCACAACTCATTAAGTTAGCAATTCACACCTGCACAACTCGTTGAGTTAGATAACTCAGTGTAGACATACTAACTTAACGACCTAGAAAAAGGAGATGTTAAGAATAGGCTTCTCAAGTACAGTAAAGGAATCTCACGTAATAGAACTTGTTGAGTTAACATAACTCAATAGGTATTTACAAAAGTCAAGGTAGAACAACTTGTTAAGAATAACTTAACAACCTGAAAGAATGTCAAATTTAGATGGTACTTGGAAAATGGTAACTTATCATGTTTAGGACTAACAGATCAGTAAGTACATCAGATTGCATAATGTTGGAAGAAATTCAATCATTGCATTCCTCAATATAAAGAGGGCATAAAGACTATAATAAGATAATGATCACATACTTATAGAGAGAGCAATTCTATAAGAAAATAGTGAGAAATCAAGATAACAACAATTCACGAGATAATTTCAAGCATTGTGCAAAATTTAGTAAAAAGCTAATTTTAAGTGTTGCAAGCTCTTTGTGCACAAACTTTAATTAAAATTAGGTTAGTTGAAGTTTGTACCAGAAAACTTCAAGTACTGTTGGTTAGAGCTTCAACCGAAAAGCTTAAATGAATTGTTGATTCTTGTTTCAACCTGAAAGCAAGTGTGTAAGTATATTTAACAGTGAAGCACAAGGTGTGCCTTGAGGGTGGACTAGTCATTAGGAGTAAATCACTTAAAATTTGTTGTGTGTTATTATTTTATTTTTCTTTCTTTTTGTGCATAGATTTACTTGCCTAAACTACACACTTAAATCCACCAACTTAATAATCATTAAAATTGTTAATTATAAATAGAATTTATAACATCACCATTCACTCCCCTCTAGTGAGTCATCTAGTCCTAACAATTAGTATTAGAATAGGTTAATCTCATTCTATAAATTTAACCATCTGAAATTATGACTTCCCATTTTGCAAAGAGGTAGAACATCCATTGATCTCCCCTATTTGATGATATCAATTAAGGTTACTGAAAAAATAGGATGGAGTGTTTCCTTAAGAGTTCAACTATGAAGCTCTGAAAGTTAATTATTTGTAGTGCACCACTTCCAACTAGTCATGAAGATAAATAGACTGAGGAGTATAACAAACTCATTTAATTGGATGCTCGTGGCATGAATGTTATATATTGTGTACTTACAATTGAGTAATATAACAAAATTTCTACATGTAAGTCTTCTCACAAGGCTTGGAAGACCCTTCAAATCACTTATGTAGGAACTAGCAAAGTGAGAGATACTAAAATTAGTATTCTTCTGAAAAAATATGAATTATTCAAAATGCTTGATAATGAGAATATTACTGACATATTTTAAAGATTTATAAAAATTGTAAATGTGCTAAAAGGTTTTTTAAGATATTTTACTAACATATTTTACTAGAAGTCATTTTATTAAGATATTTAAATCTTAAACCAAATCAAAAAAACTCTAATACCAATTGAAATTGAGGATCAAAATAGCTTCACAAGAAAGAGGTGAATTGTAAATTCAAATCATTTAATCAATTAAGAATTAAACAATAGATAATAAAAAATCTTTTCAAAACTTTATTTTCTATTAAGGGTAAGATTTTTTACATAATTACAAACAAGGTATAAAGATAACTAATTTTTACAAACATTTACCCTTTTGTAAAAATTATAAATTAGACTTATACCTTTTGATCTTCAATCAAAACACTTGAATTTGTTAGAACCCTTGTGTTTTGATAATGCAAACATACATATGAGAAGTTTATGTATTTCACAGGTTAGAGAATGAACAGATATGGATGAAAAAGTCAAAGCAAATTGTAGCCAAATAGACTAGACAACTGCTGCACAAGAAATCTAGAAGATATCAAGTTATAAGTAGTTCATTCAAAGCTAAAAGATAAAGTCAGGAAATTCGGTCTGTTCTTAGCTTAAGTATCTAGAAGAAGTGGACTTTCGAAATATTAACAAGCTAAGTATCCAAAAGGTAGTTTAAAGCAATAGGAATTCTTTTGGAGAGTTAGGAGGCTAACTATCCGAAATTAAAAATCCTTCAAAAAGTTAGTAGGATAGCTATTCAAATGATTAGAAGGTAAGAAGTTAACTATTCGAAAATATTTTGAAATCGGAAAGTTAGGAAGGCTAACTATTCGAATAGTTAAGTTATTCAAATACACACATGAGGAACTTAAAAAAACACGTGTCGAGCAGTCAAAAGCCTTGAAAGATAAATGTTCAAGTTTTTCAAAGAATTACAAGCTAACTGTCTGAAACTAAGAAGACTCGCGTGTAGAACTTAAAGGATCACATGACAAGTATAACTGTTCGAGTTTTTTGGAGAGTTACAAGATAACTATTTGAGTTTTCGAAAGGTTATAAATCTAACTATCCAAAAATCAAATGGAACCGGAAGGTTGTATAAAGAACAGTATGTAGAACGGTAATTAACCATTTTTAGGATTGACTACACAGTAACTACAATAGGACAAATACCGTTGGAAGAAATATGATCGTTATACCTCTTAATATAAATATGATCAATAAATGGAAGATAAAAATAACAATTATCAAATATTGAGAGCTACACAAAATTCCAACAATACATACAATCTGCAAATACAAAAGAGAAATATTCTCAAGTATACTAAAGTACAGAAAGCTCCCTACGTGTATACTCTAATTGAATGCTCAAAAGTGTTGGTTTGTGGCTTCAACCTAAAAGCTACACTTAAGTTGTTGTTTTGAGTTTCAACTTGAAAACTCAAAAGGTTGGTTTGTTGAAGTTTTGACCTGAAAACTTTTGAGAAGTGGTTGGTTCTTGCTTCATCCTAGAAGCAAGTGTTTGTAAGTATTAATTCACTTAATGAAGCCCAAGTAAATCTTGGGAGTGGACTAGCCGAGTTGGTTAACCACTTAAAATCTTCTTGTGTCATTTATTCTTTAATGTTTTGCATGCATATTTAATGCTTGAGCTTACTAATTAATCAAATCAACCAAGTAAGTTTGAAAAGAAATAAAATTGCGCATAGATCACCATTCACTCCCCCTCTAGTGAGCCATACAATCCCAACAGAATTTACCAAACTTTCCTTTAGCACTTGGAATCCTTCCTTGAGATGCTTTGAATTCCTTCATATTTGATTCCTTCTAGCTTTTTGTGTTAGAACCCAAGTATTTTGATAATGCAAAACCTATGTGAGGAAACATATTGTATTTCACAGATAAGTCAGTGCAACATAAGATCAGAAGGTAGATAGAACAAATTCCAAGTAGGTGAACAAATGAAGAAAGTTTCAGAAGATATTGCTTTAAAGCTATAGGAAAATCGGACAGTTACAGGTCCAAGTATCTAAAGAGTAAAGCAGCAGCAAGACTATCAGATAGTTAGAAGGATAACTATCCGAATTCATAAAGCCTTCGGAGAGTTAAATAATCGGATAGTTAAGTTGGTTGAATGATCAGAGAATTAATGAGTTAACTATCTGAAAGAAAAAGGAAAATCGGAAAGTTAGAAAGGCTAACTATCCAAAACTTAAGTCATTCAATTAACCACATGTAGAAATACAAAACGGAATCTTAAAGGACTTTTTGGAGAGTTAGATAACTATCCGAGTTTTCTTTTGGAGAGTTAGATAACTATTCGAGCTTTTCGGAGAATTACAAGTATAACTTTCCGAAACTTAAGTCATCTTATTACGCACGTGCAGAATGGAGAAGCTGACAGTTGAAAGCTTAAAAGGGAAAATCAGAGAGTTAGATAATTATCCAAAATGTCAAGAGAGTTTCGATGAGTTATAGTTTAACTATCCGAAACTTAAGTTATTGAATTTTCCACGTGGAGAATTCGAGATAGAAGCTCATATAAGTTTTCGAAGAGTTAGAAAGATAACTATCTGAAATTTCAAGAGAGTTTCGGTGAGTTACAGTTTAACCATCCGAAACTTAAGTCATTGAATTTCCTATGTGCAAAATTCCAAACAGAAGCTCATATAAGTTTTCAGAGAGTTAGAAAGATAACTATCCGAAATTTCAAGAGAGTTTCAGTGAGTTACAGTTTAACCATCTGAAACTTAAGTCATTGAATTTCCCACGTGTAGAATTTCAGATAGATGCTCAAATGGGTTTTTAGAGAGTTAGAAAGATAACTATCTAAAAAATGAGAAGTTTCGATGTGTTACATTCTTAACTATCCAAAACTTAAGTTATTCTTTTATGCATGTGTAGAATTGAAGGGACAGCTGTCAGAGACTTAAAAGAAAGTTCGGAGAGTTACAATAGTTAACTATCCGAAAGTCAGGAGCTCTTTTCGGTAAGTTAAAATACAAGACTTCGAACTATTGACATTACACGTGAGCAACTTAAAATCCTCATGTGACTCAGATAACAAGATATGAATAATGAATCGGTAAGTTATGGATGCATTTTAGTAAGTTATTTTTATAATCATCCAAAAGCCTGAGATTATCGGAAGGTTACTTATTGAACATCAGACAGAACGGTAACTTACCATATTTAGGTCTGATTATTTAGCAAGTACAATAGAATACATCCATTGAAAAAAAAAATATGATCGTTATACCTTTGGTATAAATATGAGGAGTTTAAGAGAGGAAAAGATAGAGATAACGTATATACAATATACAGTGAGCTACACTTTAATTTCAATTATACTCAAGTCTGCAAACAGTCAAGCATACTCAAAAGATCTATTGTAGAAAAAGCTCTGTGCGCCAAAACTTTGATTGAAAGATTCAAGTTTTTGGTTCGTGGCTTCAACATTTTACTGTCATTTATGTAATTGGGCTTTAATCGAATATTAGTTCATTCGTTGTTAAACGTGTAGAGTGTTACGACGTACGTACGTATCTTATGCAACAATTCACCGAAAGGTTCATGTTTACTATTTTCAAATATTTTTCTATAAATTTAGCAATTATTTTGAGCGTAGAAAAATTCTAGTTCAACTCGAGCCACAAACGGGTTCAATTTTTAAATGCCAGCGGTCTATCACACGATACCCTGGAAAGAAACGAGTCCAGGGAAATGTCATCCCACTCGACCCCAGCAAAAATCCCACCTGGCAAGAATCCTCATAAAAATTTGACCACCTTCTCTATAAAAATGCCCGAACGTACGCCCAACGTATAACCCATCTGTGATCTTCCTCCTCTCCACGATTACTTATTTAATTAATTAACTGCAATGGAGATCACAACTGTCTCTCTGCTCTTCTCCACTCTCCTCCCTGCTGCCCTCCTCCTCCTCCTCCTCTTCTCCATGCTCACCCCGCTCGGCCGACACAGTCGACGTCCCCTTCCCCCGGGTCCCCCAGGCTGGCCCATCCTCGGCAACCTCCTGCACCTCGGCACTAAGCCCCACCAGACCCTCGCCGCCCTCGCCCGCTCCTACGGCCCCCTCTTCCGCCTTCGCTTCGGCTACGTCGACGTCGTGGTCGCCTGCTCCTCCTCCGTCGCCTCCCAGTTCCTCAAGACCCACGACGCCAACTTCACCAGCCGCCCCCCCAACTCCACTGCCGAGCACGTGGTCTACAACTACCAGGACCTGGTGTTCGCACCCTCCGGCCCGCGCTGGCGCATGCTCCGCAAGATCTGCAACGTCCACCTCCTCTGTCCCAAGGCCCTGGCCAGCTTCAGCGGCGTGAGGGAGCAGGAGGCGTCCATCATGGTGGGCGGCCTTGCGGGCGCAGGCACGTACGTGGAGCTAGGGAAGGAGCTGAACGTCTGTACGACGAACGCGCTGACGAGGGCGATGATTGGGAGACGGGTGTGCGGGACGAGGGTGGGAAAGGAGGAGGAGGCATTCAAGGAGAGGGTGGAGGAGGTGATACGGCTGGTGGGGAGTCCCAACGTCGGGGACTTCGTGCCCTGGCTGGGGTGGCTGGACCTGCAGGGGGTGGTGAGGGTGAGGAGGATGAAGAAACTGCACAGGGAATTCGACGCCTTCTTGGAACGCGTCATCGCGGAGCACGCAGAATGCAAAGGCCAGGGGAACGATCTGCTTAGCGTCATGCTGAGGCTCATAGACGCCAACGAAAAGGCGGACGGCGAGGTGGCCACCCTCACCCACACGGAGATCAAGGCCTTGCTCTTGGTACGTACACACGGGTTCGCTTTCATTCCTCAATTAGTTCTCCCTCCGTAGAATAAATAGGTACGTAGTTGGATTTGCTTGGTTAATTATGTCACAGTAGTTGATGGGGGTTGCTGGACATGATCACGGCGGGGACGGACGCAACCTCTAGCGCGATAGAGTGGGCGCTGGCGGAGCTCATACGCCACCCCCACATACTGAGCCAACTTTGCCAGGAGATCGACTCCGTCGTGGGCCGGGGCCGCCCCGTCTCCGAAGCCGATCTTCCCAGCCTTCCATTGCTGCTCGCCGTGGTGAAGGAGACCCTCCGACTGCACCCGTCCGACCCACTCTCCCTTTTCCGGATAGCTTCCGAGGCATGCGAGATCCAAGGGTACGTAGGTTGACACATTTCATATTATTATACACATGATCGATGCGTGTAAGTGAGAACAAGGAAACGCGCGTGCAGGTTCTACGTCCCCAAGGGCGCGACGCTGCTGGTGAACGTGTGGGCCATCGGGCGCGACCCGACCACGTGGCCGGAGCCGCTGGAAAAGTTCCTGGAGGGGGTTGAGCACGCCCACGTCGACGTCCGGGGCGGCGACTTCGAGGTGATACCCTTCGGGGCGGGGCGGAGGGTATGCGTGGGAGTCGGCCTGGGCGTGAGGATGGTCTAGTTCATGACGCCGACGCTGGCCCACGCCTTCGACTGGGCCCTACCGGAGGGCCAGGATTCGCAGAAGCTGGACATGGAAGAGGCCTTCGGGATGACGATACAGCGGGACAGCCCACTTTGGGTGCGTCCCACTCGCCGTCCGCTGCCAGAGGCCTATCCCATCAACTTTGACGTGTAACGGTAGACGATGTTTGTGATGCAGCTTTCTAAAATGTATACATATATCATATAAAATAAACAAGCAACGATACACTTTTACCCTTTATATCATCTTTAGTTACCATAAATTATTATTATATTTTTTAAATAATAGAGCATTTATCAAGACTTGCCTCTGACAATTTTTATTCGTGACTTTTCCTAAATATTGACTCATCTTAGATAGTAAAATTTTTAATCTTAGTTTTAAGTTTAAGATAACTTATTAAAAAGTAAACCAACTTACAAATTTTGATTTGCTATTCTATAAAGAGAGAGATGCACGATAAATAGTGATTAAATTTTTAATGATATAATTACATCACATATAATGACGAGAATTTTTAATATCAATAAAAAATTTTATATTTCACATTTTGTTCATTTTTAAAAACATATCATAACAAAAAAAAATAAAAAACTCATTATATATTTTTATATTTATCAAATTAGTGTTTATCATTTGTTTAATATTATCAGTAATATTAATATTGTCAGTATTATTGAATGTTTTATATTTATTTTATTTTAGAAAATAGAAAATCATTTTACATATTACTGAAACTAGTTCATATTTAAATTTTGAAATCATGATTAATATGATTACTATTTGAAATATCTAAATGTTAATGTTTATTAATAATAAATACTATGTAAAATAACATTAAAAGTTTAATGGATGTTGTTTACTTTCTGTGGAACTACTTAATGGATGATTAAATTCTTATGTGAACAATAAATTTAATTAGAAGTTTCTAGTAAGACTCATAAAATTTACTTAATTCTACAAAAACAGTTCGTTAAGTTAATTGTAAGTCAATAGATTACCTAATTCAAGACACATAAATCTCTAATTGTAAAAATCAAAATAATATTAAATTTTTACTCTTTTTTTGTGAGATAAATCTGTACTTATGTATTTATATAATAGATACTATGTATTTGTAGTTAAAAATAAATTAAATTTAATATCTAATTTATGAAAATTATTTGTTTACTTCTAAAAAATATTATAAACATATATCTAAGCAAACAAAATTCATCCAAACAAATTTTTCGATGTCGTCATCGAGGATTAAAAAATTAAACAATCGTAGTACTATTTTATTTTTATAGCATAAATAGTATTATATATTTTTATTATTGAGAAAATAATATATACTTATGCTTAAATATTTTTAAAATCTATAATTAGTATATGTAAATTATATAAATTAAAATGTCTTGTTGATTGTTTAAAATTGTAACAATTACAAATATTTAGATCAAATAAGTAAAAAATAAATTATATTGTTTGATTCTCAGTTCCCAGTTCCTCAAGACCCACGACGGCAACTTCACAAGCGCCCCCCCCCCCCCCCCCCCCCCCCCCCACCCTCCAACTCCACTGCCGAGCACGTGGTCTACAACTACCAGGACCAGGTGTTCGCACCCTCCGGCCCGCGTTGGCGCATGCTCCGCAAGATCTGCAACGTCCACCTCCTCTGTCCCAAGGCCCTGGCCAGCTTCAGCGGCGTGAGGGAGCAGGAGACGTCCATCATGGCGGGCGGCCTTGCGGGCGCAGGCACGTACGTGGATATGGGGAACGAGATCAACGTCTGCACGACGAACGCGCTTACAAGGGCGATGATGGGGAGGCAGGTGTTCGGGACGAGGGTGGGGAAAGAGGTGGAGGAGTTCAAGGGGATGATGGAGGAGGTGATGCGGCTGGCGGGGAATCCCAACATTGGCGACTACGTGCCCTGGCAGGCGCCGCTGGACCTGCAGGGGGTGGTGAAGAAGATGAAGAGAGTGCGCAGGGAATACGACGCCTTCTTGGAACGCGTGATAGCGCAGCATGCAGAATGCAAACGCCAGGGGGACGATCTCCTCAGCATCATGCTGAGGCTCAAAGGCGCCAAAGATAAGGTGGACAGCGACGTGGCCACCGTCACCCACACGGAGATCAAGGCCTTGCTCTTGGTACGTACGCACGGGTTCGCTTTCATTCCTCAATAATTCTCCCTCCGTAGAATAAATAGGCATGTAGTTCGATTTGCTAGGTGAATTATATCACAGTAGTTAATTAGCACAGAATTGACGGGGGTTGCAGGACATGTTCACGGCCGGGACGGACACAACCTCTGGCACGGTAGAGTGGGCGCTGGCGGAGCTCATACGCCTCCCCCACATACTGAGCCGGCTTTGCCAGGGGATCGACTCCGTAATGGGCCGGGGGCGCCCCGTCTCCGAAGCTGATCTTCCCAACCTTCCCTTCCTGCACGCCGTGGTGAAGGAGACCCTCCGACTGCACCCACCCACCCCACTCTCCCTCCGTCGGATGGCTTCCGAGGCATGCGAGATCCAAGGGTACGTAGGTTGATACGTTTGATATTATTGTACACATGGTCGATGCGTGCGAGTGAGAACAAGGAAACGTGTGAGCAGGTTCCACGTCCCCAAGGGCGCAACGCTGCTGGCGAACGTGTGGGCCATCGGGTGCGACCCGGGGACGTGGCCGGAGCCGCTGGAGTTCGGACCGGAAAGGTTCTTGGAAGGGGGTGAGCATGCCCATGTCGACGTCCGGGGCGGCGACTTCGAGGTGTTACCCTTCGCGGCGGGGCGGAGAATATGCTCGGGAGTGGGCCTGGGCATGAGGATGGTCCAGTTTACTTACGGCGACGCTGGCCCACTCCTTCGACTGGGCCCTGCCGGAGGGCCAGGACCCGCGGAAGCTGGACATGGGGGAGGCCTTCGGGCTGACGATAAAGAGGGCCAGCCCAATTTTGGTGCGTCCCATTACCGTCTCCTGGCACAGACCTATATCATCAACAATGACGTGTAATCGTAGACGATGCTTGTGATGCAGCTCTTCAAAATTTACACATATATCACGTAAAAAAAAAAGAAATAATAGCAACGATATGTCCATGCTCTTCGTCGTGGGATGTTATATCATCATTAGTTGCCATAAATTATTATTATATTTTTTAAATAATAGAGTAGAAAATTTAACCATAAAGGTAAATCTGAAAATTTGAAAAACTTTACTTGTGGAGAAAGAGTCATGACCACATCAACGCCAAAAAGTTTTCAAAGTCTACAAAGTTACATTATCAGGCACACATATTTGCGTCTTAAATACTTTGAGCTTTATTTAGTCATAAAACATATTTCGGGTATAAATTCCTCAATTCATGCGAAGTAGATATCATTTTCACTTTTAACCTTTACAATTTTGTTCTTTCACTTTTAATCCTTAACTTTTTATTAATTACAATAAAGAAAATTTCAAGGCTTCATCCCTAAAATTGGATAAAACCCTAGAAATCAATTCCTCACAATGCAAGTTTCATACAGGCAAAAATGAAAGCCCATACGAGCTACAAGTTGGGTTCGATCGGCTCAAAAAACTTAAAATTTTTTGAACTGGCTCATGGGTTGCTAGAGGTTAGCCCACGGGTTGGCCTGTCATTTCGTTTAGATATTCCTTAGTGGTGTTCATTTTCATTGGTACAACTAAATCTGAAAATATAAAATGCCTATTAAGGAAAAATAATTGTTTAGTTCTACTTACATGACAAACTTTTAACCAAGAAAAAATTAACTAAAAATGATTGGGAATGAAACACAATTTGGTTGTTTTGTAATTTGTGAATTGTAACATCAAGTCATTTATTTGATGATTGTTTAATAACAAATTCAAACGTTAAACACTTAAACGAAGGGCCGAAGAGTCGAAGAGTAGTGAGAATATAAGATACGTACTCAAAAGTCGAAATGAAGAATTAAAATATTTTAGATACTTAAAAAATAAATATCTAATAAGTTGAAAATGAAACTTATTTAAATGTGAAAGGTATTGATACCTATCGATTGAACTTGGGAGACAACATTATAATTCTGAAAGACATACTCTATACACTTGACATAAGGTAGAATTTGATGTCTGTCGGTACTTTTTTGAAAAATGATTTGGAAGTTCGATTTTACAATAAACCTGTATTTATATGAAAAGACAAAAAAATCTTTGATTATATTGTGTTATTTATATGAGATTGATTTGTAACATTTAAGATTTGTATATATTAATAGATCAAGAATATAACAATTGATAAAATTGAACATGATGTCTAAATTTAAAGACATGGAATTAAATAAGTGTCAACATTGCTTAGTTAGAAAAATGACTAAGAAACCCTTTGGTGAGGGATATAGATCAGATGAATTATTGGGTTTAATTCATTCTGATGTGTGTGATCTATTAAGTGTTAAAAACTTATGAAAATAAAGAATATTTTGTGACGTTTATAAATGATTTTTCTAGATATGCTTATATTTATCTATTAGGTCACAAAAGTCAAGTATTGACTTGTTTTAAGAAATATAAGTTGGAAGTAGAAAAATAATTGGGAAAGAAGTATTAAGGTATTGAGGTCAGATAGAGGAGGGGAATACAATTCTAAGGAATTTAAGTTGTTTTGTGAAATGCATAGAATTAAAAAGGTAAACTACAATGCCTTATACACCACAATAAAATAGTGTGGTAGAAAGAAAGAATAGAATACTTATGAATTTGGTTAAATGCATGCTTTCACATTTAGATCTCTTAAAAGGTTTTTGGGGAGAAGCATTAATCATAGCAAATTATGTATTAAATAGAATACCCTCCAAGTCTGTACTTAACACACCCTATGAATTATAGATCAGAACTAAGCCCAACTTACATCATTTAAGGAAATGGGGATTTATAGCCCATGTACTTATTCCTAGATAGTTAAGAGATAAGTTAAACTCAAAGACTCTAAAGTGCAGGTTTACAAGGTATTGTGAAAATTCTTTTAGCTATAGGTCCTTCATTCATATCAACAATGATAATTTCTTCTCCCTGCACAATACATGCGATCATGGTTTTTCTTTCCAACTGTCTTATTTATGCAACTGCTACAGTGGCATATTAGAAAATAAATAGTCCGTGGAGTTATAGATAACTATTCGATGACAGAAACTTAACTATCTAATGCCTAGATGCATTTCAAATAGTTACAAACTTAACTATCCGATGCTTAGATGCATTTCGGATAGTTACAGATAACTCACCGATATATAACTTAAGTGAATCTACCAGATCTCGACATGTGTCAGTAGTAGTTTAATAATAGAAGAAACATTTTGGAGAGTTACAGGTCTAACTATTCGATGCTCAGATGCATTTCAGATAGTTATAGATAACTCATTGAAAGTTCACTTAAGTCATGCATTATGGTTTCGACACGTGTACTTCAGAAAATAATAAAATATTCTTTTAAAACATAAATGTTCGAAAATTTAAACATAACTATCTAATACATGTTCGTTATGTTAAACATAATTGTCCAAAATAAGTTAAGTATGTTAAACATAACTGTCCAAAATATCAGAAAATTCGGATACTTAAGGATTTCACAGCCTACAACTTACCGACAGTTCAGAAATGTACTAAATTAACATTAATTCCCCAAAATTAAGCAGATTCTTTAATTAAAGCTTATAACAGTGCAATTATAACATAATGACTTAATTCTCATATGATAAGCTAAATATTATGCAATTAACCATCATTTAACCGTTAATATTATGCACTTTTTCATTCTAAACAGTGTAGGATCGCGTTTGACTGAGCGCTTGAACCCTTCGATGTCGTTGTCAGCTGTCAGTTCAAGAGGCAACGAGAAGGAGTCGTCGGTCTCGATCGTGAGGTCGGTCATGTCCACTACGACTGTCGTAGTTTTTGATGAAGAAGAAGAAGAAGAAGAAGATTGACACCGACCATTGATGATATATGAATGAGTTATAATTTCCATTATAAATAATAAAGTAGAAAAGTCAAGCATAAACGTGAATTTGCAAGGTTCAGAAAAACTCTGTTCCCGAAGAAGACCGGCATTAGAGTTGTCCTCCACGAGGTAACTATGAATTTAGCAATTACCATTACCATCTCATTTCCAATTTTAACCACAACAATACCATTCCTACACATGTAGTCCTTAGCTTTTCATTGATTACAACAAAGGACATTCCAATGGTTCATTTTTGAATTTCTGAGACAACACTCTTTCTTCGAAATCAATCCCTCGCAATATGGATTTCCTGTGGAGGTCCTTCCATGTTTAATTGAAACTCACATGGAAACATTTTACTGTCATTTATGTAAGTGGGCTTTAATCGAATATTAGTTCATTCGTTGTTAACCGTGTAGAGTGTTACGACGTACGTATCTTATGCAACAATTCCCCAAGAATACCCCGAGGGTTCATGTTTACTATTTTCAAATATTTTTCTATGAATTTAGCAAATTATTTTCAACGTAGAGAATTGCAGTTGAAGTCCATAATGTATTGACCTTCCACAAACGAATTTAGTTCATAATGTCTTGTAAGAGTCCTCTTAAGAATTTTGACCTACCGTAATTGGGACCGCAAATAATCAGGTGGATCCGTTCGTTGTGGGTCCATGAAGATAACATCAAGGTCTCACATTCTTGTGGAAAAAATCATCCCACTCGACCGCAGCAAATATCTGACCTTCTTGGGCTTGGAAGAGACGTCGTAAAATATGTGATTATTACTCTATTTTTGTCTATCTCTGATTGATTGAAGTTAAATTGCAATCTTTTTTATTATTTTATTAACGAAAATTAATCTACGAAATTTTAGTTTTATTCGTATTCTTGTTATATTTGTTTTAATAAATATCAATTTTGTAATATTAAAGAAGAAAGTTTTATATATTTTTAAAAAAAAATGTGATTTCTTTCTTTTAATATTATAACAATTGTCATTTCCCTTTCTAAGATGTAATAAAAATTACTTATCCAAAGAGAAAGAAATCTAACTATTTGTAAGCAAACTCTCAAAAATATAAGATGAAATATGAAAAATATTCTTTTATAAGATATCAAAAATATAATAATTTTATGCAACTATTTATTGTAATTTTATAAAATTACCATTACATGCGTAGACAATTTCAACCTTTGACTTGTACAACATTGATTTTACCGTCCACTATTTGTCAATCTACTTTGAGTAAAAAGTACTGTCAAATCTTAGAAATAAAATAACATTAAAGATAAATATTATTTTCAACGTAGAGAATTGTAGTTCAAGTCCATAATGTATTGACTTTCCACAAACGTGTTGAGTTTGAACAATTCAAGTTCATGATGTCTTGTTAGAGATGTCGTAAGAATCTGACCTACTGTAATTGTGGCTGCAAATAATCAGGTGGGTCCGTTATTGCATTAAAAATCTCACATTATCGTAGTAAAAGTCATCCCGCTAGACCTTATTAAATATTTGACCTTTTTGGGTTTGGAAGAGTCGTCGTAAGACTCTTGTAGGATTGTATGGCTATACAAGAGGGAGTTGAATTGTGTATTTTTAATATTTTTTAAAATATAATTGAAACTTTAAAACTTAAAAACAAGTCGAGACATTATTTTCATAAAATCATTTTTATTCAAGGTTTCAATTACAATATACAATTCAATTCTCCTTAGAAATTGTAGATACAATTATATTTAGATAACATATATCATCTAAACAATTTCATAACCACAAATAGAAGAAAACTAATTTACGTAATTTAAAGTTTTTCTCTCTATTTGAGATCTTTATTCTTTAGCAATTCTTTAATGACAAATATCTTGTATTTTCATGCTTCACCGAATTTATCAAGTTGCGTAAGGTTGTCAAGGATGGGCCAACCTGGGGGACCTAGGGGAAGGGGACGTCGAATGTGTCGGCCGAGCGGGGTGAGCATTGAGAAGATGAGGAGGAGGAGGGCAGCAGGGAGGAGAGTGGAGAAGAGCAGAGCGATAGTTGGGATCTCCATTGCAGTTAATTAATTAAATAATTAATCGTGGAGAGGAGGAGGAGGAGGACGACGACAAAGAACACAGATGGGTTGTACGTCGGGCGTACGTTCGGGTATTTATAGATAAGATACACATCCATGGCCGTGGGATTGCAGTTCAAGTCCATAATGTATTGACATTCTACAAACGAATTTAGTTCATGTCTTGGGATTGCTACGTCATTCATTAGTTGCCATAAATTATTATTATCTTTTTTTAAATAATAAAGTAGAAAAGTCAAACATAAACGTGAATTTGCAAGGTTCGGAAAGACTATGTTCCCGTAGAATACCGATGTTAGAGTTGTCCTCCACGAGGTTCCATCATAAAGCTTTGAGAATACTATGAATTCAGCAATTACCATTAACATCTCATTTCCAATTTTAACCACAACAATCCCATTCCTACACATGTAGTCCTTAGCTTTTCATTGATTACAACAAAGGACATTCCAATGGTTCATTTTTGAATTTCTGAGACAACACTCTTTCTTCGAAATCAATCTCTGACAATATGGGTTTCATGTGGAGGTCCTTCCATGTTTAATTAAAACTCACGTGGAAACATTTTACTGTCATTTAGCTAGTGGACTTTAATCGAATATTAGTTCATTCGTCGTTAACCACGTAGTGTTACGACGTACGTCTTATGCAACAATTCCCCGAAAGGTTCATGTTTACTATTTTCAAATATTTTTCTATAAATTTAGCAATTATTTTGAGCGTAGAAAAATTCTAGTTCAACTCGAGCCACAAACGGGTTCAATTTTTAAATGCCAGCGGTCTATCACACGATACCCTGGAGAGAAACGAGTCCAGGGAAATGTCATCCCACTCGACCCCAGCGAAAATCCCACCTGGCAAGAATCCTCATAAAAATTTGACCACCTTCTCTATAAAAATGCCCGAAAGTACACCCAACGTACAACCCATCTGTGATCTTCCTCCTTCTCCTCCTCCTCTCCACGATTAATTATTTAATTAATTAACTGCAATGGAGATCACAACTATCGCTCTGCTCTTCTCCACTCTCCTCCCTGCTGCCCTCCTCCTCCTCCTCCTCTTCTCCATGCTCACCCCGCTCGGCCGACACAGTCGACGTCCCCTTCCCCCGGGTCCCCCAGGCTGGCCCATCCTCGGCAACCTCCCGCACCTCGGCACTAAGCCCCACCAGACCCTCGCCGCCCTCGCCCGCTCCTACGGCCCCCTCTTCCGCCTTCGCTTCGGCTACGTCGACGTCGTGGTCGCCTGCTCCTCCTCCGTCGCCTCCCAGTTCCTCAAGACCCACGACGCCAACTTCACCAGCCGCCCCCCCAACTCCACTGCCGAGCACGTGGTCTACAACTACCAGGACCTGGTGTTCGCACCCTCCGGCCCGCGCTGGCGCATGCTCCGCAAGATCTGCAACGTCCACCTCCTCTGTCCCAAGGCCCTGGCCAGCTTCAGCGGCGTGAGGGAGCAGGAGGCGTCCATCATGGTGGGCGGCCTTGCGGGCGCAGGCACGTACGTGGATATGGGGAACGAGATCAACGTCTGCATGACGAACGCGCTGACGAGGGCGATGATGGGGAGGCGGGTGTTCGGGACGAGGGTGGGGAAGGAGGAGGAGGCGTTCAAGGAGATGGTGGAGGAGGTGATGCGGCTGGCGGGATTTCCCAACATAGGCGACTACGTGCCCTGGCTGGCGCCGCTGGACCTGCAGGGAGTGGTGAAGAAGATGAAGAGAGTGCACAAGGAATACGACGCCTTCTTGGAACGCGTCATCGCGCAGCATGCAGAATGCAAACGCCAGGGGGACGATCTCCTCAGCGTCATGCTGAGGCTCAAAGACGCCAAAGAGAAGGTGGACGGCGAGGTGGCCACCATCACCCACACGGAGATCAAGGCCTTGCTCTTGGTACGTACGCAACGGGTTCGCTTTGATTTCTCAATTAGTTCTCCCTCCGTAGAATAAATAGGCACGTAGTTGGATTTGCTAGGTTGATTATATCACAGAAGTTAATTAGCACAGAATTGATGGGGGGGTTGCAGGACATGTTCACGGCCGGGACGGACACAACCTCTAGCACGATAGAGTGGGCGCTGGCGGAGCTCATACGCCACCCCCACATACTGAGCCAACTTTGCCAGGAGATGGACTCCGTCGTGGGCCGGGGCCGCCCCGTCTCCGAAGCCGATCTTCCCAACCTTCCCTTCCTGCACGCCGTGGTGAAGGAGACCCTCCGACTGCACCCGCCCACCCCACTTTCCCTCCCCCGGATGGCTTCCGAGGCATGCGAGATCCAAGGGTACGTAGGTTGACACATTTGATATTATTATACACATGGTCGATGCGTGCGAGTGAGAACAAAGAAACGTGTGTGCAGGTTCCACGTCCCCAAGGGCGCGACGCTGCTGGTGAACGTGTGGGCCATCGGGCGCGACCCGGACACGTGGGCGGAGCCGCTGGAGTTCCGACCGGAAAGGTTCTTGAAAGGGGGTGAGCATGCCCACGTCGACGTCCGGGGCGGCAACTTCGAGGTGATACCATTCGCGGCGGGGCGGAGGGTATGCCCGGGAGTGGGCCTGGGCATGAGGATGGTCCAGTTACTGACGGCGACGCTCGCCCACGCCTTCGACTGGGCCCTGCCGGAGGGCCAGGACCTGCGGAAGCTGGACATGGAGGAAGCCTTCGGGCTGACGATACAGCGGGCCAGCCCACTTTTGGTGCGTCCCATTCCCCGCCTCCTGCCACAGGCCTATGCCATCAACAATGACGTGTAATCGTAGACGATGTTTGTGGTGCAGCTCTCCAAAATTTACTCATGTATCACGTAAAAAGAAAGAAATAATAGCTACGATATGTCCACGCCCTTCGTCGTGGGATGTTATATCGTCATTAGCTGTCATAAATTATTATTATATTTTTTAAATAATAGAGTTGAAAATTTTAACCATAAACGTTAAATCTTAAAATTTGAAAAACTTTAACTACGAAGAAAGAGTCAGCGACCACATCCACATCAAAAACTTTTCAAAGTTTACAAAGTTGCATTACGAGGCACACATACATGCATGTTAAATACTCTAAGCTATATTTAAACATAAAATATATTTCGGCTACAAATTCTTCAATTCATTCAAAGAAGATATTATTTTCACTTTTAACCTTTACAATTTTGTTCTTTCACTTTTAATCCTTAACTTTTCATTAACTACAATAAAGGAAATTTCAAGGCTTCATCTCTGAAATTAGATGAAACCCTAGAAATCAGTTCCTCACAATGCAAGCTTCATAGAAGAAAAAAATTAAAGCACGTACGGGCTACAGGTTGGGTCGGGCCAGCTCACAAAACTTAAATTTTTTTGAACTGACACATGGGTCGCCCATAGGTTAGTCTACAAGTCGGCTTGTCGTTTCGTTTAGATGCTCCTTGGTGGTGTTCATTTTCATTGGTGCAAATAAATCTGAAATTCTAAAATACTTTTGAAGGCAAAAATAATTGTTTAGTTCTACTTATATGACAAACTTTTAACCAAGAAAAACGTAACTAAAAAAGATTGGTAATGAAACACAATTTGGTTGTTTTGTAATTTATGAATTGTAACCTCAAGTCATTTATTTGTTGATTATTTTATAACAAATTCAAACGTTAAATACGTAAACAGAGGGACGAAGAGTCGAAGAGGAGTAGTGAGAATATATGATATGTAATGTACTCAAAAGTTAAAATGGAGAATTAAGATACTTCAAAAATAAATATCTAAGAAATTGAAAATTATGAAATTAAAATATTTAAGATTCACAGCATAAGTATTTTAAAAAAATTGAAAATGAAAACCAAAAATGCAAATATCTAAAAAAATGTGTATTTCAGCATAAAAAACATGATACATTAATATAATATATAATAAAGCAAACTTTAATCAAACTTTAAACTTTGGTCCCATCGAAGGATAAAAAAAAAAAACTTCGATAAAAAAAAAAAATAAAAAATAAAAATAAAATAATATCTGAACTTCGATGGAAAAAAAGTCAAAACTTTTATTTGACCAAAGGAAAAAAGAAAAAATGCTAATTTACCTTCGGCCCGATTTAAGGATAAAAAAAAATGCAAACTTTGGTCAAACGTTCGACGGAGGAATAAAAAAAAAGTAAAATTACCTCTAGTCTGATGACTTTCATCGAAGGATAAAAAATTAAAAATAATAAAAATACGAACTTCATTTAAATTCAAAGTTCGATCAGGAGTCATCGAAAACTTCGTGAACACACGTGACAAATTTAAAGTTTCGTATGAGTTCTATTAAAAGTTCATAAAGTTATTGTTAAACCAACAAGTTTTATGTATAAATTATTTGATAAGTCAACGAGTTTTTCGTATCTTTTATTATCTCTTATTATTAATGTATTTTAACATTGAGAAAAAGGTTAGTTTACAAATTTTTCTTTTATTTTTTTTAAATAAATATATTATATTAAATTTAACTTTATTAAATCGTGATATCTAAATAAATCAAAATAAAAGAAATAAAATATTTAATTTATAAATACATGATACATCAACACATTAGTATCAAGTCATCATTTATGATTCATCAACATATTTAAATATAAGTCATAAAGTTAAAATAAATTATTTTATTTATGAATTGAAATTAAAATTACATTATACATGTTACGAGAATGACGTAAATATTATATCAAATATTTTTACATTTAATTTATATAATTACATTCAAATATTTAAATTTTCAAATTCATCTATTTTACATTTGACTTTCCTTGTGAGGAATCCTCAAGTCCTTGTAGAAAGGCTTGAGGAAACTGATGTTAAAAACTGATAGGCTAGCTTTATGACCTGTCTATTCACAACAAATGGCCATTAGTAGCGTTGCACTAAAGAGTGATGCACTTCTCTTTTGTGAAATTTTTTCAAGATTTTCAAGGTCAACCTAAGCAAGACCTTGTTGCCCACATTGAACTTCAGTGACCAACAACTTTGGTTTGCTAACTTCTTCATCCTCTCTTGCACCATCTACATGTTAGGAACGTATGACTTTACTAGAGGGGGGGTGAATGGAGAACATTGTGAAATTATGACTATTTTTAACTTTACTAACTAATTTGATTAATCAGTTTGCATAAGTAATAACTAGATATAAATAACATGCACAACGAAAATAAAAGTAAGAAACACAAGGGAATTTTAGGTGGTTCACCAACTCGGCTAGTCCACCCCGAATGATCACTTGGGCTTCACTAAATGTCTTAACACTTACACAATTGCTTTCAAGTCGAAGCAAGAACCAATCACATAGAAGTTTTCAAGTATAAACTCTAGAAAACCAACACTCAGAAGTTTTCAGGTATAAACTCCAGAAAACCAACCTCTTGAGTTTTTAGGTCGAAACTCAAACCAACAATTGAATGAAGCTTTAAGGTTGAAGCCACGAACTAAATGATCCTTCTTGGACCAAACTTTCAACACATGGAGAGCTTTAAGAATCTTCTTGTAAATCCAGCTTTCAATCGATTCTTTGTTGAACTGAATTTGAGCTTTCTTCTATATTAGTAATTGATCTGCAATGTATATTGTATCTCTATATGTAATTGTATCTGTAATCTCACTTGTAAGCTCTACTGAATATTGAAAGATCTGTTTGTATTTATACTTGAATATCTAACGATCATATTTTCTCCCCAACAGATGTATTCTGCTGTACTTGATTTGACTTCAGTCCCAAATATGGTAAGTTAACGTTCTGTTTGATGTTCAGTAAGTAACCTTCCGATAATCTTTGACTTTCGGATGATTATATAAATAACTTGCTGAAATGCATCCATAACTTACCGATTCTTTACTTATATCCTATTATTTGGGTCACGTGAGGATTTTAAGTTGCTCACGTGAAATGTCAAGTGTTCGGAGACTTGTATATTAATTCACCGAAAAGAGCTCCTAACTTTCGGATAGTTAACTATTGTAACTCTTCGACATTTCTTTTAAGTCTCTGACAACTATCTCTTCAATTCTATACATACATAAAAGAATAACTTAAGTTTCGGATAGTTAAGAATGTAACTCACCGAAACTTTCCCATTTTTCGGATAGTTATCTTTCTAACTCTCCGAAAACCCATTTGAGCATCTGTCTGGAATTCTGCACGTGGGAAATTCAATGACTGAAGTTTTAGATAGTTAAACTGTAACTCACCGAAACTCTCTTGAAATTTCGGATAGTTATTTTACTAACTCTCCGAAAACTTATATGAGCTTCTGTCTGGAATTCTACACGTGGGAAATTCAATGACTTAAGTTTCGGCTAGTTAAACTGTAACTCACCGAAACTCTCTTGAAATTTCGCATAGTTATCTAACTCTTCGATTTTTCCTTTTAAACTTTCAATTGTCGGCTTCTCCATTCTGCACGTGCGTAATAAGATGACTTAAGTTCCAGAAAATTATACCTGTAACTCTCCGAAAAACTCAAATAGTTATCTAATTCTCCGAAAAGAAAACTCGGATAGTTATCTAACTCTCCGAAAAGTCCTTTAAGTTTACGTTTTGTATTTCTGCACGTGGTTAATTGAATGACTTTAACTTTCGGATAGTTAAACCCGTAACTCTCTGAAAAAGTCCTTTAAGTTTCCGGATAGTTAACTCCTTAACTATCTGATTATTCAATCCTTCTTAACTATCTGATTATTTAACTCTACGAAGACTTTGTAAATTTGGATAGTTATCCTTTTAACTGTCCGATACTCTTGCTGCTGCTTTACTCTTCGGATACTTGGACCTGTAATTGTCCAATTTTCCTATAACTCTAAAGCAGTATCTTCTGGAACTTTCTCTATCTGTTTGTTTGCTTTCTGATCTTTTGCTGAGCTATCAAATCTATGAAATACAATTTGGTTTCCTTACATAGGTTTTTGCATTATCAAAATACTAGGGTCCTAACACTACAAACAGTCTTGAGCTTCTTCCAAGTTATCTTACTGACTCTTTGTAAAATGATATGCTACTGGAAATCGATCCTATGCATTCTTTGTGAGCTCGTGCGAGGTTAAGGACTAACGACCTGTTACCAACTTGAAAGGACTTTTCCCTATTGATGTGTTTGAATGTAGATTGTGATAGAACTGAGCAACGTCCAACAATTCAACCGAATTCTGCTAGTTAGCCTTTATAAAGTGCCTAATGTATTCCTCTAGGAGACCATTCATCTATTCTGTCTACCCATCAGACTGTAGGTGATTTGCTGTTGAGAAATTGAGCTAGGTTACTATCATCTCAAACAATACTCCCCAAAATCTCCTAGTGAAGTGAGCGTCTCTATTACTCACGATGTCTAGTGGGAGGCCCTAGTGTTTGATGACATTCTACATGAATAGCATTGTCATCATCTCTACAATACACTCCTTTGACACCACTATAAAGATAACATACTTCTATAATCGATTGACCACTATCATGATTTATATGAACTCCAATACCTTTAATAAACCACTGATGAAGTTCATGAAGACATTCTCCCATGACTTCTTTGGAATAGACAATGATTGTAACAAACTTGCTATCCTTCTTCAAATGTAACTTTTAAGTATGATTTCTTTCTTTTAATATCATAACGATTGTCATTTTCCTTTTTTTCAAATGTAATAATAATTACTTATCCAAAGAGAGAGAAATCTAACTTTTTGTAAGCCAACTCTCAAAAAATATAAGATGAAATATGAAAAATATACTTTTATAAGATATCAAAAATATAATAATTTTATGCAACTATTTATTGTAATTTAATAGAATTACCATTACATCTTTTACCTATTACAAAAGTATTTTATCAAGATCTTTATATTTTGAGAAAATATGTAATATTTTTGACACAAACAATTTCAAACTTTGACTTGTACGACATTGATTTTACCATGCACTATTTGTGGGTCCACTTTGAGCAAAAAACGCGTGTTGACTATCACGCCGTGAAAAGTATAACACAATCTAACATAATAATAGAGATAAGAAAATACATATAAATAAAATTTTACGTGTCAAAATTTTTTTCATTTAATATTACAAAGTTGATAGTTGTTAAAGAGATATAATAACAGAAAATTATAATATATATAAGTAAGCTTATATCAAAAATATCAAAAGTTATTTATAATCTAACTCCAAACAATAAAATCACAAAATCTGTTATTCATAATATTTTATTATAATTAATCAAAAAACAACTAACTACTCTTATCTTATACATGTTCTCTTAAAATATCTACCAAATATCTTAAAAGAAAAAATTTAAAAAATAAGTCAATAAAAAAGAAAACATATAAAAAGTCAACAAGACCAAACCACCTTCTTTATAAATACTTGAATCACTAATAACACTAATATGCATACTACTATAACTATATCTATACATTATTCTAGAATATATAACACTAATGATAAATATTTATAAATATAATTACATTAACCACCATTCTTACTAAAATTATGCACAAATTTCTAATAATATTAAAATTTTAAATTAAAAGAAATAAAAACTTACCAAAAAGAAAAAAATTACAAAAATACGTCAATATTCTCTATTTTCTGTTTTTTTCTTCTTCTTTTCCTCTTCTCTTATTCACCGCCTGAACGCAATTTTTTTTGATAATGTCACCTGTGACATCACATTGACAGAGTGAGATGGTAGGTTAATTATATCACAGAAGTTAATTAGCACAAAATTGATGGGGGTTGCGGGACATGTTCACAGCCGGGACGGACAACCTCTAGCACATTAGAGTGGGCGCCTCGTTTAGGCCATACTTCTTTGGTCTATCTTTATTCAACACTTCATCGTTTTGGTATTTTTGTTTGATTTGTTTGTCATGTTTTTTATTTAGAATGAAAAAATGTATAATATTAATGATTAATTATATAATATTTAACTTATTATATAAGAATCAAGTCATTATATTATAAGTACAAAATGTGTATAAATTCAAAAAATTAACGTTAATTAAATATCATTTTTGAAAGATTGAAAATTTAGTTTAATTATGGTTTTATAGAAATATACGAATGCTCATTAAGTTATTCTTATAAATTTACGGACTTTCGTAAAATTACTAAGGTTATGAAAGTTCGTAAAGTTTTAAGTTAAATTTACAAATCCTCGTAAACTTACAAAGTTAAATTTATAGATCCTCGTAAACTTACAAATTTAAATTTACGGATCCTTGTAAACTTATGAAGTTAAGGTTACGGAACCTCATTAAGTTAAAATTATGCATGTGTGAATTTAAATGTTTTATTATGTCACGTGAGTTGCACATGTTTTATATTAAGTCTGTTGAGTTAAGCTTTACTCAATGAGGGAAGTACGTTGAGTTAATAGTTAAGTCAACAGAGTAAGTTTGTTGAGTTACACTAACTCCACATACCAGTTATTTTATAATATGTTATTGTTAGCAATTGCAGGAACAGGAAATTCGAAGGAAAACCATGATTGCATGTATCACGTAGGAATTAACTCATGGAATGAAGAATAAATCACCATCGTTGATATGAATGAAGGAAATCCAACTGATCATTTAAGTAGAAGCAGTTACTACTAAAAGAAATATAAAAAGAAGAATAGAAAATTGAAGAAAAAAGTGAACTGTGCTAATTGTAGGAAGTGTCGAAAGTTCCACAACACCACCATAATCACCAATCATCAAAGCTCTGTGAGAATACTTTCTAGATGTCATGTCGATTCCAAGCCAAATACGGTGACTGATAACCATTGTGAGGAGTGATCGCATCGTAGGAAGGAAAGTCATTTTCACCAAGCACTGACTCATATCTCAAGAGATCATAAAACTTCTAGCTTGGTTTTAAGTTGATGCCAATATACTAAAGAGGAGATCAACTTACAAGTCTTAGTTCACGATTCTATAAGGAAAGAAGGTGACTGTAAGTGATTAAGTTTTCAGTGGTGTAATCGCATCTCATGTAGTGATGGAAGTTCTTAGTGTCAATAGAGAATTTTTACATTTCACCTTTCGTTCATCTTTAGGAATATATCAAAACAAAAATACCAAAAATTACTTATCTACACTTATAGTTAGTATTTATGTGTTGTATTATTTGTTTTGTATCATGATTAATGTTATCATTATCAGTATTGCGAATGTTTCATATTTACTTGATTTAAAAAATAGAAAATAGTTTTATTGCTTACTGAAATTGATTTATATAGAATACTTAAAAATTTTAATGGTTACTGTTTGAAATATTTGAATGTTAGTGTTGATTAATAATAAATCTTAGATTAACTAACATTAAAAGTTTAATTGATGTTATTTACATTATGTGGAACCGCCTAATGGATGGCTGAATTTCTTTATAAATAGTAGAATTTAATTTGAAGTTACTAGGTTGGCTCATGAAGTTAACTTAAGTCTACAAAGATAGTCTGTTGAGTTAACTGTAACTTTATAAATTAAGTTTGTTGAGTTAGTTCTAAGTTAATGAAATACTTAATTGAACACATATAAAACTCTAGTTATAAAAATCAAAATAGTATATAATTCTTACTCAATACTTGTGAAATCGACCTGTAATTGCATACAAATATAATAGACACTGTGCATTTACAGTTAAAATATAAATTGAACTTAATCATTAATTTATGTGAAAAATTATTTATTTACTTTAAAAAGAATTATTAAAATAAACATAAAAATAAATCAAACAAGTTTTCCCAAACACTTTTCAATGTCCAATATGTCCATTGGAAATGTTTGGAGCACCACCAGCGAGAAGAGGGGATAGTGGATCACAATGGCAATCGCATAGGATTGGTAGAGAGCGGTGGAGAACGGTTGATGATAGTGATTAAGGATTCGATGATGGCCGACTTCTGGTGACAAGAAATATGTAAGTGATTTATTTTAACTTTCATGTGATCATCTATATTTATAACTATTGGGAAGATCGACTACCTCATCATCTCTACCTTTAACTTCTTCCTGGTAACCATGGGAAATTTAATTTTAAATTTGAATTTAGTATTTTTGACCAATTCTAATAGTCAAAGGCTTACAAACAATCATTTACAAGAAGCTCGTTCTGCGCCTCAGCTTGTCTTGAACTTCTTTCCATAGATGTTTGGAGTCTTGCTCCTGTTGAGTCTCTTAGTTGTCATTTTTACTTATCCATTGTAGACGTTTTTTCCCGCTTTATTTGATCTTTTCGATCGCATGTAAAGCTAATGTTTCCTTCAATTTAAAAATGTTCTCTCAACTTACCACTTCCTGCGGTATTGCTCATCGTTTTTCTTGCCCATATACTTCTGTCCATAACAGCATAGTTGAACATAAACAAGGCCCTGGCCAACTTCAGTGATGTGGCTGAGCAAGAGGCACCAAAGAAATTATTTCGTGAAACCGAACAATTTATATATATTATGTTAATTAATATATTACATATTAATATAATAATATATTAATACTTATATATATTATGTATATGAATATAATACATATATGTATACAATGTACCGTGTATGTTAATAATTAATAATAACGTTTAATCTATCAAGAACAACAGGACCATATAAATAAATAAGAAGTCCTTTGCATATTATAGGAGATTTGTTAAAAGAAAAATATTCAAATTTCTTTCCTCAATATCATGTATTTATATGATTAGAATCAATTTTTAGGTTACTTTTAATTGGTAGCAGTATTTTACTAATTAAGTCTCTTACTTCGTTGAGTTAACACTTAATTCAATGAATAAATCCATGGACTTAAGTTTATTATAGTTGTTTGCACTTAAATTCAGTTAACCATTGGATGATCCCAAATAATGCAAACACCTCATTTTACACACTTTGATTGCTACTTATCTCAAATTTAACAATGAATAGATTTAAAATTTAAATAATCTCAAATACAATCAATTAATGCACAATTTTAGAGATTTAAAATTAATTGGTTTCCAAAATAAAGTCATATAGTTTTATACTTAAATGAAAAGTAAATACAAAACATTAATCACAAATAAACATTACATAAACAAAACACAATACTTATTTAACTGAAAATATTAATGTTAATGTTAATATTCTTTAAGGTGGATGATAGATGAATGACAATGTTCTTTATTGAAAATCAACAACTTCTAACCTTATATGCAATGTGGTTACACCTTTGAAGATTGAATCGCATATTATCAAGTGCTTCTCTCCCTATTGGATTACAAACTTAGACCTTTGTAAGGTGATCTTCGACGGTTGGCTCGGAATCGACCTGATATTAAGCAAGTATCCTCACAGACCTCTGATGGTTGGTGATTATGGTGTGGTGATGGTGATGATGGTTGGTGTGGTACTTCAGAGAATTGCGATGTCGATCTTCCTCTGCACACACTGTTCGCCCATTGATCACACACACTTTCTTCTTTTTTTCTTCTTTTCTTTTATATTTCTTCAGTAGTAACTGCTTCTGCTTGAATGGTCAGTTGGATTTCCTTTATTCATATCAACGGCGATACTTTCTTCTCCCTGCGCGATTGAATTCCTGCGTGATACGTGCAAACGTGATTTTTCTCTTCCAACTGTCTGTTCCTACAACCGCTACAGTGGCATATTAGAAAATATATAGTTCGTGGAGTTACAGATAACTCAACGGACTTTCTTCGTTGATTTAACTATAAAACACGTGCATAAATTTAACTATCCGATGCTCAGGTGCATTTTGGATACTTATAAACTTAACTATCCGATGCTCAGGTGCATTTCGAATAGTTATAAATAACTCACCGATATATAACTTAAGTAAATCTACCAGATCTCAACACGTATCAGCAGTAGTTTAATCATAAAATAACATTTCGAAGAGTTACATGTCTAATTATCCGATGCTCAGATGCATTTCGGATAGTTATAGCTAACTCACCGAAAATCCACTTAAGTCACTTTCCCAAAACATGACACATGTCCTCAGCGATTTTATAAATAAAAAGAGATTTCGGAGAGTTACAAGGATAATTATCCGATGCCCAACTGCAATTTCGGATAGTTATAGATAACTCACCGAAAGTTTACTTAAGTCATTCATTATGGTTTCGACATGTGTACTTCAGGAAATAATAAAATATTCTCTTAAAACATAACTGTTCAGCAGTTTAAACATAACTATCTGATACATATTCGGTCTGTTAAACATAACTGTTCGAAATATGTTAGGTATGTTAAACATAACTGTCCAAAATATCAGAAAATTCGGATACTTAAGGATTTCACAGCCTACAACTTAACGATAGTTCAGAAATGTACTAAATTAACATTAATTCTCCAAAATTAAGCAGATTCTTTAATTAAAGCTTATAACAGTGCAATTATAACATAATGACTTAATTCTCATATGATAAGCTAAATATTATGCAATTAACCATCATTTAACCGTTAATATTATGCACTTTTTCATTCTAAACACTGCAGGATCGCGTTTGACTGAGCGCTTGAACCCTTCGATGTTGTTGTCAGCCGCCAGTTCAAGAGGCAACAAGAAGGAGTCGTCGGTCTCGATCGTGAGGTTGGTCATGTCCACTATGACTGTCGTAGTTTTTGACGAAGAAGAAGAAGAAGAAGAAGAAGAAGATGACATCGACCATAGATGATATATGAATGAGTTATAATTTCCATTATAAATAGTTTATAATACTATTTTCTTCCTCCATGTTATGAGTTTCAAATGTCACTTTGTTCAATAGATGCACATTAGTTATAAGAATCAATTAAAACTTTGTCAAACATCACATAGAAGGTTTGACAAATATAAAATTTTTAGGTGTAAATATAAAATTACAAATTAATATATCAATTACACAATTTTAAGTAATGTTTTAGAATTTATTTCATTACTTTTTCAATTTCTAAACATTTTGGCATGCACTAAAACCCCATAGGAATTCTAACTTTCTGAACTTTTCGATAGGTGCACTAAACCCCTATGGAAATTCTGACATTCCAGACATTCTATTTCCTTTCTTTCTGAACTTTCCATTTCCTTTCCATCTGAACTTTCCGGTGTGCATTAACAGCCCCTTAACTCTTCGACTTTTCTTTACTAAACGTAGATAGAAAATATGTGAAAACTTAAAATGTTAAAAATACACATGCAAATAACTTGACTATATGAGTTTTTAATATAACTCTTCGACTAACTCGAAACGTTAACTTATAACTATACGACCTTTTAACATATATTAACATCTAACTATGTGACTGATATATTTAGACTTATTTATAGACCTTTATAAAATATTTACCATCAAAACAAAATTCCTAACATAACTCTTCTTATTTTCCTAATACTTAACCTAATACTTAACCTATGTAATGAGCTTTTGTATTTCACTAGTATAGATGCACAAGCTAGACAAAAGATAAACAAGCCAAACGAATGCTGCACAAGTTAGTTAATAGATACTCTAGAAGAACTCATTAAGTTAAAGAAACAACTCATAGAGTTAGGTAACTCAATGTGTATTTACAAGTTTATAAGGCAGCATAGCTCGTTAAGTTAGCAAATATCACGTGCAGCCAACTTAAAATATCATGTGACAAACTTTGTATATAACAAAAGGAAAAACTTGTTGAGTTAGCATAACTCTACGTGTATTTACAAGGATACAAATAGAAGAACTCGTTGAGTTAGCGTAACTCAATGTGTACTTACAAAGACAAAGTAGAACAGATCTCATGTGCACAACTCATTAAGTTAGCAATTTACACCTGCACAACTCGTTGAGTTAGATAACTCAGTGTAGACATACTAACTTAACGACCTAGAAAAAGGAGATGTTAAGAATAGGCTTCTCAAGTACAGTAAAGGAATCTCACGTAATAGAACTTGTTGAGTTAACATAACTCAATAGGTATTTACAAAAGTCAAGGTAGAACAACTTGTTAAGAATAACTTAACAACCTGAAAGAATATCAAATTTAGATGGTACTTGGCAAATGGTAACTTATTATGTTTAGGACTAACAGATCAGTAAGTACATCAGATTGCATAATGTTGGAAGAAATTCAATCGTTGCATTCCTCAATATAAAGAGGGCATAAAGACTATAATAAGATAATGATCACATACTTATAGAGAGAGCAATTCTATAAGAAAATAGTGAGAAATCAAGATAACAACAATTCACGAGATAATTTCAAGCATTGTGCAAAATTTAGTAAAAAGCTAATTTTAAGTGTTGCAAGCTCTTTGTGCACAAACTTTAATTAAAATTAGGTTAGTTGAAGTTTGTACCAGAAAACTTCAAGTACTGTTGGTTAGAGCTTCAACCGAAAATCTTAAGTGAATTGTTGATTCTTGTTTCAACCTGAATGCAAGTGTGTAAGTATATTTAATAGTGAAGCACAAGGTGTGCCTTGAGGGTGGACTAGTCATTAGGAGTAAATCACTTAAAATTTGTTGTGTGTTATTATTTTATTTTTCTTTCTTTTTGTGCATAGATTTACTTGCCTAAACTACACACTTAAATCCACCAACTTAATAATCATTAAAATTGTTAATTATAAATAGAATTTATAACATCACCATTCACTCCCCTCTAGTGAGTCATCTAGTCCTAACAATTAGTATTAGAATAGGTTAATCTCATTCTATAAATTTAACCATCTGAGATTATGACTTCCCATTTTGCAAAGAGGTAGAACATCCATTGATCTCCCCTATTTGATGATATCAATTAAGGTTACTGAAAAAATAGGATGGAGTGTTTCCTTAAGAGTTCAACTATTAAGCTCTGAAAGTTAATTATTTGTAGTGCACCACTTCCAACTAGTCATGAAGATAAATAGACTGAGGAGTATAAGAAACTCATTTAATTGGATGCTCGTGGTATGAATGTTATATATTGTGTACTTACAATTGAGTAATATAACAAAATTTCTACATGTAAGTCTTCTCACAAGGCTTGGAAGACCCTTCAAATCACTTATGTAGGAACTAGCAAAGTGAGAGATACTAAAATTAGTATTCTTCTGAAAAAATATGAATTATTCAAAATGCTTGATAATGAGAATATTACTGACATATTTTCAAGATTTATAAAAATTGTAAATGTGCTAAAAGGTTTTTTAAGATATTTTACTAACTATTTTACTAGAAGTCATTTTATTTAAGATATTTAAATCTTAAACCAAATCAAAAAAACTCTAATACCAATTGAAATTGAGGATCAAAATAGCTTCACAAGAAAGAGGTGAATTGTAAATTCAAATCATTTAATCAATTAAGAATTAAACAATAGATAATAAAAAATCTTTTCAAAACTTTATTTTCTATTAAGGGTAAGATTTTTTACATAATTACAAACAAGGTATAAAGATAACTAATTTTTACAAACATTTACCCTTTTGTAAAAATTATAAATTAGACTTATACCTTTTGATCTTCAATCAAAACACTTGAATTTGTTAGAACCCTTGTGTTTTGATAATGCAAACATACATATGAGAAGTTTATGTATTTCACAAGTTAGAGAATGAACAGATATGGATGAAAAAGTCAAAGCAAATTGTAGCCAAATAGACTAGACAATTGCTGCACAAGAAATCTAGAAGATATCAAGTTATAAGTAGTTCATTCAAAGCTAAAAGATAAAGTTAGGAAATTCGGTCTGTTCTTAGCTTAAGTATCTAGAAGAAGTGGACTTTCGAAATATTAACAAACTAAGTATCCAAAAGGTAGTTTAAAGCAATAGGAATTCTTTTGGAGAGTTAGAAGGCTAACTATCTGAAATTAAAAATCCTTCAAAAAGTTAGTAGGATAGCTATTCAAATGATTAGAAGGTAAGAAGTTAACTACCCGAAAATATTTTGAAATCGGAAAGTTAGGAAGGCTAACTATTCGAACAGTTAAGTTATTCAAATACACACATGAGGAACTTAAAGAAACACGTGTCGAGCAGTCAAAAGCCTTGAAAGATAACTGTTCAAGTTTTTCAAAGAATTACAAGCTAACTGTCTGAAACTAAGAAGACTCGCGTGTAAAACTTAAAGGATCACATGACAAGTATAATTGTTCGAGTTTTTTGGAGAGTTACAAGATAACTATTTGAGTTTTCGAAAGGTTATAAATCTAACTATCCAAAAATCAAATGGAACCGGAAGGTTGTATAAAGAACAGTATGTAGAACGGTAATTAACCATTTTTAGGATTGACTACACAGTAACTACAACAGGACAAATACCGTTGGAAGAAATATGATCGTTATACCTCTTAATATAAATATGATCAATAAATGGAAGATAAAAATAACAATTATCAAATATTGAGAGCTACACAAAATTCCAACAATACATACAATCTGCAAATACAAAAGAGAAATATTCTCAAGTATACTAAAGTACATAAAGCTCCCTACGTGTATACTCTAATTGAATGCTCAAAAGTGTTGGTTTGTGGCTTCAACCTAAAAGCTACACTTAAGTTGTTGTTTTGAGTTTCAACCTGAAAACTCAAAAGGTTGGTTTGTTGAAGTTTTAACCTGAAAACTTTTGAGAAGTGGCTGGTTCTTGCTTCATCCTAGAAGCAAGTGTTTGTAAGTATTAATTCACTTAATGAAGCCCAAGTAAATCTTGGGAGTGGACTAGCCGAGTTGGTTAACCACTTAAAATCTTCTTGTGTCATTTATTCTTTAATGTTTTGCATGCATATTTAATGCTTGAGCTTACTAATTAGTCAAATCAACCAAGTAAGTTTGAAAAGAAATAAAATTGCGCATAGATCACCATTCACTCCCCCTCTAGTGAGCCATACAATCCCAACATAATTTACCAAACTTTCCTTTAGCACTTGGAATCCTTCCTTGAGATGCTTTGAATTCCTTCATATTTGATTCCTTCTAGCTTTTTGTGTTAGAACCCGAGTATTTTGATAATGCAAAACCTACGTGAGGAAACATATTGTATTTCACAGATAAGTCAGTGCAACATAAGATCAGAAGGTAGATAGAACAAATTCCAAGCAGGCGAACAAATGAAGAAAGTTTCAGAAGATACTGCTTTAAAGCTACAAGAAAATCGGACAGTTACAGGTCCAAGTATCTAAAGAGTAAAGCAGCAACAAGACTATCAGATAGTTAGAAGGATAACTATCCGAATTCATAAAGCCTTCGGAGAGTTAAATAATCGGATAGTTAAGTTGGTTGAATGATACTTTAGCCGTACATACGACTTTCATCGAATACGGCTTTCCACAGAATTCTATATGTATCTATGAGATCGAGTATGGAATTCTATTTACTCACTTTAAATTGAGTATCCGTTTCCCTCCTTTTCCTGCTAGGATTGGAAATCTTGTATTTTACATATCCATACGATCGAGTCCTTGGGTTTCCGAAATAGTGTAATGTAAAAAGAAGTGCTTCGAATCATTGTTATTTGACTCGGACCTGTTCTAAAAAAGTCGAGGTATTTCGAATTGTTTCTTGACACGGACAAAGTAAGGGAAAACCTCTGAAATGATTTCAATATTGGACCTTGGACATAGAAAAGTTCTGAATCGAATCTCTTTAGAAATAAGATCTTTTGTCTCATAGTAGCCTGGTCCAGTCCCCTTACGAAACTTTCGTTATTGGGTTAGCCATACACTTCATATGTTTCTAGCGATTTACATGGCATCATCAAATGATACAAGTCTTGGATAAGAATCTACAACGTACTAGAACGCCCTTGTTGACGATCCCTTACTCCGACAGCATCTAGGGTTCCTCGAACAATGTGATATCTCACACCAGGTAAATCCTTAACCCTTCCTCCTCTTACTAATACTACAGAATGTTCTTGTGAATTATGGCCAATACCAGGTATATAAGCAGTGATTTCAAATCCAGAAGTTAATTGTACTCTGGCAACTTTACGTAAGGCAGAGTTTGGTTTTTTGGGGGTGATAGTGGAAAAGTTGACAGATAAGTTGCCCTTAGTGTCACTCTACAAAACCGTACATGAGATTTTCACCTCATACGGCTCCTCGTTCAATTCTTTCGAAGTAATTGGATCTTTTTCCTCGTTCGAGAATCTCCTCCCTTCTTCCACTCCGTCCCGAAGAGTAACTAAGACCAATTCAGTCACGTTTTCATGTTCCAATTCCATCATTCCTTAAGTCCCATAGGTTTAATCCTGTAGAATCTGACCCATTTTCTCAAAGGGCATGAAATAAATCTAATTTATTTTGCAATCAAAAGTAATATGCGAAATCTTCAGTTTTTTCTTCTTCCTCTGTCCCTATCTCATAGGTATAGCGTTTGAATCAATAGAGAACATTTTCTTCTGTATGAATCGATATTATTACATTCCAATTCCTTCCCGATACCTTCCAAGGAAAATCCCGAATTGGATCCAAAATTAACGGGTTGGTGTGAGCTTATCCATGCGGTTATGCACTCTTCAAATAGGAATCAATTTTCTTAAAGATCCTGGCTTTCGTGCTTTGGTGAGTCGTCCGAGATTCTTTGGATGACCTATGTTGTGTTGAAGGGATATCTACATGATCCGATCGATTGCGTAAGGCCCGCGGTAGCAACGGAACCGGGCCAGGGAAAGTATACAGAAAAGACAGTTCTTTTCTATTATATTAGTATTCGTTTTAGTATTAGTTAGTGATCCCGGCTCGGCGAGTCCTTTCTTCCGTGATACACTGTTGGCACCAGTCCTACATTTTGTCTCTGTGGACCGAGGAGAAAGGGGGCTCAACGGGAAGAGGGTTGTACCATGAGAGAAGCAAGGGGGTCAACCTGTTTCAAATATACAACATGGATTCTGGCAATGCAATGTAGTTGGGCCCTCATGTCGATCCGAATGAATCGGTCTTTCCGTGGAGGTAAATCTTTGCCCGTTGCCATTATAAAAGTAATTAATATTTTTAGTATTACAAGGTATTTTTGACTAGTAATTATTCCAAAAAATACTAATGATTCAGCAACAAAACCACTCATTCCCGGCAATGCAAGAGAAGCCAGCGAAAAACTACTAAACAAAGTAAATAGTTTTGGCATTGGGATGGATACCCCCCCCATTTCGTCAAGATAAACAAGATGTATTCTATCACAACTTGTTCCCCCCAAGAAAAAAAGTGCAGCACCAATAAATCCATGAGAGAGTAGTTGTAAAATAGCGCCATTTAGTCCAGTGTTAGTTATGGAACCAATTCCTATAATTGTAAAACCCATATGAGATACAGAGGAATAAGCTATTCTCTTTTTTAAATTACGTTGACCGAAAGAAGTTGAAGCCGCATAAATTATTTGTATAGTTCCTACTATTACCAACCATGGAGAAAATATAGAATGAGCGTGAGGTAAAAATTCCATATTGATCCGAATTAACCCATATGCTCCCATTTTTAATAGGATTCCGGCCAGAAGCATACATGTACTGTAATGTGCTTCTCCGTGGGTATCTGGTAACCATGTATGTAGGGGTATAATTGGTGATTTGACAGCATAAACGATAAGAAAACCAAAATAAAATAGAATTTCCAACGCCATAGGGTACGATTGATTAGCTAATGTTTCAAAATTCAATGTGGGTTCATTGGAACCATATAAACCTATACCCAACACCCCTATTAATAGAAAAATAGAACCCCCTGCGGTGTATAAAATAAACTTTGTAGCTGAGTACAAACGTTTTTTACCCCCCCACATGGATAAGAGTAAGTAAACAGGAATTAATTCAAACTCCCACATGATAAAAAAGAGTAAAAGGTCTCGAGAAGAAAATAATCCTATTTGGCCACTGTACATTACTAACATCAGGAAATAAAACAATCGCGAATCTCGAGTAACCGGCCAAGCTGCTAAAGTAGCTAAAGTAGTGATAAATCCTGTCTCCGATGCCGACCTCCCCAACCTTCCCTTCCTGCACGCCGTGGTGAAGGAGACCTTCCGACTGCACCCGTCCACCCCACTCTCCCTCCCCCGGATGGCTTCCCAGGCATGCGAGATCCAAGGGTACGTAGGTTGACGCATTTGATGTTATTATACACGTGGTCGATGCGTGTGAGCGAGAACAAGGAAACGCCCGTGCAGGTTCCACATCCCCAAGGGCGCGACGCTGCTGGTGAACGTGTGGGCCATCGGGCGCGACCCGGGCACGTGGCCGGAGCCGCTGGAGTTCCGGCCGGAAAGGTTCCTAGAGGGCGGTGAGCACGCCCACGTCGACGTCCGGGGCGGTGACTTCGAAGTGATACCCTTCGGGGCGGGGCGGAGGGTCTGCGCAGGAGTGGGCCTGGGCGTGAGGATGGTCCAGTTTTTAACGGCGACGCTGGCCCACGCCTTCGACTGGGCCCTGCCGGAGGGCCAGGACCCGCGAAAGCTGGACATGGAGGAGGCCTTCGGTCTGACGATGCAGCGGGACAGCCCACTCCAGGTACGTCCCATTCCCCGTCTGCTGCCACAGGCCTATCCCATCATCAATGACATGTAACGACGACGTCAGACGCGATGTTTGTGAATCAGAAATAACAGCAACGATACATCCATGCCCATGGCCGTGGGATTGCTACATCATTCGTTAGTTGTCGTAAATTATTATTATCGTTTTTTTAAATGGTAAAGTCGTTGGCGGACCACTGGAAAGCTACGACCGTAACAAAAGTTTTGCATTCAAGGTAGGATAAACTTTGGTGGTAACAAAAAGATGCCGAGAGTGCCACAGGCCTATTATCCCATCATCAATGACATGTAACGACGCCAGACGCGATGCTTGTGAATCGGAAATAACACCAACGATACACATCCATGCGCATGGCCGTGGGATTGCTACGTCATTCATTAGTTGTCATCAATTATTATTATTATTTTTAACAAGAAAGTAAAAACGTAAACCACGAACGTGAATTTTCAAATTTTGAAAACCTCTCTTGCCGACGAAGACCGGCATTAGTGTTGTCCCCTACGAGGTTGCATCATAAAGCTTTGAAAATTCTATGAATTTAGCAATTATTTTCAACGTAGAAAATTCTACTTTACTCCACAAACCGGTTCATTTTGAAGATTCAAACGATCTTATCCTCGATAAGAAGCGACCAAGTGTACTTTGGAGTCACAAATAATCAAGTGAATCCGTTCATCTTGATTCCTTAAGGATAACATCAGGTTCCCACATTCTTGTAGTGTTCTGTACTTCACAGGTTAACGAAAAATTTAGTCCTGCTGAAATCCCACTTACTATCAGTCACCGATCGATATTCACACCGAAATAAGTTCACGTTGTTCCGCGGTGTTCTTAAGATCCATTAACATTAAGGAGTTGTTTGTGTATCGGAAAATGGTAAAAAAAAAGAAGACAAAATATTATAAAAAATGATGGAAATGAAAATAACAAAAAGTAACGAAAAATCAATATAAAATCAAGGTATTTGTACACAAAATAGAAAATGATGAAATTTGAAATACATATATTTGTTCATAGAACACAAAATGACGAAAAATCATAAAATATAAAATATAAATATTTATTTACAAAATAAAAATATTAAAATTAATAAATTAAATATTTTTTTATTTATCTATAAGATAGAGAATAACAAAATTTATTATAGATAATATAAGATAAAGTCATTTATAATAATTGTTACAATATAAAATATATTTTACACATCTTTATTATTTCACATATCTCTTATAATATCAATTTTCATATATTAAAGACATAAATAATTTCTATATTAAAATTACATATTGTTAATATATTCTGTGATAATTTTCCTTCATTTTATATCAGTTTCAGAGATTAGAAGGTCAGAAAATGAAAGAAAATTTTTCTTATATATCAAAGGAAAATGGCAGAAAATGACAGAAAATCATTTGATGCACAAACACCTAGAAAATGGTGGAAAATTTTCTGAAGTTTTATGTCATTTTCTGAGTGCACAAACACCTCCTAAAGGTATACCTCTAGATACCATAGCTTGTCGATAGCATATTTTTTAGATGCACTAGAACCTCAAAGGTAAATATATTTAACAAGATAATATGCATATCGTTATTATATAAAATTTACGTAAACATTTTTCATTTGACTGTCAATAATTTTCTTTTAAATGTTAACTTTTATTTTCTTATTGTAATCGTTAATTACTTTTAGTCAAATATCAATGTCAGACATTATTATTAATATCATCTAATCTACTTGAATATTCCAATTAAAGTAGGATCTTCTATTACATTTCTTAAAAATACACATATCATCGTAATATAAAATACACCATAACATAGAAATATACATTTCAATTGAAAAAAAGAAACACCATAACATAACATAGAAATGCATGTATGTACTTTCAAAATACATAGAGATAAATCAAGAGAGGACTGTGGAAGAACAATCTAACATAACGATTCAGCTACAACTAGTTCAGCTGGAACAACATAACAATCTAGAATAGAATAGTATATGATTCAACTAGTTCAGCATAACAAGCTAGTTCAGCTAGCATAACAATCTAGAATAAAATTCACAGAATAGCATAAAGTTGATTGTTTTTGCTGAAATTCAATTTAAAAACTTCATCATGCAATAATGGCTCTACAGCTAGAACAATTGAAACAACTAAGTGATTAATGAAGACTTATGACAAATTGAAAAAATTTCTTGATGAAAATGTTAACTCTAGATGATAATAGCTTTGCTCATTATTTATTGTTGTGTGAACCTTGCAAGATTCTGACATTAGGGTAATCAACAAAGACTTATGACAAATGGAAATATTTTCAACATGATTCTGACATCTTCATTTATCATGATTCTACAAAATTGTTACTTTGGAAGAACTTACTGTGAAATAGGACAGAGTAAATGCGTGAGCTGCAGAGAGGATAGAGTGAATGGGCGGAATAGTTGTAGAGGAGTAGATGCGCAAGCTACAAAGAGGATGGCCTAGACGATTGCAGAGGAGCGGCGGACACACGAGCTACGGAGATAATAGAGCGGATGGGCTAGATGATTGCAAAGGAGCAGATGCACGAGCAATGGAGTGGACGTGTTGGACGATTGCAGAGGAGCAGACGCACGAGCTACGAAGCGGACGGGCTGGAAGATCGTAGACGAGCGGATGAAGCGACGCATAAGCTGTAAAAAGGACGGAGTCAACAGAGTAGACGTGCAAGCTTGAGGGAGTGTGAGAGTGTCAAGCTGTAAGGGCTTGCACGAGTGTCGAGTGCGAGGGGTTGTGAGAGTGTCAATCTCTCAGATTCCATCTAATTCTAACCTACCTTTAAGGTTGAGAAATTTTTTTTCCCAACTTTTGTAAAGGGACTTGGAAAATGAATTTCATCCTGCTGCACAAATAGGGGGTGTTGGAATTCGATGAAAAAAATATTTCTTTCCGAACGCACAAACCCTCTCTAAATGTCTCATATAACTTACTACATATGTAATGTAAATACCATGAACGTACACCCAACATTCAGCCCATCTTTGACCTTCCTCCTCCTCCTTCTCTCCACGATTAATTATTTAATTAATTGACTGCAATGGAGACCACAACAGCCTCTCTGCTCTTCTCCACTCTCCTCCCTGCTGCCCTCCTCCTCCTCCTCCTCCTCCTCCTCCTCCTCCTCCTCCTCTCCATCCTCACCCCGCTCGGCCGTCACGGTATTTACAAGATGGGCGCATGCTCCGCAAGCTCTGCAATGTCCACCTTCTCTCCACCAAGGCCCTGGCCAGCTTCAGCGGCGTGAGGGAGCTGGAGGCGTCCATCCTGGTGGATTTGCAAGGCCCACGTAGTGACTACCCACGGAGATCATGACTCTTGGTACGTACACACGGGTTCGCCTTGATGATTAATTCTCCCTCCATAGAATAAATAAGGTGGTTGTGGATTTGCAAGGCCCACGTAGTGTAGGTAATTAATGGTTGGTTAAATGAGATCATAATTCATAAAAAACAAGAAGAGTTATCTTGATCGTCAATCTGCATCTTCCATTTTCTTCAGTAAATATACATCGCAGTGGTTAATCAGCACAGAAATGACGTGGCCTGCAGAACCTGTTCATGGCCGGGACGGACACAACCTCCAGCACGGTGGAGTGGGCGCTGGCGGAGCTCATACGCCACCCCAACATGCTGAGCCGGCTTTGCCAGGAGATCGACTCTGTCGTGGGCCGGGACCGCCTCGTCTCCGATGCCGACCTTCCCAACCTTCCCTTCCTGCACGTCGTGGTGAAGGAGACCTTCCAACTGCACCAGTCCACCCCACTCTCCCTCCCCCGGATGGCTTCCGAGGCATGCGAGATCCAAGGGTACGTAGGTTGACACATTTGATATTATTATACACATGGTCGATGCGTGCGAGTGAGAACAAAGAAACGTGTGTGCAGGTTCCACGTCCCCAAGGGCGCGACGCTGCTGGTGAACGTGTGGGCCATCGGGCGAGACCCGGGCACGTGGGCAGAGCCGCTGGAGTTCTGGCCGGAAAGGTTCCTGGTGGGGGGTGAGCACGCCCACGACGACGCTCGGGGCGGTGACTTCGAGGTGATACCCTTCGGGCGGGGCGAAGGATCTGCACAGGAGTAGGCCTGGGCCTGAGGATGGTCCAGTTCCTAACGGCGACGCTGGCCCAAGCCTTCGACTGGGCCCTGCCGGAGGGCTAGGACCGGCGGAAGCTTGACACGGAGGAGGCCTTCGGGCTGATGATGCAGCGGTGCAGCCCACTCCTGGTGCGTCGCATTCCCCGTCTGCTGCCACAGGCCTATCCCATCATCAATGACATGTAACGACGACGTCAGACGCGATGTTTGTGAATCGGAAATAATAGCAACGATACATCCATGCGCATGGCCGTGGCATTGCTACATCATTCATTAGTTGTTATAAATTACTATTATCATTTTTTTAAATAGTAATGGCGTTGGCGGACCACTGGACCAAAAGTCTTGCATTCAAGGTAGGATAAACTTTGGTAGTAACAAAAGGATGCCGAGAGTGTCACAGGCCTATCTCATCGTCAATGACATGTAACGACGCCAGGCACGATGCTTGTGAATTGGAAATAATAGCAACCATACATCCATGCGCATGGTCTTGGGATTGCTACGTCATTCATTAGTTGCCATAAATTATTATTATCTTTTTTTAAATAATAAAGTAGAAAAGTCAAACATAAACGTGAATTTGCAAGGTTCGGAAAGACTCTGTTCCCGTAGAAGACCGATGTTAGAGTTGTCCTCCACGAGGTTCCATCATAAAGCTTTGAGAATTCTATGAATTTAGCAATTACCATTACCATCTCATTTCCAATTTTAACCACAACAATCCCATTCCTACACATGTAGTCCTTAGCTTTTCATTGATTACAACAAAGGACATTCCAATGGTTCATTTTTGAATTTCTGAGACAACACTCTTTCTTCGAAATCAATCCCTCGCAATATGGATTTCATGTGGAGGTACTTCCATGTTTAATTGAAACTCACATGGAAACATTTTACTGTCATTTATGTAATTGGGCTTTAATCGAATATTAGTTCATTCGTTGTTAACCGTGTAGAGTGTTACGACGTACGTACGTATCTTATGCAACAATTCCCCGAAAGGTTCATGTTTACTACTTTCAAATATTTTTCTATAAATTTAGCAATTATTTTGAGCGTAGAAAAATTCTAGTTCAACTCGAGCCACAAACGGGTTCAATTTTTAAATGCCAGCGGTCTATCACACGATACCCTGGAGAGAAACGAGTCCAGGGAAATGTCATCCCACTCGAACCCAGCAAAAATCCCACCTGGCAAGAATCCTCATAAAAATTTGACCACCTTCTCTATAAAAATGCTCGAACGTACACCCAACGTACAACCCATCTGTGATCTTCCTCCTTCTACTCCTACTCTCCACGATTAATTATTTAATTAATTAACTGCAACGGACTTAATGACTTAATTCTTATATGATAAGTTAAATATTATACAATTAACCATCATTTAACTGTTAATATTATGTACTTTTTCATTCTAAACACTGTAGGATTGCGTTTGACTAAGCGCTTCAACCCTTCGATGTCGTTGTCAGCCGCTAGTTCAAGAGGCAACGAGAAGGAGTCGTCGATCTCGATCGTGAGGTTGGTCATGTCCACTACGACTGTCGTAGTTTTTGACGAAGAAGAAGAAGAAGAAGAAGATGACACCGACCATAGATGATATATGAATGAGTTATAATTTCCATTATAAATAGTTTATAATACTATTTTCTTCCTCCATGTTATGAGTTTCAAATGTCACTTTGTTCAATAGATACACATTAGTTATAAGAATCAATTAAACCTTTGCAAACATCATATAGAAGGTTTGACAAATATAAAATTTTTAGGTGTAAATATAAAATTACAAATTAATATATCAATTACACAATTTTAAGTAGTGTTTTAGAATTTATTTCATTACTTTTTCAATTTCTAAACATTCTGGCGTACACTAAAACCCCATAGGAATTCTAACTTTCTGAACTTTTCGATAGGTGCACTAAACCCCTATGGAAATTCTGACATTCTAGACATTCTATTTCCTTTCTTTCTGAACTTTCCATTTCCTTTCCATCTGAACTTTCCGGTGTGCACTAACAGCCCCTTAACTCTTCGACTTTTCTTTACTAAACGTAGATAGAAAATATGTGAAAACTTAAAATGTTAAAAATACACATGCAAATAACTTGACTATATGAGTTTTTAATATAACTCTTCGACTAACTCGAAACATTAACTTATAACTATACGACCTTTTAACATATATTAACATCTAACTATGTGACTGATATATTTAGACTTATTTATAGACCTTTATAAAATATTTACCATCAAAACAAAATTCCTAACATAACTCTTCTTATTTTCCTAATACTTAACCTAATACTTAACCTATGTAATGAGCTTTTCTATTTCACTAGTATAGATGCACAAGCTAGACAAAAGATAAACAAGCCAGACGAATGCTGCACAAGTTAGTTAATAGATACTCTAGAAGAACTCATTAAGTTAAAGAAACAACTCATAGAGTTAGGTAACTCAACGTGTATTTACAAGTTTATAAGGCAGCATAGCTCGTTAAGTTAGCAAATATCACGTGCAACCAACTTAAAATATCACGTGACAAACTTTGTATATAACAAAAGGAAAAACTTGTTGAGTTAGCATAACTCTACGTGTATTTACAAGGATACAAATAGAAGAACTTGTTGAGTTAGCATAACTCAATGTGTACTTACAAAGACAAAGTAGAACAGATCTCATGTGCACAACTCATTAAGTTAGCAATTCACACCTGCACAACTCGTTGAGTTAGATAACTCAGTGTAGACATACTAACTTAACGACCTAGAAAAAGGAGATGTTAAGAATAGGCTTCTCAAGTACAGTAAAGGAATCTCACGTAATAGAACTTGTTGAGTTAACATAACTCAATAGGTATTTACAAAAGTCAAGGTAGAACAACTTGTTAAGAATAACTTAACAACCTGAAAGAATGTCAAATTTAGATGGTACTTGGAAAATGGTAACTTATCATGTTTAGGACTAACAGATCAGTAAGTACATCAGATTGCATAATGTTGGAAGAAATTCAATCATTGCATTCCTCAATATAAAGAGGGCATAAAGACTATAATAAGATAATGATCACATACTTATAGAGAGAGCAATTCTATAAGAAAATAGTGAGAAATCAAGATAACAACAATTCACGAGATAATTTCAAGCATTGTGCAAAATTTAGTAAAAAGCTAATTTTAAGTGTTGCAAGCTCTTTGTGCACAAACTTTAATTAAAATTAGGTTAGTTGAAGTTTGTACCAGAAAACTTCAAGTACTGTTGGTTAGAGCTTCAACCGAAAAGCTTAAATGAATTGTTGATTCTTGTTTCAACCTGAAAGCAAGTGTGTAAGTATATTTAACAGTGAAGCACAAGGTGTGCCTTGAGGGTGGACTAGTCATTAGGAGTAAATCACTTAAAATTTGTTGTGTGTTATTATTTTATTTTTCTTTCTTTTTGTGCATAGATTTACTTGCCTAAACTACACACTTAAATCCACCAACTTAATAATCATTAAAATTGTTAATTATAAATAGAATTTATAACATCACCATTCACTCCCCTCTAGTGAGTCATCTAGTCCTAACAATTAGTATTAGAATAGGTTAATCTCATTCTATAAATTTAACCATCTGAAATTATGACTTCCCATTTTGCAAAGAGGTAGAACATCCATTGATCTCCCCTATTTGATGATATCAATTAAGGTTACTGAAAAAATAGGATGGAGTGTTTCCTTAAGAGTTCAACTATGAAGCTCTGAAAGTTAATTATTTGTAGTGCACCACTTCCAACTAGTCATGAAGATAAATAGACTGAGGAGTATAACAAACTCATTTAATTGGATGCTCGTGGCATGAATGTTATATATTGTGTACTTACAATTGAGTAATATAACAAAATTTCTACATGTAAGTCTTCTCACAAGGCTTGGAAGACCCTTCAAATCACTTATGTAGGAACTAGCAAAGTGAGAGATACTAAAATTAGTATTCTTCTGAAAAAATATGAATTATTCAAAATGCTTGATAATGAGAATATTACTGACATATTTTAAAGATTTATAAAAATTGTAAATGTGCTAAAAGGTTTTTTAAGATATTTTACTAACATATTTTACTAGAAGTCATTTTATTAAGATATTTAAATCTTAAACCAAATCAAAAAAACTCTAATACCAATTGAAATTGAGGATCAAAATAGCTTCACAAGAAAGAGGTGAATTGTAAATTCAAATCATTTAATCAATTAAGAATTAAACAATAGATAATAAAAAATCTTTTCAAAACTTTATTTTCTATTAAGGGTAAGATTTTTTACATAATTACAAACAAGGTATAAAGATAACTAATTTTTACAAACATTTACCCTTTTGTAAAAATTATAAATTAGACTTATACCTTTTGATCTTCAATCAAAACACTTGAATTTGTTAGAACCCTTGTGTTTTGATAATGCAAACATACATATGAGAAGTTTATGTATTTCACAGGTTAGAGAATGAACAGATATGGATGAAAAAGTCAAAGCAAATTGTAGCCAAATAGACTAGACAACTGCTGCACAAGAAATCTAGAAGATATTAAGTTATAAGTAGTTCATTCAAAGCTAAAAGATAAAGTCAGGAAATTCGGTCTGTTCTTAGCTTAAGTATCTAGAAGAAGTGGACTTTCGAAATATTAACAAGCTAAGTATCCAAAAGGTAGTTTAAAGCAATAGGAATTCTTTTGGAGAGTTAGGAGGCTAACTATCCGAAATTAAAAATCCTTCAAAAAGTTAGTAGGATAGCTATTCAAATGATTAGAAGGTAAGAAGTTAACTATCCGAAAATATTTTGAAATCGGAAAGTTAGGAAGGCTAACTATTCGAATAGTTAAGTTATTCAAATACACACATGAGGAACTTAAAAAAACACGTGTCGAGCAGTCAAAAGCCTTGAAAGATAAATGTTCAAGTTTTTCAAAGAATTACAAGCTAACTGTCTGAAACTAAGAAGACTCGCGTGTAGAACTTAAAGGATCACATGACAAGTATAACTGTTCGAGTTTTTTGGAGAGTTACAAGATAACTATTTGAGTTTTCGAAAGGATATAAATCTAACTATCCAAAAATCAAATGGAACCGGAAGGTTGTATAAAGAACAGTATGTAGAACGGTAATTAACCATTTTTAGGATTGACTACACAGTAACTACAATAGGACAAATACCGTTGGAAGAAATATGATCGTTATACCTCTTAATATAAATATGATCAATAAATGGAAGATAAAAATAACAATTATCAAATATTGAGAGCTACACAAAATTCCAACAATACATACAATCTGCAAATACAAAAGAGAAATATTCTCAAGTATACTAAAGTACAGAAAGCTCCCTACGTGTATACTCTAATTGAATGCTCAAAAGTGTTGGTTTGTGGCTTCAACCTAAAAGCTACACTTAAGTTGTTGTTTTGAGTTTCAACTTGAAAACTCAAAAGGTTGGTTTGTTGAAGTTTTGACCTGAAAACTTTTGAGAAGTGGTTGGTTCTTGCTTCATCCTAGAAGCAAGTGTTTGTAAGTATTAATTCACTTAATGAAGCCCAAGTAAATCTTGGGAGTGGACTAGCCGAGTTGGTTAACCACTTAAAATCTTCTTGTGTCATTTATTCTTTAATGTTTTGCATGCATATTTAATGCTTGAGCTTACTAATTAATCAAATCAACCAAGTAAGTTTGAAAAGAAATAAAATTGCGCATAGATCACCATTCACTCCCCCTCTAGTGAGCCATACAATCCCAACAGAATTTACCAAACTTTCCTTTAGCACTTGGAATCCTTCCTTGAGATGCTTTGAATTCCTTCATATTTGATTCCTTCTAGCTTTTTGTGTTAGAACCCAAGTATTTTGATAATGCAAAACCTATGTGAGGAAACATATTGTATTTCACAGATAAGTCAGTGCAACATAAGATCAGAAGGTAGATAGAACAAATTCCAAGTAGGTGAACAAATGAAGAAAGTTTCAGAAGATATTGCTTTAAAGCTATAGGAAAATCGGACAGTTACAGGTCCAAGTATCTAAAGAGTAAAGCAGCAGCAAGACTATCAGATAGTTAGAAGGATAACTATCCGAATTCATAAAGCCTTCGGAGAGTTAAATAATCGGATAGTTAAGTTGGTTGAATGATCAGAGAATTAATGAGTTAACTATCTGAAAGAAAAAGGAAAATCGGAAAGTTAGAAAGGCTAACTATCCAAAACTTAAGTCATTCAATTAACCACATGTAGAAATACAAAACGGAATCTTAAAGGACTTTTTGGAGAGTTAGATAACTATCCGAGTTTTCTTTTGGAGAGTTAGATAACTATTCGAGCTTTTCGGAGAATTACAAGTATAACTTTCCGAAACTTAAGTCATCTTATTACGCACGTGCAGAATGGAGAAGCTGACAGTTGAAAGCTTAAAAGGGAAAATCAGAGAGTTAGATAATTATCCAAAATGTCAAGAGAGTTTCGATGAGTTATAGTTTAACTATCCGAAACTTAAGTTATTGAATTTTCCACGTGGAGAATTCGAGATAGAAGCTCATATAAGTTTTCGAAGAGTTAGAAAGATAACTATCTGAAATTTCAAGAGAGTTTCGGTGAGTTACAGTTTAACCATCCGAAACTTAAGTCATTGAATTTCCTATGTGCAAAATTCCAAACAGAAGCTCATATAAGTTTTCAGAGAGTTAGAAAGATAACTATCCGAAATTTCAAGAGAGTTTCAGTGAGTTACAGTTTAACCATCTGAAACTTAAGTCATTGAATTTCCCACGTGTAGAATTTCAGATAGATGCTCAAATGGGTTTTTAGAGAGTTAGAAAGATAACTATCTAAAAAATGAGAAGTTTCGATGTGTTACATTCTTAACTATCCAAAACTTAAGTTATTCTTTTATGCATGTGTAGAATTGAAGGGACAGCTGTCAGAGACTTAAAAGAAAGTTCGGAGAGTTACAATAGTTAACTATCCGAAAGTCAGGAGCTCTTTTCGGTAAGTTAAAATACAAGACTTCGAACTATTGACATTACACGTGAGCAACTTAAAATCCTCATGTGACTCAGATAACAAGATATGAATAATGAATCGGTAAGTTATGGATGCATTTTAGTAAGTTATTTTTATAATCATCCAAAAGCCTGAGATTATCGGAAGGTTACTTATTGAACATCAGACAGAACGGTAACTTACCATATTTAGGTCTGATTATTTAGCAAGTACAATAGAATACATCCATTGAAAAAAAAAATATGATCGTTATACCTTTGGTATAAATATGAGGAGTTTAAGAGAGGAAAAGATAGAGATAACGTATATACAATATACAGTGAGCTACACTTTAATTTCAATTATACTCAAGTCTGCAAACAGTCAAGCATACTCAAAAGATCTATTGTAGAAAAAGCTCTGTGCGCCAAAACTTTGATTGAAAGATTCAAGTTTTTGGTTCGTGGCTTCAACATTTTACTGTCATTTATGTAATTGGGCTTTAATCGAATATTAGTTCATTCGTTGTTAAACGTGTAGAGTGTTACGACGTACGTACGTATCTTATGCAACAATTCACCGAAAGGTTCATGTTTACTATTTTCAAATATTTTTCTATAAATTTAGCAATTATTTTGAGCGTAGAAAAATTCTAGTTCAACTCGAGCCACAAACGGGTTCAATTTTTAAATGCCAGCGGTCTATCACACGATACCCTGGAAAGAAACGAGTCCAGGGAAATGTCATCCCACTCGACCCCAGCAAAAATCCCACCTGGCAAGAATCCTCATAAAAATTTGACCACCTTCTCTATAAAAATGCCCGAACGTACGCCCAACGTATAACCCATCTGTGATCTTCCTCCTCTCCACGATTACTTATTTAATTAATTAACTGCAATGGAGATCACAACTGTCTCTCTGCTCTTCTCCACTCTCCTCCCTGCTGCCCTCCTCCTCCTCCTCCTCTTCTCCATGCTCACCCCGCTCGGCCGACACAGTCGACGTCCCCTTCCCCCGGGTCCCCCAGGCTGGCCCATCCTCGGCAACCTCCTGCACCTCGGCACTAAGCCCCACCAGACCCTCGCCGCCCTCGCCCGCTCCTACGGCCCCCTCTTCCGCCTTCGCTTCGGCTACGTCGACGTCGTGGTCGCCTGCTCCTCCTCCGTCGCCTCCCAGTTCCTCAAGACCCACGACGCCAACTTCACCAGCCGCCCCCCCAACTCCACTGCCGAGCACGTGGTCTACAACTACCAGGACCTGGTGTTCGCACCCTCCGGCCCGCGCTGGCGCATGCTCCGCAAGATCTGCAACGTCCACCTCCTCTGTCCCAAGGCCCTGGCCAGCTTCAGCGGCGTGAGGGAGCAGGAGGCGTCCATCATGGTGGGCGGCCTTGCGGGCGCAGGCACGTACGTGGAGCTAGGGAAGGAGCTGAACGTCTGTACGACGAACGCGCTGACGAGGGCGATGATTGGGAGACGGGTGTGCGGGACGAGGGTGGGAAAGGAGGAGGAGGCATTCAAGGAGAGGGTGGAGGAGGTGATACGGCTGGTGGGGAGTCCCAACGTCGGGGACTTCGTGCCCTGGCTGGGGTGGCTGGACCTGCAGGGGGTGGTGAGGGTGAGGAGGATGAAGAAACTGCACAGGGAATTCGACGCCTTCTTGGAACGCGTCATCGCGGAGCACGCAGAATGCAAAGGCCAGGGGAACGATCTGCTTAGCGTCATGCTGAGGCTCATAGACGCCAACGAAAAGGCGGACGGCGAGGTGGCCACCCTCACCCACACGGAGATCAAGGCCTTGCTCTTGGTACGTACACACGGGTTCGCTTTCATTCCTCAATTAGTTCTCCCTCCGTAGAATAAATAGGTACGTAGTTGGATTTGCTTGGTTAATTATGTCACAGTAGTTGATGGGGGTTGCTGGACATGATCACGGCGGGGACGGACGCAACCTCTAGCGCGATAGAGTGGGCGCTGGCGGAGCTCATACGCCACCCCCACATACTGAGCCAACTTTGCCAGGAGATCGACTCCGTCGTGGGCCGGGGCCGCCCCGTCTCCGAAGCCGATCTTCCCAGCCTTCCATTGCTGCTCGCCGTGGTGAAGGAGACCCTCCGACTGCACCCGTCCGACCCACTCTCCCTTTTCCGGATAGCTTCCGAGGCATGCGAGATCCAAGGGTACGTAGGTTGACACATTTCATATTATTATACACATGATCGATGCGTGTAAGTGAGAACAAGGAAACGCGCGTGCAGGTTCTACGTCCCCAAGGGCGCGACGCTGCTGGTGAACGTGTGGGCCATCGGGCGCGACCCGACCACGTGGCCGGAGCCGCTGGAAAAGTTCCTGGAGGGGGTTGAGCACGCCCACGTCGACGTCCGGGGCGGCGACTTCGAGGTGATACCCTTCGGGGCGGGGCGGAGGGTATGCGTGGGAGTCGGCCTGGGCGTGAGGATGGTCTAGTTCATGACGCCGACGCTGGCCCACGCCTTCGACTGGGCCCTACCGGAGGGCCAGGATTCGCAGAAGCTGGACATGGAAGAGGCCTTCGGGATGACGATACAGCGGGACAGCCCACTTTGGGTGCGTCCCACTCGCCGTCCGCTGCCAGAGGCCTATCCCATCAACTTTGACGTGTAACGGTAGACGATGTTTGTGATGCAGCTTTCTAAAATGTATACATATATCATATAAAATAAACAAGCAACGATACACTTTTACCCTTTATATCATCTTTAGTTACCATAAATTATTATTATATTTTTTAAATAATAGAGCATTTATCAAGACTTGCCTCTGACAATTTTTATTCGTGACTTTTCCTAAATATTGACTCATCTTAGATAGTAAAATTTTTAATCTTAGTTTTAAGTTTAAGATAACTTATTAAAAAGTAAACCAACTTACAAATTTTGATTTGCTATTCTATAAAGAGAGAGATGCACGATAAATAGTGATTAAATTTTTAATGATATAATTACATCACATATAATGACGAGAATTTTTAATATCAATAAAAAATTTTATATTTCACATTTTGTTCATTTTTAAAAACATATCATAACAAAAAAAAATAAAAAACTCATTATATATTTTTATATTTATCAAATTAGTGTTTATCATTTGTTTAATATTATCAGTAATATTAATATTGTCAGTATTATTGAATGTTTTATATTTATTTTATTTTAGAAAATAGAAAATCATTTTACATATTACTGAAACTAGTTCATATTTAAATTTTGAAATCATGATTAATATGATTACTATTTGAAATATCTAAATGTTAATGTTTATTAATAATAAATACTATGTAAAATAACATTAAAAGTTTAATGGATGTTGTTTACTTTCTGTGGAACTACTTAATGGATGATTAAATTCTTATGTGAACAATAAATTTAATTAGAAGTTTCTAGTAAGACTCATAAAATTTACTTAATTCTACAAAAACAGTTCGTTAAGTTAATTGTAAGTCAATAGATTACCTAATTCAAGACACATAAATCTCTAATTGTAAAAATCAAAATAATATTAAATTTTTACTCTTTTTTTGTGAGATAAATCTGTACTTATGTATTTATATAATAGATACTATGTATTTGTAGTTAAAAATAAATTAAATTTAATATCTAATTTATGAAAATTATTTGTTTACTTCTAAAAAATATTATAAACATATATCTAAGCAAACAAAATTCATCCAAACAAATTTTTCGATGTCGTCATCGAGGATTAAAAAATTAAACAATCGTAGTACTATTTTATTTTTATAGCATAAATAGTATTATATATTTTTATTATTGAGAAAATAATATATACTTATGCTTAAATATTTTTAAAATCTATAATTAGTATATGTAAATTATATAAATTAAAATGTCTTGTTGATTGTTTAAAATTGTAACAATTACAAATATTTAGATCAAATAAGTAAAAAATAAATTATATTGTTTGATTCTCAGTTCCCAGTTCCTCAAGACCCACGACGGCAACTTCACAAGCGCCCCCCCCCCCCCCCCCCCCCCCCCCCCACCCTCCAACTCCACTGCCGAGCACGTGGTCTACAACTACCAGGACCAGGTGTTCGCACCCTCCGGCCCGCGTTGGCGCATGCTCCGCAAGATCTGCAACGTCCACCTCCTCTGTCCCAAGGCCCTGGCCAGCTTCAGCGGCGTGAGGGAGCAGGAGACGTCCATCATGGCGGGCGGCCTTGCGGGCGCAGGCACGTACGTGGATATGGGGAACGAGATCAACGTCTGCACGACGAACGCGCTTACAAGGGCGATGATGGGGAGGCAGGTGTTCGGGACGAGGGTGGGGAAAGAGGTGGAGGAGTTCAAGGGGATGATGGAGGAGGTGATGCGGCTGGCGGGGAATCCCAACATTGGCGACTACGTGCCCTGGCAGGCGCCGCTGGACCTGCAGGGGGTGGTGAAGAAGATGAAGAGAGTGCGCAGGGAATACGACGCCTTCTTGGAACGCGTGATAGCGCAGCATGCAGAATGCAAACGCCAGGGGGACGATCTCCTCAGCATCATGCTGAGGCTCAAAGGCGCCAAAGATAAGGTGGACAGCGACGTGGCCACCGTCACCCACACGGAGATCAAGGCCTTGCTCTTGGTACGTACGCACGGGTTCGCTTTCATTCCTCAATAATTCTCCCTCCGTAGAATAAATAGGCATGTAGTTCGATTTGCTAGGTGAATTATATCACAGTAGTTAATTAGCACAGAATTGACGGGGGTTGCAGGACATGTTCACGGCCGGGACGGACACAACCTCTGGCACGGTAGAGTGGGCGCTGGCGGAGCTCATACGCCTCCCCCACATACTGAGCCGGCTTTGCCAGGGGATCGACTCCGTAATGGGCCGGGGGCGCCCCGTCTCCGAAGCTGATCTTCCCAACCTTCCCTTCCTGCACGCCGTGGTGAAGGAGACCCTCCGACTGCACCCACCCACCCCACTCTCCCTCCGTCGGATGGCTTCCGAGGCATGCGAGATCCAAGGGTACGTAGGTTGATACGTTTGATATTATTGTACACATGGTCGATGCGTGCGAGTGAGAACAAGGAAACGTGTGAGCAGGTTCCACGTCCCCAAGGGCGCAACGCTGCTGGCGAACGTGTGGGCCATCGGGTGCGACCCGGGGACGTGGCCGGAGCCGCTGGAGTTCGGACCGGAAAGGTTCTTGGAAGGGGGTGAGCATGCCCATGTCGACGTCCGGGGCGGCGACTTCGAGGTGTTACCCTTCGCGGCGGGGCGGAGAATATGCTCGGGAGTGGGCCTGGGCATGAGGATGGTCCAGTTACTTACGGCGACGCTGGCCCACTCCTTCGACTGGGCCCTGCCGGAGGGCCAGGACCCGCGGAAGCTGGACATGGGGGAGGCCTTCGGGCTGACGATAAAGAGGGCCAGCCCAATTTTGGTGCGTCCCATTACCGTCTCCTGGCACAGACCTATATCATCAACAATGACGTGTAATCGTAGACGATGCTTGTGATGCAGCTCTTCAAAATTTACACATATATCACGTAAAAAAAAAAGAAATAATAGCAACGATATGTCCATGCTCTTCGTCGTGGGATGTTATATCATCATTAGTTGCCATAAATTATTATTATATTTTTTAAATAATAGAGTAGAAAATTTAACCATAAAGGTAAATCTGAAAATTTGAAAAACTTTACTTGTGGAGAAAGAGTCATGACCACATCAACGCCAAAAAGTTTTCAAAGTCTACAAAGTTACATTATCAGGCACACATATTTGCGTCTTAAATACTTTGAGCTTTATTTAGTCATAAAACATATTTCGGGTATAAATTCCTCAATTCATGCGAAGTAGATATCATTTTCACTTTTAACCTTTACAATTTTGTTCTTTCACTTTTAATCCTTAACTTTTTATTAATTACAATAAAGAAAATTTCAAGGCTTCATCCCTAAAATTGGATAAAACCCTAGAAATCAATTCCTCACAATGCAAGTTTCATACAGGCAAAAATGAAAGCCCATACGAGCTACAAGTTGGGTTCGATCGGCTCAAAAAACTTAAAATTTTTTGAACTGGCTCATGGGTTGCTAGAGGTTAGCCCACGGGTTGGCCTGTCATTTCGTTTAGATATTCCTTAGTGGTGTTCATTTTCATTGGTACAACTAAATCTGAAAATATAAAATGCCTATTAAGGAAAAATAATTGTTTAGTTCTACTTACATGACAAACTTTTAACCAAGAAAAAATTAACTAAAAATGATTGGGAATGAAACACAATTTGGTTGTTTTGTAATTTGTGAATTGTAACATCAAGTCATTTATTTGATGATTGTTTAATAACAAATTCAAACGTTAAACACTTAAACGAAGGGCCGAAGAGTCGAAGAGTAGTGAGAATATAAGATACGTACTCAAAAGTCGAAATGAAGAATTAAAATATTTTAGATACTTAAAAAATAAATATCTAATAAGTTGAAAATGAAACTTATTTAAATGTGAAAGGTATTGATACCTATCGATTGAACTTGGGAGACAACATTATAATTCTGAAAGACATACTCTATACACTTGACATAAGGTAGAATTTGATGTCTGTCGGTACTTTTTTGAAGAATGATTTGGAAGTTCGATTTTACAATAAACCTGTATTTATATGAAAAGACAAAAAAATCTTTGATTATATTGTGTTATTTATATGAGATTGATTTGTAATATTTAAGATTTGTATATATTAATAGATCAAGAATATAACAATTGATAAAATTGAACATGATGTCTAAATTTAAAGACATAGAATTAAATAAGTGTCAACATTGCTTAGTTAGAAAAATGACTAAGAAACCCTTTGGTGAGGGATATAGATCAGATGAATTATTGGGTTTAATTCATTCTGATGTGTGTGATCTATTAAGTGTTAAAACTTATGAAAATAAAGAATATTTTGTGACGTTTATAAATGATTTTTCTAGATATGCTTATATTTATCTATTAGGTCACAAAAGTCAAGTATTGACTTGTTTTAAGAAATATAAGTTGGAAGTAGAAAAATAATTGGGAAAGAAGTATTAAGGTATTGAGGTCAGATAGAGGAGGGGAATACAATTCTAAGGAATTTAAGTTGTTTTGTGAAATGCATAGAATTAAAAGGTAAACTACAATGCCTTATACACCACAATAAAATAGTGTGTTAGAAAGAAAGAATAGAATACTTATGAATTTGGTTAAATGCATGCTTTCACATTTAGATCTCTTAAAAGGTTTTTGGGGAGAAGCATTAATCATAGCAAATTATGTATTAAATAGAATACCCTCCAAGTCTGTACTTAACACACCCTATGAATTATAGATCAGAACTAAGCCCAACTTACATCATTTAAGGAAATGGGGATTTATAGCCCATGTACTTATTCCTAGATAGTTAAGAGATAAGTTAAACTCAAAGACTCTAAAGTGCAGGTTTACAAGGTATTGTGAAAATTCTTTTAGCTATAGGTTCTATAGTAAAGAAAAAGGAATTATTGAATATAGAGATGTTACTTTCCTAGAAAATATAAATGAAAAAGAAAAGATAGGAAAGGAAAAGGAATATGAATCACTATTTGTGGTGAATGATGACTATTTCAATAATGTCCTAGTAAATAACCTTGGAGTTGAAGGGGAACAAAATATTGAAAATATAGATAAACCTATGTGTAAACACCACAATCTTGACCCCCTCTTAGGAACTACCATTTTCACCATTGTAAACCCCTGAGGTGTATACTATTATTGCACTTATGCAACTATGCATCTCTGTCATCTAGAGTAGTGCTAGATGGCTTTGGCCCTTGTCTAGGTATATGATCACTACCGATCCCCTAGTGGAGTTTCCTCCATCTAACCTTATGGTTAGGGCTTCCCTATCCTCGATTGATTGATCCTTTGGTCGGATTGTTAATTGAAGCTTCCAATTGTTCGAATCAACCTTTGACAATTTGGGTCATCCATTCAGCCCCTATCTTATTGGGCACATCTTGAGATGTCAAATCGATGATCTGATTGCATATTCATGATTAGAGCACCTTGGATCATATAAATACATTATTCAATCAACGTTGATGCATGTTGATTGCCTGGTTCTACCTTAGATGATTGTGGTCGTCTTTACAAGATGTTTTGACTTTGAATACATCCTATTTCCATCGGGTACTTCTAATCATCTAGAGATGATCAGTGCCATTCAAGGTCGACCGATCTTTCAATTGGATCATTGATCACACCCTTGAATCATTCCAGATTAACTCTAGGGAATCTTGGCCCTTCATTTGGATGAGGAATGATCATCTCACTCATCCAACTAACAATTGGAAAATCTGATCATAAGTTGAGACTCATCTCCTCCCTGATTCTTCTTCCATGATATTAATCTAGAACTCATCATTTATTGCCTCGATGACTTTTTTGGATTCAATTTCAAAAATAAATGCACAACATCCTAACAAATTAATTCTTAGCTTTGTTTGTACACTCTTATGAATGTCTTCAATAATTAATTCTCTTAGATAATTTAAATGAAATCTAGTTCAACTAGTGGAGAGAGCATCTTCTTGAGGTTCTTTTGGTATAATTTCTTCTTTAATGTCAAAATCCTTAATTAATTAAATTTTTCCATTTGGGATACTCATAGAGGTCTCATCAAAAGTTATATGCAAGAATTTTTCAATAATTCTACTAGTCTTATTAAATGTCATATATGTCTTGCTTCTTAAGGAGTAACTTAGAAAAAATTATTTCATCAAACTTGATCTCAAATTTATTTTTATTATCCTTTGTATTCAATATACAACAAAGGCCTCTAAAAGTTTTGAAGTAAGATCTATTAAGTATGCTGTCATTTCAAATCTCACAGGATGTCTTCTCAAACATACTTTTAATTGTAATTTTATTCAATATATAGCAGGCAATGTTTACAACTTTAATCTAAAAATGATATGTTTTATCATGTTCATTTAGCACAGTCCAAAAATGTGTACAATTGTTGGTTTCCTTCAGCGGCGCCAGGGAGAAGGAGGTCATTTAGCGTATATATTGACGTTCCACAAACGAGTTCATTTTTAAAATTGGAACGGTCCATCCACGATACCCTGGAAAGAGACAATTCAACCCAGTCGACGACGGCAAAAGCCCGACCTCCTCGGCCTTGGAAGAATGTTGACAAAAATTTGACCAAGTGGGTCCCACATTTCTTGTAGTGATCCATACTTCACAGATTAACGATGAATGTAGTTACATTGAAATTACACTTTACCATCAGTCACCGACAAAAGTTCATGTCCTGTTTAACGATATACCTCCGGATACTAGCTTGCCCCGTAGCATATTGTTTTGGACACACCAAAGGTAAATATCTCATGACTTACTACATATGTAATGTAAAATTCACCAACTCAACAGCTGTGCCAAATGCTCGATCAAGAGAGAGAGAGAGAGATCCGGCCTCCTGTAAGCAGACTAGAAAATATAAGATGAAATATGAGAAATTGATATAGAGAAACATTGCTATCTTTTTATAAGATAACGCAGACAATTTTACAAGATTACTATTACAAAATATTTCATCAAGATCTTTATATTTCGAGAAAATATATAATATTTTTTACACGGATAATTTCAACCTTTCACTTGTACGACGTTGATTTTACCATCCACGTTTGCCAGCACGCCCCGTCCGTCTTGCGGACGTCAGGCATGTTGCCAAAAAATAAATCCGTCAAAGAAAAAAAAATTCATCAAGAAAAGGCAACAAGGCCATCGCCTCTATAAATACCATGAACGTACACCCAACATTCAGCCCATCTTTGACCTTCCTCCTCCTCCTTCTCTCCACGATTAATTATTTAATTAATTGACTGCAATGGAGACCACAACAGCCTCTCTGCTCTTCTCCACTCTCCTCCCTGCTGCCCTCCTCCTCCTCCTCCTCCTCCTCCTCCTCCTCTTCTCCATCCTCACCGCGCTCGGCCGTCACGGTCGACGTCCCCTCCCACCGGGTCCCCGAGGCTGGCCCATCCTCGGCAACCTCCCACAACTCGGCACTAAGCCCCACCAGACCCTCGCCGCCCTCGCCCGCTCCTACGGGCCCCTCTTCCGCCTCCGCTTCGGCTACGTCGACGTCGTCGTCGCCTGCTCCTCCTTCATCGCCTCCCAGTTCCTCAAGACCCACGACGCCAACTTCTCCAACCGCCCACCAAACTCCGGCGCCGAACACGTGGCCTACAACTACCAGGACCTGGTGTTCGCACCCTACGGCCCGCGCTGGCGCATGCTCCGCAAGCTCTGCAACGTCCACCTTCTCTCCACCAAGGCCCTGGCCAGCTTCAGAGGCGTGAGGGAGCAGGAGGCGTCCATCCTGGTGGGCGGCCTTGCGAGCGCAGGCACGTACGTGGAGCTAGGGAAGGAGCTGAACGTCTGTGCGACGAACGCGCTGACGAGGGCAATGATGGGGAGGCCGGTGTTCGGGACGAGGGTGGGGAAGGAGGAGGAGGCGTTCAAGGAGAAGGTGGAGGAGGCGATGCGGCTGGCGGGGAATACCAACGTCAGGGACTTCGTGCCCTGGCTGGCGCCGCTGGACCTGCAGGGGGTGGTGAGCGTGAGGAGGATGAAGAAACTGCACAGGGAATTCGACGCCTTCTTGGAACGCGTCATCGCGCAGCATGCAGAATGCAAACGCCAGGGGGACGATCTCCTCAGCGTCATGCTGAGGCTCAAAGACGCCAAAGAGAAGGTGTACGGCGAGGTGGCCACCCTCACCCACTCGGAGATCAAGGCCTTGCTCTTGGTACGTACGCACGGGTTCGCTTTGATTCCTCAATTAATTCTCCCTCCGTAGAATAAATAGGAACGTAGTTGGATTTGGTAGGTTAATTATATCACAGTAGTTAATAAGCACAGAATTGATGGGGGATGCAGGACATGATCACGGCCGGGACGGACACAACCTCTAGTGCGATAGAGTGGGCACTGGCGGAGCTCATACGCCACCCCAACATACTGAGCTGGCTTTGCCAGGAGATGGACTCCGTCGTGGGCCGGGGCCGCCCCGTATCCGAAGCCGATCTTCCCAACCTTCCCTTCCTGCACGCCGTGGTAAAGGAAACCCTCCGACTGCACCCGTCCACCCCACTCTCCCTCCCCCGGATGGCTTCCCAGGCCTGCGAGATCCAAGGGTACGTAAGTTGACACATTTGATATTATTATACAAATGGTCGATGCGTGTGAGTGAGAACAAGGAAACGAATCTGCAGGTTCCACGTCCCCAAGGGCGCAACGCTGCTGGTGAACGTGTGGGCCGTCGGGCGCGACCCGGGCACGTGGCCGGAGCCGTTGGAGTTCCGGCCAGAAAGGTTCCTGGTTGGGGGTGAGCACGCCCACGTCGACGTCCGGGGCGGCGGCTTTGAGGTGATACCCTTCGGGGCGGGGCGGAGGATATGCCCAGGAGTGGGCCTGGGTGTGAGGATGGTCCAGTTCCTGACGGCGACGCTGGCCCACGCCTTCGACTGGGCCCTACCGGAGGGCCGAGACCCGAGGAATCTGGACATGGAGGAGGCCTTCGGGCTGACGATCCAACGGGCCAGCCCACTTTTGGTGCGTCCCATTCCCCGTCTCCTGCCAGAGGCTTATCCCATCAACAATGGCGTGTGACGGTAGACGATGTTTGTGACGCAGCAGCTCTCCAAAATTTACATATATATCACGTAAAAGAAGAAGGAAATAATAGCAACGATATGTCGATCCCCTTCGTCGTGGGATGTTATGTCATCATTAGTTGCCATAAAATATTATTATATTTTTTAAATAATAGAGTAGAAAATTTAAGCATGCAGTACGACGCCCTCTTGGAACACGTCATCGCGCAGCATGCAGTATCATTCAACTACATTGATATGAATTGATAAGTAATAAATGTAAAATAGATGACACTATTTTCCATACAATAACAATCATTCAACAACAATAAATAACCAAAACATTAAAATAAAATAGATACAAACAAACAATACCAACAGAAGAGATAAAGAACAACCAAGTGAATAACAATTGTTTAAAATTTTTAAGCATTGCAAATTTATTATGCAAACAAACAATATCAACAAACGCCAACCGGTCAAGTTTGGCATCATTCTAATATCATGAAAATGTACGAAAACCTGAAATACATATAAAATATTACACACTTATTTGTAGGCCATTATTTCATCCTGAATATTGTTACAGAATTGCCTCATGTAATTGCCATTGTCTAAAGCAAAAGACGTATTATCATTATCGACTTCCTCCTAAAGTACTACATCCTTTTTTTTTCCAAAACACCATAGGTACATTCAATAATATTTCACAAACTAGAACGGAAGTAGACGATGCATAAATTACTAAGATATAATTCAAATGTATCTAACTTGTAGGGGCTAATGAGAAATTATGTTGTCGATCAAATAATGCACGTTTCCAACCTTTAGAATCATGAGCTATATGCCTTTATATCCAGCTAAAGTAAAAATAAACCACATTTGAAAGTCACATATACTTTGAACATTTTAAGTTGTTTTCTGTCCATCTCTACCACACCTATAAGCAAGACGTGCAATTCTATCCACAATGCAATGAACATGAGTATCATCTAATGCACTAATTGCATCTTTGGAGAAAGGAATGTATTCCGGGTTGTCCTTTAAAAATTACGAAATTTCCTTCAAATTCTCTTATTGGACATATTTCGTTAGGATGGAGGAGGCCTTCGGGCTGACGATGCAGCGGAGCAGCCCACCGCTTGTGCTTCCAATTCCCCGTCTCCTGCCACAGGCCTATTATCCCATCATCAATGACATGTAACGACGCCAGACGCGATGCTTGTGAATCGGAAATAACACCAACGATACACATCCATGGCCGTGGGATTGCTACAACATTCTTTAATTATCGTTTTTAATATTACAAAGTTGTTACTTATTAAAGAGTTATAATAATAAAAAATTATAATATATAAAACTAAACTTACATTGAAAATATTAAAAGTTCTTTATAAAAGATGCCGAGAGTGCCACAGGCCTATTATCCCATCATCAATGACATGTAACGACGCCAGACGCGATGCTTGTGAATCGGAAATAACACCAACGATACACATCCATGCGCATGGCCGTGGGATTGCTACGTCATTCATTAGTAGTATTTAAAATGTACGAATAGTCGCGTGACATTATTATTATTATTATCAAGCTTTGTTTATGTCAATAAGACGTCATTTCCAATTTTAACCACAACAACAATCTCATTCCTAGACATCCAATCCTTAGCTTTTCATTGATTACAACAAAGCACACTCCAATGGTTCATTTTTGGAATTCTGAGACAGCACTCTTTCTTCGAAAGCCTAGAAACCAACCCCTCACAGCGTGGGTTTAATGTGGAGGACCTTCCATGTTTAATTGAAACATTTTACTGTCAGTTATGTAAGTGGGCTTTAATCGAATATTAGTTCATTCGTTGTTAACCGCGTAGAGTGTTACGACGTACGTATCTTATGCAACAATTCCCCAAGAATGCCCCGAGGGTTCATGTTTACTATTTTCAAATATTTTTCTTTGAATTTAGCAATTATTTTCAACGTAGAGAATTGTAGTTCAAGTCCATAATGTATTGACTTTCCACAAACAGGTTGAGTTTGAACAATTCAAGTTCATGATGTCTTGTTAGAGCCGTCGTAAGAATCTGACCTACTGTAATTGTCGTAAGAATCTGACCTATTGTAATTGTGGCCGCAAATAATCAGGTGAGTCCGTTCTTGCAGTAAAAGTCCCACGTTCTTGTAGTAAAAGTCATTCCACTCGACCTTAGTAAATATTTGACCTTTTCGGGTTTGGAAGAGTCGTCGTAAGACTCTTGTAGTATCGTATGACTACACAAGAGTAAGGTGAATTGTGTATTTTTAATATTTTTTGAAATATAATTGAAACTTTAAAACTCAAAAATAAGTCGATACATTGTTTTAATAAAATCATTTTTATTCAAGATTTCAATTACAATATACAATTCAATTCTCCTTAGAAATTATAGATGCAATTATATTTCGATACCATGTATCATCTAAACAATTTCATAACTACAAACAGAGAAAACTAATTTACGGAATTTAAAGCTTTTCTCCCTGTTTGAGATCTTTCTTCTTTAGCAATTCTTCAGTGACGAATATCTTATCTTTTCATGCTTCACCGAATTTTCTTTCTTCTGATACTTCAAATCTTCAGTGACGAAAATCTTACCTTTTTATGCTTCACTGAACTTTCTTCCACTTGAGAGATTTTCCCCAAGAAGGTGTTTTTGATCCCTGAAAAAGATTTTTCTTTTGGTGTGCAGGGATGATTTGATCGTTGAAAAGATTTTTCGTTTTGTGTGTAAGGATAAATTGATCAACGAGAATTCTATACCTTTTATACTGTATCTTCATTTCATGCATATCCTTCACGTTTAACCACCGCCAGTTTTCCACTTTTCCACGTCTTTTCTTTTTCCTTCATCGAAACACACACGTTCTAACCCACATTTATATTTCGAATTTTCTTTAATCATCAGTCCTGGATCTCTGAAAAATTTCATGTAAAATAAACTTTCTCGTCCAAAAGTTTTTCATCAGTGTAATAAGAAGTCGTTAATTTAATGTTAACTAAACGAATAACACAAGTATATATATAACTTAACGTTTCTAACTTAACGAGTTCCTCATGTGCCATTTCACGTGACAAGTATTGTAGCTAACTCAACAAACTATGTCCGTGGTGTTATGATAACTCAACGAACAATCTCCGTTGTGTTATGATAACTCAACGAACAATCTCTGTTGTATTATTATAACTCAACGAACCAGTAATAAACAAATGTTTTTATAATAAGAATTTTACCACGTGCAAAAATAACAACTTAAGTTTATAATGCTAACCTAACGCATTGCCTTAGTGTTTAATATAGCAACTCAACGCGTTTAGTTATGTTAACTTAACGAGTTAAACATGTGCACCTCACGTGATACAATACAACATTCGTAACTTATAATTTCACCACGTGTATAACACTAACTTAACAAATTCGTCTCTTCTTTTACTCACTAACTTAACGAGTTATCACGTGACCTATTTTAACCTTTAAGCCTCTAACTTAACGAGTTCTCATGTGACCTCTATACAAACAAAACTCTAACTTAACGAGTTGTCTAAAAGTGCACTGTTCATGATACAGAAGATATAACATTAAAACATATCATGCTTTTCAATAAAAACATACGTTAACTTAACATTTAGCTAAATGAGAAATTAATGCAACGAAACGACTAGTTATTAACTTCAGATCCAATACTGACAAGTATTTATATGAGTAAGCTTTTTCTGTATTAATTGATGATTTTAATTTCTTTTCACAAGCAATAGTAATTGAGCAAATATGATTATTTTCATTCAGCACACATCATCAAAACAAAAATACTCAACAATCTCCCTATTTTTGATGATGACAAAACCATATTAAATCAATTATGAAATATGTATAACTCAACAAAGCACCTTCGTTGGGTTAACTTTTAATTCAACAAACTTGTTTGTTGACTTAAGTTCACTTAAGCTTATTTCTATTGTTTGTGTAATACATTATAGTTTAACATTATCATTTATATTCTTATTAGTTGTAAGTACTATTGATTTATCATTAGCTTCATACTCACATATAGCATTATTGCTTTTACAATCATTCATTTTCTTTTCAGATGTAGTATAATCAAGACCAAACATATTTTTATCAGATGTTAATTTATTTTGGTCATGCTTATACATTTCTGTAAGTTCATACCAAGATTTTGTACTTGTATTAACACTTTCCATACATACAAAATCTTTTTCTACACAAGAATTTTTTGTTTTATCACATGCAGAATGAGTAATTGGTCTAATACCAGTGCATTGAATTACATGCTGAGGTTTCTGAATTTTCAGTTTACTACAATTGTTTGAAATTTTAGAAACATTAGAAACTGAATTTCCAGAACAAGAAACAAGATTTTTAGAAACATTTATAGTCATGTTAGAAGTACAATCATAGAAGTAAAAATTGTATGAGATTTGTGTTTTATTGCATCTGTATTAATGGAATACATATATACTGTGCTTAAAATGAAAAGTGCTTACAAAGTGAAAATCTTTGAGAGTTTATTAATCAGTTTGATCACGAGCCTTTTGTACTTGAGCAGATAGGTATGTAAGGATTGTTATCCTGAAAAAGGATTCTTTAAATTTGGCAACCTAAGGTCCTGATCATATCTAGGATTGTTGACTGAAAGCTCATTACACGAGTACATTAGAAAACTCTTGTATGATTCAAGCTTTTCAAACTAACTTTTAAAGAAAATTATCAATATTTACTGTTTTGAAAAGAAAAACTTGTTTCATTAATTACAGATATCTTTGAATCGCATATAGTTTATACCAATATGACTACTGATTTATTGAATCAACATTAATACTTTTGAAAACGTTTATTTGAGATACATTCTTTTATTTTCCTTGAATTAATCGAATTGAGTTCAAAGTTGTCTTTTGATTCATATACAGTAGGAATTGATTCTGGAAATCATTTTTGATGATGTCAAGATAACGGAAGTCTTTGAAAAGAAAATGTAAAAGTATAGTTATACTTAACATCTATTGTCACTACAAGTATATTTTGTATTTTAATTGAATATATTTGAAGTATATTTGTAGGGGGAGCATTAACAATGTCAAAAACAGATTAATATAATTTAAAATACAAATCTTAGTTAATCTGAATTAATGTCCTCTTAAAATCTTGATGAAATAATTTAAAAAGACAAACAAACTATTCTAGATTCAAAAGACAAAATGTTCAAATAGTTTACAATGTTCTTAAGATAATGTTAAGTTTTAGCATGTGTGTTGTTTTCGGAACGTTTTAGTTGGAAGCATCCAAAACTTTTTTTAAGTGTACTAACTGGACGTTATGTTAGATAAGGTAACGTGTAAAACTGCCTCTAGATAGCATTTTACTCGTTAGGTTAGTTAACTCAACGAGTTATACTTGAATATTTCGGGTACCTTGATTGAATAAACTTTATTCAATATTTATTTAATTTCTAAACCCGACTTATCTTCACGTTGAGTTATATGCCTAAAAACCCTATTTAAACACTTATAACACGAGGACTTAGGTTATTTGTAAACTTTGTCAAGAAAATCTTTCCCGCTTGTTACTGTTACAACCTGTGACGATGGTCTCCAAGTTCTACAAAGGTCGTGGCAGTGAAAAAGGCAAAAGCAGAAGAGATGCAAAAGGAAAAGAGATAGAGAATGATGAAGTTCCACGTACTTGGTTCAAGAAAATATTTCGAGTGGACAAAATGTTAAAAGAACTTTATAGAGATTACTTCTTTTCTTAGGATATATTAGATGAAGTTAGACAAGAACTTCAACATACTGATGCAAGTATTACATACATGGGTATTCGAAGTAAATATGATAGAGAATACAAAATGAAATGTGTTGAGATTGCATTTTTGGAACAGTATGCAAAATATTTGGAAAAAGGTGTAGGTTCATCAAATAAAACTCCTCAAACTCCTATAAACGGTACAAGACTATATGCATTTGAGGAAGAGCATGAATCAGCTATCCCTACTCCTTTATATTCAAAACAAGTAGAATCAGATATTGCTGTAGACAAAACAAAAGTTGATAGTCTTCGAAAGGCTGTTGCAATAGAAAGTGTCGTAGAAGAATTTAAGCAGAAAACTTTTATGGAGCAATTTGAAAAGAAAACAGCAATACTTGAAAAGGAGAAACAAAAATGTTATAGAAGAAGGAAAGTCAGAAAAATTATGTCTAAGGAAACAAAGTCTATTGAACAAGGAAAATCAGATGAAAATTTATTTCTGAAGGACAATGTATGTCTAGACATTGTACCTTTTTGTGCATCTCATAAATTCATCAGTTCCGAACACACTGAAACTGATGAAGATAATGAGACTTTATTTTCCCTTACTAGAAAGCTTGAGAAGAAATCCAAGTCAAATATAAGCTCAAGTTTTTCTATTAATACAAGTCCTAATGATGCAGAAATTGACAAATCAGAGCATCAAACACCTGACATTGAACAAGTTATTGCAGATATAATTGACAATGTTGAGGCAGTAACTAGTTCAAAGGCTGAATTGTCTGGAGTAGCAGATATTGAAATTGTTAAGACTCCAGAAGAGCTAAAAGTTAACCAGCCTTCTACGAAATCTATAGAAGCAGAGTCTGAGAATTCACAGCATGAATCAATGGAAATATCTGTTGAACAAAATGAACAATTACAAATAGATACACCGATTGTAGAATTTGTAGAAAAATTGTACTCTGAACATTCTATAGAGACTGAACATATGAATGTTGAGCATATTGACAATGTTCCTAACACTGTTGAAGCTGAAGAATCAAGCTTACCTAAGCAGCTTCAAGATAATATTTTGGAAGAGGAACAACATGGCATTCATTTTAAAGAAGAGGTTCCTGAAGATGAATTAAACTCTGAATCACGGCTTCAGGTATCACCTTCTTTGTGTATAATGTTAAACATTCAAGGTAATACAATTCATTTTAGATCTGAAGAAGCATTGCAGAAATACAATAATCTGATTACATGTCAGATTCTGCATGCTCGTCCAATAAAATTCAGAAATTTGATGGACATAAGAGATCTGTTTGAGTTTCAAGGCCTCATTAAATTCTTGCCAGTAGGAACGAAATGGAAGCAATACACAGAGCTTATTGCAATTTTTTATAGCAATCTGGTCAAGAATGGAAATTTTCTGAAAACTCAAATAAATGAACAGGAGTTTATATTGTCTCTTGAATTAATTTTTGAAGTTTTAGGATTAAAGAATGAAGGTGTTGTTGTTACCAACAGATTTGACATGATAAGACAACTGGAATGGAACATTCTATCTTTATCAAAAATTTCAGATGTATATTCTGAAATGAGATTAATGGAAAATCTGAATACAGAGGCAAGGTTTATTGCAAATATATTACATGCAAATTTATTTCAGAGAGTTGGACACAACATGGAAGTCAGCAGAAGTTTATATGCAACTTATAGCTTGCTGAATAGAATTCAAATCAATTGGTTTGATGTTTTCACTTCTCAACTACAGCATATGAGTTTAAAGTTATTTTATGGTGATGCTGTATGTAGACTCATTGCAAGCCAATTGAATTTATCCGACTGGCCCTCTGAAACTAAAGGCATAAAAGCATTTAATGTCAAAGATTTGCAAAAATTTTAGGCTATGCATAAACCTCAATGACAACAACAACAACAACAACAACAACCTGATACAGACCATATACAACAACAACAATAAAGTTATTCAGTTCAAGCAGAACAGCAAACTCAACTACCTCCTGACTTAGATGCAGTGCTTAACAACATCAAAAATGACATTAGGCATCTATGAGATAAAATATGTAATGCTATAAGTGATATACTTAGGAGGGGTCACTAACTGTTTTTGTTTGTTTCTGAATACAAAATGTAATGTTTGTATTATTTGTTTGATTCATTGAACAATACATTTTTCTGTAAATGTCTTCAATTATTATTCTTGTTTACAGAAAGTGTTGTTGTAAATTATATCTCTTATATATGTATATATATTCTCTGTAATTATTTTTTTGATTAATGACAAAAAAGGGGAGAAATATTATAAAAAAATGATTATGATCTTAATTGCATATATATATTATAAAATGAGATGCTATTTAAATGGTTATTGTAATCTGACAGATGATAATTAGAAAAATGATACTTATATAATTATTGACATTTAAGAGTTTTAATTTTGAGATGTAAAATTTACACAAACAATAGTAATTGAACAAATATAATTATTTTCATTCAACACACATCATAAAAACAAAAATAATTAACAACTCTGACCAACTGTAATCGACGATGCAAATAATCAGATGGGTCCGATTATTGTGAGTCCTTAAGGATAACATCAAGGTCCCACTCACATTATTGTAGTAAAAGTCATCCCACTCGACCTTTGTAAATATCTGGCATTTTCAGGCTTGGAAGAATCGTGGTAAGAATCTAACGTAGTCGCAAATAATCAGGTGGGTCCTTGAGGATAACATCAAGGTCCCACATTCTTGTAGTGATCCGTGCTTTACAGATTAACGATGAATGTAGTTACATTGAAATTACACTTTTCCATCAGTCACCGACAAAAGTTCATGTCCTGTTTAACGATATACCTCAAGATACTGACTTGCCCCGTAGCATATTGTTTTGGAGGCACCAAAGGTAAATATCTCATGACTTACTACGTATGTAATGTCACCAAAAGTATTTTATCAAGATCTTTATATTTTGAGAAAATATGTAATATTTTTGACACAAATAATTTCAACCTTTGACTTGTACAACATTGATTTTACCATGCACTATTTGTGGGTCCACTTTGAGCAAAAAAACGCGTGTTGACTATCACGCCGTGAAAAGTATATCACAATCTAACATAATAATAGAGATAAGAAAATACATATAAATAAAATTTTACGTGTCAAAATTTTTTTCATTTAATATTACAAAGTTGATAGTTGTTAAAGAGATATAATAACAGAAAATTATAATATATATAAGTAAGCTTATATCAAAAGTTATTTATAATCTAACTCCAAACAAGAAAATCACAAAATCTGTTATTCATAATATTTTATTATAATTAATCAAAAAACAACTAACTACTCTTATCTTATACATGTTCTCTTAAAATATCTACCAAATATCTTAAAAGAAAAAATTAAAAAAATAAGTCAATAAAAAAGAAAACATATAAAAAGTCAACAAGACCAAACCACCTTCTTTATAAATACTCGAATCACTAATAACAGCAACGATACACATCCATGGCCGTGGGATTGCTACAACATTCTTTAATTATCGTTTTTTCAAATAGTAAAGTCGCTGGCGGACCACTGGAAAGCTACGACCGTAACAAAAGTCATGCATTCAAAGGTAGGATAAACTTTGGTAGTAACAAAAGGATGCCGGGAGTGCCACGGGCCTATCCCATTCAAGTCCATAACGTATTGACTTTCCACAAACGCGTTGAGTTTGAACAATTCAAGTTCATGATGTCTTGTTAGAGGCGTCGTAAGAATCTGACCTATTGTAATTGTGGCCGCAAATAATCAGGTGGGTCCGTTCTTGACCTTCCACAAACGAATTTAGTTCGTAATGTCTTGTAAGAGTCCTCTTAAGAATCTTGACCTACCGTAATTGGGACCTCAAATAATCAGGTGGATCCGTTCGTTGTGGGTCCATGAAGATAACATTAAGGTCCCACTCGACGTCAGCAAATATCTGACCTTCTTGGGCTTGGAAGAGACGTCGTAAAATATGTGATTATTACTCTATTTTTGTCTATCTCTGATTGATTGAAGTTAAATTGCAATCTTTTTTATTATTTTATTAACGAAAATTAATCTACGGAATTTTAGTTTTATTTGTATTCTTGTTATATTTGTTTTAATAAATATCAATTTTGTAATATTAAAGAAGAAAGTTTTATATATATATTTTTTTAAATGTGATTTCTTTCTTTTAATATTATAACAATTGTCATTTCCCTTTTTCAGATGTAATAAAAATTACTTATCCAAAGAGAAAGAAATCTAACTATTTGTAAGCAAACTCTCAAAAATATAAGATGAAATATGAAAAGTATTCTTTTATAAGATATCAAAAATATAATAATTTAACTATTTTACCGTCCACTATTTGTCAATCTACTTTTACTTTCCACAAATGGGTTGAGTTTAAACAATTCAAGTTCATGATGTCTTGTTATATGCGTCGTAAGAATCTGACTTACTGTAATTGTGGCCGTAAATAATCAGGTGGGTCCGTTCTTGCATTAAAAGTCCCACATTCTTGAAGAGTCGTCGTAAGACTTTTGTAGTATCATATGACTACACAAAAGTGAGTTGAATTATGTATTTTTAATATTTTTTGAAATATAATTAAAAATTTAAAACTCAAAAATAAGTCGATACATTGTTTTCATAAAATTATTTTTATTCAAGATTTCAATTACAATATACAATTCAATTCTCCTTAAAAATTTTAGATACAATTATATTTTGATACCATGTATCATCTAAACAATTTCATAACTACAAACATAGAAAACTAATTTATGGAATTTAAAGATTTTCTCACTGTTTGATATCTTTATTATTCATCAATTCTTTAGTGACGAATATCTTGTATTTTCATGCTTCACCGAATTTGATTTCTTATAACGGTATTTTTGTGAATAAAATAAAATGTATGATTATAACTCTAATTTTTTGTATCCCTAATTGAAGTTACATCGTAATATTTTCTATTATTTCATTAACGAAAATTAATGTATGAAATTTTAGTTTCACCGCCAAACGTATAGTTGTATATAATGTGAGGCGGTGGATGTTTTACCGCGTGTACGTAATTTTTTTTTGATAATGTCACATGTGACATCACATTTACAGAGTGAGATGGTAGGTTACGAAAAAAAAGTCCATCAAAAACAAAAAAAAATCATGTAGAATTAAGTTATCAGAGAGTTAGATAATTATCCAAAATGTCAAGAGAGTTTCGATGAGTTATAGTTTAACTATCCGAAACTTAAGTTATTGAATTTTCCACGTGGAGAATTCGAGATAGAAGCTCATATAAGTTTTCGAAGAGTTAGAAAGATAACTATCTGAAATTTCAAGAGAGTTTCGGTGAGTTACAGTTTAACCATTCGAAACTTAAGTCATTGAATTTCCTATGTGCAAAATTCCAAACAGAAGCTCATATAAGTTTTCAGAGAGTTAGAAAGATAACTATCCGAAATTTCAAGAGAGTTTCAGTGAGTTACAGTTTAACCATCTGAAACTTAAGTCATTGAATTTCCCACGTGTAGAATTTCAGAGAGATGCTCAAATGGGTTTTTAGAGAGTTAGAAAGATAACTATCTGAAAAATGAGAAGTTTCGATGAGTTACATTCTTAACTATCCAAAACTTAAGTTATTCTTTTATGCACGTGCAGAATTGAAGGGACAACTGTCGGAGACTTAAAAGAAAGTTCGAAGAGTTACAATAGTTAACTATCCGAAAGTCAGGAGCTCTTTTCGGTAAGTTAAAATACAAGACTCCGAACTCTTGACATTACACGTGAGCAACTTAAAATCCTCATGTGACTCAAATAACAAGATATGAATAATGAATCGGTAAGTTATGGATGCATTTTAGTAAGTTATTTTTATAATCATCCAAAAGCCAGAGATTATCGGAAGGTTACTTATTGAACATCAGACAGAACGGTAACTTACCATATTTAGGTCTGATTATTTAGCAAGTACAATAGAATACATCCATTGAAAAAAAAAATATGATCGTTATACCTTTGGTATAAATATGAGGAGTTTAAGAGAGGAAAAGATAGAGATAACGTATATACAATATACAGTGAGCTACACTCTAATTTCAATTACACTCAAGTCTGCAAACAGTCAAGCATACTCAAAAGATCTATTGTAGAAAAAGCTCTGTGCGCCAAAACTTTGATTGAAAGATTCAAGTTATTGGTTCGTGGCTTCAACCTGAAAGCTACATTCAGTTGTTGGTTTGAGTTTCGACCTGAAAACTCAAGAGGTTGGTTTACTAAAGTTTATACCTGAAAACTTCTATGTAGTTGGTTCTTGCTTTGACCTGAAAGCAAGTGTGTAAGTGTTGAAACACTTAGTGAAGCCTAAGTAAATATTGGGGGTGGACTAGCCAAGTTGGTGAACCACCTAAAATTTGTTGTGTGTTACTTTTGTCTATTGCTTTTCATTCTTTTAGATTCATCTCATTTCATATCTGTTGAATCATTTGATTCAACATCAAAAGATTTTAAAAATTACACACATTCACCATTCACCCCCCCTTTGGTGAGCCTACCGATCCTAACATTTTGCTCCTTTGATAAATCTAGAATAAGCTCCCTCAAAAATATTTTTCTAGATTTGAATACTAGGACACTTTGAACTGTAAGCACTAAAATGTATGTATCTATGAGAAGGATGTCTTCAAGTGTAGCTAAGACCCCTCATTTATAGTCTTCAAGTTAGAGATGCATGTTCATTTACTATTGACATTTTTCCATGATCCCATGTTCTTTTAAATTTTGAATCAATCATGTTCTTCAAGTCCACATTCTATATGTTTCTTATAATCTTCTATTCTAGATTTGATCAGAACAAACTTCTAAAGACTTATTGTGTTTGCTTAAGTCATCATTTTTGTCGAATAGTTACACCTATAATACTTATAAAAACTCAAACACTTATCTAATAACTTTTTAAGTTTTTCATCGGTAAAACACGTAACCTGCATTGCCTAACTTATAACGTTAGTCACATGTAAAACTCATAGTCATCACTATCTATGCATAAAACTCAAACATTTATCTTAACTCTTTAATTTCTTTAAAAACATACATGGAAAACATGTGAATGACTTAAGACATATAAAACACATGTAATTAAAACATAACACTATGAGTTTTTAATAATAACTCTTCAACTTTTTAAAATAATTAACCTTATAACTATGAGATCATAATTCATAAAAAAGAAGAAGAGTTATCTTGATCGTCAATCTGCATCTTCCATTTTCTTCAGTAAATATACATCGCAGTGGTTAATCAGCACAGAAATGACGTGGCCTGCAGAACCTGTTCATGGCCGGGACGGACACAACCTCCAGCACGGTGGAGTGGGCGCTGGCGGAGCTCATACGCCACCCCAACATGCTGAGCCGGCTTTCCGGATGGCTTCCGAGGCATGCGAGATCCAAGGGTACGTAGGTTGACACATTTGATATTATTATACACATGGTCGTTGCGTGCGAGTGAGAACAAAGAAACGTGTGAGCAGGTTCCACGTCCATAATGTGATAGGATAAACTTTGGTAGATAATTGTAGTTCAAGTCCATAATGTATTGACTTTCCACAAACGGGTTGAGTCTCTGAACAATTCAAGTTCATGATGTCTTGTTAGAGATGTCGTAAGAATCTGACCTACTGTATTTTAATAGTCGTCGTAAGACTTTTGTAATATCTTATGGTTACACAATAAGGAGTTGAATTGTATAATTTTAATATTTTTTGAAATATAATTTAAATTTTAAAATTTAAAAATAAATTGAGACATTATTTTTATAAAATTATTTTTATTAAATATTTCAATTACAATATACAATTAACGAAAATTAATTATTAATATTTTATATTATTTCATTAACGAAAATTAATCTATGAAATTTTAGTTTCACCGCCAAACGTATAGTTGTATATAATGTGAGGCGGTGGATGTTTTACCGCGTGTACGTAATTTTTTTTTAATAATGTCACATGTGACATCACATTTACAGAGTGAGATGATAGTCTACGAAAAAAAAGTCCATCAAAAAAAAAAAAAAATCATGTAGAAAATGCAACAAGACCACACCATCTTATCTATAAATACCCGAATGTACGCCCGACGTACAACCCATCTGTGATCTTTGTCGTCGTCGTCGTCCTCCTCCTCTCCACGATTAATTATTTAATTAATTAACTGCAATGGAGATCACAACTATCGCTCTGCTCTTCTCCACTCTCCTCCCTGCTGCCCTCCTCCTCCTCCTCCTCTTCTCCATGCTCACCCCGCTCGGCCGACACAGTCGACGTCCCCTTCCCCCGGGTCCCCCAGGCTGGCCCATCCTCGGCAACCTCCCGCACCTCGGCACTAAGCCCCACCAGACCCTCGCCGCCCTCGCCCGCTCCTACGGCCCCCTCTTCCGCCTTCGCTTCGGCTACGTCGACGTCGTGGTCGCCTGCTCCTCCTCCGTCGCCTCCCAGTTCCTCAAGACCCACGACGCCAACTTCACCAGCCGCCCCCCCAACTCCACTGCCGAGCACGTGGTCTACAACTACCAGGACCTGGTGTTCGCACCCTCCGGCCCGCGCTGGCGCATGCTCCGCAAGATCTGCAACGTCCACCTCCTCTGTCCCAAGGCCCTGGCCAGCTTCAGCGGCGTGAGGGAGCAGGAGGCGTCCATCATGGTGGGCGGCCTTGCGGGCGCAGGCACGTACGTGGATATGGGGAACGAGATCAACGTCTGCATGACGAACGCGCTGACGAGGGCGATGATGGGGAGGCGGGTGTTCGGGACGAGGGTGGGGAAGGAGGAGGAGGCGTTCAAGGAGATGGTGGAGGAGGTGATGCGGCTGGCGGGATTTCCCAACATAGGCGACTACGTGCCCTGGCTGGCGCCGCTGGACCTGCAGGGAGTGGTGAAGAAGATGAAGAGAGTGCACAAGGAATACGACGCCTTCTTGGAACGCGTCATCGCGCAGCATGCAGAATGCAAACGCCAGGGGGACGATCTCCTCAGCGTCATGCTGAGGCTCAAAGACGCCAAAGAGAAGGTGGACGGCGAGGTGGCCACCATCACCCACACGGAGATCAAGGCCTTGCTCTTGGTACGTACGCAACGGGTTCGCTTTGATTTCTCAATTAGTTCTCCCTCCGTAGAATAAATAGGCACGTAGTTGGATTTGCTAGGTTGATTATATCACAGAAGTTAATTAGCACAGAATTGATGGGGGTTGCAGGACATGTTCACGGCCGGGACGGACACAACCTCTAGCACGATAGAGTGGGCGCTGGCGGAGCTCATACGCCACCCCCACATACTGAGCCAACTTTGCCAGGAGATGGACTCCGTCGTGGGCCGGGGCCGCCCCGTCTCCGAAGCCGATCTTCCCAACCTTCCCTTCCTGCACGCCGTGGTGAAGGAGACCCTCCGACTGCACCCGCCCACCCCACTTTCCCTCCCCCGGATGGCTTCCGAGGCATGCGAGATCCAAGGGTACGTAGGTTGACACATTTGATATTATTATACACATGGTCGATGCGTGCGAGTGAGAACAAAGAAACGTGTGTGCAGGTTCCACGTCCCCAAGGGCGCGACGCTGCTGGTGAACGTGTGGGCCATCGGGCGCGACCCGGACACGTGGGCGGAGCCGCTGGAGTTCCGACCGGAAAGGTTCTTGAAAGGGGGTGAGCATGCCCACGTCGACGTCCGGGGCGGCAACTTCGAGGTGATACCATTCGCGGCGGGGCGGAGGGTATGCCCGGGAGTGGGCCTGGGCATGAGGATGGTCCAGTTACTGACGGCGACGCTCGCCCACGCCTTCGACTGGGCCCTGCCGGAGGGCCAGGACCTGCGGAAGCTGGACATGGAGGAAGCCTTCGGGCTGACGATACAGCGGGCCAGCCCACTTTTGGTGCGTCCCATTCCCCGCCTCCTGCCACAGGCCTATGCCATCAACAATGACGTGTAATCGTAGACGATGTTTGTGGTGCAGCTCTCCAAAATTTACTCATGTATCACGTAAAAAGAAAGAAATAATAGCTACGATATGTCCACGCCCTTCGTCGTGGGATGTTATATCGTCATTAGCTGTCATAAATTATTATTATATTTTTTAAATAATAGAGTTGAAAATTTTAACCATAAACGTTAAATCTTAAAATTTGAAAAACTTTAACTATGAAGAAAGAGTCAGCGACCACATCCACATCAAAAACTTTTCAAAGTTTACAAAGTTGCATTATGAGGCACACATACATGCATGTTAAATACTCTAAGCTATATTTAAACATAAAATATATTTCGGCTACAAATTCTTCAATTCATTCAAAGAAGATATTATTTTCACTTTTAACCTTTACAATTTTGTTCTTTCACTTTTAATCCTTAACTTTTCATTAACTACAATAAAGGAAATTTCAAGGCTTCATCTCTGAAATTAGATGAAACCCTAGAAATCAGTTCCTCACAATGCAAGTTTCATAGAAGCAAAAATTAAAGCACGTACGGGCTACAGGTTGGGTCGGGCCAGCTCACAAAACTTAAATTTTTTTGAACTGACACATGGGTCGCCCATAGGTTAGTCTACAAGTCGACTTGTCGTTTCGTTTAGATGCTCCTTGGTGGTGTTCATTTTCATTGATGCAAATAAATCTGAAATTCTAAAATACTTTTGAAGGCAAAAATAATTGTTTAGTTCTACTTATATGACAAACTTTTAACCAAGAAAAACGTAACTAAAAAAGATTGGTAATGAAACACAATTTGGTTGTTTTGTAATTTATGAATTGTAACCTCAAGTCATTTATTTGTTGATTATTTTATAACAAATTCAAACGTTAAATACGTAAACATAGGGAAGAAGAGTCGAAGAGGAGTAGTGAGAATATATGATATGTAATGTACTCAAAAGTTAAAATAGAGAATTAAGATATTTTAGATACTTTAAAAATAAATATCTAAGAAATTGAAAATTATGAAATTAAAATATTTTAGATTCACAGCGTAAGTATTTTAAAAAAATTGAAAATGAAAACCAAAAATGCAAATATCTAAAAAAATGTGTATTTCAGCATAAAAAACATGATACATTAATATAATATATAATAAAGCAAACTTTAATCAAACTTTAAACTTTGGTCCCATCGAAGGATAAAAAAAAAAAACTTCGATAAAAAAAAAAAAATAAAAAATAAAAATAAAATAATATCTGAACTTCGATGGAAAAAGGTCAAAACTTTTATTTGACCAAAGGAAAAAAGAAAAAATGCTAATTTACCTTCGGCCCGATTTAAGGATAAAAAAAAATGCAAACTTTGGTCAAACGTTCGACGGAGGAATAAAAAAAAAGTAAAATTACCTCTAGTCTGATGACTTTCATCGAAGGATAAAAAATTAAAAATAATAAAAATACGAACTTCATTTAAATTCAAAGTTCGATCCGGAGTCATCGAAAACTTCGTGAACACACGTGACAAATTTAAAGTTTCGTATGAGTTCTATTAAAAGTTCATAAAGTTATTGTTAAACCAACAAATTTTCTGTATAAATTATTTGATAAGTCAACGAGTTTTTCGTATCTTTTATTATCTCTTATTATTAATGTATTTTAACATTGAGAAAAAGGTTAGTTTACAAATTTTTCTTTTACTTTTTTTAAATAAATATATTATATTAAATTTAACTTTATTAAATCATGATATCTAAATAAATCAAAATAAAATAAATAAAATATTTAATTTATAAATACATGATACATCAACACATTAGTATCAAGTCATCATTTATGATTCATCAACATATTTAAATATAAGTCATAAAGTTAAAATAAATTATTTTATTTATGAATTGAAATTAAAATTACATTATACATGTTACGAGAATGACGTAAATATTATATCAAATATTTTTACATTTCATTTATATAATTACATTCAAATATTTAAATTTTCAAATTCATATGTAAAAGTCATCTTGCTATTGTTGTTGTTCACAAATGCAAATAAACTTTCAATCTTTAACATACATTAAAACTTCTAAAATATTATCTTTTAACATTATTATTCTATCGTTTAATATATTACCACTAATATTAAATGTTTATTGACATGTTACGAAATAAGTTTAAATTGTTATTAAATTTTTAGCTATTAAAGACAAAATAGGAAATGTATCTTCTTCTTTTTCACTAATTAATTACATCAAAATCTAGAAAGTTAAGATTTTCTCTTACTAAATAGTTATGAATAGTATTATTAAAATTAATTAATTCTTGCTATTTATTGAGATAAAATCATTATAATTATCAATAAATATACTAAAATCATGAACTAATGATGATGATGATTGTGGTATATAGGATATACAATTTGTTTGTTGTGATCCATATTTTGTGACATATAAATTAAATATGTTGATTAAATTTCTTCTATATTTTCAATTATTACATTAAGTTCTACATTTAAACAATTTTGTATTGCAATTATTAATTTTTTAACAACTTTTATTTTAGTCTTAGGATCTAAACAAGCACTTAATATATATAAATCAAGTATCTTATTATAATATTTTAGAAATTTTTCTTTCATTTTTAAAATTATAGGTGTAAAAAATAGATGATTACCATAATTATTAAAAATTCTTGTAATATTATATAAATGATGTATTGCATAAACAAAGGTAGAATAATATATTCTTGATAAGTGTTTTATAGTATTATAAAATGATTTTAAAAGTTTAACAAAATAATTAATTATTACAAAATCATTTTTATCTAATGGTATTGTACTATCATTAATTATACATTTATAATAAGTTTTTATAGCTTCTTTACAAGGTAAACAATTATATAACATTAAATATAAAGAATTCCATCTATGAGAAACATCTATGTGAATGTCTTATGTGGTAAATCAAAAGAATTACATACATAATTAAATTCTTGTTGACATTTAACGCTAGATAAAATATAAGCTAATGTAGTTTTAATATTTTCTACAAAATATTTTATTTCTTCAAAACCTACTTGAACTATAAGATTAATTATATGTGAAAAGAATCGAAATAGCTTCACAAGAGGGGGGTATGAATTGTGAATTTAAATTGATTAAAAACTCAATGCTCAATTTCCTAATAAAAATAAAAAATATTATCAAACAATTTTTCTATTTATGCACAAAGTAATTACACTACAACAATGGTATAAAACTCATAGAATTTCAGACCTTTACCCTTAAACAAAAATCACACTTCAAACTTAAACTTCACTTATAATAAAATCACATACTTATAGAGAGAGCAATTCTATAATAAAATAGTGAGAAATCAAGAGAACAATAATTGATGAGATATTTTCAAGCATTATGCAGAATTTAGCAAAAAACTAATTTCAAGTTTTGCAAGATCTCCATGCGCAAACTTTGATTAAAATAAGATTGGTTGGTTGGTTGAAGTTTGTACTAGAAAACTTTAAGTACTATTGGTTGGAGCTTCAACCTAAAACCTTAAGTGAATTATTGATTCTTACTTCAACCTGAAAGTAAGTGTGTAAGTATATTTAATAGTGAAGCTCGAGGTGTGCCCTGAGGGTGGACTAGTGTCACGAGGTTTTTTTCAAAAGCTAATGAATCTCCCTACCGGTATAAGGAAACTCTTCTCTTGTTAGTTTGTTGAAGTACTCCTTGGTTGAAAAGCTAGTGGTCACTCTACCACTAGTAGAGCTTTGCTTCTTTGCACGCACGTAGTTTTACCCTCTGATGTCCCATGACTTACTTCACCTTGACAAGTCTTTGGTTGCATAAGGAAGTGTCTCTACTCTGCTACTAGGACCTCCTATTTATAGGCACAGTCCTCTGCTCAAGAGTCGTGACTCTTGAGCTTTGCCTTTACTCTTAATGTCATGGTTTGTCTTCTGGATGACCATCGGGACAACATCTATCTATCATTAGGCATTGATGTTGCTCATCAATGTCTTCGATCTTTGCTAATCTAGCGATACATTGGTTTACTCTCTAATCGACACACTTGCTAATTGTCCCTACTTCAAGTTACTTAACTCACGACGATTCACCTTCTACTATCATCAACTAATGGTACACCTTATGTTGTCATCGATCACTCTGAACGACATGCCAGTGGTGTTGATCCAACTGTCCCTTTGAACCTTTCAAAGTTAACTCACTTCGCGTAAGTCAACCTTGCTGGGAATTACATTCTCCCCCACCTATTTTGTCATCGCCCTCAATGACTTTGTGAAGTCTTGAATGAAATCTTTGAATTGCCAAAGTGTGGTGTCCTTCTCCCAAGTCGCCTCCTCTACTAGCTAGCTCTCCCATTACACTAGGAAGAACGTATGCTTGTCTATTCTTCTAGCCATGTCCCTCAACTCATTTGTTTAGGATCACCACGTCTTTTTATGGAACTCCTTTTGAACTTGGGTTGGTGCACGATGTGACTTTCCTTGTGAGGAATCCTCCAAGTCCTTGTAGAAAGGCTTGAGGAAACTGATGTTAAAGACTGATAGGCTAGCTTTTTGACCTAAGCAAATAGGCTAGCTTTCTGACAAAAGCTGATAGGCTTGCTTTCTAACCTGTCTCTTCACAACAAATGGCCATTCGTAGCGTTGCACTAAAGAGTGATGCACTTCTCTTTTGTGAAATTTTTTCAAGATTTTCAAGGTCAACCTAAGCAAGACCTTGTTGCCCACATTGAACTTCAGTGACCAACAACTTTGGTTTGCTAACTTCTTCATCCTCTCTTGCACCATCTACATGTTAGGAACGTATGGCTTTACTAGAGGGGGGGTGAATGGAGAATAGTGTGAAATTATGACTATTTTTAACTTTACTAACTAATTTGATTAATCAGTTTGCATAAGTAATAACCAGATATAAATAACATGCACAGCGAAAATAAAAGTAAGAAACACAAGGGAATTTTAGGTGGTTTACCAACTCGGCTAGTCCACCCCGAATGGTCACTTGGGCTTCACTAAGTGTCTTAACACTTACACACTTGTTTTCAAGTCGAAGCAAGAACCAATCACACAAAAGTTTTCAGGTATAAACTCTAGAAAACCAACACTCAGAAGTTTTCAGGTATAAACTCCAGAAAATCAACCTCTTGAGTTTTTAGGTCGAAACTCAAACCAACAACTGAATGAAGCTTTAAGGTTGAAGCCACGAACTAAATGATCCTTCTTGGACCAAACTTTCAGCACATGGAGAGCTTTAAGAATCTTCTTGTAAATCCAGCTTTCAATCGATTCTTTGTTGAACTGAATTTGAGATTTCTTCTATATCAGTAATTGATCTGCAATGTATATTGTATCTCTGTATGTAATTGTATTTGTAATCTCACTTGTAAGCTCTACTGAATATTGAAAGATCTGTTTGTATTTATGCTTGAATATCTAACGATCATATTTTCTCCTCAACAGATGTATTCTACTGTACTTGATTTGACTTCAGTCCCAAATATGGTAAGTTAACGTTCTGTTTGATGTTCAGTAAGTAACCTTCCGATAATCTTTGACTTTCGAATGATTATATAAATAACTTGCCGAAATGCATCCATAACTTACCGATTCTTTACTCATATCCTATTATTTGGGTCACGTGAGGATTTTAAGTTGCTCACGTGAAATGTCAAGTGTTCGGAGACTTGTATATTAATTCACCGAAAAGAGCTCCTGACTTTCAGATAGTTAACTATTGTAACTCTTCGACATTTCTTTTAAGTCTCTAACAACTGTCTCTTTAATTCTGTACGTACATAAAAGAATAATATAAGTTTCAGATAGTTAAGAATGTAACTCACTGAAACTTTCTCATTTTTCGGATAGTTATCTTTCTAACTCTTCGAAAACCCATTTGAGCATCTGTCTGGAATTCTGCATGTGGGAAATTCAATGACTGAAGTTTCAGATAGTTAAACTGTAACTCACCGAAACTCTCTTGAAATTTCATATAGTTATCTTACTAACTCTCCGAAAACTTATATGAGCTTCTGTCTGGAATTCTACACGTGGGAAATTCAATGACTTAAGTTTCGGCTAGTTAAACTGTAACTCACCAAAACTCTCTTGAAATTTCGCATAGTTATCTAACTCTCCGATTTTTCCTTTTAAGCTTTCAACTGTCGGCTTCTCCATTCTGCACGTGCGTAATAAGATGACTTAAGTTCCAGAAAATTATACCTGTAACTCTCCGAAAAACTCGAATAGTTATCTAATTCTCCGAAAAGAAAACTCGGATAGTTATCTAACTATCCGAAAAGTCCTTTAAGTTTCTGTTTTGTATTTCTGCATGTGGTTAATTGAATGACTTTAACTTTTGGATAGTTAAACCCGTAACTCTCCGAAAAAGTCTTTTAAGCTTCCGGATAGTTAACTCCTTAACTATTTGATTATTCAATCCTTCTTAACACTCTGATTATTTAACTCTACGAAGGCTTTGTAAATTCAGATAGTTATCATTTTAACTGTCCGATACTCTTGCTACTGCTTTACTCTTCGGATACTTGGACCTGTAATTGTCCAATTTTCCTATAACTCTAAAGCAGTATCTTCTGGAACTTTCTCTATCTGTTCATCTGCTTTTTGATCTTTTACTGAGCTATCAAATCTATGAAATACAATTTGGTTTCCTCACATAGGTTTTTGCATTATCAAAATACTAGGGTCCTAACACTACAAATAGTCTTGAGCTTCTTCCAAGTTATCTTACTGACTCTTTGTAAAACGATATGCTACTGGAAATCGATCCTATGCATTCTTTGTGAGCTCGTGCGAGGTTAAGGACTAACGACCTGTTACCAACTTGAAAGGACTCTTCCCTATTGATGTGTTTGAATGTAGATTGTGATAGAACTGAGCAACGTCCAACAATTCAACCCAATTCTGCTAGTTCACCTTTATAAAGTGCCTAATGTATTCCTCTAGGAGACCATTCATCTATTCTGTCTACCCATCAGACTATAGGTGATTTGCTGTTGAGAAATTGAGCTAGGTTACCATCATCTCAAACAATGCTCCCTAAAATCTCCTAGTGAAGTGAGCGTCTCTATTACTCACGATGTCTCGTGGGAGGCCCTAGTGTTTGATGACATTCTACATGAATAGCCTTGCCATCATCTATACAATACACTCCTTTGACACCACTATAAAGATAGCATACTTCGATAATCGATCGACCACTATCATGATTGATATGAACTCCAATACCTTTAATAGACCACTGATGAAGTTCATGAAGACACTCTCCCATGACTTCTTTGGAATAGACAATGATTGTAACAAACTTGCTATCCTTCTTCAAATGTAATTTTTAAGTATGATTTCTTTCTTTTAATATCATAACGATTGTCATTTTCTTTTTTTTCAAATGTAATAATAATTACTTATCCAAAGAGAGAGAAATCTAACTTTTTGTAAGCCAACTCTCAAAAAATATAAGATGAAATATGAAAAATATACTTTTATAAGATATCAAAAATATAATAATTTTATGCAACTATTTATTGTAATTTAATAGAATTACCATTACATCATTTACCTATTACAAAAGTATTTTATCAAGATCTTTATATTTTGAGAAAATATGTAATATTTTTGACACAAATAATTTCAACCTTTGACTTGTACAACATTGATTTTACCATGCACTATTTGTGGGTCCACTTTGAGCAAAAAAACGCGTGTTGACTATCACGCCGTGAAAAGTATATCACAATCTAACATAATAATAGAGATAAGAAAATACATATAAATAAAATTTTTCGTGTCAAAATTTTTTCATTTAATATTACAAAGTTGATAGTTGTTAAAGAGATATAATAACAGAAAATTATAATATATATAAGTAAGCTTATATCAAAAATATCAAAAGTTATTTATAATCTAACTCCAAACAAGAAAATCACAAAATCTGTTATTCATAATATTTTATTATAATTAATCAAAAAACAACTAACTACTCTTATCTTATACATGTTCTCTTAAAATATCTACCAAATATCTTAAAAGAAAAAATTAAAAAAATAAGTCAATAAAAAAGAAAACATATAAAAAGTCAACAAGACCAAACCACCTTCTTTATAAATACTCGAATCACTAATAACACTAATATGCATACTACTATAACTATATCTATACATTATTCTAGAATATATAACACTAATGATAAATATTTATAAATATAATTACATTAACCACCATTCTTACTAAAACTATGCACAAATTTCTAATAATATTAAAATTTTAAATTAAAAGAAAGAAAAACTTACCAAAAAGAAAAAATTACAAAAATACGTCAATATTCTCTATTTTCTATTTTTTTCTTCTTCTTTTCCTCTTCTCTTATTCACCGCCTGAACGCAATTTTTTTTGATAATGTCACCTATGACATCACATTGACAGAGTGAGATGGTAGGTTAATTATATCACAGAAGTTAATTAGCACAGAATTGATGTGGGTTGCGGGAAATGTTCACGGCCGAGACGGACAACCTCTAGCACGTTAGAGTGGGTGCCTCGTTTAGGCCATACTTCTTTGGTCTATCTTTATTCAACACTTCATCGTTTTGGTATTTTTGTTTGATTTGTTTGTCATGTTTTTTATTTAGAATGAAAAAATGTATAATATTAATGATTAAATAATAATTAATTATATAATATTTAACTTATTATATAAGAATCAAGTCATTATATTATAAGTGCAAAATATGTATAAATTCAAGAAATTAACGTTAATTAAATATCATTTTTGAAAGATTGAAAATTTAGTTTAATCATGGTTTTATAGAAATATACGAATGCTCATTAAGTTATTCTTATAAATTTATGGACTTACGTAAAATTACTAACGTTATGAAAGTTCGTAAAGTTTTAAGTTAAATTTACAGATCCTCATAAACTTACAAAGTTAAATTTATAGATCCTCGTAAACTTACAAATTTAAATTTACGGATCCTTGTAAACTTATGAAGTTAAGGTTACGAAACCTCATTAAGTTAAAATTATGCATGTGTGAATTTAAATGTTTTATTATGTCACGTGAGTTGCACATGTTTTATATTAAGTCCGTTGAGTTAAGCTTTACTCAATGAGGGAAGTACGTTGAGTTAATAGTTAAGTCAACGGAGTAAGTTTGTTGAGTTACACTAACTCCACATACCAGTTATTTTATAATATGTTATTGTTAGCAATTGCAGGAACAGGAAATTCGAAGGAAAACCACGATTGCATATATCTGTTGAGCTATATTTTTAGCTCAAGCTTTACTGCAAGTGCACAGTTCTTTTGGTGTACATGGCAAATACAGGTCATTCTTCCACAAGGATTGTGTTTATGACTTAATCAATTATTACTCAACTTGTTCTTCAAGCTCTTAGGTATACTTCAGTAAATTAATGACATGTGAATGTAGAATAATCAAAGTTAACACAAGCTCACAAATCATGCAATTTCAAGGCAATTTGTAGTGGAAAATGGTGATGTGAATCAATTTCTTTACTTGTAAATCTATCAACTCATTCAATTATAACATGCACACAAGTTCCACGTGATTTCAGAAGTGATATCAATGCATCAATATTAAGGAAAGAAAAATAAAACAAGAAGGTTCAATAGACTATACTACTCTATTCTAATTTATACTAAATGCATGCAACTATGCTATTTGCTAATCTAGCTAAACTATACTATACTACTTGCATTAGAAATTCTTTTTAGAGATTGATTAGGACAAAATGTGATCTATATAAGATATAACAAAATCAATTAACTACTGAAATTAAAATTAACAACTAGATATAAGTGATAGGTTCTTCATTCAAATGAACATCAACACTTATTTTCTTCTTCTTTCAATTCACACCTTCTTCTCAAATGCGCCAAGCCACAATTGATGAGTGTCATTCACTCGTGTGAAAGCCTCACCAACAGCCCCAACAATACATGTGAATAGAGGATGCAAATTAGAAGTTAAAAAGAAGAATTAAACATTCATATACATTCATTGAACTCTATCTAGCTAAGAAGACATATAATTGAGATGTTCACCACCATTTCTCATCAATTCTTCCTTCTATACAAGAAAATAATAAACTCTAAGAGTTGTCACTACCTTAGGAGCTTCTTATCTTCTTCTCTAGAGCTTTGAATTCAATGGAACTTGGCAGCAAATCCACCTCCAAGCTTGGACGTCTTCTCCTTAGCCCTTGGAATGGTGAATAGCATCAATGGATGGTCTCCTTGCAAGCATAAGCCTCACCTCCAAGCTTTCTTCTCTTCTTTCTTTCTCTCGTTGGAAGCACCAAGGTCTTGGCCGAAAATCCTCTCCCCTTGTATTTATGTTGTTTTGTCTTCTCTCTCTTTGATGTGGCACCTTGGTTTTATCACCAAGCCAATAAGATGCCACAGATCTAGGAGGGCCAATAAGGTGTTGGCATGTCCTCTTCTTTAAAGTTTAGTCCACCAACTTTTGATTCTTTACATCTTCTTTGGTCTTTTGCATTAAGCTCCTCTCATATATATGTTACCTACAATTAATGGAAGTTGAACTCCAAGAGACGTTAGCTAACATAGGACATGCAAAATAAATCAATGTGTTTCATGTAAAATTATATCCAATGGGGGATGCACTTGTTAATTAAATTTCTATATTGCACTATATTTCAAGACTTATATTACCCATAATTAATATCATTTATCCATCATAGATATATAATATCATGCAAAATTACTTATAAAATTCATTAAAAATGGGCAAAATTAAAGCTTGAACACCCCCCCACACTTAAACTTTGCTAGTCCTCTGACAAAATTTAAGAAGAAAAGATTAAGGAACCCCTTTTAAACAAACAAACACAATAAAGAAAATTAAGGCAAATTAAATTCTCACTAAGTAATGCAACAATACTTATAGATAATCTCCACTCACAAGTTGAGTTCCTGTAATGGTGAGGAATATAGAATAGACATCTAATGCCAACCTAAGGAAAATAAGTTTTTAAAGATACTATTAAGTGCAAAGTGCTTAGACCCATAATCAATAGCATCTAGGTTCATCTCACTTAATCCAAGAATACATGAAGGTTTCTTTAGGCTTCTATCCTCTAGTACATTGCCCCCTTTATTTTCAATTGATTTTTTTTTTTTATTCTATAAAAGTATTTTCTTTATTCATTCTATAGAACAACTTCTTCTTCTTCTTCTTCTTCTTCTTCTTCTTTTTTTTTTTTTTTTTTTGAAACCTCTCTTTTCTCACATCCTACCACTACCCTTAGGATACCTCCCATAAAGGGTTTACATGTGAAGACTAAGGAGTTACTTAGCCTCCGTCCCCAGCAACCTTATGAGAACGGGTATCAAACCTTATTCCCAAATTCATATATCTACCCTTCTCATGGGACAACCTATCGGAAAGATTTCCTAAGCCACTCCTCAAGATTCATGTCATAAGAAGAGTCCTCTAGATACCACATGATTAAGAGTCTAGTGCAAGAATGTGTATATGTTATAAGTAAGAAACTATAGTTGGCATCTCAAATGCATATTCCTATCCTCACCTTAAAGATAAGCTCAGCTCTAAGTGTACGACATCATAAGGAAAGAACATTACTGAGGAAAATTCAACATGCCACAAAAAGAAATTAAGTTCAAATGAAAACAATGCTAAAACTAATAAAGAATTAATGATCTTAACCTTAAGAGCATACAATAGAGATTGAGTAGCATGCTAGTAAGGCTAAGATGCAATAATTCAAAATCAAAATTAAACTAACAAAGCTATTTCCTAAAAAAAATTGACATGCAAGTTCTTATCATGGATACACATAAAACATGGTGGCATGCAACATATAGAACGAATTTTCAAACTTACCACCAACTTGCTTGTGAAAGAAACTTACATTTGGAAAATTTTCAATTTCATTGCTGTAGTATGCATCCTAAAACATTTTTTTACTTTCTCCTCCCCCCCCGCACTTAGTTCCTGCATTGTCCTCAATGTAGAAAGGATTGTTTCAACAATAAGAATAAGTAAAAAAATGTTAGCACATACTTGTTGTGCACTGCTCTTCAAGTGGTGTAGATAAATTGTATTTAACTCTAATTATGGTTGAACATCAATTTGTCAAACAAACACATGATATCATGATAAAGTCTTTCAACCCATTCTACACCCTTCAAGTGTTTGAAAATCATGCATATAAAATTTAGACGTGAACTTGCAATAATCAATTTTATTGTTAACTACTAACACAATAATACATATAATGAAAAATTACTAAAAATTAAGAAAAGAAAAACTACATCTACAACTAAGTACATATAAAAACTAATTATAATTGGGTTCCAACAACAAAGCACTCTCTCCATGATTGTAGGTTTTTCCAGGATAATATTCTTTAAGTCTTTGACCATTCACTACAGTTTTAAATCTTGTCTTACAATTTTCTATAGCTATAGCTCCATGATTATATATATGTTTAATGATGAATGGTCCTGTCCATCTAGTCTTAAATTTTCCAGGGAACAAATGTAATCTAGAGTTATATAATAAAACTTCTTGTCCCTCATGAAAGTCCTTTCTCAAAATTTTCTTGTCATGGAACGCTTTTGCTCGTTCTTTTGCAATCTTTGCATTTTCATAAGCCTCTCTTCTTATTTCTTCCAGCTCATTGAGTTGATATTTTCTTGCTTTTCCTGCATCATCAACACACATGTTAAATGTTCTAATAGCCCATTCTACTTTATGTTCTATTTCTATAGGTAAATGACATGCTTTCCCATAAACTATTCTAAATGGTGACATTCCCAACACAGTTTTATGGGCAGTCCTATAACCCCAAAGTGCATCATTAAGCTTTTCTGCCCAATCCTTCTTACTTGGTTTGATTACTTTTTCGAGCATGTGCTTGATTTGTCTATTGGATACCTCAACTTGCCCACTTGTTTGAGGATGATATGGTGTTGCTAACTTGTGAGTAACCCCATACTTCCTCAAAGCCATTTGAAATACTCTATTGCAAAAGTGAGGTCCATTATCACTAATTATAGCTCTTGGAATACCAAATCTAGCAAAAATGTTAGATCTAAGAAAATCAACAACAACTTTAGCATCATTTCTCTTAGTTGGGATAGCTTCAATCCATTTAGAAACATAATCAACAACCAACAAAATATAAGAATAACCAAAAGAAATGGGAAATGGTCCCATGAAATCAATGCCCCAAACATCAAAAATTTCAACTTCAATGATAGGATTCAAAGGCATCATATTTCGTTTGGAAATTTTTCCCATTCTTTGGCATCTATCACAATGTCTACAATGATCTTTAGAGTCTTTAATTAGAGAAGGCCAATAAAATCCACATTCAAGAATTTTCAAAGAAGTTTTTCTATGGCTAAGATGACCTCCACAAGCATGATTATGACAAAAATTTAAGACATTAGCAATTTCATCTTCAGGAAGACATCTTCTTAAAATTTGATCAAAACCCATTTTATACAAATAAGGTTCCATCCAAACATAATGTTTAGCCATGTACCTCAATCTTTTTTTATCTGGTTTAGATAAATCAGTTGGTATTAACCCTGTAGCAAGATAGTTAGCAATGTCTGCAAACCAAGGTAACTTACCAACTAGAAATAAACTCTCATCAGGAAATTTTTCATTAATCACATTATTGCATGCTGGAATATTTTCTAATCTAGAGAGGTGATCAGCAACTAAATTTTCTTTTCCAACCTTATCTTTAATTTCTATGTTGAATTCTTGCAACAATAAAACCCAACGAATTAATCTTGGTTTTGCATCTTTTTTACTCATCAAATGTTTAATAGTTGCATGATCAATATGCACAATAACTTGATTGCAAACTAAATATGGTCTAAATTTATCTAGAGCAAAAACAACAGCAAGAAATTCTTTTTCTGTGGTAGTATAATTTACTTGAGCTTCATTCAAAGTTTTACTAGCATAGCATATGACATGATGTTTCTTATCAATTATTTGCCCAAGTACTGCACCTACTACATAATTGGAGGCATCACACATAATTTCAAAAGGATAATCCCATATTGGGGCATGAATTATAGGAGGAGATATTAATGCATGCTTAAGTTGATTAAAGGCAGCAAGACAATGTTCATCAAAAACAAACTCAGAATCTTTTGCAAGTAAATTAGTTATAGGTCTTGCTATCTTGCTAAAATCATGAATAAATCTACGATAAAAACCAGCATGTCCTAAAAAGCTTCTAACCTCCTTAACAGATTTAGGTGGCTACAAATGAGATATAACGTCAATTTTTGCCTTATCCACCTCAATCCCTCTATTAGATATCACATGCCCAAGAACTATGCCTTCATTCACCATGAAATGGCACTTTTCCCAATTTAAAATAAAATTCTTTTCAACACATCTTTGCAAAACCATATCTAAATGATGTAAACAAATATCAAAATTTTTGCCAAAAACAGAAAAGTCATCCATGAAAATTTCTAAAAATTTTTCATTCATATCATAAAAAATTCCTGCCATGCATCTTTGAAATGTTGCAGGCACATTACATAAACCGAAAGGCATATGCCTAAAGGCATAGGTTCCGCTTGGACAAGTAAAAGTAGTCTTTTCTTGATCCTCAGAGATTATGGGTATTTGATTGTACCCAGAGTATCCATCAAGAAAACAATAAAATTCATGTCCAGCTAACCTTTCTAGCATCTAATCAACAAATGGCAATGGGAAATGATCTTTACGAGTTGCAGAATTCAATTTACAATAATCAATACATACCCTCCAACTAGTTTTTATTCTAGTAGGCACTAACTCATGATCTTGATTTTCAACTACTGTAAAGCCCGATTTCTTAGGTACTACATGCACAGGGCTTACCCACCTACTATCACTAATAGGGTATATAATGTCATTGTCAAGCCATTTAACTATCTCCTTCTTTACCACCTCACTCATTTGGGGATTTAATCTACGTTGAGGTTCTCTAAAGGCATAGTTCTCATCTTCTAGGATAATTCTATGTTGAACTATAGTGGGACTAACTCCTACAATATCACTCAATTGCCAACCAAGAGCTCTCTTGTTTTTACTTAATATCTTCATTAATTTTTCTTCTTGGTTTGGGATTAAGTTTGCTCCAATTATAATAGGATATTCATTTTGCTTATCTATAAATGCATATTTCAGATTTTGTGGGAGTGCTTTTAATTTATTCCTTTCCTTAACTTCTAAAATCAAGTCATTATTCATTTCATGCTCACCACTATTCTCTTGTAACGATGCCTTGTGTTCTAGATTATCTTCAACGTCTAGAAAGCAAATTTCAGCACTAAGTTCTTCCTCATTACTACTATTTTCAACTTCTTCAAATAATTCAGAAATGCTTACACTAATGTTGTCATCTACTTGATGGTTTATAGTCCTATCTCTTTTAAAAATGTTCAATGATATCACCTTATTGTTAAAGGAGATTGACATTTTACCATTTCTGCAATTAATGTGGGCATTAATAGTTGCTAAGAATGGTCTCCCTAGGATCAATGTAGATTCATTTGGTTCACAAGTTGGTGCATTGGTTTCTAAAATGATAAAGTCGGCTGGGTATATAAAATCTTCAATTTGAATTAAGACATCTTCTACAATACCCATGGGACTCCTATATGATCTATCAGCTAGTTTAATTAGTGTTCTAGTTTTCTTAATTCATGTGATTCCCAATTGTTCATATAAGTGTTTTGGCATCACGTTAACTCCTGCACCAAGATCTAATAATGCTTTTTCAATTAAAACATTCCCTATTAAGCAAGTTATTAGAGGAACACCAGGATCATTGAATTTTTTAGCTAAACTATCAAGCAACATTGAACTACTTAACTCGGTTAAATAAACTTGCTTACTTAATTTTTTTCTTGGCTTCCTATGCTTGGTACAAAGGTTTTTAAGCACACTCCCATATGCTGGAATTTTTCTAATTAATTCTAACATAGGCATATTAACATTGATTTTCTCAAATATGGTTCTTATAGCTTCATTTTCCTCATTTTCTTTGTTGTTGTCTAGCCAACTAGGAAATGGTGGTTTGTTGTTCATATTTTCAGATGTTTCTTCTTTCTTTTTATCCATTTCTAAGTCTATAACAGGGTTTTCTTCAATTAATTCTTCATTAGTTTCATCCATTAGACATTTTTCAAGTTCAACTCCTTCATGTTCTAGTTCTACATCCTTATGTTCATCTCTTGTCAACATATTTTCTTCCTTTTCATCTACGTTTTCTTCACTTTTTTTTTCTTCACTTTCATGTTCTAATATGTTTCTTTCTATGGTTTTTCCAGATCTTAAGATTAAATTCACGTTTTCATCTACATTAGAGTCTTCTTCATCATCTATGACAATTACATCTTCTTTTTGTTGTAGGAGCTTAGTGGCAACATAATAGCTATCTCCTAACTCTATGATTCTCTCTATATTCCTCATGGACTCTTCTATAGAACTACTACTAACATGAGAGCAATCACAAACATCATTTCTTTCATCAATATGAGATTTATGCATATCAAAATCGTAATAAAATTCACTAGCATCATGCAAGACATCATATTCATCACTAACATGAGTTGTTTCTTCTACTGGTTGAATTTTTATATTAAATAACTTGCTGGTACATATGCTTTCATCATGACCTTTTACATGGCAATAAGAACAAGCACTTTTAGATAAAAAATCATTTATAAACTTAAAAGGATCATCATGATGAAAATTTGACATACTTACAAGAAATTTAAGCAATAAAATTCACAACTAAGCACAAGAAAGATATGTTTATGAAAATTTATCAAACAACCAACTAAGAACTTCAAATATGGTAAAAATAAACTAAGCCAAATTGCCAATCCCCGGCAACGGCGCCAAAAACTTGTTGAGCTATATTTTTAGCTCAAGCTTTACTGCAAGTGCACAGTTCTTTTGGTGTACATGGCAAATACAGGTCATTCTTCCACAAGGATTGTGTTTATGACTTAATCAACTATTACTCAACTTGTTCTTCAAGCTCTTAGGTATACTTCAGTAAATTAATGACATGTGAATGTAGAATAATCAAAGTTAACACAAGCTCACAAATCATGCAATTTCAAGGCAATTTGTAGTGGAAAATGGTGATGTGAATCAATTTCTTTACTTGTAAATCTATCAACTCATTCAATTATAACATGCACACAAGTTCCACGTGATTTCAGAAGTGATATCAATGCATCAATATTAAGGAAAGAAAAATAAAACAAGAAGGTTCAATAGACTATACTACTCTATTCTAATTTATACTAAATGCATGCAACTATGCTATTTGCTAATCTAGCTAAACTATACTATACTACTTGCATTAGAAATTCTTTTTAGAGATTGATTAGGACAAAATGTGATCTATATAAGATATAACAAAATCAATTAACTACTGAAATTAAAATTAACAACTAGATATAAGTGATAGGTTCTTCATTCAAATGAACATCAACACTTATTTTCTTCTTCTTTCAATTCACACCTTCTTCTCAAATGCGCCAAGCCACAATTGATGAGTGTCATTCACTCGTGTGAAAGCCTCACCAACAGCCCCAACAATACATGTGAATAGAGGATGCAAATTAGAAGTTGAAAAGAAGAATTAAACATTCATATACATTCATTGAACTCTATCTAGCTAAGAAGACATATAATTGAGATGTTCACCACCATTTCTCATCAATTCTTCCTTCTATACAAGAAAATAATAAACTCTAAGAGTTGTCACTACCTTAGGAGCTTCTTATCTTCTTCTCTAGAGCTTTGAATTCAATGGAACTTGGCAGCAAATCCACCTCCAAGCTTGGACGTCTTCTCCTTAGCCCTAGGAATGGTGAATAGCATCAATGGATGGTCTCCTTGCAAGCATAAGCCTCACCTCCAAGCTTTCTTCTCTTCTTTCTTTCTCTCGTTGGAAGCACCAAGGTCTTGGCCGAAAATCCTCTCCCCTTGTATTTATGTTATTTTGTCTTCTCTCTCTTTGATGTGGCACCTTGGTTTTATCACCAAGCCAATAAGATGCCACAGATCTAGGAGGGCCAATAAGGTGTTGGCATGTCCTCTTCTTTAAAGTTTAGTCCACCAACTTTTGATTTTTTACATCTTCTTTGGTCTTTTGCATTAAGCTCCTCCCATATATATGTTACCTACAATTAATGGAAGTTGAACTCCAAGAGACGTTAGCTAACATAGGACATGCAAAATAAATCAATGTGTTTCATGTAAAATTATATCCAATGGGGGATGCACTTGTTAATTAAATTTCTATATTGCACTATATTTCAAGACTTATATTACCCATAATTAATATCATTTATCCATCATAGATATATAATATCATGCAAAATTACTTATAAAATTCATTAAAAATGGGCAAAATTAAAGCTTGAACAATATCATGTAGGAATTAACTCATGGAATGAAGAAGAAATCACCATCGTTAATATGAATGAAGGAAATCCAACTGATCATTTAAGTAGAAGCAGTTACTACTTAAGGAAATATAAAAAGAAGAAGAGAAAATTGAAGAAAAAAGTGGAGAACTGTGCTAATTGTAGGAAGTGTCGGAAGTTCCACAACACCACCATAATCACCAATCATCAAAGCTCTATGAGAACACTTTCTAGATGTCATGTCGATTCCAAGCCAAACACGGTGACTGATAACCATTGTGAGGAGTGATCGCATCGTAGGAAGGAAAGTCATTTTCACCAAGCACTGACTCATATCTCAAGAGATCATAAAACTTCTAGCTTGGTTTTAATTTGATGCCAATATACTAAAGAGGAGATCAACTTACAAGTCTCGGTTCACGATTTTATAAGGAAAGAAGGTGACGGTAAGTGATTAAGTTTTCAGTGGTGTAATCGCATCGCATGTAGTGATGGAAGTTCTTAGTGTCAATAGAGAATTTTTACATTTCACCTTTCGTTCATCTTTAGGAATATATCAAAACAAAAATACCAAAAATTACTTATCTACGCTTATTGTTAGTATTTATGTGTTGTATTATTTGTTTTGTATCATGATTAATGTTATCATTATCAGTATTGCGAATGTTTCATATTTATTTGATTTAAAAAATAGAAAATAGTTTTATTGCTTACTGAAATTGATTTATATAGAATACTTAAAAATTTTAATGGTTAATGTTTGAAATATCTGAATGTTAGTGTTGATTAATAATAAATCTTAGATTAACTAACATTAAAAGCTTAATTGATGTTATTTACATTCTGTGGAACTGCCTAATGGATGGCTGAATTTCTTTATAAATAGTAGAATTTAATTTGAAGTTACTAGGTTGGCTCATGAAGTTAACTTAAGTCCACGAGGATAGTCTGTTGAGTTAACTGTAACTCCATAAATTAAGTTTGTTGATTAGTTCTAAGTTAATGAAATACTTAATTGAACACATATAAAACTTTAGTTATAAAAATCAAAATAGTATATAATTCTTACTCAATACTTGTGAAATCGATATGTACTTGCACACAAATATAATAGACACTATGCATTTAAATTTAAAATACAAATTGAACTTAATCATTAATTTATGTGAAAAATTATTTATTTACTTTTAAAAAAAATTATTAAAATAAATCAAACAAGTTTTCCCAAACACTTTTCAATGTCCAATATGTCCATTGGAAATGTTTGGAGCACCACCAGCGAGAAGAGGGGATAGTGGATCACAATGGCAATCGCATAGGATTGGTAGAGAGCGGTGGAGAACGGTTGATGATAGTGATTAAGGATCCGATGATGGCCGACTTCTGGTGACAAGAAATATGTAAGTGATTTATTTTAACTTTCATGTGATCATCTATATTTAAAACTATTGGGAAGATCGACTACCTCATCATCTCTACCTTTAACTTCTTCCTGGTAACCATGGGAAATTTAATTTTAAATTTGAATTTAGTATTTTTGACCAATTCTAATAGTCAAAGGCTTACAAACAATCATTTACAAGAAGCTCGTTCTGCGCCTCAGCTTGTCTTGAACTTCTTTCCATAGATGTTTGGAGTCTTGCTCCTGTTGAGTCTCTTAGTTGTCATTTTTACTTATCCATTGTAGACGTTTTTTCCCGCTTTACTTGATCTTTTCGATCGCATGTAAAGCTAATGTTTCCTTCAATTTAAAAATGTTCTCTCAACTTACCACTTCCTGCGGTATTGCTCATCGTTTTTCTTGCCCATATACTTCTGTCCATAACAGCATAGTTGAACATAAACAAGGCCCTGGCCAACTTCAGTGATGTGGCTGAGCAAGAGGCACCAAAGAAATTATTTCGTGAAACCGAACAATTTATATATATTATGTTAATTAATATATTACATATTAATATAATAATATATTAATACTTATATATATTATGTATATGAATATAATACATATATGTATACAATGTACCATGTATGTTAATAATTAATAATAACGTTTAATCTATCAAGAACAACAGGACCATATAAATAAATAAGAAGTCCTTTGCATATTATAGGAGATTTGTTAAAAGAAAAATATTCAAATTTCTTTCCCAAATATCATGTATTTATATGATTAGAATCAATTTTTAGGTTACTTTTAATTGGTAGCAGTATTTTACTAATTAAGTCTCTTACTTCGTTGAGTTAACACTTAACTCAATGAATAAATCCATGGACTTAAGTTTATTATAGTTGTTTGCACTTAAATTCAGTTAACTATTGGATGATCCCAAATAATGCAAACACCTCATTTTACACACTCTGATTGCTACTTATCTCAAATTTAACAATGAATAGATTTAAAATTTAAATGATCTCAAATACAATCAATTAATGCACAATTTTAGAGATTTAAAATTAATTGGTTTCCAAAATAAAGTCATATAGTTTTATACTTAAATGAAAAGTAAATACAAAACATTAATCACAAATAAACATTACATAAACAAAACACAATACTTATTTAACTGAAAATATTAATGTTAATGTTAATATTCTTTAAGGTGGATGATAGATGAATGACAATGTTCTTTATTGAAAATCAACAACTTCTAACCTTATACGCAATGTGGTTACACCTTTGAAGATTGAATCACATATTATCAAGTGCTTTTCTCCCTATTAGATTACAAACTTAGACCTTTGTAAGGTGATCTTTGACGGTTGGCTCGGAATCGACCTGACATCAGGCAAGTATCCTCACAGACCTCCGATGGTTGGTGATTATAGTGTGGTGATGATAATGATGATGGTTGGTGTGGTACTTTAGAGAATTGCGATGCCAATTCTCCTCTGCACACATTGTTCGCCTATCGATCACACACACTTTCTTTCTTTTTTCTTCTTTTCTTTTATATTTCTTCAGTAGTAACTACTTCTGCTTGAATGGTCAGTTGGATTTCCTTCATTCATATCAACAGTGACACTTTCTTCTCCCTGCGCGATTGAATTCCTGCGTGATACGTGCAAATGTGATTTTTCTCTTCCAATTGTCTGTTCCTGCAACCGCTACAGTGGCATATTACAAAATATATAGTCCATGGAGTTACAGATAACTCAACGGACTTTCTTCGTTGATTTAACTATAAAACACGTGCATAAATTTAACTATCCGATGCTCAGGTGCATTTTGGATACTTATAAATTTAACTATCCGATGCTCAGGTGCATTTCGAATAGTTATAAATAACTCATCGATATATAACTTAAGTAAATCTACCAGATCTCAACACGTATCAGCAGTAGTTTAATCATAAAATAACATTTTGAAGAGTTACATGTCTAACTATCCGATGCTCAGATGCATTTCGAATAGTTACAGCTAACTCACCGAAAATCCACTTAAGTCACTTTCCCAGAACATGACACGTGTCCTCAGCTATTTTATAAATAAAAAGAGTTTTCGAAGAGTTACAAGAAAAACTATCCGATGCCCAAATGCAATTTCGGATAGTTATAGATAACTCACCGAAAGTTCACTTAAGTCATTCATTATGGTTTTGACATGTGTACTTCAGGAAATGATAAAATATTCTCTCAAAACATAACTGTTCGGCAATTTAAACATAACTATCTGATACATATTCGGTTTGTTAAACATAACTATTCGAATTTGTTCGGTATGCTAAACATAACTGTCTGAAATATCAGAAAATTTGGATACTTAAGAATTTCACAGCTCGCAACTTTCTGATAGTTCATAAATGTACTAAATTAACATTAATTCCCCCAAATTAAGCAAATTCTTCAATTAAAGCATATAACAGTGCAATTATAACATAATGGCTTAATTCTTATATGATAAGCTAAATATTATGCAATTAACTATTATTTAACAGTTAATAATATGCATTTTTTCATTCTAAACATGAGTCCAGAATTGCAAGATGATCTCCTCTTCAGCATACATGCATCAACCCGAAGCCAAGGCTAGAAGCTTTACGATCTCCTGAGATATAAGTCAGCGCTTGGTGAAAATTGTTTCCCTTCCCGCGACGCGATGACTCCTCACAGTGGTTGTCAGGCACTGTGTTTGGTTCGGAATCGACCCAACATCAAGAAAGTATCCTCACAGACCTCCGATGGTTAGTGATTATGGTGGTGGTGATGATGGTTGGTGTGGTACTTCAGAGAATTGCCGACGTTGCCTGTAGAAAGCTTGGTGATCCTCCTCTACACACACTGGCCACACCCATCGATCACACCCTACTTCTTTTTCTTCTTTTCTTTTATATTTCTTTAGTGGTAATTGCTTCTGCTTGAATGGTCGGTTGGATTTCCTTCATTCATATCAACAATGATGATTTCTTCTCCCTACACAATACGTGCGATCGTAGTTTTTCTTTCCAACTGTCCTATTTATGCAACCACTACAGTAGCATATTAGAAAATAAATAGTCAGTGGAGTTACAGATAACTATTCGATGATAGAAACTTAACTATCCGATGCCTAGATGCATTTCAAATAGTTACAAACTTAACTATCCGATGCTCAGATGCATTTCAGATAGTTACAGATAACTCACCGATATATAACTTAAGTGAATCTACCAGATCTCGACATGTGTCAGCAACAGTTTAATAATAGAAGAAACATTTTGGAGAGTTACAGGTCTAACTATTCGATGCTCAGATGCATTTCGAATAGTTATAGATAACTCATTGAAAGTTCACTTAAGTCATGCATTATGGTTTCGACATGTGTACTTCAGAAAATAATAAAATATTCTTTTAAAACATAACTGTTCAACAATTTAAACATAACTATCTAATACATGTTCGGTATGTTAAACATAACTGTCCGAAATATGTTAGGTATGTTAAACATAACTGTCCAAAATATCAGAAAATTTGGATACTTAAGCATTTCACAGCCTACAACTTAACGACAGTTCAGAAATGTACTAAATTAACATTAATTCCACAAAATTAAGCAAATTCTTTAATTAAAGCTTATAACAATGCAATTATAACATAATGACTTAATTCTCATATGATAAGCTAAATATTATGCAATTAACCATCATTTAACCGTTAATATTATGCACTTTTTCATTCTAAACACTGCAGGATCGCGCTTGACTAAGCACTTGAACCCTTCGATGTCGTTGTCAGCCGCCAGTTCAAGAGGCAACGAGAAGGAGTCGTCGGTCTTGATCGTGAGGTTGGTCATGTCCACTACGACTGTCGTAGTTTTTGATGAAGAAGAAGATGACACCAACCATAGATGATATATGAATGAGTTATAATTTCCATTATAAATAGTTTATAATACTATTTTCTTCCTCCATGTTATGAGTTTCAAATGTCACTTTGTTCAATAGATGCACATTAGTTATAAGAATCAATTAAACCTTTGTCAAACATCACATAGAAGCTTTGACAAATATAAAATTTTTAGGTGTAAATATAAAATTACAAATTAATATATCAATTACACAATTTTAAGTAGTGTTTTAGAATTTATTTCATTACTTTTTCAATTTCTAAACATTCTGGCATGCACTAAAACCCCATAGGAATTCTAACTTTCTGAACTTTTCGATAGGTGCACTAAACCCCTATGGAAATTCTGACATTCCAGACATTCTATTTCCTTTCTTTCTGAACTTTCCATTTCCTTTCCATCTGAACTTTCCGATGTGCACTAACATCCCCTTAACTCTTCGACTTTTCTTTACTAAACGTAGATAGAAAATATGTGAAAACTTAAAATGTTAAAAATACACATGCAAATAACTTGACTATATGAGTTTTTAATATAACTCTTCGACTAACTCGAAACGTTAACTTATAACTATACGACCTTTTAACATATATTAACATCTAACTATGTGACTGATATATTTAGACTTATTTATAGACCTTTATAAAATATTTACCATCAAAACAAAATTCTTAACATAACTCTTCTTATTTTCCTAATACTTAACCTAATACTTAACCTATGTAATGAGCTTTTCTATTTCACTAGTATAGATGCACAAGCTAGACAAAAGATAAACAAGCCAGACGAATGCTGCACAAGTTAGTTAATAGATACTCTAGAAGAACTCATTAAGTTAAAGAAACAACTCATAGAATTAGGTAACTCAACGTGTATTTACAAGTTTATAAGGCAGCATAGCTCGTTAAGTTAGCAAATATCACGTGCAACCAACTTAAAATATCACGTGACAAACTTTGTATATAACAAAAGGAGAAACTTGTTGAGTTAGCATAACTCTACGTGTATTTACAAAGATACAAATAGAAGAACTCGTTGAGTTAGCATAACTCAATGTGTACTTACAAAGACAAAGTAGAACAGATCTCATGTGCACAACTCATTAAGTTAGCAATTCACACCTGCACAACTCGTTGAGTTAGATAACTCAGTGTAGACATACTAACTTAACGACCTAGAAAAAGGAGATGTTAAGAATAGGCTTCTCAAGTACAGTAAAGGAATCTCACGTAATAGAACTTGTTGAGTTAACATAACTCAATAGGTATTTACAAAAGTCAAGGTAGAACGACTTGTTAAGAATAACTTAACAACCTGAAAGAATATCAAATTTAGATGGTACTTGGCAAATGGTAACTTATCATGTTTAGGACAAACAAATCAGTAAGTACATCAGATTGCATAATGTTGGAAGAAATTTAATCATTGCATTCCTCAATATAAAGAGGGCATAAAGACTATAATAAGATAATGATCACATACTTATAGAGAGAGCAATTCTATAAGAAAATAGTGAGAAATCAAGATAACAACAATTCACGAGATAATTTCAAGCATTGTGCAAAATTTAGTAAAAAGCTAATTTTAAGTGTTGCAAGCTCTTTGTGCACAAACTTTAATTAAAATTAGGTTAGTTGAAGTTTGTATCAGAAAACTTCAAGTACTGTTGGTTAGAGCTTCAACCAAAAAGCTTAAGTGAATTGTTGATTTTTGTTTCAACCTGAAAGCAAGTGTGTAAGTATATTTAATAGTGAAGCACAAGGTGTGCCTTGAGGGTGGACTAGTCATTAGGAGTAAATCACTTAAAATTTGTTGTGTGTTATTATTTTATTTTTCTTTCTTTTTGTGCATAGATTTACTTGCCTAAACTACACACTTAAATCCACCAACTTAATAATCATTAAAATTGTTAATTATAAATAGAATTTATAACATCACCATTCACTCCCCTCTAGTGAGTCATCTAGTCCTAACAATTAGTATTAGAATAGGTTAATCTCATTCTATAAATTTAACCATCTGAGATTATGACTTCCCATTTTGCAAAGAGGTAGAACATCCATTGATCTCCCCTATTTGATGATATCAATTAAGGTTACTGAAAAAATAGGATGGAGTGTTTCCTTAAGAGTTCAACTATGAAGCTCTGAAAGTTAATTATTTGTAGTGCACCACTTCCAACTAGTCATGAAGATAAATAGACTAAGGAGTATAAGAAACTCATTTAATTCGATGCTCGTGGTATGAATGTTATATATTGTGTACTTACAATTGAGTAATATAACAAAATTTCTACATGTAAGTCTTCTCACAAGGCTTGGAAGACCCTTCAAATCACTTATGTAGGAACTAGCAAAGTGAGAGATACTAAAATTAGTATTCTTCTGAAAAAATATGAATTATTCAAAATGCTTGATAATGAGAATATTACTGACATATTTTCAAGATTTATAAAAATTGTAAATGTGCTAAAAGGTTTTTTAAGATATTTTACTAACATATTTTACTAGAAGTCATTTTATTTAAGATATTTAAATCTTAAACCAAATCAAAAAACTCTAATACCAATTGAAATTGAGGATCAAAATAGCTTCACAAGAAAGAGGTGAATTGTAAATTCAAATCATTTAATCAATTAAGAATTAAACAATAGATAATAAAAAATCTTTTCAAAACTTTATTTTCTATTAAGGGTAAGATTTTTTACATAATTACAAACAAGGTATAAAGATAACTAATTTTTACAAACATTTACCCTTTTGTAAAAATTATAAATTAGACTTATACCTTTTGATCTTCAATCAAAACACTTGAATTTGTTAGAACCCTTGTGTTTTGATAATGCAAACATACATATGAGAAGTTTATGTATTTCACAGGTTAGAGAATGAACAGATATGGATGAAAAAGTCAAAGCAAATTGTAGCTAAATAGACTAGACAACTGCTGCACAAGAAATCTAGAAGATATCAAGTTATAAGTAGTTCATTCAAAGCTAAAAGATAAAGTCAGGAAATTCGGTCTGTTCTTAGCTTAAGTATCTAGAAGAAGTGGACTTTCGAAATATTAACAAGCTAAGTATCCAAAAGGTAGTTTAAAGCAATAGGAATTCTTTTGGAGAGTTAGAAGGCTAACTATCCGAAATTAAAAATCCTTCAAAAAGTTAGTAGGATAGCTATTCAAATGATTAGAAGGTAAGAAGTTAACTATCCGAAAATATTTTGAAATCGGAAAGTTAGGAAGGCTAACTATTCGAATAGTTAAGTTATTCAAATACACACATGAGGAACTTAAAGAAACACGTGTCGAGCAGTCAAAAGCCTTGAAAGATAAATGTTCAAGTTTTTCAAAGAATTACAAGCTAACTGTCTGAAACTAAGAAGACTCGCGTGTAGAACTTAAAGGATCACATGACAAGTATAACTGTTCCAATTTTTTAGAGAGTTACAAGATAACTATTTGAGTTTTCGCAAGGTTATAAATCTAACTATCCAAAAATCAAATGGAACCGGAAGGTTATATAAAGAACAATATGTAGAAAGGTAATTAACCATTTTTAGGATTAACTACACAGTAACTACAACAGGACAAATACCGTTGGAAGAAATATGATCGTTATACCTCTTAATATAAATATGATCAATAAATGGAAGATAAAAATAACAATTATCAAATATTGAGAGCTACACAAAATTCCAACAATACATACAATCTGCAAATACAAAAGAGAAATATTCTCAAGTATACTAAAGTACAGAAAGCTCCCTACGTGTATACTCTAATTGAATGCTCAAAAGTGTTGGTTTGTGGCTTCAACCTAAAAGGTACACTTAAGTTGTTGTTTTGAGTTTCAACCTGAAAACTCAAAAGGTTGGTTTGTTGAAGTTTTGACCTGAAAACTTTTAAGAAGTGGTTGGTTCTTGCTTCATCCTAGAAGCAAGTGTTTGTAAGTATTAATTCACTTAATGAAGCCCAAGTAAATCTTGGGAGTGGACTAGCCGAGTTGGTTAACCACTTAAAATCTTCTTGTGTCATTTATTCTTTAATGTTTTGCATGCATATTTAATGCTTGAGCTTACTAATTAATCAAATCAACCAAGTAAGTTTGAAAAGAAATAAAATTGCGCATAGATCACCATTCACTCCCCCTCTAGTGAGCCATACAATCCCAACAGAATTTACCAAACTTTCCTTTAGTACTTGGAATCCTTCCTTGAGATGCTTTGAATTCCTTCATATTTGATTCCTTCTAGCTTTTTGTATTAGAACCCGAGTATTTTGATAATGCAAAACCTATGTGAGGAAACATATTGTATTTCACAGATAAGTCAGTGCAACATAAGATCAGAAGGTAGATAGAACAAATTCCAAGCAGGTGAACAAATGAAGAAAGTTTCAGAAGATACTGCTTTAAAGCTACAAGAAAATCAGACAGTTACAGGTCCAAGTATCTAAAGAGTAAAGCAGCAGCAAGACTATCAGATAGTTAGAATGATAACTATCCGAATTCATAAAGCCTTCGGAGAGTTAAATAATCGGATAGTTAAGTTGGTTGAATGATCGGAGAATTAATGAGTTAACTATCCGAAAGAAAAAGGAAAATCGGAAAGTTAGAAATGCTAACTATCCAAAACTTAAGTCATTCAATTAACCACATGCAGAAATACAAAACGGAATCTTAAAGGACTTTTCAGAGAGTTAGATAACTATCCAAGTTTTCTTTCGGAGAGTTAGATAACTATTCGAGTTTTTCAAAGAATTACAAGTATAACTTTCCGAAACTTAAGTCATCTTATTACGCACGTGTAGAATGGAGAAGCTGACAGTTGGAAGCTTAAAAGGGAAAATCAGAGAGTTAGATAATTATCCGAAATGTCAAGAGAGTTTCGATGAGTTATAGTTTAACTATCCGAAACTTAAGTTATTGAATTTTCCACGTGGAGAATTCCAGATAGAAGCTCATATAAGTTTTCGAAGAGTTAGAAAGATAACTATCTGAAATTTCAAGAGAGTTTCGGTGAGTTACAGTTTAACCATCCGAAACTTAAGTCATTGAATTTCCTATGTGCAAAATTCCAAACAGAAGCTCATATAAGTTTTCAGAGAGTTAGAAAGATAACTATCCGAAATTTCAAGAGAGTTTCAGTGAGTTACAATTTAACCATTTGAAACTTAAGTCATTGAATTTCCCACATGTAGAATTTCAAACAGATGCTCAAATGGGTTTTTAGAGAGTTAGAAAGATAACTATTTGGAAAATGAGAAGTTTCGATGAGTTACATTCTTAACTATCCAAAACTTAAGTTATTCTTTTATGCACGTGCAGAATTGAAGGGACAGCTGTCGGAGACTTAAAAGAAAGTTCGGAGAGTTACAATAGTTAACTATCCGAAAGTCAAAAGCTCTTTTCGGTAAGTTAAAATACAAGACTCCGAACTCTTGACATTACACGTGAGCAACTTAAAATCCTCATGTGACTCAAATAACAAGATATGAATAATGAATCGGTAAGTTATGGATGCATTTCAGTAACTTATTTTTATAATCATCCAAAAGCCTGAGATTATCGGAAGGTTACTTATTGAACATCAGACAGAACGGTAACTTACCATATTTAGGTCTGATTATTTAGCAAGTACAACAGAATACATCCATTGAAAAAAAATATATGATCGTTATACCTTTGGTATAAATATGAGGAGTTTAAGAGAGGAAAAGATAGAGATAACGTATATACAATATACAGTGAGCTACACTCTAATTTCAATTATACTCAAGTCTGCAAACAGTCAAGCATACTCAAAAGATCTATTGTAGAAAAAGCTCTGTGCGCCAAAACTTTGATTGAAAGATTCAAGTTGTTGGTTCGTGGCTTCAACCTGAAAGCTACATTCAGTTGTTGGTTTGAGTTTCGACCTGAAAACTCAAGAGGTTGGTTTACTGAAGTTTATACCTGAAAACTTCTGTGTAGTTGGTTCTTGCTTCGACCTGAAAGCAAGTGTGTAAGTGTTGAAACACTTAGTGAAGTCCAAGTAAATCTTGGGGGTAGACTAGCCAAGTTGGTGAACCACCTAAAATTTGTTGTGTGTTACTTTTGTCTATTGATTTGCATTCTTTTAGATTCATCTCATTTCATATCTGTTGAATCATTCGATTCAACATCAAAAGATTTTAAAAATTACACACATTCACCATTCACCCCCCCTTTGGTGAGCCTACCGATCCTAACATTTTGCTCCTTTGATAAATCTAGAATAAGCTCCCTCAAAAATATTTTTCTAGATTTGAATACTAGGACACTTTGAACTATAAGCACTAAAATGTATGTATCTATGAGAAGGATGTCTTCAAGTGTAGCTCAGACCCCTCATTTATAGTCTTCAAGTTGGAGATGCATGTTCATTTACTATTGACATTTTTCCATGATCCCATGTTCTTTTAAATTTTGAATCAATCATGTTCTTCAAGTCCACATTCTATATGTTTCTTATAATCTTCTATTCTAGATCTGATCAGAACAAACTTCTAAAGATTTATTGTGTTTGCTTAAGTCATCATTTTTGTCGAATAGTTACACCTATAATACTTATAAAAACTCAAACACTTATCTAATAACTTTTTAAGTTTTTCATCGGTAAAACATGTAACCTGCATTGCTTAACTTATAACGTTAGTCACTTGTAAAACTCATAGTAATCACTATCTATGCATAAAACTCAAACATTTATCTTAACTCTTTAATTTCTTTAAAAACATACATGGAAAACATGTGAATGACTTAAGACATATAAAACACATGTAAGTAAAACATAACACTATGAGTTTTTAATAATAACTCTTCAACTTTTTAAAATAATTAACCTTATAACTATAGGACTTTGGCTAGACTTAGACTTATTTTCATACAAAACTAAAGCATTTGTCATCAAAACTAAAATCCTAACAAAATGTATGCATGTATTGTAGTATTTGTGTTGAGTTTAGGGTGTAATTGTGTTAATTATCTATTGTACTAACATGTTAACTTTAGTTTTCATTAAAATTTTCATTTCTTACTTTTGGAATTTTAATTCTTCAACTATTGTTGAGATGAGTGATTTCTTTTAATCAATTTCAACAACATTAATTATATATCAATTAATTTTTGTTGAAAATCTTTTAAGCCATCGATTTATACAAATACATACTATTAACATAAATAGTTAAGTTCATGTCCTTCAATTGATATAATTAACTCTGAATAGAACTAAATATATATTTTGTATAACTTTAAGTTTTAAAAATTAATTGAAAATATTACCAAAATAAGTATCGACAAGTGACAATAGTAATCTATAATTTGCTAAATCTAGAGATTTTATATACTCTCTATGAAATCGATCTGTATTTGCCTCTATCATGATTAACATTGTGTAGTTACGGTAATTTAACTTAAGGTCTTATTTTCAATTACAATTGGTATTAAAAATTTAACTTTAATTTCATGCTTAATGAGAGAGAGAGGATTACACTTTTAATTCAAAATCAAACTTTTTCTCATTTTTACGATTTAAAAAAAAAAAAAAACTACAGCATACTTTTCGAAAATCTACTTAATTCTCTTTAAAATCCGTATTGTCAGCAAAGATAATCTCAAAAGTCAAAAGAAAATAAAAAATTCATGTCCAACGTTATCTACTAATTTTAAGAAAGTGAAAATCTATTGTCAAATATTTGATGACAAAATGTTTATTCGAAATGTATGGATTCAAGTCTACGATAGAAAAATGGATCTCGATTAAATGGGTGGCAGACGCTGCCCCATCCAAGAAAATTTCATACGAAGGTCTAAAAATTTATTTGAAAATTCACACAAAATGATCCAAAATTTATGAAAAAGAAAATCTTAAGAAGGATGTCAGTTACAATAGCTTAGTCTATCATCTTGTCGGAAAATTGGGTTTCTAACTAAGACTTTGAATTCGAAAGTTCATTGATTGGTGGTTCGTTTTTCACTGATTAAGTTGCGTATTTAAAATTACGTATATGACTCTATTAAAATATAAAATATATACAATGTTCAAGAAAATAAGGACTTCGACCACACGCAAAACAAAATTTTTGATAGCATTATCATGCCTTGAGGATGATTTTCTTCCATCTTTGTGGTCCGTTGCCTCTAACCTTTAGTCAAGGCTTGCCTCCGACAATTTCTGTTCACAGCTTCTCTTAAAAAAAATTCTCATCTCAAGTTCCATCACAGGACTTCCCGTGTCTTGCCTTGCATCCGTTGAACTACGATGTACTGAATAAATAAAAGTCATTTTAAGCCTTTTCATTTACCAACTATGATGCACGAAACATGCAGTGGCCGGGCAAGTTGGATATGTACCTGAAGCCCAAAAGCATGCAATGGCCGGGCAAATTGGCCGAGAGTACTACATGAACTATTCGCTGGTGGGAAGTTACGACCGTAACAAAAGTCATGCATTCAAAGGTAGGATAAACTTTGGTAGTAACAAAAGGATGCCGAGAGTGCCACAGGCCTATTATCCCATCATCAATGACATGTAACGACGCCAGACGCGATGCTTGTGAATCGGAAATAACAGCAACGATACACATCCATGGCCGTGGGATTGCTACAACATTCTTTAATTATCGTTTTTTCAAATAGTAAAGTCGCTGGCGGACCACTGGAAAGCTACGACCGTAACAAAAGTCATGCATTCAAAGGTAGGATAAACTTTGGTAGTAACAAAAGGATGCCGGGAGTGCCACGGGCCTGTCCCATTCTGAATGACATGTAACGACGCCAGAAATAATAGCAACCAAAACATCCATGCGCATGGCCGTGGGATTGCTACATCATTCATTAGTTGCCATAAATTATCATTATCGTTTTTTAAAATAATAAAGTAGAAAAGTCAAGCATAAACGTGAATTTGCAAGGTTCAGAAAAACTCTGTTCCCGAAGAAGACCGGCATTAGAGTTGTCCTCCACGAGGTTACTATGAATTTAGCAATTACCGTTACCATCTCATTTCCAATTTTAACCACAACAATACCATTCCTACACATGTAGTCCTTAGCTTTTCATTGATTACAACAAAGGACATTCCAATGGTTCATTTTTGAATTTCTGAGACAACACTCTTTCTTCGAAATCAATCCCTCGCAATATGGATTTCATGTGGAGGTCCTTCCATGTTTAATTGAAACTCACATGGAAACATTTTACTGTCATTTATGTAAGTGGGCTTTAATCGAATATTAGTTCATTCGTTGTTAACCGCGTAGAGTGTTACGACGTACGTATCTTATGCAACAATTCCCCAAGAATACCCCGAGGGTTCATGTTTACTATTTCCAAATATTTTTCTATGAATTTAGCAAATTATTTTCAACGTAGAGAATTGTAGTTCAAGTCCATAATGTATTGACTTTCCACAAACGGGTTGAGTTTGAACATTTCAAGTTCATGATGTCTTGTTAGAGACGTCGTAAGAATCTGATCTACTGTAATTGTGGTCGCAAATAATCAGGTGGGTCCGTTCTTGACCTTCCACAAACGAATTTAGTTCATAATGTCTTGTAAGAGTCCTCTTAAGAATTTTGACCTACCGTAATTGGGACCGCAAATAATCAGGTGGATCCGTCCGTTGTGGGTCCATGAAGATAACATCAAGGTCTCACATTCTTGTGGAAAAAATCATCCCACTCGACCGCAGCAAATATCTGACCTTCTTGAGCTTGGAAGAGACGTCGTAAAATATGTGATTATTACTCTATTTTTGTCTATCTCTGATTGATTGAAGTTAAATTGCAATCTTTTTTATTATTTTATTAACGAAAATTAATCTACGAAATTTTAGTTTTATTCGTATTCTTGTTATATTTGTTTTAATAAATATCAATTTTGTAATATTAAAGAAGAAAGTTTTATATTTTTTTTTTTTAAATGTGATTTCTTTCTTTTAATATTATAACAATTGTCATTTCCCTTTTTCAGATGTAATAAAAATTACTTATCCAAAGAGAAAGAAATCTAACTATTTGTAAGCAAACTCTCAAAAATATAAGATGAAATATGAAAAATATTCTTTTATAAGATATCAAAAATATAATAATTTTATGCAACTATTTATTGTAATTTTATAAAATTACCATTACATGCGTAGACAATTTCAACCTTTGACTTGTACAACATTGATTTTACCGTCCACTATTTGTCAATCTACTTTGAGTAAAAAGTAATGTCAAATATTAGAAATAAAATAACATTAAAGATAAGAAAATAGTATAAATAAAATTTTAACGTATGAAAAACTCGATTTTAATATTACAAAGTTGTTACTTATTAAAGAGTTATAATAATAAAAAATTATAATATATATAACTAAACTTACATTGAAAATATTAAAAGTTCTTTATAATATGATTTCAAACAAGTAAAATATAAACCATAAAATCTGTTATTTATAATATTTTATTATAATTAATAAAAAAGTAATTAACTACTCTCTTCTGCTCATATTAAGTCATTCTAACGCATGCGTACATTTTAAGAAAAAAAAAATCCGGGTCGACCCTGATAGTTTGCGAAAAAAAAAGTCCATCAAAAAAAAAAATCATGTAGAAAAGGCAACAAGACCACACCACCTTCTCTATAAATACCCGAACGTACGCCCGACGTACAACCCATCTGTGATCTTTGTTGTCCTCCTCCTCCTCCTCTCCACGATTAATTATTTAATTAATTAACTTCAATGGAGATCACAACTGTCTCTCTGCTCTTCTCCACTCTCCTCCCTGCTGCCCTCCTCCTCCTCGTCTTCTCCATCCTCACCCCGCTCGGCCGTCACGGTCGTCGTCCCCTCCCCCCGGGACCCCGAGGCTGGCCCATCCTCGGCAACCTCCCGCACCTCGGCAATAAGCCCCACCAGACCCTCGCCGCCCTCGCCCGCTCCTACGGCCCCCTCTTCCACCTCCGCTACGGCTACGTCGACGTCGTGGTCGCCTGCTCCTCCTCCGTCGCCTCCCAGTTCCTCAAGACCCACGACGCCAACTTCTCCAACCGCCCCCCACACGCCGGCGCCGAGCACGTGGCCTACAACTACCAGGACCTGGTGTTCGCACCCTACGGCCCGCGCTGGCGCATGCTCCGCAAGCTCTGCAGCGTCCACCTTCTCTCCACCAAGGCCCTGGCCAGCTTCAGCGGCGTCAGGGAGCAGGAGACGTCCATCCTGGTGGGCGGCCTTGCGGGCGCAGGCACGTACGTGGAGCTAGGGAAGGAGCTGAACGTCTGTGCGACGAACGCGCTGACGAGGGCGATGATTGGGAGACGGGTGTTCGGGACGAGGGTGGGAAAGGAGGAGGAGGCATTCAAGGAGAGGGTGGAGGAGGTGATGCGGCTGGTGGGGAGTCCCAACGTCGGGGACTTCGTGCCCTGGCTGGGGTGGCTGGACCTGCAGGGGGTGGTGAGGGTGAGGAGGATGAAGAAACTGCACAGGGAATTCGACGCCTTCTTGGAACGCGTCATCGCGGAGCACGCAGAATGCAAAGGCCAGGGGAACGATCTGCTCAGCGTCATGCTGAGGCTCAAAGACGCCAAAGAAAACGCGGACGGCGAGGTGGCCACCCTCACCCACACGGAGATCAAGGCCTTGCTCTTGGTACGTACACACGGGTTCGCTTTCATTCCTCAATTAATTCTCCCTCCGTAGAATAAATAGGTACGTAGTTGGATTTGCTAGGTCAATTATATCACAGTAGTTGATGGGGGTTGCAGGACATGATCACGGCCGGGACGGACACAACCTCTAGCGCGATAGAGTGGGCGCTGGCGGAGCTCATACGCCACCCCCACATACTGAGCGAACTTTGCCAGGAGATCGACTCCGTCGTGGGCCGGGGCCGCCTCGTCTCCGAAGCCGATCTTCCCAGCCTTCCCTTCCTGCACGCCGTGGTGAAGGAGACCCTCCGACTGCACCCGTCCACCCCACTCTCCCTTCCCCGGATAGCTTCCCAGGCATGCGAGATCCAAGGGTACGTAGGTTGACACATTTCATATTATTATACACATGGTCGATGCGTGTAAGTGAGAACAAGGAAACGCGCGTGCAGGTTCCACGTCCCTAAGGGCGCGATGCTGCTGGTGAACGTGTGGGCCATCGGGCGCGACCCGGCCACGTGGCCGGAGCCGCTGGAGTTCCGGCCGGAAAGGTTCCTGGAGGGGGGTGAGCACGCCCACGTCGACGTCCGGGGCAGCGACTTCGAGGTGATACCCTTCGGGGCGGGGCGGAGGGTATGCGTGGGAGTGGGCCTGGGCGTGAGGATGGTCCAGTTCATGACGGCGACGCTGGCGCACGCCTTTGACTGGGCCCTACTAGAGGGCCAGGACCCGCGGAAGCTGGACATGGAGGAGGCCTTCGGGATAACGATACAGCGGGCCAGCCCACTTTTGGTGCGTCCCACTCCCCGTCTGCTGCCAGAGGCCTATCCCATCAACATTGACGTGTAACGGTGGACGATGTTTGTCATGCAGCTCTTCAAAATTTAAACAAATATATCATGTAAAATAAAAAAATAATAGCAACGATACGTCGATGCCCTTGGCCGTGGGATTTCTATATCATCATTAGTTACCATAAATTATTATTATGCTTTTTAAATAATAGAGTAGTAAATTCAACCATAAACGTAAATCTGAAAATTTGAAAAACTTTATTTATCGAGACATCAACATCATCATCAAAAACTTTTAAAACTCTACGAAGTTTCATTATCAAGCATACATGCCTGCGTGTTAAATGTTTTATTTAGACATAAAACATATTTCAGCCATAAATTCTTCGATTCATGCAAAGAAGATATCGTTTTCACTTTTAACCCTTACAAATTTGTTCTTTCACTTTTAAGCCTTAACTCTTCATTAATTACCACAAAGGAAATTTCAAGGCTTCATCTTTAAAATTGGATGAAACTATGGAAATCAATTCCTCACTATGCAAGTTTCATACGAGGGTCTAAAAATTTATTTGAAAATTCAAACAAAATGAAACAAAAATTTTGGAAAAGAAAGATGTTGGTGACAATAGCTTAGTCTATCATCTTATCGGGAAATTGGATTTTTAACTAAGACTTCGAATTTGAAAGTTCATTGATTGGTGGTTCGTTTTTTACTGATTAAGTTGCATATTTAAAATTACGCATATGACTCTCTTAAAATATAAAATATATACAATGTGCAAGAAAATAAGGACTTTAACCACACTACTAAAAGCAAATCAAAATTTTTGATTTAAGCTTCTGGTAGCATTATCATGCCTTGAGGATGATTTTCTTCCATCTTTGTGGTCCGATGCCTCCAACCTTTAGTCAAGGCTTGCCTCTGACAATTTCTATTCACAGCTTTTCCCAAGAAAAAATTCTCGTCTCAAGTTCCATCACAGGACTTTCCGTGAATTGCCTTGCATCCGTTGGACTACGGTCTACTGAATAAATAAAAGTCATTCCAAGCCTTTTCATTTACCAACTATGATCCACGAACCATGCAGTGGCTGGGCAAGTTGGATATGTGCCTGAAGCCCAAAAGGATGCCGAGAGTGCTACATGAACCATTCGCTGGTGGGAAGTTATAACACGTAACAAAAGCCTTGCATTCAAGGTAGGATAAACTTTGATAGTTCGGTTCCTACGGCCCACTCTTTTGATTTACGGGATTTGATATTTGTTGTCATTCCATCCATCTCGTATATTTCCCTTTTCTTTGTGCATGTACGTGTTTCTCTCAGTAAAAGTGTCCGTCACACCATAACTTTTATGAATATTATTAGCCATCCATGCAAACACAAGCATAAAAAAATTTACAATTATAAACAAACAATCACAACTTATACAATGGTCGTTAAATTCTTGTGATAGAATATCTTCGATGCCATAAAATTCTTTAATTTATTCTCCTTTTTTTTATTAAAGGGAAAGCGATCAATGTACCACAAGCAAAAGGCTATGAACAAGAATTGCTTTCGAATAAACACTATACAATTCAGCATAATCTTTCAATTTCTTACAATGTACATTACGCATATACACATACATCTGACGGCAAAAATAAAGCGAGCTCTTTCAAAAAAAACTTCAAGTGAAGAAACAACATTCTTCGTGTGGTGAAGAGTACGCCTGATGAGTGATGATTCTCGGGTCAATCTTATTCACAAACCAAATTATCATTGTGTACTTTGGAACTCCCATGACAAGATCATGGATCTACTACAAGTATGGAAATTCAATCCTGTAACTTGCCTTCAATGGGAAAGCAACATGAAATACTTGGTGCAAGTGCCTGTGGTGGTTTTCACTGTTATAATGCTGATTTACCTTAAGGGTTCCCCTGTTTCCATCAAACCAGAGAGCGGAGGAGACTGAGAAGAATAACCAACCTCAACACCAGCTTCATACTGTAATCCAGGATCATGCATAGTTGGACGGTGATCAAGAACTTCTTCAGAAGGATTGGAAGCAAACCTAAATTTTGTTTCAAGGCTCTCATTATCATTCTTATTCTTTGCCCTTTTTGATGTGTGCTGATTGTTGGAACCATCTTCCTCTAGCTCGAACGATCTAATTTCCTTCTCAATAGGAGATCCTGTAATTCTTGAAGGCTTTGATTTGTTCCTTGAATTTGACGATGCTTGTGTTTTTGAGTTTGATTTCCTCTGAAAAAAAATTGAAGTTGTCAGCATCCGTAGAGAAGGATCGAGGACTATGAGAACAAGAACTGAGTATTGAAACAAACTGTAAATGACACCAAATAACAAACAATCGATATAGGTAAACTAGGTAAAATTAACAAAATAGAGTAACATCTTCTTCCCTCTCTTTACAGGATGAAAAATATTTTTCAAGCTAAGAATGAGTATGACCCAGAAAATATATAATACCTTCTTATTTGTAGTTGCACCCTTTTCTAGTCCAGACACAGAGTCATCATACCTTGAACCATCTTGGTCAAGGTTTTCTAAAGTTGCATCTCCATCAGCAGTTACACGTATCCCCTTTGTTGGTCGCTTCTTTGGTCTATCTTTATGCTGAAAAGTGAAAACAACCGACAAAAAACTGATCATCCTTGCTGAAGAACAAGTAGGCCTCTTGTGCCAAACAATGCAAACAATATTAGTAAAGAAAAATGGGAGTACCTGCACAGGAGTTTCCCTTAATTTTTGCTCGAGCTGGGTATCATCAATAAGTAGAGAGACAACATCTTCAGATTTCAAAAGATCACCCTGAACATGACCGCCTGTCATGACCAATTGCTGGACGGTATTTTTCTGGCTAGCTCTTTGCAAAATCTTCTCTTCAACTGTTTCTTTGCAAATCAACCGATAAACTGTAACCTGCATGTGTTAACCACACGTAATCTTCATAATAAGAATATAACAAATAATCTGCGCCCACGATTAGAAAGCACTTTGAAAAGAATGGCCATAAATATGTTTCAAAAAACAATTAATCAGCAGGGAAAAAAGTAAAATGTGGTTCTTTATAATGAAAATGACTTCAACCTATCACAAACAATGATTTAAACCAAAGGCAAACAAGCCTTGCAGTCTGCATTAAAAAAATCCAAGCAAAGATTTGGTGAAACTTTATAACACGAAGAAAAATTGCAATCATAAGCACCCCTTCTGTAATCTTGTATTATCATTATCAAAAGGCAATTGTGCAGCCACCTCCTCTCCCGCTTAGGTCCAGATTCTTCTTTCTCTTCTTTGTTAGCTTCGATTCAAGTTTTTCTAACTTGGTATCAGAGCAAGCATTGATCTTGCTTTGCTGTTATGACTTCTTCCACTGCATCTGGATCGAATGCCCCATTCTCCGAGCCCTCAGTTGTTTCCAACAACTCAGTTCTGGCAACGAGCTCTGTCAACATTCAGACTTCAATTCCTATCAAGCTAGACCGTGGTAACTATATTTTGTGGAGAGCCTCTTTCACCACTCTCTTGAAGGGGCACAATCTGATGGGCTACGTGGATGGCTCTTTCCCATGCCCTGCTGCTAGAGATTCATCTTCTATTGATATAGATTTCTGGCATCGTCAAGATCAAATGATCCTGAGTTAGATGTTTAGCTCACTTACGCCTTCAATTTTAAGTCAAGTGGTTAACCAAACCATTGTTGTTGGAGTGTGGAATGCCTTGAAGCATTTATATGCTTCCACTTCTCAGTCTTGTATACTTCAACTGAAGTTTGAACTTCAGACCATGAAGAAGGGGAATAAATCAATGTTGGATTATATCTCCCATGCCTTTTCTATTGCTGATGCGCTTGTTGTTTCAGGTGTTGCTATTTCAGATGAAGAGTTATCTCTTAATATTCTCAGTGGACTTGGTCCAGAATATGAGGCTATTATTGTTAGCCTCACTACTTAATGTTGCTCAATCATGAGCTTCGGATCTCAAGGTATCAATCTACATATTCTCCCCCTACTGCTAATCTTGTTGCTGCTGGACAGTCCAACAATTCACGCAGTGGACGTGAATATAGATGCTCTTCAAGGGGGCGAGGTAGATCTAATTCTAATAATAAAGTTCACTGCCAAATCTGTGACCGACCAGGACATTCTGCCATAAATTATTTTAAGAGAACTGATTTTGAGAATTTTACTCCCACTCGAACCTTTCCAAGTTCTTCAAATTCTACCCCTACTGCCAATGTTGCTTACAAGGGTGATGAAGTTGTTGATAATCACCTCTGTTATCCTAATTCTGGTGTAACTCATCATGTGACCAATGAGCTTGCTAATCTCTCTGTTAGTGTGCCTTATGCATGGAGTGAGACTTTGGCTGTTGGAAATGATGCGTAACTCCCAATTTCTCACACTGGTTCAGCAACTCTTCCAACAAGTGGTGGTAATGCTTTATTACATATTATTCTTGTTGTGCCTTTTATTAAGAAGAATCTTTTGTCTATATATCGCCTTTGCAATGATAATTCATTAAATGTTGAGTTTGACAATCCTAGATGTGTTATCAAAGACCGTCAAACTCAGCTTCCAGTTCGAAGGGCCACCCCAATCGATAAAGAACTCTCTCTATTATTAGGAATAACAATTTCTGGGCTAATGCGCAGATTTTCTTCAGCTCAAGTTCATACAGTTGGTGTCTGAGCTCCTGTTGATCTTTGGCATTGTCGATTGGGACACCCCAATTGATAAAGAACTCTCTCTATTATTAGGAATAACAATTTGCCATTTTCCACCAATGTTTTACATTTTTGTGACTCTTGTTGTTATGGGAAGGCTCATAAACTTCCCTATGAATCAAATATCTCAAATGTTGTTGAACCTTTATCTCTTATATATTCAGATCTTTAGGGTCCTAACCCAATAACTTCAGTTAATGGCTATAAGTACTACATTTTGTTCATGGATGCCTATACCAAATATATTTGGCTTTTCCCTCTCACTCTAAAGTTAGAAGCGTTTAATACATTTATCAGATTCAAATCAGATGTTGAAAATCAATTTGAGAAGAGAATTAAAATTCTACAAACCAATGGAAGAGGAGAATACATGGCATTCAAGTCTTATTTACAGGAATTAGTCATAGAATTTCTTGTCCTTACGCTCATGAACAAAGTGGTTCAATTGAGCGTAAACATAGACATGTTGTCGATTCTGGTTTGACACTTCTTTCTCATGCACATTTATCCAAAGAATATTGGCCAGAAGCTTTCTTAACGGCAATCTATCTTATTAATAGAACACCAACTCCCCAGCTTGCTAATAAGACTCCTCTTGAAGCTCTCTTTAAATCAAAGCCAGATTATCATTTTCTAAAGGTCTTTGACTGTAAATGTTTCCCAAATCTCAGACCTTATCATCAACATAAATTTGATCTCAAAACAGATGCATGTGTTTTTCTAGGTTATTCCCTTAATCATAAGGGTTATATATGTTTCTCACCAAGACAACAGAAAAGATATATTGCTAGAGACGTGATTTTTAATGAAGAGGACTTCAATTTGAATACTGATCAGACTTTATTTAATGTTCCTGGCAACCCATATAATATAAAAGCTCCTTCTGTTTTACTGCCTTGTCAAAGTTTAAACGAAGAGAATCAATCATCCACTAAATCACATGAATCATCATCTTTATCGGTTGTAGAACATTCCGACAATGAAAATCAATCTGAATCAATTTCTGATTCAGATTCTGTAATGCAAGAACCTGTTTTACCTACTGTCCAACAATCTCAACAACATGACCGTCCTGTTACTCGTACATTTAGAGGTATTTACAAGCCAAATCCAAAGTATGCCTTAAATGTGAATATCTCATATCCTTTGACTAGGAATACAGCTCAAGCTATTGCTGATTAGAATTGGTTTTCTGCAATGAAGGAGGAATATGATGCACTTATTCGAAATTCCACTTGGGATTTGGTTCCAAAACCAAATAATGTTAATATAGTTGGAAATAGATGGTTTTTCGTGTTAAAGAAAAAGTTGATGGTACTATGGAACAATTGAAAGCTCAATTAGTGGCACAAGACTTCACACAACGTTTTGGTATAGATTATAAAGAAACCTACAACTCTGTTATCAAGCCTGTTACAATAAGATTATTGTTAAGTCATGCTCTAAATAATGATTGACACATCAAACAACTAGATGCCTCTAATGCTTTCTTACATGACACTATAAATGAAGCGACCTTTATACATCAACCTCCTGAGTTTAGAAGTTCAGAATTTCCTGATCAAGTTTGCAAACTCAAGAAAGCTTTATATGAACTTAAACAAGCTCCAAGGGTCTGGTTTAACAAAATCAAGCTTTTCTTATTCAACATGGATTTAAGGCTTCAAAATGTGATGCTTCTCACTTTATTAAAGATATTGGCCAATCAGTTACATATATGTTAATTTATGTGGATGATTTGATCCTTACTGGTTCTTCTATTCAAGAAATTAATAGCATTATAGAATCTCTTGGTAAAGCATTTACTATCAAAGACCTTGGAGCTCTTCATTACTTCTTTAGTGTTGAGGTAAAACGTAGCAAGGATACTCTTCATCTTAGCCAAAGTAAATACTTAGTTGATTTGTTGAAGAAGTTTAAACTTGATGGTATAAAACCTTGCTCTACACCTATGGCTGCCTCTAAAAAGTTGAGCAAGACTATTAGTGTTACTTTACAAAATCGAACAGAGTTTAGAAGTTTAGTAGGTGCACTTCAGTACCTTTGCATAACCAGGCCAGATATCTCATTTTCAGGAAATAAAGAATGTCAATTTATGGCTTCTCCAACTTCAGAGCATCTAAAGGTTGCCAAAAGAATTGTTAGATATCTTAACGGCACTATAGAGCATGGACTGGACTGCTCTATCGAAAAACATCTTCAAAACAGTTACAGGCCTACAGTAATTCTCACAGATTTAAAGCTTATAGTGATTCAGATTGGGCTAACGATCTTAATACTAGATGTTCACAAACTGGATATTGTGTTTACCTTAGAAATAATCTTATCACTTGGAGCTCTAGAAAACAGTCAATTGTTGTTCGATCTAGTACAGAGGCTGAAAGTCAAGCTCTAGTTTTGACTGCTTGTGAGATTCTTTGGCTAAGGATGTTGACGAAAGAATTAAGAATATCTTTTCAAGCTCCTATAATCTGGTGTGACAACATTAGTGCTATTATGTTGACTGCAAATCCTATACATCATTCAAGAGTGAAACATTTTGCTATAGATCTTCATTTTCTGTGTGAACATCTCAACAAACAACATTTCTGATTCAACATATAAGCTCCAAGGATCAAATTGCAGATACCTTAACTAAAGTTGCTGGAAGTGATATTTTCTCAACCTTTTGCCACAAGCACTTTGTGTCCTCTCCCCAGTTCAGCTTTAAGGAAGGTGTCGGTCAATTAGTCTGTTAGTTTTTCAGCTTTCTGTTAGAATTTTGTTATATTGATTTGTCTTTTGGTGTTTGTCGTTTCTGTGTACATGTTGTGCATGGCATTCTTTAAGGTATAAATTCACCCCTTCTATAATCTTGTATACACGATTATCATTATCAAAAGGCAATTGTGCGACCACCTCCTTCACCTCCTCTCCTGCTTAGGTCCAAATTCTTCTTTCCCCTCTTTGCTAACTTCGATTCAAGTTTTTCTAACTTGACTGTCTGTGTCATGTCCACAAGTTGAAAAAAAAAAAAAGAACTTTCAAATATGTGATAGAAGTACATATATAGCACATAGAATGTGTATTCCCAGTCAATGAGCTATATTTAGATGCAGGAATTTTATGGCTTCCATTCCTTTCACAATGGAATATGTCAGAAGTTTTTTGGAATATGTCAGAAGTTCCTTACACATATTAAAATCATAAAAAAAAAGACCTACAAAAGCCGTAGTCAAGCAAAAATACAAAAAAAATGATTTTGGAAGAGAAACCCAAACAAAGAAAACTCACCAAAAGAGAACGACTCATGAGTGGCTAAATCACAAGGTAACAAGAGCCTAAAGCCACACTAGCATCTCAGCATAAGCTATCACAGAATTTGCACGTCAAGCCTTTGTCCATTTAGATACACAGTTGACCACCTTCAATATGAAGTAGTCATCATCCAATAAGTTCCAGAAGATTCTACTATTCCTCTCTACAGCCTTTTCTTGTTCTTGTCTCAACCCCCATTAGCCATCTAAAACTCTCAGAAGGATTTGATGTCTAAATCATGAATTGTGTTCAAGCCCATTCATGCATCCCAAAATTTGCTAATCAATAGGCATGAGAAGAACAAATACCATAGGTCTTCCTCATGATTTTTACAAAATTTGCATATTCTAGCCAATGAGAAACCTCTCATTTGGAGCAGTTATGAAGGAACACGTCCATGAAATAACTTTCAAGAAAAAAATTGAACCTTGGTGGCTATCTAGCTCCTAGACAATCTTTGATACCTCCATATGGTATAATATGATATAGCAATTTGACTGTGAATGACCTGATATAGTCCTTGGCCATTTGGTGGCACAGATGGCTGGAAGGAAACCACAATGTTTCACATTCAAGTGCTGGAGTGGGACATTTGCCAGGAAGGTGCTCTGCACAGTGTGGGTATATATGGGTTGGCGCTGAAGATTGCAGGGAACAACCTGATCCAGGCGTATTGTTTTTTTCTCAGTCTAGTGTGGGGTTGCTTGCTTGCATCTTCTGTGTAGTTAACTCTTTGACCTTTTTCCATTTTTTTGTAGTCCATGTAACCTACCTTTGTTTTGTATCAGTTTTAACAAAATTTTCTGACCACTCAAAAATAGTTAGTGTGCTTCAACCAATTAATGGTTAAGAATTGTTAAAACATTAAACATAACATTATTAAATATTTGGATGTTAAACCATGTTTATAATAATATTTTTAAATATTTATTGTTATGTTATTTTTATTTGTTGATGACAGTTTTGTTTGACGAAGGTAGGGTAGGAATTAGTTCTAACTTAAATTTACGGAGAGATATTTTAGAGTTTAAAGGATTTAGATTGAGTAGGTCAAAAATTGAATATATGAAATGTAGAATCAACAAAAGTAAAAATAATGATGAAAGTATACGATTAAATGGTCATAAGATGCAAAGACTTTTAAATGTTTGGAATCTATAATACATAGAAATGGTGAAATTATATGGGACACTATTTATAAGATTAAAGTAAAGTGATGAAATGTAGGAATGCTTTTGAAGTGATCTGTGATAAGAGGATACCCTTAAACATAAAGAGGCAAATCTATAAGACTGATATTCCCCAAGTTATACTTTATAGGGATTGATTATATCTTTAGGAGGTCAAAAATGCATTAATTAAGAGAGGAGAATTAATTAGTATAAAAGAAACTAAAAAGAGTAAAGAAAGACCTAAAACTACATGGTTAGAAATTGTGAGAAATGATTTAAATTTATGCAATTTAACTGAATATGTGACCATAAATAAAAATATACGAAAAAAAATATCCATGTGACTAACCTCACATAGTGGGATTATTGTATGGGTTGTTCTATCGTTATGTTGTCATTTAGTATATATTTTGATATTCGATATTATTAAGGAATTAATTGAACTAATGGCATAAATACTAACATATAGTTGTATTTTAAAAAATTCCTTCAAAGAAGTTGCATTTAATAATGTATAATATAAATTACAAAAATGCTGAAAATGAATTTTTTTAATTTTTTTACTAACACCCAAGCCCAACATCTTGTTGCATTAATATGTTTAGTTTTCAACATTTGATCCATTAATATGTTGTGAAACAAGAATAGAACGTATTCCTTATTGGGACTTCTAAATTAGTGAAGCTAATTCTGAGGTCTGGACAATGAATATTTAATATACATATCTGATATGACTGATTCTTGGAGATGTAGAGTTGGTGCACACGACAAGACCAAAAACAATTATATGTATAGTATACCCACCAAGTTTTCATAGTGCTTCCCATTATTTTTCATATTTTTATTTACCCAAGCAGATTGTGAAGTTTACAAATATACATAAAAGAGGAAAAACAATAATTTATTCAAGCTTACCGACCTCCTTTGTCTGACCCAGCCGATGTGCCCTATCCATTGCCTGTAGGTCTAGCGTAGGATTCCAGTCACTTTCATAAAAGATCACTGTATCTGCAGCTGTCAAATTAATACCTAAGCCTCCAGCTCTAGTACTCAATAAGAAAACAAAAATGTCGTTCCTGCAACAATAAACAGAAAAGTTTTACAGAAACTGTACTACAAAATATATGGCTTCCATAGGCATTAAACATTGATAATATATTAGATAAATCAACACAAAAATGTAAAAAAAATATGCACTGTTTTAAAGGTTACTTAGAAATATTTGGGCTATATTTGTTTCTCTCATATTGAAAAATTAGAAAATAAAAAGGAGGTTATAACCCTCCTCTCAATTTAATCCTATTCTACCAAAAATCTACAAATAACAAACCCACTACATTCTCAACAAGCTTCTTTTTCGCACTCCTATTTTTCTATTTTCTTTTCATTATTAAATTTAAATTTTTTAATTTGAAATTATATAATTTTGAAATTACATAAAGTATTTTATATAACTTTATACATCTTCTCTAAAATCATAGAATTTATCAGAATTTTTAGTTATGGACAAAAATAAATACAGAAAAGATCATGTGGCCAAACCCCATACTTTGGAATTAAGGCAATGCTTATTTATAAAATCTTTTATGTGCATTTTTCTTGTAAATACTAGAGCAACAACAGAAACAAACAATGTGTTGCGAAGTGAAAAAACCCCCATTTTATGCTTGGCCGCTAGACTTGATCCATCGTGCAGTTGCGTTGCGGCCATTGGGCTACAGCCCACCGAATAAAAATAAAAATAACAAAAACAAACAACAGTGACCTCCAAAAGTTGATCCTGAACTTCAATGCATATTCTTGATAACTATAAAAATAATTGACAGAAAAATCTGACCTACCGATGCTGGAAATCCCAGACCATGTCCCGTCGATCACCAATGCTAGAGGATCCATCAAGCCTAAGATACTTATATTTCCTGTAGTTCATATAGTCCTGTAAATAGATGAAGTAATTGTTTTATGTGGCTAGAAGTCAAAAGCGTAAAACGATACAGGAAAGGAAAGAACTGGCTGATCCATGAAATTGTGATGTGGTCAGCTGAAGCATGTTAATATCAAACAAATAAATTTTATGTTCCCTAAATATTAAACTTCACCAACTAAATTAAATGATAAATGATATAAACAACAACCAAGAGAACAGAATGCTATGCGGTTAAAGCAGATGCATGCATTGAGTCACAGAATGATTTTAATAAGATGAGATAAAAGACAAAGAAAGCTTATCAAAAAGATAAAAAGGATAGACACATGTGGAGAAAGAGTAGACAGAAATCAAACTAAAACCTACAAAAGCCACAAACCAAACAGCAACAAAAGCATTCATATAATTAACGTGGGAATTGAACTGGGTTTGGAATCAATCACAGAAAGGAAATCCAATCATGCTAGTTCAATGACCATATGCAGATTAAATTATGTTCAAGCCAACAGATCCAAAAAGCAGTGGTAAAGCATTCTCATAGATCTAGTTGATAGTTCTCACTCCCAAAAGAATATGTATTTTACGGTTCATTGCACCAATGATGAGCATGAAACAAATAATGACGTCCCACTGAAGAAGTTGGAAAACAAACTTGACAACCTAATTGCACAGAATCAGGGTTTCGAAACTTTCACTCAACAGTCATTCCCAACAATCTCACCCCACCATGGTAAGTCAGATTAATATGGGATAAGGCTAGTGTGCTTTGTGGTAAGTTATGGTAGCTACCCTTGACTTGAATTGGTAGGAAACCCAAAAGGTCCATCCAAAGAACAGGTAAAACAATATTCATCATCACTCCATCCATAAGTCAACCCTAGTTTTAGGAGAATATAATTGCCTTATAGGAATTTCGTCACATGAACATTGGCATACAAGCTTCTTTCCCCTCCCTAGTTCAGACATCACTTTCAAGGTACTCTCAATTCAACGACAGTAACTTGAAAAAGCTTGCTTCCTTTTTGTAAATTTTCCAGGGAAAAAAAATCACATACTTTCTTTCTTATACCTTTTTTTAAATATTATAGGATATTATAATCATAAGAAGTTAGAGGGTGAGCCTTACTGTAGTGGAGATCACGGTTTGCCTCATAATTATAATCTCTATTTATAGGGGTAATGCTGCATACAATTGCACCCTCCCCAAACTTCACATTGATGAGAGTCTCACGAACTAGGTTTGCATTATAATCATACCGTATTATAAGAATACAAGCAACAATAAGGAACAACTACAGATACATTATAAGACAAATATTTTCTAAAAATGTCCAAACATAAAAACAAAAGAAAGTTATCATCCTAGTTGAAAAACAAAGGCAACAAGACAGACAGGCCAGGGGATACCTCAAGAATATCAAGCATTTTTGTCATTTGTGCAAACAAAAGCACACGGTGATTGTCAGCTCGAAGTCGTTTCAGTAATATATCAAGCATTTGAAGTTTCCCAGATTCCTAGATAACAAATTTTTAATTTAGTAGTATGATGAATAATATTGTGATAAGAAATCATCAAACAAATCTATAAACAAGGCTGATCATAGGTCATCCCTATTAAGGTGAAGCACATACTGTAAGCATCTTTGCAAGGTCAAAATTTTGCATTGGCGGAGAAGAACCAAAAATCAAATATGGAAGTTGAAAAATTGGTTGAGCAACAGCTAATTGTGAATCTATCTCTTCTATTAAATGATGAGGACCACTGGGCATAAGAGGTCCACTAAGTTCAGAAGTTCGTGCAAATCCAAGAAGCAGCCTCTTAATCCAGGGATTATGAAATTCTTCAACTTCTTGGTGTGGGAAAAAGCTATCATAGCACTGAATATTAATCTGAAAAGCACAGAATATACTTATCAAGACACAAGAAACACTATATGACAGCATAACCTTATCTACATCAATAAAAAACATTAAGATTTTGGAAGTGAAGAAAGCATACCCAAGGTGAAAAAAGAAACAATGATATATATTACATATTACTATCTAGGGATAAAATTGTATCACATTTCAAGATACTCGAACAATTTTATTTTCAACATTGCCAATTGCAGGTGTAAGCTCTAAGATCCAACTTGTATCTAAGCAATGTTCTTTTTTTAATAAATGTGCCTGACAAATTTTTAAATGAAATATTGAATAATTTCCAACAGTGTTACACATCACTCTAAATAATGTCAACTGTCAAGCAAGCACTCTCAGTAAATGGTCAAGATGATGCATGAAAATTTTCATTAGTTTCAGAAACTAGATATATTGCGCAATCCAATCAAACTTACCGGTGGAGCTCGGACTCGTGGAATAAACGCATATATTGAACGAAGAAGCCTTGTGTTGGATATGAATCTATCGTGCTGGGAGTTCACTAAAGGTTCAAATGGGGCATACCATGGACCTGTAGCATGTTTACTTCGAAGTAAATGAGAATCTGATTTTGTTGGCAGGAGCAGCATCCTGGAAACAGCCTTCACTTTTCCCTTCTCCAGCTTATCATACTCAAAAGCATCACCCTCCAAATCCAAGAATATATCTAAGACTTCATCTAACAATTGCCTATTCCACTTCACTAGAGAAAAAAGTAATCTTTCCAGGATAGAACCCTTAATCAGAAAATAGAACTCAGCAGGAGATAAGTCAATCAAACGAGTGAAACAGAAAGCTCCACTCTTTAAAACAGATCCACCAAGTTCCTTATCACGTGGCAGTGAAGATTGATAAATATTTTCAGGTAAATATATATCAAAAAGTTTCTCCAAAAAAATGGATGATACACCACAGTTAAACACTGAATGAGAAAATTCATCCCTCTGGACAAGAGATTGATAAACCAGCTTTGGTAGCTGAATCATAAAGTGAAAAAGAAAGATCAGAAACTAAGAAAATAAAGAACATTCACAACAACAATAGACAAAACAAAACAATACCTTATATGAAATGGGATTCCAACCTCCCGGATAATGAATGACCTCCAGTTCTCCAAATGGAGGGGATAAGAGAGAGTTTGGAATCTTGGCAAAGTAAGCATAAGAACTTCCTTCATTGCGTTCAAACAGCTCTGGATGGTTGCATACCTAGCATCACGTAAAAGAGGAATGAACATTGTTGTCAAGTAAAGCCACTAGATGAACAAAGATGTTAAAAGTCCTAGGCAACAGAAATCCACAAATAACAAATGGCATAAATAAATCATGAAATTGAAATTTCAGTCATTTTTAATAACTATGACATCTTTCATTTCTGTCCCCAACGAACATCTACCACATGTAGAATACTGGTCCTTCGAAATTACTGTGTGTCATATTGAAAGAAACAACTGTGGATGTATAGAAAAATAGGGAAGATCATGACAATCTAACTAAATAAAGAATTTTGAACTGACATTCTAGGATAAGCTATCCCCTTTCCTAACATTTGTATCATAGTACACATACATTTAATCTTATATCAAATCTCCACCAAGTATGAATTTTGCTCCTGCTTCTGCCAACTGTTCTTGACATAGAAATGCATTCTCTAGTACCACACAGGTATCAAGCACCTCTTCCAACAGCCACTATCCAATCTAGGGCATCTATGAAAAAACATCTGTGTTTTGATAATATAAAAATTTATATGAGGTTAATTATATATTTCATAAGCCTAAAGACAAAGACAAAGGAGAGGAAGAAGGCAGACTTAGTACAGCAACTCAATCTGGAAATATTGAAGACAAAAAGTTAAAACCTAACTGTCTAGAAACATCTACAAAGAAATGGAGAGTTAAAACTATAACTGTCTGGAAATACTGTTGAGATAGACACATGAAGGTTAAGCTACCAAAGATTCGAAGAATATTCGGATACTTAAGACATCAAGTGCTCGTCGATCTAGGAAGCTAACTTTAGGAGGCATGATATAGATGAATAGTGAGTTAAAGCTTAACTCATCAAAAATGTTGAAGAGATGGAAACTTAAGATGTTAAGTGTCCGTCGAATTGAAAAGTTAAGCAACAATGAAAACATAGAAGGCTAAGCTTTTGAAGATTTGAATAATATTAAATGTTAAGTGTCTGTCGAATTGGAAAGTTAAACAACAATGAAAACATAGAAAGCTAAGCTTTTGAAGATTCGAATAATATTTGGAAACTTAAATGTTAAGTGTCTATCAAATTGGAAAGTTCAGTAAAGCAATGACAGAAACATAGAATGATAAACTTCCAAAGATTTGAAGAATATTCGTACATTTGAAAAGTTAATCTCTCGTCTATACATGAAAGATAAGTTTCTGTCAACATAAAGATTCCAGAAAATATTCGAAAACTTAAGACATTAAAAGTCTCTGTTTGATCAGGTTATTTCAAAGACTTAGAAGGGTATGCCTCCATCTATTAAAGAATAATTTGCAGATAATTTGACTGTTTGAATAATGGATCCTTACCATATTTAAGACCAATATTTTCAGACAAAGACAATTGACTTTCAAGTATAGAAACTTGTTGAACATTAGATTTGAAAATATTTAAGAAGCAAGAAATCAAAGAAAGAAAGTAAAGCAAATATCAAAAAAACAGCCAATATTCTTAAATAAGACACTCTACATAGAAATTAAAGATCTTCAATACTTGAAGAATCACAATCAAATCTCAACTCACAAGGCTCTCCAATTCTGTTTGCAAGAAACCTATTGGTTTAAAACTTCAATAGTGGTTAATTCAGAACTTCTACCAAAAAGCTTATGATTGGTTGGTTTTAACTTCGACCTTAAAGTTAATGAATTGTAAGTACTATAAAAGATTAGTGAAAACTCAGGCAGTGCTTAGAGATAAACTAACCGTTAATAGTGAACTATCTAAAAATTTATTTATGTTCTATTTTTATTTTCTATTATGCATGCTTAAATTTATTCTTCCTTTATTTGAAATTATCATAAATTAATATAACAATTTTATTCTCCTATTAATTAACTTCATCATTAATTAAAAATCTATAATTTACCATTCACCCTTCTTTTAATGAAGTCACTTAATCGTAACAATTGATATCAGAGTAAGTTAATCTCATTATAGATTTAACTATTTGAATCATGACTTCTCATTCTGTAGAAAAACAAAATATTCATCATTCTCCCTTATTTAATACTAATTATGGTTAATAGAAAAATAGGATGAAGTATTTTCTCAAGAATTCAAACGTCAAACTTTGAAAATTCATGGTCAAAAGAGCACTTCTTTCAACCACTCATAAAGATGAATAGATTGAGGAGAATGAGAGACACATTTAGATAAATACTTAGGGTTTAAACTCTATTTACTGTACTTTAACTATCGAACAATTTAATAAGATATTTGCATGTAAAATTGCTTATGAGACTTGAAAAATTCTTCAAGTTATATATAAAGGTATAAGTCAAGTGAGAGATATTAAAATTAACATTCTGTTGAAAAAATATAAATTATTCAAGATGAATGAAAATGAATCTATCACTAATTCTCTATATTTACTGAAATTATTAATAATTTTAAAAACTTAAGAAAGGAATTTTCTATCTATGAACAAATACAAAAGACTCTTAGGAACTTGACTGTAAAATGGAAACAAAAGTCAACCTTTATCTAAGATTTTAAGGACCTTAATACTTATTCAATGAAGGATCTAATGAATAATCTTCTTGTCTATAAAATTTAAATGAAAAATTGGAAGAAAGAGGAAAGAGCAACTGAAAAAATGGCTAAAAAAAGAAAGAAATTATCTTTCATTCAACTAAATTGTCCTAATGTTCGAAAAAAGATGAAATATTACTACCAGCTAGAAATTTTAGAAGAATGATAAAGAGAGGCAACAAAATAAGTACTTCCAAGAGCAATGTCTCAACCTATTACAAATATAAAAAGCAAAAACATATTCAGTCTTACCATCCACTACAACTAGAAGATGACCAACAAGAAAAAAAGAAGAACAAGAATACGAAGAAGATGATTATGAAGGTTACTTATGATGATAACAATTCATCCAGTAGTTCTTTTGATTTAAACAAAGATCAACCAAAAAATATGTGTTTCACAACACGAGATATGTTCTACCTCTCTTTATTGTGATTCAAATGTAAATAAAGATAATATAGATGTAAATTCTCTTCTCTCTATTGTAAATAGTTTATATGTTAAATGTAAAGATAAAAGGAAAGAAATTAAAAGTTTGAATGCATATTTAGAAAATTCTTATGATGAATTAAAAAAAAAATTAGTAGAAAATAGGCAAGTGAAAACCAAAATGGATAATTTTAGCTACAATAATTATGAACTAAAAGAAGAAAACAAAATTCTAAAAATGAAAATTGCTGATTTGAAAAATACCTTGTTCAAATTCACAGATGGAGATAAAGGATTGAATATAAACATTACATCTTAAATATTTAAATCAAACAAATTTAGCCTAGAGTATATTACTCCGCAGGAAATTTTATATTATAATAGATTTGTTTGGACCTACAAAGATGACGCTACTATCTTTGTCATCAAAAGAATGATTGAATCATTATAGTTACCTAAGGGCAATGGATTTAATATTTTTAGAATTAAACACTTCTAGACCTAAGAAGATTTAGATACCAAAATCCTTAATTTCTAAATAATTTATAGGAGAGAGAAAAGAAGCAACAAAACTTGAAATGGATAGTAGATAATAGATGCTCTAAGCACATAACTAGTAAGAAAAATCTTTTAAATTCTGTAAAAATACTGAACTCAGGTAGTGTTAAATTTGAAAATAATAATAAAAGCAAGATAACTAAAATAGGCAATATCATTTCTAAAAATCCTTCCATTGATAATATTTTGCTAGTAGATGGATTAAAACAGAAATTGTTAAATGTAGGAAAACTTTGTAATAAAAGCTTCATTTTTGTATTTCAATTCTAAAAATACTTCATTCTTGATGAAAATTCACTTAAAGTTAAATTTACTGACATTAAAAATGATTCTATTCATGTTTTAAACTTTCCAAGTGATTGTGCCACAAATGATGCATAATTAATAGCTTTTAATGAAGATGACCGATTATGGCATAAAAGATTAAGACATGTTAATAGGAGATTCTTACCAACAATATAAAGATTAATTTATTTCAGATGGATGTGAAAAGTACATTTTTAAATAGATTCTTACAAAAAAAATATTTGTCAAACAACCTCTGCGATTTGAAGAAACAAACAAGTCAAATCATGTTTACAGGTTAAACAAAGAATTATATGGATTAAAGCAAACACTTAGAACATGATACAACAGATTAAAAAAATTTCTTACTCAAAACGGTTTCAACATTGAAAAAGTTGACAATACATTGTTTATAAAAACTATTGATACTTCTATTTTATTGGTTCAAAATTATATTGATGACATTATCTTTGGTATTACAAATGAAAAGTTATTTCATGAATTTCAGAAGTTAATGAAAAATGAGTTTAAAATAAGCTTAATGAGTGAGCTAAAATTTTTCTTAAGATTGCAAATTCATCAAAATATAAGTGACATCTTTATCAATCAAAAATAGTTCTGTAAAGAAGTTCTACACAAATTTAGCATGGAGAATGTTAAAATTGCAAATACTCCTATGAGCATAAATGAAAAACTTGATAGAGATATTGCAAGAATGGATGTAGATCAAAAGAAATATAAGAAAATGATTGGTTCTCTCTTATACTCATCAACCAATAGACCAAACATAATGTTCAATATATGTGCATGTATAAGATATCAAGTATTTCTTAAAGAATCACACTTGAAGGTAGTTAAGAGAATTTTCAGATACTTATAGAATACCAAGGACTTTAGTTTGTTTTATTCATCTCAAAGTAATTTGACTCTATCAGGTTATTGTGATGTTAATTATGCAAGATGTAAGTCAGATAGAAAAAACACTAATAGAACATGTCAACTACTCAGACACTCACTTATTTCTTGATTCAGTAAGAAGCAAGACTATATTGTTTTATCAACTACTGAAGTAAAATACATAACAATTGGACTATGTTGTACTCAAATTCTATGGATGTAGACCTTGAAAAATTACAAATTAAAATTTTTGAATACAACTATTTAATGTGACAACAGTAATCCTATAAATCTATCCAAGAATACTGTATTACACTCAAGAATCAAGCATATTAAGATTAAGCATTACTTTCTAAGGAATTATGTTGAAAAATACCGCATCTCACTAGAATGTCCCTACAACAAATTAACTTGTAAATATTTTCACTAAACTACTAAATGAATTAACCTTTAAACAAATTAGAAGGGAAATAGGTATTTGTTCATTGCATAATTTATAATCTTTCTTTGTGAACTGCACACAAGCTTATCTTCTGGAAGCTTTATTTTTGGCTAACCCTTCGAATACAAGGAGAGCAACAAACTAAGGAGAGTTGACCTATTTTTATTTGACTAACTGCTCCTTTTGTATAATGACAAAAAAGAGGAAGAAGACTATCGCATTGAGAGAAGGTTATTTGTAAATTTTAGGGGAAAAGGCTATCATGATGTATAATTTAGGGGGAGAATACAATCTATTGTAATTTGTTGTAAAATTCTTCTTACTGAGAGTTATATTTATATAGAAATATTTTAGAGAGTAAAATATTTGTAACTATTATAAAAGTTTTTGTCATTATCAAAATAAGGAGATTGAAAAAACCTTTGTGTTTTGATAATACAAAAACTTTTGTGAGACTAATTATGTATTTCACAAATCTAAAGACAAAAACAAAAGATGAGGAAGAAAGCAGACTTAGTGCAGCAACTCAGTCCAGAAATATTGAAGATGAAAAGTTAAAGCTTCACTATCTGAAATCATTTATAGAAAAACAGAGAGTTAAAACTATAATAGTTTGGAAATACTGCTGAGACGAGCACATGAAGGTTAAGCTTCTGAAGATTCGAAGAATATTCAGATATTAAGACGTTAAGTGTCTATAGTTTGGGAAAGTTAAGTTCAAGAGACATTGATACAGATGGACAGTGAGTTAAAGCTTAACTAACCAAAAATATTGAAAAGATAAAAACTTAAGATGTTAAGTGTCCATCAAATTGAAAAATTAAACAATGGAAACATAGAAGGCTAAACTTCCGAAGGTTCCAAGAATATTTGGAAACTTAAATGTTAAGTGTTTGTCAAGTTGAAAAGTTAAGCAGTGACAGAAACATAGAAGGATAAGCTTCTGAAAATTTGAAGAATATTTGAACACTTGAGAAGTTAAGCTTCTATTCAATCAAGAAAAAGATTCCAGAAAATATTTGAAAACCTAAAACATTTAAGCCTCTATTCAATCAAGATTTTTCAAAGACTTTAAATGATACGTCTCCATCTATTAAAGAATAATTTACAGATCATTCAACCGTTTGAACAACAAATTCTTGTTATATTTGGAACTGATATTTTCAAATAAGGACGATTGACTTCCAAGTATAAAGACTTGCTAAACATTAGATCTAAAAATATTTAAAAAGCAAGAAATCAAAGAAAGAAAGTAGAGCAGATATCAAAAGAACAGTCAATATTCTTAAAGAAGATACTCTGTGCAAAAATTGAAGATCTTCAACACTTAAAAAATCACAATAAAATCTCAACTCACAAGGCTCTCCAAATTCTTAGTTCTATTTGCAAGAAATCTATTGATTCAGAGTTTCAACTTGAAAGTTTATGGTTGGTTGGTTCTAATTTCGACCTTAAAGCTAGTGAATTGTAAGTGCTGTAAAAGATTAGTGGAAGTCCAAGTAATACTTAAAAATTAACTAGCCATTAATGATGAACCATTTAAAAATTTCTTTATGTTCTATTTTTATTTACTGTTGTACATGATTAAATTTATTCATCCTTTATCTGAAATCATCATAGTTTAATATAACAATTTTATTTTCCTATTAATTAACTTCATCATCAATTAAAAATTTATAATTCATCATTCACCACCTTTCTTGTGAAGTCAACCAATCCTAACAATCTAATGGTTATGTGCAGCTAACTGTTGATTGTACTTCTCCAACTAGATGCCACCAAGTCACCAACAGTCCATTTCATTCAAGTTCAGCCCTAGGGTTGTGTATATCCAAGTACCTCTCTACAAGTCAAAATTTGGTTGCATACATGATATCCAACAATTTTTGGTTCAGTTCCCTGCCAAATACAGTTGCAAACCGCATTTTTCCATAAATTTGATGATATTTGAACCCTACCAAATGTAGAAAATGGCTACCTCAAAAGATACTTAGCTCAAATAACTTGCTGCTAACTTTGTAAAGTTGATCAAGACCAACTATCTTCCTTGGCATCAAGCATTTAAGAGTTTCCTTGGTGCCACTGGAAGATACATTATATCACCAAGGATCCTCCAAATGCAAAAGATGATACCTCCAACAATGGGTACATCGTCAATTGTGTTATGAATTCCTAGCTCATGAATTGCACGGATGAGAAGACTGGAGAGTATCTTGATAATGAAGTCAACAAAGAAGATTTGGGATAACCTACTCGACAATCAGAACATTGTTTGAGTTTGTAAGATCTACAAGCAGTTGTTTTCCTATCAACAAGGAGAGCATTCAATCTAGGAGTTTTAGGACTCTCCATTATGTGCTTAATGAGTTGGAAATCTACTAGTTGTTTGCCATCAATGTGTCTATGACCCAGAGATATCAAGAACTTGCAGTGGTGATTTTTCTGGCAGGGTTGAAACCTGAGTTCGCATCATAGCTCCATAGCTAGATCCTTAAGAGTGGAGTCCATTTTTACATTGCAGTCCACCTTGTCATAGGTACGTACACATCTCTACAACCACTCCTTCAGCAACTATCAAGAAATCTGTTGTGCTTTCTCAAGCAAAGGTTGTGTGGATCATGATACATGTGAACAGGGTAGAGCCCTTAGTGGAGAATAGATGAGTCATTCATGTGAGATGAGCATTGTGGAAGGACTAACAATGCATCCAATCATTGTTCGGGCAAATATGGACAACCTTCATTGGCACGTGTATTAGAGACTACTACAGATTTGTCCAGCCAACAACATCCACAACTCAATCAGTCTATAGTTGATTCCTTCAAAAGCAAGCCACTGACCACAGCCTCAAATGCACGTACTACCATGTTAGATAGCAATTCCTTGCTAACTGCTACGGATATTTCTAGATCATAGACTCTAGCACTTCATCCCACATATCAGGTACAAAAGACCTTTTTACTCAACTTATTGAAATGCCTAGTATCTGTCCCATTGACAATGTTGATGGACTAAGTTGTCCCATATTTGGTGAAGTCTACATTTGGTGAAGGGGTTGTTCAAGCCATTTCATAGATCACACTTGAGAAATTTCTCATTTCATAGATCACACTTGAGAAAATTCTCTATGTACCCAATTTTCTGATCAATTCACTTTCTATCATTGCCAAAATTAAAAAATTTTCATCTTTGTAATCTTTTTTCTTTCCACTATCTTTTTAGGATTTTGGATGTGTGGACAAAACGTGTACTTGCTACCTCACAATGAGATTCTTGTGGACTTGCTTTTGTGAGTATTGTCAAGTCATCCCTTCAATGGCATTGTCAACTAGGTCATCCATCTCATCACATGTTGCAGTAGGTTCTTCCATGGATATATTTATTAGTCCTTTTAGTTGTGAATCTTATTAGTTGGATAAACACTATCATGCTACTTATAAAGGTCAGAACATTATCTTCTAGAGAAAGTCTATTTCAGTTAATTCGTTATGGCATTTAAGGTCTTTGTCGAATGTCATTAACCTCTGGTTATAGGTGCTACATCATTTTCGTAGATGATTATTCTTGAATTTCTTGAGAGTACTTCTAAAAAGATAGACATCATTTATTTGATATTATTCAAGAGCATTTTTTGTAAAAATACAACAAAAAACCATGCCAGAATTCAACTACAATAAGTCAGTCACATGAATCATTTTCTTCTATATAGTTTTATCTATAGTTAAATCCTTGATTAAATTACAGAAATTTAAATATTTTCTCACAATTCCATATATGGTTAAAAGTTTCTTGTAGAAATAATTAATAAATTTACTATTACTCCAACTGTTTTAAATTGACAATGCTTTAGAATTATTACAAAATGATCTACAACATTTTTGAAATACTAAAGGAATTATTCATCAAACCCATGCTCATACATCTCAATGGAAAGCTGTCTTGGAATAAAAACATAGACACATTTAATGTCACTAACACTATTATGTTTGAGATGAAAGTTTCCAAATACCTATGATCCAATGTTGTATTAATCATTGCCTACCTTGCTAATCATATGCCTTTGTCCCCACTAAATAGAAATTCCATTTAAATGTCTTTGTTCGAATAGGGAATTATTTTGCCTCCCACCTAAGGTGTTTTGATGCACTGCATTTGTTATGTATGCTGCTACTAGCTTGAATAAACTCACACCAATCCTTGAAGTTCATTTTTGTGGGCTACGCCAAGACTCAGAAAGGTTACAAGTGCTATCATCCTCCTACACATCAATATCTTGTGTTAAACATTAATTTCCTTGAGTCAATAACTTACTTTGGGTCCTCAATGTCTCCTGTTAGTAGTGATCCTAACCTTTACTGATCCACCTCCATACATAGGGTAGATGATTCCCTTAAGAGGTACAAGACTCACTAGGTGACTCAAGGTTTCATGCAAACCTACGATGTTAGCTATGTCAAGAATTTTTCATCTATTATTTAACTCCATATGATTACTTTTCTCGGTGATAGTTAATAACAATGGCAATTGTGTTAGCTTGATGTGAAGAACACTGGATATAGAGATTCAATTGAGCACATATTCATAGAGCAACCATAAGAGTACGTTGGTTACGGGGAGGATACAATGTCTTATTAAAGGAGATATCTATGAGCTAAAACAAAGCCTCCACACATGACTTGAAAACTTCAACTCGAATCATATTGTAGGATGAATTCAGTATATGTGCAGTACATCATTCTGTGTTCACCAAGCAAAGTTGCAAGATATGCATTCTTAGATGTTTATGCAGATGGCATTCTATTAAGAGGGAGTGATACAATAGGCATAAAGATAACATAAAAAGTATTTAGCACATAATTTTGTCACTAACCATACTCAAAAGGTGATACAATGCTTTCACAATGAAAGTATGTTCTGGATTTACTTTATGATATGGACCTTCCAAGATGCAAACCAAAGAACAGCCATTGCATGTTGATGGGAAGGCTGATATATTTAACAGTTACACATCTAGATCTCCTTAGTCAATCCAAGCAAAAGCCTAGGATGATCCATTGGCAAGGTGCCCTTGGAGGTATTGCATATGTGAAGGGCAGCCTTGGTAAGAGATTGATTGACACTAAGGGGGGGTTTGTGCATTCGGAATCTGACGGAATTGAAAATTTTTTCCGTCAGATTCCGAGTCATGAGGTGTTTGTGCATTTTAGGGGGGGTTAGTGTCTGACGGAATTCAGCTGACGGAAAGGAAAATTATTGAATTCCGTCAGAATGCTGTTAGTGTGCATTACACTTGACGGAAAGGAAAGTCGGATTTTACCGTTGTATAAAATCCAAAAATTTCCTTTACCGTCAGAAAATTTCCGATCACCCCCATTCAGAAAATTTTTCTCCCTCTCTCGTGTCTGACGGAATTCGTAAGACTGATAAGGAAGATTTACTTGAGGACCTGCTAGATGAGTTGGAAGAGTTAAATATTATTGATGACATACAACCAATGGGAGAGATACATATAGAAAGCAATGCCCAGGTTTGAATGACTCAAGAACAAAGAAAAGAAATGGCAGATAAGATGCGAAAAGATATGATGATGGCAATGTGGGATGGAAGAACTAGATGATATTATTTCGTATTGTAATATTTCAATTAAGATGTATTTGTATTTTTCGAATATTAGTTGTAATAAACTTTTGTTAGAATTTCCATCAGAATTTTTCGTCCTGCACTAAACCCCTCTCAGAATTTTCCTTTTCCTTTCCGTTACAAATTTTCCATTTCCTTTCCGTCATAATTTTCCTTTTCATTTCCGTCAGAATTTTCCGTCATGCACTAACACGCCCTTAGAATTCAAATTCATTGGGAATTTTAATTCCAATCATGTGTAAAGATTGGGAAAATGAATTCCCAACCTAAAAGGTCGGAATTCATTTTCCAAAAGATCGCTCGACGCTCACCCTTGCCTGTTGAAGTATATATTGTTTATATTTTTTATTTAATTAATTATTTTAATATTATTTTTTATTAAAAATAAAATATTAATTATTTTTTATTATTAATATTATTTAATTTTATAATATTAAAATCATAAATATTATTTAATTTTATTATTATTGTTATTTTATATAATGATATACTTAATTAATTGATAAATGATATATAAACATTTAATTTAATAATATGTTCATTTATTAATGTAAGTAATTTATTTCTTGATTAATTACATTTTCACTAATTAATTTAATTCATTACTTAACTTTATTAAAAATCAATTCTGTTCAATTCTATCATGTGCACAAACACCTAAATTTCAATTTCTGTCAAATTCCTAAACGTGCACAAACACCTATATTTTGAATTTTTTCCATCAAATTCTGTAGAATTCAAATTCCGTTAGAATTCAAATTCTGTGGAATTCAAATTCTAGGTACACAAACATGCCTTAAGGAGGGGTTTGTGCACTCGGAATCTAACGGAATTGAAAATTTTTTCCGTCAGATTCCAAGTCATGAGGTGTTTGTGCATTTTGAAATTCAAATTCATTGGAAATTTGAATTCCAATCATGTGTACACAAACGAAGTCTTAAAAGTCATTTATGGCTAATATAATGTTCAGAATTATATTTTTTTATAATCAAAGTATTTCAATAATTATTTATTATTTACTTTCATTTATTCACTTCATAATAATTATATTTTTAAAAAAGTTATTTATTATTACATTATGAGGAATATAGAATTTATAATTAACCTTTTGTTGTTTTAAACATGTATTATAACTAAAAAGTTATCAATTTTTGTAATTTTTGATTTATTTTATATAATGATATACTTAATTAATTGATAAATGATATATAAACATTTAATTTAATAATATGTTCATTTATTAATGTAAGTAATTCATTTCTTGATTAATTACATTTTCACTAATTACTTTAATTCATTACTTAACTTTATTAAAAATCAATTCTGTTCAATTCTGTCATGTGCACAAACACCTAAATTTCAATTTCTGTCAAATTCCTAAACGTGCACAAACACCTAAATTTTGAATTCTTTCCATCAAATTCTATAGAATTCAAATTCCATTAGAATTCAAATTCTACGGAATTCAAATTCTAGGTGCACAAACAGGCACTAAACATGGGCACCTACTAGTTGAGGAATATTTAGATTCAAGGTATGTAGGAAGAAAGTATTACAAGTAATCTTTTCACTTGGAAAAGCAAAATGTGTGCCCAAATTGCGCAGAGAAGTTATTGATCCATAGCTTAGAGGGCTAATGAAATGTAGTTGACATCTCTATTAATTGAGTTGACATGACTGTGGAGTTAGTTATGACCATGTATTGCAATGATCAAGCACCTATTTTCATTGCAAGCAATCATACCCTTTATGAGATTACCAAACACACAAAGGTTAATTGCCACTATGTTTGTGAGATGATCTTTGTTGATGTTATTAATACTGCACATACTCCTCACAATAGCTGGACGATAATTTCACATAAGGGTATGGTAACAATGTGCATGAAAATTTATGTATAAGCTGGGATGCTTAATATTTATGCTCCAACTTGAAGAGTGTGGGATATTATAGATTATACGTTAACTAGGTATATGAGTACATGGATATACATGTCAAGGAGATTCCTCTGATGCGATCTAATTTCTCATTTTGCTCACTAGTCAAATAGCATTTGCTTTGTTTGCTTTATATATTTCTTGTTGGTTTTGTTTGTATTGCTGCTATCTTCTTGTTGTAAGTTTGTACCTTTCTTGTATCTTTACCATTTCAATCACTAGTTTCCACCACATGCTAATGCACATGCACATACATTTTGGTTTTCCTTGCTAAATTTTGAAGCAGAATGATATTTTTTAAAATTAAACTAAACATTTCCTTTTCAAAAAAATATTTACTTCATCTAATATATATGCAAATGGTTAGTCATGTTGAGGTGCTATGCTTGGATGAGTGGTAATACTAAGAGATGAGCTAAAAAATGATTTTCTTAGGAATAGAATAGGAGTTACATTGATTGAAGATAGGATAAAAGAAAATCAACTGAAGTAATTTGGTTATATCCTTATACAAAAAACAAGTAAATTTTAAAACCTTTAGATCAAAGACCAATATTTTTAATTTAAATAAAAAAATTATCATATAATTAAGGTCATCTAATAATGAAATCTATGATAACTTCCACCCTATATGTATTTATGAAATAAAATGAGGGTGCCACTAAGAAGTTTACCGGGTGGCACCACCAGGAAATTTGAACCCTAATTTTTTTTAGTATACAGTTTAGATTATTTAAGTTCTAGACTTTTAAGTTTATTATAATGCTTTTTTTTTTGCCTTATTAGATTTTAATTTGCCATAAAATATTCTTTATAAATGTGTTCCAAATTGAAACAATTTGCCATTCTTTGATGTAGTTATTTGAAATAAGATAGAAATCACATAAAAATCATATTATCAAAAAAATCACATAAATATCACATCAAAATTTTAAGAAATGATAGTATTTCTCACAAAATCGCATTGGTATTTATCAAAAATATAAAAGTAAGAAATCAACTCTCCTTTTCTTATAAAACGAAGTAAATGGAATATTTCTATATTTTTTATGTATTTTCTTGATTATTTATGTATTTGCTTGGAATTTTAGGAAAGACAAACCCAACTTAGTTTTATAGATTGAAGTAGTCAAGACAAGGTGTCTGATACAAGAAACAAGATGGGAGGGCAATAGACCTACTGAAACAAGATGGTAAAAAATAGCAATCAATGCCTTAATTATCTAGGATTGGCCACATGAATCCTTTCCTTCCATTTATTTGTATCCATCATTAAATCTTTCATTAAGTTGTATAATTATAAATCTTTTTCCCTATTTTTAACTAAATAATTGTTGGATTTCCTCTATCTTTTTTAGTTTCACCTAAATTAATCATCATTTCCTTACAGGTGTGATAAAATTATAAAAAAGAAATACATATAGAAAATGACAATAATGATCCATTCCTTCAGCTAAATGATTATGTAATCAAACACACTGACGTTAATGCTTTCAATATGGATGCATTTTTTCTCATACCATATAATATTATATATTTAAAAACTTCTAGTTAGAAAAAGAGGATTTCAATAGCGTATATAGTTTATTTCACAGGCATAGAAATATGAAGAGAATGTAAACAACTTCTTATTTGTCTTTAGCAATAAGGAAAAATGAACTACTTTTTTTGTATGAAGAAATTAAAAAAAGAAGATATAAAGGAAAAGAAGATGAGAAAAGAGCCAACTAGATGAGAAAAAAGGAGAGTGATGCTAAGGAATTAAAATTTTAAAAAAAAGGCAAATAGAAAAACTAAATGACAAAAAGAAACACCATGAGAAGTGTCATACTTCAATGAGACAAACAAGGTGGCCAAGGCAATGAGGCAACTAAGGAGAGTCAAGGTGGCCAAAGACAATTGTGTGATTGAATCCAATCACTTAGGGGTGAGGGAGAGAGGGGGGGATTAGTGTCTGACGGAATTCACCTAACGAAAAGGAAAATTACTAAATTCCATCAGACTATCGTTAGTATGCACAGTAAAGAAAAGAAAGGAAAGTCAGATTTTACCGACATATAAATACCTAATATTTCTTTTACCGCTAAACAAATTCCGACCTCCCCCCATCTGAAAATTTCACCCGACTTTCGCTCGCTGCGACCTCCCCAAACACGATCGTCTTGACTGACTTCCACCTACTGCAATGCTTCTTTTCGCGACTTTCCCCTACTACGCCTGCTGCTCACGACTTCCACAAGACTTCCAGCTACTACACCCGCTGCTTGTAACTTTCGCAGGACTTCCAGCTGTTGCACCCACTGCTCATGACTTCCACAGGACTTCTAGTTGTTGCTCGTGACTTCCACAAGACTTCCACCAACTATGCTTGCTGCTCGCGACTTCCACAAAACTTCCAACCACTGCGCTTGTTGCTCAAACAAATTCCACTTGACCTGAACGTTGCTCGCAACTTTATGCAAGACTTGCGGCCACTACTCCCGACCATTACTCACAACTTTGTGTAGGACTTCCGATCACTACTAACAACGAAACTATGACTTCCCCTTGACCTAACCATTGCCTGCGACCGCAACCCCCCCAAAGGTACTCTATTCCTCATCCTTCTCTCCTCCTCTTTCACATTGTAATATTTGCAAAGACGAATAATAGGAAAACAAGTTTAAATCCCTGCATCAATCATCGCAAAGTACAAATAGTACGTGTCAAACCTTAATGTAATAATTAATTGGATTATTTATAATATTTATTTCATTATTATTATTAATTGATTTCCTTCTTTTTTCCATTTCCTTTTCGTCATGCACTAACCTTTTGTTAGAATTTCTATCTAAACTTTTCATCATATACTAAACCCTTGTCAAAAATTTTCTTTTTCTTTCCATTAAAAATTTTTCTTTTCCTTTCTGTCATAATTTTTCTGTTCCTTTCGATCAAAATTTTCCATTGTGCAATAACAATCCATTAAAGTCCGAAGAATTGTCAAGCAAAAACGCCCCTATGAGTGATTCTATCTAATCATTTGAAGATTTGTCAAGCAACAACACCCCTGCTTGGACTAGTCTAGTAGCCTAAGGTGACAACTCACTTGATAAATGTGGCATGTATTATAAGTAATTGTTCAAAAAAGACAAAGGACCATTAACATTAACATTAAAAAGTAGAAAAGAATTGCCTCCCTTCATTTTATGGCAAAGGTGATAATCTCCATATGGAACACTTGAAACAGAGGTAACCAAAACTTTAACAGGGGAATCAAGTAGTAGTAAAGTATATCACAAGGAAAAGAAGTGATCTTTTGAAGCTAAGGTCATGGAGATCACATCAAAAGTTCATTGATTACATATGAAACACTTTTGACAGTGGTAACTAAAACTCGAATGGCAGGACCAAGCAGTAGAAAAGTTGATCACAAGTAAAAGAAGAAAAATTGCAGCCATGCGGCTCACATCAAAAGTTCATAATTTCGTATCATGACCTTTAGGCATCGAAAGCCACAAAATCCAAGACATTGCAGATAGTCTAAAATATTTTGTTTTACCCTGCAAATTCACAATTTTTTTCTGGTTCAGATTTAGGCTCTCATGGTTTTTCCATGAAATCTCGTGTCTATCTAAAACACTCACTTCACCATTTTGCTTCTATAAAATCTATGTAGAAAAGGCTGTGATAATAAGTTGTTTCCTTGTTTGGAATTTCACAAAAACAGCATTATAAAATGAAGAATATTATACAAATAAATAACTAAAAGAATAGACAAAAAAAGTAATTCCAAGGAGGGCAAGGAAATAGGAGACTATTTAAGTGCCAGCAACATCGTTCTGTTCTCATTGGCAAAAATGTTGTTATAGGCACCTGCAGGAATTTTTTCTTGTAAGTGCCACATTTTTTAAATAATTTATTTCTAAAATAAAAATAATTATATAGATAGTTAATCTGTAGTATAATCTACTATGGATTAAAATTTGAAAATAATCCAAATTTTATTTATTGAGATTTTTGAATTTGACAATCAATGGTTAAAAATGAGCAGAAATAGACCAATTTTAAAACCTTTAGATTAAGGATCAACACTAATTTAATTTAAATAAGAAATTTAACACATATTTATAGTCATTTAATTATAATATCTATATGGTTACTTTTATCACACGTATTTATAAAGAAGAAATATACTTACTTGCATGCACCTACAACAATATTGTCCTACTTTCATTGAAAAAAATGTTGCTGTAAGCACTTGTAGTAATTTTTTTCCTGTAGGTGCCCACATTTTTTTACAGATTTTATCTTTTTAAATAAAAATTATATATAGTTAATCTATAGTATAATCTACAACAAATCAAAATTTGAACCTAATCTGAGTTCTATTTATTATGATTTTTATATTTGAAAATCAATGGTTGAAAATGAGCAGAAATAGACCAATTCTAATACTTTTAGATTAAGGATCAATATTTATTGAATTTAAATAACAAAATTATCATGTATTTATAGTCATCTAATCATAATATCCATACAATTACTTTATCTTAGACGTATTTATGAAGGAGAAATACAACACCTACAGAAATCTTACCCATAGGTACTTCTAGAAACATTGTAATGTTTCTCATTTACTATAAACAAACTAGCCTAAAACAATGGTCAGATATCAGGGTTCCAAGAAAAAGGAAAAGTTAAATTGGAATGGGGTGCCTTACCTTCCTCAATTGGATGACAATGTTCATCAAGTTAAGAAATTTCTTTTCATTCAGGTATCCACGGCTAACATCAATTAGCTCAGAAAGTGAAATTTTATTTTTTATAGCTTGATAAAATGCCTGCTGCCGAGAACTCAATTTGCAATGCACGGTCACTTCAGTTTTTGCAGTCATTTCAGATATGACATCCTTTTTAACTCTCCGCAACATGAAAGGCTTTAAAACTGCATGCTGCAAAAAAATAGAGAGAAAGTGGCCTGGAATTTTCAGTAAATATTATTATACACAGGAAATATATCACCTAAAGATAATAAAAAATGCAGACAGCTCTTTACAACATTATTCGTTATATATGGATTTGGAAAACCTCTTAGCAGTTAGTTCAGGCTAGTAGTTAAGGTTTACCACAGCAATCAAAAATCCTCACCAGTCTACTTAGCTGATGTTCATTTAAAGTACCTCCATGTTCAGCATGATTCTCGATGCTGATTGAAAAAAAGAAGAAAAATGAGAGTGGAATGGGAATTTCATGTATAAAATTTACAGCTTAGTATACAGTACCCTTTGGAGAACCACTCATTGAACTGCTCATGGCTGTCAAACAAAGTAGGCATGATGAAATGGAGGAGGGCCCAGAGCTCTGCCATATTATTTTGAATAGGTGTCCCAGTCAGAAGCAAGCGATTTCTACAATTAAAACTAAGCAATGTTTTCCACCGTATGCTGCAAGACAATAATCAAAAAAGGAAGAATAAATATGACACAAAGACCTGCTGTGGAAAACTGGAAATTGAGCTCAAGATAAGAAAAAGCGATGCAGTGTATGACTGTCAAATCCACCACCCAGAAAGGATATTTTAGCAATAAACCAGCAAGGAAATTTTCGATTAAAATACACATAGCTGATGCCGTGTTAATATATACTTATATTCTAAACATAGGAAAAGTGGGATTTCAAGCTGTCATAAAACGTCCAGTTAAATGGATTTTAACGCAATCCATTAGACAAAAAAAAAGTCACTTAATGTTTTCTTGTTCAATCCATGTAATGTCTATTTTCCATTTTTTGAAACATTGATGTATACTTTTTTTACCGCTCAAAATAAATACCCATACCTAATCAAATGATTCTATGAGAACTGTAGAATTCAATAATATATAAGCTTGACAAGTCAACAGAGAGGACACCAAAAAATTAATAGTTAACACGAATCACCTTGTTGAACTTTTAATTGCCTGTGCTTCATCCAGAACCATATATTGCCATTTGACACGCCTCAAACACTTCTCATCATACACAAGCAACTGATAGCTAGTTATAAGTATATGGAAAGCAGACTCCCTGTAAATCATTAAAAGTAATTTAAATATTCAGGTAACAAAGTAAATTGCCACATTCTTGTCAAATTCAATATGTTGTGCGATGTGCTTTTAGCATACCTTCTGTACAAACGTTTTGGGTTTATGTTCTTTCTTAGCACATTTCTTTCCTGAGCACCTCCCCAATAAGGAAGTGTCTTAAGGTTGGGGCAAAAGCGATTTACTTCATCAACCCAATTATTCAAAACAGAAGATGGAGCAACAACAAGGAATGGGCCCCATATATTTTTCTCCTGCTCGTAACAAGAAATCTCTAAATAAGACAAATGGTACAAAGAGTCTTTGGAATTGTCTTTATTAGCTAACTTAATTCCAAATTACTCAACATAAAACTAACCTCCTCAAAATAGACGCTAAATAGTGGAAATATTCAAATTATTCCAGCTAAACAAGAGTACTAATTATAGATAAAAGAAAATATTTGAGAATGGGGTACACCTGACAATACTCATTGGACAAAAACATAAATATTTAAAGAAAGAAAAAGGTAAAAAGTAAACCTCAGCTAAATGAGCCAGGAATGCCATGGCCTGGATTGTCTTCCCCAAGCCCATCTCGTCAGCAAGGATCCCATTCAAGCCCTGTTAACAAGGAAAAAAAACACTATGATAACAACACAAAAACATTAAGTCAATAGAGTTCACTTAAAAATTCCACCTGCTCATAGCAGTTAACAAGCCATTGCAGGCCCTTGAGCTGGTATTCCTTGAGAGTACCTTTAAACATTTCAGGTGTCTGAACTGAAGATGTTATGGGCATTGTTGACCTGGAAATATCAGATAATTCAATGAAACATGCCATTATTGATATTTAAGTTTTCTAAAAGAGAAAATAATTATTATTTTTGTTTTCTAAATTCATGCTTCTTTTCTTTCACGTAGTCTAAGGAACCTAGTGTGTCAACCCCTTAAGAAAATTGTCTTACTATGATGGACACATCTATATATGAAATGGTTAATTTCATCTTCACAACTTGGAAGGTAGTTCTAAATTTAGGTCTAGGTTATTACAAGATCATTGATAATTCTTATAATCTAATAAAATCAACATTTATTAGGTCAGATTCCATAATTTTGTTACGAACATAACTAATGCCATGTAGCTTAGAAAACCAATGGACATGCACAATCCTAAGGTTCAACTTACGGATTCAGCAAGTCTATCTTACTAGACCCCATGACCAAGGGTTCATTTGTGGAACCTTCAGACTCTGTGACTTGACGCAGCTTTAGGCATTCACTGTCAAATGCATTTGTTAATTTCTTCTGCTGTGACACAGCATTTTGTGCGGCTCTTAATGCCTCTCTTTTCAACTCCTCATCTTCTACATCTTCTTGAGTACCAGCTGAGACAGAAGGAATTTCTGAGGATTTAGAGTCCATGTCTGATTGGATAAAAGATTCCAAGGGCTGGGGAGTTGGTTTATTCTGCATGAAATGACTGTACAGTTCTGTTTGTGATATAAGGAAGTTTAGCCTCTGCTGTTGTCTTTTTGATTCCCGTAGCTCTTCCTCACGTTTCAAAGCTTCAGCAGCTTCTTTTTCTTCTTTCTTTCTCAATTCTGCCTGCAGATGGATGTCAAATTACGTAAAAGGATGTAACAAAAGTCTGGTATGTGCCATGGAAGAAAAGGAACAGCCCAGAAACAAACTCCAGAAAATTATCAAAGAAGACTTTAGGTTGCAAGAATCAACATCTTAGAACAAAGGTCTGATTTGGGAAAATAACAGTTTTCTCAAAAAAAACAAATCATTCATTTTCCACATCTTCATCATACTTCAGTTTTTGCCCATCCATGCCAAATAGAGTATGGAACTCATTGATAGCAGGTCTTTTAAGTACCATCAATGATTCATCCGTTCACTATTAAATTTAAAATTAAATATGTCATGATTCATTAAAGATACGTTCCTTTATTTTTTTAACTTTAAATGGTTAATGGTGGTAGTAACAGCGGTAACACATGGAAGATGAAAATAAAATGTCACAGCAACTAGAAGGTAAATCAAATGATTTTGAAGAAAATATCCAGATAAGCCAATTGTGATAACATGTGTTTAATGTGTTCCCCCCTCCACAGGTATTTTTTACCATATTTAGTTAGACAACTGAAAGAGAAACCATGCAGATTCTTGCTACATAAATAAATTAAAAGTTGTGTATTCACCTGTTCCTTATCTATCCTTTTCCAGAACATAAGTGCATCTCTGACCAATCTTCTGGTGCGTGAAGATGCTTGCTTCATATATCTAAGAGAACGGCTAACTTTTAACTTCACCTGAAAAACGAAGCTAAAATCAAACTATGACACAAATATGTCTTCATACTCTGCAATCAATAAAGGACAAAAATATCATGTGCAACAGGCACAAAAACAAATTTGAAACTAACAGTCACCTCTCTTTGACACATTTCAGAACACCGCTTGGCATCAGTAATATGTCGTCTATGAAGATTAGTGAAAATACGATGATATTTTGGTATATCTCTTCTCACAATGTTCACCCAAACTTTGCCAATCTTCTCCATCTCCTCTTTTTCAATCAATGAAGGATCTTTCTCAATTTTTTGCTTCTTAGGCAAGCTCCTCTCAATAATCTGCTAAACATAGACAAGAATTACATTCCAAAAATCACTTTGAAGGAGTTCAAGGATAGAACAGATACATTAAATGAAGTTTCTGACCTCGTAAGTATCACCTTTCTCCAGAACCTTCACAAAGTAAACCTGCAAGGAACCTGATTCAGACAAAATTGACCTTTGTATCTTACCAGCTGCCCCTTCTGGAATGGCCAAAGAGTCCAAGCCTATATCGCATACTTGGAGGCTGAATTTCTGAGCTGAAGAACAACCTGACAGTGCCTTCAGTCTTGTCTGTAATGAGTCATACTGAGGTAAAGGCTCACCCATCCCACATTCACTTCTAACTTGATACTTCCTGTCAATAGCAACAATAGCAGCTAGAGACTGCAGATCCAATTTACTCTTTAAGTGTTTCTCTTCTACTTGAATATCTGAGAAAGATGGTAAGCCCAATGAAGTCACAAGATTTTCATAGGTTGGTGGAATACAATACGTAATTCCCTTCCCAATGTCTAAATAAGGATTATCCAAAGAGGAAGCTAATCTACTTCCAGCACCATATTCTGTAGGATCCTCATAATAGTGGGGTGAATTTCCAACATCAGCTATTGCTCTCTCCTCTTTAGCAGAAATAAAAGATTCATTCCCAGATTTCCATAGCTTTAAGTGGTTTTGTTTTGGAACTGGCATCATTGTCTGAGCAGCTTCTGGTTTCAAGGCTGGCTCTCTATACCTCATCCGGTGATACCTTTTGATGTGCTCTCCAAGCATGGAACGGTACTGATCCTCTGAGATGTGTTTACTGAAGGCCCCATGATCCTCATCATTGCTATCAGGTTCTTCCCCAAAGGAAGAAATTGAAGCAGACTCAGCATCACTAACCACCCTCCCCCTTCTAGCCATTCCTGAATGAACAGATTTGTCCTCAACAAATCCATTCATATGGTCCAACATATTTCCTACACCTGATTCACAATCCAACAAGAAATAGCCAGTATTTGTGGACCAAATTATGCATTAAATATGGTTCTGTGCATCATTTACAAATAGTGGCATGAAATGATAATAGTACTCACAAAAATCTAGATGAGTAGGAACTACACTTGCAAGATAAAACGGTTAAAAAAAGATGAGTAGACAGCCTACCTGGGCTACTTCTGCTCTCGGCCTGGCTACCACTGCCACAACTACCAAATTCATCATCTTGGTGAGGAAGTTGAAAGTTCATCAAAGACTACAGAAAAATCCACCAAGCAAGAAAAATAACTTAAGTTCAGGAGACTGACTTGTACAATATCCTAACATGCACAAATAAATAGATAAATGAATTCATTAAAATGATAGACATTGCACTCACTAAGCTTCCTATACTACAGAGCTCAAAAGAGTGAGAAATGCATCACCAATTTGGTATCTCTAGCAAATTAAGCCATGAAAGAGAAGACAATAAAATACAATAGTTTTCTTTAATAAGGATACTAACAGCATTTTTCTTTTTTTGAAGAGAGAAGGATGGATCTCATTATAATAATAATATGATACATCCGAGAAAAGAGATTTATCAAAAAGGTAAATCAATAAGAAAATTACATAAAAGGAAAACAAAATCAGTACAGTAGGCCCAACAATCCCAGAGATTTCTGGCAAAAACCACCACCTCCCTTGGACAGCAGTTATCTGATTGAAACCACTTGATTTCTTGTCCTCCATGTAGCCCAACACAATGCATGAACTGAGCCACCTGCCGACTCAAGTACATTCGCCCCTTCCCCTCTTCCTCTTCTTGCTCATCCTCCACCATCTCCCACACCATTGCCCTCGATCATTCTCATTCTCCTCTCTCCTCTCAACCTCCTTCTCCTTCACCATCTGTGAATCAACTTGGGCAAACAATGCTTGGAGAATGATTCCCCACCACTCTTGGGCCTCAATAGTCAAAGAAGAAATATTTGAAAACCTATGGTAATCATACAAGCGTGAGTATGGGTGGGGGCAGTGACAAAGTGGACTTCAATAGTGAGTCATTTTAAGATATCGAAAATTCATTTTTATATCTTGAATTTCCAGCTATACAAATGATCAAAGCAACATTATATAAAGAACATTAAACTTCCTTTTGCACTTTATCCCTTTGTTCTCATTACTTTTTCTTCCACTTTAATATCACACAACCATTCCTACACAACAATATTGAATCCTTACCATATTCCCTCCATCCACACCTCATTAACCATGAAACTTAGCTTTTGTATACCCTATTACCAACTTTCCATACATACATGCATGCCCTTTTTTTAGGGGCCAAGGTAGACAACGGCCTTGGCATCATATGATTTTGTTTCTAGATAATTGATTTTAAGTAGAGCATCATATTCTTGTGAAAACACACTTCTTTTTTTGATAAGCATTCTTACGAAAACACACTTCTAGCATAGCAAACTTTTGTTTTTCAATTATCTTTATCATTTATATTATGTTTAGTAGCTTCTTTTGTGCTTTTATTCAGTTTTGTATTTTACCTTATGGCAATGGTTATTAAAATTATTAAACATTTCATTAAAAATATGATCTTGTATTTTTGTATACTTATAAAAAAGTCTCTTTTCAGAAATCAATTCCAGATTACACCTATTTCCTATTAAGATAGTGGCGTGCTAGAGAGAAATAGCTTTGCCTATTGAAAATTTTGTATATATCTACATGTTGGAAAAAACTTCAACATTCATAAATTTATTTCACTTGATGTATTTTGCTTTTTCGGTACTATTTAACAAAGTAATCTCGTGATTGCTAAAACAGTGATGCAGCTACACATGGAAATTTGACCAAAGTTAAATACATAACAAATAGGAAAGTACTTATGGCCTCTTGAATAAAAAATATGTTCACCTGAAATCAGGATTAGTTTGTTGCCAAACAGAATGAAAACCACCTAAGTAGGTGCGGGCAATGTGTGTGAGAATTTCATCACGGAAGAAGTTATGCTAGCAAAAAACACTTACCGCACGGAATCGATGTGAAGCATGAAATTATGTGAGCATTTATAGAGAGTATTTGTTTCTGAATGCAAAGTATCGACTTAAGTCACCGAATGGGAGCATCGCCCCAGGACCATGGTTTAAGTGAGAGATGGGAAACTGAAGCCAGGTAAAGAGAGAAAATACCAATGCATGTACGTAGAGAAAGGCAACGTGTATGTATTTGCAGAGACCTTCTGATTACCTCGAGATTGAAGAGGTCAGAATAGGTGAATCCGCCGTTGTTGCTGCAGTTGTTGATGGCGGAGGAACGTCGTTCCATGCGCACGAGGAAGGAACGGGGAAGCCCTAAGGGAGAAAAACCCGCCGACAAGGAGGAGAAATCGGTTTGCGGAAGCACCCTAGGTTACTTGGTCGAGGAGAGGAGAGGGGGGAGGAGGGACCGTGGCGGTGAGACGGCATCGTATTTTTCGCTCCCGGCTTTGGATATGGGGAACGGGAAGAGAGAGAAAGGACTTGCTCCCGCGGGCCGCCGCTGGGTGCCACACCAGAGAGAAAGAGAAAGAGAGAGAGAGAGCATGGTGGTGCCGAAGGAAGACGCCTACGACGGACCCTCGCTAACGTACGCCACGGACTATTTTTCCTCTTTTTGAATTTCTTTACGTTCTTATTAGCGTGGTTCAGAAAAAATCCGCTTGAATTGTCAAGTGATCATTTACCCTTTTCGGCGGCGGCATTCTTATCTTTTATAAATATACGATACGTTCTTCGTAAATACAAGATAATCGTACAAATTTTATCATTACATAAAAATTTCATTTAAACTAAAATTTACTAATTTATGTTAAATTTCAACCATTTATCTTCATATAGAAAATAACGACGAATATTAGTTAGATTAAATTCAATTTTTTATTATATATTGGATTTATAAAATATATTAAATAATTATATAAATATTTTTAACTTAAATAATAAAATAAATTTTTAAAAATATATGTCCTGGTGGAAAATTTTATCGATGGCATGATCGGGAACATAACACCGCACTCATCAATTACTGATGCTTAACATTAATGGCTCTTTCATTGACTCTAGGTTCTTAATTGCCGATGCTACTACTTTAAAAACGTCTTTAATAATAATAGAAATTTTAAAATAGATATAACTTGAGATAGAATGTTTCCTACTAACGTTCTTGATGTTTCTTTCTTGTCTGAAGAAATTAAAAGGGGACTTTTGACCTTGCTGGGGATAAATCGCCTAGCCTTGTTGGTATACTTCCAGACGGACGCTAACGTGGTCTCGGACAATAGACCTATTAGTCTTTTAAATGGTACTTGCAAAATTTTATCTGAATGTCTTGCTATAAAATTAAATCTTGTTTTAGATGAAATTATTTCAAACACTCAATGGGCTTTCCTTAAAAAAGTAACCTTCATGATTTTTGTTTTTTTGTTAGTCGGGAAACTCTCCGTTACTACCTCCACAATAACAAATTAAAAGGGCTTTTATTAAAAATTGATTTCGTAAAACTTTTAATAATACAAATTGGTCTCTGTTTGAAATGACTTTGCTTTGGTGAGAAATAGTTGAGGTAGATTAAAATGTGTATCACCTCAGCACATTTTTTTTACCTTGATAAACAACACTCCTAAATGCCATTTCAAAAATTCATATAGTCCTAGGCAAGGAGATCCTTTATCATTCCTTCTTTTTCTTGTTGTTGTGTTTTTCCTTGATAAATTTATATTTCAGGGAAAGGTAAACAACCTTATTGAAGGAATCTCTATCCTAAATAATGGTCCACATGTTATTAACCTCCAATTTACCGATGATTCTATGCTTTTTCTACAATCTACACCTCAAAACGTCATCAACTTCAAAAGAATTTTATGTCTTTTTCAATATATCTTAGGTTTAAAAATAAATTTCGCTAAATCCTCTTTTGTAGGAATCAATATTGATAATGGCTATTTGCAATCTTATAGTAACATTTTAGGGTGCAGGTCTCGACAATCTCCCTTACCATATTTGGGTATGTTCCTTCACTTCAAAAAAGTCTCGTTCAACAATTAGATTAAAGTTGTTGATAAAATTGTTAAACGACTCTAAGCTTGTTATAACAAATTCCTTTTTTGAACTTACACTACTAAACTCTGTTCTCAATTCCATTCCAACTTGTTACCTTCTTACCCTCCATCTCCCCTCTGAGGTAGAGAAAAATATTAATAGACTTTGAAAAAACATATTTTGGGAGAGACACGATCTGGGAATCGTAAATATCATCTCATGAAATGAAACTAAATTTGCAAATCGAACACTTTTGGATGGACTTAAGTATTCTAAATCTTCAAACCTTCTTCACAACTCTAAAAGGTAAAATGGTTTGAAATTTGTTGCACCGTAACAATAACAAACTTTGATTAGATATATTTAAAGCAGGTTATTTAGAAAGAGTAGGCACTGGACGACTTTTGAATAAATCTTCTGCCTCTAGCTCCCTTATTATGTTCTCATTAAAAAATAATTTCCTTATCTTCTTCATTTATTGTTCCTTTCAAGTAGGTGATGGAACAAATATCATTTTCTAGCATAGTAAATGGAATGATGCTAGCATCCTTAATGATCACTTTCTTAATCTCTTTTAGATTCTTAAACATCACAGGTCCTTTGTTAGATCAATTATCAAATCTCCTACTTTTAAAAGGGACTCAGACTTTCTTTTTAACTATGAATTTGGAATTTTTTTTTAAGACTTAAATCTATTATCTCTTTTACCAACATGTTTAGATCAAAATTTTAGAGGTGTCTGTCTTTACTTATTGACTCATTTTATAATATCTTTATGAATAGAAGTGCCAATGTGTTGAGTCGGACTTAAAATATTTTTAATTTTTTCAAGATAGCTTAGTCTAATTTAAAATTTTTTTAAGGTAACTTGTCTTAAATTTTTTTTAGAACAGTCTAGTCCAACAAGCGTGGGTTCGCTTTTATAATTTTTTAAAATATGTAATATGTAATTTTTTATTTTTTATTTTAATTTAAAATTAAAAAATAAATATAAAAAATCAAAAACTTCTCCTACAGTAACAAGGTTTTAAAAAAAATCAAAAACTTTGGTCAAACCAAAGTTGATCAAAGTTAAAATTCGGTTGAACCAAAGTTTTTAAAACTTCATTAGACTAGTTAGAAGTTTTTTTTTTTTTTTCAATTCAACCAAAGTTATTATTATTATTATTTTCTTTGGGCTAATCAAAGTTAAATTTTGGTACATCCAAAGTTTTTGATTTTTTTTAAACTCAGTCGAACCAAAGTTGTAATTTTGGTCTAAAGTTTTTTTATTTTTTTTCTTTGATCTAATCGAAGTTCAAGTTCAATTCAATCGAAGTTTTTTATTTTTTTTATTTTAATCCGACTTAAATGATTTAACATAAGCTTTTGATTTTTTTATATTTATTTTTTAATTTTAAATTAAAAAAAAAATTACAACGTTATCCGATAATTAATTCATCATTCAAACACATTATTTTATTTATAAATACATAAACATCAAACATAATTCATATTTATCACATTAACATTAATATCAATACATCATCAACTCATCATTTATAATTCATTATCCATCAAAGCATCAACACATTCAAACACAAGTCATAAAGTTAAAATAATTATTTTATTTATGAATTCAAATTAAAAATACATTATTTTTGTAATTACATCAAATATTTTTACATTTAATGTACATAATTACATTTAAATATTTAAATTTACAAATTAATCTATAAGGTCATATTTTTGTTGTTGTCTATAAATACGAGCAAACTCTCAATCTTTAACATACATTAATACTTATAAAATATTATATTTTAGTATTACTCTTCCATCATATAATATATTATCACTAATACTAAATGTCTATTCACATGCTACAAAAAAAGTTAAAATTATTAGTAAATCTTTAGTCATTAATGATAAAATAAGAAATGTATGTTTTTATGTTTTTCACCAATTTATTACATTAAAATTTAGAAAATTAATATTATCTCTTATTAAATAGCTATGATCAGTATTATTAAAATTAATTAATTCTTACCTATTTGTTATGTAATCACTATATTCATCAACAAATATGCCATAATCAAATGTTGATGATGATGATGGTGGTTGTGAAAAATAAGGTATATTTTGTGTTTATTATGTTCCATATTTTATAACATATACATCAAACATATTAATTAAATTATCTTCTACATTTTCAATTATTACATTAAGTTTTATATTTGAACAAGTTTGTATCATGTTTATTAAATTTTTAACAACTTTTACTTTAGTCTTAGGATCTAAACAAATACTCAATGTACATAAGAGAAGTATTTTAGTCTAATATTTTAAAAAAAATTCTTTCATTTTGAAAATTATAGGTGTAAAAAATAGATAATTATTATAATCATTAAAAACTATCACAATATTATATAAGTAGTGGATTATATAAATAGATGTACAATAATATATTTCTAATAAATACTTTATTACATTATAAAATAGTTTTAAAAATATACCTAATAGGTCGAGTCAGACCAATTCCTATGAGTTACAAATTAAGCTAGTCCAAATCAACCCATGGACCAGCCTAAGCTCAATCTATAGGTATATCATAGCTTAGTCAACTTGATTTTTTAAATCAGGTAAAGTCGAACTAGCACATTACGAGTCAAGTTGGGTTGGCCCGTAGTGGCCCATTCGACACCTTTATTTATGGATGACGGCATTTGATTTGATTTGTATAAGTAAATCTAGAAATCTAAAGCATTGCTTAAGGCAAAGATCATTGCTTGGTTTTATATTCATGACAAACTTGTTATAAAAGAAAATCTTAGCAAGAGAGGTTGGAATGGTCCTTTCACTCGTTCAAATTGTGATTTTGGTGTGTAAACAATCAAATATTTATTTGTTGATTGTGTTCTGTCTAATGATTTCTGGTCTCCAAAATTCAATAACGAGAGACTCTTGCTTGAGGATAACTTCCTCTTTTCTGCATTTAGTAATAATTTGCATAGTTTTTTATTTGGTGATAGATCAGCTCGACATTCTTTACTAATTGCTTTCATTTTTACTTACTGGTGTAAAAAGAATAAGGTTATTTTTGGTCATTTTGCTTTAAATATTAACTCAATATTTGATCATATATATATTTTAACTTATTTCTGGTTAGATATTCTTGCTGCAAGTTCTAGTATAGATCTGATTCAAGACTTTGATTAAACCGAGAAAGACTTACGAATACCTATGATGGAGGTTTGCCTAATGTAGAAAATGTTGTTACTGATGCAGCAGGTTCCTCGTCCCTTGATAGATTGACATAAAAAAGCGCTGAACTAAAGAGGAAGAAAGAAACGACTCATTTTCCTTTTCACTTATTTGTTATTAAACTTTGTTTCCTTAGTCCTTTATCGTGTATTAAATATTGTAGAACTTTAACTTTTCTTCCTTAATATTTATTTACCTTGCTACCAAGAAAAGCATCGTACTCATAGTTTATTTTTACGAGACAGTCAGTCATTTTACAGAGTGTGGCACCCTGCCAGGTCATGTAAGTCTAGCGTAATGTCCTCGACATGTGGTACTTTTATGTGTTGAGCTTCAGGTATACCTGTTGTGTTGTGGATGTATAAATTTTACTCTTATATTTATTTACTGCAACTTTAGATTAGTGGAATTGTAAATCAAACTTAGCTTTAATCTTGTGATGCGTAGGTATAATATGTTGTAAATGTGTAGTTATGATATGATATGTTAGTAATTAATAATACGTAGTGAGTTCACTCATTGTAAAAAAGTCAAATGCATTCTCTAAAAGAACTCAATCTATCTTGTGATTACTGCAAGGAAAAAGTATTCAACACCTTATAAGAGGTTATGTCTTTTAAAGACTTTAAAAGATATCGTTGCACTTTTAACTTTTGTTGAAAAAGTACATAAGAATAGTGAAGAACAGATTAAAATTACGAGAGAAGTTATTGCACCTGAGAAGAAAAAGAAAGAAACGAAGAAATTTATAATTGAAATATTATTTATTTTAGAAATTAATATAAGAAAAAGCTTCAAAACTTTAAAAATCTTACAAAGCGAGATTAATAAATATTAACTTTTATGTATGCTGGAAAGTAAAATGGTTAAAATATAAATTATCTGAAAATGTTACATATTTACAATAATGTTATGATATATGTGTTTGAAATAATATTTTTGACAATACTCAAAAATAAAGAAAAACAATAATAAATCAAATGTGTGAAATAATATTGCAGTCCATATAGTATAATCATCATCATTATTAAGATATGAACAATATTTTGTAATTCTTTAATTAAAGAGCTTATTTTGATACATTTTAAATATTTAAACTTACAAATTTGTATTTATATACAAATAATTAATTTAATTTTAAATATTTATTATAACTTGATTATTAATAATTCATGATTTATTATGAAGTTAATAATATTAATATTATAATTTAAGTTATCTATGTAAAACCTAAGTTACACAGTTTTCTTAATTTTTTAACATATAAACAACTTTAAATATCATTTTACAGATTTTTTATTTTTATTTCTTTATTGACTTTTTGATTCCTGTTTTTTTTTTTTTTTTACTTTTCGAGAGTATATAAATGAGCTTTTAATCATATAGGTACGTCTCGAAATATAAAGTCTAATTAAAATACGTCAGATCACTTCTCTACGAATTTACCACCACGTTGGATCAAAATTGACGATATAAGTGCAATCACGTGCGTTGCACGTGATATCGTCTCCTCCCTCCCGTCTACTTATCGAAGGGAGATTCTCCGTTCCCCTCCCCGTCCCAGACGACGGAAGAAGCGGGAGTAGATTTGGGCTACCATGCGGGTCGGGCAATTAGGTTTCCGAGCGTTGACGACAGCCCTCGGCGTCGCCACCGTCTACCTGACCGTCACTTTCTCCGTCAACGTCTATCGAGGCCTTTCCTGGCACAAAGCCCACACCCCAGTAAACTTTTACTCTTCTTCTCTTCTCTCTCGTTGTCAATCTTCACTCTAACGAGATTTCGTTGGTCTATTCTATCTCTTCACTTACGGCGCTTTCATTCTCTCCAGATCTACAAATAGCCATAAGTCCTTTTTGTTTATCAACAAAATAACTGATTTAAGATTTTCTGCCGTCTTTGTTGATATTCTGTGACCGTCAAATATTATCAATGTCCACTGGCTCTTTTTATTGAATACTGCTGTTGTTGTTTTTTCAAGATATTGGCATATAACTAAAACCTTATTGTTCTGACGAATAGGATCTGTCCTTGCAAAATAAAATACTATGAGATTTAGCAACTACCGAATTTTTAGTCTTTTTTTCAAAGGTGATGGTCACGGTTGAAGTATGGTAGATTATTGCTTATTTAGATGGTAATCATGACTATAACTATAAGTTTGTTGCTTTCTAATTACGTGATATATCATCAAAATGAAATGTCTAAATAACGATCTCCTTACAACAGAATTGTGTCAACTTTTTGTACTCCACTTCACATTTATCTCTATCTAGTCAATCCATTATCCACGATGCACCTCAAAGGCAAGACTATGACAACCATCGTCATTTATCAAAATCTAAATATTAACTGAAGTTCACTGGTGAAATAGATAGTACTTAGTACAAAAGATATTGAAAAAGTAATGTAATTTATTAAACCAGAAAATTGATTATGCTCCATTGGAAGTAACTTGCTAGTTAGGGAATTTTTAAAATTGGCATTTTTTTTATATAATCTTAATTTACACTTGGTAACTATACCATAACCAGATTTTAAAATTGATCCCTGGTTGTCTCTATAGGGGAAGCTTGAGAACCACATGCAAATAATTTGAGTTATGAAATTGCTACTCAAAATTTGACTGCTCATGTTTCAGGTAGCTTTTAAAGTTTTTGATATGAATCTTGAAGATTTTCTTAATGGTTTTGCATGGTATTTTTTATTCTAAATCTGGTAGTTTGCATGTGTGTTCTATTTATGAACACTACTTTTCTAATTGTTGTGTCAGTCAGAATCCATTTTTAAGATATTGTATTGCTGTTATTGACCAAATTCTTTTGTTTACAGAAAATTGAGAAAGAAGCATCTGATGGTCAGAACTAATGAAGAGAAAATTTCTTTGGCTAGATCTTTAGGTTTCTTTACTCTTCATGGTCAGATTTCTTTGGTTGCAAGATGAATGCCTTCGGAAGGGTTGTAAAGCATGCCAAGTTTTTCATCCATTTTACGTGCAACTAAACCTTCGGAGACATAATCATAGATTGTATCTTTAATGGTTAATATCAAAGATGTTTTCAGATTTTTTCTAACTTGGAGATTAGGTAGAACTCTGCTGCCGTCGTTATTGTGCATCTGATTCTTCAATTTTTGTAAAAAATTCTTCTCCTTAATCTTGTTTTAAGAAACCCTGGAACAGAACTACTCTAAAGTAGAGCATCTGACATTTGATTTTATATTGTTGCATGCCATACGATTTATCATCTTATGTATTTCTGGAGCAACTATTAGGCAGTTCACAGCATTAATACAAATATTTTGTGAGGAAAAACCTATAACTACAAATTGTTTTATTTGTGTGAACAAAAAGTTTTTTCTTAGGTGAGCTTGTTATGGTAAACGTTTCAACCAAGGGTAGTTTCTTTCCTCAGGTGACGACTATTCTTATACGGATTTAAGAGATATAATGTTTTATTTTAACGTAGATTTTAATATTATATAATTTTGTCTGTCTTAGGAAAGTTAATACTCTCCTTGAGAGTAGTTTCAGCTATTTCAAGAATCCAATAGAATACTCCGTTTGTAAATTCGTTCAAATTGAACTTCAAGAAAAGTTCTTCCGGCTTGGTGTAAATGTAACGCCATTAAAATTTATTTTTGTCCAATTTCGAAAGTACAAATTTCACTAAAATGATCATGTTGTATCGATAACCTTCACCCTAATTTCTGTAGACAGAGGAGCATTGAAGTGAAGGCGTTGTGCTCAAGTAGACGTGTTTCTGGTATTGTTTGCTTTTGATATTGCTAAGTTCCAGAGTTTTCTGTATAATGGATTCAATTTTTACAATTTGAGATTAACGTCTTTGACGAGGCATATTACGTGCGTGATTGTAGAGATTTTAGGCAGTAATTCTATGAGACAATCAAGAATTGCAATAATCAGATATTTTGTTAATTATCGAGATTTTGGGGTTGATCTTGAGATGGCGGATGCCCGGGCACATTCATTATGCGCAGCAACGAAGGTGGCGATGACCTCCATCCTGGTTGCTCGGGCCTCGTTACTTGACTTCGACTCCGACTCCGAAGAGTTGAGTGGATGGTTCGGTTGAGCCCAAGAGGCCGCTAGAGGAAGACAACCTGATATCCCCAACCCAAAGTCGGTGCACGGAGAGAGATGCTACTCAACCACACGGCTTCTGAGTGGAGTTGACATATTTAAAATGTGGTCCTTCCTCTAAAAGCCACGAAATCCCTCGAGGAAGATTCCAACTCATGCTTTTCCTATAATCGTTTTAATCAACTTACGTCCAATAAATCTGTTTGAATTATTTTTCTGCTAGGCTGTGGACTTGTCGGCTACAGTGGAATAACAAAATTCTTAACCATGTTCTTCTGAATATTACCTCAATATTTGTCCATATAATCTCTTTATCTTATTTTTAGTTAGATAATCTGACTAAGGGAATAAAATTTAACAAGGTAAAGAAGTCAAAGTTAATAAAGATCAGCTGGTTACCAGCAATTCAAGTTCATAATGTTTAAATATAATTAAAAATTTATCTAACTTATAACTCTAGTTTAAACTTTAAATTTTATTTAAGTATATAATTTTACAGTAACTCGTATAATTAAGATGATAAATTAATAAACAACTATAAAATTATAAAGTTATATAAGTTAAGTCTTAAGTTTGTAAAGATATAAATTTAACGTTATAAATCTTCGTAAACTTATGATATATAAAATTCATAATGTTATTAGAATAATTTGACGAACCTTCGTAATGTTATTTCTTAAGAGGGTTTGTAAAGTTATGTCTAATATAAATAGTTTATAAAAATATATAGAATTATATTTTACATGTGTCAATCTGTAAAAATTTATAAAGTTTAAAAAATAAGTTTAAAGATGTTCGTAATATTCTGTTTTACACAAGTTTGTAAAGTAACATACATATTTACAAATATATTATATTTTTAAAGTGATATTGACAATTTTTTTATTTGAGTTTAAATTCAATATTAAGTCTTATGCATATTACACAACTGCACGACTAATATAGCTTTAGATAAGAATGACTTTTCTTATGTGAACTTAAAAGCTTACCGCAGTAAACATGTGTATCATCTCTATTTTATTTGCTTAAAATGTATTCAATCAATGTTGGAGCTGATGTGGGATCTTCTTCCTAGGATGACAAATTAGATACTAGGAAGACATTGAGGAAGGTGAAGGACAACTAATTTTTCTTTTTAAAATATTTTGTTTCAAACTATTTATTTCTAATTGTTTTTCTTTATTAATCGTTTGTGCATGAAAAAAATAATAGAAAAGAATAAAAAGATAAGTTTCAAAAAGTTACATAAAATGGTAGAAGAGAAAGTAAAGAATATGAACTTAATAAAATATGATTTTTATGATAAAAGATGGTGAAAAATGATTTTTACGATAAAAATTGATAAAATATATTTTTTATGATAACACATGCTTTATAAAAGACAAGTCATTAATTTCCAACTTTTTCGTATTTCTTAAGGTTAGAAAGAAAGTACAACTAAAAATCTTTATAAAAAGGTTGAGGGAAAAAATTTATTAACTTTTTTATTTTTTGTTGCACACAAAGGCTTTATATTTTGTTTTAATTTGTTTGTTAATTTTCTTCTTATCTTTTTTATTGCATTCTATTGTGTGCAAATCTTTTCTTAATTGTAAAATGTTTCCACAAACTTTGTTTATTAATAATATCTACTCCATTATCAAAAAGAAATTTCTAACTCATGCTTCTCAAACACAATCTTTTTTTTGTATTATTGGTTAAATTTTGTTATTTTCTATTATATAGATAAATACAAATTTTTTTTCTATTTTGTACATAAACACACATCTGTTATTTTTTATTTTGTACACAAGAACTTATATTTTCTATTGAATTTTTGTTATTTTTCGAAACTTTTCTTTTTGTCAATTTTTGTAACATTTCAAAACTTTTTTTTTCATTACTTTTTAAGTGTATAAACAAAATTCTCTTATCCAAAGAGATATTCAAACATTATAAATCTCTTCCATAATACAACATTGTCATTTTCTCACAAGAAACATCTGTAAAAACCTAATGGTGAGGATAGAGAGGTTGTTGATTATGTATTATTATACTAGACAACATGTAAATTTTTTCACATTTCTGAAGGTTGAAAAAAAGTTACGCAGAATAATTTTTTTTGAAAAAGTTAAAGTAAAAAGTTTATTAAACTTTTACTTATTTTTTATTACGTACGAATATCTTATATTTTGTTTTAATTTTTTTGTTACTTTCGTTTTCATATATTTTTGTTACTTTTCATCGTATATAAACACTCTTTATGTGATAATTAAAACAAAGAGGGCTATTTTCCGTGTATGATTATTGAGGTATCGTTTTGATTAAATCTTATTAGGTTAGTCATAAGTAAATTACCCTTTGTTATATTTAATTTTTATTCCATTTAATTGTACCAAATTAATAAAATTTAAATTCTAACAAATGCGAACACTACCATTTATCTAATAAGATGTAATGAGGCGGTGACATCGAGAAAGGAAAATAAAAGAACGAAGCAAAGGCATTGGCAAAAGGGACGGTGGCTGCAACGATCGATAAAGTAGGGGATGGAGCGCTTGTCTCGTCGTCGCCTGATTCTCGAGACTGGTATTTTGCTTTTCTCCCTCTGCTCCTCTTTTTTCTCTGTGATAGGGTTTGTCGAGTACGGCGATCGTCATCTGAGAATGTCGACCACGCTCGGTGGCGTCAGCGGCTTCTCGGGAGGGTCCCAGAACAGCGCCACCGTCGACGATCTTGCACGCTTTGCCGTCCAAGAGCACAATAAGAGGGAGGTCGTTAACTCACTTCCACTTTTTCATTCCCTTATCGTTTTCCCCCATAACCTCAAGAGAAGGAGAGATCGTAATAAATAAAAATTCTGGTCTATAGAATTCTCTCGTGGAGTATTGTCGGGTGGTGGAGGCGAAGGAACAGGTGGTGGCTGGCACGCTCCACCACCTCACTCTCGAAGGGATGGAAGCCGGGAAGAAGATGATCTACGAGGCCAAAGTCTGGGTCAAGCCCTGGATGGAGTTCAAGGAGCTTCAGGAATTCAAGACCGTCGACCAACTCCCTGCCACGTTCACCACTTCTGATCTCGGCGTCAAACCAGGTTTCCCCTTCTTTCTTTTCTATCTCTACAAATGTTTGTATGGTGTTGCTACTGCTCTACTACTTTTCATCCGTGGTGGTTTCGTGCGACGAATTGTTGTACCCTTTCGAAGCTATTATGCTGATCCGCACGCTGCACATCGATTTCCCCTTTCGATAATATCCTTTCGGCAAAATGATGGGCCAAACATTTTAGGACGCAGATGGGTGTAATTTTACTCCTGCTATTTTCAAAAATAGGTCGTGCTTTTCATCCTTCTTCGTTGATGTTCTGCCACCACCACCACCACCACCTGAATAACGAATGAAATCGCTGTTGTGCCCCTAACTAACTATTTCTTTTTTTTAATGAATGGTTGATATTCTTCTTTCAGGCAAAAAAATACCATCATTATTGAAAAAAAACCTCTTCGTCGATTAATTAATGAACACAGTTGTTTTGTTCTTCGAGGTGCACAGAATTCATACTCCAGATGAGCATCCCCATCCATACAAAGAAGCTTGTCGGTTTCAGACCTTGCTCACATGCCCATCTACAGGCATGTTGTGACGGATACGTGGAATCATGGCTTTTTTTTTTTGAGTAATCATCACGATGTTGTCATGAACTTTTCCAGATTATCACTTCAATTTTAAAATAAAAGATTTTAACGTCTAAGCTTTTATTTTGTAATATTTAAGGCCCTAGATTTAATTTACTTACGATGAATACATGTGATTTGATTTATATGATTTGTGATGTGGATGAAGAACATATATTACAGGATGAGTGTATGTATGAACATTAAAATGATTTATTTAATAATAATTACTTTTATTTTTCTTTGACGTAGCGAAGAAGCAAGTAATGTTATTTTTCTCCTCCTAGGTCGTGAACATGGATCGGGATGGCTTCAAGTGCCCGCACACGACCCCGTCGTGCAAGATGCGGCAAATCATGCCGTGGAGGCCATTCAGCAAAGGTCCAACTCACTATTTGCGTATGAACTGCTTGAGGTTCTTCTTGCGAAGGCCGAGGTCTAGTTGCCCGACCCTTGATTGATCTTCAAGTCGTGATAGTTGCTTTGTTCTTCGGTCACCTTTATGGTTGTGAGTTTCATTATTTGCCTAACATTTGCACGCGATTTCAGGTGTTGGAGGAACTTGCCAAGTTTAACTTGCATCTGAAGGTTAAGAGAGGTGACAGGGAGGAGAAATTCAAGGTAGAAGTTCACAAGAACATGGAGGGTAACTTCCTCCTGAATCAGATGCGATTGGATCAGTCAGATTGATTAGCGTTTGCTGTGTTGTTTGTACGTATGTCTCTTCGAACTTTGTACTCGGGCATGCTGCGAAGCAGTTGTTATTGTTATGTGAACGTTAAGCTTACAAATTGGTGCTTTATTGACGGTTAACTTTACATACCTATGAGATTCCAATGTGTATCATGCTGGCGTGAGGGCCTTTGATGTATTCTACTCTCAAAGACAAACTACATTAAAACACGAGATGTACCAAGTATTTGAGATTTTTGCCGGTTTGGCTTCATAATCTCATTTTCAAAAAAATGAACCACTACGTAACTGTTTTCGTTTTAGACTAGTATATGTATGCTACATGGGCATTGCTTACAATCGTAGTAAGGAAGCATTGATAAAATCAGTTTTATTGTTGTTCTTAGGTGTTGTCAGTGATAGTTTTTTCAAGTCCATCGTACAAAAAAGGTAAGCCGTGCAAGGTATCATCACTGGATTCGAAGCGATGACGTCGTCGGCACCAGAAGAACCTGCCATTTTTGTTACGCAGTGCGTTTTATTACCTGCTTTCAATCGTTCTTGGCGCCAAAACCGTCCGCAACTCCCGTCATTTCGCTGGCTCCAACTCTCTTTCCTTTCCTTCCATACCACTCGGTCCTCTCCCTTCCTTGCTTCTTCATTTCCTTTTAGGGTTTCGATCGATCGATAGATGTTGCCTCGCCGCCGTGGGAATGCCACAATGCCCTTCCCTCCCCACAACCACCAGCGCCAGCAGCAGGAGCAGGCCACACCTTGCACCTCCCTCTTCCTCGAACTGCAGGTACTCGTTCTACTCCCCTCGTATACCGCGTGTCTTTTCCCTCTTCCGGTCCTGTTGTGGAATATTCTTCCCCCCACCCCAGCACACCACCGCCATCAATCCGTAGTTAGTTATGATATGCAACTGAAACGCACCGTACGTACAATCTCGCTACAACATCACACTAGCTCATGCTGTGGCCTACAATAGAATCTGTGGGACGAAATCGGGGAGACCGATGCTCAAAGAGATGAGACGATGTTGCAACTTGAACGTGAGTGCCTCCATGTCTACGCAAGTAAAGTAGAACAAACCAGAATGTACAAGGCGGATCTGCATCAAGAGCTGGCCGATGCCGAAGCTCAAGTGTTGAGTATCAGCTCTGCTCTCGGTGAAACAGACATACGTGGACAGGTTTTTCATCTCGTCCTTTTCAATTATCATCCGCTGCACAAGTGCTTTCCTGGACTTTGATTTTCCTGGTCGATGGTTCTCCTCCATCATTTTGCTGCAGAAACCAAAGGGCACTCTCAAGGAGCAGCTCGCGCAGATAAAGCCTGTGTTGGAGGAATTGAGACATAAGATAGACCAACGCCTCAAAGAATTCTTCGATGTTCAGATTCAGGTTTCTCGTTTGTCGGCAGAGATTGCAGGGAACAACGACCATCTTCAAAATGCTTCCCCTCCACAGGTGGATGACCGTGATTTGACTTTGGAAAAAATGGGAGAGTTGAAGTCTCATTTATTGGAACTTCAGAAAGAGAAGGTTACTTTTCTTCTTTCCTTCTAATACATCTTAATTTTCACATAAAATTGGTTCATTTTTCTGGTTTTCATCCCATTAATTCATGCAGAACAATCGACTACAAAAGGTTGCATCTTATACCCAGTTGATATATGATCTGACGACTGTCTTGTCTAGTGACTTTAACAAGACAATGGCTGGAGTTCATCCTAGCTTTATTACCACCCAAACTGAACAAACAAAGAATATTAGTAATGATTCACTAACCAGATTGGCTGGAACTGTTTGCTCTCTAGAACAAGAAAAAAATGAAAGGTTGAAAAAGGTAATATTCTTCTATGCTCTCATTTCATTTGTATTTTACAATCATATGGTTATTATTTTACCTAATTTTCTACTTTATAATTTCTATCAAATTTTTATACTTCATTGTAAAGTTGAGGCCTTATTGTGTGATCATTGTGTCAAATTAAACTTGAATGCAAACTAGTTGGCAATATCAAATAAGTTTAATCTTATCTTTAAAACACTTTTCGTCCTTTTTTCTCTCTTTTTTAATTTTATTGAATGCAAACTAGTTGACAATATCTCTAATTTGCAAATGCACAATAACAACCAATGATTTATATATTAATGACGTTATTGTTAATGACATCTCAATGCATATTTCCTTTAACGGGCTCATAATTTTGTTTTGACATTGATGTCTTCTTCATATATTAACATAATCATGCTTGCTAGAAGACATGAAAATGGTCATTTCCGTTTAGCAAACTAAGAAAAGTGGGCCAGAACTTTTGGAAACAAGAAAGAAATTGGTTTCAAATCCATCAATAGAATTTGAGAACTCTCATAATGAAGCTATGGAGCAATATTATTTTGCAGGTTCTTAGAAATTGTGCAGGGGAAGCCTAAATAATAATGTTGCTTGTCTATGATTGTGACACTTTTGGAAAAAAGAGAGTTGATTTTAACATGCTTAATAAAACAAGTAGTTAAAATTTAAAGATGAATTCAATTGCATCTGCAAGTACACTTGTAATACTCAGACAATTTTATGATAACGAAAGGTATTGATGTATTACGGACAAAATAAAAATCTTTCTGTTCACTTGGCAACCCAGCTCATAAGAATTTTGTGTTTAATTCTTCTTTTATAAATATGATTTTAGAGTCATATGCATGTCTTAACGTTTGTGTCTTGTACAATAATGTTAATGTTAAGATTGATGGTTTCACTTAGAAAATGTGAATAGTGAATAATTAAAATCTTATGACAACCACCTACCATCTTCTTGTTCACTTAACTACATATCCAACAACCTTTGACTTGAAATGATCCTATCCATGCGAAGTACCTTAGAAGATTCTATTGTTTCTTTCCAATCACTTTGGCCATTAAATAGCATGAGGGGCTGTCAACCAGATTTTCTTGCTGACTTTGTCTAACTCATCTTTAGTGGGTGTTTGTGCATTTGGAGATGTTAGAAAAGGAAATGATTTCTCATTGATTCAGGTTGTTTGTCTGTCTAGAAATAGTGAGAAATAAATTCCCACCACTTTCGTTGTATAAAACTCCACACAATGTGTGATTTCTTGACCCCTCCTCGGGGAATCACATGAAATCACCACAAAACCCTTGCACACCTACAACATTGCAACCTTGCATTGTTTGATCCTCCTGCCCTCACGCCCTTATGATTGTTGTGAATTTGTAAGAGCCAACATTAAGGACCTGATGGTCAAAGGGATGACTAGGGTAGTGAAGTTGATCAGGATATCATTGCAATAGTCGGAAATAGGTATCTATAAGGTCCTTGATTGACTTCGGTGAGGTGACTTGTAGCAGCAATGATGTGGAGGATGTCATGTCAATGTTTGACGTTGAGGGAAGTGTGTTGTGCCCCAACCTGGAGGTAGATGGTTGGGGTTTGGGTTTGATGAGGTCAACTTTGGCATTGGTGTGTGGATTTTTGTTGACGTGGATCTCAATGGAAGGGATGGGAAAATCTGTGAACAAATATTAAAAAAATGAACACCTGCAATTTTTAGCAAAATCTCTTTATGGGAAAATTATTATTTTTTCAGATATAAAAATAATCTACGTAGAATGTAATTATTATTTTTAAAATTCTTATGAAAGTTGAGATTAGTTACATTAATATCTAAATAAATTCAAGTTTTAATCTAATAATTTCTGTTAATTTCATTATCTACATAAACACTTAAATTTTAAATTTTGTTGCTAAACAAATGCATAAGTACCCCTGCAAAAATGTACATTTCCATGGTTTTATTTTCCATGATTTCTATACTTATTTGTGATTTCCTTTCCTACCATTTTTGGTGACACAAATAGACCCTTAGCCAGCCTACACTTCTAAATTTGAAAGATACTTATTTTCTAGATGACTTTTAACATGATTACTGCTATCCACCATTTGGCAATAGGTTTACAATCAAAGACACTCACTTTTCACTATGCATGTCAATTATGCAAGGAATGTTATTACTTGATGATTAGGTCAATATTCCTGATAGGTGTATGAAAACAAATCCCTGATGGATCTTCTCATCAAGGAAATAAATGAACACAACATCCAGAAACTATTTAATTGAGGCCATATCCATCACAATTTGTGAGCCTTAGTTGGTGACATTGTATTTCCTCATATTGGACCAACTTTGACCAAAAATTTACTTTGCATCTCTTGTATTAAATGTCATGACCACAATAAATTATAGGGAAAATATCAGTATATAAATTACTTTTCCAGTTCATTGAAATCTATCAAAGAAAATCTGTTTGTGTAATCCTTGTGTTTTTTGGAATGATAGCTTAAAGATCTTGGGAGCACTCTTGTTGAGCTGTGGAATCTCATGGGCACAACCAGAGATGAGCAGGATAAATTCAACCATGTAACTTCTCTAATATCTGCAGGCCATGATGTGGTTCTAGGCCCTGGATCTCTTTCAGTGGATGTTATTGGAAAGGTAAAAATGTCCATGCTGGTTGTTATCCCCATGATATGGACAGTTTTCTTCCAGTCTTACTATAAATTGTTTTATGTATGTTAGGCTGAAGCTGAAGTTTATAAACTTAATATTTTGAAAGCCAGTAGGATGAAAGAACTAGTCTTGAAGAAGCAAAATGAACTAGAAGGAATTTATAAAAGTGTTCACATGGATGTTGGTTGTGATGCAACAAAGGAGATGCTCAGCAACCTCATTGACTCTGGTTTCTTATCTTCATCATCATTTGCATTTTATTTCACATGCTTATATCCTACTATTAAGTTATACTTACAATAGTGATTTTGACTCATCAATGAATCATAGAGTTTTGCGCCCTTCTATCTTACCATGGGCAAGTTGAACTTTTTGTGCTGATCATTAACTTTGGCTTGGCAATTTAATTGCACACAATTTTTGCAGAGATGAATTTAATACTTTCTTTCATTTTCTGTAACTTATACATCTTTTCTCTATGATTCCTGTTTTTGAAACTGATGTCATTTGGTTTTTTCCAATTATAATTTCAGCTCAACTAAAGTAACTGGAAAAAGTCAATTTCATCAAAGCTGACTTATTACAATGTAAAGTTGCATATTTGACTGCATTATTTACAGGTACAGTAGATTTGTCGGTGCTGCTTTTAAGTATGGATGATCGGATTGCAAAGGCTAATGAACAAGCCCTAAGCAGAAAGGACATTCTGGATAAGGTGGAGAAATGGAAATTTGCTTATAGGGAGGAAAGTTGGCTTGAAGATTATGAAACGGTACTTAACTAGGCATCTTAACAAGTTTAAAATAATAGGATTTAACTTTTTATAAGTGTTAACTAAACATATAACAGAGAATTCTTATAGGATTTAGCTTTTAAAATAAATGTTTTGTTTTGTACTATTAATTCTTACGAATCAACTTCTAAAAAAAAAGAATGCAGCCAATAAAACAAAATAGAGCATTTAACTGGAATCAAAAGTGATTTTATAAGATCTTGAATAAGAAAAAATGATGAAAAAACTAAAATTAATCTATCAACATACAAACAAAACAAAAAAGTCAATAAAACATATTGGATTGGCCAAAATATCTATTTATTAAATTAGATGTCTAGCTGCGTACAAGAGTACATCCAGAATATAATTGCAAATGTATCAATAAAAATACATTGAAATAAATGTATAAAAAAAACATAAAATGAAAACATTACAAAAAACAAAATCCCAAGCACCTAGACTATAAAAACTGCTTGGGTGTCTAGGTGCCTTGATAAGTATAGGTTGAACTAAATAAACCTTAACATCAAGTTTATCATCACTTTAGTGTTTTAGGACTAATTGGAAATGGAATGTTACAAAAACCCAAGGAACCGATATATGGTGGTGGCTTACTTTGTGCTTTGTGAGCCTTGCTAACTTCTCTGGGAATACCCTGTTTAAAGTGCAATAAAACGTTACTGTTGTGGCATGCCATTTACTTAATACAAAACTCATGCTAAAAAATGAATCTGCTGATAGCCACCTATGTGAATCACAACTTTTCTTAAAGGTTATCTTGTGATTCTATGTTCATAAATAATCTTGTGGTTCTGCAAGAAATAGAACTCAACTATGGCGGCATGGTATGTTTCAAATTTTAGTAACTTCAATAATAATCTATATTGCTAATGGTTTCACGGTGCGGTATTGAAGAAAAGCTATTACTTTTTACTTGTTACGTTCATGCATATCAAATTCCAAGGCTAATACAGTGCCATGTTTTCTCCTTTCTACAATTCCTATCAGGGCAACTAGTTCTTTTGGCCATTAGGCTAGGATTTCTTTGAAATGCTGTAATGAGATTTTAGGAACACTCTGAATTGTATATTCAACATTGTTGGAGAATACTGATTCATTTGCACGAATTATTTAGCTTACAAATGGGAAAATTATATACTCTGTTTGCGTCTTTGCTTATAAGTGCAATTCTTGGAGATGTCTAACATACTAGCTGAAGAACTAGTACACTTGCTACCTATTTCCTGAAGTTTGCAGAGCTTCCATTAATGAATTGTAATCACTACATATTTGATTATGTCATTGGCTTTCATATGATAGCCTTTCCTTTTTCAGGATCAAAATCGTTATATTGCTGTTCGCGGAGCACATAAAAATCTTAAGCGTGCAGAGAAAGCACGTGTACTTGTTAGCAAATTACCACGTAAGCCTTTGAATATTATGATTTCGTTACTTAAACATCAGATGTATTATAATTCTTATTCCATTCCCTTGCATAAGTATTTCTAATTTTTCTAAGCTGAGATATAGAAAGTCATATGTATTCCATACTTCTGATTTCTGATAATGATTGCATAATTAGCCTTGTGTCTCCTTTTGTTAAAGATTTAACTAACATCAAGTGAAGGAGAAATAGGTTTGAGCATTTTTCCCGTCTGGCTACATGCTTCTGTTCTGTCTATGATTCTCTGAGTTTCTTTTAATATTATCCTCATTATATCCCTTTTTAGAATGTGTTTTATATTAATTTTTAGAGGACCCTTTAAACAATTTTTAATATTTACTTGTCTTTTTTGCAAAATTTGACAAGTGGAAATCAGCTTAATTTTTTTAAAATCGGCATTGAATCAGTTTGTTCATGATCCTCAGATGACCATCTGTTTGATATCTACATTCACTATTTTCCAACAATGTTGATCAAATCTTTCTCTGTACGTAAAACTCATGTCATAGGCATGTGCATTATAAAACTGAGAACAAATGAGGATTCAAGGAAAAGCTTACACATTTCTCTTCTCTGTTTTGACTTCATTCGCATACTTGTTCAACTGAAAGTCCAAATTGCATGTTAATTAATCTCGAGATATTCCTTTTGATTGAATAAGTCTACATTGGTTAAATTGAATCGCAATATGGATTAATATATACGTGCACCTTATTATCAATTGATTTTGAGGTGAATATCTACATTTTAACATAGTGTCAAATATGTACGTATGGATGTATGTATGTATGTATATATTTTTGTGTGTGCGTGTTCTAAAAAAGTAGTTATTTGTATGACTTCAAAGGAATATCATAAGTGAGGCAAAGTAATGGAATCGTCCTACATTTGCTAAATTTAAAATACAATATGGATTGGTATATACATGGACTTCTCCATTATTTGAGTTTGATATTCATATTTCAATATAAGATTAGAACAAAAATGATTCAAGTAAATCCATGCAGATCTATCTGATAGAAAAAGAAATATTTGGCCTATGAGAAACCCATATGTGAGGGAAAATTACAATAGTTTTATATTAGTTGATTTTAAACAAAATAGAGATTAATATATAGATGAATCTCTCAACTTTTAGTTAGCAAGTTTGATATTCAAGTTTTTACATTTCAATTCCTTTGAGCTTCAAGTTTTTATATTTCTTTGCTAATAATAAAGAACGATGGGGCAAGACCTGCATGCTCTTTTTCTGCTTTATCGGCATCGTTTTCAATTAGCCAATCAAAAATCTATTGGGATCTGATAATGTAATAGCCCCTTCGGTGAAAAGTACTAATTCTGAGTGATAAGACAATATTTTAGATGACTTTTTTGGGATGGTGGATTTAAGGAGTTTTATATATGATGCATGGGATCTTTATTGACCTTGGATCTCTTCTGCTTAATTAGTTTTTTTTTTAACTTCTTACACGTAAGCTTTTGGGCACACTATCTTTTTGGATCAATGACAATAAGAACTCTGTTCTTTTAGCTATGGTGGATAATTTGACTGTGAAAGTTAAATCTTGGGAACAAGAGAGAAGAAGCCCTTTCTTATATGAAAAGGTAAGTTTGTAGCATCTAGCCCAACCTTTAAGGCATATGGATCTGTTCTAATCGGTACGTGTGTTTTTCTCCTCATGCAGAAAAGACTGATAGGAATGTTGGAAGAATACAAGATTTCCAGACAGCATAGAGAAGAGGAGAAACGTCGGTATAGGGTGGGCAGTTAATCTATGTGACAGGCTAGGTGGTTGCTTCATAGAATGAACTGCAGTTTGATAGCTTATTGTGGATTATGTTCCCTTGCAGGAGCTGAAGAGGTTGCAAGAACAACTGATGGCTGAGCAGGAAGTGCTGTATGGCAGCAAACCCAGTCCCCTAAGGCAGCAATTGGCGGTCAAGAAGCCACTGGGTCAGAGCATGAACGTGAACATGGCTGGAGGGATTCCTGGTCGTCAAGCATCGACGACACCTTCAAGGACAGGGACCTTATCATCCAGCAAGGAAAGAAAGACCAAGACTGTTGCAGTGATACCTGAAAATTACGTTGCTCTCCCTAAAGATGTTCATCCGCCTATGCATAACAACTCGGTCGCTGGAACTCCATGAATTCGTCCACACAGCAATCACGCATGCTTGGCCGACTCCATGCATCTTCCGGTTTTATCTGTTGCTTTTGTTATTTCTGTAGCCCCTTATTTTGCCAACATCTCCATTCGTGTCCTAAAGATTTCGACATCGTCTGACACGGACATATAGATGTTGATTTCCCAAAATAGTCCGACGTCAGTCGCGTTTCAATTCATTTACGGCATCGATTTTTTTTGTTGTTGAAGGTTTTTAATATGAATGAAAGATTTCGACTCAAGTTTTTGATGATTAATTCAGTGGATGTACCGATGTCATCTCACAAAATTGCTTTATTTTTACAAATTTAATCTCATAGATAATCTTAGAAAGGAAACAAAGTGAAGGTTTGCATGATCGGAAAATGAAGAAAAAAAATGATGAGAAAATTTTTTCTTTATTTTTTATGTTTGTGTCAATAAAAATAGAGGAAATGATTTTTTTATATTAAAGAAAATGATTTTCGTTATTTTTTATTTCAATTCTTTGAAAATGACAAAAAAGATTGATTTATAATATAATAAATAATAAATTAAAATATACTGATTAAAATTATAGTAATGTTAATATAATATCAAGAAGTATGATTATAATAATAAAAGTGATAATATATTATAATTATCATAAATTAAAATAAAAAATAATGTTGAAGAATGATATTAGATTATAATATATTAAAATATAATAATGTTAATGTTATAAAAATAAATAATATATTAACATATTTAATTCTAACTTAATAATATGTTAGATAAGTAACATTAATTTTAGTATAATATAATAATTTAATAATATTAAATAATACGTTAACATATTTTAATATAATATAAATAATACATTAAATAAATAATATTAAGTAAATCTTGCAGATGACGCACAAAGGAGAGTTGCGAGCAGTAGAAAATTTTTGCAAAAGGAGGGGAGAGCCGGAGAGGGGGCCCAGAAAATAAGGACAATGTTTGCTTTTATATATCGATAAATGTTGGTAAAATTTTGCATTTTCTGGATCGATGCAAACGTTTGCCCTCCTTTAAAAGTTAGAAGTGATAAATTCAGTTGACTCTGGTGGTGATATTTTGTTGGTGTATCATAAATCCCCTCTACTACTAAAGACATCGTGATTGTGAGTATAACATGGAAAAGACAGAGAGAGATGTACAATGGTTGAAAAAAAAAAGGGGATGAAGATGATTGAGGCAACCAAGAGGGTGTTTGTGCACTCAGAAAATGACGGAAAATGTCGAAAAGGAAAATGATGGAAAATTTTTCGTCATTTTCTAGGTGTTTGTGCACCATCAAGATTTTCCGTTATTTTCTGGTGAAACCAACAAACACCCTAACATTTTTCCGTCATTTTCCAACCACATCGACTAGCGAAAACGACGGAAAACACTCCTACGAGGGCATCCTCGAACGAACCCTCCTCGCGCATCCTCGCCCTTGCACATTTTCGCCCGCTATCGTCTCCTCACTGTCGGTCGCTTCGTCGCATCTTCTTCCATCGTTGTCTCGTCATCGTCATCCTCCTCGTCACATCTTCTTGTACCATCGTCTTCTCGTCGCATCCAGAAAGCGCCGTCGTCCGACATTCGAAGCACATCTTCTTCCGCTGTCATAGAAAGTACTTATTTGTTGCGTATCTTCTTGCGCCATCGTCTCCTTGCTGTTTTCCTTCTCGTCGCATCTTCTTGTGCTGTTGTCCTTCTTCCGCATCTTCTTGCGCCATCGTCTCTGTACTTATTTCTTGCGCATCTTCTTGCATCGTCGTCTCCTCGTCACATCTAGAGAAGCATTGTCGTCCTTCTTGCGCCGTCGTCCTCCTCGTCGCAACTAGGGAAGTGCTGCTATCTTTTTTGCACCGTCGCATCCTTTCACATCTTCACCCTCATTTATCACGCAGAATCACCGTCGTCCTCCTCGTCGCAACTAGGAAAGCACCATCTTCAAGTAATCGATAAAATTCCAAGTATTGCTAATTCTTTTTATTCTTAAATTGATTTAGTTTTCAAACGATCTTCCTTCAATTGATTGTATAAGTTAACTAACTTAGATAGAGACTTAGAAAATATTTTGTAGAAAATGATCTACTAATTAGATAATTGGCATATCACTCTTGGTTAAATAGAAATTTGCCTAAATTAACGTAACAAAATTTTAGCTTGTCATTTAGTTCAATGGCATACCATTTTTGAATAAACAATAATCAAATTAAGTTTTTAGACAAGAAAATGGTAGAAAATTATTAGATAGCAGTGCATTGTTTGATTATTTGCTACGCAGGATTGACTACTGGCATACAAGTGCATTCTACCGACATACTATTTTCTATAATAGGTATTGTAAGTACTAGTAAATGATAGATTGACACAAGGTTGATCAAATGACATATTGACTAGTCCTATTAGCAGACGAGTTCATAAAAAGAATGCATAGAATGAAAGATTTGAACTTTCCTTAAATATGTCGATACCATGTTAACTTTGATGGAATTCAAAAAATGGCACACTGATAGATAGAATAACATACCAGTTCATGAAAGAAAAGTGTAAGACAGAAGATTCAATTTTATCATATTTAAGTTGATTTGATGACAATTGTACAAGAATTCAAATAATGATCTACCGTTGAGCATAAAACATATCATTTTTGCAATTGCTATCTTTGGAGCCTTAAGTCAACCTATTTACATATTTTTAGGGTTTTGTATTTTTCAAGTGCATGTATGAGAATCCTCTGGTGGTTAAGCATCTTAGAGCTCCAATCAATAATTTTCTCAATCATTTTCAAGAGGAATTTTTAAGGTTTTAATTTATATTTTTATTTGTGCACTTGGTTTCTAATTGTGACTAGTTTGAACTTTGATTTCTCATTCAAAAACCTAACTCACTTAGATATGCTAAGGGATCCACAAACTTGTAGAGAACTTGGAGTTAAATTTGCATTTGGTAGAGTTCTACTAAGTGGAGATTGGGGCATTTCTCTTATAAAATACTTGGATTGCAAGAAGTTTCCTTGTAGAAGTAAATGTTGGTTGTTGAGTCTATAAAAATATCGTATAGGAGTTTAGAAGCTTGTAAAGTAGACGTACTTGATTTAAAGAATCACTATAAAAATATCTTGTATTTCTTTTTCTTTTATGTGTGTGATTTCCTTTTCATATTTACAATCTCGATTTCAAACTATCAACTTCTTTGTTCACGTTTTAAAAATTGATAATTATTGTTATTTCTAAGAGTTTTAATTTGGATTTCAATTTTTATATGAGATTTTAAAAATAAAAACTATTTAAACTTCTCCATTTACTCTCTCTCTAGTGAAGTTATTGATTATGACAAATATCACATAGATAGTTTAACTACCACATGATGACAACAGCCTAACTAACTCACTAATAGAACCCATACATCACATAACCAACTACAAATATTGCTAGATGAATTAACTGAGATATAGTAATTTCATCACATTATTATCATTTTCGAATATATTTTGGGTCCATACATCATTGGAAATAATCTTTTTACATTCACTGCTCTCTTTATCCTTTATTATGTTTATCCCAGTAATAGCAAGTACTGCTAAAGGAAGTTGGCCGCATATTGATTATGAAATACTGATAATTTATGTATGATATTTATCTAATCATTTTACATTCACTGCTCTATTTTTCCTGTAACGAATTATGTATGTTTATGGCGATCAGCAGCAGACATCTGATCAGCAATATTATCTTCTGTAGTGGTGATTAAGACTTTGCTTCCATTTGCACCACTGTTCAGTAATGTTGAATTTGTGGTAAGTGTGAACAATTGATGCACATGCTATAGACATTATAATTCCTAATGTACTTGTACTCTTAACTGTTTAACAAATCCAGGATAAGAATACAACTTATGGACATCATAATATCCAGCAAAGTATGGATATCATGTTCATGCCAAAATACTGATAATGCATGAGCAATTGATGGTGCTGTTTTCTTGTGAATTTGAAATATTCCAGTTCTCCTATTTTCTGAAAGCTACCTTGCACAGGTAATCGTTACTTATTTCCAATGGATTCTTTTACTTATATATCTTTCAACATTTGCAATTTCGTTCAGATCATTTTGTCTGCGTCCTTATACACCACATAAAAGTGATTTTTCAATATCAGACATGCAAGTAATTCAATATTTTTACATGTTCATGTAATGGTGATTTAGTTTTTTATGATGGTAATGTTGAAAACTAATTATCTTATTGACTATGGTGTTGTTTTTGGTCATTCCAGGAATAGAGTAGAATGTTGTTTTTACATGTTCGTGCATTGTTAATATTGAAGTTGCCAAATATTTGCTTTTGCATGTTAATATTACAACCCTAGAATCAATTGGTACTTGTTCTTTTCTGTTAATCTACTTCACTTGAATGCTTGACATTATGTTTCTCTATCAATCTTAATTACTTGTGAGGTATTTTAATTATGCAAATAATACATTTGTAGACAATGGCAGAAAGTAATGGTCATGGAAAGAAGACTACATCAAGGAAAAATTTCACATGGAGTCAGAAAGATGATGAAATGATCTTAAATCTTCTTTGTGATACTATTAATCAAGGAAATGTCAAAACACCTGATGACAAGATTAGAGTGGACACATGGATTGAAGTAATCAAAGCTTACAATTTGAAAACAAATGCTGGGTTAGAGAAAAAAAATATTGATAGTCGTTTGAAGACCTGGCGTCAAATGTATAAAAATTATAGCAAGATTGCCAATCAAAGTGGATGGGGATGAGACTATATAAGTGGTCATACATCTGTATCTGATGAAATCTGGGAAGAATTTATGAAGGTGACTTTAATTATTATAATTTTTCCTGTATCTTAATTATGTTCAGATCATTATGCACATGTTTCTCTCTTATTTTATATATACTTTATTTTGTACTTATTATATTTCTTCTTCATTTGTAGAGTCATCCTGAATGTGCCACCTTGAAAGGAAAGTCATGTACAATATATGAGCAGTTGAAGTTAATTTTTCAGACAGGTGTTGCTGGAGGAGGAACAAATGCAGTACCTATGGACTTCTATGAGTCTGAAGATGTTAATTTAAATGATGACATATCTCTATCCAGTAACTTTAATAACATCACATATCCAATACCATCTAGTGATGATATGTCAACACCATCTTCACAAAAATTGGATTCTAAAAAGAAGCGCTCACAAGCTCGTCCTCATGCAGAATCATCTGAGAAGATGGCAGCATCAGCTAGGGATATGGAAATAGACATGAAAGAATTTTTACAGGAATATAAAGAGTGTAATAGAACTAGAATGCAGATAATGGAGCATATAGCCAAAGCTGAGGAAGAAAGAAATGGATTCTTAAGACTCCAACACAATGAAGAAAGAAATGAATTAGACATTATTCCATCATTGCTTGAACTAAGTGAGCTAAATGAAGATGAAGTATATAATGCAATGACGTTATTAGAAAATCATCAAAAACAAAAAATATTTTTAGGTTTAACGCAGTACATGAGACTAACTTGGTTAAGACATAATATGAAATGAAGAATGTTGTTGATGTTAGGCAGTAAACATTGTTATTAAGGCATTGCTATTATTATGAATGTTGTTGGTGGTATTATGTTGTTGAATGTTATGTATGTTGTTGATATTGATGATGTAGAAGATAATGTTTCATGTTATTTAATGTTATGTATGTTAATGATGTATCAGATATTTTTATTATGTTCTAATGTAGATTGTTATTGTCATCATCTGATGTAAATATTATTGTCTATCTGGTTTTTTTTTTGTAGGTATTTTTACTTACTAGAAATGGACACAAATGCAAACATGAAACTTCTGAAAGCACTTATGGAAGAGGAAGAGGCAGAATAAGAACAAATACTCTTATATCTGATGAAAGCATGAAAATTCATAACTACTTTTGCAAGTGCTACGAATTATGTTGCAAGGAGTACTTCTAGAATATACAACAAAGAAGGACAAGAATATATTACTACATTATTAAATCCATCTTTACCTAATCAAGTATATAATTGCAGGAAAATTTATAGAATGAATCAACATGTATTCTTCCACTTTTGTAGTTTTTTGAGACGTGAAGGGGTAGTGCAAGATAGTAGATGTATGAATGTGGAAGAAAAGGTGGCAATATTTTTAGTTACAATTGGACAAAATCAAAGATATGGTGTAAGTACTGAATGCTTTCGTCGATCTGGTTGGACAATTAGTACATACTTCAATGAAATGTTGAATAAAATTTTAAAAGTAGGATATAAACTATTAGCTAAGCAAGAATCATCAACACTAGCACAAATTCAAAATGATCGACATGTTTATCCTTATTTCAAGGTGAGTTAATGTTATATTTCAATATCTTCTTTACTATGTAGTGGTCTTTATTATGTATACTCTTTTTTCTTTTAGGATTGCATTGGAGCAATTGATGGTACTCATGTCAAAGCTACAATTTATGATGAAGAAACTACACGTTGGAGGAATAGAAAAGGTGAATTATCACAAAATGTATTAGTAGCATGTAATTTTGATATGGAAATTGTTTATGTTCTTAGTGGATGGGAAGGATCAGCAGCTGATGCTTGTATTCTTCATGATGCACTTTCTCGACGTAATGATTTTAAGATTCCATCAGGTATGAATGACGGAAAAATAATGTGAATACTTATGTATAGTAGAAATTGTAGAATTAATGTTTCTAACATTATATTCTAAACTTCTATATAAATTACAGGTAAATATTATTTGGGAGATGCTGGTTTTCTTAATAGGCCAGAATTTATTGTACCATTTCGAGGTGCAAGATATTACTTGAATGATTATAATGCTAATAGACTTCCAATGAATGCAATTGAAAATTTCAATTATAGGCATTCACAGTTAAGGACAGTAATTGAACGTACATTTGGAATAATCAAACATCGATTCTCAATTTTACGAGGTTATATGCCATTTCCTTTTGAAACACAAGGGAAGATTGTATTGGTATGTTTTTTAGTTCACAATTTTATTCGGAAAGCAGACAAAACAGATTTACTTGAAGATGAGCAAGAAGAATTACAAGGAATGCTAGATGATAATGTTCAACAAATTTTTACAGAAGAAGCTACATCTACTACTGTTGAATCAAGTCAGGATTATAGAAAACAAATTGCTGATACAATACGTGTTAATATTATGAGAGATATGTGGAACAATAGAGAGATATGATATGCATTTTATGTTGTAACTATCTTGTATTATTTATGACAAATTTTCTTATTTTCTATCTTCCAAACATGAACAATAAATATTAAATTGAGTTAGTCTTCAATATTTTCTAATATGTGAACAATCATACATAATTTACATTCTATAATTTTCCGTTATTTTCTATTACATGCACAAACACACGTTTTTCAAATTCTATCATTTTTTATTACGTGCACAAATACTCTGATTTTCTATAAATTTTTCGTTAATTTCTGTTATTTTCTTTTCCAATGTTTTCCAATATTTTCCGTCATTTTATTTACGTCGTTTTCTAGGTGTACAAATAACCCCTAAAAGATCATAAAACTTTATTAAATACAAAAGTTAGGATTTAAGGTTTAAATACGAAAGTCACGTGCTCTACACGCACGAGTTTAAATACTTATATAAAACATACATATCCACTCGTACGGCACAAGCCGATGCTTTCTTCTTCTACCAAGGTCTCCGACTTTAGTCCGATCTGTCACCTCGTCGGAAGTCGCCTCCTCCGGGATTGTAACATCGGGTCATTAGTTAAACCTAATAAATAAATTGATTCCATTCTCGGTTCGTTCGGTTGCCGTCTTCCTCTCGCAAGAACAGACAAGGAAAGGAAAGAAATAAATGGGGATCATTGGGTCAACCCGGTGGTGGTGGTAGTGTAGTAGCGGCAGCAGCAGTAGTAGTACCAGTATCATTGTGCTGTCTGGTTTCGTTTCATTTGGCCGTGCTATCTGTTTTACGTTGTTACTTGCTCCTTTTCTAGGCGGTGGTGCTGCCCGCCTTCGTTGCTTCCCTTTCGCGGCGACCTTCCGCTGTTGCAGCATCGTCTGCATTTCCAACCACGGAGGGTCACTATCGCTGCGAAGCCGTCTTCCCCTTCAACAACGGAATCCCCCTTCAAGGTTCTACGCCTCCAACCTCAAAGGAAGAAGAACATGAAAGTGAAGAACAAGCGAGATTCCACAAACACCTCCGTATGACCTCCCCCCCACCCATTAAAAAATAAAATAAAATTATTGTCTTTGTTTGATGGTAACTACGGCTCCATTGTTTGGTCCTGTCTTCTCCACTAAATAGGAGGACGAGCACGAGGAGCGGCGTAGTCCAAAAAAGTTGAACGTCAGCATGGAGAGTCGCCCTTCTCTTGAGTCCATGACTGTGAAGGAATTAAGAGCAATGATGAGGTCAGCTCAAGCATGTTCACGAAAAAACAAAACAATGAATTCATGTTTCATTTCATTACTTCTGCTTCTCATTTTTGCCTGTACATTTCGTTACGTCAGGGTAACATTTTCGTTTTACTTTTACAGGGAAGTTGGTATTCCACCTAAGGGATCGAAACAGGATCTCGTGTCCGCCTTGGTGGCAGCCTTACCACATAAAGGTTATTTACGTAGTATGAAATTCCCTTTAATTAAATTCTAAATGACTTAAAAAATAGCTTCCCTATCCAGCAGATGATGGTGCGATTTCAGCACTTGAACAACCCCTGTACAAGGTGGCTTCCTCGAAAAGGCCATTTGAAGATGTCTTGGGGAATCCTTCAAAAAGTTCTCGAGCCAGGCAAAGAAAAACAAAAGGGAAATCATGTGTAGTTGATGATAGTGATTCTAACTATGATCCTGGAAACCTTGTAGTAGAAGGTTCGGACACTAATTTAGATATTTCTTATTATTAATCCTGATTTCAAACCATACGATTGCTAAATAACTTCTGATAAAATTTGTTGATTGGATTGTTTGTTCCCAGCTACAAAGAGATCTTGCATTAGCAGGAAGGGTTCAAGCACAACAGAAAAGGGAACCATAGAATCCATGTCTAGTGAACCTTGGACAGTTCTTACCCACAAGAAGCCACAGTCTGGATGGAGTGCATATAATCCCAAAGTTATAAGGCCTCCTCCACTCAGCAGTGATGTGAAGTCATTGAAGTTGATATCTTGGAATGTTAATGGCTTGAGAGCTTTACTTAAATTGGAAGCCTCCCTTCCATTGAAGCTGGCAACAAAGGAGAATTTTGATGTCTTATGTTTGCAAGAGACAAAGATGCAGGTCGTCTTTGAGTTTTCAGTTGCATTTTATAAGTTTCAAAAAATTGAATTTTTGTGCTTTGGCATTTGTATGATTTCCCTAGATCTTTGTCCCCTACCAATCCTTGTGTGGGTTTAACTCGTGGATAGGAGAAAGATGTTGTAAAAATCAAGGAACACCTCATTGATGGTTATGACAATAACTATTGGTCATGTAGCATTTCAAAGCTTGGATATTCTGGAACTGCCATTATATCACGGGTATGAATTTCTTTTTATGCCCTTTTTATGCTTCTATAATTTGATAGTAGGGTTGTTAAAATTGATTTGCATCTTTTAGTTCTCTTTAGTCATTCCTACACATGATCCTTTTGTTTTTTTTACAGAATATTCTATTTGTAATAATGAATAATTTGTCGATGATGAGATTTTCTTTGACTGGTAAAATTATGAAAAAGCAAATGAGACTCATTCTATATTCAAATAGAACAAAATTCAAGTGAAAATTAACAAGGTAATATGGTTGCTCCAAATTGAATTAGTTTAATTTCAATTTGTTAGACTCTTAGTGTTAGCATTGATTGGCATCTTCATCACCAACAATGGATGTAGTTCAATCTAACATGGGGAAAGGTGAAAAATTGATTTGCATCTTTTAGTTCTTTAGTCATTCCTACACATGATCCTTTTGTTTTTTTTTACAGAATATTCTATTTGTAATAATGAATAATTTGTCAATGATGAGATTTTCTTTGACTGATAAAATTGTGAAAAAGCAAATGAGACTCATTCTATTCAAATAGAACAAAATTCAAGTGAAAATTAACAAGGTAATATGGTCGCTCCAAATTGAATTAGTTTAATTTCAATTTGTTAGACTCTTAGTGTTAGCATTGGTTGGCATCTTCATTACCAACAATGTGGATGTAATTCAATCTAACATGGGGAAAGGTGAAAAATTGATTTGCATCTTTTAGTTCTTTAGTCATTCCTACACATGATCCTTTTGTTTTTTTTACAGAATATTCTATTTGTAATATTGAATGATTTGTCGATGATGAGATTTTCTTTGACTGATAAAATTGTGAAAAAGCAAATGAGACTCATTCTATTCAAATAGAACAAAATTCAAGTGAAAATTAACAAGGTAATATGGTTGCTCCAAATTGAATTAGTTTAGTTTCAATTTGTTAGACTCTTAGTGTTAACATTGGCATCTTCATCACCAACAATGGATGTAGTTCAATCTAACATGGGGAAAGGTGACCTAGGTTTAAATCAAAGCAAAAACATAACCACTATTAAAGAGAAAGTTGCATCCTCACTTATCCTAATAAGCACAAATATCTCCCCTTAATGCCACATCCCTTTGTTTTTTTTTTTTTTTTTTTCAAGTGGGTGTCAATCCCTTGATCATTTGTGTAAATGTGGAAGGATCACTTTGGTTGATGTATATTGCATTATTGCTTTACATCATATATTATTTCAAATCCAGGATTTGCATGCTGCTGTTGGTACTTTATGTTAGTTTTTCATTGCCATAGTTAAAGTTTACTTCCTTATATCCTGCTTGCTTTTCACAGATAAAGCCAATCTCTGTGAGGTATGGTCTTGGTAATGTTGACCATGACAATGAAGGCCGGCTTGTCACTGTAGAATTTGACAAGTTTTACTTATTAAATGGATATGTACCTAATTCTGGAGATGGCTTGAAAAGATTGGTAATTTGTTGCTTGACGCTACTCAAATTTGTTCCTTGACTGCATGGTTCAAATCTTTCAGATGAGTTTCTTACCATCATGATTTCTTGCAGGAATACAGGGTTAATGGATGGGATCCATCTCTTAGCAAATATATGAAGGTAATATCACTAGTTTTGAAATAACGTTTCCGGAAGAAGACATCTTCTCTTTGAGACAGTCAATTTTTACACCGTCACTGTGTTCATTCTGTTTCTCATTTAGCTATGGGCACATTACATTTTTGATATTTCCCTTTTAAATTTCACATTATCACAAACATGAAGTATCAAATTAGAGTATTATATGGATTACATGAGTTTGGGAACTATGGTCTAGTTTGGTAAGGATTTTGGAAAGATGAGCTTTCCAAGAAGCTAGGCTTTTCAAAGTAAATAAATTGTGGTAATATCTGGTTTGGGTAATGAGTTTCTTGGAGAGCTTCTACTTTGTTGCAAAAGTCATGATACCAGAAGCTCTAAGAGTGGTGTTTTTGAGCTTCTGAGATTTTGTCTTTTAAAGAAAATTTGGAACTAAAAAGTCTAAAAGCTTAGAAGTTACATACATTTTAGGTGTTTGTTTAAGCTCTCGAGCTTTTTGCTAAAAGCTCACTTCCAAACATTGCTTAGAATCGGGGTGGATTTGGTGAGGTCAGTCAAGGCCTAAATAGGTTGAGTGTTGGTGGTGGATTGGACCTGATCTTGTGTTGGAAGGCAACCTCTTGGATAGATATTTAGTGTCTTACATGAGTATATATACATTCTTGTGTAAGTGGGTAAATGGATATCCATTTACCTAGGATATATATATATATAGTATCTGTCACATAAAGAGTCGTTAGTATTTTTTGGAATAATTACTAGTAAAAAATACATTGTAATACTAAAAATATTAATTACTTTTATAATGGCAATTGGAATGAGGAATGATATTAACTCCTATTTATTTATTATTCATGCTACGCCAGATGTTCTACAAATACAAATTATTTAATTTTCGAGGCCCTTAATTTGTGGATTCTGGACAATGGGAACTATTTATTTCGATCTGTGTCTTTCTGCTTGTAATAGGAAGATTACTTGTCATTGGTGAAATTCACAGGCCACTGATAAATCCTCACATACAAAAGCAGCCCAGCTCTTGTTTGTCATGGGCACACTTGATTTCTAAGCAAGTACCCTGGTTGGTCAAAATTAACCTTTGGTTCCCCAAGGTGAAGAAGCATAGGGACAAACTGCAACTTCACATTCAATGTAGGGTTTGATTCATCAGTTTTAAATAGATCCAATCCCAAGCTTTTGACTTTAATGGTTACTTCTGGCATTTGTGAGATTAAAATCACATATATTCCTTTTCTATCATGTACAAAGATATCTTTTGCTCTATCATTTGTGAAAACATGGATAAACTAGGTGGGTATGTAAAAGATATTTTTGTTTTCCATTGCTTGGACATATATAAAAAAAAAATTGTGATACTTGATTTGGGGCAATGGTTTCAGATTGAGTATTTTTTAGTAATGGACAACTCCACCATTTAAATCGAACAAATGGGTAAAGATCTGGATAATGCAAATTAAATATGGAAAACAGATGATAAACACAGAAAAACGTAAATAAAACATAGAGAAGGGAGATAAAACATGAAAGAGACACAAATAATACTAAGGAAAAGAACAACAAAATAAAATGACTAAAACCAACAAAGTAATAATAAAAAGACAACAAAAAGAGGTACTAAGACATGCTAAGTGGCCCTATCCTATCTTGGTGTCCTTGAACTTGATGGAGATGGATGAGGTCCTCCTTGATTCTTGGGGTTGGGGATGGGCTAGCTTGGTAATGCTCCTTGCTTCCTTCCTCCTAAAGTTGTTGCTATCTATGTTAATGATATTTTTGTGTGATTTTATAGATGTTTATCATGCCACATTGTTACTTCATAGAATGTATTTTAGCTTATTTTTGCAAGTTTTAAGAGAAAATCTTTCTATAAGGGAAAAATGAAAACACAAGCAACAACACATGGAAACTCAACTTAATAATCACCAATACACGAACAATGATATAAGAAACAACAATACAAGTAATGCAAATAAGTGATACTCATGTTTGAAACTAACTAATTGATTAAAAAGTAAATCCTATGTGATCCCCACACCTAAAGAGAGTCTTTGCAAGTGCAAGCTTGTAGTTCTCATGACCCCTTTGCTCAGATGTCACCTATAGAATGCATGGACTCCACCTAGCACATCGATCTTTAAAACTCTCATCCAACAATCTTAGATGAACACACCTATTGTTCCTCTCCTCTAATGGCCTCCTTAAGCAGATATAACCTACTAGATGGATGAACGAATGAGGAAGAAGTTGCCTTCTACACTCCAAGATGAGGTTGATGCTAAGGTGTATCGTTGATTGCCCAAGATCTACACTTGTTTATGAAGAAGAGATGGATTGACCATTGGTGTCCATCATATGATACTATATACATATATATGGTATTTGTCACATAAATAAAGGTTAATTATTTATTTTCTGCCTTAATCATATGATGCTAGAGCTTAGGGTATTGTAATCTTGCCATTGACTCCACCACCCTTTGTTAACTCCTATTGGTCCTCTTCCACCTATTGTTCCATTTGTTGGTCCTCCACCACCCCAGTCAACCACCTAAAAGCTTGTGGAAGGGATACTTGCACCTTCTTGATATTTTAGTCAACCTTGATATAGGCTCTGTTGTTGTTGTCATCCTCTAGTGAAGGTTGTGCAGCTCTTGTGGCCCTTCTCATTGGTTGTTATTTATTCATGTTGCCAATCTTGGCTAGAAGAAGGCATCTTCTAGCATCATCTCTCCTACTAAAACCCCTTTCTAGGGTTGTTACTTGACTATTTGCGTTGCATTGTTAGGATGTCTAACCCCTCTACCACTATAGGCCATTTCACTTGGAGGTTTCCTCATTTACTTAGCTTGAAAAAGGTTGTACCCTACCTAGACAACCTTCATTGTAGGTGTTTCTTTGCCTAGCATTTGTTTTTCTCCTTGTGAGGCACCATTGTATTGCCAATTTTCAACCTTTACCATTGAACTGAATTAGAAAAACTAGTATCCAACCTCAAAAATGGTTTGAAAGAAGTTGGCTATCTTCTTGAAACATTTGGAAACTCCATGGTTGGAAAGAAGTCCACTGTGAAGCATCTTACCGAAACATTTGAGAGGCTCAATGGTTGAAACTATCTACTTTGGTCTTAAAGCTTTCAAACCTTCATTGTTGTTTAATAGGTCAAACATTTCACTTAGCCACCTTTAGATGTCAAAGATAGCAATTATGAAGATTGGCATGTAGATGGTTTGGTAGTGATTACCTAGTTAGAGAATAACATGGAACACAATGTTGCATGTGGTGTTATGATGTTGTCCCTAGTTTAGAAAATTTGGGACACCTTCAAGAAGATGTATAGTCACAAAAAAATATCATGTGGGTGTATGACATTTATGAGTAGATCTTCTCCTTATCTATGGGCTATCAATTTGTTTAGGAGTACTTTGTGACCTTATGCTCATTGTTTGAAGAATTAGAGATGTATCAACTCATTACATAAGATGTTGCTACTATAGGATGATATCAAGATAATCTTGTTGTTGTTGCCTACTTGTCTAGCTTGACTCCTGAACTTGTCTCCCAAGTTCAAGGATAGATCCTTGGTAGTGACTTACATCCCAACCTCTCTATAGCCTTTGCTTGAGTTTTGCACATTTCTACTTATAGCTTGGTTGGTGAGCATTTTGCAATGGCTGTTACTTGTGGATGTGGTAAATGTTGGAGTATTTATTGTAGTATGGTATTATTGATGGGCTTAGTGTTGTAATGGGTAAATGGATCCTGTAAGATCTATTTACCATTCACTACTTAATATAATTAGTGATCAGGGGTTAATCCCTAATCATCGATTTCCTCTTCTAAATTTGATATCAGAGCTACACGTCGGTTCTGCGCACACCCACCACGTTCTGTTTGCCTCTGCCGTCGCGTTCTGCTGCGGAATCTCGTGTTCAACCGTGTCCTGCCATGGAATCCCACGGGATGTCGTGCTGCAAATTAGAGCAACCATGTTGGGGTTGTTTTGAAGCTCCCCAGCCGTCTGATCCCCTAAGGACGCACCACCTCAGTTCGGTGCCAAGCTTCCGATGCCTGAGTTGGTCGGATCTCACTAGAAATCTCCAGTTTTCATTTGTCCTGCTATAGTATGGCCAGGTATGATTCCTTCTCCAACAAGTTGTATGTTACTGGAGTCAAACTGAATGATAACAACTATCATCAGTGGGCTCCAACCTTTGAGACCTTTGTAGTCTCACAGATGAAGGAGCATCATCTCTTCGATAGACCACCAGATGTCAAGGTTGAGAATTATGTTGCTTAGAGGGCTGTAGATGCCGCAGTAGTTTCCTGGTTGCTAAATAGTGTAGAGGACAACATCCATCGGAGTTATGCGCTGATTCGATCGGTGAGCCGTATATGGTCCAATCTTCAAGCTACGTATGGCAATGAACACAATATTTCCCGTGTGTGTGAGCTATGGGAAAATGTATTCAATGACAAACAAGGCCCACAGGAGACCTCTCATGCCTTCTTCAACAGGCTCAAAGGGTTGAAGGAGGAAATCAAAGTATATCAACCTCCTAGTGGAGATATTGCTACACAAAGGAGGTATAAGGAGGAAATCTTCGTGACTTGGTTGTTGGCTGGATTGCAACTGGAATTGGCCAATCAAATTCGGGGGCAAGTGCTTGCTGCAGATGCTCTTCCCTCCTTCCAATAGACCTTTAATAAGGTCCTAGGAGTCTATACAGCCACTGTTGGGGTGCTACCTATTGACTAGCAGTTTGGTTTAGAAGGATCAGCACTTGCCGTGTGGGCTGGTAGTGTGAGATCGGGCTGGAATTGTGCTGGACAGACCCAATTTTCTGCAGGACAGGTCTCTAAGGGGTGAGGAAAACAGGCTAATAGGGCCCCTCGACAGCCTTGCATTCATTGTGGATGCAAAAATCATCTCTTCGACAAGTGCTGGGACAAGTTCGGGCGGCCTCCAACCTCACCGGCTTTGGCTCATGTTGTGACGGTCCCCTCGGAGTCTGCCACTACATCTCCTAGGACCGTCTCTCAGGAGGAGATCAAGATCTCTCAGGCAGAGTACGAGGAACTTATGATCTATAGGGCACAACAGACAAGTGAGGCCATGACCAACCATGTTATCTCCTTAGGTAATTCCTTCACCTCAACATCTGATTCAAACAATGTGTGGGTTATCGACTCCGGAGTGTCTAACTATATTGCAGGAGATTCCTCCTTGTTTACTTGCCTCATTGAGTTCCCTAGCATCTCCTCAATTGTTTTAGCCGATGGTCGTAGTTGCTTTGTTACTAGTGAAGACACTCTGCCCATCAATTTCAATATCACCCTTGATCGCGTCCTTCTTGTACCCAAATTTTTCGTTAATTTACTTTCCATAAGCAAAATTATCAAACAACTCTTCTGTTTTGTTACCTTCTTTCCCTTTCATTGCATCTTTTAGGATTTGCAGACGGGGAGGAGGATTGGTGTAGGCCATGAACGCGGTCATGATATTTATATCCTTGCACGTGACGAGATTCCTTGGGGATTGACAACTGCTTGCAGTTCGAGTGCTTCTGCTATCTTATGGCACAAGCATCTAGGGCATCCATCTCATCGGAAACTTCGTGACGCTTTGCCCTAGGTGCCTTTTGAGTCTTTTCAGTGTGAGTCCTGTATCCTTGAGAAATACGTGCGTAGCATGTCTCCCAATCATGAATTAGCATCGCCTCTCAAGCCTTTTGATGTTATTCCCTGTGATGTTTAGGGACCTGCATGGGTCGTGTCTGTTTCTGATTTAAATATTATATTGTCTTTGTTGATGATTTTTCTCGTGCTAGTTGGCTTTATTTAATGAAAAATCATTCTTCTGTGGTTGATATCATCACTACCTTTATGAATGAAATTCAAATTCAGCATGGTCTTACTTCTAAAATTTTTTGAACTGACAACGCACTTGAATTCACTCAACAGGCCATATCTTCCCTCTGTGTTTCTCGGGGCATTTTCCATCAAACTACCTATGCTCTCACAGCAGAATGGGGTGGCCGAACGAAAACATCATCATATTTTGGATATTGCTCGGTCTCTCATGGTTGCCATGAATGTGCCTCGAGTCTTCTGGTTAAATGCAGTCTCTACTGTAGTCTATTTGATCAACCGCCTCCTATCTACTCCTTTAAGGGGTGCCATTCCCCTTGGACGGCTCTTCCCTAGTTGAGAGTCTTTCCACTTCAACCTAGAGTTTTTGGGTGTATGGCTTTTGTCAATAATTTCTCTCCTGGTCTTGACAAGCTAGTACCTTGCTTTGTGTTGTGCGTGAGAAGAAGAGAAACGATAGGAACTAATCACACAAAACCAAGATTTACGTGGTTCCCCAACTTAGGTACGTCCACGGATGGAGAGGTATATTGTTTCCTTATTCAAATGGAGTACAAAAGGAATCAGCAACACACATGGGTGCCCTAGGTCCATGCTTAAATAGTATAGACATTACAATTAGTCAAATGACCAAAATACCCTTACACTAATTCAAGTCATATATTCAACAATCTCCACCTTGACTTGAATTATATCTCCATCTTGAGCAAAGCTCTCCATCACAATGACCCACGAAGGGTCAGCATCATCCATATATGTTGAGTAAGTCAAGACAATGCTTGAACTTACTCTCAATCACCCCTTTTGTGAACATATCAGCTGGATTGTCTTTGGTGTTGATTTTCAAAATCTTTATTCTGTCTTCACTTCTAAGAAAGTGATATCTGATATTAATGTGTTTTGTACGATCATGAAACACATTGTATTTTGCCAAACAAATAGCACTGAGACTGTTGCAGAAGATATCAGCTCTGTCGACTTGTAATCCAAAGTCTCCTAGTAGCCCTTTTAGCCAGATTCCTTCCTTTGCAGCTTCAGTCATTGCCATGTACTCAACCTCGGTAGTGGAGAGCGAAACCGTGGGCTAAAGTGTAGATTTCCAATTGACAACTGAACCTGCTACTGTAAAAACATATCCTGTTAAAGATCTTTGGTCAACATCTTAAGCAAAGTCTGAATCTGAATATCCTGCCATATTGCAGCTTTGTTTAACACCATATATCAGTCCAACATCTGGAGTTCCTTTCGAGTATCTGAAAATCCTCTTTAAAGCCTGTCAATGGATCTTCCCTGGATTTGACATAAATCTGCTTACCACACTAAGAGGATAGGTCAAATCTGGTCGAGTACATACCATTGCATACATCAAGCTCCCAACAGCCTGGGAGTAAGGAACGCGCTGCATGTATTCCTTTTCTGATTGTGTTTGAGGTGTCATAGCTGAAGATAATCGGAGATTCCTGTCATAGGGTGTTCCAATAGCTTTACTAGAAGCCATTCTAAATCTATTCAAGATCTTCTGTATATAGCTGTGCTGATGGAGAAACAGCTTTCTAGCACTTCTATCACGATGTATCTCCATCCCTAGGATTTTGCCTGCAGCTCCGAAGTCTTTCATTGTAAATTCAGACTTCAAGGTATTCTTCAAATCCTGTATAACATTGATATCTTTGGATGCTATTAAGATATCATCAACATACAAGAGCAAGTATACATGTGTGTCATGATTCAAGTGTTTGATATACACACATGAGTCAAAAGAGCTGCGTAGAAAATCAACTTTGGTAATAAAAGAATCAAATATTTTATACCATTGTCTTGGAGATTGCTTAAGTCCATGCAAGGACTTCTTAAGCTTACAGACCAAATCTAATCTCCCTTTCTTTGCAAAACCAATTGGTTGTTCCATCCATATTTCTTCTTCTAAATCACCATGTAGAAAAGCTGTTTTCACGTCAAGTTGTTCAAGTTCTAAGTTCTTTGTTGCAACAATGGCCAAAAGGATTCTAATAGACGTGTGTCTGACGACTGGTGCAAATACTTCATTGTAATCAATGCTTTCCTGCTGACAATAGCCTTTTGCCACCAGTCTTGCCTTTAATTGTGTCCCAAGATTGCCTTGTGTTCCAACTTTTCTTTTAAACACCCACTTGCAATCTACAACATTCTTATCTTTTGGGTGCTTCACTAAATCCCATGTCTGATTTTTCTGAAGGGACTGAAGCTCTTCTTGTATAGCTTCCATCTAATGAGCAGCATCTGAATCCTTCATAGCAGAATCATATGTTGGAGGATCAATAGCTTCCTCCAGCTCACTTGCAGCTTGCAAGGCAAAAACAATCATATTGCTAAAACTATACTTCTGCGGTGGTTGAGAAACCCTTCTAGGTCTGTCTCTAGTAACATATCTCTCTTGTGATTCCTCTTCAGGTTGATCTGCATTTTTATCTGAGTCCAAATGTTGGTCTTTATCTGAAGCTTTTTGTTCTGAGACAATCTGATGTGATAAGTCAAACTCCACCTGTTCAGGAGTGCTGGATTCTTTTGACACTATTGGTAACTCTCCATTTTGCATCAAAATAGCCTCATCAAAAGTAACATCACAACTGTGAATTACTTTTCTTGTCTCACTGTCAAAGATTCTGTAACCTTTGACTCCAATGCCATATCCAACAAAAATGCCCTTTCTGGCACGTGATTTTAACTTGCCATTATCTACATGATATTATGCTGTACAACCAAAAATCTTCAATTTGGAGTAATTTGCAGTCCTATTCATCCACACTTCATAAGGTATCTTGTCACCTATACCACTGGAGGGAGATTTGTTGACAAGATAAGATGCTATGTTCACAGCCTTAGCCCAAAATTTCTTCTCTAAACCGGCATGAGAAAGCATGCACCTTGCTTTTTCCAACAATGTGTGGTTCAGACGTCCTGCTACTCCATTTTGTTGTGGAGTGCCTCTTACTGTGTAGTGTCTTGTGATACCAACTTCTTTACAAAAGTTGTCAAACTCATGAGAGCAAAATTTCAAACCATTGTCAGTTCTCAAATATTTCACCTTCCTCCCAACTTGATTTTCAACTTGAGTCTTCCATTACTTAAAGCTCTTGAAAGCCTCAATTTTATGTTTCAAAATGAAAACCCATGTCATACGTGAATAATCATCCACTATAGAAAGGAAATATTTGGAACCTGCTAAAGAGGGTTGTTGAGAAGGTCCCTAACAATCTCCGTGGACATAATCTAATGCCCATTTAGTGGTATGCTCTGCTGTTCCAAACTGTAGACGTTTTTGATTTTCATAGATGCAATGTTTGCACAATTCTACATTAATGAATTTGTGCCCATTAAGTCTACCCAAACTGTTGAGTTTCTGCATTCTTCTCTGCCTTAGATGACCCATTCTTAAGTGCCAAATTGCAGAAGTGGTTTGCTGATCATTCATAGCTGCAGCAGCATCTCCTATAACTGGAGAACCTTGCAGAATGTATAGAGGCCTATTTTTTACTCCTTTCATCACTACCAATGAGCCTTTTGAGACTAACAGTTTACCTCCTCCTCCTGAATACTTGAAACCCTTAGAATCAAGTGCCATCAAGGATATTAAGCTTTTTCCCAGCTTGGGCACATGCCATACATCTTCAAGGATTCTCACTGTGCCATCATGCATCTTGAATCTAATTGTACCAATGCCAGCTCTTAGACAAACATCATCATTGGTTAATCTAACTTGTCCTCCATCAACAGTTTGATAAGTATAAAAATACTCCCTATTGGGAGTCATATGATGAGATGTTTCAGAGTCTAAGATCCAATGCTGATCTGTATATATACTACAACAAACAGTCAAAGAAAAATCACCTTCAGACGCTGAATCTTCTTTTTCAGCTAATGACGCACTCCCTTTGGATTTTAATTTAGGACAATTTACCTTCTAATGTCCATTTTCTTTGCAATAATTGCAAGTATCTTTAGAGTACTTGCCTCTAGATTTACTCCTTCCTCTATGCCTGTTATTGTTGTTTTGTTTCTGTTGACGTCCCCTACTATCTCCCTGATATACGGATAAACCAGATGCACTTGCATCATTGCTCCCATGTGTAACCATGTGCCTGAGTTCTCTTGAATGAAGACTGGATCTCACTTCCTCTAATGTGATAGTGTCTCTGCCAACTACAAAGGACTGCACAAAATTTTCAAATGACAATGAAAGTGAAACTAGTAAAATGAGAGCAGCATCCTCATCTTCAATAGTCACACCAATGTTGCGTAGTTCCATAAGAATAGTGTTTAACTGATCCAAATGTTGCTTCAACGGTATACCTTCCTTCATTTTTAAAGAGAACAACCTCTGCTTGAGCAATAATTTATTAGTAAGGGATTTTGTCATGTACAGAGTTTTCAACTTGTTCCACAACCCAGAAGCTGTGGTCTCATCAGCAACTTTAATAATGACCTCATCTGATAGACATAATAAAATAGTGGAGTGAGCTTTTTCTTGTTGTTGTTCATATTCCACAGATTTTTTATCCATAGTTGACTCCTTGTTTAAAGGTGTCCAAATGCCCTGTTGCTTCAACAAAGTCCTCATTTTTATTTGCCAAAGGCTGAAACTGTTTTTGCCATTAAACTTATCCACTTTCAAAGTCGGTGTTGACATCACAAAAAGTGTAAATTTCTATGCAAAAATCACTGTTTATCTTCAAAAAGACCCAAAAAAAAGGCCAACCTTGTGTACTGACTTGTACGCACAGTATTGTGTGTCGGACTAAAGATACCACTGTGGACAACTCACGAAGAGGACAGACACACGTTGGCAGTCTCGCAGATGGTAGGCGAGCAGACGTGCGAGCAGGAGAGAAGCAAGCGGCAGTCGCACGGGCTCAGACGGGAGTCACGTGGGCGCTGGTGGAGGCAGATGCAGTCGTACGGGTGCTGTCGGAGGTAGATGCAGTTGCGCGGGTGCTGTCGGAGGCAGATGCAGTCGCGCGGGCGCTGGCGGAGGCAGACGTAGTCGCGCGGGTACTGGCGAAGGCAGAGGTAGTCGCGCGGGTGCTGGCAGAGGCAGACGAAGTCGCGCGGGCGCTGGCGGAGGCAGACGTAGTCGCGCGGGCGTTGGTGGAGGCAGACGCAGTCGTGCAGGTACTGGCGAAGGCAGACACAGTCGCAGACGCAGTCGCGCGGGTGTTGGCGGAGGCAGACGAAGTCGTGCGGGCCCTGGCGAAGGCAGACGAACGCGCGCAGACTGATGAGCGGACGTATGCGCGTAGGCAAATGTGCAGACGTGCATGCATATACAATCTCGCGCGGACAGATGCTGAGGACGAACGCGTAGACGGGCGACCGAGAAGCTTTCGTGAGCAGATACGTGTATGTTTAAGCATGCGGTCGACGACTGCAATTCTTTCGGCTGATTTTCTCCCAAAAAGAAAATAAATCTCTCTTCCAAAGAAACCCTAGCTCTGATACCAATTATTGTGCATGAGAAGAAGAGAAACGATAAGAACTAATCACATAAAACCAAGATTTACGTGGTTCCCCAACTTGGGTACGTCCACGGATGGAGAGAGATATGGTTTCCTTATTCAAATGGAGTACAAAAGGAATCAACAACACACATGGGTGCCCTAGGTCTATGCTTAAATAGTATGGACAATACAATTGGTCAAATGACCAAAATACCCTTACACTAATTCAAGTCATATATTCAACACTTTGTTAGATGTGTCTTTCTTGGGTATCCTCGTTATCAAAAAGGCTATCGTTGCTATCATCCTCCCTCATGTTCTTACATTGTCTCTACTGATGTGTAGTTTTTGAAGGATGTCCCCTTCTTTGACTCTCCCTCATCTGGTGCCTTAGAATCTAGTGTGAAGCCTAGTGATACCACCTCACCAGCTTTTTCACTGCCTTGCCCTGAGTTTCCTCTAGTAGTGTCTTCCATTACTGATGTGTAGGTTACCGATCCCCTTTCCTCTGAGGTATCTCCCTTTGCACGAACATATCATCACCGCCCACGCACTCCTGTGACATCATCACCTTTGGCTCCCCCGCCTGCAGATAATCTTCCTATTGCCCTCTGGAAAGATACTCATTCTTGTACACTTCATCCTATTGCTCCTTTTGTCTCTCATGACCCTTATTTTCTTACGGTTGTCTCCGAGTCTTTAGCTACTCATTATTTGAATGCGCTTACCCTTCCACCATGGAAGCAAACCATGGATGTTGAGATGCAGACATTACTTGGACGAAGGACATGGGAGCTTATGGATCGTCCTTGTCAATCGCCCGTAGTGAGCTACAGGTGGGTGTTCTCCCACCAATTCCGACCAGATGGGTCCGTAGAGTGTCACAAGGTTAGATTGGTGGCTTATGATTTTTCTCAGACGTATGGGATTGACTACAGTGACACATTTTCTCCAGTTGCTCGGTTCAATTCCATTTGTCTACAGTTATCCTTGGCTGTCAACTGGTCTTGGTCGCTCACTCAGCTTGATGTTCACAATGCCTTCCTTTATGATGACCTACAGGAGGAGGTTTTCATGGAGCAGCCCCTTGGGTTTGCTGCTCAGGGAGAGACGGAGAAGATATGTTGCTTGAAAAAGGTGATATATGGGCTAAAACAGAGCTCTCGGGTGTGGTTTGCCAAGCTTAGCATTATGCTGCTTTCTTAGGGATTCAACAAGTGTGTTGTAGATAGCTCTGCTTTCATGAAGCGTAGCTCACAAGGCATTGTAATACTTGCCGCTTATGTGGATGATATTCTGCTTACCGGTGATGACAAGGCTGACATCACTTGCATTAAGGAGGAGCTGAGAAAGGTATTTACTCTTCGTGACATAGGACACCCACGTTTCTTCCTAGGTATAGAGTTCTCCTATGCCAAGGATAAGATTGCCTTATCTTAGAGGAAATACGTGTTGGACATACTCAAGGAGACAAGGATGTTGGACTGCAAACCTGCTACAACTCTTGTGGAACAGAATCCAGCTTTTTAGGATACTTATACAAATCTCCTAGAAGATGTCACTCGATATAGGAGGCTGATTGACAAGTTAATTCACTTGACAGTTACCAGGCTCGACATTTCCTTTGCAGTTGGTCTCCTTAGTCAATTCATGCAGCATCCTCGACAGGTGCATTGGCAAGGAGTGCTTCGAGTTCTAGCCTATATTAAAAAATATCCAGGAAATGGTCTAATCTACTCAAACAACCATCATCTGGACTTGATGACGTACTCAGATGCTAGTTATGCGAAAGATAGAGGTGACAAGAAGTCCACAGATGGCTATTGCACCTTCCTTGGGGGTAATCTTGTCACATGGCGCAGCAAGAAGCAGAATGTTATATCTACATCCAGTGTAGAATCAGAATACAGGGGCATGACTCATGTAGGAAAGGAAGTAGTATGGATCAAGAAATTTCTAGACCAGCTTGGAGTAAAGCTTTCAATTCCAATATCGCTCTTTTGTGACAACCAAGCTGTCATATACATAGCAAGCAATGAAATCTTCTATGAGCGTACAAAGCACATAGAGGTGGATTGTCACTATATCCGTCAACTGCTGCTAACGAGAGTGATCTCCACACCTTATACCAAGTCCTCAGATCAGCTTACTGATATTTTCACCAAGCCTCTTAGTGTTGTTCCTTTTAATGATTTTTGTAATAAGCTTGGAGTGTTGAACTTGTTCTCTTCAGCTTGAGGAGGAGTGTTGGAGTATTTATTGTAGTATGGTATTATTGATGGGCTTAGTGTTGTAATGGGTAAATGGATCCTGCAAGATCCATTTACCATTCACTACTTACTATAATTAGTGATTAGGGGTTAATCCCTAATCACCGATTTCCTCTTCTTCTTCTTCTTCTTCTTCTTTTCCTCTTCTAAACTGTAAACCTCTCAAAAGTGGTAGTAATTGGAGTGGTCAGGGTGATGGTAAGGATTGTTTACCTTGCTAACATTATGGTTGCACTAATCCCATATCTGATCGTTGTTAGAAGTTTGGATGACTAACTTGGGCATGGGTACATAAACACTTGGTGATTTTTCTGATTTCACCATTGCTACTATTGATCTTGATAGCTCTTTAGTTGTCACCATTTTTGAGGAAGATTATGAGTGCCTATTGTAATGACTCCTTTGCCACTACTACCTTGGCTTCCACATTAGATATGGGTAAGGCAATGATAGCCATAGGTGATAGTTCTTGAATTATACACTTGTGAATCTCCTTTCATATGTCAGGTATCGTTGATTTGTTTACATGTTTAAATAACCTATCCAAAATTACATCCGTGACCATTATTGATGAACTATCTTGTTCAATTTCTAAAGAAGACACTATCCAAGTCTTGTTTAAAATCTAGCTGAACAATGTCTTTTATATACTTGACTTTTCAATTAACATTTTATCCATTAATGTCATTACTATTCATCTTTCCTAGTTACCTACATTTTCCCTTTTTTATTGTACTTTTTAGGACTTATTGGTAGGGACGACAATTGATTTGGGTTATAAGTGAGGCAATTGTATGTACCTTTTGGTCCATGATGAGCTATTGTGTGGGTTGGTTGCCTTGCTGATTACTTTAGACTCCTCTATCAAATGACATTATCAACTTGGACATCCTTCACATCAAAAGTTCCAACAAACTCATTCTTGGGTCTTAGTATCTTTATTTGAGTGTGTGTCTTATCAGTTAAGCAAACATTGTTGTATTATGCTTCAACACCTCTAGTTAGTGTCCATTAAAAGTGTGCTTGAACTTGTTCATTGTGATGTATGAGGTCTTAGTCATGTTACTTTCATGTCTAGCATTGTTATTACCTTATTTTTGTTGATAATTACTAGAGTGTCTTGGATTTATTTGCTTAAAGATCATCATGTTTTAAATGTTGTTAACAATTTCTTTGCTGAAATAAAAATTCAATTTTCTATTTCTCAAAAATGTCTGTGTATTGATGATGTTTTTGAATTTTTGAAGAATGGTTTTCAAAACATTTGTACATCACTTGGTGTCATACATCAAAGTACTTGTCCTCATATGTCTTAATAAAATAGAGTTGTTGAATGGAAGCATCATCATATCTTGGATGTTGCTTATATTATATTGTTTCAAATGAATGTTCTCAAGTTTCCCTGGTCTAATGCTATTTTCATTGCTTCATATCTAATTGATTGATTGTATGCTCTCAACTCTGCTTGGGGATGAAGTTTCTCTTCTCTACCTTTGCCTTGATAGCGAGTAGTTTTCTCTTCCTCTTAAAGTGTTTAGTTGTGTGACATTTGTTCATAATTTGTTCTTTGGCTTGGACAAGTTGCCCCCTCACTCAATGAAGTGTGTATTTGTTAGGCATTTCATACTCAAAAGGGATGCCAATGTTTTCACTCTCTAATATGGAAATATTATATTTTAGCAAATGTCACCTTCTTTAAGTCACAATTTTACTTTACTATTTTTTCTATGCCTTTTGATGATATTCCCTTACCTATGCTTGTGCCTATGGATAGTGAGCCTATGGTAGAACACAATCAAGCATCCATTGCAAGTTTATCATAGACTTCATCCTAGAGCCCTCATATAAAGAGTAAAATCGAGGCCTCTTTATTCAAATCTATTGTTGTTGTTGGTAAATGGTCGCACTCATTCAAGTAGTCTCCCATTGACCCTGTTTGATGTAGTTTGAACAATTTTTTAAATAATCCCTCAGCTGTGACTATCTAGAGCTTGCTATTAAGCTTTCATCAAACTCCCCCTATAGCCTACATTGTCACACATGCTCCTTGAGGACTTGAACCACCTCACTGTTGCCCCTTTCAAATTGATAGCTACCATTGTTACCCATCCTCTATGGTTCAGTTGATGATAGGAAAGTATCTGTTCCATTGAATCATTCCATTCTTTTGGATTTTCTACCCCATCATAAAAGGAACTCTAATTATAGATTCTCCACAAATTTGCCTCCTTGTTGACCTTGAGATTTTGTTCAGTGGGTGCTTTCACCATCCCCATTGATGCTCTGGTTCCAGCTCGTGATGGAGGTGTTGACTTCTTCTTGTAGATTCTCTAGTGCAGCTAAACCAAGCATCTAGCTTCTTAAGCATATCTAGTAGTTTCTGGTCTAGATCTCCACCCATCCTTCTTAAGGATCATCATGTTGTGACATTACTTAGCTCTAGCCCATTGGTTTTTGTCGAAACAAAAGATACAGTGGAAAATATTGTTATGTCATTAACAAAACACGTGATCTCTTATATAACGACTACAATGAAGGATATAACACATCTTACTACACATCTAATAACTCTAACACATGGAGAATACCAAGGGTCACACCAAAGGTCACATATAGGGAACACTAATGATCATATTAATACATAGTAACGTCACCATACTTAATTACATTCATTTCATCTAACACTCTCCCTTAAGTTGGAACATCCAACTTGAGCTAGACTTATATAAGAGTAAAAACTAGAATAAAATAAAGAAAGAGTTACAAGGAGATACATACATAATGAACAAATAGAAGTGCAAGTAAGAGAAATGTTAAACTTTAGTTGACCTTACAAGAAACCTTGCACATAAATGCATATTATCAATCATCCAAGAGAGATATAGATCGTTAATCTTTGAGGTATCCATAAAACCCTAAATAATGTAGATTGTTAACTTGAGATATCTACAAATCCTAAAACCTTGTCAAGCTAACACACTACAACATTAAGGCACACAAGAGATTACTTGAAGATTGATAAAGTATTAAAGAGTTTTTGTCCATTATTTTTTTTCCTTGTCCTTTCCCCTTTTTTTTCTCTCTTTTTACTTCCATCATTTTTTTTTGTATTTTCTCTCTCCCATGTTTCATTATATATATATAGAGAGAGATTCTCTCTCTCCATCTTCCTCCCCTTTGTTCATTTTTTTTCTCTTTTCTTTTACTCTTTCCTCTCTTTTTTTCCTTGTTTCTTCCCTCCTACTTTCGCCTTCCCCAACCAAGTCACCAAAAAACACTTCCGTCCATCTGTTTGCAATCATGGATGTAGGCAACAACAATAGGCTGGAAGAAGATGAAGATGTGCAATGGATAGTGGCTTCTAGCACACAGAGAGGATGCATTGATGAAGATGTGTAGAGGGTGCCCCTGTGTGATGATGGTAGAAGGGTGGTGATGATGGTGGTGGCAATAGACAACCTGCATGTGTGCCTTAGCATGACATTACAGTAGTCTTAGTGCAAACTACAGAGAGAAACAATCTTGTCATGGATTACAGAGAAGTTTTTGTAGTGCAAGTGTACCTTTTAAACTATCTGCAGAGGACATTGTGTCAGTCAATAGAAGCTTGGCACCCAAAAGGGGGCTTCTGTTCTTGATGGAGTTGACTCCTTCAATTTGTTGGTTTTGGCTGCTAGTAACCTCATAAAGTGTACTGGTGTCATCTTGGTGATGGCTAGGAGGGAGGAGGAGAAGGCAGAGCTCATAGGGGGAGAGGATTGAAGATGAGAGAATGGAGATAAGGAGTGGTGGTGGAGGGAGGAGGGTAATGACTAGGGTTTTCTCTCCTCCCTACTTAGAACATTTCTTAATAGACTCTTAAACCTAATGCTTTGATACCATGTTGAAACAAAAGATGTGGTGGAAAAGATTGTTGTGTCGCAAGATCTCTTATATAGAGACTATAAGGAAGGATACAATATAGTTTACAACACATCTAATAATTCTAATACATGGAGAATATTAATAGTTACACATAAGAAATACTAAAAGTCACATATAGGAAACACCAAAGGTTATATTAATACATGGTAATGTCACCCATACTTAATTACATTTATTATATCTAATAGTTATGATTGGTTCTCATTTGGTAGCAAGGAATCTCTATTGGCTCTATATTTATGTATTCATTAATGATGGATCTCTCAATAATACATCTGGTTGCGATTGAAGGGGCAATCAGGACCTCCAAGATATGAGATGAAGCCCACACAGAACCATGAGCACTACTTGTTGCTATGCAGAGTTATAGACTATCCTGTGTGGGAGATACAACACGTAAACCTTCCTAATTGGGTTAGCAGACTTGGAGATCCATTCATGATGAACTACAGACACAATACTATAGGGCTTATTGACTCCATGATTGTCATTGACCAGCGGCCACAATGGCCACATCTTCAACATAGAGATACGGGATTGTCCTTTTTCTGCAACTCTTCAAGATTGTGTTTGAGTGTAGATATTCTTTAGCACAAGATTGTGTTTTCTGACACCTCCATTTGTTTGACCTTTTCTTTTTTGTTTTAGTTGCCTTTCACACGTACGAGCACAATTTTTTTAGTTGTGTTACTGTATCTTTGCAACTATGTGTGCCACTAGGCGATGCCTGCATAAAGCATTAAGGCAATCGTGCATACAAATGGTTGATGTCCCATAAGTAACTCATTTGATTGACATTCACATGATGCCTCAAGGCCACCTTCAACAAGGAATTTACATTTTCATTTCATCCATTAGTTTGTGGATGCATCATGCACTTAGTTGAAAAATTGAGATCCAGACTCCGGAAATAATGGTCTCAATCACTGATTATATTGTAGCAAATTTCATTACCTTGTCACATTTTTAAGGCACAGAATAAATTTTGCTTTCATGGCCTCAAAGATAAAATTGTGTTTGAGCTGGTGATTGATATCTGGGTTTTGACCCGGCAAATAGTTCAATGGATTTCCATCCCTCCTTACTCTGGATCATCTCAGATCAGATCTATTTCTCTTTTTTCCTTTTTTTATGAACAGCAACAAGCAATTAATATTATATTTGGGAAAAGGTGGCCTACACAAGCTAAAATGAAATAGGAAAAACAGTTGGGCTTCAGATATGAAATCCCCAAAAGTCAATTAACTAGAAAAACAAATTCAGTAAAGGAATCTAGTAGAGTAGTCTCAAGACAAGACAATGCTAGCACAAAATCAGTCACTAGGGTCTGAAGCCTTGCCAAAACATCTACATCTTCCATGGCACCCTGAGCCTTCTAGAACCTCATCCCTACAACCACACACTTGATGGCCTACTTACAATTTTTTCTTTTTAATGAGTTTCTTTTCTTGGGTTCTTGAGTTTTCGTCCAGCACTTTTTTGTATGAATGCACCATTGATAATTTTTCAATGTATTATGCAGGACTTGGATAAATCAAAGCCCATTGTTCTGACCGGTGATCTGAACTGTGCCCATGAAGAGATAGACATCTATGATCCTGCCGTAATAAATTAAAATTTTATGTTCATTTATATGGAAAAATGTTTCATTCCTTTAGGAGCAAGTTAGTCCGTTAATAATTTCATGCACTACATCAGGATTGTTTCAAGTTTTTTAGCGTTCACTTTTGTTAATTTTGTATGTACTTGATAATGAATGAAAAAATCAGTTTATCACAAAAGATGGTCTTTTGGTTTGTCTTTATGCTTAATCTGGAGCATTTGGATTAATTTAGTAGCTTCAAAGTATAGCTGGTCTTACAAAAAGCATAATAATCTAGATGCCAACTTTTCTTTTATTTTGCTCATGAAGATTTTCTTTAGGGCTATATTGAAATTAAAACAATGAAATCCTAGTCGTATGAATGCTTAATTTTGTTTGACCTATGGAAACTTGTAGAATCACATGATAAACTGCTACAATCTACAGGGAAATCGTAGAAGTGCTGGCTTCACAAATGAAGAAAGAAAATCATTTGAGGAAAACTTTTTATCAAGAGGTTTTGTGGACACATTTCGAAAACAACATCCTTCTGTAGTTGGCTATACCTATTATGGCTATAGACATGGAGGTCGCAAGACAAACAAAGGTATGCTAATTATAGAAATAATTGAATGGTAATAAAAATTCTTCATATGTTGTTGCAGGTGACTAGCTGTAGGAATAATATTTTTAAAATATGTCCTCTCTATAAATGGATACAAATGTATACCAAATAGGTGAGGCTTGTGTGACCATGTCTGTTGAGCACCAGAAATCTTAGGGAGAGTGGGGGGATGAGGAGCATGGGGAAGGGGGGAAGAGGGTTGTGGGAGGAGTGCAGGTTTGATTGTGGGGTGTGGATCAATGACTGAGGTGTCTCGGTAGTGGTCACTGGACTGCAGTGTAGGGACCCAGTTAAGTGTTGGGGGTGCAATGTTCTAGGTCACAGAAGCGATAAGTGTTCCTTGTGGCGGAAGATGGGTGGGCTGTGGCCTGAAGCTTGTCAAGGCACGTGCCATCTACATTGGAGGGGGTAATGGTTGATATTGGCTGGCCCCAGGATTCTCACAAGAGTAGAGATTGGTTGAAAAGGTGTTTGGTTTGCAGTGTGGTTGATATCTCGTTGCTCTCAACTGAGTGTTTAGCTTAGATGGTGGATTAGAATGATATATGGAGGATACCTCTTGATTAGATTCCTTAATTCATCATGGAGAGAGACTCTTCTCACATAAGGCTCGAGCATCCTTGATGGTAAGGTGGTGGGGAGGAGTGGTAGTGGACAATGACATGACCAACAGCCATTGGGAGTGGAATTGGGAGTGTTTGATGATGGTGCCACTGGTTTTGTGAGAAACTAACAGTTCATTCTATTGTTAGTACTTTTGGAAGGTTTCTCAAAGGTCACAGAAGCACTTTGTTAAAGGAACAACTGGTGGTTATAGCTGTGCTTATGGATGCTCCATTGCCTGCTATTCCTTAGAGAATCAAGATTGCATATGCTTTGGACTTTTGAGATCTTTTGGGTCGGTATTCACATGGTTAAGGGGAAACAGACAGAAATGATAAGAGGAGCTGGTTCCTGGGCATAGGCAGTCCATGGCTGTGCCCCTAGGCAGCAAAGGAGACAGCAAGAGGGCTGTGCCCCTAGGCAGCAAAGAAGACAGCAAGAGGGTTGTGCCCCTAGGCAGCAAAGGAGACAGCAAGAAAGCTTGTGTGATCTTGGGGATGATGGCAGTAGAGATTGGCTCGGAGATGGGTTGCCAGAGGAGCGACTGCAAGAGGGTTTGGGAATGCAGCTTTCTGTTTTGGCTGTGGAGTTGGGGGCTGAGGCAGGAAGTTAGAGTTATTTTCTGGAAAAAATATGCCAACTCACAATACGTAGTTAAATTATTATCAACACTATCAATGGGAATCACCTTTGGGAACCTTTCAATTTCTAGTCCTAATAGTTAGCTTTGTTAGGGTGCAGACCCAATTCCAGATTGGCAGGGTAGGAGCTAAGTTGGTTATTGGGCCTTCTTGAAGCCAAATTCCTGTTCACAATATTTCCACTGCTAATGAGCAAGTGGAGTTGTGTCACTGCTCTAGTCTTTGGGAGGATCATGTTGCAGAAAAGTCTGTGCGTACTTGTGGCATCATTCTTCAAGAGGGTGGTGTGGATGAGGATCAGGAGTTGCTGATATCAGGGGAGCAAGCCTTAGCAGAGTTTAACATTAGCCTTAGGCACCTGTGTTGGGTGCATGGAGATGAGAGAGATGGGGGCAGGAGGCTTGTGGACAGTGTTCAAGCTGGTGATTCCCTAACTTTCCAGGACCATTCGAGTAATTGAGGTTGCACTGGTCTGTGGGTCACGGAATGCAGAGCTGAGTAACAGGATGTTGGTGGAGCTGTCCAATGTCGAGTAGGGATATGCCTTGGTAATTCATGTGTGGCTTCAACTAGATTAGAGAACAGGAGGAGAGAATCTGGCCGTGACCCAACCATCTAGCTTATTACTCTCTGATGATCATTAAATCACACAAGATGGATGGACAAAAATTTTAACATAGTAGGTGAGGAGTGGGTGTACCTTGGCAAGGGCACATGCACATAAAAGAAATTTTTTGTTTTACATCAATTCCGAGGTCTAAATTATAAATCCCCGCATGCCACATCCACCACATCTAAGATTGAAGGTGCCATCCCACCAGAATCAACCACAAGCACCCTCTCACTGCACACATCCACTGACTGACTTGACAATGGAGGTCTGATTCATCTTGGTGCATTAATGAAAGGTGTCTTGGACACCTTCATGCTGTGGAGGGGGTACAAAGCCTAGTTAGGGGCTCAATGCAAGGGAGCTCCTTGGATTGGAAATCATTCTTCAACATATTATATCTAGAAGAATGAACTTCAGAATAAACTATCTAGCAACTACATTGTTATTCTCAAGGGGAGGAAGCTTCCGTTATCTCTTCTTAATGTTCATTAGAAGGTATTTTAATAGGATGCCATGACAAGCCTGAGAATTTAATGTTGTCCCAAAGTAACAACATAAAGTTATGAAGCTTGAGAATAATAATGTAGTTGCTAAATAGTCTATTCTGAAGCTCAATGCATGTTAGAAATATCATGTAGGGTATATAGAATAGGTACATGTACTTAGATTACACACTTAGACTTGTCACCTAGCCTAAACACTCAAGGATTCCCTTAGGAAGAAAATGGGCTATTGATTTAACCCTTCGGGCATCCATTTTGATGAAACTTTAATGATTTGAGGATTTCCTTCAAAAGACTCCTCTATCTTCTTTGGAAAACGGATGACCATGCATTGGATGTCCTATCTTGGTCTTTCTAGAATGGACCGCTGAGTCAATTTTTAGGCACCCATTTTTAGCAACAAGAAATTTCAGACCTATAGGTTGGATCATTGTTTTACTTATTCTTCCTGGCCTAAAACTAGCAGTTTGATCAACAGGCTGTAGAATTCCATTTCAAGCGTCCAATCATGGTCAAAACAGAACACAAATCTAGCCACTAGAACATACCTTTTTGGGCTCCCAATCTATAAATACACATCCTAAGCTCATAAAAAATATGAAACACTTGCACACATATGAACTAGAGCATCATTCAAATCATTTCCAAGTCAATCCTTAGCACTCCCAAGGCTTATTTTAGCATTTGGGCATCACTCTCATCTCATTTGCATCAAGAGCATCAAGGAGAGTAAGATTTTATTGTATCGCAAATTAGTTTTCATTGAGGTTAAAACTTATCTCATTGGGGTGCAATGAGAGGGACATTGGAGTTGGTGTGGCTGATCGCCTCTAGTTTGAGGTGGTACTCCTAGTTGTAGGAGGGTGGGCTTGACAAGTTGATTGAAACAGTTGAGGTTGATGTTAACCTGAAAATGGCATGGTTGGGTTGAGTGATTTTGGTATCAAAAACACTGTGTAAGGGGTTCAAGTTGAGTGGTTCCGATATCAAAACATTGTAAGGGTTGGGTTGAGTGATCTATCAAAACACTATGTAAGGGTTGGTGTTGAATTCGTCAAAAACACTGGATTGTGAGATGGGGTGTTAACCCTTAATAATGTCAGATTAAATAGTGATAGATTTAAGCAAAAGTTTGGGGGTAAACATACTCAACTTGGGAACAACTTAAAAATCTTTGTATTCCTATGGTTTGCTTTTATAATATTGTGCTTTTCTTTTTTGAACTACAGTAACATATAGTTTAAATTAATGGAAATATGTTCTATGAAAATTATTAAATAATCAAGGAATTCAAATAACCACTATTCACCCCCTCTTTAGTGGTTATAACGATCCTAATAAAAATTAATGGGTATGATGACATAAAGGAAAATTAATATATTATATTTGCAAGAAACTAAATGGGTGGGAGAAAAATATAAGTTAATTGAGAATAGTCATTTTAGATTGTAATATGCAGGAAAAAAAAGAGTGTAGCAATGAAGTTGGAATAATAGTTGATAAAAGTTTAAGAGATGAAATTATCGAGGTAAAAAAGATAGAAGATAGAATTATAATAATTAAGCTTGAGGTAGGAAATGAAATAGTTCATATAATTAGTATGTATGTTACAAGTAGGTTTAGGAGATGCTATTAAACAAAAATTTTGGGAAGACTTGGATAGTTTGGTTCATGTAAACTAACCAGGTAGCTTGTGATAGCAAATGCTCATTTTAGGGAAAGAGAGGAACATTTAATTACATTTAGAAGTGGTCTAAATGTTAGTCAAATAGATTTTTTATTTAAAAAATAAATTAAAGAATATACAAGGATCATAAAGTTATTCTTAGAGAAAACTTAATCGCATAATGTAGATTGTTAATGTTCAATGTTAATATTAAAATTAGGAAGAGAAGGATTGAAGTACATAATACTAAGAATTAAGTGGTGGAATCTAATAGAGGAAAAGAAAATGATAACTTGCTAAAAGGAGTATGAGATTAGATGGGTAAATAAACTTTGGAATGAAATTACTACTTATATAAAAAAGATTACTAAGAAAATTTCTAGAGAATCTTATGGGATAGCTCCATTGAGTAAAGAAAGTTGTGGTAAAATGAAGGTGTACAAAAGATAATAAAAGAAAAGAAAGAATATTATAAAACTTATCATAATTGTAGAGATGAGGAAAATTTAGATAAGTATAAGTTAGTAAAAAGAAATGCTAAGAAAATTGTTAGTAAAGTCAAAAATCAGTGTGAGAGTAAAATAATGTATTAGGGTTATTTGAGGTGTAAGTAGGTTTAGTCCTACATTGTTTATTTTGTGTTTATCTTTTTTTGTAGTCTTTACATATAGAGATCTTATGTTTGCTTATGAATACAATTCACTTCCACCATTCTTTGTGTTCTCTACATGGTATCAAAACTTAGGTTTTAAAAGTCCATTAAGTATAAATGTTTTAGGCAAGGAGGAGGGAAACTTTTGCTGACACTCTCCTCCCTCCCCACCGTTTGCCAACAGCCTCTATCTTGCCACCACTCCTCCTATTCACTTTGCTCCTATCATTTGATCTCTCTTTCCGCTTGATTGATTCTCACCTTTTCTCCTTTGTTTGATTGCAAAAGTTGGGAAGGTCATCCGTTCTTCCCCTCTCTCTTGCACACCTAGACACCACTTGTCTTCTACCATTGTTCTTCTATGAAGCTTGTGCCTCTCCTAGCTTGGCAACAACGTCTATGGCTCCCTCCTAGAGCTGTCTTCTCCACTAGAGCCCATTTTTAAGGTTGAGATAAAATTTTCTTATCTGATATAAAATTCTCATATTACTGTCACTTTTTTTATGAAAACCTTGGTTTATATATGAGTGGGGGTTCAAAATGGAAAGGGATTACAAAAACAAGTGACAAAGCCATCCACCAGAGAAGTAAAAGGGTAAAACATCAAAATTAGAGCCGTTAGCATGCCCTATTGTTGGGCACATCCATCCTGTCCATCTTCCATTGCCTACATACTTCTGTTGGAAGATCTCTCACACTTATGAAGAGTCTCCTGTGTCCATCCCTAAATCCTTGCTTGGACAAGGAGTCCGCAACTTGATTGTCCTTTTGAACCATATGTTGAAAGGTGATCCCTTTTTGGACCAGCCTACAAAGATCCTGCCAGATTGTTATAGCCTGACCAGCTACACAATGATTGTTCTAGATCGTAGTAAAGAGAGGAAAAGAGTCCATTTCAATCTTTATGAGCTCCAGGTTGAAACCTAAATCAATGCAACTGTTTAAACCATGGTACAAGGCCAGGAGCTCAGCCATAAGCACATTGGTTTGGCCATATGAGTCATAGAAAGCCATCACCAATCCCCCATCAGCATTTTGACTGCACCATCTGTGTTAAGCTTGAGCCTCAACTGCAAGGGTCTTTCCCAAGCAACCCATTCAACCTTGGGCACTTTTTACATCTAGATTTCTAAATCCCAATCGCCTGTGTAGAACCATCTCCTATGGCCTGCATCTAGTTTTGCAAAACTTATGGGAAAAATTGTCAATGGAAGCTTCAACTCTGGTTTTGATCTTATCAAAGGAACCCTTGTTGTTGCCATATACCATTGAGCACCTCTCCTTTCAGCACTCCTATAGAATTTTAGCTATCAAAAACTTCACTACATTGCATAACAAAACCCTAATTTTTCTGACCAGGGATCTCAGTACAAAGTGCTCCCAATCAGACTGATTATGCAAGTTATTTCCCAACTTTCGGTTGATCTAGATTCTGCTTAAGATTGCTCACTATCCTTCAGAACATAGGTGATGAGAGGAATCCTCCAGCTTCTGAAAATTACAGCACTTGCAGCACAAAGCGAGTTGAAATCTTTTTTTCTGTTGGAAGGATAGAATGTAGCAGCCTCCACAAGAAGAAAAAGATTCTGGTAGGTATAAATTTGCTTCATAAGTCCCCATTCCATTGAATTGGTTCCTCTTTTTCCTAGTAACTTAATTGTGAGTTCACTGCTACTAGTCGACAACCACCTGAAGTTGTCATCCTCATCTCCAAGAAGACGGTGATTGTTGTGGACTTCCTGGATGATGTTGTTGGTTGGGGAGGGGAATATGATCAAGTACCCTGATGTCGGACACCACCTTAGCCATAGTCAAATCTTTGAGTTTGGCCACCATGTCCACAAAACTAGAAATAAGGCTTGGGATCCACCATTCTGTTTAGAAGTTGATGTTGCCCCATCCTCTAGTCCATTTTGCTGACCGAGCTACCTAACACCAAGCAGCCTGCAAAGTCGTCCATCTTGTTGGCTCACAATGAATGTTGAAGGGATACTCATATTTAGTTGATATGACATTAGCCCACAATGTCTTCTTCCAGAGAAGTCTCCCAAGTCATTTTTATCCTCGAAGTTAGCATCAACTCCCTGAGATTTTGTTTGTGATTTTTAAAATGTAACTACAAGTGCATTATGTCAAAGATAATACATCAGTGAGTATGGCTCGTGTCCACAGAAAGTTGAGAATTATACTTAAATTTTAGTTAAACTAATTAAGTTATCTACTTTATCAAATTCACTTAAAACACACCTGAAAAACTAAAATGAAAATGATTACAAAGCACTTTCAATCATGGAAAGACAAACTATTACATTAGGTCCAAAATGATGGGTGTAGAAATTATAATCCAAGAGGCATGCAATAGAATTATCTTTTCCATGAAAATACAAGCAATTAAAATACCAAAACGTCTAACCTTAAGGTGCACCTTTAAAATAAACCTAATGAAATTAAAGAAACCTAAATAACTAATTCAATAATTGTAGCCAAGATGTTGAAATTCGGAGGACAAAACTAGACCCTAAAAGTTGCATGCACCTACACCCAAAACTCCTATGAAATGATGTCAAAATGCACCCAAACCCTAATACTTATATAACCAACAAGATCAGACCTTAAATGAACACAAAACCACAAGAAAAGAAGAAAATTCGGACAAAGCACAAGGGAATCACAAAGAGACACCTATAGCAATTCTTGGACTGCATACATGTGCATTCATGAACCCAAACATATGTATATCACAAGCTTTTGTTTTTTCACGATTTTTCAGGAAACAACACTTAAAAACCATACATAAACAGAGGAGAATCCTGATTTGATAATTTCCACATAAAAAGATACAAAGATAAGATGGGGAAAAAAATGAAAGAAAGGAAAGATAGAACCCAATTCCACCGGTCTTGGCTTGCACACTTTCAACTTTTTCTTAGGATGATCCATGCCTCTTCAAGCTCACCTTCAAGAGCCCTTGCAATGTCCAAATGTCTTGAGAATGTCCTTGACGACAACTTGCTTGAAACTACCCTTTAAAGGATGTCCTTTATAGCCCAAGTGCCTTTGTCTTGCCTTGCCACTTGAAGACTACCTTTCATCTGTAAATTCACCTCCAAGAGTTGCTAAGATGGGCAACCACACCTTCGTGAGAATGGGAGAGGAGAGGAGGATTTCATCTTAGAGAGATGCCTTTAGTCATAGAGTGGATGACCCAAAGGGAAAGAAAAGAAAGTTGCCACTTAGTTTGTTAAGATAAAAACTAAGAAAACCTGAACGGAGAAATATTCTCCTCATAGGATAAGAAATGGACAAGTTGATGGTTTGTTTCAGAGATATAGGGTAAATATTTAAGATATGAAGTAGAAAGATGTTAGACACCTATCTTGCCTGATTGAAGGTTAACCTCTTGAGTGCGATAAGATGTAGCTCAATTGAAGTACAATGACATGCAATAGAGATAATTGATGATAAGTTGGAAAGAAGTGATAAACCTACAATGGTACATGTAGGTTAGAGGCTAAAATGTTGGATTTAAATTGTAAGGATTCATACAGGGTTTTAAAGTCTAATGGTAAAGCTAAAGCGACATAGAACCTACAAGGATACATGTAGATTCTGAAGTGAAAAGTGTGTGAACTGTAAAGATTCATGTGGCACACACAGAGTTTGCTAAATGATAATAAAGATAACAAACTTACAAGGATTCATGTAGATTCAGATTAGAGAAATAAATGCAAACAATAAGAATTCATGTTGTTATAAGGTTTGTTAAGAAAATAAATATTGGATTGGTACCTACAAGAATGCATGTAGGCATCTTCTTAAGGGGATAAACATGAATTGCAAAGATTCATGCAGCTACGAGAGATGGTGAAATCATGTTAGTTGAGAGATGAAGGTTGTAGAGATTCATACAACCCAAAAGGATTATTATGACCACTCTAGATCGTTGAGAACTTGAAGTTCTGTTTTATATGGCTGAGACTCTTTTGGGTGTTTTGTTTGTTTACCTGTGTTGAGAATGATCCTTTGATTAAAGGTTTCTTCCGCTAGTTTGACCACTCGAGAGCTCTCTGCTTAGTTCTTGAATGTTGCATGATCTCCTTTTTTTGGTTACTTCCCTTAGGTGGTTTCTCCTTCAAACTTGAGAAAGTGGATGATAATTTACACCTTTGACCTTAATAACTTTAAGAATTGCTTTACCACTAAAAGATATTATTAGATCATCAATAAAAATTAAAATTAAAATAAGAGTTGTCACAATATAACCTTTAATGATGTCGCAACAATTCAAGTTATGCCTTCATCATAATTTTTTTTTTCTTTTAAAAGACTTTTACACTTCATCTTTCAAAATTCTAAATAACCAATAAATCTAATTAACTTCATGAAAATATCCCTAATTGAAGTGTAAATCATATGAAATAACCCATGCAATCATACGTAATTTAATGTTAAATAGATCTCTAGTGCTCAGATCACGTTCCTGCATGGGTTTGGTGATGTTCCCTCATCTAGTCTAATGAGATTTACCATTGCTCCACAAGAACTTGGCGAACAAGGCATATATCTTATCCAGGATCCCTATTGGGATGTTGAAAGTGCCCATTAAGTGAATAGGTAAGCTGGAGAGCACATGCTTCGGTAGGATAATCTTTGCACCTGGGATAGAAGTTTACTTTTTCAACCTACTAATTTGCTTTACACTTTTTGAACCAATTTCTTGAAATAAATACTTTTTGCCCTCCCTTTGGAGATTGGACAACCCAAGTATCAGAAGGGAAACTCCTCCTAGGAGAAGCCAGTAATGCTTTCTATCATGCTGGCTCTTTTGAGTGGAGATACTCTTTGGGATCACAAAGAAACTTTATGAGAGCTGACTTTTTGCCTGGTGAAACGTTGGTAATCTTGCGAGAGGTGCATAACCTCTTTTACCTTGTTCTCTTGACTATTAAGGAATAGGATTGCATCATTTGTGTAAAGATGGGATAAAATCATGCTCCCTCTACCCACATTACAAGGGATTGTGAAGCACTAGATCTTTGAGAAAAGGTAGGGCAAGAGTGAATTCCCTTGTTGAAAACTTCTTAGATTACTGTCGTTGCTGCTACTACTACAATAATTGATTTTTATATTCCTTTATGTATTTGTTATTTATTATCATGTTTGTTGAGTTCTTATTAAGGTACCGAGTCTGTTGCAAGTTGGCTCTAGCTTGAAGGGAAGTGTAAGAGTAAAATAATATATTAGGATTATTTGTGTTTTAAGTTTAGTTCTAGATTGTTTATCTTGTATTTATATTCTTTATGTAGTTTCTATATAGAAACATGCTTGCTTATGGATACAATTCACTTCTACCTTTTATGTAGTTTCTACAATCAGGTCTATAAGGAATTATATGATGGTTTGAACACAAAACAAGGGAAAAATTGAATATCTAAATTGGCTAAGGTTAGAGAAAGGAAATCTAGATATTTGAGTCAAGTATATTAAGGATGAAGTTGGTAGAATTTTAGTAAAGCAAAATGAAATAAAAATAGATGATGTTAGTATTTTTGTAAAATTTTTGATAAATTTACCATAAGAGACTTTTACATGCAGAATTTGGGTACCAGTATAGAGGACATAAACTATATTTATATTAGAAGAATTAGTAGTTTGAAGGTAAAAAAGGTATTACGAAAATGAAATGTAGGAAAATTATTGGACTAGATGGTATTTCTATTGAAGTATGTAAGTGCATGGGTGAAGTAGATACTAAGTGGTTAATTAAGTTTTTAAAATAATTTTAAAGACAGAATATGTCAAATGAATGGAGAAAGAACTCTTTAATATATATATTTAAGAGTAAATGAGACATAATTTTTTTTAATAATTATCTTAGCATTAAGTTAATGAGTCATATTATAAAATTATGGAAAAGGATAATTAAGCAAAAATTAAGGTAGGTAACTAAAATCACATAAAATTAGTTTATTTGTTTTACAAAATAATCTCCAATCTATTCCTGGACCGAAAGCCCAAAGCTCAAAATAGGTACAAGACAGGGTGGACTAGACCAAAGCCCCGTCAAACAAAACAACCAACTATAACAACCACAACAAAGCTGCCCACCACAGCAACAGACGACTCCAACAAATCAAAACCAGACATTTGAAAACACAAACGCCTTCCCCTTCCCCTGACAGGTTACTGAGAATTTGCTTGAAAGCCCATAATCTTTACACAGCTCACAAATCACTCACCAACTCTACACGAACCCTATAGCTACTTACATCAGCTGAGACCTGAATCGGTTTGCCAAAATCCAACACAGAAAATCAATTTGGGTTTTGTTGGGTAGGACAATAATGAAAGCTATTTATTTACTTAGACAACTAATAGAAAATTTTAGAGTTAAGAAAAAGGATTTCCACATGATTTTCATTAATTTAGAGAAAACTTATGACAGAGTACCTTGAAATCTATTATTGTGGGTATTAGAAAATTTAACGAGAAATAACTTGGTGTATGTTATTTACTTATGAAAATTTTGATTGATGAAAGTAGATTAGGAATTAGTTTTAAATTAGAATTATGGAGAGACTTTGGAGTTTAAAGGATTTATATTAAGTTAAAAACTAAATATATGAAATTTAGGTTCAACAAAAATGGGAAAAATGGTGAAGATATACAATTAGATAGTTATGGGATTTATAAAAGTAAGACACTTAGATACTTAGGATCTATAATAAATGGCAATGAAGAAATTGTAGAGAATGTTATTCATAAAAATAAAGTAAGGTAGATAAAATAGAAAAATACTTCTCAATTATGTGATAAGTTGAAATGCTTAAATTTAAAAGAAAATTTCTATAAAATTGCTATTTTCCCAACTATACTTTGGGTTTAGAATGTTGGATTGTAAAATATAATCATGTATAAAAAGTTTGTGTTATAGAGATGCAAATGTTTAAATGGATGAGCGGTAATATTATAAGGGATAAGTTAAAAAATGGTTTTATTATGATTAGGGTGTGAGGTCCACCAATTGAAGATAGTTTGGTCACGTCCTTAGGTGACTAAAGGATGCATTAGTTAGGAGAGGAAAATTAATTAATCTAGAAAAAATTAAAATAAGTAGAGAAGAGTCTAAAACCATTTGGTTAGAAATTGTGAAAAGAGATTTCAATTTATGTAATTTAATTAAAAATTTAACTATAGATGGAAATAGATGAAAAAAAATGATTCATGTAACCAATCCCACGTAATGGAATTTTAACATGGGTTGCTATTGTAGTCTTAAGAGAGGGTTGAAAATGACAACCACCTCCAAGGGCATGAAAACTACTTTCTTCATTATGCGGGGGGAAGTCTTGAAGGTGGGTGGTGGTGGTGAATGACTCTACTATCAGACTCTAGTTGGACAACTGGATTATTGAAGCAGCCTTATGTTCATAGGCTAAATTGTCTAAAATGGGGACCTTTTCTGTGATGGAATCGAACTGGAATTTGAAGCTTCAGAAATCTATCAAAGAAGAGGTGCTGATAGATATTTCAGAATTGCTACAATTTCTTGATACAGCACGAGACCTATAGTAGACCAGATAAGTTACGAAGGAGTTGCATGGATGATGGTGTGTTTACTGTGAAGAAATACCAAGGCCTTATCTTCCTTTCATTGCAAGAGAATCACTATGCTAACTGGTAAGTGGTAACTAAATAAGGGAATGAACATAAAAGAAGAATAATCGTGACAATCAATTTATTTTACAATTAAAAGTTTTCTGTCAAAAATCATTAACAAACCTTTATCCAAGTTCTGTTTTTTCCAAATTAAGCAAAATATAGTATTTTCTGTTTCCTAGATTTGTCTAATTTATTCTCACTGATATTGCTTGAAAAAATATTCTTCCATGTTGCAGGATGGCGACTTGATTACTTCCTTGTGTCTGAATCATTAGCTGAAAAAGTTCATGATTCCTACATTCTTCCTGATGTTTTGGGTAGTGACCATTGCCCAATAGGACTCATTCTAAAGCTTTAAGTGTAAATCTTTACAGGTTGGACATCAATCTTACATTCATGTCATCCACCAACAATTTGGTGTTTTTCTTGTTTTGTGCTCAACAAGATTGTATTCAGGAGGAAGTGGACTTTCTTTCCAACTAGTATCGTGGCATAACGTTGACGTGGAGGATGGGGCCTTGAATTCTTGGAATCAACTTCTAACATGTTCTGTTATTATAATGACCTCCAAGAGGGTGCATATAAGCACTGAGTAATCAATCACCATGACTTGTATAGAAAGAGAAAAACGAGTTTCGAAGGGAGCAAAACTCTAAGAAAAATTGATGAGACCATTTCTTTTGACGCCAAAGGCAATGTTCTTATTGCATGATATCCTTCTTTCTTGTGTTGTCGAAAACATAAGTACACAATGTTCTTTAACCTCAAAAGAACATAGATGTGTTGGTTGTTATTGAGAAATGGGGACATTTGAAGGTTCGTTGTCTATAGAGGAAGTCTTCATGCTGCCGTCCTTCGGTAGCTACTATTGTGCACTATATTTACAGACTGATGAATCTTCACAAGCATGGACATCTGCTACTGAGTGGTTGACCACAGCAGAATTATCATTTTCTCCATGGCCCCGTTCAGCCTGAATCTCCATCACGTTAGCAATGATTCAGGGGGTATTGTGTATGTCAGCCTATGTAGTGATTGGGGTTTTCTGTGGAATTTGGTTGAGTGGAGCCGCCGTCTCGACTTTGATGGATTAGCTTCCATATGTCTGAATTTCATTGATATTGCTTGAGTTACCTGATTCGTTTTTTATGAGTTTCTCTGCCAAAAAAACCACCCAAGAATGTGATATTAACTAAACGTGACGTTCCTAAAGATTGGAATTATTACGTGTTATCCATAATGTGTTTTGCAGGCCGAGTAAGACGTTTGAAATTGACAAGCTCGTTCTTTGAGAAAATTTGATTCTAATGCATGGATGTTTGCTAAGACTATTATCAGAGTTGAGAATAAAATTGCAGAGATCATTTGAGTAGACATGGTAGAAAAAGATGAACGACATTCCGATTGATGATATAGTCCGGCTGCGTTTTAGGAGATTTTATCTGAAAGTATATTGTTTAAACGTACCATTAGATCGCCACAATTTACTTATTCTGTAGCTGGCCATCTATGATGAGCTCCAAAATTTAATGGGACAATTGATAGTGGTGAAATTAGGAAAGTGATGAATGGTAGCGTTGAATGTGCCCTGGCGGTTGTCGAAGACGAAGGATAACAGATCATGGACAATGAATACCAACGATGGTTGGACGATACTAATCAATGACAGTGATCAACGATTGGTGCTATAGTAAATTGGTAGGCAACAATCGACCACACTGACGAGACATTGATCGTTGTAGTGATTTGGCAATGACAAATTAATATGATGGATGGTATGACCAATGAAAGCCATTAGTGCTCAAAGACAATGACCAGACTTCAATGATGACCATGGTTACCAAAAGTCGACGTTGATGGCGATGGTAAATAAACTATCATGGCCACGGTACTGCTTCACGATAGACGTGACAATGGTAGGGTTTACGTTACAAGCCGTGTTGGTAATTCATAATGGTGATGGTAAGGGAGTGTCTAAAATTCTGTTTGAAAACCTAAAAATAATCTAAAAGTAATTCATGATCCTTAAAATCGTAATATAACCCTATCGTTACATCAAGGATCATCAAATGACACAATATAACAATCTTATCGTTCCTTTGGATATCCTCGCAATCCATGTGGATTATACCCAGTAATAACTCCCATGGAAGAGAAGATAATAATGGTAACAATAATAATACCTCGTGGAACTGTCTTTGCTTCTATGTTCTATCAAACAATTTCTTCCGCAAGCTACCAATCAGCTTGTCCATTACACCAACGTTTGTTGCCAAGTACCGCTCAGCTTCTATATGGCTTTCCAAAAGTTTTCCCTCTATACGGAATCCATTTCTTTCTTTTGCAATTAAGCCGAGATCTGAAGCTAACTTCAATACCTCATCTTCAAGGCAGAAACCACTACCAAACTTTAGTTTCAACACAGGATTTTTTGTGGCAGTAATTAGGTTATCTTTCACGATAGACGCTAATTTATTTTTCATGATTTCAACTGAGATGCTGATGCCATAAATCTACAAAACACAATAAAGCCAAAAAAATAAGTGAAAGGATCAGGTTATACTTTGAGCGATACAGAAAATTAATCATAAGCAATAAACAAGAAATTTATGATTGCAATGTGCTTTTTTTACTTGGGAAAATTGTTACGATCTAATAATATCCGACCTAAGATAGAAGAAACAAGTAGTACGTAGCATAGATGCCCTAGGGTGGAAATACAAAGACTTCCATGCTCTTGCCGAGAAAAGGACCCTACGTTTTTGTTACCTGCAGATAACTGCAGGTCCTACCACAATTCCCATTGGAGGCAGCATAAACACAGTAATTTCTTCTACAAAAAGAAAATCAGTATATAAAGACACCAAACACACTGAAAGATTGCGGTCAATATTATAAAGGCACAAAACTCAAACTTAAGTACGCTGAAGCAAAAGGATTTTCCTGGGAATTTCTGATTTAGTAAAGCCAGATTAATTTCATGTTCTTTAACTATCATTTAAGTCAAGCATAGACATGGACACCAGACATGACAAATGAATTAGCAAGCATTTTACTTTGACTTCAAAGCAATTGCTTTTGTGGGAATGATAATATTCTAAGCATTTATATTTCACTAATTCCTCTATATTAATTCAAAAGTTAGCAACAATGCTATTACTTGTTAGAAGAGTAACCAAGAAAATTGAGGTGACTACATCTCTTGAAAAGTACACGTACTCCATGCAAGTGCTTCCTTTCTTTTTTTTTGATAGCATCCCCAAGTGTATTCATGGGGTGGGGGCCCAACTTGAAAAAAGGAAATGTTACATGCTCAAGCTAAAACATAGCATTCAGAAAAATAAAGGCTTTAGCGGGGAACATGAAAGTGCTTCCTGTAGGAGGAAAGACCTTGGGCGTCCATGTGATGTTAGTCTTTGATGTGTGTAGGGAATTGAAACTCCTTCATATTCAGTGTTAATTTTTTGATGTAGACCGTGTTTAGCCAACAAGTGGGCCAACTGATTTCCTTCTCTAAAAGACATAACAGAAGCTTTTGACCTGACTAATGAGTGGAGTAAGGTTGAGCCACACAAATCTATTGATGGTGATTACACATACACGGAATCAATTTCCACTTCATTGAAGTCTAGGTGCAGGCCCTTGGTAACACAAGAGTAAGGCCTTGATATAGGGCAAAAATCTCAGCCGAAAGGCTGTCAATGGATCCATAGTAATTACTGAAGGTGAATAAAATGTCTCTGCAATTCCTGAGCACCCCTCCACCAGACGCATGGTCATGGATGGCAGCTCCATCTGTGTTTAGTTTCTGCACATTTTCTTCGGGACCACACCAGCTGATCCAGATTTACTGAAATTAGAGTTGTTCAGGGATGTTCTGAAAATCGTGACAAATTTTTGCATCTCTAGTTTGACTCTAGATTTAACATCCTTGAATGTTTCCTCGATCCCATAATAAATGTTGCATCAGCTTTTCCAACAATTCCATAGTATCATTGCCACAAAGAATTTGTCAATTTTAGTTCTGGCATGCTCTGCCTTATTTTGAAGGACTTGGAACACATAACTTTCCCATTCCTGATTGGTTTTAATATTCATAGAGAGGAGGGCATTACTCCATATCCTACAAAGGGTAGCCAATTCTCCATCAAACCAAAAATGCTCAATGGAAACTTGGTCTTTATGAATTCTACAGCACATGCAACAAGATGCTAGAGAGATTCCCCTCTTTTGAAAATTATCAACAGTGGGCAGAGCATTAGAGAGTAACCTCCATGGGAAAAAGGAAACTCTTGTAGGGATTGTGTTTGACCAAATTCCAGCAAAAGTAGGATCTTTCCTGTTTTTAGCTCTGATGAGATTCCAGGCCAACTTGACATCAAATTGATTCTGTTGAGAATAGATCCATTGGAAATGATCCAATCCTTTGATGACTTCAATTTTTAGAAAACTAGGCAGATTGGGCTCCTCTAAAATTCTTCTATTTGTATTGACCTCCTGAACAGGAAGGGAGAGGTGTTCCTCTGGAATCGACATGTGATCAGCAATCCTCCCACAGCTAATCCACCAAGTCTTCCCAAAATTAATTCTTGCTTGACCGGCCAACCATTTGGCATATTCAGTAACTCTGTCCCAGGGTTGTTGATGCTGAGAATTGCTGAAATTAAACAAAGATTCAGAATCTGGATTTCTCTTGGACAAGAGATCAACTAGGGCTCTCGTCCAAGGACTTCCATTGCTAAGTAGTCTCCAAATCATCTTTATCCGTAGGGCTCACATGATTCATTCAAATCCTCAATTCCAAGGCCACCTTCTTCAATAGGTTTAGTGATCTTAAACCAATGAAGCCAGTTAACATGTTTATCATCATTATTACCCTACAGGAAGAGATGCAAATCTGTCAACATTTGTCAAGCACTCCTTGGGGAATATCATATACATAAGAGTGTGCATGGAGATGCTGGCCAGGACATGTTTGATAAGTAGCAATCTTCCTCCCGGAGACAACAGGTCTTTCTTCCGACCCAAGAGCTTATTTTGGATTTTGTGGATGATGTATTCAAAGAATTTAATTTTGCATCTGCCTCTAAATATTGGGGAACCTAGATATTTAAAAGGTAGTTCTCCTTTCTTGAAACCCATGATAGATGAGATAAGCCTTTCCCTGCACAAAACAAGATTTCTTGCAGCAAGGAAAGAACTTTTATTGCTGTTTTGTCCAGTATAAAAGCTTGGTAGCTAGTAAGAAGCTCTATGGTACATTCTATGATGTTTTTCCTCCCATACAAGAAAACCAACAGGTCATCAGCGTAAAGTAGATGGGACAGAGCTATACCACTGAAACCTGTCTAGAGAGAAGTTCCTCAACTATGATGAAGAGATAGGGTGATAACAGATGTCCCTGCCTCAATCCTCTTGTAGAAAAGAAAAAGGAAGAGGGGAGCTCATTTATGAGCCCAGGGTAATTCACACTCACTATACAATTTCTGATGATATTTAGAAAAGCTGAAGAGAAGCCAAATTTCTGCTTAACCTCAAAAATAACTCTTCACTCTACATGATCATAAGCTTTCTCTGTATCTAAATTCAAGATAAGGTTACTCCCTCTGTCACCTTTGTCTAGCAATTTCACTAGCTGTTGAATCAGAACTACATTGTCAAAAAGGCTCCTATGCTTGAAAAAAGCACCTTGGGAAGGAAAAATGATTCTGTTGAGAAAAGAGGAGATTTTCTGAGCTAGTGTTTTTGCTAATATTTTATATCTCACATTGCACAAACTTATAGGACGAAATTCTCTAAAGTCTGAGATCTCTTCCTTTTTTGGAATTAAAGCAAGGAAGGTAGCCTTCCAAGCTTTGTCAAGGGGTTCTCTTTTAAAGACTTCTTGAATAGCAGAAATCACATCATTCCCCCGCACCTCCCACATGTTCTGGTAGAATTCAACAGAGAACCCATCAGGACCAGGAGCTTTGTCCCTCTCCATAGTGAAAAAAGCATCTTTAATTTCATCTCTGGATGGAATAGTGCAACAGCAGTTGTCACTGCTGTCCAGAATATTAGGTATATTATCTAATAAATCCTGCCCCAAAATCATGGACCCATCAGAAGATAGAAGCTCTTTGAAATAATCAGTACTTGGATCATGTAGCCAACCTATATTTGATTCCTCTCTGTCGTGGTTCTTTAACATTTTCCTATAGGAATTTGAGTGCCTTCTGATCTTGATGACTTGGTGGAAGAAGCTGGTATTCCAGTTCCCCTCTTTAAGCCATTTTAACCTTACTTTCAGGGCATAATAAATCTCCTTGCTGACCTCAATGTCAATCAGTTCCTATTTAAGAGTTTCCCCTTCTCTGAAGCTCATTCCAGCCAACTTTTTAGATAGTTTTCAACCATATTTAACTGATTTTGAATCTCCTTTTCTTTGGCCAAAATATTACCAAAAGTGGTTTTTCTCTTTGCCTGCAGCCACATGCATTGAAATCTGAAAGGGGAGGGCCCCAAAAGTACATTTTCACAAGATTTTGCTATCATTGAAGCATGATCTGATTTGAAACGGGTTAAATAGTCCACAGATATTTGAATGCCATTAAGAAAGGATGAACTAGTAAGTACTTGATCCAGCCAGCGATATCTTCTACTGAGGCCTTGGTGATTGCTACACCAAGATAAAGGGTCCCCTGTATATTGAGGTTCCACCAGCTCCAGATTTTGAATTGCTTCATTAATGTCTGACAAACTATGGAGATTGAGATTTTGGGAACCAATGGCTTCATTTTCCGACCTAATGGTGTTGAAGTCCCTGCCCAAAATCCATCTACCTTTGCCAATGATGTTTCTGACTTGATTGAGTTCCTCCCATATGAGCTTCCTCCTGGTCTGGTTGCAGTCTGCATAGACAGCTGTAAGATACAAATCACTACAGCCTAAACCCTGAACTTTTACGGTGAGAGATTGATCTCCTATCAGAACCTCGCTAGCATGGAGGGGAGTCTTTCCAGAAAATCAGAATTTTCCTATTAGAATTAATGATCCAGTTATTCAGACGAAGGTATTTTGCTACTTTGGTACACCCCTCCTTATCCAGAAAAGGCTCCATAATAGCAACAGCCTGGACCTGATTAGACTTGATTAAATTTTTAAGATGAATTTGAGTGGCCTTATTAGCAAGGCTCCTGCAATTCCAGAAGATTAACTTCATCGGGAAGAGTTGTTTCTGGTTGGATCAGAGATGAACTAATCCGTAGTTGAGTCCTTGAGTTCAGTTTGAGGTGGGTCTGTAGGGGAGGTCCTTTTTCAAGATTTACTTGAAGCACACACCCCCCCCCCCCTCCCCCGGCGCCCAAGATAGAGGACCCCTAAAGGATGAGGAGATCGTAAATAACGTGTTGATGTCTAGGGTTTAGGATTTCCAGAGCTCTGGTATCACATGAGAGCACAAGAATTAGGTGAAAAAGGAATGAATTCATTACCGAACATAAGACCTATGGGACTAAACTTACAACAGCTATATAACGCTAATGCATTATTTACTCTAAAATCACATTTTGATAATTTTTTATTTGCATTTTTGAGTATGCCTACATGATGTTAAAGATATAAAACAACTATTTGGGAAATATTTCATGCCAATGCACATTTACAACTTTTTTACATCAAATTGATAAAACTACTTTGTCTTTTGATTTATCAACAACCACCATCTGAGCCATAATTCCATTACGTGAGACTTCTTTTTATGTATTTCTACCTATGGTCAAATCTTCAATTAAATCACATAAATTTAAATATTTTCTTATAATTTTTAATCAAATAGCTTTAAGCCTACCACAACCTTTACCTCTTTTAATTTCTTCTGCACTATTAAATTTTTTTTCTCCTAATTAGTGTATTTCTTGATCGATTTACTTAAACCAATTTTCTCTTATATTATCTTTAATTGGTGTAACTCTTACTTTATTCCTAATAAAATCAATTTTTAGCTTATTCTTTATGGTTTACTAATCTATCTAAACATACCCATCTCAACAATACGTTTTACATATAGTCAAGCTTTATAGCTCAACATTCTATACATAGTTCAGGGGAATAACAGATTTATAGAGTTTTCTTTTTAATTTGAAGGGAATTCCTTTATCACATAATATTACTGAAACATTTCTTCATTTCATCTATCATAATTCAATCTTATATTTTTCTTCAATTCTATCTCTTAACTAGGCAACATAACACTATTTTAATCCTAATTTAACGGTCCTCTATAATATCATCATTATTACTTATTATAGATATTAAGTATATACCTTCATTATTATTTCTATTTTCATTGAACTTATATTCTATCTATTCAATTTTGACTGAAATTAAATTCTTTAGATTCTAAAGTATCTCTATAATTCTAATTTATAACTAATTCCTAATTTACTTTCATCAACAAAAACTAAGCCATTAACAAATAATATACACCAGAGTTTTACTTCTTGAATTTCTTTGGTTATTTCATCCATAACTAAAACAAACAATTATTGACTTAGTTTTAACCTATGTTGGTGTAAACCAGTCTATTGGAAATTTTATAATTTCTCCCCTTATAATTTTAACACTAGTAATTTCTCTTTTATATGTCATTTATAATGCCAATATATTTAATGGGTACTCCTTTTCATTGTAAAACTATTACAATAGGTTTCTAGGTAATTTATTATAAGTTTTTTCTAAATCAACGAAAACCATATAGTCATTTTTTTTAATTCTAAATTTTTTTTATTAGTTGATTAAGTAAATAAATAGCTTCCATTGTTAACTTAACTGACATAAACTCAAATTGATTTTCTATGATTCTAGTTATATGCATTAGTCTTTGCTTATTTGTCTTTTCTCATAAGTTTATAGTATAACTCATTAATTTCGTATTATGATAATTATTATAATTCTATATGTTTTGCTTATTCTTAAATATAAATATTAAAAAACTCTTTTTCCATTCATCTGATATTTTCTTTATCTTTAAAATTATATTAAAAAGTTTAGTTAATGACTTAATCCTTATTTCACCCATAAACTTTCACACTTAAATAGGAATATATCTGGTCCAATAGTTTTCCCACATTTCATTTCTTAATAACTTCCTTTACCACTAAACTACTAATTCTTTTGAAATAATTATAGTTTACATCATTTGTATATAGGAGTTTATATGTACTGTTGTTGTACATGTAAGTGTTTCTTATGGTGTATTCATTAAAAAGTTCACTAAAATACCTACATCTATCTTTTATTTCATTTTTTTACTAAAACTCTACCATCTTCATCTTTAATATACTTGATTTAAATTTCTAGATTTCCTTTCTCTAGCCTTAACCAATTTATATATTTGATTTTTCCCTTTTTTGTTTAAACTATCATATAATTTCTTATAGACTTGATTTTTACTTTCACTAATAATTTTCTTAGCATTCCTTTTTGTTAGCTTATAATAGGTTTTATGGCATTCTTGTTTTTAACAGGTTTTTGTACATCTCCATTCCATTTTCTTTACTTAATGGAGCTATCCTACAAGACTCTTAAAATTTCCCTAGTAATTTTTTTAAATATAAGTAGTTATTTCATTCCAAACTTTACTTGCATAAAATTAAAAATTTTAGAATACAAATCATGAAATGTATTGCCAAAGTTAAGGAAGAAAAAAATGAATTCATAAGAATGTAGCACAACGAATTGGACATTATTCTTTTATTGCTTGAACTTCATAGTTTAAATGAACACAACATATATAATGTAATGACATTATTAGAAAATCATCAGAAACAAAGATTATTTTTAGATCTATCAAAGGAGATGAGATTGAATTAACTAAAACACAATCTTTCATAAATATTATGAGAGACATACTAGACTTTATTGTTCCTTTATTGTTTTTTATATTATAGACTATCATTTTGTTGTCAATGTGTTGATATACTAGACTTTGTTGTATATTTTGTTATGTTTTTTATTGATGTGATGCAATATGTTTGACATTGGATGTATTATTTGTGAATGCAACGTGTTCTCACATTGGATGTGTTATTTGATTTTCAATAAGTAATGTAAAGATTATTGCATTGAACTTTTTTATTTATTTAGTTGTTTGTTCTTTATATATTTGTTATTTTTGTAGGTATTTTTTGACTACTATAAATGAATCCAAATGAAAGTATTAAGAACTTGAAAGAGCTTATGAAAGAGGAAGAGATAAAACAAGAACTATTCATGTATATGACAAAAGCATAGAAATTTAAGTCTACATTGGCAAGTAGTACAAATAATGTTACAAGAAACACTTTAAAAATATACAGTAAAGAATGACAATAACATGTAACTATGTTATTAGATTCATCTTTACCCAATCAGGTATACAATTGTAGAAAAATTTACTAAACGAATCTATGTTTTCTTACATTTCTATAATTTCTTGAAAAATGTAGTGCAAGATATTCGAAATATAAATGTAGAAGAAAAAATTACAATATTTTTAATTATAATTGAATAAAATCAAAGGTACAATGTAACTATTAAACATTTTTGTCAATTTAATTGAACAATTAATACTTATTTCAATAAAATGTTGAATGCAATATTGAAAGTAGGATATAAACTTCTTGCCAAGCAATAATCAACTTCATTTAAGATTCAAAATGATCATCATGTTTATCTTTACTTTAAGGTGAGAATTTTATTTATTAATATGTATTTAAATTAAGAGATAAATCATTATGTATGTTTATTCTTTTTTAGGATTACATTTGAGCAATCAATGATACCCACATGAAAACTACAATTTATACTAAAGAAAATACATGTTAGAAAAATAAAAAAAAGTGAATTATCATAAAATGTATTTGTAGCATGTAATTTTAATATGAAAATTGTTTACGTCTTTAGTGGATGAAAAAGATTGATAGCTAATGCTCGTATTCTTCAAAATGTAATTTTTTGAAGTAATAGCTTTAAGGTTCTATTAGGTTTGCTACTATTAAAAATACTTGAATATACTCATGAATAATAAAAAATATTGAATTAATTTTTGTAACATAATATTGAGAACTTTTATAAATCATAGGTATATTAATTAGTAGATATTGGTTATCCAAATAGGCCAAAATTTATTATGTCTTTTGTAGGTGTAAGATATCATTTGAATGACAAGAGGAAGAAAATTGGTTTTACCTACATGATTAAGGCAAAACAAACAAGATAACAAGAGGATATATAAATATCCAACACCTAAATGGATATCCGTTTAAAACCTAAATGGATAAGAACATATAACACAAAGATTAACATTCTCCCTCAAGTTGAACCGTATATATTAAATAAGTTCAGCTTGTTACATAAATTTCCAAATGTTTCATATCCTAAACCCTTTGTGTTGTGCAAGAATGAGGAAGAAGAGAAGGAAACAAATACAAAAACCAAAATTTTACGTGGTTCCCTTTGCGAATACGTCCACAAATGGAGACTAGTTTTTCTTCCTCTTAGTTCAAATGGGGATACAAAAAGAAGTACCAAAAGAGTATCCTAGGTTTAAGCTTATATAGCTTGAACAACTAATGGTCCAAAAGACCAAAATACTCTTAGGTATAAAATACAATAGTTCAAGATATATTCAACAATCTCCACCTTGTCTTGAATCACAAACTCTACCTAGATCTAAGCTCTCCATCTAAATGACTCATGAAAGGTCAACAGTAGGCATAGACGTTGAGCAAGTCTAAGCAATGCTTGAACTTGCTTTCAATGATGCCCTTTGTGAACATGTCTATTGGATTGTCCCAGGTGTTGATCTTTGAAATCTTTATCCTATCTTCGGTCTTGAAAAAGTGGTATCTAACATCAATGTGTTTTGTATGGTCATGAAATACATTGTTCTTCGTTAGACATATGATGTTGAAACTATCACAGAATATATCAACCTTGTCATAATGCAAGCCAAAGTCTCCTAACAGTCCCTTTAACCAGATTCCTTCCTTTGCAACTTCTGTCATTGCCATATACTCAGTCTCAGTAGTAGATAATGAAATAGTAGGTTGTAATGTAGATTTCCAACTGACAACTAAATTTACAATTGTGAAGACATAATCTGTCAAAGATCTGTGTTGATCAACATCACCTGCAAAGTCTGAGTCTGAATATCCAGTCACATTGCAGCTATGTTTTACACCATAAATCAGTCCTATATTAGACGTGCCCTTTAAGTACTTGAAAATTCTCTTCACGGCTTACCAATGACTCTTCCTTGGATTTGACATAAACCTACTTACAACACTAAAGGGATAAGTAAGATCTGAACGAGTACATACCATGACATACATATGATTGCTAATTGTCTGTGAATATGGAACTTTTTTCATGTACTCCTATTCTGACTGTGTCTGAGGTATTATAGTAGCTGATAATCGTAGGTTATTGTCATAAGGTGTTCCAATGACTTTGCATGAAGTCATGCCAAACCTACTCAAAATTTTTTAAACATAGTTATGTTAATGGAGAAATAACCTACCAATGCTTCTATCACATCGAATCTAAACAAATTCACCATCTTTCAATGGTTTAACATAAACACATGAATCAAAGTTACTGCGAACAAAACCAACATGAGTAATGAAAGAATAGAATCTTTTATACCATTGCTTGGAAGACTATTTTAAGCCATACAAAGATTTCTACAACTTACAAACAAGATTTGATCTATCTTTTTCTGTAAAATCGATTGGCTGTTCTATCCAGATTTCTTCTTCTAAATCACCATATAAAAAGGTTGTCTTTACATCCAATTGCTCAAGTTCTAGGTTCTTTACTGTAACAATCGCCAAGAGGACTCTAATGAAGGTGTGTCTTACCACTGGTACAAAGACTTCATTGAAGTCCACTCCCTCTTTCTGTGAGAAACCTTTAGCTACCAATCTTGCCTTGTATTAGATTCCATGGTTGCCTTATGTTTCTATTTTCTTCTTGAGCATCTACTTGTAACCAACAACATTCTTGTTCTTGGGACATTTCACCAACTCCCAAGTCCTATTCTTATGTAGGGATTGAAGCTCTTCTTGCATAGCTCCCATCAAATGTGTAGCTTTGGTCCATTAGGTGAGTTAGCATCCTTCACTTCACTAGCTATCTACAAGGCAAATGCAATCATATTGTTGAAACCATACTTTTGTGGATGTTGGGGAATCTTTTTAAGTCGATCCCTAGCCACACATCTCTCTTGAGATTCTTTTATAATTTGATCATCATGGTTACCACCAGAGTTCCAAGGTTGATCCATACCTGAAGTTCTCTGATCAGTGACAGTTGGTTGTATCAAATCAAACTCTACCTGCTTAGGAGTATTAGGTATATCTAAAACTAATGGCTTCTTTCTATTTAGCATAAGTGAAGCTTCATCAAAAGTGACATCATGGCTGTGAATCACTTTCTTTGTTTTTGTATCATAAATTCTATATCATTTGACTCTCATTCCATATCCAACAAATATACCTTTCTTGGCACATAACTCTTACCATTGTTCATATAATAGTATGTTGAACAACCAAAGATCTTCAATTTAGAGTAGTTGGCAGCCCTATTCATCCACACCTCATACGAGATCTTATCATCTATTGCACTTGAAGGACCTGTTGACAAGATAGGAGGTTGTATTAACAACCTCAGCCTAGAATTTCTTCTCTAAACCAGCGTGAGAAAGCATGCATCTAACTTTCTCCAATAATGTCCTATTGAGACGTTCTGCAACTCCATTTTATTGTGGAGTACCTCTAACTGTGTAATGTCTTGCTATACCTGCATCCTTGTAAAAAGCATCAAATTCATGAGTAGAATTCTAAACCATTATCGATTCTCAAATACTTCACCTTCCTCCTAACTTAATTTTCAACTAAAGTCTTCCACTACTTAAAGCTCTTGAAAGCCTCACTTTTGTGCTTCAAAATAAAAACCCAATTCATATGTGAATAATCATCTACAATAGAAAGAAAGTATTTACAACTTGCGAGTGAGGGTTGTTGGGAAGGCCCACAACAATCTGCATAAACATAGTCCAATATCCTTCAGGTGGTGTGCTCTCCTTTTCCAAATTACACACGTTTCAGCTTGCCAAAAATGTAATGCTTGCACAAATCAACATTTACAAATTTGTGACCATCCAATTTGCCTAAATTGCTGAGCTTCTACATTCATCTCTGCCCCAAGTGACCCATCATTGAGTGCCAAACTACAAAAATAGACTGCTGATCTTCATTAGTAGTTGTTGTAGCTGAACCAATAATAGGGAAACCCTATAGTATGTACAATGGCCCATCTTTGATTCCTTTCATCACTATCATGGAGCCTTTTGAGACTTGCAACTTGCCTCCTCCACCTGAATACTTGAATCCATTGAAATCAAGTGTCATTAAAGAAATCAAGCTTTTGCCCAACTTGGGCACATGTCATATATCCTCAAGTGTTCTTACGGTACCATCATGCACTTGAATCTGATTGTACGAACACCTACTCTATGACAAACATCATCATTTGCCAAGGTCACCTAACCACCATCAACTGTTTCATAAGTTTAGAAATACTCCCTATTAAGAGTTATATGATGTGATGCATCAAAATCTAAAATCTAACTTTAATCGGAATAAGCACTGCATGAAACTGTAAGAGAGAAATCACAGTCAGAAGTTGAATCTTCCTTTTCTGCAATGACTAAATTTCCTTTAGATTTCAGTTTTGGATAGTTTGCTTTCCAATACCTTTTTTCCTAGCAATAGTTGCAAGTGCCCTTAGAATATTTTCCTCTTGATTTGCTTTTTCCTTTATGCTCGTTACTATTGTCGTCCCCTAGAATCTTCATGGTGCACTAACAAGCCAGAACCACTTGCATCACTACTACCATGTGTCTCAATTTTTTTGAATGCAAACTTGATCTCACCTCCTCCAATGTGATTGTATCTTTACCAACCAAAAGACTGCACAAAGTTCTCATAAGAGAGTGGAAGTGAAACCAATAAGATGAGAGCTGCATCTTCATCCTCTATGGTAATACTAATATTTCTCAAGTCCATGAGAATGGTGTTGAGTTGGTCCAAATGTTGTTTTAAAATTATTCCTTCCTTCATTCTTAAAGAAAATAACATTTGCTTCAAAAGCAGCTTGTTGGTAAAAGACTTCATCATATAGAGTGACTCTAATTTATTCCAAACGTTAGATACAATTGATTCATCAGCAACAATCACTTTATTTGATAAGCATAGCAAAATCGTGAAATGTGCCTTTTCTTCTTGTAGCTCAAATTTTGCAGATTTTCTGTCTAATGTTGACTCTTTGTTAAGAGAAACCCAAATGCTTTGTTGTTTCAATAAGACCTTTATTTTAATTTGTCACAAGCTAAAATGATTCTTTCCATTGAATTTCTCAACTTTCAAAGCTGGTGTTGTCATCAGAAATTCTGTTTAGATGCAACCAATATTCTAAAACACAAGTGCAACTCAAATGCAAATACACCTGTGAAAATCTGGATGCACGAAGTTGGACACATGGACGGATGTGTGTAGGTAGATGCACAGAGATGGACACGCAGACGAATGCGCATTGGCAGACGTGTAGAGGACACACAGACTGATGCGCGTAGGTAGATGTGCAAAGAATGCGTGGATAGACGTGCACCAATAGTTGTGTAAGGAAGGTTGCATGGACAAATGCTCACTAACAGTCGCGTAGGAAAGGTCGCACGGATAGACATGCATCGGTAGTCATGCGAGGAAGGTCGTGCAGACAAACACGCACCGACAATTGCGCGAGGAAGGATGCACGATCTTCTACGTGCAAGCGAACAAAGCTTCTCGACGAAGCATTCAAAATGCACAGCTCAATCGTTTGGTGGCTTCTTTTCTCCTTCAATAAAACTTCCTTTCAAACCCTAGTTTTGATACTAATTGTTGTGCAAGAATGAGGAAGAAGAGAAGGAAACAAACACAAAGACTGAAATTTTACGTGATTTCCCTTGCGAGTATGTCCATAGATGGAGGCTAGTTTTTCTTCTTCTTAGTTTAAATAGGGATACAAAAAGAAGCACCAAAAGAGTGCCCTAGGTCCAAACTTATATAGCTTGAACAACTAATGATCTAAAAGACCAAAATACCCTTAGGTATAAAATACAATAGTTCAAGACACATTCAACACTTTGTAAGAATATTAGCAAATTGATCTTCAAATCAAGTATAAAGAGTGAAAATGACCCTCTTTAATATATTGTTTCTAATAAAATGACAATCAACTTCAATGCGCTTAGTTTACTTATGGAATGTTAGATTGCTTGTAATGTAAATGACAATTTAATTGTTACAATGCATAAGCAAAGACTCATTGAAATCAGTTCTAAGTTCCTACAACAATACTTTTAACGAAATCAACTCTGATGTAGTTTGAGAGATACTTTGATATTCAAGTTCAACATTAGTTTTTGAAATGACATTTTGTTTTTTATTGCATCATATAACAAGATTGCCACCAAGATATGTTAGATATCCAGATGTTAACTTTCTGTCAACCTTATCCCCAGCATAACTTGCATCAAAGTATCCTACAACTTTCAAATGTCCATACTTCTCATACAAGAGCCCTTTTCTAGGAGCTTTCTTAATATATGACAAGACATGAACAACACTTTGCTAATGCATCTCTCTTGGTGCATGTATAAACTAAGTAAATTTACAACAAAGGTAATATCTGACCTTGTGACAGATAAGTTTTCCAACCAATCATTTATATCTTCCTAAATCTTCCAAAAAAAGAGAAATTTCATCATAAAAGGAGTGATTTTGTTTAATTGGAGTATGTACAAGTTTGCACTCCTCAAGTCCAATTTCTTTCAATAGTTCTAGAGCATATTTCCTTTGCAACAATGATATCTACCCCTTGTGGTAAGTAAACTCAATTCCTAAGAAATATCTTGTTTTGTTGATTCTTTGGTGGCAAAGTGTTTGATGAGAAAATACTTAGTTTCCTTAATTTCTTGCACATCATCACTTGTCAATAATATATCCTCCATATATAAAACAAGAAAAACAATCCCTTAAGAAGTTTTCTTAATGAAGACAAAATGATTAACCTAACAATTGTCAAAGCCTCCACTCCACATGATAGTGTAAAACTTCTTGTTGGATCCTTAAATGGATCTTATATTACTTAAATACTAAGATCCAAGTATCACTTGTACTTATTAACAATGTTAATGAATCTCTAATCATCATCTCAATCTAATTCCTAATCTCAAGTTGGTATCAGAGCATCCCATGTTTTATTTCCATGTGCTTGTTGATCATGGCTTCGTGGTCAATAAAGCTTCAGCCATCTTCTTTGTTGCATCATTCTCTACCATTTTGATCGAAGGACCAATCACGACGCATTCTCCTTTGTAATTGTTGCTTCTACAATGGAGCTCAGGTTGTCGAAGCACCCATTGAACAACTTCTAAAGTCAACACTGCTCTTTATCTTCCTTTTGTATCACAACTCTATTCTCACTGGGAGATGACATCCTCTTCTGAAATCATTGCTCAACCCTCCAACATCACCATTTCATTGGCTGTAAACTTACAAAAATGAATTATTACCACTGCTCGTCAACCTTTAAGACTTTTGTGATTTTACAAGTCAAAGAGCATCATTTGTATAATGATCCTCTTGATATAAAGGATTCATCGTACTTGTCTTGGAAAGCTTCAAATGTAGTCGTAAAGTCCTAGATGCTTAACAAAGCTGATGACAGTATAACTTGTAGCATTTCCTATATTCAGACTACTCAAAAAGCTTGGGAAGCACTTCATTCCACCTATGGGAATGAAGACAACATCTCATGGTTGTGTGAGTTATATGAGAGTTTATTCTCTCACAAACAAGGTGATTCTTCTCTATAGAGCTTCTACACCAAGCTACGCTCCCTCCTGGATGAACTGGATATCCTTTAACCACCGACATTTGACCATACAACCTAGTGACGGTACAAGGAAGAGCTTAGGGTAGCTTTGTTCCTTGTAGGAATCCACCCTGAATCTTAATACAGACATTCTACCTTTCCTTCCAACAACCTTCAACAAAACACTTCAGATTGTTATTGACAATTCCTCTTTTACTATAGAGGCCTTTGTGTTGGCTATAACTTCTAGTGGACACTATTCCTTAGGAGGTCAGATTCAATGTAAAGGTAAGAGGAAAAATGAAAGTCGTAGATAGCCTTAAAAGGCTTGCATTTATTGTAGCCGTAAAAATCACCTTTCTAAGAGGTGTTAGGACAAGTTTGGACGACTCTCTACTCCATCGTTGATTGTTCATGTGGCATGTGCTACACCCTCTCACGATCATCCTCTCCCAACTACCTCTACTTCCTTGATGATCAAAATGACGTAGGCAAACTTTGATGAGCTAATGATATATCATGCTTAGCAACAAGGAGAGGCTTCAGCTATGCATGTCTTATCCTCAAGTATATTTGCATGTCACACATCTAATGCCTCTAATTCTATTGGGATTATAGATTCTAAGGCTTCTGACTACGTTTCTAGTGATAACTCTCTTTTCTTATCTTACACACCTTTCTAGCATCAAATCTGTTGTTATTGCCAATGGATGTACTTGCCACGTTTTTGGTGAAGGCACTATGCCTATTAACCCTAATATGATCTTGGAAAAAGTTCTTTTTATGTCTAAATTTCTTGTTAATTTATTGTCCATTAGTGCCATTTCCAAACAACTTCATTGTTCTTTAACCTTCTATCTTTTTCATTGCACTTTTTAAGATCTGTTGATGGAGAGGAGGATTGGTGTCGACCATGATCGTGGCCAAGGTGTCTATTGGCCAAGGATGAAATTCCCAAGGATCTTGGTATTGTTGCAACATTTGATGGTGGTTCCTTTCTTCTTTGGCATCATTGACTTGGTCATCCCTCACATCACAAGTTAAAGGAGGCTCTTCCTTATATTTCTATTCATTAGTTTAGTTATTCTTCCTATATCATGGATAAACAATTTCATGCTATCTATGTGAGTTGGGAGTTGTCTTCTACTTTTAAATCCTTTGATATTATTCATTGTGATATCTAAGGTCTCTTATATATCGCATTTGTTTATGGGTTTCGTTATCATGTTGTGTTTGTTGATTTTTCATAAACTTGGTTGTATCTACTAAAGAATCGCTAAACTATATTAGATGTAATTTGATCCTTTTTTAATGAAATGCAAACTCATTTTGATGTTGTTCTTAAAATTTTGTACATTGATAATGCTCTAGAGTATACTCAATTTTTGCTTGCCTCTTTGTATACTACCTATGACATTCTACATCAAACTAGTTGCACCTATACATCTCAACAAAATGGTATTGTTGAGCATAAATATCGTCATATTCTTGATGTTCGCTTTCTTTTGATTGAGATGCATATACCCAAATATATCTCATCGGATGTAGTGTCCACAACTACTTATCCTATTAATCGATTACCTTCTTGTTCGTTAGACAGTGTTATTTCTTTACAACATCTTCAACTTGAGAAGGAGTTATTTCCTTTACTTCTCAAAGTCTTTGGGTGTACTGTCTTTGTCAAGGACCTTACTCCTAGTCTTGACAAACTCTCTTTTAACTTTACTCGATGTGTTTTTGTTAGATACTCTCATACCTCCAAGGAGTATTGCTATTATCATTCTCCATCTTGGCGTTATTTTATTTCTACTAATGTGTCTTTTTAGGAAGATGCTTCAAAATTTTCCTCATCTTTTGAGCCCAATTCTTTGATGCCAGTTCAGTTCCCTTTAGTTGTGTCTCCACCAATGGTTGAGCGTCCTACAAACTCTATGGTTTCCCTTGAGATGACATCTCCTACCTCACCACCTCCTTTAGAAGCATTTTCACCTCCTCTTGCTACTTTCTCTCCCTCTTTGTCTGAGGCCACCCTCTCCATGATGGTCTTCTCTCCCCACTCTGAGGTTCCATCTACTTTAGTGTCTCAATAGTTCGTAACCCCTCTCCCATTGTTGTTGTGCCCTTTACAAGTATATCATTGTCGACCAAAGACAACACCTGCACCATTGTCAATGACATCCCCTCCCTCTAAGGTAGAGCCTTCCCTAGCTAAATCTATTATGATGTTTGATGTGTCTATTGACTTACGCAAAGGTACTCACTCCTACACTATGCACCTTATTGCTAATTATATCTCCTATGCTACTCTTTCTATTAATTTCAAACCTTTTTCCCTTACCCTTTCCTCAGTATCTTTGCCTAAGGATTATAAAGAGGTACTAACTTTTCTGTCTTGGAAGGTTGCTATGGATGATGATATGCAAGTATTGTTGGACCAAGGTATGTGGGAGCTTGTTCCTCACCCATCTCACCTTCCAATTGTTGGTTGTCGATGGGTGTTTACCAACAAATATCACTATGATGGTTTGGTTAATCGACATAAAGCTTGCTTGGTCACACATGACTTCACTTAAACCCATGGCATTGATTACTTGGAGACTTTCCCTCTAGTGGCTCATCTACCATCTATTTGTATTGTCCTTGCCTTTACTGTCTATCAATCATAGGAGCTGACGTGACTTCACTTAGACCCCTGACATTGATTACTTAGAGACTTTCTCTCCAGTGGCTCGTCTACCATCTATTCGTATTGTCCTTGCCCTTGCTATTTGTCAATCATGCCAGTTGGATGTTCGCAATGTTTTTTATATAATGATCTTAATGAAAAAGCTTACATGAAGCAACCTTTAGGTTATGTTACTTAAGGAGAGAACTAGGTCTGTCATTTGTGAAAATCTATATATGGTCTCAAGTAAAGTCCTCGTGCATGATTTGTTAAGTTTAACTCTATTATACTCTCACATAGTTTCTATAAATGCAAGGCAAATAGTTCCACTTTCATACGGAAGACTTCAAGGGGAGTTACAATTCTTGTTGTATACGTTAATGATATACTACTTACTGGTGATGATGTAGTTGGGTTGGCATATACCAAGGTTATTCTTCACAAACATTTCGTCATCCGAGACTTAAGTAAACCTCAATATTTTCTTGGGATCAAGGTTGCCTATGTCAAAGGTAAAAAGACTATCATAACGAAAATATGCTTTGATTTTGTTATGGGAAACAACTCTCTTAGGGTGTAAACCTAAAACTACACCTATTAATCTTAATCCTCCCTTCTTAGACAAGAGTTCTTCCTTATTTGAATATGTTGGACATTACTGTAGGCTCCTAGGCAAATTGATTTATCTAACAGTAACACATCCAAATATATCATTTGCTGTGGGACTCTTGAGCCAATTCATGTGAGGTTCACTAGCAAAGGGCCTTGTAGGCAGTCTCTTATATCAAAGGGAGTCTTGGAAAAGGATTACTTTACTCTAATAATGGACATGAAGTACTTAACGGCTATTCTAATGCAAGTTATAACGATGACAAATCAGATTAGAAGTTCACTTCTGGTTTTTGCACCTTCTATGGGGGCAATCTCGTGACTTAGAAGAGCAAGAAGCAAAATCTAGTATCAAAATCAAGTTATGAATCAGAGTATCGGGGAATGTCTCAAATTGGAAGTGAGCTAGTTTGGATTCAATCCTTGTTGATTGAACTTAGGGTAAAAGTTACTATTTTCATTCTCATGTGGTGTGACAATAAGGCTGCTATCTACATTGCAAGCAATGACACATTTCATGAGCGCACAAAACATATTGAAGTGGATTACCACTATATTTGAGAGCTTCTTGTGAGGGGTGTCATCTCACTTCCTTTTACCCCATTCTCTCAACAAATTCTTGATGTCTTCATGAAGGGTTTGCATGTAGGTCTATTTAAAACTCTTTGTAATAAGCTGAGTTTATTTGATGTATTTGTTCCAACTTGAGAGGGAGTGTTGGATCCTTAAATGAATGTTATGTTATTCAGATCCTAGGATTCAAGTATCACTTGTACTTATTAACAATGTTAATGAATCCTTGATCATCTTTTTCAATCTAAGCCCTAATCTCAAGTCTTTTCAATCCAAGTCTTACTTTATTTGAGACTATAGATAGTCTTGTGAAGCAAATAAACTTGTTAAGACTCTCTGAACTAACATACCTAAGTGGTTACTTCATGTAAACAATCTTATCTAAATTTTCATAAAGAAAAATGTTTTTCACATCAAGTTGGACCAAGTACTAGGATTGATTTACCACTACAGAGAGCAACACATGAATGAAGTTAAGATGAGTAATAAGAGAGAATGTTTCTGAATAATCCACTCCATGTTCATGTGAGAAACTATGAGCTACCAAATGAGTTTTGTACCTTGTAATACTACCATCGAGATTACATTTGATAGTGTAGACCTACTTGCAAGAGACTACATTCGCTCCTTTAAGACAAGAAACAAGATTTTATGTGTTGTGAAACCAAAGAACATCCATTTTCATCCATAGTTGTATTCCAAGGTGGAGATTGAATTGCTTCTTGATAATTTATGGGTAATGATTTTGAAGAAATAACTAAGGCAAAATTACGAAAATTGGGTTCAAGATTGGCATAGGAAACAACATCAGACAATAGGTGTTGGGTGCATTGGTCAATATTATTCCTTAATGTAATAGGAAAAACATCTTGAGCAGGCTGGCTAGTAGGAGTAGATGAAGTAGCAAACTCGCTATCAGGAATAGAGGACGACATAAGAGTAGTAACTGAAGCACATTCCCGACAATGATATACTTATAATGGTGGTTGACCAATGTTGTCTTGCCTAATGATATCTTCAAGAGATGTGGTAGATGGAGATTGATCACAAACAACCTCTATAAATTGTGGGAGAGATAGAGGACTTTGATTCTCAAGGAAAGATCATTCACCATTGACAAAATAGGATTGAAACTCAAAAAAGGTGATGTTCATAGAGATAAAGTATTTGTAAGTAATCAAGGAAGGGTGAAGTGGAAAGGAGGACAAACTAAAAAGGGAAAAAAGAAGGGAGAATTAACCTAATGCTTTGATACCAAATTGAAGAAGATAAAGAAAATTGGTTTTACCTACATGATTAGGGCAAAACAAGATTACAAGAGGATATATAAGTATCCTACACCTAAATGGATATCCGTTTAGAACTTAAACAGATCAGGACACATAATACAAAGATTCACAATTAAAGACAGTAATCAAATATACATTTAGAATAATTAAATATCATTTCTCAATTTTGTAGGGTTATATGTTATTTCCTTTTGAAACACAAGTAAAAATTGTCTTTGCATACTTTTTGATTTACAATTTTACTTATAAAGTAGATAAAACAAATTTACCTAAAAACCTTCAAGATGAATTAGAAAAAATGATAATTGATGATGTTGGATAATTTATTTTCAAAAGAAGAAGTGTATGTTGTAACTGGATCTAAGTCAATAACGTAGGAAAGAAATTAATGATAAGATGTGTGACAATATTATAAAATCTATGTGAAAAAATAAAGATGTGTAATGTATAATTTATGTTATAACTATTGTAGAGTATAATATATTTTTGTGTTATTAGTTAAAGTTTATTATTTTTTATCACGTAGACAAACACTAAAAATCTAATCTTAATATTTTTCATCATTTTTTATTTTGTACACAAACACACATATTTTGGATTTTGTCATTTTCTATTGACGTAGACAAACACCAAGAAAATAAGACATTTTTTGTCTTTTTCTACTTTCATCATTTTCCATAATTCTCTACAGTTTTTTTTTCTGACATTTTCCAACTGCACAAATGAACCTTTGGATTCCTAATGTGATGTATTTAGTCATTTAGTTTGACTCATTCCTAACTAAGTAGTTTACCAACCTATTGGTCACATTTGAACAATGGCCAAAATCACTACCTTTGGCTACTTGACACGATGAGACAAGACAATAAAAACTAAACTGGACCAATTGATTCAATCCATGTCAACACAAAAAAAGCTCTCTTTTATTCTTTTATAGGCCAAGTAAAAACTATGTTGTTGGCTAACCTAGGAAAGTGACAAACTAATCAAGGTCAAGCCAATCCATGTCAACAAAAGGAAGATTAGAGGCTAAAGCTCAAAATCATTTTTTCACTAACAAAAATAAAGAATATAATGAAATAAAACCCAAAATCATTTTTTTCCTTATAGCACTCAAGCCAATCCATTTCAACCAAAGGAATATTAGAGGCAAAGCTTAAAATCTTTTTTCACTAACAAAAACAAAGAATAGAATGAAATAAATCTCAAAATCAATTTTTTTCATAATAGCAACTACGCTTCTTATGAACATAGTGGAAAATTTTCCTTCTTTTTTGAAGACATCGAGGACATTGTAAACATTTGTTTCCATTCTACATAATTCAACCAAAAGGAACTTAATTCTAAAAGGTGTGTGAAAACAAGAGAAATTTTTGGAGAAAAAACATCATGGGGAGATGAAGTGACACTTACCTCCTCTTTGGTTTGAAGGAAGCAAGATATTCCAGTTCTTAAACGTATTGCTGCATAGAATTTCAGTGCATTTCCACCGCATGTGACCTCTCTAACATATCCATGGATTTGGTTAGAACTCACATTTGATCTTACCTGGGAAAAACATGTTTTCTGATTCCATTGATTTAATGGTAAAAGAACTAAAATAATATATCAAGTACCTTTACATCAAGAGTAGTGTCCTCATCCTCATTATAATTAATGCAACATAGAAACTAACAAACATCATGTTTTCTAATATAGATAATATTAAGTTTCATTTGAAAATTTCCATGCTGAAGGAACTAGATATAGAAATTTCAAAACAGCAAATATAAAATGCTTTCCCTCGGTGTTCCACTAATCCCTGGAAAAAAGTGGTTATTTATGTGAGCCTAAGTAGATCCAATAAATTCTATGATATCACCGCAAAGTTGCCTGAGAAGTTCCGGGTCAAATCACCTTTAAATTTGTAAAGCCATGGATCCCAACGTACAAAGTATATCAAATTCTAGTACATGTAAAACATGAACATTTTAATTTGATTTGAAATCAATTGCTTTTTTCTGATCGATCTTGCTCTTGGTCATCGTGAAACTATGAAGGCTGATCTGGTGAATTCTGTTTTAAAAAGGAAGAATGGTCTGGCTTGACTGCCTACAATAACATGATAGAAAATAAACCTCTACCGTATACATTTCAAATATACCTTGGTAGTGGGTGCTTGGCCCTAAGATGTGTTATTTGGCTTATATTTGAATGAAGACAAGGGAGAGGGTGTCGACACCTCTCATGTTTCGTGCCTCCTCCTCCATCATTCTTCCTCATAAACACAACCCATACACTTGTGGATTTCACTTGGCATCAGAGCACACATGCATCTCTGACTTCATCAACTGTGTTTGTGAGATGTCCACCCTCTTCTATTCGTTCTACAATGTACAAACCCATTGAAACTGACTACATGATAAGCCCACTAGGTTAGCAGCCTAGAAACGGATGCATCCTTGCAAACACAACTAGAGACGTGGACGGTTCTTGAGTTCATCCTAGGTCAGTTCAGGTAAGGACGGTCATTCCCCCTTATCTGAATACATGAAGCTTGTCAACAACTCCTTGCACTGCAGGGTTGATCAATGCTCTCTTCTCAGCCCATCTTCATTCAAGCTTGTCACCTCTTTATCTTTTCTTCCAACCAAGGGTGTTGGTGAGGGACAGGAAAGGGTTGTGAGGCCTTTTTTGCTATCTTAGAGTTATTCCTAGTAGATGAGCTAAAGACACACCAACTGATCACTACAGATGTTCAGCAGAATCGAAGATATTGTGATGAGGTGCTTGTGGTTCCCTATCTTAATAGTCTTAATCTGAACCTTGTAGGACCTGTTCACAATCAGATTCTTAGTAATGACACCCTACCTGATCTTCAAACCATCTTTTTCAAAGTTCCCTAATTATCCACTCCCTCTTATTCCTCACCTACTGTAGACCCATTAGCCATGGTAGTTCAAGGTCAAGGACACATTGGTGGCTGTAGTGGTGGTCAAGAAGGTCAAGACAGAATTTCATGTGAGCATTGTGGTTGGACTAATCATAGGTTTGATAAATGCTGGAAAAAATTTGGCAAGCCTTCTAAGTATGCTCAGATGACCACAACAACAACTAATTTAGCACCAGACAGTGTGAACTCATCATCAATACAGGGTGTTCTGCCTACTATTACTTTAATGCAAGTCAAGTATGTTGAGTTTTTGCAGATACGAGATTAACAAGGTTTTGCCTTAGCTTTTCATATAGTACCTTCAACCTTAGGTACACATGTCCTTGTCTCACAAAATGACTTTCGGATTGTTGACTCTAACGCCTCTACCTACATGACAAGTACTTATAATCTTTTCACATGTCTTTTCACATGTCTTTTCAAATTAACTAACACTAATTCTGTGATTATGACAAGTGCTTATTTCCAACTTTCCTATTAATCTTCTTTCTATCAATGTCATCACTGAATCCTTATCCTATTTTGTAACATTCTTTTTCTTTTAATGTATTTTTCAGGACTTACTAAGAAGAAGAGGATTAGTTGGACTCATAAAACTAAACAAGGAGTGTATGTTTTAGTCCATAATCACATTTCTTGAGGGTTGGTACACTTGGTGGTGAGATCTGAGTCTTCCATATTATGGCATTATTGCCTTGGGCACCCATCTCACACTTGTCTTCAATAGGCAATACCTTAAGTTCACCTTTCTAGTTTTGATTGTGTCTTATCAGTTAGATAAGCATCATTATGCTACCTTCCATCAATCACATCTTGTATTAAATCAATCTCCTTTTAAAATTGTTTATTATGATGTTTAGGGTCCAACTAAAGTTTCTTCTGTAAGTAGTTATCACTATTATATAGTATTTGTGGATGATTTTCAAGAGTATATTGGGTCTACTTGTTAAAAGACCATCAAAGTGTGTTGGATTTTGTTAAAGTTTATTTCAATGAAATTAAAAATGTGTTTTCTACTACTTTAATATTCTTTCATATTGATAATGCCTTGAAGTTTATCCAATTTCCTATCTAAGCTTATTGTATTATGTTTCTTTTGGAATTATTCATCAAACCACTTATGCTCATACTTCTGTGTATAATGGCGTTGTTGAACAAAAGCATCAACATCCTTTGGATGTTTCTCGCAAGTTCATAATACATGGGAGTTCCTAATTACTTATGGTCAAATGTGGCTATAACTACTACTTATTTAATCAACCATATGTCATTCTTTTCATTAATGGGAGAGATTCCTCATTAATGGGAGAGATTCCTTTAAAGTGTGTTTCTCCTAATTCCAAGTTATTTCTCTTACTCCTTAGGTTTTTGGTTGTATGACATTTGTTCATGACCTTACTCTCAATCTTGATAAGCCTACCCTATGATCGATTAAATATGTTTTTGTTGGCTATTCTTATACTTTGATGGGATATCAGTATTAACATCCTTCAACATATCGTTACTAGGTGTCCACTAATGTTATCCTTTTTAGTCAATTTCCTTCTTTCATTCTCAAAATCAGGTATTTGATTCTTCTTCTATTCCTATGTCTATGCCTGTTGATGTGCCTCCATTAGAATGAGATTCTCAACCATCATCAAATAAGCTCCAATCCTCACCTCCCTTGTAGGTGTATAGTTGATAGTGGAACATGCACCTTGAGTTACAACCATCTCCACCTCTTAAGGTAGATCTACTTGAACCAAAGCCCTTTGAGCTTCCCATTACTTTTTGGAAAGGTAACCATATCTGTATCACACATCTCATTTCTAACTTTGTATCCGATGATCATTTTGCTTCTTGCTCCCATTCTTTTGCCTTATCCCTTTTGTCTAAGTTAATTCCTTCGAATGTCAATGAGACATTACTTTCTTTTCATTAGTAGTTTGCCATAGATGAAGAGATTTTTACACTTAGTACTCATAACATATGAGACATTGTTCCTTGTCTTGTAGATACTCAAGTAGTTAGTTGTCATTAGGTGTATATTGTTAAATACTACTCTAATAATATAGTTGATTGATATAAGATAATTGTGACCTATGGTTTCACTGAGATTTATGGTTTAAATTATATTAAAACCTTTGCTCCTGTAGACAAGTTTAACTCTATTCATATTATCTTGTTACTTGCCATCAAGTTAAAATGAGAACTTCATCAATTAGATGTCAAGAATGTCTTCTTATAAGGTAATTTACAAAAGTCTATTCGCTTGAGCATATTGCTCAAGGGAAAAATATTGTATATCATCTTAAGAAGGTTCTTTATGATTTAAAGTAGAGCTTAATAGCATGGTTTGAGAATTTCAACCATGTTGTTATAGAATGAGGTTTCAAAAGCTACGTTTCTGATCATTCTATTTTCCTGAAAACTACTAGAGTTGATACATTTATCATTGTAGTGTATATAGATGATATTCTTGTGATTGAAAGTGATCTTATTTGTATAGCAACAACAAAGAGTTATTTACAAATCCACTTTGCCACCAAGGACCTTGGAAAACCTCGTTAATTCCTAAGTATTGAGTTTGCTTACTCTAAGAGGAATATGCTTCTTACCTAATAGAAATATGTATTGGATATCTTACAAGAAATTGGTTATATGGGGTGTAAACCTAAAAACACTGTTAGAATAAAATCCTCAATTTTGAGATGATATTACCAAATTATTGGAAGATCTCACTTAATATAGAAGACTTGTTGGGAAATTGATATATCTCATTATTACTCAATCAAATATTTCATATGCAATAAGCCTTTTATCCCAATTTATATATGAGCTGAGGAAGATCCATTGGCAAGGTGCTTAAGAGTTCTTGCATATCTCAAAAAGACACCAAGTAAATGTATAATCTATTTGAGACATGGTCACTTAGAGATTCAAACTTTTTTAGATTCAAGGTATACTAGTGATCGAATAAATCATAAATCAACATTTAGGTATTCCATGTATGTTAGTGGCAATTTGGTAATGTGAAAGAGTAAGAAACAAAATGTTATTTCAAAGTCCAATGTTAAAGTTGAATACAAGTCAATGTCTTAAACTGCTAGCAACCTAATATGGATAAAAAAATTTCTTACTAAGTTACAATTATCAATTCCCATAAAGACATACCATAATAAGCAAACAGCTATTTACATTACTTAGAATTCTGTCTTCCATGAATAAACAAAATACATCGAGATAAACTATCATTATGTTTGTGATCTAATGATTAGGGAGATTATATCTACACCATACACTAGTTCTTCTAAAGAGACAACTAATATATTTACCAAAGGTCTTAGTATAAGAGCATTCAAATATCTTTGTAACAAGCTAGACATGATTGACTTATTTGCTTCAACTTAAGGGAGAGTATTAAATTGTAAGGACAATATAGTCTTTTCTCTTATGTAGCCCTAATATGTGTTATTTGATTTATATTTGAATGAAGACAAGGGAGAGGGTGTTGACACCTCCTTGTCATTCTTCCTCACCAACACAACTTACACACTCGTGGAGTTCACTAATAGAAACTAGATTATAATTTAATATATTTCAAGTTACATTTCAATAAGTTATATTTCAATATATATTAAGTTATATTTCAAGTGCTTTTTTCCCTTTTTTGAACTTCTACCATTTTTTTATGTAATAATTTTTTATTTTTTCCTCTCTCTTCCTCCTTTTTTTCCTCTCACTTTTTCTCTCTCCTGTTTCCTTTTTTTTGTCATTTACATGTCTCTCCTTCTCTCTTTCTCTCTCGCTTGCACTTTCATCCCATCTCTTTGTTTATCACCCTTTGCAACCCTAATGGCTATAGGGGTGATCAATGGTGAAAAAATGATGAAAAGAGTAGAAGGTGGTGCAATAGTGATGGTGTACAAGTGAAAGGGGGGTAGGAAGGGTGTCGATGATCGAAGGAAGGTAAGTTTCAATGGTAGCAGCAAGAACTAGAAGTATGGGCAGATTTTGTATTGACAATCTTTAAAATCAACAAAAAATCACCAATATGGATCGATTTTTGAACTTTGGCTTCAATAGTAAAACTTGTAGAGTGATTGCCCAACAATCTTCAAAGGAGAAGTAGCTGCTAAGTTCCCTTCAGTATTATTAGGTTGCAAATACCATTTTTTGGAGATACTTATTGTACAGGGTGAGGATCACATCCCTTTCTTTGGGTTTTTTCCCACCACTTGGGCAATATACTCTAATTCACATGGCAAAGGTGCTTGATTCCAAATTGAAAAAACAAAAAGCATTATCTATAACATATATGAGTTCATTATGCAATTTGTGGATCTAGAAAGTCATTTCACACAATATAAATTTTTTCAAACTATTTTTTTTAATGACCAAACCAATTTGTGCCAAAACAACAAATGACAAGAAAAGCAAAGGATCACATCCCTTAGTTTTCACTACCACTTCAGTGATAGATTTTGTTCCCAAGCCAAAGGAGTTTGCTTGTAATTGAAAAAAGCATTGTCTCTAAGTATGTGTTCATTATGGAATTCATGGATCACATGAATTCTTTCTTTCCATTTATTTTTATCCATAGCTAGATTTACTATTCAATTATATAAATTTAATTTCACTATCTCTAACCAAGTAATTTTTGATCTTCCATTACCACTTTTAATCTCACCTATAATAGTAATTAATCATCCTATAGGCCTTCTATTTAAGAGGATTTTTTCTTATTTTAACCTCAACAAGAACATCGACCATTTCAAGAAGAAAAAGGACCATGGAGTTGTAATGCACCATTTCAGACCTAAACAAATGCCCTACAATGGGATAATGACATTTCTTTGAGGGAAACTTAAAAAAGGATTAAATGAAATGTGGTGAGATTGTGAGAAAAGCAAAAGAATAGCCAAAATAGAAGACCCGTCTCTCGTAAGACTGGGAAAATGAAATATTTGATCAGCAAAAAAAGACACTTGATAGCAACCTTCTCATTCCGAAAGCAAGAAGAAATTAAAACTCTTATCGATAATAACATTGTAGATGCTTTGACTGATAGCACCACAAAGTGACAAATGGAGCAAATTATAGGAAACACAAATCATTACAACATCTAAACACACCCCACAAACAAGCAACAAAAACATCTCAATAACCCCTAAGTTTCCACAAAAAGATCTTGAAAATTACTTTGACTAATTAATGTTTAACTTGAAAGACAACAATCATAGAGGAGCTCTACTAGTTTGAAATGTGAAATATCCATCTCTTACACAAGACAAGAGTATACCCTTGTAACTTAGAAGAATTTTTTATTTAAGAAGGAATAGCAAGAGTCTTCATTGTATTACCTAACTAGAGCGAAAAGCCCCTTAGCATTGCAGCTATAAAATAACCATACTTGATAGTTCTACTAGGGTCCATTTATGTCACATCAAAAATGCAAAAATTGAGGAAATAGAAAGTCAAAGAAGATAGAAATCAAAAAATCAGGAAATAGAGGAAACAAAAAGTTAGAAAAGTGAAACTTAAAATAGCTTGTGTTATTGTCGGAAAATAAGAAAAATTATGTAGTTTAAGATTTTAATGAATAACTTAAACTTTAATATTAATATTATTGACTTAATAATAAATCATAAAAGACTGATTATAATAATGATAATAATCATATAAATAATAATGCAATTATTAACAATATAATAAATATGATATAGATATCAACATAATTATGATAAATTGAAATATAATAATTGTAATTATAATAACAAATAAATAATAGCATATATATTTATAATTATAGTTATAACGTATATAAATAATGATAATTATAATATATAATTATATTTATATATATTATAATTATAATTATATTTATATATATTATAATTATATTTATTATAATTATAATTATATTTATATATATTATAATTATAATTATTGATATATATTATATTGCTATTTATATTAATTTATACAAATTATAAATATTTATATCATATAATGTTTAAATACTATAATGATATTTATTATATATTAATATATATGTTATATTAACATATATGAAAGAATCTTCTTTGACTTTCAGACCTCTAATAATCTAAAAGTAGGAAATGAATTTTCTTTTATACCTTAGAAAGTTGAAAATTTATTCTCAATTTTTTAAATAGCACAAATGTCAAGAAAACCAAGAAAACTTTTCAAAATTTTCAATTCCTAACTTTCCTAATGACACAAACTCTTCCTTAATTGCTTTTGGCAACTATACCAGGGATTTATTATAAAAAAAAACCATACTAAGGATTCATGGATTTAAATTGTTCTAAAAGATCTAACATTATCCTTGCAACCTAACCTAATGCAAAAATAGAAAAGAAAAAGTATGTTATGTTTACCTGATTAACAAAAATGACCAGAGTTTGAGATTCAGCTGCTGAAAATTGAATTTTGCGAAGTGCTTGATTAATCAATATTGCCTGCCTATCTACTTTATTGTTAACGACTGCATTTCCAAGTTCACATTGTGGAACAAGAGCAGCAACCTGCCACAATAGGTTAAAATACTCTCAAAAGTCAGAAAGTAAAAGGAGTATACTAACAATAACAATTATTGATGAACCCAATCTGAAACAATACACAACTTAAACATCTGATCATCAAGATCATACATGTGCTCTACCAGAATAATTCCAATTGGAAGAACTTTTCAACCTATAAAAAACATATTTAGTTAGCCATGTATTTTTGAGAAGTAAGCAATAAGGCATAATTGTTTTCAAAAAAGGGTAGGATCATTCTTATTAATGATGAGTATCACCCCAAAAGAGGTAAGAGGTTTACAAATAATGAAAACAAAATGGAAAAACAAAAAAAAAACAAAAAAGTAAAGTCAACTCAATAACACCCACTTCCACTTGCTATGTAGGAACTCAACAAAAAACATTAATATAGACTATCAACTCATTAATGTCATAGAATGGAAGGATCAGATGTAGATGCCCAAGATGTGCCTCAATGAGGTATCTTATTACAAACTAGAAGATACACATTCAATCTCTCCTTATGATCCAAGCTAATCTTCTTCCCTATTTGTAAATCTTGCAATTAAATATAGTAAAGATTCTATCATGTCACGATATTTCTTTATTTCTACATCCTTCCTATGTTCATCCTTATCCAATTTAACATTTAAACTCATAAGAATATCAGAGGACTTGCATGAATCCATTCTAAACTTTTTCAATAGCTCCTTAATGTATTTCTTTTGAAAAAGAAAAAATTCAGTTATTCATTTGTTTAACTTGTAATCCAAAAAAATAATTTAATTCACCTATCATATTTATTTCAAATTAGCTCTTCATAATATTAGCAAATTTATTACACCATTTTTTTCTAATTAAGACAAATATGATATCATCCACATAAATCTAGACTAACAATAAATCCTTCTCATTTTTCTTCATAAATAAGGTATTATTTGCTTGTTCCATTAAAAAATCATCCAGTAAAAAATATTTGTCTCTTATATTAGACTCTTGAAGCTTGCTTTAATCTATACAAGGTTTTCTTAAGCTTAAACACATAATATAGATTATGTGGATCTTCAAATCTAGGTCATTATTTTACATAAACTTTTTTTTTAATAAATTCATTTAGAAAAGTACTTTTAACATCTATTTAATATAATTTGAAGTCTATATAAACAATCTAAAGTATTCTAATTGATTCTAACCTATCTATAGGGACAAAGGTTTCATCAAAATCAACACATTCCTTTTGATTGTACCATTAAGCAACTAATCTTGTTTTATCTCTCACCACATGTTCTGATTCATCAAATTTATTTTTGAATACACATTTTGTTCCAATTATTAAATATTTATCAGGTTTAAGAACTAAATTTCATACTTCATTCTTTTTGAACTGATTTAATTCATCTTACATGACATTTATTTAAAATTCATTATTTATTGCATCATTGACATTCTTAGATTCAACTTCAGATGTAAAAGCATAACATCTAGACATATTGATTTTTAACCTTATTTGTACACTCTTGTGTATATCACCGATGATTAGTTCTTTGGGATGATTAGCAAATATCTGGTTTCTTATGAACGATTAGTAAAAGGAATATCCTCTTAAACATTTTCTGGTATAATTTCTTCCTCACTATTACAATTTTCAGTTACTTTTTTTTGAGGCTAAAATATTTTTGAGGTTTTCATCAAAAGCTGAAATGCATAGATTTTTCAACAGTTTTGTTCGATTTATTGAAAATCTTATATGCCTTATTCTTTGAAAAATAGTTAAGAAATATTCTTTCATTTGATTTAACTTCAAATTTATCCTTACTGTCCTTTGTATTCAGTATAAAGTAGGTACAACCAAAAGATCTAAAATAAGAAATTTTAGGTAGTCTATCATTCCACATCTCATATAGTATTTTCTTAAAGATACTTCTAATTGTAATTCTATTTAACATATAACATACAATGTTCACAACTTCAATCCAAAAATAACATGCAATATTGTACTTATTTAGCATAATCTTGATCATTTCCTGAAGAGATCTGTTTTTCCTTTCAATAACATCATTCTGTGAAGAAACTTTAGAAAATGAACACTTGTGATCTATTCTGACTTCACAAAATTTTTCCATCTCTTCATTTTCAAATTCTTCATCATGATCACTCTTAATTTTCTGTATAGTCCATTATTTCTCATTTTGAACTTTCTTGCAAAACATTTTAAATTTCTCAGCTGCTTCACTTGTTTATATGCAAGAAATATCATCTAAGTAAATCTAGAGTAATCATCTATTAATACCAGAACATACTTCTTTCCACCTAGGAGAGGTTTATGCTTCTCAGCAATATTGGGAAAGGTTGGGAAAGGTAGCCTTAGGAAAGTATTTCCCAAGACTACCATGTTTGTGCAGCATGGAAACCTTAGGAAAGTAATTCCCAAGGTCTCCTTCATATAAAAAGGTGATTGGGAGATGATTTCCCAACTCCCCCATAGTAAGGTTGGGAAATCATCCTTTAAAACCCTCAATCTCGCAACTCCACTCGATGCTCACGACTCCACTCAACACAAGCTACTCCGTCGCTTGTGACTTTGCCTGACACTCACGACTCCACCGCTCACAACTTCACCTAACACTCACAACTGCCGTGCTGACTACTCCACTCGATGCAACTCTACCTAACACTTGTGATTCCACCACTTGCAACTTCGCCCGACACTCGTGAGTTCGACGCTCGTGACTCCGCCTAACATTTGCAACTCCACTGCTCACGACTTCACTCGACACTCATGATTGTCGTGCTGATGACTTCACTCGACACTCACGACTCCGCTCAACACTTGTGACTACCGTGCTGATGACTCCGCCTGACATGACTTTACCACCCACAACTCTAACACAACAGGACTTCGCCTGACACTCGCGACTCCGATGTTCGCAACTTCGCTAGTGATTCCTCACCGCTCATGACCTACCACCACTCGTGCTTGGTAATTTTCATTTTGTACTTGAGATTTTGCTGTAGATGTTATTCACGAGCAACAATCATTTGAAGGTAGATTGATTTTTTAAGGGAAAAGTGGAGAGAAAGATAGGTAAAGAATTGAAAGATTTTTGAGGTAGACGGGAAAAAACGTAAATGTTCGATCAATACTTGAGTAATCCTCAATGGCATATCATCTAATATTGGATAAGCTTACATGTAGGGAACAAAAATTGGTGTTGCAGATTGTGCTCTTTCTTTCTCTTAGGTTTTTGCAATCAATGGATGAATTCATTAGTAAAATATGGGTAATATGTAATCATCACGCCATTTCTACCAAAAAAAAAGAAAATGGTAATTAGTATTAGCACAAAATAGTGTTTCTTCCATAATTCTATTAAAGATTTTCATAAACACATTATTTGCATAGACACAACCTTTAAAGATGGAAAAATATTCAGTAGATAGTCAATTATTTGCATTTCCAGTTTGTGATCTTATTAAAGTAACGTTAATTTTATGTCTCAAATTTAAGAGTTCATTGTAGATAATTAAAGATTCCAACAATAAATACTTGTGGATTTTCATGTTGTGTCATGTGTTTAAAGGGTTATTGATTGTTATTAACATTTTTGAGGCATGATGTATTTTGTTGGAGCACATGTTATTTTTTCATAAACTTGATATCAAATCTCCATATGAACTTATTGTATCATGTATTTGAGTACTGATTGTTACAAACTTTAAGATATGTCGTTCAAATATACTTATTTTATTTTTTCACATTACACCATCATTAAAATTGAACATAGTACAGGAAATATGGTCTTTGAAAAAAGGAAATACGTGAATTGAAGCACAAAATAAGATGAAATTTTTTTAAGTATATTAGCAGCAAAAATCAAAAAAGAAAATGCAAAACAACAATATGGTAAACTCAGAGTAAAGACATAGATAAAGGTGATTGCTAAATACAATACTCAAACAAATGCTAATGTTGAGAAAAAACATGTAGAAAATAGAATGAATACTTGGAGGACCATGTATAAAAATTATACAAAAATTTCAACACAAAGTGGATGAAGGTGAGATTATATTCATGGTCATATTGATATACCAAAGGAAATATGGGATGAATTCGTTGAGGTACATAAATATTTTATTTTGTTATGTGAAACTTTGATATGGAAATTACGTATGTACTTGCAAAATGAAAAGGATCAATTGCAAATGCAAGGATCTTACAAGATGCTATTTCCCGACCTCATGTGCTTCAAGTCCTACCTGATATGGGTATAATTGTATACATTTTTAATAATTTTAGATATTGATTTATTGAAATTACCAAATATTATAGTATATTATGCAGGTAAGTTTTATTTGATAAATACAGACTTCCCAAATCGCCTCGAATTTATTTCTCTATTTCGTGGTGTGCGATATCATTTATCAGAATATGATCAAACACTCTCAATTAAAGAATGTAATTGAATGTACATTTGGAATGATCAAACATCGATTTGCTATTTTATGAGGTTATATGTCATATCCATTTCAAACACAAGTTAAGATTGTATTAACATGTTTTCTTGTACACAATTTCATTAGAAGAGCAGATCAAAAAAACTTACTTCAAGATCTAGCAAATGAATTGATTGAAACAAATGTTGATATATTTGAGGAACCTTCTGATAATGTTATTGAAGAAAGCATAAGTTGCTTTAATAATATGAGTGTAGAACAAAGAAAAAGAATAGTTGATCCTTTAAACACATGACAAAATAATATTATTTTGAAAATTTATTTAAAATAAATATTCTTTATTGAACATTTGATGTAATGAATTATATTTGTGAAGAAAAGTTTATTCATAACAAAATAATCAATATATACTCTATTATTTAAAATATTACTTTCAAGTTGTACTATTATTTACTATTTCAAAAAATTATTAAAAATTGTATTTCTCATCATTTCCTATCATGCACAAATATGTCAAAATTTTATGTTATTTCCCATCATTTCATTTCCTATTTTGCATAAACATGTCAAACTTTCTTATCATTTCTCATAATTTCTCGACGTGCACAAACACATAAGCTTTTCTGTCATTTCCCAAATTTTCCATTTCCCAACATTTCCAACAATTTCCGTCATTTCCTTTTCTGATGAAAATTACGCACAAACACCCCCTTAGGCTTGCTACTTTTGTATGCCTAAGAATCAAAATTTAATACATCTTCAGGTAAATTTAACAAGTAAATTTAAAAAGCATACATCACTTTTTTTGACAATAGTAAATTTAATTTTATCAAAATTCTTATCAATAATAAGACATTTATATGGTTTAAAAAAAATTGTAAAACCTTTATTAGTTAACTGAGATGTACTAACTAAATTATGTTGTAAACCTAAAACTAATAAAACATCATTTATGACTATTTTACCAACAATAACTATTGATCCTACTCCTATAATCGTATCTTTTTTATTGTTTCTAAATTTTATAGTACCTCCATTTATCTTTTTAATATCTATCAAAACATTCTTATCTCTAGTCATATACCTTGAAGTTCTATAGTCTATTACCTATCTTTACAACCTATTTTTGACCTCACTAATGTATGCCATTAAACACATTGGGAAGTCCTCTTCATCAAATGATTCAAATTCCAACAGTTGATGTCTCAAGTGAGCTGAAATCATCTCATGTAATTTGAAATGTTTTCTTCTTTTTGAATTTGTCATTCTTCTTATAGTGTTTCTTCTGCTTTTCTTTCTTTTTATTTTCTCCCTTCAATAGTAGACAATTCTTCTGATAATGTTTGATGTAGTTAAAATAGGTTGAAGTTGATGATTTTCCATTTTTCAAATTATTACTACATTTCTTCTAGAATTTCTTGTACCTTCTTATAACATAAGCAAGTTCTTCAGGCAGATTATCAAAAGATTTTTTAAATTGAACTTCCAATGTTATTTCTCTCTTCTTTTCTGATGTTTTAGATGTTTTTCTTTTTTCTTCTCTCCAATCTTTCATCTAGACCTCAAATGCTAACAAATTTTCAAACAGATCTTTCAATGTATAAGTTCTCAAATCTTTATAATTTTATATGAAAGTGACTTTCTATTTCTATTCTACAGTAAAACTCCTCGACACTTTGATTACCTACTCACGTATGGTAAATTTCATTCCAAGATTTTTCAAACAATTAGTAATTTCAATGAAACAAAACATCAAATCAATAACAAATTCATTTTCTTTTATTTTAAACAATTTGTATTTCTCAGTAAAATATTTATCTTTGTTTCTTTAACTTCATTAGTACCTCTATAAGTTATTTCTAGGGTCTGTCATGCTTCATGTACATTTTTACAAGCAAATATTTTATTATATATATCAACAATTAAAGTATAAATTAAAACATTCATATCTCATGCATCTAGTTGTATTTTCTTCTTATCATCATCATCTTATTCATCATCTGGTATGGTAGACGGTGGAATTCTTTTTACAATAGTTCTTTATAACTTCACATTTAGAGATTTCATGAAGTTTTCCATCTTATTCTTCCAATATTCATAATTATTATCATCAAGCAGTGGTGGCTTATGAATATTTTGTCTCTTTGACTGATGAGTCATTAATTTGAAATTGTTAAATCTTTAAAGAAATCAACCAATGTTCACTAGAGAGAAAGTGAATAGTGAGTTTCTTTAATTAATTATTGATTTTAAATCAGTTTTACACATTAGATCAGAGTTAATTAGTTTTTTTTATTTCCAATAATTCATAATTATAACTAAAACTAAAAATGTTGTAGAAATAAAAATGAAAAAACATAAAAAAATTTTATAGTGGTTCACTTAAATAGACTAGTCCACTCCTCAAGGTCTTAACCTTAAGAGTTTTACTAACTTAATATTTCAAGTTAATTACCAACCCTCTACAGAGTTCCAAAATTTTTATAATGATGTTTTCTAGCTACACACCTAACCACACAATACAAAATTTCACTTTATATTTAACATAGGGTCACAACCTTATATCCACAATGTCACTACCTTATGTAGATAAGACACCAACTTCACTCTCCTCTTAAATCCCTAAGTTTGAGAAAATCACTCACTACACCCTAGTAAGTTAGGTTTTCTCAATTAAAAATTTAATTGAAAACATAGATTCAACACATAAGCATTCACTATTACATGAATTAAACTTTTTCAAAGGAGAACAAAAATGGTTGCTAAGTTAGTCCACCTTTTCTCACATAGTGACTTTTGACTTTTCTTCAAAAATTCTAAGGCACACTTGCAATTCTCCTTATAAAATACTTTAAGAAAAAGGTTATCTCTACACTTCGTCTATTGAAAGTTATATCAGAGAGATATCTTGATGTTCTGCAATTTTCCCTTTTCTTATATCTTATATTCTAGAATCTTCATAGCCTTTATTTTGAATCCTGTAAAATCGTCAATCATAAAGATTTACACATCTGTCAAAATGAATGTGTTAAATCCCCTTGTCATTTTTGATTTCCTTCCTTAATATCAACTTGCAAAAGAAAGGCCTATAAATCTACAATGTAATAAGTTAGATATGAATTATCGATTTATAAATAGCATATGGATACTTAACATTCCATCCAATTTAACTAATGAACACATAACATTTTATATCACTGAATGTACTTGAAATAATCGAAGAGCTATATCCTTACAGTATTATTCAAACTTACCAGTCGACGGATATTTATGATTAATGTATCTGAAAAATCCTATAATATTCGGAGACTTAACTCTTAAGTTTTCAATTTAATAGAAATCTACACTTAGATTCTCGAAAAAAGTAACTTTCTAAGTGACCAACAAAATCTTAATAATTTAGAGAGTTACCATTCAGGCTTTCGTTAGTAAATCACCCAATAATTGAAAAAGTCATTTAACATTTGAAAAGTACGGACAATTAACATCTTAGTTGATCGAAGAAATCTAAATGTCATGAAGACTTCAACACTAAAGTATTCGAAAATGAGTTCTTAGTTTTTCATTATCAAAATATAAAGTCTAAATACAACAAACTGATTTCGTTAAATTTATTCCATTGGGTTTACATAAGTCAATCGAGCATTTGTAAGATTTACATAAACACCATAGGTTTATTCTGTTGAATTTACATATATTATTCAAACATTTATAAGTTTTACATAAACACTATAGACTTATTCCATTGGATTTACATATACTACTCAAACTTTCGTGAGCTTTACATAAAAACTACAAACTTATTTTATTAGGTTTATGCTTAGACATTTAAATAAGTAGAAATAATAAGTTATCTAAACACATCATCAAAATAAATAACTTTATACCTAACAAAGAAAAAAAGAAGTAACCAAATAAGGAAGAAAGAGGTGGTTGATAGCTATTGTAACGTAGTAGCATTGGAAGGAAGGGTCAATAATTGGAGCAAGGTTAATTGATGATTCTAGAGGTGAGGTTGGCAATAGTTGTAGTGATCATAATGGTAAAGGTGGCATGGCATTTAAGTTTCAAAGGTTGGTGTTGCCCTAAGGTTTCCTCTTAAACTTTGGTACCATGTGAGAGGAGAAGAGAAAAATAAATTATATTATCACTAACAATGGATTACACAAAGCATAATAACTTTAAGAAAGGGATTCATAAGAAGGGGAAGTTAATTTTCTTTTTTCAATTAGCCAAAGTCTATAAAGACTTTTCATGTCTATATAATAGAGAAGTCATCCAAGAGTTTCAAACCAAAGGATAGGAGCTGAAATAGGTACCATTTCCAACAATTCACAATTTTTCTTAGATAGGATATAGAAAGCCTTGTTGGAGTGCATATTTGTTATGCTACTCTTAGCAATCTTTCAACTTGAGTAGTGAAATCATTGATCCAACAATCCATCCTACTTTAATAGTGAATGAAGGAAGAGGAGGTCAACTCTAAGGATTATTATCTCTATAATTCTCTATAGGTGATGATAGCTCTCACCTCTTCAGTGGGGTTCCCACCCTACTCTCTAACTCTGAGCATTGTGATTCCCTTTAGTAGACATCATATGATGTTAGCTTTTCATGGCATAAGCCCATTCAAATCCCTCATGCATTTTCGAAATTTGGAGGTGACTCCTAGTCAAGACTCAAACCACTCAAAGGGGTCACACGTTTCCTTCACTATGTCATTACAAGACTCATCAATCCCATTGGTCTTCCCAAACATACCTATTTGAACACTTATACTAGAGAACAATGAGTTTGTCCTCTCTTTCTCCTTAGAGGAGGTGATGCAACTTGTAGGTGCCTTCTACTAAACACTTATAGGCTAGTTTAGTGTTTAGAGGCCAAACATGTTCGATGTTCACACAAAAATGAAGTAAACCCTCCCTTTTCAAGATGAATTCTTCCCAGCAATCATTAATTCACAATACATTCTAATTCAATTCAAATGTAGAGAAGACTTCATCAAAGCTTATGTAAAGTATTCCTAGTTTATCAAAGGCAAGCACATGCTTGTCTTGAGATGGTCCTCCACTTTGATTCTAGGCCTTGAATTGCCCTGGACCCCAATTTAGGTTTAGCCACTAAAGCTCTAGGCTCACCTTCAAGCCTCCGATGTGGTGAAATCAATTGTCAACATGCTTGGGTATTACCTCTACATGCATTAAGATGTACACAGATTCACTTGTCCAGGTCTCACTATAGTTTGTGTGGAAATAGACCTCTCTGAACCCTTGTTCAGATCCATCAAAATCAAATATGGTAATGAACTCATTATTCAACCAATGAAGTATAGGCCCAAGGAACCCAAATTCAATGATTACTATTTCAAGGTAGGACATATCACAAAAAATTATAGAAGAGACATATAGCTTAGGCCAACACAAGGGGGGAGCTCTCAACGCACCACTAGGAAGAATGTATAGACTACAACAACACCCTTCCATAACACTCCAAATGATTAACCATCAATACTTAGTGGTTGGACGCAAGTGAAACATAGGAAGAAGCATCAAAAGAGGACACCACACCTTGACAGTTTTAAACAACAAGAACCAAAAGATGTTGAAACTAACGAAGATCCCATTGGAGAGAAAGAGAACACCATGCAAATGATGGTGGGCTCACATGAAGGGGTAACAGAGGTCAATGATCAAGTCCTGAACCTTGGTAATAGGGAACACCAACCTGATGGGTTAGAGAATCTAAAGGTCAAATAGACAGATCTTGAAGAGAAGAAGGACTAGGAGGTCAAACTAGTGCAAGAGATTGCTCAAGACACATAGGTTGGCTCCAACAATAAAATGTTATCTATCAATGACTCCACCATGACGAAGGGTAAGTAGCTTGCAACCAAAGATGTGGATCACCAATCGAAGGGAGAAGATGATTGGCGAAGGAAAGGACAAACTTACATTTGAAGAAAATTCTATCCTCTATGGCGATATAAGATGACTCCACCAATAAAAGGAAATAACATCAATAATAATAACAAACTAGAGGTAGGTGAGGTTGGAGAGGCTATGACTTTCTAACCTTTGACCCCCTCTTGCACGTTTTTTATTTCCCCATGAAGATTACCATATGGAACAATAGAGACCTTGGTAAAAAGACCTCATAAAGCTACCTTAAAGATTTAGTTGCTCAATATAAGGTGCATGTTGTAGTTGTGACTAAATCTTTTATCAACCCAGAGAAAGGAAAAAACATTGCAACTTACATCCATCTTCCAAATTGGTATCCCAATCTTGTGTTTGGTAAAATCATCCTAAGAGGAACTCTTTTCTCTTATGTATTGTTTATGCCTCTTACTCTGTAGTTAACAAATGCTCATTATGGGAGGAAATCCACAATCTTCATAATACTCACTTGGATACTCCTTAGATCGTAGAAAGGGATTTCAATCCAATCAAAAGTAGAAAGGATATCATTGATGCTAGAAAGTTCAACCTAGCAAGTACAAGAGACTTCAATGAAATGATTTGTGATATAAGCTTGAGTGAAACACCCTACAATGGAGATGCCTTCTCTTGCTGTAACAACCAAAGAAGGCTTGGTAGATGATACAAGAGATTGGACAAAGAACTAGCAAGTAACTTTGATGGCATACAAAGGAGACCTCTAGTGGAATATTTATCTTGATTGTATTCTAATCACTCTTCGATGGTGCTCTCACTTATAGCAGAAAGGTGGTCTGGGGCCTCTCCTTTCCACTTCCAACGAATGTGAACCTTAAATGAGGACTTTACCAAGGTGATGGAGAATATTTGAAGCAGCACTAAGGGCTCATGCCCTTTAAGGCCTCTAGGTAGGAAATTATTCATTCTTAAGCTTCATTTCAAGCAATGGAAGATAGTGGTCTTTGGGAATATGGATCAGGAAAGAGACCATTTGCTAGAGGAGGTTGACTTAGTGGAAAGTAAATTGTAAGCTAAGTGGAGTGAGAATTCCTTTTCTCATTTGGAACATCTATGAGCAGAATTAAGCAAACATAATAAGTAAAAGGAGGTTTACCTAACACAAAAGGTAAGGATCAGATGGATGGCTAAAGGAGATATCAATATAACTTATTTTCATAGTCATTAACTGTTGGAGAAGCACCAACTGGATAGGGGCTTTAATGTCCAACTTAGGCCTCAGTTCTTTGGAGGTGGTCCAGCAAAAGGGTAAATATTTCTATGCTCAACTTCTATCATTAGAAGGTTTGCAACAGATGGACCATCTTTTACTTAATGTTTCGAGTGTGCTTGGCGAAGAGGAAAACCATTTATTTTGTAGGGTGCCTAATGCAGATGAGATTAGGAGGTTATTTTCTTCATTGATCATGATCATGCTCCTAGTCTGGATGGTTTTATGATAGAGTTTTTCAAAATGTGTTGGGATATTATTGTGGCAGATCTGATTCAAGTGATCCAATACTTTTTCCAAATAGGGAAATTGGATAGTTCTTGAAAAGTTACCTTTTTTTTCTTTAATCCCAAAAGTACAAAGTACAGCAAATTTCAAAGATTTCAAACCTATCAACCTCTACAATGTGCAATATAAGGTAATTGTTAAGATTTTAGCAAAAAGACTGACAAGTTTTATTCACAAGATGATATCTCTCTCCCAATGAGCTTTTTATTGAAGATAGAAGCATCTTTAACAATGTAGCCCTTGCCTAAGATTTGACGCAACATATTGATAAGGATTACAAAGGGAGTAACATTATAATTAACCTCAACATGAAGAAGGCCTATGGCAGAGTGGAGTAGGTGAGATCTTCCAAGTTCTTACTAAGTTTGGTTTCTCATAAAGAAGCCTTAACTTGCTAAAGGGTTGTATCAAGGATATTACCTTTACTATGTTGTTTAATAGTGCTTCCACTGATTTTTTCAAAACTTCCAGAGGCCTCCATCAAGGTGATCCTCTCTTACCATATATATATATTCATACTCATAGAAGAAGTCCTTACTAGGGACATGCAAAGTTTGGTAACCAACAATCTTACACCTCCTTACAACTTTGGTAGAGGGTCATCAATGGTTTCCCACCTTCTCTATGCAAACGATGCTATCCAATTCCTTAATAGACAGAAGAAAGGTGTAGAAGAGGATATGAAGCTCTTGAGTGACTATCAAGTTTTCACAAGTTAAAAAGTAAATACTAAGAAAAGTTTTTTTGTTACTTCCAAGAACATTACTAACCAAAAGATAGAGATAATTAAAACTATTATGAGCTTTGATAAAGGAGACTTCCCCTTTCGTTATTTGGGATGCCTAATTTTCAAAGGAAGATCGACATGCACATAATTTGAGAGCTTGAAGCAAAAGGTGCATAAGAAGTTAGTAGATTGGAAAAACAAATAACCCTATTGAAGAATGTCCTCTTCAGCATTCCAGTTCACCTCATGAGTATTTATGATATTCCAATGGGAATTCTTGATAGACTGCATTCAATATTTGCCAAGTGTTTGTTAAGGTAAAGGCAAGACACATTGGTTGAAATGAACCAAAATCACAAAGCTGATGAATGAAGGTGGCTTAGGTCTTAAGGACCTAAGGGAACTTATGTTAGGATTGAGAATGAAGATTACTTGGAGGCTAATTAGCAAGCCGTTAATTTGGGCTATAGTCACTTCAACTAAGTATGGACTTCCTTTCCACAAGCAAATAGGTAGTGAACCATACAAGTGAACTCTGCAGGAGGCATAAAGGAGGATGATCACTTTTGCAAAATAGCTTGAGGGTCAAGACAACGTTAACTTTTGGAAAGACTGGTGGTTACCTTCCAAGCTACTATTAGCCCAGGTGGAGCTAGTGGCTAGGCTAAAGGACATGTTGACAGTTGATTTAGCAGTCAATTTTGGAGTGCTTGAAAGCATCCCCCTCCTACTCAACATTACCTAGGAGATCCACGATAGCTTACAACTCATAATAGATAATGAAGATACCTTCAGGTGAATATCTTTCTTTGGAGGCTTTTTCACTCTGTACTACTGACAGAGATGAATGCTAAAAGAAGAGAATCCTAGTTGACCTTTTACTGTAAATGCTGTAAATTTGGTCAAGAAGAAGAATTCTCTTACCATCTTTGTCATGAGAGTGATTGAGCTATCCTTAGCAAAATTTGACTAAATAGGAAATTAAACCTCAACCTCCAAAATTAAGATGATTGGAAGCTTTTTGTTTAGCAAACATTGACTCGTGAAAGCAAAGACTTGTCTAACAATGGACTGAAATTTCTAGTAGCTATTATTTTGTAGGAATGTTAGAAGGAGAGATGCTCTGTGATCTTTGAAAACAAGGAGGGTTCCTTTTATTGCATCAAGGAAAGGAATGAAGTGGCTTTGACCACCTTTATTCAGATCTTTGGAAGACGCTGGTGCCAACCAAGGGAAGTTGCCACCTTGCAATAGTTAAGCTTCAAACACTTGGTTTCCATAGTGCCCTCCACTAGATGGTATGCTTGGAAGAAGTCCTTACAACTGAGGCTTAAACTAAATATGGATAGAGCAGTCAATCTGAAAGGCTATGCAACGAGGGAAGTAGTCTGAGATGAAAATGGATCCATGGTTTTTTCTTTTTACAAGTTTTATGGGAGAGTCAGTATTATTGAATCAGAGTTCTGCACCTTGATTTATGGCCTACAACATTGCCAAAACATGGGTACTCCTATTGATCACTTGGAAATAGAGATAAACTCCATTCTTCTTTTAAATGGTATTAAGCGCAATGGCTGTCCTGAGGGGGAAATAGTGCTAGGATGGATAGACCTCTACTGATCTATGGAACTCATCCATTCCTTATGCCAAGAGCCCCAAGAAGTGAATCAAATTGCAAATGCATTGGCAAAGGTTGGTCTCAATGGGCAGAGGGGATTAAGGTGTGGAGAATATTTCAGCGGTAAACTCTAAGGCGTCATGTGGATGCTCTAGCTATTCCCAACGACCAAAGATGCTAGAATTTGACCTTGGGTAGATTTTGTCTTTTCTCCTTACTTATTACAATTTTTGCTTGCCCTCTTTTTGTAATACATTTACCATACCTATAATAGTTCCTTTTCTTGGGCCCCCACCCCTTTAATAGATTGGGGAATTTTTATTTAAAAAAAGACCTCTCTGGATGAGGCTAGAAGTTATAATCTATTTTTGATGGAATCTAGAAGAAAATGTTGGATGCCAAAAAAAACTGTTTGCCAGCCAATCCACTAGATAGCATCACAGCCACGCTACTAACTTATTTTTGACTCCTTCCTTTCTCAATTCCATGCAATTGGTAATTTTTGAGCTGATGTAACAAACTACAGTTATACACATAGCAATCACTAGTTATAGAAGTGGACAACGTGGACTGTAGCCAATATCTACAGTTCAGTTCTACACATAGCAGTTGAGAATAAAAATAAGGAAACACATGAAATATCCACTAAGTTAACAATAATACAGGAAGAGTTCACTCATTTCGCTCCAAAATAAAAGCTGACCAGTGTTCATGCATTTTGCCACTAAGTTTGATGCTACGTAACTCTCCTACAAGTTGTTAATCCAAAAGTGGCAATTTGGTGCCTTTTCTACAAGTAATAAATAAAAAATATATAAGGATGTCCATGCTTATTCAAGATAGGAAATTTAGGAACATAAGTTACACTAGACTGTACTATACATTCAGTTGGAAGATTAAGAAAAAGGAGAATATATGAGGAAAAAACCAAATGAAACAAAGCATCCTTACACTGTCAACCACAATTACATCAATAGCTCCACTTTTAGCCAAAGTATTGACTATGCTAAGGGTATTTTCCGCACAATCAGGGCGTCCAAAGAGAAGTTTTGCAGTGTTTATACCCATGCCATTTAGAAGTGAAGGATATATAGCATTTTCAACATCAAGATAAGCACACTTTCCTACAGTTCAAAAAATGCCTTTTAGAACAAATCATAGATCAGAATCATTTAAAACATTGTAAATGGGATCAAGATGATTTTTAGGCAATAAGCAAGACATAACAATGAAATTAGAGAAAACACAAACCTTGATTACAAGCCTATCAACAGGATAGGAAGAAACAAAAGGGAAAGCCAAATATCAACCACTTCAAAGAGGGGATTTCTACCAAAGGTTAAGTTGGTAAGAGTCTTGTACTGGTTGATCAACTAATCAACAAAGGACCATATAAAAGGGAATGAGATGTTGAATTCAGGAATTTTCATTCTCCCCTTTCTCCCATTTTTCTCTGTTACGTTCTTTAGGGTTTTGTGCTCCCCATGACTTGTGAAACCTAGGAGAAAAGAAGGGAGGGGGAAGGAGCTTCTCTTGCAAGTTAATGATAAAAACTTTCATGTCTATGTGGATTTCGTAGGTTGAAGCTGAGAAATAAAAACTTTCATGTCTATGTGGATTTCGTAGGTTGAAGCTGAGAACGAGCTCTAGAAACCCTAAGGGAGTCTCCTGAATCTAGGAGGCTGAGAAGAAAAAAAGCTTAACCCATATGAGGTAAGTAGGATCAAGCTAAATTCCTATAAAAAGGGAGAAAATGGTAATGATACATTTAACATTGTATGGACTTGAATGATGATTTTGTGTACACAATTGCATGATATTTCATGTGAAGTGGTGTCAGAATTCAAAGCAATTTTGGAAAGAAATCATGGTTTTAAATGATTTATTGATTAAATACCTGATTTGGGAATAAGAGAGATAATATGTGTGTACAAGATAACCCTAATCCTTCATTTCTTATGAAAAATAGCGATTACAAGAGGTTAAATAGGTTGCACACAAATGGATCCTTACACGGACCCTTACATGAATCCTTACATGGATCCTAACATGACTCATAGAATACCACACTCCCTCTCAAGTTAGAATGTATATGTTTTTCATTCCAAGCTTGTTACAAAAGACTTCAAAAACATTACAACTCAACCCCTTTGTGAGAATATCCACAAACTCTTGTGATGATAGAACATACAGAGTGGAGATAATCTCTTTAGTCACTAAATCACAAACATAGTGATAGTCAATCTTAATATGCTTTGTACGTTCATGAAATGTCTCATTCTTAGTTATATAAATTGTTATTTGGTTATCGCAATACATAGGTATTGGTTCATGAACAACTATATCGAACTCTTGCAATAGAGATTTTAGCCAGGATAATTCTCTACTTGTCTTAGTCATCGATTTATACTTTACTTCTACACTTGAGTAGGAAACAATATTTTGCATCTTACTTTGCCAGGTTATAAGATTACCTCCTATAAAGGTAAGGTAACCTAAGATAGATTTCCTATCCCTTCTATCACTGATGTAACTAGAATCTAAGAAGGTTTCCACCTTGAGGTGACCATGAGCTTAATATAGTAGGCCTTTGCTAAGTATGCATTTGATGTAGGTAAGTACCCATTGAACTTTTGCCCAATGTACAAGTCTAGGTTGATACATAAATTAACTTAGTACTCCAACAAAATAGGCTATGTTAGGTTTGGTGACTATAAGATAGATAAGCTTTTTTGTTAGTCGACGATACCTATCTGGATTGTCTAAGTGTTCTGATGACTCATTCCAGAAGGGAGAATTTTGTTCAATAAGAGTATGCTCAGATTTGCACCTAAGATGACCAATCTCCTTTAGTAAGTCTAAAGCATATTTCCATTGAAATAATACAATTTTTCCCTTTGAGTAGGCAAACTCAATGCCCAAAAAATAACCTAATCGTCTATTGTCTTTGGTATCAAAGACTTCCAAGAGATATGTTTCGGTCTTTGCAATACTAATGTTGTCACTATCTATGAGAATGATGTCATCAACATAAACTACCAAGATGATGCATCCATGTAGTGTATGTCGAATAAAAATGGAGTGATCTACTGCACATCATCGAAAACCATCAGAAAACATAACTTGGCTAAACTTTTCAAACTAAGCTCGTAGACTTTGTTTGAGGTTGTAGATAACCTTCTTTAATTTGCATACTTAATTCTCCTCTTGAGCAATATATCTATGAGGTTACTCCATATACATTTCTTTAGCAAGGTTGTCATAGAGGAGAATATTTTTAACATCTAGTAGATATAGCTCTCACTGTTTATTCACTGCAATAGATAGAAATACATAGATTGAGTTTAGCCTAGCAACAAGAGAAAAAATTTCTACATAGTCAATCCCATATTCTTGAGTAAAGCCCTAAGCAACCAAATGAGTCTTGTATCGAGCAATTATGCTATATGATTTGTATTTAATAGTGAAGACCTACTTGCAAGAAACAATGTCCACAACTGCAAGACAAGTAACAAGATCCCAAGTACCATGAGACCTTAAAGCATCCACTTCTTCATTCATAGCTACCTTCTAATGAGGTAGTTGTAAAGCTTCTTGATAGTTCCCTGGAATTAACATAGAAAAAATGGCTAAAGTAAAATTTCGACAAAAAGGGGTCAAGTGATCATAGGAAACACAAGAGATAATGAGGTGTAGGATGCATGAGCAAATACCTTTACATAGGGCAATAGGTTGTGAATCTTAGTTAGGTTCACCTTCCTCAAAAGTAGGTGGTAAATTAGCTATAGGTGTCAGATCCACATCTAAGGGGTCAATAGGTGTAACTAAAAGCATAGTTGGAGTGTGAAGTCGTTGATGATACACCTATAGAGGTTACTCGAATACATGAGAATCAACATTAAAAACACCACTTGTGCTAAACTCAGGTTTAGGAATAGGAACCATTACAAGATCATCAACCATCGAATAGTCCTTAGAGAAATAGGGTTGATCCTCAAAAATTGTGAAATTAGTAATGATGTAATAATGTTTTGTAGGAGGATGATAGCAATGATAGCCTTTTTGAGTTCTAGAGTAACCTACAAAGACACATTTAATAGAGCGGGTGGACAATTTATCTTAACTTGGAGATAAATCTTAGACAAATACTACACATTCAAAAACACGAGGAGGAAGACCAAAGAGCTCTTTGTCAAGATAAATACGATGAAGAAGAACCTCTCAACCAAGAGGTGTGGAAGACAACTAATTTACCAAGTAAGATGCAGTGAGAACTACATCACCCCAAAGATACTTTGCTACTATTATGCAAGAAGGGAGAAAGAAAAGATGGAGCAAACACACAATACACCGGATTTATGTGGTTCCCCTTCTTCGGGTACGTCCACGGGATGAGAGAGTTTTGGGAGTTTTCACTATCTGGGAGAAAGAATACAAAAGAAGGGCTTAAAACAAATGCCCAAAACCCATAAGCTTATATAACTTAGAGGGTCATGACCAAAGGACCAAAATATCCTTATATATCTTATAACAAATACAAAACACATTTCAACAATCTCCACCTTATCTTGAATACACTCTCCACCTGTAGCAAAACTTCCCATCTAAAAGACCACGAAGGTTAGGCATATGCATAGACATTGAGAAAGTTCAGACAATGCTTGAACTTACTCTCAATAACTCTCTTTGTAAACATATCAGCTAGATTTTCTTTGGTGTTGATCTTCAAAACTTTGATTCTATTTTTTGGCCTAAGAAAATGATACTTGACATCAATGTGTTTCATACAATCATGAAACACATTATTCTTTGCCAAACAAATGGCACTGAGATTGTCACAGAATATGCTTGCTTTCTGATGATGCAAACCAAAATCTGCTAGCAACCCTTTGAGTCAAATTTCTTCCTTCGCTGCTTCTATCATAACCATATATTCAACCTCTATAGTAGATAAGGATACAGTTGGTTGAAGCATTGACTTCCAACTAACAACAGAATCTGCAACTATGAAAACATATCCGGTCAAAGATCTCCTTTGATTAACATTTTTTTCAAAATCTGAATCAAAGTATCCAACCATAGTGCAACTATTCTTCACGCCATAGATTAAGCCTATATCTATTGTTTCCCTCAAATATCTGAAAATCCACTTCATAGCCTACCAATGATCCTTTCCAAGATTGGCCATAAATCTACTAACCACACTAAGTGGATAAGTTAGATCTGGTCTAATGCACACCATAGCATATATTAGACTTTCAACAGCTTGTCAATATGGAACATGTTTCATATAGTCTTTCTCGAATTGAAATTATGGCGCTATAGCAAAAGATAGGCATAAATTCCCATTATAAGGAGTGCTGATGGCTTTGCTAGAAGTCATTCCAAACTTATGCAAAATCTTCACTATGTAGCTACTCTGATGGAGAAATAATATCCCAATAACTCTATCTCAATGTATCTCCATCCCAAGAATTTTTCCAATTGCTCTTAGATCTTTCATATCAAACTCTGACTTTAGAGTTTCTTTCAATTCCTTTATCACATGTACATCTTAAGCTGCTATCAAGATATCATCAACATATAACAAAAGATAGATGTGTGTATCATCATTTAGCTTTCTAATATACACACATGAGTCATAGGAACTTCAGGTAAAACCAACTTTGATAATAAAGGTGTCAAACCTTTTGTACTACTGTCTTGAGGATTATTTAAGTCCATACAAGGATTTCTTCAGCTTGCACACTAAATCTGATTTTCCCTTCTCTTCAAAGTCAATTGGTTGATCCAACCATATTTCTTCATCAAAATCACCATACAAGAATGTTGTCTTCATATCTAACTATTCCAACTCTAAGTTCTTTGTTGCAACCATTGCCAAAAGAACTCTGATGAATGAGTGTCTAACAACAAGTATAAAAACCTCATTAAAATCCACACCTTCTTTCTGAGAATATCATTTTACCACAAGTCTGGCCTTGTACTAAACTCCTTGGTTCCCTTGTGTTCCAATCTTCTTTTTGAACACCCATTTGCAACCAATAATATTTCTTCTCGAAATGCACTTCACCAAATCCCATGTCTAATTTTTCTAAAAAGATTAGAACTCTTCTTGCATGGTTGTCACCCAGTGAGCAACGTCTGAACTCTTCAAGGCAACCTCATAGTTGGTAGGATCTGCATCTTCCTCCACCTCATTTGCCATTTGTAAAGCATAGGTGATCATATTACTATATCTATATCTCTGAAGAGGTTGGACGTCTCTTCTAGGACGAACTCTAGCAACACATTTCTGCTTAATTTCTTCCACGTCAGGTACCTCCTGATGATTAACAGCTTCTAAAGGTTGACTTGTGCTTGTACTAGGCTGTCCTTTGTCAGCTAGTTGTTGTATCTCAAACTCCACTTGTTTTGGAGGACTAGGTGTCTCTAAACCTTCAACTTCATCCTTTCTCAATATGAGATGCTTCTCGTTAAATGTGACATCCCAACTGTATATCACCTTCTTGGATGATGTGTCAAAGATTCTATACCCCTTTACTCCAATCCTATAACCAACAAAGATGTCTTTCTTTGCTCTTAGTTCTAACTTGTTATTGTGAACATGATAATAAGCAGGACATCCAAATATCCTAAGCTTGGAGTAATCTGCAACCTGTCCAAACCAAACGTCATAAGGGATCTTGTCCTCAATGACACTAAATGGTGATCTGTTAATTAAATAAGAGGTTTTGTTAACTGCCTCTACTTAAAAGCTTTTGCTCAAACTAGCATAAGAGAGCATAGATCTAGCTCTCTCCAGGAGGGTTCGATTGAGGCGTTCAACCACTCCATTTTGTTACAGAGTATCTCTAACCATATGATGTCTAGTTATACTAGTATTCTTACAAAACTCATTAAATTCAACAGAGCAAAATTCTAAATCATTATCTGTTCTAAAATATTTTACCTTTCTATCAATCTGATTTTCAACCATGGCTTTTCACTACTTGAAGTTCTTAAAGACTTCATTTTTGTGCTTCATAATGAAGACCCAATTCATATAGGAAAAATCATCAATAATTGATAGAAAATACCTTGAACTAGCAAATGAGGGTTATTGGAATGGACCCCAACAGTCAACATGAACATAATTTAGAGTTCTTTTGGTGGTGTACTTTCTTTTCCCAAACTGCACATGCTTCTGCTTTCCAAAGATGTAATGCTCACACAAGTCTATATCAACAAACTTGTGTCCTTTTAATCTGTCCAAATTGTCAAGTGTTTGTATCCCCCTCTGTCTCATCCTAGAATGCCAAATTGTAGAGGTAGACTATTGATCATCACTTGTAGCTGTAGTAGTTGAACCAATAATAGGAGTACTTTGAAGGATGTACAAAGGTTCATCTTTGACTCCTTTCATCATGACCATGGTGCCTTTTAGGACTTAAAGCTTTCCTCCACCTATATACTTGAATCCCTTTGAATCAAGAGTCATCAAAGAGATTAGGCTTTTTCCCAACTTGAGCACATGCTAAACAACCTCAAGTATCTTCACTATACCATCTTGCATCTTGAATTTTATAGAACCAATACTAACTCTGTTGCAAACATCATTGTTTGCCAAGATCACCTATCCACTTGCTCATAGGTGTAAAAATATTCTCAGTTGGGAGTCATGTAGTGTGATGTGCCAAAGTCTATGATTCATGCCTAATCTGAATATGCACTACATAAAACTGTCAAGGAGAAGTCGCACTCTGATGTTGAATCTTCCTTTTCAGCTATAGCTGCACTTCCCTAGGATTTCAATTTTGGACAGTTGACCTTCCAATGCCCATTTTCTTTACAATAGTTGCAAGTATCCTTGGAGTACTTTTCCCTGGACTTGCTTCTGCTTCTGTGTTTGTTGTCTTTCCTGTTCTGACGTCTCCTAGACTTTACATGATGCACTAACAAACCAGAACCACTTGCATCACTACTATCATGAGTCACCATATGCCCCAATTCTTTAGAATGAAGGCTTGATCTCACCTCCTCCAAAGTGATAATGTCTCTACCCACCACAAAAGACTGCACAAAGTTCTCAAAAGAGAGAAAAAGTGATATCAATAAGATGAGAACAGCATCATCATCCTCTATTGTGACACCAATATTCTTCAACTCCATGAGGATGGTGTTGAATTAATCTAAATGTTATTTCAATGGTGTCTCATCCTTTATTCTTAAAGAAAACAACATTTGCTTCAAGAGCAACTTGTTAGTGAGGGACTTTATCATATAAAAGGTCTTCAACTTATTCTAAAGACTAGAAGCAATTGTTTCATTTGCAACCTCAATTATTACCTCATCAAATAAACAAAGTAGTATTGTAAAGCAAGCATTCTCTTCTTGTGCTTTAAAATTTGCAGATTTTCTATCAACCAATGACTCCTTATTTAAGGGAGTCCAAATGCCTTGTTGCTTTAACAAAACTCTCATTTTAATCTACCAAAGATTAAAGTTATTCTTTCCATTAAACTTCTCTACTTTCAAAGTTGGTGAAGCCATAAAAAGAAACAATTCTGAAATCTTCCAACAAATAACTGACAAATACAAATAACTCTCCAAAACTAACTAGAAAGCCACAAACAGACTGTCCAACAGAAACTATAGCAAAACTTCTTCGCCAATGCCAAAACAGTAACAAATTGCTTACAAATTCAAAAGTTTTGGTAAAAGAAAATCTTACCACCCGAAACTCAATTAAGGGACGTCTGAAGGGGAAGGAACAACAGTTGTAATGCTGTTTCCTTCACTTCAAAGCTGCAAACAGCAGCAATTAGGGCTCAAAAATGAGCCCCAAGTACAATTCTTCCACAAATGGAAGAAGACCTTGGACTGGCAGCAAATAGACAAACTTCCAACAAGGACGTGAGCTGATAAGGTGAGCAGCTAGGGCACGGTTGATTTGATGCAATAGCAAACGACGGATGGACAAGTGCTGGACGAACACGTCCAGTGAGCTACAGCCTCCTTCGCGCAAACTGCTTTTAGGAACATCTCCTCACTCGCGGACTGAGTTCCCACGTGCAGACGGCTTTCAAATGAGGCTTCACACCTCCTACACGTAGACGACTTCCGAACAAGGCTTCACGCCTCCTATGTGCAAACTACAAGCCTTCAGCGGATGAGTAGGTGGAGAACCGGTAGATGACTTACACCCACAAGTCTCCACTTTTCCTCTTAAACCGTAGGTTTTCCAACTTAACTCTGATACCACTTATTATGCAAGAAGGGAGAAAGTAAAGATGAAGCAAACACACAATACACCGGATTTACATGGTTCCCCTTCTTCGAATACATCCATAGGATGGGAGAGTTTTGGAAGTTTTCACTATCTATGAGAAGGAATACAAAAGAAGGGCTTAAAACAAATGCCCAAGACTCATAAGCTTATATAGCTTAGAGGGTCATGACCAAAAGATCAAAATGCCCTTATATATCTTATAAGAAATTCAAGACACATTTCAACAAGTATGTTACATTTCAATAATTAAGGTACACGTAATGTTAAGAAGGTGACAGTGTTTTTTCTCAATCACCTCATTTTGTTGGGATGTATGGTTACAAGAAGTTTGATGGATAATCTCGAAAGAGAAACACAATTCTTGAAATTTTGTACTAGTAAACTCCAAAGCATTATCAGTCTATACACATTTTGGAATAATAGAAAATTGATTTTTCACTTTATTAAGAAAACATTGAATGACAAATACAATGTTTTAATGATCTTTCAATAGGTAGATCCATGAGACTCTAGAAAAATCATCCACAAAAATAATATAGTAGTGGTAACCATTTACAGACGTAACACAACTTGACTCCTAGATGTCACAATGAACCAAGTCAAAAACTCTACTACTAGTTGCATTTACAGACGTAACACGACTTGACTCCTAGATGTCACTATTTTTCATAAGAAATGAAGGATTAGTCCTCTAATCACCCTTAGGATGTTAAAAGAAGGATTATTTAACCTCTGTGTCAACTAATGATCAATTAGTCATGTAGATTAGAGGCTAATGATGTAGCATTTTTGCCACCTAGCCTGACAACCTAACCCGACTTATCCCCCAACCAAGTTGGGGCTGCACCAACCTTGATCCATCCCCTAACCAATTTGAGCCCCAGCCTAATCCTAGACTATTCTCTAATCGAGATGGGCCAAGTTAAGTCGTAGTTTGGGGAGGGAGAAACAGGTTAGGGGATGAGTCGGGTTAAACTGTTAAGCTAGGCTTATAAAATTATCGCCACACCTAGCCCATCCCCCAACCAAGCTGAGCCCCAACCTAATCCCAAACTATCCTCTAATCGGGATGGGCCAGGTTAGGCCGTAGTTTAGGGAGGAAGAAACAAGTTAGGGGATGAGTTAGGTTAGACTATGGCTTGCAAAATTACTGCCACACCCTTCATTATGTGTAGAGATATTCTAGGGAGAGAGATATGAGTTGGAGGATGAGCCAAGTTAGGCTATAGTCTGAGGAGGGAGAGACAGGTTAGAGGATGGGTCGGGGCAATCGAGTCAGACTTGCAAAATTACCATCATGTCTCTTATTGTACGTGGAGTTAGTTTAGGAAGGGAGAGACAGGTTGAGGGATGGGCTAGAGCTATCAGACTAGGCTTACAAAATTATTGTCACGTCTCTCGTTGTTTGTGGAGATAGTTTGGAGGAGGGAGTGATGGGTTGAGTCAGACAAATAGTTTGAAGGAGAGAGAGATGGGTCGGACCAAGCAAATAGTTTTAGGGAATGAGAGATGAGCCTACAAAATTACCATTACGTCTCTCACTATGTATAGAGATAGTTTATGATGAGAATAAGTACAATCCAAGATGCACTATTGGAAATAGTCTACCTTGGTGTTTCACACATCTGATGCTCTCTAATTCACCTTATAGATGGGTTTTTCATCAGAATTTCATTCAACTTGAGGAATGGGGATAATATCCATTTTTTGAGGGTTCATCAACATTGTACGATGCTGAATGTGGACTACTCTAGTGATCATGGTTTGTCTTAGAATCTCTGTTTGAAAGAGATCTCAAAAAAGAAATGCTACAGGCAGTGAACTTGTTCTCCTTGTTGGAAGAGATCTCTGCTTTGTGTTGGTTTTCTGTCTCCAGACATCATAGAGAACTCTGTGCACTTAACACCCCATCTTGGCAGGCTTACAAATTGATTTAGAAGTGTAGATCTCCTCTGATGGTCAGGGCTTTCATGTGGCTGCTCTTTAATGGCTAGCTTGTCACTTGGAAATATCACAGCAAATGGGATCCCTCTGCTGGCATTTCCAGTAGAATGCTAGAGTTTTGAGGAGAGTGTTGATTACTTTTTCTTTGATTGCAGTATGAGTCAATCTCTTTGAGGGAGGTTGCTTCTATTGGTTGCCCAATGGAGATTAACTTCCAAAATAGTGAAGAATTTCAATGCAAGGTACTGTGCATAGTGAAAGGCCATAAGTACAAAGCAAAGATGCATCCCTAGCACATTCATGTGGTCTGTTGGGCAATTTGGAGCCACAGAAATCTGGTTGCCTTCAAATCAGCCATGTGATCTTTAGAGGAGACCACTGGGGCAGTTTTAAACTTCTGTGACCTTTGGGAAACACTTTTGTAATCTGCTTTGAATTCTTTACTTTTGGTTTACCTCATTGGAAGACCTTCCTTTGCTTCTTTCATTTGTCTGGATGTATCTAACTGAAATATCTTAACGAGATTCATCCAATCTTTTAGACACTAAAAAATCAGGCATACTCTGTTGTCAAGAAGTTATCTACCAAAAAGGACCCTCCCCATTGTGTGCCTTTCTTTTCATTATTCGATCATGCAGGTAGCTTCTGGACATCTCAAAAAAACCTATTCCTAGGATACTCAAGAGCATCCAGCCAAACCATATATATTATATCAACTCTGACATGGTCAGTCACTGCCATAGGAGCTTCAAAAGGCATTTATCAGTAGTTTCAGTAGCATGGCTAGTGTTACTTTAAACAAATACTTTTATCCAGAAGGCAGTTTTTATCCTACTTTATTAGCTCTTGGAACAAAGTGAGACTGAATAGCAGGCAAATGGCCAACGATAAGAATTAATAGTCAGGAAGATGATCAGAAGAAAAAATAGGACATTTTGAATTACAGAAAAAATCTAAACCAGATGCCCAGATCAGAGAACAATGCAGGTATCAAGCCAAGCCAAAATGCTAAAAATCGGCTGCAGACCACTTCAAGGCCAAGTGTAAAACTGAACTTCTTCCAATTGATGAGAATTCTGCCCATATCCTTGAGAACTTTCTTATTCTGTGCAATCTACATTGACTGCCAAATTGCATAAATGGCAAACACAATACACAAAACTCCTACCAATCTGAGATCTACAGATAATTCATAAATGAAAACATTGCAATGACCGCCAAAAGTGGTTGTACCTGTATCTCCTGGCTAGTGAACAGAATGATGAAAGGATTGTTTATCTCAGGATTTAAACATAGTTCTGAATCTTCAATTGTATCAAGCTTCTCCTTTCAGATACTCTTCCTTAACATCTGGCTGATCTATAAATAGGAGTTTTATGCACTTCAAAGGAAAAAAAAAAAACTAGGGGACATTCTCTGGTTTTTTTATAATGAAAAAGTTTCTGCTTGAGTGTGAAGCTAAATCACCTTCCATTAAAATAGAGTGGACAGTCAACTATGCAATCCATTGTTGCTGGAACTACACTATGGTAACTAATATTTGAGTTTAATCGGAACTGTTGTGGAGAAAGGAAAGTTTTACACCACGTATATCAGCAACGTATTGAAAATCCTCTACCTTGTCTTGGTGAAGCTTGGGAAGTATTTCCCAAGTTTTAAGTCAATTCCCTTTTACAAAGGCAGAATTCAAAGGTAAAATAATTTCTATTGCTTTCATACATACACAATTATGATAACTGGATCATAAAACAAGAAGCTTATAATGGTAGAAGAGCACCTCCATATTTTTGAGCTTCCTTGATGATGTGAAGAGCTAGTGTTGTCTTACCCGATGCTTCTTTCCCATAAATTTCTATAATTCTTCCCTGCAGAATAAGTTGCTGGTATTTGAGTCTGAACAATAGATATGATCTGACTGACTCCTGATAACTATCGAGATTGTTTTACATTTGTATTCCATGGTTTTAAGTTTTAAAATGAATAACACCAAGATAAACACTCATAAAGTCAAAATGAAAATATAGATGTATTAACTGGATCCAGTAAGAGAATGACCAAAAAGGGAAAACTTATAAGCAAATGCAACACAATGATATAAAACAGCAATATACAACTTGGCCATCATCAACATGTATACAATACCAAGTAATTATTATATAATCTAGGGATTAGCATCAACAAATATTTGGTCATCTGTATTCATACTATAGTACAAAAAGAGATGAAGTACAAAATATGACTAAGCAAAAACAGTTATAATTTATATAATCAGAAAGTGTGAGCTTGGTACAGTAAACAAACACGTGTGCACCTTTTCTACTTTTATAATTATTATTTTAGGTTACAAACTGCAGCAGACCTTGAGCTCCATTGATAACTATGAAATTGTGATCCAAGTTCAATTGGTAGTTATTATTCTCCAATAATATATTAAAGTTTTGAGAAAAAAATTATTTTTGATAGCATAATATAACAATTTCACTGCTTCTAAGAAACTTGATGAATTTTCAAAATTAGTCACAAAATTCATTTGAAGTTAGCTTCCCAAAAAGCTTATAAGTTTGTGCCTATCAGTTAGAGTGCTGGCTCATGGATGCCCTGAGGTTTAAATTCCTTTATTTTCTTCAATCATCAATAAGAACTAATAATTGTCAATCAAATGAATCATTTTGGCTAAATGTTCTCTGTATATGATAAACAAATTATTCATTTAGTGGATCGCAATAATGGGCCAATGGAATCCAGCTTACTGCAGACTCCTCACATCAACTCTTTTAGGGCATTCATCACTAACAAAAATATGGGCTTTATGAATATGGCCTTTTAATTCAGAATTTTGCAATGAAGACTTGTTTGTTATTTTGGTAATTATTTCTATTTCTTATTTGTTTCTACTTAAAATCTACACATTGATATGTGTAAAAAGGTGCTCCAGTTCATGGGCTCATACTTAGGTCGCAAATACTGTCTATGTAAAGTACCTTTGGTAGTCCACCAATTCCAAGAGCCTGATCAAGATTCAATGAACCTGTGGAGATAACTTCTGTGTATCGTGAAAGAAAAAAACGTGATAACCATAACCGAGATTCTCTATCAAAATTGCCTTCTATTGCAAGTTGAGAAAGGGCATGGTTAAGTGCTGCAGCCTTCTCCGATCTTTTCCCAACATTATAAAACAGATCTGCGCATTCGAATGAAGTTTCTACTGTAAGAAAGCAAATTCAAAATCTCAAAAAATAATGTCTGTGATGGAAAGAAAGATAGTGGCAAGAGTAATGAAAATACTACATGACTTGCAATTGAAAATTAGTATAATATTCATTCATGATTTTTTATCCACAAATATTTGTTTGTTTTATATTTACTGTTCTTATGAGATGATAAGAAACACGTTAATGTATACCAGAAAAAAGGAAAAAGAAACTCATAACACAGAATTATTCTAAATCTATATTGGCAGATAAGATGATTCTGTCAACTATAAGAGAGCGTAAATGCAAGTAATATATGTTGGAATTCCGTATCTCAATCACCTTACAAGGGTCGCTGAGATCTGCATGATCAGTGGTAACAAGTGATAACTTTCTGGTCCTGGGCCCATATTTTCTGTTCTGCCCAGCCCAACTCAGTCTAGTCTTGCCTACCAGTTTTTATATCTGCTGTATTTTTAGTAGTTTGTTAGTTGTGTGTGTTAACAGCCTATTGGTTGTTTCCGGATGTCACGGTTGTAATCTGGTTTGTTATTTTTGTAAACTGAGTATATAATTAAATGGAACTAGGGCACGCTGCCCCTTTTTCCCCACTGTGCGTACTCGCCGCTGCGCCTCTCCGTTTCTCTGCATCCCATCAGTTAAATCATCGCAGATTGTCGCCGATCGTGTCGTACTAGAGTTTTTAACTAAAAGTTCATCAATATGAAGAATGCATCGTGACGTCAAGAATTTAACATACCCTCTCCTTTTTCAAAGCATTTTGACGGACAAGAATTCATTTAGCGTTAACTACTTATCGACATGGAAAAATAGAAAGTCGAAAAGAAATTACAGTGTACCAAGTGGGAAGTTGCTACACCCACCTGACGATGATGAAAGGCAGCGGCAGCAGACGTCGGCATATCCTGTGGCTCCTTGCTTTCAGTAAGAAGAGAGGCATACGGTAAAACACGGTGCAACTTCAGACATACAGTGAGTGAGGGAGTGAGTGAGTGAATGCGTGAAAGGGAAGCTGAATGCATTGTTGTGCTATGCTATTAGTGGAAAAATGACAACGAGAAGTCAAAAGCAGAAAGGGAAAATGGGATTAGTGAAAGGGAAGCTAGATGCATTGTTATGCTATGTTATTAGTGGAAGACTGAAAATAAGAAGTCAAAAGCAGAAAAGAAAATGGGATTGGGGATGTTCGCTTGGGTAGGCTGCGAGCTGGTACCTGAAGGAGAGGGGTTGTGTGCTGCGGCTTCGAAACGCTTGAAAGCGCCCGCCGACGCAGCAAAGGGAACATTCCACAGCGTGAATGTGGTGGACGATCAACAAGATTTCTTTGCACGGATGGAGGATCGCAGGTTGCGGCCTTGAGCACTGGGCACCGTGGCGTGCGGTGCAATGTTGAGGTGCGTGCGGTGGGGAGTAGTGGCGCTGTTGTGCAACGGAGGTAAAGGAGGGAAAAAGGGGAGGGAACTCACGAATGTCCCTTAGATGATGTTAGATACTACTGCACAAGAGGTTGAAACTAATACTAACATTAATATGCATAATAAATATTCTTATGAAATTTTATTACAAAATGATTATGAAAATGTTAATGCATTTAGTGGGATAGATATACTTTATGATAGAGCTAAGTTTAGTTTCAGTAAAGATATAAATGATGTTGAAGTATTTTTTCAGTGACTTAATTTAACTAGATTCACCACATTTAGTGTCACTTTTCCAAAGTATTCTACTTTAGAACTTACACAACATGAGGAACAAAATAAAGGAATGGATGCATTTGCATCACTTAGATCTAGATAATATAGAATACTTTCTTATAGATAGAATTGAATATTTGAGGTACTATATTACCAAATATATTTTCTAAATGATTGCTTATATTATGAATTATTTTCTTTAATTTATCTGTTCTAGTTTTTTGTTCAATTAATTTTTCATAATTTTAGTTTTTATCACTTAAATTCTCACTTCCTTGAAATTTGTTATTTTTCTAGGATAAATTTGAATGATTTCTTCAATTAGAATTGTAAGTATTTCCAAAGTTATTTCTTTGATTTATAAAGTAAATGACATTTAAATCATTTATACTTGTACTCCTCTTTACCAATTTTTGATTTAATGATAATTCTTCAATTTTTCTTGTTAATTCACTAAGTTTAACTTCAAACATAATGTTTAAATTTAGCTCATGTATTCCTTTAGGTAAGAAGATGGTCTGGTCATTATGACTATAACTTGTGACTAATGAACATATTGTAAAGTTGGGACTCAAAAAAATAGGTTATGTAGCCAACTAAGGAGTTAATCAACTAAGGTTTTTCACCTTTTAAGGTTGAGTTAGCCAACAATTGTCAATCAAGATGATTAGGAGTGGTAACCCACGAGGGAGACACTAATGGTAGGAGAGTGAGGGAGGCTAGAGGTAGAGGTGTTACAAATAGTTTAACACCCAATAGGCACCTAATGACTAACACCTATTGGGTGTTGGCTCTATTCTTGTTTATCGTTGTACTTAACTTTGATTTCTATAGTAATTACAATCAAATAGTAGACTATTAAATGACAAGCATGTAGGACTAGCAAAGTCAAGTGAACCACTTAAGGTTCAATACTAATGGTCAATTGACTAGTAAAATGGTCAACTATTCATGGTTGAATGCCTAATGGCTGACCACTAATGAATAACGAGGCAGGTGAGGCAACAACAAACAATCCATTAGTGGAAGGCCTAAGACAACAATAAGTGACAAGAGGATAGAAAGGTTAATCAGTTGGTAGAATGATTTTGAAATCATTGTATATATTATATTATATTATAAATAAAATATATTTTTATTTTCTTCCCAAACATGTGTGAGTAAAACTATTATAATTAAAGTTTCGTAGCAGAATTATTTTTTAATAATATTTTAAAGAAATTAGGAATAATTATATATGTAGTTAATTTATAATATAATTTATTATATATATATAATTTTCTTATTGATTTAAATTATAATTGTTATATATTTTTATATTTTTCAAAAGTTTTGCTAAGGACTCAAGTTATCAAAAGTAGTATCTTATCATGCATTATAATTTCCTTCTGACATTTCTTCTAAGTAACATTGTGCATCATGTAGTGAGTCTTAAGTTTGTTTAAATGTGAAATTTTTGTGCTATATTCATAAAATAATTAAATAAATATATTATTATTAATCTAGGATTTAACTTTTTTTTAAAGTAGCTTAAATTATCATTAAAAATATATTTTTGAAACTACATTTTAATAAAAAACTTGTCTTATAGGAATGTATTTTAATAAAATAAAATACAATAACATGTTTACAGTTTAAGGTTTAACATTAAATGTTTAGGTGTTAGGGATTATGATTTGGTTTTTTTTATTATTAGGAGATGCATCAAGAAGGGTTGCATGTAGCAGACCTCGTACATTAGCCTAACAAAGCCACAACTATTGTCATAGTATACAACGTATACTCAAACTTAAACCATTGAGTTGGGAGTATCATGGGACCATCAAGTTGAGAGTCTATTTAGTTTAGCTAAGCTATATGAATAAGTTTGATTATTTACATTCAGTCATTTTTATCTTTCTGCAAGCAAGAATCAATGGTTTAAGGTTTACGATTTACGGTTTAGGTTAGGGTTATTTTTTATTTTTTGTGATCCTCCTTAGACACTCAAACAACCTGGTGAACACTAGGAGTATCCTTGGAGAAGATAGTAGATGAGCTTTCATGGACATTCAAACAACTTGGCATACACTAAGAGTATCCATGGAGGTGATGACATGTGAGTCTTAATGGACACTCAAACAGAAGTATCTAAGGAAGTGAAAACTTGTAGAAGGCATTGCTAGGCCCCAATATGATAGACTTCTCCAAGTACCACACACTTGTCTCACAGAGATTTCCAACTAAACGAGGGTAAACTAAGTAATCCCATCCACCAACTCGATTGAGAATACAAACTAAGGCAATACTTGCAACATTGGCACGTGGGTTGGATAAGTGGCGCACACACCTATGGCTTGCCAATACTTAAGCAGAGCCAACACAACTACCCATAAGTAAAACACGAGAACTTCCAGGTGGTCACTATCGTGATTCTGCTCCAACCCAAACATAGTTAACTTTAGAGTTCCTATAAGAGTTTTTTTTTCATTAGGGTTAGGGTTAAGGGTTTAGGATTTTTATTTTTTTATAAACGATCATTTAAATTCATCAAGGAATAGTCTTGCAAAGGAAGAGGGAATGGCAAAAATGGAGTTTGGCCATATAAGCAAATGCTGCAACATCAAAATATGAGAAGGGAAAAAGAGTTGCAAACATAAATTGATGGGACCAAAAAAAATGTAGAGTTGGATTTACCTAGAATTTCGGCAAAATCGAAAGAAAAGGATCGTGGGAATCTTGGTGCGACCATTGAGGTGTCTAGTGAGACCAACCTAAGGGTTTAGGTTTATGCTTTAGAGTTAGGGTTTTTTTTTCTTTTTCATATGATCCTCATTAGACACTCAAATAGCTTGGTGAACACTAGGAGTATCCTTGGAGGTGATAAAAGGTGAACTTTCATGGACACTCAAACAGCCTGATATACACTAGAAGTATTCATGGAGGTGATAACATGTGAGTCTTAATGGACACTCAAACAGCCTAGTATACAGCAAGAGTATCCAAGGAGACAAAAGCTTGTAGGAGACCTTATTAGGCCCACTTTGGTAAGTGGTGCACACAACTACAACTTGCCAATACTTGAGTAGAGCCAACACTACTGCCCATAGGCACTGCACGAGAACTTCTTAAGTGGTCACCCATCCTGATTCTGCTCCTGCCTAAACATAGTTAACTTCAGAGTTCTTATAGGAGCCAATGCTTGGTAGTAGGTGTAAATGCCCTTTAGGGTTAGGGTTTTTGGGTTAGCATTTTAGGGTTTAGGGTTTAGGATTAGGGTTAGGGTTTTTTTTTTTTTTTTAAGGGTCCTCCTTAGACACTCAAATAGCCTGGTGAACACCAAGAGTATCCTTAGAGGTGATAGAAGGTGAACCTTCATGAACACTTAAACAACCTGGTATGCACTAGGAGTATCCATGGAGGTGATAACATGTGAGTCTCAATGGACACTCAAACAGCCTGGTATGCACCAGGAGTATCCATGGAGGTGATAACATGTGAGTCTTAATGGACACTCAAACAGCCTGGTATACACCAGGAGTATCCAAGGAGACGAGAGCTTGTAAGGGGCCTTGCTAGGCCCACTTTGGTAAGTGGTGCACACAGCTACAACTTGCCAATGCTTGAGTAGAGCCAACACTACTACCCATAGGCACTGCATGAGAACTTCCCAAGTGATCACCCATCCTAGTTCTGCTCTCGCCTAAACGCAATTAACTCTAGAGTTCTTATAGGAGTCAGTGCTTGGTAGTAGGTGTAAATGCACATAGGTTTAGGGTTTAGGGTTTTTTTTTATATATATAAATCTATCCTTTAATATTCATGAGGGGATAGTCCTGCAAAAGGGAGAGAGAAACCAAATAAAATTTGGTTTGAAATAAAGATACAAGTCTCAAAAGTTGCAAAATGGAAAAGCCTCGAAAATCAATTTGACCGAGAATAACTCCGATTTGACCGAGAAAAGTTGGTATAGCCAGATATTCGAAATGGTCTAATCGGTAAAGAAGAGGCTGCTGACTTTTCGGTGTAACCAAACCTATGTTTCAGTAAGGCCGAATAAGGAAACGGTCTGACCGAAGAGCTTGACTGGTTAGACCGACTCTAGTTGAACCGTCAGGATAGCAGTTTAATCGAGAAAAATGGTAGAATGTTGTTTTCGGTACAACCGTGCCTGTATATCGGTTGAACCGAAGACCTAACGGTTAGACCGGAGGACAAGAAATTTCGTTGCAAACTGATGGTGTAATTGATCCTGGAATCGGTTTGACCGGTTTGAAGATTCGGTTTAGCCTTTAGCAGAAGCGGTTCGACCGAAAATTCTAACAAGTGTCAGGTTCGATCTACCGAAGGGACCGCTGTACAGCTTGCGTCTGACATGCGTTTGTCAGACTTGAGAACTGCTGACATGCTCGAGCACGGTGAGGCTGAATTTCTCGATTTTTGTTTTTTCATCTCCGATATCTGTGAACTGCTATCTGCTAATTTCTTTTGATACTTTAAAAAGTTGAATAAAATGAGATATCCTCCTGATTACCGTAGAAATGTTTGGTTGAATGTTATGGAAATAATATCACACTTGTGAATCCAAATGCTCCATAAGGTAGTTGCAGTTACATATTTGAGAAAATTCAACTAAGGGGATTTTTTTCGAGAATTTTTTTTTTGCCTGCTCCATTCTTTCCAGTTGGTAATCTCGTCAATATTGAGGAAATTGTTGAGCCGATTTACCAACTCTTTGACGAACATGCAATCGTAAAAAATATGATGGGATGTTTCTGAATAATTGCTACATAAACTGCACATAGAAGGGAGATAATATCCAGCCTGAGTTCGAATATCATCCACTGGAATGATATTTCTGTTTAATTTCCACAGGAAAACTGAAATTTTTGTGGGAATCTGCATAGACCACATGCCTTGGAGCTTGTAATCTTGATGGTGATGAACTCGCACTAAGTCCCAAGCAATTTTGATTGAGAACTTATGTTTGTATAATGCTCCAGATTCCTGAAATAAGTGTTTATAATTACTCTAACAACTGTTGAACATTTTATTTATATTATTTTTGTGTCCTTCTGCTATTTGATCCATCAATCCGTAGATAGCATTAATGGCTTGTGCCCAGATACCTGAGTTATCTAGTATTTTTTTGATTTGCTTCAATCTGAAAGATGTAATCTGATCTCTCGTATTTCTGATATCAAGTCCATTCTCTGTAATAGGTCTAGCTATTTTTCTCCATGAAAGCCAATGAAAATTCTTTTTGGTATTGTTGCCAGACCAAAAAAATTTAGCACAAATGGAATTGATTCTATTGATAATGCCCAATGGAAGTGGAATGGCACATAGAGTGTGTATAGGTATGGAATTTAGAACATGCTTTATCAGCATTAATCTACCTCCTTGATTGAGAAATCTTGCCTTCCAGCTTGCCATTTTATTTTGTATCTTGTCAATCAGATATTGAAAATCTTTTATCCTGGGTTGTCCTTTAAAGATAGGACAACCTAAGTAAATGAAAGGCCAATTACTTTGCTTGCAACCAAGAGTGTCCTTTATGAATGCAATACGATGTGCTGAACTTTTCTTTGAGACAAAGAAGTTACTTTTTTCATAATTTATCTTTTGGTCTGTAGTCATTTCATATTTCTTGAGGATATCAATGACTTTTTGAAGCATAGATTTCCTACCATTTAGGAATAAGAGGGCATCATCTGCGAAGAGCAAGTGAGAAATACGCTAATGTCTGCTTTGACATTTATAAGGAACATAACCTGATTCATGTTAGAGCTTGAGGAGCGCTCTACCCAGCAGTTCTTCAGTTATAATAAATAGGAAATGTGAGAGTGGATCACCTTGACGGAGACCTCTAAATGGGTAAAAAAATTGTGTGGGTGCTCCATTAAATAGCACTAACGTAGGGTTGTCAAAGATGCAGTTTGAGATGATGTTGATGATTTTGGAGTCAAAATCAAAAACTTCAAAGGTATGAAAAATAACCGTCCAATTCATTCTATCAAAAGCTTTTTCCATATCTAATTTGACAATGAGATTACCTCCCCGATAGCCTTGATCAATATATTGAATCAATTATTGTGCTAAGGAAATGTTATCATGAATACTTCTTTGCTTGATGAAAGCTGTTTGAGTGGGAGATATCATAAGTATAATCACTTTGGAGATTCTGTTGGCAATAATTTCTGAGTGGGATATTACATAAGTTGATAGGCTTAAAATCTGCAAAATTTCCTGGTTGCTTTCTTTTGGGAATCAAAGCAATAAATGTGGCTTTCCATTTATTGTTTAGTTTTGCACCTGTGAAGAAGTACTGTATAGCAACACAGAAATCTGTACCAATTACCTCCCAGAATTTCATATAGAATTCTGCTGTAAAACCATCTGGCCCGGGGGCTTTATTATTGGGAAGAGAGGCTAAAACATCTTTTATTTCAGCAATAGTAGGAATTTCCCATTAGCACTTATTGTGACTTTCATTTAAAACTCTCAGAATATTATCAAACAGACTTTGATCCTCATTAACTTGTTGAGAATTGTTTAGAATGAAAAAGTGCATATTATTAACGGTTCAATGATGGTTAATTGCACAATATTTAGCTTATCATATGAGAATTAAGCCATTATGTTATAATTGCACTATTATATGCTTTAATTGAAGAATCTGCTTAACTTTGGGAAATTAATGTTAATTTAGTACATTTATGGACTGTCGTTAAGTTGCAAGCTGTGAAATTCTTAAGTATCCAAATTTTCTGATATTTCGGACAGTTATGTTTAACATACCAAACAAATTCAGACAGTTATGTTTAACAGACTGAATATGTATCGGATAGTTATGTTTAAATTGCTGAACAGTTATGTTTTGAGAGAATATTTTATTATGTCTTGATGTACGCGTGTCGAAACCAGAATGAATGACTTAAGTGAACTTTCGGTGAGTTATCTATAACTATCCGAAATTGCAGCTGGGCATCGGATAGTTATCCCTGTAACTCTCCGAAATCTCTTTTTATTTATAAAATAGCTGAAGACACGTGTCATGTTCTAAGTAAGTGACTTAAGTAGATTTTCGGTGAGTTAGTTGTAACTATTCGAAATGCATCTGAGCATCGGATAGTTAGACCTGTAACTCTCTGAAATGTTATTTTATGAGTAAACTGCTGCTGACACATGTCGAGATCTGATAGATTTACGTAAGTTATATATCGGTGAGTTAATTGTAACTATCTGAAATGCATCTGAGCATCGGATAGTTAAGTTTATAAGTATCCAAAATGCACTTGAGCATCAGATAGTTAAATGTATACACGTGTTTTATAGTTAAATCAACGAAGAAAGTCTGTTGAGTTATCTGTAACTCCACGGACTATATATTTTCTAATATGTCATTGTAGTGGTTGCAGAAACAGGACAGTTGGAAGGGAAAAAACCACATTTGTACGTATCGCGTAGGAGAAGGAAGCATCGCCGTTGATCTGAATGAAGGAAATCCAACTGATCATTCAAGCAGAAGTAGTTACTACTGAAGAAATATAAAAGAAAAGAAGAAAAAAGAAGAAAGTGTGATCGATGGACGGACAATGTGTGCAGAGGAGGATCGACGTTGCAATTCTCTGAAGTACCACACCAACCACCATCACCACCATCATCACCACCATAATCAACAACCATCGGAGACCTGTGAGGATACTTGCCTGATATCGGGTCGATTCCGAGCCAAACATAGTGTCTAACAACCACTGTGAGGAGTGATCGCGTCGCAGGAATGAAAGCCATTTTCACCAAGCGCCGACTCATATTTCAAGAGATTGTAAAGCTTTTAGCCTTAGCTTCGGGTTGATGCCTGTATGCTGAAGAGGAGATCATCTTGCAATTCTAGACTCATGATTCTATAGGGAGAAGAGACAGAATTATAAGTGGTTTAGTTTTCAATGGTGTAATCGCGTTGCAAGTAGTGTCGGAAGTATTTACTGTCAAGTGAGATTACTTTACATTTCACCTTTCGCCCATTTTCATGTTAGCATCAAAACAAAAATACCAAAAATATTTTATCTTTGTTTGTATGTTGTATTTGAGTGTTGTATTGTTTGTGTTGTATCGTGATTAATGTTATCTGTATCAGTTTTGTGATTGTTTTATGTTAGTTTTAATTTTACAGTTTACTAAAATTGGTTCGTACAAAAGACTTAAAGATTTTAATGGTTACTATTTGAATCATCTGAATGTTAGTATTGCTTAATGATAAACTCAATGTTAACTAGTATTAAAAAGCTTAATTGATGTTATTTACAATCTGTGGAATCGCCAATGGTTGACTGAATTCCTCTGTAAATAGCAATATTATAAAGAAGAGACATGCTCGTAGAGTTAACTTTAGTCTACGAGGTTAGTCCGTTGAGTTAGCCATAACTCAATGAACTTTGTACATTGAGTTAACTGTAATTCAACGGAGTGTTTATTGAATATAATTTTGAATTGTTAACAATCAAACGGTTATTAAATTCGTCAGCAATTCCCTGTGAGATCGATTTGTATTTGTACACTGATACAATAGACACTGTGCACTTGTAGTTAAAGTACAAATTGGAATTAATATCTAAATTGTATTAAAGGTTGTTTGTTTACTTCTAAAAGAAAGAATAGATATAAAGATAAATTAACTAAGTAAAAATAGAAGTAACAAATCCAAGTTTTTCTAGTGTAGTGCTGGGAAAAACACAAACAAGTTTTATGGCGCCATTGCCGAGGAATTGAATTGAATAGATATAAGCAACTGTTAGAGCTGTTTCGTTTTAATAACCAGAGTTGTGTGTTTTCTTCTGTAATTGAGAATATGGCATATGCTTATGCTCAAAGATTTCTGAAACCTGTAATTAGCATATGTAAATTCTGTAATTCTAAAGGAAATGACATTTCTGATTGTTTGAAATTAAGATGTCTACAGATTGTTAGATCCCATGAACAACAAATGAATTATCCTCAATATAATAGAGCCGAGTATGAGAATCCTATAGTTTACCCAACTAATGGTCAGTATAGAATGTGTAATATGATGAGAGACACTGAAGTTTGGAATAGCTATGACAGACTGGAGCATAGTATAGAGCAAAATCTGGACAAACTAGAACACTTTATGTGTCAACAATAAGAAGTCAACCAGTTAAACTATAAGGAATCATATTCAGAACCTAAGCAGGATATAATTTACGAAACCAAAAAAGTCATAAAGAAAATTGATCAAAAATTGAATGCAATGAAATTAAATGATTTAGAAATGAAATTAAAAGTATTAGACAAAAATGCAATGAAAATACAAGTTATGCAACAGGACAATGAAAATTATAATGTTATAAACTTGCATAATTTGCAAAATATATAACAAACAGAAAACACTAATGTAAGAGAATTTAAAGAATGCACTTTAAAACTAAAAACAATTGAAGATCATAATCACATAAATGATATACAAAAACATCATGAAAGTAATGAAAATCTGGAAGATGTATGTGTAACATTAAGATCTGGAATTGATATACCACCATGAACTCAAAATGAAAATGATATGAAGGTGGACAAGAGTAAAAATCAAAATGATAATGAAAATGTAATAGCTGAAAATCTAAAAATCACTAAACAACAATCTGAATCTGCAATTAAAGCTAAAAATGATCAAACAAATCAACTGAAAGAAAAAGAGTCTTTGAAATCAAAATCTTTAGCATCCTATCTTGAAAGATTACAACAAATAATTCTTGAAAAACAAGAGAAAATCAGAGAAATTTTTGAAAAAGTACAAGTTAACATTCTTTTGTTAGATTTATTGCAGAATATGCCACCTTGTGCTAAATTTCTAAAGGATTGGTGTACTAAGAAAAGAGAGCGAAAAGTTCTTAGAAATGTCTTTTTAGCTGAGCAAAGTAGTTCCCTATTTTTGCCACAAATTCCTAAAAAGTTATCTAATCCTGGAATCCCTGTTATATCATGCATCATAGGAAATACCATTCTATAAAGAACCTTAATAGACTTAGGTGCAGGTATAAATGTTATGCGAAGTGATATATTTGCATTCTTAGGATTAGAAAGCTTAACTCCTACTAGTACGGTTATTCAATTAGCTGATAGAAGTATAAGATACCTTAGAGAAAAAATAAAGGATGTCTTAATTAAAATCGAGAATTTTATATATCCTATTGATATTATAATTTTGGATTCCCAACAAATTAAGCATAAAAATAGTGATACATCTTTAATTTTGGGAATGCCATTTTTAGCAACATCAGGGGCTGTTATAAATTGTAAAACTGAAGTAATGAAGTTAGCATATGGTAATGAGGATACTCAATTAAATATTTTCAAACCAGAAAGGTTTGAGGAGTTAGAAATGTCCTTACATACCATAGACTTTTTAGAGGATGAAGGAGATATGTTAGATGATGTGATTCAAGAAGAATTAAATAGGCAAATCAATTCTGAAACTTTAGAAGAAAGTGAAAGCATAAATATAGAAGAAGATCAGGAAGAAATTAATTTAAAAAATGATGATGTTCAATTAGGAGCTCTAGCTTCTGATGGGCAGCATTTAGAATTAAAACTTTTACCTCCTAAATTAACCTATATATTTCTAGAAGAAAAATGAACCTGTCCAATCATTATTGCTTCAGATTTAAAAGAGGATCAAATAGCTAAATTAAAAGATGTAATAAAAAGTTATAAAGAAGCAATAGGATGGATTATGACTGATATAAAAGGGTTAAGTTCAACTTTATGCTCTCACCACATATATTTATAAGAGAATGCTAAACCTGTTAGAATTCCTGAGAGAAGATTAAATCCAAACCTTAAAGAAGTAGTCAGGAAGAAAATAGTTAAATGGTTAGATAATAATATAATTTATCCGATTTCTGATAGCTCGTGGGTTAGTCCAATCCATGTAGTTCCTAAGAAATCAAGATTAACAGTTATTAGGAAGGAAAGTCAAGACTTGATACCTATTAGAATTCTATCAGGTTGGAGAGTATGTATAGACTATAGAAAGCTGAATGCTGTGACTAAGAAAGATCATTTTCTCTTACATTTTATAGATTAAAGGCTGGAAAGAATAGCAGAGCAAGAATATTTTAGGGTTTAGGGTTAGAGTTTAGGATTAGAGTTTAGGGCTTAGGGTTTAGGGTTTAGGGTTTAGGGTTTAGCGTTTAGGGTTAGGGTTTAGGGCTTAGGGTTTAGGGTTTAGGGTTAGAGTTTAGGATTAGAGTTTAGGGCTTAGGGTTTAGGGTTTAGGGTTTAGGGTTTAGCGTTTAGGGTTAGGGTTTAGGGTTTAGGGTTTAGGGTTAGAGTTTAGGATTAGAGTTTAGGGCTTAGAGTTTAGGGCTAAGAAAAGAGAGCGAAAAGTTCTTAGAAATGTCTTTTTAGCTGAGCAAAGTAGTTCCCTATTTTTGCCACAAATTCCTAAAAAGTTATCTAATCCTGGAATCCCTGTTATATCATGCATCATAGGAAATACCATTCTATAAAGAACCTTAATAGACTTAGGTGCAGGTATAAATGTTATGCGAAGTGATATATTTGCATTCTTAGGATTAGAAAGCTTAACTCCTACTAGTACGGTTATTCAATTAGCTGATAGAAGTATAAGATACCTTAGAGAAAAAATAAAGGATGTCTTAATTAAAATCGAGAATTTTATATATCCTATTGATATTATAATTTTGGATTCCCAACAAATTAAGCATAAAAATAGTGATACATCTTTAATTTTGGGAATGCCATTTTTAGCAACATCAGGGGCTGTTATAAATTGTAAAACTGAAGTAATGAAGTTAGCATATGGTAATGAGGATACTCAATTAAATATTTTCAAACCAGAAAGGTTTGAGGAGTTAGAAATGTCCTTACATACCATAGACTTTTTAGAGGATGAAGGAGATATGTTAGATGATGTGATTCAAGAAGAATTAAATAGGCAAATCAATTCTGAAACTTTAGAAGAAAGTGAAAGCATAAATATAGAAGAAGATCAGGAAGAAATTAATTTAAAAAATGATGATGTTCAATTAGGAGCTCTAGCTTCTGATGGGCAGCATTTAGAATTAAAACTTTTACCTCCTAAATTAACCTATATATTTCTAGAAGAAAAATGAACCTGTCCAATCATTATTGCTTCAGATTTAAAAGAGGATCAAATAGCTAAATTAAAAGATGTAATAAAAAGTTATAAAGAAGCAATAGGATGGATTATGACTGATATAAAAGGGTTAAGTTCAACTTTATGCTCTCACCACATATATTTATAAGAGAATGCTAAACCTGTTAGAATTCCTGAGAGAAGATTAAATCCAAACCTTAAAGAAGTAGTCAGGAAGAAAATAGTTAAATGGTTAGATAATAATATAATTTATCCGATTTCTGATAGCTCGTGGGTTAGTCCAATCCATGTAGTTCCTAAGAAATCAAGATTAACAGTTATTAGGAAGGAAAGTCAAGACTTGATACCTATTAGAATTCTATCAGGTTGGAGAGTATGTATAGACTATAGAAAGCTGAATGCTGTGACTAAGAAAGATCATTTTCTCTTACATTTTATAGATTAAAGGCTGGAAAGAATAGCAGAGCAAGAATATTTTAGGGTTTAGGGTTAGAGTTTAGGATTAGAGTTTAGGGCTTAGGGTTTAGGGTTTAGGGTTTAGGGTTTAGCGTTTAGGGTTAGGGTTTAGGGCTTAGGGTTTAGGGTTTAGGGTTAGAGTTTAGGATTAGAGTTTAGGGCTTAGGGTTTAGGGTTTAGCGTTTAGGGTTTAGGGTTTAGGGTTTAGGGTTAGAGTTTAGGATTAGAGTTTAGGGCTTAGGGTTTAGGGTTTAGGGTTTAGGGTTTAGGGTTTAGGGTTTAGCGTTTAGGGTTAGGGTTTAGGGCTTAGGGTTTAGGGTTTAGGGTTAGAGTTTAGGATTAGAGTTTAGGGCTTAGGGTTTAGGGTTTAGGGTTTAGGGTTTAGGGTTTAGGGTTTAGCGTTTAGGGTTAGGGTTTAGGGCTTAGGGTTTAGGGTTTAGGGTTAGAGTTTAGGATTAGAGTTTAGGGTTTAGGGTTTAGGGTTTAGGGTTTAGGGTTTAGGGTTTAG